>JALAZF010000388.1:7500-4807500 GCA_022829125.1 Lathyrus tuberosus
ACCCTAAACCCTAAACCCTAAACCCTAAACCCTAAACCCTAAACCCTAAACCCTAAACCCTAAACCCTAAACCCTAAACCCTAAACCCCAAACCCCAAACCCCCAACCCCCAACCCCAAACCCCAACCCTCAACCCTCAGCCCCAAGCCCCAAACCCCCAAACCCCCAACCCCCAACCCCCAAACCCCCAACCCCCAACCCCAAGCCCCAAAGTTGAGTTGATCCTTGATCACTCTTATCTCTTTCTAAATCTCTTTTAATCGATCACCATCCTTCTTGGTTAATGATCATAGTCTCTTGAGTTAACAATCATTACTCCTTTCCAATTGTCCCTTTTCTTGTGGTCAATCATCGCCTTTTGATTCCCCCAGAAGAGTCTCAATTCCCTTTTCTTCGGTTAATCACAGTCTTTCTGTTAAAATCGAATCCCCAGGAGTTCGCAACCTTCTTTTGGTTATCCTCCCTTTGTTTGGTTAATCACTGCTTGTCAGTTAAAACACCAATTTACATTTCTTCTCAATTAACCACAGTCTATCTGTTGACATACTGAGTTTTTCCTCTTGGGTTAATCACCTTCTCTTGGTTAATCACCCATTTTTTTAAGTTAACCACAGCCTGTCTGTTAAAATACTGAGCCCTTTCGAGTTAATCACCTTTTCTTAGTTAATCACTCATTTCTGTTCGGTTAATCACAGTCTTCCTGTTAACACCGAATCCCAAGCGGTTAGTAACCTTCGCTTGGTTCAAATACCCTTTCGTCGGTCAAGTGTTGTTTGTACAGTCAGTACCGTGGTCAATCATCGCCTTTTGATTCCCACAGAAGAGTCTCAATTCCCTTTTCTTCGGTTAATCACAGTCTTTCTGTTAAAATCGAATCCCTAGGAGTTCGCAACCTTCTTTTGGTTATCCTCCCTTTGTTTGGTTAATCACTGCTTGTCAGTTAAAACACTAATTTACACTTCTTCTCAGTTAACCACAGTCTATCTGTTAACATACTGAGTTTTTCCTCTTAGGTTAATCACCTTCTCTTAGTTAATCACCCATTTTTTTTCAGTTAACCACAGCCTGTCTGTTAAAATACTAAGCCCTTTCGAGTTAATCACCTTTTCTTGGTTAATCACTCATTTCTGTTGGTTAATCACAGTCTTCCTGTTAACACCGAATCCCAAGCGGTTAGTAACCTTTGCTTGGTTCAAATACCCTTTCGTCGGTCAAGTGTTGTTTGTACAGTCAGTACCAACATCCTCTTTGGGTCACGACCTTCGCTTGGTCCCACACCCATTCTTTTGGTTGATCACAGTTTATCTGTTAAAACCTTTATCCCCGCAGAGTTGCAATATTTGTTTCCCTCAGTTAACCACTGTTTATCAGTTAATACACCGAAACCCTTTCAGGGTCAAACATCTTCTCTTGGTTCAGTACTCTCTTCTTTTGGTTCACCACAGCCTGTCTATTGACATCAACCTCTTTCTCCCCACCAGAGTTGTTTATCTCTTTTCCTTCGGTTAACCACTGCCAGTCAGTTAATATACCGAACTCTTTTTCTCTTGTTTTGGATTCCCAGTAGGGTTACTACTCTCTGATCCCTAGCAATTATTTGTTCTCTTACCTCCCTACTGGAGTCTTTATCATTCCTTTTGCTCCTTTATCTTCTTGGTTTCTACACAACTCTTGCACGTTATTCTCAGCACAATCTCTATTCTTTTCCTTTGCATTCCCATTCTTAATTTTGACACCATTCTCTTGCCTCCCCAGCGGGGTTTCCTCCTTTCTTTTGTTCTTGGTTTTGACACCACTTTCCTTTCCTTTTCTTTTTTCGTCTTAGTTCCCCGAACTACGGAAGCTCTGATTCTGCATTCTTTCGAATGTATGATACGTAGGCACGAGATCGCGATGATCTTGGCGAGCACCCTTCCACCTTCTTCCATTCTTCTTCTCTTCCCTGGTTCCATGAACTACGAAGCTCTTATTTCCTCGTTGCACTATAAGGGTACGTAGGCACGAGGGCCCTAATCCTTCGCGAGTACTTTCTTTTTTTCGTACTTACTTTCTTTCTTTTCTCTTCTCTCTCCTCTCCTTTTAGCTAGAAGCCTTTAGATATATAACCCATCCAAGCCTAGAAGCAAGCAAAATGGTTTCCGTCAAGTACGACTGATGCGTTAGGTGCTAGTACCTTCCTTTCGCATAACTGACCCCCGTTCTCGTTTCTCTTCCCCTTGGGTTTTATCGATAGTTTCCCTATCCTTTGGGACTAAATAAAGTTCGGTGGCAACTCTGTTGTATCTTTGAGTGTGCGATTCACTCAGGTATAAACCAATCATCTTCAGGGAACCACCCATCTGAACGATCCTTCACGGAAAGACGGAAAGGATAATGTCATACCCCAAATTTTGACCACCAATATTTTCCATCATTGTGAGTATCATTACCATAATATGGATGTGCTTTCATGCCTCATCAATCTCCTCAAAGATGGTTGAGCATTCACTACAATCAAGAATTAGGGTTTTGAGCCCTCTCAGAGCACTCAGACAAAGGATCAATCAAGAAATGATATGATCTTTAACTTGTCTAGCCTCTCAAACATCCATGACGGATCAAGGGGTCTCCCATACCAAGAATCATGCATAAGTATGCAACATTCCAAGAGGATCAAGCCTCAAGATTGCCAATGTCACCAAATTTGGGTTTGGTTGACCAGGGTCCCCATATGAAAATTTTCATTGGGGCATGAGCCAATGCCTCAATGTATGATCCAAAAAGCTCAAAAGGATCTCAAGAGCCCAACCACAATGGCAAAATCACCTTGAAGGTCCATCTATCAAAAAATCAGGAATTAGGGTTTTGACCTAATTCAACCCTTGAGTTAACTTGTGAAGTGAGGCATGGCTTGAAGCTTCAAAATTAACTTCAAGGACCTCAAATACATCATATTGACATGTTTACTAGATTTGATTGACTAAAAGAGCTCAAATCATAAGCCACAAGAACTCAAAACCATCTGATCACAAATTAGGGTTTCTGATGGAAAAAGTCAACCTTATCCTTGACTGTTGGCCTACCCTTGATCTCAAACCTTGGGGAGGGGTCCAATATATTCCTAAACCCCCAAACCCCAAGCCCCAAACCCCCAAACCCCAAGCCCCAAACCCCCAAACCCCAAGCCCCAAACCCCAAACCCCCAACCCCAAGCCCCAAAGTTGAGTTGATCCTTGATCACTCTTATCTCTTTCTAAATCTCTTTTAATCGATCACCATCCTTCTTGGTTAATGATCATAGTCTCTTGAGTTAACAATCATTACTCCTTTCCAATTGTCCCTTTTCTTGTGGTCAATCATCGCCTTTTGATTCCCCCAGAAGAGTCTCAATTCCCTTTTCTTCGGTTAATCACAGTCTTTCTGTTAAAATCGAATCCCCAGGAGTTCGCAACCTTCTTTTGGTTATCCTCCCTTTGTTTGGTTAATCACTGCTTGTCAGTTAAAACACCAATTTACATTTCTTCTCAATTAACCACAGTCTATCTGTTGACATACTGAGTTTTTCCTCTTGGGTTAATCACCTTCTCTTGGTTAATCACCCATTTTTTTAAGTTAACCACAGCCTGTCTGTTAAAATACTGAGCCCTTTCGAGTTAATCACCTTTTCTTAGTTAATCACTCATTTCTGTTCGGTTAATCACAGTCTTCCTGTTAACACCGAATCCCAAGCGGTTAGTAACCTTCGCTTGGTTCAAATACCCTTTCGTCGGTCAAGTGTTGTTTGTACAGTCAGTACCGTGGTCAATCATCGCCTTTTGATTCCCACAGAAGAGTCTCAATTCCCTTTTCTTCGGTTAATCACAGTCTTTCTGTTAAAATCGAATCCCTAGGAGTTCGCAACCTTCTTTTGGTTATCCTCCCTTTGTTTGGTTAATCACTGCTTGTCAGTTAAAACACTAATTTACACTTCTTCTCAGTTAATCACAGTCTTTCTGTTAAAATCGAATCCCTAGGAGTTCGCAACCTTCTTTTGGTTATCCTCCCTTTGTTTGGTTAATCACTGCTTGTCAGTTAAAACACTAATTTACACTTCTTCTCAGTTAACCACAGTCTATCTGTTAACATACTGAGTTTTTCCTCTTAGGTTAATCACCTTCTCTTAGTTAATCACCCATTTTTTTTCAGTTAACCACAGCCTGTCTGTTAAAATACTAAGCCCTTTCGAGTTAATCACCTTTTCTTGGTTAATCACTCATTTCTGTTCGGTTAATCACAGTCTTCCTGTTAACACCGAATCCCAAGCGGTTAGTAACCTTTGCTTGGTTCAAATACCCTTTCGTCGGTCAAGTGTTGTTTGTACAGTCAGTACCAACATCCTCTTTGGGTCACGACCTTCGCTTGGTCCCACACCCATTCTTTTGGTTGATCACAGTTTATCTGTTAAAACCTTTATCCCCGCAGAGTTGCAATATTTGTTTCCCTCAGTTAACCACTGTTTATCAGTTAATACACCGAAACCCTTTCAGGGTCAAACATCTTCTCTTGGTTCAGTACTCTCTTCTTTTGGTTCACCACAGCCTGTCTATTGACATCAACCTCTTTCTCCCCACCAGAGTTGTTTATCTCTTTTCCTTCGGTTAACCACTGCCAGTCAGTTAATATACCGAACTCTTTTTCTCTTGTTTTGGATTCCCAGTAGGGTTACTACTCTCTGATCCCTAGCAATTATTTGTTCTCTTACCTCCCTACTGGAGTCTTTATCATTCCTTTTGCTCCTTTATCTTCTTGGTTTCTACACAACTCTTGCACGTTATTCTCAGCACAATCTCTATTCTTTTCCTTTGCATTCCCATTCTTAATTTTGACACCATTCTCTTGCCTCCCCAGCGGGGTTTCCTCCTTTCTTTTGTTCTTGGTTTTGACACCACTTTCCTTTCCTTTTCTTTTTTCGTCTTAGTTCCCCGAACTACGGAAGCTCTGATTCTGCATTCTTTCGAATGTATGATACGTAGGCACGAGATCGCGATGATCTTGGCGAGCACCCTTCCACCTTCTTCCATTCTTCTTCTCTTCCCTGGTTCCATGAACTACGAAGCTCTTATTTCCTCGTTGCACTATAAGGGTACGTAGGCACGAGGGCCCTAATCCTTGAGTTAAACCCTTGAGTTAACTTGTGAAGTGAGGCATGGCTTGAAGCTTCAAAATTAACTTCAAGGACCTCAAATACATCATATTGACATGTTTACTAGATTTGATTGACTAAAAGAGCTCAAATCATAAGCCACAAGAACTCAAAACCATCTGATCACAAATTAGGGTTTCTGATGGAAAAAGTCAACCTTATCCTTGACTGTTGGCCTACCCTTGATCTCAAACCTTGGGGAGGGGTCCAATATATTCCTAAACCCCCAAACCCCAAGCCCCAAACCCCCAAACCCCAAGCCCCAAACCCCCAAACCCCAAGCCCCAAACCCAAAACCCCCAACCCCAAGCCCCAAAGTTGAGTTGATCCTTGATCACTCTTATCTCTTTCTAAATCTCTTTTAATCGATCACCATCCTTCTTGGTTAATGATCATAGTCTCTTGAGTTAACAATCATTACTCCTTTCCAATTGTCCCTTTTCTTGTGGTCAATCATCGCCTTTTGATTCCCCCAGAAGAGTCTCAATTCCCTTTTCTTCGGTTAATCACAGTCTTTCTGTTAAAATCGAATCCCCAGGAGTTCGCAACCTTCTTTTGGTTATCCTCCCTTTGTTTGGTTAATCACTGCTTGTCAGTTAAAACACCAATTTACATTTCTTCTCAATTAACCACAGTCTATCTGTTGACATACTGAGTTTTTCCTCTTGGGTTAATCACCTTCTCTTGGTTAATCACCCATTTTTTTAAGTTAACCACAGCCTGTCTGTTAAAATACTGAGCCCTTTCGAGTTAATCACCTTTTCTTAGTTAATCACTCATTTCTGTTCGGTTAATCACAGTCTTCCTGTTAACACCGAATCCCAAGCGGTTAGTAACCTTCGCTTGGTTCAAATACCCTTTCGTCGGTCAAGTGTTGTTTGTACAGTCAGTACCGTGGTCAATCATCGCCTTTTGATTCCCACAGAAGAGTCTCAATTCCCTTTTCTTCGGTTAATCACAGTCTTTCTGTTAAAATCGAATCCCTAGGAGTTCGCAACCTTCTTTTGGTTATCCTCCCTTTGTTTGGTTAATCACTGCTTGTCAGTTAAAACACTAATTTACACTTCTTCTCAGTTAATCACAGTCTTTCTGTTAAAATCGAATCCCTAGGAGTTCGCAACCTTCTTTTGGTTATCCTCCCTTTGTTTGGTTAATCACTGCTTGTCAGTTAAAACACTAATTTACACTTCTTCTCAGTTAACCACAGTCTATCTGTTAACATACTGAGTTTTTCCTCTTAGGTTAATCACCTTCTCTTAGTTAATCACCCATTTTTTTTCAGTTAACCACAGCCTGTCTGTTAAAATACTAAGCCCTTTCGAGTTAATCACCTTTTCTTGGTTAATCACTCATTTCTGTTCGGTTAATCACAGTCTTCCTGTTAACACCGAATCCCAAGCGGTTAGTAACCTTTGCTTGGTTCAAATACCCTTTCGTCGGTCAAGTGTTGTTTGTACAGTCAGTACCAACATCCTCTTTGGGTCACGACCTTCGCTTGGTCCCACACCCATTCTTTTGGTTGATCACAGTTTATCTGTTAAAACCTTTATCCCCGCAGAGTTGCAATATTTGTTTCCCTCAGTTAACCACTGTTTATCAGTTAATACACCGAAACCCTTTCAGGGTCAAACATCTTCTCTTGGTTCAGTACTCTCTTCTTTTGGTTCACCACAGCCTGTCTATTGACATCAACCTCTTTCTCCCCACCAGAGTTGTTTATCTCTTTTCCTTCGGTTAACCACTGCCAGTCAGTTAATATACCGAACTCTTTTTCTCTTGTTTTGGATTCCCAGTAGGGTTACTACTCTCTGATCCCTAGCAATTATTTGTTCTCTTACCTCCCTACTGGAGTCTTTATCATTCCTTTTGCTCCTTTATCTTCTTGGTTTCTACACAACTCTTGCACGTTATTCTCAGCACAATCTCTATTCTTTTCCTTTGCATTCCCATTCTTAATTTTGACACCATTCTCTTGCCTCCCCAGCGGGGTTTCCTCCTTTCTTTTGTTCTTGGTTTTGACACCACTTTCCTTTCCTTTTCTTTTTTCGTCTTAGTTCCCCGAACTACGGAAGCTCTGATTCTGCATTCTTTCGAATGTATGATACGTAGGCACGAGATCGCGATGATCTTGGCGAGCACCCTTCCACCTTCTTCCATTCTTCTTCTCTTCCCAGGTTCCATGAACTACGAAGCTCTTATTTCCTCGTTGCACTATAAGGGTACGTAGGCACGAGGGCCCTAATCCTTGAGTTAAACCCTTGAGTTAACTTGTGAAGTGAGGCATGGCTTGAAGCTTCAAAATTAACTTCAAGGACCTCAAATACATCATATTGACATGTTTACTAGATTTGATTGACTAAAAGAGCTCAAATCATAAGCCACAAGAACTCAAAACCATCTGATCACAAATTAGGGTTTCTGATGGAAAAAGTCAACCTTATCCTTGACTGTTGGCCTACCCTTGATCTCAAACCTTGGGGAGGGGTCCAATATATTCCTAAACCCCCAAACCCCAAGCCCCAAACCCCCAAACCCCAAGCCCCAAACCCCCAAACCCCAAGCCCCAAACCCAAAACCCCCAACCCCAAGCCCCAAAGTTGAGTTGATCCTTGATCACTCTTATCTCTTTCTAAATCTCTTTTAATCGATCACCATCCTTCTTGGTTAATGATCATAGTCTCTTGAGTTAACAATCATTACTCCTTTCCAATTGTCCCTTTTCTTGTGGTCAATCATCGCCTTTTGATTCCCCCAGAAGAGTCTCAATTCCCTTTTCTTCGGTTAATCACAGTCTTTCTGTTAAAATCGAATCCCCAGGAGTTCGCAACCTTCTTTTGGTTATCCTCCCTTTGTTTGGTTAATCACTGCTTGTCAGTTAAAACACCAATTTACATTTCTTCTCAATTAACCACAGTCTATCTGTTGACATACTGAGTTTTTCCTCTTGGGTTAATCACCTTCTCTTGGTTAATCACCCATTTTTTTAAGTTAACCACAGCCTGTCTGTTAAAATACTGAGCCCTTTCGAGTTAATCACCTTTTCTTAGTTAATCACTCATTTCTGTTCGGTTAATCACAGTCTTCCTGTTAACACCGAATCCCAAGCGGTTAGTAACCTTCGCTTGGTTCAAATACCCTTTCGTCGGTCAAGTGTTGTTTGTACAGTCAGTACCGTGGTCAATCATCGCCTTTTGATTCCCACAGAAGAGTCTCAATTCCCTTTTCTTCGGTTAATCACAGTCTTTCTGTTAAAATCGAATCCCTAGGAGTTCGCAACCTTCTTTTGGTTATCCTCCCTTTGTTTGGTTAATCACTGCTTGTCAGTTAAAACACTAATTTACACTTCTTCTCAGTTAACCACAGTCTATCTGTTAACATACTGAGTTTTTCCTCTTAGGTTAATCACCTTCTCTTAGTTAATCACCCATTTTTTTTCAGTTAACCACAGCCTGTCTGTTAAAATACTAAGCCCTTTCGAGTTAATCACCTTTTCTTGGTTAATCACTCATTTCTGTTCGGTTAATCACAGTCTTCCTGTTAACACCGAATCCCAAGCGGTTAGTAACCTTTGCTTGGTTCAAATACCCTTTCGTCGGTCAAGTGTTGTTTGTACAGTCAGTACCAACATCCTCTTTGGGTCACGACCTTCGCTTGGTCCCACACCCATTCTTTTGGTTGATCACAGTTTATCTGTTAAAACCTTTATCCCCGCAGAGTTGCAATATTTGTTTCCCTCAGTTAACCACTGTTTATCAGTTAATACACCGAAACCCTTTCAGGGTCAAACATCTTCTCTTGGTTCAGTACTCTCTTCTTTTGGTTCACCACAGCCTGTCTATTGACATCAACCTCTTTCTCCCCACCAGAGTTGTTTATCTCTTTTCCTTCGGTTAACCACTGCCAGTCAGTTAATATACCGAACTCTTTTTCTCTTGTTTTGGATTCCCAGTAGGGTTACTACTCTCTGATCCCTAGCAATTATTTGTTCTCTTACCTCCCTACTGGAGTCTTTATCATTCCTTTTGCTCCTTTATCTTCTTGGTTTCTACACAACTCTTGCACGTTATTCTCAGCACAATCTCTATTCTTTTCCTTTGCATTCCCATTCTTAATTTTGACACCATTCTCTTGCCTCCCCAGCGGGGTTTCCTCCTTTCTTTTGTTCTTGGTTTTGACACCACTTTCCTTTCCTTTTCTTTTTTCGTCTTAGTTCCCCGAACTACGGAAGCTCTGATTCTGCATTCTTTCGAATGTATGATACGTAGGCACGAGATCGCGATGATCTTGGCGAGCACCCTTCCACCTTCTTCCATTCTTCTTCTCTTCCCTGGTTCCATGAACTACGAAGCTCTTATTTCCTCGTTGCACTATAAGGGTACGTAGGCACGAGGGCCCTAATCCTTCGCGAGTACTTTCTTTTTTTCGTACTTACTTTCTTTCTTTTCTCTTCTCTCTCCTCTCCTTTTAGCTAGAAGCCTTTAGATATATAACCCATCCAAGCCTAGAAGCAAGCAAAATGGTTTCCGTCAAGTACGACTGATGCGTTAGGTGCTAGTACCTTCCTTTCGCATAACTGACCCCCGTTCTCGTTTCTCTTCCCCTTGGGTTTTATCGATAGTTTCCCTATCCTTTGGGACTAAATAAAGTTCGGTGGCAACTCTGTTGTATCTTTGAGTGTGCGATTCACTCAGGTATAAACCAATCATCTTCAGGGAACCACCCATCTGAACGATCCTTCACGGAAAGACGGAAAGGATAATGTCATACCCCAAATTTTGACCACCAATATTTTCCATCATTGTGAGTATCATTACCATAATATGGATGTGCTTTCATGCCTCATCAATCTCCTCAAAGATGGTTGAGCATTCACTACAATCAAGAATTAGGGTTTTGAGCCCTCTCAGAGCACTCAGACAAAGGATCAATCAAGAAATGATATGATCTTTAACTTGTCTAGCCTCTCAAACATCCATGACGGATCAAGGGGTCTCCCATACCAAGAATCATGCATAAGTATGCAACATTCCAAGAGGATCAAGCCTCAAGATTGCCAATGTCACCAAATTAGGGTTTGGTTGACCAGGGTCCCCAGATGAAAATTTTCATTGGGGCATGAGCCAATGCCTCAATGTATGATCCAAAAAGCTCAAAAGGATCTCAAGAGCCCAACCACAATGGCAAAATCACCTTGAAGGTCCATCTATAAAAAAATCAGGAATTAGGGTTTTGACCTAATTCAACCCTTGAGTTAACTTGTGAAGTGAGGCATGGCTTGAAGCTTCAAAATTAACTTCAAGGACCTCAAATACATCATATTGACATGTTTACTAGATTTGATTGACTAAAAGAGCTCAAATCATAAGCCACAAGAACTCAAAACCATCTGATCACAAATTAGGGTTTCTGATGGAAAAAGTCAACCTTATCCTTGACTGTTGGCCTACCCTTGATCTCAAACCTTGGGGAGGGGTCCAATATATTCCTAAACCCCCAAACCCCAAGCCCCAAACCCCCAAACCCCAAGCCCCAAACCCCCAAACCCCAAGCCCCAAACCCCAAACCCCAAGCCCCAAGCCCCAAACCCCCAACCCCAAGCCCCAAAGTTGAGTTGATCCTTGATCACTCTTATCTCTTTCTAAATCTCTTTTAATCGATCACCATCCTTCTTGGTTAATGATCATAGTCTCTTGAGTTAACAATCATTACTCCTTTCCAATTGTCCCTTTTCTTGTGGTCAATCATCGCCTTTTGATTCCCCCAGAAGAGTCTCAATTCCCTTTTCTTCGGTTAATCACAGTCTTTCTGTTAAAATCGAATCCCCAGGAGTTCGCAACCTTCTTTTGGTTATCCTCCCTTTGTTTGGTTAATCACTGCTTGTCAGTTAAAACACCAATTTACATTTCTTCTCAATTAACCACAGTCTATCTGTTGACATACTGAGTTTTTCCTCTTGGGTTAATCACCTTCTCTTGGTTAATCACCCATTTTTTTAAGTTAACCACAGCCTGTCTGTTAAAATACTGAGCCCTTTCGAGTTAATCACCTTTTCTTAGTTAATCACTCATTTCTGTTCGGTTAATCACAGTCTTCCTGTTAACACCGAATCCCAAGCGGTTAGTAACCTTCGCTTGGTTCAAATACCCTTTCGTCGGTCAAGTGTTGTTTGTACAGTCAGTACCGTGGTCAATCATCGCCTTTTGATTCCCACAGAAGAGTCTCAATTCCCTTTTCTTCGGTTAATCACAGTCTTTCTGTTAAAATCGAATCCCTAGGAGTTCGCAACCTTCTTTTGGTTATCCTCCCTTTGTTTGGTTAATCACTGCTTGTCAGTTAAAACACTAATTTACACTTCTTCTCAGTTAACCACAGTCTATCTGTTAACATACTGAGTTTTTCCTCTTAGGTTAATCACCTTCTCTTAGTTAATCACCCATTTTTTTTTCAGTTAACCACAGCCTGTCTGTTAAAATACTAAGCCCTTTCGAGTTAATCACCTTTTCTTGGTTAATCACTCATTTCTGTTCGGTTAATCACAGTCTTCCTGTTAACACCGAATCCCAAGCGGTTAGTAACCTTTGCTTGGTTCAAATACCCTTTCGTCGGTCAAGTGTTGTTTGTACAGTCAGTACCAACATCCTCTTTGGGTCACGACCTTCGCTTGGTCCCACACCCATTCTTTTGGTTGATCACAGTTTATCTGTTAAAACCTTTATCCCCGCAGAGTTGCAATATTTGTTTCCCTCAGTTAACCACTGTTTATCAGTTAATACACCGAAACCCTTTCAGGGTCAAACATCTTCTCTTGGTTCAGTACTCTCTTCTTTTGGTTCACCACAGCCTGTCTATTGACATCAACCTCTTTCTCCCCACCAGAGTTGTTTATCTCTTTTCCTTCGGTTAACCACTGCCAGTCAGTTAATATACCGAACTCTTTTTCTCTTGTTTTGGATTCCCAGTAGGGTTACTACTCTCTGATCCCTAGCAATTATTTGTTCTCTTACCTCCCTACTGGAGTCTTTATCATTCCTTTTGCTCCTTTATCTTCTTGGTTTCTACACAACTCTTGCACGTTATTCTCAGCACAATCTCTATTCTTTTCCTTTGCATTCCCATTCTTAATTTTGACACCATTCTCTTGCCTCCCCAGCGGGGTTTCCTCCTTTCTTTTGTTCTTGGTTTTGACACCACTTTCCTTTCCTTTTCTTTTTTCGTCTTAGTTCCCCGAACTACGGAAGCTCTGATTCTGCATTCTTTCGAATGTATGATACGTAGGCACGAGATCGCGATGATCTTGGCGAGCACCCTTCCACCTTCTTCCATTCTTCTTCTCTTCCCTGGTTCCATGAACTACGAAGCTCTTATTTCCTCGTTGCACTATAAGGGTACGTAGGCACGAGGGCCCTAATCCTTCGCGAGTACTTTCTTTTTTTCGTACTTACTTTCTTTCTTTTCTCTTCTCTCTCCTCTCCTTTTAGCTAGAAGCCTTTAGATATATAACCCATCCAAGCCTAGAAGCAAGCAAAATGGTTTCCGTCAAGTACGACTGATGCGTTAGGTGCTAGTACCTTCCTTTCGCATAACTGACCCCCGTTCTCGTTTCTCTTCCCCTTGGGTTTTATCGATAGTTTCCCTATCCTTTGGGACTAAATAAAGTTCGGTGGCAACTCTGTTGTATCTTTGAGTGTGCGATTCACTCAGGTATAAACCAATCATCTTCAGGGAACCACCCATCTGAACGATCCTTCACGGAAAGACGGAAAGGATAATGTCATACCCCAAATTTTGACCACCAATATTTTCCATCATTGTGAGTATCATTACCATAATATGGATGTGCTTTCATGCCTCATCAATCTCCTCAAAGATGGTTGAGCATTCACTACAATCAAGAATTAGGGTTTTGAGCCCTCTCAGAGCACTCAGACAAAGGATCAATCAAGAAATGATATGATCTTTAACTTGTCTAGCCTCTCAAACATCCATGACGGATCAAGGGGTCTCCCATACCAAGAATCATGCATAAGTATGCAACATTCCAAGAGGATCAAGCCTCAAGATTGCCAATGTCACCAAATTTGGGTTTGGTTGACCAGGGTCCCCATATGAAAATTTTCATTGGGGCATGAGCCAATGCCTCAATGTATGATCCAAAAAGCTCAAAAGGATCTCAAGAGCCCAACCACAATGGCAAAATCACCTTGAAGGTCCATCTATCAAAAAATCAGGAATTAGGGTTTTGACCTAATTCAACCCTTGAGTTAACTTGTGAAGTGAGGCATGGCTTGAAGCTTCAAAATTAACTTCAAGGACCTCAAATACATCATATTGACATGTTTACTAGATTTGATTGACTAAAAGAGCTCAAATCATAAGCCACAAGAACTCAAAACCATCTGATCACAAATTAGGGTTTCTGATGGAAAAAGTCAACCTTATCCTTGACTGTTGGCCTACCCTTGATCTCAAACCTTGGGGAGGGGTCCAATATATTCCTAAACCCCCAAACCCCAAGCCCCAAACCCCCAAACCCCAAGCCCCAAACCCCCAAACCCCAAGCCCCAAACCCCAAACCCCAAGCCCCAAGCCCCAAACCCCCAACCCCAAGCCCCAAAGTTGAGTTGATCCTTGATCACTCTTATCTCTTTCTAAATCTCTTTTAATCGATCACCATCCTTCTTGGTTAATGATCATAGTCTCTTGAGTTAACAATCATTACTCCTTTCCAATTGTCCCTTTTCTTGTGGTCAATCATCGCCTTTTGATTCCCCCAGAAGAGTCTCAATTCCCTTTTCTTCGGTTAATCACAGTCTTTCTGTTAAAATCGAATCCCCAGGAGTTCGCAACCTTCTTTTGGTTATCCTCCCTTTGTTTGGTTAATCACTGCTTGTCAGTTAAAACACCAATTTACATTTCTTCTCAATTAACCACAGTCTATCTGTTGACATACTGAGTTTTTCCTCTTGGGTTAATCACCTTCTCTTGGTTAATCACCCATTTTTTTAAGTTAACCACAGCCTGTCTGTTAAAATACTGAGCCCTTTCGAGTTAATCACCTTTTCTTAGTTAATCACTCATTTCTGTTCGGTTAATCACAGTCTTCCTGTTAACACCGAATCCCAAGCGGTTAGTAACCTTCGCTTGGTTCAAATACCCTTTCGTCGGTCAAGTGTTGTTTGTACAGTCAGTACCGTGGTCAATCATCGCCTTTTGATTCCCACAGAAGAGTCTCAATTCCCTTTTCTTCGGTTAATCACAGTCTTTCTGTTAAAATCGAATCCCTAGGAGTTCGCAACCTTCTTTTGGTTATCCTCCCTTTGTTTGGTTAATCACTGCTTGTCAGTTAAAACACTAATTTACACTTCTTCTCAGTTAACCACAGTCTATCTGTTAACATACTGAGTTTTTCCTCTTAGGTTAATCACCTTCTCTTAGTTAATCACCCATTTTTTTTCAGTTAACCACAGCCTGTCTGTTAAAATACTAAGCCCTTTCGAGTTAATCACCTTTTCTTGGTTAATCACTCATTTCTGTTCGGTTAATCACAGTCTTCCTGTTAACACCGAATCCCAAGCGGTTAGTAACCTTTGCTTGGTTCAAATACCCTTTCGTCGGTCAAGTGTTGTTTGTACAGTCAGTACCAACATCCTCTTTGGGTCACGACCTTCGCTTGGTCCCACACCCATTCTTTTGGTTGATCACAGTTTATCTGTTAAAACCTTTATCCCCGCAGAGTTGCAATATTTGTTTCCCTCAGTTAACCACTGTTTATCAGTTAATACACCGAAACCCTTTCAGGGTCAAACATCTTCTCTTGGTTCAGTACTCTCTTCTTTTGGTTCACCACAGCCTGTCTATTGACATCAACCTCTTTCTCCCCACCAGAGTTGTTTATCTCTTTTCCTTCGGTTAACCACTGCCAATCAGTTAATATACCGAACTCTTTTTCTCTTGTTTTGGATTCCCAGTAGGGTTACTACTCTCTGATCCCTAGCAATTATTTGTTCTCTTACCTCCCTACTGGAGTCTTTATCATTCCTTTTGCTCCTTTATCTTCTTGGTTTCTACACAACTCTTGCACGTTATTCTCAGCACAATCTCTATTCTTTTCCTTTGCATTCCCATTCTTAATTTTGACACCATTCTCTTGCCTCCCCAGCGGGGTTTCCTCCTTTCTTTTGTTCTTGGTTTTGACACCACTTTCCTTTCCTTTTCTTTTTTCGTCTTAGTTCCCCGAACTACGGAAGCTCTGATTCTGCATTCTTTCGAATGTATGATACGTAGGCACGAGATCGCGATGATCTTGGCGAGCACCCTTCCACCTTCTTCCATTCTTCTTCTCTTCCCTGGTTCCATGAACTACGAAGCTCTTATTTCCTCGTTGCACTATAAGGGTACGTAGGCACGAGGGCCCTAATCCTTCGCGAGTACTTTCTTTTTTTCGTACTTACTTTCTTTCTTTTCTCTTCTCTCTCCTCTCCTTTTAGCTAGAAGCCTTTAGATATATAACCCATCCAAGCCTAGAAGCAAGCAAAATGGTTTCCGTCAAGTACGACTGATGCGTTAGGTGCTAGTACCTTCCTTTCGCATAACTGACCCCCGTTCTCGTTTCTCTTCCCCTTGGGTTTTATCGATAGTTTCCCTATCCTTTGGGACTAAATAAAGTTCGGTGGCAACTCTGTTGTATCTTTGAGTGTGCGATTCACTCAGGTATAAACCAATCATCTTCAGGGAACCACCCATCTGAACGATCCTTCACGGAAAGACGGAAAGGATAATGTCATACCCCAAATTTTGACCACCAATATTTTCCATCATTGTGAGTATCATTACCATAATATGGATGTGCTTTCATGCCTCATCAATCTCCTCAAAGATGGTTGAGCATTCACTACAATCAAGAATTAGGGTTTTGAGCCCTCTCAGAGCACTCAGACAAAGGATCAATCAAGAAATGATATGATCTTTAACTTGTCTAGCCTCTCAAACATCCATGACGGATCAAGGGGTCTCCCATACCAAGAATCATGCATAAGTATGCAACATTCCAAGAGGATCAAGCCTCAAGATTGCCAATGTCACCAAATTAGGGTTTGGTTGACCAGGGTCCCCAGATGAAAATTTTCATTGGGGCATGAGCCAATGCCTCAATGTATGATCCAAAAAGCTCAAAAGGATCTCAAGAGCCCAACCACAATGGCAAAATCACCTTGAAGGTCCATCTATCAAAAAATCAGGAATTAGGGTTTTGACCTAATTCAACCCTTGAGTTAACTTGTGAAGTGAGGCATGGCTTGAAGCTTCAAAATTAACTTCAAGGACCTCAAATACATCATATTGACATGTTTACTAGATTTGATTGACTAAAAGAGCTCAAATCATAAGCCACAAGAACTCAAAACCATCTGATCACAAATTAGGGTTTCTGATGGAAAAAGTCAACCTTATCCTTGACTGTTGGCCTACCCTTGATCTCAAACCTTGGGGAGGGGTCCAATATATTCCTAAATACCCTTGGAGGCCATCCATGAAGTTTAATTAAGCCTAAGGATTGATTTCACAAAAGGATCACAAAGTCAAAATTTCATCTGATGAAAAAGTCAACTGTACAAAAATCCAAGTTTGACTTTTTGGATTTTTGGTCAACCAAGACTCCTTAACCCTAAAACAATGTTACTATGTGATTTGAATCATCATTCATCAAGAAAAATCAAAGAAAGTGAGTTAACTTGCTAAAGAGGTAACCATAAAAAAAACTTAGAATTTTTCTAAGTTATGGAACAAAGTGGCTAGGGTACCAACTTTGCAAGGCTATATCTCCCAAACCCTAAGGCCTTTTTCTCCCATTCAAAGCTCAGATAGAAGCCCTCATTACATACTTCAAAAGTGTAAACTACAAGAGTTTCCAATTCTTCATGGATTCTGAGTTATGGTTGGATCAAAATCACTAAAACTTGGAATTTACCACTTTTCCAACACTTATACAAAATTTTGTCTAAGTCAGAAAAAACAAGTGAAACACCAAAACTTGGAGGGCTGTTTCACATAGTTCTAGGCTGAATTAATTCAAGATGTAAACATCAAAGTTGTTGTGCATATTTCCAACAAACCAAGGAACTCATTGGCATGAAACAACTCAACTTGGGCCAAGAGTTATGGCTGCTGCAAGACACCATGGCACGATTGTCTTGAAAAACCAGTTTGTGTGATTTCTTGCCATACACGATTTTGAGCCAAAAAGCAATGATCACTATGCCACATTCATCCAATCTGATCATAATGCATCTGATCCAACCTACAAACTTGGACTGAAATGCCAAGAACTTATCCTTGAGAATTGATGAGTTTTTGGCATATATGCCTTGAATTCAAAGGGCATTAATGTGGAATAGTGCACATTCAAGATTCTCACTCTCCTCAGTCAAGTTCTCTGATTAAACAACAATTAAAAGGACTGAAGAATATGATTTCAGTCAATGTATAACTGATCTATTTGGGACAGCTATTGCACCTTGTGCAAGAGGCATTTATGCCAAGCCAAGACCATTGAACCCTGACCTTATCCTCTGAGCTTCAAGATAACCACTTCAACACAACTCCTCTACTATAAATAGAGGTCCTAACTGATCATTCAAACTACACCAAAGCTCATTACAACAAGGCTTTCTCTCAATCACTCCAAGCATTCAAACACTTTCCTTAAGGTACAAGGAAGTTGTCCAAAGCATTAGAACTCAACTGTAACACCTCCATCATCAAATTCGATTCTCACCTGCAGAGGTAAGCCTCAAACTGTCAAACTCATTGAATCAAGCATCATAAATATGTTTTGTGATTACCATTGTGTTTCTGAATGTTTGTAGATCCTTTACCCTCAATCAATTGTTGTTTATAATTCGTGTATAGGATTTCATTGAGTTCATGCAAATTTTAGGGTTCATCAGGTTTTATCATATTATGTTGTGATTCACTTAATTTCAATAAAATTGAGTATTTCCATTGTGTTCCTTGTCTGAAAGCGCATGATTTTCATATTTGGATCATGTGAAATGGTTTAGAAACGAGTGAGATAGAAGGCTTCACGTATTTGGCTCAAGGAAGAAGATGGCCATGACGCCATTCTTCAGAAATTCAACTAGTTTTACTATATATTTATTGCTTTCCATATAATAACTGAATTGGCATTGTGCCCTAGTGGAAACACTAGTATGTTTGTGTGTGTGAGCGAGTGAGAGGTCTGGGGTTCGAATCCCCCTCGCCCCAGACCTTTTGATATTTTTTTCAATCATTTTCAAAGGCATTTTACACATATTATACACCCTAGCCATTCTCCATCAGCCCACGCAAGTGGCTCAGTTGGCAAAATTTTGAACTATCTTCCCCAAGGGCGTGAGTTCAAACCTTGGGGGGACCATTTCTAATTTTTTTACCACTTAATTTTATCAATTCTAATAACTTTAAAAATTAATTTCTCATTCATTTTTCATCATTTTTTATTGGTTCTTTTTGCAAAAATTCACAAAATTGATAAAGTATTTTATTCTACAAAAATCTCACACAAAAATTTTTTATTTGTCTATCTTTTAATATTTTTCATAAAGAACTTATTTTATTTGTTTTTTTAAACATTTGAAAATATTTATTTTCTCTCGATCTTTTCAAAATCAAATGAGTTCTAAATCATATTGTGATTAAAACCTCATTTTTTAAACCTTAACCAAAAATCACAAGTAGTTTATTTAAACTTATTTGGTATTTTTATCATTTTTATTAATTTTCTTTAAAGAATTAATTTTAAAAGAAAATGAAATTAGAGTTTCTTTGATTTTTTATCCTTATCAAACATTTCAAACTCATGGGCCTCTTTGTAGAGTGTAAGTCCCACCCTTTTGTAAATAAAATAAATTTGGGCTTCAGTCATTGTATAAGTCCCACAGTGTTTTCAAAAACCTCGGTGCAATCGCCGTTTTCAAACAAAAATCAATTGGGCCTACCCTTGTGTTGTAAGTCCTATTTCTTTTTCAAAACACTTTTGGGCCTCTAATAGAGTGTAAGACCCAACCCTCTTTTATACATAAAATAATTTGGGCCTCAGTCGTTGTATAAGTCCCGATACAATTTTTAAAACATTGGTACGATCACTGTTTTTCCATGGGCCTCTCCTTGAGTTGTAAGCCCCATCTCTGGTACAAAAATAATCTTTTGGGCCTCTAATAGAGTGTAAGACCCAACCCCCTTTGTACATAAATAATTTTGGGCCTCAGTCATTGTATAAGTCCCAATACAGTTTTCAAAAATCGCGGCACGATCGTCGCCTTTTAAACAAAAACCATTTGGATCTACCCTTGTGTTGTAAGTCTCATTTCTTTTCTTTTTCAAACTTTTGGGCTTCTCCTTGAGTTGTAAGAGCCATTCCTTTGTACATAAAACCTCTTTGGGCCTCAGTCATTGTATAAGCCCCAATACAGTTTACAGAACAACGGTACGATTACTATTTTTCATCTGGGCCTCTCCTTGAGTATAAGCCCCAATCTTTTCAAAAGCAACTTCCCTTTTGATTTAGGTTCAAATATACAGTTGTTATCAAAACTTTCTTTAATTTCTTGAACAACTACAATACAGCTATGGAAGCTTGCTCGCCTGTAAGTTTTTATCAGCTTCCTTTTACGTACTTGCACATATACATGTATATATTTGTTTAAATAGCATGGAAGCTTGCTCACCTATAAGTTTTTACTAGCTTTACTTTACTATATATATATATATATATATATATATATATATATATCGTGGGAAGCTTGCTCACCTATAAGTCCTTCTTTCATATCCTTTTAAATACTTGTCATATATCAACTGTATATATACTAGTATATCTTCTTAGAGTTTTCCCCGACAACTAGGTCTAGAACTAGGTAAAGCCAGTTGGTCACTCTTTAATACAGTCAAAACTAAATCCCCATAGGGTTTCCAGATACAGTCTTGTCTTCTCTTGGGCTTAAACAATATGGAACAAAGGGAAAGGCATTATTCTCGGTGAAACTTTTCCCAGGCTGTCACTATTAGAAATTGTCAAAGAAATTCTATTCCCCAGAGATGAATTATTCTCGGTGAAACTTCTCTTAAATTTCTTCAAACCCTAGAACTGTTCACTAAAGGATTAATTCCCAATGAAACCTTTCTTGAACTCTTCTTAGGTTTGGGACCCACGGGCTTCCTAAAAGCATCCCCGCCTCCTCTTGGGCTTTGTACAAGGACCCTCCGGCTTCTTAGAAGTTCTCATGCCTTCTCTTGGGCTTAATACAAGTACCCTGAAGACCTCCTAAAGGTATAAGACTGAAATTAGTCATCCTTTGCTAGAGCAGTCTTTCCAGTGTCAAATCTCAGACCAATTTAGGGTTGATTCTCATCCCTTAAAACACTTGCCTCTTCTTGGGCATCCTACAAAGATAAACTCTTTCATAAACAATAGACTTGGACAGTTTAGTCCCCTCTTGGATCTCAAAGACATTCTCAAGCTCCTTACAAACATAGGAGAAACCCTGGTCATTTTTTATCAATCTCCAACAGAGTTAAAACCCATGGGTTCTCAAACCCATTCTCTCTCCTAAAATTCCCCAACCAGGGTCAGTTTTGTGAGAGCAAGAATTGTCTCTACAAGTCAATATGTGTTTTGATGATAACAATAATTATTTGTGAAAGAACCATTTTATGGTCTAACGTGTGTTGTGTGCAGATCATAAGAACTAAAGATATCAGAACCAACATACACCAGCTAGATGTACTATGATTGAATATATACATATGCGAAGTTACTATGTGTGACTAAAGTCGCGAGAAGCAAGAACGCTTCTTTATCTAGTCATGATCATCCAGATCCAAGGATGCCAAGATTGCTGTTGCAATGCTCTTGTGGATGCTCTCTGAAAGTGATTGAGATTCTGAAGATAGCGAAGCTTCTGAAGAAGTACACTCTAAAAAGAACCAAAGTGCAGAAGACTCCTATGACTTGAGGTTCTGATGGCTGAAGGCGCTGAAGACCAAGTGCAGAAAGAATCTAAAGAATGATGAGTTCTGAAGATCAAGGTTTCAAATAAGAAGTTCTGAAGACTCTGAAGACAGGCTCTGAAGATTCGGAAGACTGGAAGCAGAAAAGAATAACGTTCTTAAAGACCAAGTGCTGAAGTTCTGAAGACTGATTCCTAATGGACTTCTTCAATCGACGGAAGACTTGAAGCAACAAATATTCTGCTAAGAAGACTCTACTCATGCTTCATCAAATTAACATCAGAAGCCACTGAAGTTTTGAAGTCTAAATATTACCGTTGTGAGGTAAATGTACACACTGCCCCAAAAAAGATGTCCGGTCACTTCTTCCTCTCCAAAAAGAAGATGTGTCAGTATAACTCATTATATCACAACATCTCTTTTCCAAACTGCCAACAGTATTCTCTAACGGCTATATTTCTACGGGCTATTTAATGGAAAGATTTTTTGCTTCTGATGTGTCGATCACTTGTAGAATCACGAACTGAATAATCATCTACAAAATTGACCAAGTCATTATGAAGATAGCAACAACGATGAGTTCTCGTTGTAACACTTAACATATTCAGAGCTATCATCATTTCACTAATGGCGATTGTTGTTAAAACTCAAGAAGACAAATCAATACAACAACAACAATCAAACAGAAGTTGTTGATGAAGAAGACAACATTGAAGATCTGTCAAGTCATCAACCTACCTTCTCGTCAGGACTACATTGAAGATCTGAAGCAAGGAGTTGTTGCTCAAATCTTGCTCAACCAGAAGACGAAGAAGAAGAAGATCTACAAGATGTCAACAATTGTAATATCTAAATACATCTTTGTAGTTTCTTAGGAAAGCAAGGAGCTGATTGCTCATAACTTGCTTGAACACATGTGTGTGTTCTTTGTACTTAAACTTAGGAGAAACTTGCTTATTAAGAAGCACAATATGTAATCTCCAGTTTTTCAATTCGACTAAATAAATTGAGACTCCTCAAGTGAATGTTATATACTGAAGGGATCCCTGAACGATTCAGCTGTGAGTTGAGGCCCTTGAGTAGATCACGTGGTGATCAGATACTTGAGATGACAATGGCTGAGGGTCATTGTGGAAAATCCTGAAATATGGTCAGTAGCGTTATATTCATTGTGATGAATCCCTGAACGGCTAGCTGTGAAATCCCAGCAGTGGGTCTGCTCGGTCAATGAACGTTATATCCTATTGGATCCCTGAACGGTTCATTGGATTTTTAGTCACAGTGCGACTGTGCAAGTTGTTAGTCACCTGTGTGGCCCGTGCAAGTGTAATCATGATTTGATTATAGTGGATTAAGTCCTTGTGTTCAAGGCGAAATCACCTAAGGAGGGTGGACTGGATTAGTCCGCGTGGTGAACCAGGATATATCGTGTGTCCTTTACTCTCTTGCTTAGTATATCTATTTATGTTTATGCATTGAATATCAGAACCTCATATTAAGCAAAGTCAGAATCTTGCAGCCTATCTCTGATAAGCTTCCGCACTGCAAGTTCTTAGTATCGTATCTTATAATCAGAAGCTATATGGTTCTCATGCTCCATAGTTAAGAGATCAGAATCTCTCAACAAACAGTGAAGGTTCTTGAGTATCTCTTTAACAAGATGCGAAAAGTTACAAAAAGAGTAAATACACAATTCAAACCCCCCTTTCTTGTGTCTTTCTCGTACCTTCAATTGGTATCAGAGCTCCGATTCTGTTATTGATTCACATCAAACACTTAACAGTGTCAGAAAAGGATCCAGATGTGGTGCGTAGAAGTACTCTTGGTGAGATTGAAAGCCGCTTACAATTTCTGTAACAGTTCAGCAGTTGACTGTGCACAAAATTATAATCAATCTGATTACTTCTTGAGCAACTCACTGACTCTAGATGAAGTCTCATTAAACATTGAAGAATCAGCTGATAAGATAAATTCATCAGATAAGAAACTGTATCTGTTGAATGCTCAACCTAGAAAATACGTATGGATAAAACCACGTATATGATTAAAAGATGAATCATCAGAAAGCTGGAAATCTTGTTTGCTGAAGATTAATTCTTTATGAGTTTCTGAGATGTTTTCAAGAAACGGATTAGGTCCACCCTTGACTTTCTCGTTTGAAACTCATTCAGAACCTCTTCATGTAAAGAAAAAAAGATTGTTGTTCTAAGACTTTGAATTTCAGAAAGGAATCTGTTAAAATCAAATTCTGAAAAATTCAAATTATTAGAAATGATTCAATGTCAGAATCTGAAATGATCAAAGATTCAATGAAGAACTGAATCCCAAAGATTCAGTAAATACTTGATTCTGAACAAACTCTTAAGCAATTAACTGGTTCAGTAACCAAGCTTCAACAACTTGAGATTATCCTTGTAGAACAAAATGTCGATAATCAGATTTTCGCCAGATCAAGTGTTCTCAGAACCACTTGAGCTATGAAATTAGAAGCTATCAATCCAGACATCTAGGTTCTCTAACTGATGTTTTAAAAGATGACGTTAATGATGTTCTTTTGAAGAAATCAGTTAACTCATAGATATGCAGAAGGTTCATACAAACCATGTCTAGTGATGGGGCGTAATGATGTTTTGGTTCTGAACAAGTTCTGAAACAACCTTGAGGAACAAAGTCAGATGTTGATATGTTAATTCCTCCTTGAATAACCTCTCAAAGGTTCTCACTAATCTTGTGAAATCAATCATCTTTCAAAGACAAGAAACTCTCACAAACGCAAACTGAATTTAGGCTATAAAAGGAGAACTCAACCAATTCTCAAAGTTTGTCGTTTAAGATTCAGATCCATATCTTAAGAACTGTATCGGAACTAAACAGGTTCTATGGATCAAGGAAATGAGAAGTGAGAAGCACTCAAAAACAGATGTTATCTGTTGCTTATGAATGGGGTCATCAAATGGAACTTACTATTCACTCAGTATTGCTCCCACGCATATGAATGTTAATTTTTCTTTCAGAACATTCGTTACACTGCCTTACCAAAAGGATTGCATGTAATTGGCTAAGTTTAGATGGAGCGGTTACTCTGATCTTGTTAAGTCCTAATCTCGGTTATTAGAGAACTAACGGACAAGGTTGAACAAGAAAAGAGAGAAAGCTGTAATTCAACCAGGATCACTTTCCAAGAAAATATTCTTTTTCATCAGAAGTCAGAAGACAAGCGTATCCTGAAGAACCCAAGAAACATCTATAGCTTACTAGAAAATAGGCAGAATCAGAAAGATACTCAAGGATTCAGAAAGTCAGAAAGGAATGCCTTCACGAAAAGGTTTAGCTAAAAGATTCTCTTCAAAAGTTCAGCATCCCTAAGGTATGTTTTTTTACCCATAAAATAATTTTTTTTACTAGTTAAAAGTTTAGGATTCACTAGGAAAATTATTTGAATATCTTAGCTAAAAGAAATAAAAGAAAATCCTTTAACAAAATCTACACGCAAAGGGAACACCATAATAAATGCGAATCTTTTGAAAATATAACATATCTCTGACAACTTAATAAAACCTGAGATCTTTTTGTGTAAGACTTCTCTCATCAGCGTCTAGTCATATCATATCACCCATAGGTATGGTTTAACCAACACCTCTCTAGAACTTAATCTTTCCTCTCTCTCTCTCTTATAGAGTCTCTTATACAACCCACTAAGAAGATTTAAAATTTTGAATTATATAAACAGCAAAATCCTTGCACTACAATCTGTGCTTAGTCAAACTTGTTATATATATATATATATATATAAGGTCTAGGATAAAACTCACACTTCTCTAACTCATGGTTTAATCTCCTCAAAATACTTCCTCACCATTTTCATGGCAAACCTATCCTTGACTCCAAGAACCTTCTTTGGCGATGACAACTCTCTTGAAATCATTAGTGAAAAAAAACCTAAGCTAATGGATGTTGATCATAATTTTCATCTGGGCATTAATTCACAAAATTGGAATAGGTACATTTATACACTTAGAGGTCCCATTTATCCAAACATCGTAAAAACCTTTTGGATCAACGCTGCTGTCAGCCATGATGGTCTGACCATCTCTTCAGACATCTATGGTATCCCTCTCTCCTTCAACGCTTCAAAAATCGCTGAAGCCATTGAATGTCCACTGGAAGGCATCACTCCCAGTCATGCATTCATTCGATGCACTCCTGATGCAAAATTACACTACTTGTTTGATAAAGGTTCTGCCTTCAAACCAACTAATCCTGAGAAACTCCTGCCCCATCCCAGAGGTTGGTTTAAATTCATTCTGACAAACATCAAACCTCGAAGCACATACAAAAACCTTCTGTATCATGATGACAAGCTCCTAATCATGTGTCTTCTTAAGCAAGCTCGTATAAATCTGGCCCAAATTATATTTGACCATCTCAAGGACACCATTCTCGTGTTAAGAACTACACTTGAAACTACGATCCCTTACGGAAGAGTCTTAACTGAAGTGTTTTTTAAAATAGAAGTTCTGCAGTCAATTAGCAGGATTAGATGCGGTCCTGATAATGCCTTTGCTGAAAGTTCTTGTGAAACTTTTAACAGTACCTGGCTCTCAGAAAACAAAATGGTTAACAATCTGAAATAGATTAGGATTCTAGATATTTAAGTGCAGGCCTGTACCATCTATGTTATTAGATAATAGGATATATATATATATATATATATATATATATATATATATATATATATATATATATATATATATATATATATATATATATATGTTATCTTCTGATATTTATGTTGTCTGGCAACCACTAATAAAAATCTTAATAAACCATTAAAATATTGCATAAAATGTCATGTCATCACTTTTAAAATAAGTTTTTGGGGGGCTCAAGAAATCTTCATTAATATCATGAATGCAAAGCAGTTACTAACCTCTTACACTTCCCACACGATCGCGCCTTTTAGGATATCCTAATTAATCATGACCACCTAAGAAATAGTAAACCTAAATCCTTGTGTACCAATTTAGTCATCACACTCCTCATTATCATTCGCCTATAAATAATAGAATTCTGCTTCATCCTCGCTCATCCTCACTAACCTTCATTTAAAATCTTTTGTGTGTTAACAAATGGCTTCTCAAACATTTAGAGGAAATGTAGAAACTCTAGAAGTTATCCCAGAGAAAAGACCAAATCTAGCTAGACTTCAAAATGATGGCCTGGAAATTGTAAGAAGCATGCAGATTCAATCTTGGAATGGTTATTATTCACTGCTAAACGACCCTGTCTTTTCAGTTCTTGTGAAAGAATTATGGAAATACGCCAGAATCAGTAATGATGGCAACACTATCTGGTCTGAAGTATATAACTTTCCAATCACTATCTCCATTCCCTCATTAGAAAAGATCATAAATTGTGTCGCCTCTGGAGTCACTGTTGAAGACTTTCAATCTGACCTGAGCTTAGTAGAGAGATGCAAGGTTTCATTTGATGATTCAGTTCCTTATGAACCAAACAACCCTGAGAAACTTCTTCCTTCACCCAGAACATGGTTCAGATTCTCTCTAACCAATCTTCGACCTCGTGCAACTGCAAGGAGCACGCTGTCCCAAGATGACAGAGTATTCGTCTTCCTCCTAACACACCACTTTAGGATAAATCTTCCCAAAACCATTTTCAATCACCTGAAACATTCTATCAGAGTTTCAAGAACTCAGTTGAACTCTTACGTTCCTTACGAGAGAATAATATATGAAATTATGCTGAAAGAGAAATACTGGGGGTTAGTAAGCAGACTCGGACCAGAACCTTCAGTAACTGAGACAAGATGTGATAGGGTGGACAACGTTGAAGATTTTGATGACTAAAATTTCAAATCCTGATGTAGTGTCAAAAAGTACTATGTCTTGTTGCTTATCGTTCTATTTTGTGCTGATGTTTTTATCCTTTTTTAGTTAATTAAAATATGATGTCTTCTGTGTTCTATGCCTATACCAATTTCATAATAATCTAAGACAAATGATTAAAATACCTAAAACATCATAATAACTGATAGAATCAAACAGTAATGCATTAGCATCCCTCAAGGATAATGCAATCTAAAAGATTCAAAGCTTAGTAGAACCTTTCAATTACTGTATGGACTCCATGGAAATAAGAACTATTTAGACTGAGTTCCACGAATGGATCTCAGAAGAAATTGTGAAGAGCAAGTGGTTGGGAATGACTCAAGTAGAAGAGAGGTTGCATGTCTCAACAAACGATGATTCTAAAAATCTTCTCTCATCTTCTTCATCATCCTTAGGATCGCTCTAGTATAACTCATAAAGACCCATGAAAACTCAGTTTCATTAAGTCTACGATTACTTAAAATGTTTCTAATTAGGAATCTGTGTTTAAAATATCTATGTTTTGATTATTTTGAACTTGTCTAGATTAAGCTTAACCTATGCTCTGCACTTTAATTCTATGATATGTTGATAAAATGCTATAATTAATGCCTTAATCCTTCAATTGATAATCAGTTGTTTCCATCTATTATCCTTCAATTAAATACATACTGATGTGTTTCACTAAAATAAGTTAGTGTGCTTCTAAATGCTTAAATGTCTCTATGCTCCTTATCACGTCAAATATTCAATATACTCAAATAGGAGAAATAAAAGAAATTGTATATAAGAGTTTATATGCTTAATTGCTCATATGCCCTGACACCTTTTGATGATGTCAAAAAGGGGGAGAAATATAATGATGATTTTGATTGAAAGAAGGAAATCTGAAAGAATGCAGAACTCAAACAAAGTACTCTTATAAAAATGCATTGCTACTAACGTTTGTTGTTTGATGTTATCCGAGGAACTCTAAACAAGTTCACTAGGCATTCTAAGAAACAGGTTAAGCTGGAAGAATCAGATTTATCGTAATCCTTATCTCACTTAGCTCAGAAAAGAAGTAAAGAAAACTCTGAAAGCAGTCAAGACAAAGTCTACATCTCAAGATGCTCACTCAGAAGAACCATTGGAAATGAAAACGATCTAGTATCAGACTAAATCAACAATTGGTAATCAAACTCAGTACACAAAGATCAGTATCAGACTCATCAATCAAAGCAAAAGCTGTGGATTACTGTTAAAATACCTTCATTGGTATCAATATCAGCACTCTAATGAATTACCTCTTAAGCGTATGAGAAGAAATTCTTCACTTAGTATCAGACTCAACATACTTTGGTATAAGACTCAGCACATCACATGGTAACAGATCAAAATTAAATCATGAGTACCAGACTCAGAATCAAGCGTTGATTGATCACTTTAATATTAACCTTCAATTGGTATCTGATCAAAAATCAAGCTTTGATAGATTACTAAGTATGACTTTAACAAGGTTCTGAGATGGAGACCTGTGTTCAAAAGTCAAAACAGTCATGATCTACATTGGTGTTTAAAATCTTATCATCCAGAATTATAATTCTGAAGATCCCAATATCTGACGTATAGGAATTAGGGGGAGACTGCCCTGAAGATCAAATTGCAAAATCTCAAATCTTCACAAAGTCTGAAACTCAGGGGGAGTTTCCTTTAAAGACAGTGTCTGTCTCTGATAGATAGCAAGGCTACGACTATCAGTCAAGAACTGTTCTGATCTTGTGCTTAATGGAATCTACTGAAAAGTAGAAATGCTTCAGACGTCTCTAAAGATAAAAAGGCTCTGGTACGACAACAAAGAAAACTGAGTTCTGAAGATCTGAAGATGGAAGTTCTGATGAACTAGTCCAGACGCTAAAGACTCTTCGTTTTCCTAAAGACATGATGGAAAAGTAACTCTTTTCTATTCCTGTTCTGACAACTCAAGTTGTTATTCTGTATATCTTTGGATTACATAAAATCCTAGATGATCTCAGATAAAGCTTTGAGGATAACTCATTCAGGGGGAGCTGTTGTTCCAAACTGTGAATTTGTTTGTTTTGGTGATTACCTTGTATAAAATGTTCAATCAAAATACTTGGTTTTGTCATCATAAAAAAGGGGGAGATTGTGAGAGCAAGAATTGTCTCTACAAGTAAATCTGTGTTTTGATGATAACAATAAGTATTTGTGAAAGAACCATTTTATGGTCTAACGTGTGTTGTGTGCAGATCATAAGAACTAAAGATATCAGAACCAACATACACTAGCTAGATGTACTATGATTGAATATATACATATGCGAAGTTACTATGTGTGACTAAAGTCGCGAGAAGCAAGAACGCTTCTTTATCTAGTCATGATCAGCCAGATCCAAGGATGCCAAGATTGCTGTTGCAATGCTCTTGTGGATGCTCTCTGAAAGTGATTGAGATTCTGAAGATAACGAAGCTTTTGAAGAAGTACACTCTAAAAAGAACCAAAGTGCGGAAGACTCATATGACTTGGAGTTCTGATGGCTGAAGGCGCTGAAGACCAAGTGCAGAAAGAATCTGAAGACTGATGAGTTCTGAAGATCAAGGTTCCAAATAAGAAGTTCTGAAGACTCTAAAGACGGGCTCTGAAGATTCGGAAGACTTGAAGTAGAAAAGAATAACGTTCTTAAAGACCAAGTGCTGAAGTTCTGAAGACTAATTCCTAATGTACTTCTTCAATCGACGGAAGAGTTGAAGCATTAGATATTCTGCTAAGAAGACTCTACTCATGCTTCATCAAATTAACATCAGAAGCCACTGAAGTTTTGAAGTCTAAATATTACCGTTTTGAGTTAAATGTACACACTGCCCAAGAAAAGATGTCCAGTCACTTCTTCCTCTGCAAAAATAAGATGTGTCAGTACAACTCATTATATCACAACGTCTCTTTTCCAAACTGCCAACAATATTCTCTAACGAATATATTTCTACGGGCTATTTAATGGAAAAAGTTTTTGCTTCTGATGTGTCGATCACTTGTAGAATCAAGAACTGAATGTTCATCTACAAAATTGACCAAGTCATTGTGAAGATAGCAACAACGATGAGTTCTCGTTGTAACACTTAACATATTCGGAGCTATCATCATTTCACTAATGGCGATTGTTGTTAAAACTCAAGAAGACAAATCAATACAACAACAACAATCAAACAGAAGTTGTTGATGAAGAAGACAACATTGAAGATCTGTCAAGTCATCAACCTACCTTCTCGTCAGGACTACATTGAAGATCTGAAGCAAGGAGTTGCTGCTCAAAGCTTGCTCAACCAGAAGACGAAGAAGAAGAAGATCTACAAGATGTCAACAATTAATATCTAAATACATCTTTGTAGTTTCTTAGGAAAGCAAGGAGCTGATTGCTCATAACTTGCTTGAACACATGTGTGTGTTCTTTGTACTTAAACTTAGGAGAAACTTGCTTATTAAGAAGCACAATCTGTAATCTCCAGTTTGCCAATTCGACTAAATGAATTGAGACTCCTCAAGTGAACGTTATATCCTAAAGGGATCCCTGAACGGTTCAGCTGTGAGTTGAGGCCCTTGAGTAGATCACGTGGTGATCAGATACTTGAGATGACAATGGCTGAAGGTCATTGTGGAAAATCCTGAAATATGGTCAGTAGCGTTATATTCATTGTGATCAATCCCTGAACGACTAGCTGTGAAATCCCAACAGTGGGTCTGCTCGGTCAATGAACGTTATATCTTGTTGGATCCCTGAACGGTTCATTGGATTGTTAGTCACCAGCGTGGCCCGTACAAGTGTAATCATGATTTGATTATAGTGGATTAAGTCCTTGTGTTCAAGGCGAAATCACCTGAGGAGGGTGGACTGGATTAGCCCGCGTGGTGAACCAGGATATATCGTGTGTCCTTTACTCTCTTGCTTAGTATCTCTATTTATGTTTATGCATTGAATATCAGAACCTCATATTAAGCAAAGTCAGAACCTTGCAGCCTATCTCTGATAAGCTTCCGCACTGCAAGTTCTGAGTATCGTATCTTATGATCAGAACCTATATGGTTCTCATGCTCCATAGTTAAGAGATCAGAATCTCTCAACGAACACTGAAGGTTCTTGAGTATCTCTTTAACAAGATGCGAAAAGTTACAAAAAGAGTAAATACACAATTCAAACCCCCCTTTCTTGTGTCTTTCTCGCACCTTCAAGTTTATCATCTGAATAACACTATCCCAAATCAAACCTCAAGGTCTCTGATATTCCAACTCTTCTGTAACCCTCAGCAAGAGTTGATTCTTCATTTAAACCTGCCCCTGGATCTTAATAATCCTCAGCAGAAGTCAGCCTCCTCTTGGGCTTTGTACAATGATTCTCCCTTAGCAGAGCTAACCTTTTCAGACTCTCTTTTTGAGTCAATCACCTTTTCAGACTCTCTTGTTGAGTCAATCACCTTTCAGACTCTCTTGTTGAGTCAATCACCTTTCAATATTCTCTTGTTGAGTCAACTCTTTTTTCAGCCACAATCTCGGGCTTTGTACAAGACAGATAAAAACACTCTCTTGTTGAGTCAATCTTTTTCAGCCTCCTCTTAGGCATTGTATAATGATTTCTCCAGCTTGTTCAGCCACAATCTTGGGCTTTGTACAAGACAGATAAAAGCACTCTCTTGTTGAGTCAAACCCTTTTTCAACCTCAATCTTGGGCTTTGTACAAGACACCATATAAATTTCCTAAGCAGAGTCAATTCTCTTTTCAGCCTCAATCTTGGGCTTTGTACAAGACAGATAATACTCTCCAGCATAGTCAACCTCATTTCAGCCTCAATCTTGGGCTTTGTACAAGATACCTAAAATATCCTCAGCCGAGTCAGTAAAGTCTCATTTTAGCCTCAATATTGGGCTTTGTACAAGACAGATAAAGATTTCTTTCCCATAGAGTCAGACTTCTTTTCAGCCTCAATCTTGGGTTTCGTACAAGACACATACAAACCCTCCCCGGCGGAGTCGGAATCCCTTTTAGCCTCAATCTTGGGCTTTGTACAAGACAGACAGAATATTTTCCCCGAAAAAATCAAACTTTTAGCCTCCTCTTAGGCTTTGTATAATGATATCCCCAAAGAGTCAGTCTCTTTTTAGCCTCAATCTTGAGCTTTGTACAAGACAGATAAACACTCTCTTGTTGAGTCGGTCATTTCTAGCCTCCTCTTAGGCTTTGTATAAGGACTTCCCCAATGGAGTCAATCAACCTCTTAGCTTCAACCTTGGGCTTTGATCAAGGCACAAAAAAATCAACATCCCCTTAGAGGAAATATAAAACTCTCTGCAGGAAGTCATTTCTCTGTATATCACATATCAAAACAGACATTCAAAACAAACCCTAATCCCAGATAATTGTTGTAAGTGGCACACTTGTTGATTCAAATATCCAAGCTGTCGTCCATCTTTTATCCTGGTAAAACCTCTCTTTCATCTAATTGATGTAAGCGACAAGCCTCTGGGTTATTTACATCCACGCCACTGTCCTTATCTTAGCATGAAAGACTCCTTAGAAAAAATGGCATTGCTCAACACTGTGTTAAAGTTTCCTCCTTCAGGACAAATCCCATATAAAGGAAATTATGGCATTACTGGTTTCACATATCCCAGTTAAAGTAATCCTCCTTTATAAACAGTCACCCAACAACTGTGATAAACAGACAAGATGTCTCCCCTTTAGAGATGACAAATTCTCTCTCAGTCAAACCTTTTAGCTTCAATCTTGGGCTTTGAACAAGACACAAAAAAAACCTTTTAGCTTCAATCTTGGGCTTTGAACAAGACACCAAAACATCTTTTCCTCCCATAGAATAGGAGGAACTACGATTGCTTTGATTTCCCTGTTTCTTTAAACGGGAATACGTAGGCATAAGATTGCGAAATCTTAGCGAGCATACCAATTAAAAACTCTAGGTCCAGCACCTTCATACCAATCAAAACTTAGGTCCAGTACCTTACCAAAAACATCAGAAAACCCGAAAATCAACAAAACTCACTCTCTCTCTCTCATATTTCCCAAGAAACTTTCCCAACCCATCAACAGATAAACACCATCAAGTACAAAGCAGAACCTAAAACTAAAAGCCTGTGGATAACCATATATAGGATGGGTAGTTGATAACTCCCCATTGTATAACCTGACCCCGAACCCCCGAATCTCTTTAAGCGTTTGTTCAGTTAAACATTCGCGTGCAAGTTTAGTTTTAGATAGCTTCCCTTTCCCTTCTAGCTTCACGGGATAAATAAGAAATCAGAAAGTAGCACCTCCTCCTCATTGTGAGGAGAAACCCACAAAGTTTGCGATACGGTGGTCGCGTCACCGACAAAAATCGCACGCTACAGTAAAATGGCGACTTCACTGGGGATAACCATGAGAATTCATTTTGCCTTAGTCATCATTTCCCACAGTAAAATGGCGACTTTGCTGGGGAGTCATTTTTTCTGTTTAGGATTATTGACTAGAATTCTTAAGAGGTCTAAGGTGTTAGTTTTAGGAATAAATATATATCGCTTTTCCTACTTGATATCCGTGTTTATTTTTCTGCTAATGGGAATGCGAGTGATGTCGCATGCGGAAAGTTTGAGTGATACCTAAGATAGGTGATGGAAGAGACGAGCGGTCTTACAGGGAGTGAGTCCCGAATAAGTTGTCCTGGTAGACCATAAAATCAGTGGAGATACCCTTTGCGGATTCAATGTCTAACGACTTCGGTTGTGAAAACAGATTGTTCGATTGTGGTATCCATGAAACTGAGGATTTAGTAGACAGTAACCATGTGACTATTTAGTAGTGCGGAAGCTATCGGAAATAGTTGTCACGCGATACTACACTCAAGTGAGATTACCCTAAGATGCTACAGCTCGCTCGTGTAAACCAGCCTGCTGTTGTTATCCCAAGGGGGTCAATGATTTTGAGTACAGGTACAAAAATTCACCATAGTACAACCTTTGGGGATGGGTAGAGCCATGACTCCATGCTCGTGACGCTGAACCTTTGAACCCATGTTTTTTCTATGTTTTTGTGTGCTGCATTCATGCATTCATTTAAAAAAACTTTTAAACAAAGAAAAACTTTTCTTTTCTAGTCTCTCTTTTTCAAATTAAACTAAAACAATGATTGCAAATATCATAAAAGGATTGTGTTGTGGATTTCGGTAGAAGGAAAACGCACAAGTACACCTTCAAGGTTCCAAAACTAGAGGATTTAAGAGGGTTGGGAACCCTAATGCTTTCAGAGCTAAGTACGGAGGACTGCTGTCTCTATTAAGGGTCCATGTAGTTGAAGGAATCCTGTCTACGCTGATTCAGTTTTATGATCCAGTTTATCACTGTTTCACATTCCCGAATTATCAACTAGCACCAACACTGGAAGAGTATTCTCACTTGAATGATTTACCCATCACTGACCAAGCTCCCTTTTCTCGACTGGAAGAAATTCCAAAGGATCAAACCATTGCAAGAGCAATCTATTTGGACGAGTCGGAAGTCAGGACTCACATGACCGCTAAGGATGAAATCCAAGGTTTACCGGCCAAGTTTTTGATAGAGAAAGCCCTGTACTTTGCCACTATAGGAAACGTTACTGCTTTCGAAGATATCTTTGTCCTTCTCACATACGGGTTGTTCCTTTTTCCCAACATTAATAACTTCACTGATATCAATGCCATTAAGATATTTCTGATTGGAAACCCTGTACCGACCTTGCTCGCAGATGCTTATCATTCTGTACACTTAAGGAATTTGTACAGCGGAGGAATGATCACATGTTGTGTACCCCTGCTATACAAATGGTTCACTTCCCATTTACACAAGTCCGCTGCTTTTTGGGATCATAAGAGCACTCTACGTTGGTCACAGAGAATCATGTCTCTTACCAACTCTGACATAGATTGGTACAATCGAATCTATGACGGGATAAGGATCATTGAGAAATGTGGAAACTTCCCTAATGTACCCCTTATAGGAACTAAAGGAGGAATCAACTATCATTCAGCTTTAGTTCGTCGTCAACTTGGATACCCGATGAGACATATCCCGCGTAATGTTCATCTGGAAGGTCTTTTCTTCAAGGAAGGAGAAAATGACAGGGCACTAAAGATAGAAATAGTGCATGCCTGGAAATATGTTCACAGGAAAGGAAGAGAGTCTCTAGGAAAACCAGACTGTGTCTCTGTGGAACCTTATCTCCACTGGGTACAAACTAGAGCCCTCAAGTTGAGGATGCCTTACCCTCGTCAAGAAGTTCTTCCGCTAAATGAATTTGTCCTTTATTTTATGTCTGATGCGGAAAACTACAGGCCACTCTCAACAAAGTTCAACGGGAAAAGAAATCTTGGAAGAACAAGTACCGTATTCTCAATGTGGAGTGTACGAAAATACAGCAACTATTAAAAGAAAAGGACTCTCTGATTAGGATATTAGAGCACCATGTTGTAGAAAGTCAAGAAGACTGAAGAAATTTGCTCGTTCCTTTCACTTGGCAAAGGACTGACAACCCGACAACGGCTCAAGAGCCCTGGTCAAAGAAAAGGAAAATACCAGAACCAGCACCTGAACTCTCCTCAGAGAGGACTCAGGATCCATAAGCTTAGACATTTCCTTTTACAGCACTTTGTAAAATACTGTATTTCCATTTCCGCAATCTTTCAAATTCAATAAAATGAGGTCTCCCCACTGTATGATATTTGCAATCCAATTGTTGAAGTTTCTTTTGATTAAAACAAAAAAAAATATAATATAATTATTGCATATCATTCATCATTCTCACATAATGCATTCTTCTTACCTACGAACCTCATGTCTGTGTCTCGATTTTATAGTCAAACTGTCTCATTCGTACAATACTCGGGCCAATCGAAAAAAGAAAATGGATGATCTCGAGGAAGAGAACAGAGAGCTGAGAGAAAAAAATCGACGCTCTGAAAGAAGAACTGAGAAAACTTTAGAAACATGCAATCTATGGCAACAGCTCAGAGGCAACAACAAAGGACTGTGATCTCAAAGATCACATCTACGCCCATAGTAGAGACGTATGATCCTCGGTACAACATGTCTAAAGATCGTCCCTAAGGCATGCCACTCAACTTTATCCCTGAATGATATATTCCGCCAGTCACAGAAGATCCGAAAACTGCAGCAGGAACCGCTGGGCCTGAAGGTTACAAACTTCGGGAAAGCGAAGATACAAGAGTCATGACAACAACTCTTGAAGGTTACAAACTTCGGGAAAGCGAAGATACAAGAGTCATGACAACAACTCTTGAAGGTTACAAACTTCGGGATAGGGAAGCACCAAGAGTCACCACCGTAATGACTATACCACAACCCGTGGTACACACTGTCCCGGAAGGACAGATTCCACAGATACCTTCTGGTGGAAATAAAAGTATGTACGACAGAATGAATGAGTTCCAGGAACAATTCTTGGAGATGTAGAAGGAACTGTATACCATTCGCGGTCAGGATTTATTCGGAAAGGACGCCGCAGACCTTTGTTTGGTCCCCAATGTGAAAATCCCGCACAAATTCAAGGTGCCCAAATTTGAAAAATACAGGGGCAACTCTTGCTCTCAAAATAATTTGGTGATGTACACTTGAAAGATGTCAACTCAGAAGGAGAATCAACAGCTATTGACCCATTACTTTCAAGATAGTTTAACCGGTGCCGCACTCAAATGGTACATGGGTTTAAACCGCACCAAGATCGTCACGTTCAGAGATCTTGGCGCTGCCTTCATTCAGCAGTATAAGTATAACCTGGACATGGCACTAGGCAGAGATCAACTCAGAGCAATGTCGCAGAAGGACAAGGAAACCTTTAAGGAATATGCTCAGAGATGGCGTGAAATTGCCGCCTAGATTTGCCCCCCTCTTGAGGAAAAAGAGATGACAAAAATCTTCTTGAAAACCTTGAGCTCGTTTTACTACGACCAAATGGTCGCCAGTGCGCCCAACGACTTTACTAAAATGGTAAACATGGGGGTACGCCTTGAAGAGGCAGTCCGAGAAGGACGTCTGGTCAAAGATGCAGGACCATCTAGCAGTACCAAAATTTACAGTAGTGCTTTCCCTATGAAAAAAGAGCAAGATATTGGTAATATCTCTCTCGAAAAGCAAAGGCGAAGGTATCAACCAGTAGCAGCGGTAACTCCCACTATCAACCCTATGCCAACTCCAACGTATCAACCCCAGGTTGCTCAGAGCCAACCGAATCAACAACAATATCAGCAAAGGACACAACAGCCTCTTAAGCAGGCTCGTCCTCCATACAATAACAACAACCGTACAACGCAACCACCAGGGTTTGACCCTATACCGATGTTGTACGCAGAACTGTTTCCACTACTATTGGTCAAGGGGCACGTCCAAACCAGGTCCCCTCTTGCAGTACCAGAAAATCCACCTTTTTGGTTCAAAGCAGATCAAACTTGCCTTTACCACTAAGGAGGACCGGGGCATAACATAGAAAACTGTATCGGCTTCAAATCAGATGTGCAGAAGCTTATCAGGAACAAGGTCTTATCCTTCAAGGATACAAATCCAAATGTTCAGACGAACCCGTTACCTCAACATGAGAAAACTACAGTAAATTTGATAGAGGAAGAGTCTAAACACAGCTATCAAATTCATGACGTACTCCTATTTGGAACCAATCTGGTTAAGATGCATTGCAGACAGAGCGGATACGGTCATGTACCATCTCATAATTATCGCCAATGTGATATCTATTCTAAAGACAATCAAGGATGTTCCATGGTGCAATAAGCTCTACAGGAACAGATGGATCTCGGATGGATCCGAGATCACCGAATCCGTGAGGTCAACATGACTTATATAAATTCCAACATCATCCAAAACCACAACATTCTGGCAATGAATGTCAACTTGGTGGCAATGCACTCAAGGCAAATCCAACATCATAATCTGCCACGACACGATTACGATTCATGTCCGATCTGCTCGATAAACAATCAGGGATGCTCTTTTGTACAAGAGGCCCTCCAGCTTCAGATAGATCTCGGATGGATTCAGGGCTACCGCGATAGAAGTCACTATCAGGTCAATATGATTCAAATCTTCGATATTTGCCTGATGAATACCAGTCTGGTGGAATTACACGCTAAGCAGGTTAGGCTCGGTTTTCTGGCGTCACATGATTATCAAAACTGTAAAGTATGTCGTGAGAATGACCAAGGATGTGCACTTGTCCAAAGAATGCTTCAACACTTGTAGAACCACTGGTGGCTTCCGATCTATCTAGAGGAAGCCACACAACAAGTCAGTATGACTAACGGGGACCCTACTAGGCATCAAAGTCAGGATGTTCGATCAATGGAAACAGATCTAGTGAGGTTGCACTGTATACAAAGTGGGCGTGGCCGGGTGCCACCACATAACTATGAGCGCTGTAGAGTTTGCTCAGAGAACAACCAAGAATGCTACCTGTAGCGGGGAAATTTGTGAGTGTAAGCTATTGATTAACTTAACTAAAAAAAACAAGAGTCGCCACCGCACTTTTATTTATTCCACAAAGGAAAAGGAAAAAATAGCGAATAAATCCTAAGAAGTCTAAAAAAGCAAAAGCTAAAAAAGACAAACAGAAATGGGTAAGGGGGTTAGTTATGTAAAGGGAAGGTTTTACGCACCCAATACATCTATAGTACTCTATAGGAATCCTTTGAAATATCTATCGCTTTTTGGTCTGAAAAGGTTTGCTTGAAAAGAGATTGGGAGGGATGAGAAGAGAAATATTTTTTAATATTTTTGTGTTTGGAGAGACTTATCGCCTCATGCCTACGTACCCACGATGTGCAATGTAGGATCAAAACCCCGTAGTTCGCGGTACAAATAACAAAAATTTGTTTGTTTTGGTTGATTTTAAGTGTAAAGACAAGTCGTCATTTCCAAGCGAATAATTCCCCTTAAAGAAATGAATCATGTCTAAATTTATGAAAAAGTTTTAAAGGAAAAGTGCATAAGTACAAAAAGAGTTTGATGAGTTTTGTATTTTTTGTGTCTTTTTGAAATGGTCAAAATATGATTAACATGGATTGACATTTATTAGAGAAAAAGAAAAGTTAAAAAAAAATCACTTGACCGAGGTCAAGGATTTATTATGAAAGCGGTTCAAGTTTTGAAAACAAGAAGATTTTTGAAAAAGAGAGGAGATTTTGAAAATTGAAGAAGGGTGGAGAAGAAGTGACTATCCTAGTGCATAAAGTAAAACCTAGAGTAAGAAAGATCTAACCACATGGACAAGCTCCATAGGATAAGCATTTTTCCATTTTTGATTTGGTCTTGATTCAAAATAAGTCTTCAAAAGAGGACTCCAAGTATCCAAAATCCAAGGTTTTCCATCACAAACTCCCAAGCATAGGTTAGGATCCTAATTATAAGTACAAAGTCCGTAATCAAGAGTATAGGTCCTCCAATGCAAAGGATAGTGGCCATAGTCCAACAATTAAGAGCACAAGTCTTTTAGTGGTTTAATCATTTATTAATGTTTTTGAGTCCAAAATGGACAAAAGGAAAAGGCATAAACATAAACATGTGTCCAACGGACAAAGGAAAAATATGCAGAAGCATAAACATGTGTCCAACGGACAAAGGAAAAATTGCAGAAGCATAAACATGTGTCCAATAGACAAAGGAAAAATATGCGGAAGCATAAACATGTGTCCAACGGACAAAGGAAAAATTGCATAAAAGTAAAAGAGAGATAGGGAGCGAGAAGGAAACATAAAAAATTTAGAAGTTAGTGATTAGTAGCACAAGGCTCTAGTGCCATAAGCCTTCACCGATTATTCTGTTTCGCGTCTTGAACTATAGTGATTAAACAATACACTTAGGCCAAGGTTAATGAACTTGACAGAAGATTGGTAGAACCAAAGCCTTTACAACGCCAAGTTTCAAAGATTATGGACCTAATACAAAAGTTTAACCAACATTGGGTTGACACGATCAATCAAGGTCCGGACCACGAAAGTTCAAATTCCGAATTAGATAAAGAGGGACAAATGTTGCGCTATGTTAAGCAATCGCCAAGTAATTTACGGAGTAATTACCCTATAATGAGGCCGGTCAATAGATCTTTGTGCTAATGCATGCTAGATGAACGATATGTAGATTGTCATCCGAAAGTAATACCGCACGAAAAGAAAATAGGTAACGATCTAGTCTTGATCAAGAATTCAACAAAGAAATTCTAAGATCCATAAGACTTTCATCGATCAAAAGAAAAGAGAAATAGATGAAGAGAAAACCAAATTAAACCACACAATTATGTGATCAAAGGCTAAGAACAAAAGGAAAGGGAAGAAGTAGGAAGAAAAACCAAAACAACCCAAAAAACAAGGTAAAATATGCATTCTGTTTCGAAGTAACCGGTTACTGCATATCTGCTAACCGGTTACTTAGTTCAAAATAAGCGCAGTTTTTAAAAATTAACACAGAGTAACCGATTACTGCATATCTGCTAACCGGTTACTCTACACCAGAATGCAGAAAATTGTGCAAAATTCAGCATGATCTACTTTCAAAACTTTTTATAAACACCTTGTGATCATGGAACTGAAATTGCACAAAATTTAAAGTAAAATAACAGCAAAAACCAGCAATTAAACACAATTACAAGATCTAAAAGATCAACTAACAAAGATCTACATTATGGAAGATGAAAATGAAGCTTCAACAATGGTGAAAGATGAATTACCACTTCGAATCTGAAAATTCCTTCAAATTGCTTCAAGATCCAAACACCAAAGCCTTGATCTATGAGAATTGATGAAGAAAACAAGTTTGGATGAAGGTTTAGCTCAAAGTTGAACAAGATTCAATGTGAATTCTTGTTAACTTTCAAAAGAAGAAAAGTGAGCTTTAGTGAAATTTGTGGTTGTGAAGAGAATTTGCAAGAGGTTTTTTTGCTATCAAAAGCTTCAAGAGAAATTTTAGCCAGGTGAATTTGGCTTTCAAAAGCTTGTGAAATGAATGAAATGAGGTCTCTATTTATAGAGTTTAGGCTTGGAAATTTGGTGGTTTGGAATTTGGTTTGGAAATGAAAATTAGGATTGGAATTCAAATTTGGAGGGAAATTATCAAAAGAGTGGTGATTAGTGGAGGTACATGGTAGGAATTAATTATGATGATGTAGGGAATTAAAATGAGATGGTCTAGAATATTTCACATGTGATCAAAATGATGAAAATTGGTGCCAATTGCTAAATTTGAATTTGCTGCCATTTTTAAAAATTTCACGAGGGTAACCGGTTACAGACTAAATGATAATCGGTTACTTAGTGCAAATTTTGAAAAAAATACTCCCTTTGAATGCACTACTATGGTTCGGCTCGATTCTTTTGCTCGTCAAAGAAGGCATGGAAATAAACACATGAACCTTGGAGTCTCTTGGAATAATAATCAATTAAATCTTGGAAACTCTTGATCAGATGATTTTTGAACTAATTGCATATCAACTTTGACTTTGTTCAGATGAAATTCATTCGAGCTGAGAGGCTATTATTTTGGTATTTTTAACCTGTTCTTACCCTGAAAATGTTAGTGAAAGAAAGACAAAATATTTTTTGGATTTTAATTAATGGTTAGTAAATATAAACAAATTAAGCAATAAAACAACTAACAAACACACACAAACTCAAAGATCCCTGCAAGGCACAATCCTACAAAAGAGGGGACGAATGTGTGATCTTGTTTGTGGTATAAAATGCAGAAAGACATGTGGGATCTTAGGGGTAAAAATTAGGGTATTACACTACCTCGTGCGAGCGGCCCTTCAAAGTCAATTGAACCACAAAGAGATTCGACCATGTTCAAGCTCTGGTTCGATTAATGTAATGCAAGACTATCTTCCTGATCAAAGCAAAGATATTGTCTTAATCCCTAAACGAGAAGTGGCCAAAGATGTATGTGCCATAATCCCTCTACTCCATGAATCAAGAGTTCCTCCTGATAGTGGAAAGATTCTCAACCTCGAACCAATTGAGGCCGGCTGCGGTGGTCAGAAAAATCAAAAGGCTCATGTGGTTATCTATCTGCCAGAACCAATACCGTACAAATCTGATAAGGCTATCCCTTACAAGTACGGTGCAACAATAATTGAGAATGGAAAGGAAACTCCATTACCCTCCATCGTGAATATTGCAGACATCAGTCGAGTGACACGGAGCGGTCGAATCTTCAACAAAGAAGTTGGAGAACCCACCAGAGAAAAGGAACATCAAACAGAAGTTCCCAATCAACCAGTCGGGCAATCCAGTAATCCCGACCTTTCAAAGAACAATGATGAGATGCTGAAGCTCATCCAAAAGAGCGAGTACAACATTGTAGACCAACTGTTGCAAACTCCTTCGAGAATCTCTATGCTATCTCTTTTACTCAATTCCGAAGCCCATAGAGAAGCTCTATAGAAAGTCTTAGAGCAGGCCTTCATGGAACAAGATGTGACGATAAGACAATTCGACAACATCATCTCCAATATCACTTCCTGCAACAACTTAGGATTCAGTGATGAAGAACTGCCGGAAGAAGGCAAAAATCACAACGTGGCACTTAACATTACAGTCAACTGCTAGGACGATGCTTTAGCCAGCGTACTAGTAGATACCGAATCAGCTCTAAATATTATGCCAAAGTCTACTCTGATGCGACTATCATTTCAAGGATCTCCGATGAGAGGCAGTGGGGTCATCGTCAAAGCATTTGACGAATCTAGAAAAACAGTTATCAGCGAAGTGGATCTTCCCATAACCATCGGTCCTCACACTTTCTAAGTCACTTTCCAGGTCATGGACATCCGGGCAACATACAGCTGTTTATTAGGAAGACCTTGGATACACGAGGCTGGGGCGGTCACTTCGACACTTCACCAGAAGCTGACGTTTGTCAAGAATGACCAACTAGTCACAGTATGTGGAGAACAGGCCTTAATTGTGTGCAACTTATCATCATCCCGTGTAGAACCAGAGGAGGTTGTTGGAACCCAATTCCAAGCACTTTTGTTGAGAAATAAGAATCAATCAGAAAGAGGAACATCTATTTCCTCATACAAAGATGCTCTCAATGCAATCGAGAGTAATAACGCAAAAGGATGGGGACAACTTGTCATTCCTACTGATAACAAGGTGAAGAAATGTCTTGGTTTTTCTTCAACCTGTACCCAGACTGCTACTAACGATGAAAGTTTTCATCCCATTCAGGACTTCTTCCACGGTGGAGATATCCTTCACCCAGTGTCTCAAGAAGTACATACTATCAACGAGGGTGACTCCTTCGATACAGATGAAGAGTGGAAATCCTATCTTAACGAGGACGGTTATATGTCTCAGGGAGAGGTACATACGCCATTTTGCTATCCCACGCAGAGTCCGAGATATATACCAAGATCAGACGTCAAGATGATGTACGGAGATTATGATCCGAAAGGATGTCGTGCTCCACCTAACTCATTAGAGGAGGACACTCTGATGAAAGACAACTTTGACTATGACTATTATGACCCAAAGGATGACTTGCCTATCTGGCAGCCGTACCCAGTGTAATACCCCAAAATTTGCTCTCTCTTTTGTCCTCATAGCATAGCATTATCATATATCATATCATATCCATCTCATTAGCATTGCATTGCATCTTTAACATAGAAAAATGAAGCATAACATCCCTCTTACCATCAAGGCATGTGATCAGGGGAAAGGTGGACAATCAAGGAATCATTCAAGGCACAAAAGGTCAAACAAGTTGCCTCAAGGCAAGCCAAGAGGTCTTTCATGTCTCATACTACCCCAATTGATCATCCAAAACATCAAGAAAGTGAGATTCAATAGGAGATTGAAGCATTACATCTTTCACTATGCAAGAGATCCAAAAAATGAAGGAAAACCCTCAAAAGAGATGGTTCATTGGTTCAAAATCACCCTCAAGTGGCATATCTCATCATCCTTTAAGAGGATACACAACATACTCTGAGGAATTTGAAATTGAAGACTGCACATTTTTCCCTTAGGAGGTGGATACAAAAATTAGGGTTTCCAATTAAATCAGGTCACCTCTGATTTTTTGGACAAAACTTGATGTCATGGTATTCTACATGTCCTTAAGTGTATGTGTGTGGAAAATTGCCTCTCAATTGGTTTTAGAAGTGGCTCAATTGGAAGAAAGATAAAAAATCAAGAAATTGGGGAAAAAGTCAACTGTGCAGTGAAAAAAGTCCACTCCTGACTTTTTGGGGTCAAATTCATGAAATTCATGTTATATGTGACCAATGTACAAAATTTGATCAAGAAATGATGGAGGAATAATGAAAAATCAAGAAATTGCAAAACTGCCAAAAATAGAAATTTTGGAGTTTCCAAAAATAGTAAGTTTTGGCCATTTTGCACCAAACTTTGAACCAAGGCCATTCAAAATTGAGACATCAAATAAAAATTCCACCAGGCCACAACAAAAGATCTTGTTTCAAGCTTCAAATTCATGTAAAGAACAGCTCCATTGGATAAAAATTGAGTGAGATATGATTGATCAAAGTTTGAGCAAAGTAGGTCAAAAACCCAGTCACGGCAAGGCAAGTGCAGGCCCATGCGCCATAATTTTGTCGAACACTTGGTGTGCCAAATGTTCAGCCACTTTTCTCAATGATGGAAGCTTCAAACTAAAAAATGTTGAACATCAAAGTTGTTCATCTCAATGTCCTCTTCAACTTTGATGTTGGACATTTTTCCATTTGAGCAAGTTATGATGGGGTTATGATGGTCCCAAGTTGACGCGTTCATGACAAATTTTCCAAGTCAGATTGCCATGCCAACCTACCAACCTGCCAAGCCCATGCACCAGTTCTGAACCATGATGTTTGGAGTCATTTTACACTACCCTACAAGCCTCTATTCAATTCAATTTCAACATCAAAATTATTCTCCCATATCTACTCTTTCATTTGCCACAAAAATTACACATTTCAATTCATTAAAGTGAGAGAAATTCATTACCAAACTTCCTTGTTTTAATTGATTTTATGCTGCTATAAAATCAGAAAAAATAACATTGTGTTGTTGTTAATTCAAATACTCATACATACTACACACCAGTCCACATTCCATTTTATTAAACTAAAAATTTCTTTACATCACCACCCTCCATTTTAAACCCCACCATACACTTCATAAACTCACCCACACCATAATAAATTTCCCCAACTCACCTCTAACTGTCATGACTCAGTTAGTTAGAACCCACTCAGTTAATCCAACTCTAACTCACTTAACTCACTCAGTTTACCATGGTTAATCACACTAAACCCTAACTATATAAACAAGTTTACACACAATTTCAACTCTCTCTCTCATTTTTCCACATTTCTCAGAACTCTTTCTCAATTATTCTCTCAAATTTCTCTCTAATCTCACACATTCCTCACACTTTTCATCACAATTTCTCAAGAAATCTCAAATTTCTCTTTCACACTCAAGAATTCAGATCCAAATTTCTCTTTCGTTTCTTCATCATTTTCGAAGATCTTTGAAGCAGAATCATCTCCATAATCTCCTCTTTCTACTGTATGCATTAGATTCGATTGAATCCACCATCGAAAAATCTCAAGTTTCACTCATCACTTCCAATTCCTACTCCAAGCAAGTATTGGATCTGGTTTTCGCCTTTATTTGGCACAAAGTGTTGATTTGAAGATCTTGCAGGAAGTTTTCGGATTTCTAAAACAAAAAAGTGCATCACACAAGGTTAGAGATCTTGACACTTTTTCTTTAGTTCATCATATTTTTAGAGATTTACAATGTGAAATTAGTACTCATGCATTGCATCTGGAAGTCCTGAAATGATGGCACACCTCTGTTTAGTTAATTTGAAGTTTATGTGATTTTGTGATTTTTGTGAAATTCATGTTGAAATGTGTCACTTTCGTGCCATTTTTCTTGATGTTAGAATGATCTTTTGGAAATATAAATAGCATATTCATGATCTATGAAGTTTGGGCTTCAGTTTGGTATCTTACTTTGTTAATTTTCATTAAGATTTGATGAAGTTATGTGGTGTAGAAGTTTGAAAAAAAATACTGCGTTTTATTGTGTTGTTGCGTTTTATTTTTCATTTGCATGAAGGCTGCCACGTGGCAGCATTTTGTTGGTCATGTTCTTGCACTTTAATAATTAAACAATGATGAGAACAATGATTAGCTAATGATGGAATGATGATTGAGGAGAGAGAAAGCGCATGGCAAGTTGTGATTGGTGGGTTTATTTTGCTTTTCCACCAACCAATAGAAACAAGGCAGCATATTAATGACTCATGAGGACATCACGTGATGAATTTTGGACTCACAGCATGACCGCGTGTGGGAGAGTGCACGATAGGTTTGGTGAGCGGGCTCCATCAGCCGTTGATCTAGAGTTTGGTTTGATCGTGTGGTTTGCATTGCATGCACATGGAATTAAACATACACACCATCACATGCAATTCTGCAGTTTTAATGGACTAAAAAGTGCTTTTCGCACCCTTCCTTTGTTTGGCCCATGTTTTTACACTATAAAATGACTATTGTTGCAACCCCCCTTGCCAATTCTCTTGCATTTTATTTTTTCATTTCATACACGTTTCATTTTAATTTTTTAAAAATACTAAAAATCATTAGAAAATTCTAGAAAAATTCATGAACATTATTAAGACATTTAGGAAATTTTTGACATTTTAAATTTCGTGATTTTATTACATTTTTGCCCTTGTTACGTAATTTTCTTTGAATTTCCACTTGTATGCATTTCAAATATGATACATGAATTTGTAGAATTTTGTTTTTGATCATTACAAACTGTTTTGACCTGATTCTATTTGCATTGATTCACTAATACATTGAAGCATGTTAGATGATTTTTGTTTGATTTTTTAGGTCACTTTATGACATATTTTGATGCTTATCTTTGCACCATTTTGCATGATGTTTTAATTTGACCTAATGCATTGTTTGAAGTCATTTTGCTTTGAATTTTGACATGCTATATTGATGTATGGTTTACTTCTGACTTAGGCATTCTAATACCATGATTGTATAATTTTCCTAAGCCCATTTGATTTTTGTTTGATGCATTTACATTTGAAGCATAATAACATGTCATATCATTCTAACTTTAGAGTATGTTTGCATGATTTCTTTTGTGCATATTTGTATGAGCATTTGCATATTTTTTATGAGCCATTCATGTGATATTATAGGTCATTTGTATGATATTATAGGTCACCTTTGATTTCATTATAAGTCATTTTGGTTTTCATTTACATTTGACATGAGTTGGTGCATTCTAAGTTGAATTATGACTTGTTTTCATCTCTCACTTCTTCTTATGCTATATGTGATTCATGTTTGCATTTTGGTGTACCATTCCCTTCATGCCATTTGCATCTTATGTATAATATGCTACTGCCCATGTGCATTCATTAACCATTTCACATGTTATGCATTTATAATATGTCATTTTGTACATTTAATTGAACATGTTTTACTTCTCTTTTCTTCTACTTCATCTTATCTCTTCCACTTGCACTCTTCTATTCTTGAATTACATAATGGTTCATATGCTTTGTAAGACCTTTGTGAATTGAATTTAATTCTGACCTTGACTTTATATGAAGCATAAATGCGTGATTACTTTGCATTTCCATTCATTCTTCATCTATTTCTTCTATGGTTCATTTCTTTAATGTTTAGGACCTTACTTGTACATAGTTGATGTGTGTTTGATGTCTTAATATTAGAGAGTACTCTTATTGTTTAGATTCTGACCTTGATTAGTTTGTATCTCTTAGGATCCTATTTCTTTGGTTCTTAATTGATTTGATCATCACTTGTTGTTTTTTCCTTTATTTCATACTTGTAAATATTGTGAACTAACTTTTTCATGTAGGTGCATGGTAAGTAAGTGGGGGGACATAGTTCCACATACACTTCTCTCCCTCATCTTTTCTTATCTCTTTTAAATAATTCAATTTGTGTTTGATAAACAAAATATTACGCCAGAATAATAATTCACGTGACTTCTAGAGAGAAGCTAGAGCCTCTCTCTCTAAGCCTTATCGTGTTTCCAACTCTCTTTCCCAAGTTCAGTAGAGTCTGTTCATCTCCAGCTGTCTGGATTCCCCAAACCACCCCTGGTTTTCCCTAAACTGCCCCTGGTTTTCTCTCAGTTTTGTTAATCTCTCGTCGCTGCCATGGAGAAATGGCGGTCTTTCACATTGTCGAAGGAGGAAGAAGAAGGTGTCGTAGCTGAGGAAGAAGAGATCTGTGTGGATGAGTCCTTTCAAAGGACATTGGCGGGGAAGCTCTGGACTGAAAGCAGTTTCAATTCTAGAGCTTTCAAGTCAACAATGGTGAATGCTTGGAGGTTGAAGAACACGGTGGAAGTGCAAGATTTAAGTAAGAATCTTTTCTTGTTCAAGTTCAAGTCGAAACGAGATTTAGAGTTCGTTCTTAGGGCTTGCCCTTGGAGTTTTGACAGAGCACTATTAGTATTGAAGCGAATCTCTGGCGACGAACAACTATCCGATATCAACATGCACTTCAATTCTTTTTGGGTTCGAATTTATGAGCTTCCACTCAACCTTAGATCGGAAGCTATGGCTAGGAAGATTGGCAATATCATTGGAAAATATGAAGAGATGGACACCAAGGAGGCGTATCGCAATGGTAGATTTCTACGCATCAAGGTAGAAATAAATCTGAAGGATCCCTTGAAAAGAGGAACGGTGGTGAAATTTAAGGAGAAGAACCTTAGGGTGCATTTCAAGTATGAAAGGCTGCCGACATTCTATTTTCTATGTGGAAGAATGGGTCATCAAATTAAAGATTGTGAGGCTATGGAGGAGCTAACTGAAGAAGGTTTCGAAGATATTGAAGAACAGGATCTGTCATATGGCCAGTGGTTGCGAGCATCCCCCTTCCAAAAATTTCAGAAGACAGCAAAAGGAAAGATTCGAGTTCAAGTATCTGTAGCAGGGAGTTGTTCAACGTCTCATCGAGCCAGAGCAGGTGTGAGGCGAAGGGGAATAGTAATGGGGAAGATATTGAGGTTCAGCAGCGCCCTTTAAAGATAAATCAGGTGGAAAATGACAAACAAGAGGCAGATAAAGGTGCTCAGCGGAATGTGGAAGTTGAGAAAGTTGCGGAGTCTTTAGGTGCAGTGGTGCTGGGAATTGAAACACTTCCTCCAGTCACTCAAGGCAGTAAGGAAGGTGTGCAGAAAAGGAAATGGACAAGAAGGAAGAACATAAAAGACTCGAAAGCAGGTCCTGTGGGAAAGTCTAAAACTTTGTTGTCTAAAAGATAGTTGGTGGAGGTTAGGGTGATGGAAGGCTCAATTGAGGATGATTTAGGATGTGAAAAGAAGAGGAAGAATTCTACTATGGCAAACCAAATGACAAAGAATTTACCAGAGGTGGTGTTGGAGGACCAACACCGCCTGCCCCAATGAAGCTCATCAGTTGGAACTGCAGGGGTCTGGGGAGCCCCCGTGCAGTTCGAGCCCTTAGATGGCTCTTGCGTTCAGAAAGTCCCTAGTTGGTCTTCCTCATGGAGACTAAACTCAAACAAGAAGAGATTCAGGCTGTTAAAAAGAAGTGCAATTTTAAATATGATGTTTCAGTTGATTGTAGAGGTTCGGGTCGAGATAGGGCTGGGGGGTTAAGTATCTGGTGGAATGACTCAGTGGACTTTTCAGTAGATTTTTTCTCCCTAAACCACATTGCAGGGAGGTGCAGTTTTGAGGAAGAGGAAGTTCCTTGGCCGATGGCTGGAATTTATGGTTATCCTGAGGAAAATAGGAAGAGAGCTACGTGGGATTTGGTGAATAAGATATATGGGGAGCTTGGTGATAAATGTTTTTATTTTGGAGACTTTAATGATACCTTGCAGGATAAGGATAAATTGGGGGGAATTACTAGAACGTTCTCTCAATATCAGTGGGGGAGACAAGTTCTCGATTTGTGCAGATTGGAGGAGGTCAGTTTTACAGGCTATCCTTATACGTGGTCTAATGGGAGGCAAGGAAGGGATAACATCCAATGCAGATTGGACAAAGCTCTTATGTCCATGGCTTTCAAACAAACCTTCCCTTTAACGAAGGTCTATCATCTGGAAAGATTTACATCTGATCACGCAGCTATCCGTGTCTCCATTGAGAAGGAGGTGAGTAGGGAAAAGAAGCAGCACTTATTTCGTTTTGAAGAAGCCTGGGCAAAGCAAAAGGATTGTTTGGAGATAGTTAGGCAACTGTGGTCTAAACCCTCCAGTTCCATACAACAGAAGATTAGTTCAATGAGGGATTTACAACACCACTACAAGGATCTGCGTACTGGCAAGGTTAGGAAGGAAATCCTTCGATTACAAGATTTTCTTAAAAAGGATAGTAGGTGGTCTAGCGAAGGGAAAGATCTTCAGATACTCAAAGATGCTGAGAAACAAAGGAATTCCCTCCTCAAGATTGAGGAGACTTTGTGGCGCCAACGAAGTAGGGCTGTGTGGCTTATGGAAGGCGATAGGAACACTAAGTTTTTCCATCAAAAGGCAGACCAAAGGAGAAGAACGAATGCTATTAAGAGATTAAAGGATGCAGAAGGTAATTGGAGAGTTGGTCAACATAGCTGCGAGAAGATTCTTTCGAATTACTTCAAGGAGATTTTCTCGTCTTCGTGGCCTGTGGATTCTGAAAGAGTTTGCAGAAGTATCCAAGGGAGACTTACTGAAGCCCACAAACAAGTCTGTTCTGGTCTGTTCACTAAGGAGGAGGTTTATGATGCTTTATTCCAGATGCACCCTTCCAAAGCTCCTGGGCCAGACGGTTTACCGGCTATCTTTTATCAGAAGTATTGGCCTATTGTCAAGGAGGATGTCACCAGGTTTGCCCTTGAGATTCTGAATGGTAATAGAGACCCTAGTGTCGTTAACAACACCTTTATCACCCTCATCCCTAAGAAGAAGCACACAGAGATTCCACAGGATTTCAGACCCATTAGCTTGTGTAATGTTTTAATGAAGATTGTTACTAAAGCAGTGGCGAATAGGATAAAAACCATTCTTTCGGATGTCATCAGTGAGGAGCAAAGTGCGTTTGTTCGTGGAAGACTTATCACTGACAATGCACTCATTGCAATGGAGTGCTTCCACTGGATGAAGCATAAAAAGAAAGGAAGGAAAGGAACTATGGCCCTCAAACTTGATATGTCCAAAGCTTATGATAGGTTGGAGTGGAACTTTATTTTGGATACCCTTAAGCATATGGAATTCCCGCAGTCGATGATCTCTCTAATCAAGAATTGTATCACCACTGTTACCTACCAAATTCTGATAAACGGTCAACCTTCGAGGAGAATTGTTCCAGAAAGGGGTCTCCGTCAAGGGGACCCTCTCTCACCTTATTTGTTTATTTTGTGTGCAGATGTTTTATCAGGTTTGCTGAAGCAGGAGGTTGGGGCGAAGAGGATCCATGGGATCAAAGTGGCGAGGAAGGCTCCTATCATTTCGCATCTATTCTTCGCTGATGATAGTTTGCTCTTTTCCAGGGCTAGTGAGGAGGAAGCTGATAGAGTTCTTCATGTCCTTAATGATTACCAGGGTGCTTCAGGTCAAGTGGTGAACTTTGAAAAATCTGAGGTGTCCTTTAGTAGCAACATCTCGCAGGAAGTCAAGGACAGAATCAAAAGGAAACTTGGTTTTAACTGTGTCAGCAATCATGTGAAGTATTTGGGGCTGCCTGTGGTGTTTGGGAGATCAAAAAAGGAGGTTTTCAAACTTGTTGTGGAGAGAGTGTGGAAGAAGGTTAAAGGGTGGAAGGAGTCTTTTCTCTCTAGGGCTGGGAAAGAGGTTCTAATTAAGGCTGTTTCCCAGGCAATTCCTACCTACATTATGAGCTGTTATCGAATACCTGAGAGTTGTTGTAGTGAGATTGAGGCCATGTTAAGTAGGTTTTGGTGGGGCTCCAAGGAGGGAGAAAGGAAAATCCACTGGCTGAAGTGGGATAGCTTGGCTCAACCAAAAGGCGAGGGGGGTTTAGGCTTCAGAGGAATTCAGGATTTCAACCTAAGTCTTTTGGGGAAACAATATTGGAGATTGATGCAGGAGGATGGATCCCTCTTCGAGAGATTCTTTAAAGGGAGATATTATCCAAGATCTTCGATTATGAAGGCTCAGTGTGGTTTCAGGCCAAGTTATGCTTGGCGAAGTATCCTAGGGTCTAAGGAGATGGTTCTGCAAGGGTCTAGATGGAGAGTTGGCAATGGCTCAAATATAAGAATTGGGGAGGACAACTGGGTTCCTACCATTCCTGGTTTTCGGCCTGCTAGGGCCCGTTCCTTGGCAGTGGATTCTTTGGTTGAGGAGCTGATTGATAAGGATCATGCTTGTTGGAATTTGGATATTCTTAAAGAGAACTTTGATGATCATGATGCCTTACACATCAATAGCATTCCTTTGGCTTCTAACTTGCCGGCTGATAAGCTTGTGTGGAGTGCGGAGAAAAACGGCGAATACTCTGTCAAAACAGCTTACCACCTGCTTGGTGAGAAGAGGAAGGTGAATTCCCCGGGCTCCTCAACAAATATTCACAGAGTTTTGTGGAACAATGTGTGGAACATGGATGTTAATCCTCGAGTCAAGAACTTGGTCTGGAGGGTTTTGAAGAATATTCTTCCTACAAAGGACAATTTGCGGAAAAAAGGTACGCCTATTGATGATGTCTGTCCTTTATGTAATCTGGATTCTGAATCTTCTACTCATCTGTTCTTGAGATGCCAATTTGCTAGGAAAACTCTGTTCTCTGCTCCCCTGGGTGTCCGTTTACCCACTGTTGGAAGTGTCTTGGACTGGTTCAATATTGTTTTTTCTAGGAAGGAGTTTCAGTTGGGCCAATTAATTGCTTGTTATCTCTGGAAAATATGGCACGTCCGAAATAGCGTTATCTTTAAAAAGGCAAGCCCTGATCCACAGAGGGTGGCTAAGGAGATTTGGGAGGCTTTCCATGAGGATCGAGAGGCCACGATGATGAGGAAAACCAAAAGTGTGGAGATTGACCGAAACTTGTTGGGTTACAAAGGGTGGATCATTCAAACAGATGCAGGTTGTTTTGAAGGCGGAATCGTCGGGCTTGGCTGTGTCATTAGGGATCCTTCAGCAAATATTTTCATTGCAGCCTGCAAGAGGCTTTCAAGTGTGGTGGACGCTGGTTTGGCAGAACTGCTGGCGGTTAAATGGGCCTTACAGATGGTCGTTGATCTAGGCATAAACAACTTTATTTTGCAGACTGATGCACTTAATGTAGTTAATTGTCTTAATGGTTTGAATTTTAATGCTGATTGGAACCCTGTTATCCATGACTGCAAGAGTATTATTAGTAGTTGTGCTAATGTAGTGGTAATGTTTATCAGTAGGAATTGTAATGAGGATGCTCATGGTATGGTTAGAACTGGTAGGTTGTTGGGATGCAGAACCTGGTCTGGTTTTATTCCCAACCAGGATATGTGTAATCCTTGTTTCTCCCCTTTGCAGTAATGAATTGCTTCAGTTATCAAAAAAAAAAAATTTGTGTTTGATAAGCATTTACATGCTTTCCTTGAATAATTCTTCTCCATCCCTCTTTAAGATCAACTTAACTTCTATTTTGGAAGTAAGTTGCTTCTTTTGCTCTTCTTCTTCTTTCTTTTAGAAGTAGGCTTGATAAACCACATTGACCATAGGATCTCCGAGCATGCTAACACTAGGGTGTGTCTTAGTCTCCCCTTAGTTTTCACCTTTACCTCTCTCTTGAGTCTCTTCTCTCTCATCTCATAATAAAAGTAAAAAATACTTAATAAAGGCATAACAAATATTGTATTTAGGCCTTTCATGTGGGAACAAGGAGGTGAGGGGTCTTCTCTCATTTCTTTGGGAGAATGTTTAGCACAGTACCGTCTGGGGACGATGTGCGAGGCATTCAATCTCACATGAGGGACTTAAATACAATGCATGTTACAAAACACATAATAAAAAACACTTCTTCCTAAAAAACAAAAACAAACAATAACGTCTTTCCTTCGGGAATTCTCTTTCTATCTCTTATTCCTTAAGGATGCGTCATTTTCGTTCTACCGCAAACAGGTAACGCCTAAGTCTCCCTACAGCGAGCTGCAACACCTAAACTGTTAGGACGCGAACGTTGACGTATTCCACTAAAAAACACAAACAATCCATCCCTAGTAAGGGGAACTACGTCACTCTGATTCTCATGCTCCCGATGAGATACGTAGGCAGTGGGGTAGGGCCCATTCGAGCACTTCTTTTATTTTCCCTACATTTATTTCTCTTTCTCTCTCTCTTTCCATTCCTTTTCCAGTTCTCCAGCTAGCAGTTCTTTTCCAGTATCCTTTTCTTACACCCTTTGATCGAAGCAAGCAAGCGTGGATCCCATCGGGTATGATGGACGTGTGGGGGTGCTAATACCTTCCTCACGCGTAACCGACTCCCGAACCCAGTTCTCTTGGTCGCAAGACCATGCTTTTCCTTTCCTTCAGGTTTATGTGGTGTTTCCTTTCCCTCTCTTGGGATAAATACACATTACTGGCGACTCTGTTTCGGTGCCACTTTCGCGTTTGTACTTGGATGAAAATCCCGGGAGCGCCAGCTGGCGACTCTGCTGGGGACCGAACCCAGAATCTCTGGTTTCCTTAGCGAGTCAATCCTAGCGCTTATCTGTTTTTCTTTCATTGGGTGTTTACCGGTGTGCTGTTTTTTTTTGCTGTATTTACTGTTGTACTGTATTGCTATTTACTGCATTACCGCTTTACTGTACTTTACTGTATTTATCGCATTTACTGCATTACATATCATTATTATGCTGGACTGTGCTGTCGTTTTCTGTTTGGCGGGCAGGGTGTTCTGAGAGATAAGCCCACTACCCAGGCTTGAGTACACACATATGTATTAGAGTGGATAGTCGTGACGCTTGCGTGGTGGTGACCACGTATTGTTGTTCATGAGACCCACAACCAGACGAGGTTCTATCAGGAGCTTTCTGCTACTGCATGTTATGCAGACCAGTAGTTATTCTCTTGAGGAACTGTCAACTCTGGTGACCATTCCCGAGAACTCAGTTGCGGCACTCCTCCCGAGATGTGACAGTGGCAGACCACGTTATGTGGCAAACCCATTGCACATTCTCGATCCGAGGACCCAATGCTGGGAACTTGCTATAGGACATCCCTTTTGAAAGAGAGTCAGTGGAGGCACTCCTCGATTGGTGATAGTACTGTACCCCGAGGGATGAATGTACTATTGCTTCTCGGCCTCAGTGCCAGAAGTTGAGGACCTTTCGTTTTGGAGAATCAGTTGAGGCCTCCTCGATTGATGATGATGCCAAACCAGAAATGGTGAACGTATCATCATTTCTCGACCTGAGAGCCCGGGATACTGAACATCCTAGTACCCACATGTGAGAAGGGCGGGTTGTTTACAGGTTTGCAGGTAACCATGACCTCCTACATACACGGTTTTCTATCATCATTGCTCAAAAGGAAGTTTCATCCTATTGTATTCAGAGGGTTCTTATCTATGATTATATATTAATCTCAGAGCTACACTGACACCGTTCACAGTTCAGCACAGACACTTGGCACCCTGATACCATGCCATTTTGCATTGCATTATCATATCCTAACATACATGTTTATTCATTTCCAGGTGCATATTTTACCCTTGATTCCAGTCGTCAGGTCCTCGCAAAGATGAACGCTAAAGAGAGGAAGGATATCATCAGTTACTAGTTCTTTAGGCCTACTCTGGGCCCTATTATTATCCTGAAGGGAATGGCAAGCCCTGAAGTGCGAACAGCTTTCGAGGAGAAATATGGTTGGATCTTATCTTTTGTGTACAATGTCAGCGAATACGAGTACAGGGGTCTCCATACTTTGATGCAGTTCTATGACCCTCCGCTGAGGTGTTTTGTATTTCTGGATTATTTGTTAGTACCTACTTTGGAGGAATATTCCAACATGTTGGGGATCGCTATCAAGGAGGAGCCTCCTTTCTTTGGGTGTGTGGGAGATCTTGACTTTGGAAAAGTGGCTGGTGCTCTTTATTTGAGCAAATCAGAGTTAGAAGCCAATGTCTCCAACAAAGGAAAGATTCGTGGTTACAAGCTAGAGTATCTGATTAACAAGGCTCAGGAAGCAGCTAAAGGCGAGAATTGGGTTGTTTTTAATGCTTTGCTAGCCCTTTGTGTATACGGCATTGTATTGTTTCCAACGAGCCGGATTTCATTGATACGGACGCCATACGGATATTCATGATGAAAAACCTGGTACCAACACTGCTGGGAGATCTTCACTATTCCTTGTAGAACCGAAACGAAAAGAAAAGAGGAGGGATAATTCGTTGCTGTGCACCTTTGTTCTATAAGTGGTTTGCAAGTCGCTTACCACAATCAGGGGCTTTTGTGGATTCCAAAGATTCTCTAGAGTGAAGTCATCATTTAATGGGATTAGTGGCCAAGGACATCGTGTGGGTAGATCATGGGCTGATTGGCAAGAATATTATCCACAGATGTGGTGAGTTCCCTAATGTTTCACTGATAGGAAGAAATGGGGGAATTAACTACAATCCTTCTTTGGCCGTTCGACAATTTGGGTACGCCCTAACAGGTCCGCCTATTAAGAGAGATGTAGAGGAATCCCTATATTTTTATGCAGCAGATGATTGGGAAACAGCACAAAGAGCTTCTGAAAGCTAGGTTAGCATACTGAAGAAGGGGAAAGTTGCTATAGGCAAGCATAACAACCAGGCTTATCCAGCATATGAAGAGTGGGTGAAGAAAAGAGTTGAAGATTTTCTCTTGCCTTTTGGTAAGGCACCCCTTTTGTATCCGGAGAATGAGAAAGCAAGAAGCACTGCTACTGTGGAAGAAGTTGACAAGTTGCAAGCCTTGGTGAAAAATCTTCAAGGAAAGAATTCCGAGTTGAGTAGTAGTCTTCAGAATGCTCTGCATGCCAACAAGGAGTTAGAGCGGAAAGCACAAGATGCTGAACGAATCCTAGCTGCAAAAGAGAAAGACTTTGCTGGAAGAGCCCAACATTTCCAAAAGATTAGTAAAGGTGCTGATGCTGCTACTCAAGCTCACAAGTAAACCAAACAGGCCTTAGCGCAGAACAAAGAGAAGTTAGCCAAGTTTCAGCAAGCTTGGGATGAAGTCAGGCTCGAGAATGCTGAGTTACAGGAACAGTTGCGGAATAAAGATGAAGAGCTGAAGAAAGCACATGTAGAAAGAAGAAGGTATCGAGAGGATCTTGGCAAAAGTCAAGAACAGGCAAGGAATGCTGAAGATAAGCTGAAGATTGCCAACAAAGAGCTTGAAGATGTCACGGCAGATCTAAAGCTGGTTAAAATTCAAGCTGAAATTAAGAGGCGCAAATGAGCCAATGAAGATAAAGCCTTGCTGATGCACATGGGCTCATTATCTGATGCATTGGAAAAAAGGGACGTCGTAATCAAAGAGCTGATTCAGAAGCCACATCATCAGCATACCCGCATCCTGTTCGAAGAGATTAAGTATTCCAGCCAGAAGCTGAAAGACGTAGAGCTATCAGATTAATGATTTTTGTCATTTCTTTGTAATTTGCAATGGTTACCATCAGAATTGTTGATGGATCCATTTGACTGTTTGTTTCTTATTCTGCTGCTGAAACTATGACAAATGTGCTTGAAAACTTTTGGGATTTTGTATGAAATGAGCTATTTCTGTTCACAATTTCTGGTCTTCAGATATATGTGATGTGATAAGATATCTGCACACTGGCACACTACAAAATCACCATTTCTGGTCATCAGATATTTGTGATTTGCGTATATGAATATCTCTTCAAGGCGAAACTCTTTATATCACGATTTTTGATCTTCAGATTTCCGTGATTAAGGTTGGAATCAGGGTGTGAGCCACCTCGGAAATGATAAACATGGCATTTGCATTTGCATAGCATATCATTGTTGCATTACAGGTTTTCTTTTTTGCAGGCGCCTGCTAACCTTTATTTGGTTTACAGGCACGATAGCTGATACCCCAGTTCACCGATATTCTACCCGACGCAATCAAGCCAGAGTCATGGAGCAAGTTCAGACTGAATTAGCTAATTTGAGGGGAAGGATGGAACAGTTCATGAACCTTATGCAGGGGATTGCTCAAGGTCAGCAGGAGCTGAGGGCCGGTCAGGAAACTATGAGGGTTGGTCAAGATGCCATGAGAGCCACTATTCAAAGGTTGGAGACTGAAATCCCAAATCGCAATGCGCGCACTCCTCTTGTTGGCACCATCCCTGCTGGTGGGGTACATCTGGGATTTGATAATGGTGGTTTAGAGGATGGTCAAGATGACCAGTTTACTGCATTCAACAACGACATGGGTTTCTACAATGACAACCGGAAGTACGAAGGGTTAGATGAAAGACTCAAGGCTATTGAGAGTCAAATCCTCTGGGAATTGACGTAGAAGACATGGGTCTCGTGCAGGGTGTGAGACTCCCTCCCAAGTTTAAGCTTCCTATATTGGATAAGTACAATGGCAGTACCTATCCCAAGACACATTTGCAAGCTTACAATTGTAAGGTTGCCGCTTATACTGATGACCAGAAGCTCTGGATGTATTTTTTCCAGGATAGCCTGTCAGGCGCCTCCCTGGAATGGTACGTTAAGCTGGATAGGGTTCATATAAAGAGCTGGAAAGATTTGTGCGCTGCGTTTTTGAAGCAGTATCAATATAATTTGGATATGGCACCTAATCGTACTCAGCTGCAGAGTATGACTCAGGATCCTAAAGAGGGCTTTAAGCAGTATGCACAAAGATGGAGAGAATTGGCTGCACGAGTTCAACCACCTTTGGGTGATCGTGAGATGGCTGATATGTTCATGAGCACACTCCAAGGGTCGTATTTGGATAGACTGGCTGCGTGTCCTTCCACAGGGTTTGCTGACATTGTTGTTGCTGGGGAACGAATAGAGAGTTTGCTGAAGTTGGGTAAGATTCAAGACGTCAGTGGGACTGGTGCTTCAAGTTCGAGGAAACCCTTTGCTAATGGAGCAAGGAAAAGAGAAGGGGAGTCCAGTGCTGTGCATAGAGGAGGGGGCAGAGGCAGAACTCAGTCCTATCATCAGGTGGATGCTGTAACCATTCCGGTTCCAGCAGGACAGCAAGCTCCAGATCAGCAAGCTAGACCCCGATTCCAGAATAATAGACCAAGGGACCGTAAGTTTGATCCCCTGCCTATGTCATATGCTGCTTTGTTACCACAACTGCTCAAAGAAAAGTTAGTTGAACTTCGGACCATGAGGCCGCTAGACACTGGAAAATTGCCTCAAGGTTATGATGCCAACGCTCGATGTGAATTTCATTCTGGTGCGCAAGGTCACTCGATAGAGAAGTGCTGGGTTTTTCACCATAAGGTTCAAGATTTGATTGACGCAAAAGCTATTAATTTCTCTAAGCCACCAAATGTTCGTGATAATCCGATGCCCCATCATGGAGGTGCAAGCATGAATGCTATTTCTGATGGTGAGAAACTGAATCTGATTACCGATGTGAATTTGGTAAAGACTCCGCTGTTGATTGTAAAAGAGCGTTTGTTAAAAGGAAAGGTATTTCCTGGATGTGGCTCTGATTGTGAGGATTGTTCAAGACAGATTAATGGCTGCAGTAAGTTAAAAGTTGGACTGCAGGATCTTATGGACGAAGAAAGACTTCAGTTTGACAAGATAGAGAAGGAAAAAGATGTTTCTGCCGTTACCATTTATTATAATCCATTTGAAATACAGGTGCCCGTTGAAGAGCCTGTTGCTATCATCGTGCCCGAGAGGCCGAGACCAGTTACGATTATGGTTCCTGAATCTGCCTCTTATGTGTCTAATAGGGCAGTTCCATGGCAATATGGAACCACTACTCATCAAGGAGAAAGTCAACAGAGAGCAGAGGCTGCTGTTGGTACCAGTGTTGAGAATGTCAGTGGACCAAGTGGTTTCACTAGGAGTGGTCGACTGTTTGCTCCCAATACTCTAAGGAGTGATAAAGAAGCTGAAGCCGCTGCAAGAGCAAAAGGAAAACTGGTTGTTGATGACAAGGTGCCTGCTCAGGAAGAGGACCCTAAAGTTAATTTTGATAATGATGTTGAGGAATTTATGAGGATTATCAAAAAGAGCGATTACAAGATCATTGATCAGCTTAATCAGACACCCTCTAAAATCTCGATATTATCCCTGTTAATGAGTTCAGATGCACACCGGGCTGCTTTGTTGAAGGTTCTGAACATGGCATACGTTCCCCAAGAAATTACGGTGAATCAGTTAGAGGGAGTAATTTCTAATGTGAATGTGAGCCACGGGTTAGGGTTTACGAACAGGGATTTGACTCCAGATGGACGTAATCATAACAAAGCGTTGCACATCACACTTGAATGCAAAGGAGCTGTTTTGTCGCATGTGCTAGTCGACACAGGTTCTTCCTTGAATGTGTTACCCAAAAAGGCCCTGATGAAAATTGAAGTAGATGGATTGGTTCTGAGACCCAGCGATCTGATTGTGAGAGCTTTCGACAGATCCCAAAGATCGGTGTTTGGAGAGGTAGAATTACCAATACAGGTTGGTCCACAGATATTCAAGACGATCTTTCACGTTATGGACATTCAGCCTGCTTACAGGTGTTTGTTGGGCCGACCGTGGATTCACGCAGCAGGCGCAGTTACCTCCACACTTCATCAAAAGCTCAAGTACGTGTTCGAGGGTCAAGTGGTTACTGTTTGCGGTGAGGAAGATATATTTGTGAGTCATCTATCCACTTTCAAATATGTGGAAATGGATGGAGAAATTCACGAAACCCTGTGCCAGTCTTTTGAAGCCCTGAATATCAACAACTTACCAGAATCTACTGCAGCATCAGTGGTATCAAATGTGCCAATTGGGCCGAGTGCATCAATCGTGTCCTACAAGCAGGCCAGAGAAGTGGTTGAAAGCGGAAATGCCCAAGGTTGGGGTAAAGCTATCGACATGTTTGTGAAAGAAGATAAATTCGGCATTGGATACCAACCGGGCCGGACGCCAGTTCCCTGATTCCGTGGGCCAATCAATTTCAACAGTGGAGGAATTATCAACCCTAATCAGTCCTGCTCAGCAATAGAAGATGACGCTGAAAGCTCAGATTATCTGGACAGATGGGTGTATTCATTGGCTCCGGGCGAGGCATTGTAAAACTGGTCTAGTGAAGAAATCATTCATGTTGTACACCATTCAGAGTAATAATTCTTGTCTTTCATAGTGCATAAAATCCCACACTCTGCCCAAGGTGTGAGGATCCATTTGTAGGGCCATCATATTTTCTCATATAATGTTCAAATATCAATAAAAGGACGTTTTTGTTTACAAATTTGTGTTCCTTTATTCTTTCTTTATTTTTATTTTTGCACAAAGAAATTAAAAATGATAATGCACTTTTTTATTATTTTCAAGCAAAAATAATCTAAAATAAAGCATCAATCCAATCATGCAGACTTGATTCTGTGAATTCCTCTGAAAATGATTATGTTATGCCCACGTATGATTTCGACAATCCGATCTATCAAGCTGAGGAGGAAAGTGATGAAGACTATGAACTCTCGGAAGAATTGCCTAGATTATTGAAACAGGAAGAAAAGACCATTCAGCCTCATCAGGAAGCTCTTGAGGTTATCAATATTGGTTCAGAAGAAAGCAAGAAAGAGATCAAGATCGGTGCGAGTCTGCGGCCTGATGTAAAGCAAGAGCTGATAGTCATGCTACGTGAATACATTGACATCTTTGCTTGGTCATATCAAGATATGCCAGGTTTAGATACAGACATAGTTGTGCATAGACTACCATTGAAAGAGGACTGCCCATCGGTCAAGCAGAAGCTGCGCAGGACAAAACCAGAAATGGCTTTGAAGATCAAGGAAGAAGTACAGAAACAGTTGGATGCAGGTTTTCTGGCAGTAGCCAACTATCCTCCTTGGGTGGCCAACATAGTACCGGTGCCGAAGAAAGATGGCAAAGTCAGAATGTGTGTGGATTACAGAGATCTCAACAGGGCGAGCCCTAAAGATGATTTTCCACTCCCTCATATTGATGTGCTGGTTGACAATACTGCTCAGTTTTCAGTGTTCTCATTTATGGATGGATTCTCCGGGTACAATCAGATAAAGATGGCGCCTGAGGACATGGAGAATACGACATTCATTACCCCGTGGGGTACCTTCTGTTACAAAGTAATGCCTTTTGGGTTGAAGAACGCAGGGGCAACTTATCAAAGAGCAATGGTGACGTTATTCCACGATCTAATTCATAAAGAGATCGAGTGCTATGTGGATGACATGATTGCTAAATCAAAGACAGAAGAGGAACATCTGATCAACTTGAAGAAGCTATTTGAGAGGTTGAGGAAATTCAGGTTGAGACTGAATCCTAACAAGTGTACTTTCGGCGTGAGGTCCAAAAAATTGCTTGGTTTCATTGTCAGTGAAAAAGGAATAGAGGTTGATCCTGCTAAGGTGAAAGCTATACAAGATATGCCTGTACCGAGAACTGAGAAAGAAGTTTGCGGCTTTCTAGGGAGATTGAACTACATTTCAAGGTTCATATCTCACCTAACTGCCACCTGCGAACCGATATTCAAAATGCTAAGAAAAGATCAAACGGTCAGGTGGAATGATGATTGTCAAAATGCATTCGATAAAATAAAAAGATATTTGCAGGAACCTCCGATTCTGATACCTCCAGTTCAAGGGAGACCACTGATTATGTACTTGACAGTGCTCGAAGGATCTATGGGTTGTGTTCTCGGTCAACAAGACGAGACAGGTAGGAAAGAACATGCTATCTACTACCTGAGCAAGAAGTTTACGGATTGTGAATTGCGTTATTCAATGCTTGAGAAGACATACTGTGCACTCGCATAGGCCGCCAAACGATTGAGACAATATATGCTCACACATACAACCCTGTTGATCTCAAAAATGGATCCGGTCAAGTATATTTTTGAGAAACCAGCGCTTTCAGGCAGAGTTGCAAGGTGGCAGATGGTACTGACAGAGTACGATATTCAATATACTTTGCAAAAAGCAATCAAGGGAAGTATACTGTCAGATTATCTTGCGCAACAGCCTCTTGATGATTACCAGCCCATGAAGTTCGATTTCCCTGATGAGGACATCATGTTTCTCAAAGCGAAAGACTGCGAGGAACCACTTCTGGAGGAGGGGCCTGACCCTGAATCCAAATGGAGTTTGATGTTTGACGGGGGGTTAATATGAATGGGTGTGGAGTTGGTGCAATTCTCATTACGCCAGAAGGCGTTCACATGCCCTTCACTGCCCGAGTAACTTTCGGGTGTACCAGCAATGAAGAAGAATACGAAGCTTGCATACTGGGGATTGAGGAGGCTATTGATTTACGAATCAAGACCCTCGATATCTTTGGTGATTCAGCATTGGTAATGAATCAAGTAAAGGGAACTTGGTACACACATCAGCAGAATTTGATTCCGTATAGAGATTATACGAGGAGATTGCTGACATTCTTTACAACTGTTAAGCTATACCATGTTCCCAGAGATGAAAATAAGTTTGCAGACGCCTTGGCCACTATATCTTTGATGATCAAAGTGCATGGGTGGAACTTTGTCCCCAGGATTGATGTATCTCGTCTTGATAAACCTGCTTTTGTGTTTGATGTTGATGCAGTGTCTAACGACAAGCCTTGGTACCATGACATTAAATGCTTCTTGAAAAATCAAGAATACCCGCCTGGGACATCTTCCAAAGACAAGAAGACATTAAGAAGGCTAGCCGGTAGTTTCTTCTTGAACAAAGATGGCGTGCTGTATAAAAGAAATTTTGACATGTTCTGCTCAGATGCGTGGATAGATACGAGGAAGACGTGTTAATGATTGAAGTGCACGAAGGCTCTTTCGGTACCCATGCCGGAGGACATGCGATGGCTAAGAAATTGTTGAGATCGGGTTATTATTGGTTGACAATGGAGTCAGATTGCTGCAAGTATGCTCACAAGTGTCACAAATGCCAGATCTATGCAAACAAAGTACATGTTCCTCCAAATCTGTTGAGTATCATGTCCTCTCCATGGCCCTTTGCAATGTGGGGCATTGATATGATCGGGAAAATTGAGCCTACTGCTTCAAACGGCCATCGTTTCATCTTGGTCGCCATTGATTACTTCACTAAATGGGTTGAAGCAGCATCTTATGCCAATGTCACTAAGCAAGTAGTGGCTCGTTTCCTGAAACGAGATATCATTTGCCGATATGGAGTTCCCGAAAGAATCATTACTGATAATGGTTCTAATTTGAATAATAAGATAATGGCTGAGCTATGCCGGGACTTCAAAATCGAACATCACAATTCTTCTCCGTACCGCCCAAAGATGAATGGCGCGGTCGAAGCGGCCAACAAAAATATCAAGAAGATTGTGCAGAAGATGGTTGTCACGTACAAAGATTGGCATGAGATGTTACCATTGGCTTTGCATGGGTATCGAACATCAGTCCGCACGTCCACTGGGGCAACACCATACTCACTTGTATACAGTATGGAGGCGGTTCTGCCGATCGAAGTTGAGATTCCCTCTCTCTGAGTATTGATGGATGTTAAATTAGATGAAGCTGAATGGGTACGAGCCAGATTTGATCAGCTGAGCCTTATTGAGGAGAAACGATTAGCAGCAGTATGTCATGGCCAGCTATATCAGCGCAGAATGAAGAGGGCATTCGATCAAAAGGTTCGACCTCAAGTTTACAAGGTCGGAGATGTGGTAATCAAGAGAATAATTCCTCCGAGTACAGATCACAGGGGCAAATGGACTCCTAATTATGAAGGTTCATTCGTGGTTAAAAAGGTCTTCTCAGGTGGAGCCTTATTGCTGACAACCATGGATGGTGAAGACTTTTCATCCCCTGTTAATTCAGATGCAGTTAAAAAATACTTCGTATAAATAGACCCGCTGGATAAAAAAAAATCCAGGCAAAAAAGGGCATCCTGGCGAACCAAAAACAGAATAAAGGTTCGGGCAAAAATTAGGGATATAAGAAATAATTTGTACACCCGGTAAGTTGAAAACCCGAAAGGGCAACTTAGGCAAAAATGGGTATCCCGGTGGATTAAAAACCTGAAAAGGCGATCCACGCAAAAGAGGGATTTAAGCGAATGACTGCAGTCTGAATTAATCTGTACGTTCTCTACTCTTCAACAGAATAGCAAAGTTTCCGAAGGAGGAATTGTCCGACCACGAGCTTCCGAGGGCCAAGATAGTCAAGAGAGTTGGAATACATACTGGCTATAACAGAATCAGAAATTAGTTGGAATCCAATTTCCGTATTATCATTAGGATAAGTTTCTTTTCTCAATTTTATGGCAATCAACTCTTTCAGGGGTTTGCTTCCGATTGTAAATTCGCCGATTTTGGCATTTATCAATAAAATTGAATATTCAGTCACAAGCTTTTATTTTCATTTTACTGTTTTGTTTACAAAAATGTATGATTTTTTATAATAAAACATTGCTTTGAAAATATCATGGCCTTGCAAAAACATGCACAAAAAAGACAATTAAAATTGCTTTGCTTGTTGGACAACCTTGGATGGTGGATTCAAAAGACCACGCAATATCCTGAGGCATGTGCATATATTTGTTTGTTGCAGGTAATGAGTACGATCGATCCAAGCAGCACGAAAGTTATCTCAGCCCAATCAACAGTTATTTGCTATGGCTTGATACTGTTGTATCTTATTAAGTCGATTCTCTCATTCAAGATCTCCCACCGGGTTTTGAGACGACGGCGGTTGTCGAAGATTGAATTCTTATGTGTTGATAACGGTTATTAATGCAGTGAGCACTCCATGTCCGTAACGAGTGCAAATCTTCTGATACTTCGCAGACGATGGGAAGGGTTCACTTGTCACCTTTTTTGTCACAACGTTTACTGATTGAGTACATCATCTGGTCGACGGTTGGTCACGACGTTTCGATATCGGTGAATTGAGTTCGACTCGATACTGTTGTATCTTATTAAGTCAATTTTCTCATCCAGTACTTCCAACAGCTACAAGCTTTTCTGTGTCGATAACGGTTGCGAATTCTCCAACAGAGTTGCTTCGCAGATACCGAAGTTAATGGTCAATCCCCAGTGAGCGTACAGGAGTTTGAAGGTGCTTAATCTTCTATAAAATCCTCTTATGACGTTTCCTTCAGATAAGTCTTATATCATGGGGCAAAAAGTAAGTTGCCGACCCCCTCAAACATGGGGCATGTTGAATTTCCCCAGCGAGACGTTCCAAATCTATTATCCCCATTAGAGTTTGAAGATGTTTGGTCTTCTGTAAAATCCTCTTAAAAGGGCATTCCACAGCACGAGACGCTTTAGAGCAAGTCTCCCCAGCAGAGTTTGTTATAAACTCGTCATCCCCAGCGAAGTCATCAAACGGAAAGTTCGCCTAACATGGGGCATTATGGTACTTATCCTAAGCTTGACAGTCGTATTCCTCGGCGAACTATTGTGGAATTGCCTTGGGTTTCTCCAGCAAATCTCTAGGGACTCTTTCTCAGCATGTGGCAACAGAACGTCTTCTAACCAAGATTTGCATATCCCCGACAGAGTAGCCCTGATCCCTAGCTAGATTGTATCTCTGGTGATGGTATCCCCACAGAGTTCAGCATTGAATCTTGTCAGCTATACTCCCCAGCTGAGTCGCAGTAATTTCCCCAGCAAGGTCTAAATAGATCGAAGGAATCTCTTCTTCAACAAAGTGTCAGCATATGATATTACCCAGCCGGTGGTGTATTTCTCAGCATTGCTCATTTACAACTCAAAGTCCAACGACAGTTTGGCAAAGCACTAAAGTCCAACGACAGTTTGGCAAAGCACTAAAGTCCAACGACAGTTTGGCAAAGCACTAAAGTCCAACGATAGTTTGGCAAAGCACAGAAGTCCAACGACATATTGGCAGAAATCCAACACGAATTGGTAAAAGTCCAATGTTAGTTTGGCAAAGCTGCAAAAGTCCATCTGAAGATGGCAAGTTTGAGATTCCAACGCCGGTTTGGTAATCATTAAAGTCCAACGACAGATTGGCAGAAGTCCAACGACAGATTGGCAGAAATCCAACGACAGATTGGTAAAAGTCCAATGACAGATTGGCAGAAATCCAACGACGGATTGGTAAAAGTCCAACGACAGATTGGCAGAAATCCAACACGAATTGGTAAAAGTCCATTGTTTAGAATGGCAAAGCTGCAAAAGTCCATCTGAAGATGGCAAGTTTGAGATTCCAAAGCCGGTTTGGTAATAATTGAAGTCCAATGACAGATTGGCAGAAATCCAACACGAATTAGTAAAAGTCTAACGACAGATTGGCAGAAATCCAACGACAGATTGGTAAAAGTCCAATGATAGATTGGCAGAGCAGCTCAAGTCCATCGACAGTATAGCAAGCCAGTAGTCGTCTGGCGTCGTTCAAAAAGACATTGTTGAAAGTCCATCGACAGTATGGCAAGCCAGTAGTCGTCTGGCGTCGTTCAAAAGACAGATTTCTCTGACAACGTTTCATTGAAGTTTCAATCCACTAGTCTCGTTGGGTTATATCCCTTTTTGTTCTTCGTCATCCAGAGCAAATTTTTGGTTATATTTGGTATTCAATCACTATATACCTTGAAAGTCTGAAAGCAATCGCTTTCAGGCATTCAGGTCTACAGTGTTTGAATAGGGGCAGCTGTAATACCCCAAAATTTGCTCTCTCTTTTGTCCTCATAGCATAGCATTATCATATATCATATCATATCCATCTCATTAGCATTGCATTGCATCTTTAACATAGAAAAATGAAGCATAACATCCCTCTTACCATCAAGGCATGTGATCAGGGGAAAGGTGGACAATCAAGGAATCATTCAAGGCACAAAAGGTCAAACAAGTTGCCTCAAGGCAATCCAAGAGGTCTTTCATGTCTCATACTACCTCAATTGATCATCCAAAACATCAAGAAAGTGAGATTCAATAGGAGATTGAAGCATTACATCTTTCACTATGCAAGAGATCCAAAAAAATGAAGGAAAACCCTCAAAAGAGATGGTTCATTGGTTCAAAATCACCCTCAAGTGGCATATCTCATCATCCTTTAAGAGGATACACAACATACTCTGAGGAATTTGAAATTGAAGACTGCATATTTTTCCCTTAGGAGGTGGATACCAAAATTAGGGTTTCCAATTAAATCAGGTCACCTCTGATTTTTTGGACAAAACTTGATGTCATGGTATTCTACATGTCCTTAAGTGTATGTGTGTGGAAAATTGCCTCTCAATTGGTTTTAGAAGTGGCTCAATTGGAAGAAAGATCAAAAATCAAGAAATTGGGGAAAAAGTCAACTGTGCAGTGAAAAAAGTCCACTCCTAACTTTTTGGGGTCAAATTCATGAAATTCATGTTATATGTGACCAATGTACAAAATTTGATCAAGAAATGATGGAGGAATAATGAAAAATCAAGAAATTGCAAAACTGCCAAAAATAGAAATTTTGGAGTTTCCAAAAATAGTAAGTTTTGGCCATTTTGCACCAAACTTTGAACCAAGGCCATTCAAAATTGAGACATCAAATAAAAATTCTACCAGGCCACAACAAAAGATCTTGTTTCAAGCTTCAAATCCATGTAAAGAACAGCTCCATTGGATAAAAATTGAGTGAGATATGATTGATCAAAGTTTGAGCAAAGTAGGTCAAAAACCAAGTCATGGCAAGGCAAGTGCAGGCCCATGCGCCATAATTTTGTCGAACACTTGGTGTGCCAAATGTCCATCCACTTTTCTCAATGATGGAAGCTCCAAACGAAAAAATGTTGAACATCAAAGTTGTTCATCTCAATGTCCTCTTCAACTTTGATGTTAGATATTTTTCCATTTGAGCAAGTTATGATGGGGTTATGATGGTCCCAAGTTGACGCGTTCATGCTGAATTTTCCAAGTCAGATTGCCATGCCAACCTACCAACCTGCCAAGCCCATGCACCAGTTCTGAACCATGATGTTTGGAGTCATTTTACACTATCCTACAAGCCTCTATTCAATTCAATTTCAACATCAAAATTATTCTCCCATATCTACTCTTTCATTTGCCACAAAAATTACACATTTCCATTCATTAAAGTGAGAGAAATTCATTACCAAACTTCCTTGTTTTAATTGATTTTATGCTGCTATAAAATCAGAAAAAATAACATTGTGTTGTTGTTAATTCAAATACTCATACATACTACACACCAGTCCACATTCCATTTTATTAAACTAAAAATTTCTTTACATCACCACCCTCTATTGTAAACCCCACCATACACTTCATAAACTCACCCACACCATAATAAATTTCCCCAACTCACCTCTAACTGTCATGACTCAGTTAGTTAGAACCCACTCAGTTAATCCAACTCTAACTCACTTAACTCACTCAGTTTACCATGGTTAATCACACTAAACCCTAACTATATAAACAAGTTTACACACAATTTCAACTCTCTCTCTCTCTCTCTCTCTCTCTCTCATTTTTCCACATTTCTCAGAACTCTTTCTCAATCATTCTCTCAATTTTCTCTCTAATCTCACACATTCCTCACACTTTTCATCACAATTTCTCAAGAAATCTCAAATTTCTCTTTCACTCTCAAGAATTCAGATCCAGATTTCTCTTTCGTTTCTTCATCATTTTCGAAGATCTTTGAAGCGGAATCATCTCCATAATCTCCTCTTTCTACTGTATGCATTAGATTCGATTGAATCCACCATCGCAAAATCTCAAGTTTCACTCATCACTTCCAATTCCTACTCCAAGCAAGTATTAGATCTGGTTTTTGCCTTTATTTGGCACAAAGTGTTGATTTGAAGATCTTGCAGGAAGTTTTCGGATTTCTAAAACAAAAAAGTGCATCACACAAGGTTAGAGATCTTGACACTTTTTCTTTAGTTCATTATATTTTTAGAGATTTACAATGTGAAATTAGTACTCATGCATTGCATCTGGAAGTCCTGAAATGATGCACACCTCTGTTTAGTTAATTTGAAGTTTATGTGATTTTGTGATTTTTGTGAAATTCATGTTAAAATGTGTCACTTTCGTGCCATTTTTCTTGATGTTAGAATGATCTTTTGGAAATATAAATAGCATATTCATGATCTATGAAGTTTGGGCTTCAGTTTGGTATCTTACTTTGTTAATTTTCATTAAGATTTGATGAAGTTATGTGGTGTAGAAGTTTGAAAAAAAATACTGCGTTTTATTGTGTTGCTGTGTTTTATTTTTCATTTGCATGAAGGCTTCCATGTGGCAGCATTTTATTGGTCATGTTCTTGCACTTTAATAATTAAACAATGATGAGAACAATGATTAGTTAATGATGGAATGATGATTGAGGAGAGAGAAAGCGCATGGCAAGTTGTGATTGGTGGGTTTATTTTGCTTTTCCACCAACCAATAGAAACAAGGCAGCATATTAATGACTCATGAGGACATCACGTGATGAATTTTGGACTCACAACATGACCGCGTGTGGGAGAGTGCACGATAGGTTTGGTGAGCGTGCTCCATCAGTCGTTGATCTAGAGTTTGGTTTGATCGTGTGGTTTGCATTGCATGTACATGGAATTAAATATACACACCATCACATGCAATTCTGCAGTTTTAATGGACTAAAAAGTGCTTTTCGCACCCTTCCTTTGTTAGGCCCATGTTTTTACACTATAAAATGACTATTGTTGCACCCCCCCCCCCCCTGCCAATTCTCTTGCATTTTATTTTTTCATTTCATACACGTTTCATTTTAATTTTTTAAAAATACTAAAATTTATCAGAAAATTCCAGAAAAATTCATGAACATTATTAAGACATTTAGGAAATATTTGAAATTTTCATTTAGTGATTTTATTACATTTTTTCCCCTGTTACATAATTTTCTTTGAATTTCCACTTGTATGCATTTCAAATATGATACATGAATTTGTAGAATTTTGTTTTTAATCATTACAAACTTTTTTGACCTGATTCTTTTTGCATTGATTCAATAATACATTGAAGCATGTTATATGATTTTTGTTTGATTTTTTAGGTCACTTTATGACATATTTTGATGCTTATCTTTGCACCATTTTGCATGATGTTTTAATTTGACCTAATGCATTGTTTGAAGTCATTTTGCTTTGAATTTTGACATGCTATCTTGATGTATGATTTACTTCTGACTTAGGCATTCTAATAACATGCTTGTATAATTTTCCTAAGCCCATTTGATTTTTGTTTGATGCATTTACATTTGAAGCATAATAACATGTCATATCATTCTAACTTTAGAGTATGTTTGCATGATTTCTTTTGTGCATATTTGTATGAGCATTTGCATATTTTTTATGAGCCATTCATGTGATATTATAGGTCACCTTTGATTGCATTATAAGTCATTTTGGTTTGCATTTACATTTGACATGAGTTTGTGCATTCTAAGTTGAATTATGACTTGTTTTCATCTCTCACTTCTTCTTATGCTATATGTGATTCATGTTTGCATTTTGGTGTACCATTCCCTTCATGCCATTTGCATATTATGTATAATATGCTACAGCTCATGTGCATTCATTAACCATTTCACATGTTATGCATTTATAATATGTCATTTTGTACATTTAATTGAACATGTTTTACTTCTCTTTTCTTCTACTTCATCTTATCTCTTCCACTTGCACTCTTCTATTCTTGAATTACATAATGGTTCATATGCTTTGTAAGACCTTTGTGAATTGAATTTAATTCTGACCTTGACTTTATATGAAGCATAAATGCGTGATTACTTTGCATTTCCATTCATTCTTCATCTATTTCTTCTATGGTTCATTTCTTTAATGTTTAGGACCTTACTTGTACATAGTTGATGTGTGTTTGATGTCTTAATATTAGAGAGTACTCTTATTGTTTAGATTCTGACCTTGATTAGTTTGTATCTCTTAGGATCCTATTTCTTTGGTTCTTAATTGATTTGATCATCACTTGTTGTTTTTTCCTTTATTTCATACTTGTAAATATTGTGAACTAACTTTTTCATGTAGGTGCATGGTAAGTAAGTGGGGGGACATAGTTCCACATACACTTCTCTCCCTCATCTTTTCTTATCTCTTTTAAATAATTCAATTTGTGTTTGATAAGCATTTACATGCTTTCCTTGAATAATTCTTCTCCATCCCTCTTTAAGATCAACTTAACTTCTATTTTGGAAGTAAGTTGCTTCTTTTGCTCTTCTTCTTCTTTCTTTTAGAAGTAGGCTTGATAAACCACATTGACCATAGGATCTCCGAGCATGCTAACACTAGGGTGTGTATTAGTCTCCCCTTAGTTTTCACCTTTACCTCTCTCTTGAGTCTCTTCTCTCTCATCTCATAATAAAAGTAAAAAATACTTAATAAAGGCATAACAAATATTGTATTTAGACCTTTCATGTGGGAACAAGGAGGTGAGGGGTCTTCTCTCATTTCTTTGGGAGAATGTTTAGCACACGTACCGTCTGGGGACGATGTACGAGGCATTCAATCTCACATGAGGGACTTAAATACAATGCATGTTACAAAACACATAATCAAAAACACTTCTTCCTAAAAAACAAAAACAAACAATAACGTCTTTCCTTCGGGAATTCTCTTCCTATCTCTTATTCCTTAAGGATGCGTCATTTCCGTTCTACCGCAAACAGGTAACGCCTAAGTCTCCCTACAGCGAGCTGCAACACCTAAACTGCTAGGACGCGAACGTTGACGTATTCCACTAAAAAACACAAACAATCCATCCCTAGTGAGGGGAACTACGTCGCTCTGATTCTCATGCTCCCGATGAGATACGTAGGCAGTGGGGTAGGGCCCATTCGAGCACTTCTTTTATTTTCCCTACATTTGTTTCTCTTTCTCTCTCTCTTTCCATTCCTTTTCCAGTTCTCCAGCTAGCAGTTCTTTTCCAATATCCTTTTCTTACACCCTTTGATCGAAGCAAGCAAGCGTGGATCCCATCGGGTACGATGGACGTGTGGGGGTGCTAATACCTTCCTCATGCGTAACCGACTCCCGAACCCAGTTCTCTTGGTCGCAAGACCATGCTTTTCCTTTCCTTCAGGTTTATGTGGTGTTTCCTTTCCCTCTCTTGGGATAAATACACATTGTTGGCGACTCTGTTTCGGTGCCACTTTCGCATTTGTACTTGGATGAAAATCCCGGGAGCGCCACCCAGAAGACTTGGGGCAAAAGAGTCAGCCCAACAATGCATATCAGCTGAGCATCATTGAAAAGAATACCTGCGTCCCCACCAAATCATGGGATCATTACTTAGGGCATTCAGAAGATATCCAACACAATGATGAATCTGCAAAGATTGTAGGACAAGAGTTCATCAACTATGCTTTTCATGAGGTCAACGTCATCGAAAGGGATAACTCCTCCAGTTCCAAAGAAGTGTGGGACACCTTAGGATAACCGAGTGGCAAGTATGACTTCTTGGTCAAGTACACCGCTCCTGAAAGCTCTCGTATCAGGCTCGAAGACATCCAGCCCACTGGATGGGGAGATCCACCTGAGAGTGCAAACACTGTGCAAAATACAACAGAAGAATTCGTCTACGACAATTTTTCTTGGGAGACAGACTCCAACGATCCTGCTCCACCAGAAATCAGCGTTATTTCTTAAGACAACCCAAGAAGGAAGGTACCAGACTTTATGATTCACCGAGGAGTTCGCCGCCAATGGATTGCTGTCGACGTCTTGAAAATTATTCATAAGTCTAAGTAATTGCCGTCTTTGTTTTAACCTTTCACCCTGCCCATAAGGGCTCACTTTTTGTAGATGTCCCTCTTCGCTTTGCCCAAAGTGACAGAGTTTTGTTTTATAGGGCTGTAGTTTCAAGAATCGACTAAATCATAAATGAATAAACGTCGTTCTGTAATTTCCGCATTTTATTGCTGTTTTCATTTTTTGCCTTTTCAGAAAATGGTAATCCTAAAAAACAACTCAAAATAAAAACAAGCATTTTTCAAATAATACACTGCACACACTCTTGCATTCTCTCTATCTCTTCTAAAAAAACAATCATCACGTTATGCAGATTGCTTGTTTTAAACCCCATTGAAACCTACGATTCAATGCCTTCTCCAAACTTTGAATTCCCGATATTTGAAGCTGAAGAAGAAGAGGACGAAGAAATTCCAGAAGAGATCTCCCAATTATTCAGACAAGAGGAAAGGTCCATTAAATCGCACAAAGAGCCATTGGAAACGATCAACTTAGGTTCATAAGAAGAGAGAAAAGAAGTCAAGATTGGGGCACTACTCAGTCCGACTGTCAAAGAAGACTTAATAAAACTTCTCAAAGATTTTCCCGATGTATTCGCTTGGTCCTATCAGGACATACCAGGGTTGGATACCAGCATCGTGGAACATCATCTACCCTTAAGATCAGAATGTCCTCCAGTAAAGCAAAGGCTGAGACGGACTCATCCAGACATGGCCATCAAAATCAAGGAGGAAGTACAGAAACAGATTGACGCGGGTTTCCTCGCCACATCAGAATATCCTCAATGGTTAGCCAACATAGTACCAGTTCTGAAAAAGGACAGAAAAGTCAGAATGTGTGTAGACTACAGGGATCTGAACAAGGCCAGTTCAAAGGATGACTTTCCCTTACCGCACATTGACATGCTGGTAAATAGTACAACAAAGTTCAAAGTATTCTCCTTCATGGATGGATTCTCGGACTATAATCAAATCAAAATGGCGCTGGAAGACATGGAGAAAACTTCCTTCATCACCCCACGGGGCACCTTTTGCTACAAGGTAATGTCGTTTGGTATGAAGAACGCCAGGGCAACCTATCAAAGGGCCATGACTACTTTGTTTCACAACATGATACACAAAGAAATAGAAGTGTATGTAGATGATATGTTTGCCAAATCTAAGATAGAAGAAGAGCATGTGACCCACATGTCAAAACTATTCGAGCGTCTAAGGAAATACAAACTCCGCTTGAATCCCAATAAGTGCACGTTCGGTGTTCGCTCAAGAAAACTGCTAGGGTCATCGTCAGCCAGAAAGGAATTGAGGTTGATCCTGACAAGGTCAAGGCCATTCAAGAAATGCCTTCTCCAAAGACTAAGAAACAAGTCAGAGGATTCGTGGGACGTTTGAATTACATTTCCAAATTTATATTCCTCATGACCGTGACATGCGCACCAATCTTCAAATTACTCAAAAAGAATCAGGACTACGTATGGACAGAAGACTGCCAAACCGCCTTCGACAGTATCAAAGAATACCTGTTGAACCCACCTATTCTATCACCTCCAGTGGAGGAAAGACCATTGATCATCTGCATGGGTTGTGTGCTTGGTCAACAAGATGAAACAAAAAGAAAAGAATCTGCCATCTACTACTTAAGCAAGAAATTTACTGACTGCGAGACTCAGTACACTATGCTCGAGAAAACTTGATGTGCTCTGGCTTGGGCAGCCAAACGTCTTCGTCACTACATGATTTGTCACACTACTTGGTTAATCTCTGAAATAGATCCGATCAAGTATGTCTTTGAAAAACCTGCTCTCACGGGAAGGATCGCCCGTTGGCAGATGTTGTTATCAAAATACGACATCGAGTACCATGCTCAAAAAGCCGTCAAAGGAAGTATTTTAGCCGATCATTTGGCTCATCAACCGATTGAAGATTAGGAATCAGTCAGATTTGACTTCCCAGACGAGGATGTCATGTATTTAAAAATGAAAGATTGCGATGAACCGCTACCCAGTGAAGGGCCAGAACCAGGTTCCCAATGGGGACTAATCTTTGACGGAGTTGTCAATCATTATGAAAACGGAATTGGCGCAATCATAATAACACCTCAGGGTACCCACATTCCTTTCACTGCCAGATTGACATTTTAATGCACAAACAACGAGGCCGAATACGAAGCTTGTATCATGGGTCTCGAAGAAGCGATTGACTTGAGAATTAAGAACATGGATGTATATGGAGACTCAGTCCTAGTTATCAATCAAATCAAAGGGGATTGGAACACATACTAATCAGGACTGATTCCTTACAAAGATTACGTGAGAAGGTTGTTACCATTCTTCAACAGAATCAAGTTTCATCATATCCCTCGTGAAGAGAATCACATGGCTGATGCATTAACCACCCTCTCTTCCATAATTAGTGTAGGTCAATGGAACGACATACCTAAGATCGACATAATGCACCTTGAACGGCCAGCCTACATCTTCACTATTGAAGCAGTCATAGACGACAAACCTTGGTATCACGATATCAAATGCTTCCTTCAGAAACAAGAGTACCCACATGGGGCATCCAGAAGAGACAGAAAGACCCTTAGAAGGCTGGATGGCAGTTTCTTCCTGAGCGGTGATACACTCTATAAGAGAAATTTCGACATGGCCTTGCTCTAATGCATAGACAGACCAGAAGCAAACATGTTGATAAAAGAAATTCACGAAGGATCCTTTGGCACTCATGCCAACAGACACACAATGGCGAGAAAAATTCTGAGAGCAGGGTATTATTGGCTGACAATGGAATCCGATTGCTGCAAGTACATGAGAAGATGTCACAAGTGTCAGATATACTCAGACAGAATCCATGTACCACCAACGCATCTCAAAGTTCTCTCTTCCCCATGGCCTTTTTCCATATGGGGAATCGACATGATTGGCATGATTGAACCCAAGGCTTCAAATGGACATCGATTCATCCTGGTAGCCATTGACTACTTCACCAAGTGGGTCGAAACAACGTCATACGCCAATGTAACCCGACAGGTGGTGGTCCGATTTATCAAGAACAATCTCATCTGCCGTTATGGTGTTCCCAGCCAGATCATTACTGATAATGGATCTAACTTGAACAACAAGATGATGAAAGAGTTGTGCGCTGAGTTCAAGATCGAACACCATAACTCATCTCCCTACCGACCCAAGATGAATGGAGTGGTAGAAGCGGATAACAAGAATATCAAAAAGATCATTCAGAAGATGGTTGTAACCTACAAAGACTGGCATGAGATGCCACCCTTTGCTCTTCACGGTTATCGCACATCTGTCTGCACTTCAACAGGGGCAACCCCTTTCTTTCTAGTATATGACATGGAGGTAGTACTTCCCATAGAAGTAGAGATCCCATCAATCCGAGTATTGATGGAAGCTAAGCTAACAACTGAATGGTGTCAAAGTCGACATAATGAACTGAATCTTATAGAAGAAAAGCGAATAACAGCTTTGTGCCACGGTCAATTGTATCAGTAAAGAATGAAGAAGACGTTTGACAAAAAGGTCCGACCCCGTGTTTTCAGAAAAGGAGATCTTGTGCTAAAAAAGATACAATCATTTCTCACTGATTCCCGGGGAAAATGGACTCCGAATTACGACGGCCCTTATGTGATCAAGAAAACTTTCTTAGGCGGCGCCTTGAGACTCGCAACCATGGAAGGAGAGGAGTTTGCCTACCCCACAAATGTTGATGTAGTCAAGAAATACTTCGCCTAAACAAAAAAAAACGTCTCGGTGGATTGAAAACCCGAAAGGGCGGTCCAGACAAAAATTAGAGTCATAAGCAAAAATCATCCCGGTGGATTGGAAATCTCAAAGTACAATCCAGGCAAAATTTAGGGATTAATGGCAAGTAACTACGTCTGACAAGGTTAAATCCCTCAGCAGTCATGCCATCCATCAGAAAAAACTCCAGTCAAGGTCATCTTCGACAGAAGCTCAGGATGTCCAGAATTCAAAGTTGGTAGCAGGATAACGGTCGTTATGTTTCAATGTATCCCTTTTCCCTTAAATTACCATTTTCTAACTTTGTAAATACTCTATGGAGTCACGCGCTTGGCTGATTTCCATCCTATCAATAAAATTTGAGCCCTAGTGCTTTTGTTTGTAATTCTTATTTGTTTTAGCTTTACAGAATGATGTTTTTAACATGACCAATGATTCTTGAAATAAAACAAAAATGAATTTACTTGTAAAAAATTTTCAACTTTTAAAATAAATATGGCAATTCTTTTGACTGTTGAACATCGATCGCTTCTCCGGAAGTAATTGAACCTCAAAGTGCAGAATCAAAGTACTCCTTCTAAACCAGTACGCCTGAATGAAGGATCAAATATGTCAGAGACCATGTTTCATCTGACATCCCCGACAGAGTTCTTACCTCTTAAGACCAATTAAAAAACTCTTTCTCCCCACGGGGACCGTCTCTCCTAAGCAAGGCATGATTGCTATCTTGGAACAATGATACTTTTCATCCCCCACAGTGGCCGAGTATCCAATCGTGTTCATCCATTAGTCTGTATGTCGCGTCAGTTTTGTCAGCATAAACATACATACATCATGCATTATTGTTTCACATTCATAATCATATTGCATCACTATCACTCTAGTCAGTCTTATACCCTAGTGATAAAAGTCTTCTTATCAATCGAGTTGTCAGTTCTTTCCTCATCAGGAAATGTTTTTTCTGAACAATCTCTCTCCTTCAGTTTATTTCTGGATTGGAGCCGGTCCTCGACCACTTTGATAACTTGAACCTATGAAAGGCAAGAAGACATTTGACAAACATCACTCTTCACCATTGAAGATGATATTTTCGCTTTCCCGGATTAAGGAAAATCCCCAGAGAAAGCCTCGCAACTAAAGACTCCCAGCAACACATTGGTTTTTCTCTCCAGAAAGTCAATATTAATGAAGTCATCAACACCTCAAAGTTGGATTACATCACATGGCATTTCTCCGAGAAGATCTCGAGGAAAAATATGATGTAATATCCCCAAGTAGGAAACAGCCTCTCAAGAGACTCGTTTTCCCCAGTAGAGTTAACAAATGGCGTCTCCAACAGAGAAGTTTGAACACCTCTATAACTCAGACGAATGGGTTCCCCAGCAAGTCTGACAGCAAAACTTTTTTTCTATCAAATGGCATCTTCCCAGGAAAATTTGGCGAGAAGTTTGATGAAGACCGCTACACACAGCGTCCCTTGTCAAGGAAGAAACTTGACAAAAGAAACTGAGACCAGTTTCGTGGCTGAAGACCAGGATTGAGAGGAAGTTTATTGACAAAATAAACTGAGACTAGTTCCGTGGCTGAAGACCCGGATAGAGGGGAAGTTTATATCAGAAACTGAGACCAGTTCCGTGGCTAAAAACCCAGATCGAGGGGAAGTTTATATCAGAAACTGAGACCAGTTCCATGGCTGAAGACCAGGATCGAGGGGAAGTTTATTGACAAAAGAAACTGAGACCAGTTTTGTGGCTGAAGACCCGGATCGAGGGGAAGTTTATATCAGAAACTAAGACCAGTTCCTTGGCTGAAGGCCAGGATCGAGGGGAAGTTTTTACCCTTTTCTAAAGCATCATTGCTTAGCAAAAGAAGATGGATGAGCAAATAGCCATTCATAACCACCATCAAAATTTCGGGTATTTCGATATTTAATCCTCTTGCACCCAGAATGCCCGAATACCTTCGCCATTCACACCTTCAGGTCCAAGAAGATTAAATAGGGGCATCTGTCATACCCCAAATTTTGACCACCGAGATTTCCCATCATTGTGAGGATCATTACCACAATATGGATGTACTTTCATGCCTCATCAATCTCCTCAAAGATGGTTGAGCATTGACTACAATCAAGAATTAGAGTTTTGAGCCCTCTCAAAGCACTCAGACAAAGGATCAATCAAGAAATGACACGATCTTCAACTTGTCTAGCCTCTCAAACATCCATGAAGTATCAAGGGGTCTCCCATACCAAGAATCATGCATAAGTATGCAACATTCCAAGAGGATCAAGCCTTAAGATCGCCAGTGTCACCAAATTAGGGTTTGGTCGACCAGGGTCCCCAGATGAAAATTTTCATTGGGGCATGATCCAATGCCTCAATGTATGATCCAAAAGCTCAAAAGGATCTCAAAAGCCCATCCACTATGGCAAAATCACCTTGAATGCCCATCTATCAAAAAATCAGGAATTAGGGTTTTGACCTAATTCAACCCTTGAGTTAACTTGTGAAGTGAGGCATGGCTTGAAGCTTCAAAATGAACTTTAAAGACCTTAAATACATCATATTGACAAGTTTACAGGATTTGATTGACTCAAAGAGCTCAAATCATAAGTCACAAGAACTCAAAACCATCTGATCACAAATTAGGGTTTCTGATGGAAAAAGTCAACCCTATCCTTGACTGTTGGCCTACCATTGATCTCAAACCTTGGGGAGGGGTCCAAGACATTCCTAAATACCCTTGGAGGCCATCCATGAAGTTTAATTAAGCCCAAGGATTTATTTCATAAAAGGATCACAAAGTCAAAATTTCATTTGATGAAAAAGTCAACTGTACAAAAACCCAAGTTTGACTTTTTGGATTTTTGGTCAACCAAGGCTCCTTAACCCTAAAACGATGTTAATATGTGATTTGAATCATCATTCATTAAGAAAAATCAAAGAAAGTGAGTTAACTTGCTAAAGGGGTGACCATAAAAAAACTTAGAATTTTTCTAAGTTATGGAACAAAGTGGCTAGGGTACTAACTTTGCAAGGCCATATCTCTCAAACCCTAAGCCCTTTTTCTCCCATTCAACACTCAGATGGAAGCCCTCATTACATACTTCAAAAGTGTCAACTACAAGAGTTTCCAATTCTTCATGGATTCTGAGTTATGGTTGGATCAAAATCACTAAAACTTGGAATTTACCACTTTTCCAACACTTAGACAAAATTCTGTCTAAGTCAGAAAAAACAAGTGAAACACCAAAACTTGGAGGGCTGTTTCACATAGTTCTAGGCTGAATCAATTCAAGATGTAAACATCAAAGTTGTTGTGCATATTGCCAACAATCCAAGGAACTCATTGGCATGAAACAACTCAAGTTGAGCCAAGAGTTATGGCTGCTGCAAGACACCATGGAACGACTGTCTTGAAAAACCAGTTTGTGTGATTTCTTGCCATACACGATTCTGAGCCAAAAAGCAATGATCACTATGCCACATTCATCCAATCTGATCATAATGCATCTTATCCAACCTATAAACTTGGACTGAAATGCCAAGAACTTATCCTGGAGAATTGATGAGTTTTTGGCATATATGCCTTGAATTCAAAGGGCATTAATGTGGAATAGTGCACATTCAAGATTCTCACTCTCCTCAGTCAAGTTCTCTGATTAAACAACAATTAAAAGGACTGAAGAATGTGATTTCAGTCAATGTATAGTTGATCTATTTGGGACAGCTATTGCACCTTGTGCAAGAAGCATTTATGCCAAGCCAAGACCATTGAACCATGACCTTATCCTCTGAGCTTCAAGAGAACCACTTCAACACAACTCCTCTACTATAAATAGAGGTCCTAACTGATCATTCAAACTACACCAAAGCTCATTACAACAAGGCTTTCTCTCAATCACTCCAAGCATTCAAACACTTTCCTTAAGGTACAAGGAAGTTGTCTAAAGCATTAGAACTCAACTGTAACACCTTCATCATCAAATTCGATTCTCACCTGTAGAGGTAAGCCTCAAACTATCAAACTCATTGAATCATGCATCATAAATATGTTTTGTGATTACCATTGTGTTTCTGAATGTTTGTAGATCCTTTACCCTCAATCAATTGTTGTTTACAAATTCGTGTATAGGATTTCATTGAGTTCATGCAAATTTTAGGGTTCATCAGGTTTTATCATATTATGTTGTGATTCACTTCATTTCAATAAAATTGAGTATTTCCATTGTGTTCCTTGTGTGAAAGCGCATGATTTTCATATTTGGATCATGTGAAATGGTTGAGAAACAAGTGAGATAGAAGGCTTCACGTATTTGGCTCAAGGAAGAAGATGGCCATGGCTCCATTCTTCAGAAATTCAACTAGTTTTACTATATATTTATTGCTTGCCATATAATAACTGAATTGGCATTGCGCCCTAGTGGAAACACTAGTATGTTTGTGTGTGTGAGCGAGTGAGAGGTCTGGGGTTCGAATCCCCCTCGCCCCGGACCTTTTGATATTTTTTTTTCAATCATTTTCAAAAGCATTTTACACATATTATACACCCTAGCCATTCTCCATCAGCCCACGCAAGTGGCTCAGTTGGCAAAATTTTGAACTATCCTCCCCAAGGGCGTGAGTTCAAACCTTGGGGGGACCGTTTCTAATTTTTTTACCACTTAATTTTATCAATTCTTTCACCAATCTTTTAATAACTTTGAAAATTAATTTCTCATTCATTTTTCATCATTTTTTATTGGTTCTTTTTGAAAAAATTCACAAAATTGATAAAGTAATTTATTCTACAAAAATCTCACTGTAGCGAGCGATTTTGGACGCGGTTGCGAAGCGCTATCGCTCTTTGGTGTCTACAGCTCGATTCATTTTTTATCCTATTAAAGCTGATGAAGGAAGGGAAATAGATGTCTCAAATTAACCCTGCTTGCAAACAGAGTTTAAACAGCGGTCTGTTAGGTTACAGATGCTACAAAGATTTGGGGTCTCTATCGGGTTTATTTTTTTAAAAGTGGTGGGAGGTTTTAGATGTTAGGACGGATGCTTCTTGATAGATATGTGAGAGTATGGGATTTTGGGTTTTTGTTTAGTGTGCTCGCTAAGATTTTTTCTTTCAATCTTATGCCTACGTATTCCCGTTTACCGAAACAGGGAAATCAGAGTGTTCGTAGTTCCTCATATTCTATGGGAGGAAATGGTTGTTTTGGTGTCTTGTTCAAAGCCCAAGACATAAAGCGAAAGGTAGTTTGTATCTTGTTCAAAGCCCAAGATGTGAAGCTAAAAGGGTTTGTCTTTAGAGAGAATTTGTCATCTCTAAAGAGGGTCTGTTTGTCAGAACTGTTGGGTGACTGGTTATAAAGGAGGATTACTTTAACCGGGATGTGTGAATTCGGCAATGCCATAATTTCCTTTATATGGGTCTTTTAACCTGAAGGAGAAGACTTTAACTCAGTGTAGAGCAATGCCATCTTTCCTTAGGAATTTCTCATGCTAAAAGAGGGACAGTGGCATGGATGTAGATGATCCAGAGGCTTGCCGCTTACAACAATTAGATGAAGGGAGTTGTTGATGTTTTTGTACTGTGAACGAGGCATAACTTTGATGCTAAAAGGTTGATTGGATCAACCAGTGGTTTTCTTATACAAAGCCTAAGAGGAGGCTAATATGTGTCTCGTACAAAGCCCGAGAGAGAGGCTAAAAGGTTTTGACTCAACGAGGGAATCTTTTGGTATCTCGTATAAAGCCCGAGATGGAGGCTATTTGACTCAACAAGAGAGTTTTTGTATCTCGTACAAAGCCCGAGATGGAGGCTAAAGGTTTGTTTGGCTCAATTAGAAGCTTTTTGTATCTCGTATAAAGCCCGAGATGGAGGCGAAAGGGGTAATTGACTTAACGAGGGAGTCTCTTATGTGTCTCGTACAAAGCCCGAGAGAGGCTAAACGATGTTTGACTCCGCTGGGGAGTCATTGTACAAAGCCCAAGAGGAGGCTATAGTGACTGTTTCAGTTGAGTGACAGGTCCAATATACTGATTTTGAAAGAGAAAATCAGTTTTTATATGAGCAATGCTGTACTCAAGGCTTTGAGGAAGTCGGAAATCCGACGGGTATCGAGACTGTCCGAGTCTACGAGTTTTCTTCCTATTTAACGAAGGGGTCACTTGAGAATGTCTGAGACTCAAGGATATTAGACTGTCCGTGTCTAGAGTTTTATCTTTTGTACTATGCTTTGAGAAATAGTAGTAGACTCTTTGAAAGTACTGTTCTATGCAGATGACTAAGTTCTGTTCCTATACCTCTAGGAGGTCGTCGGGACAATTTGTACGAATCCCAAGAGGAGGCTGGAAACTTTTAAGAAGCCGACGGGTCCTTGTACTAAGCCCAAGAGGAGGCTATCATTCCCGGAGGAAGAATCATTATACGAAGCCTAAGAGGAGGCTGTGAATACTTCTAAGAAGCCGGTGGGTCCTTGTACTAAGCCCAAGAGGAGGCGGGGATGCTTTTAGGAAGTCTGTGGGTCCTTGTACGATGCCCAAGAGGAGGCCGATGCTTTTAGGAAGCCGATGGGTCCCCAAACCCTGAGAAATTCAAGACAAGCTATTCACGAGGAATAGATCAAGCCAGGAAAGTTCGAGAATTTGGAAGAAACTCAAGAGATGCCATTCACGGAGAAAAGATCATCTCTGGGGAGTCGAGTTTCTTGACAAGTGCTTTTAAGAAGCCTGTGGGTCCCCAAACCCCGAGAAATTCAAGACATGCCATTCACCGAGAATAGATCAAGCCAGGCAAGTTCGAGAATTTGGAAGAAACTCAAGAGATGCAATTCACGGAGAAGAGATCATCTCTGGGGAGTAGAATTTCTTTGACAACTTTTACGAGTGATAGTTTATGAAAGGGTTCACAGAGAATGCTGCCTTTCATATCTCCATATTGTTTAACCCCAAGAGGAGGGAAGATTGTGTCTGGTAATCCTATGGGGATCTAGTTTTGACTATTTAAGAGTGATCAACGGGATTAATGCTAGACGTAGTTGCTGGGGAAACTCTAAATATCTATACTATTATTACACAGTTGATATGAGTTAATGAAAGAAGACTTACAGCGAAACAGCCCCGCAATACAGTTATATGTAAATGAAAGCGGTAAATGAAAGCATATAAACACTTACTCGGTTGTAGAGCTTCCATGCTGTTTGATTAGTTGTTCAACAAAGAAAGATTGAAAACAACAGTATATTCAAAATCAAAGGAGAAAGTGCTTTGAAAAAGAAAGATTTGGGGCTTACAGCTCAAGGAGAGGCCCAGGGTTTTATCAGTGAGCGCACTGTTTGAATTTGTACAGAGGGACTTATACAAGTGATTGTGGCGCAAAAAGGTTTTCTGTACAAAGGGATGCGTCTTACACTCTCTCAAGAGGCCCAAAAAGTTTTAAAGAAAAAGAGTGGGGCTTATAACACGAGGGTAGGCCCAGATGATTTTTCGTTTAAAAATGGCGGTCGCGCCGAGATCTTCTTTTAACGCAGAGGGGCTTATACAATATCTGAGGCCCAAAGTTGTTTTTGGTTAAAAGGGGATTGGGTCTTACACTCTATTAGAGGCCCAAAAGTTTTGAATGGGTCTTATAGCTCAAGGAGAGGCCCAGATGGTTTATTTTTAAACTGGCGACGATTGTGCCGAATTTAAAAATGTACAGAGGGACTTATACAATAAGTGAGGCCCAAAATATTTCTGTACAAGTGGGTTGGGTCTTACACTCTAATAGAGGCCCAAAAGTTTTGAATGGGTCTTATAGCTCAAGGAGAGGCCCAGATGATTTTTTCGACAGACGATGATCGCGTCGAACTTTTTGAAATACAACGGGACTTATACAATAAGTGAGGCCCAAAAATGGGTTTGTATTTACAAAGGATTGGGTCTGACACTCTATTAGAGGCCCAAAAAGTTTTAAAATGTTTTATGAGGGTTGAATTAATCCAAAACCCTAATTTGTTTTCAAAATGTGTTTTAATTGAATAAAAATTCAATTAAAATGATCAAAATTGTTTAACATATGAAAAACAAATTGTGATCTTGGATTAATGCTTCAAAAATTAAGTATTGACCTACAAAATAATTAGAAGGCATTAAAAGTTGCAAAATCAAGGTGGAAAAAATATTTTAAATGTCAAAAACAATTAAAACATTAATTCTTTGCAAAAATATAAATTATACAAAATAAATAATATTTTTGGGATTTTTTGGGAAAATAAAATATTTTAACATTTTTGTGAATTATTAAAAAAAGAATCAACTCAAAATCATTAAAACTCAGAGAGAAATTAATTTTTGAATCAATTAAATAAAATCACAAAATTCAAATATTTGAATTTTCAAAAAATGGCGCCAAGAACAGCTGAAGAACACGCGCGTGTTCTGGATTTGGCTGATTTTCATTTTCTCTCCAATCTCACTGAATACTTGATTATATCATGCAATCCACACACCAATCAACTCGTTTCAACCTCACGATCATGTCTATGACAATTAATTTCATCTAAATTAAGCATAAAACAAGAAATCACGAAAAATCCTCAAGAACCCTAATTTCTGCATGAAGGCTAGGATTTTTGATACACGATTCAAACAATGCAATTAATTGAGGGGAAACATTCCATGCATGATTATGAACATATAGCCAAATTATTGTGCAGCAAAAATTGCATGGATCATAGAGTTAGAAGAGCTCATGCTTACCACTTGCAGCTGGTGATTGTGATTTGTGTTGGAGGTGTTACATCTAGGTTCCAATGATCTGGATAGCTTCCCTAGGTGCCATGGAGTGTGTATGAATTCTTGGAATGGATTGAAATGATCTGGAACTTGAGATGGTACCTCAACTGTAAATCTGTCAAGAACTTGAGCAATTGGCTGTTGATTTTGTGAAATTTGTGTTCCAGATGTTATGCGAGTGTTTGGATCACTTCTATATGATGTATATGAGGTGTGTGTGTGATTGGTTTGATTGGAAAAGCTCTCAAACTCAAAACCCGATAGTGACTTGCTTTGGAAGGCAAAATTGGAGTGAAAGAAGAGATTTTAAGGAAAGCATCTGTTTGATGGCTTTGGTGTACTCAAACTGATCACAATTGAGCTCTATTTATAGTAGAGCAAGTTTGTTTTGCAAGGAATAGTGAATGGCAACTGCTGAGTAGGTTTGGCCAATGTTGGCAAATGAAAATCCAAGTCTCCTCTAGCCATTGACTAGAGGTTAGGGCACAGGCTGCTGGTTCCCTTGGTCTTGGATAAGTCTTGACTGAATTCAGTTGAGAATGGCTCAATCCATGCCACCTTGATGCTTCCATTGAATGCTCCAATCCAAAATTGGAGTCTTGTCCCTATTTTGGCAATTCTAGGTTCAACATGCTATTTCTTGTTCCAAAGACTTTGGAGGCTTGGCTCAGTGATTGTCCCCTTTAGATTCAATCCTTAGAGGTGTCCAAGTGGATAGGAGCATTTGGATTTGGATGATTTTGGAAAATCGACCAAAAGTGTAAAAATCTGCCTTGCCTTGGCAAATTTCAGCAAGGCAACTTGCCAATGTCATATCTCATGACTCAAATTGAATTTGGTAATGTTCTTGGCCATTTTGGAAAACCCTTACATGATACAACAACTATTTGAACATGTTTAGTTTTGATCTCTTTTGAATCCAAGTGAAAAATCCCCCTACATTTGGTAAAAAGTAAGGTAAAATCTGACTTAGTGAAATTTTCACCAAGTGTTGGAACAAAGTGACTTTTCTTGATTTTGATCACTCCATAACTTAAAATCCATGAGGAATTTGGACATAGGTCAGTATGAAGCTTTTGTAGAGGGCAATGAGATCTACAAATCAAGCTTTGAATGGGGAACAATGGCCTTGTGGTTTAGGAGTTATGGTCCTCCAAAGTTGGCACATTAGTGTCACTTTTTCCATAACTTAGAAATTTTTCTAAGTTTTTATGGTTACCCCTTTTACAAGTTATCCCACTTTCTTTGATTTTTCTTGATGAATGATGATTCAAATCATACATTAACATCATTTTAGGGTTAAAAATCCATTTTGGTGAAAAATCTCAAAAAGTCAAAGTTGACTTTTGTGCACAGTTGACTTTTTATCAGATGAATTCCAAACTGTGCAATTCTTCATGAAATCATGTCCTTGACCTAAATCAAACTTGATGGACATGTTCCATGGGTGTCATAGGGTATATTGAATCATGTCTTAGGGCTTGGGAGCATGTCCTGGTCAAAAGTCAAAGTTACAGTTGACTTTCCTCGCGAAACCCTAATTGTGGTGCAGATGAAATTGAGACTTGTTGCTCAAGCTTCTTGGATTAATCCATTGTTCCAAATGGATCAATATAGTTCATTAGAGACCATCAAACCTTCTCTTGAGGTCTTGGCTCATGATTTTCCCTAAAAGTCAACTTAGGGGTGAATTAGGTCAAGAAACCCTAATTCCTGATTTTTGATGAATGCATCCCCTGAGGCAAAATTGACTTGATGATTGGGTCCATGAGGTCCCATGAAGTATATTAGGTTATGTTTTGGATCATTGGCTTGTGCCCAGATGAAAAATTTCCATCTGGAGGCCCTGGTCGACCAAAACCCTAATTTGGTGACACTGTCGATCTTGAGACTTGATCCACCTAGAAGGGAGCAGCCTTGTGCTTGATCCTTGAAGTGGGAGTCCTTTTGATCCATTGTGGATGTTTGAGAGGTTAGACAAGTTGAAGATCATGTCATTCCTTGATTGATCCTTTGTCTAAGGCTTTGAGAGGGCTTGAAACCCTAATTTTGATTGTAGTGGATGTTCACCCATCTTTGGGGAGACTGATGAAGTACGATGGTCCCTCCATATTGTGATGATGATTTTCACAATGATGGGAAACCTTAGTGGTCAAAATTTGGGGTATGACAGATGCCCCTATTTAATCTTCTTGGACCCGAAGGTGTGAATGACGAAGGTGTTCGGGCATTCGGGGTGCAAGAGGATTAAATATCGGAATACCCAAAATTTTGATGGTGGTTATGAATGGTAGCTTACGCATTCATCTTTTTTAGCTAAGCGATGATGCTTAGAAAAGGTAAACTTCCCCTCGATCCTGGTCTTCAGCCAAGGAGCTGGTCTCAGTTTCCTTTTGAGATAAACCTCCCCTCGATCCTGGTTTCCTACCAAGGAACTGGTCTTAGTTTCTCTTGTTAACTTCCCCTCGATCCTGGTTTCCTACCAAGGAACTGGTCTTAGTTTCTGATTTAAACTTCCCCTCGATCCTGGTTTCCTACCGAGGAACTGGTCTAAGTTTCAGATTTAAACTTCCCCTCGATCCTGGTTTCCAACCAAGGAACTGGTCTCAGTTTCTGATGTAAACTTCCCCTCGATCCTGGTTTCCTACCAAGGAACTGGTCTCAGTTTCTTTTGTCAATAAGCTTTATTGACAAGGGACGCTATTCGTAGCGGTTTTCCTCAAACTTCTCTCCGAATTTTCCTGGGGAGATGCCATTTGATGGAGAAAAACAAAAAATTTGATGTCAGACCTGCTGGTGAACCCAGCCATCTGAGTTGTAGAGTTGCACAAACTTGTCTGTTGGTGACGCCATTTGCCGACTCTATCTAGGGAAAGCGAGTCTCTTGAGAGGCTACTTCTGTGTGGGATCTTACATCATACTTTTCTCGGGATCTTACCGGAGAAATACCATATGATGGGGTCCAATTTTAAGGTACCGAGGACCTTTTCATCAGCGATCTTTTCGGAGCGAAACTGGCATGCTGCCGAATCTCTGATTACGAGGCTTTCTCTGTGGATTTTCCTTAATCTGAGAAAGCAAGGATATCATCTTCAATGGCGAAGAGTGATGCTGACTGAAAGTTCCTCTGGTTTTTCAGAGGTTCAAGTTATCAAAGTGGTCAAGGGCCAACTTCCTTCCAGAAATAAACTAGAGGCGAGGTTGTTCAAACGCAGCGTTTCCTGACGAGGCAAGAACTGACAACTCGATTGAGAGAACTTCTATCAATAGGGGACAAGACCGACTAGAGTGATAGTGATGCAATATGAAATGTGAATGCAAATCAATAATGCATGATGTATGTATATATATATATATGCTGACAAAACTGACGCGACACACAAACTAAAAGATGAACATGACTGGATACTCGGCCATCGCGGGGCGAAAAAGTATCGCTGGTTCAAGATAGCAATTCCACCTTGCTTAGAAAAGATAGTCCCAGTTGGGAGCTATGTTGGTCGGGCTTAGGAGATAAGAACTCGGCCGAGGCATGTCAGACGAAACAAGGTCTCTAACACAGTTGGTCCCTTTATTCAGGCGTACTGGGTTAGAAGAAGTACTTTGATTCTGCACTTTGAGGTTCGATTACTTCTGGAGAAGCGACCGATGTTCTTCTGATGTTCAACAGTTAAAAGAAATTGCCGTCTTTATTAAAAAGTAGAAAAAGATTTAACAAGTAAATTCATTTTTTGTTTTATTTCAAGAATCGTTAATCATGTTAAAATGTCGTTCTGTAAAGCTAAAACAAATAAGAATTACAAACAAAAGCACAAGGGCTCAAATTTTATTGATAAGATGGAGATCAGCCAAACGCGTGATTCCAAAGAGTATTTACAAAGTTAGAAAATGGTAATTTACAGGGAAAAGGGCTACGTTGAAACATAACAACCGCTATCCTTCTACCAACTTTGAATTCGAAACATCCTGAGCTTCTGTCGAAGATGACCTTGACTGGAGTTTTCCTCCGATGGACGGTGTAACTGCTGCCGAGGGATTCGCCTCTGTTGAACATAGTTACTTGCCATTATCCCTAATTTTTGCCTGGATTGTACTATGATATTTCCAATCCATCGGGATGATTTTTTTTTTATGTCTCTAACTTTTGCCTGGACCGCCCTTTCGGGTTTTCAATCAACCGAGACGTCTTTTTTTTTTTTTTTTTTTTTTTTAGTTTAGGCGAAGTATTTCTTGACTACATCAACGTTCGTGGGGTAGGCAAATTCCTCTCCGTCCATGGTTGCAAGTCTCAAGGCACCGCCTGAGAAAGCTTTCGTGACCACATAGGGGCCATCATAATTCGGAGTCCACTTGCCCCGAGAGTCAGTGAGAAATAATTGTATCTTCTTGAGCACAAGGTCTCCTTTCCTGAAGATGCGGGGTCGAACCTTTTTGTCGAACGCCTTCTTCATTCTCTGTTGATACAATTGACCATGGCATAGTGCCGTTATTCTCTTTTCTTCGATCAGATTCAGTTCGTCGTGTCGGCTTTGACACCATTCAGCTTTGGCGAGCTTAGCTTCCATCAATACTCGTATTGATGGGATCTCTACTTCTATGGGGAGCACTGCTTCCATGCCATACACTAGAGAGAAAGGGGTTGCCCCTGTTGAAGTGCGGACATATGTGCGATAACCGTGAAGAGCAAAGGGTAACATCTCATGCCAGTTTTTGTAGGTTACAACCATCTTTTGAATGATCCTCTTGATGTTCTTATTGGCCGCTTCTACCGCTCCGTTCATCTTTGGTCGGTAGGGAGATGAGTTATGATGTTCGATCTTGAACTCTAAGCACAACTCTTTCATCATCTTGTTGTTCAAGTTAGATCCATTATCAGTAATGATCTCGCTTGGAACACCATAACGGCAGATGATATTGTTTTTGATAAATCAGACCACCACTTGTCGGGTTACATTAGCGTACGACGTTGCTTCGACCCACTTGGTGAAATAGTCAATGGCTACTAGAATGAACCGATGTCCGTTTGAAGCCTTAGGTTCGATCAAGCCAATCATGTCGATTCCCCATATGGAAAAAGGCCATGGGGAAGAAAGAACCTTGAGATGTGATGGCGGTACATGAATTTTGTCGGAGTATATCTGACACTTGTGACACCTCCTCATGTACTTGTAGCAGTCGGATTCCATGGTCAACCAGTAATACCCTACTCTCAGAATTTTTCTCGCCATTGTGTGTCTGTTGGCATGAGTGCCAAAGGACCCTTTGTGAATTTCTTTCATAAACATGTCTGCTTCTGGTCTGTCGACGCATCGAAGCAAGACCATGTCAAAATTCCTCTTATAGAGTATGTCACCGCTCAGGAAGAAGTTTCCAGCCAGTCTTCTGAGGGTTTTTCTGTCCTTCCTGGATGCCACAGGTGGGTACTCTTATTTCTGAAGGAAGCATTTGATATCGTGATACCAAGGTCTGTAGTCTAGGACTGCTTCAATCGTGAAGATGTAAGTGGGCCGTTCAAGGCGCATTATGTCGATCTTTGGTAGGTCGTTCCATTGACCTACACTAATCATGGAAGAGAGAGTGGCTAATGCGTCAGCCATGTGATTCTCATCATGAGGGATGTGATGAAACTCAACTCTGTTGAAGAAAGGTAACAACCTTCTTGCATAATCTTTGTAAGGAATCAGTCCTGATTGGTATGTGTTCCAATCTCCTTTTATCTGATTGATAACCAAGGCTGAGTCGCCGTATACGTCCAAATTTTTGATACTTAAATCAATCGCTTCTTCGAGACCCATGATACATGCTTCGTATTCGGCCTCGTTGTTCGTACATTTAAACGTAAGTCGAGCGGTGAAAGGAATGTGGGTACCCTGAGGGGTAACAATGATTGCCCCAATTCCATTTCCATAATGATTAACTGCTCCGTCAAAGATAAGTCCCCATTGGGAACCTGGTTCTGGCCCTTCACTGGGTAACGGTTCATCGCAATCTTTCATTTTTAGATACATGACATCTTCGTCTGGGAAGTCAAACCCGACTGATTCTTGATCGTCAATCGGTTGATGAGCCAAATGATCAACTAAAATACTTCCCTTAACGGCTTTCTGAGCGTGGTACTCTATGTCATATTCTGATAACAGCATCTGCCAACGGGCAATTCTTCCCGTGAGAGCAGGCTTTTCGAAGACATACTTGATTGGATCCATTTCTGAGATTAACCAACTAGTATGATGAATCATGTATTGGTGAAGATGTTTGGCTGCCCAAGCCAAAACGCAACAAGTTTTCTCAAGCATCGTGTACCGAGTTTCGCAGTCGGTGAATTTCTTGCTTAGATAGTAGATGGCAGACTCATTCCATTTGGTTTTGTCTTGTTGGCCAAGTACACATCCCATTGAGTCCTCTAGGACTGTGAGGTAAATGATCAGTGGTCTTCCTTCCACTGGAGGTGATAGAATCGGCGGATTCAACATGTATTCCTTAATACTGTCGAAGGCGGTTTGGCAATCTTCTGACCAAACGCAATCCTGGTTCTTTTTGAGTAATTTGAAAATCGGCGCACACGTGGCGGTCATAAGGAATATGAATCTGGAGATGTAGTTCAAACGTCCCAGGAATCCTCTGACTTGTTTTTCAGTTTTCGGAGAAGGCATTTCTTGAATGGCCTTGACCTTGTCAGGATCAACCTCAATTCCTTTCTGGCTGACGATGAACCCTAGCAGTTTCCTGAACGGACACCAAAGGTGCACTTGTTGGGATTCAAGCGAAGTTTGTACGTTCTCAAACGCTCGAATAGTTTCGACAGGTGGGTCACATGCTCCTCTTCTGTCTTAGATTTTGCAATCATATCATCGACATATACCTCAATTTCTTTGTGTATCATGTCATGAAAAAGAGTAGTCATGGCCCTTTGATAGGTTGCCCCGACATTCTTCAAACCGAACGGCATTACCTTGTAACAAAAGGTACCCCATGGGGTAATGAATGAAGTTTTCTCCATGTCTTTCGGCGCCATTTTGATCTGGTTATAGCCCGAGAATCCATCCATGAAGGAGAAAATTTTGAACTTTACTGTGCTGTCTACCAGCATGTCAATGTGTGGTAAAGGAAAGTCGTCCTTTGGACTAGCCTTGTTTAGATCCCTATAGTCAACACACATTCTGACCTTTCCGTCCTTTTTCGGAACGGGTACGATGTTGGCTAACCATTGAGGATATTCTGATGTGGCGAGGATACCTGCGTCGATCTGTTTCTGTACCTCCTCTTTGATTTTGATGGCCATGTTCGGGTGAATGCGTCTCAACCTTTGCTTTACTGGCGGACATTCCGATCTCAACGGTAAATGATGTTCCACGATGCTGGTATCCAACCCTGGCATATCCTGATAGGACCAAGCGAATACATCGGGGAATTCTTTGAGAAGCTTTATCAAACTCTCTTGGGCAGTTGGACTGAGCAATGCCCCAATCCTGATTTCTTTTCTCTCCTTTCCTGAACCCAAGTTTACCGTTTCCAATGGTTCTTTGTGAGGTTCAATGGACCTTTCCTCTTGTCTGAGTAGTCGGGAGATCTCTTCTGGAATTTCGTTGTCAACTTCTTCTTCAGCCCCAAATACTGGGAACTCAAAGTCGGGAGAAGGCATCGGATCGTATGTTTCAACGGGGTTTAAAACAAGAAATCTGCATGACGTGATGATTCGTGTTTAGAAGAGATAGAGAAAATGCAAGTGTGTGCAGTGTTTTATTTTACTGCTTGTTTTTATTATTAATTTGTTTTTTAGGATTACCATTTTCTGGAAAAACGAAACGAGAAAACAACAATTAATGCGGAAATTACAGAACGACGTTATTTTATTAATGAACAAGTCGATTCTTGAAACTACAACCTTATAAAACAAAACTCTGTCGCTTTGGGCTAAGCGAAGAGGGAAATTTACAGAAAGCGAGCCCTATCATAACATCCGTTTCACCTGGGCAGGGTGAAAGGTTAAAGATGGCAATTACTTTGACTGATGAACGATCTTCGGAACCTCGACAACAACCCATTGGCGGCGAACTCCTCGGTGAATCACAAAGTCTGGCACCTTCCTCGATTTGTCTTCAGAAATAACGCTGATTTCTGGTGGAGTAGGATCGTTGGAATCTGTCTCCCAGGCAGAGTTGTCGTAGGAGAATTCCTCTGTTGTATTTTACAGAGCATTGGTGCTCTCAGCTGTATCTCCCCATCCAGTTGGCTGGATATCTTCGAGCCTGATACGAGAGCTTTCGGGAGCGGTGTACTTGACCATATAGTCGTATTTTCCACTTGGTTCTCCCAGAGTGTCCCAAACTTCTTTGGAACTGGAGGAGTCATCTCTCTCGATGACGTTAACCTCAGGAAAAGCATAGTTGATGAATTCAAGTCCTGCAAACGTTGTGAATTCATCTTCATGTTGAGTAGCTTCAGGATGACCTGAGTGTTGATCCCATGACATGGTGGGGACACAGGTATTCTATTCAATGAGACTCAGCTGATTATCATTGTTCGGCTGACTTTCTTGCCTCAAATCTCCTGGATAAGGTTGCCACATTGGCAGACCATCCATTGGACCATAGTAGTTGTAGTCAAAGTTGTCTTTCACCAGAGTGTCTTCCTCTAATGAATTTGGCGGAGCACGATATCCTTTCGGATCACAATCTCCATATATCATTTCGACATCTAACCATGGTATAAATCTCGAACTCTGTGCGGGATAGCAAAATGGTATAGGCACCTCTTCCTGAGACATATAACCATCCTCGTTAAGGTAGGACTTCCATTCTTCATCTGTCTCAGAGGGATCTTCCTCATTGATAGCATGTACTACTTGAGACACTGGGTGAAGGAAACCTCCACTGTCGAAGAAGTTTTGAAGGGGATAAAGACTTTCATCGTTGGCAGCTGTCCGGGTACAGGTTGCAGAAAAACCAAGACCCTTCTTTGTTGTATTGCTAGTAGGAATGACAAGCTATCCCTATCCTGTCGCATCGGTACTCTCGACTGCTTTGATAGCATCGTTGTATGAAGAAATGGAAGTTCCTTCTTTGAACTGATTGTTCTTGCTCACTGACAGTGCTTGGAACTGAGTTCCAATAACCTCCTCGGGTTCTATACCAGTAGATGATGACAAGCTACTTACAAGCAAGGCTTGTTCCCCACAAACTGTGACAAGTTGATCGTTCTTGACGAACTTTAGCTTTTGGTGGAGGGTTGAAGTAACCGCTCCAACCTGATGTATCCAAGGTCTTCCTAATAAACAACTGTACATTGCCCAGATATCCATGAACTGGAAAATGACTTGGAAAGTGACTTGGAAAGTGACTTGGAAAGTGTGAGGACCAATAGTTATGGGAAGATCAACTTCGCCGATAACCGCTTTTCTGGATCTGTCGAATGCTTTGACGACAACCTCGCTGATTCTCATCGGAGGGCCTTTGAACGATAATTGCATCAAAGTGAACTTCGGCATAACATTCAGGGCTGACCCTGTGTCTACCAGTACACTGGCTAAAGCATCGTCCTGGCAGTTAACTGTAATGTTGAGCGCCATGTTATGACGGTGACCCTCTTCGGGTAATTCCTCATCACTAAATCCCAAATTATTGTAGGAAGTGATGTTAGAGACAATGCTATCGAACTGTCTGATTGTTACATCCTGTTCCACAAAGGCTTGCTCCAAGACTTTCTGCAGAGCCTCCCTGTGGGCTTCTGAACTGAGTAACAGTGATAATACCGAGATCTTTGAAGGAGTCTGTAACAGCTGATCCACAATGTTATATTCACTCCTTTGGATGAGCTTCAGCATCTCATCATTTTTTTTGAAAGGTCGGGATTACTGTATTGACCGATTGATGGATCAGGAGCTTCTGTCTGAAGTTCCTTTTCCTTGTTAGGTTCTCCAACTCCTCGGTTGAAGATTCGACCACTCCGTGTTACACGACTGATGTCTGCAATATTCACGATGGAGGGTAATGGAATTTCCTTTCCATTTTCAATTGTCGTTGCACCATATTTGTAAGGGATAGCCTTAGTTGATTCATACGGTAGTGGTCCCGGTAGATAGATGACTATGGGAACCTTCTGATTTTTCTGACCATCATAAGTAATCTCGATCTGTTCCCGGTTGGGAACTTTAGATTCGCCAAGTAGAGGGATGATGGAAAAAACATCCCTGGTCTGGTGACGACCAGAGATTGTGACAACATCCTCGACTTGATCGGCAAGGTAGTTCGACGTCCAATTGATGGGTCCAGAACCCGGATATGAGCGAATCTCTCCACGATCCACCTGACCCTGAAGAGTTGCTCTCACAAGGTAACACCCTTGGTTACTTTCCGAACAGACGCTACAACGGTCATAATTGTGTGGTGGCACATGGCCACGCCCACTTTGAATACAATGTAACCTCACTAGGTTAGCTTCCATTGATCGGACATCCTGACTCTGACGCCGAGTAGGATTCCTGTTACTGATGCTAATTTGCTGAGTATCTTCATCCATATAAATTGGCATCCACCAGTGATTTAGCAAGTGTTGAAGTGCCTCCTGGACAAGGGTACAACCTCGATCGTTTTTGCAACCCGCTTTACAGCTTTGATAGTCATGTGATATCAGGAATCCGAGTCGGACCTGTTCAGCATGTAACTCTACTAAGTTGGTATTCATCACGCGAATATCAAAGATCTGAACCATGTTGATCTGATAAGGGTTCCTATCATGGTAGTCTTGGATCCATCCAAGATCCATCTGATGCTGGAGGGCCTCCTGTATGAAAGAGCATCCCTGCTTGTTTACCGAGCAAGTCAGACAAGAATTATAATCATGCCGTGGCAGATTATGATACTGGCTTTGCCTTGAGTGCATTGCCACTAGGTTGACATTCATCGCACGGATATCGTGGTTCTGAATGACGTTGGAATTCGTGTAAACCATGTTAATTCCACAAACTCGGTGCTCTTGGATCTATCCGAGATCCATTTGTTCCTGTAGAGCTGCTTGCACCACAGAACATCCCTGGTTGTCTTTAGAGCAGATATCACACTGGTGATAGTTATGAGGTGGCACATGGCCATATCCACTCTATCTACAATGCATCTTGACCATATTGGTCTTCAACAAGAGTACATCGTGAATTTGATAGACATTGTTAGATTCTCCTTCTATCAAATTGACTGCAGCCTTCTCGTGTTGAGGCAGCGGGTTCGTAAGAACATTAGGATTTGTATCCTTGAAAGATAAGAGCCCGCTCCTAACAAGCTTTTGTACGTCAGATTTGAAATTGAGACAGTTCTCTATGTTATGCCCTGATCCTCCTTGATGATAAGGGCATGTTTGATCCACCTTAAACCAAAAAGGCAGATTTTCCGGTACTGTAAGAGGAGACTTAGTCTAGATGTGCCCCTTAGCCAGTAGTAACAGAAATAGTTCTGTGTAAAACATGGGTATAGGATTAAACCCTGATGGTCGTGTTGTACGGTTTTTGTTGTATGGAGGATGAGCCTGTTGAAGAGGCTGTTGTGTCCTTTGCTGATTGGGTTGGCTCTGCGCAACCTGAGGTTGATACGTAGGAATAGGCGTAGGGCTGATAGCAGGAGTTACAGCTGCTACCGGCTGATAACGTCGCCTTTGCTTTCCGAGAGAGATATTCCCAATATCTTGCTCTTTTTTCTTAGGGAGAGCACAACCGTATTTTTTAGTACCGCTCGTCGATCCAGTGTCTTTTACCAAACGTCCTTCTCGGACGGCTTCCTCAAGACGTACGCCCATGCCGACCATTTCGGTGAAGTCACTGGGCGCACTGGCAACCATTCGGTCATAGTAAAATGAGCTTAAGGTCTTTAGGAAGATCTTTGTCATCTCTTTTTCCTCAAGAGGTGGACAAATTTGAGCGGCGATTTCACGCCATCTCTGAGCGTACTCCTTAAAGGTTTCCTTGTCCTTTTGCGACATCGATCTGAGTTGATCTCTGTCGGGTGCCATGTCCAAATTGTATTTGTATTGTTGGACGAAGGCAGTACCAAGATCTCTAAATGTGCTAATCGTAGCACGGTTTAAACCCATGTACCATTTTAGTGCAGCACCGGTTAAACTATCCTGAAAGTAGTGAATCAGTAGGTCCTGATTCTCCGTCTGAGCTGACATTCGCCGAGCGTACATCACCAGATGACTTTGAGGGCAAGAGTTACCCTTGTACTTTTCAAAGCCGGGCACTTGAAATTTGTGCGGAACTTTCACATTGGGGACCAAGCAGAGGTCTGCGGCGTCCTTTCCAAATAAATCCTGACCGCAAATGGCTTGCAGCTCCTTCTGCATTTCCAAGAACTGTTCCTAGAATTCATCCATTCGGTCAAACATAGTTTCCTTTTTACCAGAAGGTATCTGTGGAATCTGTCCTTCCGGGACAGTGTGCACCACAGGGGGTGGTACCGTGACTACGGTAGCGAATCTTGGCGTTTCTCGAAGTTTGTAACCTTCAGGAGTCTTCATTATGCCCCTGGCATCTTCGCTTTCCCGAAGTTTGTAACCTTCAGGCCCAGCGGCTTCTGTTATGATTCCCTGATCTTCAGTGATCGGCGGAATATATCCTTCCGGGATATAGTTAACAGGCATGCCCCAAGGACGATCATACTTCTCCACTATGGGCATTGAGGTGATCTCTGAGATCACAGTTCTTTGTAGCTGAGCTTCTGCCATGGCTTGCATGTTGTTACGAAGCTTTCTCATATCCTCTCTCAGAGCGTCGATCTCTTCTTTCAACTCTCTATTTTCTTCCTCAAGATCATCCATCTTTTTCTGACGATTGGCCCGAGTATTATACGAATGAGATAGTTTGACTCTAGAACCGAGACACAAACGTGAGATTCGTAGGTAAGAAGAATACGTGATGTGAGAATGATGAATGCAATGATTATATTAATTGTTTTTTGGTTTAATCAAAATAAACTTCGACAATTAGATTGCAAATATCAAACGGTGGGGAAACCCCTTTTTATTGAAATTCAAAGGATTACAGAAATGGAAATACAGTAGATTATAAGGTGCAGAAACAGAAACCTAAGCTTAATGGGTCCCGAGTCCTCTCTGAAGAGAAATCGGGTGCTGACTCTGGTATTTTCCTTTTCTTTGACCGGGGCTCTTGATCCGTTGTCGGGTTGTCATTCCTTTTCCAGGTGAAAGGAGCGAGCAAATTACTTTGGTCATCTTGATTCTCTACAGCATGTTGCTCCAAAATTTCAATTAGAGCGTCTTTCTCTTTCAGTAGTTGTTGTATTTTGATACACTCCACATCGAGGGTGTGGTACTTGTTCTTCCAAGACCTCCTCTCCCGTTGAACTTTGTTGAGAGTAACCTGAAGCTTTTCAATTTTCATCATGAAGTACATGACAAATTCCCTCGGCAGAAGAATTCCGTAACGAGGATAAGGCATCTTTAGCTTGAGAGCTCTAGTTTGTACCCAGTGGAGATAAGGCTCCACCGAGACACAGTCCGGTTTTCCTAGAGACTCCCATCCTTCCTTATGAACGTGTTTCCAAGTGTGCACTATTTCCATCTTTAGTGCTCTGTCATTTTCTCCTTCCTTGAAGAAAAGACCTTCTAGATGAACACCCCTTGGGACGTGTCTCATCGGGTATCCAAATTGACGACGAACTAATACCGGATGGTATTTGATTCCTCATTTAGTTCCTATGAGGGGTACGTTGGGGAAGTTTCCACAACGATCAATGATTCTGATTCCATCATAGATCCTATTACACCAATCTATATCAGAGTTGGTGGGGGACATGATCTTCTGCGACCAACATAAGGTACTCTTGCAATCCCAAAAAGCAGCAGACTTGGGCAAGTGGGAAGTAAACCATTTATAAAGCAGAGGTACACAACATGTGATCTCCCCTCCACTGTACAAATTCCCTAAGTGTACAGAATGATACGCATCTGCGAGCAAAGTCGGCACAGGGTTTCCAATGAGAAAAACCTTAATGGCGTTGATATCGACGAAGTTATTAATGTTGGGCAACAAAAATAATCCGTAGGTGAGTAAAACAAAGATGCTTTCAAAAGCAGTCCCGTTCCCTATACCAGCGAAGTACATAGCTTTCTTTGTCAAGAACTGGGCTGGCAAACCTTGTATGCCACCCTTGGTAGTCATGTAAGTCCTGACCTCAGACTCATCCAAATGAATTGCTCTTGCAATGGTCTGATCCTTTGGAATTTCTTCCAGTCCAGAAAATGGAGCTCGATCAGTGATATGTAAATCGATCAGATGAGAATATTCCTCCAGCGTTGGTGCTAGCTGGTAATCCGGGAATGTAAAGCAGTGATAAACCGGATTGTAGAATTGAACGAGCGCGTCCATGATTCCCTCAATCACATGGACTCTTAACAGTGGTAGCAAACCTCCGTGCTTGGCTCTGAAAGCCTCTTGGTTTGTGATCCTTCTAGACAAACCTCTCAAATCCTCTAGTTTTGGAACCTTGAAGGTGTACTTATGGGTTCTCCTTCTACCAAAATCCACTAGCGCAATCCTTTTCTCTGATATTTGCAATCACAGTCTTAGTTTAATTTGAAAAACAGAGAGACTAGAAGAGAAATTTTTTTTTGATGTTTTTTAATGTTTTTTAAATGAATGCACGAATGCAGCACACAAAAACATAGAAAAAACATGGGGTCGAAGGGTCGTTGTCATGAAGTCAAGGCTCTACCCATCCCCAAAGGTTTATACTAAGGTGATTTTTGTACCTGTACTCATTATCATCAGCTCCTCCCAGGAAAGCAAACCAACAAGCGGATCGCCAGTGAGTTGTAGAGCAATCTTAGAGTAAGTACCATTCACCGAGAATAGATCACCAGCCTCAAATGAGGGTAGTATCGCGTGACAACTATTTCTGATAGTTTCCGCACTACAAAAGGGTTTGGCTCCTCAGCTTCTCAGACATCACAATCGGCCCATTGCCTAGGAGAGAGAATGAGTTGCATTGGTCAGCCTCCACTGAGGTTGATGGTCGACCTCGTCGCCATCACTTATCTTAAGTGTATACTCAATCTTTCCACATGCGGCATCACACGCATTCCCATTAGCAGAAAAATAAACAGGTATAGCAATTAGGAAAAGTAGTATATATATTCGTCCTAAAGTCCTAGATCTTTAAAGCTATGAATCCTAAGTTCCTGACAGAAAATGGGTTCCCCGACGGAAGCCCCAATCTGTGGTATTCACACAAGTGAAGAGAAAAAAGGTTAGAGGGCCCCACGGTGGGCGCCACTTTTCAAGTTTCCACCTGATAGATGGGAAGAGAACAAGATCTCGCTACAAAGGTGAGACCGATCCTAATGACGTCCCCAGTGAAGTCGCCATTTTTTTGTAGCGAGCGATTTTGGACGCGGTTGCGAAGCACTATCGCTCTTTGGTGTCTACAGCTCGATTCATTTTTTATCCTTTTAAAGCTGATGAAGGAAGGGAAATAGATGTCTCAAATTAACCCTGCTTGCAAACTGAGTTTAAACAGCGGCCTGTTAGGCTACAGATGCTACAAAGATTCGGGGTCTCTATCGGGTTTATTTTTTTAAAAGTGGTGGGAGGTTTTAGATGTTAGGATGGATGCTTCTTGATAGATATGTGAGAGTATGGGATTTTGGGTTTTTGTTTAGTGTGCTCGCTAAGATTTTTTCTTTCAATCTTATGCCTACGTATTCCCGTTTACCGAAACAGGAAAATCAGAGCGTTCGTAGTTCCTCCTATTCTATGGGAGGAAATGGTTGTTTTGGTGTCTTGTTCAAAGCCTAAGACATGAAGCGAAAGGTAGTTTGTATCTTGTTCAAAGCCCAAGATGTGAAGCTAAAAGGGTTTGTCTTTAGAGAGAATTTGTCATCTCTAAAGAGGGTCTGTTTGTCACAACTGTTGGGTGACTGGTTATAAAGAAGGATTACTTTAACCGGGAAGTGTGAATCCGGCAATGCCATAATTTCCTTTATATGGGTCTTTTAACCTGAAGGAGAAGACTTTAACTCAGTGTAGAGCAATGCCATCTTTCCTTAGGAATTTTTCATGCTAAAAGAGGGACAGTGGCATGGATGTAGATGATCCAGAGACTTGCCGCTTACAGCAATTAGATGAAGGGAGTTGTTGATGTTTTTGTACTGTGAACGAGGCACATCTTTGATGCTAAAAGGTTGATTGGATCAACCAGCGGTTTTCTTATACAAAGCCTAAGAGGAGGCTAATATGTGTCTCGTACAAAGCCCGAGAGAGAGGCTAAAAGGTTTTGACTCAACGAGGGAATCTTTTGGTATCTCGTATAAAGCCCGAGATGGAGGCTATTTGACTCAAAAAGAGAGTTTTTGTATCTCGTACAAAGCCCGAGATGGAGGCTAAAGGTTTGTTTGGCTCAATAAGAACCTTTTTGTATCTCGTATAAAGCCCGAGATGGAGGCGAAAGGGGTAATTGACTCAACGAGGGAGTCTCTTATGTGTCTCGTACAAAGTCCAAGAGAGAGGCTAAACGATGTTTGACTCCGCTGGGGAGAATCATTGTACAAAGCCCAAGAGGAGGCTATAGTGACTATTTCAGTTGAGTGACAGGTCCAATATACTGATTTTGAAAGAGAAAATCAGTTCTTATATGAGCAATGATGTACTCAAGGCTTTGATTCGAGGATCCGGGTTATTCCCGTTCTTTAAGGAAGTGGGAAATCCGAAGGGTATTGAGACTGTCCAAGTCTACGGGTTTTCTTCCTATTTAACGAAGGGGTCACTTGAGAATGTCTTTGAGACTCAAGGATATTAGACTGTACGTGTCTAGAGTTTTATCTTTTGTACTATGCTTTGAGAAACAGTAGTAGACTCTTTGAAAGGACTGTTCTATGCAGATGACTAAGTTCTGTTCCTATACCATTAGGAGGTCGTCGGGACAATTTGTACGAAGCCCAAGAGGAGGCTGGAAACTTTTAAGAAGCCGACGGGTCCTTGTACTAAGCCCAAGAGGAGGCTATCATTCCCGGAGGAAGAATCATTATACGAAGCCTAAGAGGAGGATGTGAATACTTCTAAGAAGCCGACGGGTCCTTGTACTAAGCCCAAGAGGAGGCGGGGATGCTTTTAGGAAGCCTGTGGGTCCTTGTACGATGCTTAAGAGGAGGCCGATGCTTTTAGGAAGCCGATGAGTCCCTAAACCCCGAGAAATTCAAGACAGACTATTCACGAGCAATACATCAAGCCAGGAAAGTTCGAGAATTTGGAAGAAACTCAAGAGATGCCATTCACAGAGAAAAGATCATCTCTGGGGAGTAGAGTTTCTTGACAAGTGCTTTTAAGAAGCCTGTGGGTCCCCAAACCCCGAGAAATTCAAGACATGCCATTCACCGAGAATAGATCAAGCCAGGAAAGTTCGAGAATTTGGAAGAAACTCAAGAGATGCAATTCACGGAGAAGAGATCATCTCTGGGGAGTAGAGCTTCTTTGACAACTTCTACGAGTGACAGTCTATTAAAGGGTTCACAGAGAATTCTGCCTTTCATATCTCCATATTGTTTAACCCCAAGAGGAGGGAAGACTTTGTGTGGTAATCCTATGGGGATCTAGTTTTTGTCTATTTAAGAGTGATCAACGGGATTAATGCTAGACGTAGTTTCCGGGGAAACTCTAAATATCTATACTATTATTACACAGTTGATATAAGTTTATGAAAGAAGACTTACAGCGAAACAGCCCCACAATACAGTTATATGTATATGAAAGCGGTAAATGAAAGCATATAAACACTTACTCGGTTGTAGAGCTTCCATGCTGTTTGGTTAGTTGTTCAACAAAGAAAGATTGAAAACAATAGTATATTCAAAATCAAAGGAGAAAGTGCTTTGAAAAAGAAATATTTGGGGCTTACAGCTCAAGGAGAGGCCCAGGGTTTTATCAGTGAGCGCACTGTTTGAATTTGTACAGAGGGACTTATACAAGTGGCTGTGGGCCAAAAAGGTTTTCTGTACAAAGGGATGGGTCTTACACTCTCTCAAGATGCCCAAAAAGTTTTAAAGAAAAAGAGTGGGGCTTATAACACGAGGGTAGGCCCAGATGATTTTTCGTTTAAAAATGGCGATCGCGCCGAGATCTTCTTTTAACGCAGAGGGGCTTATACAATATCTGAGGCCCAAAGTTGTTTTTGGTTAAAAGGGGATTGGGTCTTACACTCTATTAGAGGCCCAAAAGTTTTGAATGGGTCTTATAGCTCAAGGAGAGGCCTATATGGTTTATTTTTAAACTAGCGACGATCGTGCCGAATTTAAAAATGTACAGAGGGACTTATACAATAAGTGAGGCCCAAAATATTTCTGTACAAGTGGGTTGGGTCTTACACTCTAATAGAGGCCCAAAAGTTTTGAATGGGTCTTATAGCTCAAGGAGAGGCCCAGATGATTTTTTCGACGGACGATGATCACGTCGAACTTTTTGAAATACAACGGGACTTATACAATAAGTGAGGCCCAAAAATGAGTTTGTATTTACAAAGGATTGGGTCTTACACTCTATTAGAGGCCCAAAAAGTTTTAAAATGTTTTATGAGAGTTGAATTAATCCAAAACCCTAATTTGTTTTCAAAATGTGTTTTAATTGAATAAAAATTCAATTAAAATTATCAAAATTGTTTAACATATGAAAAACAAATTGTGATCTTGGATTAATGCTTCAAAAATTAAGTATTGACCTACAAAATAATTAGAAGGCATTAAAAGTTGCAAAATCAAGGTGGAAAAAATATTTTAAATGTCAAAAACAATTAAAACATTAATTCTTTGCAAAAATATCAATTATACAAAATAAATAATATTTTTGGGATTTTTTGGGAAAATAAAATATTTTAACATTTTTTTGAATTATTAAAAAGAGAATCAACTCAAAATCGTTAAAACTCAGAGAGAAAAGAATTTTTGAATCAATTAAATAAAATCACAAAATTCAAATATTTGAATTTTCAAAAAATGGCGCCAAGAACAACTGAAGAACACGCGTATGTTCTGGGTTTGGCTGATTTTCATTTTCTCTCCAATCTCACTGAATACTTGATTATATCATGCAATCCACACACCAATCAACTCGTTTCAACCTCACGATCATGTCTATGACAATTAATTTCATTTAAATTAAGCATAAAACAAGAAATCACGAAAAATCCTCAAGAACCCTAATTTCTGCATGAAGGCTAGGATTTTTGATACACGATTCAAACAATGCAATTAATTGAGGGGAAACATTCCATGCATGATTATGAACATATGGCCAAATTATTGTGCAGCGAAAATTGCATGGATCATAGAGTTAGAAGAGCTCATGCTTACCACTTGCAGCTGGTGATCGTGATTTGTGTTGGAGGTGTTACAGCTAGGTTCCAATGATCTGGATAGCTTCCCTAGGTGCCATGGAGTGTGTATGAATGCTTGGAATGGATTGAAATGATCTGGAACTTGAGATGGTATCTCAACTGCAAATCTGTCAAGAACTTGAGCAATTGGCTGGTGATTTTGTGAAATCTATGTTCCAGATGTTATGTGAGTGTTTGGATCACTTCTATATGATGTATATGAGGTGTGTGTGTGATTGGTTTGATTGGAAAAGCTCTCAAACTCAAAACCCGATAGTGACTTGCTTTGGAAGGCAAAATTGGAGTGAAAGAAGAGATTTTGAGGAAAGCATATGTTTGATGGCTTTGGTGTACTCAAACTGATCACAATTGAGCTCTATTTATAGTAGAGCAAGTTTGTTTTGCAAGGAATAGTGAATGGCAATTGCTGAGTAGGTTTGGACAATGTTGGCAAATGAAAATCCAAGTCTCCTCTAGCCATTGACTAGAGGTTAGGGCACAGGCTGCTGGTTCCCTTGGTCTTGGATAAGTCTTGACTGAATTCAGTTGAGAATGTCTTAGTCCATGCCACCTTGATGCTTCCATTGAATGCTCCAATCCAAAATTAGAGTCTTGTCCCTATTTTGGCAATTCTAGGTTCAACATGCTATTTCTTGTTCCAAAGACTTTGGAGGCTTGGCTCAGTGATTATCCCCTTTAGATTCAATCCTCAGAGGTGTCCAAGTGAATAGGAGCATTTGGATTTGGCTGATTTTGGCAAATCGACCAAAAGTGTAAAAATCTGCCTTGCCTTGGCAGATTTCAGCAAGACAACTTGCCAATGTCATATCTCATGACTCAAATTGAATTTGGTAATGTTCTTGGCCATTTTGAAAAGCCCTTACATGATACAACAACTGTTTGAACATGTTTGGTTTTGATCTCTTTTGAATCCAAGTGAAAAACCCCCCTACATTTGGCAAAAAGTAAGGTAAAATCTGACTTAGTGAAATTTTCACTAAGTGTTGGAACAAAGTGACTTTTCTTGATTTTGATCACTCCATAACTCAAAATCCATGAGGAATTTGGACATAGGTCAGTATGAAGCTTTTGTAGAGGGCAATGAGATCTACAAATCAAGCTTTGAATGGGGAACAATGGCCTTGTGGTTTAGGAGTTATGGTCCTCCAAAGTTGGCACATTAGTGTCACTTTTTCCATAACTTAGAAATTTTTCTAAGTTTTTATGGTTACCCCTTTTACAAGTTATCCAACTTTCTTTGATTTTTCTTGATGAATGATGATTCAAATCATACATTAACATCATTTTAGGGTTAAAAATCTATTTGGGTGAAAAATCTCAAAAAGTCAAAGTTGACTTTTGTGCACAGTTGAGTTTTTATCAGATGAATTCCAACTGTGCAATTCTTCATGAAATCATGTCCTTGACCTAAATCAAACTTGATGGACATGTTCCATGGGTGTCATAGGGTATATTGAATCATGTCTTAGGGCTTGGGAGCATGTCCTGGTCAAAAGTCAAAGTTACAGTTGACTTTCCTCGCGAAACCCTAATTGTGGTGCAGATGAAATTGAGACTTGTTGCTCAAGCTTCTTGGATTAATCCATTGTTCCAAATGGATCAATATAGTTCATTAGAGACCCTCAAACCCTCTCTTGAGGTCTTGGCTCATCATTTGCCCTAAAAGTCAACTTAGGGGTGAATTAGGTCAAGAAACCCTAATTCCTGATTTTTGATGAATGCATCCCCTGAGGCAAAATTGACTTGATGATTGGGTCCATGAGGTCCCATGAAGTATATTAGGTTATGTTTTGGATCATTGTCTTGTGCCCAGATGAAAAATTTCCATCTGGAGGCCCTGGTCGACCAAAACCCTAATTTGGTGACACTGTCGATCTTGAGACTTGATCCACCTAGAAGGGAGCAGCCTTGTGTTTGATCCTTGAAGTGGGAGTCCTTTTGATCCATTGTGGATGTTTGAGAGGTTAGACAAGTTGAAGATCATGTCATTCCTTGATTGATCCTTTGTCTAAGGCTCTGAGAGGGCTTAAAACCCTAATTTTGATTGTAGTGGATGCTCACCCATCTTTGGGGAGACTGATGAAGTATGCTGGTCCCTCCATATTGTGATGATGATTTTCACAATGATGGGAAATCTTAGTGGTCAAAATTTGGGGTATGACACTCACACAAAAAATATTATTTGTCTATATTTAATATTTTTCATAAAGAACTTATTTTATTTATTTTTTTAAACATTTGAAAATATTTCTTTTCTCTTGGTCTTTTCAGAATCAAATGAGTTCTAAATCATCTTGTGATTAAAACCTCATTTTTCAAACCTTAACCAAAAATCACAAGTAGTTTATTTAAACTTATTTGGTATTTTTATCATTTTTATTAATTTTCTTTAAAGAATTGCTTTTAAAAGAAAATGAAATTAGGGTTTCTTTGATTTTTGATCCTTATCAAACATTTCAAACTCATGGGCCTCTTTGTAGAGTGTAAGTCCCACCCTTTTGTAAATAAAATAAATTTGGGCCTCAGTTATTGTATAAGTCCCACAGTGTTTTCAAAAACCTAGGCGCGATCGCCGTTTTCAAACAAAAATCAATTGGGCCTACCCTTGTGTTGTAAGTCCCATTTCTTTTTCAAAACACTTTTGGGCCTCTAATAGAGTGTAAGACCCAACCCTCTTTTATACATAAAATAATTTGGGCCTCAATTGTTGTATAAGTCCCGATACAATTTTCAAAACAACGATGCGATCACTGTTTTTCCATAGGCCTCTCCTTAAGTTGTAAGCCCCATCTCTGGTATAAAAATAATCTTTTGGGCCTCTAATAGAGTGTAAGACCCAACCCCTTTTGTACATAAATAATTTTGGGCCTCAGACATTGTATAAATCTCAATACAGTTTTCAAAAATCGCGGCACGATCGTTGCCTTTTAAACAAAAACCATCCGGGCCTACCTTTGTGTTGTAAGTCCCATTTCTTTTCTTTTTCAAACTTTTGGGCCTCTCCTTGAGTTGTAAGACCCATTCCTTTGTACAGAAAACCTCTTTGGGCCTCAGTCATTGTATAAACCCCAGTATAGTTTACAGAACAATGGTACGATTACTGTTTTTCATCTGGGCCTCTCCTTGAGTATAAACCCAAATATTTTAAAAAGCAACTTCCCTTTTGATTTAGGTTCAAATATACAGTTGTTATCAAAAGTTTCTTTAATTTCTTGAACAACTAATAATACATCTATGGAAGCTTGCTCGCTTGTAAGTTTTTATCAACTTCCTTTTACGTACTTGCACATATACATGTATATAGTTGTTTAAATAGCATGGAAGCTTGCTCAGCTGTAAGTTTTTACTAGCTTTACTTTACTGGCTTATATATATATAACTGTATTGTGGGAAACTTGCTCACCTATAAGTTCTTCTTTCATATCCTTTTAAATACTTATCATATATCAACTGTGAAATTCTGGTATCAGACGTGTGATGTTAGGGTGTGATGTCACAACAACACACTCTACACAATGGACAACAATAACAGTAAAATAACACCAAGAATTGTTGACCCAGTTCGGTTACAACCAACCTACTCTGGGGGCTACCAAGCCAGGGATAGAATTCACTACTTGTAGATATAATTTACAGACTCAACAACCCGTTGACAATCTCCTAAACTTATACTCTACTAATGACTTCCTACCTAAGAAACCACTTAGGTATGAGAACACCACTCAATCCCTTACAAACACTCAAAGAAACCACTTTGAGTACCCTTGATCTTACTTCACAGCTTCGATCAAGCAACCACTTTCTATTGCTTCACAGCTTCTAGAGAGGACAGAAACGCAACTCAGCAATTCACCCTAGAATTCTGGTTATACAACTCGTACAAAACACTCAGCCTATGCTCTTGATCTTCTTTCTGTATTTCTGTCACCTTTTCCTTTGGTCTTGTCCGTTTTATATAGCTCCTTGAATTAGTCTTGGACTTGCTACAATATCTCCCAGATTTGTTATTTAAAACTGAATATTAAAACAGATTTTCTCCTAAAATCTTTTTAAATCTTCAACCTTTTAAATCTCCTACAAATCTGCACCAGATCTCCTATGCAGCAGAAAATATCTATCCCAAGATATTCGCATCCAATGAGACAGCTTGCTCTCCACAATTCCAGCTAATACGCAACCCTAACAACATCACATCCTGCTGTTGTTAATTCTGCAGATCTAATGTCACAACATCACCTATGTGACATCAGACATCCAACTTCAGCAAATTAATTACTTAACACAGCCCAGTGTTAAGACTTCAATGTTGCAACATCAGCACCTTGACATCAACATTGAACATACCTTGTTTTACCAAAATTCCAGCCAATCCAAGAACTAACAATCTCCCCCTTTGGCTAATTTTGGCTAAAACAATCTCTGCACTCTGCATCTTCAGAGACTTCAGCAGCGGAATAACTTTAATCAATAAATCATTTTGAAACTCTCATCAGCAGCAGTTTGACAATTTTCATAGTCTTCATCACTTGATCTGCTGCAGCACCATCTTAATTATTGACAACAGCCAATTGGTGCTCCCCCTCAAAAATATGAACCAGCATCACAGCTGTTCAGTAGCTCACAATGTGCAGCATCAATTTATCTCCCCCTTAATATCACATTAGCATCACATTAGCAGCATTTGGTAGTAACATTCTTTGATACTCTAGACTCTCTTGGCTATTTTCTCCCCCTTTTTAGCCACAATTAGGCAAACTTCAGTTAGAAGCCCTATTAACTATAGTCAGTACACCCTAGCTCTCATTGTTAGCCTCACAGTTAGCAACCAGGCAAAACAAATCATAGAAGGAAACTAAAAACAAAACTAGTGCATATAACAACACAGTATTCAAATTACATAACCAGCACAACAAAAAAAAAACTAAAAACTGAAACTACTATCTAAAAACAGCAGATGGAGGTTAGTCTTCATCCGAGCTGGTACCATCAGCATCTTCATCACCCTCATCTGACCTGGAATCCTCAGTGTCGCCATTCCCATTATCTTCCCCCTGTTCCAAGTCTTTAATCATCTGCTCAATCTTCATTTTCCTGTCAGTGCTGGTCTTGATCACCATATCAAGATCCTTGCAGGTTGCCTTTAATTCTTCAATCAGCTCAGATTTTGTACTGACCTTCTTAATCCCAGAACTTGATGTTGTAACAATGTCTGGAACATGACTCCCAGCAAATAGTTTGGGATGCAAAGATAAAGCTGACTCCCTCTTACATGCTACCTCTGAACTGGTTAAGATTCCAGGATGTTGATCTAAGATCATTCCACAGATAAGGGAAGGGAATGATATAGGCATTTTGATAGCATTTGTGGCACCATGCTTCACTACTTGATCAAATATATAGCTTCCATAGTTGAACTTGACCTTTTTCCCTACAGCATAGATGAACCTTCCTAATCCCACAGTTATGGTGGTTTTGTGATTAGTAGGTACCCAGTTAGCCGCACCAATTTTGTGCAATATAGCATACTTGATACTGAGTTTGCTAGCTGTTAATTTATTTTTCAGTGGCCACACCTTAACTTGAGTAGCAGTGATCTCTCTACACACTTCGTTATCAGTCACCTCCAGCTCACACTCCTCTTGCTCATCTCTTCCCAGATATTTATTGACAGTACTAGGAGAGAAGTCAATACACTGTCCCCTAACAAACACCTTCATGTAGTTCACACTTCTATTGTCAGAAATGTCTATGGGAATGTTGACAACAAATTCCTTAACAAGTCCACTATAGCACTTGGAGAATCTGGTCACAGTCTTTAGAAGTCCAGCTCCATGAATGAGGTCCATAATTTCTTTCATCTCCAAGACATCTTTTCCAAGCTCCCTTTCCAGAGCTAACCTCCTTTGGCACACAAACTTCCACAAGGAAGCACTGCTCGCATAATGAAAGGATATGTTGTCCACTGGCACTTCAGGGACCTTATCAGAAATTCTCTTTAGAATGGTCTTTCTGACTGGTGTGATGTCATGGGCATCTTCCTCAACTTCATCCTCAGACTCAGATTCTTCTCTAATCTTTCTCTTTTTGGAAGGTGTAACAACCTTGCTCCAAGGTTTTGTGGGACCAACAACAATTTTCTTGTTTCCTTCAGTAGGCTTCTTAGGAGAGGATTCATTAGTCTTTCCTTTCCTTGTCTTTAGTCTCTTGGCAATACTTGGAACAGCATTTCCAATGACTTCATTATCAGATAAGTCAACCACATTGATCACGTCCTCACTCTTTTCTTCTTCAGGAGTAGTTCTATCATTAATTCCCTCATGCACATCTTCTTCTTCCCCTCCTCTTTCAGAATCCTCAATGACAGACACAACAAGTCTATGAAGATCAGATTCTTCTCCTTGCATGTCTACCTTTTCTGCTGGCATCTGATTCAACGGTACAGAAATTCCTTTCACAGGTATTCCTTTGTCCAGTATTTTGGTTTCCAGATTACCCATACTCTTGTCAACATCAAACTTTTCTACCACAGTTTGAGACGTGGATGACCTAGGTGTTGATTTATCACTAAATAGGATACTGGTAACCAGCTTCTTTGTTTCAGTATTTTTAAAAGTAGTTGCGGCCCTTTTAGAAGCAAGTTTAGATGGTCTAGGTTTACTTGACTCTGGTAACATTACGGAGATGGGTTGTATATTCAGAGCTTCGTCTTCAAAGTACTCATCTGTAGAAACCCTAGCTTTATTCCGCGATGAACTTTTTGAAGGAGAAGATGTTTGCTTTGACATGGTTCCTTTGAGGGAGTATAGATTGAGACGATTCTTCTTGTTGAAGGAGACGAACAGAAGCAAGATATGAGTTTTGATGAACTGTGATTTTGCTATAATAGGAAATGAGGGTCTGAGGTAAGGCGCCAGATTTTGTGTACTCTTTAAAGACCAATTACTAAATTTCTCCCTCCATAAAGACTTTCCTTTTAAATAGTTCACATCAGGACTCATTAACTCTGAGTGACCTTTCAGCATCCTGATGTCATAGTCTGATGTTATAACATCAACTTGAACATCATTAGTTGAATTTCCTTCAAGAGAAATCCACTGATAGCAGTTATCCTTGGTTCTGGCACCCTTCATAACAAACTGATTATGCTCATCAGAAACCACACACTCATGCTTAGTGTAATTTACCTTGTAACCTTCATCACACAACTGGCTTATGCTGATCAAATTTGCATTTAAACCACTGACAAACAGAACATTGTCAAGTTCAGGTATACCATCACCTTTCACTTTCCCAACTCCTGCAACAACACCTTTTTCTCCATTTCCAAAAATAACCTCATGAGAGGGACAATGACTGACTTCAGCAAACATGAATCTATATCCAGACATGTGTTTAGAACACCCACTGTCAAAATACCATGTTCCTTCTTTAAACTCTCTGTCAGCCATGTGAGCCAGTAAGCACTTCACCTTCTCCTTAGGTACCCATTGTTTAACAACTTTGGGCCTGTACTCTCTCCATCTGTTTTGAGGTTGAGGGTATCCATGCAGCTTGTAGCAAGAGTACTGCATATGTCCAAACCTTCCACAATAATAGCATCTCACCCTTTCATCTCTGAACCTTCTGCCATGATGAGATTGCTTAGGCTGCCAGCCATAATGTGGTCTCCTCCTACCATAAATGGCCTGCCTTCTATTATGTTGGAATCTTCTCCCATAAGAGGGCTGAGAATGCTGTTTCCTGGATTGTCTCCCATGATGGTGGGGCTTTCTTCTTCCATAGAAATGAGGAACAACATTGGTGCCTCCATATCCATAACCATAACAGTTGTCCTGATGTTAAGACACTTGATGAGACATGTGCTGTTTGAACTGAGCAGCTTGCATGCTCTTGTGGTATTGTGGGGGCATATATTGACTAGCACCTTGAGGCTGCATTTTCCTCTGTTGGAGACCATCCTTTTTCCCAACATTCTGAGGCTGAACAACCTTCTTAGGGGTAGTATCTTGTCTCTTTGTTTGATACACAGGTTGGGACACCTCCTCATTTGCTCCTGAGGTGCTTGTCACATATCCTATACCAGACTTATCACCTGCAACCTTTTCTGTCTGGAGGATCTTGTCAAGTGTGTCTGTACCATAGCTTAGCATCCTAACAGACTTGGTCATTTGATCAAGGTGAGCTCTAACTAGCACCACTTCATTTTCCGGATCAGTCTTTTCATTCTCTAGCTGGGCAATCTGTTGCTTGTGACACTTGTTTTCTTGACAAATCTCAGCACTTTTTAAACACAGCTCTTGATAAGTAGATGCTAACTCCTCATAAGTTACTTCTCCATCACTAGAATCATCATCAGAAACCACAGCTCCTGTTAAAGCTCTCACATGCTTTACTGACTCACCTTCACTTTCACTATCAGAGTCAGACCAGGAAACTGTCACGCCCTTCTTCTGCTTTTTCAAGAAGGTGGGACATCTTTCTTGACATGTCCATACCCTTCACACTCAAAGCACTGAACTCCTTTATCTTGGGTAGTTTTCTCTTCATCCTTCTTGCTGGTGTCAGAAGTCATGTTCTTGACATTAGGCCTTGAGTTATTGTTCATTCTCTTGAACACTTTGGTGAACTGTCTTCCCAACATAACTATGGCCTGAGATAGATCCTCCTGAGATTCAGAACTCTTCCCTTTCTCTTCTTCACCATTTGACACCAGGGCTATACTCTTTGGCTTTTTTTCTGGTTCTTCCTCATTCAACCCAAGCTCAAAAGTTTGAAGAGATCCAATGAGCTCATCTACTCTCATCTTGCTGATGTCTTATGATTCTTCAATGGCAGTAACCTTCATCTTATACTTCTTAGGTAGGGACCTAAGGATCTTCCTTACAAGCTTTTCATCTGACATTTTCTCACCAAGAGCACTGTAAGCATTAGCCAGCTCCAGAACATTCATGTGGAAGTCATGAATAGTCTCATCATCCTTCATCTTCAGGCTTTCAAATTTTGATGTTAAAATCTGAAGTCTTGACATCTTGACTCTAGATGTTCCTTCATGTGTTGCCTGCAAAATATCCCACGCTTCCTTAGCAACTTCACAGGTATTGATTAACCTGAAGATATTCTTATCCACTCCATTGAAGATGGCATTTAGAGCTTTGGAATTTCCAAGGGCAAGCTCATCTTCCTCCTTGGTCCACTCTTCTTCAGGCTTAGGCTTAGAGGTGCCTTCTTTATCTTTGCCGGCATCATCTTTCTCACACATGACAGGTGCTTTCCATTCTTTAATAACAGCCTTCCAAGCCCTGCTGTCCAAGGATTTTAAGAAGGTGGTCATCCTTGGCTTCCAATAATCATAATTGGATCCATCCAAAATAGGGGGTCTGTTGACAAATCCTCCAACTTCTTTGTCCATCTTTACACCAGAAAGTAACTTCCCTAGATCTCACCCAGAGACAGACAGGATACCTGCTCTAATACCAATTGAAATTCTGGTATCAGACGTGTGATTTTAGGGTGTGATGTCACAACAACACACTCTGCACAATGGACAGCAATAACAGTAAAATAACACTAAGAATTGTTGAACCAGTTCGGTTACAACCAACCTACTATGGGGGCTACCAAGCCAGGAATGTAATTCACTACTTGTAGATATAATTTACAGACTCAACAACCCGTTGACAATCTCCTAAACTTATACTCTACTAATGACTTCCTACCTAAGAGACCACTTAGGTATGAGAACACCACTCAATCCCTTACAAACACTCAAAGAAACCATTTTGAGTACCCTTGATCTTACTTCATAGCTTCAATCAAGCAACCACTCTCTATTGCTTCACAGCTTCTAGAGAGGACAGAAACGCAACTCAGCAATTCACCCTAGAATTCTGGTTATACAACTCGTACAAAACACTCAGCCTATGCTCTTGATCTTCTTTCTGTATTTCTGTCACCTTTTCCTTTGGTCTTGTGCGCTTTATATAGCTCCTTGAATTGGTCTTGGACTTGCTACAATATCTCCCAGATTTGTTATTTAAAACTGAATATTAAAATAGATTTTCTCCTAAAATCTTTTTAAATCTTCAACCTTTTAAATCTCCTACAAATCTGCACCAGATCTCCTATGCAGCAGAAAATATCTATCCCAAGATATTCGCATCCAATGAGACAGCTTGCTCTCCACAATTCCAGCTAATACGCAACCCTAACAACATCACATCTTGCTGTTGTTAATTCTGCAGATCTAATGTCACAACATCACCTATGTGACATCAGACATCCAACTTCAGCAATTAATTACTTAACACAGCCCAGTGTTAAGACTTCAATGTTGCAACATCAGCACCTTGACATCAACATTGAACATACCTTGTTTTACCAAAATTCCAGCCAATCCAAGAACTAACAAACTGTATATATACTAGTATATCTACTTAGAGTTTTCCCCGGCAACTAGGTCTAGAACTAGGTAGAGCCAGTTGATCACTCTTTAATACAGTCAAAACTAGATCCCCATAGGATTTCCAGATACAGTCTTGCCTTTGCTTGGGCTTAAACAATATGGAACAAAGGGAAAGGCATTATTCTCGGAGAAACTTTTCCCAGGCTGTCTCTATTAGAAATTGTCAAAGAAATTCTATTCCCCAGAGATGAATTATTCTCGGTGAAACTTCTCTTGAATTTCTTCAAACCCTAGAACTGTTCACTAAAGGATTAATTCTCAGTGAAACCTTTCTTGAACTCTTCTTAGGTTTGGTACCCACGGGCTTCCTAAAAGCATCCTCGCCTCCTCTTGGGCTTTGTACAAGGACCCTCCGGCTTCTTAGAAGTTCTCATGCCTTCTCTTGGGCTTAATACAAGGACCCTGAAGACCTCCTAAAGGTATAAGACAGAACTTAGTCATCCTTTGCTAGAGCAGTCTTTCTAGTGTCAAATCTCAGACCAATTTAGGGTTGATTCTCATCCCTTAAAACACTTGCCTCCTCTTGGGCTTCATACAAAGATAAACTCTTTCATAAATAATAGACTTGGATAGTCCAATCCCCTCTTGGATCTCAAAGACATTTTCAAGCTCCTTACAAACATAGGAGAAACCCTGATCATTTTTTATCAATCTCCAGTAGAGTTAAAACCCATGGGTTCTCAAACCCAGTCTCTCTCCTAAAAATCCTCAGCCATGGTCAGTTTATCATCCGAATAACACTATCCCAAATCAGAACCTCAAGGTCTCTGATATCTCAACTCTTCTGTAACCCTCAACAAGAGTTGATTCTTCATTTGGACCTGCCCCTGGATCTTAATAATCCTCAGCAGAAGTCAGCCTCATCTTGGGCTTTGTACAATGATTCTCCCTTAGCATAGCTAACCTTTTCAGACTCTCTTGTTGAGTCAATCACCTTTTCAGACTCTCTTGTTGAGTCAATCACCTTTCAGACTCTCTTGTTGAGTCAATCACCTTTCAATACTCTCTTGTTGAGTCAACTCTTTTTTCAGCCACAATCTTGGGCTTTGTACAAGACAGATAAAAACACTCTCTTGTTGAGACAATCTTTTTCAGCCTCCTCTTAGGCTTTGTATAATGATTTCTCCAGCTTGTTCAGCCATAATCTCGGGCTTTGTACAAGACAGATAAAAGCACTCTCTTGTTGAGTCAAACCCCTTTTCAGCCTCAATCTTGGGCTTTGTACAAGACACCATATAAGTTTCCTAAGCAGAGTCAATTCTCTTTTCAGCCTCAATCTTGGGCTTTGTACAAGACAGATAATACTCTCCAGCAGAGTCAAACTCATTTCAGCCTCATTCTTGGGCTTTGTACAAGACACCTAAAATATCCTCAGCCGAGTCAGTAAAGTCTCAATTTACCCTCAATCTTGGGCTTTGTACAAGATAGATAAATATTTCTTTCCCACAGAGTCAGTCTTCTTTTCAGCCTCAATCTTGGGCTTCGTACAAGACACATACAAACCCTCCCTGGCGGAGTCGAAATCCCTTTTAGCCTCAATCTTGGGCTTTGTACAAGAGAGACAGAATATTTTCCCTGGAAAAATCAAACTTTTAGCCTCCTCTTTGGCTTTGTATAATGATATCCCCAAAGAGTCAGTCTCTTTTTAGCCTCAATCTTGGGCTTTGTACAAGACAGATAAACACTCTCTTGTTGAGTCGGTCATTTCTAGCCTCCTCTTAGGCTTTGTATAAGGACTTCCCCAGTGGAGTCAATCAACCTCTTAGCTTCAACCTTGGTTTTTGATCAAGGCACACAAAAATCAACATCCCCTCAGAGGAAATATAAAACTCTCTGCAGGAAGTTATTTCTCTGTATATCACATATCAAAACAGACATTCAAAACAAACCCTAATCCCAGATAATTACTGTAAGTGGCACACTTGTTGATTCAAATATCTAAGCTGTTGTCCATCTTTTATCCTGGTAAAACCTCTCTTTCATCTAATTGCTGTAAGCGGCAAGCCTCTGGGTTATTTACATCCACGCCACTGTCCTTCTCTTAGCATGAAAGATTCTTAAGGAAAAATGGCATTGCTCAACACTGAGTTAAAGTTTCCTCCTTCAGGACAAATCCCCTGTAAAGGAAATTATAGCATTACTGGTTTCACATATCCTAGTTAAAGTAATTCTCCTTTATAAACAGTCACCCAACAGCTGTGATAAACAGACAAGATGTCTCCCCTTTAGAGATGACAAATTCTCTCTCAGTCAAACCTTTTAGCTTCAATCTTGGGCTTTGAACAAGACACACAAAAAAAACCTTTTAGCTTCAATCTTGGGCTTTGAACAAGACACCAAAACATCTTTTCCTCCCATAGAATAGGAGGAACTACAATTGCTCCGATTTCCCTATTTCTTTAAACGGGAATACGTAGGCATAAGATTGCGAAATCTTAGCGAGCATACTAATCAAAAACTCTAAGTCCAGTACCTTCACACATCATTCAAAATTTAGGTCTAGTACCTTACCAAAAACATCGGGAAAACCCGAACTTCAACAGAAACTCACTCACTCATACTTCCCAAGAAACTTTCCCAACCCATTAACGGATAAATACTATCAAGTATAAAGCGAAACCTAAAGCTAATATCCTGTGGATAACCATATATAGGATGGGTAATTGACAACTCCCCATTGTATAACCTGACCTCGAACCCCCGAATCTCTTTAAGCGTTTGTTCAGTTAAACATTCGCGTGCAAGGTTAGTTTTAGATAGCTTCCCTTTCCCTTCCAGCTTCACGGGCTAAATTAGAAATCAGAAAGTAGCACCCATCCTCATTGTGAGGAGAAATCCACAAATTTTGCAATAAGGTGGTCGCGTCACCGACAAAAATCGCACGCTACAGATAACATACAAGCGTGGATACAATCAACACACATCACATACATCCGAACGTTCAACCGAAAAGACGAGAACAAACCAAACAAGTGTGCATAATAAACATTAATAGCATATGTCCATATTTCATATCGTGCTCAAGTATAAACATCAATACAAGCATTTTACATAGTGTCGTGTCATACCACAATCCATACAACTGTCACTAAGGCCCAAACAGAAACATAGTTATGTATGGGATTCCTCTCATAAACTCTCGTTTCTCATGGTTACGCACAATATCGGTATCACTCATGAACAACCGACTAAACTGCTTTATATTACTAACATAGGTACTAGAGGCATATCATTCCAGTTACAGAACGTCACAACACTCAAGGGTTCACAAACATAAAATTTTGCACCAGGGCTTGAAGGTTCCCAAAGCGACAAGTCCTTCTAACTTGTCTAACGAAACCTTTCTATATTGAACCGAAACCTCATTCCATCAAAACTTGTCCTATTCTTTCATACTCTATCACAACACATGATTTGTGTTCATCATATGATAGAGCATAAAAAAAGATATCCAACGCTTTTGACTGTGCCTCGATTCGAGTTATGAAACTCAAGATATGTTGACTTTAATTTTCACTATTCTACAGACTTCGCTAAGCGAACTTATCTGCGTCCAGAAATGTAGAAACGCACTAAACAGTGCCAGACCATGGTTTTGGGGTCAAATACTTCATGCATGCCATGTATAATCAGTGGCGGAACCAGGACCTCAGTCCAGAGGGTGCAAAAACATTTTATTAATATTTTGACGTAATTTTTATTTACTTTTTTGATATATATATATATATATATATATATATATATATTTCACTTTTTTAGGCTTCATTATGTAATAATACTCCGCTTCATATTTTTAAATAGTATATACTTTATTGAATTCAATTTAATGTAGTATATATTTTTTAAAATACATGTAAAATATTAACTATGTATTTAGTTACAGATATTAAACTTTTATGATTCTTAGTATACATAATTTTTAATAAAATATAATTTTTTTATGATTTTTAGTATACATAGTTGTTAATAATAATGTAAAATATAAAAAATTGATATAAATTCTTTTTATATTACCCTTTTTAATTCTTTTTTGATTTTTTTTAAAGTTGTATGAGCAATTAAAAAATATCAAAAAAAATTTCTACTTATGATAAAATTAATTATATTCCTCTTTTAATATTATTCATTATGTATTATCTAAATCAATTTACTTACAATAAATACTGAAGAGTATTATTTATAAAATATAATTATTATATTAATTTAAAAATAACAACTAAATAAAGTATAATTATTCAAAAAATGTATTTAGAATAAAATGGAGAAAACATATATTATAATAACTTAAATAATTTACTTAAGAGACCTTTTTTTAAAATATATAATAGAATATACTACTTATGATTAGGTAGCTTCATTAGTTTAGGGGTAAGAGTATTTTTGAGAAATCAATTGTACCAAGTTCACTTGGTCATGTCATTTCATAAAACATTTTAAATTTTAAATTTATTTATTAGAGTTAAAAAATCTAACATATCTTTTAACTGTGTATGATTTGAATGAAGAATTGAAAAGTATAGTTAATTGTTCACTTGACAGCAGTGGGTGCAAACTCACAAAATTCAGGAGGTGCAAAAAAAAAAAATGTGGATTACTGGTGTAAATTTATAAAGTTAAGGAGGTGCAGTTGCACCCTCTGACTACACCGTGGGTCTACCCCTTGTATAATCATCCCATAACGATAACCAATTACACTCCATTTGCATTCACCCTTGTAAGTCGAGCGTTTGTGCCTCGCCATCGACCTTCCCTTTGTCCAAGACGTTTCTTTAGATCCATAAACCCTTGATCCAACGTCAAGTGGTATTAGGTAATTTAAAACACTTTAAAATATGAGAAGAATTGTGCGCCACGAGCCTTAAGTGGTAGAGAATGAGGAGAATGGAGTTGTCCTACACTACCACTGATTATTTCGACGCAAGACGTTTGGATTGGTCGATAAAAATAGTCACCTTTACCCATAGTCTTTAGTGCAATTCGATTCTTAAATCCTTTTTTAAAAGAAAGGTAATAAAATCAACACCCAACAAATCGTAGTTAGTTGAACTACGAACGCTCTGATTCTTCATCTTGCAATAAAGATACGTAGGCACAAGGACCCTAATTCTTGACAAGCCCATTAGTAAATAATTCCCATTTTCTCTCTCACCCGTGCGATTGAGACCAACCACCCGTAGTACAAACTACGATGGCTTTGACTTTCCCATTGCACGAGGGAATACGTAGGCACGAGGGCCCTAACCCTTGTCGAGCACCCTAGTATATAACCAAACTTTTTCCTTAGCAGACAACCTTTAGACTTAGACATCCTTTCGCGCGTGACAACTTAGATGGTTCCCATCGAGTACGATGGATGCGAGGGGGTTCTAATATCTTCCCCTTGCATAACTGACTTCCGAACCCGACAATGGTTGCGATGAACTTGTCCTATCCCTTTCTTAGTGGGTTTTATCGATATTTTCCATTCCCCCTATGGGAAAAGTTCGGTGGCGTCTCTTCTGTCAGTCCATCTTTTCCCAGAGTTCCCTCGCAAGCTCGTGTCGTTTTTTTAGGTACGACACACGCCACAACTTAAGCACTACAATGCATTTAACACTATCATACAGTAAATTATTCATTTTCAGGTACTAAAACCAATTTTAGAATAAAGTTCGTCGCATCAGCTTCCCGATGCTTCAAACGACACCCAAATCGGACACTCGAAACTGAATATATGATTTTTCAAAGATGCTCTCAGTGTAACCGGTTACACCAAATGAGGTAACCGGTTACACCCCTTGTAACCAGCCCAGCTACGCAAAAGACACCCAGTGTAACTGGTTACGTCAATCATGGTAACCAAATACACCCTCTCTATTTGCCTAGAAAACACGTTTTAAAAGCAGTGTAACCGGTTACACCCTTTATGGTACCCGATTACACTGTAAACAAAAGCACTTTTTTCTGCAACTTTTCAAAAGAAAAATCATTTTTATTATCGCAAAACCCCATTTTCATACATCTTGTGAATTACATTATTTTACACAAAAATCACCTTTTATAAAAGTCACAAAACCCCATTTTTCCCAAAAAGATCATAACTTCGAGTTCCGACTCTGACTCGCAACAACCATCAACACACAACATCTACCGTCAACATTTCCATTAAATGCATAATTCCAACAGCAACAACACAACAATTCACCAAATCAATCATCAATCACAACATCATCATACAACTCATACTTCATCAGTCAATTATTCAATCCAACAAATACAAAATTGCAATAATTATCATGATATAGAAAGAAGAGAACAGCGATTCAAGCATAGATATAATCTACCTACTATCATCATACAAACTCTTAGATAATCAGAACTCCACCCTTACCTTAGAGTTCTTGCAAAGCTCTCTTCTACCTCTAGCAATGGTGATCTCCTCTTCCCCCTTGAGCCCTAGCCTCTTCTTTTCGCTTTTCTCTTGTTTTCACGTTCTGACAACTTCTATCCCTCAACTTCCTTATTTCTTTATTATAATAATATTATTATTATCTAATTCAACTAATTAAAATAATAATAATAATTTCTACCAAATATTTAATTAAATTAATATTCACTTAATATTATAATTAACTAAATATTAACTAATATCATTTAATTAGTCTTACTCACCACACCACCAAGTTCTACACTTTTGCTCACACACCCCTAACACCTTAATTCTACTCTTTAAGGCTACTACCCCACACCAAGGGTATCCCCAACACACCAATAACACATACAATTACACAACATCACATAATTTAATTATGAAAAATAAATTAATTAAACTGGGGTGTTACATAAGAGGTACTTGACGTTGGATCAAGCACATGTGTGGTGTTCAATTGAGTTTGTTTTTGAAAACACTTGATGTTGGATCAAGTTATTTTTGCTCTTTTGAAAAATGTTCTTTTCATCGTTTTGATCTTATTTTAACATGCAAAAGAAAGCGATAAAGAAAAGTAAATCCTACGCTATGACATGTCCACGGGATGGGGGGAGCATTTTACCCACCATGGGGGGATGGATCATAAATCCTACACTTTCATGGAGAATGGGAATATTTTACCCACAATGGGGGGATGAATCACAAACCATACAAGAAGTACATCCATCTAACCATACACCATTAATCATGCATAAAACCATTTAAGTGACAAGAAGAAAATCAAACACCTTCACAACCAATGATTCAAAAATATAAAAATGCAATCAAGAACGGATGCAAGAAATTAAGTTCTATAGGTAGCATGTCATGACTTTGTTTCCACTTTGTCGTTATTGCACCAACGTAATATTAGTCTTTCAAATTTTGTTCCCTATGCACCAAGTATGAATTTATGTCTATCTCTTTGATGAGACCTTGTCCTTTCTTCACTATATTAGAGATTGTATATACAATCTGAATCTATGACTAGCTCTTGGGTTTTTCTCTCCAGCCTTCCTTGATGAGACCAACACCATTTATTGGCTTAAAATTGTACTTAAAGTGAAAAATTATAATTAATTTGTTGCTCTCCTTTGGTGTGTTTGGTGAAACAAAAACTCATATTACTTAACAAATGATTTATTATTTCTTTTATGACAAATCATGGATTTCTGCAACATGTCCTCAATGTTCAATTCTTATTTTCCCATCCCTCCTTTAGACAATCACGTGGATGTTTGAATTAGATGGAATCAACCAAGTGTCATACCCTAAATTTTGACCACAATACTTTACATCATTGTGCAAATCATCATCATAATATGGATGTATTTTCATACCTCACTAATCCTTTCAAAGATTGTTGAGTATTTACCTCAACCAAGGATTAGGTTTTTTGAGCCCTCTCAGAGCATTCGAGAAAATGATCAATCAAGAATTGACATGATCTTTAACTTTTCAAGCCTCTCAAACATTCATGAAGGATCAAGAGGTCTCCTTCATCAAGAATATAACACAAGGATGCAACATTTCAAGTTGATCAAGCCTCAAGACCATCAGTGTCACCAAATTAGGGTTTTTATCAACCAAGGCCTCCAGAGAGGAATTTTCATCTAGGCATGAGCCAATACTTCAAAAAATGATTCAAGAAGCTAAAAAGAACCTTATAAGTCCATTCATAAGTTCAAAATAACCTTAGGGATTGCCTTTAGCAAAAATCAGGAATTAGGGTTTTGACCTAATTCAACCCTCAGTTGACTTTTGGAGCAATGCATGATCCAAGACCTCAAGAGATGCTTTAAGGACTTAAAATACCTCATATTGATCCTCTCACAATTTTGAATTGATTCAAATATTTTGGTTCATAATCAATATAAGGATTCAAATTCATCTGGACCACAAACTAGGGTTTCTGAGAAAAGTCAACCATATCTTTGACTTTTGACCAAAACATGATCTCAAACCTTGGGACATGATTCAAGACACTCAAAAACACCTTTGGAATCCATCCATTAGGTTCAATTTAGCCCAAGGACTTGATTTCATAAAGGATCACAAAGTTCAAGATTCATCTGATACAAAAAGTCAACTGTGAGCAAAACCAAGTTTGACTTTTGGAGTTTTTTTTGACAAACATGGCTTCTTTTAGCCATAAAAAATGTTAACTTATGGTTTGGACCATCATCAATCAAGAAAAATAAAAAAAAGTGAGGTTACTTGCAAAAGGGGCAACCTTTAGAAACCTAAAATTTCACTAAGTTATGAAAAAAAGTGATTTTTACCCAACTTTGCAAGACCATAACTTGTGATCCAAGTAACCATTTTCTCCCATCCAAAGTTCAAGTGAAAGCTCTCATTACATACTACAAGATTGTCAACTACACCATATTCCAAATCTTCATGGATTTTGAGTTATGGATTGATCAAAATCACAAAAATTAAGAAATGAACTTTTTCTTGACACTTAGAAAAATTTTAGGCAGAATCTGTCTCATGTTTTGCCCAACTTTGGAGGGATTTTTCATCATGATCCAAGATTAATCAAGACCAGATTCAAAAATCAAAGTTGAAGTATGATATGTGGGCTTTTTAAAAAGTACAAGAGCCTCCCATGATTCAACTTGAGCAAAAAGTTATAAGCCTCACAAAATGGCATTTTCACCCTGATTTCTCAAGGAAGAATTGTGCATTTCACTCGAGTTTGTCATTGTTGTGCCATTACATGCCTTTTCATCCTTCTAGAACATGAGGAATCTTATCAAAACTAACAAACTATGAACCATAGAGCCTTGCAAGTCAAGACGCCATCCCTTTGGCATGTGGCATTCAAGTTTCAAATCCAAAAACTTCAATTTTGTCATGAAGCATTGAAAGGATGCATGGAGGTGGCATGTAACAGTCCATGACAGTCCAATTGAGTCAAGATTGACTGAAAATTCAGAAGACCTAAAGCTACAAAGATCAGCTCAAGTCAATGGCTAAGAGAAGACTTGGTACCTTAGCATTCAATGCATGATACATGGGCAAATCCATTGGATAATAGAGTGATCCCTCACCCACACACTATTCCTTCAAAAACAAACTTCCTCTACTATAAATAGAGGTCATTTGTGATTGATTTCAACACACCAAAACATCACAACACATGTTTTCCACCATTTCCCTCTTGTGAACCAAAATTCCATTTTCAAAGAAGTGAGAATCATGTTTTGAGATAGAGAGCAATTCAGCTTAAACCAACCATCCTAACACCTCACATACATCATATATGAGTAATATAAACACTTGAACAACATCTAAAACACCAGATTCATCAAGATCATACATCATCCCAAAGCCATTTGCAGTTGGAGTCGAGCCCACCAATCTAGAGGTTTTTAATCCATTCCAAGCATCTCAACACACTACTTGAGGTCCAAGGTAGTTGTCCGGATCATCAAAATACTTCTGTAACACCTACAACTGATGATTCGATTTCCTCTTGCACAGGTAAGCCTGAACTTCTTAAACTCTATGATTCATGCATCATAAATGTGTTTTCAAGTTACCAACATGTTTTTGCACTTACGTAGAATGTTTTCCCTCAATCAATTGCTATGTATCAATCGTGTATAGGATTTCATGTGTTCTTGCAAAAATTAGGGTTCATCTGTTCTTCACATGATTTCTGACTCTACACTTAAAAGAAATGCAATCAATTGGTACCATTGAAATACTTGTTCAAAAACACACAACTTTCATGTTTACATCGTGCAAAATCATTATGTATTGAGGGAGATATGAGAGGTTTTGCAAATTTGGCAAAGGTGGTTCGCGCGAGGAAGAAGAAGGAGCCGTTGGCGCCCTTTTTCAAATATTCGAATATTTGAATTTTTATTATTTTCTTAATTAATTTCAAAAATTCATATCTCTCTCATTTTTAATCTCTTTCAAATGAATTTTTAAACATACATCCTTCACATATTTAAATATTTTATTTCGCAAAAAAATCAAAAAAATATTTTATACTTGATATATTTTTGAATTTTATAAATAATTTCCTTTTATTTGTTTTCAAACATTTTAAATAAATTCTTTCTCTTGATCTTTCAAAACCAATTGAATTTCAAACCATCATGTGAATAAAACATCTATTTTTAAACATTAATCAAAGTTCATAACATGTTTATTAAATATATTTGATATTTTGTATCATTTTTATTTAATTTTTCTTTGAAAAAATGTATTTTAAAGTAAAATTAGGGGTTTCCCTTTTATTTTAAATCTTCAAACTTTCAACATACACTTGGGCCTCTAATAGAGTGTAAGACCCAACCCCTTTGTAAATAAATAACTTCTTGGACCTCTTTTATACTATAAGTCCCAGTGCGATTTTCAGAATAACGGTGCGTCCACTGTTTTCATCTGGGCCTCTCCTTGAGTATAAGTGTAGTACCCTAAATTTTGACCCATGATTTTTCACCTTTTTAGGGATTTTTATGCTATTAGGGATGTCATTGAGTTTCTGAGAATATTATCACTTTTAGGCCCATTTTGAGTTTGGTTTTGTATAAATGGTTCTTATCATTAGTTAGAAATTAAAAGTTTTAGGTTAATTTTATCAATTAAATAATAATTAGGATTTTGTTTTAGAGTTAATTATTTTTGGGTTAATTATTTTTAAAAAGAAAAATATTTTTGTAATGAATAGTATTATTGGTTTATGTTTGAAAGAGTTTTTTTTGTAATTAAATAATTATTTGCTTTATTTTTATTAAGTTAAAGGAATTAAACTATAGGTTAAGTTTTAAGTTGGGTCATTTAGGGTTTTTTTTATCATTAATTAAGGTTTTGTAGTGATATTTAGATTCAATTGGGAAAGGGACCAGTCTATTAATATTTTGGTATTATTTTTATGATTATTTTTATTATTATTTATTTATTTATTTATTGAATCAAAAGAGAAATATAATAATTCAAAAAAACACAAGAATACACAAGGTGATCCAAAGGATCCAACCAACCTACAAACTAATTACATCATATAGTGAACTAAATGTTTCCTTATCTTTACATTTTCCCACCCTTTGTAAACTATGGTATCTATAATATCCTTAACTATCTTATCTCTATCAACATCAATTCCAAAAACTATACTATTCCTATAGTTCCAAGTGTAATATATGGTTTCAGCAGCAGCAATTTTAAACAAGGATACTCTCCATCGTTTCCCTTTTGCCTTATCACTAATCCAAGTACTCTCATCATTCCAAGGCTTTGGATTATGCTGTATATCCAACCATTTCAAGATTGTTTCCCAAATTGGCCTGGTCTTGACACAATCATAGAATAGGTGATCTACGTTCTCAATCTCACCATGACAAAGAACACACTCATTATCAATAGCAGTGCCAATCTTCTTTAAATAATCTTTGGTTGGGAGGCTTCTATGACAAGCCATCCACATACAATGGATAGCACGAGGCCTGGCCCTATTACCACAGATGATTTTTCTCCAATAGGCCCTGGTACCATCATCAACAAGTTCATGATAGAATTTGGAAGCTTTGAACCTTGTACTGTCAACAGCCTTATTCCAACTGACTTGAACTTTCTACACCAAGCTCCTTTGCTACATGATAGCTTTAAAGATCCAAGAACAGCTAGTTTTAATCTCATAATTCATCACAGGTTTTCTTTTTATGTAATAAGTATGGATCCATCTGACCCAAAGATTATCACTCTTGATGCAAATATTCCAAAGACACTTTAACAGCAGAACTTCATCCCACATTTCAAGGTCAAATATTTGAAGACCCCCTTGCACAACTGGTCTACAAATCTTCTTCCAGGACATAGGACTCTTCTTGCTAATGATCTCTTTACCAGTCCAAATGAAACTTCTGCAAATGGCATCGATTTTCCTAATAACAAACTTAGGAATTAACAGATAGCACATCCAATACTAAACAATAGCAACAGCAATAGATCTAACCAATTGAACCCTTCCTGCATAACTTAATAGTTTAGAAGACCAATGGTGAATTCTATTAACAATTCTATCAATCAGAGGCATATAGTGATGGATAGCAAGCTTCCTACTAGTAATAGGCACCCCTAGATATTTGAAAGGAAGAGCACCTGAAGGAAACCCTGTTAAACTTCTCAGACCATCAATATTTTTACCCTCCATACCACCAAAATAAATCTTGCATTTGTTCTCATTCACCACCAAACCAGTAGATTGAGAAAACATCTTGAAAGCTTGAAGCATCATCTTTAAAGAAGTTTGATCTCCCCTACAGAAAAAGAGCACATCATCTGCAAAAGTAAGATTGGTTATATTTAAAGACTCACATTTGGAATGGAAATTGAAATCAGGATCCTGATGCATCTTCTTCATTAGTCTATCCATGTACTCCATGACTATAACAAACAGCAATGGTGAGATGGGATCACCTTGCCTAATCCCCCTTCTAGCTTGCATAAAATTAGTGTATTCCCCCATGATATTGAAAGTGTAAGAAACAGAAGTTACACAATTCATAGTCCACTGAATGAATTTCACATGAATACCCATCTCTCTCATAATGCACTCCAAAGCTTTCCAACTAATCATATCATAGGCCTTTTGAAGGTCTATTTGCATCATAATTCTAGGAGTCTCTCCTTTTCTAGTGTACCCTTTGATCAATCCAGTAGCTAACAGAATATGGTTTTGGATTTGTTGACCTGGTATGAAAGCAGCTTAACATTTATTAACCACTGATTGCAAAACAATTCCAAGCCTATCAGTCATAATCTTAGACACAATTTTGTAAAAAATAGTGCATCCTGCAATAGGCCTATAGTCCTTCATCTCTTTTGCCTCACCAAATTTAGGAATCAAAGAAACAACTGTGCTGTTAAAAGGCTTGTATATCTGACCTGTAGCAAAGAATTCATTAACAGCAGCCACAACATCTTCTTTAATAGTATTCCAACTGGCCTTAAAAAACTTGGCACTGAAACCATCATACCCCGGGCTCTTCATGTCCCCTATGCCTTTGAGAGCCTTAGTAATTTCCTCCTCAGATACATCCCTGATAAGGTTTTCACTTTGGTCATTAGTCAGCTGAGCACCCCGTCTCATGGCATCAATATCAACATGGATTGTGCTATTACTATCCTGACCCATCAAACTACCATAGAACTTGAGAACTTCCTGACTAATATCTTGAGGGGACTGAATAAGAGATCCATCACTCCTCCTAAGAGTGCTCAAATTATTGCTATGCTGTCTAGCCTTTATAGAATCATAAAAATAAGAATTGTTACCATCACTCTTCTTTAACCAATATATTTTTGCCCTTTGAGCCAGGATCTTCACTTCAAGATCATTAAGAGAAATCACATCCTCTGTCAGCTTCTTTATCTTCTCAATGATTTGTGTATTCATCCTGTCATCAGTCAAATCATGTTGAGCAGTTTTAAGTTCACTTCTAGCAATCTCCAGTCTTTTCTTCACATCTGATAGAGGCTTGCTAAAGGCTTTGAGATCACATTTCAGTCTTTTAAGCTTGTACCATAAAGTATACATAGGAGTCCCATTGAATGGTTTTTCCCAGCTCTTCTTTACAGCTTCATCATAACCAGGGAGATCAGTCAAACAATTACTAAATCTAAAGTGTTTCTTTCTTCTGCTATTACTATCTTTATTAGCAATAAAGAGCAAAGCATGATCAGAAACATGTGGGGGAAGGATTTTCAAAGTATTGTCCAAGAAGTTATTAAACCAGTCAATATTGCCAAGGGCCCTATCAATTATGGAATATATGGTCCCCATCTCATGTTTATTAGACGAAGTATAGTAGTCCCCAATGTTATCCATTTCACTAAGGCCAGTAATACTCATCATAGCTTGGAGGTCTTCAAACTCACTCTCTGTTACAATTTTTCCACCCTCCCTATCTTGATGTTTAGCCACATTATTAAAATCTCCAATAACACACCAGGGTCCTTGTAAATTTCCATATAGGTGCTCAATCTCTTTCCATAGAATTCTTCTTTTATCTAACTGATTATGAGCATACACAACTGTTAACCAGTAAAGTAAAGCTCCTGACTTGTCATGAACACCACAGTGAATATATTGACTAGAACTCTGCACAAACTTCACATCCACCTTAGCTTTATCCCAATGAATCCAAAGTCTGCCATTAATGTGATCTTTATAATTGTCCAGCCAGTTATCATCCATGTTCATTTTTTCTCTAATACTCTTAGCTTTATTCTCTTTTACTCTAGTTTCAATAAGAACTATAATAGCAGGATTAAGCTCTTGGAGATGGGACCTTATCTCCCTCATCTTCCCTACTTTGTTAAGGCCCCTAATATTCCAAAAAGCTAACATGGTTCAAGATTTATGGATATTAGAGGATCATTCAAAACCTCTAACACCTCAAATCCATTATTACAGTTCACTACACTAGTAGTTCCAAGTTGAGATTTACCTTTATCTCTAGCAGTACTTTTCACAGTTATCCAGGGTTCCTCTTGCTCAACAGTATTGTCTTGTTCTTCATTTGATGTGGATGGTTGGGCCTCCTTTTGCTTGACTGGTTCTGGTGGTTTTTGCTTAGGACGCCATTGTTGTATCTTCCTCTTGTCTCCCCAATTATGCCCCAGTTTCTGGCACTTATCACAATACTTAGGCCTTCATTCATACTCTACCTCTTGCATAACCACATTGCCTTGGAGATTTTTAATAGAAATTTCCTTCATCAACGGCTGGGTGATGTCCACTTCTATCAATAACCTAGCATATGAGACACGCAATTTGCTAGCAGTACACTCATCTGTCATAATTGGTCTTCCAACCACACTACCAATCTTGCTCAAACTCTTAACACCCCATAGATGTAGAGGCAATTGTGGTAATTTAACCCAAATTAGCAGAGTTCTCAATAAATCTTTCTTTAAGTCAAACTCTGGTCTCCATTCCTTTAGTATCAATGACAGATTTCTAACTGTGTAGGGACCCTTCATCATCACCATCTCTCTATCTTTATGCGAATTGAATCTGGTCAGGAAATAGCCTTCATCATGGTAGTACAATTCCGATGATTTCACAAAATTCCATGTCTTCTGAATGAAAATCTTCAGTGAATTCAAACTCAATTCACCTCCAACCACATAGAGAAATAGGGCATTATCCCAAAATCGAAGTTCAGACTCAATATCCTCGTGTTCGATTTCAACTTCAACGCTTCCATTTACCAATTTTGGTGCCACATATTCCATAGCCAGACCTTTAGCATGATTCCGGTTATCGCTTATCATATCCACCCACAGTTTACGTTCCTCTATTATCGGTTTCTCACTTGTCGTAAGGATTTGGGGTTTCGTAGTGTTGACTTCATCTTCAGAATTCTTATCAGCAGTTACATCATCATTTTCCACTCGCGGCTCTTCGACATGCTTTTCCAGAACCGGTGGGACCTCCGGTGAAGGTGGCACCGACAATTTCGGCCGCCCCCGCCGCCGTTGAGTCATCAGTTCCGATTAGGGCATCAGAGAGAGTTTTTTTATTTTCTTCCTTTTCTCAAGAGAATTTTCAATACTTACTGTTTTTTTTTATTATTTATTTATTAATATGGTTATTACTTATTATTTATTTGTTTTTATTTATTTATTAATATGGTTTTTGTTATATTATTATTTATTTTATTTTTATGGTCGTGGTTATATTATTAATCTTTATAATTTTTATTTATTTTATTTTTATATGGTTGTGGTTATATTAGTTTTTATTTATTTATTTATTATTATTTATTTTATTTTATTGAACGGTCAAAATTGTTGACCAAGGGGAGATCATCTTCTTCCCCATTCCACGAACCCTAATTTGCATAGAAAATAGAAAAGTGAATCAAACATGATTTGGTTAACACAAAGAATCTATTGCATTAATTTTTTCCAATCAAATTACAATCCAAATCATACAAATCAAATCTAAATGTACAACAATTACAAATCCATAACCCTAGTTCTAAACAATTACATGAATCAAATCAAATAAAATCCCAGAATGAAATCAAAATCTTCTAAAACAAAATCTATCTAACTTAATTTCTAACCTAATTCCTAAGACTATAAATTGGAAAAGAATAAACAGAAAAAGGAGGAAAAACCCTAAGCTAAAACGGCTGCTGCGTCAATCTCCAACCCATCAGTAAAACTCTTACATAGATAGAGAATTAGGGTTCATCCTTAGAACCCTAACCCTCTGAGCTAAACCTCCCTGGATCACCTGCGAACAAAAAGAAAGAGGATTAGTGATTCGAAATCAGGAAATAAAAGGAATTAAAGCAGCATAACAAGGTCACGGCAAGGAAAGGTGAGTCACTTAGCTTTGTTCTTGTTGTTGATTGTTGGATTGTGGTTGTTTTTTGGATTTCTGGGCTTCGATTTAGGGTTAGGGTTCTTGATTAGGGTTACGGTTCTTTGGGGTTAGGGTTCTTCACAGAACCCTTAGGGTTCTTGGGGTTCATGTGATTTCTGGGTTTGGATGAAGGTTAGGGGTTAGGGTTCTTAGGGTTCCTCGCGAACCCTAAAGAACCATGTGAATCTAGGTTGGGGTGGGGTTAGGGTTCTTGGGGGATGAAGATTCCGGGTGATTACTCATCGGAATCTGGGTTAGTGGGTGTTTTGAGGGGTGGCGCGCGGTGGCTGGAAGCCAGACTGGTGACGGAAAAGAAGAGAGAAGGGTGAGAGCGTTTAGAGAGAGGAGAGAGCGTTGGGAGAGGGAAAGAATTAGAGAGAGAAAATGAAATGGGAAATGGAGGGGATCTGAGAGAGTTCTGGGTTATATACCCTGCTCTCATAGCCGTAGATGGACGCCAAGTGGCGTCCCCCTTCACCTCTGGATAAGCTGACTGAGGTAGTCAGTTGGGATTCAAATACACGCGTCCCCATGGTGGACCTACGATTGACTATGCCTCCTGGCCTTTAATGTCACATACTTAGACTAGTCAGCAAGATCTAGGGATGAGATTAGGGACGTTTAAAGCCTTAAGATTAGGATCATGTGGTGCAGAGAGGGTCAACAGTCAGACTCTCCCACCATGGACTTCTCATCAGACTTGGGTCTTTGGTATGTGGGCCTTGCGCCCTAATACTATCTACACCCCCCAAACGCTGGCCCAATTACTTCTCCAATGGAAAATGCACCCCCTGCCATAATTAAATTAATTACTTAATTTAATTATCTAATTAGGTTTTAATATTTAATTAGGATTTATAAAAATAGGTTTTTAGGATTACTATTATTAGGATAAATATAATTAAGATTTTTTTTTTGTTTGTTTTTTTTTTAGTTTACATTTTTATATATATTTAAAATAACTTGTTTGTTTTTAAAAATAGGGAAAATTTTTTATATAAGTAGGGTTTTTTAGGGTTAATCTTGGGTTTGGTTTGATTTTAAATAAAAACTTTTATATATTTAAAATATATTGTTTATCTACTTAAAATAAGTTTTTTTTTTTAAAATGGGATTTTGTTCCTGGTTTTGGGGTGAGGTAGTTTGAGAAATTTTGAATTTTATTAAAATTTGGTTTAGGATTTATTTTAAGAAAATTAGTATTTTTAGATTTTTTTAAATTGGATAAATATGGGTTTGGGATGAAAATAAATCAAAGCAAATTTAATTTAACTTTTGGGATTAAAATTCTTTTAATTTTTGGGATTATTTTGAACTTAGAAATTATTTTTAATTGGAATAATTTAGGGATCAATTTTGCTATTTTTTAGCATAATGGCATTTTGGATTTTTTTTATTATTAAATTCTATGGAATTTTAGGAATTTATATTTTTAAATATAAGGGATATGAAAGGATTTTTAAGGATTTAAAATTTGGGATAAAACTCTTTGTCCGAGAGTCTAAATAAGGGATAGCACTCTTAGGTTCCAAGAGTATAAATATAGGCCAAGGGATAAGGGATTTTGGGATAGAACTTTCCATCTGAGAGTATAAATAATGGATAAGGGATTTTTAAGGGATATAACTCTCCATCCGAGGGTATAAACAATGGATAAGGGATTTTTAAGGGATAGAACTCTCCATCCGAGAGTATAAACAATGGATAAGGGATTTTTAAGGGATAACACTCTCCATCCGAGAGTATCAACAATGGACAAGGATATGGGACAAAACTCTTCCTCCGAGAGTATAAATAAACAGATCGGGATTTAAGGGATAGAACTCTTTATCTAGGAGTATAAATAATATATTTAAGGGATAGAACTCTTTATCCAAGAGTGTAAATAGTGGATTGGGTTTTGGATTAGGGTTAGGAATAGGATTAGGGGGTAGGGATAGGGGAGTTGAATTACGGTTACTCTGATCCTTCAAGATTGAAGGTACGTAGGCATAGGGTTGTAAACCCTAGCGAGTACAATAACGAAAAACTTAGGATTCTTTTGTAAATGAGTAAAAAGTCAAACGACGAACAAACATACCCTAAAATCTAAGGAGGATCCCATTGAGTACAATGGAAGTGAGGGGTTCCTAACACCTTCCCCTCGCTTAACCGACTCCCGAACCTTAGGAATCTCTACCCTTAGGATTAGGATTTTAGGTTTATCATTTATTTTCCTAAAAAAAAAATGATGGCGACTCGATATTTTTGCCGGCCGTGACAATAAGCCTCACTTTTCTTTTCTTCAATAATCATTAGGCCTCTAAATAGAGTGTAAGACCCAATCCCCCTATGTGCATAAATAGTTTTGGGCCTCTACTATAGTATAAGTCCCATAACATCTTTCGGTATCGCAGTGCGATCACTGTTTTCAAATGAATCATTTAGGCCTCTCCTTGAGTATAAGCCTCAATATTTTGTACATAAACTTTGTTTTAAACAATAAACAACCTCTATGGGCCTCTCCTTGAGTTGTAAGCCTCATACCTCTGTTTTCAAAATCATCTGTCTGTTTTAAAACTGGTACAAAGAGTAGCATTATTCCCGATTAAACTGCTCTTAGACCACTTGGGCATCTCTTTGAGTTATAAGCCCCAAACATTCTCTTCAATTCATTCAAATAACAACAACAGTCTTTTAATTCAAAATTCAAATTCAAAGTTTTCTCAAAACTTTCTTCAATTTCTCAAAACCCTAATCATACAGCGGTGATCAATACAGTCAATCATAATACACTTGGGCCCCTATTCAGAGTGTAAGACCCAATATCTGTTAAGTTCTATGCACCCTTGTTTATATACCTGTTGATTCATATACCTATATATACTTGTGCATAGTTGTTAAAGTTTCCCTCCGCAGTTAGGTCATCCTCAGCTCACCCTTTAGGTCAAACAGTAAGGATCCTTTTTAATATAACTTAGTTCAATAACTAGTTCCCTCATAGGAAACTTCCCCAATACAGTCAGTCTCCTCTTGGGATTTATTCAATATGGAACAAAGAAAAGCATTATTCCCGGTGAAACTTTTCTTAAGACTGTCAAAACTTAGAAACATATAAAAGAAATTCATTTTCCCAGAGAGGATTAATTCCCTGTGAAACCTCTTCTGAATTTCTTTAAACATTAGAATTGTTCAACAAAGAAAGGATTGTTTCCCGGTTGTCATACCCCAAATTTTGACCACAAGATTTCCCATTATTGTGAGGATCATTACCACAAGATTTCTTGTCATTGTGAGGATCATTATCATAATATGGATGTACCTTCATGCCTCTTCAATCTCCTCCAGGATTGTTGAGCATTCACTACAACCAAAAATTAGGGTTTTGAGCCCTCTCAGAGCACTTAGATAAAGGATCAATCAAGAAATGACATGATCTTCAACTTGTATAACCTCTCAAACACCCACAAAGGATCAAGAGATCTCCCATATCAAGAATCAAGCACAAGGTTGCAACATTCCAAGTGGATCAAGCCTCAAGATCACCAGTGTCACCAAATTAGGGTTTTGGCCGACCAAGGCCTCCAGATGAAAATTTTCCTCTGGACATGAGGCAAGACTTCAAAACATGATCTAAGAATATCAAAGGGACCTTGTGAGTCCAATCATAGAGTCAAGTTAGCCTCAGGGGATGCATTCATAAAAAATCAGGAATTAGGGTTTCTTGACCTAATTCACCTTTAAGTTGACTTTTGAGGCAAGACATGTACCAATACCTCAAGACATGATTTGAGGGCCTCAAAGACATGCTCCCAAATCTTGGGACATGATTCAAGACACCCTAAAACACCTATGGAACCCATCCATTAGGTTTGAATTATGTCAAGAACTTGATTGCATAGAGGATCACACAGTTTGGATTTCATCTGACAAAAAGTCAACTATGTCAAAAAGTCTAGTTTGACTTTTTGAATTTCTTGAAAAACAAGGCTTCCTTAAGTCAAGAACAATGTTAATTCATGGTTTGGATCATCATCCATCAAGAAAAATTAAGAAAAGTGAGCTAAATTGCAAAAGGGGCAACCATAGAAAACTTCAAATTTTCTAAGTTATGGAACAAAATGGATTTGGTACCAACTTTGCAAGATCATAACTCCTAAACCCTAAGGCCTTTTTCTTCCATCCAAAGCTCAAATGAAAGTTCACATGGCATACTTCAAAAGTGTCAACTACATCAAATTCCAAATCCTCATGGATTTTGAGTTATGGATTGATAAAAAATCACAAAAAGTGAAAATGACCACTTTTTCCAACACTTAGTGAAATTTTCAAAAAGTCCGAATCTGTTTCATTTTTTACCAACTTTGAGGTCATTTTTCATCATGATCCAAGCTGAACCAGGTCCATTTGTGAACATCAAAGTTAAAGTATGTCATGAGAGCTTTCCAAAGAATACAAGAACTCCCATTGATTCAACTTAATCAAGGAGTTATGAACCTCACAACATGCCTTGCTTAAATTGATTTCCAAGACAGATTGTGCATTACCTATGGCACACGAATCTTGAGTCCAATTTTGGTGACTATGCAGGACTGATCCTCATCCAAATTCAACAAGAATCTCAGTCAATCATGAAAAACCTGCAAGCTTGGACCCCAAGGCAAGAATCCCATCATTTGGCATGTGATCATTCAAGTTTCAATTCCAAAACTTCAATTTTTGTCATGTTGAATTGATATGGTACATGGAGCTGTCATGAACCAAGCCTATCAGTCCAATTGAGACAATTTTGTTGCAAAGATCAGAAGACTTGGAGCTACAAATATCAGCTATAGGCAATGGCCATGTGAAGACTTGGTACCTTGGTATTTAAGGAAGTGATACATGGGCATATCCATTGGATAATAGAGTGATCCCTCATCCAACACTATTCCTTCAAAAATAAAACTCCTCTCCTACAAATAGAGGTCATTTCTGATGTTTCAAACCACACCAAAACAATACCAAAGCCTGGTTTTCTCACTCTCCCTCTCTTACTTCAATTTCAAGTCACATTGAAGCAATTTGGGAATTCTTGAAACCAGAGCAAAAACCACTCAAATAACCATCCAAACACATCATAAATCATCCATTGGAGGTGTTCAAACCTCCATCCACATTGCACAACCTCAAAATCAGAAAGTCAACCTCCAAAACCTCAAATTTTTACTTTTCTGCATTTTACAAGCCATGCCTTAATTCAGTCACTTTCAAAACCAAACAAAGCTACAAACACACTCCAAATATCATCCTCAAACTGTCCCAACAGGTTTCCCTCAACTGTAACACCATTTGCCACTTTTGCATGAAAGAGCCATTTCTTGTTCCTGAGGTTTCCAGCTAGTTTTGATCATCCTAAAAGCTTCTAAGGGATCAATCAAGAGTGTCTAAAGCATTGGATTACTTCTGGCACAAGGATCATGACAGTTAGCACAGGAAGCCTCAAGAGGTAAGTGCATCACAACTTGACCTCTTAAAATATGCATTGCTTTGATGTCCACTGATCATAAACATGTCATATATATCAAATGTGTTGTGTTTGAACCAATTTATCATGCTATTGTTGATTGTATGACAAGATAGCATAGAACTTGCAAATCTTGGCCTATTTTCAAACCACTATTGGGTTTTAAAATAGAAGCATCTTTAGAAAATTCTAAAAGCACCATTGGACTCCTCATGAAATTCTAGACAGGATCCATCTAAATTTTGTCCAATTCCATGGAGAATTGAGGAAGTTATGGCCTTCTTCCAAATCCACCAAAACCTGGTTTTTGCCTTGGCCAGCCTAGAATTTAGGCCACCCATATATGTTTATGGGGTGGTTTTGATACACGGATGTATCACCACCCCAGTGGTAGCACGCATGTGTGTTTGGTTGGAGGTCGTGGGTTCAAGACCCACCCAGACCATTTTGTCATTTCTCTCATATTTTGCTATTTTTCATATTTTTTATGGTTTTTATTAATTAATTCCAAAATTAATTTCTCTCACAATTTTAATTATTTTTTATTGGTTTTTTTTTTAAATTCACAGAAATGTTAAAATATTTTATTCTACAAAAATCTCACAAAAATATTGTTTATTTTATATATTTGATATTTTTAAAGAATTAATTTTTATTTGTTTTTAGGCATTTAAAAATATTTCTTTCTCTTGATTTTTTCAAATTCAAATGATTTTCAAATCATTCTATGAATGAAACATGTTCTTTCAAACATTAATCCAAGATCACAACTTGTTTTTCACATTTGTTTGATTAATTTTGATCATTTTAATTGAATTTTACTCAATTAAAATAAATATTTAAACTCAAATTAGGGTTTAGATTATTTTTCACCCTTACAAATCTTTTTCAAAACACTTTTGGGCCTCTATTAGAGTGTAAGACCCAACCCCCTTTGTACAAAAATAATTTGGGCCTCAGTCATTGTATAAGTCCCGATACGATTTTAAAAATCTCGGTGCAACCGCCGTTCTCAAACAATTTTCATTTGGGACTCTCCTTGAGCTGTAAGCCCCAACTCATGTATTAAAATAAACTCTTGGGCCTCTAATAGAGTGTAAGACCTATCTGTAGCGAGCGATTTTGGACGCGGTTCTTAAGCGCTGGTCGCTCTCTACGGTTGAGTTTTAACTACAGGTCGATTCATTTTTTATCCTATTGTGAGCTGAATAAGGAAGGGAAATAGATGTCTCCAATTAACCCTGCTTGCATACTGAGTTTAAACAGCGGTCTGTTAGGTTACGGATGCGATCAATGTGGTAGGGCCTTTGTACTGGTTATTTGTATTTTCGCCAATACTGATTTCTCTCTTTTTTGTTAGGATACTGCTTCAGATTAGGATGTATGAGATTTTGGGTTTTTGTTTAGTGTGCTCGCTAAGATTTTTCTTTCAATCTTATGCCTACGTATTCCCGTTTACCGAAACAGGGAAATCAGAGCGTTCGTAGTTCCTCCTATTCTATGGGAGGAAATGGTTGTTTTGGTGTCTTGTTCAAAGCCCAAGACGTGAAGCGAAATGTGGTTTGTATCTTGTTCAAAGCCCAAGATGTGTAGCTGAAGGTGTTGACCTTAGAGAGAATTTGTCATCTCTAAAGGGGTCTGTTTGTCATAACTGTTGGGTGACTGCCTGTAGAGGAGGATCACTTTAACCGGGATTTGTGAATCTGGCAATGCCATAATTTCCTTTATAGGGGTTTTTTAACCTAAAGGAGAAGACTTTAACTCAGTGTAGAGCAATGCCATCTTTCCTTAGGAATTTCTCATACTAAAAGAGGGACATTGGCATGGATGTAGATGATCCAGAGGCTTGCTGCTCACAGCGATTAGATGAAGGGGAACGAGTTGTTGATGTTTGTGTACTGTGAACAAGGCACAACTTTGATGCTAAAAGGTTGATTGGATCAACCAGTGGTTTTCTTATACAAAGCCTAAGAGGAGGCTAATATGTGTCTCGTACAAAGCTCGAGAGAGAGGCTAAAAGGTTTTGACTCAACGAGGGAATCTTTTAGTATCTCGTATAAAGCCCGAGATGGAGGCTATTTGACTCAACAAAAGACTTTTTTGTATCTCGTACGAAGCCTGAGATGGAGGCTGTTGTTTATTTGGCTCAATAAGAACCTTTTTGTATCTCGTATAAAGCCCGAGATGGAGGCAAAAGGGTGATTGACTCAACGAGGGAGTCTCTTATGTGTCTCGTACAAAGCCTGAGAGAGAGGCTAAACGACGTTTGACTCCGCTGGGGAAAATCATTGTATAAAGCCCAAGAGGAGGCTATTGTAACCGGAGAAAGATCATTATACAAAGCCTAAGAGGGGGCTATGGTTACTGTTTCAGTTGAGTGACAGGTCCGGTATACTGAATTAAAGAGAAAATCAGTTCTTATATGAGCAACATTGTACTCGAGGATTTGATCCAAGAATCCGGGTTATTCCTGTTCTTTAAGGAAGTGGGAAATCCGAAGGGTATTGAGACTGTCCGAGTCTACGGGTTCCTTCCTGTTCTTGAAGGGTGCTTGAGAATGTCTTTGAGACTCAAGGATATTAGACTGTCCAAGTCTAGAGTTTTATCTTTTGTACCATGCTTTGAGAAACAGTAGTAGACTCTATGAAAGGACTGTTCTATGCAGATGACTAAGTTCTATTCCTATACCTCTAGGAGGTCGTCGGGACAATTTGTACAAAGCCCAAGAGGAGGCTGGAAACTTTTAAGAAGCCGACGGGTCCTTGTACTAAGCCCAAGAGGAGGCTATCATTCCCGGAGGAAGAGATCATTATACGAAGCCTAAGAGGAGGCTGTGAATACTTCTAAGAAGTCGCAGGGTCCTTGTACTAAGCCCAAGAGGAAGCAGGGTCGCCTTTAGGAAGCCTGTAGGTCCTTGTACGATGCCCAAGAGGAGGCCGATGCTTTTAAGAAGCCCGTGGGTCCCCAAACCCCGAGAAATTCAAGGCAAACTATTCACAAGGAATAGATCAAGTCAGGAAAGTTCGAGAATTTGGAAGAAACTCAAAGATGCCATTCACAGAGAATACATTCATCTCTAGGAGTAGAGTTTCTTGACAATTCCTAATGAGGACAGCCGCAGAGAAGACTGTATCTGGTGGTCCTATTGGGGATCTAGTTGTCTATTTCTACGAATAAACGAAACGGCGTCACCTAGTTCTAGACGTAGTTGCCGGGGAAACTCTAAATATCTATACTATTATTACACAATTGATATGAGTTTATGAAAGAAGACTTACAGCGAAACAGCCCCACAATACAGTTATATGTATATGAAAGCGGTAAATGAAAGCGTGTAAACACTTACTCGGTTGTAGAGCTTCCATGCTGTTTGGTTAGTTGTTCAACAAAGAAAGATTGAAAACAACAGTATATTCAAAATCAAAGGAGAAAGTGCTTTGAAAAAGAAAGATTGGGGCTTACAGCTCAAGGAGAGGCCCAGGGTTTTATCAGTGATTTTATTGTTAAATTCGTACAGAGGGACTTATACAAGTGACTGTGGCCCAAAAAAGGTTTTCTGTACAAAGGATGGGTCTTACACTCTCTCAAGAGGCCCAAAAGGTTTAAAGAAAAAGAGTGGGGCTTATAACACGAGGGTAGGCCCAATTTGTTTTTCCGTTTAAAATGGCGATCGCGCTGAGGTTTTCTTTTAACACGAAGGGACTTATACAATAAGTGAGGCCCAAAGTTTTTGGTTAAAAAGGGGGTTGGGTCTTACACTCTATTAGAGGCCCAAAAGTTTTGAATGGGTCTTATAGCTCAAGGAGAGGCCCAAGGTTATTTTTCAAAAGGCGACGATTGCGCCGTTTGTTTTTGACGGTATCAAGACTTATATAATGCACTGAGGCCCAAAAATGATTTGGTCAAAAAAAGGATTGGGTCTTACACTCTATTAGAGGCCCAAAAGTTTTGAATGGGTCTTATAGCTCAAGGAGAGGCCCAGAAGGTTTTTTCAAAAGGCGATGATTGCGCCGTTTGTTTTTGACGGTATCGGGACTTATATAATACACTAAGGCCCAAAAATAGTTTGGTAAAAAAAAATTGGGTCTTACACTCTATTAGAGGCCTATGAGTGTTTGACAATGATTTGTTTGAGTGAAAATCAAAGAAACCCTAATTTTATTCTTTAAAAGTAAATATTTAAAGAAAATCAATGAAAAATACCAAATAGGTTTGAATAAACCACTTGTGATTTTTGTTTAAGGTTTGGTCTTGACTTTTCAAGATGAATATTCATTTAAAAATGTTTAAAAAACAAATAAAAGGAATTTATTCACAAAAATACTAATTATATTAAATAAATAATATAAACTCAATTTTTTTGTGGAATAAAATATTTCAACATTTTTGTGATTTTTTACAAAAAGAACCAATAAAAAATAATTAAAATTGAAAGAGTTATTAATTTTCCAATTAATTAATAAACCATGAAAATATTGGAAAAAATGGCAAAATGTGAAAAAACACAAAATGGCATAGGTGGGGTTTGAACCCAAGACCTCAAGGTTGCAAGGCGTGCGCCTTACCACTGGGGTGGTGATACATCCATTGTTTGAAACAAAACAACAAATATACAAGTCATTCCTTGGTTTTAGGCCTGGCCCAAGGCAAGCTTTGGCAAGTTTTGGCTCAGAAACGTGAAGGTCATAACTTTCTCAATTCTTAATGGTTTGAGACAAAATTTATATGCATCTGGACCAGAATTTCATAAGGAATCCAATGGTGGTGGTAGTTTTTTCAGATCACACTCCCTCCTCAAAACCCGATAGTGGTTTTGAAAATGACCTATAAATGCATTTTCTATGCTACAACTTGGTACAAGCATGGATTACATGGTGAATTAGCTCAAACACAACATATACAACATGTATGAGATGTTTATGATCAGTGGACTTCAAAGCATTGCATGATTCAAAGATTCCAAGTTGTGAGGCTTACCTCTTTTTTTGAGATTTTGGAGCTTTTGTGCAATCTATCAAACCTCTTGTTCCAGAAATGATTTGATGCTTTAGACACACTCAAATGATCCCTTAGAAGCTTTTAGGATGATTGGAATTGACTGGTACCTGCAAAAACGCAAACAGTCCCTTTCTTGCAAAAGGGGTTAAAAGTGACCAAAATAGCAACTCTCTCAAATGGTGTTCCAGATGAGGGGAACCATTTGGGACAGTTCAAGGATGATATTTGGAGTGTGTTTGAGGTTTTATCTGGTTTAAAAAGTGACTGAATCAAGACATGGCTTGAAAAATTCAAACAAAGCCTATTTTGAGGTTTTGAGAGGTGACTTTGTGATTTTGTGATTACAGGTCACTTGTGATAGTTTGCACAGCTTACATATAATATATATGAGGTGTGTGTGCGATTGATTATGATGGAAAAGCTCTCAAGCTCAAAAACTCAAAGGTGCCTTGCTAAAGAAGGCATTTTTGCCAAGAGAATGAGGTTTTGAGGAAAGCATCTGTTTGATGGCTTTGGTGTACTCAAACTGATCATAATTGAGCTCTATTTATAGTAGAGCAAGTTTGTTTTGGGATCCACAGTGAATGGCAACTGCAGCAGGTGTTTGTTCAATGTTGGCTAATGGAAATCCAAGTCTCCTCTAGCCATTGACTAGAGGTTAGGGCACAGGGCTGTGGTTCCCTTGGTCTTGGATAAGTCTTGACTGAATTCAGTTGAGAATGGCTTAGTCCATGCCACCTTGATGCTTCCATTGAATGCTCCAATCCAAAATTGGAGTCTTGTCCCTATTTTGGCCATTCTAGGTTCAACATGCTATTTCTTATTCCAAAGACTTTGGAGGCTTGGCTCAGTGATTGTCCCCTTTAGATTCAATCCTCAGAGGTGTCTAAGTGGATAGGAGCATTTGGATTTGGCTGATTTTGGCAAATCGAGCAAAAATGCAAATTCTGCCTTGCCTTGGCAGATTTCAGCAAGGCAACTTTCCAATGTCATATCTCATGGCCCAAATTGAATTTGGTAATGTTCTTAGCCATTTTGGAAAGCCCTTACATGCTACAACAACTGTTTGAACATGTTTGGTTTTGATCTCTTTTGAATCCAAGTGAAAAATCCCCCTACATTTGGTAAAAAGTAGGGTAAAATCTGACTTAGTGAAATTTTCACTAAGTGTTGGAACAAAGTGACTTTTCTTGATTTTGATCACTCCATAATTCAAAATCCATGAGGAATTGGAATTAGGTCTAGTTGAAGTTTTTGTAGAGGGCAATGTGATCTACAAATCAAGCTTTGGATGGGAGAAAATGGCTTTGTGGTTTAGGAGTTATGACCCTCCAAAGTTGGTACCCTAGCCACTTTATTTTTAACTTAGAAAATTTTCTAAGTTTTTATGGTTACCCCTTTTACAAGTTATCCCACTTTCTTTGATTTTTCTTGATGAATGATGATTCAAATCATACATTAACATCATTTTAGGGTTAAAAATCCATTTTGGTGAAAAATCTCAAAAAGTCAAAGTTAACTTTTGTGCACAGTTGACTTTTTATCAGATGAATTCCAAACTGTGCAATTCTTCAGGAAATCATGTCCTTGACCTGAATCAAACTTGATGGACATGTTCCATGGGTGTCATAGGGTATATTGATGCATGTCATAGGGCTTGGGAGCATGTCCTGGTTAAAAGTCAAAGTTACAGTTGACTTTTTCCTTAAAACCCTAACTGTGGTGCAGATGAAACTGAGACTTGTTGCTCAAACCTCTTGGATTAATCCATTATTAAAAATGGATCAATATAGTTCATTAGAGACCCTCAAACCCTCTCTTGAGGTCTTGGCTCATGGTTTGTCCCAAAAGTCAACTTAGGGGTGAATTAGGTCAAGAAACCCTAATTCATGATTTTTGATGAATGCATCCCCTGAGGCAAAATTGACTTGATGATTGGGTCCATGAGGTTCCATGGAGTATATTAGGTTATGTTTTGGATCATTGGCTTGTGGCCAGATGAAAATTTTCCATTTGGAGGCCCTAGTCGACCAAAACCCTAATTTGGTGACACTGTCGATCTTGAGACTTGATCCACCTAGAAGGGAGCAGCCTTGTGCTTGATCCTTGATGTGGGAGTCATTTTGATCCATTGTGGATGTTAGACAAGTTTAAGATCATGTCATTCCTTGATTGATCCTTTGTCTAAGAACTCTGAGAGGGCTTGAAACCCTAATTCTTGATTGTAGTGAATGCTCACCCATCTTCGGGAGACTGATGAGGCATGAAAGTACATCCATATTGGGATGATGATTTGCACAATGATGGGAAATCTAAGTGGTCAAAATTTGGGGTATGACAGATGCCCCTATTTAATCTTCTTGGACACGAAGGTGTGAATGACGAAGGTATTCGGGCATTCGAGGTGCAAGAGGATTAAATATCGGAATACCCGAAATTTTGATGGCGGCTATGAATGGTAATTCACGCATTCATCTTATTTCGCTAAGCAGTGATGCTTAGAAAAGGTAAACTTCCCCTCGATCCTGGTCTTCATCCAAGGAACTGGTCTCAGTTTTCTTAAATAAACTTCCCCTCGATCCTGGTTTCCTACCAAGGAACTGGTCTTAGTCTCTGACGTAAACTTCCCCTCGAACCTGGTTACCTACCAAGGAACTGGTCTTAGTTTCTGATGTAAACTTCCCCTCGATCATGGTTTCCTACCAAGGAACTGGTCTTAGTTTCTTTCATCAATAAAATTTACTGACAAGGGATGCTATTCGTAGCGGCTTTCCTTCAAACTTCTCGCCGAATTTTCCTGGGGAGATGCCATTTGAGTGGAAAAAGTTTTGATGTCAGACTTGCTAGGGAACCCAGTCGTCTGAATTATAGAGTTGCACAAACTTCTCTATTGGAGACGCCATTTGTTTCTACTAGAGAAAGCGAGTTTCTTGGAAGACTGCTTTCACTTAGGGTCTTACATCATACTTTTCTCAGGATCTTCCCGGAGAAATGCCATATGATGGGGTCCAATTTTGAGATGCCGAGGACCTTTTCCTTAGCGGTCTTTTTGGAGCGAAACTGGCATGCTGCCGAATCTTTGATTACGAGGCTTTCTCTGTGGATTTTCCTTAATCCGGGAAAGCAAGGATATCATCTTCAAGGGCGAAGAGTGATGTTAACTGAGGGCTCTCTGTCTTTCAGAGGTTCAAGTTATCAAAGTGGTCAAGGGCCAACTTCAATCCAGAAATAAAACTGAAGGAGAGAGAATGTTCAGACGTAACACTTCCTGATGAGGAAAGGGCTGACAACTCAATTGAGAGGACATTTATCACTAGGGGATAAGACCGACTAGAGTGATAGTGATGCAATATGACTGTGAATGTAAATCAATAATGCATGATGTATGTGTGTTTATGCGGACAAAACTGACGTGACATACAAACTGACAGGTGAACATGACTGGATACTCGGCCATCGCGGGGAGAAGAAGTACCGTTGGTTCAGAATAGCAATTCCACCTTGCTTAGGAGAGATAGTCCCTGTTGGGAGCTATGTTGGTCGGGCTTAGGAGATAAGAACTCGGCCGTGGCGTGTCAGACGAAACATGGTCTCTAACACAGTTGATCCCTTCATTCAGGCATAATGGGTTAGAAGGAGTACTTTGATTCTGCACTTCGAGGTTCGATTACTTCTGGAGAAGCGACCGATGTTCTTCTGATGTTCAACAGTCAAAAGAAATTGCCGTCTTTATTAAAAAGCAGAAAAAATTTTAACAAGTAAATTCATTTTTGTTTTATTTCAAGAATCGCTAATCATGTTAAAACACCATTCTGTAAAGCTAAAACAAATAAGAATTACAAACAAAAGCACAAGGGCTCAAATTTTATTGATAAGATGGAGATCAACCAAACGCGTGATTCCAAAGAGTATATACAAAGTTAGAAAATGGTAATTTACAGGGAAAAGGGCTACGTTGAAACATAATGACCACTATCCTTCTACCAACTTTGAATTCGGGACATCCTGAGCTTCTGTCGAAGATGACCTTGACTGGAGTTTTCTGGCGGATGATGTAACTGCTGCTGCTGAGGGACTTGCCTCTGTTGAACATAGTTACTTGCCATTATCCCTAATTTTTGCCTGGATTGTACTGTGATGTTTCCAATCCACCGGGGTGATTTTTTTTTATGTCTCTAACTTTTGCCTGGACCGCTCTTTCGGGTTTTCAATCCACCGAGACATTTTTTTTTAGTCTAGGCGAAGTATTTCTTGACTACATCAACATTCGTGGGGTAGGCAAATTCCTCTCCATCCATGGTCGCAAGTCTCAAGGCGCCGCCTGAGAAAGCTTTCGTGACCACATAGGGGCCATCATAATTCGGAGTCCAGTTGCCCCGGGAGTCAGTGAGAAATGATTGTATCTTCTTGAGTACGAGGTCTCCTTTTCTGAAAACACGAGGTCGGACCTTTTTGTCGAACGCCTTCTTCATTCTCTGTTGATACAACTGATCGTGGCATAGTGTCGTGATTCATTTCTCTTCGATCAGATTCAATTCGTCGTGTCGACTTTGACACCACTCAGCTTCGGTGAGCTTGGCTTCCATCAATACTCGGATTGACGGGATCTCTACTTCTATGGGGAGCACTGCTTCCATGCCATATACTAGAGAGAAAGGGGTTGCCCCTGTTGAAGTGTGAACAGATGTTCGATAACCATGAAGAGAAAAGGGTAGCATCTCGTGCCAATCTTTATAGGTTACAACCATCTTTTGAACAATCCTCTTGATGTTCTTGTTAGCCGCTTCCACTGCTCCGTTCATCTTGGGTCGGTAGGGAGATGAGTTATGATGTTCAATCTTGAACTCTGCGCACAACTCCTTCATCATCTTATTGTTCAAGTTAGATCCATTATCAGTAATGATCTCGCTTGGAACACCATAACGGCATATGATATTGTTTTTGATAAATCGGACCACCACTTGTCGGGTTACATTGGCGAATGACGCTGCTTCGACCCACTTGGTGAAATAGTCAATGGCTACCAGGATGGACCGATGTTCGTTTGAAGCCTTGGGCTCAATCATGCCAATCACGTCGATTCCCCATATGGAAAAAGGCCACGGGGAAGAGAGAACTTTGAGAAGCAATGGCGGTACATGAATTTTGTCGGAGTATATCTGACACTTGTGACACCTCCTTATGTACTTGTAGCAGTCAGATTCCATTGTCAACCAATAGTACCCTGCTCTTAGAATTTTACTCGTCATTGTATGTCTGTTGGCATGAGTGCCAAAGGATCCTTCATGAATTTCTTTCATAAGCATGTCTGCTTCTGGTCTGTCTACGCATCGGAGCAAGACCATGTCAAAATTTCTCTTATAGAGAGTGTCACTGCTCAGGAAGAAGTTTCCAGCCAATCTTCTGAGGGTTTTTCTATCCTTCCTTAGTGCCCCAGGTGGGTACTCTTGTTTCTGAAGGAAGCATTTGATATCATGATACCAAGGTTTGTCGTCTATGACTGCTTCAATCGTGAAGATGCAAGCGGGACTTTCAAGGCGCATTATGTCGATCTTAGGTAAGTCGTTCCATTGACCTACACTAATCATGGAAGAGATGGTGGTTAATGCATCAGCCATGTGATTCTCCTCACGAGGGATGTGATGAAACTCAACTCTGTCGAAGAAAGGTAGCAACCTTCTTGCGTAGTCTTTGTAAGGAATCAATCCTGATTGGTATGTGTTCCAATCTCCTTTTATCTGATTAATAACCAAGGCTGAGTCGCCGTATACGTCCAAGTTTTTGATCCTTAAATCAATTGCTTCTTCGAGACCAATGATACAAGCTTCGTATTCGGCCTCGTTGTTCGTACATTTGAACGTAAGTCGAGCGGTGAAAGGAATGTGGGTACCCTGAGGGGTAACAATTATTGCCCCAATTCCGTTTCTATAATTATTAACTGCTCCGTCAAAGATAAGTCCCCATTGGGAACCTGGTTCTGGCCCTTCACTGGGTAGCGGTTCATCGCAGTCTTTCATCTTTAGGTACATGACATCTTCGTCTGGGAAGTCAAACCCGATTGATGAGCCGAATGATCGGCTAAAATACTCCCCTTAACGGCTTTTTGAGCGTGGTAATCTATGTCATATTCTGATAACAACATCTGCCAACGGGCAATTCTTCCCGTGAGAGCAGGTTTTTCGAAGACGTACTTGATTGGATCCATTTCGGAGATTAACCAAGTAGTATGACAAATCATGTATTGGCGAAGACGTTTGGCTGCCCAAGCCAAAGCGCAACAAGTTTTCTCAAGCATCGTGTACCGAGTTTCGCAGTCGGTGAATTTCTTACTCAAATAGTAAATGGCAGACTCTTTCCATTTGGTTTCGTCTTGTTGGCCAAGTACACATCCCATTGAGTCCTCTAGAACTGTGAGGCAAATGATCAGTGGCCTTCCTTCCACTGGAGGTGATAGAATCGGAGGATTCAATAGATATTCCTTGATACTGTCAAAGGCGGTTTGACAATCTTCTGTCCAAACGCAATCCTGGTTCTTTTTGAGTAATTTGAAAATCGGCGCACATGTGGCGGTCATGAGGAATACGAATCTGGAGATGCAGTTCAAACGTCCCAGGAATCCTCTGACTTGTTTTTCAGTTTTCGGAGAAGGCATTTCTTGAATGGCCTTGACCTTGTCAGGATCAACCTCAATTCCTTTCTGGCTGATGATGAACCCTAGTAGTTTCCCTGAACGGACACCGAAGGTGCACTTGTTGGGATTCAAGCAGAGTTTGTATTTTCTCAAACGCTCGAATAGTTTCGACAGGTGGGTCACATGCTCCTCTTCTATTTTTGATTTGGAAATCATATCATCGACATATACCTCGATTTCCTTGTGTATCATGTCATGAAACAGAGTAGTCATGTCCCTTTGATAGGTTACCCCGACGTTCTTCAAGCCGAACGGCATCACCTTGTAACAAAAGGTACCCCATCGGGTAATGAACGAAGTTTTCTCCATGTCTTTCGGTGCCATTTTAATCTGATTATAGCCCGAGAACCCATCCATGAAGGAGAAAATTTTGAACTTTGCTGTACTGTCTACCAGCATGTCAATGTGTGGTAAAGGAAAGTCGTCCTTTGGACTAGCCTTGTTCAGATCCCGATAGTCGACACACATTCTGACTTTTCTGTCCTTTTTTGGGAACGGGTATGATGTTGGCTAACCATTGAGGATATTCTGATGTGGCGAGGAAACCCGCGTCAATCTGTTTCTGCACCTCCTCTTTGATTTTGATGGCCATGTCCGGGTGAGTGCGTCTCAACCTTTGCTTTACTGGCGGACATTCCAATCTTAATGGTAAGTGATGTTCCACGATGTTGGTATCCAACCCTGGCATATCCTGATAGGACCAAGCGAATACATCGGGGAATTCTTTGAGAAGCTTTATCAAACTCTCTTTGGCATTTGGACTGAGAAGTGCCCCAATCCTGATTTCTTTTCTCTCTTGTTCTGAACCCAAGTTTACCGTTTCCAACGGTTCTTTGTGAGGCTCAATGGACCTTTCCTCCTGTCTGAGTAGTCGAGAGATCTCTTCTGGAATTTTGTCATCATTTTCTTCTTCAACCTCGAATACCAGGAACTCAAAGTTGGGAGAAGGCATCGGATCGTATCTTTCAACGGGGTTTAAAACAAGCAATCTGCATGACGTGATGATTCGTATTTAGAAGAGATAGAGAAAATGCAAGTGTGTGCAGTGTATTTATTTTACTGCTTGTTTTTATTTGAATTGTTTTTTAGGATTACCATTTTCTGAAAAAGCAAAAAGAGAAAACAACAATTAATGCGGAAATTACAGAACGACGTTATTTTATTAATAAACAAGTCGGTTCTTGAAACTACAACCCTATAAAACAAAACTCTGTCCCTTTGGGCTAAGCGAAGAGGGAAAATTTACAGAAAGTGAGCCCTATCAAAACATCCATTTCACCTGGGCAGGGTGAAAGTTTAAAAAATGGCAATTACTTTGACTGATGAACGACCTTCGGAACATCGACAGCAACCCATTGGCGGCGAACTTCTCGGTGAATCACATAGTCTGGCACCTTCCTTGATTTGTCTTCAGAAATGACGCTGATTTCTGGTGGAGCGGGATCATTGGAATCTGTCTCCCAGGCAGAATTGTCGTAGGAGGATTCCTCCATTACATTTTGCAGAGCATTTGTACTCTCAGCTGTATCTCCCCATCCAGTAGGCTGGATATCTTCAAGCCTGATACGAGAGCTTACGGGCGCAGTGTACTTGACCATAAAGTCATATTTCCACTTCGTTTTCCCAGAGTGTCCCACACTTCTCTGGAACTGGAGGAGTCATCTCTCTCGATGACGTTGACCTCAGGAAAAGCATAGTTGATGAATTCAAGTCCTGCAAACGTTGCAAATTCATCTTCATGTTGAGTAGTTTCTGAATGACCTGAGTGTTGATCCCATGACATGGTGGGGACACAGGTATTCTGTTCAATGATGCTCAACTGAGTTTCGTTAGTCAGCTGACTCTCTTGCCCCAAGTTTCCTGGGTAGGGCTGCCATATTGGCAGACCATCCATTGGGCCATAGTAATTGTGGTCAAAGTTGTCTTTCATCAGAGTGTCTTCCTCTAATGAATTTGGCGGAGCACGACATTATTTCGAATCCCAATCTCCATAGATCATTTCGACGTCTGACCTTGGTATAAATCTCGGACTCTGTGCGGGATAGAAAAATGGCGTAGGCACTTTTTCCTGAGACACATAACCGTCCTCATTAAGATAGGACATCCATTCTTCATCCGTGTCAGAGGGATCTTCCTCATTGATAGCATGTACTATTTGAGACACTGGGTGAAGAAAACCTCCACTGTGGAAGAAGTTTTGAAGGGGATGAAGACTTTCATCGTTGGCAGCTGTCTAGGTACAGGTTGCAGAAAAACCAAGACCCTTCTTTGTTGCATTGCCAGTAGGAATGACAAGCTGTCCCCATCCTGTTGTATCGGTACTCTCGACCGCTTTAATAGCATCATTGTATGAGGAAATCGAGGTTCCTCCCCTGAACTGATTGTTCTTGCTTACCGACAGTGCTTGGAACTGAGTTCCAATAACCTCCTTGGGTTCTATACCAGTAGATGGTGACAAGTTACTCACAAGCAAGGCTTGTTCCCCACAAAATGTGACAAGTTGATCTTTCTTGATGAACTTTAGCTTTTGGTGGAGGGTCGAAGTGACCGCTCCAGCCTGATGTATCCAAGGTCTTCCTAATAAACAACTATACGTTGCCCGGATATCCATGACCTAGAAAGTGACTTGGAAAGTGTGAGGACCGATAGTTATGGGAAGATCCACTTCGCCGATAACTGTTTTTCTGGATCCGTCGAACGCTTTGACGACGACCTCGCTGATTCTCATCGGAGGGCCTTTGAATGATAATTGCATCAAAGTGGACTTCGGCATAACATTCAGGGCTGACCCTGTGTCTACCAGTATGCTGGCTAAAGCATCGTCCTGGCAGTTAACTGTGATATTGAGCGCCATGTTATGACGACGACCCTCTTCAGGTAATTCCTCATCACTAAATCCCAAATTATTGCAGGAAGTGATGTTAGAGACAATACTATCGAACTGTCTAATTGTTACATCCTGTTCCACAAAGGCTTGCTCCAAGACTTTCTGTAGAGCCTCCCTATGCGCTTCTGAACTGAGTAACAGTGATAATACCGAGATCTTTGAAGGAGTTTGTAACAGTTGATCAACAATGTTATATTCACTCCTTTGGATGAGCTTCAGCATCTCATCATTATTTTTTGAAAGGTCGAGATTACTGGATTGATCGAATGATGGATCGGGAGCTTCTGTCTGAAGTTCCTTTTCTTTGTTAAGTTCCCCAACCCCTCGGTTGAAGATTCTACCACTCCGTGTTACTCGACTGATGTCTGCAATGTTCACGACGGAGGGTAATGGAATTTCCTTTCCATTTTCAATTGTTGTTGCACCGTATTTGTAAGGAATAGCCTTAGTTGATTCATACGGTGTTGGTCCCGGCAGATAGATGACTATGGGAACCTTCTGATTTTTCTGACCATCATAATTAATCTCGATCCGTTCCCGGTTGGGAACTTTAGATTCGTCAAGTAGAGGGATAATGGCAAAAACATCCCTGGTCCTGTGATGACCAGAGATCGTGACAACGTCCTCAACTTGCTCGGCAAGGTAGTTCGGCGCCCAGTTGATGGGTGCAGAACCCGGATATGGACGAATTTCTCCACGATCCACCTGACCCTGAACAGCTTCTCTCACAAGGTAACACCCTTGGTTACTTTCTGAACAGACACTACAACAGTCGTAATTGTGTGGTGGCACCTAGCCACGCCCACTTTGAATACAATGTAACCTCACTAGGTTAGCTTCCACAGATCGGACATCCTGCCTCTGACGCCGAGTGGGGTTTCTGTTATTGATACTAATTTGCTGAGTATCTTCATCCTTATAAATTGGCATCCACCAGTGATTTAACAAGTGCTGAAGTGCCTCCTGGACAAGGGTACAACCTCGATCATTTTTGCAACCCACTTTACAGCTCTGATAGTCATGTGATATTAAGAATCCGAGTCAGACCTGCTCAGCATGTAACTCTACCAGGTTGGTATTCATCACGCGAATATCAAAGATCTGAACCATGTTGATTTGATAGGAATTCCTATCATGGTAGTCTTGGATCCATCCAAGATCCATCTGACGCTGGAGGGCTTCTTGTACAAAAGAGCAACCCTGTTTGTTTACCGAGCAAGTCAGACAAGAACTATAATCGTGCCACGGAAGATTATGATACCAGCTTTGCCTTAAATGCATTGCCACCAGATTGACATTCATTGTACGAATATCGTGGTTTTGAATGATGTTGGAATTCCTATAGACCATGTTAACTCTACGAACTCGGTGCTCTTGGATCCATCTGAGATCCATCTGTTCCTGCAGAGCTGCTTGCACCACAGAACATCCTTGATTGTTTTTAAAGCAGACATCAGATTGATGATAGTTATGAGGTGGCACATGGCCATATCAACTCTGTCTACAATGCATCTTGACCAGATTGGTTTTCAACAAGAGTACATCGTGAATTTGATAGACATCATTAGTCTCTCCTTCTATCAAATTGACTGCAGCCTTCTCATGTTGAGGCAGTGGGTTCGTGAGAACATTAGGATTTGTATCCTTGAAGGATAAGACCTCGCTCATAACAAGTTTTTGCACGTCGGACTTGAAATTGAGACAAGTCTCTATGTTATGCCCTGATCCTCCTTGATGGTAAGGGCAAGTTTGATCCACCTTAAACCAAAAAGGCAGATTTTCCGGTACCGTAAGAGGAGATTTAGTCTGAATGTGCCCCTTAGCAAGTAGTAATGGAAACAGCTCTGCGTACGACACGGGTATAGGATCAAATCCTGGTGGCCGTGTTGTACGGTTGTTGTTATATGGAGGACGAGCCTGCTGAAGAGGTTGTTGTGTCCTTTGCTGATCAGGTTGGCTCTGCGCAACTTGAGGTTGATACGTAGGAATAGACGCAGGGTTGATAGCAGGAGTCACAGCTGCTACCGGTTGATAACGTCGCCTTTGCTTTCCGAGAGAGATATTCCCAATATCTTGCTCTTTTTTCTTAGGGAGAGCACTACCGTATTTTTTAGTGCCACTCGATGATCCAGTGTCTTTTACCAAACGTCCTTCTCAGACAGCTTCCTCAAGACGTACCCCCATGCCAACCATTTCGGTGAAATCACTGGGCGCACTGGCAACCATTCGGTCATAGTAAAATGAGCTTAAGGTTTTTAAGAAGATCTTTGTCATCTCTTTTTCCTCCATAGGTGGACAAATTTGAGCGGCAATTTCACGCCACCTTTGAGCATACTCCTTAAAGGTTTCCTTGTCCTTTTGCGACATTGATCTGAGTTGATCTCTGTCGGGTGCCATGTGCAAATTGTATTTGTATTGTTGGACGAAGGCAGTGCCAAGATCTCTGAATGTGCTTATCGTGGCACGGTTTAAACCCATGTACCATTTTAAGGCAGCACCAGTTAAACTATCCTGAAAGTAGTGAATCAGTAGGTCCTGATTCTCCGTCTGAGCTGACATCCGCCGAGCGTACATCACCAGATGTCTTTGAGGGCAAGAGTTACCCTTGTATTTTTCAAAGTCGGGCACTTGAAATTTGTATGGGACTTTCACATTGGGGACCAGACAAAGGTCTGCGACGTCCTTTCCAAATAAATCCTGACCGCGAATGGCTTGCAGCTCCTTCTGCATTTCCAGGAACTGTTCCTAGAATTCCTCCATTCTGTCAAACATAGTTTCTTTTTTACCAGAAGGTATCTGTGGAATCTGTCCTTCCAGGATAGTGTGCACCACAGGGGGTGGTACCGTGACTATGGCAGTGAGTCTTGGCGTTTCCCGAAGTTTGTAACCTTCAGGAGTCTTCAGTATGCCCCTGGCATCTTCTCTTTCCCGAAGTTTGTAACCTTCAGGCCCAACGGCTTCTGTTGTGATTCCCTGATCTTCAGTGATCGGCAGAACATATCCTTCCGGGATATAGTTAACAGGCATGCCCCAAGGACGATCTTTCGGCATTTGATACCTAGGATCATACTTCTCCACTATGGGCGTTGAGGTGATCTCCGATATCACATTTCTTTGTAGCTGAGCTTCTGCCATGGCCTGCATGTCGTTACGAAGCTTTCTCATATCCTCTCTCAGAGCGTCGATCTCTTCTTTCAACTCTCTGTTCTCTTCCTCAAGATCATCCATCTTTTTCTGACGATTGGCCCGAGTATTGTATGAATGAGACAGTTTGACTCTAGAACCGAGACACAAACGTGAAATTCATAGATAAGAAGAATACGTGATGTGAGAATGATGAATGCAATGATTATATTAATTGTATTTTTGGTTTAATCAAAATAAACTTCGACAATTAAATTTCAAATATCAAACGGTGGGGAAACCCCTTTTTATTGAATTCAAAGGATTACAGAAATGGAAATACAGTAGATTACAAGGTGCAGAAATAGAAACCTAAACTAAGGGGTCCCGAGAGAACTCGGGTGTTGATTCTGGTATCTTCCTTTTCTTTGACCGGGGCTCTTGGGCCATTGTCGGGTTGTCATTCCTTTGCCAAGTGAAAGGAGTGAGCAAATTCCTTTGGTCATCCTGATTATCCACAGCATGTTGCTCCAAAATTTCAATCAGAGCATCCTTTTCTTTTAGTAATTGCTGTATTTTGATGCACTCTATGTCGAGGGTGCGGTACTTGTTCTTCCAAGACCTTCTCTCCTTTTGACTTTTGTTGAGAATAACATGAAGCCTTTCAGTTTTCGTCATGAAGTACATGACAGATTCCCTCGGCGGAAGAATTCTGTAACGAGGATAAGGCATCTTTAGCTTGAGAGCTCTAGTTTGTACCCAGTGGAGATAAGGCTCCACCGAGACACAGTCCGGTTTTCCTAGAGACTCTCGTCCTTTCTTATGAACATGCTTCCGAGCGTGCACTATTTCCATCTTTAGTGCTCTGTCATTTTCTCCTTCCTTGAAGAAAAGACCTTCCAGATGAACACCCCGTGGGACGTGTCTCATCGGGTATCCAAATTGACGATGAACGAGAACTGGATGGTAATTGATTCCTCCCTTAGTTCCTATAAGAGGTACGTTGGGGAAGTTTCCATAACGATCAATGATTCTGATCCCATCATAGATCCTATTACACTAATCTATATCAGAGTTGGTAAGAGACATGATCTTCTGCGATCAACGTAAGGCACTCTTGCAATCCCAAAAAGCAGCAGACTTGGGCAAGTGAGAGATAAACCATTTATAAAGCAGAGGTACACAGCATGTGATCTCCCCTCCGCTCTACAAATTCCCCAAGTGTACATAATGATACGCATCTGCGAGCAAAGTCGGCACAGGGTTTCCAATGAGAAAAACCTTAATGGAGTTAATGTCGACGAAGTTATTGATGTTGGGAAACAAAAATAACCCGTAGGTGAGCAAGACAAAGACGCTTTCAAAAGTAGTCACGTTTCCTATACTGGCAAAATACAGGGCTTTCTTTGTCAAGAACTGGGCTGGCAAACCTTGGATGCCACCCTTGGTAGTTAGGTGAGTCCTAACCTCAGACTCGTCCAAATGAATTGCTCTTGCAATGGTCTGATTCTTTGGAATTTCTTCCAGTCCAGAAAATGGAGCTCGATCTGTGATATGTAGATCAATCAGATGAGAATACTCCTCCAGCGTTGGTGCGAGCTGGTAATCCGGGAATGTGAAACAGTGATAAACCGGATCATAAAACTGAATGAGCGCGTCCATGATTCCCTCAATCACATGGACTCTTAACAGTGATAGAAAACCTCCGTGCTTGGCTCTGAAAGCCTCTTAGTTTGTGATCATTCCTGCTAACCTTCTCAAATCCTCTAGCTTTGGAACCTTGAAGGTATACCTATAGGTTCTCCTTCTACCGAAATCCATTAGTGCAATCCTTTTCTCTGATATTTGCAATCACAGTCTTAGTTTAATTTGAAAAACAGAGAGATTAGAAGAGAATTTTTTTTGAATGTTTTAATGTTTTTTAAATGAATGCATGAATGCAGCACACAAAAACATAGAAAAAACATGGGGTCAAAGGGTCGTTGTCATGAAGTCAAGGCTCTACCCATCCCCAAAGGTTTATACTAGGGTGATTTTTGTACCTGTACTCATTATCATCAGCTCCTCCCAGGAAAGCAAAACAACAAGCGGATCGCCAGCGAGTTGTAGAGCAATCTTAGAGTAAGTGCCATTCACCGAGAATAGATCACCAGCCTCAAATGAGGGTAGTATCACGTAACAACTATTCCCGATAGTTTCCGCACTACAAAAGGGTTTGGATCCTCAGCTTCTTAGACATCACAATCGGCCCATTGTCTAGGTGAGAGAATGGGTTGCATTGGTCAGCCTCCACTGAGGTTGATGGTCGACCCCGTCGCCATCACTTATCTTAAGTGTATACTCAATCTTTCCACATGCGGCATCACACGCATTCCCGTTAGCAGAAAAATAAACACGTATAGCAATTAGGAAAAGCAGTATATATATTTGTCCTAATCATCCTAGACCTTTAAAGCTATGAATCCTAAGTTCCTAACAGAAATGGGTTCCCCGGCGGAAGCCACAATCTGTGGTTTTCACATAAGTGAAGATAAAAAGGTTTAGAAATCGAGCCCCACGGTGGGCGCCATTTTTCTTGTAGCGAGCGATTTTAGACGCGGTTCTTAAGCGCTGGTCGCTCTCTGCGGTTGAGTTTTAACTACAGGTCGATTCATTTTTTATCCTATTGTGAGCTGAATAAGGAAGGGAAATAGATGTCTCCAATTAACCCTGCTTGTATACTGAGTTTAAACAGCGGTCTGTTAGGTTACAGATGCGATCAATGTGGTGGGGCCTTTGTACTGGCTATTTGTATTTTCGCCAATACTGATTTCTCTCTCTTTTGTTAGGATACTGCTTCAGATTAGGATATATGGGATTTTGGGTTTTTGTTTAGTGTGCTCGCTAAGATTTTTCTTTCAATCTTATGCCTACGTATTCCCGTTTACCGAAACAGGGAAATCAGAGCGTTCGTAGTTCCTCCTATTCTATGGGAGGAAATGGTTGTTTTGGTGTATTGTTCAAAGCCTAAGACGTGAAGCGAAATGTGGTTTGTATCTTGTTCAAAGCCCAAGTTGTGAAGCTGAAGGTGTTGACCTTAGAGAGAATTTGTCATCTCTAAAGGGGTCTGTTTGTCACAACTGTTGGGTGACTGCCTGTAGAGAAGGATTACTTTAACTGGGATTTGTGAATCCGGCAATGCCATAATTTCCTTTATAGGGTTTTTTTTAACCTGAAGGAGAAGACTTTAACTCAGTGTAGAGCAATGCCATCTTTCCTTAGGAATTTCTCATACTAAAAGAGGGACATTGGCATGGATGTAGATGATCCAGAGGCTTGCCGCTTACAGTGATTAGATGAAGGGGAAGGAGTTGTTGATGTTTGTGTACTGTGAACGAGGCACAACTTTGATGCTAAAAGGTTGATTATATCAACCAGTGGTTTTCTTATACAAAGCCTAAGAGGAGGCTAATATGTGTCTCGTACAAAGCCCGAGAGAGAGGCTAAAAGGTTTTGACTCAACGAGGGAATCTTTTTGTATCTCGTATAAAGCCCGAGATGGAGGCTATTTGACTCAGCAAGAGACTTTTTTGTATCTCGTACGAAGCCTGAGATGGAGGTTGTTGTTTATTTGGCTCAATAAGAACCTTTTTGTATCTTCTTCTAAAGCCCGAGATGGAGGCAAAAGGGTGATTGACTCAATGAGGGAGTCTCTTATGTGTCTCGTACAAAGCCCGAGAGAGAGGCTAAACGACGTTTGACTCCGCTGGGGAGAATCATTGTACAAAGCCCAAGAGGAGGCTATTGTAACTGGAGAAAGATCATTATACAAAGCCTAAGAGAAGGCTATGGTTACTGTTTCAGTTGAGTGACAGGTCCGATATACTGATTTAAAGAGAAAATCAGTTTTTATATGAGCAACACTATACTCGAGGATTTGATCCAAGGATCCGGGTTATTCCTGTTCTTTAAGGAAGTGGGAAATCCGAAGGGTATTGAGACTGTCCGAGTCTACGGGTTCCTTCCTATTCTTGAAGGGTGCTTGAGAATGTCTTTGAGACTCAAGGATATTAGACTGTCCAAGTCTAGAGTTTTATCTTTTGTACCATGCTTTGAGAAACAGTAGTAGACTCTATGAAAGGACTGTTCTATGCAGATGACTAAGTTCTGTTCCTATACCTCTAGGAGGTCGTCGGGATAATTTGTACGAAGCCCAAGAGGAGGCTGGAAACTTTTAAGAAGCCGACGGGTCCTTGTACTAAGCCCAAGAGGAGGCTATCATTCTCGGAGGAAGAGATCATTATACGAAGCCTAAGAGGAGGCTGTGAATAGTTCTAAGAAGCCGTAGGGTCCTTGTACTAAGCCCAAGAGGATGCGAGGTCGCTTTTAGGAAGCCTGTGGGTCCTTGTACGATGCCCAAGAGGAGGCCGATGCTTTTAAGAAGCCCGTGGGTCCCCAAACCCTGAGAAATTCAAGGCAAGCTATTCACAAGGAATAGATCAAGTCAGGAAAGTTCAAGAATTTGGAAGAAACTCAAAGATGCCATTCACGGAGAATACATTCATCTCTGGGAGTAGAGTTTCTTGACAATTCCTAATGAGGACAGCCGCAGAGAAGACTGTATCTGGTGGTCTTATTGGGGATCTAGTTGTCTATTTCTACGAATAAACGAAACGGCGTCACCTAGTTCTAGACGTAGTTGCCGGGGAAACTCTAAATATCTATACTATTATTACACAGTTGATATGAGTTTATGAAAGAAGACTTACAGCGAAACAACCCCACAATACAGTTATATGAATATGAAAGCGGTAAATGAAAGCGTGTAAACACTTACTCGGTTGTAGAGCTTCCATGCTGTTTGGTTAGTTGTTCAACAAAGAAAGATTGAAAACAACAGTATATTCAAAATCAAAGGAGAAAGTGCTTTGAAAAAGAAAGATTGGGGCTTACAGCTCAAGGTGAGGCCCAGGGTTTTATCAGTGATTTTACTGTTGAATTCGTACAGAGGGACATATACAAGTGACTGTGGCCCAAAAAAGGTTTTCTGTACAAAGGATGGGTCTTATACTCTCTCAAGAGGCCCAAAAGGTTTAAAGAAAGAGAGTGGGGCTTATAACACAAGGGTAGACCCAATTTGTTTTTCCGTTTAAAATGGTGATCGCGCCGAGGTTTTCTTTTAACACGAAAGGACTTATACAATAAGTGAGGCCCAAAGTTTTTGGTTAAAAAGGGGGTTGGGACTTACACTCTATTAGAGGCCCAAAAGTTTTGAATGGGTCTTATAGCTCAAGGAGACGGCCAAGGTTATTTTTCAAAAGGCGACGATCGCGCCATTTGTTTTTGACGGTATCGGGACTTATATAATGCACTGAGGCCCAAAAATGATTTGGTCAAAAAAAGGATTGGGTCTTACACTCTATTAGAGGCCCAAAAGTTTTGAATTGGTCTTATAGCTCAAGGAGAGGCCCAGAAGGTTTTTTCAAAAGGCGATGATTGCGCCGTTTGTTTTTGATGGTATCGGGACTTATACAATACACTGAGGCCCAAAAATGGTTTGGTCAGAAAAAGATTGGGTCTTACACTCTATTAGAGGCCCATGAGTGTTTGACAATGATTTGTTTGAGTGAAAATCAAAGAAACCCTAATTTTATTCTTTAAAAGTAAATATTTAAAGAAAATCAATGAAAAATACCAAATAGGTTTGAATAAACCACTTGTGATTTTTGTTTAAGGTTTGAAAAATGAGGTATAAATCACAAGAGATATTAAAACTCATTTGGTCTTGACTTTTCAAGATGAATATTCATTTAAAAATATTTAAAAAACAAATAAAAGAAATTTATTCACAAAAATACTAATTATATTAAATAAATAATATAAACTCAATTTTTTTGTGGAATAAAATATTTCAACATTTTTGTGATTTTTTTACAAAAAGAAACAATAAAAAATAATTAAAATTGAAAGAGTTATTAATTTACCAATTAATTAATAAACCATGAAAAATTGGAAAAAATGGCAAAATGTGAAAAAACACAAAATGGCATAGGTGGGGTTTGAACCCAAGACCTCAAGGTTACAAGGCGCGCGCCTTACCACTGGGGTGGTGATACATCCATTGTTTGAAACAAAACAACAAATATACAAGTCATGCCTTGGTTTTAGGCCTGGCCCAAGGCAAGTTTTGGCTCAGAAACGTGAAGGTCATAACTTTCTCAATTCTTAATAGTTTGAGACAAAATTTATATGCATTTGGACCAGAATTTCATAAGGAATCCAATGGTGGTGGTAGTTTTTTCAGATCACACTCCCTCCTCAAAACCCGATAGTGGTTTTGAAAATGACCTATAAATGCATTTTCTATGCTACAACTTGGTACAAGCATGGATTACATGGTGAATTAGCTCAAACACAACATATACAACATGTATGAGATGTTTATGATTAGTGGACTTCAAAGCATTGCATGATTCAAAGATTCCAAGTTGTGAGGCTTACCTCTTTTTTTGAGATTTTGGAGCTTTTGTGCAATCTGTCAAACCTCTTATTCCAGAAATGATTTGATGCTTTAGACACACTCAAATGATCCCTTAGAAGCTTTTAGGATGATTGGAATTGACTGGTACCTGCAAAAACGCAAACAGTCCCTTTCTTGCAAAAGGGGTTAAAAGTGACCAAAATAGCAACTCTCTCAAATGGTGTTCCAGATGAGGGGAACCATTTAGGACAGTTCAAGGATGATATTTGGAGTGTGTTTGAGGTTTTATCTGGTTTAAAAAGTGACTGAATCAAGACATGGCTTGAAAAATTCAAACAAAGCCTATTTTGAGGTTTTGAGAGGTGACTTTGTGATTTTGTGATTACAAGTCACTTGTGATAGTTTGCACAGCTTACATATAATATATATGAGGTGTGTGTGTGATTGATTGTGATGGAAAAGCTCTCAAGCTCAAAAACTCAAAGTTGCCTTGCTAAAGAAGGCATTATTGCCAAGAGAATGAGGTTTTGAGGAAAACATCTGTTTGATGGCTTTGGTGTACTCAAACTGATCACAATTGAGCTCTATTTATAGCTAGATCAGGTTTGTTTTGGGATCCACAGTGAATGGCAACTGCAGCAGGTGTTTGTTCAATGTTGGCCAATGGAAATCCAAGTCTCCTCTAGCCATTGACTAGAGGTTAGGGCATAGGGCTGTGGTTCCCTTGGTCTTGGATAAGTCTTGACTGAATTCAGTTGAGAATGGCTCAGTCCATGCCACCTTGATGCTTCCATTGAATGCTCCAATCCAAAATTGGAGTCTTGTCCCTATTTTGGCCATTCTAGGTTCAACATGCTATTTCTTGTTCCAAAGACTTTGGAGGCTTGGCTCAGTGATTGTCCCCTTTAGATTCAATCCTCAAAGGTGTCCAAGTGGATAGGAGCATTTGGATTTGGCTGATTTTGGCAAATCGAGCAAAAATGCAAATTCTGCCTTGCCTTGGCAGATTTCAGCAAGGCAACTTTCCAATGTCATATCTCATGGCCCAAATTGAATTTGGTAATGATCTTGGCCATTTTGGAAAGCCCTTACATGCTACAACAACTGTTTGAACATGTTTGGTTTTGATCTCTTTTGAATCCAAGTGAAAAATCCCCCTACATTTGGCAAAAAGTAGGGTAAAATCTGACTTAGTGAAATTTTCACTAAGTGTTGGAACAAAGTGACTTTTCTTGATTTTGATCACTCCATAACTCAAAATCCATGAGGAATTGGAATTAGGTCTAGTTGAAGTTTTTGTAGAGGGCAATGTGATCTACAAATCAAGCTTTGGATGGGAGAAAATGGCTTTGTGGTTTAGGAGTTATGACCCTCCAAAGTTGGTACCCTAGCCACTTTATTTTTAACTTAGAAAATTTTCTAAGTTTTTATGGTTACCCCTTTTACAAGTTATCCCACTTTCTTTGATTTTTCTTGATGAATGATGATTCAAATCATACATTAACATCATTTTAAGGTTAAAAATCCATTTTGGTGAAAAATCTCAAAAAGTCAAAGTTGACTTTTGTGCATAGTTGACTTTTTATCCGATGAATTCCAAACTGTGCAATTCTTCAGTAAATCATGTCCTTGACCTAAATCAAACTCGATGGACATGTTCCATGGGTGTCATAGGGTATATTGATGCATGTCATGGGGCTTGGGAGCATGTCCTGGTCAAAAGTCAAAGTTATAGTTGACTTTTTCCTTAAAACCCTAACTGTGGTGCAGATGAAACTGAGACTTGTTGCTCAAACCTCTTGGATTAATCCATTGTTCCAAATGGATCAACATAGTTCATTAGAGACCCTCAAACCCTCTCTTGAGGTCTTGGCTCATGGTTTGTCCCAAAAGTCAACTTAGGGGTGAATTAGGTCAAGAAACCCTAATTCCTGATTTTTGATGAATGCATCCCCTGAGGCAAAATTGACTTGATGATTGGGTCCATGAGGTTCCATGGAGTATATTAGGTTATGTTTTGGATCATTGGCTTGTGCCCAGATGAAAAATTTCCATCTAGAGGCCCTGGTCGACCAAAACCCTAATTTGGTGACACTGTCGATCTTGAGACTTGATCCACCTAGAAGGGAGCAGCCTTGTGCTTGATCCTTGATGTGGGAGTTCTTTTGATCCATTGTGGATGTTAGACAAGTTTAAGATCATGTCATTCCTTGATTGATCCTTTGTCTAAGAACTCTGAGAGGGCTTGAAACCCTAATTCTTGATTGTAGTGAATGCTCACCCATCTTTGGGGAGACTGATGAGGCATGAAAGTACATCCATATTGTGATGATGATTTGCACAATGATGGGAAATCTAAGTGGTCAAAATTTGTGGCATGACACTATCCCCTTTGTAAATAAACCTTTTTTGGGCCTCAGTCATTGTATAAGTCCCTATGTGGTTTTCAAAATAACGACGCGATCGTCGCCTTTTCGAAAGAAATCATTTGGGCCTCTCCTTGAGTATAAGCCCCAAACTTCCTTTGAAAACAACTTTCTTTTTTTTATTTAGATTCAAATTCAAAGTGTTATCAAAACTTTTTTCAATTTCTTGAATAACTAACCATACAGTTGTGGTAACAATGCTGGAGCTTGTACACCTATAAGTTCTACTATTTTCTTCAACATACTTGTTTATATATTTCATCTGTATATATATGCTTGTATATACTTGCTTAGAGTTTTCCCCAAAAATTAGGTCTAGGTCTAGACCAAACCAGTGGTTACTCTTTCAACACAGTCAAAACTAGTTCCCCATAGGAAATTCCAGATACAGTCTTGCCTCCTCTTGGGCTTATACAATATGGAACAGAGAAAGGAATTATTCCCGGTGAAACTTTTCTCAAGACTGTCACAACTTAGAAATATTTGTACAAGAAATTCACTTCCCCAAAGAGGATTATTCCCGGTGAAACCTCTTTTGAATTTCTTCAAACCTTAGAACTATTCACTAAAGAAAGGATTATTCCCGGTGAAACCTTTCTAGAACTTTTCTTAGGCTTGGACCCACAGGCTTCCTAAAAGCATCCTCAGTCTCCTCTTGGGCTTTGTACAAGGACCCTCAGGCTTTTTAGAAGTTCTCAGCCTCCTCTTGGGCTTAATACAAGGACCCGAAGACCTCCTGCAGGTATAGGACAAAACCTAGTCATCTTTTGCTAGTTCAATTCTCCAGTGAGTCAGAACATCAGACCAGTTTAGGGTTGATTCTAATCCTTTAAAACATCAGCCTCCTCTTGGGCTTCATACAAAGATCTTTCTCTAGTTAAGATAAAACCTCTTCATACTAGTAGACTTGGAAAGTCTCATCTCCTCTTAGATCTCAAAGAAACCCTCAAGTTTCCTAAAAGCTCAGGAAAAAACCTGACCATTTCATCAATTCACCAACAGAGTTTAAACCTTTCACTCTAAGTTCCCCATCTAGGGTCAACTTGCCATCAATAGAACATTAACAGAATCAGAACCTCATGGTCTCTAATATTTTAACTCTTCTGTAATCCTCAGCAAGAGTTGATTCCCCAATTTGGACCTGCCTCTGGATCTCAATAATCCTCAGAAGAAGCTAGCCTCCTCTTAAGCTTTATATAAGGAATTCCCCAACCAGCCTCCTCTTAGGCTTTGTATAATGATTTTTCCTTAGCTGAATTAGTCTCAATATTGGGCTTTACATAACATATTCTCCAGCTGAGTCAATACCTTTTAGCCTCAATCATGGGCTTTGTACAAGACAGATAAAACCTCTCCCCAGTGGAGTCAATTCTTTTAGCCTCAATCTTGGGCTTTGTACAAGACAGATAAAATATTCCCCAAAAGCGCAATCTCTTTTCAGCCTCAATCTTGGGCTTTGTACAAGGCAGATACCAAATCAACCCTAAACAAAATCAACCTTTTAGCTTCAACCTTGGGCTTTGATCAAAGCACACAAAAACCAAAATCCCCTCAGAGAAAATCAAGAGTTCTCTCTGTAGGAAAGCATTTCTCTATACATCACACATCAAAACAGACAAAATAATAAAAACCCTAATCCCAGATAACTGCTGTAAGTGGCACACTTGTTGATTCAAAAATCAAAGTTGTGGTCCCTCTTTTATCCTGGTAAACTTCCTCTTTCATCTAATTTCTGTAAGCAGCAAGCCTCTGGATTATTTACATCCAAGCCCTTGTCCCTCTCTTAGCATGTAAAGACTCCTAAGGAAAAATGGTATTGCTCAACACTGAGTTAAAGTTTCCTCCTTCAGGACATCTCCCTTGTAAAGGAAATTATGGCATTACTGGATTCTTATATCTCAGTTAAAGTAATTCCCCTTTATAACCGAGGCATTGTAGTAACTAGTATTCCACGTGTTTGCTAGAGTGAGATGGTCCCCCTTCTCTCTAGGAAGCTTAACGTGTTTCTTTTCCCCTGTTTGTGTCACAAATTAGGGTTTCTCTTTCCCCTTAGGGTTTTCAATTCCCTTTCTTGTTAAAGGTTTTTTCGGCGCCTCGCCTCTCTTCCAGCTTTCCTGGTTTTGATTCTTGTTCCACCTTGTATCATGGAGAAATGGAGATCTATAACACTGTCCAAGGAGGAAGAAGAAGGAGTAGTAGCTGCGGAAAATGAGATTCAAGAAGACGATTCCTTTCAGAGAACTCTTGCGGGCAAAGTGTGGACGGAGAGTGGCTTCAACTCGAGAGCATTTAAATCCACGATGCAGACTGCTTGGAGGTTGAAGAATCCGGTGGAAATCCAAGATCTGAGCAAGAACCTGTTCATTTTCAAATTTTCGACGAAAAGAGATTTAGAGTTTGTACTGAAGAGTGCTCCATGGAGTTTTGATAGAGCTTTGCTGGTCCTTAATCGAAGTTCTGGTGAGGAACAACCCTCTGACATGAACATGCATTTCGCCTCTTTCTGGGTCAGAATTTATGAGCTACCGCTGAAGTTGAGAACCGAAGGTATGGCGAGGAAAATAGGAAATATCGTTGGCGAATTTGAGGAGATGGACACAAAGGATATTCATCGCAATGGAAGATTTCTGCGCATTAGGGTGAGTATTAACCTGAAAGACCCCTTGAAGAGAGGAACACTGGTGAAATTCAAAGAAAAAAATTTACGGGTTCATTTCAAATACGAGAGGCTCCCGACATTCTGTTTTGTGTGTGGCAAGATAGGGCATCAAATTAAGGATTGCGAGTCGATAGAGGAGTTGGGAGAGGGTGGCTATGACGATATTGAAGAAAATGATATGTCCTATGGTCAGTGGCTGAGAGCTTCCCCTTTGCCAAAATTGGGAGAAGATTCAAATAAAAGAGATTCTGGGTCGAGTACGTGCAGCAAGGAGTTGTTCAACATTTCCTCCAGTCATAGTCGTTGTGAGCCAAGTGATAAGAAGAGAGCGGAGGAGGCGGAAGTCCAACAACAACCAGGGGTGAAAGGTAAAAATGACGTGAATCCTGTGGTGGAAAATGCTCAGAAAAATAAACAAGTTGAAATTGAGACGGTGGCTGAATCACTTGGTGCTGTGGTAATCTCGCCAGAAAATCAAGCAGTGGTGAATACGGGTGAGGTGGAGACGGGTGAGGTGACAACAATACCAAAGAGGAAATTGTCCAGAAGGACAGGCTCAAAAATTGGTGGATCGTCCCTTGGGAAAAACCCTAAGGCGACGAAGGCAAAATGAGAATTGGTGGATGTGATGATTACTGAGGGATATGTGGAAGAATGCATTGGTGGAGACAAGAAGAGGAAACAAGATGAAGGAGGATTGACGATTCAGAAAAGTATACCAGAGGTGGTGTTGGTTAACCAACACCGCCTAGAACAATGAAAACCTTATCTTGGAACTGCAGGGGCTTGGGGAGCCGTCGTGCAGTTCGAGGCCTTGTGAGGCTTCTTCGTCTAGAGAACCCCCAGCTAGTCTTTCTGATGGAGACTAAATTAAAGTCAGAGGAATTTTCAGAAGTGTTCAAGAAGTTCAGGTTCAAAGATTCGGTGGTGGTGGACTGTAGAGGTTCTAGAAAAGAGAGGGCTGGTGGCTTATGTTTAATGTGGACTGAATTGGTGGATATTTCTATTAGCTCCAAATCTCCTAATCACATTGCTGGTGCTTGTCAACTGGTTGATGAGGATGCGGCCTAGGATTTCAGTGGTGTCTATGGTTACCCGGATGACAATAGGAAGAGGGAGACTTGGGAGTTGGTTAAGTCTTTGGTATCTAATGGGGGAGAAAAGATGATCTTGTTTGGCGACTTTAATGATGTTTCGTGCGATGCGGATAAGAGAGGTGGGTTGAGTAGGTCTTTATCTCAGTTGAATTGGAGTAGGAATACGATTAATTTGTTGAATTTGGAGGAGCTCAAGTTTGAAGGTTACCATTTTACTTGGTCGAATGGCAGGAAAGGAGAGGCTAACATTCAATGTCGTCTCAATAAGGCTTTTGGTACCCAATCCTTTCTGAGGTTTTTCACTTTGTCAAAAGTCTCTCACCTGGGTAGATTCGGCTCTGATCATGCTGCTATTATGATTAGGATTCAAAAGTAGGTTGAGGAAACTAAAAAACCTTGTTTGTTCAGGTTTGAAGAAGTCTGGGCTAAGGATAGTAGATGCGAAGAGCTGGTGAAGCGGCTGTGGGAAGGTAATCAGGGCTCGGTGATCCAGAAAGCTAGGAGCATCCAAGATCTTCAGTATGTTTTCAAAGAGTATCGCACGAGCAACATTGCAAAAGAACTAAAAAGGTTGGATGAGTTGCTCAAGGAAGACAGGCGTTGGTCTAGTGATCCTGAAGAGATGAAGTGTTATAGAGCTCTTGAAAATCAAAAGAATAAACTTTTAAGGGCGGAGGAAACTATGTGGCGGTAGCGAAGCAGAGCTATTTGGCTTAAAGATGGGGATAGAAATACTAGGTTCTTCCATGGTAAGGCCGATCAACGTCGCAGAACCAACACAATAAAAAGACTTAAGGATGGTAGTGATGTCTGGAAGTATGGTTGGGATAATTGTGAAAAGATTTTGGTGAACTATTTTTCTGACATTTTCTCTTCCTCCAATCCCTCCAACATGTCTCAGGTTTATAGCCAGGTTAAGGGCAGGCTGGATGCGTCCCAAGTTCTAATGCTAAATGAGCCTTTTACTGTAGGTGAGGTTGTTAATGCTGTTTTGCAAATGAACCCATCTAAAGCCCCTGGGCCGGATGGATTACCAGCTTTATTTTATCAGAAGTTCTGGAACTTGGTGGGTGATGATATTACTAGGCTGTCCTTAGACATCCTTAACAACAACAGGAGTCCAGCTGATATTAATTCCACTTTCATTACCTTGATTCCGAAGCAGAAGAATCCGGCCAGCCTAGCTAACTTTCGTCCTATTAGTCTCTGCAATGTCACGATGAAGATTGTTTCTAAAACAATTGCCAACAGGTTTAAGGAGGTGCTCCCGAAGGTGGTGAGTGAGGAGCAAAGTGCTTTTGTCAAGGGTCGGTCAATTACGGATAATGCTTTAATTGCTATGGAGTGCTTCCATTGGATGAAAAACAAGAAGAAAGGAAAGAAGGGGATCATGGCTCTAAAGTTGGACATGGCTAAGGCGTATGATAGAATGGAATGGGATTTTGTGGTGGAGACTCTCAAGGCGATGAACTTTCCAATTCAACTGGTTGGGCTGATCAAGAACTGTATCTCTTCTGTCTCTTACAAGATCATAATCAATGGCCAGCCAAGTAGGAGTATTTCTCCTACCAGGGGTCTCCGTCAAGGAGATCCTCTCTCACCCTATTTGTTTGTTCTTTGTGCAGATGTTCTGTCTGGAATGTTGAAGACGGCGGCGGAGTCGAAGAAGATTCATGGCATAAAGGTGGCAAGAAAGGCTCCCACTATTTCGCACCTTTTCTTCGCAGACGATAGCTTATTATTTGCTCGTGCGAATGAGTTTGAAGCTGCTCAGATTCTTTCTATTATTGGCAGGTATCAAGAGGCCTCGGGACAGCTGGTGAATATTGATAAATCAGAAATCTCGTTTAGTAGGAACTTGGAGGAGGATTGCAAGGATCAGATTCATCGTAAGTTGGGGTTCAAAGGTGTCGAATCTCATGTGAAGTATTTAGGTTTGCCGGTGGTTTTCGAAATATCGAAGAAAGAGGTGTTTCAGTTGGTGATTGATCGGGTTTGGAAAAAGGTTAAAGGCTGGAAAGAAGGTTTTTTGTCTAAGGCTGGGAAAGAAGTTTTGATTAAGGCGGTCGCGCAAGCTATTCCTACCTATATAATGAGTTGTTACAGGCTGCCGGAGCAGTGTTGCAAGGAGATTGAGAGGATCTTGGCTAGATTCTGGTGGGGGGCGAAAGGGATGGATAAGAAAATTCATTGGTTGAGTTGGGAAAAGCTTTCTCAAAGAAAATGGAAAGGGGGTTTAGGGTTCCGTAACATTCAAGATTTTAATCTCAGTCTTCTTGGAAAATAATTGTGGCGTCTGTTACAGGGTGATGGGTCCTTGTTTGAGCGCTTTTTCAAGAGCAGGTATTATCCCCGTTGCACGGTGCTGGAGGCTGTTGTTGGTATTATGCCTAGCTACGGATGGCATAGTATGTTGGGAGCGAAAGAAGTGATTTTGGGTGGGAGTTATTGGAGAATTGGCAATGGTGAGTCCGTGAGAATTCTTGAGGACAATTGGATCCCCTCATGTCCTAGTTTTCATCCGAAGGTGGGGCCGTTGGGTCTTCAAGGGAAGTCTAAAGTTTCTGACCTTATTATTACTGAGGCTAGTTGCTGGGATTTGTGCGCTCTGAATGAGGCTTTTGCGGTTGATGTGACAGCTCAAATTGCTAGTATCCCTATTTCTATTAGGCTTCCTCTTAATATGTTGTTATGGAAGCTTGAGAAGAGTGGGGAGTTTTCTGTTAAATCAGCCTACCATTGGTTGGACGATAATAGAAGAGCAAAGCTGGCAGATTCTTCTAGGGGCGGAGGAACGGTTAATTGGAAAGAGTTTTGGAAGGTGGACGTTAATCCCCGAATCAAGAATTTTATGTGGTGTCTTGTTAAGGACATCCTTCCTACTAAATCCAATCTATGGAAGAAAGGTACGGTTATTGATGATTGTTGTCCTTTTTGCAATTATTTCTCTGAAAACTCTACTCATCTTTTTCTTAGTTGCAATGTTGCGAAACGAACCTTCTTTGCCCTTCCCTCTTACCTGCGGCTCCCCCCGGCTGGAAATATTCTGGATTGGTTGGATGATTTATTTGCTAGGAAGGAAGTTCTTTTGGCTGAAACAGTTTTTACCAGCTTGTGGTTCATTTGGAAGGCTAGGAATGATGTCGTGTTTAACTCCGTTCCGCGGGATCCGGTCTCTTTGGCTAGCGATATTTGGAGGCACGTGGGAGAGCATATCCGTATCCATTCTGAGAGTTCTAGGAAGGAGATGATTTGTACGAGTTTGGATAAGTGTGGGAGGTGGAGTGTCCAAACTGACGCAGGGTGCTTTGATAATGGTTCGGTTGCGTTTGGTTGCGTTATCCGGGATCCTAATAATGATGTTTTTTGGTCAGCTACTCGTCGGGATCATATTTGCGTCTCTCCGGTCATGGCTGAGGCTTTGGGGATCCGTTGGGGGTTTACAGGTTGCTAAGGGCCTTGGTTTATCAGATGTCTCTTTCCAGTCTGATGCAAATGTTGTGGTGGATTGTGTTAATGAGTGTGATTTTCTTGTGGAGATCGATCACATTGTTTTAGATTGTAGGTCCTTGCTATTTGATAGTTGTAATTCTTCGTTGTTTTTCATTAGTAGGAATCTGAACTCTATTGCTCACTCCTTGGTGGGTTTGGGCAAGATCATTGGATCGCATTTGTGGTCTAATTGTCTCCCCCGTTTTAGTTCCTCTGCTGGTGTAGCCTGTTTTGGCATTGGTTTCTAGTTAATGAAAGTTTTCTATTCAAAAAAAAAATTCCCTTTATAACCAAATACCCCAACAACTGTGATGAACATGTGAGATATCTCCCTTTAGAGATGACAAATTCTCTCTCAGTCAGACCTTTAGCTTCAATCTTGAGCTTTGAACAAGACACAAATAACGTCTAGCTTCAATCTTGGGCTTTGAACAAGACACTAAACATCTTTCCTCCCATAGAATAGGAGGAACTACGATTGCTCTGATTTCCTTATTATTTTTACGTGAATACATAGGCATAAGATTGCGAAATCTTAGCGAGCACACCAATAAAAAACCTTAGGTCCAGTACATTACCAAAAACGTCAAAAAACCAGAAAACAACAAAAATACTCTCTCAACTTTCCCAATTTATAACAGATAAACACCAGTAAGTAGATAATAGAAGAACATGCCAAACGATCTATGGATAACCATATATACACTGGCTAATTAACAACTTCCCTTTGTATAACCTGACCCCAGACCCCCCAATCTCTTAGCATTTGTTAAAGAAAACATTTGCGTGCAAGGTTAGTTTTAGATAGCTTCCCTTTCCTTTTCAGCTTCATAGGATAAATAAGAAATCAGAAAGTAGCACCCAATTCCAACCAATGCGGTAAGGTGGTCGCGTCACTGACAAAAATCACACGCTACATCGGTGAAACCCTTTCTTGAACCTTTCTCAGGCTTGGACCCACAGGCTTCCTAGAAGCATCCCCAACCTCCTCTTGGGCTTCATACAAGGACCCACAGGATTTCTAGAAGCATCCCTAGCCTCCTCTTGGGCTTCATACAAGGACTCTTAGGCTTCCTAAAAGCATAGGATAGATCATAATCATCACATATCCCTACACCAGTCCCCAGGAGAGTCAGAACCTCTAAGGAATTTTGAGCCTATCATTCTCAAAATGGCTCTTCTGATCCTCAACAAAGCCGGTTTTCATCTTTAAAATCCCCAACCAGGACCATATTATCACCAACAAATCCCCAAAAGTATCAGAACCTCATGGCATCTGATAAATCAACTCTTCTTCAATCACCAGCAAGAATTGGTTCCCCTTTTATCCCCCAAAACAATATAGACCTTCCAATGGATTCAAATAATCCTCAGCAAGAGTCAGCTTTCTCTTAGGCTTTATATAATGATTCTCCCAGTTAGCCTCAATCTTGGGCTTTATACAAGATAAATATAATACTCCCCAGTTGAGTCACTTTTTTAAAACTTCAGCTTCAAGCTTGGGCTTTGATCAAGGCACAAAATCCATCATCCCCACAGATGAGACCATGAGTCCTCTCTGTAAGAGGATATTTCCTCTATACATCACATTTCAAAACCAGCAATCAAAAAACCTTTTCCCAAATAAATTGTTGTAAGTGGCACACTTGTTGATTCAAAATCCAAGATGGAGTCCCTCCTTTATCCTGGTTAAAATTTCTCTTTCATCTAAGTGATGTAAGTGGCCAGCCTCTGGATTATATACATCCATGTTAATGTCCCTCTCTTAGCATGCAGAGACTTATAAAGGAAGATGTGGCATTACTGGATTCTACATATCTTAGTTAAAGCAACTTCCCTTATATCCAATTACTTAATGTCTGTGATGAATAGGTAAGATATCTCCCTTTAGAGATGACAAATTCTCTCTCAGTCAAACTTTAGCTTCAATCTTGGGCTTTAAACAAGACACAAACAGACTTTTAGCTTCAATCTTGGGCTTTGAACAAGATACCAAACTTTTTTCCTCCTCCCATAGAATAGGAGGAACTACGATTGCTCTGATTTCCCCGAATCTCTTTACGCGAATACGTAGGCATAAGATTGTGAAATCTTAGCGAGCACATTAATAAAAAACTTTAGATCCAGTACCTTCCCAAAAACAATAGAAAACCCAAAACAACAAAAAAATCAATTCCTCAGCTTTCCTAAGATAGAAACTTTCACTGTTCAACAGTAAATGAATCCAAACAACTAAGCAATTCAATAGAAAAACAAATGTAAATAAAGGTTCCTATAGATTACAATAGATACACTGGGTGTTAACAGCTTCCCTTTGTATAACCAACCCCCGATTCCAGATCTCTTCGCATTTGTAAGGGAAAACACTTGCGTGCAGGGTTAGTTTGAGATATCTTCCCCTTCCTTTTAAGCTTCATAGGATAAATATTATAAATCAGAAAGTAGCACCAAAAAGCGGTAGTGGTCGCGTCACAAAAACCAAGCTACAGAAAAATGGCGACTCTGCTGGGAACTTTACCATCCCCTAAGAGGGTTAAGCCTTGCATTGCATATTTTTGACTGTTTTACTTACTTTCCCATGTAATGTCGTTTACTGTTTTCCATCATACTATTTGTTTATTTTCCATAGTTGTTTAAATTACCGCTATCTGGGAATGTGATTAATACACATGTGGTGAGTCAAAAAGTCCTTAGTGGGCTTGAGAGCATATTTTAAGATAGGAGGTGGCAGATTCAAGAAGGCTTATAGGGAGTGAATCCCGACCAAGCTAACTTGAAAGTCCGCCAAATCAATGGAGGTACCCTTTTGGAATTACTGATGTTGAACGAGCAAGTCGTGAAAACATTACTTTTTCCACTGGGCACCCACGAAGCCGAGGATTAGTAAATATTCGACCTTAAACATTTTTTAGGATGTAGTGTGGTGACTATCGGGAATACTTGACATGCGATACTACGCTCGAATGAGATTCATCTAAAAGATATAACAACTCTCATGAGTCAATCGGTTTGCTGGTAATATTTTAAGAGGCGTCAATGATTTTGAGAACTTTGTTAGAACCCGTTCTACAGGTACAAAAACAAAACCCTTAGCACATAATATTTCGGGGATTGGGTATACCCATAGCTCTGTCCACGCTCAATGAACCCTTAAACCCATGTTTTCATATACTTGTGTTTGCTGCATTCATGCATTCATACATTCATAAAAAAAAATCTCTCTTTTCAAATCTTTCAAAAGAACTAAGGGGATGTTGCAAATATCAGAAACTGTGTTATGGATTTCGGTAGAAGAAAAAACCAGAAGTACACCTTCAAAAGTCCAAGACTTGAGGACCTGAGGAAATTAGGTAGGTTGATTACTAATCCAGAAGCTTTCAGAGCTAAGTACGGAGAAGTCCTAGTTACATTGGTTCAGTTTTATGATCCGGTGTACCACTACTTCACATTTCCCGATTATCAGCTCACACCAACATTGGAAGAGTACTCTCATATGATTGATTTACCTATCACTAACCAGGATCCATTCTCTGGACTGGAAGAAATTCCTAAGGATCAGGTCATTGCAAGGGTCACCTCTTTGGAAATATCTGATATCAAAGCTCACATGACCACCAAAGGAGGAATACGAGGTTTACTGGCTAGGTTTATATTAGAGAAAGCCTTATACTTTTCCAACATATGAAACATAGTTGCTTTTGAGGATAACTTTAGTTTACTCACTTATGGACTATTCCTTTTCCCTAACATCAACAATCTCGTCGACATAAACGCTATCAAGATTTTCTTAATTGGGAACCCAATCCCAACTTTGTTGGCAGATGCTTACCACTCATTACATTTAAGGAATTATACAGTGGAGGGATGATCACATGCTGTGTACCATTACTCTACAGATGGTTTACTTCCCACTTACCCAAATCTCATGCTTTTTGGGATCTCAAAAGTAGTATGCGATGGTCGCAGGAGATTATGTCTCTCACCCACTCCAACATAGATTGGTACAATCAAGTCTACAACGGAATAAAGATCATTGATAGATGTGGAAATTTCCCCAATGTACCCCTCATTGGTACCAAGGGAGGGATCAACTATCACCCAATTTTAGCCCGTCGGCAACTAGGATACCCGATGAAGAAGGTACCTTACAACGTTCATCTGGAAGGTCTTTTCTTCAAAGAAGGAGAAAATGACAGAGCACTCAAGGAAGAAATCATGCATGTCTGGCATCATGTTCACAAGAAGGGAAAAGAATCTTTGGGAAAACCAAATTGCATCTCCGTAGGGCCTTATCTCCAATGGGTACAAACTAGGCCCATCAAGTTAAAAATGCCTTACCCTCGCCAAGAGGTGTTTCCCTTAAAGGAACATGTCCTCTATTTTATGAGTGACATCGAGAAACTGCATGTCGCTTTTAAAAAAACTCAACGCAAAAAGAACTATTGGAAGAACAAATACCAGACTATCACCTTGGAATGCGCCAAGATGCAAGAGTTACTAAAGGAGAAAGATGCTCTGGTTGAAATACTAGAGCAACATGATGTGGAAAGACAAGTGGAATAAAAGAGTTTACTCTCTCCTTTCACATGGCAGAGGATCACTGATTCGACGACGATTGAGGAAACCCGGTCAAAGAAGAGGAAAGTGAACCAGCAGCCAGCATCTGGATCTTTTTCAGAGGTTTCTTAGAATTCATAAACCTAGTTTTCCTTCTTACACTTTGTGAAATAATGTGCATCTGGATCTTTTTCAGAGGTTTCTTAAAATTCATAAACCTAGTTTTCCTTCTTGCACTTTGTGAAATAATGTACTCTTCCCTGTAAGATACTATAACCCTTTTGAATTCAATAAAAGGTTTTCACCACTGTTGATATTTGCAATATAATCGTTAAAGGTTCTTTTGAAAAATAAAAATATTATTTTTGTGCTTTTGCATATCATTCATCATTCTTGCATTACACATCTTTGTCATAAAGTCTTACACATGTGTCGCACTTTATAGTCAAAATGTCTCATTCGTACAATACTCAGGCCAATCGCCAAAAGAAAATGAACGATCTTGAAGAGGAAAACAGAGTGCTAAGAGAGGAAGTTAATGAAGGGAAATCCCGATTCAAAACGCAACGGAAATTAAAATTTCCCTTTAGCGATCCTTACAAAAGATCATGATCAGTGATAGAATGGTTACCTCTTGAGGCGATGAAACCTTTGATTCTGAATCGAAGGAATGATCACGAGCGATGTACGATGAACACGCCTCTACTCAGTCCACACGAACAACTTCCTTCAGTCTCAATGCTAGCTGCTACGATTGAAGGCTTTGAGTGAGAGATAAAGAGAAGGAAAATATGGCTAGGGTTTCACAACTGAATTTTCATCAAGTCTTTATGCTTATGCACAACGGTTATATTTATAGAACCACTTGTGTGAGATGCAAGCTAAAAGGCCCACTTAAATGCATGCACACCATATCTTATGATGTACCATATATCACTTAAGCACGTGGTACCTTACCACAATCCGTATTCCACTTAAGTGCACAGTACCTTACGGTGTTACATATTTACTTAAGTACATCGTACCTTACGGTGTGCCTTATTGACTCTACCTCTTATCAAACTGTCCTTATGTGTGTGACCTTATAGGATTTCGTGACGTTGGTAATTATATTAAATCATGCATTTAACATAATAAACAGTGAGCGGTATCTAGCAACACATCATTACTACCCAAGTCACGAAATTGTCATGTGATCTGACAAAACCTTTTGTGATAGTGCTTGTGTGTACAATTTCCCTTTTTCCCTTATGTCTATATTGAACACAAGGCATATACCGTGTCATCCTTGTTCAGTTCAATATTGGGCCCTTAGACATTTATCCTGTTATGTGGGATGGGAAAATTCCATCTAGGTCACTCATGTCCCTCAGCATGCTTTATGAAGTACCCATCAACTGTCTTTATAGTCATCCAATTACGGACAATGTTTGATCAGCAATAAAGTACTTGACTCTACATCTAGGGTCCATAGTGGTTTCAGGTCGAAGGGTGGTATACACCACTATCACCATGAGAGTAACTTATGACACTTTGCATAACATTCTATATAGTACTCTCATAGTGGGTCAATCCAGTATAAATATTACTACTAATATTCATATCTATGTTAAGACTTGATAACTCCTTATCCATGATCCATGAGATGTGATCATCAGTCTATCTACATAATAGTCTTAATGCTTTAAGTTTATCCCATTTCACATTAAAGCTTGACTACGGATACTTTAAGAATAGTGTCCTTATGTTTAATGGAATCTCATGATTAAGTCACACTTAATATTTCATTAAACGAACTAGCTATTCTAGGGACTTTATCTCTTTGGAAAAACAAACATAATAAAGAAATGCCTTTTATTATTAATAAATAATTCGATACAAGTACCAAAAGTATTGGCCTCTAGGGCTTACACCAACACTCTGAAGGAAAGTCTGGAAAGACTCAACATCATGATTGAATCCCTGGCAGCAGCTCAGGATCAACCACCAGCATTTGAGATACCTGTCAATCTTCCGCAGTACAACATTCATAAAGGTTTTCCCTGGGGTATGCCTTTCAATTTCATACCAGAAGGTTGTATCCCACCAGTCACTGAAGACCTGGGAGCCACAGCTAGAACCTCCAGACCTGAAGGTTACAAACTTCAGGTAAACAAAGATGCAAGAGTTACGACAGAGACTCCTATACCTGAAGGTTACAAACTTTAGGTCACGGAAGCGCCAAGAGTTACTGCAGTAATGTCTATACTGCAACCTGTGATACATATTGTCCTAGAGGAACAGATCCTTCATGCCACCCCTGGCAAGGATGAAGAAGTATATGAGAGAATGAACGAATTCCAAGAATGATTCTTGGAAATGTAGAAGGAACTGCATGTCATTTGCGGATAAGACTTGTTTGGCAAAGATGTCGCTGACCTCTGCTTGGTCCCAAACGTCAAAATACTGCACAAGTTAAGTTGCCTAACATTGAAAAATACAAAGGCAACTCTTGCCCGCAAAGTCATTTGGTAATGTACGCCCGAAAAATGTCTACCCAGATAGAAAACCAACAACTGCTAATCCATTACTTTTAAGACAGTTTGACTGTGTCACACTCAAGTGGTACATGGGTTTAAATTGCACCAAGATCAGTACTTTCAGGGATCTTGGGGCAGTTTTTGTTCAGCAGTACAAATATAATGTGGACATGGCACTCAACAGATATCAACTCAGAGCCATGTCCCAAAGGGATAAAGAAACCTTCAAGGAGTACGCTTAAAGATGGCGCGAAATTGCCGCCTAGATTACACCTTCTCTCGGGGAGAAAGAAATGACAAAAATCTTCTTGAAGACGTTAAGCTCATTTTATTATGACAGAATGGTCGCCATTGCACCCAGTGATTTTACCGAGATGGTAAACATGGGGGTACGTATTGAGGAAGCAGTTAGAGAAGGCCATTTGGTTAAGGACTTAGAACCATCTAGTAGTACTAAAAGATACGGGAGTGCCTTCCAAAAGAAGAAAGAACAAGATATCAGTAATATCTCGCAGGGTAAGGAAAAACGAAGGTATCAACCTCGACAGGTGGCAACGGTATCTCCTGTTGTCAGCCCCGCACCAATTCCGGCATATCAACCACACGTTGCTTAGCAACAACCGAATCAGTAGTCGTACCAACAAAGGCAACAACAACCTCTTCAGCAGGCTCGCCCGCAATACAATATTAATAATCTTTTTCCATGATCGACAGGGTTTGACCCTATACCTATGTTAAATGCAGAATTATTTTCACTTTTGATAGCAAAGGGACACGTTCAAACCAGAACTCCTCTCACAGTGTCGGACAATCCACCTTATTGGTTCAAGGCCGATCAGTCTTGCCCTTATCATCAAGGAGGACCGGGGCATAACATTGAGAACTGTCTCAACTTCAAATCTGACGTACAAAAGCTCGTCAGAAACAGAGTTCTATCTTTCAAAGACACGAATCCGAATGTTTAAACGAACTCGCTGCCGCAACATGAAAAAGCTTCGGTAAACTTAATAGAAGAAGAACCCGGCGGCAGTTATCAAATTCACAATATCCGCCTAATGGGAACAAATCTGGTTAAAAAGCATTGCAAGCAAAGTGGGTATGGCCATGTACCATCCCACAATTATCACTAATGCGACGTTTGTTCCAAGAACAATCAAGGGTGCATCATTATACAAGAAGCTCTTCAAGAGCAGATGCATCTAGGCTGGATTCAAGATCACAGAGTTCAGGGAATAAATATGGCCTATCAACATCCGGACATTATTCAAAATCATGATATTCGTGCAATGAATATCAATCTAGTAGCAATGCACTCAAGAAAAAGTCAGTATCACAATTTGTCGCTGCACGACTACAACGCTTGCCCAATTTGCTCAAAAGATAATCAGGGATGTTCTTTTGTAAAAGAGCCACTTCAGCGTCAAATAGATCTTGGATGGATCCAAGACTACCATGGAGGTAGTAATCACCAAGTCAATATGGTTCAGATCTTCGACATTCGCTTAATGAATACCAACTTGGTAGAATTGCATACCAAGCAAGTCAGGCTCGGATATCTGTCACCACATAATTATCAGGATTGCGAAGATTGCTCTGCAAATGATCAAGGTTGTACGCTTGTTCAAAGAACCCTTCAACATTTGTTGGACCATTGGTGGCTTCCAGTCTATCAGAATGAAAACACGCATCAAATCAGCGTAACCAATGGAAATTCGGGTAGACACTAAAGTTGTGACGTCTGCTTGATAGAAACAGATTTAGTAAAAATGCACTACATACAGAGTGGATACGGCCGAGTGCCACCTCACAATTATGAACACTGTCGAATATGCTCAGAGAATAGTCAAGGATCCTACATAGTACGAGCAGCTCTCCAAAATTAAGTGGACCACGAAGAAAGCCGACTGTGTCTAAATTCTCTATCAATCAACATGGTACAAGGTTGTCCAGGGCAGTACGTAGTTTATGGCGTTAAAAACATTGAAACGTCATTGGTCAAATTTCACAAATTCCTGTGCGAACTTGATTATTTCGGTCCGACTCACTACGATCATTCGGCTTGCAGAAAATGTCGCAGAAGCCGGCATGGTTGTCTCCTTGTCTAGAATGAGATTCAAGAGTTGTTGGACAAAAGAACCATCACAGTTTTCACGAAAGAGAGCCTGTTAATTATGAAATTAACGAGGATGTCTTCACCGTTATCCCGGTACTCAAAGAGTAAAAGTACTCAAGAATCCCTTTCAATGGTGGAAGACTTTTCAATAATCCTGAGTTAGAACCAATTGAGCCTATTTTTGACAGTCGAAAGACCCAAATAACCCCTTTGGTCATCTACGTGCCAGGCTCGATGCCATGCGAATCAGAGAAATCTATTCCGTATAAATACGGTGCGACCATAATAGAAGATGGAAAAGAAATTGCACTACCGTCCGTTGTCAACATTGCTAATATCAGTCGAGTCACCCGAAGCGGTCGAATCTTCAACAGAGGAGTTGGAGAACTTGTAAAAGAAAAGGAACCTCAAGCTGAAGTTCCAAATCAACAAATTGGTCAATCTAGAAGCATATAACCTGTGAAAAATAACGATGAAATGTTAAGACTCATCCAGAGAAGTGAATACAATATTATGGATCAATTATTACAAACTCCTTCTCGAATATTCGTGTTATATCTCCTGCTCAGTTCAGAAGCTCACAGAGAAGCTCTACAGAAGGTCTTGGAACAAGCCTTTGTCAAACAAGATGTAACAGTAGGTCAGTTTGACAACATTATCTCCAACATCACTTCCTGCAACAATTTGGATTTCAGTGATGAAGAACTTCCAGAGGAAGGCAAAAATCATAACATGGCACTCAATATCACAGTCAATTGCCAGGACGATGCTTTAGCCAACGTACTGGTAGACACAGGTTTATTATTGAATGTCATGCCAAGATCAACTCTTGTATGGTTATCTTTTCAAGGTACTCCGATGAGAGGCAGTGAAATCATAGTCAAAGCTTTTGACGGATCCAGGAAAATAATTATCGGCGAAGTCGACCTTCCCATAACCATTGGTCCCCACACTTTCCAAGTCACTTTCCAAGGCACTTTCCAAGTCACTTTCCAAGTCATGGACATTCGAGCGGCATACAGCTGTTTATTAGGACGACCTTAGATACATGAAGCAAGGGCAGTCACTTCAACACTTCACTAGAAGCTGAAGTTTGTCAAGAACGACAAGTTGCTCATAGTATGTAGAGAACAAGCTTTAATTGTGAGCAACCTATCATCATTCTCATATTTAGAACCAGAAGAGGTTGTTGGAACTCAATTTCAAGCACTCTCTGTGAGCAATGAGAATCATCAGGAAAAAGGAACGTCAATTTCCTCGTACAAAGATGCTCTCTAAGTAATAGAAAGCAGTAACATAAAAGGATGGGGGCAAGCTGTGATTCCTGTTCATAACAAGACAAGAAAAGGTCTCGGGTTTTCTCCAACAGTTACCAAGACTACAAAAAAGGATGAAAGTTTTCGTCCCATTCAAGATTTCTTCAACAGTGGAGGCTTTCTCCACCCGATTTCTCAGGAAGTCCATACCACCGAGGAGAATAAATCTTCTGATACAGATGAAGAGTGGAAATCCTACTTCAATGATGAAGGATACATTTCTTAGGAAGAAACATACCTGCTATTTTGCTCTCCGAAGCAAAGTCCCAGATATATACCGAGATCAGATGTCAGAATGATCTACGGAGATTATGATCCTGAAGAATGTTGAGCCCCACCCAACTCATTAGAGAAAGATACTCCGATGAGAGACAACTTTGATTACAACTCATATGATCCTATGGATGACTTTCCCATTTGGAAACCTTACATGGAAGACTCATGGCAAAAGAGTCAGCCAGATGATGCATATCCACTGAGCGACTTTACGAAAAATCCACCTGTTCTTCCCGAATCTTGGGAAACTTACCAAGAAAATTCCGAAAATATCGAACAACATATTGATAAAATTTCTAGGATTGCAGGGCAGAAATTTATCAACTTTGCATTCCCCGAGGTCAATGTCATTGAAGAAGATTGTTGGATTTATTAATCCAGTGTTATCCTTAGGATTCATTGGGCTTAACATCCCAACCCATAGCGCTTAACAGGCGCAGACTCTAGAGGTCTCTATACTATAAGGAAATAAAGTTGCGCCTTCACTATCAGCAATTGCTTTTAGCATAGTGGTAAGTGCTTGATCCTATTGAGTGGTATCAGAGCCAGGTCATGGGTTAGAATCCCTCGGCTAATACTGGGGGGAGATTGTTGGATTTATTAATCCAGTGTCACCCTTAGGATTCATTGGGCTTAACATCCTAACCTATAGCGCTTAACAGGCGCACACTCTAGAGGTCTCTATACTATAAGGAAATAAAGTTGCGCCTTCACTATCAGCAATTGCTTTTAGCGCAGTGGTAAGCGCTTGATCCTATTGAGAAATTATGAGAACAAGATTTGGTTCTGCAATATTATCTCTAAGTTTTGATGATAACAAATGAGTATTGGCACGAACAATTTTGCACAACTAATGTTGTTACTTGTGAGAACCTAGCAAACAGGTTATGCTCCTGAAAATCAGCGCAATGTTTAAAGAAAGACATTTCGTCTATGCACTTAAAAGAGCTGAACGAAGATAACACAAAAGACTTTAATTCAAAAGGAAAAGAGTATGAGTTCTGAAGATCTGAAGAAGAGGATTCTGATGGAACGAAGTCCAGATGTCGAAGCCTCACGCTCTCTAATCAAGGTTCTGAAGACCTACCCAAAGTCGACTCTCATGCTTCAATCAAATATTATCAGAAGCCTCTGAAGATATGAAGAAAGTGGATTAAGAGAACAAGGTTCTGAAGACAAGTTCTGAAGATTCTAGAAGTGCAGAGCTGATGATTCAAAGACTTGATAATCTCAAGAACCGAACAATGTTTTCCCTTCTTACTTATGCTCACAAAAAGCCTCTGAAGTTAAGAAGCCAAGAAAACTTGCCACACTGCACAGCTGTACCACATTACAACGTTAAAATTCTTGAAGACTGTGCAAAATACAAACAAGACAATCTGACACAGACAGGATGCGCAACATGCAGAAGACTTTGTACCTGTCCTCACGCTTCTAGCCGTAAGCCTACTTAGCTATCACGATTCCATCTCAACGACTCTTTTCACTCGGCTATAAAAGGAAGCTCAAAGACTTGAAGAAAGACACACACGCGAACTGCTACAATACTTTCTAACTCTGTTCTTTCTTAAGTCATTCTTGGTCTAAAAATTTGTTTACATTATCAGCTTGATAAGAAGCAATTTTCTGTAAACCCATTGTATTTGAACTTAAAGTTGTATTCCTTAAGAGAGTTTTAGTGGTTAGATCTCTTGAGAAGTCTAGGACGTGTGTCTTAGAGATTATGCCTTAAGTAAGACCTGTGTGGTTGGATTACTTGAGAAGTCTAGAACGTGTGAGTTCTAGAGGTTATTGTTAGTCACCAGCTGTGTTAGCTCGTGCAGTGTACTATTTTGTTGAATAGTGGATTAAGACCTCGTTGAGAGAGGCGAAATCAACTTGGCGGGTGGACTAGATTAACTTGAGAGATTCTCAAGTGAACTAGTATAAACATAACATGTTTATATCTCTTTGTTTAACCAAGTTGTTTTTCTTAAGAAAAGGGGTAAAGTTTTAAAGAGAAAGTTATTTTAAAGAAACGATTTATTTTGAAAAACCAATTCATACCCCCCTTTCTTGCGTTTTTCACACCTTCAATTGGCATCAAAGCTCTGGTTCTAAGGTGATAAAAAGATTGAATTTTTATCAAGCACTTAACAGTGTTCAGTACCGATCCAAGTGTGAAAACAATGACTACACCACCAACAACAACTTCTGAAACAAATGTTATTGAAAGAGAATCTTACACTACAAAACCTCCTATCTTTGATGGCGAAAAGTTTGATTATTGGAAAGATAGAATTGAAAGTTATTTATTATCATTTGACCTAGATCTATGGGATCTAGTACTTGATAGCTATAGTCATCCTGTAGATAAAAAGATTGAAAGAAGGGAGTTTACAGATGCTCAGAAGAAAACTTACAAAAATCATCACAAAGCAAGAACCATTCTGTTGAACGTAATTTCTTATATCGAGTATGAGAAAATCACAAACAAAGAAACTGCAAAGTCCATCTTTGACTCTCTTCGTATGACTCACGAAGGAAATGCTCAAGTCAAGGAGACGAAGGCTCTTGCGCTAATCCAAAAATACGAAGTCTTCAAAATGGAAGATGATGAGTCTGTTGAAACCATGTTCTCAAGGTTTCAAATGCTTGTTGCCGAACTCAGAGTTCTAGACAAAGGCTATTCTACTGGTGATCATGTCAAGAAAATCATCAGAAGTCTTCCGGTCAAATGGAGACCAATGGTGACTGCCTTGAAACTTGCAAAGGACTTGAATAGTATCAGTCTTGAAGAACTTATCAGCTCTTTAAGAAGTCATGAAATAGAGCTTCAAGGAGATGAACCTCAGAAGAAAAATAAATCCATTGCACTGAAGGCAAAGCCAAAAAAGAAGAAGGCGTATCAGGCAGAAGAAGAAATGGAAGAATCTGAAGAAGATTCAGAAGAAGATGATATATCACTCATATCAAGAAAGATAAGTCAACTCTGGAAATACATAAGAACAAGTTCAAAGGACCAAGGAGAAGATCCGAATCTACATCCGGTCAAAGAAGAAACTATGGAAAAGATGTTACGTGCTTTGAATGCAAAGAACCTGGACATCTCAAAACTGACTGTCCAAAGGCCAAGAAAGAAGAAAGACCTAGGAAAGCCAAAAAGGGTCTCATGGCAACCTGGGATGATTCAGAATCTGAAGAGGATGCTGATGAAGGTCGGGTCAACATGGCATTCATGGTAGAAACCAGAAGCGACTCGTCAGAGGAAGAACTATCAGACTCCGACGATGAAAGAGAGGTACTTTCCTCCTTATCACGTTCTGAACTTGAATTAGGATTAACTGAACTTATAAAAAGATATCAAAACCTTCAAAGCAAATTCAAAATCTTGAAAAAGAGTTTTATAGTTTCTTCAGAAGATCTTACTAAAAACAAGAAAACCATTTCTGAACAAAATGAGAAAATATTTGTCTTAGAAAACTCAAACACTGTCCTGAAATGTAAATTATCTAAGTTAGAAGAAGAAATTTTTTCAAACTCAACTAACACTAGTGAAGAAGACAAATATGATAACGCATTTAAAAACTTTCTTGCCAAAAGCGTAGATAGAAGCAAAATGGGTTCACTAATATATGTAGTTAGTAGAAATGGCAGTAGAGGTCTAGGATATTCAGGACCATCTCAACCATATGATGAAACCAAAAACATCAAAATAATACCTCTGTCTAAACAGTTTATTCCCTCTGGTACTAGCCTTAAGCATTCACAACCAAAAGGTTCAAACACTAGGATTACATAAACACACACACTAAAGAAATATCCTAAACACGAACACTATGGACAAACTCCACACCGTTTTGCTAACATAAGGAAATCTAAAGGGATCAGAACCTTTAGAAAAACTAATGTGAAAGGACCCACAAAATGGGTACCTAAAAACAAGATAATTTATGTTGCAGATATCCTTAATAGCTCCATTGAAACACCAGTCATGGTACCTGGACAGTGGGTGCTCGCGACACATGATGGGAGAAAGGCTTATGTTCCAAGATCTGAAACTTAAGCCTGGAGGCGTCGTCGGTTTCGGATGAAACCAGAAAGGAAGAATTATTGGCTCCAGAACTGTTGGAAATGGTAAGCTTTCTTCCATTAAGAATGTTTTATTAGTAGAAGGTCTAATGCATAATCTGTTGTCAATAAGTCAACTTAGCGACAGTGGCTATGATCTCATTTTTTAATCAAACGTCTTGTAAAGCTGTAAGTCAGAAGGATGAATCTGTCCTATTCAACGGAAAGAGGAAAAACAACACTTACAAAATTAAATTATCTGATTTAAAACATCAAAATGTAAAATGTCTTCTTTCTGTAAACGAAGAGCAATGGATCTGGCACAGACGTCTTAGCCATGTCAGTTTGAGAAGAATCTCTCAGCTTAACAAGCTTGGTCTTGTTAGAGGCTTGCCAAATCTGAAATATTCGTCAGACGCTCTTTGTGAAGCATTTCAGAAAGGAAAGCTTTCAAAAACCTCTTTCAAAGCTAAAAATGTTGTTTCCACCTCTAGATCGTTGGAACTTCTTCACATTGATCTGTTTGGCCCTGTAAAAACGGCCTCTCTCAATGGTAAGAAATATGGAGTAGTCATCGTTGATGACTACAGCAGATGGACATGGGTAAAATTCTTAAAACACAAGGATGAATCAAATTCTGTGTTTGCTTCCTTCTGCACTCAAGTACAAAATGAGAAAAATTGTAAAATAGTCAGAGTCAGAAGTGATCATGGTGGAGAATTTGAAAATAAAACCTTTGAATAACTTTTTGATTCACATGGAATGTCTCACGATTTTTCTTGCCCTAGAACTCCACAACAAAACGGAGTTGTAGAAAGAAAGAATCGAACTTTACAAGAAATGGCTCACACCATGATCCAAGAAATTGACATAGCTAAGCACTTATGGGCAGAAGCAATTAACACAACATGTTATATTCAAAATAGAATCTCTATAAGACCTATCTTGAATAAAAATCCATATGAATTATGGAAGAATAAAATATCCAACATTTCTTATTTTCATCCATTTGGATGTGTCTGTTTTATGCTTAACACTAAAAAGAATCTTAGCAAGTTTGATTCCAAAGCACATAAGTGTCTGTTGTTGGGATACTCTGAACGCTCGAAAGGCTACAGAGTTTACAACACAGAATCAAGAATTGTGGAGGAATCTATTCATGTTAGATTCAATGACAAGCCTGACTCAGAAAAGTCAGAGCTAGTTGAGAAACTTGCAGATTTGGAAATCAGATTCTCCGAACCTAAGGAAAAGATAAATGAAGTTAAAGAACAACAAGATCCTACACCAGAAACCACTGAAGTAACTCCAAATACCCCATCTCAACGAATAAGAAGACTGTCCACATCACATCCTGAGGAACTAATTCTGGGTAACAAAGATGCTCATATCAGAACCAGATCAGCCTTTAGACCATTAGAAGAAACACTTGTAGGACTAGTATCATTGATAGAACTAGCTACAATTGAAGAAGCCCTCATGGACAAAGACTGGGTTCTGGATATGGAAGAAGAACTTAACCAGTTCTCCAAAAATGATGTTTGGGATCTAGTTCCTAAACCTAAGAATGTTCATGTAATAGGAACTAAGTGGGTATTTAGGAACAAGCTAAATGAAAAGGGAGAAGTTGTCAGAAACAAAGCACGACTTGTTGCTCAAGGATACAGTCAACAAGAAGGAATTGACTACAACGAAACATTTTCTCCAGTTGCTAGACTTGAAGAAATACGTTTACTAATATCCTTTTCAGTAAATCATAACATCACTCTATATCAAATGGATGTTAAGAGTGCATTCTTAAATGGTTATATATCAGAAGAAGTTTATGTCAAACAACCTCCTGGGTTTGAAAATTAAAAAAAAAATCAGACTTTGTCTTTAACCTTAAAAAATCACTCTATGGTTTAAAGCAAGCTCCCAGAGCTTGGTACGATAGATTGAGCAAATTTTTATTAGAAAACAATTTCACCAGAGGAAAGGTTGACACAACTCTTTTCTGAAAAACATATAAGAATGACATTCTTATTGTTCAAATCTATGTTGATGACATTATTTTTGGTTCTGCTAACTCTTCTCTATGTGAAGAATTTTCAAAGTTAATGCAGACCGAATTTGAAATGAGCCTCATGGTAGAACTGAAGTTCTTTCTTGGAATTCAGATTGATCAAAGATCAGAGGCCACTCACATCCATCAAACCAAGTACACAAAAGAACTTCTAAAGAAGTTCAATATGACAGATTGCAACATTGCTAAAACACCAATGCATCCAACTTGTGTCATGGGAAAAGAAGAAACATGAGTTAAGGTTTATCAAAAACTCTATCGTGGTATGATAGGTTCTCTCTTATATCTAACTGCTTCTAGACCTGATATATTATTCAGCGTACATCTATGTGCTAGATTCCAATCAGACCCAAGAGAATCACATATAACCGTTGTCAAGCGAATTCTAAGGTATCTGAAAGGAACAACTAACCTTGGCCTAATGTATAAGAAAACATTAGAGTATACTCTTTCTGGTTACTGCAATGCAGATTATACCAGAGACAGATTAGAAAGAAAGAGCACATCGGGGAACTGTCAGTTCTTAGGAAGCAACCTAATCTCATGGTCAAGCAAGAGACAATCTAAAATTGCTCTCTCAACAGCAGAAACAGAATACATATCAGCTTCCCTATGCAGCACTCAAATACTATGGATGAAAAATCAGCTGGAAGACTATCAGATATATGAGAGTAACATTCCTATCTTCTGTGATAATACTGCTACTATTTGCTTAAGTAAAAATCCAATTTTGCATTCTAGGGCTAAACACATTGAAATAAAACATCATTTTATTAGGGACTATGTTCAGAAGGGAACGCTATGCTTAAAATTCATTGATACAGACCATCAGTAGGCTGACATTTTTACAAAACCCTTAGATGAAGATAGATTTCTAATCATTTTAAAACACCTGAATATGGAGTACTGTTCAGAATAAAAACATTTTCAGAACCTCATGTGTTTAGTCAGAAGAAAATTATTTTCAAATCATCAGAACCTTTTTCTTAATGCATCTCAAGTTCTGATAAATATGTGACATGTCATATATTCGGAAAATTATTTTTGCATGTGATTTAAATAAAATTAAGTCACTTTAATTATTCAAATTGAATGAACAACATTTTTCTCAAGATTGACTCAACTTTATCACATTTATTCACCTATTCCCTTACGTGTCTATCCACTCAAATACTTCACAATCTCATAAATACCAGAACTTTTCACTCCATTAGAGAATAGTTAACACGCGTAACCTAGATTACCTCTAATTCTTCTTGGGAACAATCCAAAGACGTTCATTCTTCTCCCTTCATGTTCTTCAACTCTTCAAAACATTCAATCACTCTCACTCCTCACCAAAACCCTCAAAAACCCTAAATCTCTACTCTTCCTCTAAATCGCTCATCTTTTCAAAATGATGACCCCAATGCAAGAAGAAGCCGTCAAGTTCTCACAAGAATTTGAAGCATTATCAAGGAGATTGTCAGCTCCCTTAACCAAGCCATCCTCAACAATATCTCTAACAAACCAAATGGTCGCTTCATCTTCATCTCATTCTTCTCAAATAAACGAAGAACACATTACCCAAAGAGAAGCTTCTGACACCTGTAATCTTGTGAACCTAACTGCACTCAAGGAACTACATGTAGATTTCCAGAATCTTGCCGAAAATGGATTTAATCTAATCAAAGAAGTAGAAGCTTAAGGATGGACCAATTTCTTTGATAGGCTCAAAGGACCAGTTTTTGAAGCACTTGTAAAAGATTTTTGGAGACAAGCTGTTTGGGACAAGATCCATGTTATCTCCTATGTCCTGGGAAGAAAGATCATCATCACCGAAAAATCCATTGCCGATCTTTACAACCTGGAGTTTATGAAGAACAAGAGAGTCTATGGGATGAACGGTAAATCTTCATTTATGGAAAAGAAGATCAACCCAATCATCTACGCTAACTATCAACTGAGCAAAAAGGAGTACAAGAGAGAAGATTTGCATGCACACTTAAAAATCTGGCACAAGATCATTCTTGGCTGCATCAATCCTAGGCCTTCATCACATGTTGCAGATTCCTTAAATGCCAACCAGAAATACATGCTTTACTATCTGATCACCAAAGAAAGAATGTACCTACCCTCTATCCTATTTTACTATCTGAGAGACATGGTAACAAAAACCATGACAACCGGTGGATACCGAAATGATATACCAAGATACATCCCTTTTGGAAGAATGCTCTCAGACATTTTTTATGAAAGTGGTATAATAGACACTCTGGTTACAGAAGTCAAATACACAGAAGATCTGACCACAACCCTTGAAGAACCAGTAAATGCCACAACTCTTAAGAAAATGAAAATAATCAATAAAGTAAAGGTGAATCCTTTCTGTCATACCCCAAATTTTGACCACTAAGATTTCCCATCATTGTGCAAATCATCATCACAATATGGATGAACCATTAGTCTCCCCAAAGATGGGTGAGCATCCACTACAATCAAACTTAGGGTTTCAAGCCCTCTCAGAGCTCTTAGACAAAGGATCAATCAAGGAATGACATGATCTTCAACTTGTCTAAACCTCTCAAAAATCCACAATGGATCAAGAGGACTCCCACAACAAGGATTAAGCACAAGGTTGCTCCCTTCTATGTGGATCAAGCCTCTAGATCGCCAGTGTCACCAAATTAAGGTTTTGGTCGACCAGGGCCTCCAGTTGGGAATTTTCCTCTGGGCATGAGCCAATGCTTCAAAGCATAACCTAATATACTCAATGTAACCTCATGGACCCAAGTATCAAGTCAATTTGACCTCAGGGGATGCATACATCAAAAATCAGGAATTAGGGTTTCTTGACCTAATTCACCCCTAAGTTGACTTTTGGGACAAATCATGAGCCAAGACCTCAAGAGAGGATTTGAGGGTCTCTAATACACCACATTGATCCATTTGCAACAATGGATTGATTCAGGAAGCTTGAGCAACAAGTCTCAATTTCATCAGTACCACAGTTAGGGTTTCGCGGAAAAAGTCAACTGTAGCTTTGACTTTTGACCAGGACATGCTCCCAAACCCTAAGACATGATTCAATATACCCTATAACACCCATGGAACATGTCCATCAAGTTTGATTTAGGTCAAAGACATGATTTCCTAAATGATTGCACAGTTTGGAATTCATTGGACAAAAAGTCAACTGTGCACAAAAGTCAACTTTGACTTTTTGAGATTTTTCACAAAAATGGGTTTTTAACCCTAAAATGATGTTAATGTATGTTTGAATCATCATTCATCAAGAAAAATCAAAGAAAGTGGGATAACTTGTAAAAGGGGTAACCATAAAAACTTAGAAAATTTTCTAAGTTATGAACAAAGTGGCAAAGGTACCAACTTTAGAGGATCATAACTCCTAAACCACAAAGCCATTTATCCCCATCCAAAGCTTGATTTGTAGATCTCATGGCCCTATACAAAAACTTCAACTAGACCTCATTCCAATTCTTCATGGATTTGGAGTTATGGATTGATCAAAATCACAAAAAGTGAAAATGTCATTTTTTTCCAACACTTAGTGAAATTTTCACTAAGTCAGAATCTGCCTTCACTTTTTTCTAAATGTAGGGGCATTTTTCACTTGGATCCAAAAAGTATCAAAACCAAATATGATCAAACAGTTGTTGTATCATATAAGGGCTTTCCAAAATGGCCAAGAACATCACCAAATTCAATTTGAGCTAAGAGTTATGGTAGTGGCAAAATGCCTTGCTGAAAACTGCCAAAGCAAGGCAGAATTTTGCATTTTTGGTCGATTTGCCAAAATAAGCCAATTTCAAGCCTTGTCATCATCTTGGACACATCTGAGGATCAAATCTAAAGGGGACAATCACTGAGCCAAGCCTCCAAAGTCCTTGGAATAAGAAGTAGCATGCCAAACCTAGAATTGGCTAAAAGAGGGACAAGACTCCAATTTTGGATTGGAGCATTTAATAGATGCTTAGAGGTGGTATGGACTGACACATTTGCAACTGAATTCAATCAAGATTCCTCCAACAAGTAGGGAACCAAAGCTCTGTGCCCTAACCTCTAGTCAATGGCTAGAGGAGACTTGGATTTTCATTGGATAACATTGGCCAAACCTCTGCTGCAGTTGCCATTCACTATTGATCCCAAAACAAACTTGCTCTACTATAAGTAGAGCTCATTTGTGCTCAGTTTGAGTACACCAAAGCCATCAAGCAGATGCTTTCCTCAAAATCCATTTCTCTTGGCAAAAATGCCTTCTTTAGCAAGGTAACTCTGAGTTTTTGAGTTTGAGAGCTTTTTCAATCAAACCAATCACACACACACCTCATAAACATCATATGTAGATTATCCAAACTCTCACAAGTGACCTGTAATCACAAAATCACAAAGTCACCTCTCAAAACCTTAAAATAGGCTTTTTGTGCATTTTTCAAGCCATGTCTTGATTCAGTCACTTTCTAAACCAGATAAAACCTCAAAAAAACTCCAAATATCATCCTTGAACTATCCCAAATGGTTCCCCCCATCTGGAACACCATTTGAGAGAGTTGCTATTTTGGTCACTTTTAACCCCTTTTGCAAGAAAGGGCCAGTTTGTGTTTTTGCAGGTACCAGCTGATTCCAATCATCCTAAAAGCTTTTAAGGGATCATTTGAGTGTGTCTAAAACATCAAATCATTTCTGGAACAAGAGGCTTGACAGATTGCACAAAAACTCCAAAAAGCTCAAAAAGAGGTAAGCCTCATGACTTGAACTTTCCAAAATATGCAATGCTTTGAAGTCCACTGATCATGCACACCTCATACATGTTATATATGTTGTGTTTGAACCAATTGATCATGTAATTCATGCTTGTATCAAAGTGTAGCATAGAAAATGCAATTATAGGCCTTTTTCAAAACCACTATCGGGTTTTGAGGAGGGAGTGTGATCTGAAAAAACTACTACCACCATTGGATTCCTTGTGAAATTCTGGTCCAGATGCATATAAATTTTGTCTCAAACCATTAAGAATTGAGAAAGTTATGACCTTCACGTTTCTGAGCCAAAACTTGTCTTGTCTTGCCTTGGGCCAGGCCTAAAACCAAGGCATGACTTGTATATTTGTGTTTTCACTCAAAACAATGGATGTATCACCACCCCAATGGTAAGGCGCGCGCCTTGTGACCTTGAGGTCGTGGGTTCAAACCCCACCCAAGCCATTTTGTGTTTTTTCACATTTTGCCATTTTTTCCAATATTTTTATGTTTTATTAATTAATTGGAAAATTAATAACTCACTCAATTTTAATTATTTTTTATTGGTTCTTTTTGAAAAAAATCACAAAAATGTTGAAATATTTTATTCCACAAAAAAATTAAGTTTATATTATTTATTTAATATAATTAGTATTTTTGTGAATAAATTCATTTTTATTTGTTTTTAAACATTTTAAAATGAACATTCATCTTGAAAAATCAAGACCAAATGAGTTTTAATATCTCTTGTGATTAAAACTTCATTTTTCAAACCTTAAACAAAAATCACAAGTGGTTTATTCAAATTCATTTGGTATTTTTCATTGATTTTCTTTTAATATTTACTTTTAAAAGAAAGCAAATTAGGGTTTCTTTGATTTTTACCCTCATAAATCATTTTCAAACACTCATGGGCCTCTAATAGAGTGTAAGATCCAATCTTCTTTTAACCAAAACAATTTTGGGCCTCAGATATTGTATAAGTCCCTCTGTGTTAAAATAAAAGTTCGGTGCGATCGTCGCCCATTCAAAAATAAAACCTTGGGCCTCTCCTCGAGCTATAAGACCCATTCAAAACTTTTGGACCTTTATTAGAGTGTAAGACCCAACCCCTTTTGAAAATCAAATTATCTTGGGCCTCAGTCATTGTATAAGACCCACTGCGTTTTCAAAATCTCGGCGCGATCGCCATTTCAAATGAAAAGTCATCTGGGCCTACCCTCGTGTTATAAGCCCCACTCTTTTTCTTTAAACCTTTTGGGCCTCTTAAGAGAGTGTAAGACCCATCCCTTTGTACATAAAACCTTTTTTGGGCCTCAGTCACTTGTATAAGTCCCGCTGTACAAATTCAAAACCACAGTGCCATCACTGATAAAAACCTTGGGTCTCTCCTCGAGCTGTAAGCCCCAAATTTCTTTCAAAACACTTTAATTTTGAATATACTGTTGTTTTCAGTATTTCTTAATTGAACAACTAACAAAACAACATGGAAGCTCTACAACCGAGTAAGTGTTTATACACTTTCGTTTACCGCTTTCATATGTATATAACTGTATTGTGGGGTTGTTTCACTGTAAGTCTTCTTTCATAAACTCATATCAACTGTGTAATAATAGTATAGATATTTAGAGTTTCCCTGTCAACTACGTCTAGCACTAAGCCCTGTTGATTACTCTTAAATACAGTCAAAACTAGATCCCCATAGGATTACCAGTTACAATCTTCCCTCCTCTTGGGGTTAAACAATATGGAGACATGAAAGGCAGCATTCTCGGTGAACCCTTTCACAGACTGTCACCTTTAGAAATCGTCAAAGAAACTCTATTCCCCAGAGATGATATTTTCTCCGTGAATGGCATCTCTTGAGTTTCTTCCAAATTCTCAAACTTTCCTGACTTGATCTATTCTCTGTGAATAGCCTGTCTTGAATTTCTCGGGGTTTGGGGACCCACAGGCTTCTTAAAAGCATCCCCGCCTCCTCTTAGGCGTTGTACAAGGACCCGTCGGCTTCTTAGAAGTATTCACAGCCTCCTCTTAGGCTTCGTATAAATGATTTCTTCCTCCGGGAATGATAGCCTCCTCTTGGGCTTCATACAAATTGTCTCACGGCTTCTTTAAAGTTTCCAGCCTCCTCTTGGGCTTCGTACAAATTGTCCCGACGACCTCCTAGAGGTATAGGAATAGAAATTAGTCATCTTAATAGAACAGTCTTTCAAAGAGTCTAGATCTTGCTACTGCTGTTCCTTAAACATAGTACAAAAGATGAAACTCTAGACTTGGACAGTCTAATTTCCTTGAGTCTCAAAGACATTCTCAAGTTCCTTTCAAAACCAAAAGACGAAACCCGTAGACTCGGACAGTCTCAATACCCTTCGGATTTCCCATTTCCTTAAAGAACAGGAAATAACCCTGATCCTCGAATCAAAATCCCTGAGTGCAAACATTATAAGAACTGATTTTCTCTTTAAATCAGCATATTGGACTTGTCACTCAACTGAAACAGTAACCATAGCCTCCATCTCGGGCTTCGTACGAGATACAAAGACTCTCTTGTTGAGTCATCCCTTTTAGCCTCCATCTCGGGCTTCGTACGAGATACAAAACCACTCTCTTGTTGAGTATAAAAGACTCTCTTGTTGAGTCAACCTTTAGCCTCCATCTCAGGCTTCGTACGAGATATAAAGACTCTCTTGTTGAGTCATCCCTTTTAGCCTCCATCCCAGGCTTTGTACGAGATACAAAACACTCTCTTGTTGAGTATAAAAGACTCTCTTGTTGAGTCAACCTTTAGCCTCCGTCTTGGGCTTCGTACAAGACACATCTAAAAGCACTCTCTTGTTGAGTCAACCCTTTTAGCCTCTCTCCCGGGCTTCGTACGAGACACGTAAAAACAGCCTCTTGTTGGGTCGATAGCCTCCTCTTAGGATTTGTATAAGGAAAACCCCGGTTGAACCAATCAACCTTTTAGCATCAAAACTGTGCCTCGTTCACAGTATACAAACATCAACAACTCCTTTCCCTTCATCTAATTGCTGTAAGCGGCAAGCCACTGGATCATCTACATCCATGCCATTGTCCCTCTTTTAGCATGAGAAATTCCTAAGGAAAGATGGCATTGCTCTACACTGAGTTAAAGTCTTCTCTTTCAGGTCAAAAACCCTTATAAAGGAAATTATGGCATTGTTGGATTCACATATCCCAGTTAAAGTAATCCTCCTTTATAAATCAGTCACCCAACAGCTGTGACAAACAAACCCCTCTTTAGAGATGACAAATTCTCTCTAAAGACGAAACTTTTAGCTTCACATCTTGGGCTTCGAACAAGATACAAATAGACCCTTCAGCTTCATATCTTGGGCTTTGAACAAGATACAAACCACCTTTAGCTTCACGTCTTGGGCTTCGAACAAGACACCAAAACACCATTTCCTCCCATAGAATAGGAGGAACTACGATCGCTCTGATTTCCCTGTTTCGGTAGACAGGAATACGTAGGCATAAGATTGAAAGAAAAATCTTAGCGAGCACACTCAACAAAAACCCACAATCCCGTACCTTCACACATCAATCAAAAAGTATCAGTCATAATCCCCTACCCATGAACCGTCCAGTGTTTTCACTCTCTAGAAAAAAAGAAAGAAGAAAAAGGCCCCATTACCATATAGCATCCGTAACCTAACAGACCGCTGTTTAAACTCAGTATGCAAGCAGGGTTAATTGGAGACATCTATTTCCCTTCCTTCATCAGCTTCAATAGGATAAAAAATGAATCGAACTGTAGTAACCCCCAAAGAGCGACAGTGCTTAAGAAACACGTCCAGTTTCGCTCGCTACAGAAAAGTGGCGCCCACCGTGGAGCCGAATTCTTCTCGTTCTTATAATCTAAGGTGAAAACTTTGGACAAATCCTTTTCTTGACAGTATCTTCACTGGGGATAAGACTTTGGTTGACTTCACTAGGATCTTAGGTCAATACCTTTAAATTGGGAAGGAACCACAGAATGGCGACTTCGCCGGGGAGCCATTTTTGTCAGGAACACAGGATTCATAGCTCTTAAAAGTCTAGGACATTAGGACAAATATATATACTGTTTTTCCTAATTGATATATGTGTTTATTTTTCTGCTAATGGGAATGCGTGTGATGCCGCATGTGGAAAGATTGAGTATACACCTAGGAAAAACCCCTTTAGTGGTGCGGAAGCTATCGGAAATAGTTGTCACGCGATACCACCCTCTTCTGAGGACTCTTCGCTCATGTTTTTTCTCGACAAGAGTTGATGATGTTGAGAGACAGGTACAAAAATCACTAGTATAAACCTTTGGGACGGGTAGAGCCTTGACTCCATGACACTGACCCTTTAACCCCATGTTTTTTCTATGTTTTTGTGTGCTGCATTCATGCATTCATCTAAAAAACATTACATCAAAGAAAATCTTCTCTTCTAGTCTCTCCTTTTCAAATTAAACTAAGACAATGATTGCAAATGTCAGAAAAAAGGAGTGCACTCATGGATTTCGGTAGAAGGAGAACTCATAAGTATACCTTCAAGGTTCCAAAACTAGAGGATTTGAGAGGTTTGGCGAGAATGATCACGAACCAAGAGGCTTTCAGAGCCAAGTATGGAGGTTTGCTATCGCTGTTAAGGGTCCAAGTAATTGAAAGAATCATGGATGCACTCGTTCAGTTCTACGATCCGGTCTATCATTGTTTCACATTCCCAGATTATCAGCTCGCACCAACGCTGGAGGAATATTCTCATCTGATTGATTTACACATCACTGATCGAGCTCCTTTTTCTAGACTGGAAGAAATTCCAAAGGATCAGACCATTGCAAGAGCAATTTATTTGGACGAGTCAGAGGTTAGGACTCGCATGACCACTAAGGGTGGCATACAAGGTTTGTCGGCCCAGTTCTTGACAAAGAAGGCCCTGTACTTCGCTAGTATAGGGAACGTGACTGCTTTTGAAAGCATCTTTGTCTTACTCACTTACGGGTTATTTCTGTTTCCCAACATTAATAACTTCGTCGATATCAACTCCATTAAGGTTTTTCTCATTGGAAACCCTATGCCGACTTTGCTCGCGGACGTGTATCATTCTGTACACTTAGGGAATTTGTACAATAAAGGGGAGATCACATGTTGTGTACCTCTGCTATACAAATGGTTTATCTCCCATTTGCCTAAGTCTGCTGCTTTTTGGGATCAAAAGAATACTTTACGTTGGTCGCAGAGAATCATGTCTCTTACCAACTCTGACATAGATTGGTGCAATAGGATTTATGAGGGAATCAGGAACATTGACCGTTGTGGAAACTTCCCCAACGTACCCCTCATAGTAACTAAGGTTGGAATCAATTAACATCCAGTATTGGTTCGTCGTCAATTTGGATACCCGATGAGGCATGTCCCACGGAATGGTCATCTGGAAGGTCTTTTCTTCAAAGAAGGAGAAAATGACAGAGCACTAAAGATGGAAATAGTGCACGCTTGTGTAACACCCCAAAATTTGCCCTACCTTTTTTTTCTGGCTTTTGTTCGTATTCATTTGCATCCCATTTAGGTCATAACTCATAGCCATAGCATTTGCATTGGTCTCTTAAGACATGGGATCAAGGAATTTTCTTAGTATTAGGTTTTTTCTATTCAGAGGATTCATCAAAGGTGGGGGGCCATTAAGAATACAAGGTTGATTAAGACATGAAGTTTGGTTTGAATTAAAGATGTGCAGAAGGGTCAATGTTCTTAAGAGGCAAAGCATGTAAGATTGGTCATGTGGATTCAAGACGCAAATTCCATTTCAATTCATGTCCGTATCCATTCATTTCTCTTTAACCCATTTTCAATTTCATTTTAACTTTTTCTTATTATCCAAATATTAATCAATTACCCAAATTCATTTTGTCTAATCCATTTGTCTATATCCAAGTGCATATCCAAATTTCATTTTAATATCCATGTTAATCCATTATCTCAACCATTTTAATTCCATATTTTAAATCCATTTAGAGCCATTTTATCCATTGAATTTTCCATTTTTTTAAAATGCAATTATAAACCTTTTTCTTTCTAAATCCAAATAACCAATTGCCCACCATTCATTCAATATGAAGAGAGTTTACCCAAGAAAATCTGAACCAACAAGAAAGAAGGATTACAATTGCTGTTGTTTGGTCATGTTGATTTCGCCTAAGAAATGGAACGTGCAATTAATGTGTGGGATGCTGAGTCTGAACGTATCGTTCAAGAAGCTTTAAAAAAGATTATATACACAACAACGGTGGTTCATAAGAAAGTTTATATGACAGGAACAAAGTTAATAGCAGAAAATAAAGGACCATAATAGTAACTTTGCGCAGGAATTGAGTTTCACAGAAAAATTCTTAACAGTATTACACTTGAGAAAAACCAAGAAAAGTAGAAAAAGAAATCCAATTACAAAGCTCATAACTGAATTCATAACAGAATAACAGAATTTCAGTTGTGCAGACTAATTGATATCAATTCTCAATTCAATAATTTGCAGAAGCGATTCACCATAATCAATTCTCAGAACCTGCACAATTGATATCAACAACAACACTTCTCAATTCAATAATTTGCAGAACCGATTCAAGAAGTGTAGAAGAAGATTCGGAGTAGAAAGACATGAGAAAAAGAGCAAGGATTCGATGAATTCAAACCTGAAGAAGCTCTAGATCACATCGCCATTTTCAACTCAACAAACCTGCAATTCAGATTTCAGGGTCAGTTTCGCACGTAACGGCAACGATTTGCAAACGCAGCAAGAAAAAGGAAAGTAGATCGCAAATTCTAAGAATAATCAAAGTCAAGATTACGCGTACCTGAGCCAATTATCTCTGGTTTTCTATTCGTTTCGTCTTCGAAGCGCCATCGGAGCGACTCCGATAGGTACGTCATCTCGATCCAAACTTCGATTTCATGATTGATTTGTCTCTAGCATCTTTATTCGAACTCTGGTTTTGATTTCATTCTGATGTGCGTTCATCGATCTGTGGCATTGCGTTTCTCGTATTCACTTTATTTTTTAGGCGTGAATCATTGTTACCTATTCGAATTCGTTTGACTGGTGTTGCGAAAAGCTCTGCCGCCGCCGGCAAGAGGCCACGGCGCGACGGAGCGGTGTTTTGTTTTGTTGACTCATCGTTGGGAGGTTCGTGCGTATGGATCCAATTTCAGTTGTGTTATGAGCAAAACTGTGAAATGGAGAAGACGATATTGTCGGTGACTACTAGAACATTATCGCGACGGCGACATTATTGAGTGGATGTTGAAAGGAGTTTCGTTCAAGGTACGACGTCGTTTTGATGGTGGCGGTGTGTTAAAGAGGAGGTCTTAGCGATCGAGAACGAATGGAGAAAGTAGAGCTTCCGGTGAAGCTTGTTGAGAGAGGGTTACGAGAGGGAGTTGACGAAGGAGATGGTGGTGTAAGGTTGGACGAAGAGGATGGTGACGAACGGAGGGAATTTCGTGGCGTATATGATGGTGAAGACGGCGGCGTGTGTGAGTGAAGCAGGGAAAGAAGAGACTGAGTTTGGCTTGCAGAAGACCTAGGTTTTTAGACTCTTCTTGTTCATTGTCTGGACCGGGTTCAATACAATTTCATTGGGCCCATTTGTTTATTTCTTTTCACACCCCGTTTTTGCTCGGCATACCCCCCTTGGTTGCATAATAAACCGTGGGCCTGATGACTTCAACCCACACGTTTTTTTCCTTTTATCTACCCACCTCTAAATCACTCGCACCCCTGTCTACAAGCTGAAGAATCATTGGGCCTAACTGCCAAGCCTATTCGCCTGGAAATGTGCTCACACCTCCTAGAATCAGTTTTGCACCCTCCTTTTAATTTCTTTTAGTTTTAGTTTTTTTTTCTCAATTTAATTCTAACCTTTTTCTAATTGGATAATAACTATATATTAATTTTCAAGATTAGTTTATAACTAGATTTTAATTAGAAATTAGGATTTCCAATTAGATTTTAACATTAGTTTTGATTCTAGAGTTAATTTTAGAATTAATTTTCTTTAGATTTTTAGTTAGAATTAACTTGATTTAAGTTTTAGGTTTAATTCTTTAGAATTAGTTACTAATCTTGATTAACTTTTAATTTTAGGATAATGGTTGACTAATTTTTATTGTTGCTTAATTAGCATTTTAATTCTAACTTAGATATTCTTGAGTAATTGTTGATTACTTTCTGATTAAATACTTGACTGCCTTTTATTCGATTTTCCTTTGTGATTGAGTTGTCTGGTGTTTACTTGTTGATTTCACATGCTCCCTTAGGCTCCTAGTCCGACTTAATTTCTGATTAAGTTCGGAGTAGGATAGATATTAGGCTCTCAATCCAAGCATGACAACATTAGGTTAGATCCCTTCTAATCCTGACTTTAGAAGCCTTTGAACACTTAGGGTCCTTTCCCTTTAGGTTTAGGCTTTGTTTGATTCATAACTTTATTTCATGAGATGTTTGATGCTAAATTGTCTTCCTTCTTTTACTTATGCTTTCATATTCAATTGTTTAGCTAACCTTTGCTTGTAGGGGCTGATGGTAAGTTGAGTGTGTGGATATGCTTCCACACATACCTTCTTCCCTCATATTTTTAATGCTTTCAATTTGTGATTGTGATAATCATCTTATGCTTTCTTTGTTCAATCTCTTTCATCCCTTTGAGTTCTTAACTTAACTTCCATCTTTGAAGTAAGTTAGAACTTACTCTTCTTCTCTTTTCTTTTAGACTTAGGTTTCTAAACCACACTTAACCATTAGGAACATCCACGCATGATAATAAATAGGATAATTAGTCTCCCTTTAGACGTTTACCTTTCTTAACCTTTGAGTCTCTCTTCTTCTCACCTCAAAACAAAAGCAAAAAACATCTAATAAAGGCATAGCATATATTGTATTTGAGCCTTTCATGTGAGAATAAGATAGTGAGGGGTCTTCTCTCACTTTCTTAGAATGTTTAACATACGTCCCGTCTTGAGTCGATATGCGAGGCATTCGATCCTACGTGAAAGACTTAAATACAATATGCGTTATACACACCAATAATCAAAATACTTCTTTCTAAAATACATAAACAAACAAATTCTCTTCTCATCTCCTTCATTCTATTCCTTAAGGACTCGTCATGTCCATTCTACCGCAAACAGGTAACGCCTAAGTCTCCATACAGCGAGCTGCAATACCTATTTGCTGGGACGCGCACTCTGACGTTTCCATTAAAAAACACAAACAAAGCAACCCTCGTTGAGCCGAACTACGTTTACTCTGATTCTTCTTTCTCGTCTGATTGAAGATACGTAGGCACGAGATGCGATATCTCGACGAGCAACCTTTCCCCGTAGTCCGTCGAACTACGTTGACTCTGACTTTCCTATTGCACTGAGGGAATACGTAGGCCTAGGACAACGATAATGTCCTATCGAGTCACTTCTTTCCTTTTTCCCATTTTCCTTTCTACCTTTCATTTCCAGTTCTCCAGTTAGCAGTTGATTTCCAGTTCCTTACACCCTATGATCGAGACAGCAAGCGTGGATCCCATCGAGTACGATGGACGCGTGGGGGTGCTAATACCTTCCCCTCGCGTAACCAACTCCCTTACCCATTTCTCTTGGTCACGAGACCTCATTCTTTACTTCCCCCAGGTTTACGCAGTGTTTCCTTTCCCTTTCTTGGGATAAATACACATTGCTGGCGACTCTGTTTCTGCGCCACTTTCGCGTTTGTACTTGGATGAAAATCCCGGGAGCGATAGCTGGCGACTCTCCTGGGGACAGGTTTACCTCTTGCTGGTCTATCCCCTTTTGCGAGTCAATCCTAGCGCTTGTTTGTTTTTCTTTCATTGGGTGTTGTAGCGAGCGATTTTGGACGCGGTTCTTAAGCGCTGGTCGCTCTCTGCGATTGAGCCTAAACTACAGGTCGATTCATTTTTTATCCTTTTGTGAGCTGATGAAGGAAGGGAAATAGATGTCTCCAATTAACCCTGCTTTGCATACTGAGTTTAAACAGCGGTCTGTTAGGTTGCGAATGCTATCAATGTGGGGGGCCTTTGTACTGGTTATTTGTATTTTCGCCAATATGGTTTTCTTCTTCTCTTGACAGAATGTTTCTGGCGGGGAACAAGGATTAGGATGTTAGGACTGATGCTTTTTGATGGGATTTAGGTTTTTGTTTAGTGTGCTCGCTAAGATTTTTCTTTCAATCTTATGCCTACGTATTCCCGTTTACCGAAACAGGGAAATCAGAGCGTTCGTAGTTCCTCCTATTCTATGGGAGGAAATGGTTGTTTTGGTGTCTTGTTCAAAGCCCAAGACGTGAAGCGAAAAGTGATTTGTATCTTGTTCAAAGCCCAAGATGTGAAGCTGAAAAAGTCTCAACTTTAGAGAGAACTTGTCATCTCTAAAGAGGGGGTTGTATGTCACAACTGTTTATAAAGGAGAATTACTTTAACTAGGATTTGTGAATCCGGCAATGCCATAATTTCCTTTATAGGGGGTTTTAACCTGAAGGAGAAGACTTTAACTCAGTGTAGAGCAATGCTGTCTTTCCTTAGGAATTTCTCATGCTAAAAGAGGGACAGTGGCATGGATGTAGATGATCCAGAGGCTTGCCACTTACAACGATTAGATGAAGGGGAAAGAGTTGTTGATGTTTGTGTACTGTGAACGAGGCACAACTTTGATGCTAAAAGGTTGATTGGATTAATCAGTGGTTTTCTTATACAAAGCCTAAGAGGAGGCTAATATGTGTCTCGTACAAAGCCCGAGAGAGAGGCTAAAAGGTTTTTTGTATCTCGTATAAAGCCCGAGATGGAGGCGAAAGGGTGATTGACTCGACGAGGGAGTCTCTTATGTGTCTCGTACAAAGCCCGAGTGAGAGGCTAAACGTTGTTTGACTCCGTTGGGGAGAATTTTGGTATCTCGTACAAAGCCCGAGAGAGAGGCTAAACGTTTACTTCACTGGGAAGAATCATTGTATAAAGCCCAAGAGAGAGGCTAACTTCACTGAAGAAGGATCATTATACAAAGCCTAAGAGGAGGCTATGGTGACTGTTTCAGTTGAGTGACAGGTCCAATATACTGATTTTAAAGAGAAAATCAGTTCTTATATGAGCAATGTTGTACTCATGGATTTGATTCAAGGATCCGGGTTATTCCTGTTCTTTAAGGAAGCGGGGAATCCGAAGGGTATTGAGACTGTCCGAGTCTGCGGGTTTCCTTCCTATTTAACGAAGGGGTCACTTGAGAATGTCTTTGAGACTCAAGGAAGTTAGACTGTCCGTGTCTAGAGTTTTATCTTTTGGACTATGCTTTGAGAAACAGTAGTAGACTCTATGAAAGGACGGTTCTATGCAAATGACTAAGTTCTGTTCCTATACCTCTAGGAGGTCGTCGGGACAATTTGTACGAAGCCCAAGAGGAGGCGGGAAACTCTTAAGAAGCCGACGGGTCCTTGTACTAAGCCCAAGAGGAGGCTATCATTCCCGGAGGAAGAGATCATTATACGAAGCCTAAGAGGAGACTGTGAATACTTCTAAGAAGCCGTAGGGTCCTTGTACTAAGCCCAAGAGGAGGCGGGTTGCTTTTAGGAAGCCCGTGGGTCCTTGTACGATGCCCAAGAGGAGGCCGATGCTTTTAATAAGCCGATGGGTCCTCAAACCCCGAGAAATTCAAGGCAATGCTATTCACCGAGAATAGATCAAAGTCAGGAAAGTTCTAGAATTTGGAAGAAACTCAAAGATGCCATTCACGGAGAATACATTCATCTCTGGGAGTAGAGTTTCTTGACAATTCCTAATGAGGACAGCCTGAGAGAAGACTGTGTCTGGTGATCCTATTGGGGATCTAGTTGTCTATTTCTATGACTAAACGAAACAACGTCACTTAGTTCTAGACGTAGTTGCCGGGGAAACTCGAAATATCTATACTATTATTACACAGTTGATATGAGTTTATGAAAGAAGACTTACAGCGAAACAGCCCCACAATACAGTTATATGTATATGAAAGCGGTAAATGAAAGTAATAACCACTTACTCGGTTGTAGAGCTTCCATGCTGTTTGGTTAGTTGCTCAACAAAGTAAGATTGAAAACAACAGTATATTCAAAATCAAAGGAGAAAGTGCTTTGAAAGAGAAAGATTTGGGGCTTACAGCTCAAGGAGAGGCCCAGGGTTTTATCAGTGAGCGCACTGTTTGAATTTTGTACAGAGGGACTTATACAAGTGACGAGGCCCAAAAAGGTTTTCTGTATAAAGGAATGGGTCTTACACTCCAATGGAGGCCCAAATGAGTTTTAAGAAAAAGAGTGGGGCTTATAACACGAGGGTAGGCCCAGATGATTTTTCCGTTTGAAATGGCAATCGCGCCGAGGTTTTCTTTTAACGCGGAGGGGCTTATACAATATTTGAGGCCCAAAATGGTTTGGTTAAAAGGGGATTGGGTCTTACACTCTATTAGAAGCCCAAAGTGTTTTTGAATGGGTCTTATAGCTCAAGGAGAGGCCCAGGGTTATTTTTCAAAAGGCGATGATCGTGCCGTTTATTTGAAAATGTACAGAGGGACTTATACAACGAATGAGGCCCAAAATATTTCTGTACAAGTGGGTTGGGTCTTACACTCTCTCAAGAGGCCCAAAGAGTTTTGAAAATGATTTATAAGGGTTGAATTAATCCAAAAAACCCTAATTTGTTTTCAAAAATGTATTTAATTGAATAAAAATTCAATTAAAAATGATCAAAATTGTTTAACATATGAAAAACAAATTGTGATTTTGGATTAATGCTTCAAAAATTAAGTATTGACCTACAAAATAATTAGAAAGCATTAAAAGTTGCAAAATCAATGTAGAAAAAATATTTAAAATGTCAAAAACAATTAAAATATTAATTCTTTGCAAAAATATCAATTATATGAAATAAATAATATTTTTGGGATTTTTTGATAAAATAAAATATTTTAACATTTTTGTGAATTATAAAAAAAAGAATCAACTCAAAATCATTAAAACTCAGAGAGAAATTAATTTTTGAATCAATTAAATAAAATCACAAAATTCAAATATTTGAATTATTCAAAAATGGCGCCAAGAACACACCAAGAACACGCGCGTGTTCTGGGTTTGGCTGATTTACATTTTCTCCTCAATCTCATTGAATACTTGATTATAACATGCAATCCACATATCATTATGCTCGTCTCAACCTCACGATCATGTCTATGTCCATTAATTTCATTTAAATTAAACATATAACAAGAAATCATGAAAAATCCTCAAGAACCCTAATTTCTGCATGAAGGCTAGGATTTTTGATACACGATTCAAACAATGCAATTAATTGAGGGAAAACATTCCATGCATGATTATGAACACATGGCCAAATTATTGTGCGAGGAAATATGCATAGATTGAGAGATGACCAAGTATATGCTTACCTCTAAGCCGTGACAGCAAGTGCAATGTGATTTTTGATTTGGAGGTGTTACAGATGAGTGGTGATGATCTGAACAGCTTCCCTACACCCTATGGAGTGTGTTTGAATGCTTGGACTTGATTGAAATTGGCTGGATCAATTTGTGGTACCTCAGCTGCAACTTGATTGAAAATTTGAGCAACCAGCTGGTGATTTTGTGAAATTGGTGTTTCAGAAGTGATCTAAGTGTTTGATCAGCTCATATGTGATGTATGTGAGGTGTGTGAGTGATTGGTTTGATTGGAAAAGCTCTCAAACTCAAAACCCGATAGCTACCTTGCTAAGAAAGGCATTTTTGCCAAGAGAAAGAGATTTTGAGGAAAGCATCTGTTAGACGACTTTGGTGTACTCAAACTGATCACAATTGAGCTCTATTTATAGTAGAGCAAGTTTGTTTTACAAGGAATAGTGAATGGCAGCTGGTAAGTAGGTTTGGCCAATGTTGGCAAATGAAAATCCAAGTGTCCTCTAGCCATTGACTAGAGGTTAGGGCACATAGCTTTGGTTCCCTTGGTCTTGGATAAGTCTTGACTGATTTCAGATGAGAATGGCTCAGTCCATGCCACCTTGATGCTTCCATTGAATGCTCCAATCCAAATTTGGAGTCTTGTCCCTATTTTGGCCATTCTAGGTTCAACATGCTATTTCTTGTTCCATGGACTTTGGAGGCTTGGCTCAGTGATTGTCCCCTTTAGATTCAATCCTCAGATGTGTCCAAGTAGATAGGAGCATTTGAATTTGGCTGATTTTGGCAAATCGAGCAAAGTTGCAAATTCTGCCTTGCCTTTGACAGATTTCAGCAAGGCAACTTGACAATGTCATATCTCATGGTGTAAGTTGAATTTGGCAATGTTCTTGGCCATTTTGGAAAGCCCTTACATGACACAACAACTGTTTGAACAAGTTTGGTTTTGATCTCTTTTGATTCCAAGTGAAAAATCCCTCTACATTTGGCAAAAAGTGAAGCAAAATCTGACTTAGTGAAATTTTCACTAAGTGTTGGAACAAAGTGTGATTTCTTGATTTTGATCACTCCATAACTCAAAATCCTTAATGAATTGGCCTTAGTTATAGTTGAAGTTTTTGTAGAGGGTAATGAGGGCTACAAATCCATCTTTGGATGAGAAAAAATGGCCATGTGGTTTAGGAGTTATGATCCTCCAAAGTTAGTGCATTAGTGGTACTTTTTCCATAACTTAGAAAATTTTCTAAGTTTTATGGTTACCCCTTTTACAAGTTATCCAACTTTCTTTGATTTTTCTTGATGAATGATGATTTAAATCATACATTAACATCATTTTAGGGTTAAAAATCTATTTTGTTGAAAAATCTCAAAAAGTCAAAGTTGACTTTTGTGCACAGTTGACTTTTTATCAGATGAATTCCAAACTGTGCAATTCTTCAGGAAATCATGTCCTTGACCTAAATCAAACTTGATGGACATGTTCCATGGGTGTCATAGGGTATATTGGGGCATGTCCTAGGGTTTGGGAGCATGTCCTGGTCAAAAGTCAAAGTTACAGTTGACTTTCCTCGCGAAACCTTAATTGTGGTGCAGATGAAAATGAGACTTGTTGCTCAAGCTTCTTGGATTAATCCATTGTTCCAAATGGATCAATATAGTTCATTAGAGACCCTTAAATCATGTCTTGAGGTCTTGGCTCTTGATTTTCCCTAAAAGTCAACTTAGGGGTGAATTAGGTCAAGAAACCCTAATTCCTGATTTTTGATGTATGCATCCCCTGAGGCAAAATTGACTAGATAGATGGGTCCATGAGGTTCCATGGAGTACATTAGGTTGTGTTTTGGATCTTTGGCTTGTGTCCAGATGAAAAATTTCCATCTGGAGGCCCTGGTCGACCAAAACCCTAATTTGGTGATACTGGCGATCTCGAGACTTGATCCACCTAGAAGGGAGCAGCCTTGTGCTTAATCCTTGAAGTGGGAGCCCTTTTGATCCATTGTGGATGTTTGAGAGGTTAGACAAGTTGAAGATCATGTCATTCCTTGATTGATCCTTTGTCTAAGGCTCTGAGAGGGCTTAAAACCCTAATTTTGATTGTAGTGAATGCTCAATACTCCTTGAGGCATTTGATGAGGCATGATGGTTCATCCACATTGTGATGATGATTTGCAAAATGATGGGAAATCTTAGTGGTCAAAATTTGGGGTATGACAGATGCCCCTATTTAATCTTCTTGGACCCGAAGGTGTGAATGACTAAGGTATTCGGGCATTCGGGGTGTAAGAGGATTAAATATCGGAATACCCGAAATTTTGATGGCGGTTATGAATGGCAGATCGCATTCATCTTCTTTTACTAAGCAATGATGCTTAGAAAAGGTAAACTTCCCCTCGATCCTGGTCTTCAACCAAGGAATTGGTCTCAGTTTCTTTTGTCAACTTCCCCTCGATCCTGGTTTCCTACCAAGGAACTGGTCTTAGTTTCTGATTTAAACTTCCCCTCGATCCTGGCTTCCTACCAAGGAACTGGTCTTAGTTTCCGATGTAAACTTCCCCTCGATCCTGGTTTCCTACCGAGGAACTGGTCTTAGTTTCTTTCCTCAATAAACTTTACTGACAAGGGACGCTATTCGTAGCGTCTTTCCTTCAAACTTCTCGCCGAATTTTCCTGGGGAGATGCCATTTGAGTGGAAAAAGTTTTGATGTCAGACCTGCTGGGGAACCCAGTCTTCTGAGTTGTAGAGGTGTACAAACTTCTCTGTTGGAGATGCCATTTGCAGACTCTATCTGGGGAATGTGAGTCCCTTGAGAGACTGCCTTCGTTTGGGATTACATCATACTTTTCTCGGGATCTTCCCGGAGAAACGCCATATGGTGGGGTCCAATTTTGAGGTACCGATGACCTTTTCATCAGTGGGTTTTTCGGAGAAAAACTGCCGTACTGCCGAATCTCCGATTTAGGAGGCTTTCTCTCGGGATTTTCTTTAATCCGAGAAAACAAGGATATCATCTTCAATGGCGAAGAGTGACATCAGTTGAAGGTTCTCTGGTCTTTCAGAGGTTCAAGTTATCAAAGTGGTCAAGAACCGTCTCTAATCCAGAGATAAACGGGAAAGAGATTGCTTAGATGATTCACTTCCTAACGAGGAAAGGTTTGACAACTCGATTGAGAGAACTTTTATCACCAGGGGACAAGACCGACTAGAGTGATAGTGATGCAATATGAAATGTGAATGCAAATCGATAACGCAATGATGCATGTATGTTTATGCTGACAAGATGGACGCGACATACAAACTGACAGGTGAACACGACTGGATACTCGGCCATCGCGGGGCGAAGAAGTACCGTTGGTCCAAAAGTAGCAATTCTACCTTGCTTAGGAGAAGTAGTCCTCGCGGGGAATACCGGTGATCGGGCTTAGGAGACAAGAACTCGGCCGTGGGTATCAGATGGGAAAGCCACATCTGATACAGTTGATCCTTCATTCAGGCGCACTGGCTTAGAAAGAGTACTTTGATTCTGCACTTTGAAGTTCGATTACTTCTGGAGAAGCGATTGATGTTCTTTTGAGGTTTAACAGTCAAAAGAAATTGCCGTCTTTATTTTAAAAGCAAAAAAAAAATTTTAACAAGCAAATTCATTTTTGTTTTATTTCAAGAATCATTAGTCATGTTAACAACGTCGTTCTGTAAAGCTAAAACAAATAAGAATTACAAACAAAAGCATAAGGGCTCAAATTTTATTGATAGGATGGAAATCAGCCAACCGCGTGATTCCAAAGAGTATATACAAACTTTGAAAATGGTACTTTACAGGGAAAAGGGCTGCGTTGAAACATAACGACCATTATCCTTCTACCAACTTTGAATTCGGGGCATCCTGAGCTTTTGTCGAAGATGACCTTAACTGGAGTTTTCTGACAGATGATGTAACTGCTGCTGTTGAGGGATTCGCCTCTGTTAAACATAGTTACTTGCCATTATCCCTAACTTTTGCCTGGATTGTACTTTGATGTTTCCAATCCACCGGGATGATTTTTTTTCTTGTCTCTAACTTTTGCCTGGACCGCCCTTTCGGGTTTTCAATCCACCGAGACGTTTTTTTTTAGTTTAGTTTAGGCAAAGTATTTCTTGACTACATCAACATTCGTGGGGTAGGCAAATTCCTCTCCGTCCATGGTTGCAAGTCTCAAGGCGCCGCCTGAGAAAGCTTTCGTGACCACATATGGGCCATCATAATTTGGAGTCCACTTGCCCCGGGAGTCAGTGAGAAATGATTGTATCTTCTTGAGCACGAGGTCTCCTTTTCTGAAGACACGAGGTCGAACCTTTTTGTCGAACGCCCTCTTCATTCTTTGTTGATACAGTTGACCGTGGCATAATGTCGTTATTCTCTTTTCTTCGATCAGATTCAATTCGTCGTGTCGACTTTGACACCATTCAGCTTCGGTGAGCTTAGCTTCCATCAATACTCGGATTGACGGGATCTCTACTTCTATGGGGAGCACTGCTTCCATACCATATACTAGAGAGAAAGGGGTAGCCCCTGTTGAAGTGCGGACAGATGTGCGATAACCGTGAAGAGCAAAGGGTAGCATCTCGTGCCAATCTTTGTAGGTTACAACCATCTTTTGAACGATCTTCTTGATGTTCTTATTAGCCGCTTCTACCGCTCCGTTCATCTTGGGTCGGTAGGGAGATGAGTTATGGTGTTCGATCTTGAACTATGCGCACAACTCTTTCATCATCTTATTGTTTAAGTTAGATCCATTATCACTAATGATCTGGCTTGGAACACCATAACGACAGATGATATTGTTTTTGATAAATCGGACCACCACTTGTCGGGTTACATTGGCGAATGACGATGCTTCGACCCACTTGGTGAAATAGTCAATGGCTACCAGGATGAACCGATGTCTGTTTGAAGCCTTGGGCTCAATCATGCCAATCATGTCGATTCCCCATATGGAAAATGGCCATGGGGAAGAGAGAACTTTGAGATGTGATGACGGTACATGAATTTTGTCAGAGTATATCTGACACTTGTGACACCTCCTCATGTACTTGTAGCAGTCGGATTCCATTGTCAACCAATAGTACCCTGCTCTCAGAATTTTTCTCGCCATTGTGTGTCCGTTGGCATGAATGCCAAAGGATCCTTCATGAATTTCTTTCATAAGCATGTTTGCTTCTGGTCTGTCTACGCATCGGAGCAAAACCATGTCAAAATTTCTTTTATAGAGAGTGTCACCGCTCAGGAAGAAGTTTCCAGCCAATTTTCTGAGGGTTTTCCTGTCTTTTCTGAGTGCCCCAGATGGGTACTCTTGTTTCTGAAGGAAGTATTTGATATCGTGATACCAAGGTCTGTCATCTATGACTGCTTCAATCGTGAAGACGTAAGCGGGCCGCTCAAGGCGCATTATGTCGATCTTAGGTATGTCATTCCATTTACCTACACTAATCATGGAAGAGAGAGTGGCTAATGCATCAGCCATGTGATTCTCATCACGAAGGATGTGATGAAACTCAACTCTGTTGAAGAAGGGTAACAACCTTCTTGCATAGTCTTTGTAAGGAATCAATCCTGATTGGTATGTGTTCCAATCTCCTTTTATCTGATTGATGACCAAGGCTGAGTCGCCATATACGTCCAAGTTCTTAATCCTTAAATCAATCGCTTCCTCGAGACCCATAATACAAGCTTCGTATTCGGCCTCGTTGTTCGTACACTTGAACGTAAGTCGAGCGGTGAAAAGAATGTGGGTACCCTGAGGGGTAACAATGATTCCCCCAATTCCGTTTCCGTAATGATTAACTGCTCCGTCAAAGATAAGTCCCCATTGGGAACCTGGTTCTGGCCCTTCACTGGGTAGCGGTTCATCATAATCTTTCATTTTTAGATACATGACATCTTCATCTGGGAAGTCAAAACCGATTGATTCTTGATCGTCAAGCGGTTGATGAGCCAAATGATCGGCTAAAATACTTCCTTTAACGGCTTTCTGAGCGTGGTACTCTATGTCATATTCTGATAACAACATCTACCAACGGGCAATTCTTCCCGTAAGAGCAGGTTTCTCGAAAACGTACTTGATTGGATCTATTTCGGAGACCAACCAAGTAGTATGACGAATCATGTACTGGCGAAGATGTTTGGCTGCCCAAGCCAAAGCACAGCAAGTTTTCTCGAGCATCGTGTACCGAGTTTCACAGTCGGTGAATTTCTTGCTTAGATAGTAGATGGCAGACTCTTTCCTTTTGGTTTTGTCTTGTTGGCCAAGTACATACCCCATTGAGTCCTCTAGGACTGTGAGGTAAACGATCAGTGGTCTTCCTTCCACTGGAGGTGATAGAATCAGAGGATTCAACAGATATTCCTTGATACTGTCGAAGGCGGTTTGGCAGTCTTCTGTCCAAATGCAGTCCTGGTTCTTTTTGAGTAATTTGAAAATCGGCGCACTTGTGGCGGTCATAAGGAATATGAATCTGGAGATGTAGTTCAAACGTCCCAGGAATCCTCTGACTTGTTTTTCAGTTTTCGGAGAAGGCATTTCTTGAATGGCCTTGACCTTGTCTGGATCAACTTCAATCCCTTTCTGGCTGACGATGAACCCTAAGAGTTTCCCCGAACGGACACCGAAGGTGCACTTGTTGGGATTCAAGCGGAGCTTGAATTTTCTTAGACGTTTGAACAATTTTGACAGATGTTCAACGTGCTCACTCTCTGTTTTTGATTTTACAATCATATCATCGACATACACTTCGATTTCTTTGTGTATCATGTCATGAAACAGAGTAGTCATGGCCCTTTGATAGGTTGCCCCGGCGTTCTTCAAACCGAATGGCATCACCTTGTAACAAAAGGTATCCCATGGGGTAATGAACGAAGTTTTCTCCATGTCTTTCGGCGTCATTTTGATCTGGTTATAGCTCGAGAATCCATCCATGAAGGAGAAAATTTTGAACTTTGCTGTGCTGTCTACCAGCATGTCAATGTGCGGTAAAGGAAAGTCGTCCTTTGGACTTGCCTTGTTCAGATCTCTGTCATTAACACACATTCTGACCTTTCCGTCCTTTTTGGGAACGGGTACGATGTTGGCTAACCATTGAGGATATTCAGATGTAGCGAGGAAACCCGCGTCAATCTGTTTCTGCACCTCCTATTTGATTTTGATGGCCATGTCCGGGTGAGTGCGTCTCAACCTTTGCTTTACTGGCGAACATTCCGATCTTAACGGTAAGTGATGTTCCACGATACTGGTATCCAACCCTGGCATATCCTGATAGGACCAAGCGAATACATCGGGAAATTCTTTGAGAAGCTTTATCAAACCCTCTCTGGCAGTTGGACTGATCAGTGCCCCAATCCTGATTTCTTTTCTCTCTTTTTCTGAACCCAAGTTTACCGTTTCCAACGGCTCTTTGTAAGGTTCAATGGACCTTTCCTCTTGTCTGAGTAGTCAGGAGATCTCTTTTGGAATTTTGTTGTCATCTTCTTCTTCAGCCTCGAATACCGGGAACTCAAAGTTGGGAGAAGGCATCGGATTGTATGTTTCAACTGGGTTTAAAACAAGCAATCTGCATGACGTGATGATTCGTGTTTAGAAGAGATAGAGAAAATGCAAGTGTGTGCAGTGTATTTATTTTACTGCTTGTTTTTATTTGAATTGTTTTTTTTTTAGGATTACCATTTTCTGAAAAAGCAAAAAGAGAAAACAGCAATTAATGTGGAAATTACAGAACGACGTTATTTTATTAATGAATAAGTCGATCCTTAAAACTACAGCCCTATAAAACAAAACTCTGTCGCTTTGGGCAAAGCGAAGAAGGAAATTTACAGAAAGCGAGCCCTATCAAAACATCTGTTTCACCTGGGCAGGGTGAAAGGTTAAAGGACGACAATTACTTTGACTGATGAACGACCTTCGGAACCTCGATGGCAACCCATTGGCGGCGAACTCCTCGGTGAATCACAAAGTCTGGCACCTTCCTTGATTTGTCTTCAGAAATAACGCTAATTTCTGGTGGAGCGGGATCATTGGAATCTGTCTCCCAGGCAGAATTGTCGTAGGAGAATTCCTCTGTTGCATTTTGCAGAGTATTTGTGCTCTCAGCTGTATCTCCCCATCAAGTTGGCTGGATGTCTTCGAGCCTGATACGAGAGCTGTAGGAAAGCTAAAAGGCATAGGCACCTCTTCCTGAGACATATAACCGTCCTTGTTAAGGTAGGACTTCCACTCTTCATCTGGGTCAGAGGGATATTCCTCATTGATAGCATGTACTGCTTGAGACACTGGGTGGAGAAAACCTCCACTGTGGAAGAAATTTTGAAGGGGATGAAGACTTTCATCGTTGGCAGCTGTCTGGGTACAGGTTGCAGAAAAACCAAGACCCTTCTTTGTTTTATTGTCAATAGGAATGACAAGCTGTCCCCATCCGTTTGTATCGGTACTCTCGACCGCTTTGATAGCATCTTTGTATGAGGAAATCGAGGTTCCTCCTTTGAACTGATTGTCTTTGCTCACTGACAGTGCTTGGAACTGAGTTCCAATAACCTCCTCGGGTTCTATTCCAGTAGATGATGATAAGTTACTCACGAGCAAGGCTTGTTCCCCACAAACCGTGACAAGTTGATCGTTCTGAACAAACTTTAGCTTTTGGTGGAGGGTCGAAGTGACCGCTCCAGCCTGGTGTATCCAAGGTCTTCCTAATAAACAACTGTATATTGCCCGGATGTCTATGACCTGGAAAGTGACTTGGAAAGTGTGAGGACCAATAGTTATGGGAAGATCAACTTCGCCGATAACTGTTTTTCTGGATGCATCGAACGCTTTGACGACGACCTCGCTGACTCTCATCGGAGGGCCTTTGAATGATAATTGCATCAAAGTGGACTTTGGTATAACATTCAGGGCTGACCCTGTGTCTGCCAGTACGCTGGCTAAAGCATCGTCCTAGCAGTTAACTGTAATGTTGAGCGCCATGTTATGACGGCGACCCTCTTCTGGTAATTCCTCATCACTAAATCCCAAATTATTGCAGGAAGTGATGTTAGAGACAATGCTATCAAATTGTCTGATTGTTACATCCTGTTCCACAAAAGCTTGCTCCAAGACTTTCTGTAGAGCTTCCCTGTGCGCTTCTGGACTGAGTAACAGTGATAATATCGAGATCTTTGAAGGAGTCTGTAACAGTTGATCGACAATGTTATATTCACTCCTTTGGATGAGCTTCAGCATCTCATCATTGTTTTTTGAAAGGTCGGGATCACTGGATTGACCGACTGGTGGATCAGGAGCTTTTGTCGGAAGTTCCTTTTCCCTGTTAGGCTCTCCAACTCCTCAGTTGAAGATTCGACCGCTCCGTGTTACTCGACTGATGTCTGCAATGTTCACAACGGAGGGTAATGGAATTTCCTTTCCATTTTCAATTATTGTTGTACCGTATTTGTAAGGGATCGCCTTAGCTGATTCATACGGTAGCGGTCCTGGTAGATAGATGACTACAGGAGCCTTCTGATTTTTCTGACCATCATAAGTAATCTCGATCCGTTCCCGGTTGGGAACTTTAGATTCGTCAAGTAGAGGAATAATGGCAAAAACATCCCTGGTCCTGTGATGACCCGAGATCGTGACAACATCCTCAACTTGCTCGGCAAGGTAGTTCGGCGTCCAGTTGATGGGTCCAGAACCCGGATATGGATGAATCTCTCCACGATCCACCTGACCCTGAAGTGCTGCTCTCATAAGGTAACACCCTTGATTACTTTCCGAACAGACGCTACAACGATCGTAATTGTGTGGTGGCACCTGGCCACTCCCACTTTGAATACAATGTAACCTCACTAGGTTTGCTTCCACTGATCGGACATCCTGATTTTGACGACGAGTAGGATTCCTGTTATTGATACTAATCTGCTGAGTATCTTCATCCATAAAGATTGGCATCCACCAGTGATTTAACAAGTGCTGGAGTGCCTCCTGGACAAGGGTACAACCTCGATCGTTTTCGTAACCTGCTTTACAGTTTTGATAGTCATGTGATATTAAGAATCCGAGTCGGACCTGCTCAGCATGTAACTCTACCAGGTTGGTATTCATCACGCGAATATCAAATGAACCATGTTGATCTGATAAGGGTTCCTATCATGGTAGTCTTGGATCCATCCAAGATCCATCTGACGCTGGAGGGCCTCCTGTATGAAAGAGCATCCTTGTTTGTTTACCGAGCAAATCAGACAGGAACTGTAATCGTGCTACAGCAGATTATGATACTGGCTTTGCCTTGAGTGCATTGCCACCAAGTTGACATTCATCGCACGAATGTCGTGATTCTGAATGACGTTAGAATTCGTGTAGACCATGTTAACTCCACGAATTCGGTGCTCTTGGATCCATCCGAGATCCATCTGTTCCTGCAGAGCTGCTTGCACTACAGAACATCCTTGATTGTCTTTAGAGCAGATATCACACTGATGATAGTTATGAGGTGGCACATGGCCATATCCACTCTGTCTACAATGCATCTTGACCAAATTGGTTTTCAATAAGAGTACATCGTGAATTTGATAGACATTATTAGTCTCTCCTTCTATCAAATTGACTGCAGCCTTCTCATGTTGAGGCAGCGGGTTCGTGAGAACATTAGGGTTCGTATCCTTGAAGGATAAGACCCCGCTCTTAACAAGTTTTTGTACGTCAGACTTGAAATTGAGGCAAGTCTCGATGTTATGCCCTGAACCTCCCTGATGATAAGGGCATGTTTGATCCCCCTTAAACCAAAAAGACGGATTTTCCGGTACTGTAAGAGGAGATTTAGTCTGAATATGCCCCTTAGCCAGTAGTAATGGAAACAGTTCTGCGTACGTTACGGGCATAGGATCAAATCCTGGTGGCCGTGTTGTACGGTTGTCGTTGTATGGAGGACGAGCCTGCTGAAGAGGCTGTTGTGTCCTTTGTTGATCAGGCTGGCTCTACGCAACCTGAGGTTGATACGTAGGAATAGGCGCAGGGCTGGTAGCAGGAGTCACAGCTGCTACCGGTTGATAACGTCGTCTTTGCTTTCCGAGGGAGATATTCCCAATATCTTGCTCTTTTTTCTTAGGGAGAGCACTACCGTATTTTTTAGTATCGCTCGTCGATCCAATGTCTTTTACCAAACGTCCTTCTCGGACGGCTTCCTCAAGACGTACGCCCATGCCGACCATTTCGGTGAAGTCAATGGGCGCACTGGCAACCATTCGGTCATAGTAAAATGAGCTTAAGTTCTTTAAGAAGATCTTTGTCATCTCTTTTTCCTCAAGAGGCAGACAAATTTGAGTGGAAATTTCACGCCACCTTTGAGCATACTCCTTAAAGGTTTCCTTGTCCTTTTGCGACATTGATCTGAGTTGATCTCTGTCGGGTGCCATGTCCAAATTATATTTGTATTGTTGGACGAAGCCAGTACCAAGATCTCTGAATGTGCTGATCGTAGTACGGTTTAAACCCATGTATCATTTGAGTGCGGCACTGGTTAAACTATCCTGGAAGTAGTGAATCAGTAGGTCCTGATTCTCTCTCTGAGCTGACATCCGCCGAGCGTACATCACCAGATGGCTTTGAGGGCAAGAGTTACCCTTGTATTTTTCAAAGTCGGGCACTTGGAACTTGTGCGGGACTTTCACATTGGGGACCAAGCAGAGATCTGCGGCGTCCTTTCCAAATAGATCCTGACCGCGAATGGCTTGCAGTTCTTTCTGCATTTCTAAGAACTGTTCCTGGAATTCATCCATTCTGTCAAACATAGTTTCCTTCTTACCAGAAGGTGTCTGTGGAATCTGTCCTTCCGGGACAGTGTGCACCACAGGGGGTGGTACCGTGACTACGGCAGTGAGTCTTGGCGTCTCCCGAAGTTTGTAACCTTCAGGAGTCTTTAGTATGCCCCTGGCATCTTCGCTTTCCCGAAGTTTGTAACCTTCAGGCCCAGCGGCTTCTGTTGTGATTCCCTGATCCTCAGTGATCGGCGGAACATATCCTTCTGGGATATAGTTAACAGGCATGCCCCAAGGACGATCTTTCGGTATCTGATACCTAGGATCATACCTTTCCACTACGGGCATTGAGGTGATCTCTGAGATCACAGTTCTTTGTAGCTGAGCTTCTGCCATGGGTTGCATGTCGTTACGAAGCTTTCTCATATCCTCTCTCAGAGCGTCGATCTCTTCTTTCAACTCTCCGTTTTCTTCCTCAAGATTATCCATCCTTTTCTGACGATTGGCCCGAGTATTGTATGAATGAGACAGTTTGACTCTAGAATCGAGACACAAACGTGAGATTCGTAGGGAAGAAGAATACGCGATGTGAGAATGATGAATGCAATGATTATATTAATTGTTTAAGGTTTAGTCAAAATAAACTTCGACAATTAGATTGCAAATATCAAACAGTGGGGAAACCCCTTTTTATTGAATTCAAAGGATTACAGAAATGGAAATACAGTAGATTACAAAGTGTAGAAACAGAAACCTAAGCTAATGGGTCCCGAGTCCTCTCTGAAGAGAAATCAGGTGTTGATTCTGGTATCTTTCTTTTCTTTGACCGGGGCTCTTGGGCCGTTGTCGGGTTGTCATTCCTTTTCCAGGTGAAAGGAGCGAGCAAATTCCTTTGGTCATCCTGATTATCCACAGCATGTTGCTCTAAAATCTCAATCAGAGCATCCTTATCTTTCAGTAATTGTTGTATTTTGATGCACTCTACGTCGAGGGTGCGGTACTTGTTCTTCCAAGACCTTCTCTCCTTTTGAAATTTGTTGAGAGTAACCTGAAGCTTTTTAGTTTTCGTCATGAAGTACATGACAGACTCCTTTGGCGGAAGAATTCCATAACGAGGGTAGGGCATTTTCAGCTTGAGAGCTCTAGTTTGTACCCAGTGGAGATAAGGCTCCACCGAGACACAGTCTGGTTTTCCCAGAGACTCTCGTCCTTTCTTATGAACATGCTTCCAAGCTTGTACTATTTCCATCTTTAGTGCTTTGTCACTTTCTCCTTCCTTGAAGAAAAGACCTTCCAGATAAACACCCAGTGGGATGTGTCTCATCGGGTATCCAAATCGACGGCGAACCAATACCGGGTGGTAGTTGATTCCTCCTTTAGTTCCTATAAGGGGTACGTTGGGGAAGTTTCCACAACGGTCAATGATCCTGATTCCCTCATAAATCCTATTACACCAATCTATATCAGAGTTGGTAAGAGACATGATCTTCTGCGACCAACGTAAGGCACTCTTGCAATCCCAAAAAGCAGCAGACTTGGGCAAGTGAGAGATAAACCATTTGTAAAGTAAAGGTACACAGCATGTGATCTCCCCTCCACTGTACAAATTCCTCAAGTGTACAGAATGATACGCATCTGCGAGCAAAGTCGACACAGGATTTCCAATGAGAAAAACCTTAATAGCATTAATATCGACGAAGTTATTGATGTTGGGAAACAAAAATAACCCGTAGGTGAGTAAGACAAAGATGCTTTCAAAAGCAGTTACATTTCCTATACTGGCAAAATACAGGGCCTTCTTTGTCAAGAACTGGGCTGGCAAACCTTGGATGCCACCCTTAGTAGTTAGGTGAGTCCTAACTTCAGACTCGTCCAAATGAATTGCTCTTGCAATAGTCTGATTCTTTGGAATTTCTTCCAGTCCAGAAAATGGAGCTTGATCTGTAATGTGCAGATCGATCAGATGAGAATACTCCTCCAGCGTTGGTGCGAGCTGGTAATCCGGGAATGTGAAACAGTGATAAACCGGATCGTAGAATTGAACGAGCGCGTCCATGATTCCCTCAATCACATGGACTCTTAACAGTGGTAGCAAACATCCGTGCTTGGCTCTGAAAGCCTCTGGGTTTGTGATCATCCTCGCTAACCTTCTCAAATCCTCTAGTTTTGGAACCTTGAAGGTGTACTGGTGAGTTCTCCTTCTTCCGAAATCCATTAGTACAATCCTTTTCTCTGATATTTGCAATCACAGTCTTAGTTTAATTTGAAAAACAGAGAGACTAGAAGAGAAGAATTTTTTGAATGTTTTAATGTTTTATTAAATGAATGCATGAATGCAGCACAAAAAAACATAGAAAAAACATGGGGTCAAAGGGTCGTTGTCATGAAGTCAAGGCTCTACCCATCCCCAAAGGTTTATACTAGGGTGATTTTTGTACCTGTACTCATTATCATCAGCTCCTCCCAGGAAAGCAAAACAACAAGCGGATCGCCAGCGAGTTGTAGTGCAATCTTAGAGTAAGTGCCATTCACCGAGAATAGATCACCAGCCTCAAATGAGGGTAGTATCGCGTAACAACTATTTCCGATAGTTTCCGCACTACGAAAGGGTTTGGCTCCTCAGCTTCTCAGACTTAACAACCGGCCCATTGTCTAGGTGAGAGAATGGGTTGCGTTGGTCAGCCTCCACTGAGGTTGATGGTAGACCCTGTCGCCATCACTTATCTTAAGTGTATACTCATTTTTTCCACATACGGCATCACCCGCATTCCCATTAGCAGAAAAATAAACATGTATAGCAATTAGGAAAAGCAGTATATATATTTGTCCTAAACATCCTAGACCTTTAAAGCTATGAATCTTAAGTTCCTGATAGAAAATGGGTTCCCCGGCGGAAGCCCAAATCTGTGGTATTCACACAAGAGGTGAAAAGGAAATCAGAATTAAGCCCCACGGTGGGCGCCATTTTTTCTGTAGCGAGCGATTTTGGACGCGGTTCTTAAGCGCTGGTCGCTCTCTGCGATTGAGCCTAAACTGCAGGTCGATTCATTTTTTATCCTATTGTGAGCTGATGAAGGAAGGGAAATAGATGTCTCCAATTAACCCTGCTTTGCATACTGAGTTTAAACAGCGGTCTGTTAGGTTGCGAATGCTATCAATGTGGGGGGCCTTTGTACTGGTTATTTGTATTTTCGCCAATACGGTTTTCTTCTTCTCTTGATAGAATGTTTCTGGCGGGGAACAAGGATTAGGATGTTAGGACTGATGCTTTTTGATGGGATTTAGGTTTTTGTTTAGTGTGCTCGCTAAGATTTTTCTTTCAATCTTATGCCTACGTATTCCCATTTACCGAAACAGGGAAATCAGAGCGTTCGTAGTTCCTCCTATTCTATGGGAGGAAATGGTTGTTTTGGTGTCTTGTTCAAAGCCCAAGACGTGAAGCGAAAAGTGATTTGTATCTTGTTTAAAGCCCAAGATGTGAAGCTGAAAAAGTCTCAACTTTAGAGAGAACTTGTCATCTCTAAAGAGGGGGTTGTATGTCACAACTGTTTATAAAGGAGAATTACTTTAACCAGGATTTGTGAATCCGGCAATGCCATAATTTCCTTTATAGGGGGTTTTAACCTGAAGGAGAAGACTTTAACTCAGTGTAGAGCAATTCTATCTTTCCTTAGGAATTTCTCATGCTAAAAGAGGGACAGTGGCATGGATGTAGATGATCCAGAGGCTTGCCGCTTACAGCGATTAGATGAAGGGGAAAAAGTTATTGATGTTTGTGTACTGTGAACGAGGCATAGCTTTGATGCTAAAAGGTTGATTGGATTAACCAGTGGTTTTCTTATACAAAGCCTAAGAGGAGGCTAATATGTGTCTCGTACAAAGCCCGAGAGAGAGGCTAAAAGGTTTTTTGTATCTCGTATAAAGCTCAAGATGGAGGCGAAAGGGTGATTGACTCGACGAGGGAGTCTCTTATGTGTCTCGTACAAAGCCCGAGGGAGAGGCTAAATGTTGTTTGACTCCGCTGGGGAGAATTTTGGTATCTCGTACGAAGCCCGAGAGAGAGGCTAAACATTTACTTCGCTGGGAAGAATCATTGTATAAAGCCCAAGAGAGAGGCTAACTTCACTGAAGAAGGATCATTATACAAAGCCTAAGAGGAGGCTATGGTGACTGTTTCAGTTGAGTGACAGGTCCAATATACTGATTTTAAAGAGCAAATCAGTTCTTATATGAGCAATGTTGTACTCATGGATTTGATTCAAGGATCCTGGTTATTCTTGTTCTTTAAGGAAGCGGGGAATCCGAATGGTATTGAGACTGTCCGAGTCTGCGGGTTTCCTTCCTATTTAACGAAGGGGTCACTTGAGAATGTCTTTGAGACTCAAGGAAGTTAGACTTTCCGTGTCTAGAGTTTTATCTTTTGGACTATGCTTTGAGAAACAGTAGTAGACTCTATGAAAGGACGGTTCTATGCAAATGACTAAGTTCTGCTCCTATACCTCTAGGAGGTCGTCGGGACAATTTGTACGAAGCCCAAGAGGAGGCGGGAAACTTTTAAGAAGCCGACGGGTCCTTGTACTAAGCCCAAGAGGAGGCTATCATTCCTTAAGGAAGAGATCATTATACGAAGCCTAAGAGGTGGCTGTGAATACTTCTAAGAAGCCGTAGGGTCCTTATACTAAGCCCAAGAGGAGGCGGGGTTGCTTTTAGGAAGCCCGTGGGTCCTATTACGATGCCCAAGAGGAGGCCGATGCTTTTAAGAAGCCGATGGGTCCTCAAACCCCGAGAAATTCAAGGCAATGCTATTCACCGAGAATAGATCAAAGTCAGGAAAGTTCGAGAATTTGGAAGAAACTCAAAGATGCCATTTGTCATACCCCAAATTTTGACCACTAAGATTTCCCATCATTGTGAAAATCATCAGCACAATATGGATGTACCTTTGTACCTCATTAGTCTCCCCAAAGGTGGGTAAGCATTCACTACAAACAGGATTTAGGGTTTCAAGCCCTCGCAGAGCTCTTAGACAAAGGATCAATCAAGGAATGACATGATCTTCAACTTGTCTAGCCTCTCAAATATCCACAATGGATCAAGAGGACTCCCACTTCAAGGATTAAGCACAAGTTTGCTCCCTTCTAGGTGGATCAAGCCTCAGGATCGCCAGTGTCACCAAATTAGGGTTTGGTCGACTAGGGCCTCCAGATGGAAATTTTCCTATGGGCATGAGCCAATGCTTCAAAGCATAACCTAAAATGCTCCATGAAACATCATAAACCCCATCATCAAGTCAATTTAGCCTCAGGGGATGCATACATCAAAAATCAGGAATTAGGGTTTCTTGACCTAATTCACCCCTAAGTTGACTTTTGGGACAAATCATGAGCCAAGACCTCAAGACATGATTTGAGGGTCTCCAACATACCACGTTGATCCATTTGCAACAATGGATTGACCCAAGAAGCTTGAGCAACAAGTTTCAATTTCATCTGAACCACAGTTGGGGTTTCGCGGGAAAAGTCAACTGTAGCTTTGACTTTTGACCAGGAATTGCTCCCAAGTCGTGGGACACGATTAAATACACCCTATAACACCCATGGAACATGTCCATCAATTTTGATTTAGGTCAAGGACATGATTTCTTGAAGAATCGCACGGTTTGGAGTTCATCTGATAAAAAGTCAACTGTGCACAAAAGTCAAACTTTGACTTTTTGAGATTTTTCATAAAAATGGTTTTTTAACCCTAAAATGATGTTAATGTGTGATTGGAATCATCATTCATCAAGAAAAATCAAAGAAAGTGGGATAACTTGTAAAAGGGGGTAACCATAAAAACTTAGAAATTTTTCTAAGTTATGAAAAAAAAGTGGCAAGGGTACCAACTTTGGAGGATCATAACTCCTAAACCACAAAGCCATTTTTCCCCATCCAAAGCTTGATTTGTAGCCCTCATTACCCTCTACAAAAACTTCAACTAGACCTAAGTCCAATTCATTAAGGATTTTGAGTTATGCTTGGATCAAAATGGCTAAAAAGTTAAAATTGACATATTTCTGCACAATGTCCCAACTTCAAGGCTGTTTTTCTCCATGATCCAAGTTGAACCAGGTCTGATGTTAAACATCAAAGTTGAAGTACGTCATCTAAGTTTTCCGAAAAGTCCTAGAACGTCCATGTAGCATACTCGAGCAAGGAGTTATGGATCTTACAAAAGGCCTTGCTGAAGTTGAATTTTACAAGGCAGATTTGCACATTTTTTGTGCCACACGAATTTTCAAGCCTTGTCATCAGTTTGGACACATCTAAGGATCAAATCCAAGTGGGATGATCTGATCCATGAACCTCCCAAGTCCAAGGAACAAAGAAAAGCATGCCAAAGCCTAGAAATCCCTAAAAGAGGGACAAAACTCCAATTTTGGTTTGGAGCATTTAATGGATGCTTAGAGGTGGCATGTACTGAGCCATTCTCATCTGAAATTAGTCAAGACTTATCCAAGACCAAGGGAACCAGCAGCCTGTGCCCTAACCTCTAGTCAATGGCTAGAGGAGACTTGGATTTCCATTGGCCAACATGGAACAAACACCTGCTGCAGCCACCATTAACTGTGGATCCCAAAACAAACTTGCTCTACTATAAATAGAGCTTATTTGTGCTCAGTTTGAGTACACCAAAGCCATCAAACAGATGCTTTCCTCAAATTCTCTCTTTCACTCCAAAATGCCTTCATTAGTAAGGAAATTCTGAGTTTTTGAGCTAGAGAGCAATTCCACTCAAACTAATCACACACACACCTCATATATATCATATGTAAGCTGTGCAAACCATCAAAAGTGACCTGTAATCACAACATCACAAAGTCACCTCTCAAAACCTCAAAATGGCACTTTTTTGCATTTTTCAAGCCATGTCTTGATTCAGTCACTTTCCAAGCCAGATAAAACCTCAAACACACTCTAAATATCATCCTTGAACTATCCCAAATGGTGCCACACGTCTGGAACACCATTTAAGAGAGTTGGCATTTTGGCCGTTTTTGACCATTTCGCGTGAAAGTGCACAAACTTGCTCCAGAGGTTTCCAGTCGATTCCAACCATCCTAAAAGCTTCTAAGAGGTCATTTGAGGTTGTCCAAAGCATCAAATCATTTCTGGAACAAAGCACTTGGAAGGTTGCCCAAAATCTCCAAAAAAAGAGGTAAAATCCACAACTTGAATTCTTTGAATCATGCTTTCCTTTGTTGTCCACATACATGCATCATATTGAACAATTCTTGAGGCAAAAATGTAGTCCTTAATATGTATGTTGTGATCCTCCCACTATTTGCATTTTGACATGTTTGTTTTGTGGAATTTTGGTTATTTTAAAACATGTACAGTTCTGATTTTTTGTGATTGGTGTGTTCTATACATTAAGTTTTAGTTTGCATGAGTAACACCATTGGATTCCTTGCGAAAAATAGGTCAAGATAGGTTTTTACGGATTTCAATTCCGATGAAAATTGAGAGAGTTACGCGTGTTGGAAATTTTACGCGAAACGACGTCGAATTAACGATAGCGGTTCTGTTTTTTCGCTTTGTACAGTGAGTTTCCGAGTGCGTGAATAATACCATTGGATTCCTTGCGAAAAATCGGTCAAGATAGGTTTTTACGGATTTCAATTCCGATGAAAATTGAGAGAGTTACGCGCGTTGGAAATTTTACGCGAAACGGCATCGAAAACAACGATAGCAGTTTTTGTTTTTTAATTTCTGCGTTTTGTGCGTCGATTTTCCGTGTGCGTGAGTAATACCATTGGATTCCTTGCGAAAAATCGGCCAGGATAGGCTTTTGCGGATCTTGATTCGGTTAAAAATCGAGAAAGTTACGCGCGTTGGAAATTTTACGCGGAACGATGTTTTAAACGACAGCAGCTCTGGTTTTTTTATCGCTGCGTTTTGTACGTTGAGTTTCGGCGTGCGTATGCGATACCATTGGATTCCTTGCGAAAAATTGGTCAGGATAAGCTTTTGCGGATCTTGATTCGGTTAAAAATCGAGAGAGTTACGCGTGTTTGAAATTCAACGCGGAACGATGTTTTTAATCGATAACAGTTTTTGTTTTTTAATTTCTGCGTTTTATACGTCGATTTTCCGCGTGCTTGAGTAATACCATCGGATTCCTTGCGAAAAATCGGTCAGGTAGGTACTTCCGGATTTTGATTCCGATAAAAATCGAGAGAGTTACGCGTGTTAGAAATTCGGCGCGGAACGGTATTTTCAAAACGATAGCAGTTTTTTCTGCGTTTTGTGTGTCGATTTTCCGTGCGCGTGAGTAATATCATCGGATTCCTTGCGAAAAATCGGTCAGGCAGGTATTTCTGGATTTTGATTCCGATAAAAATTGAGAGAGTTATAAGTGTTTGAAATTTGATAAAAACGTGTTGAAAATTAAAGTTTCGGTACTCGTTTTTACCCCAAAAAATGTCGAAAATGATATTTTGATATCTTTTCTCTTTTTCTTACTTTTTATTTTCAAAACTCAATCAATTTTTTTCACATAGCAAAAAATCATCATTTTCCAATTCGTACCCCATAATATTTTAATCCAAAAAAATAAAAAAAAAATATTATTTTTAATATATTTAAAAATAGTGTTATAAATTGTTTTAAATGCTTTTAAAATGATTTCTTTTTTTTTTCTTGATTTTTAAAACCAAAATGATTTTAAATATTTATGTTGATAAAATATTTTTTTTCATAAACTTTAATCATTATTTAATAATTTTATTTGATATTTTTATTATTTTTTACTTAATTTTTCTTGAAAAAATGTCTAAAAAATGAAATTGGGGTTTTCTTGGATTTTCACCCTAACAAATCTTTTTCAAACACCTTGGGCCTCTAATAGAGTGTAAGACCCAATCCTTTTTTGACCAAATCATTTTTGGGCCTCATTCATTGTATAAGCCCCGATACCGTAAAAAACAAACGGCGCGATCGTCGTCTTTTTAAGAAATAACCTTGGGTCTCTCCTCGAGCTATAAGACCCATTCAAAACTTTTGGGACTCTATTAGAGTGTAAGACCCAATCCCCTTTTAACCAAAAAATTTTGGGTCTCACTTATTGTATAAGTCCCTCTGCGTTAAAAGAAAACTTCGGCGCGATCGCCATTTTCAAACGAAAATCAACTGGGCTTCTCTTTGAGCTGTAAGTCCCATTTCTTTTCATTTTTTAACACTTGGGCCTCTATTAGAGTGTAAGACCCAACTCTTTTTTAACGAAACAATTTTTGGGCCTCAGCTATTGTATAAGTCCCGATACGTTAAAAATCTCGGCGCGATCGCCATTTTCAAACTGAAAATATTTTGAGCCTCTCCCTGAGTTGTAAGCCCCATCTTTTGTACAAAAATACACTTTGGGCCTTTAATAGAGTGTAAGACCCAACCCCTCTTTTTTTGTATTTTCTCATTTTTCATATTGTTTTTTAATGATTTGGAAAATTAATAACTCCCTCAATTTTGATTATTTTTTATTGGTTTTTTTTCTAAAAAATCACAAAAATAGTAAAATATTTTATTCTACAAAAAAATAAAATTTATATTATTTATTTAATATAGTTGGTATTTTTGTGAATAAATTCATTTTTAATTATTTTTAAGCATTTTAAAAGTGAATATTCATCTTGAAAATAAAGACTATGGGTCTCCCCTCGTGTTGTAAGCCCCATTTCTTTTCTTTAAACTCTTTGGGCCTCTAATAGAGTGTAAGACCCAACCCCTTTGTAAATACCAAAATTTTGGGCCTCAGTCACTTGTATAAGTCCCACGGTGTTTCCAAAACCTCGGCGCGACCGTCGCCCTTTTCAAAATTAACCATTGGGCCTACCCTCGAGTAGTAAGACCCATTTCTTTTCTTAAAACTCACTTGGGCCTCTTGAGAGAGTGTAAGACCCAACCCATTTGTACAGAAAACCTTTCTTGGGCCTCAGTCACTTGTATAAGTCCCTCTGTACAAATTCAACAGTGCGCTCACTGATAAAACCCTGGGCCTCTCCTTGAGTTGTAAGCCCCAAATCTTTCTTTTTCAAAGCACTTTCTCCTTTGATTTTGAATATACTGTTGTTTTCAATCTTTCTTTGTTGAACAACTAACCAAACAGCATGGAAGCTCTACAACCGAGTAAGTGTTTACCCGCTTTCATATGTATATAACTGTATTGTGGGGCTGTTTCACTGTAAGTCTCCTTTCACAAACTCATATATATATATATATATAACTGTATTGTGGGGCTGTTTCGCTGTAAGTCTTCTTTCATAAACTCATATCAACTATGTAATAATAGTATAGATATTTAGAGTTTCCCCGGCAACTACGTCTAGAACTAGGTGACGCCGTTTCGTTTATTCGTAGAAATAGACAACTAGATCCCCAATAGGATCACCAGATACAGTCTTCTCTTCGGCTGTCCTCATTAGGAATTGTTAAGAAACTCTACTCCCAAAGATGAATGTCTTCTCCGTGAATGGCATCTTTGAGTTTCTTCCAAATTCTCGAACTTTCCTGACTTGACCTATTCCTTGTGAATAGCTTGCCTTGAATTTCTCGGGGTTTAGGGACCCACGGGCTTCCTAAAAGCATCGGCCTCCTCTTGGGCATCGTACAAGGACCCACAGGCTTCCTAAAAGCAACCCCGCCTCCTCTTGGGCTTCGTACAAGGACCCTACGACTTCTTAGAAGTATTCACAGCCTCCTCTTAGGCTTCGTATAATGATCTCTTCCTCCGGGAATGATAGCCTCCTCTTGGGCTTAGTACAAGGACCCGTCGGCTTCTTAAAAGATTCCAGCCTCCTCTTGGGCTTCGTACAAATTGTCCCGACGACCTCCTAGAGGTATAGGAACAGAACCTAGTCATCCTCATAGAACAGTCCTTTCATAGAGTCTACTACTGTTTCTCAAAACATAGTACAAAAGATGAAACTCTAGACATGGACAGTCTAACTTCCTTGAGTCTCAAAGACATTCTCAAGTGACCCCTTCGTTAAATAGGAAGGAAACCCGCAGACTCGGACAGTCTCAATACCCTTTGGATTTCCTGTTTCCTCAAAGAGAAGGAAATATCCCTGATCCTCAAATCAAATCCCTGAGTACAGTGTTGCTCATATAAGAACTGATTTTCTCTTTAAAATCAGTATACTGGACCTGTCACTTAACTGAAACAGTCACCATAGCCTCCATCTCGGGCTTCGTACGAGATACCAAAATTCTCCCCAGTGGAGTCAAACAACATTTAGCCTCTCTCTCGGGCTTTGTATGAGACACATAAGAGACTCCCTCGTTGAGTCAATCACCCCTTTCGCCTCCATCTCGGGCTTCGTACGAGATACAAAGACTCTCTTGTTGAGTCAAACCTTTAGCCTCCATCTCGGGCTTTGTACGAGATACAAAGACTCTCTTGTTGAGTCAAACCTTGTAGCCTCCATCTCGAGCTTCGTACGAGATACAAAAAACACTCTCTTGTTGAGTATAAAAGGTTCTCCTGTTGAGTCAACCCTTTTAGCCTCTCTCTCGGGCTTCGTACGAGACACATAAAAACTCCCTCTTGTTGGGCCAATAGCCTCCTCTTAGGCTTTGTATAAGAAAACCATTGGTTGATCCAATCAACCTTTTAGCATCAAAGCTGTGCCTCGTTCACAGTACACAAACATCAACAACTCCTTTCCCTTCATCTAATCGCTGTAAGCGGCAAGCCTCTGGATCATCTACATCCATGCCACTGTCCCTCTTTTAGCATGAGAAATTCCTAAGGAAAGATAGCATTGCTCTACACTGAGTTAAAGTCTTTTCCTTTAGGTTAAAATCCCCTATAAAGGAAATTATGGCATTACTAGGATCCGCGTATCCCGGTTAAAGTAATCCTCCTTTATAACCAGTCACCCAATAGTTGGGACAGACAAACCCTTCTTTAGAGATGACAAATTCTCTCTAAAGCCGAGGTCTTTCAGCTTCACGTCTTAGGCTTTGAACAAGACACAAATAGACCTTTCAGCTTCACGTCTTGGGCTTTGAACAAGACACAAATAGACTTTTCAGCTTCACGTCTTGGGCTTTGAACAAGACACAAATCACCTTCAGCTTCACATCTTGGGCTTTGAACAAGATACAAACCACCTTTCGCTTCACGTCTTGGGCTTTGAACAAGACACCAAAAACACCCATTTTCTCCCATAGAATAGGAGGAACTACGAACACTCTGATTTCCCTATTTCGGTAAACGGGAATACGTAGGCATAAGATCGAAAGAAAAGATCTTAGCGAGCACAATCAACAAAAAACCCAAATCCCATATCTCCATCAATCAAAAGCAGTAATTCAAAAGCATCAGTCCTAACATCCTAATCCTTGTTCCCCGCCAGAAACCTTCTGCCCAGGTAAAAAGAAAGAAAACAGTATTGGCGAAAATACAAATAACCAGTACAAGGCCCCCCACATTGATAGCATTCGTAACCTAACAGACCGCTGTTTAAACTCAGTATGCAAAGCAGTGTTAATTGGAGACATCTATTTCCCTTCCTTATTCAGCTCACAATAGGATAAAAAATGAATCGACCTGTAGTCAAAGCTCAAACCGCAGAGAGCGACCAGCGCTTAAGAACCGCGTCCAAAATTGCTCGCTACGCCATTCACGGAGAATACATTCATCTCTGGGAGTAGAGTTTCTTGACAATTCCTACAAGCGTGGATCCTATCGAGTACGATGGACGCGTGGGGGTGCTAATACCTTCCCCTCACGTAACCGACTCCCTTACCCGTTTCTCTTGGTCGCGAGACCATGCTTTTCCTTCCCTCAGGTTTACGCAGTATTTCCTTTCCCTCTCTTGGGATAAATACACATTGCTGGCGACTCTGTTTCCGTGCCACTTTCGCGTTTGTACCTGGATGAAAATCCCATGAGCGACAGCTGGCGACCCTGTTGGGGATCTGGTTCCCTAAGCGAGTCAATCCTAGCGCTTGCTTGTTTTCGATTATAGGGTGTTTTATATGTTTGCTTTACTCGCTTTATTTATGGTATTATTGCATGTTTATTGTTTTATTACATTTACTTGCTTTCCATTTACTATTGCCATATATATTATACTGTGCTGGACTGTGTTGGTTTTTCTATTTGGTGGGATGGGTGATTTGAGAGATAAGCCCATTACACAGGCTTGAGAGTACATGTAGGATTAGAGTGGAAAGTAATGTGGCCTACGTAGCGTCTTGGTACGTATGGTTTACACGAAATCCACACCCATACGAGGTTTTCTTGGGAGATGTTCTGATTTGCGCGTCTTGTGCATTTCGGGGTGTTAACCTAGAAAACTGTCGACTCTGGTGACCATTCCCGAGGACTCAGTTGCGGCACTCCTCCCGAGATGTGATAATGGCAGACCAGAAATTGCAAACCCATTACACATTCTTGATCCGAGGACCCAATGCTGGGAGCTTGCTATAGGATATCCTTTTTTAGGGGAATCAGTTGAGGCCTCCTCGATTGGTGATGATGCCAAACTAGAAATGGTGAACGTATCATCATTTCTCGACCTGAGAGTCCATGATATTTAGGATCCTTGCCTTTCTAGTACCCACATGTGAGAATGGGCGGGTGTTTGAAGGTTTGCAGGTAACCATAACCTCCCACATACCCGGTTTTCTGGTATTATCACGCAAGAGGGAATATTCATCCTACTATATTCAAATGGTTCTTGTTCACAGTTCTATGATATTCTCAGATCTACACTGACACTACTCACAGTCCAGCACAAACACGCAGCACTCTGATACCATTCCTTTTGCATTGAATTATCATATCATAACATTCATGTTTGTCATTTCCAGGTGCTCATTTTACCTCTGATTCCAATCAATGGGTTCGACAGAGACGGATGCTAAGAGGAAGAATAATGTCGCTTACAGATTTCCATAGCCAACGTTGGATCTACTCCACAAAATGATAGCCATGTCTGACCCGGGTGTTCTTATCACCTTCCAAAGGAAATACGGGAGATTGGTGAAAATGGCCCGTAACATTACAAAGTTTGAGCATGATGCTCTCCACACATTGCTGCAGTTCTATGAGCTGTCGTTGAGATGTTTTATCTTCCCGGAGTGTATCTTGATGCCTACTTTAGAGGAGTTTTCGTTCATCTGGATATCTCAGTCAAATCAACAATACCGTTCTTTTCGGGAGATCACCCTAGCATAGAAGAAATTGCAACTGCCTTACAGGTGGAACAATCGGTGCTGAAGAGAAATGTTGTTGATAAAAATGGAGTTAAGGGTTTTCATTTGGATTTTCTTGCCAACCAAGCTCAAGAGTGTGCTAACGCCAAGAATTGGGCAGTCTACCATTCTATCCTGGCCTTGTGTATCTACGGTATCGTCTTGTTTCCTAACCAACACTACTTTGTGGATATGCACGTAGTAAGAGTTTTTGTCTTGAAAAATCCGGTTCCTACTCTGTTGGGTGATTTCTACCACTCCGTGCATTTCAAGAATGAGAAGAGAAGAGGAGGACAGGAAAGGGGGAATTAATTATAACCCTATCCTGGCTATCAGGCAATTTGGATATGCCTCAAAGAACCCTCCTGAAGACCAACATATGGAAGAATCCTTGTTCTTTAACGGGAATGAAGATACAGAGGTGCTAAGGAAGGTCGTACACGCCTAGGGGCACATCCATAAGACCGGGAAGACTGTTTCTGGAAAAGGTGATTGTAGAGCTTATCCGCATTATACAGAGTGGATCCAAAGGAAGGTTGAAGAAGTTCTCTTGCCTTTTTCACGAGAGCTACCTTTGTATCCAGTGATGCCAGAACAACCCACCACAGTGGCCATTGAGGAATTCAACAAGTTGCAGAATTTGGTGAAAGAACTTAGAGGGGAGAATTCTGATATGAACAGCCGGCTTCAAGACGCATTACATACCAGCAAGGAGTTGGAGCGCAAAGCCCAAGATGCAGAAAAGATCTTAGCAGCAAGAGAGGAAGATTTTGCCGATAGGGCCCGGCACTACCAGAAGGTTAATATGGCTGTTGAAACTTTTGCTCTAACTCATAAGCAGACTAAGCAATATTTGGCCTAGATAAAAGACAAGTTAACCAAGCTTCAGCAAGCCTGGGATGAAGTCAGAATGGAGAATGCAGAGATGCAAGAGCAATCAAAGGCCAAAGACGATGAACTTCAGAGAGCGCATGAACAACAGAGAAAACATCGGGAAGACTTTGGAAAAAGCCAAGAGCAGCTGAAGAGTGTCAGGGATGAGCTGAAAGTTTCCAGGAAAGAGCTTGAAGATGCCATGGTAGATATGGGAAGACTCAAGATGCAAGCTGGTGTGAAGAGGTCTAAGCGGGTGAGCGATGACGAAGCTCTCTTGATGCACGTGAATTCATTAGCCGAAGCTCTGAAGAAGAGGGACATTTTGACCAAAGAGATGATTGAGAGGCCAAATCATCAGCGTACCAGAATACTCTTTGAAGAAATCAAGTACTCTAGCGAGAAACTGAAAGATTTAGAGCTGAATGATTGATAGTTTCCTCTTTATTTTCCTAGAGTAGTTTTGTTGATGTATTATGGTTACCATCAGGCTTGTTGATGGATCCACTTTCTTGATGTATTTCCAGTTTGCAAACTCGTTGTAAAATGCTTAGGCACCTTTTGACTTCTTGTTAATTCAAATGTGGTTTATTCAGAAATGGTTCCTTAGCAGTTTTCTGTTCACCGGCACATTATCACAGCACATTGCTTCTCAAAGATTTCTCTCAACAATGTCTGTATATTGCTCAGCTTCTCGTGATTAAGACTGGAATCAGGGTGTAAAACGCCTTGGGAATGAAAAACATGGCATATGCATATATTTCATAACATATCATTTTGCATAACAGGTACTCGTCCCAGGGGATTTCTAACCTTTGATTGGTTGCAGGCAGAATAGCTGATCCCAACATTCATCGCTACGCGACTCGACAAAATCAAGCCAGAATCATGGAACAGGTGTAGGTAGAACTCAATGAAATGAGGGCCCGTATGGAGCAATTCATGAACCTTATGCAGGGTATAGCCCAGGGGCAGCAAGATTTGAGAGCTACAGTTCAGAGGTTGGAAGTAGAAATCCCCAATGCTAATCCTCCTGGCGGAGCGAATGTTAATCCTTCTGGTGGAGTGAATGTTAATCCTCCTGGCAGAGCGAATGGTAATCCTCCTGGAGGAGCGGTAGTTAATCCTCCTGGTAGAGTGGCGGTTGATCCTCCTAGTGGAGCTCCTGGTGGCGTTGGCCATGTCAACCAATAACCGATGAAGGACCATTAGGATGATCAGTTCCCGGTGGTGAATGCTGACCTGGGAATTCATAATGATGGTAATGACAGAAGGTATGAAGAGTTGGCTGAGAAGGTAAGGGGTATAGAATGTCAAAACTCCATGGGAATTAATGTTGCTGACATGGGGCTGGTGCAAGGGGTGAAGATCCCTCCAAAGTTTAAGTCCCCAACCTTTGACAACTATAATGGCAGTACCTGTCCTAAGACTCACATTCAGGCGTATTTTAGGAAGATTTCTGCATATTCTGACGATGAAAAGCTGTGGATGTACTTCTTTCAGAATAGCATGTCAAGAGCTTCGTTGGAATGGTACACGAAGCTGGAAAGAGCTTATATCAGGAACTGGAGGGACTTGGGTGATGCTTTCTTGAAGCAGTATCAGTATAATATTGATATGGCACCTAATCGTACCCAGTTGCAGAATATGACACAGGATCCGAAGGAAGGGTTCAAGCAATACGCCCAAAGGTGGCGTGAGCTAGCAGCTCGAGTACAACCCCCGATGATGGAAAGGGAAATGGCTGATATGTTCATGAATACTTTACGGGGCCCATATCTGGATCGTTTGGCTGGATGTCCATCCACTGGGTTCTCTGACATTGTGATAGCAGGAGAGAGAATTGAAAATCTGTTGACATTGGGGAAAATTCAAGATGGAAGCGGGGCAAGCTCTTCCAATGCAAAAAGGCTTTTTGGGAATGGATCGAAGAAACGTGAAGGTGAAACCAGTATTGCTTATGGGCAAGGGGTGAAGGTAAAGGACGTCAGGGCTCATACCATCAAGCAGCAGCTGTAACCATTCCGGTTCCGGCTTTCGAATCTCAGTCACAACCTCAAAGACAATACCAACCGAGGCAGAGATTGAGTGATCGCCACTTTGACACTTTACCTATGACATATGTCCAGATGTTGCAGAATTTGCTCCGCTTAAAGTTGGTACAGTTGAGAACGCTGGCACCACCAACAGGCAGGCTACCTATTAGGTATGATGTGAATGCGAAGTGTGAATTCCATTGAGGTGGGCCCAACCACCATATAGAGAACTGCAAAGCTTTTAAGCACGTAGTTCAGGACCTGGTTGATTCGAAAGCTTTCAACTTCGCTCCTAATCCCAATGTGATTCAAAACCCTATGCCCCCGCATGGCGGACCAAAGGTCAATGCAATAGAAGAGGACAGAGGCTTGAATCTGGTGTCAGATGTCAACAAAGTCAAGACATCTTTGGAGATTATGAAAAAGCGTTTGTTGAAAGGGGGCGTATTCCCTGGTTATCCGGAAAATTGTTCAGAATGTGTGACTGCGGTGAACGGCTGTGATGAATTGAGGAAGGGCCTTCAGAAGTTGATGGATAAGGGTCGTTTAGAGTTTGATCAAATAAGAAAGGATGATACGGTCTCGACAATTACCATTTACTTTACTCCGGCGGAGATTCCCGTGCATGCGCCAGTACAGGTCCCCGCGTCTGAACAATTAGCCCCTGTGACTATAACTGTTTCAGGTCCGATGCCATATGAAATTACAAAAGCGATCCCATGGCATTACGGAGATGATGTTTATTATCAAGGGCAGAAACAGGAAGTGGAGGTTCCCAAGGAAATTGGTTCAAGTGTAGGGAATGTAGGAGGAATGGGTGGTTTTACCCGTAGTGGAAGGCTCTTTGCTCCACAGACGCTCCGAAATGATGATGCTGAAACTTCAGCGAAAGCTAAAGGCAAGTAGGTAGTAAGTGAAGAGCCCGTACTGAGGGCGGAGCCTGGAAATTCCTTTGAGAAAGACGTTGAAGAGTTTATGAGGATTATCCAAAAGAGCGATTACAAAATAGTGGATCACTTGCATCAGACTCCCTCCAAGATTTCTATCTTGTCACTACTGTTATGTTCTGAGGCACATTGCAACGCCCTGCTGAAGATTTTAAATATGGCGTATGTTCCACAATAGATATCAGTGAACCAGCTTGAGGGTGTTATTTCCCATGTCAATGCCAGTAACGGGTTGGGATTTACTGATTTTGATCTAACGTCGGAGGGAGGAAATCACAACAAAGCTCTTCATATCTCCATGGAGTGCAAGGGGGAAGTCTTGTCCCATGTATTGGTGGATACTGGCTCTTCCCTGAATGTGCTGCCGAAGAAGGCTTTGGCAAAGTTGGATGTTGAGGGGGTTGTACTCCGACCATGTGATTTAGTTGTGCGCGCCTTCGACGACTCTAAAAGTTTGGTTTTTGGGGAGGTAGAGTTGCTTGTGAAGATTGGACCCCATGTGTTTAATACGGTTTTCTATGTGATGGAAATCCAGCCGGCTTATAGCTGCTTGCTAGGGCGCCCGTGGATACATGCTGCAGGGGCCGTTTCGTCAACACTCCACCAGAAGATAAATTTTGTCATGGATGGTCAGGTTGTCACAGTATGTGGAGAGGAGGATATATTTGTCAGTCATCTGTCGTCATTCAAGTATGTGGAGATGGACGGCGAGATTCACGAAACTCTTTGTCAAGCATTCGAAATAGTGAATATTGAGAATGACACTCCCTCCGGTGAGGCAAGAACGGGGGCTTCTATAGTTTCTTACAAACAGGCCCTCGAAGTGGTACAGTCAGGCCATGCGGAAGGTTGGGGTGAGTTGATTGAGTTTCCTTTTAAGGAATACAAGTGGGGAATTGGTTATCAGCCTACTCAAGCTGCGCAGCCAGAAGGCCAAAAGTGTCAGGGACCTGTCATTTTTTCTAGTGGGGGGATCATGAACCCTGGTCAAGTCTTTGCTACAACTGAAGACGAGGGGGACAATGATTACGACATGGACAATTGGGTGCGCCCATGTGTCTCGGGGCAGAAGCTGAACAACTGGTTCTCTGAAGACCTCATCCAAGTTACCTGGCAGAAAGAGTAATTTTCTTTGTTTTTTTCATGTTGCATGTAAAATCCTAGGCTCTGCCCAAGGCCTAGTGATTTCATTGTAGGGCCACATTTATTTCATATGCAAGTTTATCATCAATAAAAGGATGTTTTTTGTATTAAAAAATTGTGTTCCCTGTCTTTCATTTTGCACTTTTCATTTTAAATAAAAATGGCAATGTTTTCTCTATAGTTTGTTTTCTTTCTTTTCAAAAAGCTCTTTCTAAAATAAAGCATGAATCATCATTCATGCAGAAGCAATATTCCGGATTCCATTGATAACGGTTCTGCTATGGTTCAATATGACTTTGATAATCCAATTTACCAAGCTGAAGAGGGGGATGAGGAAGATTGTGAACTTCCCGAAGAATTGGCCAGATTATTGAAACAGGAGGAAAGAGCTATTCAGCCTCATCAAGAGTCATTAGAAGTCATCAACCTTGGCACCGAGGACGTGAAGAAAGAGGTCAAAATAGGGACAAGCCTAGCGGAGAATGTGAAGAAAGAGCTGATTGAGATGTTGCGCAAATACGTCGATATCTTTGCCTGATCTTATCATGATATGTCGGGGTTGGATACAGATATTGTTGTACATAGGTTGCCTCTCAAAGAAGGTTGCTCCCCCGTCAAACAGAAGCTTAGAAGAACTAAACCAGAAATGGCCATTAATATCAAAGAAGAAGTACAAAAGCAGTGGGATGCGGGATTTCTGGCCGTCACCAGCTATCCACCATGGGTTGCGAATATTGTCCCGGTACCTAAGAAAGATGGCAAGGTTCGGATGTGCGTTGACTACCAGGATTTAAATCGAGCAAGTTCGAAAGATTATTTTACACTACCTCATATTGATGTGTTGGTAGATAATACAGCTCAATTCTCGGTATTTTCCTTCATGGACAGCTTTTCCGGTTATAATCATATTAAAATGGCACCGGAAGATATGGAGAAAACAACGTTTATTACCCCGTGGGCATGCTTTGCTATAAGGTGATGCCTTTTGGTCTGAAAAATGCAGGGGCAACTTATCAGCGTGCCATGGTGACACTCTTTCATGACATGATTCATAAAGAGATAGAGGTTTATGTTGATGATATGATTGCTAAGTCGCAGACTGAGGAAGAGCACTTGGTGAGTCTGAAAAATCTTTTTGAATGATTGAGACAATTCAGACTGAGGCTGAACCCGAATAAGTGTACTTTCGGGGTGAGATCTGGTAAGCTGTTGGGCTTTATTGTCAGTGAAAGAGGAATCGAGGTTTATCCAACAAAAGTAAAAGCAATACAAGATATGCCCGAGCCAAGAACAGAAAAGCAAGTTCATGGTTTCTTAGGGAGATTGAACTACATTGCTAGATTCACTCTCATCTTACAACCACTTGCGAGCCAATTTTCAAATTGTTGAGAAAAGACCAATCAATTCGTTGGAATAATGATTGTCAAAGGGCATTTGACAAAATAAAAGAGTATTTCCAGAAGCCTCCGATTCTTATGCCTCCAGTTCCAGGGAGACCACTGATAATGTATCTGTCGGTACGTGAAAATTCAATGGGTTGTGTTCTCAGTCAACAAGACGAGACAGGTAGGAAAGAACATGCCATATACTACCTGAGCAAGAAATTCACAGATTGCGAGTCTAGATACTCAATGCTTGAGAAGACATGTTGTGCACTTGCATGGGCTGCTAAGCGTTTGAGACAATATATGCCGACTCACACAACTCTATTGATATCAAAGATGGATCCAGTCAAGTACATTTTTGAAAACCCAGCTCACACCGAAAGGGTTGCCCGTTGGCAGATGGTGTTGACAGAGTATGACATACAATATACTTCCCAAAAAGCCATAAAGCGTAGTATTCTGTCTGACTATCTCGCTGAGCAACCAATTGATGATTATCAGCCAATGAAGTTTGAGTTCCCTGATGAAGACATCATGTACTTGAAAATAAAAGATTGTGACGAGCCACTAGTTGATGAAGGACCAGATCCTGATGACAAGTGGAAGTTGATGTTTGACGGGGCTGTTAATGTGAATGATAGTGGCGTTGGGGCAGTTCTCATAACTCCAAAAGGTTCCCATATACCTTTCACTGCCAGACTAACTTTTGATGTCACCAACAATGAAGTCGAGTACAAAGCCTGCATTATGGGTATTGAAGAAGCCATTGATTTAAAGGTCAAGACTCTTGATGTATTTGGGGACTCTGCTCTAGTGATCAATCAGGTCAACATAGATTGGCACACCCATCAACCCAACTTGATCCCTTACAGAGATTATACGAGAAGACTGTTGACTTTCTTCAAAATAGTAAAGCTGTATCATGTACCTCATGATGAGAATCAAATGGCGGACGCTTTGGCAACGTTATCTTCTATGATTCAAGTGAATTGGTGGAATCATATACCCAAAATTGATGTGATATGACTTGATAGACCTGCTCATGTGTTTGCAGCCGATACAGCGACTGGTGATAAACCTTGGTATCATGATATCAAGCGTTTCTTGGAGAGTCAAGAGTATCCGGATGGGGCATCCACTAATGATAAGACTTTGAGAAGGTTGGCGGGCAGTTTCTTCTTGAATGAAGATGGTATATTGTACAAAAGAAATTTTGACATGGTCTTGCTCAGATGCGTGGATAGACACGAAGCAGACATGTTAATGCAAGAAGTGCACGAAGGTTCTTTTGGTACCCATGCTGGTGGACATGCTATGGCAAAGAAATTATTGCGAGCCGGTTATTACTGGATGACCATGGAGGCTGATTGTTTCAAATATGCTCGAAAATGCCACAAGTGCCAGATTTATGCTGATAAAGTGCATGTGCCACCGAATCCTTTAAACGTGATGAGTTCCCCTTGGCCCTTTGCCATGTGGGGCATTGATATGATTGGGAAGATTAAGCCCACCGCCTCTAACGGACATCGCTTTATTCTGGCGGCCATTGATTATTTCACCAAGTGGGTGGAAACTGCTTCATTTGCAAATGTCACCAAGCAGGTGGTTGCCCCGTTTATTAAGAAAGAGATTATTTGTCGATATGGGGTGCCCGAGAGGATCATCACTGATAATGGTTCTAATCTCAATAATAATATGATGCAAGAGCTATGCCAGAGCTTCAAGATTGAACATCACAATTCTTCTCCGTATCGCCCAAAGATGAATGGTGTCGTCGAGGCAGCCAATAAAAATATCAAGAAAATTGTGCAAAAGATGGTCGTGACGTACAAGGATTGGCATGAGATGTTGCCTTTCACTTTGCATGGGTACCGTACATCAGTACGCACGTCTATTGGGGCAACCCTGTTTTCTCTTGTGTATGGCATGGAAGCAGTCTTGCCGGTTGAAGTTGAGATTCCTTCTCTGAGGGTCATGATGGATGTCAAGCTTGATGAGACTGAATGGGTTCGAACGAGGTTCAACGAGTTGAGTCTCATAGAAGATAGGAGATTGGCAACAGTATTCCATTGGCAACTGTATCAGAGAAGGATGAAACGGACATTCGATCAGAAAGTGCGGCCTCAGAATTATCAGATGGGTGACTTGGTGTTGAAAAGGATTCTTCCTCCTAATACAGATCACAGGGGCAAATGGACCCCGAATTATGAAGGTCCATATGTTGTCAAGAAGGTTTTCTCGGGCGGAGCCTTGATGCTTACAACTATGGATAAAAAGAGAGTCCAGGAAAAAAAGGGCATCCCGGCGAACCATAAAAAAAAAGAAAAAAGAGAAAAAGGTTCGGGAAAAAATTAGGGATAAAATAAAAAATGAGTACACCCGGTAAGTTGAAAACCCGAAAGGGCAACTTAGGCAAAAATGGGTATCCCGGTGGATTGAAAACTCGCAAAGGGCGACCAGGCAAAAGAGGGATTTAGCGAAAGGCTGCGATCTGAGTAACCTGTAGCCCATCTCGTTTCAAGAAAGAGGCATTCTGGAGGATAGGAATCGGTCTAATCATCCCCGTGGAAAGCGAAGCACTTGGAGAGTCTTGAAGACATATTAATCATAGCAGGATTGAAACTCAATGGATTTCCGTTTTCCACATTGCCATTAGGATAGTTTATTTTCTCTTTCAAGCAATTACCTCTTTCTAGGAATTGCCTCCTGATGTAAACGCCTATTTTCAGGCCTTTCAATCAATAAAATTTTCTTTATTCAGAATATCCATTCCTCGTGTTTTCTTTTACAGTTTGTTTTGATTGCAAAAAACGTCCAAGTTTTTTTATAAACATTGCATTTGAAAACATCGAGGTTTTAAAATGACGTGCGTGCAAAAGAAAACAATTAAAATTCCTTTGAATGCCGGGTACTCTTGGGTGATGAATTCAAAATTCAATAATACCCAGGGGCATGTGTGTACACCCTTTTGTTTGCAGGTATTAACGTTCGCTGGTTGGCCCATCAATATCATGAGATGTCTTCAGTGTCTTTTCCAGTAGGACTCAAATAATAGCGCTCTCTAAGCAGAAGCGGTTACCTCAGCAAGAGTTTCTTCCCTGAGGTTGTCATTCCCCAGCAGGAACATGGTTGATCTCAGTCCCTCAGCAAATGTTCCTTTCCCCAGCAGGAACATGGTTGATCTCAGTCCCTTAACAGGTATTTCCTTCCCCAGTAAGAGTTCGTCTGATCTCAATTCCCTAGTAGTCGGGTCAGGAAGTCATCATTTCCCCAGCGGAGTTCTATGGTTATAGTTCTTCCCCAAACAGATTGATTTAGATGATACCTCCCCAGCAAGGTCGTCATTACTTACAGTATTCTCAGCAGATTTGCTAATTCAGAGCCCAGATCAGGAGTTCAGGTTATTTTGTCTTCCCCAGCATGAGTGCGAACACGAGGACAATTCTGTTTGTTATCCCCATCGGAGTTGCCTTCTTTTCCTCAGCATTTATTTTGCTAAGGAACCTCTTTGCATCTTGCATATAGTAATCATTGCATCCTCAAAAACGCGTAGCATTTCCATTCGAGATGGAGCATTACGCCATAGAAAAATTCAAACATATGCATACGAAGCATAAGCCAGTTTAGGTACCTCGTGCGAGAGCCCAAAATTGTTTCCCCTCTATCATATTGACAAAGCCAAAACGAACCCCTCGTTCATTCCCCACCAGACATTTCAAAGCAGTACAAGGGTTTCACTACTTTCCTACCAACCAGATATCTCCAAAGCAGTACAAGGGTTTCACTACTTTCCTCCCCACTAGAGTCCCAGTTTCTCGGTTGGTAGATCTTTTGATCTTACTTTCTAACCGTGTTTTTTAGGAACCATTCCAGATAGGATTCCTACCGCCATTCCCGATAGGCACCTTCTAAGTTTTGAACCTTAGTCATTCCCGATAGACGTATAGGTCAAACTTAGTTCCTTAGGAACCATTTCAGATAGGATTCCTACCGCCATTCCCGACAGGCACCTTTTAAGTTTTGAACCTTAGTCATTCCCGATAGACGTATAGGTCAAACTTAGTTCCTTAGGAACCACTCCAGATAGGATTCCTACCACCGTTCCCGACAGGCGACCCTTTTGAGTTTTAAACCTAGCCGTTCCCGACTGGCCCAGTTACCGTTCCCGACAGGTAAGCAATAGGTTTTCAACTTTAGTCGTTCCCGACAAGCACCCTTTTGAGTTTTAAACCTAGTCGTTCCCGACTGGCCCATTTACCGTTCCCGACAGGTAAGTAATAGGTTTTCAACTTTAGCCATTCCCGACAGGCACCCTTTTGAGTTTTAAACCTAGCCATTCCCGACTGGCCCATTTACCGTTCCCGACAGGTAAGCAATAGGTTTTCAACTTTAGCCGTTCCCGACAGGCACCCTTTTGAGTTTTAAACCTAGTCGTTCCCGACAGGCTCATTTACCGTTCCCGACAGGTAAGCAATAGGTTTTCAACTTTAGTCGTTCCCGACAGGCACCCTTTTGTGTTTTAAACCTAGCCGTTCCCGACTGGCCCATTTACCGTTCCCGACAGGTAAGCAATATGTTTTCAACTTTAGCCGTTCCCGACAGGCACCCCTTTGAGTTTTAAACCTAGTTGTTCCCGACTGGCTCATTTACCGTTTCTGACAGGTAAACAATAGGTTTTCAACTTTAGCCGTTCCCGACAGGCGAAACTTTAGCTGTTCCCGACAGGCATACTATAATCTTTAGACTTTAGCCGTTCCCGACATGCGACTTTTGAATTTCATTTGTTCCAGACTCTTTTCCACCGACATCCATCACCAGAATTTCTGTGTTCATCATATATCCATTTCTTTTTACCCACAAAGTGCAAATTTTCTGGTTATTTTTGTATTCAATCCCTACGTACCTTGAATGTCTGACAGCCGTTGCTCTCATCCCTTCAGGTCCACAGTTGATTGAATAGGGGCAACTGTAATACCCCAAAATTTGCCCTCTTATTTTCTCAATAATTGGCTTATGTTTCACTCATTTGCATTTCATAATAGGTCATACTAAATCATACACATCATTGGTTGCAAGGCATGGGATCAGGTGTCTCAAGGCATAAACAGTTCAAGGTCAAAGGACAAGAGAAAAGTTTTTTCAAATAAGTCACAAGGGCTTTTCATATCTCAATTCATCTCATTTGAGCCCTCAAGGTATCACAAGATGAGAATTCAATAGAAGATTGAAGGAAGTCATATTCTCCTAACCAGTGCAAACTAGGGTTTAGGAATTATGAAGTATAACACCCCAATGGGCAAGATCTTTGAGCTTTTATCACTTCCAAATGGCATATCTCATCTTTGTTGGAGAGGGTACAGATCATACTCAGAGGAATTTGGATTTGGAGGATGTGCTGATTTCTCCTAGACTGAGGGGTCAAAATTAGGGGTTGCCATAAAATCTGTTTATTTCTGATTTTTTGGGCAAGACTTGATTCTATGGTATTCTACATGTCCTTAAGGGTCTAACGATGAAGAATTGTCCTTTGATTTGGAAGGGTTTCAATTGGTCAATTGATTGAGGATCAGGAGAATTGGGGAAAAGTCAACTGTGTAGAGAAAAAAATCAACTCTTGACTTTTTGAGGTCAAATCCATGCCCCTCGTGTCAAATATGATCATTGGTGAAGGTTTGATCAAGAAATAATGGATGGTTCATCAAAAATCAAGAAGTGTGCAAAGTTGCCAAAAATAGAAATTAGGGTTTCTATTTATGGCAAGTTTTGGCAAGGTGAGAGGTCCACTTTAGAGCATTCTTTCTCCATGCTCCAAGAACCAAATGGAAATGCTAGGGAGGCCTATCAAAAGTTCACATTCCAAGCTTCAAATCCATACCAAGAACATCCCCATTGGATCAAAATTGAGAGAGATATGGTGTTTCAAAGTTGAGACAAATCAAGGCAAAATGACAAGTCATGACCAGCCAATGTGCCATAATTTTTACAAACACTTGGTGTGCATTTTGTGTGCAAGTTCAAGGCCGAATTTCTCATTGATGCAAGATTCAAATGGAAAATTGTTCAACATCAATCTTGTTCATTTCCATCTCCTCTTCAACTTTCATGTTGGACAATTTTTCATTTGATTAATGTATGAGGAGTTATGATGAGTCAAGGTGGGTAACCTCTCACTGATTTTTTCCACACACATGAGAGTTGGTCAGGCCAGGTCAGGCTGACTTGCCACACCAGTTATGAATACCTATCTTCATGGCCATTTTTGAGTGTCTTAAAGGTTTCATTTGCATTTGATTTCCACATCAACTTTGGTCTCCTTCCTTTCCTCTTTCCAAAGAACCAAGAATCATGTCATTTCATTCATTGATCATCAAGATGTACTTGCCTAAAGTTGCCATCATGCTAGCTGATTTTCTTACATGCCAAGTAACTAAATGCAAGGCAAAATCAGATTGCATTGTTATTGTCAGCCTCCCATGCGCGTGCCATTATGTATCATATCTCTAAAACATTGTCATTTTGAGACCAACACACTCTTACATCACATGCCATGTTCATGTACACATTACCATATATGATCAAACCAAGTGAAAGAGGAAACTTGAATGAGAAGTTGTTGCAAGTTAAGAGATAACATCACCACCCTACATTCACTTTAATCCACACCACAAGCTTCCATGATCTTTTCCACATGTGAGCAAAACCACCATAACTCGTGCATAACAAACTTGACTCACTCACTCACTTAACCTCACTCAGTCTAACCTTAGTTCTAACTGTCAACCATGACAGTTAGAATTTGACCAGAGATATATAAAGCAAGCTCTAATAGAATTGAAGGGGAACACTTCATTTTTTCTACACATTGCTCTGAATATTTTCACACTCTCTCTCAAGTTGCTTTCTCTTTCTCTCGAAGCTTCATCCATTCATTTTGCAAGCTTATCCTCTATTCTTCATCAGCAAGTATCAATGGAGTAGAGTTGGATCGGGTTTAGCATCATACTCTTATTTGCTTCATCTTCATCAACTAAGATTTAAGAAATTTCAAGTTCATAGTGCCTTTATTTGGCTGATTCAAAGCTCAGGCAAAGCTAGGAATCTCACCTCTGGTCTTCCTTGATTCAAATCTCCATCACAGTTCAGGTTCTCACTCAGTTTTTCTTGCTTTGTTTTAGTTGATTTTACCTCGTTTTATGCATGGTTGAGCTCAGTAGGAACAATGTGATTATCCGGCTAGTTGATAGGCACATAGGTGCATAGATCTCAAAGATTAGGGCAAACTTTATTGCTTCGAATCTCTGTGTACGTGTGTTGTTTGTGATTTTTGTTGCTGGATTCTCAATCTACTGTGTGAGAGGAAGAGAATGGTGTGATATTTGTGCGTTTCTAGTGACCTGCAAGTTTTGGCATTGTGGAGACTCACCGGAGAAGACGACCGGAGTCTTCTTCGGCCACCTGAAAGTACACATGAGGAAGAAACCTAGCATTTTGCCAGAACATATTACAATCGTTGATGCTTGTTGATCCAATGCTCCAGGACATGCCAGCGCATTAGTGAATCACGCACCACTCACGTGCCATCTTTTTCTGATTTAACTTCATTTTTGTGTTCACGTGTGTGTGGTGTGTGATTGCTTATCATGTACTTTCATTGTGATGCATGTGATTGTTTTACTTGGATTGATCATCAGAACTGACTTAATCAAGTGGCTCTCATTGAGTCAATTTGTTGACTAAGCTGCATAACATAGACCCTATCTGACTTACGTGTTTTAGACTGGGCTAAATGCTATGCGCACCCCATGTTTTGAGCCCAAGCGCTTTTCAACTGAGTTTTTACTAATGTTGCACCTCCCTGCTCTATTTTCTTGTTTTTTATTTTCTTCACATACATGATTGGTTTTAAATTTATTAAAATTGTTTCTAGGCATGATAAAATTCTAAAAAAATTCATGAGACATCACAATACTTTTAAATAATTTTTGGTCATGTTTTTTCTGATTTTATTATATTTTTCCATTTTTTATGAATTTTCTTTCATTTTCTTGTGAATGTGCTTTTAGTCATGACCTATGCTCCATCTTGATTTTATTTGACATAGTTGTGCATTGAATTTTTGCCTAATCATTTTATGTAGGCATTTATGATATGATGAGGCATGTTATACTTTTTTTGTGAATTTTCTAAGTCATTTCTTGATGACCTTTGAGTGATGTTTTTGAGTCAATTAATAATGTGCTTTGTATGATATTGTGAGACCTCTTTGAGCATGTTTCTCATTGATTTTTGAGCCATCTTCTTGTGACATGTTTACCCACTGGTTGCACTTCAAATAACTCGAATCTCACAATTTTGTTGAGCCTTTAAATTCCATTTTGATCCATTAAAATGCATGTGTGTTTGTGTAGGTATTAGAGGATTTGTGCTTAGGTTTTGATTTGTATTATGTGCCAATCTTCTTTGACTATTTGTTGAGGTTTTTAATTCATGTTGTATGAATATTATAGGTCATTTTTACCATGTCATAAGTCATCCAAAGTTCATTCTTATATGACTTTAGTGCACATGTTCAAAAGTGAAATATCTTGTGTGATTGTGTTTTCTTCTCTAATCTTCTTTGAATACATGTTTGCCCCAATACATGAGTGATCCCAAATCATTCCTTGATCATGATTCACTTCTGTTTTCAACCATTTTCAATCATATTCCATGACCTATAATTTCATGTTACATGTTTCTAAAGCTCACAAACTTTTGCATACTTTGTTTGAACTTGTTTGACCTAACTTGAACTTATTTGCTCTTAATCTTCTAGGTGCTTCAACATGAAAATTGTATGAATTTTGTGCTTACATTCTTGACCTCTAAATGTCATTTCAAATGTCCTAAGCTACTGACTTGCATTCATTTTGTTTTGTTATTCAATTTGCATATTCATTTCTTACTTGCATGTCTTGTATGATGCATTGTTGGAACTTTAATGATGTTTGCTCCCATCTTTTGCTTACTTGATCAATGCTTGCTCTTGTGAATCATATGCCATTTGAATAACATCTTCACTCATTCTTAAATGTCATTTACTTCTAACTTTGATGTTTACATATGCATTTATTCATGTTTACTTTCCAATTATATACATCTTGTGTAGTTAATGTTCAACTCACATTTGCATGATTGTTTGGTGTATAGTTTGACTTTGTTTGATATCATATGACATGTTCACATTAGTATGGTACCTTAGCATATACCTATTGACTTGGCATGTCCCTTAACCATTAGGACCCTTCCCTTTTGGTTTGAACTTCATTTTCTTATTAACTTGTCTTCTTTAATCAAATAGTTTTGTTTGGTTTAAGTTTCTTGTACTAGTTTTCATTACTTGTGATGATTATGCACTAACTTTTGTGTAGGGGCAGAGGTAAGTCACTTGGGTATGTGGATGTTAATCCATACTCATTTCTTCCTTCACCTCTTATCTCTTTCAATTCTTTTGCTCTTTTGTGAATAGCATGATATAATGCTTTGTGTGTACAACATCTTCACACCCCTTTGGGATCTTAGCTCATCCTTAATCTTTGATTAAAGTGAGGTAAGATAAGCATTAGGTAGTGTTATCCCTCTCTTTTATTTTACACTTAGGTGGGTCCTTATACCTCACACAACCATAGGATCTCCATGCATGATAACTTTAGGATTATTAGTCCCCCACTTAGACTTTGTCCTTTCTTCTCTTTGAGTCTCCTTCTCATCTCAAAACAAAAATCAAAGCATCTAATAAAGGATTAACATGTATTGCATATGAGCCTTGCATGTGAGAGATAAGATAGTGGAGGATCTTCTTTCACTTTCTTAGAGTGTTTAGCGTACGTCTCGTCTTGGGTCGATATGCGAGCCATTCGATCCTATGTCATAGAATTTAATGTAATATGCGTTATAAACACATCATAATCAAAACACTTCTCTTTAAAAGACAAAAACAAACAAACAATTCTTTTCTCATCTCTTTCATTCCTCTCATAAAGGGTGTGTTACTTCCGTTCTACCGCAAACAGGTAAATGCCTAAGACTCCGTACAACGAGCTACGACACCTAACTGCTGGAACGTGAACCTTGGCGTCTTCTGTAAAAAAACACAAACAAAGCGAATTCATCCCTAGTGAGGGGAACTATGTCGCTCTGATTCTAGCGTGCGAGCGAGATACGTAGGCAGGAGATCGCGCGAGATCTCTCTGAGCACAATCCTTTCACCCTTCCCCAAAACTGTAGTCCGAACTACGTTGACTCTTACTTTCCCATTGCACAAGGGAATACGTAGGCCTAGGACGCGACGTCCTATCGAGTCACTTCTTTTTCTTTTCTTCCTCGTTTCTTCGTTCTTTCCCGTACCTGTTCCTTCTCGTGTCCAGTAGCAGTGGAGCTCCAGACGAAGACACCCTTTGATCGAGACAACAAGCGTGGATCCCATCGAGTACGATGGACGCGTGGGGGTGCTAATACCTTCCCCTCGCGTAACCGACTCCCTTACCCTTTTCTCTTGGTCGCGAGACCATGCTTTTCCTTCCCTCAGGTTTACGCAGTGTTTCCTTTCCCTCTCTTGGGATAAATACACATTGTTGGCGACTCTGTTTCCGCGCCACTTTCGCGTTTGTACCTGGATGAAAATCCCGGGAGCGACAATATGTACAAAAAGTTTGGAGCTTTACCACAGATCTACCACCGCAAAACTGCACACCGCCGTAAAACCACCAAAAACGCCAGATCCGCCGCCGTATCCCCTATTTCCGATTGGTACCCTCGTTTATCCTTCTTGATTTCAATTTCATTCGTGCGTTTAATTTTTGTTTGCAAGAGAAATGGGAGTGAGATTTGTGTTCAAAGAAAAAGTTGGAAGAAATAGAGATGAAGCATTTTCATAAGAAAGAGAAAGATGAAGAATTCATTTGGAGAAGAAGAAATATAAAACAGAGAGAGAGAGAGAGAGAGAGAGAGAGAGAGAGAGAGAGAGAGAGAGAAAGAGAGAGAGAGAGATGATGCAATGCGAATTTCCATATTTTAAGGAAATGGAAAAATTTGAAAGTCAAAAAGTTATTGATTTGACTTTGGAAGTAGTTGGTTTGAAACCATAGTGAATAAAAATCAGTTAACAAATGTACATAAAGGTAAATGAAATACAAAAAATATGCATAACTTTTACAACTAAATGGTCAAAAAACAAACTTGGTTCCATTTTCAAAATTTTGGACCACATCTGCCCCAAATTAGTGATGTGGTAGAAAAAGAGAAATGAACAATATAAAGTTTTATACAATATATAATTTTCTTATATTATAGATACTATCTCTAGAAGTTTTATACAAAACAGGCATATCATTTTTGAGGTACGCATATTGCTTTCCCCTATACCATTCCATTCGGGTAATCAAAGAATGATTTGTATATAGATAATAAATAGAGAGTAATATGGCATCAAATGAAGTGTAAAATGTGATGTTTAATTAATATTTCTAAATTCTGGACAATACAACATCTAGAAAGCCTTTAAATAAAATGAATGATAAATCTACTCATTTGCTATTCATATAATTCTAAAAATATACTAAAACAATTTGTTATTGATGTTGGGTGAAGGATACTGTCGCATCTGCAAAAATCAACCAACGGAAAACAACAGAAGAGTTGGCACCGAACGTTATTTATCCCGACGCAGGGAAAGGAAACGATCGAAGAAAACCTCAACAAAGGGAAAGGAATTGTCGTCTCAACCATCGCCTGGGTTCGGGAGTCGGTTACGCGAGAGGAAGGTATTAGCACCCCCTCGCGTCCATCGTACTCGATGGGATCCATGCTTATTGTTATCGATCAAAGGATATAGGGTATCTGAAACTCAACTGCTAACTGGAAACTAGAAAGGAACGGGAAAAGAAAAGAAAAAAGGACGCAAAGAACTCGCAAGGATTATCGCAATCCTATGCCTACATATCTTCATTAACCAATGAAGAATTAGAGTCAACGTAGTTTGGACTACGGTTTTGTGGGGGGAAGGTTGCTCGCTAGTGTCATACCCCAAATTTGGACCACTAAGATTTCCCATCATTGTGCAAATCATCATCACAATATGGATGAACCATCATACCTCATTAGTCTCCCCAAAGATGGGTGAGCATTCACTACTATCAAAGATTAGGGTTTCAAGCCCTCCCAGAGCCTTAGACAAAGGATAAATCAAGGAATAACATGATCTTCAAATTGACTAACCTCTCAAACATCCACAAAGGATCAATAGGACTCCCACATCAAGAATCAGGCACAAGGTTGCAGCATTCCAAATGGATTAAACCTCAAGATCGCTAGTGTCACCAAACTAGAGTTTTGGTCGACCAAGGCCTTTAGATGGAAATTTTCCTCTGGGCATGAGCCAATGCTTCAAATAATAACTTAAGATGCTCCAAGGGACATCATGAACCCAACCATCAAGTCAATTTAGCCTCAGGGGATGCATTCATAAAAAATCAGGAATTAGGGTTTCTTGACCTAATTCACCCCTAAGTTGACTTTTGGGACAAAACATTAGCCAAGACCTCAAGAAAGGATTTGAGGGTCTCCAACACATTACATTGATCAATTTGCAACAATGGGTTGATCCAAGAAGATGCACAAGTTTCATCATCAGAACCACAGTTAGGGTTTCGCGAGAAAAGTCAACTGTACCTCTGACTTTTGACTCAGGCATGCTCCCAAATCTTGGGACATGATTCAATACACCCTATAACACCCATGGAACATGTCCATCAAGTTTGATTTAGGTCAAGGACTTGATTTCATGGAGGATCGTACAGTTTGGAATTCATCTGATAAAAAGTCAACTGTGCACAAAAGTCAAACTTTGACTTTTTGAGATTTTTCATAATTTCGGTTCCTTGACCCTAAAATGATGTTAATGTGTGATTGGAATCATCATTCATCAAGAAAAATCAAAGAAAGTGAGATAACTTGCAAAAGGGGTAACCATAAAAACTTAGAATTTTTCTAAGTTATGGAACAAAGTGGCTAGGGTACCAACTTCCAAGGATCATAACTTGAGATCCAAGCAACCATTTGGGCTGATCTAAAGATGGATTTGTAGCTCTTATGGCATACTTTAAAAGTGTCAACTACACCTCATTCCAATTCATCATGGATTTTGAGTTGTGTTTGGATCAAAATGACAAAAACATGAAATGCCACTTTTTCCAACACTTAGTGAAATTTTCACTAAGTCAGAATCTGTTTCACTTTTTCCAAAAAGTAAGGGCATTTTTCACTTGGATCCAAAAAGTGTCAAGATAAACTATGATCACACAAATGTTGTATCATATGAGGGCTTTCCAAAATGGCCAAGAACCCCATCAAACTCAACCTGAGCTAAGAGTTGTGACAATGGCAACATGTCTTGCTGCAACTGTCATAACAAGGCAGATTTGGACATTTTGCTCGATTTGGGCAATTTATACAAATGACAAACAAGTTTATCCATCTGAACACCTCAGGGGGAGACCAAGGAGGGACAAACACTGATCCATCTGCCTCCAAAGTCCTTGGAACTAAAAATAGCATGCCAAACCTAAAATGCCTAAAAGAGGGACAAGACTCCAATTTTGTTTTGGAGCATTCAATGAGTGCACCAAGGTGGCATGGACTGATCCATTTCCAACTGAATTCAGTCAAGACTGGTCTTTGAACTAGGGAACCAAAGGCCTGTGCCCTAACCTCTAGTCAATGGCTAGAGGAGACTTGGATTCCTATTGATCAACATTTGCCAAACCTCTGTTGCAGTTGCCATTCACTATTGCTTGCAAAACAAACTTGCTCTACTATAAATAGAGCTCATTTATATTCTATTTAAGTACACCAATGCCATCAAACAGATGCTTTCCTCAAAAACACCTTCTCACTTCCAAGTTTGCCTTCCAAAGCAAGTCACTACCGGGTTTTGAGTTTGAGAGCCATTCCAACCAAACCAATCACACACACACACCTCATAAACATCATATAGAAGTGATCCAAACACTTAAACAACATCTGGAACACTGATTTCTCAGAATCACCAGCCAGTTGCTCAAGGTTTTAACCAAGTTGCAGCTGAGATGCCATGAAGTGATCCAGCCATTTTCAATCAAGTCCAAGCATTCAAACACACTCCATATGGTGTAGGGAAGCTGTTCAGATCATCACAACTCATTTGTAACACCTCCAACTCAAAAATCACTTTGCCTTTGCTGTCACGACCTTCAAGTAAGCCTAAACTTGGTCATCTCTTAATCTATGCATATTTCCTCGCACAATACTTTTTCCAAATGTTCATAATCATGCATAGAATGTTTCCCCTCAATTAATTGCTTTGTTTGAATCGTGTATCAAAATTCTCAGCCTTCATGCAAATTTTAGGGTTCTTGAGGTTTTGTCTTGATTTCTTATTCCATGCTTAAAATAAATGAAATTAAAGACCATAGACATGATCGTGAGGTGAAAACGAGCAGATTGATATGTGGTTTGTGTAATTTCATCAAGTATTCAGTGAGATTGGATAGAAAATGCAAATCAGGCCAAACTCAGAACACGCGCGTGTTCTTGGCGCCATTTTTGAATATTTGAATATTTGAATTTTGTGATTTTATTTAATTGATTCAAAAATTAATTTCTCTCTGATTTTTAATGATTGTGAGTTAATTCTTTTTTTAATAATTCACAAAAATGTTAAAATATTTTATTTTACAATAATTTCCCAAAAATATTATTTATTTCATATTCTTGATATTTTTGCAAAGAATTAATTTTTATTTGTTTTTTAACATTTAATATATTTTTTCCTCCTTGAGTTTCCAAAATTAATTGGTTTCCAATCATTTTGTGGATATAAACATGATTTTTCAAACATTACTCCAAGATCACAACTTGTTTTGCACACATGTTTGGTAATTTTGATTGAATTTTTATTTAATTAAAATACATTTTGAAATCAAATTAGGGTTTTGATCTTAATCACTGTAAACAAATCTTTTTCAAACTTTTTGGGCCTCTTGATAGAGTGTAAGTCCCACCTCTTTGTAAATAAGAAATTTTTTGGGCCTCACACATTGTATAAGTCCCTCTGTATATTTTCAAAAGTCCGGCGCGATCGTCGCCTTTTTTATAAAATCAACCGGGCTTCTCCTTGAGCTATAAGACCCATCTTTATTCATTTTTGAACTCTTTGGGCCTCTAATAGAGTGAAAGACCCAACCCCTTTTGAAAACCAAAGTAATTTGGGCCTAAGTCATTGTATAAGACCCACTGTATTTTCAAAAACCTCAGCGTGATAGTCGTTTTCAAACAAATCATCTGGGCCTCTCCTTGAGCTGTAAGCCCCATCACTTGTACAAAAACTCTTTGGGCCTCTAATAGAGTGTAAGACCCAACCCCCCTTTTAACCAAAACCTTTTTTAGGCCTCAGATATTGTATAAGTCCCTCTGTGTTAAAAGAAAAATCTCGGCGCGATCGCAAGTTCAAAATCAAATCATCCGGGCCTACCCTCGTGTTATAAGACCCATTTCTTTTCTTTAAATTCCTTTGGGCCTCTAATAGAGTGTAAGACCCAAACCCCTTTGTACAGAAGACCTTTCTTTGGGCCTCAATCATTTGTATAAGTCCCCGTACAATTTAAAATGACGGTACCATCATCGTTAAAACTTGGGCCTTTCCTTGAGCTGTAAGCCCCAACAATCTTTTCAAAGCACTTTCTCCTTTAATTTTGAATTCAAATATATGTTGTTATCAAAACTTACTGTAATTTCTTTGTTGAACAACTAACCACATAGCATGGAAGCTCTACAACGGGTAAGTGTTTATCCACTTTCATTTACCGCTTTCATATGTATATAATTGTATTGTGGGGTTGTTTCACTGTAAGTCTTCTTTCACATCCTTTTATATACTTGTCACATATTCACTGTGTAATACTAGTATAGTTATTTAGAGTTTTCCCCGGTAATTACGTCTAGCACTAGGTAAAGCCTTGTTGGTCACCTTAAATACAAGCAAAACTAGATCCCCCGTAGGATTCCAGATGCAGTCTTCCCTCCTCTTGGGGTTAAAAAATATGGAACAAAGAGAAAGGCAGTATTCTCGGTGAACCTTTTCTCAATCTGTCACCCTTAGAAAATGTCAAAGAAACTCTAACTCCCCAGAGATGATCTTTTCTCCGTGAATGGCATCTCTTGAGTTTCTTCCGAATTCTCGAACTTTCCTGAAATGATCTCTTCTCTGTGAATTGTATTTCTTGAACTTCTCTTGGTTTGGGGACCTACAGGCTTCCTAAAAGCATCCTCGCCTCCTCTTGGGCGTTGTACAAGGACCCGTCGGCTTCTTAGAAGTTCTCATGCCTTTTCTTGGGCTTAATACAAGGAGCCTGATGACCTCTTAAAAGAATAAGACAGAACTTAGTCATCCTTTACTAGAGCAGTCTTTCCAGTGTCGAAACTCCGGCCATTTTAAGGTTGATACTCATCCCTTAATGTCCGTGCCTCCTCTTGGGCATAGTACAAAAGATAAAACTCTAGACTTGGATAGTCTAAGCCTCTTGAGTCTAAAAGACATTCTCAAGTTCCTTCTAAACATATGAAGAAACCCCAGTCTCTCTCATGAGAGTTCCCCACACTTGGACCCGCTTCAGGATCTCCAGAATCCACAGCGGTAAGATAGCCTCCTCTTGGGCTTTGTACAAATGACTCTCTCTAGTGGAGCTAACCTTTTCAGACTCTTTTGTTGAGTCAACCACTTTCAGCCTCCATCTTGGGCTTTGTACAAGACATATAATAATCACTCTCTTGTTGAGTATAAAAGACTCTCTTATTGAGTCAAAATATTTTAGCCTCCGTCTTGGGCTTCATACAAGACACATATAAAACACTCTTTTGTTGAGTATAAAAGACTCTTTTGTTGAGTCAATTTCCTTTTAGCCTCTATCTCGAGCTTCGTACGAGACATCAAATCACTCTCTTGTTGAGTATAAAAGACTCTCTTGTTGAGTCAAGCAACTTTCAGACTCTCTTGTTGAGTCAATCACCTTTTCAGACTCTCTTGTTGAGTCAAAATCTTTTAGCCTCTGTCTTGGGCTTTGTACAAGACACACAAAAGCACTCTCTTGTTGAGTCAAACTCATTTCAGCCTCAATCTTGGGCTTTGTACAAGACAAAAAGAACATTTCCCCCGAAAAAGTCAACTTCTAGCCTCCTCTTAGGCTTTGTATAAGGAAATCCCCGGTTGAGTCAATCAACCTTTTAGCATCAACCTTGTGCTTTGATCAAGGCACATAAACATCAACAATCCCTCCTTAGAGATGACAATTTCCCTCTCAGTCAGGACCCCTTCAACTTCACATCTTGGGCTTTGAACAAGATACAAATCACCTTTAGCTTCAATCTTGGGCTTTGAACAAGACACCAAAACACCTTTTTCCTCCCATAGAATAGGAGGAACTACGATCGCTCTGATTTCCCTGTTTTGTTAAACTGGAATATGTAGGCATAAGATTCCGAAATCTTAGCGAGCATACTAAACAAAACCCAAAGTCTACTTCCTTCATACATCAAACAAAGAAAATCAAGTCTAGTATCCTATCCAAAAGCCTTACCAATGATCCAGATCCTTCGTGTTTTTAAGAAAATAACCCTAAAGGAGAACCCCCCATATTTTGATAGCATCTGTAAACCAACAGTTTTGACTGTTTAACATCAATTTGCAAGCAGAGTTAATTGGAGACATCTATTTCCCTTCCTTAATCAGCTTAACAGGATAAAAAATGAATCGAACTGTAGTACCAAAGCGATAGTGATTCGAAACCACAAAAATCGTGCTACAGAAAAATGGCGACCACGGTGGGAGACATTCTTGCTTCCATCTCTTAGGGTGAAACCTTAAGTTCATAGAAATGGCAACTCTGCAGGGGAGTCATTTTCTGTTAGGATCATAGGATCATAGATGTCTAAGATATTAGGACAAATATATATACTGCTTTTCCTAATTGATATTTGTGTCTACTTTTCTACTAATGGGAATGCGTGTGATGCCGCATCTGGAAAGATTGAGTACACACCTAAGATAAGTGATGGCATTATACGGGTAATCTTATGGGAAGTGAATCCCAGATAAGAGGTCCCGGTCGACCATCAAATCAGTGGAGATGCCCTTTGTGGATTCAATGCATATACGACTTCGGTTGTTGAAAGTAGATTGTTCCATTGGGTTATCTGAGAAGCTGAGGATTTTAGTAGACTAAAACCATTTTGTAGTGTGGAAGCTATCGGAAATAGTTGTCACGCGATACTACCCTCATTTGAGACTACTCTAAGATACTACAGCTCGTTGGCGATCCGCTTGCTGTTGTTATCCCAAGAGGGGTCAGTGATTTTGAGGACAGGTACAAAAAATCACCAGTATAAACCTTTGGGGATGGGTAGAGCCTTGACTTCATGACACCGACCATTTGACCCCATGTTTTTTCTATGTTTTTGTGTGCTGTATTCATGCATTCATTTCATTAAAAAACATTTAAAAAAAATCTTCTCTTCTAGTCTATCTTTTTCAAATTAAACTAAGACAATGATTGCAAATATCAGATAAAGAGATTGCGCTAATGGATTTCGGTAGAAGGAAAACTCACAAGTACACCTTCAAGGTTTCAAAACTAGAGGATTTAAAAGGATTGGCAAGGATGATAAACAACCATGAGGCTTTCAGATCTAAGTATGGAGGACTACTGTCTCTGTTAAGGGTTTATGTAATTGAAGGAATCCTGTCTACACTAATTCAGTTTTACGATCCAGTTTATCACTGTTTCACATTCTCGGATTACCAGCTCGCACCAACGCTGGAGGAGTACTCTCACCTGACTGATTTACACATTACTGATCAAGCTCCCTTTTCTGAACTAGAAGAAATTCCAAAGGATCAAACCATTGTGAGAGCAATTTATTTGGACGAGTCAGAAGTCAGGACTCACATGACCACTAAGGGTGGAATCCAGGGTTTGCCAGTCCAGTTCTTGATAAAGAAAGCTCTGTACTTTGCTAGTATAGGGAACGTGGCCACTTTCAAGAGCATCTTTTTTTACTCACCTACGGGTTATTTCTGTTTCCCAACATTGATAACTTTGTCAATATCAACGCATTAAGGTTTTTTAATTGGAAACCCTGTGCCAACCTTGCTCGCAGATGCATATCATTCTGTAAATTTAAGGAATTTTTATAGCGGAGGAATGATCACATGATATGTATCCCTGCTATACAAATGGTTTATTTCCCATTTGCTCAAATCTGCTGCATTTTGGGATCAAAAAAGGACTTTAGGTTGGTCGCAGAGAATCATGTCTCTTACCAACTCTGACATCGATTGGTATAATCGAATCTATGACGGGATAAGAATCATTGACCGTTGTGGAAACTTCCCAAATGTACCCCTTATATGAACTAAAGGAAGAATTAACTATCATCCAGTTTTAGTTCGTCGTCAACTCGGATACCCGATGAGGCATGTTGTCATACCCCAAATTTTGACCACTAATATTTCCCATCATTGGGCAAATCATCATCACAATATGGATGAACCATCATGCCCCATCAGTCTCCCCAAAGATGGGTGAGCATTCACTACTATCAAACTTAGGGTTTCAAGCCCTCTCTGAGCCTTAGGCAAAGGATTAATCAAGAATTGACATGATCTTCAACTTGTCTAACCTCTCAAACATCCACAAAGGATCAAGAGGACTCCCACTTCAAGGATTAAGCACAAGGCTGCTCCCTTCTAGGTGGATCAAGCCTCAAGATCGCCAGTGTCACCAAATTAGGGTTTTGGTTGACCAGGGCCTCCAGATGGAAATTTTCCTCTGGGCATGAGCCAATGCTTCAAGGCATGACCTAAGATGCTCCAAGGGACATCATGAACCCAATCATCAAGTCAATTTTGCTTCAGGGGATGAATTCACTAAAAATCAGGAATTAGGGTTTCTAGACCTAATTCACCCCCAAGTTGACTTTTGGGACAAATCATGAGCCAAGACCTCAAGAGATTATTTAAGGGTCTTTAACAAATCACATTGATCCATTTGCAACAATGGATTGATCCAAGAAGTTTGAGCAACAAGTTTTAATTTCATCAGAACCACAGTTAGGGTTTCGCGGAAAAAGTCAATTGTATCTTTGACTTTTGACCAGGACATGCTCCCAAACCCTAATACATGATTCAATACACCCTATAACACCTATGAATTCAATACATCAAGTTTGATTTAGGTCAAGGACTTGATTTCATAAAGGATCGCACAGTTTGGAATTCATCTGACAAAAAGTCAACTGTGCACAAAAGTCAACTTTGACTTTTTGAGATTTTTCACAAATATGGTTCTTTGACCCTAAAATGATGTTAATGTGTGATTTGAATCATCATTCATCAAGAAAAATCAAGAAAAGTGGGATAACTTTGAAATTCTGGTATCAGACGTGTGATGTTAAGTGTGATGTCACAACAACACGCTCTGCACAATGGACAAAATAGACAGCAGAATAACACACAGAGTTGTTCACCCAGTTCGGTCTAACTACCTACGTCTGGGGGCTACCAAGCCAGGGATGAAATTCACTACTTGTAGAATTAAATTACAGACTCAACAACCCAGTTGACAATCTCCTAATCTTAATTCCTACTAGTGACTTTCTACCTAAAAAACCAGTTAGATATGAGAACACTACTCAATCCCTTAAACCTCTCAAAGAACAACCTCTTTGAGAAACCTTGATTCTGCTTCACAGCTTTGATCAAGTTACACAACTCTCTTTCGCTTCACAACTTCTAAGAGAGGACAGAAAACAACTCACCAATTCAACCTAGAATGGTGTATACAAAACTCGTACAAAATCTTAAGACTTTCAGCCTATGCTCTTGATCTTCTCTCTGTATTTCTGTACCTTTCCTTTGATTTTATGGGCTTTATATAGCAACCTGAATTGGGCTTGAACTCCTACAATATCTGACTTGATTTGTTATTTAAAACTGAATCTTCAAAACAGATTTTCTCCTAAAATCTTTTCAAATCTTCAACCTTTTAAATCTCCTACAAATCTGCACCAAATCTCCTATGCAGCGAAGAATATCTAACCCAAGATATTCGCATCCAATGAGACTAACATCTCTCCACAATTCCAGCTAACACGCAAACCCTAACAACATCACAACCTGATGTTATTAATTCTGCAGATCTAATGTCACAACATCGCTTGTGACATCAGACATCCAAACTTCAGTAACTTAAACACTTAACACAGCCCAGTGTTAAGACTCAATGTTGTGACATCACCACTTTGACATCAAACATTGAACAACCTTTGTTTTACCAAAATTCCAGTCAAACCAAGAAACTAACAATCTCCCCCTTTGGCTAATTTTGGCTAAAACAATCTCTGCACCTTCAGAGACTTCAGCAGCGGAAAAAAAATTCAATAATTTTTTAAAACTTCAAGTAGCAGCATCTTCAATACATAAAGACTTCACAAAACTCTGCTGCAGCACCATCTTCAACAGCAACAATCTTCAACCAGCTGCACATATTTCAACATTAGAAGCAATGAGCACTCCCCCTCAATGCAACAACCAACATAGCAGCTGTTCAGAAAATACTCCCCCTCAATTTCTGCACTATAACAACACCCTTGACAATAACTCCCTTGACAGCATTTGGCATTTGTACTCTTGGATACTCTTGGCTACTTCTCCCCCTTTTTAGCCACAAATTGACAACCTTATCAAGTCAGTCTAACTTTAGTTAGTACTACCCTAGCTCTCATTGTCAGTCTCACAGTCAGCAAAAAGACATAACAAATCATAGAACAAAAAACATAAAGGGTGCATATAACAGCACAATATTCAAAATACAAATTAGGCACATCAAGTGCAGAGCAGCAGAACAAAAAAAAACTACGCTACTATTGGGAAAGAACCAGCAGAGAAACTAGTCTTCATCAGAGCTGGTACCATCTTCATCATCAGTGCTAGGACCACCTTGTTCTTCAACATCATTATCATTTTGTTCCAAGGATTTGATTGTCTGCTCAATTCTCAACTTCCTAGCAGTGCTAGTACTGATAACCACATCAAGATCCTTGCATGTTGCCTTCAATTCTTCAATCAACTCACTTTTAGTACTGGCCTTTTTAACACCAGAACTTGATGTTACAACCATGTCTGGAACATGATGTCCAGCAAACAACTTTGGATGTAATGACAAGACTGACTTCCTCTTGCAAGCTATATCTGAACTTGTTAAGGTTTCAGGATGTTGCTCCAAGATGATTCCACACACAAGAGATGGGAATGCTATGGGTAACTTGATAGCGTTTGTTTCAGCATGTTTCACCACTTGCTCAAAGATGTAGCTTCCATAGTCAAACTTGATCTTCTTCCCGACAGCACAGATAAACCTGCCCAACCCAACAACGATTGTTGTCTTGTGGTTTGTTGGCACCCAGTTGGTGTCATACCCCAAATTTTGACCACTAAGATTTCCCATCATTGTGCAAATCATCATCACAATATGGGTGAACCATCATGCCTCATCAAATGCCTCAAGGGTTGTTGAGCATTCACTACAATCAAAATTAGGGTTTTAAGCCCTCTCAGAGCCGTAGACAAAGGATCAATCAAGGAATGACATGATCTTCAACTTGTCTAAACCTCTCAAACATCCACAATGGACCAAAAGGACTCCCACTTTAAGGATTAAGCACAAAGCTGCTCCCTTCTAGGTGGATCAAGCCTCAAGATCGCCAGTGTCACCAAATTAGGGTTTTGATCGACCAGAGCCTCCAGATGGAAATTTTCATCTGGGCACAAGCCAATTATCCAAAACATAACCTAATATACTCCATGGAACCTCATGGACCCAATCATCAAGTCAATTTGACCTCAGGGGATGCATACATTAAAAATCAGGAATTAGGGTTTCTTGACCTAATTCACCCCTAAGTTGACTTTTAGGGAAAATCAAGAGCCAAGACCTCAAGACATGATTTGAGGGTCTCTAATGAACTATATTGATCCATTTGGAACAATGGATTAATCCAAGAAGCTTGAGCAACAAGTCTCATTTTCATCTGCACCACAATTAGGGTTTTAAGGGAAAAGTCAACTGTAACTTTGACTTTTGACCAAGACATGCTCCTAAACCCTAGGACATACCTCAATACACCCTATGACACCATTGGAACATGTCCATCAAGTTTTATTTAGGTCAAGGACATGATTTCCTGAAGAATTGCACAGTTTGGAAATCATCTGATAAAAAGTCAACTGTGCACAAAAGTCAACTTTGACTTTTTGAGATTTTTCACCAAAATGGATTTTTAACCCTAAAATGATGTTTATGTATAATTTGAATCATCATTCATCAAGAAAAATCAAGAAAAGTTGGATAACTTGTAAAAGGGGTAACCATAAAAACTTAGAAAATTTTCTAAGTTAAAAATAAAGTGACAAAGGTACCAACTTTGAAGGACCATAACTCCTAAACCACAAGGCCATTTTTTTCCATCCAAAGCTTGATTTGTAGATCTCATTACCCTCTACAAAAACTTCAACTAGGCCTAACTCCAATTCATTATGGATTTTGAGTTATGAGTGAGCCAAAGTGGCTGAAAACATGAAAATGTACCATTTTCCAACACTTAGAAAAATTCTGTCCAAAACAGATTTTGTTGAAACACCAAAACTTTTGGGATTTTTTCACACAGTTGCAAGCTGAATCAAGTCCAAAGTAAAACATCAATGTTGTTGCATATGTTGCCAAGAATTCAAAGAACTCAACAGCATGAATTGATTCAACTTGAGCCAAGAAAAATCCTTGCCCAAAGTCATGCTGCTGCAAGCTGTTTTGGAAAAATCAGTTTGCATGTTTGCTTGCCACACACGATTTTGAGCCAAAGACTAAGGATCACTATGCCACCTGTGTTCAAACCAATCACAATGCAACTGATCCAACTGATAAATCTGAGTCAAAAGACCAAGGAATCTTCCAACTTGAAGTTCATCCACTTTGGCACATTTTGCCTTGAATTCAAAGTGCATTAATGTGGAATAGTGCATTGTCAAGGTAGCTACCCTACTCAGTCAATTTCTCTGATTAAACAACAATAAAAACATCTGAGGAATGTGGTTTTGGTCAAGGCATAACCCTGCTCTTGGGAATGGCTAGCTTGCCTTGCTTTAGAAGAAATCCTCCAAGCCAATCCATGCAAATGTGATATGATCCAGCAGCCATTCACTATTCCTCCAAAACAAAAGTTTATCACCTATAAATAGAGGTCCCAATGGATCATTCAACTCACACCAAAGCCAGTTACATCACTGCTTTCTCTCATTCTTTCTTAAACCTCAAGTTTTCTTGTTTTTGAGTAACCACTATCGGGTTTTGAGTTGCAGCCACAATCAATCCATTCCAATTGCTCAAACACATCACATATGATGTATTTGAGATGTCCAAACACTTAAACACCAACTGTAACACCCCAGGCTCAAAATCACTCTTCAACCAAGCCATTATGCTTCAATTTTGCAGGTGGAGGTCTCTAGCTTGATCCAGAAGGTTTCAGAGTGTTCCAAAGCTTGCAACACACTCCATAACATCCATTGAAGCTATAGGGATCATCAATTCACAACTGGAACACCATCTGGGCAAAGTTCCATTTCAGCTTGCATCAAGGTGAGCTTCAAACTCAAACTCCATGATCCATGCATATTTCCTCGCATGATATTTTTGCCATTTGCTTGCCATCATGTGTTGATTGTTTTGCCTCAAGAAATTGGATCATAGACCTCATAACCATGCCTGCACGATTGCTTTTGCAAATTAAGGTTCATCTGTGTTCATCATGATTATTTTACTCCACACTGAAAATGAATAAAATTGGGTATTGCCATCTTATTCCTTGTGAAAAAACGCATGAGTTTGGTGTTTGAATCATGTCCAATGGTTGAGAGATGAGTGAGATATGGTGCTTCACGCACGAGCTCGAGGAAGAAGATGGCCATGGCGCCATTCTTTAGAAAATCCAACAAGTTTGATATATATTTTTCACTTGCCATGTTATTAATGAATTGGCATTGCGCCCCAGCGGTTCATCAGCTGGTTTTGTGAGTATTGGCAAGCGAGAGGTCTCGGGTTCGAATCCCCCTCGCCCCAGACTTCTTTTTACCACTTTTTTATTTTGTTATTTTTCATATTATTATTTTTAATGATTTGAAAAATTAATAACTCCTTCAATTTTTATCATTTTTTATTGGTTCTTTTTGCAACAATTCACAACAATGTTGAAATATTTTATTCCACCAAAAAAATTAAATTTATATTATTTATTTAATATAATTAGTATTTTGTGAATAAATTCGTTTTTAATTGTTTTTAAACATTCTAAAAATGAATATTTACTTTGAAAATCAAAACCTAATGAGTTTAAATATTCCTTGTGATTATCCCTCATTTTTTCAAACCTTAAGCAAAATCATAAGTGGATTATTCAAATTTATTTTGAATTTTTGTTTGATTTTCTTTAAATATTTATTTTTAAAGATTAAAATTAGGGTTTTTTTTAATTCAACCTCATAAATCATTTTCAAATACTCATGGGCCTCTATTAGAGTGTAAGACCCAACCCCCTTATGTACAGAAAACTTTTTGGGCCTCATTCGTTGTATAAGTCCCACTGTATATTTTCAAATAAACGGCGTGATCGTCGCCTTTTAAAAACCACCTTGGGCCTACCCTCGAGTAGTAAGACCCATTTCTTTTCTCAAAATATACTTGGGCCTCTGATAGAGTGTAAGACCTAATCCCCTTTTAACCAAAACCATTTGGGCCTCACTTATTGTATAAGTCCCTCTGCGTTAAAAGGAAACCTCGGCGCGATCGCCACATTTTAAATGAAAAACCACCTTGGGCCTACCCCGTGTAGTAAGACCCACTCTTTTTTTCTTTAAAACTTCTTGGGCCTCTAATAGAGTGTAAGACCCAATCCTTTTTTTGACCAAATCATTTTTGGGCCTCAGTGTATTGTATAAGTCCCGATACCGTAAAAAATAAACAGCGCGATCGTCGCCTTTTTAAAAACAACCTTGGGCCTACCCTCGAGTAGTAAGACCCATTCCTTATCAAAATACTCATGGGCCTCTATTAGAGTATAAAACCCAACCCTTTTTTACAAAAGACCTTTTTTGGGCCTCAGTCACTTGTATAAGTCCCTCTGTACAAATTCAAACAGTGCGCTCACTGATAAAACCATGGGTCTCTCCTTGAGCTGTAAGCCCCAAATCTTTCTTTTCAAAGCACTTTCTCCTTTGATTTTGAATATAATATTGTTATCAATCTTTCTTTGTTGAACAACTAAACAAACAGCATGGAAGCTCTACAACCGAGTAAGTGGTTATTGCTTTCATTTACCGCTTTCATATACATATAACTGTATTATGGGGCTGTTTCACTGTAAGTCTTCTTTCATAAACTCATATCAACTGTGTAATAATAGTATAGATATTTCGAGTTTCCCCGGCAACTACGTCTAGAACTAGGTGACGTCGTTTCGTTTATTCGTAGAAATAGACAACTAGACCCCCAGTAGGATCACCAGATACAGTCTTCTCTTCGGCTGTCCTCATTAGGAATTGTCAAGAAACTCTACTCCCCAAAGATGAATGTCTTCTCCATGAATGGCATCTTTAAGTTTCTTCCAAATTCTCGAACTTTCCTAACTTGATCTATTCCTTGTGAATAGCTTGCCTTGAATTTCTCGGGGTTTGGGGACCCACGGGCTTCTTAAAAGCATCGGCCTCCTCTTGGGCATCGTACAAGGACCCACAGGCTTCCTAAAAGTAACCCCGCCTCCTCTTGGGCTTAGTACAAGGACCCTACGGCTTCTTAGAAGTATTCACAGCCTCCTCTCAGGCTTCGTATAATGATATCTTCCTTTGGGAATGATAGCCTCCTCTTGGGCTTAGTACAAGGACCCGTCGGCTTTTTAAAAGTTTCTAGCCTCCTCTTGGGCTTCGTACAAATTGTCCTGACGACCTCCTAGAGGTATAGGAACAGAACTTAGTCATCTGCATAGAGCAGTACTTTCATAGAGTCTACTACTATTTCTCAAAACATGGTACAAAAGATGGAACTCTAGACTTGGACAGTCTAATCTACTTGAGTCTCAAAGACATTCTCAAGCACCCTTCAAAAAATAGGAAGGAAACCCGTAGACTCGGACAGTCTCAATACCCTTCGGATTTCCCGCTTCCTTAAAGAACAGGAATAACCCGGATCCTTGAATCGAATCCATGAGTACAGTGTTGCTCATATAAGAACTGATTTTCTCTTTCAAAATCAGTATATTGGACCTGTCACTCAACTGAAACAGTCATCTTAGCCTCCTCTTGGGCTTGGTACAATGATTCTCCCCAGCGGAGTCAAACAAACATTTAGCCTCTCTCTCGGGCTTTGTACGAGACACATAAGAGACTCCTTCGTTGAGTCAATCACCTCTTTAGCCTCCATCTCGGGCTTCGTACGAGATACCAAAAGACTTCATCGTCAAGTCAAAACCTTTTAGCCTCTTTCTCGGGCTTTGTACGAGACACATATTAGCCTCCTCTTAGGCTTTATATAAGAAAACCACTGGTTGATCCAATCAACCTTTTAGCATCAAAGTTGTGCCTCGTTCACAGTACACAAACATCAACAACTCCTTTCCCTTCATCTAATCACTGTAAGCGGCAAGCCTTTGGATCATCTACATCCTTGCCACTGTCCCTCTTTTAGCATGAGAAATTCCTTAGGAAAGATGGCATTGCTCTACACTGAGTTAAAGTCTTCTCCTTCAGGTTAAAATCCCCTATAAAGGAAATTATGGTATTGCTAGGATCTGCGTATCCCGGTTAAAGTAATTCTCCTTTATAACCCGTCACCCAACAGTTGTGACAAACAACCCCCTCTTTAGAGATGACAAATTCTCTCTAAAGTTGAGACTTTTTAGCTTCATATCTTGGGCTTCGAACAAGATACAAATAAACTCTTCAGCTTCACATCTTGGGCTTTGATCAAGATATAAATCACCTTTCGCTTCACGTCTTGGGCTTTGAACAAGACACAAAAAACACCCATTTCCTCCCATAGAATAGGAGGAACTACGAATGCTCTGATTTCCCTGTTTCGATAAACGGGAATACGTAGGCATAAGATCGAAAGAAAAGATCTTAGCGAGCACACTAAACAAAAACCCAAATCCCATATCTCCATCAATCAAAAAGCAGTAATTCAAAAACATCAGTCCTAAACATCCTAATCCTTGTTCCCCACCAGAAAGCTTCTGCCTAGATAAAAGAGAGAAACCGTATTGGCAAAAATACAAATAACCAGTACAAAGGCCCCCCCACATTGATAGCATTCGTAACCTAACAGACCGCTGTTTAAACTCAGTATGCAAGCAGGGTTAATTGGAGACATCTATTTCCCTTCCTTATTCAGCTCACAATAGGATAAAAAATGAATCGACCTGTAGTTTTAAGCTCAACCGCAGAGAGCGACCAACGCTTAAGAACCGCGTCCAAAATCGCTTGCTATAGTTGGCAGCACCAATTCTGTGAAGAATTGCATACTTGATGCTCAGTTTACTGGCCTGCAACTTCCCTTTCAATGGCCAAACCTTTATCTGACCAGCTGTAATCTCTTTACATATATCATTATCAGTCATCTCAAGTTCACTATACTCTTCATCATCTCTTCCTAGATACTTGTTGATAGTACTTGGAGAGAAATTAATGCACTTTCCTCTCACATAGACTTTCATGAAATCAATGCTCTTTTTATCAGAAATATTTCCAGAAATGTTGACAACAAATTATTTGACAAGACTTTCATAGCACTTAGGAAACTTGGTCACAGTCTTTGCCAACCCAGCCTCATTAATCAGCTCCATGATATCCTTCATCTCTAAAGCTTCTTTCCCAAGCTCCCTCTCTAGGGCCAGTCTTCTCTGACATACAAATTTCCATATTGATGCACGGCTGGCATAATGAAAGGAAATGTTGTCAACTGGAACTTCAGGGACTTTGTCAGAGATTCTCTTCAAAATTGTCCTTTTGACAGGTGTGATGTCATGAACATCATCCTCATCATCAAGGTCAGAAATAGAATCTTCCCTTATCTTCCTCTTTTTGGATTTCACAGCCACTTTGCTCCATGGCTTGGTTGGACCAACAACAGCAGTTTTCTTCTTGCCTTCAAACGACTTCTTTGGAGAGGATTCAACTGTCTTTCCTTTCCTTGTCTTCAGTCTCTTAGCAATACTTGGAACATCTTTTCCAATGACTTCATCATCAGATAAATCAACCACATTGATCACATCCTCATTCTTTTCTTCACCAGGAGTAGTTTCAGCAGGTGATGTTCCAACATCTCCCTTAACATTAGCTTCCTCATGCACATCATCTTCTTCTATTCTCACTTCAGAATCTTTAATAACAAACATAGCAAGTCTATGAAGATTTGTAGCTGCACTTTGCATGTCACTCTTTTCCCTTTCAGAATGTTCCGCAGGCATTTGTCTCAGTGGTCTAGATATACCCTTTATAGGGAGCCCTTTCTCAAAGATTTTATCAACAATCTGACCTAAGCTTTTGTCCACATCTACCCTTTCCTCAACAGTTTGAGAAGTAGATGACCTGGGTACTGTTTTATTACTAAATAGCACACTCGTAACTAGCTTCTTTGTTTCATTATCTCTAAAAATAGTCCCAACCCTTTTTGGAACAAGTTTAGAAGGTCTAGATTTACCTGACTCTGGGAGCATCATAGATATGGGCTCTACATGTAACGCTTCTTCTGCAGACCCCTCTTCTGAAGAAACCTTAGCTTTATCTCGCGAAGAGCTTTGAGAAAAATATTTTGATGGAGAAGCCTTCTGGTTTGACATGGTTCCCTTTAGGCGGTATAAGTTCAGATGATTCTTCTTGTTGAAGGGGATGAACAGTCGGGAGATATGATCCTTGATGAAACGTGATATTGCTACAAAAGGGAGTGATGGTCTAAGGTATGGTGCCTGATTTTCTGTATCCCTTAAGGACCGATCAATGAGTTTCTCCCTCCAAATTAACTTTCCTTTTAAATTTTTAAAAGGATTCACATTAAGAGTAATTAACCCTAATTGACCTTTCAGCAGACTTTCACACTTGTTGTCATAATCTGATGTTACAACATCAATCTTAACACCAACAGACAAGCTGTCCACCTGAGGTACCCATTGATAGCAGTTATCTCTGGATCTTATTCCCTTCATCACTACCTCATTCTGCTCATTTGTCACGACACATTCATCTTTGGTGTAGCTGACCATACAATCCTCATCACAGAGCTGACTTATGCTAATTAGATTAGCATTTAAACCATTGACAAACAGAACATTGTCAAGTTTAGGTCCACCACCACACTTTACTTTTCCAACTCCTGCAACTACACCTTTTTCATCATTGTCAAAAATAACCTCATGAGAAGGACAATGACTGACTTCAACTAACAGAGTTTTGAATCCAGTCATATGCTTTGAACATCCACTGTCAAAGTACCATGTATCCTTAGCAAACTGTCTATCTGGAGTGTGGGCTAACAGACATTTCACCTTCTCCTTAGGAACCCATTGTTTAACAACTTTGGGCCTAACCTCCTTTAGTTTTCTTTGAGGAGCAGATTGTGGATAACCATGCAGTTTAAAACAAGAGTACTGCATATGTCCAAACCTTCCACAATAGAAGCATCTAACTCTGCTATCTCTGGATTGTCTATATCTTTTACCATTATGATGATATTGCTGTGGCTGCCACCTATGGTGTTGTCTCCTTCTGTACTGAGGATGTTGTCTCCTAGGCTGTCTCCTATGGCGATGAGGCTTCCTTCTTCCATAGTGATGAAGCACAGCATTGTTGTATCCATATCCATACCAGTCTCCCTGATGTTGAGACATCTGATGAGACATGTTCTGTTTGAACCTGGCAGCTTGCATGCTCTTGTGATATTGGGGAGGCATATAGTGACTAGCTCCTTGGGGCTGCATCTTCCTCTGATGAGGGCCATTCTTCTTCTCAATATTCTGAGGCTGTGAATGAGCACCCTTCCTAGATGTAGGATCCTCTCTCATTGTTTGATGTTAAGACAATGGTTGAGACACCTCCTTCTTTGTTCCTGAAGTGCTAGCCACATATCCTATTCCTGATTTATCTCCAGCAGCTTTCTCTGACTGAAGAATCTTATCAAGAGTAGCTGTACCACTGTTCATCATCCTGACGGATTTTGTCATCTGATCAAGTTGAGATTTAACAAGTACAACTTCACTTTCCAGATCAGCTGTTTCATTCTCAAGCTGAGCAATCTGTTGCTTGTGACACTTGTTTTCTTGACAAATCTCAGCACTTTTTAAGCACAGCCCTTAATAAGTAGATGCTAACTCCTCATAAGTTATTTCTCCATCACTATCATTATCAAACACAACAGTTCCTGTTAAGGCTCTAACATGCTTTGCTGACTCACCTTCACTTTCACTATCAGATTCAGACCAGGAAACTAACATGCCCTTCTTCTGCTTCTTCAAGAATGTGGGAGATTCTTTCTTGACATGTCCATACCCTTCACATTCAAAGCACTGAACACCTTTATCCTGGGAAGTCTTCTCTTCATCTTTCTCTTTTGATTTGCTGATGTCAGAAGAGATGTTCTTGACATTAGGCTTGTAGTTATTGTTTCACTTTTTGAACACTTTGTTGAACTGCCTTCCCAACATAGCAATGGCTTGAGACAGATCTTCCTGAAAATCATCATCTTTGACTTTCTTAGCTTCTGCAGGAGTGGAGACCAAAGCTATACTCTTGGGCTTCTTTTCTGGTTCTTCCTCATTCAAACCAAGCTCAAAAGTTTGAAGAGATCCAATGAGCTCATCAACCCTCATCTTGCTGATGTCTTGAGCTTCTTCAATTGCAGTCACCTTCATCTTGTACCTCTTAGGAAGGGACCTAAGAATCTTCCTTACAAGCTTTTCTTCTGACATTTTTTCTCCAAGAGCACTGGATGCATTAGCCAGCTCAAGAACACTCATATGGAAGTCATGGATAGTCTCATCTTTCTTCATCTTCAGAGTTTCAAACTTCGATGTTAGAAGCTGAAGTCTTGACATCTTAACTCTAGATGTTCCTTCATGAGTAGCCTTCAAAATATCCCATGCTTCCTTAGCGACTTCACAGGTATTGATCAACCTGAATATATTCTTATCCACTCCATTGAAAATTGCATTTAGAGCTTTGGAATTTCCAAGGGTAAGCTCATCTTCTTCCTTGGTCCATTCTTCTTCAGGCTTCAGCCTTGAAGTGCTCTCTTTATCTTTGCCAGCATCATCTTTTTCACACACAACAGGTGCTTTCCACTCTTTAATAATGGCCTTCCAAGCCCTACTGTCCAAGGATTTTAAGAAAGTAGTCATCCTTGGCTTCCAATAGTCATAATTGGATCCATCCAAAATAGGGGGTCTATTGACAAATCCTCCAACTTCTTTGTCCATCTTTACACCAGAAAGTAACTTCCCTAGATCTCACCCAGAGACAGACAGGATGCTTGCTCTAATACCAATTGAAATTCTGGTATCAGACGTGTGATGTTAAGTGCGATGTCACAACAACACACTCTGCACAATGGACAAAATAAACAGCAGAATAACACACAGAGTTGTTCACCCAGTTCGGTCTAACTACCTACGTCTGGGGGCTACCAAGCAAGGGATGAAATTCACTACTTGTAGAATTAAATTACAGACTCAACAACCCAGTTGACAATCTCCTAATCTTAATTCCTACTAGTGACTTTCTACCTAAGAAACCACTTAGATATGAGAACACTACTCAATCCCTTAAACCTCTCAAAGAACAACCTCTTTGAGAAACCTTGATTCTGCTTCACAGCTTTGATCAAGTTACACAACTCTCTTTCGCTTCACAGCTTCTAAGAAAGGACAGAAAACAACTCACCAATTCAACCTAGAATGGTGTATACAAAACTCGTACAAAATCTTAAGACTTTTAGCCTATGCTCTTGATCTTCTCTCTGTATTTCTGTACCTTTCCTTTGATTTTGTGGGCTTTATATAGCAACCTAAATTGGGCTTGGACTCCTGAAATATCTGACTTGATTTGTTATTTAAAACTGAATCTTCAAAACAGATTTTCTCCTAAAATCTTTTCAAATCTTCAACCTTTTAAATCTCCTACAAATCTGCACCAGATCTCCTATGCAGCGAAGAATATCTAACCCAAGATATTCACATCCAATTAGACTAACAGCTCTCCACAATTCCATCTAACACGCAAACCCTAACAACATCATAACCTAATGTTATTAATTCTGCAGATCTAATTTCACAACATCGCTTGTGACATCAGGCATCCAAACTTCAGTAACTTAAACACTTAACACAGCCCAGTGTTAAGACTCAATGTTGTGACATCACCACCTTGACATCAAACATTGAACAACCTTTGTTTTACCAAAATTCCAGCCAAACCAAGAAACTAACAAACTTGTAAAAGGGGTAACCTTAAAAACTTAGAAAATTTTCTAAGTTATGGAACAAAGTGGCTAGGGTACCAACTTTGGAGGATCATAACTCCTAAACCACAAGGCCATTTTTTCCCATCCAAAGCTGGATTTGTAGCTCTCATTACCCTCTACAAAAGCTTCAACTACCACTCATTCTAATTCCCCATGGATTTCAAGTTATGGAATGTTCAAAATCAAGAAAAGTGAAAATGTCCCATTTTTCCAACACTTAGTGAAATTTTCACTAATTCAGAACCTGCCTTCACTTTTTTCCAAATGTATGGGCATTTTTCACTTGGATCCAAAAAGTATCAAAACCAATTATGATCAAATAGTTATTATATCATATGAGGGCTTTCCAAAATGGCCAAGAACTCCATCAAATTCCACTTGAGCCATGAGATATGACAATGGCAATATGCCTTGTTGAAAACTGCCAAGGCTAGGCAGAATTTTGCACTTTTGCTCTATTTGGCAAAATCAGATAATTCCAAGCCTTGTCATCACTTTGGACACATCTGAGGATCAAATCTAAAGGGAACAAACACTGATCCAAGCCTCCAAAGTCTTTGGAACAAGAAGTAGCATGCCAAACCTAGAAATCCCTAAAAGAGGGACAAGACTCCAATTTTGGATTGGAGCATTTAATGGATGCACCAAGGTGGCATAGACTGACACATTTGCAACTGAATTCAGTCAAGAATGACCCAACAACTAGGGAACCACGGCTCTGTGCACTAACCTCTAGTCAATGGCTTGAGGAGACTTGGATTCCTATTGATCAACATTGGTCAAACCTCTGCTGCAGTTGCCATTCACTATTGATCCCAAAACAAACTTCCTCTACTATAAATAGAGTCATTTGTGCTAAGTTTGAGTACACCAAATCCATCAAACAGATGCTTTCGTCAAAATCACTTTCTTTAGGCAAAAATACCTTCTTGTTGAGTCAAACCCCTTTTAGCCTCCATCTCGGGCTTCGTACGAGATAAAAATCACTCTCTTTTTTAGTATAAAAGACTCTATTGTTGAGTCAAACCCATTTTCAGCCTCCATCTCGGGCCTCGTACGAGATACAAAATTACTCTCTTGTTGAGTATAAAAGACTCTCTTGTTGAGTCAATCACCCTTTTAGCCTCCGTTTTGGGCTTCGTACAAGACACATATAAAAACACTCTCTTGTTGAGTATAAAAGACTCTCTTGTAGAGTCAATCACCTTTTAGCCTCCGTCTTGGGCTTCGTACAAGACACATATAAAAACACTCTCTTGTTGAGTCAACCCTTTTAGCCTCTATCTCGGGCTTCGTACGAGACAGATAAAAACACCCTCTTGTTGGGTCAATAGCCTCCTCTTAGGCTTTGTATAAGGAAATCCCCGGTTGAATCAATCAACCTTTTAGCATCAAATCTGTGCCTTGTTCATGGCATACAAACATCAACAACTCCCCTTTAGAGATGACAAATTCTCTCTAAAGTCAAAACCCTTCAGCTTCACATCTTGGGCTTTGAACAAGATACAAACCACCTTTAGCTTCATGTCTTGGGCTTTGAACAAGACACCAAAACAACCTTTTTTCTCCCATAGAATAGGAGGAACTACGATCGCTCTGATTTCCCTGTTTCGTCAAACGGGAATACATAGGCATAAGATTTGAAAAATCTTAGCGAGCACACTAATAAAAAAAAACCAAAATCCCATACCTCCATCAATCAATCGAAAAGCATCAGTCCTAACATCCTACCAATAGCCTAGACATTGTGTTCTTAACAAAATAACCTAAGAGAGACCCACAATCTTAAATAGCATATGTAAACCAAAGTCATCTGTTTAAACTCAGTATGCAAGCAGGGTTAATTAGAGACATCTATTTCCCTTCCTTCATAAGCTTCAATAGGATAAAAAATGAATCGAACTGTAAAATGATAGTGCTTCGTAACCACGCAAAAATTCGCGCTACATATAAAATGGCGACTTCACTGAGGAAGTGTCATTAGGATCTATCTCACCTTAGTCATCATTCGTCACCATTTTCCACAGAAAAATGGCGACTCCACTGGGGACATCGAGATTTTGTTCTCTTCCCATCTCTTAGGTAGAAACCTTGAGTTCACATTCATGTCACAGAAATGACGACTCTGCTGGGGGAGTCATTGTATGTATAGGATCATAAGGCTAGAGGTATAGGATGATTAAGACAAATATATATACTGCTTTTCCTAAATGATATCTATGTTTATTTTTCTGCTAATGGGAATGCGTGTGATGCCGGATGTGGAAAGATTGAGTATACACCTAAGATAGGTGATGGCAATGTGGGTAATCTTATTGGGAGTGAATTCCAGTTAAGATCCCCCGATCGACCATCAAACTCAGTGGAGACTCCCTTTACAGATACATTACCTATACGACTTCGGTTGTTGAAAGTAGTGTGGTCGACTGGGTTATCTGAGAAGCTAAGGTTTTTAGCAGACTGCAGCCATTTTGTAGTACGGAAGCTATCGAAAATAGTTGTCACGCGATACTACCCTCATCTGATATCACTCTAGGATACATCAGCTCGCTGGCGATCTGCTTGCTGTTGTTATCCCAGAGGGGTCAATGATTTTGCGGACAGGTACAAAAAATCACCAGTATAAACCTTTGGGTGGGGTAGTGTCATACCCCAAATTTTGACCACTTAGATTCCCATCATTGTGCAAATCATCATCACAATATGGATGTACCTTTGTGCTTCATCAATCTCCTCAAGGAATTGTTGAGCATTCACTACAATCAAACTAGGGTTTCAAACCCTCTCAGAGCCTTTAGACAAATGATCAATCAAGGAATGACATGATCTTCAACTTGTCTAAACCTCTCAAACATCCACAAAGGATCAAGAGGACTCCCACATCAAGAATTAAGCACAAGAGTGCAACATTTCAAGTGGATCAAGCCTCAAGTTCATCTAATACAAAGTCAACTGACGCAGAAAGTCAAAGTTTGACTTTTTGGTCAACTTTGAGCTTTACAAGCCATTACTCAAGAAAATATGATGGATGATTTAATTTGATCAAATTTAAATCAAGAAATCTTGCAAAATTGCAAAATTGATCAAATTGAAAGAAACTTAGAAATTTTTTCTAAGTTAAAATCATGTTCAAGTGCACAACTTTTCAAGGTTGTAACTATTGATCCAAGCATCCATTGATTTTGAGTAAGAGCTACTTTTAAAGAGGGTATTTGATACTTTAACATTGTAGAAGGAATCAACTCAAAATATCATAAGGATTGAAAGATATAAGTGATCAAAGTTTGGAATTCTTAATGTCTAATGTTCTGACATTGCATATGACATCGCTAATATTTTTCCAGCAAGAATGTCCCAACTTCAAGGATGTTTTTCTCCATGATCCAAGTTGATTCAAGCCAACCTTGAACATCAAAGTTGAATTACGTTATCTCAGCTTTCCAGAAAGTTGTAGAACGTCCTTGTAGCATACTCGAGCAAGGAGATATGATTTTTGCAAAAAGCATTGATAAAGCAGAATTTTCATGACAGCTTTTAGGACAGATCTGACTACACAAGTTCAAGACCATTTTTGATGACTTTGCAAGCTGAACCGAGACCAAAGTCAAACATCAAAGTTAAAGTATGTCATTAGGGCTTTCCAAAATGTATAAGAACTCCCATTAATTCAACTTGAGAAAGGAGTTATGAACCTCACAACATGCCTTGCTCGAGCTGATTTTTTAGGACAGATTTTGCGCACTTTTCTTGCGCCACCCAATTTTCAAACTTTGTCACCATGCAAGACAAGCATCAAAGAGGAAATTCACTTCAACTCAAAATATCATAGTGGATTAAAAGATACAAGTGATTGAAGTTTGGAATTATTAATGTTCTTAATGCCTGATGTTCCAACATTGCATAGGACATCACTAATATTTTTTTCCAGCAAGAATGTCCCAACTTTAAGGATGTTTTTCTTCATGATCCAAGTTGATTCAAGCCAAACCTTGAACATCAAAGTTGAAGTACATCATCTTAGCTTTCCAGAAAGTCCTAGAACGTCCATGTAGCATACTCGAGCAGGGAGTTATGGATTTTACAAAAAGGCTTGCTGCAGCTAAATTTTTCATGGGACAAATTTGCAAATTTCTTGTGCCACACGAATTTCCAAGCCTTGTCATCATCTTGGACACATCTGAGGATCAAATCTAAAGGGAACAATCACTGAGCCAAGCCTCCAAAGTCCTTGGAACAAGAAGTAGCATGCTATTCCTAAAAATCCCTAAAAGAGGGACAAGACTCCAATTTTGGATTGGAGCATTTAATAGATGCTTAGAGGTGGCATGGACTGACACATTTGCAACTGAATTCAGTCAAGATTCCTCCAACAAGTAGGAAACCAAAGCTCTGTGCTCTAACCTCTAGTCAATGGCTAGAGGAAACTTGGATTCTCATTGGACAACATTGGCCAAACCTTTGTTGCAGCTACCATTCACTATTGCTGCGAAAACAAACTTGCTCTACTATAAATAGAGCTCATTTGTGCTCAGTTTGAGTACACCAAAGCCATCAAACATATGCTTTCCTCAAAATCTCTTCTTTCACCTCAAATTTGCCTTCCAAAGCAAGTAATTCTGAGTTTTTGAGCTTGAGAGCTTTTCCATCACAATCAATCACACACACACCTCATATATATCATATGTAAGCTGTGCAAACTATCACAAGTGACCTGTAATCACAAAATCACAAAGTCACTTCTCAAAACCTCAAAATGGTACTTTTTTGCATTTTTCAAGCCATGTCTTGATTCAGTCACTTACCAAACCAGATAAAATCTCAAACACACTCCAAATATCATCCTTGAACTATCCCAAATGGTTCCCAACATCTGGAACACCATTTGAGGGAGTTGCTATTTTGGTCACTTTTAACCCCTTTTGCAAGAAAGGGACAGTTTGTGTTTTTGCAGGTACCAGCTGATTCCAACAATCCTAAAAGCTTCTAAGAGGTCATTTGAGGGTGTCCAAAGCATCAAATCATTTCTGGAACAAAGCACTTGGTAGGTTGCACAAAATCTCCAAAAAAAGAGGTAAAATTCATAACTTGAATTCTTTGAATCATGCTTTCCTTTGATGTCCACATACATGCATCACATTGAACAATTCTTGAAGCAAAAATGTAGTCCTTAATGTGTATGTTATGATCCTCCTACTGTTTGCACTTTAACATGTTTATATGTGGAGTTTATGTTGTTTTAAACTTAAGGTGCATATCTGGTTTTTTGCCTTGTGTGTGCTGTACATTAAGCTTCAGTATGTATGAGTAATACCATTGGATTCCTTGTGAAAAATTGGTCAAGATAGGTTCTTACGGATTTCAATTTCGTTAAAAATTGAGAGAGTTATGAATGTTTGAAAATTTGATAAGCAAAGATGTTTAAACTTAAGGTGCAGATTTGGTTTTTTGCCTTGTGTGCGCTGTACATTAAGTTTCAGTATATATGAGTAGTACCATTGGATTCCTTGCAAAAAATTGGTCAAGATAGGTTCTTACGAATTTCAATTCCGTTAAAAATTGAGAGAGTTATGAGTGTTTGAAGTTTGATAAAAAAAGATGTTCAAAACTCATGAGTGATGTCTCATGAGTGATGTTGTGACATCACATTCCTCTTTTTCTTAGTTTATCTTCAAAACTCAACCAATTCTTTTACATAGCAAAAATCATCATTTTCCAAATCTGTTTTACACACTTCTTATTCATACTCCATAATATTTTAATCCACCAAAATATCACAAAAAATATTATTATTTGATATATTTTTAATATATTCAAAAATATTGTTTTAAATTGTTTTAAATTCTTTTAAAATGATTTCTTTTTCTTGATTTTTAAAACCAAAATGATTTTAAATATTCATGTGGATAAAATACTTTTTCATAAACCTTAATCACTGTTTATAACATGATTAATGATTTTATTTGATATTTTTTTATCATTTTTTACTTGATTTTTCTTTGAAAAATGTCCTTTAAAAAATGAAATTAGGGTTTTTGATTAATTTAACCCTCATCAAACTTTTTCAAACACTCATGGGCCTCTAATAGAGTGTAAGACCCAATCCTTTTTTTTGACCAAATCATTTTTGGGCCTCAGTGTATTGTATAAGTCCCGATACCGTCAAAAACAAACGGCGCGATCGTCGGCCTTTTGAAAAATAACCTTGGGCCTCTCCTCGAGCTATAAGACTCATTCAAAACTTTTGGGCCTCTAATAGAGTGTAAGACCCAACCCCCTTTTAACCAAAACCATTTTGGGCCTCAGATATTGTATAAGCCCCTCTGCGTTAAAAGAAAACCTCGGCGCGATCGCCATTTAAAACAGAAAAACAAACTGGGCCTACCCTCGTGTTATAAGCCCCACTCTTTTTCTTCAAAACTTCTTGGGCCTCTTGAGAAAGTGTAAGACCAATCCCTTTGTACAGAAAACCTTTTTGGGCCTCAGTCACTTGTATAAGTCCCTCTGTACAAATTCAAACAGTGCGCTCACTGATAAAACCCTGGGCCTCTCCTTGAGCTGTAAGCCCCACATCTTTCTTTTTCAAAGCACTTTCTCCTTTGATTTTGAAATATACTGTTGTTTTCAATCTGTCTTTGTTGAACAACTAACCAAACAACATGGAAGCTCTACAATCGAGTAAGTGTTTATACGCTTTCATTTACCGCTTTCATATACATATAACTGTATTGTGGGGCTGTTTCGCTGTAAGTCTTCTTTCATAAACTCATATCAACTGTGTAATAATAGTATAGATATTTAGAGTTTCCCCGGCAACTACGTCTAGAACTAGGTAAAGCTGTCTCGATCACTCTTAAATAGTCAATACTAGATCCCCATAGGATTACCAGACACAGTCTTCCCTCCTCTTGGGGTTAAACAATATGGAGATATGAAAGGCAGCATTCTCTGTGAACCCTTTCATAGACTGTCACTCGTAGAAGTTGTCAAAGAAACTCTACTCCCCAGGGATGATCTCTTCTCTGTGAATTGCATCTCTTGAGTTTCTTCCAAATTCTCGGACTTTCCTGGCTTGATCTATTCTCGGTGAATGGCATGTCTTGAACTTCTCGGGGTTTGGGGACCCACAGGCTTCTTAAAAGCACTTGTCAATAAACTCTATTCCCCAGAGAGGATCTTTTCTCCGTGAATGGCATCTCTTAAGTTTCTTCCAAATTCTCGAACTTTCCTGGCTTGATCTATTCCTCGTGAATAGCCTGTCTTGAATTTCTCGGGGTTTGAGGACCCATCGGCTTCTTAAAAGCGTCGGCCTCCTCTTGGGCATCGTACAAGGATCCACAGGCTTCCTAAAAGCAACCCCGCCTCCTCTTGGGCTTAGTACAAGGACCCATCGGCTTCTTAGAAGAATTCACAGCCTCCTCTTAGGCTTCGTATAATGATCTCTTCCTCCGGGAATGATAGCCTTCTCTTGGGCTTAGTACAAGGACCGATCGGCTTCTTAAAAGTTTCCATCCTCCTCTTGGGCTTCGTACAAATTGTCCCGACGACCTCCTAGAGGTATAGGAGCAGAACTTAGTCATCTGCATAGAACAGTCCTTTCAAAGAGTCTACTACTGTTTCTCAAAGCATAGTACAAAAGATGAAACTCTAGACTTGGACAGTCTAATCTCCTTGAGTCTCAAAGACATTCTCAAGTGACCCCTTCGTTAAGTAGGAAGAAAACCTGTAGACTCGGACAGTCTCAATACCCTTCGGATTTCCCACTTCCTTAAAGAACAGGAATAACCCGGATCCTCAAATCAAATCCTTGAGTACAGTCTTGCTCATATAAGAACTGATTTTCTCTTTCAAAATCAGTATACTGGACCTGTCACTCAACTAAACAGTCGCCATAGCCTCCTCTTAGGCTTTGTATAATGATCCTTCTCCAGTGAAGTTAGCCTCTCTCTTGGGCTTTGTACAATGATTCTCCCCAGCGGAGTCAAACAACGTTTAGCCTCTCTCTCGGGCTTTGTACGAGACACATAAGAGACTCCCTCGTTGAGTCAATCACCCCTTTCGCCTCCATCTCGGGCTTTATACGAGATACAAAAAGGTTCTTATTGAGCCAAACAAATTTTAGCCTCCATCTCGGGCTTTGTACGAGATACAAAAATACTCTCTTGTTGAGTATAAATCACTCTCCTGTAGAGTCAACCTTTTTAGCCTCTCTCTCGGGCTTTGTACGAGACACATATTAGCCTCCTCTTAGGCTTTGTATAAGAAAACCACTGGTTGATCCAATCAACCTTTTAGCATCAAAGTTGTGCCTCGTTCACAGTACATAAACGTCAACAACTCCTTCCCCTTCATCTAACCGTTGTAAGCGGCAAGCCTCTGGATCATCTACATCCATGCCAATGTCCCTCTTTTAGCATGAGAAATTCCTAAGGAAAGATAACATTGCTCTACACTGAGTTAAAGTCTTCTCCTTCAGGTTAAAAATCCCCTATAAAGGAAATTATGGCATTGCCAGATTCACACATCCCGGTTAAAGTAATTCTCCTTTATAAACAGTTATGACATACAACCCCCTCTTTAGAGATGACAAATTCTCTCTAAAGACAACACCTTTCAGCTTCACATCTTGGGCTTTGAACAAGATACAAATATACTTTTTCAGCTTCACATCTTGGGCTTTGAACAAGATATATATCACCTTTCGCTTCACGTCTTGGGCTTTGAACAAGACACCAAAACAACCATTTCCTCCCATAGAATAGGAGGAACTACGAACGCTCTGATTTCCCTGTTTCGGAAAAACGGGAATACGTAGGCATAAGATTGAAAGTAAAATCTTAGCGAGCACACTAAACAAAAACCCAAAATCCCATACTTTCATATATCTGTCCTAACATCCTAACCGATAGCCTAAAGCACCCCTCGTCAACAAAATAACCTAGGAGAAACCCCGAATCTTTGTAGCATCTGTAAACCAACAGTTTTGACTGTTTAACCTCAGTATGCAAGCAGGGTTAATTGGAGACATCTATTTCCCTTCCTTCATCAGCTTTAATAGGATAAAAAATGAATCGAGCTGTAGTACCAAAGTGATCATGCTTCGCAACCACATCCAAAAATCACTCGCTATAGAAAAATGGCGACTCTGCTGGGGAGAATTACAGGTCTCTTTAGGGATCTTGTTCTTTTTTTTTGTCCCCTAGATAGAAACCTTGACGTCATTAGGATCTTACGTCAAAACACAGTTAATTTGGAATGAAACCACAGGATGGTGACTCTGCCGGGGAACCCATTTTCTGTCAGGAACTTAAGATTCTTAGCTTTTAAAGGTCTAGGATGATTAGGACAAATATATATACTGCTTTTCCTAATTGCTATACGTGTTTATTTTTCTGCTAATGGGAATGCGTGTGATGCTGCATGTGGAAAGATTGAGTATGCACTTAAGATAAGTGATGGCGACGAGGTCGACCATCAACCTCAGTGGAGGCTGACCAATGCAGCCCATTCCCTTTCTTAGGCAATGGGCCGATTGTGATGTCTGAGAAGCTGAGGAACCAAACCCTTTTGTAGTGCGGAAACTATCGGAAATAGTTGTCACGCAATACTACCCTCATTTGAGGCTGGTGATCTATTCTCGGTGAATGGCACTTACTCTAAGATCGCTCTACAACTCGCTGGTGATCCGCTTGTTATTTTGCTTTCCTGGGAGGAGCTGATGATAATGAGTACAGGTACAAAAATCACCCTAGTATAAACCTTTGGGGATGGGTAGAGCCTTGACTTCATGACAACGACCCTTTGACCCCATGTTTTTTCTATGTTTTTGTGTGCTGCATTCATGCATTCATTTAAAAAACATTAAAACATTAAAAAATTTCTCTTCTAGTCTCTCTATTTTTCAAATTAAACTTAGACAATGATTGCAAATATCAGAGAAAAGGATTGCGCTAATGGATTACGGTAGAAGGAGAACCCACAAGTACACCTTCAAGGTTCCAGAACTAGAGGATTTAAGAGGTTTGGCAAGAATGATCACAAACCAAAAGGCTTTCAGAGACAAGTACGGAGGTTTGCTACCTCTATTAAGAGTCCATGTGATTGAGGGAATCATGGATGCACTCATTCAGTTTTATGATCCAGTTTATCACTGTTTCACATTCCCGGATTACCAGCTCGCACCAACGCTGGAGGAATATTCTCACCTGATCGATTTACACATTACTGATCGAGCTCCATTTTCTGGACTGGAAGAAATTCCAAAGAATCAGACCATTGCAAGAGCAATTCATTTGGACGAGTCTGAGGTCAGGACTCACCTAACCACTAAGGGTGGCATCCAAGGTTTGCCAGCCCAGTTCTTGACAAAGAAAGCCCTGTATTTTGCCAGTATAGGAAACGTGACTACTTTTGAAAGCATCTTTATCTTGCTCACCTACGGGTTATTTTAGTTTCCCAACATCAATAACTTCGTCGATATCAACTCCATTAAGGTTTTTCTCATTGGAAATCCTGTGCCGACTTTATTCGCAGATGCGTATCATTCTGTACACTTGGGAAATTTGTACAACGGAGGGGAGATCACATGCTATGTACCTTTGCTTTATAAATGGTTTATCTCCCATTTGCCTAAGTCTGCTGCTTTTTGGGATCACAAGAGTGCCTTACGTTAGTCGCAGAAGATCATGTCTCTTACCAACTCTGATATAAATTGGTGTAATAGGATCTTTGATGGAATCAGGATCATTGAACATTGTGGAAACTTCCCCAACGTACCCCTTATAGGAACTAAGGGAGGAATCAATTACCATCCAGTTCTCGTTCGTCGTCAATTTGGATACCCGATGAGACACGTCCCACAGAGTGTTCATCTGGAAGGTCTTTTCTTCAAGGAAGGAGAAAACGACAGAGCACTAGAGATGGAAATAGTGCACGCTTGGAAACATGTTCATAAAAAAGGACGGGAGTCTCTAGGAAAACCGGACCATGTCTCGATGGAGCCTTATCTCCATTGGGTACAAACTAGAGCTCTCAAGCTAAAAATGCCTTATCCTCATTACGGAATTCTTCCGCCGAGGGAATCTGTCATGTATTTCATGACGGAAACTAAAAAGCTTCAGGTTACTCTCAACAAAGTTCAAAAGGAGAGAAGGTCTTGGAAGAACAAGTACCGCACCCTCGACATAGAGTGCATCAAAATACAGCAATTACTAAAAGAAAAGGATGCTCTGATTGAAATTTTGGAGCAACATGCTGTAGAAAATCAGGATGACCAAAGGAATTTGCTCGCAACTTTCACTTGGCAAAGGAATGACAACCCGACAACGGCCCAAGAGCCCCGGTCAAAGAAAAGGAAAGTACCAGAATCATCACCCGAGTTCTCTCGGGACCCATTAGCTTAGGTTTCTGTTTATGCACCTTGTAATCTACTGTATTTCCATTTCTGTAATCCTTTGAATTTCAATAAAAAAAGGGTTTCCCCACTGTTTGATATTTGCAATCTAATTGTCGAAGTTTATTTTGATTAAACCAAAAAACAATTAATATAATCATTGCATTCATCATTCTCACATCGCGTATTCTTCTTACCTACGAATCTCACGTTTGTGTCTTGGTTCTAGAGTCAAACTGTCTCATTCGTAAAATACTCGAGCTAATCGTCAGAAAAAGATGGATGATCTTGAGGAAGAAAATAGAGAGTTGAAAGAAGAGATCGACACTCTGAGAGAGGATATGAGAAAGCTTCGTAACGACATGCAAGCCATGGCAGAAGCTCAGCTACAAAGGACTGTGATCTCAGAGATCACCTCAACGCCCATAGTGGAGAAGTATGATCCTAGGTATCAAATGCCGAAGGATCGTCCTTGGGGCATGCCTGTTAACTATATCCCGGAAGGATATGTTTCGCCGATCACTGAAGATCAGGGAATCACAATAGAAGCCGCTGGGCCTGAAGGTTACAAACTTCGGGAAAGTGAAGATGCCAGGGGCATACTGAAGACTCCTGAAGGTTACAAACTTCGGGAAACGCCAATATTCACTGCCGTAGTCACGGTACCACCCCTTATGGTGCACACTGTCCCGGAAGGACAGATTCCACAGATACCTTCTGGTAAGAAGGAAACTATGTTTGACCGAATGGATGAATTCCAGGAACAGTTCTTGGAAATGCAGAAAGAACTGCAGGCCATCCGCGGTCAGGATCTATTTGGAAAGGACGTCGCAGACCTCTGCTTGGTCCCCAATGTGAAAGTCCCGCACAAGTTCCAAGTGCCCGACTTTGAAAAGTACAAGGGTAACTCTTGCCCTCAGAGCCATCTGGTGATGTACGCTCGGCGGATGTCATCTCAGACGGAGAATCAGGACCTACTGATTCACTACTTTCAGGATAGTTTGACCGGTGCCGCCTTAAAATGGTACATGGGTTTAAACCGTGCTACGATTAGCACATTCAGAGATCTTGGTACTGCCTTCGTCCAAAAATACAAATACAATTTGGACATGGCACCCGACAGAGATCAACTCAGATCGATGTCGTAAAAGGACAAGGAAACCTTTAAGGAGTATGCTCAAAGGTGGCGTGAAATTGCCGCTCAAATTTGTCCACCTCTTGAGGAAAAAGAGATGACAAAGATCTTCTTAAAGACCTTAAGCTCATTTTATTATGACCAAATGGTTGCCAGTGCACCCAGTGACTTCACCGAGATGGTGGGCATGGGAGTTCGTCTTGAGGAAGCCGTCCGAGAAGGACGTTTGGTAAAAGACACTGGATCGATGGGCGGTACTAAAAAATACGGTAGTGCTCTCCGTAAGAAAAAAGAGCAAGATATTGGGAATATCTCTCTCGGAAAGCAAAGGCGACGTTATCAACCAGTAGCAGCTGTAACTCCTGCTATCAGCCCTGCGCCTATTCCTACGTATCAACCTCAGGTTGCACAGAGCCAACCTAATTAGCAAAGGACACAACAGGCTCTTCAGCAGGCTCGTCCTCCATACAATAACAACCGTACAACACGACCATCAGGGTTTGATCCTATACCCATGTTGTACGCAGAACTATTTCCGTTACTACTAGCTAAGGGACACATCCAGACTAAGTCTCCTCTTACAGTACCAGAAAATCTGTCTTTTTGGTTTAAGGTGGATCAGACGTGCCCTTATCATCAAGGAGGATCAGGGCATAACATCGAGAACTGTCTCAATTTCAAATCCGACGTGCAAAAGCTTGTTAGGAGCGGGGTCTTATCCTTCAAGGATACAAATCCTAATGTTCTTACGAACCCGTTGCCTCAACATGAGAAAGTTGCAGTCAATTTGATTGAGAAAGAGACTAACGATGTCTATCAAATTCACGATGTACTCTTGTTGAAAACCAATCTGGTCAAGATGCATTTTAAATAGAGTGGATATGGCCATGTGCCACCTCATAATTATCACCAGTGTGATATCTGCTCTAAAGACAATCAGGGGTGTTCTGTGGTGCAATCCGCTCTACAGGAACAGTTGGATCTTGGATGGATCCAACAACACCGAGTTCGTGGAGTTAACATGGTCTACACGAACTCCAACATCATTTAGAACCATGATATCCGTGCAACGAATGTCGACTTGGTGGCAATGCATTCAAGGCAAAGCCAGTATCATAATCTGCCGCGGCATGAATACAGTTCCTGTCTGACTTGCTCGGTAAATAAACAGGGATGCTCTTTCATACAATAGGCCCTCCAGCGTCAGATGAATCTTGGATGGATCCAAGACTACCATGATAGGAACCCTTATCAAATCAACAGGGTTCAGATCTTTGATATTCGCGTGATGAATGCCAACCTAGTAGAGTTACATGCTGAGCAGGTCTGACTCAGATTCTTAATATCACACGACTATCAAAGCTGTAATGCAGGTTGCGAAAACGATCGAGGTTGTACCCTTGTCCAGGAGGCACTTCAGCACTTGTTAAATCACTGGTGGATGCCAATCTATATGGATGAAGATACTCAGCAAATTAGTATCAGTAACAGAAACCCCACTCGGCGTCAGAGTCAGGATGTTCGATCTGTGAAAGCTAACCTAGTGAGGTTACATTGTATTCAAAGTGGGCGTGGCCAGGTGCCCCCACACAATTATGACCGTTGTAGCGTCTGTTCGGAAAGTAACCAAGGGTGTTACCTTGTGAGAGCAGCTCTTTAGGGTCAGTGGATCATGGAGAGATTCGCCCATATTTGGGTTCTGGACCCATCAACTGGACGCCGAACTACCTTGCCAAGCAAGTCGAGGATGTTGTCACAATCTCTGGTCATCACCAGACCAGGGATGTTTTTGCCATTATCCCTCTACTTGAAGAATCTAAAGTTCCCAACCGTGAACGGATCGAGATTACTTATGATGGTTAGAAAAACCAGAAGGTTCCCGTAGTCATCTATCTGCCAGGACCAACACCATATGAATCAACTAAGGCTATCCCTTACAAATACGGTGCAACAACAATTGAAAATGGAAAGGAAATTCCACAACCCTCCGTTGTGAATATTGCAGACATCAGTCGTGTAACACGGAGCGGTCGAATCTTCAACCGAGGAGTTGGAGAACCTAACAAGGAAAAGGAACTTCAGACAGAAGCTCCTGATCCATCAGTCGGCCAATCCAGTAATCCTGACCTTTCGAAAAATAATGATGAGATGCTGAAGCTCATCCAAAGGAGTGAATATAACATTGTTGATCAACTATTACAAACTCCTTCAAAGATCTGGGTATTATCATTATTACTCAGTTCAGAAGCGCACAAGGAGGCTCTACAGAAAGTCTTAGAGCAAGCCTTTGTGGAACAAGATGTAATAATCAGACAGTTCGATAGCATTGTCTCTAACATCACTTCTTACAACAATTTAGGATTTAGTGATGAGGAATTACCTGAAGAGGGTCGTCGTCATAACATGGCGCTCAATATCACAGTTAACTGCCAGGACGATGCTTTAGCCAGCGTACTGGTAGACACAGGGTCAACCCTGAATGTTATGCCGAAGTCCACTTTGACTCAATTATCATTCAAAGGCCCTCCAATGAGAATCAGCGAGGTCGTCGTCAAAGCGTTCGACGGATCCAGAAAAATAGTTATCGGCGAAGTTAATCTTCCCATAACTATCGGTCCTCACACTTTCCAAGTCACTTTCCAGGTCATGGACATCCGGGCAACATAGAGTTGTTTATTAGGAAGACCTTGGATACATCAGGCTGGAGCGGTCACTTCGACCCTCCACCAAAAGCTAAAATTCGTCCAGAACGGCCAACTTGTCACAGTCTGTGGAGAACAGGCCTTGCTCGTGAGTAACTTATCATCATCTGCTTATGTAGAACCCGAGGAGGTTATTGGAACTCAGTTTCAAGCACTGTCGGTGAGAAAGGACAATCAATCAAGAGGAGGAACCTCGATTTCCTCATACAAAGATGCTATCAAAGCGGTCGAGAGTACCGACACAACCGGATGGGGACATCTTGTCATTCCTATTGACAATAAAACAAAGAAGGGTCTTGGTTTTTCCGCAACCTGTACCCGGACAGCTGCTAACGATGAAAGTCTTCATCCCATTCAGGATTTCTTCCACAGTGGAGGTTTTCTTCACCCAGTGTCTCAAATAGTTCATGCTATCAATGAGGAAGATCACTGTGACACAGATGAAGAATGGAAGTCCTACCTTAACGAGGACGGTTACATGTCTCAGGAAGAGGTGCCTATGCCATTTTTCTATCCTGCACAGAGTCCGAGATTTATACCACGGTCAGACGTCGAAATGATCTATGGAGATTGTGATCCAGAAGGATGTCGTGCTCCGCCAAACTCATTAGAGGAGGACACTCTGATGAAAGACAATTTTGACTACACCTACTATGGCCTAATGGATGGTCTGCCAATGTGGCAACCTTATCCAGGAGATTTGAGGCAAGAGAGTCAGCCGAACAATGAAAATCAGCTGACCATCATTGAACAAAATACATGTGTCCCCACCATGTCATGGGATCAACACTCAGGTCATTCGGAAACTACTCAACATGAAGATGAATTCGCAACGTTTGCAGGACTTAAATTCATCAACTATGCTTTTCCCGAGGTCAACGTCATCGAGAGAAATGACTCCTCCAGTTCCAAAGAAGTTTGGGACACCTTGGGAGAACCAAGTGGAAAATACGACTTCATGGTCAAGTACACTGCTCCCGAAAGCTCTCGTATCAGGCTCGAAGACATCCTACCTACTGGATGGGGAGATACAACTGAGAGCACAACTACTATGCATAATACAATAGAGGAATTCTCCTACGACAATTTTGCCTGGGAGACAGATTCCAATGATCCTGCTCCACCAGAAATCAGCGTCATTTCTGAAGACAAATCAAGGAAGGTACCAGACTTTGTGATTCACTGAGGAGTTTGCCGCCAGTGGGTTGCTGCTGATGTTCCGAAGGTCGTTCGCCAGTCAAAGTAATTGCCATCTTTTAACCTTTCACCCTGCCCAGGTGAAATAGATGTTTTGATAAGGCTCGCTTTCTGTAAATTTCCATCTTCGCTTTGCCCAAAGCGACAGAGTTTTGTTTTATAGGGCTGTAGTTTCAAGGATCGACTTGTTTATTAATAAAATAATGTCGTTCTATAATTTCCGCATTAATTGCTGTTTTCTCTTTTTCGTTTTTCAGAAAATGGTAATCCTAAAAAACAATTCAAATAAAAACAAGCAGTAAAATAAATACACTGCACACACTCGCATTTTCTCTATCTCTTCTAAACACGAATCATCACGTCATGCAGATTGCTTGTTTTAAACCCAGTTGAAATATACGATCTGATGCCTTCTCCCGACTTTGAGTTCCCGGTATTTGGGGCTGAAGAAGAAGATGACGACGGAATTCCAGAAGAGATCTCCCGACTACTCAGACAAGAGGAAAGGTCCATTGAACCTCATAAAGAACCGTTGGAAATGGTAAACTTGGGTTCAGAACAAGAGAGAAAAGAAATCAGGATTAGGGCACTGCTCAGTCCAACTGCCAAAGAGAGTTTGATAAAGCTTCTCAAAGAATTCCCCGATGTATTCGCTTGGTCCTATCAGGACATGCCAGGGTTGGATACCAGCATCGTGGAACATCACTTACCGTTGAGATTGGAATGTCAGCCAGTAAAGCAGAGGTTGAGACGGACTCACCCGGACATGGCCATCAAAATCAAAGAGGAGGTACAGAAACAGATTGACGCGGGTTTCCTCGCTACATCTGAATATCCTCAATGGTTAGCCAACATCGTACTCATTCCCAAAAAAGACGGAAAGGTCAGAATGTGTGTTGATTACAGGGATCTGAACAAGGCAAGTCCAAAGGACGACTTTCCTTTACCACACATTGACATGCTGGTAGACAGCACAACAAAGTTCAAAATTTTCTCCTTCATGGATGGATTCTCGGGCTATAATCAGATCAAAATGGCGCCGAAAGACATGCAGAAAACTTCGTTCATTACCCCATGGGGTACCTTTTGTTACAAGGTGATACCGTTCGGTTTAAAGAACGCCGGGGAAACCTATCAAAGGTCCATGACTACTCTGTTTCATGACATGATACACAAAGAAATCGAAGTGTATGTCGATGATATGATTGCAAAATCTAAGACAGAGGAGGAGCATGTGACCCACCTGTCGAAACTATTCGAGCATTTGTGAAAGTACAAACTCCGCTTGAATCCCAACAAGTGCACCTTCGGTGTCCGTTCAGGGAAACTCTTATGGTTCATCGTCAGCCAGAAAGGAATTGAAGTTGATCCTGACAAGGTCAAGGCCATTCGAGAAATGCCTTCTCTAAAAACTGAAAAACAAGTCAGAGGATTCCTGGGACGTTTGAACTACATCTCCAGATCCATATTGCTTATGACCGCGACATGCGCGCCAAGAAGATACAATCATTTCTCAGTGATTCGCGAGGCAAGTGGACTCCGAATTATGACGGCCCCTATATGGTCACGAAAGCTTTCTCAAGCGGCGCCTTGAGACTTGCAACCATGGACGGAGAGGAATTTTCCTACCCCACGAATGTTGATGCAGTCAAGAAATACTTCGCCTAAACTAAAAAAAAAAAACGTCTCAGTGGATTAAAAACCCGAAAGGGCGGTCCAGGCAAAAGTTAGAGACATGAAAAAAAATCATCCCGGTGGATTGGAAACATCAAAGTACAATCCAGGCAAAAATTAGGGATAATGGCAAGTAACTATGTTCAACAGAGGCAAGTCCCTCAGCAGCAACAGTTATACCATCCATCGGAGGAAAATTCCAGTCAAGGTCATCTTCGACAGAAGCTCAGGATGTCCCGAATTCGAAGTTGGTAGAAGGATAGTGGTCGTTATGTTTCAATGTAGCCCTTTTCCCTGTAAATTACAATTTTCTAACTTTGTAAATACTCTATGGAATCACGCGTTCGACTGATTTCCATCCTATCAATAAAATTTGAGCCCTTGTGCTTTTGTTTGTAACTCTTACTTGTTTTAGCTTTATAGAAAGACATTTTAACATGGTCAACGATTCTTGAAATAAAACAAAAATGAATTTACTTGATAAAATTTTTTCTGCTTTAAAATAAAGATGGCAATGTCTTTTGACTGTTGAACATCAAAAGAGCATCAACCGCTTCTCCGGAAGTAAGCAAACTTCAAAGTGCAGAATCAAAGTACTCCTTCTACGCCAGTGCGCCTGAATGAAGGATCAATAGTGTCGGATGCAACTATTCCATCTGATACCCTCGGTCGAGTTCTTATCTCCTAAGCCCGACCAACATAGCTCCCAACAGGGACTATCTTTCCTAAGCAAGGTGGAATTGCTATTTTGAACCAGCGGTAGTTCTTCGCCCCGCGATGGCCGAGTATCCAGTCATGTTCATTTTTTTAGTTGGTATGTCGCGTCAGTTTTGTCAGCATAAACATACATACATCATACATTTGATTTGCATTCATATTCATATTGCATCGATATCACTCTAGTCGGTCTTGTCCCTAGTGATAAAATTCCTCTCAATCGAGTTGTCAGTTCTTGCCTCGTCAGGAAACGATGCGTTCGAACAATCTCGCCTCCGGTGTATCTCTGGATTAGAGTCGGCACTCGGCCACTTTGATAACTTGAACCTCTGAAAAGCCAGAAAGCTTTCTACAGATGTCACTCTTCGCCATTAAAGATGATATCCTTGCTTTCCCGGATTAAGGAAAATCCCCAGAGAAAGCCTCTTAAACAGAGATTCAGTAATACGGCAGTTTATCTCTGAAACACCGCTGATGAAAAGGTCCTCGGCACCTCAAAATTGGACCCCATCATATGGCATTTCTCCGGGAAGATCCCGAGAAAAGTATGATGTAAGATCCCAAGCAGAAGCAGCCTCTCAAGAGACTCGCTTTCCCCAGATAGAGTCGACAAATGGCGTCTCCGACAGAGAAGTTTGTGCACCTCTACAACTTAGACGACTGGATTCCCCAGCAAGTCTGACGTTAACTTTTTCCGTCAAATGGCATCTCCCCAAGAAGATTCGGCGAGAAGTTTGAGGAAAACCGCTATGAATAGTGTCCCTTGTCAATAAAGTTTATTGACAAAAGAAACTTAGACCAGTTCCTTGCTAGGAAACCAGGATCGAGGGGAAGCTTACAACAGCAACTTAGACCAGTTCCTCGGTAGGAAACCAGGATCGAGGGGAAGTTTAAATCAGAAACTGAGACCAGCTCCTTGGCTGAAGACCAGGATCGAGGGGAAGTTGACAAAAGAAACTAAGACCAGTTCCTTGGTAGGAAACCAGGAAGGAGGGGAAGTTCATCTCAAAAGAAAACTGAGACCAGTTCCTTGGTAGGAAACCAGGATTGAGGGGAAGTTCTTACCTTTTCTAAGCATCATTGCTTAGCAAGAGAAGATGAATGCGTAAGCTACCATTCATAATTGCCATTAAAATTTCGGGTATTCTGATATTTAATCCTCTTGCACCCCGAATGCCCGAATACCTTCGCCATTCACACCTTCGGGTCCAAGAAGATTAAATAGGGGCATCTGTCATACCCCAAATTTTGACCACTTAGATTCCCATCATTGTGCAAATCATCATCATAATATGGATGTACCTTTGTGCCTCATCAATCTCCCTAAGGAATTGTTGAGCATTCACTACAATCAAACTAGGGTTTCAAACCCTCTCAGAGCCTTTAGACAAATGATCAATCAAGGAATGACATGATCTTCAACTTGTCTAAACCTCTCAAACATCCACAAAGGATCAAGAGGACTCCCACATCAAGAATTACGCACAAGAGTGCAACATTTCAAGTGGATCAAGCCTCAAGTTCATCTAATACAAAGTCAACTGACGCAGAAAGTCAAAGTTTGACTTTTTGGTCAACTTTGAGCTTCACAAGCCATTACTCAAGAAAATATGATGGATGATTTAATTTGATCAAATTTAAATCAAGAAATCATGCAAAATTGCAAAATTGATCAAATTGAAAGAAACTTAGAAATTTTTTCTAAGTTAAAATCATGTTCAAGTGCACAACTTTTCAAGGTTGTAACTATTGATCCAAGCATCCATTGATTTTGAGTAAGAGCTACTTTTAAAGAGGGTTTTGATACTTCAACATTGTAGAAGGAATCAACTCAAAATATCATAAGGATTGAAAGATATAAGTGATCAAAGTTTGGAATTCTTAATGTCTGATGTTCTGACATTGCATATGACATCGCTAATATTTTTCCAGCAAGAATGTCCCAACTTCAAGGATGTTTTTCTCCATGATCCAAGTTGATTCAAGCCAATTCTTGAACATCAAAGTTGAAGTACGTTATCTCAGCTTTCCAGAAAGTTATAGAACGTCCTTGTAGCATACTCGAGCAAGGAGATATGATTTTTGCAAAAAGCATTGATAAAGCAGAATTTTCATGACAGCTTTTAGGACAGATTTGACTACACAAGTTCAAGACCATTTTTGATGACTATACAAGCTGAACCGAGACCAAAGTCAAACATCAAAGTTAAAGTATGTCATTATGGCTTTTCAAAATGTATAAGAACTCCCATTAATTCAACTTGAGCAAGGAGTTATGAACCTCATAACATGCCTTGCTCGAGCTAATTTTTTAGGACAGATTTTGCGCACTTTTCTTGCGCCACCCAATTTTCAAACTTTGTCACCATGCAAGACAAGCATCAAAGAGGCAATTCACTTCAACTCAAAATATCATAGTGGATTAAAAGATACAAGTGATTGAAGTTTGGAATTATTAATGTTCTTAATGTCTGATGTTCCAACATTGCATAGGACATCACTAATATTTTTTTCTAGCAAGAATGTCCCAACTTTAAGGATGTTTTTTTTCATGATCCAAGTTGATTCAAGCCAAACCTTGAACATCAAATTTGAAGTACATCATCTCAGCTTTCCAGAAAGTCCTAGAATGTCCATGTAGCATACTCGACCAGGGAGTTATGGATTTTACAAAAAGGCTTGCTGCAGCTGAATTTTTCATGGGACAGATTTACACATTTCTTGTGCCACACGAATTTCCAAGCCTTGTCATCATCTTGGACACATCTGAGGATCAAATCTAAAGGGGACAATCACTGAGCCAAGCTTCCAAAGTCCTTGGAACAAGAAGTAGCATGCTATTCCTAAAAATTCCTAAAAGAGGGACAAGACTCCAATTTTGGATTGGAGCATTTAATAGATGCTTAGAGGTGGCATGGACTGACACATTTGCAACTGAATTCAGTCAAGATTCCTCCAACAAGTAGGAAACCAAAGCTCTGTGCTCTAACCTCTAGTCAATGGCTAGAGGAGACTTGGATTCTCATTGGACAACATTGGCCAAACCTCTGCTGCAGCCACCATTCACTATTGCTGCGAAAAAAAACTTGCTCTACTATAAATAGAGCTCATTTGTGCTCAGTTTGAGTACACCAAAGCCATCAAACAGATGCTTTCCTCAAAATCTCTTCTTTCACCTCAAATTTGCCTTCCAAAGCAAGTAATTCTGAGTTTTTGAGCTTGAGAGCTTTTCCATCACAATCAATCACACACACCTCATATATATCATATGTAAGCTGTGCAAACTATCACAAGTGACCTGTAATCACAAAATCACAAAGTCACTTCTCAAAACTTCAAAATGGCACTTTTTTGCATTTTTCAAGCCATGTCTTGATTCAGTCACTTACCAAACCAGATAAAACCTCAAACACACTCCAAATATCATCCTTGAACTATCCCAAATGGTTCCCAACATCTGGAACACCATTTGAGGGAGTTGCTATTTTGGTCACTTTTAACCCCTTTTGCAAGAAAGGGACAGTTTGTGTTTTTGCAGGTACCAGCTGATTCCAACCATCCTAAAAGCTTCTAAGAGGTCATTTGAGGTTGTCCAAAGCATCAAATCATTTCTGGAACAAAGCACTTGGTAGGTTGCACAAAATCTCCAAAAAAAGAGGTAAAATTCATAACTTGAATTCTTTGAATCATGCTTTCCTTTGATGTCCACATACATGCATCACATTGAACAATTCTTGAAGCAAAAATGTAGTCCTTAATGTGTATGTTATGATCCTCCTACTGTTTGCACTTTAACATGTTTATATGTGGAGTTTATGTTGTTTTAAACTTAAGGTGCATATCTGGTTTTTTGCCTTGTGTGTGTTGTACATTAAGTTTCAGTATGTATGAGTAATACCATTGGATTCCTAGTGAAAAATTGGTCAAGATAGGTTCTTACGGATTTCAATTTCGTTAAAAATTGAGAGAGTTATGAATGTTTGAAAATTTGATAAGCAAATATGTTTAAACTTAAGGTGCAGATCTGGTTTTTTGCCTTGTGTGCGCTGTATATTAAGTTTCAGTATATATGAGTAATACCATTGGATTCCTTGCGAAAAATTGGTCAAGATAGGTTCTTACGGATTTCAATTCCGTTAAAAATTGAGAGAGTTATGAGTGTTTGAAGTTTGATAAAAAAAGATGTTCAAAACTCATGAGTGATGTTGTGACATCACATTCCTCTTTTTCTTAGTTTATCTTCAAAACTCAACAAATTCTTTTACATAGCAAAAATCATCATTTTCCAAATCTGTTTTACACACTTCTTATTCATACTCCATAATATTTTAATCCACCAAAAAATCACAAAAAATATTATTATTTGATATATTTTTAATATATTCAAAAATATTGTTTTAAATTGTTTTAAATGCTTTTAAAATGATTTATTTTTCTTGATTTTTAAAACCAAAATGATTTTAAATATTCATGTGGATAAAATACTTTTTCATAAACCTTAATCACTGTTTATAACATGATTAATGATTTTATTTGATATTTTTTATCATTTTTTACTTGATTTTTCTTTGAAAAATGTCCTTTAAAAAATGAAATTAGGGTTTTTGATTAATTCAACCCTCATCAAACTTTTTCAAACACTCATGGGCCTCTAATAGAGTGTAAGACCCAATCCTTTTTTTTTACCAAATCATTTTTGGGCCTCAGTGTATTGTATAAGTCCCGATACCGTCAAAAACAAACGGCGCGATCGTCGCCCTTTTGAAAAATAACCTTGGGCCTCTCCTCGAGCTATAAGACCCATTCAAAACTTTTGGGCCTCTAATAGAGTGTAAGACCCAACCCCCTTTTAACCAAAACCATTTTGGGCCTCAGATATTGTATAAGCCCCTCTGCGTTAAAAGAAAACCTCAGCGCGATCGCCATTTAAAACAGAAAAACAAACTGGGCCTACCCTCGTGTTATAAGCCCCACTCTTTTTCTTCAAAACTTCTTGGGCCTCTTGAGAGAGTGTAAGACCCATCCCTTTGTACAGAAAACCTTTTTGGGCCTCAGTCACTTATATAAGTCCCTCTGTACAAATTCAAACAGTGCGCTCACTGATAAAACCCTGGGCCTCTCCTAGAGCTGTAAGCCCCAAAGCTTTCTTTTTCAAAGTACTTTCTCCTTTGATTTTGAAATATACTGTTGTTTTCAATCTGTCTTTGTTGAACAACTAACCAAACAACATGGAAGCTCTACAACCGAGTAAGTGTTTATACGCTTTCATATACATATAACTGTATTGTGGGGTTGTTTCCCTGTAAGTCTTCTTTCATAAACTCATATCAACTGTGTAATAATAGTATAGATATTTAGAGTTTCCCCGGCAACTACGTCTAGAACTAGGTAAAGCCGTCTCGATCACTCTTAAATAGTCAATACTAGATCCCCATAGGATTACCAGACACAGTCTTCCCTCCTCTTGGGGTTAAACAATATGGAGATATGAAAGGCATCATTCTCCGTTAACCCTTTCATAGACTGTCACTCGTAGAAGTTGTCAAAGAAACTCTACTCCCCATGGATGATCTCTTCTCCGTGAATTGCGTCTCTTGAGTTTCTTCCAAATTCTAGGACTTTCCTGGCTTGATCTATTCTCGGTGAATGGCATGTCTTGAACTTCTCGGGGTTTGGGGACCCACAGGCTTCTTAAAAGCACTTGTCAAGAAACTCTATTCCCCAGAGACGATCTTTTCTCCGTGAATGGCATCTCTTAAGTTTCTTCCAAATTCTCGAACTTTCCTGGCTTGATCTATTCCTCGTGAATAGCCTGTCTTGAATTTCTCGGGGTTTGGGGACCCATCGGCTTCTTTAAAGCATCGGCCTCCTCTTGGGCATCGTACAAGGACCCACAGGCTTCCTAAAAGCAATCCTGCCTCCTCTTGGGCTTAGTACAAGGACCCATCGGCTTCTTAGACGAATTCACAACCTCCTCTTAGGCTTCGTATAATGATCTCTTCCTCTGGGAATGATAGCCTTCTCTTGGGATTAGTACAAAGACCGATCGGCTTCTTAAAAGTTTCCAGCCTTCTCTTGGGCTTCGTACAAATTGTCCCGACGACCTCCTAGAGGTATAGGAACAGAACTTAGTCATCTGCATAGAACAGTCCTTTCAAAGAGTCTACTACTGTTTCTCAAAGCATAGTACAAAAGATGAAACTCTAGACTCGGACAGTCTCAATACCCTTCGGATTTCCCAATTCCATAAAGAACAGGAATAACCCGGATCCTCGAATCAAATCCTTGAGTACAGTGTTGCTCATATAAGAACTGATTTTCTCTTTCAAAATCAGTATACTGGACCTGTCACTCAATTGAACAGTCGCCATAGCCTCCACTTAGGCTTTGTATAATGATCCTTCTCCAATAAAGTTAGCCTCCCTCTTGGGCTTTGTACAATGATTCTCCCCAGCGGAGTCAAACAACGTTTAGCCTCTCTCTCGGGCTTTGTACGAGACACATAAGAGACTCCCTCGTTGAGTCAATCACCCCTTTCGCCTCCATCTCGGGCTTTATATAGATACAAAAAGGTTCTTATTGAGCCAAACAAATTTTAGCCTCCATCTCGGGCTTTGTACGAGATACAAAAACACTCTCTTGTTGAGTATAAATCACTCTCCTGTAGAGTCAACCTTTTTAGCCTCTCTCTCGGACTTTGTACGAGACACATATTAGCCTCCTCTTAGGCTTTGTATAAGAAAACCACTGGTTGATCCAATCAACCTTTTAGCATCAAAGTTATGCCTCGTTCACAGTACATAAACATCAACAACTCCTTCCCCTTCATCTAACCGCTGTAAGCGGCAAGCCTCTGGATCATCTACATCCATGCCAATGTCCCTCTTTTAGCATGAGAAATTCCTAAGGAATGATAACATTGCTCTACACTGAGTTAAAGTCTTCTCCTTCAGGTTAAAAATCCCCTATAAAGGAAATTATGGCATTGTCGGATTCATACATCCCGGTTAAAGTAATTCTCCTTTATAAACAGTTGTGACATACAACCCCCTCTTTAGAGATGACAAATTCTCTCTAAAGACAACACCTTTCAGCTTCACATCTTGGGCTTTGAACAAGATACAATATACTTTTTCAGCTTCACATCTTGGGCTTTGAACAAGATATATATCACCTTTCGCTTCACGTCTTGGGCTTTGAACAAGACACCAAAACAACCATTTCCTCCCATAGAATAAGAGGAACTACGAACGCTCTGATTTCCCTGTTTCGGAAAAACGGGAATACGTAGGCATAAGATTGAAAGAAAAATCTCAGCGAGCACACTAAACAAAAACCCAAAATCCCATACTTTCATATATCTGTCCTAACATCCTAACCGATAGCCTAAAGCACCCCTCGTCAACAAAATAACCTAGGAGAAACCCCGAATCTTTGTAGCATCTGTAAACCAACAGTTTTGACTCTTTAACCTCAGTATGCAAGCAGGGTTAATTGGAGACATCTATTTCCCTTCCTTCATCAGCTTTAGTAGGATAAAAAATGAATCGAGCTATAGTACCAGAGCGATCGTGCTTCGCAACCACATCCAAAAATCACTCGCTACAGGTAGAGCCTTGACTTCATGACACCGACCCTTTGACCCCATGTTTTTTCTATGTTTTTTTGTGTTGCATTCATGCATTCATTTAAAAAACATTCAAACATTCAAACAAAAAAAATCTTCTCTTCTAGTCTCTCTCTTTTTCAAATTAAACTGAGACAATGATTGCAAATGTCAGAGAAAGGAAATTGCGCTAATGGATTTTGGTAGAAGGAAAACTCATAAGTACACCTTCAAGGTTCCAAAGTTAGAGGATTTGAGAGGTTAGGCGAGGATGATCACCAACCACGAGGCTTTCAGAGCCAAGTATGGAGGACTGCTATCCTTGTTAAGGGTCCATGTAATCTAGGGAATCCTGTCCACGCTAATCCAGTTCTACGATCCAGTCTATCACTGTTTCACATTCCCAGATTATCAGCTTGCACCAACACTGGAGGAGTACTCTCACCTGACTGATTTACACATTACTGATCAAGCTCCCTTTTCTGGACTGGAAGAAATTCCAAAGGATCAGACCATTGCAAGAGCAATTCATTTGGACGAGTCAGAAGTCAGGACTCACATGACCACTAAGGGTGGCATCCAAGGTTTGCCAGCCCAGTTCTTGACAAAGAAAGCCTTGTACTTTGCCAGTATAGGGAACGTGGCCGCTTTCGAGAGCATCTTTGTTTTGCTCACCTACAGGTTATTTTTGTTTCCCAACATTGATAACTTCGTAGACATCAATGCCATTAAGATTTTCCTGATTGGAAACCCTGTACCGACCTTACTCACGGATGCGTATCATTCGGTACATTTAAGGAATTTATACAGCGGAGGAATGATCACATGCTGTGTACCCCTGCTACACAAATGGTTCACTTCCCATTTTCCCAAGTCTGCTGCATTTTGGGATCAAAAGAATACTTTACGTTGGTCGCAGAGAATCATGTCTCTTACCAACTCGGACATCGATTGGTACAATCGAATCTACGACGGGATCAGAATCATTGACCGTTGTGGAAATTTTCCAAATGTACCCCTTATAGGAACTAAGGGAGGAATTAAGTATCATCCGATGTTAGTTCGTCGTCAATTTGGATACCCGATGAGACATATCCCGCGTAATGTTCATCTGGAAGGTCTTTTCTTCAAGGAAGGAGAAAATGACAGGGCACTAAAGATAGAAATAGTGCACGCTTGGAAACACGTTCATAGGAAAGGATGAGAGTCTCTAGGGAAACCGGATTGTGTCTCGATGGAGCCTTATCTCCATTGGGTACAAACTAGAGCTCTCAAGGTGAGGATGCCTTACCCTCATTAGGAAGTTCTTCCATTAAGGGACTCTGCCCTTTATTTCATGTCTGAGACGGAAAAACTTCAAGTTACTCTCAGTAAAGTTCAACAGGAGAAGAGGTCTTGGAGGAACAAGTACCGTATTCTTAATGTGGAATGCAAGAAAATATAGAAACTGTTAAGAGAAAAAGATGCTCTGATTGAGATTTTAGAGCAACATGCTGTAGAAAATCAGGATGACCAAAGGAATTTGCTCGCTCCTTTCACTTAGCAAAGGAATGACAACCCGACAACGGCTGAAGAACCCCAGTCAAAGAAGAGGAAAGCACCAGAACCAGCACTTGAGCTCTCTTCAGAGAGGACTCAGGATCCATTAGTTTAGGTTTCCTTCTCCAGTACTTTGTAATCTACTGTATTTCCATTTCTGTAATCCTTTGAATTCAATAAAATGGGGTTTCCCCACTATTTGATATTTTCAATCTAATTGTCAAAGTTTACTTTGAATAACAAAAATAATTAATATAATCATTGCATTGCATTCATCATTCTCGCATCACGCATTATTCTTACCTACGAATCTCACGTTTGCGTCTCAATTCTAGAGTCAACTGTCTCATTCGTACAATACTCAGGCCAATTGTCAAAAAAAGATGGATGATCTCGAGGAAGAGAACAGAGAGTTGAGAGAAGAGATCGACACTCTGAAAGAGGATCTGAGAAAGCTTCATAACGACATGCAAGCTCTAGTAGAAGCTTAGATGCAACAACAAAGGACTGTGATCTCAGAGATCACATCGATGCCCATAGTGGAGAAGTCCGATCCTAGGTACAAAATGCCGAAAGATCGTCCCTGGGGCATGACTATCAACTATATCCTAGAAGGATATGTTCCGCCGATCGCTTCAGATCAGGGAACCGCAGCAGGAGCCGCTGGGCCTGAAGGTTACAAACTTCGGGAAAGCGAAGATGCCAGGGGCATGGCAGCAACTCCTGAAGGTTAAAAACTTAGGGAGGCACTGAGAGTCTCGGCCATAATGACTATACCACATCCCGTGGTACACACTGTCCCGGAAGGACAAATTCCACATATACCTTCTGGTGGAAACGACAGCATGATCGACAGAATGAATGAATTCCAGGAACAGTTCCTGGAAATACAGAAAGAACTGTAAGCCCTTCGCGGTCAGGATTTATTTGGAAAGGACGCCGCAGACCTCTGCTTGGTCCCCAATGTGAAAGTTCCACACAAGTTCCAAGTGCCCGACTTTGAAAAATACAAGGGTAACTCTTACCCTCAGAGTCACTTGGTGATGTACGCTCGGCGAATGTCAACTCAGACAGAGAACCAGGAGCTGCTCATTCACTACTTTCAGGATAGTTTAACCGGTGTCACCTTAAAATGGTACATGGGGTTAAACCGTGCCACGATCGGCACGTTCAGAGATCTTGGCACTGCCTTCGTCCAACAATACAAATACAATTTAGACATGGCACCGGACAGAGATCAACTCAGATTGATGTCCCAAAAGGACAAGGAAACCTTTAAGGAATACGCTCAGAGATGGTGTGAAATTGCCGCTCAGATTTGTCCTCCTCTAGAGGAAAAAGAGATGACAAAGATCTTCTTAAAGACCTTAAGCTCATTTTACTACGACAGAATGGTTGCCAGTGCGCCCAGTGACTTCACCGAGATGGTGGGAATGGGAGTTCGTCTTGAGGAAGCCATCCGAGAAGGACGTTTAGTTAAAGACGCTGGATCATCAAGTAGTACAAAACGATACGGTAGTGTTCTCCCTAAGAAAAAAGAGCAGGATATTGGGAATATCTCTCTCGGAAAGCAAATACGACGTTATCAACCAGTAGCAGCTGTAACTCCTGCTATCAATTTCGCGCCTATTCCTACGTATCAACCTCAGGTTGCACAAAGCCAACCGAATCAACAGCAATATCAGCAAAGGACACAACAACCTTTTCAATAGACTCGTCCTCCATATAACAACAATCGTGCAACACGACCACCAGGGTTTGACCCTATACCAATGTTGTACGCAGAGCTATTTCTGTTACTACTAGTCAAGGGGCATGTCCAAACCAGGTCTCCTCTTACAGTACCAAAAAATCCGCCTTTCTGGTTCAAAGCGGATCAGACTTATCCTTACCATCAAGGAGGACCAGGGCATAACATAGAAAACTGTCTCAGTTTCAAATCCGATGTGCAAAAGCTTGTTAGGAGAGGGGTCTTATCTTTCAAATATACAAATAAGAATGTTCTCACGAACCCGTTGCCTCAACACGAGAAAGTTGCAGTCAATTTGATAGAGGGAGAGTCTAACAACATCTATCAAATTCATGATGTACTCTTATTAAGGGCCAACTTGGTCAAGATGCATTGTAGACAGAGTGGATACGGCCATGTGCCACCTCATAATTATCACCAGTGTGATATCTGCTCTAAAAACAATCAAGGATGTTCTGTGGTGCAATCAGCTCTACAGGAACAATTGGATCTCGGGTGGATCCAAGAGCATCGAGTTCGTGGAGTCAACATGACCTATACAAGTTCCAACATCATTCAAAACCACGACATCCGTGCAATAAATGTCAATTTGGTGGCAATTCACTCAAGGCAAAGCCAGTATCATAATCAGCCGTGACAAGATTACAATTCCTGTCTGACTTGCTCGGTAAACAAATAGGGATGCTCTTTTGTACAAGAGGCCCTTCAACGTCAGATGGACCTTGGGTGGATCCAGGACTACCATGATAGAAATCCTTATTAGATCAACATGATTCAAATCTTTGATATTCGTCTGATGAATACCAGCTTGGTAGAGTTACATGCCAGGCAGGTCCAGCTCGATTTTCTCACTTCTCACGATTATCTAAACTGTCAAGTATGCAGTGAGAGTAACCAAGGGTGCGCTCTCGTTCAAAGAACTTTATAAGACTTATTAAACCACTGTTGGCTTCCAATCTATCTGGACGAAGACACGCAACAAATCAGTGTGCTTAATGGAAACTCTACTCGACGTCAAAGTCAGGATGTCAGATCTATGGAAACAAACCTGGTAAGGTTGCACTGCATTCAAAGCGGGTGTGGACAAGTGCCACCACACAACTATGAACGTTGTAGAGTTTATTCGAAGAATAATCAAGGATGCTACCTTGTGCGAGCAGCTCTTCAGGGTTAGGTGGATCGTAGAGAAATTCGCCCATGTCCGGGTTCCGAACCAATCAACTGGACGCCGGACTACTTCACTGATCAAATCAGAGACGTGTTTGTAATCTCTGACCCTGAGAGAAACAATGATGTTTTTACCATCATCCCTCTACTGGACGAATCAAAGGTTCTTAGCCAAAAACTAATTGAAGTTACCTACGACAGTCAGAAAAATCAGAAGGCTTCTGTAGTTATCTATCTGCCGGGACCATTACTGTATGAATCAGCTAAGGCAATCCCTTATAAATACGGTGCAACAATAATTGAAAATGGAAAGGAAATTCCATTACCCTCCGTCGTGAATATTGCAGACATCAGTCGAGTAACACGGAGCGGTCGAATCTTCAACTGAGGAGTTAGAGAACCTACAAAAGTCACAACATGGCGCTCAATATCACAGTTAACTACCAGGACGATGCTTTAGCCAGCGTACTGGTAGACACAGGATCAGCCATCAACATTATGTCGAAGTCCACTCTAATGCCACTATCATTCAAAGGATCCCCGATGAGGGGCAGTGAGGTCATCGTCAAAGCTTTTGACGGATCTCGGAAAGAAGTTATTGGCGAAGTCGACCTTCCTATAACTATTGGTCCTCACACTTTCTTAATCACTTCCAGGCCATGGACGTCCGGGCAGCGTACAGTTGTTTATTAGGAAGACCTTGGATACACCAGGCTGGGGCAGTCACTTCGACGCTGCACCAGAAACTGAAGTTCGTCAAGAACGATCAACTCATCACGGTCTGTGGAGAGCAAGCTTTGCTCGTGAGTAACTTGTCATCATCTACTTATGTAGAACCCTAGGAGGCTGTTGGGACTTAGTTCTAAGCACTTTCGGTGAGCAATGAGAATCAACCAGAGAAAGGAACCTCGATTTCCTCATACAAAGATGCTCTCAAAGCGATCAAAAGTAACAATACAAAAGGGTGGGGACAGCTTGTCATTCCTCCCGACAACAAAACAAAGAAGGGTCTTGGTTTTTCGGCAACCTGTACCCAGACAACTGCTAACGATGAAAGTCTTCATCCCATTCAGGACTTCTTCCACAGTGGAGGTTTCCTTCACCCAGTGCCTCAAACAGTCCATACTATCAACGAGGAGGATTCCTCTAATATGGATGAGGAATGGAAGTCCTATCTTAACGAGGACGGTTATGTGTCTCAGGAAGAGGTGCATACGCCATTTTTCTATCCCGCACAGAGTCTGAGATTTATACCCAGGTCAGACGTCGAAATGATATGTGGAGATTATGATCCGGAAGGGTGCCGTGCTCCACCAAACTCATTAGAGGAGGACACTCTAATGAAAGACAACTTTTACCACGACTATTATGGCCCAATAGATGGCCTGCATATCTGGCAACCTTACCCAGGAGACTTGGGGCAAGAAAATCAGCCGAACAATGAAAATTAGCTGAGCATCATTGAACAGAATACCTGTGTCCCCACCATGTCATAGGATCAACACTCAGGTTATTCAAAACCTATCCTGTACAACAATGAATTGGCAAAGCTTGTCGGACTAGAATTCATCAACTATGCTTTTCCTGAGGTCAACATCATCGAGAGAGATGACTCCTCCATTTCCAAAGAAGTGTGGGACACCTTGGGACAACCGAGTGGTAAATACGACTTCTTGGTCAAGTACACCGCTCCCGAAAGCTCTCGTATCAGGCTCGAAGACATCCAGCCAACTGGTTGGGGATATTTTCCTGAGAGCACAAATACTATGCAAAATACAAAAGAGGAATCCTCCTACGACAATTCTGCCTGGGAGACAGATTCCAATGATCCAGCTCTGCCAGAAATCAGCGTCATTTCTGAGGAGAAGCCAAGGAAGGTACCAGACTTTGTGATTCACCGAGGAGTTCGCCGCCAATGGGTTACTGTCAATGTTCCGAAGATTGTTCATAAGTCAAAGTAATTGCCATCTTTAACCTTTCACCCTGCCCAGGTGAAACGGATGTTTTGATAGGGCTTACTTTATGTAAATATCCCTCTTCGCTTCGCCCAAAGCGATAGAGTTTTGTTTTATAGGGCTGTAGTTTCAAGAATCGACTTGTTCATTAATAAAATAATGTCGTTCTATAATTTCCGCATTAATTGATGTTTTCTCTTTTTGCTTTTCTCAGAAAATGGTAATCCTAAAAAATAATTCAAAATAAACAAGCAGTTTTTCAATAAAAATACACTACACACACTTGCATTCTCTCAATCTCTTCTAAACACGAATCATACCGTCATGCAGATTGCTTGTTTTAAACCCCGTTGATACATATGATCCGATGCCTTCTCCCAACTTTGAGTTCCCGGTATTTGGGGCCGAAGAAGAAGTTGACAACGAAATTCCAGAAGAGATCTCCCGACTACTCAAACAGGAGGAAAGGTCCATTGAACCTCACAAAGAGCCGTTGAAAACGATCAACGTGGGTTCAGAAAAAGAGAGAAAAGAAATCAGGATTGGGGCACTGCTCAGTCCAACTTCCAAAGAGAGTCTGACAAAGCTTCTTAGAGAATTCCCCGATGTGTTTGCTTGGTCCTATCAGGATATGCCAGGGTTGGATACCAGCATCGTGGAACATCATTTACCATTAAAATTGGAATGTCTGCCAGTAAAATAGAGGCTGAGACGGACTCACCCGGACTTGGCCATCAAAATCAAAGAGGAGGTACAGAAACAGATTGACGATGGTTTCCTCGCCACGTCAGAGTATCCTCAATGGTTAGCCAACATAGTACCAGTTCCAAAAAAGGACGGAAAGGTCCGAATGTGTGTAGATTACAGGGATCTAAACAAGCCTAGTCCAAAGGATGACTTTCCTTTACCACACATTAACATGATGGTAGACAGTATAGCAAAGTTCAAAGTTTTCTCCTTCATGTATGGATTCTCGGGCTATAATCAGATCAAAATGGCGCCGAAAGACATGGAGAAAACTTCGTTCATTACCCCATGGGGTACCTTTTGTTACAAGGTAATGTCGTTCGGTTTGAAGAATACCGGGGCAACCTATCAAAGGCCATGACTACTCTCTTTCATGACATGATACACAAAGAAATTGAGGTATATGTCGATGATATGATTACAAAATCTAAGACAGAGGAGGAGCATGTGACCCACCTGTCAAAACTATTCGAGCGGTTGAGAAAATACAAACTCCGATTGAATCCCAATAAGTGCATATTCGGTGTCCGTTCAGGGAAACTCTTAGGGTTCGTCGTCAACCAAAAAGGAATTGAGGTTGATCCTGACAAGGTCAAGGCCATTCGAGAAATTCCTTCTCCGAAAACTGAAAAACAACTCAGAGGATTCCTGGGACGTTTGAACTACATCTCCAGATTCATATTCCTCATGACCGCAACCTGTACGGCGATTTTCAAATTACTCAAAAAGAATCAGGACTGCGTTTGGACAGAAGATTGCCAAACCGCCTTCGACAGTATTAAGGAATACCTATTGAATCCGCTGATTCTATCACCTCCAGTGGAAGGAAGACCGCTGGTCATCTACCTAACAGTCTTGGAAGACTCGATGGGTTGTGTACTTGGCCAACAAGATGAAACCAAATGGAAAGAGTCTGCCATCTACTATCTGAGCAAGAAACTCACCGACTACGAGACTCGGTACACTATGCTTGAGAAAACTTGTTGCGCTTTGGCTTGGGCAGCCAAACGTCTTCGCCAGTACATGATTCGTCACACTACTTGGTTAATCTCCGAAATGGATCCAATCAAGTATGTTTTCGAAAAGCCTCCTCTCACGGGAAGAATCGCTAGTTGGCAGATGTTGTTATCAGAATATGACATCAAATACCACGCTCAGAAAGCCATTAAAGGAAGTATTTTAGCTGATCATTTAGCTCATCAACCGATTGACGGTCAAGAATCAATCGGGTTTGAATTCCCAGATGAAGATGTCATGTATCTAAAAATGAAAGATTGCGATGAACCGCTACCCAGTGAAGGGCCAGAACCAGGTTCCCAATGGGGACTAATCTTTGACAGAGCTGTCAATCATTACGGAAACGGAATTGGGGAAATCATTGTTACCCCTCAAGGTACCCACATTCCTTTCACCGCTAGACTTACTTTCAAATGTACAAACAACGAGGCCGAATACGAAGCTTGTATCATGGGTCTCGAGGAAGCGATCAACTTAAGGATCAAGTACTTGGATGTATATGGTGACTCAGCCCTGGTTATCAACCAGGTCAAAGGAGATTGGAACACATACTAATCAGGATTGATCCCTTACAAAGATTATGCAAGAAGGTTGTTACCCTTCTTCAACAGAATCGAGTTTCATCACATCCCTCGTGATGAGAATGACATGGCTGATGCATTAGCCACTCTCTCTTCCATAATTAGCGTAGGTCAATGGAATGACCTGTCCAAGATTGACATAATGCGCCTTGAATGGCCCTCTTACATCTTCGCGATTGAAGCAGTCATAGACGATAAACCTTGGTATTAGGATATCAAATGCTTCCTTTAGAAACAAGAATACCCATCTGGGGCATCCAGGAAAGATAGAAAAAACCTCAGAAGACTGGTTGGAAACTTCTTCCTGAGCGGTGATACACTCTATAAGAGAAATTTTGACATGGTCTTGCTTTGATGCGTAGATAGACCAGAAGCAGACATGCTGGTAAAAGAAATTCACGAAGAATCCTTTGGCACTCATGACAACGGACACACAATGGCGAGAAAAATTCTGAGAGCAAGGTACTACTAGTTGACCATGGAATGCGACTGCTACAAGTACATGAGGAGGTGTCACAAGTGTCAGATATACTCCGACAAAATTCATGTACCGCCTACACATCTCAAAGTTCTCTCTTCCCCGTGGCCTTTTTCCATATGGGGAATCGACGTGATCGGCATGATTGAGCCCAAGGCTTCGAACAAACACTGGTTCATTCTGGTCGCCATTGACTACTTCACCAAGTGGGTCGAAGCAGCGTCATACGCTAATGTAACCCGACAGGTCGTGGTCCGCTTTATAAAAAACAATCTCATCTGCCGTTATGGTGTTTCGAGCCAGATCATTATTGATAATGGATCTATCTTGAACAATAAGATGATGAAAGAGTTGTGCGCAAAGTTTAAGATCGAACACCATAACTCATCTCCCTACCGACCTAAGATGAACGGAGCGGTAGAAGCAGCTAATAAGAACATCAAGAAGATCGTTCAAAAGATGGTTATAACCTATAAAGACTGGCATGAAATGCTGCCCTTTGCTCTTCATGGTTATCGCACATCTGTCCGCACTTCAACAGGGGCAGCCCCTTTCTCTCTAGTGTATGGCATGGAAGCAGTGCTCCCCATAGAAGTAGAGGTCCCATCAATCAGGGTGTTGATGGAAGCTAAACTAACAGAAGCTGAATGGTGTCAAAGTCGACACGACAAAATGAATCTGATCGAAGAGAAACGAATAACGGCACTATGCCATAGTCAGTTGTATCAACAGAGAATGAAGAGGGCGTTTGACAAAAAGGTCCGACCTCGCGTCTTCAAGAAAGGAGACCTTGTGCTCAAGAATATACAATCATTTCTCACTGACTCTCGAGGCAAATGGACCCCAAATTATGACGGCCCCTATGTGGTCAAGAACGCTTTCTTAGGCGGTGCCCTGAGACTTGCAACCATGGATGGAGAAGAATTTGCCTACCCCACGAATGTTGACGTAGTCAAGAAATACTTCTCCTAAACTAAAAAAAATGTCTCGGTGGATTGAAAACCCGAAAGGGTGGTCCATGCAAAAATTAGAGACATAAGCAAAAATCATCCCGGTGGATTGGAAATCCCAAAGTACAATCCAGGCAAAAATTAGGGATAATGGCAAGTAACTACGTCCAACAGAGGCAAGTCCCTCAGTAGCAGTCATGCCATCCATCAGAAAACTCCAGTCAAGGTCATCTTCGACAGAAGCTCAGGATGCCCCGAATTCAAAGTTGGTAGAAGGATAGTGGTCGTTATGTTTTAACGTAGCCCTTTTCCCTGTAAATTACCATTTTCTAGCTTTGTAAATACTCTATGGAATCACGCGTTTGGCTGATCTCCATCTTATTAATAAAATATGAGCCCTTGTGCCTTTGTTTATAATTCTCATTTGTTTTAGCTTTATAAGAACGACATTTTAATATGATCGAAGATTCTTGAAACGAAACAAAAATGAATTTACTTGTAAAACTTTTCTGCTTCAAAATAATGACAATTTCTTTTGACCGTTGAACATCGGAAGAATGTCGCTCGCTTCTCTAGAAGTAATCGAGCTTCAAAGTACAAAATCAAAGAACTCCTTCTAAACCAGCACGTCTGAACGAAGGATCAGCTGTATCAGATGCGGCTTTCCCATCTGATACCCTCGGCCGAGTTCTTACCTCCTAAGCCCGACCAACATAGCTCCCCACGGGGACTATCCCTCCTATGCAAGGCAGAATTGCTATCTTGAACCAGCGGTACCTCTTCGTCCCCCGCAGTGGCCGAGTATCCCGTCGTGTTCATCCACCATTTTGTATGTCGCGTCAATTTTGTTAGCATAAACATACATACATCATGCATTATTGATTTACATTCGCATTCATATTGCATCACTATCACTCTAGTCGGTCTTATCCCCTAGTGATAAAAGTCCTTTTCATCGAGTTGTCATCCATTTCCTCGTCAGGAAGTGTTGCGTCTGAACGATCTCTCCTCCAGTTTATTTCTGGATTAGAATTGGCCCTTGACCACTTTGATAACTTGAACCTCTGAAGAACAAGAAAACGTTCGACAAACATCACTCTTCGCCAGTGAAGATGATATCTCCGCTTTCCCAGATTAAGGAAAATCTCCAGAGAAAGCCTCTTAATCAGAGATTCGACAATACAACAGTTTTTCTCCAAAAAATCCGCTGACAAAAAGGTCATCAGCACCTCAAAATTGGATCACATCATATGGCATTTCTCCAGGAAGATCCCGAGAAAAGTATGATGCAATATCCCCAAGTGAAAGCAGTCTCTCAAGAGACTCGTTTCCCTAGATAGAGTCGACAAATGGCATCTCCCCAGGAAAATTCGGTGAGAAGTTTCAAGAAAACCGCTACAAATAGCGTCCTTTGTCAAGAAAGTTTATTGACAAAAGAAACTAAGACCAGTTCCTTGGTAGGAAACAAGTATCGAGGGGAAGTTTATTTCAGAAACTTAGACCAGTTCCTTGGTAGGAAACCAGGATCGAGGGGAAGTTTATTTCAGAAACTGAGACCAGTTCCTTGGTAGAAGACCAGGATCGAGGGGAAGTGTCATACCCCAAATTTTGACCACTAAGATTTCCCATCATTGTGCAAATCATCATCACAATATGGATGAACCATCATGCCTCATCAAATGCCTCAAGAGTTGTTGAGCATTCACTACAATCAAAATTAGGGTTTCAAGCCCTCTCAGAGCTTTTGACAAAGGATCAATCAAGGAATGACATGATCTTCAACTTGTCTAAACCTCTCAAACATCCACAAAGGATCAAAAGGACTCCCACTTTAAGGATTAAGCACAAAGCTGCTCCCTTCTAGGTGGATCAAGCCTCAAGATCGCCAGTGTCACCAAATTAGGGTTTTGATCGACCAGGGCCTCCAGATGGAAATTTTCATCCGGGCACAAGCCAATGATCCAAAACATAACCTAATATGCTCCATGGAACCTCATGGACCCAATCATCAAGTCAATTTGACCTCAGGGGATGCATACACCAAAAATCAGGAATTAGGGTTTCTTGACCTAATTCACCCCTAAGTTGACTTTTGGGGCAAATCATGAGCCAAGACCTCAAGAGAGGGTTTGAGGGTCTCTAATAAACCAAATTGATCCATTTGGAACAATGGATTAAGCCAAGAGGTTTGAGCAACAAGTCTCAATTTCATCTGCACCACAATTAGGGTTTTAAGGGTAAAGTCAACTGTAACTTTGACTTTTGACCAAGACATGCTCCTAAACCCTAGGACATACCTCAATACACCCTATGACACCCTTGGAACATGTCCATCAAGTTTGATTTAGGTCAAGGACATGATTTCCTGAAGAATTGCACAGTTTGGAATTCATCTTATAAAAAGTCAACTGTGCACAAAAGTCAACTTTGACTTTTTGAGATTTTTCACCAAAATGGATTTTTAACCCTAAAATTATGTTTATGTATGATTTGAATCATCATTCATCAAGAAAAATCAAGAAAAGTTGGATAACTTGTAAAAGGGGTAACCATAAAAACTTAGAAAATTTTCTAAGTTAAAAATAAAGTGACAAAGGTACCAACTTTGAAGGACCATAACTCCTAAACCACAAGGCCATTTTGTTCCATCCAAAGCTTAATTTGTAGATCTCATTACCCTCTACAAAAACTTCTACTAGGCCTAACTCCAATTCATTATGGATTTTGAGTTATGAGTGAGCCAAAGTGGCTGAAAACATGAAAATGTACCATTTTCCAACACTTAGAAAAATTCTGTCCAAGACAGATTTTGTTGAAACACCAAAACTTGTGAGATTTTTTCACACAGTTGCAAGCTGAATCAAGTCCAAAGTTAAACATCAATGTTGTTGCATATGTTGCCAAGAATTCAAAGAGCTCAACAACATGAATTAATTCAACTTAAGCCAAGAAAAATCCTTGCCCAAAGTCATGCTGCTGCAGGCTGTTTTGAGCAAATCAGTTTGCATGTTTGCTTGCCACACGATTTTGAGCCAAAAACTAAGGATCACTATGCCACCTGTGTTCAAACCAATCACAATGCAACTGATCCAACTGATAAATCTGAGTCAAAAGACCAAGGAATCTTCCAACTTGAAGTTCATCCACTTTGGCACATTTTGCCTTGAATTCAAAGTGCATTAATGTGGAATAGTGCATTGTCAAGGTAGCTACCCTACTCAGTCAATTTCTCTGATTAAACAACAATAAAAACATCTGAGGAATGCGGTTTTGGTCAAGGCATAGCCCTGCTCTTGGGAATGGCTAGCTTGCCTTGCTTTAGAAGAAATCCTCCAAGCCAATCCATGCAAATGTGATCTGATCCAGCAGCCATTCACTATTCCTCCAAAACAAAAGTTGATCACCTATAAATAGAGGTCCCAATGGATCATTCAACTCACACCAAAGCCAGTTACAGCATCGCTTTCTCTCATTCTTTCTTAAACCTCAAGTTTTCTTGTTTTTGAGTAACCACTATCGGGTTTTGAGTTGCAGCCACAATCAATCCATTCCAATTGCTCAAACACATCACATATGATGTATTTGAGGTGTCCAAACACTTAAACACCAACTGTAACACCCCAGGCTCAAAATCACTCGTCAACCAAGCCATTATGCTTCAATTTTGCAGGTGGAGGTCTCTAGCTTGATCCAGAAGGTTTCAGAGTGTTCCAAAGCTTGCAACACACTCCATAACATCCATTGAAGTTGTAGGGATCATCAATTCACAACTGGAGCACCATCTGGGCAAAGTTCCATTTCAGCTTGCATCAAGGTGAGCTCCAAACTCAAACTTCATGGTCCATGCATATTTCCTCGCATGATATTTTTGCCATTTGCTTGCCATCATGTGTTGATTATTTTGCCTCAAGAAATTGGATCATAGACCTCATAACCATGCCTGAACGATTGCTTTTGCAAATTAGGGTTCATCTGTGTTCATCATGATTATTTTACTCCACACTGAAATTGAATAAAATTGGGTATTGCCATCTTATTCCTTGTGAAAAAACTCACAAGTTTGGTGTTTGAATCATGTCCAATGGTTGAGAGATGAGTGAGATATGGTGCTTCACGCACGAGCTCGAGGAAGAAGATGGCCATGGCGCCATTCTTCAGAAAATCCAACAAGTTTGATATATATTTTTCACTTGCCATGTTATTAATGAATTGGCATTGCGCCCCAGCGGTTCATCAGCTGGTTTTGTGAGTATTGGCAAGCGAGAGGTCTGGGGTTCGAATCCCCCTCGCCCCAGACTTCTTTTTACCACTTTTTCATTTTGTTATTTTTCATATTATTATTTTTAATGATTTGAAAAATTAATAACTCCTTCAATTTTTATCATTTTTTGTTGGTTCTTTTTGCAACAATTCACAAAAATGTTGAAATATTTTATTCCCCCAAAAAAATTAAATTTATATTATTTATTTAATATAATTAGTATTTTGTTAATAAATTCATTTTTAATTGTTTTTAAACATTCTAAAAATGAATATTTACTTTGAAAATCAAAACCTAATGAGTTTAAATATTCCTTGTGATTATCCCTCATTTTTTTCAAACCTTAAGCAAAATCATAAGTGGATTATTCAAATTTATTTTGAATTTTTGTTTGATTTTCTTTAAATATTTATTTTTAAAGATTAAAATTAGGGTTTTTTTTTTGTTCAACCTCATAAATCATTTTCAAAAACACTTGGGCCTCTATTAGAGTGTAAGACCCAACACCCTTGTACAGAAAACCTTTTTGGGCCTCATTCGTTGTATAAGTCCCCCTGTACATTTTCAAATAAACGGCGCAATCGTCGCCTTTTTTTAAATAAACCTTTGGGCCTCTCCTTGAGCTATAAGACCCATTCAAACACTTTTTGGGCCTCTAATAGAGTGTAAGACCCAATCCTTTCTTAACCAAAACATTTTGGGCCTCAGTGCATTGTATAAGTCTCGATACCGTCAAGAACAAACGGCGCGATCGTCGCCTTTCAAAATAACCTTTGGGCCTCTCCTTGAGCTATAAGACCCATTCAAACACTTTTTGGGCCTTTATTAGAGTGTAAGACCCAACCCCCTTATGTACAGAAAACTTTTTGGGCCTCATTCGTTGTATAAGTCCCACTGTACATTTTCAAATAAACGGCGCGATCGTCGCCTTTTAAAAACCACCTTGGGCCTACCCTCGAGTAGTAAGACCCATTTCTTTTCTCAAAATATACTTGGTCCTCTAATAGAGTGTAAGACCCAATCCCCTTTTAACCAAAACCATTTTGGGCCTCACTTATTGTATAAGTCCCTCTACGTTAAAAGGAAACCTCGGTGCGGTCGTCGCCTTTTTAAAACAACCTTGGGCCTACCCTCGAGTAGTAAGACCCATTCCTTATCAAAATATACTTGGGCCTCTATTAGAGTGTAAGACCCAACCCCTTTTGTACAGAAGACCTTTTTTTTAGGCCTCAGTCACTTGTATAAGTCCCTCTGTACAAATTCAAACAGTGCGCTCACTGATAAAACCCTAGGCCTCTCCTTGAGCTGTAAGCCCCAAATCTTTCTTTTCAAAGCACTTTCTCCTTTGATTTTGAATATAATATTGTTTTCAATCTTTCTTTGTTGAACAACTAACCAAACAGCATGGAAGCTCTACAACCGAGTAAGTGGTTATTGCTTTCATTTACCGCTTTCATATACATATAACTATATTGTGGGGCTGTTTCACTGTAAGTCTTCTTTCATAAACTCATATCAACTGTGTAATAATAGTATAGATATTTCGAGTTTCCCCAGCAACTACGTGTAGAACTAGGTGACGCCGTTTCGTTTATTCGTAGAAATAGACAACTAGATCCCCAATAGGATCACCAGATACAGTCTTCTCTTCGGCTGTCCTCATTAGGAATTGTCAAGAAACTCTACTCCCCAAAGATGAATGTCTTCTCCGTGAATGGCATCTTTGAGTTTCTTCCAAATTCTCGAACTTTCCTTACTTGATCTATTCCTTGTGAATAGCTTGCCTTGAATTTCTCGGGGTTTGGGGACCCACGGGCTTCTTAAAAGCATCGGCCTCCTCTTGGGCATTGTACAAGGACCCACAGGCTTCCTAAAAGCAACCCCGCCTCCTCTTGGGCTTAGTACAAGGACCCTATGGCTTCTTAGAAGTATTCACAGCCTCCTCTTAGGCTTCGTATAATGATTTCTTCCTCCAGGAATGATAGCCTCCTCTTGGGCTTCGTACAAGGACCCCTCGGCTTCTTAAAAGTTTCCAGCCTCCTCTTGGGCTTCGTACAAATTGTCCCGACGACCTCCTAGAGGTATAGGAACAGAACTTAGTCATCTGCATAGAGCAGTACTTTCATAGTGTCTACTACTGTTTCTTAAAGCATAGTACAAAAGATGGAACTCTAGACTTGGACAGTCTAATCTCCTTGAGTCTCAAAGACATTCTTAAGCACCCTTCAAAAAAATATGAAGGAAACCCGTAGACTCGGACAGTCTAAATACCCTTCGGATTTCCCGCTTCCTTAAAGAACAAGAATAACCCGGATCCTTGAATCGAATACCTGAGTACAATGTTGCTCATATAAGAACTGATTTTCTCTTTCAAAATCAGTATATTGGACCTGTCACTCAACTGAAACAGTCATACTAGCCTCCTCTTGGGCTTTGTACAATGATTCTCCCCAGCGGAGTCAAACAATGCTTAGCCTCTCTCTCGGGCTTTGTACGAGACACACAAAAGACTCTCTTGTTGAGTCAAATAGCCTTCATCCCGGGCTTCGTACGGGATACAAAAGACTCTCTTGTTGAGTCAAATAGCCTTCATTTCAGGCTTTGTACGAGATACCAAAAGATTCCCTCGTTGAGTCAAAACCTTTTAGCCTCTTTCTCGGGCTTTGTACGAGACACATATTAGCCTCCTCTTAGGTTTTATATAAGAAAACCACTGGTTGATCCAATCTACCTTTTAGCATCAAAGTTGTGCCTCGTTCACGGTACACAAACATCAACAACTCCTTTCCCTTCATCTAATCGATGTAAGCGGCAAACCTCTGGATCATCTACATCCATGCCACTGTCCTTCTTTTAGCATGAGAAATTCCTAAGGAAAGATGGCATTGCTCTACACTAAGTTAAAGTCTTCTCCTTCAGGTTAAAATCCCTTATAAAGGAAATTATGGGATTGCTAGGATCCGCGTATCCCGGTTAATGTAATTCTCCTTTATAACCCGTCACCCAACAGTAGTGACAAACAACCCCCTCTTTAGAGATGACAAATTCTCTCTAAAATTGAGACTTTTTAGCTTCATATCTTGGGCTTTGAACAAGATACAAATAAACACTTCATCTTCACATCTTGGGCTTTGAACAAGATACAAATCACCTTTCGCTTCACGTCTTGGGCTTTGAACAAGACACCAAAACAACCACTTCCTACCATAGAATAGGAGGAACTATGAACGCTCTGATTTCCCTGTTTCGGTAAACGGGAATACGTAGGCATAAGATCGAAAGAAAAGATCTTAGCGAGCACACTAAACAAAAACCCAAATCCCATATCTCCATCAATCAAAAAGCAGTAATTCAAAAACATCAGTCCTAAACATCCTAATCCTTGTTCCCCACCAGAAGGCTTCTGCCTAGATAAAAGAGAGAAACCGTATTGGCGAAAATACAAATAACCAGTACAAAGGCCCCCCCACATTGATAGCATTCGTAACCTTACAGACCGCTGTTTAAACTCAGTATGCAAGCAGGGTTAATTGGAGACATCTATTTCCCTTCCTTATTCAGCTCACAATAGGATAAAAAATGAATCGACCTGTAGTTTTAATCTCAACCGCAGAGAGCGACCAGCGCTTAAGAACCGCGTCCAAAATCGCTCGCTACAGAAAAATGGCGCCCACCGTGGGGCCGGTTCTTTCTTCCTAACAGTTTAAACCTTGGGTAAGTCATTTTCATGGCGGTGGCCGCCAACAGAAAAATGGCGCCCACCGTGGGGCCGATCAAAGTTAGATCTAGGCACGGTCTTCCTTCTTTTCACCTCTTGTGTATACTACAGAGTGGTAACTCAGCCCGGGAGCCATTTCTGTCAGGAACTTAGGATTCTTAGCTTTATAAGTCTAGGATGATTAGGACAAATATATATACTGCTTTTCCTAATTGCTATACGTGTTTATTTTTCTGCTAATGGGAATGCGGGTGATGTCGTATGTGGAAAGATTGAGTATACACTTAAGATAAGTGATGGCGACGGTGTCGACCATCAACCTCAGTGGAGGCTGACCAACGCAACCCATTCACTCTTCTAGCCAATGGGCCGGTTGTTAAGTCTGAGAAGCTGAGGAGCCAAACCCTTTCGTAGTGCGGAAACTATTGGAAATAGTTGTTACGCGATACTACCCTCATTTGAGGCTGGTGATCTATTCTCGGTAAATGGCACTTACTCTAAGATTGCACTATAACTCGCTGGCGATCCGCTTGTTGTTCTGCTTTCCTGGGAGGAGCTGATGATAATGAGTACAGGTACAAAAAATCACCCTAGTATAAACCTTTGGGGATGGGTAGAGCCTTGACTTCATGACAACGACCCTTTGACCCCATGTTTTTTCTATGTTTTTGTGTGTTGCATTCATGCATTCATTTAATAAAACATTAAAACATTCAAAAAAATTCTCTTCTAGTCTCTCTGTTTTTCAAGTTAAACTAAGACTGTGATTGCAAATATCAGAGAAGAGGATTACGCTAATGGATTTCGGTAGAAGGAGAACTCATACGTACACCTTCAAGGTTCCAAAGCTAGAGGATTTAAGAAGGTTAGCAAGGATGATCACTAACCCTGAGTCTTTCAGAGCCAAACACGGAGGTCTGTTGCCTCTGTTAAGAGTCCATGTGATTGAGGGAATCATGGATGCGCTCATTCAGTTCTACGATCCGGTTTATCACTGTTTCACATTCCCGGATTACCAGCTAGCACCAACGCTGGAGGAGTATTCTCATCTGATCGATCTACACATTACGGATCAAGCTCCATTTTCTGGACTGGAAGAAATTCCAAAGAATCAGACCATTGCAAGAGCAATTCATTTGGACGAGTCTGAGGTTAGGACTCACCTAACTATCAAGGGTGGCATCCAAGGTTTGCCAGCCCAGTTCTTAACAAAGAAAGCTCTGTACTTTGCTAGTATAGGGAACGTGACTGCTTTTGAAAACATCTTTGTCTTGCTCACCTACGGGTTATTTTTGTTTCCCAACATCAATAACTTCGTCGATATCAACTCCATTAAGGTTTTTCTCATTGGAAATCCTGTGCCGACTTTATTCGCAGATGTGTATCATTCTGTACACTTGGGAAATTTGTACAAAGGAGGGGAGATCACATGCTGTGTACCTTTGCTTTATAAATGGTTTATCTCCCATTTGCCCAAGTCTACTGCTTTTTGGGATTGTAAGAGTGCCTTACGTTGGTCGCAGAAGATCATGTCTCTTACCAACTCTGATATAGACTGGTGTAATAGGATTTATGAGGGAATCAGGATCATTGATCGTTGCGGAAACTTCCCCAACGTACCCCTCATAGGAACTAAAGGAGGAATCAACTACCATCCAGTTTTGGTTCGCCGTCAATTTCGATACCCGATGAGACACGTCCCACTGGGTGTTCATCTGGAAGGTCTTTTCTTCAAAGAAGGAGAAAACGACAGAGCACTAAAAATGGAAATAGTGCATGCTTGGAAACATGCTCTTAAGAAAGGACGAGAGTCTCTAGGAAAACCGGATTGTGTCTCGATGGAGCCTTATCTCCTTTGGGTACAAACTAGAGCTCTCAAGCTAAAGATGCCTTATCCTCATTACGGAATTCTTCCGCCGAGGGAATCTGTCATATACTTTATGACTGAGACTGAAAAGCTTCAGGTTACTCTCAACAAAGCTCAGAAGGAGAGAAGGTCTTGGAAGAACAAGTACCGCACCCTCGACATAGAGTGCATCAAAATACAACAATTACTGAAGGAAAAAGACGCTCTGATTGAAATTTTGGAGCAACATGCTGTAGAGAATCAAGATGATCAAAGGAATTTGCTCACTCCTTTCACTTGGCAAAGGAATGACAACCCGACAACGACCCAAGAGCCCCGGTCAAAGAAAAGGAAGATATCAGAATCAGCACCCGATTTCTCCTCAGAGAGGACTCGGGACCCATTAGTTTAGGTTTCTGTTTCTGCACTTTGTAATCTACTATATTTCCATTTATGTAATCCTTTGAATTTCAATAAAAAGGGGTTTCCCCACTGTTTGATATTTGCAATCTAATTGTCGAAGTTTATTTTGATTAAATCAAAGAACAATTAATATAATCATTACATTCATCATTCTCACATCGCGTTTTCTTCTTCCTTACGAATCTCACGTTTGTGTCTCGATTCTAGAGTCAAACTGTCTCATTCGTATATACTCGGGCCAATCGTCAGAAAAAGATGGATCACCTTGAGGAAGAGAACAGAGAGTTGAAAGAAGAGATCGACGCTCTGAGAGAGGATATGAGAAAGCTTCGTAACGACATGCAAGCCATGGCAGAAGCTCAGATACAAAGAACTGTGATCTCCGAGATCACCTCAACGCCCATCATAGAGAAGTATGATCCTAGGTATCAAATACCGAAAGATCGTCCTTGGGGCATGCCTGTTAACTATATCCCGGAAGGATATGTTCCGCTGATCACTGAAGATCAGGGAATCACAATAGAAGCCGCTGGGCCTGAAGGTTACAAACTTCGGGAAAGCGAAGATGCCAGGGGCATACTGAAGACTCCTGAAGGTTACAAACTTCGGGAAACGCCAAGACTCACCACCGTAGTCACGGTACCACCTCCTGTGGTGCACACTGTCCCGGAAGGACAGGTTCCACCGACACCTTCTGGTAAGAAGGAAACTATGTTCGATAGAATGGATGAGTTCCAGGAACAGTTCCTGGGAATGCAGAAGGAACTGCAAGCCATTCGCGGTCAGGATTTATATGGAAAAGACGCCGCAGATCTCTTCTTAGTCCCCAATGTGAAAGTCCCGCACAAATTCCAAGTGCCCGACTTTGAAAAATATAAGGGTAACTCTTGCCCTCAGAGCCATCTGGTGATGTACGCTCGGCGAATGTCAGCTCAGATGGAGAATCAGGACCTACTGATTCACTACTTCCAAGATAGTTTAACCAGTGCCGCACTCAAATGGTACATGGGTTTAAACCGTGCTACGATCGGCACATTCAGAGATCTTGGTACTACCTTCGTCCAACAGTACAAATACAATTTGGACATGGCACCCGACAGAGATCAACTTAGATCAATGTCACAAAAGGACAAGGAAACCTTTAAGGAGTATGCTCAAAGGTGGCGTGAAATTGCCGCTCAAATTTGTCCACCTCTTGAGGAAAAAGAGATGACAAAGATCTTCTTAAAGACCTTAAGCTCATTTTACTATGACCGAATGGTTGCCAGTGCGCCCAATGATTTCACCGAGATGGTCGGCATGGGTGTACGCCTTGAGGAAGCCGTCCGAGAAGGACGTTTGGTAAAAGACACTAGATCGACGAGCGGTACTAAAAAATACGGTAGTGCTCTCCCTAAGAAAAAAGGGCAAGATATCGGGAATATGTCTCTCGGAAAGCAAAGGCGACGTTATCAGCCGGTGGCAGCTGTAATTCCTGCTATCAGCCCTGTGCCTATGCCTACGTATCAACCTCAGGTTGCGTAGAGCCAACCTGATCAGCAAAGGACGCAACAGCCTCTTCAGCAGGCTCGTCCCCAATACAACAACAACCGTACAACACGGTCACCAGGATTTGATCCTATACCCGTAACGTACGCAGAGCTGTTTCCATTACTGCTAGCCAAGGGGCACATTCAGACTAAGTCCCCTCTTGCAGTACCGGAAAATCTGCCTTTTTGGTTTAAGGTGGATCAGACGTGCCCTTATCATCAAGGAGAATCAGGGCATAACATAGAAACTTGCCTCAATTTCAAGTCCGATGTGCAAAAACTTGTTAGGAGCGGGGACTTATCCTTCAAGGATACGAATCCTAACGTTCTTACGAACCCGCTGCCTCAACACGAGAAGGCTGCAGTCAATCTGATTGAGGAAGAATTTAACAATGTCTACCAAATTCATGATGTACTCTTGTTAAAAACCAATCTGGTTAAGATGCATCGTAGACAGAGTGGATATGGCCATGTGCCACCTCATAATTATCATCAATGTGATATCTGCTCTAAAAACAATCAAGGATGTTCTGTGGTGCAAGCAGCCCTACAGGAACAGATGGATCTCGGATGGATCCAGGAGCACCGAGTTCGTGGAGTTAACATGGTCTACATGAATTCCAATGTCATTCAAAACCACGACATCCGTGCAATGAATGTCAACTTGGTGGCAATGCACTCAAGGCAAAGCCAGTATCATAATCTGTCGCGACATGACTACAGTTCTTGTCTGACTTGCTCGGTAAATAAACAGGGATGCTCTTTCATACAAGAGGCCCTCCAGCGTCAGATGGATCTTGGATGGATCCAGGACTACCACGATAAGAACCCTTATCAGATTAATATGGTTTAAATCTTTGACATTCGCGTGATGAATACCAACCTGGTAGAGTTACATGCTGAGCAGGTCTGACTCGGATTCTTAATATCACATGACTATCAAGGTTGTAAAGCAGGTTACGAAAACGATCGAGGTTGTACCCTTGTCCAGGAAGCACTCCATCACTTGTTAAATCACTGGTGGATGCCAATCTACTTGGATGAAGATACTCAGCAGATTAGTATCAGTAACAGGAATCCTACTCGTCGTCAAAGTCAGGATGTCCAATCAGTGGAAGGTAACCTAATGAGGTTACATTGTATTCAAAGTGGGCGTGGCCAGGTGCCACTACACAATTATGACAGTTGTAGCGTTTGTTCGGAAAGTAACCAAGGGTGTTACCTTGTGAGAGCAGCTCTTCAGGGTCAGGTCATTCGTGGAGAAATTCGTCCCTATTCGGGTTCTGGACCCATCAACTGGACGCCGAACTACCTTGCCGAGCAAGTTGAGGATGTTGTCACGATCTCTGGTCATCACAGGACCAGGGATGTTTTTACCATTATTCCTCTACTTGACGAATCTAGAATTCCCAACCGGGAACAAATCGAGATTACTTATGATGGTCCGAAAAATCAGAAGGCTCCTGTAGTCATCTATCTACCAGGACCGCTACCGTATGAATCAGCTAAGGCGATCCCTTACAAATACGGTGCAACAATAATTGAAAATGGAAAGGAAATTCCATTACCCTCCGTTGTAAACATTGCAGACATCAGTCGAGTAACACGGAGCGGTCGAATCTTCAACCGAGGAGTTGGAGAACTTAACAAAGAAAAGGAACTTCAGACAGAAGCTCCTGATCCCCCAGTCGGTCAGTCCAATAATCCCGACCTTTCGAAAAATAATGATGAGATGCTGAAGCTTATCCAAAGGAGTGAATACAACATTGTTGATCAGCTATTACAAACTCCTTCAAAGATCTCGGTATTATCACTATTACTCAGTTCCGAAGCCCACAGGGAGGCTCTACAAAAAGTCTTGGAGCAAGCCTTTGTGGAACAGGATGTAACAATCAGACAGTTCGATAGCATTGTCTCTAACATCACTTCCTGCAATAATTTGGGATTTAGTGATGAGGAATTACCCGAAGAGGGTCGCCGTCATAACATGGCGCTCAATATCACAGTTAACTGCTAGGACAATGCCTTAGCCAGCGTACTGGTAGACACAGGGTCAGCCCTGAATGTTATGCTGAAGTCCACTTTGATGCAATTATCATTCAAAGGCCCTCCGATGAGAGACAGCGAGGTCGTCGTCAAAGCATTCGACGGATCCAGAAAAACGGTTATCGGCGAAGTTGATCTTCCCATGACTATTGGTCCTCACACTTTCCAAGTCACTTTCCAGGTCATGGATATCCGGGCAACATACAGTTGTTTATTAGGAATACCTTGGATACATCAGGCTGGAGCGGTCACGTCAACCCTCCACCAAAAGCTAAAGTTCGTCAAGAACGATCAACTTGTCACGGTTTGTGGGGAACAAGCCTTGCTTGTAAGCAACTTGTCATCATCTACATGTGTAGAACCCGAGGAGGTTATTGGAACGCAGTTCCAAGCATTATCGGTTGGCAAGAACAATCATTTCGAAGGAGGAACCTCGATTTCCTCATACAAAGATGTTATCAAAGCGTTCGAAAGTACCGATACAACAGGATGGGGACAGCTTGTCATTCCTATTGATAATAAAACAAAGAAGGGCCTTGGTTTTTCTGCAACCTGTACCCAGGCAGCTGCCAACGATGAAAGTCTTCATCCCCTTCAAAACTTCTTCCACAGTGGAGGTTTCCTTCACCCAGTGTCTCAAGCAGTACATGCTATCAATGAGGAAGATCCCTCTGACACAGATGAAGAATGGAAGTCCTATCTCAACAAGGACGGTTATATGTCTCAGGAAGAGGTGCCTATGCCTTTTTGCTTTCCTACAGAAAGTCCGAGATTTATACCAAGATCAGATGTCGAAATGATCTACGGGGATTGTGATCCGGAAGGATGCCGCGCTCCGCCAAATTCATTAGAGGAAGACACTCCGATGAAAGACAATTTTGACTACAACTACTATGGCCCAATGGATGGTCTGCCAATGCGGCAACCTTATCCAAGAAACTTGGGGCAAGAGAGTCAACCGAACAATGAAAATCAGCTGACCGTCATTGAACGGAATACCTGTGTCCCCACCATGTCATGGGATCAACACTCAGGTCATTCAGAAACTACTCAACATGAAGATGAATTCGCAATGTTCGCAGGACTTGAATTCATCAACTATGCTTTTCCCGAGGTCAATGTCATCGAGAGGGATGACTCCTCTAGTTCCAAAGAAGTGTGGGACACCCTGGGACAACCAAGTGGAAAATACGACTTTATGGTCAAGTACACTGCTCCCGAAAGCTCTCGTATCAGGTTCGAAGACATCCAGCCAACTGGATGGGGAGATGTACCTGAGAGCACAAATGCTATGCAAAATGCAACAGAAGAATTCTCCTACGACAATTCTGCCTGGGAAACAGATTCCAACGATCCTGCTCCACCATAAATCAGCGTTATTTCTGAAGACAAATCAAGGAAGGTGCCAGACTTTGTGATTCACCGTGGAGTTCACCGCCAATGGGTTGCTGTCGAGGTTCCGAAGGTCGTTCATCAGTCAAAGTAATTGTCGTCTTTTAACCTTTCACCCTGCCCAGGTGGAACGGATGTTTTGATAGGGCTCGCTTTCTATAAATTTCCATCTTCGCTTTGCCCGAAGCGACAGAGTTTTGTTTTATAGGGCTGTAGTTTCAGGGATCGACTTGTTCATTAATAAAATAACGTCGTTCTGTAATTTCCGCATTAATTGCTGTTTTCTCTTTTTGCTTTTTCAGAAAATGGTAATCCTAAAAAACAATTCAATAATAAAAACAAGCAGTAATAAAAATGAAACACTACACACACTTGCATTTTCTCTATCTCTTCTAAACACGAATCATCACGTCATGCAGATTGCTTGTTTTACACCCCGTTGAAACATACGATCCGATGCCTTCTCCCAACTTTGAGTTCCCGGTATTCGGGGCTGAAGAAGAAAATGACAACGAAATTCTAGAAGAAATCTCCCGACTACTCAGACAAGAGGAAAGGTTCATTGAACCTCACAAAGAGCTATTGGAAACAGTAAACTTGGGTTCAGAAAAAGAGAGAAAAGAAATCAGGATTGGGGCACTGCTCAATCCAACTGCCAGAGAGAGTTTGATAAAGCTTCTCAGAGAATTCCCCGATGTATTCGCTTGGTCCTATCAGGATATGCCAGGTTTGGATACCAGCATCGTGGAACATCACTTACCGTTAAGATTGGAATGTCTGCCAGTAAAGCAAAGGTTGAGACGCACTCACCCGGACATGGCCATCAAAATCAAAGAGGAGGTACAAAAACAGATTGACGCAGGTTTCCTCGCCACGTCAGAATACCCTCAATGGTTAGCCAACATCGTACCCGTTCCCAAAAAGGACAGAAAGGTCAGAATGTGTGTTGATTACAGAGATCTGAACAAGGCAAGTCCAAAGGATGACTTTCCTTTACCACACATTGACATGCTGGTTGACAGTACCGCAAACTTCAAAGTTTTCTCCTTCATGGATGGATTCTCGGGCTATAACCAAATCAAAATGGCGCCAAAAGACATGGAGAAAACTTCGTTCATTACCCCATGGGGCACCTTTTGTTACAAGGTAATGTCGTTCGGTTTGAAGAACGCTGGGGCAACCTATCAAAGGGCCATGACTACTCAGTTTCATGACATGATACACAAAGAAATCGAGGTATATGTCGATGATATGATTGCAAAATCAAAAACAGAGAGTGAGCACATTTAACATCTGTCGAAATTGTTCGAACGTCTAAGAAAATTCAAGCTCCGCTTGAATCCCAACAAGTGCACCTTCGGTGTCCGTTTAGGGAAACTACTAGGGTTCATCGTCAGCCAGAAAGGAATTGAGGTTGATCCTGACAAGGTCAAGGCCATTCAAGAAATGCCTTCTCCGAAAACTGAAAAACAAGTCAGAGGATTCCTGGGACGCTTGAACTACATCTTCAGATTCATATTCCTCATGTCCGCCACATGTGCGCCGATCTTCAAATTACTCAAAAAGAACCAGGATTGCGTTTGGACAGAAGATTGCCAAACCGCCTTCGACAGTATTAAGGAATATCTGTTGAATCCTCCGATTCTATCACCTCCAGTGGAAGGAATACCACTGATCATTTACCTCACAGTCCTAGAGGACTCAATGGGATGTGTACTTGGCCAACAAGACGAAACCAAACGGAAAGAGTCTGCCATTTACTATCTAAGCAAGAAATTCACCGACTGTGAAACTCGGTACACAATGCTCGAGAAAACTTGCTGCGCTTTGGCTTGGGCAGCCAAACGTCTTCGCCAATACATGATTCGTCATACTACTTGGTTGGTCTCTGAAATGGATCCAATTAAGTATGTTTTTGAAAAACCTGCTCTCACGGGAAGGATTTCCCGTTGGCAGATGCTGTTATCAGAATATGACATAGAGTATCACGCTCAGAAAGCCGTTAACGGAAGTATTTTAGCCGATCATTTGGCTTATCAACCGATTGACGATCAGGAATCAATCGGGTTTGACTTCCCAGACGAAGATGTCATGTACCTAAAAATGAAAGACTGCGATGAACCGTTACCCAGTGAAGGGCCAGAACCAGGTTCCCAATGGGGACATATCTTTGACGGAGCAGTCAATCATTATGGAAACGGAATTGGGGCAATAATTGTTACCCCCTAGGGTACCCACATTCCTTTCACTGCTAGACTTACGTTCAAGTGTACGAATAACGAGGCCGAATACGAAGCTTGTATTATGGGTCTCGAAGAAGCGATTGATTTAAGGATCAAGAACTTGGACGTATACGGCGACTCAACTTTGGTTATCAATCAGATAAAAGGAGATTGGAACACATACCAATCAGGATTGATTCCTTACAAGGACTACGCAAGAAGGTTGCTACCTTTCTTCAACCGAGTTGAGTTTCATCACATCCCTCGTGATGAGAATCACATGGCTGATGCATTAGCCACTATCTCTTCCATGATTAGTGTAGGTCAATGGAATGACCTACCTAAAATCGACATAATGCGCCTTGAACGGCCCGCTTACATCTTCACGATTGAAGCAGTCATAGATGACAGACCTTGGTATCACAATATCAAATGCTTCCTTCAGAAACAAGAGTACCCATCAGGGGCACTCAGAAAAGATAGGAAAACCCTTAGAAGATTGGCTAGAAACTTCTTCCTGAGCGGTGACACTCTCTATAAGAGAAATTTTGACATGGTCTTGCTCCGATGCATCGACAGGCCAGAAACAGACATGCTCATGAAAGAAATTCATGAAGGATCCTTTGGCACTCATACCAACGGACACACAATGGCGAGAAAAATCCTGAGAGCAGGGTACTACTGGTTAACCATGGAATCTGACTGCTACAAGTACATGAGGAGGTGTCACAAGTGTCAGATATACTCCGACAAAATTCATGTACCGCCATCACATCTCAAAGTTCTTTCTTCCCCGTGGCCTTTTTCCATATGGGGAATCGACATGATTGGCTTGATCGAACCTAAGGCTTCAAACGGGCATCGGTTCATCCTTGTAGCCATTAACTATTTCACCAAGTGGGTCGAAGCAGCGTCGTACGCTAATGTAACCCGACAAGTGGTGGTCCGATTTATCAAAAATAATATCATCTACCGTTATGGTGTTCCAAGCGAGATCATTACTGATAATGGATCTAACTTGAACAATAAGATGATGAAAGAGTTGTGCGCAGAGTTCAAGATCGAACATCATAACTCATCTCCCTACCGACCCAAAATGAACGGAGCGGTAGAAGCAGCTAATAAGAACATCAAGAGGATCGTTCAAAAGATGGTTGTAACCTACAAAGACTGGCATGAGATGCTACCCTTGGCTCTTCACGGTTATCGGACATCTGTTCGCACTTCAACAGGGGCTACCCCTTTCTCTCTAGTGTATGGCATGGAAGCAGTGCTCCCCATAGAAGTAGAGATCCCATCAATCCGGGTATTGATGGAAGCTAAGCTTACAGAAGCTGAATGGTGCCAAAGTCGACACGATGAACTGAATCTGGTCGAAGAGAAATGAATCACGGCCCTATGCCACGGTCAGCTGTATCAACAGAGAATGAAAAAGGCGTTCCACAAAAAGGTTCGACCCCGCATCTTCAGGAAAGGAGACCTCGTGCTCAAAAAGATACAATCTTTTCTCACTGATGCTCGGGGCAAATGGACCCCGAATTATGATGGCCTATATGTGGTCACGAAAGCTTTCTCAGGCGGCGCCTTGAGACTTGCAACCATGGACGGAGAGGAATTTGCCTACCCCACAAATGTTGATGTAGTCAAGAAATACTTCGCTTAAAAAAAAAAACGTCTCGGTGGACTGAGAACCCGAAAGGGCGGTCCAGGCAAAAGTTAGAGACAAAATAAAAAAAATCATCCCGGTGGATTGGAAACATCAAAGTACAATCCAGGCAAAAATTAGGGATAATGGCAAGTAACTATGTTCAACGGAGGCAAATCCCTCAGCAGCAGTTACATCACCCGTTGGAGGAAAACTCCAGTCAAGGTCATCTTCGACAGAAGCTCAGGATGCCCCGAATTCAAAGTTGGTGGAAGGATATTGGTCGTTATGTGTCAACGTAGCCCTTTTCCCTGTAAATTACCATTTTCAAGCTTTGTATATACTCTTTGGAATCACGCGTTTGGCTGATCTCCATCTTATCAATAAAATTTGAGCCCTTGTGCTTTTGTTTGTAATTCTTATTTGTTTTAGCTTTACAGAACGACGTTGTTAACATGATTAACGATTCTTGAACGAAATGAATTTACTTGTTAAAACTTTTTCTGCTTTTAAAATAAAGTCGGCAATTTCTTTTGACTGTTAAACATCAGAAGAATCTCGATCGCTTCTCCAAAGGTGTTTGAACCTCAAAGTGCAGAATCAAAGTACTCCTTTTCAGCTAGTACGCCTGAATGAAGGATCAACCATGTCAGATACCTTGTTTCGTCTGACACACCTCGGCCGAGTTCTCATCTCCTAAGCCCGATCAACGATATTCCCCGCAGGGACTATCTCTCCTAAGCAAGGTGGAATTGCTATTTTGAATCAGCGATATCTCTATACGCCCCGCGATGGCCGAGTATCCAGTCATGTTCATCTTTTAGTTTGTGTGTCGCGTCAGTTTTGTCAGCATAAACATACGTACGTCATGCATTGTTGATTTACATTCACATTTCATATTGCGTCAGTATCACTCTAGTCGGTCGTATCTCTTAGTGATAAAAGTCCTCTCAATCGAGTTGTCAGCCTTTTCCTCATCAGGAAGTGCTGTGTTTAGACAACCTCGCTCCCAGTTTATTTCTGGAAAGAAGTAGGTCCTTGACCACTTTGATAACTTGAACCTCTGAAGAACCAGAGGAACTTTCAGTCAGCATCACTCTTCGCCATTGAAGATGATGTCCTTGCTTTCCCGAATTGAGGAAAATGCACAGAGAAAGCCTCTTAAACAAAGATTCGGCAGCATACCAGTTTCGCTCCGAAAAGATCGCTGATGAAAAGTTCATCGGCACCTCAAAATTGGATCCCATCATATGGCATTTCTCCGGGAAGATCCCGAGAAAAGTATGATGTAAGCTCCCAAACGAAAACAGTCTCTCAAGAGACTCGCTTTCCCCAGTAGAATCGACAAATGGCGTCTCCAACAGAGAAGTTTGTGCAACTCTACAACTCAGACGACTGGGTTCCCCAGCAAGTCTGACATCAAAACTTTTTTCACTCAAATGGCATCTCCCCAAGAAAATTCGGCGAGAAGTTTGAAGGAAAACCACTACTAATAGCGTTCCTTGTCAAGAAATTTTATTGACAAAAGAAACTAAGACCAGTTCCTTGGTAGGAAACCAGGATTGTGGGGAAGTTTATTTCAGAAACTAAGACCAGTTCCATGGTAGGAAACCAGGATCGAGGGGAAGTTGACAAGAGAAACTAAGACCAGTTCCTTGGTAGGAAACCAAGATCGAGGGGAAGTTTTACCTTTTTTAAGCATCATTGCTTAGCATAAGAAGATGAATGCGCGTGTTACCATTCATAACCACCATCAAAATTTTGGGTATTCCGATATTTAATCCTCTTGCACCCCGAATGCCCGAATACCTTCGCCATTCACACCTCCGGGTTCAAGAAGATTAAATAGGGGCATCTGTCATACCCCAAATTTTGACCACTAAGATTTCCCATCATTGTACAAATCATCATCACACTATGGATGAACCATCATGCCTCATCAAATGCCTCAAGAGTTGTTAAGCATTCACTACAATCAAAATTAGGGTTTCAAGCCCTGTCAGAGCTTTTGACAAAGGATCAATCAAGGAATGACATGATCTTCAACTTGTCTAAACCTCTCAAACATCCACAAAGGATCAAAAGGACTCCCACTTTAAGGATTAAGCACAAAGCTGCTCCCTTCTAGGTGGATCAAGCCTCAAGATCACCAGTGTCACCAAATTAGGGTTTTGATTGACCAGGGCCTCCAGATGGAAATTTTCATCTGGGCACAAGCCAATGATCCAAAAAATAACCTAATATGCTCCATGGAACCTCATGGACCCAATCATCAAGTCAATTTGACCTCAGGGGATGCATACATCAAAAATCAGGAATTAGGGTTTCTTGACCTAATTCACCCCTAAGTTGACTTTTGGGGCAAATCATGATCCAAGACCTCAAGAGAGGGTTTGAGGGTCTCTAATAAACCAAATTGATCCATTTGGAACAATGGATTGAGCCAAGAGGTTTGAGCAACAAGTCTCAATTTCATCTGCACCACAATTAGGGTTTTAAGGGAAAAGTCAACTGTAACTTTGACTTTTGACCAAGACATGCTCCTAAACCCTAGGACATACCTCAATACACCCTATGACACCCTTGGAACATGTCCATCAAGTTTTATTTAGGTCAAGGACATGATTTCCTGAAGAATTGCACAGTTTGGAATTCATCTGATAAAAAGTCAACTGTGCACAAAAGTCAACTTTGACTTTTTGAGATTTTTCACCAAAATGGATTTTTAACCCTAAAATGATGTTTATGTATGATTTGAATCATCATTCATCAAGAAAAATCAAGAAAAGTTGGATAACTTGTAAAAGGGGTAACCATAAAAACTTAGAAAATTTTCTAAGTTAAAAATAAAGTGACAAAGGTACCAACTTTGAAGGACCATAACTCCTAAACCACAAGGCCATTTTGTTCCATCCAAAGCTTGATTTGTAGATCTCATTACCCTCTACAAAAACTTCTACTAGGCCTAACTCCAATTCATTATGGATTTTGAGTTATGAGTGAGCCAAAGTGGCTGAAAACATGAAAATGTACCATTTTCCAACACTTAGAAAAATTCTGTCCAAGACAGATTTTGTTGAAACACCAAAACTTATGAGATTTTTTCACACAGTTGCAGGCTGAATCAAGTCCAAAGTTAAACATCAATGTTGTTGCATATGTTGCCAAGAATTCAAAGAGCTCAACAGCATGAATTGATTCAACTTGAGCCAAGAAAAATCCTTGCCCAAAGTTATGCTGCTGCAGACTGTTTTGAGAAAATCAGTTTGCATGTTTGCTTGCCACACGATTTTGAGCCAAAAACTAAGGATCACTATGCCACCTGTGTTCAAACCAATCACAATGCAACTGATCCAACTAATAAATCTGAGTCAAAAGACCAAGGAATCTTCCAACTTGAAGTTCATCCACTTTGGCATATTTTGCCTTGAATTCAAAGTGCATTAATGTGGAATAGTGCATTGTCAAGGTAGCTACCCTACTCAGTCAATTTCTCTGATTAAACAACAATAAAAACATCTGAGGAATGTGGTTTTGGTCAAGGCATATCCTTGCTCTTGGGAATGGCTAGCTTGCCTTGCTTTAGAAGAAATCCTCCAAGCCAATCCATGCAAATGTGATCTGATCCAGCAGCCATTCACTATTCCTCCAAAACAAAAGTTGATCACCTATAAATAGAGGTCCCAATGGATCATTCAACTCACACCAAAGCCAGTTACAGCACTGCTTTCTCTCATTCTTTCTTAAACCTCAAGTTTTCTTGTTTTTGAGTAACCACTATCGGGTTTTGAGTTGCAGCCACAATCAATCCATTCCAATTGCTCAAACACATCACATATGATGTATTTGAGGTGTCCAAACACTTAAACACCAACTGTAACACCCCAGGCTCAAAATCATTCTTCAACCAAGCCATTATGCTTCAATTTTGCAGGTGGAGGTCTCTAGCTTGATCCAGAAGGTTTCAGAGTGTTCCAAAGCTTGCAACACACTCCATAACATCCATTGAAGCTGTAGGGATCATCAATTCACGACTGGAACACCATCTGGGCAAAGTTCCATTTCAGCTTGCATCAAGGTGAGCTCCAAACTCAAACTCCATGATGCATGCATATTTCCTCGCATGATATTTTTGCCATTTGCTTGCCATCATGTGTTGATTATTTTGCCTCAAGAAATTGGATCATAGACCTCATAACCATGCCTGTACGATTGCTTTTGCAAATTAGGGTTCATCTGTGTTCATCATGATTATTTTACTCCACACTGAAAATGAATAAAATTGGGTATTGCCATCTTATTCCTTGTGAAAAAATGCACGAGTTTGGTGTTTGAATCATGTCCAATGGTTGAGAGATGAGTGAGATATGGTGCTTCACGCACGAGCTCGAGGAAGAAGATGGCCATGGCGCCATTCTTCAGAAAATCCAACAAGTTTGATTTATATTTTTCACTTGCCATGTTATTAATGAACTGGTATTGCGCCCCAGCGGTTCATCAGCTGGTTTTGTGAGTATTGGCAAGCGAGAGGTCTGGGGTTCGAATCCCCCTCGCCCCAGACTTCTTTTTACCACTTTTTCATTTTGTTATTTTTCATATTATTATTTTTAATGATTTGAAAAATTAATAACTCCTTCAATTTTTATCATTTTTTATTGGTTCTTTTTGCAACAATTCACAAAAATGTTGAAATATTTTATTCCACCAAAAAAATTAAATTTATATTATTTATTTAATATAATTAGTATTTTGTGAATAAATTCGTTTTTAATTGTTTTTAAATATTCTAAAAATGAATATTTACTTTGAAAATCAAAACCTAATGAGTTTAAATATTCCTTGTGATTATCCCTCATTTTTTTCAAACCTTAAGCAAAATCATAAGTGGATTATTCAAATTTATTTTGAATTTTTGTTTGATTTTCTTTAAATATTTATTTTTAAAGATTAAAATTAGGGTTTTTTTTTTGTTCAACCTCATAAATCATTTTCAAAAACACTTGGGCCTCTATTAGAGTGTAAGACCCAACACCCTTGTACAGAAAACCTTTTTGGGCCTCATTCGTTGTATAAGTCCCCCTGTACATTTTCAAATAAACGGCACAATCGTCGCCTTTTTTTAAATAAACCTTTGGGCCTCTCCTTGAGCTATAAGACTCATTCAAACACTTTTTGGGCCTCTAATAGAGTGTAAGACCCAATCCTTTCTTAACCAAAACATTTTGGGCCTCAGTGCATTGTATAAGTCTCGATACCGTCAAGAACAAACGGCGCGATCGTCGCCTTTCAAAATAACCTTTGGGCCTCTCCTTGAGCTATAAGACCCATTCAAACACTTTTTGGGCCTCTATTAGAGTGTAAGACCCAACCCCCTTATGTACAGAAAACTTTTTGGGCCTCATTCGTTGTATAAGTCCCACTGTACATTTTCAAATAAACGGCGCGATCGTCGCCTTTTAAAAACCACCTTGGGCCTACCCTCGAGTAGTAAGACCCATTTCTTTTCTCAAAATATACTTGGTCCTCTAATAGAGTGTAAGACCCAATCCCCTTTTAACCAAAACCATTTTGGGCCTCACTTATTGTATAAGTCCCTCTACGTTAAAAGGAAACCTCGGTGCGGTCGTCGCCTTTTTAAAACAACCTTGGGCCTACCCTCGAGTAGTAAGACCCATTCCTTATCAAAATATACTTAGACCTCTATTAGAGTGTAAGACCCAACCCCTTTTGTACAGAAGACCTTTTTTTTGGGCCTCAGTCACTTGTATAAGTCCCTCTGTACAAATTCAAACAGTGCGCTCACTGATAAAACCCTGGGCCTCTCCTTGAGCTGTAAGCCCCAAATCTTTCTTTTCAAAGCACTTTCTCCTTTGATTTTGAATATAATATTGTTTTTAATCTTTCTTTGTTGAACAACTAACCAAACAGCATGGAAGCTCTACAACCGAGTAAGTGGTTATTGCTTTCATTTACCGCTTTCATATACATATAACTGTATTGTGGGGCTGTTTCACTGTAAGTCTTCTTTCATAAACTCATATCAACTGTGTAATAATAGTATAGATATTTCGAGTTTCCCCGACAACTACGTCTAGAACTAGGTGACGCCGTTTCGTTTATTCGTAGAAATAGACAACTAGATCCCCAATAGGATCACCAGATACAGTCTTCTCTTTGGCTGTCCTCATTAGGAATTGTCAAGAAACTCTACTCCCCAAAGATGAATGTCTTCTCCGTGAATGGCATCTTTGAGTTTCTTCCAAATTCTCAAACTTTCCTGACTTGATCTATTCCTTGTGAATAGCTTGCCTTGAATTTCTCGGGGTTTAGGGACCCATGGGCTTCTTAAAAGCATCGGCCTCTTCTTGGGCATTGTACAAGGACCCACAGGCTTCCTAAAAGCAACCCCGCCTCCTCTTGGGCTTAGTACAAGGACCCTACGGCTTCTTAGAAGTATTCACAGCCTCCTCTTAGGCTTCGTATAATGATCTCTTCCTCCAGGAATGATAGCCTCCTCTTGGGCTTCGTACAAGGACCCCTCGGCTTCTTAAAAGTTTCCAGCCTCCTCTTAGGCTTCGTACAAATTGTCCCGATGACCTCCTAGAGGTATAGGAACAGAACTTAGTCATCGGCCTAGAGCAGTACTTTCATAGTGTCTACTACTGTTTCTCAAAGCATAGTACAAAAGATGGAACTCTAGACTTGGACAGTCTAATCTCTTTGAGTCTCAAAGACATTCTCAAGCACCCTTCAAAAAAATAGGAAGGAAACCCGTAGACTCGGACAGTCTAAATACCCTTCGGATTTCCCGATTCCTTAAAGAACATGAATAACCCGGATCCTTGAATCGAATACCTGAGTACAGTGTTGCTCATATAAGAACCGATTTTCTCTTTCAAAATCAGTATATTGGACCTGTCACTCAACTGAAACAGTCATACTAGCCTCCTCTTGGGCTTTGTACAATGATTCTCCCCAGCGGAGTCAAACAACGTTTAGCCTCTCTCTCGGGCTTTGTAGGAGACACACAAAAGACTCTCTTGTTGAGTCAAATAGCCTTAATCTCGGGCTTCGTACGGGATACAAAAGACTCTCTTGTTGAGTCAAATAGCCTTCATCTCGGGCTTTGTACGAGATACCAAAAGATTCCCTCGTTGAGTCAAAACCTTTTAGCCTCTTTCTCGGGCTTTGTACGAGACACATATTAGCCTCCTCTTAGGCTTTATATAAGAAAACCACTGGTTGATCCAATCAACCTTTTAGCATCAAAGCTGTGCCTTGTTCACGGTACACAAACATCAACAACTCCTTTCCCTTCATCTAATCGCTGTAAGCGGCAAGCCTCTGGATCATCTACATCCATGCCACTGTCCCTCTTTTAGCATGAGAAATTCCTAAGGAAAGATGGCATTGCTCTACACTGAGTTAAAGTCTTCTCCTTCAGGTTAAAATCCCTTATAAAGGAAATTATGGCATTGCTAGGATCCGCGTATCCCGGTTAAAGTAATTCTCCTTTATAAGCCGTCACCCAACAGTAGTGACAAACAACTCCCTCTTTAGAGATGACAAATTCTCTCTAAAATTGAGACTTTTTAGCTTCATATCTTGGGCTTTGAACAAGATACAAATAAACACTTCAGCTTCACATCTTGGGCTTTGAACAAGATACAAATCACCTTTCGCTTCACGTCTTGGGCTTTGAACAAGACACCAAAACAACCACTTCCTCCCATAGAATAGGAGGAACTACGAATGCTCTGATTTCCCTGTTTCGGTAAACGGGAATACGTAGGCATAAGATCGAAAGAAAAGATCTTAGCGAGCACACTAAACAAAAACCCAAATCCCATATCTCCATCAATCAAAAAGCAGTAATTCAAAAACATCAGTCCTAAACATCCTAATCCTTGTTCCCCACCAGAAGGCTTCTGCCTAGATAAAAGAGAGAAACCGTATTGGCGAAAATACAAATAACCAGTACAAAGGCCCCCCCACATTGATAGCATTCGTAACCTAATAGACCGCTGTTTAAACTCAGTATGCAAGCAGGGTTAATTGGAGACATCTATTTCCCTTCCTTATTCAGCTCACAATAGGATAAAAAATGAATCGACCTGTAGTTTTAAGCTCAACCGCAGAGAGCGACCAGCGCTTAAGAACCGCGTCCAAAATCGCTCGCTACAGGAAGTTTACCCTTTTTTAAGCATCATTGCTTAGCAAAAGAAGAAGGATGCGTGAACTGCCATTCTTAACCACCATCAAAATTTCGGGTATTCCTATTTTAATCCTCTTGCACCTGGAATGCCCAGATACCTTCGCCATTCACACTTTCGGGTCCAAGAAGATTAAATAGGGGCATCTGTCATACCCCAAATTTTGACCACTAAGATTTCCCATCATTGGGCAAATCATCATCACAATATGGATGAACCATCATGCCTCATCAGTCTCTCCAAAGATGGGTGAGCATTCACTACTATCAAACTTAGGGTTTCAAGCCCTCTCTAAGCCTTAGGCAAAGGATCAATCAAGAATTGACATGATCTTTAACTTGTCTAACCTCTCAAACATCCACAAAGGATCAAGAGGACTCCCACTTCAAGGATTAAGCACAAGGCTGCTCCCTTCTAGGTGGATCAAGCCTCAAGATCGCCAGTGTCACCAAATTAGGGTTTTGGTCGACCAGGGCCTCCAGATGGAAATTTTCCTCTGGGCATGAGCCAATGCTTCAAGGCATGACCTAAGATGCTCCAAGGGACATCATGAACCCAATCATCAAGTCAATTTTGCTTCAGGGGATGCATTCACGAAAAATCAGGAATTAGGGTTTCTTGACCTAATTCACACCCAAGTTGACTTTTGGGACAAATCATGAGCCAAGACCTCAAGAGATGATTTGAAGGTCTCTAACACATCACATTGATCCATTTGCAATAATGGATTGATCCAAGAAGTTTGAGCAACAAGTTTCAATTCCATCAGAACCACAGTTAGGGTTTCGCAAAAAAAGTCAATTGTATCTTTGACTTTTGACCAGGACATGCTCGCAAACCCTAAGACATGATTCAATACACCCTATAACACCTATGAAATTAATCCATCAAGTTTGATTTAGGTCAAGGACTTGATTTCATAAAGGATCGCACAGTTTGGAATTCATCTGACAAAAAGTCAACTGTGCATAAAAGTCAACTTTGACTTTTTGAGATTTTTCACAAATATGGTTCTTTGATCCTAAAATGATGTTAATGTGTGATTTGAATCATCATTCATCAAGAAAAATCAAGAAAAGTGGGATAACCTGTAAAAGGGGTAACCATAAAAACTTAGAAATTTTTCTAAGTTATGCAACAAAGTGGCTAGGGTACCAACTTTGGAGGATCATAACTCCTAAACCATAAGGCCATTTTTTTCCCATCCAAAGCTGGATTTGTAGCTCTCATTACCCTCTACAAAAGCTTCAACTACCTCTCATTCCAATTCCCCATAGATTTCAAGTTATAGAATGATCAAAATCGAGAAAAGTGAAAATGTCACTTTTTTCCAACACTTAGTGAAATTTTCACTAAGTCAGAATCTGCCTTCACTTTTTTCCAAATGTAGGGGCATTTTTCACTTGGATCCAAAAAGTATCAAAGCCAATTATGATCAAACAGTTATTGTATCATATGATGGCTTTCCAAAATGGCCAAGAACTCCATCAAATTCCACTTGAGCCATGAGATATGACAATGGCAATATGCCTTGATGAAAACTGCCAAGGCTAGGCAGAATTTTGCACTTTTGCTTGATTTGGCAAAATCATATAATTCCAAGCCTTGTCATCACTTTGGAAACATCTTAGGATCAAATCTAAAGGGAACAAACACTGATCCAAACCTCCAAAGTCTTTGGAACAAGAAGTAGCATGCCAAACCTAGAAATCCCTAAAAGAGGGACAAGACTCTAATTTTGGATTGGAGCATTTAATGGATGCACCAAGGTGGCATGGACTGACACATTTGCAACTGAATTCAGTCAAGAATGACCCAACAACTAGGGAACCATAGCTCTGTGCTCTAACCTCTAGTCAATGGCTAGAGGAGACTTGGATTCCTATTGATCAACATTGGTCAAACCTCTGCTGCAGTTGCCATTCATTATTGATCCCAAAAAAAACTTGCTCTACTATAAATAGAGCTCATTTGTGCTCAGTTTGAGTACACCAAAGCCATCAAACAGATGTTTTCCTCAAAATCACATTCTTTAGGCAAAAATACCTTCTTTAGCAAGGTAACTCTGAGTTTTTGAGTTAGAGAGCATTTCCATCATAACGCATGATCCAAACACATCCAATATGTCATATCTAAGTTGTCCAAACTCACACAAGTGCCCTGTAACACAAAAATCACAAAGTCACATCTCAAAACCTCAAAATAGGTCTTTTGTGCATTTTTCAAGCCATGTCTTGATTCAGTCACTTTCCAAACCAGATAAAACCTCAAACACACTCCAAATATCATCCTTGAACTGTCCCAAATGGCTCCCAACATCTGGAACACCATTTAAGAGAGTTTTTATTTTGGCCATTTTAACCCCTTTTGCAAGAAAGGGCCAGTTTTTGTTTTTGCAGGTTCCAGCTGATTCCAATCATCCTAAAAGCTTCTAAGGGATCATTTGACAGTGTCCAAAGCATCAAACCATTTCTGGAACAAGAAACTTGGCAGATTGCACAAAAGACTCCAAAGCTCAAAAAGAGGTAAGCATCATAACTTGAACTTTCCAAAATATGCATTGCTTTGAGGTCCACTTATCATGCACATCTTGTACATGTTATATGTGTTGTGTTTGCACCAAATTGTCATGCAATCCTTGCCTATATCATGAGATAGCACATAAAATGCAATTAGAGGCCTATTTCAAAACCACTATCGGATTTTAAAATAGGGACATGATCTGAAAAAAACACCACCACCATTGGATTCCTTGAGAAAGTTTTAGGCAGGATAGACCTAAATTTTGTCTCAATCCATGGATAGACCTAATTATTTTTTTATTGGTTCTTTTTGCAAAAAATCACAAAAATGTTAAAATATTTTATTCCACAAAAAAATCAGATTTATATTATTTATTTAATATAATTAGTATTTTTGTGAATAAATTCCTTTTTTATTGTTTTTAAACATTTAAAAGTGAATATTTACTTGGAAAATCAAAACCAATTGAGTTTTAATTCATCTTGTGATTAATCCCTCATTTTTAAAACCTTAAACAAAAATCACAAATGGTTTATTCAAACTTATTTGGTATTTTTATTGGATTCTCTTTAAATATTTACTTTTAAAGAAAAGCAAAAATTAGGGTTTCTTTGATTTTCACTCTCACAAAACAATTTTTGGGCCTCTAATAGAGTGTAAGACCCAATCCCTTTTTGACAAACCTTTTTGGGCCTCAGTGTATTGTATAAGTCCCGATACCGTCAAAAAGTTTGGCGCGCTCGTCGCCTTTTTTAACAAAAACCCTGGGCCTCTCCTTGAGCTGTAAGCCCCATCATTTGTACAAAAATGAAACAATTGTTGGGCCTCTAATAGAGTGTAAGTCCCAATCCCCTTTTAACCAAAACAATTTTTGGGCCTCAGACATTGTATAAGCCCCTCTGCGTTAAAAGAAAATCTCGGCGCGGTCGCCATTTCAAAACAAAACCTTGGGCCTCTCCTTGAGCTGTAAGCCCCACCACTTATATAAAAATAAACTTTTGGGCCTCTTGAGAGAGTGTAAGACCCATCCTTTTGTACAGAAAACCTTTTGGGCCTCAGTCACTTGTATAAGTCCCTCTGTACAAATTCAAAACAACGGTGCAATCATTGTTAAAACCTTGGGCCTCTCCTTGAGCTGTAAGCCCCAACAATCTTTTCAAAGCACTTTCTCCTTTGATTTTGAATATAATATTGTTATCAAAGTTTTCTTTGTTGAACAACTAACCAAACAGCATGGAAGCTCTACAACCGAGTAAGTGTTTACCCGCTTTCTTTATCCGCTTTCATATATATATATATATATAACTATATTGTGGGGCTGCTCACTGTAGGTCTTCTTTCACAAACTTTTATATACCTGTCATATATCCACTGTGTAATACTAGTATAGTTATTTAGAGTTTTCCCCGGCAACTACGTCTAGCACTAGGTAAAGCCCTGTTGATCGCTCTTAAATACAGTCAAAACTAGATCCCCCTAGGATTACCAGACACAATCTTCCCTCCTCTTGGGGTTAAACAATATGGAGATGTGAAAGGCAGATTCTTTTTGAACCCTTTCTAAGATTGTCACCCTTAGAAGTTGTCAAAGAGACTCTACTCCCTAGAGATGATCTTTTCTCCGTGAATAGCATCTCTTGAGTTTCTTCCAAATTCTCGTACTTTCCTGGCTTGATCTATTCTCCGTGAATGGCATGTCTTGAACTTCTCGGGGTTTGGGGACCCACAGGTGTCACTCCCGAGGATTTGCATCCATGGTACGAACGTAAAAGTGGCACGGAAAATAGAGTCGCCAGCAATGTGTATTTATCCCAAGAGAGGGAAAGGAAACACTGCGTAAAACTGAGGGAAGGGAAAGAGCATGGTCTCACGACCAATAGAAACGGGTAAGGGAGTCAGTTACGCGAAGGGAAGGTATTAGCACCCAACACATCCATCGTACTCGACGGGATCCATTCTTGTTGTCTCGATCAAAGGGTGTCGTCGTCTGAAGCTCCACTGCTACTGGACCGGAGAAGGAACGAGAACGGAAAGAACGGAGAAACGAAGAAGAAAAGAAAAAAGAAGTGACTCGATAGGACGTCCTCGGAGTCCTAGGCCTACGTATTCCCTCGAGAACAGGAAAATCAGAGTCAACGTAGTTCGGACATGAACTAAGGGGGGAGGTTGCTCACCAAGACATCGCCGTCTTGTGCCTATGTATCCTCAATCAGACTAAAGAGAGGAAATCAGAGCAGTCGTAGTTCGACCTAACGAGGTCGGTTAGTGTTTTTTATGAGCGACGTTAAGTTCGCATCCGGCAGTTAGGGTCGATGCCTGTTTGCGACGTGACGGAAAGTAACGTGCCCCTTTTCTGAAAATGAGTTTGAAACTTAGCAATCCCGAAGGATAAAAAGATTTGAGTTTGTTTTTTTTTGTTTTTTGGACAGAAGTGATTTAAGTTAGTTCATAACTTGCATTGCACCGAAGTCTATGATGTAGGAACGAATGCTTAGCAAATCGTTCCAAAATGGAATGTCCACTAAACACCCTATAAAAATGAGAGGAAACCCCTCATTCCTCACTTCCCACATTCAAGGCTCATGCGCAATACACGTTAATTTTATTAAGTGTTTTAGAAGTGTTAAGAGATCAGAAAAGAAGACTCAAAGGAAAAGAAAACACTAAAGGGAAACTAAATGATCCTAATGTTATCATGCAAAGGTGGCCCTATAATTGAGTTTGAAAGGGGAAACATCTACCTAAGTTAGCATGCAAAGCGGAAGCCTAATGCTAATCCTACTCCAAGCTTAATCGGAAATTAAGTTGGACTAGGTAGCTCTAAGGGAGTGAATCCAAGACTTAAACAAGTCTTGAGATCCGTGGGAAGAGAAAGAGTGAAAGAGAGGTATAAGATGAGAAATAAGATGGGGCAGCAAGCACATCATAATCATCATATCCAAATCACAACATTAAACACGCTTCAAAGATCATACAAGAACATCTCAAGTATACAAGTGAAAGCACACAAGAAAGGATGCAAGTAAACTTGCATAAGAAGTACAATTAAGCATCAATGAACCTCACACCAAAATGAAATAGATAAAGTAAGATGAAGACGGAACCAAGTCAGAACTTAAGACATCTCATGATCTATCAATTCAAGCACACAAAAGTATTTCACATCATGATGCATTATGAGCCAAAGAAGCAACAAAACATTTGATAATGATATGCATTATACAAATCATCCCAAAATGAACATGCGAAGTAAAAAACCAAGTAATGAACTCGAGGGGGCAGTAGCATATGCATTAACAACATACCAAGATCAAAATCAAATCACATAAGATGAATCATTAAGCAACACATTCAAAACATGCATCAAAGTTAATCAAAACATCCACTTATCATTCATGCAAGCAAACCAAAGGACATGTGAAGCAAAGAGTGAGAACATGTCACATAAAGCAACTTAAACCAAAAGGTTCAGAACCTCTAACATGTCATTCCAGTCAAACAAAAGGCCTCATGCATTGGTTGTATCAAACAAGGAAACATTTCACAAGATTAAGTCAAACATGCCATTGAATTCAAGTCAAAACATCATCAACTTAGAAAATCAAAATCAAATAGGAAAATGGATCAATGAGGATGACTCTAAAGCCATAAACAAGCTCAAACAGAATAGGATCACACCATATAATCATTTCAAGTATCAATCAATCACAAGTAAACAAATGCACTCAAACTAGGTCAAGTGTCTAAGCATGCCTCAACCAAATTCAAACCACAAGTAAAAATCAACCAAAAATAGTAAAGTGGTTTAATAATTTCCCAAAAAATAATCAAAGGCAATTTTAAACATCCAATTAACAAGTGCAAAAAGATTGGAACATAACTAGCTTAATAGCATGTTCAAAAGTGCTTCACAAGTCAAGATATGCACATAACCGAACAAAGATCGAGGGTCCATAAAAGTTGAATGGAAAGTCACTAAAAGTAACTCAAACCATCATCAAACCAGTATCAAAACAATCTCATATCAAGTTCTAAGAATGACAAAAAAAATCAGCTTCATAAGGATGAGCAAAGTCACAAAACATAAGCATGAATCACATGAATAAGCATGGAAGACACTTTGGAAAAGAAAACCAGAATTAATTATGAAAATAAATGGAAAATAAAAATAAAATTCATGGAAAATTAAATAAGACATCAAAATACACACATGATTTTTTTTAGAATTGTTTTATATAATAAAGTATTTTTAATAATTAAAAAAGAAACGAAAATAAAAAAAGAAAAATAAAAGGAGTGTTAAAATGGAGGTGGTGTGTTAGCAAGGAAAGGAACAAGGCCACGGTTTGGGCCTGGACGTGGGGGTGTGGGAAGAAAGGGCTGCGCAGGCCCAGGGAAATGACAATGTATGTTCAGATTTTTTTGAAATAAAAAGGAAAGGAAAATTGAATGAAGAAAAGTTATGTCAACTAATATCAATGGGTCATATAAACTTTAAGTTACTACAAGACAAAAACATAATATTAGTCCACACCAACCAGCCACGTCATCTCATCTTCTACATGCATGCAAGTTCAGCCCACGTGAATAGTAATCTGCAGCAACCCTCCACCGCCGGAAAAAAAACGCAGTCCAGCAGGCCACCGCCGCCGCCGGCTGGCGCGGCTGGAACACCGCCATGAGTACACTCCCCCCCCCCCCCCCCTCAATTTTTCGCGTAGATCTAAAAAATGATGCTAGTTTATGCTCAAACGGACTATTTTTCGAGATATTCACACAAACTTAAAGTGCATCTAAACTAAAACAAACTAGTTTCAAGACTTTCAGGCATGGAAAATGAAAAATAAACATAGATCAGGAGTTATGAGAAAGAGATAAGCATAATAACATCAAGAAATTTGGGAAAGCTCACGAAGTTACCGACACCGCCGCGAACAACGTGCTTCTAAGATGAGCTTTTTTCTCCTTCTTCAGGACTCCATTTGATCTGGTTCTTTTTGCTACGGCTCCCTCACACTTATTACTTGAGATCTTGGTAGAAAAAGAGTGCTGAAGTTGCTTGTATTCTCCACACGAAGGCTAAAACCAGAGTTGTTTGGTCATAATTTTGACAGAATTTTTTTGGCTTTTCAAGCTTTTTCAATGCAGTGGGATGGCTCTCTATTTATAGAGGGATTATTTCTAGGGTAGGAATAAGGAGTGGAAATGAAGCAAGAGGTTTGTGGTTTGTTATTTTGCTTTGGGAGAGAGAAAGAGAAAAATTACACATGAAGGGTGGTGGCTTGGATGTAGGCTTGGGACCAAGGCCATGTGCATTTGTTTTAGGGTTGGATGATGGTGCAAAATTCGTGTGGTGTGAGCTGGAAATGATTCTACTTGCTGAGCACGTTTAAAATTCAAAAATGTACATATCCTCTTTTGGTGATATTCTTAAAAAATGACTATTTACATGGCATGATGGTTTGACCATTTATGGTAATGTTTTGAGTGGTGTTTTGGAGTGAACAAGTGATGAATATGTGCTGCTTGAAAGGGTTACCAAATGCATAGCAATATGGTATAAAAAACATGCTTGACATAATTCCATCAAACCCACCTTGCACCATCACAACTTGATGAATTTCAATCCATTTCAAGAGATCTTTTATTCAATGCAAAGCATGAAGATTATGGAGCATTTTTCATTTGGACATCATCTTGAAATAATACTTGGAAAATGGAGGAAAAATGCCATGAAATCATGTCCACAAATATGTCATCAAAAGGAAACTTAGAAAAATTCTAAATCATGAATTAAACATTTTGTGACACCATCTTTTAAGCAACATAACTTTCACCACAATGATCCAAATGACACAAACTTGGATTCTTTGGAAAGAGGGGATTGCATTCTACAACATTCATGTTGGAGATTTATCATGATAAAGCTTGGAAGTCATTCAAAAGTGAGCATGAACATGAGTGCACAAAACTGTCCAAGAATAACTTAGAAAAAATTCTAAGTTTTCACATTTTACAACTTGAAACCTTGGACTTTAAGAAACCATATCTCTCTCAAAAATGATCCAAATGGGATAAACTTTACATGGTTGGAAAGCTTAGAACAAGCTCTATAACTTTCATGTGAAAAATATTTCCAAATGGAGCTTGCATCATGGTACAAAATGGCCATGAAGATGACTGGTTCAAGTTTAGAAATTTCCAAAAATATAAAGTTCTCAAAACCTAGTTCCTTCCAAAAATGGCAACTTTTCAACTTTCTTGATTTTTCACGAATCTTTGAACATATCTTGATAAAATCTCATCCATGGATCATATTTGACTTGAAAATCATGATGTTGACCTCAAAAAGTCAGGAGTTGACTTTTTCACTACACTGTTGACTTTATCTCCAATTCTCCTGATTTTCAATCTTCTGATCAATTGAAATCCTTCTGAACCAAATTGATGGACAACTCTCCAATCCTAGACACTTAGGGACATGAGGAATACCATTGAATTAAGTCTTGCCCAAAATATCAGAAATAAATTGATTTTATGGGAAACCCTAGTTTTGATGCCCTTAGTCTAAGAGGAATCAGCACATCCTCCAAATCCAAATTCCTCTGAGTATGATGTGTATCCTGTCAGACAATGATGAGATGTGCCATTTGGTGATGATAAAAACTCAAAGATCTTTCCCATTGGAGAGTAAAACCCAAGAATCTTAAAACCCTAATTTGAACCATCATGCTAGGAGAGTGTGATTCCCTTGAAACTTCTTGTCAATTGTGATCTTTAGATGAGGTAATGGACCAATTGGGATGCCCTAAGGCCCAAGGCTTCTTTGTGACCCAAGTAATGATGATGTCAAGAACCATCTTTCCTCTTAGCCCCTTGGACAAAACACATGAACTTTTGCTGAAACCATAGAAAACATCTTCTTCTGGTGAATGAGGTTAGATACCTTGATCCCATGCTAAGAACCAATGATATGCAAAGATGATAATGCAAGAATGAAATGAAACATAAGCCAGTTAGTGCTAAAAGTAAGAGGGAAAATTTTGAGGTGTTACAGCTGCCCCGAGGGTATGGAAGCAACGGCTTTCAGACAATCGGGTTACACGGAGATTGAATACCAAAATAACCTGGAAATTTGCAACCTGTGGGGATAATGAAATAGAGTGTTTGCCAGCCGAAGGTGGACCATGCTGGGAAGACAAGACCGGCCGAAGGCGGGCTAACCAACAAAACAATACGAGGACGACCAAAGGCGAACTCGAAAAGGAAGACCGGCCGAAGGCGAACTACCCAACAAAAGAATACGAGGACGGCCGAAGGCGAACTCGAAAAGGTAGACCGGCCGAAGGCAGACTATCCAACAAAAGAATACGAGAACGGCCGAAGGCGAACTCAAAAAGGAAGATCGGCCAAAGGCGGACTAACCAACAAAATAATACAAGGACAGCCGAAGGCGAACTCGAAAAGAAAGACCAAGCCGAAGGTGGGCTTTCAAAGAAAGACTATGCCGAAGGTAGACTTTTAAACAAAGGGTACGAGGACGGCCGAAGGCGAACTCGAAAAGAAAGACCAAGCCGAAGGTGGGCTTTCAAAGAAAGACTATGCCAAAGGTAGACTTTCAAACAAAGGATACGAGACCATGCCGAAGGTGGACTCGAAAAGAAAGACCAAGCCGAAGGTAGACTTTCAAACAAAGGGTAACATGAGGCCAAGCCGAAGGTGGACTTGAAAAGAAAGGCCAAGCCGAAGGTGGACTTTACTGGGGAGAACAAGATAACAGCGGGTGCGAGGACGGGCGAAGGCGAACTCGAGAAAAGATAAAGACCAAGCCGAAGGTGGACTTTCAAAGAAAGACTATGCCGAAGGTAGACTTTCAAACGAAGGATACGAGACCATGTCGAAGGTGGGCTCGAAAAAGAAAGACCAAGCCGAAGGTGGGCTTTCAAAGAAAGGCTATGCCGAAGGTAGACTTTCAAACAAAAGATACGAGACCATGCCGAAGGTGGACTCGAAAAATAAAGACCAAGCCGAAGGTGGGCTTTCAAAGAAAGACTATGCCGAAGGTAGACTTTCAAACGAAGGATACGAGACCATGCCGAAGGTGGACTCGAAAAAGAAAGACCAAGCCGAAGGTGGGTTTTCAAAGAAAGACCATACCAAATAGGATAAATCTACTGGGGATAACAAGATAACAGCGGGTGCGAGGACGGCCAAAGGAGAACTCGAGAAAAGAGAAAGACCAAGCCGAAGGTGGACTTTTAAAGAAAGACTAAGCCGAAGGTAGACTTTCAAACAACAATATGTAGAATCGACAGTTCTACAAAGATGACTCCACCGAGGAAAAGAGAAATCTAAACAGACAACTCTGCGGGGGAATATAGGAAGGACCAACAAGAAGGACGAATCCACTGGTTGCGGTGTAGTGTAAAACAACGTCTCCTGAATTTTGTTACTTTCTGCTGGGGAGAGAATCGGATAAAGGATATCAAACCTGGCTTATGCTTCGAATGCATATGTTTGAATTTTCCTATGGCGTAATGCTCCATACGAAATGGAAATGCTACTCGTTTGGGAGGATGCCATGCAAAAATGCTTATGCAATGCAAAAGAGACATCTCAGCAAAATAAATGCTGAAGACAAAGGCAACTCCACCGGGGATGACAAACTAAATTGTCCTCTAAAATAAGAGACCCTGCTGAGAAAAACTTCACTCTGCTGAGGAAGATCCTGATCACAAACTCTGCTGGATATGAAAACTCCGAGATAAGATCCACTCTGTTGGAGATGGATAAAAACGAATATTGAAGATGGAACCCAAAGAGAAATTCTCTCCGCTGGGGATTACCAATGACGTTTACCTGGATCTGAAAAGAATGCCAATAACAATTGGACTTAAGACTTGCTGGGGATTTCAACTGCTGTTGAATAAACCACTGAGAGGATCACCACCAAACTCTGCTTGGGGAGACAAGTCAATAATTTTGAACCTGCTTGGGAGATGATCTTACCTTTACCCTGCTGGGGAATATCAGTCAATACCAGCAAATTTGCTTGGGGAACGGTAGATGATGACATCAACTCTGCTAGAAGGTAACATCAAGCTTACCCAGCTGAGGGGACTAACTCATACCGTTGCTGGTGAGAAAAACATTTCTTGACTATCTGAGTGCTCATACCCTGTGGGGAAAATAACATCTTTACCCAAAGAAGATATTCCATAAGTCTCCTGCCGGGGATGCATCAACATCAACTTCTAATTGTTTGCTGAGAAAGTGATGAATCTATCACAACTCTAGCTGGGTAATTAATCTTCTGTACTCTACTGAGGAAGATAATTCTCGACACTATGGCTGGGAAAACAACAACCTGCTGAGGAGGATGAACTTTTCAATGTCGAGGAGAGTAGCTCTACTGGGGAAGAACAAACCTGTTACCCTGCAAACAAAATCAACAGAAAGTTCTATATGCAAAAAGGCTACTCCTACTACCATTACAACGACCGTTGCCTAAGCAATTTCCACTATTTTCTGATATGCTTCGCAAAGCCTAACATTTTCGCATGCAATGTTTTATCAAAATATCGGACAATTTTCACAAACAAAACAGTAAAAGCAAAAACACAAATGGAAAGCTTTTTGAGTAAAAATGAAAATTTTATTGAATGAGTAGGCATGTAAATAGGCGTTTACATTTGGAAGCAATTCCTGAAAAGAGGTAATTGCACAAAAGAAATAAAAGAAAATACACATGTCGGCAATGTGGGGAACATATATCCACCATGATTCAATTCAGCTATGACCCAATATGCCTCGCTTATCCGCAGATGCTTTGGCCTTCGAAAAGACTGACTGGACTAATTCATTTCCTTCAAAATTGCCGTATATCAAAAGTGTTCACAGATCAAATGCAGGTCATAGCCTTTGCTTTTAAAATCCCTAACTTTTGCCTGGATCGCCCTTTTCGGGTTTTCAATCCACCGGGATACCCATTTTTGCCAAAGTTGCCTTTTCAGGTTTTCAACCTTGCGGGTTTATTTTTTTCTTTTTATCCCTAATTTTTGCCCGAACCCTTTCTTTTTATGGTTCGCTGGGATGCCCCTTTTTTGCCTGGACTTTCTTTTTGTGTCCAGCGGGTCTCTTTTATGTAAAGTATTTTTTGACTACGTCTGCGTTCACAGGGGATGTAAAATCTTCGCCATCCATAGTTGAGAGTAATAAGGCTCCACCAGAGAAAACCTGTCTTACTACATATGACCTATCGTAGTTTGGAGTCCATTTGCCCCTGTGATCTGTTTGAGGAGGAAGGATCCTTTTCAAAACCAATTCACCAGCCTGAAAACACCGAGGGCACACTTTCTGATCAAAGGCTTTCTTCATCCTGCTCTGATACAACCGACCATGTGCAATGGCTGCTAATCTCTTTTCTTCAATAAGGTTCAGCTGATTCAATCTGGAACGCACCCACTCAGCTTCATCAAGCTTCACGTCTGCCAGAATTCTTAAAGAAGGAATCTCAACCTCTAATGGTAGAACTGCTTCCATACCATATACCAGTGAGAAAGGAGTTGCCCCAGTCGATGTGTGTACCGAAGTACGATAACCATGTAAAGCATAAGGCAGCATCTCATGCCAGTCTTTATAGGTCACTACCATTTTCTACACAATCTTCTTGATGTTCTTATTTGCTGCTTCAACGGCCCCATTCATCTTCGGACGATAGGGAGAAGAGTTGTGATGTTCAATCTTAAAGCTCTGACATAACTCCTTCATCATCTTATTATTCAAATTTGAACCATTATCAGTAATGATTCTCTCCGGGACTCCATACCGGCATATGATGTCTTTCTTGATAAATCTGGCTACCACTTGTCTGGTGACGTTGGCAAATGAGGCTGCTTCTACCCACTTCGTGAAGTAATCGATTGCAACCAAAATGAAACGATGCCCATTGGAAGCAGTCGGCTCAATCTTTCCGATCATATCAATGTCCCACATGGCAAAGGGCCAAGGTGATGATAACACATTCAGAGGAGTAGGCGGCACATGCACCTTATCTGCATAAATCTGGCATTTGTGACATTTCCAGGCGTATTTGAAACAACCGGACTCCATAGTCATCCAGTAATACCCCGCTCTCAACAGCTTTCTAGCCATAGCATGCCCATTGACATGGGTACCGAAGGAACCTTCATGAACCTCTTCCATTAACAGGCTTGCCTCATGTTCATCAACATAACGTAGCAAGACTATGTCAAAGTTTCTCTTGTATAACACATCATCCTTGTTCAGAAAGAAATTTCCTGCCAACCTCCTCAGAGTCTTCTTATCTTTGGTGGATGCACCCTCTAGATACTCCTGACTCTTCAGAAAAACCTTAATATCATGATACCAAGGTTTGCCATCTGACACATCTTCAATTGCAAACACAAAAGCTGGTATATCCAGACGCATGATTCTAATCGAAGGAGTTTCATTCCAACGATTCACCTTATACATCGAAGACAATGTTGCCAACGCATTATCCATCTGATTCTCTAACCGGGGTATATGATGAAAGTCAACTCTGTCAAAGAAAGGTAACAACCTTCTGGCATAGTTGTTATAAGGCACCAAGTTCACTTGACGAGTCTCCCATTCACCTGTAATCTAATTAACTACCAACGCGGAATCACCATAAACATCGAGGTTCTTGATTCTCAAATCAATTGCTTCTTCTAACCCCATAATGAATGCTTCATACTCCGCCTCATTGTTGGTGCATACGAACGCTAACCGGGCAGTAAAAGGTATATGAGAACCTTTTGGAGTCGTAATGATTGCCCCGATTCCATTGTCGTATGAGTTAACAGCCCCATCAAAGACCAGCTTCCATTGGGACCCAATTTTTGGTCCTTCATCAGGTAGAGGCTCTTCACAATCCTTCATCTTCAGACTTCATCGGTTGATAATCCTCAATTGGCTGCTCAGTAAGATGTTCTGACAAAACACTTCCCTTGATGGCCTTTTGGGAAACATATTGAATATCGTATTCTGTCAGAATCATCTACCAATGGGCTATTCTACCAGAAAGCGCCTGCTTTTCAAACACATACTTGATCGGATCCATCTTTCAAATCAAGAGGGTTGTGTGGTTTAACATATACTGCCTCAACCGCTTAGCCACCCAAGCGAGCGCACAACATGTTTTCTCCAGCATCGAGTACCTTGACTCACAATCAGTAAAATTTTTACTCAGGTAGTAGATGGGTAAGCTTGATGTTACCTTCTAGCAGAGTTGATGTCATCATCTACCGTTCCCCAAGCAGATTTGCTGGTGAGAAAAACATTTCTTGACTATCTGAGTGCTCATACCCTGTGGGGAAAATAACATCTTTACCCAAAGAAGATATTCCATAAGTCTCCTGCCGGGGATGCATCAACATCAACTTCTAATTGTTTGCTGAGAAAGTGATGAATCTATCACAACTCTAGCTGGGTAATTAATCTTCTGTACTCTGCTGAGGAAGATAATTCTCGACACTATGGCTGGGAAAACAACAACCTGCTGAGGAGGATGAACTTTTCAATGTCGAGGAGAGTAGCTCTACTGGGGAAGAACAAACCTGTTACCCTACAAACAAAATCAACAGAAAGTTCTATATGCAAAAAGGCTACTCCTACTACCATTACAACGACCGTTGCCTAAGCAATTTCCACTATTTTCTGATATGCTTCGCAAAGCCTAACATTTTCGCATACAATGTTTTATCAAAATATCAGACATTTTTCACAAACAAAACAGTAAAAGCAAAAACACAAATGGAAAGCTTTTTGAGTAAAAATGAAAATTTTATTGAATGAGTTGGCCTGTAAATAGGCGTTTACATTTGGAAGCAATTCCTGAAAAGAGGTAATTGCACAAAAGAAATAAAAGAAAATACACATGTCGGCAATGTGGGGAACAGATATCCACCATGATTCAATTCAGCTATGACCCCAATATGCCTCGCTTATCCGCAGATGCTTTGGCCTTCGAAAAGACTGACTGGACTAATTCCTTTCCTTCAAAATTGCCGTATATCAAAAGTGTTCACAGATCAAATGCAGGTCATAGCCTTTGCTTTTAAAATCCCTAACTTTTGCCTGGATCGCCCTTTTCGGGTTTTCAATCCACCGGGATACCCATTTTTGCCAAAGTTGCCTTTTCAGGTTTTCAACCTTGCGGGTTTATTTTTTTCTTTTTATCCCTAATTTTTGCCCGAACCCTTTCTTTTTATGGTTCGCTGGGATGCCCCTTTTTTGCCTGGACTTTCTTTTTGTGTCCAGCGGGTCTCTTTTATGTAAAGTATTTTTTGACAACGTCTGCGTTCACAAGGGATGTAAAATCTTCGCCATCCATAGTTGAGAGTAATAAGGCTCCACCAGAGAAAACCTGTCTTACTACATATGACCTATCGTAGTTTGGAGTCCATTTGCACCTGTGATCTGTTTGAGGAGGAAGGATGCTTTTCAAAACCAATTCACCAGCCTAAAAACACCAAGGACGCACTTTCTGATCAAAGGTTTTCTTCATCCTGCTCTGATACAACCGACCATGTGCAATGGCTGTTAATCTCTTTTCTTCAATAAGGTTCAGCTGATTCAATCTGGAACGCACCCACTCAGCTTCATCAAGCTTCACGTCTGCCAGAATTCTTAAAGAAGGAATCTCAACCTCTAATGGTAGAACTGCTTCCATACCATATACCAGTGAGAAAGGAGTTGCCCCAGTCGATGTGCGTACCGAAGTACGATAACCATGTAAAGCATAAGGCAGCATCTCATGCCAGTCTTTATAGGTCACTACCATTTTCTGCACAATCTTCTTGATGTTCTTATTTGCTGCTTCAACGACCCCATTCATCTTCGGACGATAGGGAGAAGAGTTGTGATGTTCAATCTTAAAGCTCTGACATAACTCCTTCATCATCTTGTTATTCAAATTTGAACCATTATCAGTAATGATTCTCTCCGGGACTCCATACCGGCATATGATGTCTTTCTTGATAAATCTGGCTACCACTTGTCTGGTGACGTTGGCAAATGAGGCTGCTTCTACCCACTTCGTGAAGTAATCGATGGCAACCAAAATGAAACGATGCCCATTGGAAGCAGTCGGCTCAATCTTTCCGATCATATCAATGTCCCACATGGCAAAGGGCCAAGGTGATGATAACACATTCAGAGGAGTAGGCGGCACATGCACCTTATCTGCATAAATCTGGCATTTGTGACATTTCCAGGCGTATTTGAAACAACCGGACTCCATAGTCATCCAGTAATACCCCGCTCTCAACAGCTTTCTGGCCATAGCATGCCCATTGACATGGGTACCGAAGGAACCATCATGAACCTCTTCCATTAACAGGCTTGCCTCATGTTCATCAACACAACGTAGCAAGACTATGTCAAAGTTTCTCTTGTATAACACATCATCCTTGTTCAGAAAGAAATTTCCTGCCAACCTCCTCAGAGTCTTCTTATCTTTGGTGGATGCACCCTCTGGATACTCCTGACTCTTCAGAAAAACCTTAATATCATGATACCAAGGTTTGCCATCTGACACATCTTCAATTGCAAACACAAAAGCTGGTCTATCCAGACGCATGATTCTAATCGAAGGAGTTTCATTCCAAAGATTCACCTTATACATCGAAGACAATGTTGCCAATGCATCAGCCATCTGATTCTCTAACCGGGGTATATGATGAAAGTCAACTCTGTCAAAGAAAGGTAACAACCTTCTGGCATAGTTGTTATAAGGCACCAAGTTCACTTGACGAGTCTCCCATTCACCTGTAATCTGATTAACTACCAACGCGGAATTACCATAAACATCGAGGTTCTTGATTCTCAAATCAATTGCTTCTTCTAACCCCATAATGCATGCTTTATACTCCGCCTCATTGTTGGTGCATACGAACGCTAACCGGGCAGTAAAAGGTATATGAGAACCTTTTGGAGTCGTAATGATTGCCCTGATTCCATTGTCGTATGAGTTAACAGCCCCATCAAAGACCAGCTTCCATTGGGACCCAATTTTTGGTCCTTCATCAGGTAGAGGCTCTTCACAATCCTTCATCTTCAGATACATGATATGCTCATCAGGAAATTCAAACTTCATCGGTTGATAATCCTCAATTGGCTGCTCAGCAAGATATTCTGACAAAACACTTCCCTTGATGGCCTTTTGGGAAACATATTGAATATCGTATTCTGTCAGAATCATCTGCCAATGGGCTATTCTACCAGAAAGCGCCTGCTTTTCAAACACATACTTGATCGGATCCATCTTTCAAATCAAGAGGGTTGTGTGGTTTAACATATACTGCCTCAACCGCTTAGCCACCCAAGCGAGCGCACAACATGTTTTCTCCAGCATCGAGTACCTTGACTCACAATCAGTAAATATTTTACTCAGGTAGTAGATGGCATGCTCTTTTCTACCAGACTCGTCGTGTTGACCGAGCACACACCCCATTGAGTTCTCAAGAACCGTAAGATACATAATCAATGGCCTTCCTGGCACTGGCGGCATAAGGACCGGAGGTTCCTGCAAATACTCTTTTATTTTTTTAAATGCTTTCTGACAGTCTTCATTCCACCTGACTGCCTGATCCTTTCTTAGTAACTTGAATATTGGTTCACACGTGGCTGTAAGATGAGAAATGAATCTAGCAATGTAGTTTAACCTCCCTAGGAAACCACGAACCTCTATTTTTGTTCTTTGCTCAGGCATTTCTTGAATGGCTTTTACTTTAGCAGGGTCAACCTCGATACCTTTCTCACTGACAATAAAACCCAGTAACTTTCCAGATCTCACCCCGAAGGTACACTTGTTAGGATTCAACCTCAGTCTGAACTTTCTCAACCTTTCAAACAGTTTCTGGAGATTAACCATATGTTCTTCCTCTGTCTGTGACTTCGCAATCATGTCATCAACATAGACCTCGATCTCTTTGTGAATCATATCATGAAAGAGAGTCACCATCGCCCGCTGATAGGTTACCCCAGCATTTTTCAATCCAAAGGGCATCACTTTGTAACAGAATGTTCCCCACGGTGTTATGAAAGTCGTTTTCTCCATGTCCTCTGGGGCCATCTTGATTTGGTTATACCCAGAGAATCCATCCATGAAGGAAAACACAGAATACTGAGAGGTGTTGTCCACTAACACGTCAATGTGAGGAAGCAGGAAGTTGTCTTTCGGGCTTGCTCTATTCAGATCTCTGTAATCAACACACATCCTGACCTTTCCATCCTTCTTAGGTACAGGTACGATATTATCAACCCATGGAGGATAATTTGTTACAGCAAGAAACCCAACATCTAACTGTTTCTGAACCTCTTCTTTAATCTTGACAGACATTTCCAGTTTCGTCCTTCTCAGCTTCTGCTTAACCGGAGCACATCCTTCTTTGAGTGGCAGCCGGTGTACCACGATGTCAGTGTCGAGCCCAGGCATGTCTTGGTAAGACCAGGAGAAGATATCCACGTACTCTTGGAGCATTTCAATTAATCTTCCCTTGACAGTGTCTTCCAAACAGCCCCAATCCGTACCTCTTTCTTTGTGTCCTCGGTTCCCAAGTTAACAACCTCGATTTCCTCCGATGAGGCAAAATGACCTTTTCCTCTTGTTTTAATAGCCTGGCTAATTCCTCTGGTAAGGCACAATATTCATCAGTCTCTTCTTCAGCCTGATAAATGGGATTGTCGAAGTCGTATTGGGCCATAGCTGAATCATGAGGGGTGGAGCCTGAATAAGAAAACCTGCATGATTGATGATTTATGTTTATTATGGATGCATCAAACAAAAACACATTGCCATTTTTCTGTGGTTTTAATGCAAAAAATAAAAAAAATAGAAAAACAAGGATAAAAACATTTGAATGCGAAAACGTCCTTTATTAATGATAAAGAAAAGCATACAAAAAAATTCAAGCCCTACAAACAAGAATCACTACGTCTTGGGCAGAACGTAGGATTAACACAGATGACAAACAGGAGCAATTACTCTGGTCCGGTCACTTGAATGGCCTTCTCTGACGACCAGTTGTGAAGACTTTGGCCTGGAACACAAGGGCGGATCCAACTATCCATATCACAATCACTATCCCCCTCTTCACCAATAGCATTGATCCTATCAAAGAACACACCAGCACTAGTGAAACGAACTGGACCATAGAACTTGGGAGGCTCTTCAGGACGCTTAGGTGGCTTATAACCTAGTCCATGAGTATTCCGCTTTTCCTGGACATCAATAATCTGACCCCACTTTTTTGAACCGCTGGCTTCAACCACGGCCCGAACATCTTTAAAGGAAGACATAGAAATCTCCGGCTGATGTACCAATATAGGATGAACCACTTCAGATTGGCTACCTTCCTTGAGAGGCTTCTCAGTGATCTTCACTGCTTCGAAACCCTGACATAGAGTTTTATGTATTTCGCCATCTACCTCAACATACTTGAAAGTAGATAGCTGGCTTATCATGATGTCCTCTTCTCCACAAACCGTCACCACATGCCCGTCTACCATATACTTTAACTTCTGATGCAATGTAGACGTCACAACCCCAACACTGTGAGTCCACTGACGACCCAATAAACAACTATAGGCAGGCTGAATGTCCATGATGTAGAAAGTGGCTTCAAAAATTTTTGGCCCAACCTTAATTGGTAGCACAATCTCACCAAAAACAGACCTCTTCGAGCCGTCGAAAGCGCGCACCACCAAGTCACTCGGCGTGCAAATCAACCCACGAGTATCTAACTTCATCAGAGCCTTCTTTGACAGCACATTTAAGGATGACCCAGTATCAACTAGCACATGAGACATCAACGACCCACGACACTCAACAGAAATATGCAAGGCATTATTATGGTTCCTCCCAGCTGGAGTCAAGTCTAAATCAGTGAAACCCAAACCATTACCAGCATTCACATGAGCCACGACCCCTTCTAACTGATTAACGAATATTTCTTGAGGAACATAGGCTGCGTTCAAGACTTTCAGTAACGTATTCCGGTGTGCCTCTGAGCACAATAGCAAAGATAAGATGGATATTTTGGATGGCGTCTGATGCAACTGATCAACAATCTTGTAATCTCTCTTCCTGATTAATCTCATAAATTCTTCCATATTTTTCGAGAAGGAATTATCAATCGGCCCCGCCATGGAGTCATTCACTACTGGCGTTTGCACAGAATTATCTACCACATGTTTCCCTTTATCCTGTTTGGAACTGCCAACCTAACCATCTGACGGAATGAAGACTCTTCCACTTGTGGTGATAGCCCCTGCTTCATCATCATTCTCAACATGAGAGTTCACCACAGAGGTTCCCACCAGCTCTTACTTCTGTCCATTAACAAACACTTCAGCTCCATAATTCCAAGGAATGGCCTTGGTACTCTCATATGGCACGGGTCCGGGAGCTGTAATAATAACCGGTGCTGGTCTTAAAGGCTCTGAAATAGTGATTGTCTTGAAAGGGATAGTAATGGTAGCAACCTCATTTTTTTTGCTAACAACCTCTTTCTGTTGGTCACATCGATCAAACTGCAATCGACCTTCGTCCATCAACTTTTGAATTCCAGCTTTCAACAAACCACACCCATTCACTTGCGAGATACAATCTGAACAATCCTCGTCACATCCAGGGGACACCCCACCCTTTAATAACCTCTCCTTTACCACCACCAAAGGAGTCTTTAATTCATTGACATCCATAACCAAATTCAAAGATTCACTCTCCTCTAACACAACGTTAACCCTAGGCCCACCATGGTTCGGTATTGGGTTTTGAATGATATTTGGCCCATCATTTGAAAAGTTAATGGCCTTTGAATCCACCAAGTCTTGGACTGCGTGCTTAAAAGCTTTGCAGTCTTCAATATAGTGTCCGGGTGCCCCAGAATGAAAGTCACAGTGGGCGTTAGGATTATAACCCGGAGGTGGATTACCTGTGGGGGGCTAGAGTCCTTTTCTGGATTAACTGCAACTGTAGAAAATGATGAAACAACTGTGAATACGGTAGCGGTGGAGTATCAAAATGTCGGTTCTGTTTAGGCCTCGGCTGATACTGACGCGGAGCCTGATTTTGCTGCTGTTGAGGAGGTACTGCAGGAATTGTCACCGAAGCTACTTACCGATTATAACTCTGATGTTGTTTCCCTTTACCTTGGTAAGACGACACATAATTTGTTTCTTCCTTTTTCTTGTAATTAACATAGGGTTTCTTCCCCTGACCAGAAGACGACCCATCATTACCTGACACTTTCCCAGCTTTGATTCCACTCTCTAACATTTCCCCGACCATGATTAAGTCAGCAAACCTGCCTGATGCGCAAGGTAACAGTTTCTCATAATAACGTCCCGACAAAGTATCCATAAACAAATTCATCATTTCTTTTTCCAGCATGGGCGGCTGTACCCTTGCCGCTAGTTCACGCCATCTCTGTGCATATTCTTTGAAGCTTTCATTATTCTTCTGAGACATATTCTGTAGTTGGGTCCTGTTGGGAGCCAGGTCAGTGTTATATTGATAGTGCTTGATAAAGGCCTCGACCAACTCTCTCCAATTACGGACATGGCATCTCTCTAATTGCATATACCATTCCAAGGATGCCCCAGACAGGCTGTCTTGGAAGAAATGCATCAGCAATTTCTCATCTTTAGAATACGCATCCATCTTTCGTGCATATGCCCTGACATGCGTCTTGGGACAAGTGGTACCATTGTATCTCTCAAAAGTGGGCGCCTGAAATTTATGCGGAATCACAACACCGGGAACCAGCCCCAAATCCTCCAGATCCATACCCACAGAATTTTGATTCACAACACCCCTTAGTTGCTCTTCAATCAGTCTAAACCTCTGATCATTATCCACCTGAGGAGTAGCATCAACACCTTGCATAGAAAAAATGTCGTCCTGTTGGTCATCATAACGACGGCCATGAACAGCGCAGACACTATTTCCTCCTCCGACAACAGAAGGAATCACCACCTGCTCTCCTCCCCCCGGAGGTATCACAACACCAGGAATGGGGATCTCTGCACCCACAGGACCTCCCTGAGCACCATTACCAACAACGCCATTATGGACTCCGCCATGAAGAACCCCGTCTTTGTCCACTCTCGCCACTAAGGGCTGGACCAGAGTCCTTAATTGCTCTTGCCCTTAGGCAACACCCGGCATCAATTCCATGAACTGGGCCATGCGAGCTTGCATGGCGGCCATCTCTGCTTGCATTTGCTCCATAATTCTCCTCTGATTTGATCTAGTAGAATATCGGTGAATTGGTTTATTATCAATCCTGCCTGCAACCAAATAAAGGTTAGAAAAAAAAACCCGAGACGAACACCTGCTATGCAAAAATGATTATGATTATGCAAATGCAAATGAATATATGTTTGAATATTTGCAGGGCGATCCACCCTCTGATTCTAGTTTAAAGACAAGATAGGATGAAACTGCTGCTCATATATAAATCAGATAAAATCAATGTCGGAGATTACAACCCAAGATAACATAATAAGCCTGAAACAAAAGAAGCAAAGATCCCAGCCAACAATTCTGGTGGTGACCCAAAATACAAAGAAAAAACAAACTACAGAGTATCATCAATGCGCGAGTTCTCTTTAACCGTCATGATCTTGCACCCTTTGAGGACCAATGCCTGAGCTAGAGCCTTCTCCCCTAGACCTCTTCACCTCAGCTCGTATCTTCAGCTCTTCTATGGTTGCTATGGCTTCTTTGAGTCGTTCCTCGACTGCATGCCTTTGGAACGTCCCTGATAAGATCTCCTCATTTTTCTTTCTGAGCTTCAATTTCAGACTCTCAATTTGCTCCAAATACCTATCTTCCTTCTGCTTGTTGGCAGTTATTGCAGTGTCTCGGTAAGCATTGAACTTGTGAATCTTTGACCAAGCCTTGGCTAGGTCTTCCTTCTTGGATTTGAGAATCCTGCTAACACCTCTTAGAGCTTGCCCTACTTTTTGTCTGGCTGTGACCTCTTTAGCTAGCTCTTTTTTTTTCTTAGCGAGAAGCTCTGTATTCAACTTGGCGACATGAACAACTTCACCTCGCTCATGTTTCAACTGGTAAATTTCTCTTTGCAGCTCACCGCTCTCCTCTCAAAGTTTCTCCTTTTCAGCCCACAGTTTGCTATACTCCTCTATCTTCACTGTAGTTGGTGGCTCAATCAACAGAGGGTACAACGGCGGCTCCATCGGGAAAGGAAGAAGCTCTTCTTCTGCCCTTTTCCGGACCCACTCCACATACGGAGAGAAAGCTTGGTTGTTACACTTCCCAAAGAAAGTCTTTCCTCTCTTAAAAACTTGCTTCCAAGCGTCCACGACTTTCCTTACTATCTCTTGGTCTGCAGTGCCATTGAAAAACAAGGATTCTCTGACATCTTGTTCCTCAGGGGGAGTCTTCAATGCATACCCAAATTGTCTGATAGCAAGGGAGGGGTTATAGTTAATTCCGCCTTTCCTCCCTATTAAGGGTACATTTGGGAATCCTCCGCAGTTGAAAATGAGCTCAATCCCTAGTAAACTATGATTAAACTAAATGATATTGTCAGCAGTCAATCCCATCAACCTTTTAGACCACTTTATAGAATCCCTTGCATCAACAAAAGCCCCTGTTTTAGGGAGATGACTAAAAAACCATGTAGATAGGAGCGGCGCGCAGCAACTTACGGTCCTTCCTCGTCTCTTTTCGTTCTTGTAGTGGACTGAATGATACATGTCACCAAGAAGGGTAGGCACGGGGTTTCTCAAGATGAAAATCTAAATTGTATGCATGTCAACAAACTCCGGGATGTTGGGGAATATGATAATCCCATAAATGCAAAGAGCTAAAATAGCATTGAAAGCAGACCAATTTTTCTCCTTAGCATTTGAGCTGGCTTGGTCAAACAGAAACTTCAAAGGGAGGCCTTTAAACCCTTGTTGTCAATAACATTGTTACTCAGAATGGATTCCCCCATGTGAATAGCAGTCGCCATCTCTTCTAGTCTTGGCTGTTCTTCAGAGAAGAAAGGTATCCTTGGATTGACAGAGATTCCCAAAATAAATGAGAACTCCTCTAAGGTTGGAGCCAATACATAATCTGGAAAAGTGAAACCACGTAAAGGAGGGTCATAGAATTGAAGAAGCGTGTGAATGGCATCATGCTCTTCTTGTGAAATATTTCTGACAGCCTTCAATATCTCCCCATATTCCTCCTTGAACCTGGCGCGGATCTCAGGATCAGTCATACTAATCATCTTGTGAACCAACTTCAGAGTTGGATCTAGGAACGTGTACGCTACATTCTTCTTCCTCTGAACATCCATGACGAGAACACCTCAACAACCGGAATCAAGGGTAAGATGCAAGCCCTGAAAAATGTCAAACATGTTAGAATGCATGAAATGATGTAAATGCAAACATGGGATCAAGGTATCACTGCTCTGGACATGTGTTATGTTGTTAACTAAACAAGAACCACAACCCAGAGAACCAGAATTCCAGAACATCGGACCACTGAGATAACCAGAAAACCAGGTAAATAACTATACACTGTCGAGAAATCTAGAAAACCAGGTAGGTTGAAGGTTTCGGTAACCTGCAGACCTGCAAACACCCATCTCCTCTCACATGTGGGTTCTAGAAAATCGAGGATATTCAGTATCCCGGGCTCTCAGGTCGAGAAATGATGATACGATCACCATTTCTGGTTTGGCATCATCATCAATCGAGGAGGCCTCAACTGATTCCCCTAAAAAATAAGGTCATCCAATGCGATTTCCTAGCATTGGGTCCTAGGATCGACAAGTGTAATGGGTTTGCCATTTCTGGTCTGCCATTATCACATGTCGGGAGGAGAGGCGTTGTTGAGTCCTCGGATAAACGGTCGCCGGAGTCGACAGCTCTCTAGATCAATATTCTGAAATGCGCAAGACACGCACGTCAAAATATCTCCCAAGATAGCCTCGTCTGGATGTGAATTTCGTGAACACCAAACGCACCAAGACGTCGCGTAGGTCCCACTACTTTCCACTCTAGTCCTAAGTGTATGCTCAAGCTTGTGTATTGGGCTTATCTCTCAAAGAAACCCAACCTGCCAAACAGAAAACCAGCACAGCACAGTACAGTCCAGTAATAATGAAATGCAATGCAATAAATACAATAAATACAATAAAATAGTAAAATAGTAATACAGTAACATACAACAAAATAAAGCACTACAATAACACCCAATGAAAATAAATAAACAAGCACTGGGATAGACTCGCAAAAGAGGATGGACCAGCAAGAGGTCAACCTATCCCCAGCAGAGTCGCCAGCTGTCGCTCCCGAGGATTTGCATCCATGGTACGAACGCGAAAGTGGCGCGGAAAATAGAGTCGCCAGCAATGTGTATTTATCCCAAGAGAGGGAAAGGAAACACTGCGTAAACCTGAGGGAAGGGAAAGAGCATGGTCTCATGACCAAGAGAAACGGGTAAGGGAGTCGGTTACGCGAAGGGAAGGTATTAACACCCAACACGTCCATCATACTCGACGGGATCCACGCTTGTTGTCTCGATCAAAGAGTGTCGTCGTCTGAAGCTCCACTGCTACTGGACCAGAGAAGGAACGAGAACGAAAAGAATGGAGAAACGAAGAAGAAAAGAAAAAAGAAGTGACTCGATAGGACGTCCTTGGAGTCCTAGGCCTACGTATTCCCTCGGGAACAGGAAAATCAGAGTCAACGTAGTTCGGACACGAACTAAGGGGGGAGGGAGGTTGCTCACCAAGACATCGTCGTCTTGTGCCTACGTATCCTCAATCGGACTAGAGAGAGGAAATCAGAGCAGTCGTAGTTTGACCTAACGAGGTCGGTTAGTGTTTTTTATGAGCGACGTTAAGTTTGCGTCCGGCAGTTAGGGTCGATGCCTGTTCGCGACGTGACGGAAAGTAACGTGCCCCTTTTCTGAAAATGAGTTTGAAACTTAGCAATCCCGAAGGATAAAAAGATTTTAGTTTGTTTTTTTGTGTTTTTTAGACGGAAGTGATTTAAGTTAGTTCATGACTTGCATTGCACCGAAGTCTATGATGTAGGAACGAATGCTTAGCAAATCGTTCCAAAATGGAACGCCCACCAAACACCCTAGAAAAATGAGAGGAAACCCCTCATTCCTCACTTCCCACATGCAAGGCTCATGCACAATACACGTTAATTTTATTAAGTGTTTTAGAAGTGTTAAGAGATGAGAAAAGAAGACTCAAAGGAAAAGAAAACACTAAAGGGAAACTAAATGATCCTAATGTTATCATGCAAATGTGGCCCAATAATTGAGTTTGAAAGGGGAAACATCTACCTAAGTTAGCATGCAAAGCGGAAGCCTAATGCTAATCCTACTCCAAGCTTAATCGGAAATTAAGTTGGACTAGGTAGCTCTAAGGGAGTGAATCCAAGACTTAAACATAAGATGGGAAATTAAGAGTGAAAGAGATGAAGAAGAAAGAGAGGTATAAGATGAGAAATAAGATGGGGCAGCAAGCACATCGTAATCATCATATCCAAATCACAACATTAAACATGCTTCAAAGATCATACAAGAACATCTCAAGTATACAAGTGAAAGCACACAAGAAAGGATGCAAGTAAACTTGCATAAGAAGTACAATTAAGCATCAATGAACCTCACACCAAAATGAAATAGATAAATTAAGATGAATACGGAACCAAGTCAGAACTTAATACATCTCATGATCTATCAATTCAAGCACACAAAAGTATTTCACATCATGATGCATTATGAGCCAAAGAAGCAACAAAACATTTGATAATGATATGCATCATACAAATCATCCCAAAATGAACATGCTAAGTAAAAAACAAAGTAATGAACTCGAGGGGGCAGTAGCATATGCATTAACAACATACCAAGATCAAACTCAAATCACATAAGATGAATCATTAAGCAACACATTCAAAACATGCATCAAAGTTAATCAAAACATCCACTTATCATTCATGCAAGCAAACCAAAGGACATGTGAAGCAAAGAGTGAGAACATGTCACATAAAGCAACTTAAACCAAAAGGGTCAGAACCTCTAACATGTCATTCCAGTCAAACAAAAGGCCTCATACATTGGTTGTATCAAACAAGGAAACATTTCACAAGATTAAGTCAAACATGTGATTGAATTCAAGTCAAAACATCATCAACTTAGAAAATCAAAATCAAATAGGAAAATGGATCAATGAGGATGAATCTAAAGCCATAAACAAGCTCAAACAAAATAGGATCACACCATATAATCATTTCAAGCATCAATCAATCACAAGTGAACAAATGCACTCAAATTAGGTCAAGTGTCTAAGCATGCCTCAACCAAATTCAAACCCCAAGTAAAAATCAACCAAAAATAGAAAAGTGGTTCAATAAATTCCCAAAAAATAATCAAAGGCAATTTTAAACATCCAATTAACAAGTGCAAAAATATTGGAACAGAACTAGCTCAATAGCATGTTCAAAAGTGCTTCACAAGTCAAGATATGCACATAACCGAACAAAGATCGAGGGTCCATAAAAGTTGAATGGCAAGTCACTAAAAGTAACTCAAACCATCATCAAAATAGCATCAAAACAATCTCATATCAAGTTCTAAGAATGACAAAGAAAATCAGCTTCAGAAGGATGAGCAAAGTCACAAAACATAAGCATGAATCACATGAATAAGCATGGAAGACACTTTGGAAAAGAAAATCAGAATTAATTATGAAAATAAATGGAAAATAAAAATAAAATTCATGGAAAATTAAATAAGACATCAAAATACACACATGATTTTTTTTAGAATTGTTTTATAAAAGAAAGTATTTTTAATAATTAAAAAAGAAACAAAAATAAAAAAAGAAAAATAAAAGGAGTGTTAAAATGGAGGTGGTGTGTTAGCAAGGAAAGGAACAAGGCCACGGTTTGGGCCTGGACGTGGGGGTGTGGGAAGAAAGGGTTGCGCGGGCCCAGAGAAATGACAATGTATGTTCAGATTTTTTTGAAATAAAAAGGAAAGGAAAATTGAATGAAGAAAAGCTATGTCAACTAATATCAATTGGTCATATAAACTTTAAGTTACTACAAGACAAAAACATAATATTAGTCCACACCAACCAGCCACGTCATCTCATCTTCTACATGCATGCAAGTTCAGCCCACATGAACAGTAATCTGCAGCAGCCCTCCACCACCGGAAAAAAAATGCAGTCCGGCCTGCCACCGCCGGCGGCGGCTGGCGCGGCCGGAACACCGCCATGAGTACACTCCCCCCCTCAATTTTTCGCGTAGATCTAAAAAATGATGCTAGTTTATACTCAAACGGACTATTTTTTGAGATATTCACACAAACTTAAAGTGCATCTAAACTAAAACTAACTAGTTACAAGACTTTCAGGTATGGAAAATGAAAAATAAACATAGATCAGGAATTATGAGAAAGAGATAAGCATAATAGCATCAAGAAATTTGGGAAAGCTCACGAAGTTACCGACACCGCCGCGAACAACATGCTTCTAAGATGAGCTTCGTTCTCCTTCTTCAGGACTCCGTTTGATCTGGTTCTTTTTGCTACGGCCCCCTCACACTTATTACTTGAGATCTGTGCAGAAAAAGAGTGCTGAAGTTGCTTGTATTCTCCACACGAAGGCTAAAACCAGAGTTGTTTGGTCACAATTTTGACAGATTTTTTTTGGCTTTTCAAGCTTTTTCAATGCAGTGGGATGGCTCTCTATTTATAGAGGGATTATTTCTAGGGTAGGAATAAGGAGTGGAAACGAAGCAAGAGGTTTGTGGTTTGTTATTTTGCTTTGGGAGAGAGAAAGAGAAAAATTACACATGAAGGGTGGTGGCTTGGATGTAGGCTTGGGACCAAGGCCATGTGCATTTGTTTTAGGGTTGGATGATGGTGAAAAATTCGTGTGGTGTGAGCTAGAAATGATTCTACTTGCTGAGCAAGTTTAAAATTCAAAAATGTACATATCCTCTTTTGGTGATTTTCTTAAAAAATGACTATTTACATGGCATGATGGTTTGACCATTTATGGTAATGTTTTGAGTGGTGTTTTAGAGTGAACACGTGATGAATGTGTGCTGCTTGAAAGGGTTACCAAATGCATAGCAATATGGTATGAAAAACATGCTTGACATAATTCCATCAAACCCACCTTGCACCATCACAACTTGATGAATTTCAATCCATTTCAAGAGATCTTTTATTCAATGCAAAGCATGAAGTTTATGAAGCATTTTTCATTTGGACATCATCTTGAAATAATACTTGGAAAGTGGAGGAAAAATCCCATGAAATCATGTCCACAAATATGTCATCAAAAGGAAACTTAGAAAAATTCTACATCATGAATTAAACATTTTCTGACACCATCTTTTAAGCAACATAACTTTCACCACAATGATCCAAATGACACAAACTTGGATTCTTTGGAAAGAGGGGATTGCATTCTACAACATTCATGTTGGAGATTTATCATGATAAAGCTTGGAAGTCATTCAAAAGTGAGCATGAACATGAGTGCATAAAACTATCCAAGAATAACTTAGAAAAAAATTCTAAGTTTTCACATTTTACAACTTGCAAACCTTGGACTTTAAGAAACCATATCTCTCTCAAAAATGATCCAAATGGGACAAACTTTACATGGTTGGAAAGCTTAGAACAAGCTCTATAACTTTAATGTGAAAAAGATTTCCAAATGGAGCTTGCATCATGGTGCAAAATGGCCATGAAGATGACTGGTCCAAGCTTAGAAATTTCCAAAAATAGAAAGTTCTCAAAACCTAGTTCCTTCCAAAAATGGCAACTTTTCAACTTTCTTGATTTTTCATGAATCTTTGAACATATCTTGATAAAATCTCATCAATGGATCATATTTGACTTGAAAATCATGATGTTGACCTCAAAAAGTCAGGAGTTGACTTTTTCACTGCACAGTTAACTTTATCCCCAATTCTCCTGATTTTCGATCTTCTGATCAATTGAAATCCTTCTGAACCAAATTGATGGACAACTCTCCAATACTAGACACTTAGGGACATGAGGAATACCATTTAATCAAGTCTTGCCCAAAAAATCAGAAATAAACTGATTTTATGGGAAACCCTAGTTTTGATGCCCTTAGTCTAGGAGGAATCATCACATCCTCCAAATCCAAATTCCTCTGAGTATGATGTGTATCCTGTTAGACAATGATGAGATGTGCCATTTGGTGATGATAAAAACTCAAAGATCTTGACCATTGGAGAGTAAATCCCAAGAATCTTAAAACCCTAATTTGAACCATCATGCTAGGAGAGTGTGATTCCCTTGAAACTTCTTGTCAATTGTGATCTTTTGATGAGGTAATGGACCAATTGGGATGCCCTGAGGCCCAAGGCTTCTTTGTGACCCAAGTAATGATGATGTCAAGAACCATATTTCCTCTTAGCCCCTTGGACAAAACACATGAACTTTTGATGAAACCCTAGAAAACATCTTCTTCTGGTGAATAAGGTTAGATACCTTGATCCCATGCTAAGAACCAATGATATGCAAAGATGATAATGCAAGAATGAAATGAAACATAAGCCAGTTAGTGCTAAAAGTAAGAGGGCAAATTTTGAGGTGTTACAACAGGCTTCTTAAAAGCACCCTTAGAAATTGTCAAAGGAGCTCTAACTCCCTAGAGATGATCTTTTCTCCGTGAATGGCATCTCTTGAGCTTCTTCCAAATTCTCGGACTTTCCTGGCTTGATCTATTCTCTGTGAATGGCATGTCTTGAACTTCTCGGGGTTTGGGGACCCACAGGCTTCCTAAAAGCATCCCTGCCTCCTCTTGGGTGTTGTACAAGGACCCTTCGGCTTCTTAAAAGCTTTCATGCCTTCTCTTGGGCTTAGTACAAGGACCCAGAGACCTATACAGGTATAGGAACAGAACCTAGTCATCAATTTGCTAGATCTGTCTTTCTGAGTCAAGTGTCAGACCAATTGATGGGTTGATCTTCATCCCTTAACATACTAGCCTTCTCTTGGGCATTATACAAAAATCGTTCACTTATCCGAGAATCGATTTCTCAAAACACCCGTAGACTTGGACAGTCTCAATACCCTTTGGATTTCCCATTTCCTTAAAGAACAGGAAATAACCCTGATCCTCTGATCAATCCCTAAGCACATCATTACCCATATAAGAACTGATTTTCTCTTTATACGACATACTGGACCTCTCGCTAGACTGAAACAGTTACAATAGCCTCCTCTTAGGCTTTGTATAATGATCCTTTCCTCAGGAAAGTTAGCCTCTTCTTAGGCTTTGTATAATGATCCTTCCTCAGAGAAGTTAGCCTCCTCTTGGGCTTTGTACAATGATTCTCTCCAGCAGAGCTAACCTTTTCACACTCTCTTGTTGAGTATAAAAGACTCTCTTGTTGTGTCAAACCCATCTAGCCTCCATCTCGGCCTTCGTACAAGATACCAAATCACTCTCTTGTTGAGTATAAAAGATTCTCTTGTTGAGCGAAACCTTTAGCCTCCATCTCGGGCTTTGTACGAGATACAAAAAAACTCTCTTGTTGAGTATAAAAGACTCTCTTGTTGAGTCAAACCCCTTTTAGCCTCCATCTCGGGCTTCGTACGAGATAAAAATCACTCTCTTGTTGAGTATAAAAGATTCTCTTGTTGAGTCAAACCCATTTTTAGCCTCCATCTCGGGCCTCGTACGAGATACAAAATTACTCTCTTGTTGAGTATAAAAGACTCTCTTGTTGATTCAATCACCCTTTTAGCCTTCGTTTTGGGCTTCGTACAAGACACATATAAAACACTCTCTTGTTGAGTATAAAAGACTCTCTTGTTGAGTCAATCACCTTTTAGCCTCCGTCTTGGGCTTTGTACAAGACACATATAAAAACACTCTCTTATTGAGTCAACCCTTTTAGCCTCTATCTCGGGCTTCGTACGAGACAGATAAAAACACCCTCTTGTTGGGTCAATAGCCTCCTCTTAGGCTTTGTATAAGGAAAACCCCGGTTGAATCAATCAACCTTTTAACATCAAAGTTGTGCCTTGTTCATAGCATACAAACATCAACAACTCCCCTTTAGAGATGAAAAATTCTCTCTAAAGTCAAAACCCTTCAGCTTCACATCTTGGGCTTTGAACAAGATACAAACCACCTTTAGCTTCACGTCTTGGGCTTTGAACAAGACACCAAAACAACCTTTTTCCTCCCATAGAATAGGAGGAACTACGATCGCTCTGATTTTCCTGTTTCGTCAAACGGGAATACGTAGGCATAAGATTTGAAAAATCTTAGCGAGCACACTAATAAAAAAAACCAAAATCCCATACCTCCATCAATCAATCGAAAAACATCAGTCCTAACATCCTACCAATAGCCTAGACATTGTGTTCTTAACAAAATAACCTAAGAGAGACCCACAATCTTAAATAGCATCTGTAAACCAACAGTCATCTGTTTAAACTCAGTATGCAAGCAGGGTTAATTGGAGACATCTATTTCCATTCCTTCATCAGCTTCAATAGGATAAAAATGAATCAAACTGTAAAACGATAGTGCTTCGCAACCAAGCAAAAATTCGCGCTACACATGTCCCGCGAAATGCTCATCTGGAAGGTCTTTTCTTCAAGGAAGGAGAAAACGACAGGGCACTAAAGACGGAAATAGTGTATGCCTGGAAACACGTTCATAGGAAAGGAAGAGAGTTTCTAGGAAAACCGAACTGTGTCTCGGTGGAGCCTTATCTCCAGTGGGTACAAACTAGATCTCTCAAGCTGAGGATGCCTTACCCTCGTCACGAAGTTCTTCCGTTAAGGGACCCTGTCCTTTATTTCATGTCTGATACGGAAAAACTTCTGGTGACTCTCAACAGAGTTCAACAGGAGATGAGGTCTTAGAGGAACAAGTATCGTATTCTCAATGTGGAATGTAAGAAAGTACATCAACTATTAAAAGAAAAGGATGCTCTGATTGAGATTTTGGAGCAACATGCTGTAGAAAATCAGGATAACCAAAGGAATTTGCTCGCTCCTTTCACCTGGCAATGGAATGACAACCCGACAACGGCTCAAGAGCCCCGGTCAAAGAAAAGGAAAGTACCAGAACCAGCACCTGAGCCCTCTTCAGAGAGGACTCAGGACCCATAAGTTAGATTTCCTTTTGCAGCACCATGTAAATTAGTGTATTTCCATTTCCGCAATCTTTGAATTCAATAAAACGGGGTTCTCCCCACTGTTTGATATTTGTAATCTAATTGTCGAAGTTTACTTTGAATAAAAAATAAACAATTAATATAATCATTGCATATCATTCATCATTCTCACGTAATGCATTCTCCTTACCTACGAATCTCACATTTGTGTCTCGATTCTAGAGTCAAACTGTCTCATTCATACAATACTCGGGCCAATCATCAGAAAAAGATGGATGATCTCGAGGAAGAGAACAGAGAGTTGAGGGAAGAAATCAACACTCTGAAAGAGGATCTGAGAAAGCTTCACAATGACATGCAAGCTCTGGTAGAAGCTCAGATGCAACAACAAAGGGCTGTGATTTTGGAGATCACATCAATGACCATAGTGGAGAAGTATGATCCTAGGTATAAAATTCCGAAAGATCATCCCTGGGGCATGTCCATCAACTATATCCCGGAAGGATATATTCTGCCGATCACTGAAGATCCAGAAACTGCAGCAGGAACCGCTGGGCCTGAAGGTTACAAACTTCGGGAAAGCGAAGATGCCAGGGGCATGATAGCAACTCCTGAAGGTTATAAACTTCGGGAAGCACCAAGAGTCACTGCTATAATGATAGTACCACCACCCGTGGTACACGCTGTCCTGGAAGGACAGATTCCACAGATACCTTCTGGTGGAAACTAAAGTATGTTCGATAGAATGAATGAGTTCCAGGAACAGTTCCTGGAAATGCAGAGGGAACTGCAAGCCCTTCGCAGTCAGGATCTATTTGGAAAGGATGCCACAGACCTTTATTTGGTACCCAATGTGAAAGTTCCGCACAAATTCAAAGTTCCCGAATTTGAGAAATACAAGGGTAACTCTTGCCCTCAGAGTCATTTAGTGATGTACGCTCGGAGAATGTCAACTCAGACGAAGAACCAAGAGCTACTGATCCACTACTTCCAAGATAGTTTAACCGGTGCCGCACTCAAATGGTACATGGGTTTAAACCGCACTAAGATCGGCACTTTCAGAGATCTTGGCTCTACCTTCGTGCAATAGTATAAGTATAATCTGGACATGGCACCGGACAGATATCAACTCAGATTAATGTCACAGAAGGACAAGGAAACCTTTAAGGAATATGCTCAAAGATGGCGTGAAAGTGCCGCCCAGATTTGTCCACCTCTTAAGAAAAAAGAGATGACAAAGATCTTCTTAAAAACCTTGAGCTCATTTTATTACGATATAATGGTTGTCAGTGCACCCAATGACTTCACTTAGATGGTAGGCATGGGAGTTCGCCTCGAAGAGGCGGTCCGAGAAGGACGTTTAGTTAAAGATGTCGGATCATCAAGCAGTACAAAAAGATACGACAGTGCTCTCCCTAAGAAAAAAGAGCAAGATATTGGGAATATCTCTCTCGGAAAGCAAAGGCGACGGTACCAACCAGTAGCAGCTGTAACGCCTGCTATCAACCATGCGCCTGTTCCTACGTATGTGTAACACCTTAAAATTTTCCATCTTACTTTTAGCACTAACTGGCTTATGCTTCATTTCATTCTTGCATTATCATCTTTGCATATCATTGTTTCCTTTGGGCATGGGATCAAGGTAGTTTCCGGAAACCCATGGCGTTATCAGCTCCAGTATTATTTTCAGCAGTATTCAGAGCTAAGCAGATAGTCTCCAAGGCATTATTATTTCAGCAGGATATTCTGAGGTGTCAGCAAGAATTTGTGTTTCATTCCAAGTGTTATTTAGTAGCAATATCAAGTTTTGAGTTTTAGAGGCTTATCAGGTTCAAAACAATTGCCAGAAGTTACTTTTCCAAGTTTCCCTCCAAAAGGCGCCAAAATTCAAAATTTGAACTGAGTAACCGGTTACTCACCACGCGTTAACCGATTACTCTTTTGTTTTTCTGCGCATCCTCAGCAAATTTGAACTAAGTAACCGGTTACTCACCACACGTTAACCGGTTACTCTGAGCACAGTTTTAAAAAATTAAATTTGCATCATGTGCTTGGCTTCTGCATGTGTGGGAAGGATCTAGAATTGAATCATTTTCATCATTTTCCACCCAAAATTCAAATTCCCTCCATCACTTTCCACTCTAATTCCCCACTCTTCTTTCCAAATTCCCTTCCTAATCTCCATTCCACTCATTAACCCACACTCCAAACCACATTTGAATTCCTAACCTAGCTTATATTTAAATTAATTCATTCCAAACCTCACAGAACCTGAATCCATTTTATGAATTTTCTACACTTCTCACTCCAATTTTCTCTCAACTTTTCTCTCATTTCAAAACCCTCACTCAAAGTTCCTTCATCAAAGTTCAACAAATTTTACATTGAAATTTGTTGATCTTGGAACTAAACCTTCATCCATTCACTAATTCTTGAAAGGATCTTGAATTTACTGCTGTTTCACTCTTGATTTTGAGCTTTTGGAACTGATTTTGGAGGAAGCTTGAAGCAAAACTATCACATTGTTCGGATCCTAAAGTTTCTTGCTAGGATCTTGAAGTTTCTTGCATAGATCTTGGATTTCTTGCTTGGATTCATCAATTTTCGTTTGCAACAATCACCAAAATAAATCTCAGCTTTGTAGGTTGGTTGTCGTTAGATCTATACTTGTTTTAGCTTATTTACAACTTATTCAATGTAGATCTTTGGTGATTTTTTATTTGGATCCATTTTGCTTGAATTTGATTCTTGATGTTGATGATTATTAGATTTAATTGATGTTTGATTGCTGATATCTGATGTGAATTTCGTGATTAATTGATTGCATGATCATTTGGAATGTTTGGAGAAGTGATTTGCTGCTGAAAAGTACTTTTGAAACTGGTTTTTTTGACTACTGTCCCAGAGTAACCGGTTACTCACCACGCGTTAACCGGTTACTCGTTTGTATTTTTACGTAATTTGTCTGATTTTGAACTAAGTAACCGGTTAACGCCCACAGGTTAACCGGTTACCACTGCTGCAGAATGTGATTTTCTTGCATTTTCTTGTTGGTTTGGGATCATTTGCATGTCTAAACTTCATGGATTAATATGTTGATGATTTGTGGATTATTCTTGAGTTGTTTTACTTCACACCATTGCACGAACACGATCCTTTGACACGCGATTTTCAATTTTCATCGATAAATGTTCATGTTTGAATTGATGTTTTCTTGATGTGATGAACACTTTGCACACACTCCTTGAGCATGTTAATTGCAAATTATTGCAGATGTTGCTGGAGTTGTTGTGGTACATGCTTGCTTGGTTGTGATTTGTTGATGAAGGACGGTTACAGTTTGACAGATGTGATCAATAGAGAGAAATAACTGGTGAAGAGAATGATTTACCACTATTACAATTCCTTTCAAAACAATAACTATATCAGCACCAGCAGGACCAGCGTCGGTCGTCATTACAGTACCTGGGCCAGTCCCGTATGAAAGTTCCAAAGTCGTCCCTTGGAATTATGGGGCTGAGGTATTTGTTGATGGAAAGAAGCAAGAATTAGTAGGAACATCGGCTATGAATTCAGAGGTTGACAATACTATTGACGCATGGGCTATCACCAGAAGTGGTAGAGTCTTCATTCCGTCAGATAATCAGGTCGGCAGTTCCAAACAGGATAAAGGGAAACAAGTGATGGATGATTCTGTACAGAAATAGGTCGTAAGTGATTCCACGACAAAACAAGTTGACAACTCCTTCTCAAAAAATGTGAAGGAGTTCATGAGATTAATCAGGAAGAGCGATTACAAGATTGTTGATCAGTTACATCAGACGCCATAAAAAATATCCATCCTATCTCTGTTGTTGTGTTCTGAGGCGCACCGGAATGCATTGCTGAAGGTTTTGAACACAGCCTATGTACCTCAAGAAATATTCGTTAATCAGTTAGAAGGGGTTGTGGCACACGTGAATGCTGGTAATGGTTTGGGTTTCACTAATTTAGATCTGACTCCCGCTGAGAGGAATCACAACAACGCTCTACATATCTCAGTGGAATGTCGAGGCTCCTTAATGTCACGTGTGCTAGTTGATACTGGGTCATCCTTAAATGTGCTGCCAAAGAAGGCTCTGATGAAGTTAGATACCCGTGGGCTGATTTGCACGCCAAGTGACTTGGTGGTGCTTGCCTTCGATGGTTCTAAGAGGTGTGTTTTTGGAGAAATTGTATTGCCGATTAAAGTTGGTCCTGAAATTTTTGATGCCACTTTCTACATCATGGACATTCAACCTGCCTATAGTTGTTTGTTGGGTTGCCCTTGGATCTATAGTGTTGGGGCAGTGACGTCTACGCTGCATCAAAAGCTGAAATACATGGTGGATGGACACGTCGTGACAGTCTGTGGTGAGGAAGACATCATGGTGAGTCACCTATCGACCTTAAAATATGTGGAGGTAGATGGTGAAATACATGAGACTCTGTGCCAAGCCTTTGAAGCTGTGAAAATTCTTGAAGAACCTCCAAGAGTAGTCAGTCAGCCTGAGGTGGTTAATCAACCCGGAGTGGTAAATCAGCCATAAATTTTGATGTCTTCTTTCAAAGATGCACGCGCTGTAGTTGAAGCTGGTAGTTCCCAGAAATGGGGTCAAGTCATTGATGTTCAGATGAAACAGAATACTTATAGATTGGGGTATAAGCCGCCCCGACGAGCTCAAGAGCCACCCAAGTATGCTGGTCTGATTCAATTCACAAAAGTTGGTGTCTTCTTTAATCGGATTAATGCCATTGATGATGAGGGGGATAGTGATTGTGATATGGATGAGTGGATCCGCCCCTGCGCTCCAGGTCAAAGCCTATGCAATTGGTCGTCTGAGAAAGTCATCTAAGTGACCCTCGAGAGTAATTACCTTTGTTTTCTGTTTGTGTTAAATCCTACGTTCTGCCCAAGACGTAGTGATACTTGTCTATAGGGCTTTGATGTTTTCATTTGCTTACTTTATCATCAATAAAGGACGTTTTCACATTCAAATATTTTGATCCCTGTTTTTCGGTTTTTACTTTTTGCATTAATTCACGTCAAAATGGCAATGTGTTTTCTTGTTTGTTGCATTCATAATAAACATAAAATATCAATCATGCAGGTTTCTTTGCTCAGATTCCACCAATAATGATTCAGCTATCGCTCGGTATGACTTCGACAATCCTATCTATCAGGCTGAAGAAGAGACTACCGAAGATTGTGACTTACAAGAAGAATTGGCCAGATTGCTAAAACAGGAGAAAAGGATTATTCTACCTCATATGGAGGAAATTGAGAATGTTAATCTGGGAATCGAGGACGTGAAAAAGGAAGTAAGGATTGGGGTTGCTTTGGAAGACACTGTTAAGGGAAGATTGCTTGAAATGCTTCGAGAGTATGTGGATATCTTCGCCTGGTCTTACCAAGACATGCCTGGGCTTGACACTGACATTGTGGTACACCGGCTGCCGCTCAAAGAAGGTTCTACTCCGGTTAAGCAGAAACTGAGAAGGACGAAACTGAATATGGCTGTCAAAATCAAGGAAGAGGTTCAGAAACAGTTGGATGTCGGATTTCTTGCTGTGATGAATTATCCTCCGTGGGTTGCTAATATTGTGCATGTACCTAAGAATGATGGAAAGGTCAGGATGTGTGTTGATTACAGAGATTTGAATAGAGCAAGCCCGAAAGATGATTTCCCGCTTCCTCACATTGACGTGTTAGTGGACAACACTGCTCAATACTCTGTATTTTCCTTCATGGATGGTTTCTCTGGGTATAACCAAATCAAAATGGCCCCAGACGACATGGAGAAGACGACGTTCATGTCACCGTGGGGAACGTTTTGCTACAAGGTGATGCCCTTTGGATTGAAAAATGCTGGGGCAACCTATCAGCGGGCAATGGTGACTCTCTTTCATGATATGATTCACAAAGAGATCGAAGTCTATGTTGATGACATGATTACGAAGTCACAAATGGAGGAAGAACATTTGGTGAACCTTCAAAAGTTATTTGAAAGGTTGAGGAAGTTCAAACTGAGGTTGAATCTGAACAAGTGTACCTTCGGGGTGAGACCTGGAAAATTACTAGGGTTCATTGTTAGTGAAAGAGGTATCGAGGTTGATCCTGCTAAAGTAAAAGCCATACAAGAAATGCATGAACCGAAAACAGAAAAAGAGGTATGTGGTTTCTTAGGGAGATTAAACTACATTGCTAGATTCATCTCTCATCTCACAGCCGCGTGTAAACCAATATTCAAATTATTAAGAAAAGATCAAGAGGTCACGTGGAATGAAAATTGTCAAAAGGCATTTGAAAAGATAAAAGAATATTTGTAGGAACCTCCGGTCCTCATGCCGCCAGTGCCAGGAAGGCCATTGATCATGTATCTTACGGTTCTTGAGAACTCAATGGGATATGTGCTCGGTCAACACGACGATTCAGGTAGAAAAGAACATGCCATCTACTACCTGAGTAAAAAATTCACTGATTGCGAGTCGAGGTACTCTAAGTTGGAAAAAACATGTTGTGCACTCGCTTGGGCAGCCAAGCATTTAAGGCAGTATATGTTAAACCACACAACCCTGTTGATTTCAAAGATGGATCCGATTAAGTATGTGTTTGAGAAGCAAGCACTTTCTGGGAGAATAGCCCGTTGGCAGATGGTTTTGACAGAATACGATATTCAATATATTTCCCAAAAAGCCATTAAGGGAAGTGTTTTGTCAGAATACCTTGTCGAACAACTGATTGAGGATTATCAACCGATGAAATTTGAATTTCCAGATGAGCATATCATGTTTCTGAAGATGAAAGATTGTGAAGAGCCTTTGCCTGACAAAGGACCTGACATTGGGTCTCAATGGAAGCTAGTCTTTGATGGAGCCGTCAACTCATATGGTAACGGAATCGGGGCAATCATTATAACTCTAAGGGGTTCTCATATACCCTTCACTGCCCGATTAGCATTCATATGCACCAATAATGAGGCAGAGTAAGAAGCATGCATCATGGGGTTAGAAGAAGCAATTGATTTGAGAATCAAGAACCTCGATGTTTATGGTGATTCTGCGTTGGTAGTTAATCAGATTAAAGGAGAATGGAAAACTCGTCAGGCAAATTTGGTGCCTTATAACAACTATGCCAGAAGGTTGTTACCGTTCTTTGATATGGTGGAATTTCATCATATACCCCGGTTGGAAAATCATATGGCAGATGCATTGGCAACATTGTCTTCAATGTATCAGGTGAATCATTGGAATGAGACACCGTCAATCAGAATTATGCATCTTGATAGACCAGCTTTTGTATTTGCAGTTGAAGAGGTATCAGATGGCAAGCCTTGGTATCATGACATCAAATGTTTTCTCAAGAGTCAAGAGTACCCAGCTGGGGTATCCACCAAGGATAAGAAAACTCTGAGGAGGTTGGAAGGCAACTTCATTCTGAATGAAGATGATGTGTTATATAAGAGGAACTTTGACATGGTCCTGCTACATTGTGTTGATGAACACGAGGCAGGCCTGTTAATGGAAGAAGTTCATGAAGGTTCTTTCGGTACCCATGCCAATGGGCATGCTATGGCTAGAAAGCTGTTGAGGGCAGGGTATTACTGGGTGACTATGGAGTCCAATTGTTTTCAATACGCCAGGAAATGCCATAAATGCCAGATTTATGCTGATAAGGTGCACATGCCGCCTACTCCTCTGAATGTATTATCATCTCCTTGGCCCTTTGCCATGTGGGGTATTGATATGATTGGAAAGATTGAGCCGACTGCTTCTAATGGGCATCGTTTTATCTTGGTTGCCATTGATTACTTCACGAAGTGGGTGGAAGTAGCCTCGTTTGCCAACGTCACCAAGCAAGTGGTAGCTCGGTTTATAAAGAAGGACATCATTTGTCGTTATGGGGTCCCTGAGAAAATCATTACTGATAATGGTTCAAATTTGAACAATAAGATTATGAAGGAGCTATGTCAGAGCTTTAAGATTGAGCATCACAATTCTTCTCCATATCGTCCAAAGATGAATGCCGCTGTTGAGGCAGCAAATAAGAATATCAAGAAGATTGTGCAGAAAATGGTGGTAACATATAAGGACTGGCATGAGATGTTGCCCTACGCTCTACACGATTATCGTACTTCGGTGCGTACGTCAACTGGGGCAACTCCTTTCTCACTAGTATATGGTTTGGAAGCAGTTCTACCATTAGAGGTTGAGATTCCTTCTTTGAGAATTGTGGCAGATGTGAAACTTGATGAAGCTGAATGGGTGTGTTCCAGGTTGAATTAGTTGAACCTTACCGAAGAGAAAAGATTGGCAACCATTGCACATGGCCAGTTGTATCAGAACAGGATGAAGAAAGCCTTTGATCAGAAAGTACGTCCTCGGTGTTTTCAAACAGGTGAGTTGGTTTTGAAAAGGATTCTTCCTCCTCAGACAGATCACAGGGGCAAATAGACTCCAAACTACGAAGGGCCATATGTGGTAAGAAAGGTTTTCTCCAGTGGAGCCTTATTACTTTCAACAATGGATGGCAGAGATTTTACATCCCCTATGAACGCAGACGCGGTCAAAAAATACTTCGCATAAAAAAATATCCGTTGGACATAAAAAGAAGATCCAGGCAAAAAAGGGCATCCCGGAGAACCATAAAAAGAAAAAGGTTTCGGCAAAAATTAGGGATAAAAAGAAAGAAAAAAAAAGAATAAACCCGCAAAGTTGAAAACATGAAAAGGCAACTTTGGCAAAAATGGGTATCCTGGTGGATTGAAAATCCGAAAAGGGCGATCCAGGAAAAAGTTAGGGATTTGAAAGCGAGAGGCTGCGGTCTGTGTTCGATCTGTGAACACTTTTGACACTTGGGAATTTCGAAGGAAAGGAATCAGTCCAATCAGTCTCTTCGAGGGTCAAAGTATATGTGGATAAGCAAAGGCATATGAGTCATAGCTGAATTGAATCATGGTGGATATTTGTTCCCACATTGCCGACATGTGTATTTTCTTTTTACTTTTCTGCAATTACCTCTTTTCAGGAATTGCTTCCAGCTGTAAATGCCTATTTACAGGCCAATTCATTCAATAAAATTTTCATTTCACTCAAAGAGCTTTCCATTTGTGTTTTTACTTTTACTATTTTGTTTATGAAAACATCCGATATTTTGATAAACATTGCATATGAAAACATTAAGCTTTGCGGAGCACAATGGAAAATAATGGAAATTGCTTAGGCAACGGATATTGTGGATGGTAACCGAGGTAGCCATTTTTGCATACGAAATATTCGGTTGTTGTGTGTTTGCAGGGTAACAAATTTGTTTTCCCCAGTAGAGTTACTCTCCCCAGCACTAAAAGGTCGTTATCCTCAGTAGAGCTTACTCTCCCCAGTAAGAGTACAGAGGATTGTGTCCCCAGCCAAAATCATGGTTGGTTTATTATTCCCCAGCAAGCAGTCAGAAGTGGATTGCTCCAAGGTAGATGTTGTTGTATCTCCAACAGGAGATGTGTTGGATGTCTCTGAAAAGAATTTATTTTCCCCACAGAGTTTGGTACTCACCTTCCTCAGCAGGTCAGGAAGTGTAATTCCGTCAGCAACGGCATGCTCTGATCCCCAACAGGGTAAAATCTTTTCTCCAACAGCAGGTTAAGCTCAATGATATCCCTCGGCAGGTTTCGTTGACTTTTCTCCCCAGCAGAGTTATTCTCCCTAGCATTGAGGTTTCATCATCCTCATCAGACTGTCACTCTCCCCAGTCAGAGTACCGAAGATTGTTCCCCAGCCAGCATTTAAAGTGGATTGCTCTAGGGTGGATGTTGTTTTATTACCGCGGGAGATTTATGGAATGTATTCCTGGGACAAGGATTTTGTCTTCCCCACAGAGTCTTGGTGTTTACTCCCCTCAGCCAGTCAGGAAACATGTTTTCACCAGCAACAGTATGATCCAACCCTCAGCAGGATAAGGGCGAAGTCATTTCCCTAGCAACGGGTTAAGTTCAATGGTGTCCCCAGCAGGTCCAGTATTTGTGATTTATCTCTCCAAGCAGAGTTTGGTGGTAGTATTCGCAGCGGTTTGATCAGCGGTGGTTGACATCCCCAACAGGTTTTAAGTCCAAGTGATATTTGGCACTCTTCCGATTCAGGTCGTGGTTTCCTTTTTCAAAGAGTTATATATAATCCCCACCAGAGTGGATGTTCTTTTGGATTTCATCTCCAACAGAAGTTGTTGATCAAAGGAATTATTCAATGTGATCCTTCTCAGCAGAGTTCTTGGACTCAGAGGACAATTTATTTTGTCATTCCCGGTGGAGCTGCCTATGTTTTCAGCATCTATTTTGCTGGAGCATTTCTTTTTGCATTGCATAAGCATCGTTTGCATGGCATCCTCCCAATCGCGTAGCATTTCCATTTCGTATGGAGCATTACACCATAGAAAAATTCAAACATAGGCATTTGAAGCATAAGCCAGGTTTGATATTTGTTGCCAGACTTTTCCTCAACATTGTTGTACATTCTTGTACACCCCTGCAGAGTTGTCTGTTTAGACATCTCTTTTCCCCAACTTTGATTCCAGATAAATTCGAGGGTCATAAAATTGCTACTTTTACCCTTGGTTGTCCTGTTATCCCCAACGGAGAGCGCCTTCGGCCGGTCTTCCTTTTCGAGTTCGCCTTCGGCCGTCCTCGTATCCTTTTGTTGGTTAGTCCGCCTTCGGAAGGTCTTCCTTTTCGAGTTCGCCTTCGGCCGTCCTCGTATTCTTTTGTTGGTTAGAGCGCCTTCGGCCGGTCTTCCTTTTCGAGTTCGCCTTCGGTCGTCCTCGTATTCTTTTGTTAGGTAGAGCGCCTTCGGTCGGTCTTCCTTTTCGAGTTCGCCTTCGGTCGTCCTCGTTTTCTTTTGTCGGGTAGAGCGCCTTCAGTCCGTCTTCTTTTTCGAGTTCGCCTTCGGCCGTCCTCATATTCTTTTGTTGGTTAGAGCGCCTTTAGCCGGTCTTCCTTTTCGAGTTCGCCTTCGGCCGTCCTCGTATTCTTTAGTTGGGTAGAGCGCCTTCGGTCGGTCTTCCTTTTCTAGTTCGCCTTTGGCCGTCCTCGTTTTCTTTTGTTGGGTAGAGCCCCTTCGGCCGGTCTTCCTTTTCGAGTTCGTCTTCGGCCGTCCTCATATTATTTTGTTGGTTAGTCCTTCTACGGCCGGTCTTGTCTTCCCAGCATAGTCCACCTTCGGCTGGCAAACACTCCCTGATATATATGTTCCCCCCACAAGTTGCAAATTTCCAGGTTATTTTGGTATTCAATCTCCGTGTATCCCAATTTCCTGGAAGCCTTTGCTTCCATACCCTCGGATCCAAGAAGTTTGAATAGGGGCAGCTATAACACCTTAAAATTTGCCCTCTTACTTTTAGCACTAACTGGCTTATGCTTCATTTCATTCTTGCATTATCATCTTTGCATATCATTATTTCCTTTGGGCATGGGATCAAGCTAGTTTCCAACAACCCGTGGCGTTATCAGCTCCAGTATTATTTTCATTAGTATTCAGAGCTAAGCAGATAGTCTTCAAGGCATTATTATTTCAGCAGGATATTCTGAGGTGTCAGCAAGAATTTGTGTTTCATTCCAAGTGTTATTCAGTAGCAATATCAAGTTTTGAGTTTCAGAGGCTTACCAGGTTCAAAACAATTTCCAGAAGTTACTTTTCCAAATTTCCCTCCAAAAGGCGCCAAAATTCAAAATTTGAACTGAGTAACTGGTTACTCACCATGCGTTAACTGGTTACTCTTTTGTTTTTCTGCGCATCCTCAGCAAATTTGAACTAAGTAACCGGTTACTCACCACACGTTAACTGGTTACTCTGTGCACAGTTTGAAAAAATTAAATTTGCATCATGTGCTTGGTTTGTGCATGTGTGGGAATGATCTAGAATTGATTCATTTTCATCATTTTCCACCCAAAATTCAAATTCCCTCCATCACTTTCCACTCTAATTCCCCACTCTTCTTTCCAAATTCCCCTCCTAATCTCCATTCCACTCATTAACCCACACTCCAAACCACATTTGAATTCCTAACCTAGCTTATATTTAAATCAATTCATTCCAAACCTCACAAAACCTGGATCCATTTTCTGAATTTTCTACACTTCTCACTCCAATTTTCTCTCAACTTTTCTCTCATTTCAAAACCCTCACTCAAAGTTCCTTCATCAAAGTTCAACAAATTTTGCATTGAAATTTGTTGATCTTGGAACTAAACCTTCATCCATTCACTAATTCTTGAAAGGATCTTGAATTTGCTGCTGTTTCACTCTTGATTTTGGGCTTTTGGAACTGATTTTGGAGGAAGCTTGAAGCAAAACTATCACATTGTTTGGATCTTGAAGTTTCTTGCATAGATCTTGGATTTCTTGCTTGGATTCATCAATTTTCGTTTGCAACAATAACCAAAGCAAATCTCAGCTCTGTAGGTTGGTTGTCTTTAGATCTATACTTGTTTTAGCTTATTTACAACTTATTCAATGTAGATCTTCGGTGATTTTTGATTTGGATCCATTTTGCTTGAATTTGATTCTTGTTGTTGATGATTATTGGATTTAATTGATGTTTGATTGCTGATATCTGATGTGAATTTCGTGATTAATTGATTACATGATCATTTGGAATGTTTGGAGAAGTGATTTGCTGCTAAAAAGTGCTTTTGAAACTGGTTTTTTTGACTACTGTCCCAGAGTAACCGGTTACTCACCACGCGTTAACCGGTTACTCCTTTGTATTTTTACGTAATTTGTCTAATTTTGAACTAAGTAACCGGTTAACGCCCACAGGTTAACCGGTTACCACTGCTGCAGAATGTGATTTTCTTGCATTTTCTTGTTGGTTTGGGATCCTTTACATGTCTAAACTTCATGGATTAATATGTTGAAGATTTGTGGATTATTCTTGAGCTATTTTACTTCACACCATTGCACGAACACGATCCTTCGATACGCGATTTTCGGCTTCCATCGATAAATGTTCATGTTTGAATTGATGTTTTCTTGATGTGATGAACACTTTGCACACACTCCTTGAGCATGTTAATTGTAAATTATTGCAGGTGTTGCTGGAGTTGTTGTGGTGCATGCTTGCTTGCATTTAATTTCATGTGATGCATGCTTGATTTAACTTGTTTATGTGCTCATTAGGGCTGGCAATGAACCAAACCAACTCAAAAATAGTTCGAAATTCGATTCGAAAATTAAATCGTTGAACTAGGTTCATGAACCAAATGAGTTGAATATGAGCTAAAAACTAAGTTCGTTAACTAAATGATCTGAACTTGAACTATACATAGTTCGATTCGTTAGGTTCATTAGTCAATTCGATTTTATATGAGATAGATTATATTGTCTTTAAGAGTAGGTTTAAAGATTTGTTCTAAATCTTAGTCTCGTATTTTCTTTTAATCTAACGGTTTTAATTGATAATTTATATTCTCAAGTGGGTAAAATATTTCTACGAATAATTATACAAATAAAATTAACATCGTATAAATTCCAATCTTATAACTTTTATTTTATTTCTATATTTTTTATTTAAAAAATATTAATTTAAAATGTCAAATATATATATAAAAAATAGACTTTAAAAAATTAATTTTAAGTCTGTGAAATAAGCGAGTTGAACCTAACAAGATAAACCTAACGAGTTGAACCGAGATATTCGTGAACTTCTAACAAGTCGAGTTTGACCTGAAAAAAAAGTTCGTGATGAACTCGAACTCGAACTCGAACTCGGCCAATCCTTAACGAGTCGAGTTTGAGCTGAAAAAAAATTTCGTGATGAACTCGAACTCGGCTAATTCTTAACGAGTCGAACTGAGCTAAGGCGAGTTCGACTCGACTCGACTCATTTCCAGCCCTAGTGCTCATTGTTGTGCATTCTTTCATGATTGTCTCCAAGATTTGCTTACTATGGTGTGTGGTGTGTTTGAAATCATGATTAATCGAAGAGTATGTGATGCTTGATGCTTGCTCGTTATGCCATGTTTGAATCGTTTTCGATTGCATGCTGCCCTGCTTTTACAGCTGCTGTTCTGAATTGTTTATGTGTTGTCTATTGCATTCACTTACTGCCTGCTGCCTTTTACACCTATTTTGTGCTGAATATGAGTGCCGTTAAAAGCTGTCTCGCTTGTATGCTGGATTTTACCGTTGTGCATGTGCTGAAGCGTTGTTGTAGCTATTTGTGTTTAGCTCTCTTTTCTTGGTTTTTCATCTTATATCTCCCTTTCTTCTTCATCTCTTTCACTTCTCTCCTTCCCCTTTGGACCTTAGGACTTGTTCAAGTCATGGGTCCACTTTTTTGCTCCCTTAGGGTTCCCTAGTCCAACTTAATCTTTGATTAAGCTTGGAGTAGGGTAGACATTAGGATTCGAACCATGCATGCTAACATTAGGATAGAATTCCCCGTAGTGTTTTCTTTTCCCTTGAGTCTTCACTTCTCATCTCATAACAATTCTAAGACACTTAATAAAGACAACGTGTATTGTGCACGAGCCTTAAGCATGGGAAATGAGGAATGGGGGGTCTCCCTTCATTCTTCTAGGGTGTTTAGCGTACGTCCTGTTGGGGACGATATGCGACGCATTCGTTCCTATGCCATAGACTTTGGTGCAATGCAAGTTATGAACTAATTCAAATCACTTCTGTCTAAAAAACACAAAAACAAATTCAAATCTTTTTCATCCTTTGGGATTGTTAAGTTTCAAATCATTTTTAGAAGAGAGCACGTCATTTTCTGATTTGTCGCAAACAGGCATCGACCCTAACTGCCGGACGCGAACTTAACGTCGCTCATAAAATACACTAAGACCTTGTTAGGTCGAACTACAACTGCTCTGATTTCCTCCTTCTGGTTAGATTGAGGATACGTAGGCACGAGATGGCGATGTCTTGGCGAGCACCCTCCCTCCTTTAGTGCGTAGTCCATTGAACTACGTTGACTTTGATTCTTCACTTGTCCATGAAGATACGTAGGCATTGTATTGCGATAATCCTTGCGAGTCCGTCTTAGTCTCCCACATCCCCATTTTTTCTGTTTAGCCGTAGACTTTAGGATAGCTCACCCTTTGTTTAGACGATAAGCGTGGATCCCATTGAGTACGATGGACGCGTGGGGGTGCTAATACCTTCCCCTCGCGTAACCGACTCCCAAACCCAGACTATGGTTGCGATGACCATGTCTTTCCCTCTTTCAGGTTTTCTTCGATCGTTTTCTTTCCCTGCGTCGGGATTAATAATGTTCGGTGGTGACTCTTCTGTTCTAGTTTTCTCGCCGGTTGTTTTTCGCAGTTATGACAGTATCAACCTCAGGTTGCTCAGAGCCAACCTAATTCACAACAATTTCAGCAAAGGACACAACAGCCTCTTCAGCAGGCTCGTCCTCCGTACAACAACAACCTTACAACACGACCACCAAGGTTTGACCTTATACCAATGTTGTACGTAGAACTGTTTCCATTACTACTGATCAAAGGACACGTCCAGACCAGGTCTCCTCTTACAATACCGAAAAATCCGCCTTTTTAGTTCAAAACGGATCAGACTTTCCCTTACCATCGAGGAGGACCAGGGCATAACATAGAAAACTGTCTCAGTTTCAAATCTGATGTGCAGAAGCTTGTTAGGAGCGGGGTCTTATCCTTCAAGGATACAAATCCTAATGTTCTCATGAACCCGCTGCCTCAACACGAGAAAGTGTAACACCCCAATTCCCATCGCGAATAAATAATACATAATTAAATCAGAGTAAATAAAAATTTATTTTTCCGACAGAAACAAGGATGCCACAATGTAAAGAAAGAAAACATAATCCCTGCTCATATATTTTGATACATAACACAAAATTGAATAAACCTGTAGGGGAACTTTTCCCATATAAAAGGAGAGTTCAGTTATGGAATAAAGCGGAAAGATTCATAACTGTCTTGTTTTACAAAATAAATCGTTTTATCACGTCAAGATATTCATACAAAAGTAATACAAAATATATTCAACAAATATGTATATATATATATATATATATATATATATCTACCGCGTTCCCCGACTCCCATGTTACGTATCAGAGCAGACAGACTGACAAACGGATGGAGAACTAATCTTCACAAAAGCCTCCAAGACCACTAATCTGCAATTGCCTCATAGAGCAACAAACCACAGCAGAAGGGTGAGAAATAACAACTAAATCAAGATTGCATAATAATATGCCAACACATAAAAATTCACATGCATAGTTATTCTCACCACAAGCATCACACGCTAATACATATAACATGCCACAAATACATAACATATATCGATTATACTAACATAATCACATATTCTCACATAATGCATCCCAAAGTTATCACATATGGAAACACACCACCACACCATGGATATTCACATATAACATACCATAGAGAATTAATACCATTAGTGTAACTCACCACGTCTCCACAAAACCTAGCACAAGGCTATACATAAAACATATCATCAACAACTAATGCATTTATCACATATGCACATCCATTTACCAATTCAAACATAAATCTCAATACACACTCAATCATTTCATGATTTTCCACACATAATCAATCCATTCATGATTTTCCACACATAATCAATCCATTCATGATTTTCCACACATAATCAATCCATTCATGATTTATGCAAATGCAAAGAGACCGAAACAACGACTCTATGCAAATGCGGTACCATCCATCCGTTAATCTCAACACTAGTTCACTCAGGAACTATTGGAATCATCGGTTGTTACTTAGTGTAACTCCCCGTCGGGCAAACGATGTTCCCCGTCGCTATAGGTCCTCTTTGTATAAGGCACACGATCCGATCGCTTTATGTCCTCTTTGTATAAGGCACACGATCCGATCGCTTTATGTCCTCTTTGTATAAGGCACACGATCGTCTATAATCATCGCTTTAGGTCCTCTTTGTATAAGGCACGCGATGTTATAGCGGATTCCCTCTAGAATTGATTCGTCTCTCACACCCACTAGGGCATACGACATCTCAAGAATGCATATCATGATGCTTGGCATACAATGACTCATGACATTCAAATGCACACATATATGCAACCATCTCAATCAACAATAATCATGTTTTGCAATCAAGCCCAAAACAATGCATTTATTTGCCATAAGGCCACAAACCAACATCACAACATCTAAACACATGCATTTACATTATACGATAGCACATAAGTCATATGATATCTATCAAAGACATATTGCATGGTAACACATCAAATACACACAGTTAAAACGGTAAAAGTCGACAAAATGACACTATTTCAAATTCCTGACATAATTAAATCGGCCAACAATCTCAAAATCATTTTAATAAGAAAGAACATTTCATTAACTTTCGAACGATATAAAGAACGTTCAAAACGGATAATCAGATCAAAAGTTACGGATTTAACAAGAAAAGTAATCGCGAAAAGACAACATTCTGCACCCTTGCTGGCCATACGCGTATTGCCCTGAGCCATACGCGTATTGCCCAGCCCCATACGCGTATTGCCTACATTCCTTACTTGCCATACGCGTATTGCCATAACCAATACATGTATTGCCCACCCCATACGCGTATTGCCCTGTCCCATACGCGTATGGGCAGCGAAACCCAGAATTTTTCCTGCATCAATTTTGTTACGAATTTCACCCCAAAACCTCACCAAATCTCATCTAAACACTTCCAAATCACAATATATCAACCCAAACATGTCCCAACATAATCAACAAGTATTCTACGCAGTTTATATCGAGTTTCAACCGCGAAAACATCGATTTTTATCAATTATTCATCAATTTATCAATTAGAGAAAAAGTCGTGAAACAACCAAACCAATTACAACAAACAACACATATACATACACAAGCAAGATATAATTGAAACTTCTCACCCTTACCCGATTAATCGCGCTTGAAACTGAGCTATTTCAATTTTTCCTCTTTTCCTCTTTTTCCCTTCTCTTTCCCTTCTTCTCCTTTTCTTTCTTTTCTTTTCTTTTCCCTTTCTTTTCTCTCTTTTTCTTTCTATTTTTCTATTTAAATGAAAAACATAAAACTTACCCCAAGCAAAAGACCAAAATACCCATACTCTCAAATATCCCGCAAACGCTCCCAAAATGCGATAAAACATCATAACAATGAAAAATAATATATTACCAAATAAAAGTCAAGAATAAAATAATATAAAAATGAAAATAATTAAATCGACTCGATTAAATAAATCTAGCAAAAACTGGGGCGTTACAACTCTCCCCCACTTAGACATTTTCGTCCTAAAAAATATACTGATACGAACACTCGGGATACGACTCTCGCAGTCGACTAACAAACTATCAGGCCTACCAAAGGCACACCACGAATAACACAAACTGACAACCCACCTTGCTAACAACAGCTACCACAACGACACGACAATGACGACAACTACAACGACCAGATGCAAAGCCCATACAATGCACTTGACGACTGACTCACGACTCAAAGAATACCCAAGTTACGAACACACACAGGAATTAGCTACACGCACTCGAACCAACCCGATGGAAACGAGGCAACAACACAAACAAGAACCTAAAGTTCCACGACACAACAACTTTCAACAACCTCTACGTAACCACAATACCAACATCCTTGCCACACATCCATATCGCACCAATGCTACGATTCCCCAATCGAACATATAACCAAAACATCCATCTACATATTAGTACATGATTAATATTGAAACCTTCCACCTAACACGTCCATTCTGAAATGTCCAATAGTCTCATCACTCCTACATGTTCCCAATGTTCAACCTATGAACTCTTACAAGTCACACACGCATATACGAAATATGCCACAGCACGCTTCCGCTGCGCACTCTGATTACTCGAAACCATCAAAACTACAAATCTCACGTCCAACGTCTAACTCTTTCTCATATTCACCAAAAATCACTATTTACTTTAATATTTCCAACCTCACACTCTCCTGTGTTATCTCACACACCAGACACAAGCCTCGGAACTGCTCAAATAATTTTAATTCTCTAACCATCAAAACAACCATGTATCAAAACTTTCGACTGAACTCATCAGGCACAACCTTAGCTTTTCCCGAAGGATAATCCAAGCCAAATTCATAACTCATCACGAATTATAACCATCCTCGTTGTCTCATACTCTATTCCTTTAGACCAAACAAATACTTTAAACTCTTGTGATTATCAAACACCGCGAACCTATAACCATAAAGATAATACCTCCAAATATTCCAACACAATACAACCACAACCAATTCCAAATCCAGAATAGTATAGACCCTTTTATGAATCCTTAATTGTCGTAAAGCACAAGCCACGACTTAACCATCTTGCATTAACACCCTGACTAAACTCATCAAAGACACCTCGCAATACCTCGCCAACGGTTTGGTAGGATCACACAGAATCAAAATTGAAGCCGTAGATAAATTCTACTTTAACGCTCTCAAACTTTCCTCACAACGAACATCCAAAGCAAACGACTTACCTTTTACAAGTCATCTGTCATAACGAAAATGCTAACTTGGAAAAACCTTTCACAACCTCTGGTAATAACCAACTAAAAGTCCAAAAAGATTCTAATCTTCTTAACCAACTTCGGAGCCTCTCATTGTAGAACTGCCTCTACTTCCGATGGATCCCTAACTATACTCTCATATGAAATAACATATCTAAGAAAACTAACCTTTTTCAACCAAAATTCTCACTTGAATAACTTAGCATAAAACTTAGTCTCTTTTCAACACTTGTAATTCAAATCTCAAACACTCTACCTGTTCTTCCTCTGAGTTTACAACAGATCCGAATATCCTCAATCAAAGCCATTACGAACTTATCCCATTAAATATGGAAGATACCATTCATCTACTCCATAAACATTACAGACGCATTACTAACACCAAATACCATCACTGTACGTTGTAATTCCCAACTAAAATCCAAAAGATATAAATTCTTAAAGCTTTTGCAAAACTTTTCACTGGGTAACTGGTTACTCACATACAAGCTTAACCGAGTAAATAACAGCCTATCCCGATGATAACAAACATAACCAGTCACATTACGTTGATCAAAGCCTCAACTCACACAATTCACCACTCTTATCAAACATTCCAACCAATTGTAATTTCACTCCAACTCAACCAAACCATTCCAGTTATCTATTCCTGAAAGTGGACACTTATTCTCAATCGTTACCTTATCCAACTGTCAGTAATCGATACACAATTTCTTCTCTTGACAGTCCAAACTCTCATAAATCCCAACATGTAGTAACCACCAACCAAAAGAACTCTCAAATATTACATCCACACCTAAGGGTTTTCTCAAGATTTCCATAGTCTCAATACCATCAAGGAATTTCAAATCGTTTGCGATTCGTCACAATTCAAAACTCAAGCTATCCAGAACACAACCGCAAGTTTCCATACTACTCACTGATTAACATGCAACCTCCTCCTATCATCTTTTTCCTTACCAACCATGCTGGACCTCTTCAAGTTGGCTCACTAAAGTTTCATTCAAAAACACATCTGAAAACCAGTTATAACTGACGGCCCATCACTGTGACTTTCCTGCCAATTTCCAGAATACTATCATCATAAACAAGGCCAACATCTTAGTCCCATCTCCTAAGAGTTTTCAACTTACTTAGCAGATATAAACCTCAACTATTCACATTTGTCCAATTTAAGTTCACTTTCTACTCTCTCAGAAGCAGCCATTAATAATACCCAATCATTCTCTCTCAATGACTTCCCAACTTAACCAACATACCAAAACCTCTAATCCGCCTCATCTTCTGATATAAGAATCTTCATCGACTCAACCAAACAATCCATAACCATTTTCTTAATTCCAAACAATTCATTGCACACACTATCAAAGCCGAAAAGACACGTCTATTCCATCCAACATAATTCCCGTCTACTATCAACAAGAGATTAAGGGTGATCAGTTCCTCAATTTGTCAATAGACAGCCGACAATCATGATGGGGCATAAACCGCCTTTGCCAAACTCTAATAGTATTCCTTACATCCTATGCACAAAACTACCTAAGGTACAAATCCTTAGTTGACATAAACCTTACCTCCGCATTCCCTCCGGAATCTGGAACAACACTGTCCAAACAACACTTACAATCTTATAATCTACAACACACTGAGCCAGTTCCCCACACCTGAAGCAACATGGAGAAGTATAAGCTCCTCCCCCACTTATCTCATTCTAACTCCTGAAAACAAAGGATTAGAAAACCAGAAAGTACTGACAGTGTTTCCCACACATATCATGTACTAAGGGACAAACAACAACGACAGTATTCAACTGTCACACCAACTGACTCAATAACTTGGTCGGACGGACGGACCAGCTCTGATACCACTTTTGTAACACCCTAATTCCCATCGTGAATAAATAATACATAATTAAATCAGAGTAAATAAAAATTTATTTTTCCGACAGAAACAAGGATGCCACAATGTAAAGAAAGAAAACACAATCCCTGCTCATATATTTTGATACATAACACAAAATTGAATAAACCTGTAGGGGAACTTTTTCCATATAAAAGAAGAGTTCAGTTATGGAATAAAGCAGAAAGATCCATAACTGTCTTGTTTTACAAAATAAATCGTTTTATCACGTCAAGATATTCATACAAAAGTAATACAAAATATATTCAACAAATGTATATATATATATATATATATATATATATATATATATATATATATATATATATATATATCTACAGCGTTCCCCGACTCCCGTGTTACGTATCAGAGCAAACAGACTGACAAACGGATGGAGAACTAATCTTCACAAAAGCCTCCAAGACCACTAATCTGCAATTGCCTTATAGAACAACAAACCACAGCAGAAGGGTGATAAATAACAACTAAATCAAGATTGCATAATAATATGCCAACACATAAAAATTCACATGCATAGTTATTCTCACCACAAGCATCACACGCTAATACATATAACATGCCACAAATACATAACATATATCAATTATACTAACATAATCACATATTCTCACATAATGCATCCCAAAGTTATCACATATGGAAACACACCAACACACCACGGATATTCACATATAACATACCATAGAGAATTAATACCATCAGTGTAACTCACCACGTCTCCACAAAACCTAGCACATGGATATACATAAAACATATCATCAACAACTAATGCATTTATCACATATGCACATCCATTTACCAATTCAAACATAAATCTCAATACACACTCAATCAATTCATGATTTTCCACACATAATCAATCCATTCATGATTTTCCACGCATAATTAATCCATTCATGATTTTCCATACATAATCAATCCATTCATGATTTATGCAAATGCAAAGAGACCGACACAACGACTCTATGTAAATGCGGTACCATCCATCCGTTAATCTCAACACTAGTTCACTCAGGAACTATTGGAATCATCGCTTGTTACTTAGTGTAACTCCCCGTCGGGCAAACGATGTTCCCCGTCACTTTAGGTCCTCTTATTTTTTTAAGGCACACGACGTTTATGGATCGCTTTAGGTCCTCTTTGTATAAGGCACACGATCCGATCACTTTAGGTCCTCTTTGTATAAGGCACATGATCGTCTATAATCATCGCTTTAGGTCCTCTTTGTATAAGGCACACGATGTTATAGCGGATTCCCTCTGGAATTGATTCGTCGCTCACACCCACTAGGGCACACGACATCTCAAGAATGCATATCATGATGTTTGGCATACAATGACTCATGACATTCAAATGCACACATATATGCAACCATCTCAATCAACAATAATCATGTTTTGCAATCAAGCCCAAAACAATGCATTTATTTTCCATAAGGCCACAAACCAACATCACAACATCTAAACACATGCATTTACATCATACGACAGCACGCAAGTCATACGATATCTATCAAAGACATATTGCATGGTAACACATCAAATACACACAGTTAAAACGGCAAAAGTCGACAAAACGACACTATTTCAAATTCCTGACATAATTAAATCGGCCAACAATCTCGAAATCATTTTAATAAGAAAGAACATTTCATTAGCTTTCCAACGATATAAAGAACGTTCAAAACGGATAATCAGATCAAAAGTTACGGATTTAACAAGAAAAGTAATTGCGAAAAGACAACATTCTGCACCCTTGCTGGCCATACGCGTATTGCCCTGAGCCATACGCGTATTGCCCTGAGCCATACGCGTATTGCCCAGCCCCATACGCGTATTGCCTACTTTCCTTCCTTGCCATACGAGTATTGCCATAACCAATACGCGTATTGCCCACTCCATACGCGTATTGCCCTGTCCCATACGCGTATGGGCATCGAAACCCAAAATTTTTCCTGCATCAATTTTGTTACGAATTTCACCCCAAAACCTCTCCAAATCTCATCTAAACACTTCCAAATCACAATATATCAACCCAAACATGTCCCAACATAATCAACAAGTATTCTACGCAGTTTATATCGAGTTTCAACCGCGAAAACATCGATTTTTATCAATTATTCATCAATTTATCAATTAGAGAAAAAGTCGTGAAACAACCAAACCAATTACAAAAAACAACACATATACATACACAAGCAAGATATAATTGAAACTTCTCACCCTTACCCGATTAATCGCGCTTGAAACGGAGCTATTTCGATTTTTCCTCTTTTCCTCTTTTTCCCTTCTCTTTCCCTTCTTCTCCTTTTCTTTCTTTTCTTTTCCTTTCCCTTTCTTTTCTCTCTTTTTCTTTCTATTTTTCTATTTAAATGAAAAACATAAAACTTACCCAAGCAAAAGGCCAAAATACCCCTACTCTCAAATATCTCGCAAACGCTCCCAAAATGCGATAAAACATCATAACAATGAAAAATAATATATTGCCAAATAAAAGTCAAGAATAAAATAATATAAAAATGAAAATAATTAAATCGACTCGATTAAATAAATCTAGCAAAAACTGGGGCGTTACAGAAAGCTGCGGTAAATTTGATAGAGGGAGAATCTAACCACAGCTGTCAAATTCATGATGTACTCTTATTGAGGGCCAACCTGGTCAAGATGCATCGCAGACAGAGCGGATACGGTCATATACCACCTCATAACTATCACCAGTGTGATATCTGCTCTAAAGAAAATCAAGGATGTTGTCATACCCCAAATTTTGACCACTAAGATTTCCCATCATTGTGCAAATCATCATCACAATATGGATGGACCATCTTGCCTCATTAGTCTCCCCAAAGATGGGTGAACACTTACTACAGTCAAAATTAGGGTTTTAAGCCCTCTCAGAGTTCTTAGACAAAGGATCAATCAAGAAATGACATGATCTTCAACTTGTCTAACCTCCCAAATATCTACAATGGATCAAGAGGACTCCCACTTTAAGGATTAAGCACAAGGATGATCCCTTCCAAGTGGATCAAGCCTCAAGATCGCCAGTGTCACCAAATTAGGGTTTAGTCGACCAGGGCCTCCAGATGGAAATTTTCCTCTGGGCATAAGCCAATGCTTCAAAGCATATCCTAAAATACTCCATGGAACCTCATGGGCCCAAGCCTCAAGTCAATTTGACCTCAAGGGATGCATACATAAAAAATCAGGAATTAGGGTTTCTTGACCTAATTCACCCCTAAGTTGACTTTTGGGACAAATCATGAGCCAAGACCTCAAGACATGATTTGAGGGTCTCCAACATACCACATTGATCCATTTGTAACAATGGATTGATCCAGGAAGCTTGAGCAGCAAGTCTCAATTTCATCTGAACCACAATTAGGGTTTCGCGAGAAAAGTCAACTGTAGCTTTGACTTTTGACCAGGACATGCTCTCAAACCCTAGGACATGAGTCAATACACCCTATGACACCTATGGAACATGTCCATCAAGTTTGATTTAGGTCAAGGACTTGATTTCATAGAGGATTGCACAGTTTGGAATTCATCTGACAAAAAGTCAACTGTGCACAAAAGTCAACTTTGACTTTTTGAGATTTTTCACAAAAATGGTTTTTTAACCCTAAAATGATGTTAATGTATGATTTGAATCATCATTCATCAAGAAAAATCAAGAAAAGTTGGATAACTTGTAAAAGGGGCAACCATAAAAACTTAGAAAATTTTCAAAGTTATGAACAAAGTGGCAAGGGTACCAACTTTGGAGGATCATAACTCCCAAACCACAAAGCCATTTTTCCCCATACAAAGCTAGATTTGTAGCTCTCATTACCCTCTACAAAAGCTTAGAACTGACCTCCTTCCAAATTCATCATGGATTTTGAGTTATGGAATGATCAAAATCACTAAAAACATGAAAATACCACTTTTCCAACACTTAGAAAATTTTTTGTCCAAGACAGATTTTGTTGGAAACACCAAAACTTGTAGGATTTTTTCACACAGTTCCAAGCTGAATCAATTCAAGGTGTAAACATCAAAGTTGTTGTACATATTACCTACAATCCAAGCAACTCATTGGCATGAAACCACTCCACTTGAGCCAAGAGTTATGGTTGCTACAACACCCCATGTCAAGGCTGCCATGAAAAATCAGTTTGTGAGTTTTCTTGCCTTCTACGATTTTTGAGTGAAAAGTGAGGATCACTATGCCACATGCATTCAATCTGACCCTAATCCAACTGATCCAACTGATAGGGCTGAGTCCAAAGGCCAAGGGATCTTCCAACTTGAGATTAATGCATTTTGGCATATATGCCAAGAAATTCAAAGGCATTTATGTGAAATAGGGCACTTTCAACAAAGTCACTCTACTCAGTCAAGTTCTCTGATTAAACAACAATAAAAACATCTGAAGAATGTGAATTTGGTCAAGGTATAGCCCTGCTCTTGGGAGGGGCTAGGTTGCCTTGCATGAGAAGAAATGCCACCAAGCCAAAGCCTTTGAATGTGATCTGATCCAGCAGCCATTCACTATTCCTCCAAGACAAGAATTGATCACCTATAAATATAGGTTCCAATGGATCATTCAACTCACACCAAATCCAGTTATAGCACTGCTTTCTTTCAGTCTCTCTTAAGTGCCAAATTTCTTTGTTTTGAGCAACCACCATCGGGTTTTGAGTTGCAGCCATAAGCAATCCATTCAAATTGCTCAGACACATCACATATGATGTATTTGAGGTGTCCAAACACTTAAACACCAACTGTAACACCCCTAGCTCAAAATCATCCTTCAACCAAGCCATTATGCCTCAATTATGCAGTTAGAGTGCTCCAGCTTGATCCAAAGACTTCCAAAGTGTTCCAAAGCTTGCAACACACTCCACAGCATCCATTGAAGCTGTAGGGATCATCAAATCGCATCTGGAACACCATCTGTACAGAGTTCCATTTCAGCCTGCACCAAGGTAAGGCTCAAAACTTCAACTTCATGATCCATGCATATTTCCTTGTATGATATTTTTACCAATTGATTGCCATCATATGCTAAGTATTTCCCCTAAAAAAATTTGATCATAGCACTCATAATCATATCTGCTCAATTGCTTTTGCAAAATTAGGGTTCATACGGCCACAATGATATAGTTTGCTATACACTGAAAATAAATAAAATTGAGTATTGCCATATTATTCCTTGGGAAAAAACGCATGAGTTTGGTGTTTGAATCATGTCAAATGGTTGAGAAACGAGAGAGATAGAGGGCTTCACGCATCTGAGCTTGAGGTTGAAGATGCCCATGGCGCCATGCTGGAGAAACCAACCAAGTTTGCCTTATATTTTTCACTTGCCATGTTATTAATGAATTGGCATTGCGCCCCAGTGGTTGATCAGCTGGTTTGTGTGTATTGGCAAGTGAGAGGTCTGGGGTTCGAATCCCCCTCGCCCCAGATCTCTTTTTTTACCACTTTTTCCTATTTTATGTTATTTTTCACATTTGTTTTAAATGATTTGAAAAATTAATAACTCACTCAATTTTAATTATTTTTGATTGATTCTTTTTGCAAAAAATCACAAAAATGTTGAAATATTTTATTCCACAAAAAAATTAAATTTATATTATTTATTTAATATAATTAGTATTTTTGTGAATAAATTCCTTTTTAATTGTTTTTAAACATTTTAAAATGAATATTTACTTTGAAAATCAAAACCAAATGAGTTTTAATATCTCTTGTGATTAAAACCTCATTTTTTAAACCTTAAACAAAAATCACAAGTGGTTTGTTCAAACCTATTTGGTATTTTTATCATTTTATTTGATTTTTCTTTTAATATTTACTTTTAAAAGAGAAAAAAATAGGGTTTCTTTGATTTTCACCCTCACAAATCATTTTCAAAAAACTCTTGGGCCTCTATTAGAGTGTAAGACCCAACCCTTTTTGAAAACAAAACAAATTTTGGGCCTCAGTCATTGTATAAGACCCACTGCGTTTTCAAAAATCTCGGCGTGATCGCCATTTGGGCCAAAAAACCCTTGGGCCTACCCTCGTGTTATTAGCCCCATTTTCTTTTTCTTTAAAAAAAATCTTTGGGCCTCTAATAGAGTGTAAGACCCAATCTTTTGTAAATACAAACATATTTTGGGCCTCATTTATTGTATAAGTCCCGTTGTATTTCAAAAGTTCGGTGCGATTATCGCTCGTTTAAAATAAACCATCTGGGCCGCTCCTTGAGCTATAAGACCCATTCAAAATCTTTTGGACCTCTATTAGAGTGTAAGACCCAATCCCCTTTTAACCAAAACTTTTTGGGCCTCAGGCATTCTATAAGTCCCTCTGCGTTAAAAGAAAAACCTCGGCGCGATCGCCATTTTAAATATAAATCCTTGGGCCTACCCTCGTGTTATAATCCCCATTCTTTAAAAATAAAATCTTTTGGGCCTCTTGAGAGAGTGTAAGACCCATCCCCTTTGTACAGAAAACCTTTCTTGGGCCTGAGTCACTTGTATAAGTCCCTGTACAAACAAACAGTGCAATCACTGATAAAACGCTGGGCCTCTCCTTAAGCTATAAGCCCCAACTTCTTTTCAAATACTTTCTCCTTTGATTTTGAATATACTGTTGTTTTCAATTTTTCTTTGTTGAACAACTAACCAAACAGCATGGAAGCTCTACAACCGAGTAAGTGTTTATATGCTTTCTTTATCCGCTTTCATATACATATAACTGTATTGTGGGGCTGTTTCACTGTAAGTCTTCTTTCATAAACTCATATCAACTGTGTAATACTAGTATAAATATTTAGAGTTTCCCTGGCAACTACGTCTAACACTAAGCCCTGTTGATCACTCTTAAATAGACAAAACTAGATCCCCATAGGATTACCAGACACAGTCTTCCCTCCTCTTGGGGTTAAACAATATGGAGATGTGAAAGGCAGATTCTTTTTGAACCCTTTCTCAGACTATCACCTTTAGAAGTTGTCAAAGAAACTCTACTCCCCCGAGATGATCTTTTCTACGTGAATGGCATCTCTTGAGTTTCTTCCAAATTCTCAGACTTTCCTGGCTTGATCCATTCTCGGTGAATGGTATGTCTTGAACTTCTCGGAGTTTGGGGACCCACAGTCTTCCTAAAAGCATCCCCGCCTCCTCTTGGGCGTTGTACAAGGACCCGTCGGCTTCTTAGAAGTATTCACAGCCTCCTCTTAGACTTCGTATAAGGATTCTTCCTCCGGGAATGATAACCTTCTCTTGGGCTTCGTACAAATTGTCCCTCGGCTTCTTAAAAGTTTCCAGCCTCCTCTTGGGCTTCGTACAAATTGTCCCGACGACCTCCTAGAGGTATAGGAACAGAAATTAGTCATCTTAATAGAACAGTCTTTCAAAGAGTCTAGATCTTTATACCATGAACGTACCACTACTGTTTCTTTAAGCATAGTACAAAAGATAAAACTCTTGACTTGGACAGTCTAATCTCCTTGAGTCTCGAAGGCATTCTCAACAAGGGAAAAACACCAGTAGACTCGGACAGTCTCCAATACCCTCTGGATTCCCCATTTCGTTAAAGAACAGGAAATAGCCCTGATCCTCTGATCAATCCCAAAGCATAGCCTTACCTTTAATCAGTCTCTTTATAAGAACTGGTTTTCTCTTTTAACCTACTGGATTTGTCACTCAACTGAAACAACAATCCTTTTAGCCTTTATCTCGGGCTTCGTACGAGATTCAAAAAGACACTCTTGTTGAGTCAATCTCACCTTTAGCCTCTATCTCGGGCTTCGTACGAGATACAAAACGACTCTCTTGTTGAGTCAATAATCCTTTTAGCCTCTATCTCGGGCTTCGTACGAGATACAAAATCACTCTCTTGTTGAGTATAAAAGACTCTCTTGTTGAGTCTATCTCTCTTTTAGCCTCCATCTCGGGCTTCGTACGAGATACAAAACACTCTCTAGTTGAGTATAAAAGACTCTCTTGGTAATTCAACCTTTAGCCTCCGTCTTGGGCTTCGTACAAGACACATCTAAAAGCACTCTCTTGTTGAGTCAACCCTTTTAGCCTCTCTCTCGGACTTCGTACGAGACACATAAAAGCATCCTCTTGTTGGGTCAATAGCCTCCTCTTAGGCTTTGTATAAGAAAAACCCCGGTTGAGTCAATCAACCTTTCAGCATCAAAACTGTGCCTCGTTCACAGGATACAAACATCAACAACTCCTTTCATCTAATTGCTGTAAGCGGCAAGCCTCTGGATTATTTACGTCCACGCCACTGTCCCTCTTTTAGCATGAGAAATTCCTAAAGAAAGATAGCATTGCTCTACACTGAGTTAAAGTCTTCTCCTTCAGGTTAAAACCCCCTATAAAGGAAATTATGGCATTGCTAGGATTCACATATCCCGGTTAAAGTAATCCTCCTTTATAGTCAGTCACCTAATAGTTGTGACAAACAGACCCCTTTAGAGATGACAAATTCTCTCTAAAGTCAAAACCCTTTAGCTTCACATCTTGGGCTTCGAACAAGATACAAATAGACCCTTCAGCTTCACGTCTTGTGCTTTGAACAAGACACCAAAACACCATTTCCTCCCATAGAATAGGAGGAACTACGATCGCTCTGATTTCCCTATTTCGGTAAACGGGAATACGTAGGCATAAGATTGAAAGAAAAATCTTAGCGAGCACACTAATCCAAAGCCCCCAAATCCCGTACCTTCACATATCAATCGAAAAGCATCAGTCCTAGCATCCTAACAAAATTCCCCATGAACATTCCCGGTGTTTCGTTCTAAACAAAGTAAGAAGAAAGAGGCCCCATTACCATATAGCATCCGTAACCTAACAGACCGTTGTTTAAACTCAGTATCCAAGCAGGGTTAATTGGAGATATCTATTTCCCTTCCTTAGTCAGCTCAATAGGATAAAAAATGAATCGGCCTGTAGTAACCCCAGAGCGACAGTGCTTAAGAACCACGTCCAAAATCGCTCGCTACAGAAAAATGGCGCCCACCGTGGGGCTCTTTTCTTTCTTTCTTTTTTTTTTGGGGATTTCACTAGGGTTAAGACTTTTTTTGACTTCACTAGGATCTTAGGTCAAAACCTTTAAAGTTGAGAAGGTACTACAGAATGGCGACTCCGCCGGGGAGCCATTTTTGTCAGGAACATAGGATTCATAGCTCTTTAAAGTCTAGGACTTTAGGATAAATATATATACTGCTTTTCCTAATTGATATCTGTGTTTATTTTTTTGCTAATGGGAATGCGTGTGATGCCGCATGTGGAAAGATTGAGTATACACCTAGGAAAAACCTCTTTTAGTAGTGCGTAAACTATTGGAAATGGTTGTCACGCGATACTACCCTCTTCTGATGGTTCTTTGAAAAACATCACCTAGCACGGTTCCCGGCCCGCTGGTGTTTTCTCGACAAGAACTGATGATGTTGAGAGACAGGTACAAAAATCACTAGTATAAACCTTTGGGGGGGGGGGGGTAGAGCCTTGACTTCATGACACCGACCCTTTGACCCCATGTTTTTTCTATGTTTTTGTGTGCTGCATTCATGCATTCATCTAAAAAACATTAAAACAAAGAAAAATTTTCTCTTCTAGTCTCTCTTTTTCAAACTAAACTAAGACAATGATTGCAAATGTCAGAGAAAAATATTGCGCTCATGGACTTCGGTAGAAGGAGAACTCATAAGTATACCTTCAGAGTTCCAAAAATAGAGGATTTGAGAGGATTAGCGAGGATGATCACTAACCCTGAAGCTTTCAGAGCCAAGTACGGAGGTCTGCCACCTCTGTTAAGAGTCCATGTGATTGAAGGAATCATGGAGGCACTCATTCAGTTTTACGATCCGGTCTATCACTATTTCACGTTCCCGGATTACCAGCTCGCACCAACGCTGGAGGAGTATTCTCACCTAACCGATCTACACATTACTGATCGAGCTCCATTTTCTGGACTGGAAGAAATTCCAAAGGATCAGACCATTGCAAGAGCAATTTATTTGGATGGGTCGGAAGTCAAGACTCACATGACCACTAAGGGTGGGCTCCCAGGTTTGCCAGCCCAGTTCCTGACAAAGAAGGCTCTGTACTTTGCTAGTATAGGGAACATGACTACTTTTGAAAGCATCTTTGTCTTACTCACCTACGGGTTATTTCTGTTTCCGAACATTAATAGCTTCGTCGATATCAACGCCATTAAGGTTTTTCTCATCGGAAACCCTGTGCCAACCTTGCTCGCGGACGCGTATCATTCTGTACACTTAGGAAATTTGTACAGTCGAGGAATGATTACGTGCTGTGTACCCCTGATATATAAATGGTTTATCTCCCATTTACCCAAGTCTGCTGCTTTTTGGGATCATAAGAGTGCCTTACGTTGGTCGCAGAAAATCATGTCCCTCACCAACTCTGACATAGATTGGTGCAATAGGATTTATGACGGGATTAGGATTATTGACCGTTGTGGAAACTTCCCCAACGTACCCCTCATAGGAACTAAAGGAGGAATCAATTACCATCCAGTATTGGTTCGTCGTCAATTTGGATACCCGATGAGGCATGTCCCGCGTAATGCTCATCTGGAAGGTCTTTTCTTCAAAGAAGGAGAAAATGACAGGGCACTAAAGATGGAAATAGTGCACGCTTGGAAACATGTTCAAAAGAAAGCACGTGAGTCTCTAGGAAAACCGGACTGTGTCTCGGTGGAGCCTTATCTCCACTAGGTACAAACTAGAGCTATTAAGTTAAAGATGCCTTATCCTCGTCACGGAGTTCTTCCGCCGAGGGAATCTGTCATGTACTTCATGACTGAAACGGAAAAACTTCAGGTTACTCTCAACAAGGTTCAACAGGAGAGGAGGTCTTGGAAGAACAAGTACCGCACCCTCAATATAGAGTGTACCAAGATACAGCAACTGCTGAAAGATAAGGATGCTCTAATCGAGATTTTAGAGCAACATGTTGTGGATAATCAAGATGACCAAAGGAATTTGCTCGTTCATTTCACTTGGCAAAGGAATGTCAACCTGACAACGGCCCAAGAGCCCCGGTCCAAGAAAAGGATAGTACCAGAATCAGCACCCGGTTTCTCCTCAGAGAGGACTCGAGACCCCTTAGCTTAGGTTTCTGTTTTCGCACCTTGTAATCTACTGTATTTCTATTTCCGCAATCCTTTGAATTCAATAAAATGGGGTTTCTCCACTGTTTGATATTTGCAATCTAATTGTCGAAGTTTATTTTGATTAAACAAAAAAAACAATTAATATAATCATTGCATTCATCATTCTCACGTCACGTATTCTCCTTACCTGCGAATCTCACATTTGCGTCTCGATTCTAGAGTCAAACTGTCTCATTCGTACAATACTCGGGCCAATCGTCAGAAAAAGATGGATGATCTCGAGGAAGAAAATAGAGAGTTGAGAGAATAGATCGATGCTCTGAGAGAGGATATGAGAAAGCTTCGTAATGACATGCAAGCCATGGTAGAAGCACAGCTACAAAGGACTGTGATCTCGGAGATCACCTCAATGCCCATAGTGGAAAAGTCCGATCCTAGGTACAAAATACCGAAAGATCGTCCTTGGGGCATGCCACTTAACTATATCCCGGAAGGATATATCCCGTTGATCAATGAGGATCAGGGGACCGTGTAACACCCCAAATTTTGGATTAATTATTTATTTAATTAATTTATCGGGAATATATGAGTTATTGTGGAATATTCGATATATATGATGTTTTGGGGATTTTCTTGTGTGAAGTGATTGGATATAAATGATGTTTTAGTGATTTTGAGAATTATGTGACAATTGCGAATGATTTAAAATAATTAAAATAATTAAGTTGGAATTATTCTAATTAGAAAAATAGAGTAATATTGGAGTTGGATGACAGTAAGGACATTTTGGTCATTAGCGAAGAATTAGAGAGGACAATATAGGAAAATCATAAAAAAAATGGTTTAAGGGTTATACGGAGGAGTAGGGTTTTGGAAAATTTCCACTGTTGCATTGCGGTTGGAAAAGAGGCAGAGCGAAGAGAGAAGCAGTTAGGCTTGGAGTTTTGCAGAGGGGATTGAAGAACACGAAGAGGATTCAAGGCTAAGAATTTACTCAGGTATGGGGAGTGAGATTATGTTATTATAATTGATTTTAAGTATTAGATAGTTATAGTGATGAACTGGTTAATTGATGAGGAACTGTGACGAGGCTTTTAAGTAGATTAAACGGAAACCATGTTCGATGAGTATAAAATTTTGAGAAAAATGATAATGGCCGAGGGTAGGAGTTATTGAGAGATTATGAGAAAATTAGTGATCCTGGATGCTAGATGAATCGAGTGTATGGAGGGGTTGGTGGGTACAGACTGAAAAATTATGGACGGGTGGAAAAAGAAAAAGAAGAAGAAGGAATAGTAAGGAATGAAAAAAAAAAGAGAGATTAAAGGGGGTGGCGCAAGCCACCATGTTAGGTGGCGCCAGCCACATGGAGAGAGAGTGGAGCAAGCCACTATATTGTGAGGTAGGGGTGGCGCAAGCCACCCTTTAAGTAGGAGAGTTTCATTTTCTTTTCTCCTTCCACTTTCTTATATAAATCATATCTTTTGTTTTACAAATCCGTTTTCGATGCCGTTTGAAGCTATGGAAAGGTGGTGAAATAATCTATAACATGGAAAAATAAAATAAATTATAAAGTGTAATCTTCTAATGGAAAATTGTAGGTTAAAACAATGAGTAATGGTATTGATGTACTCTAAGTTATATGTCTGTCTGAAAATTTGCATAATTGTATCTAGGGGTGATTTAGTTGAGATTAGTAATAGTGAAATGACAATATTATGATGATGATGGAGAGATTATGAGATTTAAATATGCTATTCTAATGTATTGATGTTCTGTGATGAAATTGTCAGTGTGTGTGTTGTGTGTGGAACCCCTCATTTATGCCTGAAAGTGATTTTGGTGTAGATTATATTAACATGCTACTATTGATTATGTTATGTGTGTGATGATATATGTAAAGAGCATGTGATAGTTCTAATGATGATGATACTGAGCTGACTTTGAGGATGATGTTCTGCTGATGTGATGAATTTTGGTGATTTATTATATGGATGATGATGCATTTGACTAGCCGTGGTCGTGTTTTGTGAATTATTACACATCATGCATTCATAGCATAATTTGTAGGACGAATTGTCCAGTGAAGTTGTAGGACGAATTGTCCAGTGAAGTTGTAGGACTTATATTCCAGTGAAGTTTGAAGATGACTAAGTCATTAGTGAAGTTTCGGTACCGCATGCATGTTGCATTTTCATGATTGGTGGCATTGCATAATTTTGTTGATCCTTGAGGATTTTTAATTGATTTCTGATCAGTGAGGTTATGACAGAGATGTGGATTCACTGTTGTATTTTGTTTGTAAATTACTTGTTGTATGATTTACATGATGTCATGACAAAAACAAGAAATGTGCGAAGTTACTGTTGAGTTATATTATTGAAGTAATATGATGCTATGAGTTACTTGCTGTGATGTTGTTGTTGTTCAAATTATTAACATTGTTATGTCTTTTACTTACATCTTTTATAATGATTATGATTTACTCACCCTGCCTGTTGAATGTTTCCCCTATCTGGGCAACGCGCAGGTAATTCGGAGTAGCTATAGACGTACTGAAGATTTAGCTTCGGAGTCATTTATTTTTATTTTGGTGGATTTAGAAGGTGTCTTGCTCTGATATATGTACCATCGGGGTTGGGATCATCTGATCGGAACATCTGCATTATTTTCCTTCTGTTTGGTTATTGTTGGAGTTTTATGTATTGTTTCAATGAATTTTATTTAAACGTTGAATTTTGAGTTACTGTTTGATGAAGTAATTTAGTAAAGAATTTGAGACTAGATTTTCCGCCGTGGAGTTTAATTTAAATGGAGTTTAAATGTTGAATTTTCTTGGAAAATGATAATTATGAAAATTTTGAGAACCCGTGTTACGGAGCAGGAATATATTTATGAGGTGAATTTATGGAATGAAGTGTGACACCCTTTCTTTGTGAAAATACTATGATTTTTATTTAAAATTATTGTGTGGAAATGTCGTGGGGTAGAAGGGTGTTACAGACCGCAGCAGGAACCGCTGGGCCTGAAGGTTACAAACTTCGGGAAAACGAAGATGTCAGGGGCATGACAGCAACTCCTGAAGGTTACAAACTTCGGGAGGCACCGAGAGTCTCGGCCATAATGACTATACCACCGTTCATGGTACACACTGTCCCGGAAGGAAAGATTCCACAGATACCTTCTAGTGGAAATGATAACATGTTTGAAAGAATGAATGAGTTCCAGGAACAGTTCCTGGGAGTGCAGAAGGAACTGCAGGCCCTTCGCGGTTTGGATTTATTTGGAAAGGAAGCTGCAGATCTCTGCTTGGTCCCCAATGTGAAAGTCCCGCACAAATTCCAGGTGCCCGACTTTGAAAAGTACAAGGGTAACTCTTGCCCTCAGAGTCACTTGGTGATGTACGCTCGGCGAATGTCAGCTCAGACAGAGAATCAGGATTTACTGATTCACTACTTTCAGGATAGTTTAACCGGTGCCGCACTAAAATGGTACATGGGTTTAAACCGTGCTACGATTAGCACTTTCAGAGATCTTGGCACTGCCTTCGTCCAACATGTTGTACCCCAAATTTTACCCTTAGATCCATTGATCTCTTGCATGTCATATTAGGCCAATCATATTGCATAGCTAACCCTTTTATCAGGTTTTGTTTGTGTTTGTTTCTTTTTTTATCAGGTGTTATCTTAAGGAGATTCAAGAAGAGATTAATCAAGATTTTGGATGGAGCATTGAATCAAGCAAGTCTCTCATTTCAAGAGATATCTCCATAATCTTCTCCATGATCCTCTCCATAACCAAATATCTGTCCATTTTATTTACCCTTAATTGTCACCTTTAATTCCAAACCTATTTCATTAGTCATCTATTAACCAATTTTATCCAATTTCTCCATTTGTCAATTTTAATTCTCCTAAACCATATCTATAACCCTAATCAATTGTCAAATCCACCATTATTATTTGTTTTTCCTAATCTTTTTTTTCTTTTATAACAAAGAGAAAAAAAAAACAATTCTAATTTTTGTTCATGAGCCCACATGATAAGCCCAACGTACCAAAAATGTTACAAAAAATTTGGAAATGAATTCATTGCCAAGGACCAATAAGGATCAAGCAATGTTTGTTTTGACTTTTCAACTCAATTTCTAACCAACGGAAAGGCGACATGTAGCAAACAAGAAACCAAAATCAACCAAATGCTTTCTTCTCCCTTTGTCTTGTTCACGAAATTCAGAATGGAGGAGGGAAATTCAAACACAAGCATGTCCATTCGCCCAAAATCAAATCCATCATCAATCCTTTGGCGCGTTTATTCATTTTGAATTCTCCAAAGACCATTCCCGTTTTAGCTTTCAACTGTTTGGTTCATTTAAAGTGGTTCAGAGGAGTGCTCGATTTAGCATACAACCTGCTCTCACCTGCAGATCCTTCACGCCATCCCCAACCTTTGCCTCATTTGATACCCCTCCCAATGACATCAAAGAAGGAGCTCTGAAGCAATACATAAAGTAGTGCAATGGACTCTGCAATTCTGAGATTTTGGCAGCATAAGCAGCGTAATTGTCTCCAAGAGGTGGACCAACATTTGAATTCAAAAAGAGTCGTTGTAACCTTGGCTTCTACTCAGCACTCCAAGTGTTTGTGTTTTGGACTCACCAACCCAAGCTCTTTGGTTCAGCCTATAAAAGGGACTCGCTTCTACACCTCAACTCACCAACAACTTCTCAAGAACACTCAAATATTTTCTGAAAGTTCCATAAGTGCGAGCAAGCAAGGTGAAGAGTAGTTTTGAAGTGCTTTGGAAGGAAGACAATCACCATACTTGAAGACAGTAGACACTACTCCACTTGGTATTGTATTCTTATCCTTTTGTTAATCATGCTCATTTGATATTATCATTGCCATATGCATTTTATTGTTCTCTACATGCGTATCTGACTGATATATGCTTGAATATATTGTTTGTGTGCTTATAGTTTGATTTCATAAAATAAGATGATGTTCTTTCATTGATATGATACACATGAATGCTTTTGTGATAAGTTATAATGTCTCTGATTTTGTTCATTAAATGGCTGCAACTATAAATTCTCATTGTGGTATTATACTATCAAGATTGATGTTTGATTTTGTTGACCTACTTGGATTTCGTATGTACTTAAATGTGATGTTGAGACAAGAGACTTGTGAACCTCTGTTCCTCTTTGTAGTTCTGATATGTTCCAAAGTTGTAGTATGCTTGAACCTATCTATCTTTGTTGTTGGCTTAATAAGTTGATTGGTATTGTTAAGTTGTTATTGGTAAAGTAGCACTAGTTCTTTTTCTGCCACCATTAATATATGAGAATTTTGTATACTCAGTCATGGTTTTAAACTTTGTCATTGCGGATGTTTGATGTTTTAAGGTTGATAGTTTTTGTTCACATCTGTATACACCACTATCTTTGTCATTGTTGATGATTGATCATATGTTTGAGTTTGGATTACTTGAACTGTTATCATATGCAAGCCACTAACTAGAGTTACATCTTTTTGGAATGACTTTGTTTTAACATATGTCTAAGGCTTATGTTTATGAATGCTGAATTTGGAATGTGCTGCCAAGAGTTGTTCCTATCATATGCCTCAATGTTCTATGACTTGCCATTCTATGTTATTTCATCTTGTACATGTAAAGCCATTCTATTGAAACTGTTAATCTCAGAAGCCATGTCTTTGTGATATCATGATTTTGTCCTCTATGTTAACACTGTGTTCATGATGTGTGTGCTAGCCTTGTTGTGTTTTTAACATGTTTCCTAAGTTATGCCTTTGTGATATCATGATTTTATACATATATGTTTGATGTATGTGCTTGCTTGATGTGGCCTAATTTGGTTTTTACTAAGTCATATGCTACTGTCTATGTTAAATGATACCATTTTGATTGGATTTTAACCTGGTTGCTATGATATGGCCTATTCCATCTTGTATATGTGTATGCTTCATAAAGGCCTTTGACCATCATATTGCTTGTGTGCTTATCTTGGTTATATGACTGATTTTCTTTCCTTTACCAACATGATAAATGTAGCTGCCTTGTGTATCCAATACTCATGTCTAGCTGTTACTTGATTTAGATGACACTATACATGACCAACTCTGTTTAGACCCTTGCTTTATGACAATGCCCTGTACTAAATGCTATGAACCTAAATAACTTGCCTTGTCAGTATATGTGTTTGGTCTGCCTTTAATCCATCTTGATGCATGAATCACCACTATGCCCCCAACAAACATGACCGATTGTTTTTGCCTTTTATTTTTCTTTGATAAATGGTTGAGTTGTATGGACTACCACCATGTACTTTGCTTGTGAAACTGTCTGCTGCCTTGTTTGTTAACCTATGGACCTTAGCCTTTTGAATCTTGTTATGAGCTCATTACTTTGTGGAATGTAATTGCTTTGATGCCATGTTATTATCTACTGCTTGTGTTGTTGATGTTGTTATCATTCTACTTAGCCTTTGTTTCAATCATAGAAATTGTCACCAACTTGTCATTGTTTTACCACTTATTGTGACATGTTTGAATTGCTTTTGAACTTTGGAAGATATCTTTGGACATGAATGCATCATGCTCTAACCTACCTTTTGTTTGCTTGTATTTTAAACTCACAACCTTGTCAATCATGTGGTCTTTAATTCTAAAACATATTTGCTACTCTTCATTAAACATGCTAAGTCTTGGAGAAGTTTTGATATACATGAAACTAACCTCATTGCCATGCCAATTTGGATCTGCTTGTTTGTTAATTATATTCCAAGTTGTTTTCATTTCATTAAACCTCCCTTAAACATGATGTATGATTGCTGATATAGTTGTGTGTTAATTTGCTAGCTTACTTTGCTTTTGTACTAATTTGTTTGTCAACATTTAGCTTATGTTCAAAACCATGCCATACTGTTTTGGACTTCATGGTATGCAGGTCTGTTTATCAGTTGTGTTCAAGACATGCCCTTGTGTGATTTTAAATTGAGTATGTTGTATGTTTACTGATTATTACTTGCCATGGCTGCGTATAGTTTCCTTACCTTATGCATTCAAGTGTTGTTTGATTTGATGTCCAATGTGTGTGATAAGCACTTACTTGGTAGTTAGTATGTGTGGCAATGCTTGGTTTTGAATTGATAATCATGTTTCTGCTTCATTTTACTTGACCATGTCTGATTTTTTAATGGCTTAGCCTATATGTTTCCCTTTTGTGAGCAGTTGGTGTGGAAGTTTGGTTTTTGAAATGTGTTGTATGCTTGCCATGCTGTTATAGTCTACATGTGTGTTTATTACATTCGAAACATGTCCTCATTTGATCTCCAACTGAATGTATTACATGCCTTGCTATTGTTGCTGCTATGGTTGTGTGGATTTGTGGCTTTTACATTCAAATGCTCTTACTTTGTGAATTTATGCCCTTGCTTGTTGTTCAATATGCGTGGTATTTCATGACTTTGAGTTTAGATTACATTGCTTTCTGTTTCATTTGGTTTGATAATGGCTGCTGATGAATGGCATGGCATGGAGATTACTATCATGAGTGGTTTGATGTTGGTTGGTTTGTGTGGTTCATTTGAAATAGGCGCGCAAGAAAAGCTTATGTATTTATTGAGTTGGTTTTGTTACCGAATGTAACAGCCACCCCAGTGGCCAGCACACACTATCACACGCCCTTGCAACCCTTAGAACTGGGGTTCGAATCCCCCTTGCCCCAGTCCTTTTGTTTTTTTTTTCTGATTTTTCGCTTATCTTTAAATATATATGTGTGTTTCCATTGTATGTTCAAACGCGCGTTCAGGTCAGTTGGCCTTGGTTTTGGGCTGTACACGAAGGGTCCTGGGTTCAATCCCTAGGAGTACCCTTTCCTTTATTTTTTTAGCACTTGGTTATATTATTTATTTTATGGTTTATGCTTAATTTCAAAATGCCATAACTTGCTTATTTCTCATCCTTTTTCTTCCATTCTTTTTGCTATATTCTTATAATTGGATCTACTTTTCAAATATAAAAAGAAATGGTTAGAAATATTTAATCTTAAGGCATTTATTCATGATAAAATTGGAAGTACCTTTTAGGGTTTTTATTACCTTCTTTATTTATCTTGCCATATTATCTTTGTTTATCATGTTTGATCATATCTAATGTTTATTTCTAAATTTGCATTGACATCATAATTTTATCTCCTCTCATTATCTTATCCATATTTTCTTGCATCATCATATTGGAGTTAACTCTTTATTTCTTAGTAATTTTACAACTGTTATCTGTTCCCCCCATTCCAAAGGGAGACCTTCTTAAAATTGACTCTTGAAGTCACTAAACAAACCACCCTACCTTATCCTTTTAGGTTTACCCTTATTTCTTGGCCTCATGAGAGCCAATGAAATCATAACTTAGAAGTAGGTCAGAGTTTTGAACTCTATGTGATTCTCATCATCATGAGAACTCACTTTCCCCCTATAACTTAGACTTAGAGAGTTATCGCGAACTCTAGAATGAGCTCATACTCATTTCCCCTTGGAACTTTGGCCATAGCCAATGGTTCCTCTCCTTCACCCTTAGATCAGTGAACTATGGATACTCTGATTCCACTCCCGTAAGGATACGTAGGCGCAAAGTGCGATACTTTGTCGAGTATACTTAGATACTAACCCCTAGGGTTTCAACCTTTAGCATAGCACCCTTAGCAAGCGAGTAAGATATATCAAGATAAAACAAGAGGTTCCCGTAGAGTACTACAGACGTTTAGGATGCTAATACCTTCCCTAGGCATAACCAACCCCCGAACCTTAGATCTCCCCCCTTTAGGTTTTTCTCGATCTTGAACCTTTCCTTTGGATAAATCAAAGTCGGTTGTGAATTCAAAGAAATGTGATGCAAGTTAATTAATAACTTGTTGTCCGATTCTCAACGCAACAGAATGACGACTTCACTGGGGAAAAATCCTTATCTTTTTTAGGGTTAAGCCCACCTTGTTTTGGCTTGTTTTATTTTGCTATATCTGTGTATATCTGTTTGATTGCCTGTATATATGCTCTGCTTGATTTGGTTCTTGAGTGGTGAGATAAATCCTAACCCGGATTTGAGTGCACTTATGATAGGACGATGGTATATTCAAGTAGGCTTTGAGGGAGTCGAATCCTGAAAAAGTTAACTTGAGACACCATCACTCAGTTAAGGCCCTCTTGAGAGTCTAGTCATGTTAAACAAATCTATTCGTGAAAACGTGCTACTCTCGACCTAGGAGCCCTTGATATTGAGAACCGTAGTTACCAAACCCCACTTAAGCCTTTTAGGAGGTAGTGCGGTGACCATGATGGAGTCTATTTCTGAATTGGTTATCATGCGATACTACACTCAGACGAGATTCTCTTGAGAATTTTATTGATTACCAAGCCATTTGGGAAGTCGATAAAATCCAAAAGATGGGTTGTCGACTCTGGGAACTTCTTAGAACCCCGTTCAGCAGGTGAAAACCAATAGTACATACCAATGGGAAGGGTGAACCCTGGCTCCATGCCTAAACCTATCTCCCTTTGTTTGTGTTTTGTGTGCTTTGTGTGTGTTTTGCATTCATACATCATAAGCATTCATGCTGCATCTGTTTCATGGAACTCAGATTTCTTTTCTTATATCAGAGGGATATCATGGATAGCTCAAAGAGAAACACCATTAAATACACTTTCAAGAGTCCCAAATTGGATGACCTAAGGAAATTAGGAGATTTGCTAACAGACCCTAAAGGATTCATAAACAGATATGGGAAGTTGTGGGTTTTGTTGAAAAAGACCATTGATGAAGGGCTCCTTTCAACTCTGCTTCAGTTTTATGATCCAAAGTATCACTGCTTCACGTTTCCTGACTATCAACTCTTACCCACCCTTGAGGAATACTCTTAGATAATTGGTTTTCCTATCAAGGATGAGTCCCCGTTTCCTATCTTTGAGAAGGATCCTAAAGAAGAAGAAATAGCCAAGAAAACTCATCTGGAGTTAGTTGACATCAAAAGCAATTTAACTTCTAAGGGAGGAATTTTTGGGTTAACTGCTAAGTTTTTGCTTGAAAAGGCTCATTACTTTGCTAAACACTCTAACAGGGATGCCTTTGAAGCTATTTTTGCATTGCTCATCTATGGACTTTTCTTGTTCCAGAACATTGATAACTTTGTGGATCTGAATGCAATCAAAATCTTCTTGAAACACAATCCGGTACCTACCCTGCTTGCTAAAGCTTATCATTCAGTCCATACAAGAAACGCTCATAGAAATGGACAGATTACTTGTTGTGTCCTCATACTGTATAGATGGTTTATTTCGCATCTACCGAAGGTAGGCGCATTCTAGGATTCCAAGAAAGGATGGTGGTCTCAGAAGATTATGGCACTCTCCCATGCAGACATTGACTGGTATAATCAGGTGTATGATGGAATCCTGATTATAGATAGCCGTGGGAACTATGGCAATGTGCCTCTTCTTGGCATTAAAGGTGGAATCAGCTACAACCCTATATTAGCACGACGCCAATTAGGGTATCCTTTGGAAGATAAACCTCTCAGTGTTCATGTGGAAAGCATCTATTTTGAAGCATATGACAAGAACGAAGAACAGAAGAAGTTGATCTTGAAAGCTTGGGGTAGCAAGCGCAAAAGAGGAAGAAGTTCTTTGGGAAGACCTAACTGTGTGTCATTGGAACCCTATCTCCAATGGGTCAGAAAAAGAGCTATAGAGTTAAAGATGCCTTATAAGAGGAAAGAACCAATTACTTTGAAGAAAGATCCTATTTTATACTTCATGTCAAAAGAAGAAGAGCTAGAGATTTCTCTAAGACAAGCCCAAAGGTCAGAAGAAGCCTGGAAGCTCAAGTATCAAGTGGTTGTTGAAGAAAACCTAGAACTCCAGAAGCAGCTACAGATCAAGAATGAAGAGTTACTCTCTGCAAGAAGAAAAAATCCCTGGAAGATCCAAGCTCCTCTAACACTCGGCCTCCTGCTTGGAAATCCATTCTTGACAACCTCGTCGCAGAAAGGGGTCAGATGGAGAAAGAAATCAGAAGACTCAACACAAGACTCTTAGGAGAATTTCTTTAGGACTTTCTAGCTTTTATTTAGCTTCATGTTTAGGGCTCTTGAAAGTGTATCAACTCTTGTAATTCACTTTTTTAATGAAAATGAGGTCTTTTGATATCTCCTGATATTTTGTGAGCGTCTGAATTCCATGAAACTTTGCATTGCATCTTGCATTCTCCGCTAAACTATCAAGATACTAATTTTGTTTTGCAGATTTTGTAGAAATGGATGCTACAGGGAAAAGAGTTTGGCCTTATTTCTTTGAACTACCAGAGGTGGAGCGTTTGTTGTGGTTGGGAGAAATGGTTGAAGACCAGTCAGCCTTCGCTGACAGATATGGGTGTGTCATTCCACTGATGAAGACACCAGTGACTGTAGGGCCCCTTGAAGTTTTAGTCTAGTCGTATCATCCCGCGTACCGCTGTTTCGTATTCCCTGAATTCTCAGCCATGATAGGAATTCCAGTCAGAGAAGCTCCCATCTTTTCCGGGATTGAAGAAATGCCTTCCGCCGGAGACATCGCCAGAGTAACCAAAATCAGATTATCTGACATCCAGGTTTACCTGACTAACAAAGGAGGAAAGCGTGGACTGCCTGCTCAGTTCTTGATGGAAAAGGCTCTGTACTTCAAAAACAGAGGAAGTGAGGCTTTGTTTGAGTCAACCCTAGCTCTGATGATATATGGTTTGTTTCTGTTCCCAAATGCCAAGAACTTTGTGGATACCCAAGCCATTCAGCTTTTTACAGTCAACAATCCGGTCCCAACACTGCTGGTTGATGTTTACCATTCAATACAGACCAGATACATAAGAGGTTGTGGACCAATTGTATGCTGCGTAGCCCTCTTTTACAAGTGGTTCATTTCTTATCTGCCAAAGACTCTGACTTTCTGGCAGGTCGATGACTGTAAGATTTGGTATAAAAAGCTGATGGAATTGAAGCATACCGACATCGAATGGTATGATTCAACTGAATAAGGAATTATCATAATCCATAGCTGTGGGGATTGCCCCAATGTGCCTCTCATGGGAAGAAATAGTTGTATCAATTACAATCCTGTCCTTGCACGCCGTCAGTTGGGTCATCTGAAAGAGGAAATTCCAGATGACGAGGATATGCAGATGATGTTTTATGACGAGAGAGGAGGTTTTAAAATGAAGATGCGATTGGAGCGCGCTTGGCGCCAAATTAACAGACAACTATGGAAAGCTGAATGCCCAGTCATAGAGGCTCACTTACAATGGTCTCATGATATAGCTCGTGTAATGATGAAGCCACATCCTCACTATGAATCACCTACCCAGACAAAGCAGAAGATGATGGAAGAGTTAGGAGAATTGGTTCTTGCAAGAGAAGAGACGAAAGAGCGTATCAACAAGTTGATGAGAGTAATTAATGGAGGAGAGGGATCATTAACCAGTGGATTCAATCCTTAGTATTGTTGTTGTTATTTCCTTTGTTGCTAATGTTCCTTTTCGTTTTGATGTATTTCTATTTATGTACTTGGAGTATGAGGATACACTGCTCCTGATGTAATGCTCACCAGACTCTTGAATGAAGAAGTTTATTTTGTCAAAGGATCTATCGTCTATATTATTTGCAAAGTTTCTTTGGTTTCTTGATAGTTTAGCCTGCATTTGCATTTGCATCCTCATTTGCATCTTCATATGCATTTCTTTCCTTGTCTTTGTCTTATGTCGCCGTGTTCTCTCCATAATCGTCACACTGAATCCCAGACACAAATATCGCACCCGGGCCCAAGCTCGATTCAGAATGACAGAGATATACGGAGAGATGGACAGAGTCAACAATGAATTGAATGAGATACGAGGAGGAATGGGACAAATCCTCGAGGCTATTAATGTTATGAAAGCAAAGATGGACACCCAGGCCGCAGTGGTCTCTGAAATCGTCACTACAACGGTAGAACCTCCTATCATCCTTGTCATAACCCCCACTTTGGGCATGCCAGAAGATTTTATCCGTGCTACAGTTCCTTTATCAACACAGCAAACTATTCCTTTGGTTAATGAGACTCTTCAAGCTATTCCTACCTATACTCCACCAGCAGTACAAACGTAAGTGCATCCGGTTTTCCAAAACCACCAGCCCTACGATTACACTGATGTGTCATAAGAAGGAGATGATAGACACGAGAAATTGAGAGAAAGTGTTGAAACAATGCAAAGGAAGATGAAGGCAATGGAGTTGAGTAATGCATTCAGTACTGACATTAAAGACATGTGTTTGGTTTCAGATTTGGTAATCCCACCCAAGTTCAAATTACCAAGCTTTGAGTTATACTCAGGGGCCACGTGTCCCAAATCCCATTTGATCATGTACTACTGAAGAATGGCCGCGCACGTACGCAATGACAAGCTGATGATCCATTGTTTTCAGGACAGTTTGAAGGGGCTGCTGCTAAGTGGTATTTGAGTCTTGACCAGTCCCAGGTCCGTTGTTTCTAGGATGTAACTGATGTTTTTGTGAAACACTACAAGTACAATATGGATTTAGCCCCTTACCATAGGCAGTTGTTGAGTATGGCTCAAAACAGTACTGAGACCTTCAAAGAATATAAACAATGTTGGAGAGAGACTGCTTCTCAGGTTGAACCACCATTGACTGAGAAAGAGTTGGCTGATTGGTTTGTAGACACAGTGAAGCCTGAATTTTATGAGAGAATTATCAGCAGTGTCAGTGCTAATTTCGCTGATATTGTTGCAATTGGCGTGAAGGTAGAGGCAGGATTAAAGAGCGGAAAGGTAATCAGTTCTCCGAGCAGTTCAACTAGCGTCAGTGTTAAGAAGTCCCCTAGTCATTCTCATAAGAATAGGGAAGGAGAAACTAATGTCGTCATGGTAGGAAAAACCCAGAGCCCTCGATGGAAGCAACCAATGTATCAGCAACAGCAGAGACCAAACTTCTCCCAACATCCAATCTATCAGATGTAGTATACTCAGCAACCTTACGTAGCTGCTGTTACGCCTACTTTCAACCACCAAGCTGCGCAGCAGGCACCGGCTTATCAACAGACAGCTTATCAGCAATAGCCTAAAAACCAGAATTATCAGCAACCAAAACAACAGGTTCCACAGCAGAATTTTCCCCACAAGAAGCAGGGAGGAAAGCCAGCATTTCCACCTATACCAATGTCATATATAAAGCTTTACCCTTCTTTAGTAGAGCAAGGATTGATCGTTACTAGACCTTTGGGACCGCCGACCGAAAAATCTATGCCTTTCTTTAACCTAAATGCAACTTGTGCTTTTCATCAAGGAGGGGTTGGTCACGACTTAGAGGGTTGTTTAGCGTTGAAGAATGTAGTAAAGGTTTTGATGGAGAAGAATATTCTTTCATTTGCTGATAATCAACCAAATGTGAAAAATAATCCTTTGCCAACCCATGGGGCCACTAATGCCATAGAAGAGGAGAAGGATGAGGTTTTAGTTTTGGATGCAACGAAAATCAAAACTCCTATCAAGGTTTTTCATGCTAAACTGTTTAAAGCTGGGTTAGTTGAAGTTTGCCATGATGACTATGAGTAATGTAATGTCAGTATCAAGGGCTGTCGTTTAGTCCAAGATGATGTTCAGTATCTGATCAATGAAGGGTTTCTACAGGTGTTCAACAAAGAAAAGGAAAACAAAGTTGCAACAATCGAGCCTGTGTTTAACCTACCAAACCCAAGAGGGCAGGTATCCGGGTCCAACACACCTAAGTCTGGGTCTGTAGTTCCCATCTTTAATAAGCCAATACCAGTTTTCAACAATCCTGGAATGATTGATACTTCCATGATTAATCATTCCAAACAATGTAATGCCCGACAACCTGTTCCATTTAGGTTCAGAGGGACAAAGGCCGTACCATGGGTCTATGAGAATGTCATGGGTAGCAGAAGACGAGAAGACATGATTCCAAGGAAAGAGGTGGGAATCACTGTTGAAGACGTAGTTCCAAGGAAAGAGGTGGGAATCGCTGTTCAGTTCCAAGGAAAGAGGTGGGAACTACTGATGAAGATGTGACTAATATAGTTGGAACTGGGAAGATTACCCAAAGCGGAAGAGTATACACTCCTTCTTTCAAAGAAACCACGCCCAGGGAAATTGTTATCCCCACACCGTCTGGAGACAAAGGAAAGGAGGTAATTTCTCAAGAAGAAGACGAAGAATTCCTAAGAATTATCAAGAGGAGTGATTATAAAGTGGTAGATCAGCTCCATCAGACACCATCCAAGATTTCGATCTTAACTCTGTTAGTTAATTCACCAGTTCATAGATCAGCTTTGCAGAAGGTGTTAGCCCAGGCGCACGTAGCTCAAGATATAACAGCTGGACAGTTTGACCATGTCGTCGCCAATATCACAGCTTGTAACACTCTTAGTTTCAGTGACGAGGAGTTACCCTGAGCTGGAAAGAATCATAACCTTGCCTTACATATATCAATAAAATGTCAGGAGGATACAATGGCTAGAGTTCTCGTAGATACCAGTTCATCATTAAATGTTTTGCCAAAAAGAACTCTTGATAAACTGTCTTACCAAGGAGCTATAATGAGACCCACTTCTCTTATTGTCAAAGCTTTTGATGGTTCAAGAAGATCGGTGATGGGAGAGATTAAGCTACCTGTTTTGATTGGCCCTCAAATATTCCACATCCTTTTTCAGATCTTGGATATTAACCCTGCCTACAGTTGTTTGCTGGGTAGATCTTGGATCCACGAGGCTGGTGTTGTAACCTCCACCTTACATCAGAAGATGAAGTTCGTGGCCGACGAGAAGCTAGTTATCATACATGGTGAGGAAGACCTCATGGTCAGCAATTTGTCCTCGTTTCGTTACATTGAAGCGGATGAAGATGCTTTGGAAACTTCTTTCCAGGCTTTTGAAATAGCTAATGCCGTTATGCTTGACGACAAGGAACCAGTGGCCTCTGATTATCCATCTTTTGCTTCTTTCAAAAGCATTCAATCTGCTCTATGAGGAGGAGTACCTGAAGGCTGGGGCAAGATCGTCGAGGTCCCAGAAAGAGAGAAATACCAAGGGTTGGGTTACAAACCAACTTTTGAGGGAAGAGCTGCTTCAACAAAAGGAAGACCAAGGACCATTCAAGAAGTGTTCGTCAGTGGAGGACAACAAGTCCATGCAATTATTGAAGATGCTGAAGATGAAGATATCAACCATTTGGTGTTTTGGTGTGACGCCGCTTTAAGTAACTGGGAAGCCATTGAGATACCCACTTTGTACCCTATGCCAGAGTAATTTGTTTGTTTGCTTTGATGTTTTCAATTCCGCAGCCTTGCCCGAGGGTTTCAGATTATTTTGTATGGGCCACCGCTTTTAAATCTTATTAATCAATGAAGTGTTTGTTTTGTTAAATTTCTTTGTCTTCATCCTTATTTTCGTTTTAAGAAAAATGGCAATCTTTTCGAAACTACGAATTTCTTCTCTTGCGTTCATGTTTGTGCATTTTTAATAAAATAAATCCCTCAATCGTGCAGAATGATTCCCAAACCCGTTGTATTCAATGACCCTACTCTCACTATCGACTTTGATTCACCTATTTATCAAGCTGAGGAAGAAGAGGATTATGAGGTCCCCGATGATTTGGCAGAAATGTGTGAGTACCAGTACACGGATCTTCAGCCACACGAAGAGAAAGTGGATGTCATCAACCTTGGCACTGAAGAAAAAAGGAAAGAGGTCAAGATTGGGGCAACCCTTGGGGCGGAGATCAGACAACGGCTAGTATTGCTTTTGGAAGAATATGTAGATGTGTTCGCCTAGTCTTATCAAGACATGCCTGGATTGGATACAGACATAGTAGTTCATAAGCTACCACTCAAGCCTGAATGTCCACATGTGAAGAAAAAGCTCCGTAGAAGTAGACCAGATATGGCTCTCCAAATCAGAGATGAGGTAAAGAAGCAACTGGATGCAGGATTCTTGGCAGTTTCAAAATATCCAAAATGGGTAGCCAACATCGTGCCGGTTATGAAGAAAAATGGCAAAGTACGAATGTGCATAGATTATAGGGATCTCAACAAAGCTAGTCCCAAGGACGACTTTCCCCTACCGCACATTAATACTCTTGTGGATAATACAGCCAAGTTTGCAGTTTTCTCCTTCATGGACGGTTTTTCCGGTTACAATCAAATCAAAATGGACCAAGCTGACATGGATAAGACTACATTTATCACCCCGTGGGGAACCTACTGTTAGAAAGTTATGCCCTTTGGTTTGAAGAACGCAGGGGCAACCTACCAGAGAGCTATGGTAACTTTGTTCCATGACATGATCCACAAGGAAATTGAAGTATACGTGGATGACATGATTGCTAAATCCCAAAGCGAGGAGGAACATTTGGACCATCTCTTGAAGTTGTTTAAGAGACTCTGGAAGTATCAATTGAAGTTGAATCCGGCCAAATGTACTTTTGGTGTCAGGTCAGGGAAGTTGCTTGGTTTCATCGTCAGCCAAAAAGGAATTGAAGTAGATCCTGACAAGGTACGAGCTATTCAAGAAATGCCAGCTCCACAAACTGAATCACAAGTGAGAGGATTTCTGGGTCGTTTGAACTATATATCCAGATTCATTTCCAACATGACTCCAATTTGTGAACCGATCTTCAAACTGCTCCGCAAAGACCAGACTGTAGAATGGAACTCTGACTGCCAACAAGCTTTTGAAAAGCTCAAGTGTTATTTGCAAGAACCACCTATTCTGATTCCTCCTGTTCCTGGAAGACCTCTCATCATGTACATGACTGTTCTAGATGGATCCATGGGTTGTATATTGGGCCAACATGATGAAACTGGTCGTAAAGAACATGCCATTTATTACTTGAGTAAGAAATTCGTTGATAGTGAAAGCCGTTATTCACTGCTTGAGAAAACCTGTTGTGCTTTAGCATGGGCCGCTAAACGTTTGAGGCAGTATTTGATATGTCACACTACTTTGTTGATCTCGAAAATGGATCCAATAAAGTATATCTTTGAGAAGCCTGCTCAAACAGGAAGACTTGCCCGTTGGCATATGCTATTGTCAGAATATAATATCCAGTATGTACCTCATACTGAAAATCATATAGTTGATTCCCTAGCCATGTTAGCTTTAATGTGGCAAGTCAGGTTTCACAATGAAGCGCCTCTCATCAGTATAGAGTGCAAGACCGAGACCGCTTATTGCCAGGCAGTTGAAGAAGAGACAGGCGGAAAACCATGGTTTCATGACATCATGAATTATCTAAAAACTCAGGAATACCCCACTAATGCTTCCAATGTGGATAAGAAAACTTTGCGAAGATTGTCATCCAAGATCTTTCTCAGTAACAACGTGCTTTACAAGAGGAATCATGACATGATCCTGCTAAGATGTGTTGATAAACGAGAGGCAGACCTGTTGATTCACGACATTCACGAAGGAGCCTTTGGCACTCACGCCAATGGATATGCCATGGTTTAGAAAATTTTGAGGGCTGGATATTATTAGTTAACTATGGAAGCTGATTGCATCCAATACGCCAGGAAATGTCATAAGTGCCAGATCTACGCTGATAAAATGCATGTTCCTCCTACTTTGTTGAATGAGTTGTTATCCCCTTGGCCTTTCTCTATGTGGGGCATTGATATGATTGGAGCTATTGAGCCGAAAGCTTCTAATGGCCATCGTTTCATTTTAGTGGCCATTGATTATTTCACCAAATGGTTGAAGTTGCTTCTTTCACTAATGTGACCAGGCAAGTAGTTGCTCGTTTCATCAGGAATAATATCATTTGTCGTTATGGAATTACCATCAAGATCATCACGGACAATGGAACAAATCTGAACAACAAGACGATGAAAGAATTGTGTGACAATTTCAAGATTGAGCATCACAATTCCTCGCCTTACCGTCCCAAGATGAATGGAGCTGTCGAGGCTGCTAATAAAAACATCAAGAAGATCCTGCAGAAAATGGTCAAAACTTATAAAGATTGGCACGAGATGTTACCATTTGCCTTGCACGGATACAGAACTTCGGTTCGAACCTCGACAGGGGCAACCCCTTTTTCTCTCGTATATGGAATGGATGCGGTCCTTCCCATTGAAGTAGAAATACCATCTTTGAGAATCCTAATGGAAACTAAGCTTGACGAAGCTGAATGGGTTAGAGAGAGATATGACCAACTGAACCTCATTGACGAGAAGCGACTGACAGCTATGTGTCATGGTCATCTATATCAGAAAAGAATGAAGAGGGCATTTGACAAGAAGGTCCATGTCCGGGAATTTCGAGAAGGAGAGCTTGTACTCAAGAAGATTCTGCCATCTCAAAGGGATGCTCGTGGAAAGTGGGCGCCTAATTATGAGGGTCCATTTGTGGTAAAGACTGAGTTTTCAGGAGGTTATTTATTCCTCACAACAATGGATGGTGAACAGCTCACACACCCTGTGAATGCTGACTCAGTACGGAAATATTACGCTTGAAAAGAATTCTAGGATTTTAGTCATTAGGGAGTAGGTCATTGAATATGATGTAATCCTTTCCTTTTGCCATTTTTCAATTGTAATGATCCATGGAACTTCGCTATTGGCAAGTTACCATTCTAATGAAATCAGATTTTTGAGCCATTCTTTGTTTGATATTTATCATTACTCTGATATTTTCATTGTTATGCAAAACTTCACTCATTTACTAATAATGGTTTTAAAAGCGGAATGTTTTGAAAACTTTGAACTCTAAAAGAAGATTGGTAATATCTCCCTGATTTTAAATGCTTTAACAACGGCTAACCACTAAGGATGTCTCACCAGTATCTACACAAGATGTTTGTTGAGAAATTGTTTTCCCAGTAAATTAAAGATGTTCTCACTTTGGCTTTAAGACTGACTACCTGCTCAGATTTCAGTGTGACTCTTTGTGGTGGACACGGTGTTTTCCTTTTGACTGTCCCCGGTCTGTCGTTTCTTGCATACCATTGAGCATTCACATCATACCATAGCATTGAGCATCTTTTGCATGTGGGTGTTTTGTTTATGTGGTTTTGTTTTTTCCTTCCTCTTTCCCCTTTTATGGGTCTTTGGGTCTTTGTCTTTGTTTTGCTTGTGTCCGGTCTTTCACCTATGTGCGCCAGATTTTGACCCTTTGTGCCGTATTCCCCAGGAAGTTTAACTTGCAACCATCTTATTACCTATATCACCTCACTTGGATACCTAACATTTCAGTAACCACTAGCATTATAAACCTCTGGTTATCGTGAACCATTTGCTTTATATCGGGTTATCATGAACCTGTATTTCTGGTTATCGTGAACCATTTGCTTTATATCAGGTTATCGTGAACCTGTATTTCTGGTTATCGTGAACCATTTGCTTTATATCAGGTTATCGTGAACCTGTATTTCTGGTTATCGTGAACCATTTGCTTTATATCAGGTTATCGTGAGCCTGTATTTCTGGTTATCGTGAACCATTTGCTTTATATCAGGTTATCGTGAGCCTGTATTTCTGGTTATCGTGAACCACTTTGTTTATATCAGGTTATCGTGAACCTCAACCTCTGGTTATCGTGAACCAGTTGTTTATTTTAGGTTATCGTGAACCAGTTTTTTTATATATCAGGTTATCGTGAACCTGTATTGCTCAAACCCGGGTCAAATATGAACCTAAACCAAATTACAAATCCAGCTCACACTATTTTTCTTCATAAAGCAATTATTTGTTATCTCAACCAACTCTTATGAGTACCAGAGTCTATTATTTGGTTTATTAACCTTGTTCCCTTTTAAACTCCAGGTGTTTTTCTTTGGCGCGCAGAGTTTGTCTCTGTCTTTTCTGGCTTTTCTTCAAGATCCTGTTTGAACTCTTCAGCATAAGAAATCCCCAAAAAATATTTTCTTCGGGTGTCTATCCTTTTATTTTAAACTGATCTCCAGTGGAGATCATGTCTTCTTTCTGGTTTCATGCCCAGTAAGAGTGTGTCTTTTTCCCCAGTGTCGTCCGGTCATATTTGAACCTGTCATCCATCTCCCTGGATCTTTCCCCAGTGGAGATTACCCTTTTTCTTGTTTTTATCCCCAGTGTTTGCCTCAGGGTCTCCCCAGCAAGTCTCTTTCGTTGGTTAGCCTGTATTCCCAAGGAGTCTTCCTTGTGAATACTAACCTTTTTGCTTCCCCAGTGAAGTTTTTCTGTGTTTGGTAGCTCTTCGTTCTTTGGTGTCCTGTTTTGTCTACATTTTTACATCTTTCATGGCATCATATCATCATATTAGTAGCATTGCATGTCTTTGCATCTAAGGGCAAAATTTTTGGTTATCTATTTTTAAATATCTTTCACCATGATTTCATGAGGATTTTCATCTCTCATCTCATCCGGTGAAGATATTTAAATAGGGGCAACTGTTGTACCCTAAATTTTACCCTTAGATCCATTGATCTCTTGCATGTCATATTAGGCCAATCATATTGCATAGCTAACCCTTTTATCAGGTTTTGTTTGTGTTTGTTTCTTTTTTTATCAGGTGTTATCTTAAGGAGATTTAAGAAGAGATTAATCAAGATTTTGGATGGAGCATTGAATCAAGCAAGTCTCTCATTTCAAGAGATATCTCCATAATCTTCTCCATGATCCTCTCCATAACCAAATATCTGTCCATTTTATTTACCCTTAATTGTCACCTTTAATTCCAAACCTATTTCATTAGTCATCTATTAACCAATTTTATCCAATTTCTCCATTTGTCAATTTTAATTCTCCAAAACCATATCTATAACCCTAATCAATTGCCAAATCCACCATTATTATTTGTTTTTCCTAATCTTTTTTTCTTTTATAACAAAGAGAAAAAAAAACAATTCTAATTTTTGTTCATGAGCCCACATGATAAGCCCAACGTACCAAAAATGTTACAAAAAATTTGGAAATGAATTCATTGCCAAGGACCAATAAGGATCAAGCAATGTTTGTTTTGACTTTTCAACTCAATTTCTAACCAACGGAAAGGCGACATGTAGCAAACAAGAAACCAAAATCAACCAAATGCTTTCTTCTCCCTTTGTCTTGTTCACGAAATTCAGAATGGAGGAGGGAAATTCAAACACAAGCATGTCCATTCGCCCAAAATTAAATCCATCATCAATCCTTTGGCGCGTTTATTCATTTTGAATTCTCCAAAGACCATTCCTGTTTTAGCTTTCAACTGTTTGGTTCATTTAATGTGGTTCAGAGGAGTGCTCGATTCAGCATACAACCTGCTCTCATCTGCAGATCCTTCATGCCATCCCCAACCTTTGCCTCATTTGATAACCCTCCCAATGACATCAAAGAAGGAGCTCTGAAGTAATACATGAAGTAGTGCAATGGACTCTGCAATTCTGAGATTTTGGCAGCATAAGCAGCGTAATTGTCTCCAAGAGGTGGACCAACATTTAAATTAAAAAAGAGTCGTTGTAACCTTGGCTTCTACTCAACACTCCAAGTGTTTGTGTTTTGGACTCACACAACCCAAGCTCTTTGGTTCAGCCTATAAAAGGGACTCGCTTCTACACCTCAACTCACCAACAACTTCTCAAGAACACTCAAATATTTTCTGAAAGTTCCATAAGTGCGAGCAAGCAAGGTGAAGAGTAGTTTTGAAGTGCTTTGGAAGGAAGACAATCATCATACTTGAAGACAGTAGACACTACTCCACTTGGTATTGTATTCTTATCCTTTTGTTAATCATGCTCATTTGATATTATCATTGCCATATGCATTTTATTGTTCTCTACATGTGTATCTGACTGATATATGCTTGAATATATTGTTTGTGTGCTTATGGTTTGATTTCATAAAATAAGATGATGTTCTTTCATTGATATGATACACATGAATGCTTTTGTGATAAGTTATAATGTCTCTGATTTTTTCATTAAATGGCTGCAACTATAAATTCTCATTGTGGTATTATACTGTCAAGATTGATGTTTGATTTTGTTGACCTACTTGGATTTCGTATGTACTTAAATGTGATGTTGAGACAAGAGACTTGTGAACCTCTGTTCCTCTTTGTAGTTTTGATATGTTCCTAAGTTGTAGTATGCTTGAACCTATCTATCTTTGTTGTTGGCTTAATAAGTTGATTGGTATTGTTAAATTGTTCTTGGTAAAGTAGCACTAGTTCTTTTTCTGCCACCATTAATATATGAGCATTTTGTATACTCAGTCATGGTTTTAAACTTTGTCATTGCGGTTGTTTGATGTTTTAAGGTTGATAGTTTTTTTTCACATCTGTATACACCACTATCTTTGTCATTGTTGATGATTGATCATATGTTTGAGTTTGGATTGCTTGAACTATTAGCATATGCAAGCCACTAACTAGAGTTACATCTTTTTGGAATGACTTTGTTTTAACATATGTCTAAGGCTTATGTTTATGAATGCTGAATTTGGAATATGCTGCCTGGAGTTGTTCCTATCATATGCCTCAATGTTCTATGACTTGCCATTCTATGCTATTTCATCTTGTACATGTAAAGCCATTCTATTGAAACTGTTAATCTCAGAAGCCATGTCTTTGTGATATCATGATTTTTTCCTCTATGTTAACACTTTGTTCATGATGTGTATGCTAGCCTTGTTTTGTTTTTAACATGTTTCCTAAGTTATACCTTTGTGATATCATGATTTTATACATATATGTTTGATGTATGTGCTTGCTTGATGTTGCCTAATTTGGTTTTTACTAAGTCATATGCTACTGTCTGTGTTAAATGATACCATTTTGATTGTATTTTAACCTGGTTGCTATGATATGGCCTATTCCATCTTGTATATGTGTATGCTTTATAAAGGCCTTTGACCATCATATTGCTTGTGTACTTATCTTGGTTATATGACTGATTTTCTTTCCTTTACCAACATGATAAGTGTAGCTGCCTTGTGTATCCAATACTCATGTCTAGCTGTTACTTGATTTAGATGACACTATACATGACCAACTCTGTTTAGACCCTTGCTTTATGACAATGCCCTGTACTAAATGCTATGAACCTAAATAACTTGCCTTGTCAGTATATGTGTTTGGTCTGCCTTTAATCCATCTTGATGCATGAATCACCACTATGCCCCCAACAAACATGACCGATTGTTTTTGCCTTTTATTTTGCTTTGATAAATGGTTGAGTTGTATGGACTACCACCATGTACTTTGCTTGTGAAACTGTCTGCTGCCTTGTTTGTTAACCTATGGACCTTAGCCTTTTGAATCTTGTTATGAGCTCATTACTTTGTGGAATGTAATTGCTTTGATGCCATGTTGTTATCTACTGCTTGTGTTGTTGATGTTGTTATCATTCTACTTAGCCTTTGTTTCAATCATAGAAATTGTCACCAACCTGTCATTGTTTTACCACTTATTGTGACATGTTTGAATTGCTTTTGAACTTTGGAAGATATCTTTGGACATGAATGCATCATGCTCTAACCTACCTTTTGTTTGCTTACATTTCAAACTCATAACCTTGTCAATCATGTGGTTTTTAATTCTAAAACATCTTTGCTACTCTTCATTAAACATGCTAAGTATTGGAGAAGTTTTGATATACATGAAACTAACCTCATTGCCATGCCAATTTGGATCTGCTTGTTTGTTAATTGTATTCCAAGTTGTTTTCATTTCATTAAACCTCCCTTAAACATGATGTATGATTGCTGCTATGGTTGTGTGTTAATTTGCTAGCTTACTTTGCTTTTGTACTAATTTGTTTGTCAACATTTAGCTTATGTTCAAAACCATGCCATACTGTTTTGGACTTCATGGTATGCAGGTCTGTTTATCAATTGTGTTCAAGACATGCCCTTGTGTGATTTTCAATTGAGTATGTTGTATGTTTACTGATTATTACTTGCCATGGCTGCGTATAGTTTCCTTACCTTATGCATTCAAGTGTTGTTTGATTTGATGTCCAATGTGTGTGATAAGCACTTACTTGGTAGTTAGTATGTGTGGCAATGCTTGGTTTTTGAATTGATAATCATGTTTCTGCTTCATTTTACCTGACCATGTCTGATTTTTGAATGGCTCAGCCTATATGTTTCCCTTTTGTGAGCAGTTGGTGTGGAAGTTTGATTTTTGAAATGTGCTGTATGGTTGCCATGCTTTTATAGTCTACATGTGTGTTTATTACATTCGAAACATGTCCTCGTTTGATCTCCAACTGAATGTATTACATGCCTTGCTATTGTTGCTGCTATGGCTGTGTGGATTTGTGGCTTTTACATTCAAATGCTCTTACTTTATGAATTTATGCCCTTGATTGTTGTTCAATATGCGTGGTATTTCATGACTTTGAGTTTAGATTACATTGCTTTCTGTTTCATTTGGTTTGACAATGGTTGCTGATGAATGGCATGGCATGGAGATTACTATCGTGAGTGGTTTGATGTTGGTTGGTTTGTGTGGTTTATTTGAAATAGGCGCGCAAGAAAAGCTTATGTATTTATTGAGTTGGTTTTGTTACCGGATGTAACAGCCACCCCAGTGGCAAGCACACACTATCACACGCCCTTGTAACCCTTAGGACTGGGGTTCGAATCCCCTCGCCCCAGTCCTTTTATTTTTTTTCTGATTTTTCGCTTATCTTTAAATATATATGTGTGTTTCCATTGTATGTTCAAACGTGCGTTCAGGTCAGTTGGCCTTGGTTTTGGGCTGTACACGAAGGGTCCTGGGTTCAATCCCTAGGAGTGCCCTTTCCTTTATTTTTTTAGCACTTGGTTATATTATTTATTTTATGGTTTATGCTTAATTTCAAAATGCCATAACTTGCTTATTTCTCATCCTTTTTCTTCCATTCTTTTTGCTATATTCTTCTAATTGGATCTACTTTTCAAATATAAAAAGAAATGGTTAGAAATATTTAATATTAAGGCATTTATTCATGATAAAATTGGAAGTACCTTTTAGGGTTTTTATTACCTTCTTTATTTATCTTGCCATATTATCTTTGTTTATCATGTTTGATCATATCTAATGTTTGTCTCTAACTTTGCATTGACATCATAATTTTATCTCCTCTCATTATCTTATCCATATTTTCTTGCATCATCATATTTGAATTAACTCTTTATTTCTTAGTAATTTTACAACTGTTATCTGTTCCCCCCATTCCAAAGGGAGACCTTCTTAAAATTGACTCTTGAAGTCACTAAACAAACCACCCTACCTTATCCTTTTAGGTTTACCCTTATTTCTTGGCCTCATGAGAGCCAATGAAATCATAACTTAGAAGTAGGTCAGAGTTTTGAACTCTATGTGATTCTCATCATCATGAGAACTCACTTTCCCCCTATAACTTAGACTTAGAGAGTTATCGTGAACTCTAGAATGAGCTCATACTCATTTCCCCTTGGAACTTTGACCATAGCCAATGGTTCCTCTCCTTCACCCTTAGATCGGTGAACTACGGATACTCTGATTCCACTCCCGTAAGGATACATAGGCACAAAGTGTGATACTTTGTCGAGTATACTTAGATACTAACCGCTAGGGTTTCAACCTTTAGCATAACACCCTTAGCAAGCGAGTAAGATATAACAAGATAAAACAAGAGGTTCCCATAGAGTACTACGGACGTTTAGCATGCTAATACCTTCCCTAGGCGTAACCAACCCCCGAACCTTAGATCTCCCCCCTTTAGGTTTTTCTCGATCTTGAACCTTTCCTTTGGATAAATCAAAGTCGATTGTGAATTCAAAGAAATGTGATGCAAGTTAATTAATAGCTTGTTGTTTGATTCTCACCGCAACACAACAATATAAATACAATCTGGACATGGTACCCGACAGAGATCAACTCAGATCAATGTCACAAAAGGACAAGGAAACCTTTAAGGAATACGCATAGAGATGGCGTGAAATTGCCGCTCAAATCTGTCCACCTCTTGAGGAAAAAGAGATGACAAAGATCTTCTTAAAGACCTTAAGCTCATTTTATTACGACAGAATGGTTGCCAGTGCGCCTAGTGACTTCACTGAGATGGTTGGTATGGGAGTTTGTCTTAAGGAAGTCGTCTGAGAGGGACGTCTAGTCAAAGACACTGGATCATCAAGTAGTACAAAGCGATACTGTAGTGCTCTCCCTAAGAAAAAAGAGAAGGATATTGGGAATATCTCTCTCGGAAAGCAAAGGCGACGTTATCAGCCCGTAGCGACTGTGACTCCTGCTATCAATCCTGCGCCTATTTCTACGTATCAACCTCAGGTTGCGCAGAGCCAACCTAATCAGCAAAGGACACAACAGCCTCTTTAGCAGGCTCGTCCTCAATACAACAACAACCGTACAACGTGGCCACAGGATTTGATCCTATACCCATATTGTATGCAGAACTATTTCCGTTACTACTGGCTAAGGGGCATGTCTAGACTAAGTCCCCTCTTACAATGCCGGAAAATCCGCCTTTTTGGTTTAAGGTGGATCAGACTTGCCCTTACCATCAAGGAGGACCAGGGCATAACATAGAGAACTGTCTCAATTTCAAATCCAACGTGCAAAAGCTTGTTAGGAGTGGGGTCTTATCTTTCAAGGATACAAATCCTAATGTTCTCACAAACCCGCTGCCTCAACACGAGAAAGTTACAGTCAATTTGATAGAGGAAGAGACTAATAACATCTATCAAATTCATGATGTACTCTTGTTAAGGATCAATATGGTCAAGATGCATTATAGACAGAGTAAATATGGCCATGTTCCACCTCATAATTATCACCAGTGTGATATCTGCTCTAAAAGCAATCGAGGATGTTCTGTGGTGCAATCATCTCTACAGGAACAGATGGATCTCGGATGGATCCAAGAGCACCGAGTTTGTGGAGTTAACATGGTTTACACGAATTCTAACATCATTCAGAACTACGACATCTGTGCAATGAATGTCAACTTGGTGGCAATGCACTCAAGGCAAAGCCAGTATCATAATCTGCCGTGGCACAATTACAGTTCCTGTCTGGCTTGCTCGGTAAACAAACAGGGATGCTCTTTTGTACAAGAGGCCCTCCAGCGTCAGATGGATCTTGGATGGATCCAAGACTACCATGATAGGAATCCCTATCAGATCAACATGATTCAAATCTTCGATATTCGCTTGATGAATACCAGCCTGGTGGAGTTACATGCTAAACAGGTCTGGCTCAGGTTCCTGGTATCACATGATTATCAGAGCTGTAGGGCGGGTTGCGAAAATGATCAAGGTTGTGCCCTTGTCCGGGAAACACTTCAGCACTTGTTGAACCACTGGTGGCTTCCAATCTATATGGATGAAGACACCCAGCAAATTAGTATTACCAACGGGAACCCTACTCGGCATCAAAGTCGGGACCTTCGATCTGTGGAAACTGACCTAGTGAGTTTACATTGTATTCAAAGCGGGCGTGGCCAGGTGCCACCACACAACTATGAATGTTGTAGAGTCTGTTCGGATAGTAACCAAGGATGTTACCTTGTGCGAGCAGCTCTTTAGGGTCAGGTGGATCGTAGAGAGATTCGCCCATATCCAGGTTCCAGACCAATCAACTGGGCACCAGACTACCTCGCTGATCAAATTGAGGACGTTGTCGTAAACTCTGATCATCAGAGGGCTAGGGATGTTTGTACCATCATCCCTCTACTTGACGAATCAAGAGTTCCCAACCAGGAATGGATCGAAATTGCTTACGATGGTCGAAAAATCAGAAGGTTCCCATAGTCATCTATCTACCGGGACCACTACTGTATGAATCAACTAAGGCTATCCCTTACAAATACGGTGCAACAACAGTCAAGAAAGGAAAGGAAATTCCATTACCCTTCGTCGTGAATATTACAGACATCAGTCGAGTAACACGGAGTGGTCGAATCTTCAACCGAGGAGTTGGAGAACTTAACAAAGAAAAGGAACCTCAAACAAAAGTTCCCAATCCACCAGTCGGTCGATCCAGTAATCCCGACCTTTCGAAAAACGGTGATGAGATGCTGAAGCTCATCCAAAGGAGTGAATACAACATTGTTGATCAGCTATTACAAACTCCTTCAAAAATCTCTGTGTTGTCACTTTTACTCAGTTCAGAAGTGCACAGGGAGGCTCTACAGAAAGTCTTGGAGCAAGCCTTTGTGGAACAGGATGTAACAATTAGACAGTTTAATAGCATTGTCTCTAACATCACTTTTTGCAACAACTTGGGATTTAGTGATGAGGAATTACCTGAAGAGGGTCGCCGTCGTAACATGGCACTCAATATCACGGTCAGCTGCCAGGGCGATGCTTTAGCCAGCGTGCTGGTAGACACAAGGTCAGCCCTGAATGTTATGCCGAAGTCTACTTTAATGCAATTATCCTTCAAAGGACCCCCGATGAGAACCAGTGAGGTCATCGCCAAAGCATTTGACGGGTCCAGAAAAACGGTTATCGGCAAAGTCGAACTTCCCATAACTATTGGTCCTCACACTTTCCAAGTCACTTTCCAGGTCATGGACATCCGGGCAACGTACAATTGTTTATTAGGAAGACCTTGGATACATCAGGCTGGGGCGGTCACCTCAACCCTCCACCAAAAGTTAAAGTTCGTCTAAAACAACCAGCTCGTCACGGTCTGTGGAGAACAAGCCTTTCTCGTGAGTAACTTATCATTATCTACTGGTGTAGAACCCGAGGAGGTTATTGGAACTTAGTTCCAAGCACTGTCGGTGAGCAAGGACAATCAATCCGAAGAGGGAACTTCCATTTCCTCATACAAAGATGCTATAAAAGCGGTCGAGAGTACCAATACGACAGGATAGGGGCAGCTAGTCATTCCTACTGACAATAAAACAAAGAAGGGTCTTGGTTTTTCTGTAACCTGTACCCATACAGCTACTACCAACGATGAAAGTCTTCATCCCATTCAAGACTTCTTCCACAGTGGAGGTTTCCTTCACCCAGTGCCTCAAGAGGTGCATACCATCATTAAAGATGATTCCTCTAATATGGAGGAAGAATGGGAGTCCTATCTTAACAAGGACGGTTATACGTCTCAGGAAGAGGTGCCTACGCCATTTTGCTATCCCGCACAGGGTCCGAGATTTATACCCAGGTCAGACGTCGAAATGATATACGGAGATTGTGATCCGGAAGGATGTCGTGCTCCACCAAACTCATTAGAGGAGGACACTCTGATGAAGGACAACTTTGACCACAACTATTATGGCCCGATGGATGGCCTGCCAATGTGGCAGCCGTATCCAGGAGACTTGGGGCAAGAAAATCAGCCAAACAATGAAAATCAGCTGAGCATCATTGAAAAGAATACCTGCGTCCCCACCATGTCATGGGATCAACAATCAGGTCATTCAGAAAACGTCCAGTACAACGATGAATTTGCAACATTTGCAGGACTTGAATTCATCAACTATGTTTTTCCCGAGGTCAACGTCATCAAGAAGGATAACTCCTCCAGTTCCAAAGAAGTGTGGGACACCTTGGGACTACCGAGTGGAAATTTTGACTTCATGGTCAAATACACTGCTCCTGAAAGCTCTCGTATCAGGCTCGAAGACATCCAGCTAACTGGATGGGGAGATCTACCTGAGAGCATAAATGCTATGAAAAATGCAACAGAGGAATCCTCCTACGACAACTCTATCTGGGAGACAGATTCCAATGATCCTGGTCCACCAGAAATCAGCGTTATTTCTGAAGACAAATCAAGGAAGATGCCAGACTTTGTGATTCACTGAGGAGTTTGCCGCCAATGGGTTGTTGTCGATGTTCCGAAGATTGTTCATAAGTCAAAGTAATTGCCATCTTTAACCTTTCACCCTGCCCAGGTGAAACGGATGTTTTGATAGGGCTCACTTTCTATAAATTTCCCTCTTTGCTTCGCCCAAAGCGGCAGAGCTTTGTTTTATAGGGCTGTAGTTTCAAGAATCGACTTGTTCATTAATAAAATAACGTCGTTCTGTAATTCCTGCATTAATTGTTGTTTTCTCTTTTTGCTTTTCTCAGAAAATGGTAATCCTAAAAAACAACTCAATAATAAAAACAAGCATTAAAAAAAATACATTACACACACTCTTGCATTTCCTCTATCTCTTCTAAACACAAATCATACCGTCATGCAGATTGCTTGTTTTAAACCCCGTTGAAACATACGATCTGATGCCTTCTCCTAACTTTGAGTTCCCGATATTTGGGGCTGAAGAAGAAGATGACAACGAAATTCCAGAAGAGATCTCCTGATTACTCAGATAGGAGGAAAAGTCCATTGAACCTCATAAAGAGTCGTTGGAAACGGTAAACTTAGGTTCGGAAAAAGAGAGAAAAGAAATCAGGATTGGAGCACTGCTCAGTCCAACTGCCAGAGAGGGTATGGTAAAGCTTCTCAAAGAATTCCCCGATGTATTCGCTTGGTCCTATCAGGATATGCCAGGGTTGGATACCAGCATCGTGGAACATCATTTACCGTTGAGATCAGAATGTCCGCCAGTAAAACAGAGGTTGAGACGGACTCACCCGGACATGGCCATCAAAATCAAAGAGGAGGTACGGAAATAGATTGACGCGGGTTTCCTCGCCACATTAGAATATCCTCAATGGTTAGCCAACATCGTACACGTTCCCAAACAGGACGGAAAAGTCAGAATGTGTGTGGATTACAGGGATCTAAACAAGGCTAGTCCAAAGGACGACTTTCCTTTGCCACACATTGACATGCTGGTTGATAGTACAACAAAGTTCAAAGTTTTCTCCTTTATGGATGGATTCTCGGGCTATAATCAGATAAAAATGGTGCCGAAAGACATGGAGAAGACTTCCTTCATCACCCCATGGGGGACCTTTTGTTACAAGGTGATGTCGTTCGGTTTGAAGAACGCCGGGGCGACCTATCAAAGGGCCATGACTACTATGTTTCATGACATGATACACAAAGAAATCGAGGTATATGTCGATGATATGATTGCAAAATCTGAAACAGAAGAGGAGCATGTGACCCATCTGTCAAAACTATTCGAGCGTTTGAGAAAGTACAAACTCCGCTTGAATCCCTATAAATGCACCTTCGGTGTCCGTTCAGGAAAACTCTTAGGGTTCATCGTCAGCCAGAAAGGAATTGAGGTTGATCCTAACAAGGTCAAGGCCATTCAAGAAATGCCTTCTCCAAAAACTGAAAAACAAGTCAGAGGATTCCTGGGACGTTTGAACTATATTTCCAGATTCATATTCCTCATGACTGCGACATGTGCGCCGATTTTCAAATTACTCAAAAAAAATCAGGACTGCGTTTGGACAGAAGACTGTCAAACTGCCTTCGACAGTATTAAGGAATACCTGTTGAACCCTCTGATTCTATCACCTCCAGTGGAAGGAAGACCATTGATTATCTACCTCACAGTCCTAGAGGACTCAATGGGATGTGTACTTGGCCAACAAGACGAAACCAAAAGGAAGGAGTATGCCATCTACTATCTGAGCAAGAAATTCACCGACTGCGAGACTCGGTACACTATGCTTGAGAAAACTTGCTGCGCTTTGGCTTGGGCAGCAAAACGTCTGCGCCAGTACATGATTCATCACACTACTTGGTTGGTCTCCGAGATGGATCCAATCAAGTATGTCTTTGAAAAGCCTGCTCTCACGGGAAGGATTGCCCGTTGGCAGATGTTGCTATCAGAATATGACATAGAATACCATGCTCAGAAAGCCGTTAAAGGAAGTATTTTAGCCGATCATTTGGCTCATCAACTGATTGACGATCAAGAATCTATCGGGTTTGACTTCCCAGACGAAGATGTCATGTATCTAAAAATGAAAGACTGTGATAAACCGCTACCCAGTGAAGGGCCAAAACCAGGTTCCCAATGGGGACTTATCTTTGACGGAGCTGTCAATCATTACGGAAATGAAATTGGGGCAATCATCATAACACCTCAGGGTACCCACATTCCTTTCACTGCCCGACTTACGTTCAAGTGTACAAACAACGAGGGCGAATACGAAGCTTGTATTATGGGTCTCGAGGAAGCGATTGATTTGAGGATCAAAAACTTGGACGTTGTAGCACCCCAAAATTTGCCCTACCTTTTTCTAACTTTTTCTGGCTTTTTGTTTCGCATCCATCTGCATCTTCGTTAGGTCTTGCATTCGCATTGGTTTTTTGGGACATGGGATCAAAGAGTTTTCATGCTATTGGGTCACGATCTGGTGAGCTTACTGATTGATATTTTGGAATTCATTGAGGAAAGAAGTTTGGTGTGATTGGGAATTTGAGGGGAATTGTACATGTCAAGATTAATTGTGTGGGCAATTTGGGAGTTGAGATACAAGCCATTTTTTACCTCATACCCAAACTCATTATTTTTCTTTATCCATTTTAACCCATTTTTTAAATCCAATTTTTCTCCAAATATCCATTTTAGTCCATATCCTTACATAACACCATTTTTATCCACCTATCCATCTAGATAACCACTTTCTTTTTTATCCACTCTTATCCATGTTTTTATCCACATTTCTAACCATTTAATATCCATCACCCATTTCATCCATTGTTGATAATCGTTTCGATATCCATTTTAACCCATGTTCAAAATCTATGTCATAATCCATTTCAATATCCAAATTCATCCATTTAAAATCTATTTTTTATATATATCAATAAACCATTTCAAATCCATTTAGTCCATGTCTAAAGCCATTTCATTAAACCCAATTCCATTTTAAATCGATTTCTAATCCAATTCATATCCATTTTCAAATTACTAACCACCAAAAACCAGTTTTCATTCCAAATACAATCACCTAGTGATAACGAAAGAATTGTGAAGATTTACCCCATTCTAAATGGATTAGGCATTTTTGCTTGTTGGGGTTTTATGAAGCCGCATTCTCGATGGGACTTGTGTTTATCAAATGGGCATGCACACTCTTGCTGATTTGTTTTTCATCACTTCTAGAGTATATTCAGTGGAGGAGATTCTAAAGTTAAAGGAGTGAACTTAGGAGGGTGGCTGGTTACTGAAGTTTGGATCAAATCGTCATTGCTTGATGGCATCGCCAATGAAGACATGGTATTAGGATCCGTATGGTATCTGTCCGGAATTTGGAAATAGGGACATGAGTCCCTACAAGCATTTTTGTGGAATTGATGCTAAACCTTTCAATACAAAACGAAATGCAAATACACTGTTTTTACTGCACCAGTTAAAACTTCTTTTTAGGAAGCTAGTCTTTGTCAACATGGAGAACCTCAACCATCAGGACCAGCTTTTAATGCCTAGGCAGTTCCTTATTAATGTCTAGGCAGCTCAGCAGTACAATGCGAAATACATTACGGAAGGGGAGTTAATCCGTGGCAGTCTTCAATACACAAAAGAAAAGGAAGGTGCCCCATGGCACAAAGTGCAGGTCATTGGTGGAGCTGGATGCAAGCTTTAACAATCTGTCATACTTGCCAACAGACATTGGATATGAATTACCGAACTGAAAAAACTCATAATTCGTTTGAACATAAGCTGGAGTCGTTGACTAATCTCAGAGAATTGGACCACATGTTGTATTTACTAGAAACTGGCTCAGAATAGAATAAGTGATCATTTTTGGAAGAACCACAAAGGAAAGTTTACTACGTCAGAAAATTGCATAGCCGCGGAGAAAAAATCCTAACAACAGAAAAATACTGAAACTCAAATACACAACAGAGATACATAACACAAATGAAAATTATAACAGTAGCAGAATTCTCTTCATCACAATTACCATCAAATAAAACTCATATCAGTTTTTTAACAAAATGGAACACAAAAGAAAACCTCACTAACAGAATTAGCCAAACCTCTAACTTCTCCAACAAGTCTCTAACAAACTCTAACCGATTTTCACCTGAAAATACCAAACTACCCCTCCCTGGTTTCTGATATAAAATAGAATCTCCATCAATCTTCATCTTCTTCACGACTTGTTCTGCAGTTTCCACAATCTTCATCTTTCATTTCAATTCACCTTCACAATTCTTCATCTCTTTTCACCTTTTTTTCATTCATCATCTTCAAGGAACTTTGAGAATTCTCCACGAAGCTTCATCATCCTTAATCTGAAATATGCAATAAAATCGAGTTTCCTGCAAATAAACGGTTGAACACATCATATTCTACAACAACTTTAACAACGACAATTTGGAGCAATTCAAATGCAGCGGATTCGAAGATCATCGCAGTAACAACAACAACACGGTATAATCAAACAGAAGAAGGAGAAGATCGAAGAATCGAAGAGGAATAGCGGAATCGATGCGTACCTGAAGATTATCTCTGGTTTTCTCTTCTTTTTTTGTCGATTTCGAAGAGTCGCCGGAACTGCTCTGGTAGGTAAGTCGATCTTGATTTGAATTTTGATTCTGTGATGACGTCGTTCTTCATTTCGTTCTTGTTGTTTCGCATTGTGAGAGAGTGAGAGCGCATTCGTCGAAATTGTGGTTGTGAGGTCCAAGTTGCGAGTATTGAGCGTGAGTTGAGACGGAGAGGAGAGTTTGAGTGTGTTAACGGCACGACGGACGAGGATTGGAAGTCGACGAAGAGTTAACGGAGTCGGTAATGGCGATGATGTTGAAAGATGATGAATCGACGAAGGAGCCGGCTGGGTGTCGTGGTCTTTTGGCGAGCGACTTTTGTTGAAGGTGATCGCGGAGGCGAGATGTGGAGACGGAAAAGTTGGAACAACGGAGAGAGAGAAGTTCACGGCGGCGGTTCATCGGAGAAGAAGGAGAAGCTGACAGAGAGAGGTTTAGCGACGGAGTTTCGTTGGACGGCGGAGTAGCTCGCGTGTAAGCGACGTCGTTTAGGGAGGGATTGCATTAAAACTTTGAGTTTGGAGAGAAGAAGCCATTGACGGCGGCGTTTTAGGGTTGATGGATGATGACGTGAAGACGGCGTGTTGAAGAAAGAGGAGAGTGAGAGGGACTGCTGAGTCCTCTAGGGTTTGCTTCTCCTAAAACCAATTAGTTTCATAAACCGGGTTCAAAGCCCAGCACTTGTTGTTCACTCACACACTCACCGAGTCACTCACACCTCCCCTTGGGCTTTTTTTTTTCTTTCTTTTTCTAAAGGAGAAGGACATTGGGCCTAACCCGCAAAGCCCACACGCCCAGACCTTTCAATTATGCACTCTCCTTTTGTTTTCTTTTAGTTTTAGTTTTTTTAATTAAATTCTGACTTTTTCTAATTAGATAATAATTAGATAGTAATTTTTAAGATTAGTGTAGAATTAGATTTTAATTAGAAATTTCATTTAGATTTTCACATTAGTTTAGAACTATTTTTCTTTAGAATTAGTTTATAGTTTTAACTTTAGAATTTGACTAGTTAGAACTATATTTTTAATTAGAATCTAATTGGAATTAATTTTTAGGATTAATATCAGTTTTAATTCTAGATTTAATCTTAGGAGTAATTTTCTTTAGATTTAGTTTAGAATTAACTAGAGTTAATTTTAGAATTAGTTTTTAATCTTAGATTAATATTTTCTTGCTAGAATTTAATCTTGCTTTTACTTAGCATTTTAATTCTAACTTGGATTATATTGTTGATTGATTTCTGTTTAGTTCCTGATTAATTGTTTCTTTGCTTACTTACTTTTCTTCATACCTTTTAAGATCAACTTAACTTCCATCTTGGAAGTAAGGTGCTTCTTATTTTCTCCTTTTTTTAGGATTAGATTCTCAAACCTCACAAACCATTAGGATCATTCCCTTAACTAATCAATTAGGATTGAGTCTTAGTTCACATAGATTTTTACCTTTGATCCGCTCTTGAGTCTTTCATCTTCTCATCTCAAAGAAAATCCAAAATATCTAATAAAGGTAGGCATTTATTGCATTTAGGCCTTTCATATCAAGAAAAGATTATAAGGGGTCTTCTCTTATAATCTTAAAATGTGTAGCATATAGCCCATCTTGGGTCAATGTGTTAAACATTTGATCTTGTATGAGGGACTTAAATGCAATACTTGTTGAAGGCATAAATAATAAAACACTTCTTCATTTTCTTAATCAACAAAAACACTTAATAAACACAAGTATGCTAGTGTGTTTGAACCTTGATAATTGGAACTAAGTGTGGGGGTCTTCTTCACTCTTAGTGAGCATTCTTATCCATTCCATCTTGGAATGTGAGAATGTACACATTCCAATGACTAAGATTTAGATACACTATCATATGCAAACAAATGAAAAAAAACTCTTAAAAGACAAAACAAACAATGACGTCTTTCCTTCGGGAATTCTTTTCTCACCTCACTCATTCTCAGCGTACGAACGTGCTTCTACTCGTTCTCTTGCAAGATGGTAACGCACTCGGACCAGCGAGCCTGCAACACCTGAGCTAGAACGTTAGCCGTTCCTTAAAAAACACAAACAATCCATCCCTAGTGAGGGGAACTACGTCGCTCTGATTCTCATGTTCCCGATGAGATACGTAAGCAGTGGGGTAGGGCCCATGCGAGCACTTCTTTTATTTTCCCTACATTTGTTTCTCTTTCTCTTTCCTTTCCTTTTCCAGTTCTTTCTCAGTATTCTTTTCTTACACCCTTTGATTGAAGCAAGCAAGCGTGGATCCCATCGGGTATGATGGACGCGAGGGGGTGCTAATACCTTCCTCTTGCGTAACCGACTCCCTTACCCATTTCTCTTGGTCGTGAGACCATGCTCTTTCCTTCCTCTCAGGTTTATGCGGTGTTTCCTTTCCCTCTCTTGGGATAAATACACATTGCTGGCGACTCTGTTTCGGTGCCACTTTCGCGTTTGTACCAGGATGAAAATCCCGGGAGCGACAACTGGCGACTCTGCTGGGGACAGATTGACCTATTGCTGGTCCATCCTAAGCGAGTCAATCCTAGCGCTTGTTTGCTTTTCTTTCATCGGGTGTTTACTGTTGTATTGTATTTGCTGTTTACTGTATTTTATTACTTGTACCATATTTACAGCATGTTAGCATTTACATTTCATATATTATATTGTGTTGCACTATTCTGTCTGTTTGGCGGTATGGGATTTCTGAGAGATGAGCTCAGTACACAGGCTCGAGTATACACTTAGATTTAGAGTGGGGAGTAGTGGGACCTACGTGCCATCTGTGTATGTGGGTAATCACGAAATTCACAGCTAGACGAGGCTATCTTGGGACCCATCATGGCGTGCGCATCTTGCGTATTCTAGGATGTTGATCTAGAGAGCTGTCGACTCTGGTGGCCATTCCCGATGACTCAGTTGCGGCACTCCTCCCGAGATGTGATAGTGGCAGACCACATTTTGTGGCAAACCCATTGCACATTCTCGATCCGAGGACCCAATGCTGGGAACTCGCTATAGGATATCTTTTTTTGAAAGAGAATCAGTGGAGGCACTCCTCGATTGGCGATAGTACTGTACCCTGAGGGATGAATGTACTATTGCTTCTCGACCTCAGTGCCAGAAGCTGAGGACCTTTCGTTTTGGAGAATCAGTTAAGGCCTCCTCGATTGATGATGATGCCAAACCAGAAATGGTGAACGTATCATCATTTCTCGACCTGAGAGCCCGGGATACTGAACATCCTAGTACCCACATGTGAGAGGGGCGGGTTGTTTACAGGTTTGCAGGTAACCTTGACCTTCTACATACTCGGTATTCTGGATTTCCTATCAGTGTGGACTTATCAACCTGGTATTCTGGTATTCTGATTATCCGGTATTCTGGTATTCCGGCATTCTCTTCAGAACAGACCCTCGAGCTTATTCAGTCATCAGCACAGCACAGTGGTTATTCAGATTATATGGAAGCTTTGATCCCATGTCTTATTGCATTCTTTGCATTGCATTTGCATTTGCATTTGCATCTTGCATCATCTTTGCATATCCTTTCTTCAGGCCAGACCAGTGAGCTCATCCATCCTTTGTCTGAACTGCAGTTTGATTTCCCGACTTTCGTATTGGATTTGAATTAGCTTCTAGAAGAATCATGAACTCTGGGGAACAGAATCAGTTTGTGACTAGGGCCGATGTTGAGCTAATGAAGAGTCAGTTGGACCAACTTAGGGAAGCTATGGCCGTCATGACAAGGGGAGAGGCCAACATTCAAAGAAATGAGAATGTCATTCCACCTCCGGTGAACAATGTTGCTCAAGCTCAGCCTGTACAGGTCCCGGTTGAGAATCATGCTATACACGAGCGTACCATCTTCCGAGACGGACATTCTTCTTCTCTTAATGCCACAGATTATCAGAGTTTTGCCTTCTCTATGCCAGATGTCTAGGGGGTAGTTTCAAAGATGAAGCCTAAGGATCCACGATCTGTTGATGATGAAAGATACCGTGTGTTGGACGAGAAAATTACAGCCCTGGAGAGGCGTGATACTCTTGAGTTGAGTGCTTCAAGCATGTGCCTGGTACATGGCCTGGTAATGCCTCCAAAGTTTAAAATGCCAAAGTTTGAGCAGTACAAAGGAGATAGTTGTCCGAGGCTACATTTGGTGATGTTCTGTAGAAAAATGACCTCACATGTCGACAATGACAAGCTCATGATCCAATGTTTCCAAGACAGTCTGAGTGGGGCATTTTTGTATTGGTATATGCAGTTAGAAAGTGGTAGCATCCGATCATGGACAGACCTAGCCAACGCCTTTGTGAAGCAGTACGATTATAATCTTGACATGGCTCCCAGCCGGATGCATTTGCAAGATTTGTCTCAAGCAGATAATGAATCATTCCGAGAGTATGCTCAGAGATGGAGAGAGTTAGCCGCTCGTGTTCAACCGCCACTTTCGGATAGAGAATTTGTTGATTTGTTCATGGATACCTTGCAAGGGCCGTACTTGGAAAAGATGATTGCCAATGGGGCAGCAAAATTTTCTGACCTCGTGATGGTGGGAGAACGTATTGAGAGATTGCTCAATTGTGGAAAGCTCCAAGGCGTCTCGAACTTCCAAGCTAATGAAAATGAATCAGTTGTCAGTTCTCAGGAAGAGTTCGAGGAAGAAACTAGTTCCATGCAGGAATCTTCACCACCTCGTTCTCAGTGTTCAAACATATCAACTGTTCAGAGTCAACAATCTTATGGGTCTTTGTATCAAGGACAATATTCTTCTGCAAATCAGAGACCTCCTCAGAGTCAACGATCATGTCACCGTCAGCAGCGTCAGCACGCCCGAGAAAGACCAAGGAAGCCAGGGAGGTATTTCACTCATTTACCAATGTCATACAGTCAGATGCTACCAGATTTGATTAGAGGTGGACTTATAGTGCCGAAGGAATTGAAGCCAGTGCCTTTTCCGTATCCACCAGGTTTTGATGTCAACGCCCGTTGTGACTACCATGCTGGGGCACAGGGGCATTCAACTGAAGACTGTAAGGTGCTCAGGAGCAAGATTCAGACACTTCTTGACTCCAATATGTTCTCATTCACACCTCAGGGTATTCAGATAAACATTTCTCCTTCATCCAGTCAGGTGGGTCCATCAGTCCAGGTTATGGAAAAGGTCACTAAGAGCAGTTGTGCAGATGAGTATCAGAATGACTTCGATGAGTAATATTGAAAATGGCTAGCTCATTTGCAAATCAAGCTTGGAAGGCCCAGTTCCTCAAAGCTGGAGACCATTTAGAGCATGTCATTTCTTTGCATTTGTAGTTTCTTTTCTGTTAAAATGTACAAACTCATTTGTAAAACTTGTTGTTTTCGATTGATAATGATAATGAAATGAATATGCATGTTTTGATTAAATCCAGTCGTGTTCACTCATACTTTTCTTTATTGGTAACTAACATTTGTTTAAGCAGGATCCGAGGGAGGATGATGACATTCAAAGACGCAGAACTTCCAATTGTATGCTTTGGAACAAAACCCTGCTGATGATGTACAGGCATTGTTTCAAATTCCCAAACACCGGAGATATAAGGAAGATAATCCCTTGTAAACCCCTTTGAGCCTAGAAGTAGGAGTTTATTTCTAAAAATAAAAAACCCTCTATCTTAACCCGGGGCAGGGTAGGTGTCAGCTAATTTGACCGTGCGTTCAAATTTCAAAAGGAGTGTCCCGTTCGAGGATCAAATCACAACGGTTATCCCTTACCAACTGAAGAGTGAGGCAGTCACAACCCTGTCAAACAAGTCAGACAAACCTGTGTCACATGATTAGTTCAAAAAAAAGAATCAAAAGAAAAAAAAAGAGAGAGAAAAAGCCCGCTAAGTCAAAACTTGAAAGCAAATGACTTAGACAAAAGTTAGGGCATCCCGCTGGACTTCAAAATCGAAAATTCAAAAGAATCAGTCCAGGCAAAAATCAGGGATATCAAAAAAACAAAAGAATGAAAAAGTGAAAAGCGGAAAGGATGACAAAAGAAAAATCCTCAATAAAGAACAAGTCGTGTGACTACAGACACCAAAGAGAAAGGGGTGACTGTTACTCCGAAAACCGTGTGGGTTCATTTTATCCTCCTACCTTTCATTAACCTTTGTGAAAGATGAGCGCTTGTGTCGAGTTAGCTGAACGTAGGACTGGAGAACATCAAGAAGATTGGGTGGGTTAAAACAAAATTTTGAGCCTTATATCCTTTCTTTCTTAAACCGCGAACCAGGCCACGTTACAACTTTCGAAAGACCTAATTGAAGCAGGGTTGTTTCGAAAGCATACTTCAGTTAAGATCGCGTCAGAAGCTGACTCCTAAAAGGATCTTCTTACCATTCATGTTGGTATCAGTGACATTTTGATAAGTGATTCGTTCACTATATGTCACAACACTTTTCTAGTGAACAAACATGGATTTCAAAACTGTCATATGCATTGCATTAAAATTATCTTTTCAAAACGAATTGTTTTACTTGCGAGTCAGTACTTGACATCAGAAAAGTTTCTACAATGGAAAGATTGATTAATCTAAGGTGCAAAGTGCCCGAGTACTCCGTTGAGCCGGGGCAAGTCATACTAAACGGGCGATCCATGCCAAGATTTAGTTAATCTGGGGCAATTATGTCGAGAATCTGGGGCAATCAAGTCGAGATTCGACAAATCTCTCGAAGGTCAGTCATTCAGAGGTATTCCTTCGCAGATCAGCCAGTCAAGGGCAAAATCATTTCAAAGCTGGGGCAGACCACTCCAAAAGCACAAGAAATTATTCTCTCCGGAGGACGGTTAATCAAAAGCCATGGGGCAATATATGTCGAATCTTCACGAGACATCCTGAAGACATGTCCATTCACAGGTTCTTTTATGGGTTATACTTCATCCGGACCCCTCCTTTTGTCATGTCACGTCTACAAGGCCCATGTTGATAGCTGACATGTGACGACCCCAGTAGAGTCTCTCTCCCTAGCAGAGATAGCTGAAGTTTTGTCACATTCAGCAGAGCATTGTGAAGATTGTGAATCACTCTCCCCAGTAAAAGTTCCGGAGTTCGCTCTCCCCGAGCCAGCTTGGCGAAGTTTATTGCTCTTCAGCAAGAGTTCATATTACCATACAGGATAAGAGTGTTAGGTCTATGCTTCCCCAGTCTGCGGCAAAGTTGCTTCCGTCTCCCCAACAGAGTAAGGGTAGAAAGTAAGTCTCCAGCAGAGGAGTAAGCTCAATGTTGTCCCCTAGCATAGCTGATATCATCAACCATTATCCCCAAGCATATTTTTGGGTGGTAGTTAGCTTTCCCCAGGAACTCCAAGGTCGATTATCATTGGTACTTTTTCTTCAGCAAGATTCCTGGGATGTTTCCTCCAGCAGACGTTTGTTGTTCATACTTTCCTGCAGAACGGAGGTTTAGTCGGGATCTCGAGCAGTTATGACCTTGAAGGCGATTCAGTTTGTTACCCCCAGCGGAGTTGGCCTCGTCTCTTCAGCATTTATTTTGCTGGAGTGGTCCTGTTGCATATCATGAACATCATAGCATAATCATTACCACGCATATCATTAGCATAACGTTGCATGAAACCTTGTAAAACCGAATAGAAAATTATAGCCCAACCTTGCTTGGCAGCTTTCATTCACAGCCCACTTTGCAGGCATATTTCCAAAAAACCTGAAATCCTATCCCTATTGGTGTTCCCTTTTAAGCAAAAGTCCAATCCCTATTGGCACCTCCTTCAAAATCCAATCCCTATTGGTACCCAGAAAGATTTCGCCTTTGAAAAAACAATCACCATCAGGTTTCACCTGTTCCTGCCAGCAAAGTCCAATTATACTTGGCACATCCTTCTTTTCCCGGTAGCCCAAGCATGCGTCGGCATTTTGCATATAGTAATCATTGCATCCTCAATCGCATAGCATTTCCATTTGATATGGAGCATTACGCCATAGAAAGAAAATTCCAACATATGCACGCGAAGCATAAGCCAGATTTGGTACCTTGCGCGAAAGCCCGAATCAGCTCACAATCAAGACGGTGACATATCCCCAGCAGACATTACAATCAACCCAGCTGGTTACCTTTCTTTTGGGTCGTAGATCATACGTCGATCTTACCCTCGACCAGTTTTTGTCCATCAACCCCTTGATGACGACATTTCGGTCAGGTTTCCTTTCCATCAAACCCCTTTGATGATGTGTTTCTGCGTATGGTTTCTTTCTGTCATCCCCATGACAATGTGATCCCTAAGTCAGGTATTCTTTCTGTCATCCCTATGACAATGTGTCTCCTTTGGTCGAGTCTTCTTCCCGTCAACCCTTTGACGATGTGTTCCGAGCTCAGGTTTCGTACCTTCGGATGTTTTCAGTTTCTTCCCGTCAACCCTTTGACGACGTGTTCCGAGTTCAGGTTTCGTACCTTCAGATGTTTTTAGTTTCTTCCCGTCAACCCTTTGACGATGTGTTCCGAGCTCAGGTTTCGTACCTTCGGATGTTATCTTTTTAGATTTTCTTTCCGTCATCCCCATGACGATGTGCCCCTACCATGGAGTTCTCTTTCTGTTATCCCTATGACAATGTGTTGTCCTCGGTCAGATCTTCTTCCTGTCATCCCTATGACAATGTGTTGCCTTCGATCGAGTCTTCTTTCTGTCATCCCTATGACGATGTGTTCCCTTTTCAGTTTTTTTTCCGTCAAACCCCTTTGACGATGTGTTTTCTTTGGTAGAGTCCTCTTTCTGTCATCTCCATGACAATGTGTCTCCTTCGGGCAGGTATTCTTTCTGTCATCCCTATGACAATATGCTTTCTTCGGTTAAGTCTTCTTTCTGTCATCCCCATGACAATGTGTTTCCTTTGTTCATTTTCTTTCTGTCATCCCTATGACAATGTGCTTCCTTCGGTCAAGTTTTCTTTCTGTCATCTCCATGACAATGTGCTTCGTTTGGTTGAGTTTTCTTTCTGTCATCCCTATGACAATGTGTTTCCTTCAGTCGAGTTTTCTTTCTGTCATCCCTATGACAATGTGTTACCCTCGACCAAGTTTTCTTTCTGTCATCCCTATGACAATGTGTGGCTTTCGGCCAGATCTTATTCCTGTCATCCCTATGACAATGTGTTCCTTCAGTTGAGTCTTCTTGTCGTCATCCCTATGACGATGTGTCTTTTCAGTCGGGTTTCATTCTTCTTCCCATCAAACCCCTTTGACGATGTGGTTCTCTGGGTATGTTGTCTTTCCGTCAAATTCCTTTGACGAAGTGTGACTGGGCTCCAGTATCATTTTTTCTCCTCGCAGTTAGCAAATTTTGCGGTTCTTTTGTATGCAATCACCTTGTACCTTGAATGTCTGAAAGCAGTTGCTATCATCCTTTCAGGTCCAAGTTGATTGAATAGGGGCAGCTGTAGCACCCCAAAATTTGCCCTACCTTTTTCTAACTTTTTCTGGCTTTTTGTTTCGCATCCATCTGCATCTTTGTTAGGTCTTGCATTCGCATTGGTTTTCTGGGACATGGGATCGAAGAGTTTTCATGCTATTGGGTCACGATCTGGTGAGCTTACTGATTGATATTTTGGAATTCATTGAGGAAAGAAGTTTGGTGTGATTGGGAATTTGAGGGGAATTGGACATGTCAAGATTAATTGTGTGGGCAATTTGGGAGTTGAGATACAAGCCATTTTTTACCTCATACCCAAACTCATTATTTTTCTTTATCCATTTTAACCCATTTTTTAAATCCAATTTTTCTCCAAATATCCATTTTAGTCCATATCCTTACATAACACCATTTTTATCCACCTATCCATCTAAATAACCACTTTCTTTTTTATCCACTCTTATCCATGTTTTTATCCACATTTCTAACCATTTAATATCCATCACCCATTTCATCCATTGTTGATAATCGTTTCGATATCCATTTTAACCCATGTTCAAAATCTATGTCATAATCCATTTCAATATCCAAATTCATCCATTTAAAATCTATTTTTTATATATATCAATAAACCATTTCAAATCCATTTAGTCCATGTCTAAAGCCATTTCATTAAACCCAATTCCATTTTAAATCGATTTCTGATCCAATTCATATCCATTTTCAAATTACTAACCACCAAAAACCAGTTTTCATTCCAAATACAATCACCTAGTGATAACGAAAGAATTGAGAAGATTTACCCCATTCTAAATGGATTAGGCATTTTTGCTTGTTGGGGTTTTATGAAGCCGCATTCTCGATGGGACTTGTGTTTATCAAATGGGCATGCACACTCTTGCTGATTTGTTTTTCATCACTTCTAGAGTATATTCAGTGGAGGAGATTCTAAAGTTAAAGGAGTGAACTTAGGAGGGTGGCTGGTTACTGAAGTTTGGATCAAACCGTCATTGCTTGATGGCATCGCCAATGAAGACATGGTATTGGGATCCGTGTGGTATCTGTCCGGAATTTGGAAATAGGGACATGAGTCCCTACAAGCATTTATGTGGAATTGATGCTAATCCTTTCAATACAAAACGAAATGCAAATACACTGTTTTTACTGCACCAGTTAAAACTTCTTTTTAGGAAGCTAGTCTTTGTCAACATGGAGAACCTCAACCATCAGGACCAGCTTTTAATGCCTAGGCAGTTCCTTATTAATGTCTAGGCAGCTCAGCAGTACAATGCGAAATACATTACGGAAGGGGAGTTAATCCGTGGCAGTCTTCAATACACAAAAGAAAAGGAAGGTGCCCCATGGCACAAAGTGCAGGTCATTGGTGGAGCTGGATGCAAGCTTTAACAATCTGTCATACTTGCCAACAGACATTGGATATGAATTACCGAACTGAAAAAACTCATAATTCGTTTGAACATAAGCTGGAGTCGTTGACTAATCTCAGAGAATTGGACCACATGTTGTATTTACTAGAAACTGGCTCAGAATAGAATAAGTGATCATTTTTGGAAGAACCACAAAGGAAAGTTTACTACGTCAGAAAATTGCATAGCCGCGGAGAAAAAATCCTAACAACAGAAAAATACTGAAACTCAAATACACAACAGAGATACATAACACAAATGAAAATTATAACAGTAGCAGAATTCTCTTCATCACAATTACCATCAAATAAAACTCATATCAGTTTTTTTAACAAAATGGAACACAAAAGAAAACCTCACTAACAGAATTAACCAAACCTCTAACTTCTCCAACAAGTCTCTAACAAACTCTAACCGATTTTCACCTGAAAATACCAAACTACCCCTCCCTGGTTTCTGATATAAAATAGAATCTCCATCAATCTTCATCTTCTTCACGACTTGTTCTGCAGTTTCCACAATCTTCATCTTTCATTTCAATTCACCTTCACAATTCTTCATCTCTTTTCACCTTTTTTTCATTCATCATCTTCAAGGAACTTTGAGAATTCTCCACGAAGCTTCATCATCCTTAATCCGAAATATGCAATAAAATCGAGTTTCCTGCAAATAAACGGTTGAACACATCATATTCTACAGCAACTTTAACAACGACAATTTGGAGCAATTCAAATGCAGCGGATTCGAAGATCATCGCAGTAACAACAACAACACGGTATAATCAAACAGAAGAAGGAGAAGATCGAAGAATCGAAGAGGAATAGCGGAATCGATGCGTACCTGAAGTTTATCTCTGGTTTTCTCTTCTTTTTTTGTCGATTTCGAAGAGTCGCCGGAACTGCTCCGGTAGGTAAGTCGATCTTGATTTGAATTTTGATTCTGTGATGACGTCGTTCTTCATTTCATTCTTGTTGTTTCGCATTGTGAGAGAGTGAGAGCGCATTCGTCGAAATTGTGGTTGTGAGGTCCACGTTGCGAGTATTGAGCGTGAGTTGAGACGGAGAGGATTGCATTAAAACTTTGAGTTTGGAGAGAAGAAGCCATTGACGGCGGCGTTTTAGGGTTGATGGATGATGACGTGAAGACGGCGTGTTGAAGAAAGAGGAGAGTGAGAGGGACTGCTGAGTCCTCTAGGGTTTGCTTCTCCTAAAACCAATTAGTTTCATAAACCGGGTTCAAAGCCCAGCACATGTTGTTCACTCACACACTCACCGAGTCACTCACACCTCCCCTTGGGCTTTTTTTTTCTTTCTTTTTCTAAAGGAGAAGGACATTGGGCCTAACCCGCAAAGCCCACACGCCCAGACCTTTCAATTATGCACTCTCCTTTTGTTTTCTTTTAGTTTTAGTTTTTTTAATTAAATTCTGACTTTTTCTAATTAGATAATAATTAGATAGTAATTTTTAAGATTAGTGTAGAATTAGATTTTAATTAGAAATTTCATTTAGATTTTCACATTAGTTTAGAACTATTTTTCTTTAGAATTAGTTTATAGTTTTAACTTTAGAATTTGACTAGTTAGAACTATATTTTTAATTAGAATCTAATTGGAATTAATTTTTAGGATTAATATCAGTTTTAATTCTAGATTTAATCTTAGGAGTAATTTTCTTTAGATTTAGTTTAGAATTAACTAGAGTTAATTTTAGAATTAGTTTTTAATCTTAGATTAATATTTTCTTGCTAGAATTTAATCTTGCTTTTACTTAGCATTTTAATTCTAACTTGGATTATATTGTTGATTGATTTCTGTTTAGTTCCTGATTAATTGTTTCTTTGCTTACTTACTTTTCTTCATCCTTTTTAAGATCAACTTAACTTCCATCTTGGAAGTAAGGTGCTTCTTATTTTCTCCTTTTTTTAGGATTAGATTCTCAAACCTCACAAACCATTAGGATTATTCCCTTAACTAATCAATTAGGATTGAGTCTTAGTTCACATAGATTTTTACCTTTGATCCGCTCTTGAGTCTTTCATCTTCTCATCTCAAAGAAAATCCAAAATATCTAATAAAGGTAGGCATTTATTGCATTTAGGCCTTTCATATCAAGAAAAGATTATAAGGGGTCTTCTCTTATAATCTTAAAATGTGTAGCATATAGCCCATCTTGGGTCAATGTGTTAAACATTTGATCTTGTATGAGGGACTTAAATGCAATACTTGTTGAAGGCATAAATAATAAAACACTTCTTCATTTTCTTAATCAACAAAAACACTTAATAAACACAAGTATGCTAGTGTGTTTGAACCTTGACAATTGGAACTAAGTGTGGGGGTCTTCTTCACTCTTAGTGAGCATTCTTATCCATTCCATCTTGGAATGTGAGAATGTACACATTCCAATGACTAAGATTTAGATACACTATCATATGCAAACAAATGAAAAAAACTCTTAAAAGACAAAACAAACAATGACGTCTTTCCTTCGGGAATTCTTTTCTCACCTCACTCATTCTCAGCGTACGAACGTGCTTCTACTCGTTCTCTTGCAAGATGGTAACGCACTCGGACCAGCGAGCCTGCAACACCTGAGCTAGAACGTTAGCCGTTCCTTAAAAAACACAAACAATCCATCCCTAGTGAGGGGAACTACGTCGCTCTGATTCTCATGTTCCCGATGAGATACGTAGGCAGTGGGGTAGGGCCCATGCGAGCACTTCTTTTATTTTCCCTACATTTGTTTCTCTTTCTCTTTCCTTTCCTTTTCCAGTTCTTTCTCAGTATTCTTTTCTGACACCCTTTGATTGAAGCAAGCAAGCGTGGATCCCATCGGGTACGATGGACGCGAGGGGGTGCTAATACCTTCCTCTCGCGTAACCGACTCCCTTACCCATTTCTCTTGGTCGTGAGACCATGCTCTTTCCTTCCTCTCAGGTTTATGCGGTGTTTCCTTTCCCTCTCTTGGGATAAATACACATTGCTGGCGACTCTGTTTCGGTGCCACTTTCGCGTTTGTACCAGGATGAAAATCCCGGGAGCGACAGACGTATATGGCGACTCAACTTTGGTTATCAATCAGATTAAAGGAGATTGGAACACATACCAATCAGGATTGATTCCTTACAAAGATTACGCGAGAAGGTTGCTACCCTTCTTCAACAGAATCGAGTTTCATCACGTCCCTCGTGAGGAGAATCACATGGCTGATGCCTTAGCCACTCTCTCTTCCATGATTAGTGTAGGTCAATGGAATGACCTACCTAAGATCGACATAATACGCCTTGAATGGCCCGCTTACACCTTCGCGATTGAAGCAGTCATAGACGACAAACCTTGGTATCACGATATCAAATGCTTCCTTCAGAAAAAAGAATACCCACCTGGGGCACTAAGGAAGGACAGAAAAACCCTCAGAAGGCTGGCAGGCAGTTTCTTCCTGAGCGGTGAGACACTTTATAAAAGGAATTTCGACATGGTCTTGCTTCGATGCATCGACATACCAGAAGCAGACATGCTGATAAAAGAAATTCACGAAGGATCCTTTGGCACTCATGCTAATGGACACACAATGGCGAGAAAAATTCTAAGAGCAGGGTACTATTGGTTGACCATGGAATCCGACTGCTACAAGTACATGAGGAAGTGTCACAAGTGTCAGATATACTCAGACAAAATTCATGTACCGCCAACGCATCTCAAAGTTATTTCTTCCCCGTGGCCTTTTTCTATATGGGGAATCGATATGATTGGATTAATTGAGCCTAAGGCTTCAAACGGACATCGGTTCATCCTAGTAGCCATTGATTACTTCACCAAGTGGGTCGAAGCAGCGTCGTACGCTAATGTAACCCGACAAGTGGTGGTCCGATTCATAAAAAATAATCTCATCTGCCGTTATGGTGTTCCGAACCAAATCATTACTGATAATGGATCTAACTTGAATAATAAGATGATGAAAGAGTTGTGCGTAGAGTTCAAGATCGAACACCATAACTCATCTCCCTACCGACCAAAGATGAACGGAGCGGTAGAATCGGCTAACAAGAACATCAAGAGGATTGTTCAGAAGATGGTGGTAACCTACAAAGATTGGCACGAGATGCTACCCTTTGCTCTTCACGGTTATCGCACATCTGTCCGCACTTCAACAGGGGCAACCCCTTTCTCTCTAGTATATGGCATGGAAGCAGTGCTTCCCATAGAAGTAGAGATCCCATCAATCCGGGTATTGATGGAAACTAAGCTTACAGAAGCTGAATGGTGAATCGACACGACGAGCTGAACCTGATCGACGAGAAGCGAATCACGTCACTATGCCACGGTCAATTGTATCAACCAAGAATGAAGATGGCGTTTGACAAAAAGGTTCGACCTCGCATCTTCAGGAAAGGAGACCTTGTGCTCAAAAAGATACAATCATTTCTCACTGATTCTCGGGGCAAATGGACTCCGAATTATGACGGCCCCTATGTGGTCAAGAAAGCTTTCTCAGGCGGCGCCTTGAGACTTGCAACCATGGACGGAGAAGAATTTGCCTACCCCACAAATGTTGATGTAGTCAAGAAATACTTCGCCTAAACTAAAAAAAAACGTCTCGGTGGATTGAAAACCCGAAAGGGCGGTCCAGGCAAAAATGAGAGACATAATCAAAAATCATCCCGGTGGATTGGAAATCTCAAAGTACAACCCAGGAAAAAATTAGGATTAATGGCAAGTAACTATGTTCAATAGAGGCAAGTCCCTCAGCAGCAGTTACATCATCCGCCAGGAAAAGCTCCAGTTAAGGTCATCATCGACAGAAGCTCAGGATGCCCTGAATTCAAAGTTGGTAGAATGATAGCGGTCGTTATGTTTCAACGTAGCCCTTTTCCCTGTAAATTACCATTTTCTAAACTTTGTAAATACTCTATGGAATCACATATTTGCCTGATTTCCGTCCTATCAATAAAATTTGAGCCCTTGTGCTTTTTGTTTACAATTCTTATTTGTTTTAGCTTTATAGAATGACATTTAACATGATCAACGATTCTTGAAACAAAAAAAAAATGAATTTACTTGTTAAAATTGTTCTGCTTTTAAAAATAGAGATGGCATTTTCTTTTGACTATTGAACATTGAAAGAACATAGATCGCTTCTCCAAAAGTAATCGAACCTCGAAGTGCAGAATCAAAGTACTCCTTCTAAACCAGTGCACCTGAATGAAGGATCAATTGTGTCAGAGACCATGTTTCATATAACACCTCCGACAGAACTCTTGCCTCCTAAGCCCGACCAACGATTGTTCCCCGCAGGGACTATTTCTCCTAAGCAAGGCAGAATTGCTATCTTGAACTAGCGATACTTCTTCGTCCTCAGCTGTGGCCGAGTATCCAGTCATGTTCATTTATCAGTTTGTATGTCGCGTCAGTTTTGTCAGCATATACATACATACATCATGCATTATTGATTTGCCTTCACATTCATATTGCATCACTATCTCTCTAGTCGGTCTTGTCCCCTAGTGATAGACAATCCTCTCAATCGAGTTGTCAGTCCTTTCTTCATCAGGAAACGTTGCGTCTGAACAATCTCTCTCCTCCAGTTTATTTCTGGATCAGAATTGGCACTTGACCACTTTGATAACTTGAACCTCTGAAGGACCAGAGAACCTTCAACCGATGTCACTCTTCGCCATTGAAGATGATATTTTCGCTTTCTCGAATTAAGGAAAATCCCTAGAGGAAGCCTCTTAAGCAGAGATTCGGCAATACAGCAGTTTTTCTCCAAAAAAAAACCGCTGATGAAAAGGTCATCAGCACCTCAAATTTGGATCACATCATATGGCGTTTCTCAGGGAAGATCCCAAGAAAATTATGATGTAATATCCCCAAACGTGAAAGCAGTCTCTCAAGAGACTTGTTTTCCCCAGGTAGAGTCGGCAAATGGCGCATCCAAACAGAGAAGTTTGTACACCTCTACAACTCAGGCGAATGGGTTCCCCAGCGAGTCTGACATCAAAAATTTTCTATCAAATGGCATCTCCCCAGGAAAATTTGGCGAGAAGTTTGAGGAAAACCGCTATGAATAGCGTCCTTTGTCAAGAAAGTTTATTGACAAAAGAAACTTAGACCCGTTCCTTGGTAGGAAACCAGGATCGAGGGGAAGTTTATTGACAAAAGAAACTTAGACCAGTTCCTTGGTAGGAAACCAAGATCGAGGGGAAGTTTACTTCAAAAACTAAGACCAGTTCCTTGGTAGGAAACCAGGATCGAGGGGAAGTTTACATCAGAAACTAAGACCAGTTCCTTGGTAGGAAACCAGGATCGAGGGGAAGTTTTTACCTTTTCTAAGAATCATTGCTTAACAAAAGAGGATGAATGTGTAAACTACCATTCATAGTCACCATCAAAATTTCGGGTATTCCGATATTTAATCCTCTTGCACCCTGAATCCCCGAATACCTTCGCCATTCACACCTTCGGGTCCAAGAAGATTAAATATGGGCATCTGTCATACCCCAAATTTTGACCACTAAGATTTCCCATCATTGTGCAAATCATCATCACAATATGGATGAACCATCTTGCCTCATTAGTCTCCCCAAAGATGGGTGAGCACTTACTACAGTCAAAATTAGGGTTTTAAGCCCTCTCAGAATTCTTAGACAAAGGATCAATCAAGAAATAACATGATCTTCAACTTGTATAACCTCCCAAATATCTACAATGGATCAAGAGGACTCCCACTTTAAGTATTAAGCACAAGGCTGCTCCCTTCCAGGTGGATCAAGCCTCAAGATCGCCAGTGTCACCAAATTAGGGTTTGGTCGGCCAGGGTCTCCAGGTAGAAATTTTCCTCTGGGCATGAGCCAATGCTTCAAAGCATATCCTAAAATACTCCATGGAACCTCATGGGCCCAAGCATCAAGTCAATTTGACCTCAGGGGATGCATACATCAAAAATCAGGAATTAGGGTTTCTTGACCTAATTCACCCCTCAGTTGACTTTTGGGACAAATCATGAGCCAAGACCTCAAGACATGATTTGAGGGTCTCCAACATACCACATTGATCCATTTGTAACAATGGATTGATCCAGGAAGCTTGAGCAGCAAGTCTCAATTTCATCTGAACCACAATTAGGGTTTCGCGAGAAAAGTCAACTATAGCTTTGACTTTTGACCAGGACATGCTCCCAAACCCTAGGACATGATTCAATACACCCTATGACACCTTTGGAACATGTTCATCAAGTTTGATTTAGGTCAAGGACTTGATTTCATAGAGGATCGCACAGTTTGGAATTCATCTGACAAAAAGTCAACTGTGCACAAAAGTCAACTTTGACTTTTTGAGATTTTTCACAAAAATGGTTTTTTAACCCTAAAATGATGTTAATATATGATTTGAATCATCATTCATCAAGAAAAATCAAGAAAAGTTGGATAACTTGTAAAAGGGGTAACCATAAAAACTTAGAAAATTTTCTAAGTTATGAACAAAGTGGCAAGGGTACCAACTTTGGAGGATCATAACTCCCAAACCATAAAGCCATTTTCCCCATCCAAAGCTAGATTTGTAGCTCTTATTACCCTCTACAAAAGCTTAGAACTGACCTCCTTCCAAATTCATCATGGATTTTGAGTTATGGAATGATCAAAATCACTAAAAACATGAAAATACCACTTTTCCAACACTTAGAAAAAATTCTGTCCAAGACAGATTTTGTTGGAAACACCAAAACTTGTAGGATTTGTTCACACAGTTCCAAGCTGAATCAATTCAAGGTGTAAACATCAAAGTTGTTGTACATATTTCCTACAATCTAAGCAACTCATTGGCATGAAACCACTCCACTTGAGCCAAGAGTTATGGCTGCTACAACACCCCAGGTCAAGGCTGCCATGAAAAATTAGTTTGTGAGTTTTCTTGCCTTCTACGATTTTTGAGTAAAAAGTGAGGATCACTATGCCACATGCATTCAATCTGACCCTAATCCAACTGATCCAACTGATAGGGCTAAGTCCAAAGGCCAAGGGATCTTCCAACTTGAGATTAATGCATTTTGGCATATATGCCTTGAAATTCAAAGACATTTATGTGAAATAGGGCACTTTCAACAAAGTCACTCTACTCAGTCAAGTTCTCTGATTAAACAATAATAAAAACATCTGAAGAATGTGAATTTGGTCAAGGTATAGCCCTGCTCTTGGGAGGGGCTAGGTTGCCTTGCATGAGAAGAAATGCCACCAAGCCAAATCCTTTGAATGTGATCTGATCCAGCAGTCATTCACTATTCCTCCAAGACAAGAATTAATCACCTATAAATAGAGGTTCCAATGGATCATTCAACTCACACCAAAGCCAGTTATAGCACTGCTTTCTCTCAGTCTCTCTTAAGTGCCAAATTTCTTTATTTTGAGCAACCACCATCGGGTTTTGAGTTGCAGCCATAAGCAATCCATTCCAATTACTTAGACATATCACATATGATGTATTTGAGGTGTCCAAACACTTAAACATCAACTGTAACACCCCTAGCTTAAAATCATCCTTCAACCAAGCCATTATGCCTCAATTATGCAGTTGAAGTGCTCCAGCTTGATCCAAAGACTTCCAAAGCTTGCAACACACTCCACAACATCCATTGAAGTTGTAGGGATCATCAAATCGCTTCTGGAACACCATCTGTGCAGAGTTCTATTTCAGCCTGCATCAAGGTAAGCCTCAAAACTCCAACTTCATGATCCATGCATATTTCCTCGTATGATATTTTTGCCAATTGATTGCCATCATATGCTAAGTATTTCCCCTAAAAAAATTTGATCATAGCACTCCTAATCATGTCTTCTCGAGTGCTTTTGCAAAATTAGGGTTCATACGGCCACAATGATATAATTTGCTATACACTAAAAATAAATAAAATTGCGTATTGCCATCTTATTCCTTGGGAAAAACGCATGAGTTTGGTGTTTGAATCATGTCAAATGGTTGAGAAACGAGAGCGATAGAGGGTTTCACGCATTTGAGCTTGAGGTTGAAGATGGCCATGGCGCCATGTTGGAGAAACCAACCAAGTTTGCCTTATATTTTTCACTTGCCATGTTATTAATGAATTGGCATTGCGCCCCAGTGGTTGATCAGCTGGTTTGTGTGTATTGGCAAGCGAGAGGTCTGGGGTTCGAATCCCCCTCGCCCCAGATCTCTTTTTTACCACTTTTTCCTATTTTTTTGTTATTTTTCACATTTGTTTTAAATAATTTGAAAAATTAATAACTCACTCAATTTTAATTATTTTTTATTGATTCTTTTTGCAAAAAATCACAAAAATGTTGAAATATTTTATTCCACAAAAAAATTAAATTTATATTATTTATTTAATATAATTAGTATTTTTGTGAAAAAATTCCTTTTTAATTGTTTTTAAACATTTTAAAAATGAATATTTACTTTGAAAATCAAAACCAAATGAGTTTTAATATCCCTTGTGATTAAAACCTAATTTTTCAAACCTTAAACAAAAATCACAAGTGGGTTGTTCAAACCTATTTGGTATTTTTATCATTTTATTTGATTTTTCTTTTAATATTTACTTTTAAAAGAGAACAAATTAGGGTTTCTTTGATTTTCACCCTCACAAATCATTTTCAAAAAACTCTTGGGCCTCTATTAGAGTGTAAGACCCAACCCTTTTTGAAAACAAAACAAATTTTGGGCCTCAGTCATTGTATAAGACCCACTGCATTTTCAAAAATCTCGGCGTGATCGCCATTTGGGCCAAAAAACCCTTGGGCCTACCCTCGTGTTATAAGCCCCATTTTCTTTTTCTTTAAAAAAATATTTGGGCCTCTAATAGAGTGTAAGACCCAATCTTTTGTAAATACAAACATATTTTGGGCCTCACTTATTGTATAAGTCCCGTTGTATTTCAAAAGTTCGGTGCGATTATCGCCCATTTAAAATAAACCATCTAGATCTCTCCTTGAGCTATAAGACCCATTCAAAATCTTTTGGGCCTCTATTAGAGTGTAAGACCCAATCCCCTTTTAACCAAAACTTTGTGGGCCTCAGACATTATATAAGTCCCTCTACGTTAAAAGAAAAACCTCGGCGCGATCGCCATTTCAAATATAAATTCTTGGGCCTACCCTCGTGTTATAAGCCCCATTCTTTAAAAATAAAATATTTTGGGCCTCTTGAGAGAGTGTAAGACCCATCCCCTTTGTACAGAAAACCTTTCTTGGGCCTCAGTCACTTGTATAAGTCCCTGTACAAACAAACAGTGCAATCACTGATAAAACCCTGGGCCTCTCCTTGAGCTGTAAGCCCCAACTTCTTTTCAAATACTTTCTCCTTTGATTTTGAATATACTGTTGTTTTCAATTTTTCTTTGTTTAACAACTAACCAAACAACATGGAAGCTCTACAACCGAGTAACTGTTTATATGTTTTCTTTATCCGCTTTCATATACATATCACTGTATTGTGGGGTTGTTTCACTGTAAGTCTTCTTTCATAAACTCATATCAACTGTGTAATACTAGTATAGATATTTAGAGTTTCCCCCGGCAACTACGTCTAGCACTAAGCCATGTTGATCACTCTTAAATAGACAAAACTAGATCCCCATAGGATTACCAGACACAATCTTCCCTCCTCTTGGGGTTAAACAATATGGAGATGTGAAAGGCAGATTCTTTTTAAACCCTTTCTCAGACTGTCACCTTTAGAAGTTGTCTAAGAAACTCTACTCCCCAGAGATGATCTTTTCTCCATGAATGGCATCTCTTGAGTGAATGACATGTCTTGAACTTCTCGGAGTTTGGGGACCCACAGGCTTCCTAAAAGCATCCCCGCCTCCTCTTGCGCGTTGTACAAGGACCCGTCGGCTTCTTAGAAGTATTCACAGCCTCCTCTTAGGCTTCGTATAAGGATTCTTCCTCCGGGAATGATAGCCTCCTCTTGGGCTTCGTACAAATTTTCCCTCGGCTTCTTAAAAGTTTCCAGCCTCCTCTTGGGCTTCGTACAAATTGTCCCGACGACCTCCTAGAGGTATTGGAACAGAAATTAGTCATCTTAATAGAACAGTCTTTCAAAGAGTCTAGATCTTTATACCATGAACGTACCACTACTGTTTCTTTAAGCAAAGTACAAAAGATAAAACTCTAGACTTGGACAGTCTAATCTCCTTGAGTCTCGAAGGCATTCTCAAGTAGGGAAAAACACCAGTAGACTCGGACAATCTCCAATACCCTCTGGATTCCCCATTTCCTTAAAGAACAGGAAATAACCCTGATCCTCTGATCAATCCCAAAGCATAGCCTTACCTTTAATCAGTCTCTTTATAAGAACTGATTTTCTCTTTTAACCTACTGGATCTGTCACTCAACTGAAACAGCAATCCTTTTAGCCTCTATCTCGGGCTTCGTACGAGATACAAAAAGACTCTCTTGTTGAGTCAATCTCACCTTTAGCCTCTATCTCGGGCTTCGTACTAGATACAAAAAGACTCTCTTGTTGAGTCAATAATCCTTTTAGCCTCTATCTCGGGCTTCGTACGAGATACAAAATCACTCTCTTGTTGAGTATAAAAGACTCTCTTGTTGAGTAAATCTCTCTGTTAGCCTCCATCTCGGGCTTCGTACGAGATACAAAACACTCTCTTGTTGAGTATAAAAGACTCTATTGGTAAGTCAACCTTTAGCCTCCGTCTTGGGCTTCGTACAAGACACATCTAAAAGCACTCTCTTGTTGAGTTAACCCTTTTAGTCTCTCTCTCGGGCTTCGTACGAGACACATAAAAGTATCCTCTTGTTGGGTCAATAGCCTCTTCTTAGGCTTTGTATAAGAAAAACCCCGGTTAAGTCAATTAACATTTCAGCATCAAAACTGTGCCTCGTTCACAGGATACAAACATCATCAACTTCTTTCATCTAATTGCTGTAAGCGGTAAGCCTCTGGATTATTTACATCCACGCCACTGTCCCTCTTTTAGCATGAGAAATTCCTAAGGAAAGATAGCATTTCTCTACACTGAGTTAAAGTCTTCTCCTTCAGGTTAAAACCCCCTATAAAGGAAATTATGGCATTGCTAGGATTCACATATCCCGGTTAAAGTAATCCTCCTTTATAGTCAGTCACCCAACAGTTGTGACAAACAGACCCCTTTAGAGATGACAAATTCTCTCTAAAGTCAAAACCCTTTAGCTTCACATCTTGGGCTTCGAACAAGATACAAATAGACCTTTCAGCTTCACATCTTGGGCTTTGAACAAGACACCAAAACACCATTTCCTCCCATAGAATAGGAGCTCGCTCTGATTTCCCTGTTTCGGTAAACGGGAATACGTAGTCATAAGATTGAAAGAAAAATATTAGCGAGCACACTAATCCAAAGCCCCCAAATCCCGTACCTTCACATATCAATCGAAAAACATCAGTCCTAGCATCCTAACAAAATTCCCCATGAACATTCCCGGTGTTTCGTTCTAAACAAAGTAAGAAGAAAGAGGCCCCATTACCATATAGCATTCGTAACCTAACAGACCGCTGTTTAAACTCAGTATGCAAGCAGGGTTAATTGGAGACATCTATTTCCCTTCCTTAGTCAGTTCAATAGGATAAAAAATGAATCGACCTGTAGTAACCCCAGAGCGACAATGCTTAAGAACCACGTCCAAAATCGCTCACTACAGATGTTCTGTGGTGTAATCAGCTCTACAGGAACAATTGGATCTCAGATGGATCCAGGAGTACCGGATTCGTGATGTCAACAGGACTTATACCAATTCCAACATCATTCAAAATCACAACATTCTAACAATGAATGTCAACTTGGTGGTAATGCACTCAAGGCAAATCCAACCTCATAATCTGCCACGACACGATTACGATTCATGTCTGGTCTGCTCGGTAAACAAACAGGGATGTTGTTTTGTACAAGAGGCCCTCCAGCGTCAGATGGATCTTGGATGGATTCAGGATTACCGCGATAAAAATCAGTATCAAGTGAATATGATTCAAATCTTTGATATTCGCTTGATCAATACCAGCTTGGTGGAGTTACACGCTACATAAGTCCAGCTCGATTTCCTGACTTCGCATAATTATTAGAACTGCAAAGTATGTTGTGAGAGTGACCAAGGATGTGCTCTCGTTCAAAGAACTTTGCAACACTTATTGAACCACTGGTGGCTTCCAATCTATATGGATGAAGGCACGCAACAAATCAGTGTGGTTAACGGGAACCCTACTCGGCATCAAAGTCAGGATGTTCGATCCACGAAAATAGACCTACTGAAGTTACACTGCATTCAGAGCAGGCGTGGCCAAGTGCCACCACATAACTACGAGTGTTGTAGGGTCTGCTTGGAAAATAATCAAGGATGTTACCTCGTGCGAGCAGCCCTTCAGAGTCAGTTGGACCGCGAAGAGATTCGACCGTGTCCGAGTTCTGGGTCAATCAACTGGACGCCAGACTATTTTGCCGATCAAATCAAAGATGTTATCGTAATCTCTGATCACGAGAGGACAAAGGATGTTTCTGCCATCATTCATTTACTGGAAAAATCAAAAGTTCCCAACCGGGAACTGATTGAAGTTACTTACGATAGTCAGAGAAATCAGAAGGCTCCTGTAGTTATCTATTTTTCGGGACCATTACTGTATGAATCAACTAAGGTTATCCCTTACAAATACGGTGCAACAACAATTGAGAATGGAAAGGAAATTGCATTACCCTCCGTCGTGAATATTGTAGACATCAGTCGAGTAACACGGAGTGGTCGGATCTTCAACCGAGGAGTTGAAGAACCTACCAAAGAAAAGGAACCTCAAATCGAAGTTCCTGATCAACCAGTCGGTCAGTTCGGTGATCCCGACCTTTCAAAGAATGATGATGAGATGCTGAAGCTCATCCAAAGGAGTGAATACAACATTGTTGATCAGCTGTTACAGACTCCTTCAAAAATCTCAGTGTTATCGCTTTTACTCAGTTCTGAAGCTCACAGGGAAGCTCTACAGAAAGTCTTAGAGCAGGCCTTTGTGGAACAGGATGTGTCGACAAGGTAATTCGACAGTATCGTCTCTAACATCACTTCCTGCAACAACTTGGGATTTAGTGATGAGGAATTACCGAGAGAGGGCCCGAATCATAACATGACGCTCAATATCACAGTCAACTGCCAGGACGATGTATTAGCCAACGTACTAGTAGATACCGAATCGGCTCTCAACGTTATGTCGAAGTCTACTCTAATGCAACTATCATTCAAAGGATCTCCAATGAGAGGCAGTGAGGTCGTCGTCAAAGCATTTGACGGATCCTGAAAAACAGTTATCGGGGAAGTCGACCTTCCCATAACTATAGGTCCTCACACTTTCCAAGTCACTTTCCAGGTCATGGACATCCGAGCAACATACAACTGTCTGTTGCGAAGACCTAGGATACACGAGGCTGGGGCAGTCACTTTGAAACTTCACCAGAAGCTGAAGTTTGTTAAGAATGACCAACTCGTCACGGTCTGTGGAGAGCAAGCCTTGATCGTGAGTAACCTTTCATTTTCCACTTGTGTAGAACCCGAGGAGGTTGTTGGAACCCAGTTCCAAGCGCTTTCGGTGAGAAATGACAATCAATCCGAAAAGGGAACCTCGATTTCCTCGTACAGAGATGCTCTCGAGGTGATCAAAAGCAACAATGCAAAGGGATGGGGACAACTCGCCATTCCTACCGACAATAAAACAAAGAAGGGTCTTGGTTTTTCTGCAACCTGTACCCAGACAACCACTTTCAACGATGAAAGTCTTCATCCCATTTAGGATTTCTTCTATAGTGAAGGTTTCCTTCACCCAGTGACTCAGGAGGTACATACCATCAACGAGGGAGATTCCTCTGATACGGAGGTAGAATGGGAATCCTGTCTTAATAGGGACGGTTATATGTCTCAGGAAGAAGTGCCTACGCCATTTTGCTATCCCGCACAGAGTCCAAGATTTATACCGAGATCAGACGTCAAAATGATATACGGAGATTGTGATCCGGAAGGATACCGTGCTCCACCAAACTCATTAGAGGAGGACACTCCGATGAAATACAACTTTGACCACGACTATTATGGCCCGATGGATTTCCTTCCTGTGTGGCAGCCGTACCCAAGAGACTCTGGCCAAGAAAATTAGCTGAATAATGAAAACCAGCTGAGCATCATTGAAACAAATACCTGCGTCCCCACCGAATCATGGGATCGACACTCAGGGCATTTAGAAAATATCCAGCACGACGATGAATTCGTAAAGTTTGCAAGACTAGAATTCATTAACTATGCTTTTCCTGAGGTCAACGTCATCGAAAGGGATGACTCCTCCAGTTCCAAGGAAGTGTGGGACACATTAGGACAACCGAGTGGAAAATACGACTTCATGGTCAAATACACCGCTCCTGAAAGCTCTCGTATCAGGCTCAAAGACATCCAGCCAACTGGATGGGGAGATGTGCCTGAGAGTACAAATACTATGCAAAATACAACTGAGGAATCCTCCTACGACAACTCTGCCTGGGAGACAGATTCCAGTGATCCTGCTCCACCAGAAATCAGTGTTATTTTTGAAGATAAAATAAGAAAGACGGTACCCGACTTTGTGATTCACCGAGGGGTTCGCCGTCAATGGGTTGCAGTCGATGTTCCGAAGATCGTTCATAAGTCAAAGTAATTGACATCTTTATCTTAACCTCTCACCCTGCCCAGGTGAAATTGATGTTTTGATAGGGCTTACTTTCTGTAAATGTCCCTCTTCGCTTTGCCCAAAGCGACAGAGTTTTGTTTTATAGGGCTGTAGTTTCAAGAATCGACTAAATCATAAATAAAATAAACGTCGTTCTGTAATTTCCGCATTTATTGATGTTTTCTCTTTTCGCTTTTTCAGAAAATGGTAATCCTAAAAAACAACGAATAATAAAAACAAGCATTTTCAGAAAATACACTTCACATACTCTTGCATTCTCTCTATCTTTTCTAAACACAAATCATCACGTCATGCAGATTGCTTGTTTTAAACCCCGTTGAAACATACGATCCGATGCCTTCTCCCAACTTTGAATTCCCGGTATTTGAGGCTGAAGAAGAAGATGACGAAGAAATTCCAGAGGAGATCTTCCGATTACTCAGACAAGAGGAAAGGTTCATTGAACCTCACAAGGAGCCATTGGAAACAGTCAACCTGGGTTCAGAAGAAGAGAGCAAAGAAATCAAGATTGGGGCACTGCTCAGTCTGACTGTCAAAGAAATTTTGATAAAGCTTCTCAAATAGTTTCCTGATGTATTCGCTTGGTCTTACCAGGACATGCCAGGGTTGGATACCAGCATCGTGGAGCATCATCTACCGTTGAGGTCAGAATGTCCGTCGGTGAAATAAAGATTGAGATGGACTCACCCGGACATGGCCATCAAAATCAAAGAGGAAGTACAGAAACAGATTGACGCAGGTTTCCTCGCCACATCAAAATATCCTCAATGGCTAGCCAACATAGTACCAGTTCCAAAAAAGGACAGAAAGGTACGAATGTGTGTAGACTATAGGGATCTGAACAAGGCAAGTCCAACTGACGACTTTCCCTTACCACACATTGACATGCTGGTAGACAGTACCGCAAAGTTCAAAGTCTTCTCCTTCATGGATGGATTTTCGGGCTATAATCAAATTAAAATGGGGCCAAAAGACATGGAGAAAACTTCGTTCATTACCCCATGGGGTACCTTTTGTTACAAAGTAATGTCGTTCAGTTTAAAGAATGTCGGGGCAACCTATCAAAGGGCAATGACTACTCTGTTTCATGACATGATACACAAAGAAATCGAGGTATATGTCGATGATATGATTGCAAAATCTAAAATAGAGGAGGAGCATGTGACCCACCTGTCAAAACTATTCGAGCGTCTGAGAAAATACAAACTCCGCTTGAATCCCAACAAATGCACATTCGGTGTCTGTTTAGGGAAACTTTTAGGGTTCATCGTCAGCCAAAAGGGAATTAAGGTTGATCCTGACAAGGTCAAGGCCATTCAAGAAATGCCTTCTCCAAAGACTGAAAAACAAGTCAGGGGATTCCTAGGATGTCTGAACTACATTTCTAGATTCATATTCCTCATGACCGCGACATGCGCGCCAATCTTCAAATTACTAAAAAAGAATTAGGAATGCGACAGTATCAAGGAATATCTGTTGAACCCACCGATTCTATCACCTCTAGTGGAAGAAAGACCACTGATCATCTACTTAACAGTCTTAGAAGACTCAATGGGTTGTGTACTTGGCCAACAAGATGAAACCAAAAGGAAAGAGTCTGCCATTTACTATTTGAGCAAGAAATTCACCGACTGCGAGACTCAGTACACTATGCTTGAGAAAACTTGCTGCGCTTTGGCTTGGGCAGCCAAACGTCTTCGCCAGTACATGATTCGTCACACTACATGGTTAATCTCCGAAATGGATCCAATCAAGTACGTCTTTGAAAAGCCTGCCCTCACGGGAAGGATTGCCCGTTGGCAGATGTTGTTATCAGAATACGACATTGAGTACCATGCTCAAAAAACCGTTAAGGGAAGTATTTTAGCCGATCATTTGGCTCATCAACCGATTGACGACCAGGAATCAGTCAGATTTGACTTCCCAGACGAAGATGTCATGTAATTAAAAATGAAAGATTGCGATGAACCGCTACCCAGTGAAGGGCCAGAACCAGGTTCCCAATGGGGACTAATTTTTGACGGAGCTGTCAACCATTACGGAAACGGAATTGGGGCAATTATCATAACACCTCAGGGTACCCACATTCCTTTCACCGCCCAATTAACGTTCAAGTGTACCAACAACTGTCATACCCCAAATTTTGACCACTAAGATTTCCCATCATTGTGAAAATCATCATCACAATATGGAGAGACCATCATACTTCATCAGTCTCCCCAAAGATGGGTGAGCATCCACTACAATCAAAATTAGGGTTTCAAGCCCTCTCAGAGCCTTTGACAAAGGATCAATTAAGTAATAACATGATCTTCAACTTGTCTAACCTCTCAAACATCCACAATGGATCAAAAGGACTTCCACTTCAAGGATTAAGCACAAGGTTGCTCCCTTATAGGTGGATCAAGTCTCAAGATCGACAGTGTCACCAAATTAGGGTTTTGGTCTACCAGGGCCTCCAGATGGAAATTTTTCATCTGGGCACAAGCCAATGATCCAAAACATAACCTAATATACTTCATGGGGCCTCATGGACCCAATCATCAAGTCAATTTTGCCTCAAGGGATGCATTCATCAAAAATCAGGAATTAGGGTTTCTTGACCTAATTCACCCCTAAGTTGACTTTTAGGGAAAATCATGAGCCAAGACCTCTAGAGAGGGTTTGAGGGTCTCTAATGAACTATATTGATCCATTTGGAACAATGGATTAATCCAAGAAGCTTGAGCAACAAGTCTCAATTTCATCTGCACCACAATTAGGGTTTCGTGAGGAAAGTCAACTGTAACTTTGACTTTTGACCAGGACATGCTCCCAAGCCCTAAGACATGATTCAATATACCCTATGACACCCATGAAACATGTCCATCAAGTTTGATTTAGGCCAAGGACATGATTTCATGAAGAATTGCACAGTTTGGAATTCATCTGATAAAAAGTCAACTGTGCACAAAAGTCAACTTTGAGATTTTTCACCAAAATGGATTTTTAACCCTAAAATGATGTTAATGTATGATTTGAATCATCATTCATCAAGAAAAATCAAAGAAAGTGGGATAACTTGTAAAAGGGGTAACCATAAAAACTTAGAAAAATTTCTAAGTTATGGAAAAAGTGACACTAATGTGCCAACTTTGGAGGACCATAGCTCCTAAACCACAAGGCCATTGTTCCCCATTCAAATCTTGATTTGTAGATCTCATTGCCCTCTACAAAAGCTTAATACTGGCCTATGTCCAAATTCCTCATGGATTTTGAGTTATGGAGTGATCAAAATCAAGAAAAGTCACTTTGTTCCAACACTTAGTGAAAATTTCACTAAGTCAGATTTTACCTTACTTTTTGCCAAATGTAGGGGGATTTTTCACTTGGATTCAAAAGAGATCAAAACCAAACATGTTCAAATAGTTGTTGTATCATGTAAGGGCTTTCCAAAATGGCCAAGAACATTACCAAATTCAATTTGAGTCATGAGATATGACATTGGCAAGTTGCCTTGCTGAAATCTGCCAAGGCAACGCAGATTTTTACACTTTTGGTCGATTTTCCAAAATCAGCCAAATCCAAATGCTCCTATCCACTTGGACACCTCTGAGGATTAAATCTAAAGGGGACAATCACTGAGCCAAGCCTCCAAAGTCTTTGGAACAAGAAATAGCATGTTGAACCTAGAATTGCCAAAATAGGGACAAGACTCCAATTTTGGATTGGAGCATTCAATGGAAGCATCAAGGTGGCATGGACTGAGCCATTCTCAACTGAATTCAGTCAAGACTTATCCAAGACCAAGGGGACCAGCAGCCTGTGTCCTAACCTCTAGTCAATGGCTAGAGGAGACTTGGATTTTCATTTGCCAACATTGGCCAAACCTACTCAGCAGTTGCCATTCACTATTCCTTGCAAAACAAACTTGCTCTACTATAAATAGAGCTCAATTGTGATCAGTTTGAGTACACCAAAGCCATCAAACAGGTGCTTTCCTCAAAATCTCCTCTTTCACTCTAATTTTGCCTTCCAAAGCAAGTCACTATAGGGTTTTGAGTTTGAGAGCTTTTCCAATCAAACCAATCATACACACACCTCATATACATCATATAGAAGTGATCCAAACACTCACATAACATCTGGAACACAGATTTCATAAAATCACCAGCCAATTGCTCAAGTTCTTGACAGATTTGCAGTTGAGGTACCATCTCAAGTTCCAGATCATTTCAATCCATTCCAAGCATTCATACACACTCCATGGCACCTAGGGAAGCTATCCAGATAATTGGAACCTAGCTGTAACACCTCCAATACAAATCACGATCACCAGCTGCAAGTGGTAAGCATGAGCTCTTCTAACTCAATGATGCATGCAATTTTTGCTGCACAATAATTTGGTCATATGTTCATAATCATGCATGGAATGTTTCCCCTCAATTAATTGCATTGTTTGAATCGTGTATCAAAAATCTTAGCCTTCATGCAGAAATTAGGGTTCTTGAGGATTTTTCGTGATTTCTTATTTTATGCTTAATTTAAATGAAATTAATTGTCATAGACATGATCGTGAGGTTGAAACGAGTTGATTGGTGTGCGGATTGCATGATATAATCAAGTATTCAGTGAGATTGGAGAGAAAATGCAAATCAGCCAAACCCAGAACATGCGCGTGTTCTTCAGTTGTTCTTGGCGCCATTTTTTGAAAATTCAAATATTTGAATTTTGTGATTTTATTTAATTGATTCAAAAGTTAATTTCTCTCTGAGTTTTAATGATTTTGAGTTGATTCTTTTTTTAATAATTCACAAAAATGTTAAAATATTTTATTTTCCCAAAAATATTATTTATTTTGTATAATTGATATTTTTGCAAAGAATTAATGTTTTAATTGTTTTTGACATTTAAAATATTTTTTCCACCTTGATTTTTCAACTTTTAATGCCTTCTAATTATTTTGTAGGTCAATACTTAATTTTTGAAGCATTAATCCAAGATCACAATTTGTTTTTCATATGTTAAACAATTTTGATCATTTTAATTGAATTTTTATTCAATTAAAACACATTTTGAAAACAAATTAGGATTTTGGATTAATTCAACCCTCATAAAACATTTTAAAACTTTTTGGGCCTCTAATAAAGTGTAAGACCCAATCCTTTGTAAATACAAACCCATTTTGGGCCTCACTTATTATATAAGTCCCGTTGTATTTCAAAAAGTTCGACGCGATCATCGTCCGTCGAAAAAATCATCTGGGCCTCTCCTCGAGCTATAAGACCCATTCAAAATATTTTGGGCCTCTATTAGAGTGTAAGACCTAACCCCCTTGTACAAAAAACTTGTTGGGCCTCATTCGTTGTATAAGTCCCTCTGTACATTTTCAAATAAACGACGCGATCGTCGCCAGTTTAAAAATAACCCTGGGCCTCTCCTTGAGCTATAAGACCCATTAAAAACTTTTGGGCCTCTAATAGAGTGTAAGACCCAATCCCCTTTTAACCAAAACATTTTGGGCCTCCGATATTGTATAAGCCCCTTTGCGTTAAAAGAAAATCTCGGCGCGATCGCCATTTTAAACGAAAAAATCATCTGGGCCTACCCTCGTGTTATAAGCCCCACTCTTTTTCTTTAAAAAATTTTGGGCCTCTTGAGAGAGTGTAAGACCCATCCCTTTGTACAGAATACAATTTTTGGGCCACAGTCACTTGTATAAGTCCCTCTGTACAAATTCAAACAGTGCGCTCACTGATAAAACCTTGGGCCTCTCCTTGAGCTGTAAGCCCCAAATCTTTCTTTTTCAAAGCACTTTCTCCTTTGATTTTGAATATACTGTTGTTTTCAATCTTTCTTTGTTGAACAACTAACCAAACAGCATGGAAGCTCTACAACCGAGTAACTGTTTATATGCTTTCATTTACTGCTTTCATATACATATAACTGTATTGTGGGGCTGTTTCGCTGTAAGTCTTCTTTCATAAACTCATATCAACTGTGTAATAATAGTATAGATATTTAGAGTTTCCCCGGCAACTACGTCTAGCATTAAGCCCGTTGATCACTCTTAAATAGTCAAAACTAGATCCCCATAGGATTACCAGACACAGTCTTCCCTCCTTTTGGGGTTAAACAATATAGAGATATGAAAGGCAGCATTCTCTGTGAACCCTTTCATAGACTGTCACTCGTAGAAGTTGTCAAAGAAACTCTACTCCCCAGAGATGATCTCTTCTCCGTGAATTGCATCTCTTGAGTTTCTTCCAAACTCTCGAACTTTCCTGGCTTGATCTATTCTCGGTGAATGGCATGTTTTGAACTTCTCGGGGTTTGGGGACCCACAGGCTTCTTAAAAGCACTTGTCAAGAAACTCTATTCCCCAGAGATGATCTTTTCTCCGTGAATGGCATCTCTTGAGTTTCTTCCAAATTCTCGAACTTTCCTGGCTTGATCTATTCCTCGTGAATAGCCTGTCTTGAATTTCTCGGGGTTTGGGGACCTATCAGCTTCTTAAAAGCACCCGCCTCCTCTTGGGCTTAGTACAAGGACTCGCCGGCTTCTTAGAAGTATTCACAGCCTCCTCTTTGGCTTCGTATAATGATCTCTTCCTCCGGGAATGATAGCCTCCTCTTGGGCTTCGTACAAGGACCCGTCGGCTTCTTAAAAGCTTCCAGCCTCCTCTTGGGCTTCGTACAAATTGTCCCGACGACCTCCTAGAGGTATAGGAACAGAACTTAGTCATCTTCATAGAACAGTCCTTTCAAAGAGTCTACTACTGTTTCTCAAAGCATAGTACAAAAGATGAAACTCTAGACACGGACAGTCTAATATCCTTGAGTCTCAAAGACATTCTCAAGTGACCCCTTCGTTAAATAGGAAGAAAACTCGTAGACTCTGACAGTCTCAATACCCTTTGGATTTCCCACTTCCTTAAAGAACAGGAAATATCCCTGATCCTCAAATCAAAATCCCTGAGTACAACATTGCTCATATAAGAACTGATTTTCTCTTTCAAAATTAGTATACTGGACCTGTCACTCAACTGAAACCATCACTATAGCCTCCTCTTGGGCTTTGTACAATGATTCTCCCCAGCGGAGTCAAACATCGTTTAGCCTCTCTCTCGGGCTTTGTACGAGACACATAAGAGACTCCCTCATTGAGTGAATTACCCCTTTCGCCTCCATCTCGGGCTTTATACGAGATACAAAAAGGTTCTTATTGAGCCAAACAAACCTTTAGCCTCCATCTCGGGCTTTGTACGAGATATAAAAACTCTATTATTGAGTCAAATAGCCTCCATCTCGGGCTTTATACGAGATACCAAAAGACTCTATCGTCAAGTCAAAAACCTTTTAGCCTCTCTCTCGGGCTTTGTATGAGACACATATTAGCCTCCTCTTAGGCTTTGTATAAGAAAACCACTTGTTGATCCAATCAACCTTTTAGCATCAAAGATGTGCCTCGTTCACAGTACAAAAACATCAACAACTCCCTTCATCTAATTGCTGTAAGCGGCAAGCCTCTGGATCATCTACATCCATTCCACTGTCCCTCTTTTAGCATGAGAAATTCCTAAGGAAAGATGGCATTGCTCTACACTGAGTTAAAGTCTTCTCCTTCAGGTTAAAAAACCCATATAAAGGAAATTATGGCATTGCCGGATTCAGACATCCCGGTTAAAGTAATCATCCTTTATAACCGGTCACCCAATAGTTGTGACAAACAGACCCTCTTTAGAGATGACAAATTCTCTCTAAAGACAAACCCTTTTAGCTTCACATCTTGGGCTTTGAACAAGATACAAAATACCTTTCGCTTCATGTCTTGGGCTTTGAACAAGACACCAAAACAACCATTTCCTCCCATAGAATAGGAGGAACTACGAACGCTCTGATTTCCCTGTTTCGGTAAACGGGAATATGTAGGCATAAGATTGAAAGAAAAAATCTTAGCGAGCACACTAAACAAAAACCCAAAATCCCATACTCTCACATATCTATCAAGAAGCATCCGTCCTAACATCTAAAACCTCCCACCACTTTTAAAAAAATAAACCCGATAGAGACCCCGAATCTTTGTAGCATCTGTAACCTAACAGACTGCTGTTTAAACTCAGTTTGCAAGCAGGGTTAATTTGAGACATCTATTTCCCTTCCTTTATCAGCTTTAATAGGATAAAAAATGAATCGAGCTGTAGACACCAAAGAGCGATAGCGCTTCGCAACCGCGTCCAAAATCGCTCGCTACAGAAAAATGGCGACTTCACTGGGGACGTTATTAGGATCGGTCTCACCTTTGTAGCGAGATCTTGTTCTCTTCCCATCTATCAGGTGGAAACTTGAAAAGTGGCGCCCACCGTGGGGCCCTCTAACCTTTTTTTCTCTTCACTGGTGTGAATACCACAGATTGGGGCTTCCGCCGGGGAACCCATTTTCTGTCAGGAACTTAGGATTCATAGCTTTAAAGGTCTAGGATGTTTAGGACGAATATATATACTGCTTTTCCTAATTGCTATACCTGTTTATTTTTCTGCTAATGGGAATGCGTGTGATACCGTATGTGGAAAGATTGAGTATACACTTAAGATAAGTGATGGCGACGAGGTCGACCATCAACCTCAGTGGACGCTGACCAATGCAACCCATTCCCTCTCCTCGGCAATGGGCCGATTGTGATGTCTGAGAAGCTGAGGAGCCAAACCCTTTTGTAGTGCGGAAACTATCAAAAATAGTTGTCACGTGATACTACCCTCATTTGAGGCTGGTGATCTATTCTCGGTGAATGGCACTTACTCTAAGATTGCTCTACAACTCGCTAGCGATCTGCTTGTTGTTTTGCTTTCTTGGGAGGAGCTGATGATAATGAGTACAGATACAAAAATCACCTTAGTATAAACCTTTGGGGATGGGTAGAGCCTTAACTTCATGACAACGACTCTTCGACCCCATGGTTTTTCTATGTTTTTGTGTGCTGCATTCATGCATTCATTTAAAAAACATTAAAAAACATCAAAAGAAAAAATCTTCTCTTCTAGTCTTTCTGTTTTTCAAATTAAACTAAGACTATGATTGCAAATATCAGAGAAAAGGATTGCGCTAATGGATTTCGATAGAAGGAGAACCCATAGGTATACCTTCAAGGTTCCAAAACTAGAGGATTTGAGAGGTTTGTCGAGAATGATCACAAACCAAGAGGCTTTCAGAGCCAAGCACGTAGGTTTGCTACCACTGTTAAGAGTCCATGTGATTGAGGGAATCATGGACGCGCTCGTTCAATTCTACAATCTGGTTTATCACTGCTTTACATTCCTGGATTACCAGCTAGCACCAACGCTGGAGGAATATTCTCATCTGATTGATTTACACATCACTGATCGAGCTCCGTTTTCTGGACTGGAAGAAATTCCAAAGGATCAGACCATTGCAAGAGCAATTCATTTGGATGAGTCTGAGGCCAGGACTCACATGATTGCTAAGGGTGGCATCCAAGGTTTGCCAGCCCAGTTCTTGACAAAGAAAGCTCTGTACTTCGCTAGTATAGGGAACGGGACTGCTTTTGAAAGCATCTTTGTTTTACTCACCTACGGATTATTTTTGTTGCCCAACATTAATAACTTCGTCGATATCAACGCCATTAAGGTTTTTCTCATTGGAAACCCTGTGTCGACTTTGCTCGCAGATGTGTATCATTCTGTACACTTGGGAAATTTGTACAGCGGAGGGAAAATCACATGCTGTGTACCTTTACTTTACAAATGGTTTATCTCCCACTTGCCCAAGTCTGCTGCTTTTTGGGATTGCAAGAGTGCCTTACGTTGGTCGCAGAAGATCATGTCCCACACCAACTCTGATATAGATTGGTGTAATAGGATCTATGATGGAATCAGAATCATTGATCGTTGTGGAAACTTCCCCAACGTACCCCTCATAGGAACTAAAGGAGGAATCAACTACCATCCGGTATTGGTTCGTCGTCAATTTGGATACCCGATGAGACACGTCCCACGGGGTATTCATCTGGAAGGTCTTTTCTTTAAGGAAGGAGAAAATGACAGAGCACTAAAGATGGAAATAGTGCACGCTTGGAAACACGTTCATAAGGAAGGACGGGAGTCTCTAGGAAAACCGGACTGTGTCTCGGTGGACCCTTATCTCCACTAGGTACAAACTAGAGCTCTCAAGATAAAGATGCCTTATCCGCATCACGGAATTCTTCCGCCGAGAGAATCTGTCATGTACTTCATGACGGAAACTGAAAAGCTTCAGGTTACTCTCAACAAAGTTCAAAAGGAGAGAAGGTCTTGGAAGAACAAGTACCGCACCCTCAACGTAGAGTGTATCAAAATACAGCAATTACTGAAAGAGAAAGACGCTCTGATTGAAATTTTGGAGCAACATGCTGTAGAGAATTAAGATGACCAAAGGAATTTGCTCGCTCCTATCACTTGGCAAAGGAATGACAACCCGACAACGGCCCAAGAGCCCCGCTCAAAGAAAAGGAAAATACCAGAGTCAGCACCCGATTTCTCTTCAGAGAGGACTCGGGACCCATTAAGCTTAGGTTTCTGTTTCTGTACCTTGTAATCTACTGTATTTCCATTTCTGTAATCCTTTGAATTTCAATAAAAAGGGGTTTCCCCGCTGTTTGATATTTGCAATCTAATTGTCGAAGTTTATTTTGATTAAACCAAAAAACAATTAATATAATCATTACATTCATCATTCTCACATCACGTATTCTTTTTACCTACGAATCTCACGTTTGTGTCTCGGTTCTAGAGTCAAACTGTCTCATTCGTATAATACTCGGGCCAATCGTCAGAAAAAGATGGATGATCTTGAGGAAGAGAACAGAGAGTTGAAAGAAGAGATTGACGCTCTGAGAGAGGATATGAGAAAGCTTCGTAACGACATGCAAGCCATGGCAGAAGCTCAGCTACAAAGAACTGTGATCTCAGAGATCACCTTAACGCCCATAGTGGAGAAGTACGATCCTAGGTATCAAATGCCGAAAGATCGTCCTTGGGGCATGCCTGTTAACTATATCCCGGAAGGATGTGTTCCGCCGATCACTAAAGATCATGGAATCATAACAGAAGCCGCTGGGCCTGAAGGTTACAAACTTCGGGAAAGCGAAGATGCCAGGGGCATACTGAAGACTCCTGAAGGTTAAAAACTTCGAGAAACGCCAAGATTCACTGCCGTAGTCACGGTACCACCCCCTGTGGTGCACACTATCCCGGAAGGACAGATTCCACCAATACCTTCTGGTAAAAAGGAAACTTTGTTCGATAGAATGGATGAATTCCAGGAATAGTTCTTGGAAATGCAGAAGGAACTGCAAGCCATTCGCGGTCAGGATCTATTTGGAAAGGACGCCGCAGACCTTTGTCTGGTCCCCAATGTGAAAGTTCCGCACAAATTTCAAGTGCCCGACTTTGAAAAGTACAAGGGTAACTCTTGCCCTCAAAGTCATCTGGTGATGTACGCTCGGCGAATGTCAGCCCAGACGGAGAATCAGGACCTACTGATTCACTACTTTCAGGATAGTTTAACCGGTTCCGCACTCAAATGGTACATGGGTTTAAACCGTGCTACGATTAGCACATTCAGAGATCTTGGTACTGCCTTCGTCCAATAATACAAATACAATTTGGACATGGCACCCGACAGAGATCAACTCAGATCGATGTCGCAAAAGGACAAGGAAACCTTTAAGGAGTATGTTCAGAGATGGCGTGAAATCGCCGCTCAAATTTGTCCACCTCTTGAGGAAAAAGAGATGACAAAGATCTTCTTAAAGACCTTAAGCTCATTTTACTATGACCGAATGGTTGCCAGTGTGCCCAGTGACTTCACCGAAATGGTCGGCATGGGCGTACGTCTTGAGGAAGCCGTCCGAGAGGGACGTTTGGTAAAAGACACTGGATCGACAAGCGGTACTAAAAAATATGGTAGTACTCTCCCTAAGAAAAAAGAGCAAGATATTGGGAATATCTCTCTCGGAAAGCAAAGGCGACGTTATCAGCCGGTAGCAGCTGTAACTCCTGCTATCAGCCCTGCGCCTATTCCTACGTATCAACCTCAGGTTGCGCAGAGCCAACCTAATCAGCAAAGGACACAACAGCCTCTTCAGCAGGCTCGTCCTCCATACAACAACAACCGTACAACACGACCATCAGGGTTTGATCCTATACCCATGTTGTACACAGAACTATTTCCGTTACTACTGGCTAAGGGGGACATCCAGACTAAGTCTCCTCTTACAGTACCGGAAAATCTGCCTTTTTGGTTTAAGGTGGATCAAACATGCCCTTATCATCAAGGAGGATCAGGGTATAACATAGAGAACTGTCTCAATTTCAAATCGAACGTGCAAAAGCTTGTTAGGAGCAGGCTCTTATCTTTCAAGTATACAAATCTTAATGTTCTTACGAACCCGCTGCCTCAACACGAGAAGGCTGCAGTCAATTTGATAGAAGGAGAATCTAACAATGTCTATCAAATTCACGATGTACTGTTGTTGAAGACCAATCTGGTCAAGATGCATTGTAGACAGAGTGGATATGGCCATGTGCCACCTCATAACTATCACCAGTGTGATATCTGCTCTAAAGACAACCAGGGATGTTCTGTGGTGCAAGCAGCTCTACAGGAACAAATGGATCTCTGATGGATCCAAGAGCACCGAGTTCATGGAGTTAACATGGTTTACATGAATTCCAACGTCATTCAGAACCACGATATTCGTGTGATGAATGTCAACCTGGTGGCAATGCACTCAAGGCAAAGCCAGTATTATAATCTGCCACGGCATGATTACAGTTCCTGTCTGACTTGCTCGGTAAACAAACAGGGATGCTCTTTCATATAGGAGGCCCTCCAGCGTCAGATGGATCTTGGATGGATCCAAAACTACCATGATAGGAACCCTTATCAGATGAACATGGTTCAGATCTTTGATATTCGCGTGATGAATACCAACTTAGTAGAGTTACATGCTGAACAGGTCCGACTCGGATTCCTGATATCACGTGACTATCAAAGCTGTAAAGCGGGTTGCGAAAACGATCGAGGTTGTACCCTTGTCCAGGAGGCACTTCAGCACTTGTTAAATCACTTGTGGATGCCAATTTATATGGATGAAGATACTCAACAAATTAGCATCAGTAACAGGAATCCTACTTGGCGTCAGAGTCAGGATGTCCGATCAATGGAAGCTAACCTAGTGAGGTTACATTGTATTCAAAGTGGGCGTGGCCAGGTGCCACCACACAACTATGACCGTTGTAGCATCTGTTCGGAAAGTAACCAAGGGTGTTACCTTATGAGAGCAGCTCTTCAGGGTCAGGTGGGTCGTGGAGAGATTCGTCCATATCTGGGTTCTGGACCCATCAACTGGACGCCGAACTACCTTGCCGATCAAGTTGAGGAGGTTGTCACAATCTCTGGTCATCATAGGACCAGAGATGTTTTTGCCATTATCCCTCTACTTGACAAATCGAGAGTTCCCAACCGGGAACAGATCGAGATTACTTATGATGGTCAGAAAAATTAGAAGACTCTCGTAGTCATCTATCTGCCGGGACCATTACCGTATGAATCAGCTAAGGCAATCCCTTACAAATACGGTGCAACAACCATTGAAAATAGAAAGGAAATTCCATTACCCTCCATCGTGAATATTGCAGACATCAGTCGAGTAACACGGAGTGGTAGAATCTTTAACCGAGGGGTTGGGGAACCTAACAAGGAAAAGGAACTTCAGACAGAAGCTCCCGATCCATCAGTCGGTCAATCTAGTAATCCCGACCTTTCGAAAAATAATGATGAGATGCTGAAGCTCATCCAAAGGAGTGAATATAACATTGTGGATCAGCTGTTACAGGCTCCTTCAAAGATCTCGATATTATCACTGTTACTCAGTTCAGAAGCCCACAGGGAGGCTCTACAGAAAGTCTTGGAGCAAGCCTTCGTGGAACAGGATGTAACAATCAGACAGTTTAATAGCATTGTCTCTAACATCACTTCCTGCAACAATTTGGGATCTAGTGATGAGGAATTACCCGAAGAGGGTCGTCGTCGTAACATGGCGCTCAATATCACAATCAACTGCCAGGACGATGCTTTAGCCAACGTACTGGTAGACACAGGGTCATCCCTGAATGTTATGCCGGAGTCCACTTTGATACAATTATCGTTCAAAGGCCCTCTGATGAGAATCAGCGAGGTTGTCGTCAAAGCATTCGACGGATCCAGAAAAGCGGTTATCGGCGAAGTTGATCTTCCCATAACTATTGGTCCTCACACTTTCCAAGTTACTTTCCAGGTCATGGACATCCGGGCAATGTACAGTTGTTTATTAGGAAGACCTTGGATACATCAGGCTGGAGCGGTTACTTCAACCCTCCACCAAAAGCTAAAGTTCGTCAAGAACGATTAACTTGTCACAGTTTGTGGGGAACAAGCCTTGCTTGTAAGTAACTTGTCATCATCTACTAGTATAGAACCCGAGGAGGTTATTGGAACTCAGTTCCAAGCATTGTCGGTGAGCAAGAACAATCAGTTCAAAGAAGGAACTTCCATTTCTTCATACAACGATGCTATCAAAGCAGTCGAGAGTACCGATACGACAGGATGGGGACAGCTTGTCATTCTTACTAGCAATACAACAAAGAAGGGTCTTGGTTTTTCTGCAACCTGTACCCGGACAGCTGCCAACGATGAAAGTCTTCATCCCCTTCAAAACTTCTTCCACAGTGGAGGTTTCCTTCACCTAGTGTCTCAAGCAGTACATGCTATCAATGAGGAAGATCCCTCTGACACAGATGAAGAATGGAAGTCCTACCTTAACGAGGACGGTTATATGTCTCAGGAAGAGGTACCTATACCATTTTGCTATCCCGCACAGAGTCTGAGATTTATACCACGGTCAGATGTCGAAATGATATATGGAGATTGTGATCCGGAAGGATGTCGTGCTCCGCCAAATTCATTAGAGGAAGACACTCTGATGAAAGACAACTTTGACTACAATTACTATGGCCCAATGGATGGTCTGCCAATGTGGCAACCTTATCCAGGAAACTTGGGGCAAGAGAGTCAGCCGAACAATGAAAATCAGCTGAGTCTCATTGAACAGAATACCTGTGTCCCCACCATGTCATGGGATCAACACTCAGGTCATCCTGAAGCTACTCAACATGAAGATGAATTCGCAACGTTTGCTGGACTTGAATTCATCAACTATACTTTTCCTGAGGTTAACGTCATCGAGAGAGATGGCTCCTCCAGTTCCAAAGAAGTTTGGGACACTCTGGGAGAACCAAGTGGAAAATACGACTATATGGTCAAGTACACTGCGCCCGAAAGCTCTCGTATCAGGTTCGAAGACATCTAGCCTACTGGATGGGGAGATACAGCTAAGAGCACAAATACTACGCAAAATACAACTGAGGAATCCTCCTACGATAACTCTGCCAGGGAGACAGATTCCAATGATCCTGCTCCGCCAGAAATCAGCGTTATTTCTGAAGACAAATTAAGGAAAGTACCAGACTTTGTGATTCAACGAGGAGTTCGCCGCCAATGGGTTACTGTCGATGTTCCGAAGGTCGTTCACCAGTCAAAGTAATTGCCGTCTTTTAACCTTTCACCCTGCCCAGGTGAAACAGATGTTTTGATAGGGCTCACTTTCTGTAAATTTCCCTCTTCGCTTCGCCCAAAGCGACAGAGTTTTGTTTTATAGGGCTGTAGTTTCAAGAACCGACTTGTTCATAAATAAAAAACGTCGTTCTGTAATTTCTGCATTTATTGTTGTTTTCTCTTTTTGTTTTTTTTTTCAAAAAATGGTAATCCTAAAAAACAAATCAATAATAAAAACAAGCAGCAAAATAAAACACTGCACACACTTGCATTTTCTCTATTTCTTCTAAACACGAATCATCATGTCATGCAGATTGCTTGTTTTAAACCCCGTTGAAACATACGATCCGATGCCTTCTCCCGACTTTGAGTTCCCGGTATTTGGGGCTGAAGAAGAAGTTGACAACGAAATTCCAGAAGAGATCTCCCGACTACTCAGACAAGAGGAAAGGTCCATTGAACCTCACAAAGAGCCGTTGGAAACGGTAAACTTAGGTTCAGAAAAAGAGAAAAAAGAAATCAGGATTGGGGCACTGCTCAGTCCAACTGCCAAAGAGAGTTTGACAAAGTTTTTCAGAGAATTTCCCGATGTGTTTGCTTGGTCCTATCAGGATATGCCAGGGTTGGATACCAGCATCGTGGAACATCACTTACCGTTAAGATCAGAATGTCCGCCAGTAAAGCAGAGGTTGAGACGCACTCACCCGGACATGGCCATCAAAATCAAAGAGGAGGTACAGAAACAGATTGACGCAGGTTTCCTCGCTACATCTGAATATCCTCAATGGTTAGCCAACATCGTACCCGTTCCCAAAAAGGACGGAAAGGTCAGAATGTGTGTCGACTATAGGGATCTAAACAAGGCTAGTCCAAAGGACGACTTTCCTTTACCACATATTGACATGCTGGTGGACAGTACAGCAAGGTTCAAAATTTTCTCCTTCATGGATGGATTCTCGGGCTATAACCAGATCAAAATGGCGCCGAAAGACATGGAGAAAACTTCATTCATTACCCTATGGGGTACCTTTTGTTACAAGGTGATGCCGTTCGGCTTGAAGAACGCCAGGGCAACCTATCAAAGGGCCATGACTACTCTTTTTCATGACATGATACACAAAGAAATCGAGGTATATGTCGATGATATGATTGCAAAATCTAAGACAGAAGAGGAGCATGTGACCCACCTGTCAAAACTATTCGAGCGTTTGAGAAAGTACAAACTCCGCTTGAATCCCAACAAGTGCACCTTCGATGTCCGTTCAGGAACACTCTTAGGGTTCATTGTCAGCCAGAAAGGAATTGAGGTTGATCCTGACAAGGTCAAGGCCATTCGAGAAATGCCTTCTCCGAAAACTGAAAAACAAGTCAGAGGATTCCTGGGACGTTTGAACTACATCTCCAGATTCATTTTCCTCATGATCGCGACAAGCGCGCCAATCTTCAAACTACTCAAGAAGATACAATAATTTCTCACTAATTCCCGGGGCAAATGGACTCCAAATTATGATGGCCCCTATGTGGTCACGAAAGCTTTCTCAAGCGGCGCCTTGAGCCTGAAAGGGCGGTCCAGGCAAAAGTTAGAGACATAAAAAAAAATCATCCCGATGGATTGGAAATCTCATAGTACAATCCAAGCAAAAATTAGGGATAATGGCAAGTAACTATGTTCAACAGAGGCGAATCCCTCGGCAGCAGTTACGCCGTCCATCGGAGGAAAACTCCAGTCAAGGTCATCTTCGACAGAAGCTCAGGATGTTCCGAATTCAAAGTTGGTAGAAAGATAGCAGTCGTTATGTTTCAACGTAGCCCTTTTCCCTGTAAATTACCATTTTCTAACTTTGTAAATACTCTTTGGAATCACGCATTTGGCTGATCTCCATCTTATCAATAAATTTGAGCCTTTGTGCTTTTGTTTGTAATTCTTATTTGTTTTAGCTTTACAGAACGACATTTTAACATGATTAACGATTCTTGAAATAAAACAAAAAATGAATTTACTTGTTAAAACTTTTTCTGCTTTTTAATAAAGACGGCAATTTCTTTTGACTGTTGAACATCAGAAGAACACCGGTCGCTTCTCCAGAAGTAATCGAACCTCAAAGTGCAGAATCAAAGTACTCCTTCTAACCCAGTACGCCTGAATGAAGGGATCAATTGTGTCAGAGACCTTGTTTCGTCTGACACGCCTCGGCCAAGTTCTTATCTCCTAAGCCCGACCAACATAGCTCCCAACAGGGACTATCTTTTCTAAGCAAGGTGGAATTGCTATCTTGAACCAGCGATACTTTTTCGCCCCGCGATGGCCGAGTATCCAGTCATGTTCATCTTTTAGTTTGTGTGTCGCGTCGGTTTTGTCAGCATATACATATATACATCATGCATTATTGATTTGCATTCACATTTCATATTGCATCACTATCACTCTACTCGGTCTTGTCCTCTAGTGATAGAAGTTCTCTCAATTGAGTTGTCAGTTCTTGCCTCGTCAGGAAACGCTGCGTTTGAACAACCTCGCCTCCAATTTATTTCTGGAAGGAAGTTGGCCCTTGACCACTTTGATAACTTGAACCTCTGAAAAACCAGAGGAACTTTCAGTCAGCATCACTCTTCGCCATTGAAGATGATATCCTTGCTTTCCCGGATTAAGGAGAATCCACAGAGAAAGCCTCGTAATAAGAGATTCGGCAGTATGCCAGTTTCACTCCGAAAAGATCGCTGATGAAAAGGTCCTCAGCACCTCAAAATTAGACCCCATCATATGGCTTTTCTCCGGGAAGATCCCAAGAAAAGTATGATGTAATATCCCACGCAGAAGCAGCCTCTCAAGAGACTCGCTTTCCCCAGATAGAATCAGCAAATGGCATCTCCAACAGAGAAGTTTATGCAACTCTACAACTCAGACGACTGGATTCACCAGCAGGTCTGACATCAAATTTTTTGTTTTTCTCCATCAAATGGCATCTCCCCCGGAAAATTCAGCGAGAAGTTTGAGGAAAACCGCTATGAATAGCGTTCCTTATCAATAAAGCTTATTGACAAAAGAAACTGAGACTAGTTCCTTGGTAGGAAACCAGGATCGAGGGGAAGTTTACATCAAAAACTGAGACCAGTTCCTTGGTTGGAAACCAGGATCGAGGGGAAGTTTAAATTAGAAACTTAGACCAGTTCCTCGGTAGGAAACTAGGATCGAGGGGAAGTTTAAATCAGAAACTATGACCAGTTCCTTGGTAGGAAACCAGGATCGAGGGGAAGTTAACAAGAGAAACTAAGACCAGTTCCTTGGTAGGAAACCAGGATCGAGGGGAGGTTTATCCCAAAAGGAAACTGAGACCAGCTCCTTGGCTGAAGACCAGGATCGAGGGGAAGTTTACCTTTTCTAAGCATCATCGCTTAGCTAAAGAAGATGAATACGTAAGCTACCCTTCATAACCACCATCAAAATTTCGGGTATTCTGATATTTAATCCTCTTGCACCCCGAATGCCCGAACACCTTCCTCATTCACACCTTCGGGTCCAAGAAGATTAAATAGGGGCATCTGTCATACCCCAAATTTTGACCACTAAGATTTCCCATCATTGTGAAAATCATCATCACAATATGGAGGGACCATCATACTTCATCAGTCTCCCCAAAGATGGGTGAGCATCCACTACAATCAAAATTAGGGTTTCAAGCCCTCTCAGAGCCTTAGACAAAGGATCAATCAAGGAATGACATAATCTTCAACTTGTCTAACCTCTCAAACATCCACAATGGATCAAAAGGACTCCCACTAGAAGGATCAAGCACAAGGCTGCTCCCTTCTAGGTGGATCAAGTCTCAAGATCGACAGTGTCACCAAATTAGGGTTTTGGTCGACCAGGGCCTCCAGATGGAAATTTTTCATCTGGGCACAAGCCAATGATCCAAAACATAACCTAATATACTTCATGGGACCTCATGGACCCAATCATCAAGTCAATTTTGCCTCAGGGGATGCATTCATCAAAAATCAGGAATTAGGGTTTCTTGACCTAATTCACCCCTAAGTTGACTTTTAGGGCAAATCATGAGCCAAGACCTCAAGAGAGGGTTTGAGGGTCTCTAATGAACTATATTGATCCATTTGGAACAATGGATTAATCCAAGAAGCTTGAGCAACAAGTCTCAATTTCATCTGCACCACAATTAGGGTTTCGTGAGGAAAGTCAACTGTAACTTTGACTTTTCACCGGGACATGCTCCCAAGCCCTAAGACATGATTCAATATACCCTATGACACCCATGGAACATGTCCATCAAGTTTGATTTAGGTCAAGGACATGATTTCATGAAGAATTGCACAGTTTGGAATTCATCTGATAAAAAGTCAACTATGCACAAAAGTCAACTTTGACTTTTTGAGATTTTTCACCAAAATGGATTTTTAACCCTAAAATGATGTTAATGTATGATTTGAATCATCATTTATCAAGAAAAATCAAAGAAAGTGGGATAACTTGTAAAAGGGGTAACCATACAAACTTAGAAAAATTTACAAGTTATGGAAAAAGTGACACTAATGTGCCAACTTTGGAGGAACATAACTCCTAAACCACAAGGCCATTGTTCCCCATTCAAAGCTTGATTTGTAGATCTCATTGCCCTCTACAAAAGCTTCTTACTGACCTATGTCCAAATTCCTCATGGATTTTGAGTTACGGAGTGATCAAAATCAAGAAAAGTCACTTTGTTCCAACACTTAGTGAAAATTTCACTAAGTCAGATTTTACCTTACTTTTTGCCAAATGTAGGGGGATTTTTCACTTGGATTCAAAAGAGATCAAAACCAAACATGTTTAAACAGTTGTTGTATCATGTAAGGGCTTTTCAAAATGGCCAAGAACATTACCAAATTCAATTTGAGTCATGAGATATGACATTGGCAAGTTGCCTTGCTGAAATCTGCCAAGGCAAGGCATATTTTTACAATTTTGGTTGATTTGCCAAAATCAGCCAAATCCAAATGCTCCTATCCACTTGGACACCTCTGAGGATTGAATCTAAAGGGGACAATCACAGAGCCAAGCCTCCAAAGTCTTTGGAACAAGAAATAGCATGTTGAACCTAGAATTGCCAAAATAGGGACAAGACTCCAATTTTAGATTGGAGCATTCAATGGAAGCATCAAGGTGGCATGGACTGAGCCATTCTTAACTGAATTCAGTCAAGACTTATCCAAGACCAAGGGGACCAGCAGCCTGTGCCCTAACCTCTAGTCAATGGCTAGAGGAGACTTGGATTTTCATTTGCCAACATTGGCCAAACCTACTCAGCAGTTGCCATTCACTATTCCTTGCAAAACAAACTTGCTCTACTATAAATAGAACTCAATTGTGATCAGTTTGAGTACACCAAAGCCATCAAATAGATGCTTTCCTCAAAATCTCTTCTTTCACTCCAATTTTGCCTTCCAAAGCAAGTCATTATCGGGTTTTGAGTTTGAGAGCTTTTCCAATCAAACCAATCACACACACACCTCATATACATCATATAGAAGTGATCCAAACACTCACATAACATCTGGAACACAGATTTCACAAAATCACCAGCCAATTGCTCAAGTTCTTGACAGATTTGCAGTTGAGGTACCATCTCAAGTCTAGATCATTTCAATCCATTCCAAGCATTCATACACACTCCATGGCACCTAGGGAAGCTATCTAGATCATTGGAACCTAGTTGTAACATCTCCAACACAAATCACGATCACCAGCTGTAAGTGGTAAGCATGAGCTCTTCTAACTCTATGATCCATGCAATTTTTGCTGCACAATAATTTGGCCATATGTTCATAATCATGCATGGAATGTTTCCCCTCAATTAATTGCATTGTTTGAATCGTGTTTCAAAAATCCTAGCCTTCATGAAGAAATTAGGGTTCTTGAGGATTTTTTATGATTTCTTGTTTTATGCTTAATTTAAATGAAATTAATTGTCATAGACATGATCGTGAGGTTGAAACGAGTTGATTGGTGTGTGGATTGCATGATATAATCAAGTATTCAGTGAGATTGGAGAGAAAATGCAAATCAGCCAAACGCAGAACAAGCGCGTGTTCTTCAGCTGTTCTTGACGCCATTTTTTGAAAATTCAAATATTTGAATTTTGTGATTTTATTTAATTGATTCAAAAATTAATTTCTCTCTGAGTTTTAATGATTTTGAGTTGATTCTTTTTTTAATAATTCACAAAAATGTTAAAATATTTTATTTTCCCAAAAAATCCCAAAAATATTATTTATTTTGTATGATTGATATTTTTGCAAAGAATTAATGTTTTAATTGTTTTTGACATTTAAAATATTTTTTCCACCTTGATTTTGCAACTTTTAATGCCTTCTAATTATTTTGTAGGTCAATACTTAATTTTTGAAGCATTAATCCAAGATCACAATTTGTTTTTCATATGTTAAACAATTTTGATCATTTTAATTGAATTTTTATTCAATTAAAACACATTTTGAAAACAAATTAAGGTTTTGGTTTAATTCAACCCTCATAAAACATTTTAAAACTTTTTGGGCCTCTAATAGAGTGTAAGACCAAATCCTTTGTAAATACAAACCCATTTTGGGCATCACTTATTGTATAAGTCCCGTTGTATTTCAAAAAGTTCGACGCGATCATCGTCCGTCAAAAAAATCATTTGGGCCTCTCCTCGAGCTATAAGACACATTCAAAATATTTTGGGCCTCTATTAGAGTGTAAGACCCAACCCCCTTGTGCAAAAAACTTTTTGGGCCTCATTCGTTGTATAAGTCCCTCTGTACATTTTTAAATAAACGACGCGATCGTCGCCAGTTTAAATATAACCTGGGGCCTCTCCTTGAGCTATAAGACCCATTAAAAACTTTTGGGCCTCTAATAGAGTGTAAGACCCAATCCCCTTTTAACCAAAACATTTTGGACCTCAGATATTGTATAAGCCCCTTTGCGTTAAAAGAAAATCTCGGCGCGATCGCCATTTTAAACGAAAAATCAATTGGGCCTACCCTCGTGTTATAAGCCCCACTCTTTTTCTTTAAAACTTTTTTGGGCCTCTCCTTGAGCTATAAGACCCATTAAAAACTTTTGGGCCTCTAATAGAGTGTAAGACCCAACCCCCTTTTAACCAAAACATTTTGGGCCTCAGATATTGTATAAGCCCCTCGGCGTTAAAAGAAAATCTCGGCGCGATCGCCATTTTAAACGAAAAAATCATCTGGGCCTACCCTCGTGTTATAAGCCCCACTCTTTTTCTTTAAAACTTTTTGGGCCTCTTGAGAGAGTGTAAGACCCATCCCTTTGTACAGAAAACAATTTTTGGGCCATAGTCACTTGTATAAGTCCCTCTGTACAAATTCAAACAATGCGCTCACTGATAAAACCCTGGGCCTCTCCTTGAGCTGTAAGCCCCAAATCTTTCTTTTTCAAAGCACTTTCTCCTTTGATTTTGAATATACTGTTGTTTTCAATCTTTCTTTGTTGAAGAACTAACCAAACAGCATGGAAGCTCTACAACCGAGTAAGTGTTTATATGCTTTCATTTACCGCTTTCATATACATATAACTGTATTGTGGGGCTGTTTCGCTGTAAGTCTTCTTTCATAAACTCATGTCAACTGTGTAATAATAGTATAGATATTTAGAGTTTTCTCGGCAACTACGTCTAGCATTAAGCCCGTTGATCACTCTTAAATATTCAAAACTAGATCCCCATAGGATTACCAGACACAGTCTTCCCTCCTCTTGCGGTTAAACAATATGGAGATATGAAAGGCAGCATTCTCTGTGAACCCTTTCATAGACTGTCACTCGTAGAAGTTGTCAATGAAACTCTACTCCCCAGAGATGATCTCTTCTCCGTGAATTGCATCTCTTGAGTTTATTCCAAACTCTCGAACTTTCCTGGCTTGATCTATTCTCGGTGAATGGCATGTTTTGAACTTCTCGGGGTTTGGGGACCCACAGGCTTCTTAAAAGCACTTGTCAAGAAACTCTATTCCCCAGAGATGATCTTTTCTCCGTGAATGGCATCTCTTGAGTTTCTTCCAAATTCTCGAACTTTCCTGGCTTGATTTATTCCTCGTGAATAGCCTGTCTTGAATTTCTCGGGGTTTGGGGACCTATCGGCTTCTTAAAAGCACCCGCCTCCTCTTGGGATTAGTACAAGGACCCGCCGGCTTCTTAGAAGTATTCACAGCCTCCTCTTTGGCTTCGTATAATGATCTCTTCCTCCGGGAATGATAGCCTCCTCTTGGACTTCGTACAAGGACCCGTCGGCTTCTTAAAAGCTTCCAGCCTCCTCTTGGGCTTCGTACAAATTGTCCCGACGACCTCCTAGAGGTATAGGAACAGAACTTAGTCATCTTCATAGAACAGTCCTTTCAAAGAGTCTACTACTGTTTCTCAAAGCATAGTACAAAAGATGAAACTCTAGACACGGACAGTCTAATATCCTTGAGTCTCAAAGACATTCTCAAGTGACCCCTTCGTTAAATAGGAAGAAAACCCGTAGACTCGGACAGTCTCAATACCCTTTGGATTTCCCACTTCGTTAAAGAACAGGAAATATCCCTGATCCTCGAATCAAAATCCCTGAGTACAACATTGCTCATATAAGAACTGATTTTCTCTTTCAAAATCAGTATACTGAACCTGTCACTCAACTAAAACAGTCACTATAGCCTCCTCTTAGGCTTTGTACAATGATTCTCCCCAGCGGAGTCAAACATCGTTTAGCCTCTCTCTCGGGCTTTGTACGAGACACATAAGAGACTCCCTCGTTGAGTCAATTACCCCTTTCGCCTCCATCTCGGGCTTTATACGAGATACAAAAAGGTTCTTATTGAGCCAAACAAACCTTTAGCCTCCATCTCGGGCTTTGTACGAGATATAAAAACTCTCTTGTTGCGTCAAATAGCCTCCATCTCGGGTTTATATGAGATACCAAAAGACTCTATCGTCAAGTCAAAAACCTTTTAGCCTCTCTCTCGTGCTTTGTACGAGACACATTTTAGCCTCCTCTTAGGCTTTGTATAAGAAAACCACTTGTTGATCCAATCAACCTTTTAGCATCAAAGCTGTGCCTCGTTCACAGTATAAAAACATCAACAACTCCCTTCATCTAATTGCTGTAAGCGGCAAGCCTCTGGATCATCTACATCCATGCCACTGTCCCTCTTTTAGCATGAGAAATTCCTAAGGAAAGATGGCATTGCTCTACACTGAGTTAAAGTCTTCTCCTTCAGGTTAAAAGTCCCATATAAAGGAAATTATGGCATTGCCGGATTCACACATCCCGGTTAAAGTAATCCTCCTTTATAACCAGTCACCCAGTAGTTGTGACAAACAGACCCTCTTTAGAGATGACAAATTCTCTCTAAAGGCAAACCCTTTTAGCTTCACATCTTGGGCTTTGAACAAGATACAAACTACCTTTCGCTTCATGTCTTGGGCTTTGAACAAGACACCAAAACAACCATTTCCTCCCATAGAATAGGAGGAACTACGAACGCTCTGATTTCCCTGTTTCGGTAAACGGGAATATGTAGGCATAAGATTGAAAGAAAAAATCTTAGCGAGCACACTAAACAAAAACCCAAAATCCCATACTCTCACATATCTATCAAGAAGCATCCGTCCTAACATCTAAAATCTCCCACCACTTTTAAAAAAATAAACCCGATAGAGACCCCGAATCTTTGTAGCATCTGTAACCTAACAGACCGCTGTTTAAACTCAGTTTGTAAGCAGGGTTAATTTGAGACATCTATTTCCCTTCCTTCATCAGCTTTAATAGGATAAAAAATGAATCGAGCTGTATACACCAAAGAGCGATAGCGCTTCGCAACCGCGTCCAAAATCGCTCGCTGCAACAACGAGGCCGGATACGAAGCTTGTATCACGGGTCTCGAAGAAGCGATTGATTTAAGGTTCAAGAACTTGGATGTATATGGAGACTCAGCCCTCGTTATCAATCAAATCAAAGGAGATTGGAACACATACCATTCAGGACTGATCCCTTATAAAGATTATGCAAGAAGGTTGTTACCCTTCTTCAACAGAATCGAGTTTCATCATATCCCTCGTGAAGAGAATCACATGGCTGATGCATTAGCCACTCTCTCTTCCATCATTAGTGTAGGTCTATGGAATGACATACCTAAGATTGACATAATGCGCCTTGAATGGCCCGCTTACATCTTCACGATCGAAGCAGTCACAGACGACAAACCTTGGTATCACGATATCAAATGCTTCCTTCAGAAACAAGAGTACCCACCTGGGGCATCCAGAAAGGACAGAAAGACCCTCAGAAGGCTAGCAGGCAGCTTCTTCCTGAGCGGCGATACACTCTATAAGAGAAACTTCGACATGGTCTTGCTCCGATGTGTAGACATACCAGAAGCAAACATGCTGATAAAAGAAATTCATAAAGGATCCTTTGGCACTCATGCCAACGGACACACAATGGCGAGAAAAATTCTAAGAACAGGGTACTACTGGTTGACCATGGAACCCGACTGCTACAAGTACAGGAGGAGGTGTCACAAGTGTCAGATATACTCAGACAAAATCCATGTACCGCCAACAAATCTCAAATTTCTTTCTTCCCCATGGCCTTTTTCCATATGGGGAATTGACATGATTGGTATGATTGAACCCAAGGCTTCAAATGGACATCGGTTCATCCTGGTAGCCATTGATTACTTCACCAAGTGGGTCGAAGCAGCGTCATACACCAATGTAACCCGATAAGTGGTGGTCCGCTTTATCAAAAACAATATCATCTACCGATATGGTGTTCCAAGCCGGATCATTACGGATAATGGATCCAACTTGAACAATAAGATGATGAAGGAGTTGTACGTTGAGTTCAAGATCGAACACCATAACTTATCTCCCTACCGACCTAAGATGAATGGAGTGGTAGAAGCGGCTAACAAGAACATCAAGAAGATACAATCATTTCTCACTAATTCTCGGGGCAAATGGACTCCGAATTATGACGGCCCCTATGTGGTCAAGAAAGCCTTCTCAGGCGGCACCTTGAGACTCGCAACCATGGATGGAGAGGAATTTGCCTACCCCACAAATGTTGACGTATTCAAGAAATACTTCGCCTAAATAAAAAAAGAAAAAGGAAAAAAACGTCTCGGTGGATAGAAAACCCGAAAGGGCGGTCCAGGCAAAAATTAGAGACATGATCAAAAATCATCCCGATGGATTGGAAGTCTCAAAGTACAATCCAGGCAAAAGTTAGGGATAATGGAAAGTAACTACGTTCAGCAAAGGGGAAAATCCCTCAGTAGCAGTTACACCATCCATCAGAAATCTCGATCAGGGTCATCTTCGACAGAAGCTCAGGATACCCAGAATTCAAAGTTGGTAGAAGGATAACGGCCGTTATGTTTCAATGTAGCCCTTTTCCCTTAAAATTACCATTTTCTAACTTTGTGAATACTCCATGGAATCACGCGTTTGGCTGATTTTCATCCTATAAATAAAATTTGAGCCATAGTGCTTTTGTTTGCAATTCTTATTTGTTTTACCTTTACAGAATGACATTTTAATATGATTAACGATTCTTGAAATAAAACAAAAATGAATTTACTTGCTAAGTTTTTCTGCTTTTAAAATAAAGATGGCAATTTCTTTTGACTGTTGAAAATTAAAAGAACGTCGATCGCTTCTCTAGAAGTAATCGAACCTCAAAGTGCAGAATCAAAGTACTCCTTCTAAAACCAGAGCATCTGAATGGAGGATCAATTGTGTCAGAGACCGTGTTTCATCTGACACCCCCGACAGAGTTATTACCTCCTAAGCCCGACTATCATAGCTCCCAATAGGGAGTATCTCTCCTAAGCAAGGCAGAATTGCTATTTTTGAACCAGCGATACTTTTCATCTCCCTCTGTGGCCGAGTATCCAGTCTGTAGCGCAATTTTTGTGGTCCTGAGTCACTATCGCTTGGGCACTACAGTTCGATTCATTTTTTATCCTGTTAAGCTGATTAAGGAAGGGAAATAGATGTCTCCAATTAACCCTGCTTGTATACTAAGTTTGAACATCGGTCTATTAAGTTACAGATGCTATATGGATATGGGGCCCAATCTTTGGTTATTTTGCTGAGAACACAATGTTTGGATTATTTGTGAGGTTTTTGGTAATGTGTTTAGATTTGCTGCTTTTAGGTTGATTTGGTGGGAATACTAGATTTTGGGTTTTTGATTAGTGTGCTCGCTAAGATTTTTCAATCTTATGCCTACATATTCCCGTTTAACAAAACAGGGAAATCAGAGCGATCGTAGTTCCTCCTATTCTATGGGAGGAAAAAGGTTGTTTTGGTGTCTTGTTCAAAGCCCAAGACGTGAAGCTAAATGTGGTTTGTATCTTGTTCAAAGCCCAAGATGTGAAGCTGAAGGGTCTATTTGTATCTTGTTTGAAGCCCAAGATGTGAAGTTGAAGGGGTTTTGACTTTAGAGAGAATTTGTCATCTCTAAAGAGGGGATTTTTGGTCTGTTTGTCACAATTGTTGGGTGACTGGTTATAAAGGAGAATTACTTTAACTGGGATATGTGAATCCAGAAATGCCATAATTTCCTTTATAGAGGATTGTTAACTTGAAGGAGAAGACTTTAAATCAGTTTAGAGCAATGTCGTCTTTCCTTAGGAATTTCTCATGCTAAAAGAGGGACAGTGGCGTGGATGTAAATAATCCAGAGGCTTGCCGCTTCCAGCAATTAGATGGGGGGAAAAGGAGTTTTTGATGTTTGTATATTGTGAGCGAGGAACAGATTGATGCTAAAAGGTTGATTGACTCAATCGAGATTTCTTTATACAAAGCCTAAGAGGGGGCTAGTGACCCAACACAAGGGTGCTTTTGTATCTCGTACGAAGCCCGAGATGGAGGCTGAAGGTGATTGACTCAACAAGAGAGCCTTTTATACTCAATAAGAGAGTGTTTTTTGTATCTCATACGAAGCCCGAGATGGAGGCTAAAAGTTTGACTCAACAAGAGAGTCTTTTATACTCAATAAGAGAGTGTTTTTGTATCTCGTACGAAGCCCGAGATGGAGGCTGAAAGTTTGACTCAACAAGAAAGTCTTTTATACTCAACAAGAGAGTGTTTTTGTATCTCGTAAGAAGCCCGAGATGGAGGCTAAAAGTTTGACTCAACAAGAGAGTCTTTTATACTCAACAAGAGAGTGTTTTTGTATCTCGTACTAAGCCCGAGATGAAGGCTGAAAGTTTTGATAGTTCCTGGATTGGCTGGAATTTTGGTAAAACAAAGTATATTCAATGTTGATGTCAAGGTGCTAATGTTGCAACATTAAAGTCTTAACACTGGGCTGTGTTAAGTAGTTAAGTGCTGAAGTTGGATGTCTGATGTCACACAGGTGATGTTGTAACATCAGACCTGCAGAATTAACAACAACAAGATATGTTATTAGGGCACGCGTATTAGCTGGAATTGTGGAGAGTGGTTGACTCATTGGATGAGAATATCTTGGGATAGATATTTTCTGTTACATGGGAGATTTGATTGCAGGTCTGTTGGAGAATTAAAAGGTTGAAGATTTAAAAAGATTTTGGGGATAAAATCTGTTTTGAAGATTCAGTTTTAATTAACAAATCTGATCAAATATTGTGACAAGTCCAAGCCCAATTCAGGAGCTATATAAAGCGCACAAGACCAAAGGAAAAAGTACAGAAAACATTCAGAAGATCAAGAGCAGGAGGCTTAGTGTCTAGAGTTTGTTTAAAGTGCTTGTATTTACACTATTCTAGGGTTTGAATAGGTGTTGAGTTTCTGTCCTCTCTAAAGCTGTGAAGCAAAGAGAGTTGTGTGACTTGATCGAAGTTGTGAAGTAAGATCAAGGGTACTCAAAGTGGTTTCTTTGAGTGTTTGTAAGGGATTGAGTGGTGTTCTCATACCTAAGTGGTTTCTTAGGTAGGAAGTCATTAGTAGAGTATAAGTTTAGGAGATTGTCAACGGGTTGTTGAGTCTGTAAATTATATCTACAAGTAGTGAATTCCATCCCTGGCTTGGTAGCCCCCAGAGTAGGTTGGTTGTAACCGAACTGGGTCAATAATTCTTGGTGTTATTTTACTGTTATTACTGTCCATTGTGCAGAGTGTGTTGTTGTGACATCACTCCTTAACATCACACGTCTGATACCAGAATTTCAATTGGTATCAGAGCAGGCATCCTGTCTGTCTCTGGGTGAGATCTAGGGAAGTTACTTTCTGGTGTAAAGATGGACAAAGAAGTTGGAGGATTCGTCAACAGACCCCCTATTTTGGACGGATCCAATTATGAATATTGGAAGCCAAGGATGACCACCTTCTTAAAATCCTTGGACAGTAGGGCTTGGAAGGTTGTTATTAAAGAATGGAAAGCACCTGTCACGTGTGAGAAAGATGATACCGGCAAAGATAAAGAAGGCACCTCTAAGCCTAAGCCTGAAGAAAAGTGGACCAAGGAGGAAGATGAGCTTGCCCTTGGAAATTCCAAAGCTCTAAATGCCATCTTCAATGGAGTAGATAAGAATATCTTCAGGTTAATCAATACCTGTGAAGTTGCTAAGGAAGCGTGGGATATTTTGCAGGCTACACATGAAGGAACATCTAGAGTCAAGATGTCAAGACTTCAGATTCTAACATCAAAATTTGAAAGCCTGAAGATGAAGGAAGATAAGACTATTCATGATTTCCACATGAGTGTTCTTGAGCTGGCCAATGCATCTAGTGCTCTTAGAGAGAAAATGTCTGAAGAAAAGCTTGTAAGGAAGATTCTTAGGTCCCTTCCTAAGAGGTACAAGATGAAGGTGACTGCTATTGAAGAAGCTCAAGACATCAGCAAGATGAGAGTAGATGAGCTCATTGGATCTCTTCAAACTTTTGAGCTTGGGTTGAATGAGGAAGAACCAGAAAAGAAGCCAAAGAGTATAGCCCTGGTGTCAAATCGTGAAGAAGAGAAAGGGAAGAGTTTTGAATCCCAGGAGGATCTATCTCAGACCATAGTTATGTTGGGAAGACAGTTCACCAAAGTATTCAAGAGAATGAACAATAACTCCAGGCCTAATGTCAAGAACATGACCTCTGACACCAGCAAGAAGGATGAAGAGAAAACTACCCAAGATAAAGGAGTTCAGTGCTTTGAGTGTGAAAGGTATGGACATGTCAAGAAAGAATGCCCACCTTCTTGAAAAAGCAGAAGAAGGGCATGACAGTTTCCTGGTCTGACTCTGACAGTGAAAGTGAAGGCGAGTCAGCAAAGCATGTGAGAGCTTTAACAGGAGCTGTGGTTACTGATGATGATTCTAGTGATGGAGAAGTAACTTATGAGCAGTTAGCATCTACCTATCAAGAGCTGTGTTTAAAAAGTGCTGAGATTTGTCAAGAAAACAAGTGCCACAAGCAACAGATTGCTCAGCTAGAGAATGAAAAGACTGATCTGGAAAATGAAGTGGTGCTAGTTAGAGCTCACCTTGATCAAATGACCAAGTCTGTTAGGATGCTGAGTTGTGGTACATACACACTTGACAAGATCCTTCAGTCAGAAAAAGCTGCTGGAGACAAAGCTGGGATAGGTTATGTGGCTGAGGATAAGGGAACTTCAGAAAAAAAGCACTTCAGGTTCAAAGAAGGAAGTGTCACAACTTTCATCTCAACATCAGCCAAAGAAGCAGTATCCTACCCCTAAGAAAGCTGATGTTTCACAACCTAAGAAGATTGAGAAGAAGACTGGTCCTTATCAGAAGAGAAAGCAGCCAAAAGGAGCTAGTCAGTATATGCCTCCACAATACCACAAGAACATGCAAGCTGCTCAGTTCAAACAGCACATGTCTCATCAGGTGTCTCAACATCAGGACAACTGGTATGATTATGGATATGGATACACCAATGTTGTTCCTCATGGAAGAAGAAAGCCACACCATCATGGGAGACAATCCAGGAAACATCATTCTCAACCTTCTTATGGGAGAAGATATCAACATAATAGAAGGCAGGCCAGTTATGGTAGGAGGAGACCACATTATGGTTGGCAGCCTAAGCAATCTCATCATGGCAGAAGATTCAGAGATGAAAGGGTGAGATGCTATTATTGTGGAAGGTTTGGACATATGCAGTACTCTTGTTTTAAACTTCATGGTTATCCACAATCTGCTCCTCAAAGAAACCTAAAGGAGGTCAGGCCCAAAGTTGTTAAACAATGGGTTCCTAAGGAGAAGGTGAAATGTCTTTTAGCCCACACATCAGATGGACATTTTGCTATGGATGCATGGTACTTTGACAGTGGGTGTTCAAAGCACATGACTGGATCCAAGAAGCATTTGGTAGAGTTCAATCCTTGCCATGCAAATGATGTTATTTTTGGCAATGGTGAAAAAGGAGTAGTAGAAGGAGTTGGAAGAGTGAAGAATCATGATGGTCTTACTCTTGATAATATGGTCCTTGTTCAAGGGTTGAGTGCTAATTTAATTAGCATAAGTCAACTTTGTGATGAAGGTTACAAGGTAAGCTGCACCAAAGATGAATGTGTGGTAGCTGATGAGCAGAATGAGGTAGTGATGAAGGGAGTAAGATCCAAAGATAATTGCTATCAGTGGATACCTCAAGTGGACAGCTTATCTAGTGATGTTAAGGTTGATGTTGTAACATCAGATGGTGACATCAAGTGTGAAAGTATGGTGAAAAGTCAATCTGGGTTAATGACTTATGGTGCTGTTACTCCTAAGTTGGATGATGTGTTAAAAGCCAACTTGAGTAGTCAGTTATGTGAGCAAGATGAAGGAGTCAACAATGCTGATGGAAGAATCAAAAGCTGTGACCTTAAACAGTGTTGGGAGCTGAATACTTGTAAGGCCAAGAAAGATGACAACCTGACTAATGACTCCTATAGTCCAGAAGAAAAATTTCATAAGTTGACAATCCTTAGGTTGGAAGATGCAGATTTTAGAGCTGATGTTAAAACATCTCAAGTCAAGAAAGGTACTTCTAGCCTTAAAATAAAGAAGAGTGATGATGAACTAATTGCAAAAGTGGTTCCTGGGGTTGCTAAACGACTGAAATCAAGGAAGAGGAAAGCTATTGAGTCACCTCCAAAGATGAGAACTGATAAGCAGAAGAGCTATGTGGATGGTACTACAAAATCCGGGAGTAAAGTGTTCATCTCTTCCAGAAGTAGGAAGATCAGAGATAAGTCTGATGATAATGTCCAGGATATCTCTCAAATGAAGGAAGCCGTTGTTGTTAGAACTTTTGAGAAAATTCAAAAGGCCATACTAGATAACATTCCTGTGCTTTTCATAAAATGGTGGAAGTATGTTCTGGAAAAAGAATTTGGTATAGATACTCTGGATATGGTTGAGTTTGCTAGGATATGGTTCAGAGAGGGTGTGGGAACTTATGGCATTTAGGGGTGTATGAATAAGTTGCTCTAACTATGTTTTATTGGGAGCTTCTTGAAGGACTTCTTTGTGCAATGAGTCCTTTGAATGGTGATGAGAAGCTGATATCCCCAAAAAAAAATGTTATAACATCATGTTTGCTGGTGGTTATATCTGGAAGATGATTAAGATTGGACATGTGGAGTTTGATGCTCTAGCATTTTTGGTCAGAAGAGGTGGAGATTATGATCATGTGTTTAGTAGTTTGTTCTGGCAAAGCATGACTACTGTCTTTGAAGACTTCACCAGTTTCAACAACTACTGGTGGATGTAAGGATAGAGGAATTGTGATCTCAGTAAAGCTTATAAGTAAGCTGAGAATTTGAGGAGTTTGTGACACAGTGTTGAGTTTGGATTATTTTGCTGATAGTAAATCCAGTAGTGGAGCATATGTAATACCCTGGTGTCAAGAGTGTCAAGAGTATCCTTGGTGAAGGATGTCTTTGTTCGGGATCTGTAGCTTAGTGCTTACATTATATCTAAGGAGCATCTACATATTCATACGGGAGAATGATGAAGTAGAAGGTTTGCCTTGGATGGTGAAGATGAATTGTATGATAGCCTTTGGAGAAGGGGACAGTGGTACAAAAATGCATGTACTCAGAAAATGTGCTCAAATGTTCATCTCCATCTAGAGCATTTGTTTATCATAACAGGGGGAGTACTTGTCTGTGGATTTTGCAGCAAAGGTGCATTTATTGTGAAGATTGCATGCTGATCGAGCTTGTGGAGATTGGTTGCCTCTTACGAGGATATAATGCCAGATAACATGTTATGACTTTAGGCTATTGATTGGTGTTTTGGTGTGGCCTTGAATGGTTCTAGTCATATGAAGCAAATTGTTTGAATCTTGTGTGCACATGCTTCTGAGGAGATGTCTGAAGACAAGATTGAATCATGGCCTTGAATAGATTGTACACTTGTCTTGGTGTGTGTTATTCTAAGTGTGAGGAGTTGACTTAGAGTTCAGTGGAAGGCATTGTGTGTGTGCTTCAGATCTTGTGAAGCCTTCATAACTGGATGGATGAAGAATGTGTCTGGATTTTCAAAATGTGGATATTGCTGACAGAAGAAGTATGGTTTTGTACAGGGTGTCATAGGACTTACTTGTTTGTCCAATTGTGGCTAAAAAGGGGGAGAGTTAGCCTATTCCAAGGAGTGATGCTAGTAGTGCAGATATTGAGGGGGAGAGTTGTTGAACAACTGGTTTACTGGTTCTTGCTTTGAGGGGGAGATTGCCCTATGCTGCTGGTTAGTGTTGAAGTTTGTGCAGCTATTTGAAGAAGGTGAAGAAATGATGCTACTGGTTAGTTCTATAGTGTGTGCAGCATGCTGAAAGCATTGTGAAGTGTAGCTGTTTTGGAGATTGCTGCTACTGCAATGTATTGGAAAATTCAAGTTTATTCCACTGTGTAGCGAGCAATTTTGGACGCGGTTCTTAAGCGCTGGTCGCTCTCTGCGGTTGAGCTTAAAACTACAGGTCGATTCATTTTTTATCCTATTGTGAGCTAAATAAGGAAGGGAAATAGATGTCTCCAATTAACCCTGCTTTGCATACTGATTTTAAACAGTGGTCTGTTAGGTTACGAATGCTATCAATGTGGGGGGGGGGGCTTTGTACTGGTTATTTGTATTTTCGCCAATACGGTTTCTCTCTTTTATCTAGGCAGAAGCTTTCTGGTGGGGAACAAGGATTAGGATGTTTAGGGCTGATGTTTTTGAATTACTGCTTTTTGATTGACGGAGATATGGGATTTGGGTTTTTGTTTAGTGTGCTCGCTAAGATATTTCCTTTCGATCTTATGCCTACGTATTCCCGTTTACCGAAACAGGGAAATCAGAGCGTTCGTAGTTCCTCCTATTCTATGGGAGGAAGTGGTTGTTTTGGGTGTCTTGTTCAAAGCCCAAGACGTGAAGCGAAAGGTGATTTGTATCTTGATCAAAGCCCAAGATGTGAAGCTGAAGAGTTTATTTGTATCTTGTTCAAAGCCCAAGATATGAAGCTAAAAGGTCTAACCTTAGAGAGAATTTGTCATCTCTAAAGAAGGGGGTTGTATGTCACAACTGTTTTATATAGGAGAATTACTTTAACCGGGATACGCGGACCCTAGTAATGCCATAATTTCCTTTAAAGGGGATTTTAACCTGAAGGAGAAGACTTTAACTCAGTGTAGAGCAATGCTATCTTTCCTTAGGAATTTCTCATGCTAAAAGAGGGACAGTGGCATGGATGTAGATGATCCAGAGGCTTGCCGCTTACAGCGATTAGATGAAGGTGAAGGAGTTGTTGATGTTTGTGTACTGTGAATGAGGCACAGCTTTGATGCTAAAAGGTCGATTGGATCAACCAGTGGTTTTCTTATACAAAGCCTAAGAGGAGGCTAATATGTGTCTCATACAAAGCCCGAGAGAGAGGCTAAAAAGGTTTTGACCCGACGAGGGAATCTTTTGGTATCTCGTATAAAGCCCGAGATGGAGGCAATTTGACTCAACAAGAGAGTTTCTTGTACCTCGTACAAAGCCCGAGATGGAGGCTGTTGTTTATTTGGCTCAATAAGAACCTTTTTGTATCTTGTATAAAGCCCGAGATGGAGGCGACAGGGGTTATTGACTGAATGAGGGAGTCTCTTATGTGTCTCGTACAAAGCCCGAGAGAGAGGCTAAACGTTGTTTGACTCCGCTGAGGAGGATCATTGTACAAAGCCCAAGAGGAGGCTAACTTCACTGGAGAAGGATCATTATACAAAGCCTAAGAGGAGGCTATGGTAACTGTTTCAGTTAAGTGACAGGTCCAGTATACGGATTTTAAAGAGAAAATCAGTTCTTATATGAGCAATACTGTACTCAAGGATTTAATTCAAGGGTCCGGGTTATTCCTGTTCTTTAAGGAAGCGGGAAATCTGAAGGGTATTGAGACTGTCCAAGTCTACGGGTTTCCTTCCTATTTAACGAAGGGGTCACTTGAGAATGTCTTTGAGACTCAAGGAAATTAGACTGTCCAAGTCTAGGGTTTTGTCTTTTATACTATGCTTTGAGAAACAGTAGTAGACTCTATGAAAGGACTGTGCTATGAAGATGACTAGGTTCTGTTCCTATACCTCTAGGAGGTCGTCGGGATAATTTGTACGAAGCCCAAGAGGAGGCTGGAAACTTTTAAGAAGCCGAGGGGTCCTTGTACGAAGCCCAAGAGGAGGCTATCATTCCCGGAGGAAGAGATCATTATACGAAGCCTAAGAGGAGGCTGTGAATACTTCTAAGAAGCCGATCGGTCCTTGTACTAAGCCCAAGAGGAGGCGGGGTTGATTTTAGGAAGCCTGTGGGTCCTTGTATGATGCCCAAGAGGAGGCCGATGCTTTTAAGAAGCCCGTGGGTCCCCAAACCCCGAGAAATTCAAGGCAAGCTATTCACAAGGAATAGATCAAGTCAGGAAAGTTCGAGAATTTGGAAGAAACTCAAAGATGCCATTCACGGAGAAGACATTCATCTTTGGGGAGTAGAGTTTCTTGACAATTCCTAATGAGGACAGCCGAAGAGAAGACTGTATCTGGTGATCCTATTGGGGATCTAGTTGTCTATTTCTACGAATAAACGAAATGGCGTCACCTAGTTCTAAACGTAGTTGCCGGGGAAACTCTAAATATCTATACTATTATTACACAGTTGATATGAGTTTATGAAAGAAGACTTACAGTGAAACAGCCCCACAATACAGTTATATGCATATGAAAGCGGTAAATGAAAGCAATAACCACTTACTCGGTTGTAGAGCTTCCATGCTGTTTGGTTAGTTGTTCAACAAAGAAAGATTGAAAACAACAATATATTCAAAATCAAAGGAGAAAGTGCTTTGAAAAAGAAAGATTTGGGGCTTACAGCTCAAGGAGAGGCCCAGGGTTTTATCAGTGAGCGCACTGTTGAATTTGTACAGAGGGACTTATACAAGTGACTGAGGCCCAAAAAGGTTTTCTGTACAAAGGGATGGGTCTTACACTCTCTCAAGAGGCCCAAAAAGTTTTAAAGAAAAAAAGAGTGGGGCTTATAACGCGAGGGTAGGCCCATATGATTTTTCCGTTTGAAATGGCGATCGCGCCGAGGTTTTCTTTTAACGCAGAGGGACTTATACAATAAGTGAGGCCCAAATGATTTTGGTTAAAAGGGGGTTGGGTCTTACACTCTAATAGAGGCCCAAGAGTTTTGAATGGGTCTTATAGCTCAAGGAGAGGCCCAAGGTTATTTTTCAAAAGGGCGACGATCGCGCCGTTTGTTTTTGACGGTATCGGGACTTATACAATATACTGAGGCCCAAAAATGACTTGGTCAAAAAAGGATTGGGTCTTACACTCTATTAGAGGCCCAAGTGAATTTTAAGAAAAGAAATGGGTCTTACTACTCGAGGGTAGGCCCAAAAAGTTTTAAAGAAAAAGGGTGGGTCTTACTACACATGGGTAGGCCCAAGTGGTTTTTCGTTTAAAATGTGGCGATCGCGCCGAGGTTTCCTTTTAACGCAGAGGGACTTCTACAATAAGTGAGGCCCAAATAGTTTTTGGTTAAAAGGGGATTGGGTCTTACACTCTAATAGAGGTCCAAAGTGTTTTGAAAATCAATTTTGAAAGTTGAATAAAAAAACCCTAATTTTAATCTTTAAAAATAAATATTTAAAGAAAATCAAACAAAAATTCAAAATAAATTTGAATAATCCACTTATGATTTTGCTTAAGGTTTGAAAAAAATGAGGGATAATCACAAGGAATATTTAAATTCATTAGGTTTTGATTTTCAAAGTAAATATTCATTTTTAGAATGTTTAAAAACAATAAAAAACGAATTTATTCACAAAAATACTAATTATATTAAATAAATAATATAAATCTAATTTTTTGGTGGAATAAAATATTTCAACATTTTTGTGAATTGTTACAAAAAGAACCAATAAAAAATGATAAAAATTGAAGGAGTTATTAATTTTTCAAATCATTAAAAATAATAATATGAAAAATAACAAAATGAAAAAGTGGTAAAAAGAAGTCTGGGGCGAGGGGGATTCGAACCCCAGACCTCTCGCTTGCCAATACTCACAAAACCAGCTGATGAACTGCTGGGGAGCAATGCCAATTCATTAATAACATGGCAAGTGAAAAATATATATCAAACTTGTTGGATTTTCTGAAGAATGGCGCCATGGCCATCTTCTTCCTCGAGCTCGTGCGTGAAGCACCATATCTCACTCATCTCTCAACCATTGGACATGATTCAAACACCAAACTAGTGTGTTTTTTCACAAGGAATAAGATGGCAATACCCAATTTTATTCATTTTCAGTGTAGAGTAAAATAATCATGATGAACACAGATGAACCCTAATTTGCAAAAGCAATCGTGCAGGCATGGTTATGAGGTCTATGATCCAATTTCTTGAGGCAAAACAATCAACACATGATGGCGAGCAAATGGCAAAAATATCATGCGAGGAAATATGCATGGATCATGGAGTTTGAGTTTGAAGCTCACCTTGATGCAAGCTGAAATGAAACTTTGCCCAGATGGTGTTCCAGTCATGAATTGATGATCCCTACAGCTTCAATGGATGTTATGGAGTGTGTTGCAAGCTTTGGAACACTCTGAAACCTTCTGGATCAAGCTAGAGACCTCCACCTGCAAAATTGAAGCATAATGGCTTGATTGAAGAGTGATTTTGAGCCTGGTGTGTTACAGTTGGTGTTTAAGTGTTTGGACACCTCAAATACATCATATGTGATGTGTTTGAGCAATTGGAATGGATTGATTGTGGCTGCAACTCAAAACCCGATAGTGGTTACTCAAAAACAAGAAAACTTGAGGTTTAAGAAAGAATGAGAGAAAGCAGTGCTGTAACTGGCTTTGGTGTGAGTTGAATGATCAATTGGGACCTATATTTATAGGTGATCAACTTTTGTTTTGGAGGAATAGTGAATGGCTGCTGGATCAGATCATATTTGCATGGATTGGCTTGGAGGATTTCTTCTAAAGCAAGGCAAGCTAGCCATTCCCAAGAGCAGGGCTATGCCTTGACCAAAACCACATTCCTCAGATTTTTTATTGTTGTTTAATCAGAGAAATTGACTGAGTAGGGTAGCTACCTTGACAATGCACTATTCCACATTAATGCACTTAGAATTCAAGGCAAAATGTGCCAAAGTGGATGAACTTCAAGTTGGAAGATTCCTTGGTCTTTTGACTCAGATTTATCAGTTGGATCAGTTGCATTGTGATTGGTTTGAACACAGGTGGCATAGTGATCCTTAGTCTTTGGCTCAAAATCGTGTGTGGCAAGCAAACATGCAAACTGATTTTTCCAAAACAGCTTGCAGCAGCATGACTTTGGGCAAGGATTTTTCTTGGCTCAAGTTGAATCAATTCATGCTGTTGAGTTCTTTGAATTCTTGGCAACATATGCAACAACATTGATGTTTAACTTTGGACTTGATTCAGCTTGCAACTGTGTGAAAAAATCCCACAAGTTTTGGTGTTTCAACAAAATCTGTCTTGGACAGAATTTTTCTAAGTGTTGGAAAATGGTACATTTTCATGTTTTTAGCCACTTTGGACTTGATTCAGCTTGCAACTGTGTGAAAAAATCCCACAAGTTTTGGTGTTTCAACAAAATCTGTCTTGGACAGAATTTTTCTAAGTGTTGGAAAATGGTACATTTTCATGTTTTCAGCCACTTTGGCTCACTCATAACTCAAAATCCATAATGAATTGGAGTTAGGCCTAGTTGAAGTTTTTGTAGAGGGTAATGAGATCTACAAATCAAGCTTTGGATGAAAAAAAAAGGCCTTGTGGTTTAGGAGTTATGGTCCTTCAAAGTTGGTACCTTTGTCACTTTATTTTTAACTTAGAAAATTTTCTAAGTTTTTATGGTTACCCCTTTTACAAGTTATCCAACTTTTCTTGATTTTTCTTGATGAATGATGATTCAAATAATACATAAACATCATTTTAGGGTTAAAAATCCATTTTGGTGAAAAATCTCAAAAAGTCAAAGTTGACTTTTGTGCACAGTTGACTTTTTATCAGATGAATTCCAAACTGTGTAATTCTTCAGGAAATCATGTCCTTGACCTAAATCAAACTTGATGGACATGTTCCAAGGGTGTCATAGGGTGTATTGAGGTATGTCCTAGGGTTTAGGAGCATGTCTTGGTCAAAAGTCAAAGTTACAGTTGACTTTTCCCTTAAAACCCTAATTGTGGTGCAGATGAAAATGAGACTTGTTGCTCAAGCTTCTTGGATTAATCCATTGTTCCAAATGGATCAATATAGTTCATTAGAGACCCTCAAATCATGTCTTGAGGTCTTGGCTCTTGATTTGCCCTAAAAGTCAACTTAGGGGTGAATTAGGTCAAGAAACCCTAATTCCTGATTTTTAATGTATGCATCCCCTGAGGTCAAATTGACTTGATGATTGGGTCCATGAGGTTCCATGGATCATATAGGTTATGTTTTAGATCATTGGCTTGTGCCCAGATGAAAATTTCCATCTGGAGGCCCTGGTCGATCAAAACCTTAATTTGGTGACACTGTCGATCTTGAGGCTTGATCCACCTAGAAGGGAGCAGCTTTGTGCTTAATCCTTAAAGTGGGAGTCCTTTTGGTCCATTGTGGATGTTTGAGAGGTTTAGACAAGTTGAAGATTATGTCATTCCTTGATTGATCCTTTGTCTAAGGTTCTGAGAGGGCTTAAAACCCTAATTTTGATTGTAGTGAATGCTCAACAACCCTTGAGGCATTTGATGAGGCATGATGGTTCATCCATATTTTGATGATGATTTGCACAATGATGGGAAATATTAGTGGTCAAAATTTGGGGTATGACAGATGCCCCTATTTAATCTTCTTGGACCCGAAGGTGTGAATGACAACGGTATCCGGGCATTCAGGGTGCAAGAGGATTAAATATCGGAATACCCGAAATTTTGATGGTGGTTATGAATGGTAGCTTGCGCATTCATCTTCTTTTGCTAAGCAATGATGTTTAGAAAAGGTAAAACTTCCCCTCGATCTTGGTTGTCCACCAAGGAACTGGTCTTAGTTTCTGATTTAAACTTCCCCTCGATCCTGGTTTCCTACCAAGGAACTGGTCTTAGTTTCTGGAATTAAACTTCCCCTCGATCCTGGTTTCCTACCAAGGAACTTGTCTTAGTTTCTGGAATTAAACTTCCCCTCGATCCTGGTTTTCTACCAAGGAACTGGTCTTAGTCTATCTTGTTAACTTCCCCTCGATCCTGGTTTCCTACCAAGGAACTGGTCTTAGTTTCTGGAATTAAACTTCCCCTCGATCCTGGTTTCCTACCAAGGAACTGGTCTTAGTTTCTGGAATTAAACTTCCCCTTGATCCTGGTTTCCTACCAAGGAACTGGTCTTAGTTTCTTTTGTCAATAAACTTCATTGACAAGGGACGCTATGCGTAGCGGCCTTCCTTCAAACTTCTCGCCGAATTTTCCTGGGGAGATGCCATTTGAGTGAAAAAATTTTGATGTCAGACTTGCTGGGGAACCCAGTCGTCTGAGTTGTAGAGTTGCACAAACTTCTCTGTTGGAGACGCCATTTGTCGATTCTACTGGGGGAAAGCGAGTATCTTGAGAGACTGTTTCCACTTGGGGATCTTACATCATACTTTTCTCGGGATCTTCCCAGAGAAATGCCATATGATGGGGTCCAATTTTGAGGTGCTGATGACCTTTTCATCAGCGAATTTTCGGAGAAAAACTGCCGTACTGCCGAATCTCCGATTTAGGAGGCTTTTTCTCGGGATTTTCTTTAATCCGAGAAAACAAGGATATCATCTTCAATGGCGAAGAGTGACATCGGTTGAAGGTTCTCTGGCCTTTCAGAGGTTCAAGTTATCAAAGTGGTCTAGTGCCAACTCTGATCTAGAGATAAACGAGAAAGAGATTGCTTAGATGATTCACTTCCTAACGAGGAAAGGTCCGACAACTCGATTGAGAGGACTTTTATCACTAGGGGATAAGACCGACTAGAGTGATAGCGATGCAATATGAAATGTAAATGCAAATCAATAATGCATGATGTATGTATGTATATACTGACAAAACTGACGCGACACATAAACTAAAAGATGAACATGACTGGATACTCAGCCATCGCGGGGCGTATAGAGATATCGCTGGTTCAAGATAGCAATTCCACCTTGCTTAGGAGAGATAATCCCTGCGGGGAATACCGTTGATCGGGCTTAGGAGATAAGAACTCGGCCGAGGTGTGTCATACGAACCAAGGTCTCTGACACAGTTGATCCTTCATTCAGGCGTACTAGCTTAGAAGGAGTACTTTGATTCTGCACTTTGAGGTTCAAACACCTTTGGAGAAGCGATCGAGATTCTTCTGATGTTCAACAGTCAAAAGAAAATGCCGACTTTATTTTAAAAGCAGAAAAAGTTTTAACAAGTAAATTCATTTTTGTTTCATTTCAAGAATCGTTGATCATGTTAAAATGTCGTTCTGTAAAGCTAAAACAAATAAGAATTTCAAACAAAAGCACAAGGGCTCAAATTTTATTGATAAGATGGAGATCAGCCAAACGCGTGATTCCATTGAGTATTTACAAAATTAGAAAATGGTAATTTACAGGGAAAAGGGCTACGTTGAAACATAACGACCACTATCCTTCTTCCAACTTTGAATTCAGGGCATCCTGAGCTTCTGTCGAAGATGACCTTGACTGGAGTTTTCCTCCGATGGGTGATGTAACTGCTGCTGCTGAGGGACTTGCCTTTGTTGAACATAGTTACTTGCCATTATCCCTAATTTTTGCCTGGATTGTACTATGATGTTCCCAATCCACCGGGATGATTTTTTTTTATTTTGTCTCTAACTTTTGCCTGGACCGCCCTTTCGGGTTTTCAATCCACCGAGACGTTTTTTTTTAGGCGAAGTATTTCTTGACTACGTCAACATTCGTGGGATAGGCAAATTCCTCTCCGTCCATGGTTGCAAGTCTCAAGGCGCCGCCTGAGAAAGCTTTCGTGACCACATAGGGTCCATCATAATTTGGAGTCCATTTGCCCCGGGAATCAGTGAGAAATAATTGTATCTTCTTGAGCACAAGGTCTCCTTTTCTGAAGACACGAGGTCGGACCTTTTTGTCGAACACCCTCTTCATTCTCTGTTGATACAACTGACCGTGGCATAGGGCAGTGATTCGTTTCTCCTCGACCAGATTCAGTTCATCGTGTCGACTTTGACACCATTCAGCTTCGGTGAGCTTAGCTTCCATCAACACTCGAATTGACGGGATCTCTACTTCTATGGGGAGCACTGCTTCCATGCCATACACTAGAGAGAAAGGGGTAGCCCCTGTTGAAGTGCGGATAGATGTGCGATAACCATGAAGAGCAAAGGGTAGCATTTCGTGCCAGTCTTTGTAGGTTACAACCATCTTTTGAACGATCTTCTTGATGTTCTTGTTAGCCGCTTCTACCGCTCCGTTCATCTTGGGTCGGTAGGGAGATGAGTTATGGTGTTCAATCTTGAACTCAGCGCACAACTCTTTCATCATCTTATTATTCAAGTTAGATCCATTATCAGTAATGATCTCGCTTGGAACACCATAACGGCAGATGATATTGTTTTTGATAAATCGGACCACCACTTGTCGGGTTACATTAGCGAATGATGCTGCTTCGACCCACTTGGTGAAATAGTCAATGGCTACAAGGATGAACCAATGTCCGTTTGAAGCCTTGGGCTCAATCAAGCCAATCATGTCGATTCCCCATATGGAAAAAGGCCACGGGGAAGAAAGAACTTTGAGATGGGATGGCGGTACATGAATTTTGTCAGAGTATATCTGACACTTGTGACACCTCCTCATGTACTTGTAGCAGTCGGATTCCATGGTTAACCAGTAGTACCCTGCTCTCAGGATTTTTCTCGCCATTGTGTGTCCGTTGGCATGAGTGCCAAAGGATCCTTCATGAATTTCTTTCATGAGCATGTCTGTTTCTGGCCTGTCGACGCATCGGAGCAAGACCATGTCAAAATTTCTCTTATAGAGAGTGTCACCGCTCAGGAAGAAGTTTCCAGCAGATCTTCTGAGGGTCTTTCTGTCTTTTTTGAGTGCCCCAGGTGGGTACTCTTGTTTCTGAAGGAAGCATTTGATATCGTGATACCAAGGTTTGTCATCTATGACCGCTTCAATTATGAAGACGTAAGCGGGCCTTTCAAGGTGCATTATGTCGATCTTAGGTACGTCATTCCAGTGACCTACACTAATCATGGAAGAGATAGTGGCTAATGCATCAGCCATGTGATTCTCATCACGAGAGATGTGATGAAACTCAACTCTGTTGAAGAAAGGTAGCAACCTTCTTGCGTAGTCATTGTAAGGAATCAATCCTGATTGGTATGTGTTCCAATCTCCTTTTATCTGATTGATAACCAAAGCTGAGTCGCCGTATACATCCAAGTTCTTGATCCTTAAATCAATCGCTTCTTCGAGACCCATAATACAAGCTTCGTATTCGGCCTCGTTATTTGTACACTTGAACGTAAGTCGAGCGGTGAAGGGAATGTGGGTACCCTGGGGGGTAACAATTATTGCCCCAATTCCGTTTCCATAATGATTGACCGCTCCGTCAAAGATAAGCCCCCATTGGGAACCTGGTTCTGGCCCTTCACTGGGTAACGGTTCATCGCAATCTTTCATTTTTAGATACATGACATCTTTGTCTGGGAAGTCAAACCCGATCGATTCCTGATCGTCAATCGGTTGATGAGCCAAATGATCGGCTAAAATACTTCCCTTAACGGCTTTCTGAGCGTGATACTCTATGTCATATTCTGATAACAGCATCTTCCAACGGGCAATTCTTCCCGTGAGAGCAGGTTTTTCGAAAACATACTTAATTGGATCCATTTCGGAGACCAACCAAGTAGTATGACAAGTCATGTATTGGCGAAGACGTTTGGCTGCCCAAGCCAAAGCGCAGCAAGTTTTCTCGAGCATCGTGTACCGAGTTTCACAGTCGGTGAATTTCTTGCTTAGATAGTAAATGGCAGACTCTTTCCGTTTGGTTTCGTCTTGTTGGCCAAGTACACATCCCATTGAGTCCTCTAGGACTGTGAGGTAGATGATCAGTGGTCTTCCTTCCACTGGAGGTGATAGAATCGGAGGATTCAACAGATATTCCTTAATACTGTCGAAGGCGGTTTGGCAATTTTCTGTCCAAACAAAGTCCTGGTTCTTTTTGAGTAACTTGAAGATCGGCGCACAAGTGGCGGTCATAAGGAATATGAATCTGGAGATGTAGTTCAAACGTCCCAGGAATCCTCTAACTTGTTTTTCAGTTTTCGGAGAAGGTATTTCTTGAATGGCCTTGACCTTGTCAGGATCAACCTCAATTCCTTTCTGGCTAACGATGAACCCTAGTAGTTTCCCTGAACGGACACCGAAGGTGCACTTGTTGGGATTCAAGCGGAGCTTGAATTTTCTTAGACGTTCGAACAATTTTGACAGATGTTCAATGTGCTCACTCTCTGTTTTTGATTTTGCAATCATATCATCGACATATACCTCGATTTCTTTGTGTATCATGTCATGAAACAGAGTAATCATGGCCCTTTGATAGGTTTCCCTGGCGTTCTTCAAACCGAACGGCATTACCTTGTAACAAAAGGTGCCCCATGGGGTAATGAACGAAGTTTTCTCCATGTCTTTCGGCGCCATTTTGATTTGGTTATAGCCCGAGAATCCATCCATGAAGGAGAAAACTTTGAACTTTGCTGTACTGTCAACCAACATGTCAATGTGTGGTAAAGGAAAGTCGTCCTTTGGACTTGCCTTGTTCAGATCTCTGTAATCAACACACATTCTGACCTTTCCGTCCTTTTTGGGAACGGGTACGATGTTGGCTAACCATTGAGGATATTCTGATGTGGCGAGGAAACCTGCGTCAATCTGTTTCTGTACCTCCTCTTTGATTTTGATGGCCATGTCCGGGTGAGTCCGTCTCAACCTTTGCTTTACTGGAGGACATTCCGATCTTAACGGTAAGTGATGTTCCACGATGCTGGTATCCAAACTTGGCATATCCTGATAGGACCAAGCGAATACATCGGGGAATTCGTTGAGAAGCTTCATCAAACCCTATCTAGCAGTTGGACTGAGCAGTGCCCCAATCCAGATTTCTTTTCTCTTTTTCTGAACCCAAGTTTACCGTTTCCAACGGCTCTTTGTGAGGTTCAATGGACGTTTCCTCTTGTCTGAGTAGTCGGGAGATTTCTTCTGGAATTTCGTTGTCATTTTCTTCTTCAGCCTCGAATACCGGGAACTCAAAGTTGGGAGAAGGCATCGGATCGTATGTTTCAACGGGGTGTAAAACAAGTAATCTACATGACGTGATGATTCGTGTTTAGAAGAGATAGAGAAAATGCAAGTGTGTGCAGTGTTTTATTTTACTGCTTGTTTTTTATAGTTTTGTTTTTTAGGATTACCATTTTCTTTGAAAAAGCAAAAAGAGAAAACAGCAATTAATGCGGAAATTACAGAACGACGTTATTTTATTAATGAACAAGTCAATCCTTGAAACTACAGCCTTATAAAACAAAACTCTGTCGCTTCGGGCAAAGCGAAGAGGGAAATTTACAGAAAGCGAGCCCTATCAAAACATCCGTTCCACCTGGGCAGGGTGAAAGGTTAAAAGACGGCAATTACTTTGACTGATGAACGGCCTTCGGAACCTCGACAGCAACCCTTTGGCGGCGAACTCCTCGGTGAATCACAAAGTCTGGCACCTTCCTTGATTTGTCTTTAGAAATAACGCTGATTTCTGGCGGAGCAGGATCGTTGGAATCTGTTTCCCAGGCAGAATTGTCGTAGGAGAATTCTTCTGTTGCATTTTGCATAGCATTTGTGCTCTCAGGTAGATCTCCCCATCCAGTTGGCTGGATGTCTTCGAACCTGATACGAGAGCTTTCGGGAGCGGTGTACTTGACCATATAGTTGAATTTTCCACTTGGTTGTCCCAGGGTGTCCCACACTTCTTTGGAACTAGAGGAGTCATCCCTCTCGATGACATTGACCTCGGGAAAAGCATAGTTGATGAATTCAAGTCCTGCGAACGTTACGAATTCATCTTCATGTTGAATAGTTTCCGAATGACCTGAGTGTTGATCCCGTGACATGGTGGGGACACAGGTATTCTGTTCAATGACGGTCAACTGATTTTCATTATTCGGCTGACTCTCTTACCCCAAGTTTCCTGGATAAGGTTGCCACATTGGCAGACCATCCATTGGGCCATAGTAGTTGTAGTCAAAATTGTCTTTCATCAGAGTGTCCTCCTCAAATGAATTTGGTGGAGCACGGCATCCTTCTGGATCACAATCTCCATATATCATTTCGACATCTGATCTTGGTATAAATCTCAGACTTTCTGTAGGAAAGCAAAAAGGCATAGGCACCTCTTCTTGAGACATATAACCGTCCTTGTTAAGGTAGGATTTCCATTCTTCATCCGTGTCAGAGGGATCTTCCTCATTGATAGCATGTACCGCCTGAGACACTGGGTGAAGGAAACCTCCACTGTGGAAGAAGTTTTGAAGTGGATGAAGACTTTCATCGTTGGCAGCTGCCTGGGTACATGTTGCAGAAAAACCAAGACCCTTCTTTGTTTTATTATCAATAGGAATGACAAGTTGTCCCCATCCTGTTGTATCGGTACTCTCGACCGCTTTGATAGCATCTTTGTATGAGGAAATCGAGGTTCCTCCTTTGAAATGATCGTTCTTGCTCACCGATAGTGCTTGGAACTACGTTCCAATAACCTCCTCGGGTTCTATTCCAGTAGATGATGACAAGTTACTCACAAGCAAGGCTTGTTCCCTACAAACCGTGACAAGTTGATCGTTCTGAATGAAATTTAGCTTTTGGTGGAGGGTCGAAGTGACCGCTCCAGCCTGGTGTATCCAAGGTCTTCCTAATAAACAACTGTATGTTGCCCGGATGTCCATGACCTGGAAAGTGACTTGAAAAGTGTGAGGACCAATAGTTATGGGAAGATCAACTTCGCCGATAACCGTTTTTCTGGATCCGTCGAATGCTTTGACGACGACCTCCCTGATTCTCATCGGAGAGCCTTTAAATGATAACTGCAACAAAGTAGACTTCGGCATAACATTCAGGGCTGGCCCTGTGTCTACCAGTACGCTGGCTAAAGCATCGTCCTGGCAGTTAACTGTAATATTGAGTGCCATGTTATGACGGCGACCCTCTTCAGGTAATTCTTCATCACTAAATCCCAAATTATTGCAGGAAGTGATGTTAGAGACAATGCTATCGAACTGTCTGATTGTTACATCCTGTTCCTCAAAGGCTTGCTCCAAGACTTTCTGTAGAGCCTCCCTGTGGGCTTCTGAACTGAGTAACCGTGATAACACCGAGATCTTCGAAGGAGTTTGTAACAGTTGATCAACAATGTTGTATTCACTCCTTTGGATGAGCTTCAGCATCTCATCATTATTTTTCGAAAGGTCGGGATTACTGGATTGACCGACTGGTGGAGCGGGAGCTTCTGTCTGAAGTTCCTTTTCCTTGTTATGTTCCCCAACCCCTCGGTTGAAGATTCTACCACTCCGTGTTACTCGACTGATGTCTGCAATGTTCACGACGGAGGGTAATGGAATTTCCTTTCCATTATCAATTGTTGTTGCACCGTATTTGTAAGGGATCGCCTTAGCTGATTCATACGGTAGCGGTCCCGGTAGATAGATGACAATGGGAACCTTCTGATTTTTCTGACCATCGTAAGTAATCTCGATCTGTTCCCGGTTGGGAACTTTAGATTTGTTAAGTAGAGGGATGATGGCAAAAACATCCCTGGTATGGTGATGACCAGAGATGGTGACAACATCCTCAACTTGATCAGCAAGGTAGTTCGGTGTCCAGTTGATGGGTCCGGGACCTGGATATGGACGAATCTCTCCACGATCCACCTGCCCCTGGAGAGCTGCTCTCACAAGGTAACACCCTTGGTTACTTTCCGAACAGACGCTACAACTGTCATAATTGTGTAGTGGCACCTGGCCACGCCCACTTTGAATACAATGTAACCTCACTAGGTTACCTTCCACTGATCGGACATCCTGACTTTGACGACGAGTAGGATTCCTGTTACTGATACTAATTTGCTGAGTATCTTCATCCATATAGATTGGCATCCACCAGTGATTTAACAAGTACTGAAGTGCCTCCTGGACAAGGGTACAACCTCGATCATTTTCGCAACCTGCTTTACAGCTTTGATAGTCGTGTGATATTAAGAATCCGAGTCGGACCTGTTCAGCATGTAACTCTACCAGGTTGGTATTCATCACGCGAATGTCAAAGATTTGAACCATATTAATCTGATAGGACTTCCTATCATGGTAGTCTTGGATCCATCCAAGATCCATCTGACGCTGGAGGGCCTCCTGTATGAAAGAGCATCCCTGTTTGTTTACCGAGCAAATCAGACAAGAACTGTAATCGTGCCGCGACAGATTATGATACTGGCTTTGCCTTGAGTGCATTGCCACCAAGTTGACATACATTGCACGGATGTCGTGGTTTTGAATGACGTTGGAATTCGTATAGACCATGTTAACTCCACGAACTCGGTGCTCCTGGATCCATCCGAGATCCATCTGTTCCTGTAGGGCTGCTTGCACCACATAACATCCTTGATTGTTTTTAGAGCAGATATCACATTGATGATAATTATGAGGTGGCACATGGCCATATCCATTCTGTCTACGATGCATCTTAACCAGATTGGTTTTTAACAAGAGTACATCATGAATTTGGTAGACATTGTTAAATTCTTCCTCAATCAGATTGACTGCAGCCTTCTCGTGTTGCGGCAGCGGGTTCGTAAGAATGTTAGGATCCGTATCTTTGAAAGATAAGAGCCCACTCCTAACAAGCTTTTGCACATCGGACTTGAAATTGAGGCAAGTTTCTATGTTATGCCCCGATCCTCCTTGATGATAAGGTCACGTCTGATCCACCTTAAACCAAAAAGGCGGATTTTCTGGTACTGTAAGAGGAGACTTAGTCTAAATGTGCCCCTTAGCCAGTAGTAATGGAAACAGTTCTGCGTACGTCACGGGTATAGGATCAAACCCTGATGGTCGTGTTGTACGGTTGTTATTGTATGGATGACGAGCCTGCTGAAGAGGTTGTTGTGTCCTTTGCTGATCAGGTTGGCTCTGCGCGACCTGAGGTTGATACGTAGGAATAGGCGCAGGGCTGAGAGCAGGAATTACAGCTGCCACCGGTTGATAACGTCGTCTTTGCTTTTCGAGAGAGATATTCCAAATATCTTGCTCTTTTTTCTTAGGGAGAGCATTACCGTATTTTTTAGTACCGCTCGTCGATCCAGTGTCTTTTACCAAACGTCCTTCTCGGACGGCTTCCTCAAGACGTACACCCATGCCGACCATTTCGGTGAAATCACTGGGCGCACTGGCAACCATTCGGTCATAGTAAAATGAGCTTAAGGTCTTTAAGAAGATCTTTGTCATCTCTTTTTCCTCAAGAGGTGGACAAATTTGAGCGGCAATTTCATGCCACCTTTGAGCATACTCCTTAAAGATTTCCTTGTCCTTTTGCGACATTGATCTGAGTTGATCTCTGTCGGGTGCCATGTCCAAATTGTATTTGTATTGTTGGATGAAGGCAGTACCAAGATCTCTGAATGTGCTGATCGTAGTACGGTTTAAACCCATGTACCATTTGAGTGCGGCACCGGTTAAACTATCCTGAAAGTAGTGAATCAGTAGGTCCTAATTCTCCATCTGAGCTGACATTCACCGAGCGTACATCACCAGATGGCTCTGAGGGCAAGAGTTACCCTTATATTTTTCAAAGTCGGGCACTTGGAATTTGTGCGAGACTTTCACATTGGGGACTAAGCAGAGATCTGCGGCGTCCTTTTCGAATAGATCCTGACCGCGAATGGCTTGCAGTTCCTTCTGCATTTTCAGGAACTGCTCCTGGAATTCATCCATTCGGTCAAACATAGTTTCCTTTTTACCAGAAGGTATTGGTGGAATCTGTCCTTCTGAGACAGTATGCACCACAGGGGGTGGTACCGTGACTACGGCAGTGAGTCTTGGCGTTTCCTGAAGTTTGTAACCTTCAGGAGTCTTCAACATGCCCCTGGCATCTTTGCTTTCCCGAAGTTTGTAACCTTCAGGCCCAGCGGCTTCTGTTGTGATTCCCCGATCTTCAGTGATCGGCGGAACATATCCTTCCGGGATATAGTTAACAGGCATGCCCCAAGGACGATCTTTCGGTATTTGATACCTAGGATCATACTTCTTTATGATGGGCGTTGAGGTGATCTCGGAGATCACGGTTCTTTGTAGCTGAGCTTCTGCCATGGCTTGCATGTCGTTACGAAGCTTTCTCATATCCTCTCTCAGAGCGTCGATCTCTTCTTTCAACTCTCTGTTCTCTTCCTCAAGATCATCCATCTTTTTTTGACGATTGGCTCGAGTATTATACGAATGAGACAGTTTGACTCTAGAATCGAGACACAAACGTGAGATTCGTAAGGAAGAAGAATATGCTATGTGAGAATGATGAATGCAATGATTATATTAATTGTTCTTTGGTTTAATCAAAATAAACTTCGACAATTAGATTGCAAATATCAAACAGTGGGGAAACCCCTTTTTATTGAAATTCAAAGGATTACAGAAATGGAAATACAGTAGATTACAAAGTGCAGAAACAGAAACCTAAGCTAAAGGGTCCCGAGTCCTCTCTAAAGAGAAATCGGGTGCTGTTTCTAGTATCTTCCTTTTCTTTGACCGGGGCTCTTGGGCCGTTGTCGGGTTGTCATTCCTTTGCCAAGTGAAAGGAGTGAGCAAATTCCTTTGGTCGTCTTGATTCTCTACAGCATGTTGCTCCAAAATTTCAATCAAAGTGTCCTTCTCTTTCAGTAATTGTTGTATTTTGATGCACTCTACGTCGAGGGTGCGGTACTTGTTCTTCCAAGACCTCCTCTCCTTTTGGACTTTGTTGAGAGTAACCTGAAGCTTTTCAGTTTCCGTCATGAAGTACATGACAGATTCCCTCGGTGGAAGAATTCCGTAACGAGGATAAGGCATTTTTAGCTTGAGAGCTCTAGTTTGTACCCAATGGAGATAAGGCTCCACCGAGACACAGTCCGGTTTTCCTAGAGACTCTCATCCTTTCTTATGAACATGCTTCCAAGCATGCACTATTTCCATCTTTAGTGCTCTGTCGTTTTCTCCTTCTTTGAAGAAAAGACCTTCCAGATGAACACCCAGTGGGACATGTCTCATCGGGTATCCAAATTGACGGCGAACCAATACCGGATGGTAGTTGATTCCTCCTTTAGTTCCTATGAGGGGTACGTTGGGGAAGTTTCCGCAACGATCAATGATCCTGATTCCCTCATAAATCTTATTACACCAGTCTATATCAGAGTTGGTAAGAGACATGATCTTCTGCGACCAACGTAAGGCACTTTTACAATCCCAAAAAGCAGTAAACTTGGGCAAGTCGGAAATAAACCATTTATAAAGTAGAGGTACACAGCATGTGATCTCCCCTCCACTGTATAAATTTCCCAAGTGTACAGAATGATACGCATCTGCGAGCAAAGTCGGCACAGGGTTTCCAATGAGAAAAACCTTAATGGCGTTGATATCAACGAAGTTATTGATGTTGGGAAACAAAAATAATCCGTAGGTGAGCTAGACAAAGATGCTTTCAAAAGTAGTCCCGTTCCCTATACTAGCAAAGTACAGAGCTTTCTTTGTTAAGAACTGGGCTGACAAACCTTGGATGCCACCCTTGGTAGTTAGGTGAGTCCTAACCTCAGACTCGTTCAAATGAATTGCTCTTGCAATGGTCTGATTCTTTGGAATTTCTTCCAGTCCAGAAAATGGAGCTCGATCCGTAATGTGTAGATCGATCAGATGAGAATACTCCTCCAGCGTTGATGCTAGCTGGTAATCCGGGAATGTGAAACAGTGATAAATCGGATCGTAGAACTGAATGAGCGCATCCATGATTCCCTCAATCACATGGACTCTTAACAGAGGCAACAGACCTCCGTGTTTGGCTCTGAAAGACTCAGGGTTAGTGATCATCCTTGCTAACCTTCTCAAATCCTCTAGCTTTGGAACCTTGAAGGTGTACGTATGAGTTCTCCTTCTACCGAAATCCATTAGTGTAATCCTCTTCTCTGATATTTGCAATCACAGTCTTAGTTTAATTTGAAAAACAGAGAGACTAGAAGAGAAGTTTTTTGAATGTTTTAATGTTTTATTAAATGAATGCATGAATGTATCACACAAAAACATAGAAAAAACATGGGGTCAAAGGGTCATTGTCATGAAGTCAAGGCTCTACCCATCCCCAAAGGTTTATACTAGGGTGATTTTTGTACCTGTACTCATTATCATCAGCTCCTCCCAGGAAAGCAAAACAACAAGCGGATCGCCAGCGAGTTGTAGAGCAATCTTAGAGTAAATGCCATTCACCGAGAATAGATCACCAGCCTCAAATGAGGGTAGTATCGCGTAACAACTATTTTCGATAGTTTCCGCAGTATGAAAGGGTTTTGGCTCCTCAGCTTCTCAGACTTAACAACCGGCCCATTGGCTAAGAGAGTGAATGGGTTGCGTTGGTCAGCCTCCACTGAGGTTTATGGTTGACCCCATCGCCATCACTTATCTTAAGTGTATACTCAATCTTTCCACATACGGCATCACCCGTATTCCCATTAGCAGAAAAATAAACACATATTCAATTAGGAAAAGCAGTATATATATTTGTCTTAAACATCCTAGACCTTTAAAGCTAAGGATCCTAAGTTCCTAACAGAAATGGGTTCCCCGGCGGAAGCCCCAATCTGTGGTATACACAAGAGGTGAAAAGAAGACCGTGTCTAGATCTAACTTTAACCGGCCCCACGGTGGGCGCCATTTTTCTGTAGCGAGCGATTTTGGACGCGGTTCTTAAGCGATGGTCGCTCTCTGCGGTTGAGCTTAAAACTACGGGTCGATTCATTTTTTATCCTATTGTGAGCTGAATAAGGAAGGGAAATAGATGTCTCCAATTAACCCTGCTTTGCATACTGATTTTAAACAGCGGTCTGTTAAGTTACGAATGCTATCAATGTGGGGGGGCCTTTGTACTGGTTATTTGTATTTTCGCCAATACGGTTTCTCTCTTTTATCTAGGCAGAAGCTTTCTAGTGGGGAACAAGGATTAGGATGTTTAGGACTGATGTTTTTGAATTACTGCTTTTTGATTGATGGAGATATGGGATTTGGGTTTTTATTTAGTGTGCTCGCTAAGATCTTTTCTTTCGATCTTATGCCTACGTATTCCCGTTTACCGAAACAGGGAAATCAGAGCGTTCATAGTTCCTCCTATTCTATGGGAGGAAGTGGTTGTTTTGGGTGTCTTGTTCAAAGCCCAAGACGTGAAGCGAAAGGTGATTTGTATCTTGATCAAAGCCCAAGATGTGAAGCTGAAGAGTTTATTTGTATCTTGTTCAAAGCCCAAGATATGAAGCTAAAAGGTCTAACCTTAGAGATAATTTGTCATCTCTAAAGAAGGGGGTTGTATGTCACAACTGTTTTATATAGGAGAATTACTTTAACCGGGATACGCAGACCCTAGTAATGCCATAATTTTCTTTAAAGGGGATTTTAACCTGAAGGAGAAGACTTTAACTCAGTGTAGAGCAATGCTATCTTTCCTTAGGAATTTCTTATGCTAAAAGAGGGACAGTGGCATGGATGTAGATGATCCAGAGGCTTGCCGCTTACAGCGATTAGATGAAGGTGAAGGAGTTGTTGATGTTTGTGTACTGTGAATGAGGCACAGCTTTGATGCTAAAAGGTCGATTGGATCAACCAGTGGTTTTCTTATACAAAGCCTAAGAGGAGGCTAATATGTGTCTCGTACAAAGCCCGAGAGAGAGGCTAAAAAGGTTTTGACCCGACGAGGGAATCTTTTGGTATCTCGTATAAAGCCCGAGATGGAGGCGATTTGACTCAACAAGAGAGTTTCTTGTACCTCGTACAAAGCCCGAGATGGAGGCTGCTGTTTATTTGGCTCAATAAGAACCTTTTTGTATCTCGTATAAAGCCCGAGATGGAGGCGACAGGGGTTATTGACTGAACGAGGGAGTCTCTTATATGTCTCGTACAAAGCCCGAGAGAGAGGCTAAACGTTGTTTGACTCCGCTGAGGAGGATCATTGTACAAAGCCCAAGAGGAGGCTAACTTCACTGGAGAAGGATCATTATACAAAGCCTAAGAGGAGGCTATGGTAACTGTTTCAGTTAAGTGACAGGTCCAGTATACTGATTTTAAAGAGAAAATCAGTTCTTATATGAGCAATACTGTACTCAAGGATTTGATTCAAGGGTCCGGGTTATTCCTGTTCTTTAAGGAAGCGGGAAATCCGAAGGGTATTGAGACTGTGCAAGTCTACGGGTTTCCTTCCTATTTAACGAATGGGTCACTTGAGAATGTCTTTGAGACTCAAGGAAATTAGACTGTCCAAGTCTAGGGTTTTGTCTTTTGTATTATGCTTTGAGAAACAGTAGTAGACTCTATGAAAGGACTGTGCTATGAAGATGACTAGGTTCTGTTCCTATACCTCTAGGAGGTCGTCGGGATAATTTGTACGAAGCCCAAGAGGAGGCTGGAAACTTTTAAGAAGCCGAGGGGTCCTTGTACGAAGCCCAAGAGGAGGCTATCATTCCCAGAGGAATAGATCATTATATGAAGCCTAAGAGGAGGCTGTGAATACTTCTAAGAAGCTGATCGGTCCTTGTACTAAGCCCAAGAGGAGGCGGGGTTGCTTTTAGGAAGCCTGTGGGTCCTTGTATGATGCCCAAGAGGAGGCCGATGCTTTTAAGAAGCCCGTGGGTCCCCAAACCCCGAGAAATTCAAGGCAAGCTATTCACAAGGAATAGATCAAGTCAGGAAAGTTCGAGAATTTGGAAGAAACTCAAAGATGCCATTCACGGAGAAGACATTCATCTTTGGGGAGTAGAGTTTCTTGACAATTCCTAATGAGGACAGCCGAAGAGATGGTGATCCTATTGGGGATCTAGTTGTCTATTTCTACGAATAAACGAAATGGCGTCACCTAGTTCTAGACGTAGTTGTCGGGGAAACTCTAAATATCTATACTATTATTACACAGTTGATATGAGTTTATGAAAGAAGACTTACAGTGAAACAGCTCCACAATACAGTTATATGCATATGAAAGCGGTAAATGAAAGCAACAACCACTTACTCGGTTGTAGAGCTTCCATGCTGTTTGGTTCGTTGTTCAACAAAGAAAGATTGAAAACAACAATATATTCAAAATCAAAGGAGAAAGTGCTTTGAAAAAGAAAGATTTGGGGCTTACAGCTCAAGGAGAGGCCCAGGGTTTTATCAGTGAGTGCACTGTTGAATTTGTACAGAGGGACTTATACAAGTGACTGAGGCCCAAAAAGGTTTTCTGTACAAAGGGATGGGTCTTACACTCTCTCAAGAGGCCCAAAAAGTTTTAAAGAAAAAAAGAGTGGGGCTTATAACGTGAGGGTAGGCCCATATGATTTTTCCGTTTGAAATGGCGATCGCGCCGAGGTTTTCTTTTAACGCAGAGGGACTTATACAATAAGTGAGGCCCAAATGATTTTGGTTAAAAGGGGGTTGGGTCTTACACTCTAATAGAGGCCCAAGAGTTTTGAATGGGTCTTATAGCTCAAGGAGAGGCCCAAGGTTATTTTTCAAAAGGGCGACGATCGCGCCGTTTGTTTTTGACGGTATCGGGACTTATACAATATACTGAGGCCCAAAAATGACTTGGTCAAAAAAGGATTGGGTCTTACACTCTATTAGAGACCCAAGTGAATTTTAAGAAAAGAAATGGGTCTTACTACTCGAGGGTAGGCCCAAAAAGTTTTAAAGAAAAAGGGTGGGTCTTACTACACGAGGGTAGGCCCAAGTGGTTTTTCGTTTAAAATGTGGCGATCGCGCCGAGGTTTCCTTTTAACGCAGAGGAACTTATACAATAAGTGGGGTCCAAATAGTTTTTGGTTGAAAGGGGATTGGGTCTTACACTCTAATAGAGGCCCAAAGTGTTTTGAAAATCAATTTTGAAAGTTGAATCAAAAAATCCTAATTTTAATCTTTAAAAATAAATATTTAAAGAAAATCAAACAAAAATTCAAAATAAATTTGAATAATCCACTTATGATTTTGCTTAAGGTTTGGAAAAAATGAGGGATAATCACAAGGAATATTTAAACTCATTAGGTTTTGATTTTCAAAGTAAATATTCATTTTTAGAATGTTTAAAAACAATAAAAAATGAATTTATTCACAAAAATACTAATTATATTAAATAAATAATATAAATCTAATTTTTTGGTGGAATAAAATATTTCAACATTTTTGTGAATTGTTGCAAAAAGAACCAATAAAAAATGATAAAAATTGAAGGAGTTATTAATTTTTCAAATCATTAAAAATAATAATATGAAAAATAACAAAATGAAAAAGTGGTAAAAAGAAGTCTGGGGCGAGGGGGATTCGAACCCCAGACCTCTCGCTTGCCAATACTCACAAAACCAGCTGATGAACCGCTGGGGAGCAATGCCAATTCATTAATAACATGGCAAGTGAAAAATATATATCAAACTTGTTGGATTTTCTGAAGAATGGCGCCATGGCCATCTTCTTCCTCGAGCTCGTGCGTGAAGCACCATATCTCACTCATCTCTCAACCATTGGACATGATTCAAACACCAAACTCGTGCGTTTTTTCACAAGGAATAAGATGGCAATACCCAATTTTATTCATTTTCAGTGTGGAGTAAAATAATCATGATGAACACAGATGAACCTTAATTTGCAAAAGCAATCGTGCATGCATGGTTATGAGGTCTATGATCCAATTTCTTGAGGCAAAACAATCAACACATGATGGCGAGCAAATGGCAAAAATATCATGCGAGGAAATATGCATGGATCATGGAGTTTGAGTTTGAAGCTCACGTTGATGCAAGCTGAAATGAAACTTTGCCCAGATGGTGTTCCAGTAGTGAATTAATGATCCCTACAGCTTCAATGGATGTTATGGAGTATGTTGCAAGCTTTGGAACACTCTGAAACCTTCTGGATCAAGCTAGAGACCTCCACCTGCAAAACTGAAGCATAATGGCTTGGTTGAAGAGTGATTTTGAGCCTGGTGTGTTACAGTTGGTGTTTAAGTGTTTGGACACCTCAAATACATCATATGTGATGTGTTTGAGCAATTGGAATGCATTGATTGTGGCTGTAACTCAAAACCCGATAGTGGTTACTCAAAAACAAGAAAACTTGAGGTTTAAGAAAGAATGAGAGAAAGCAGTGCTGTAACTGGCTTTGGTGTGAGTTGAATGATCCATTGGGACCTATATTTATAGGTGATCAACTTTTGTTTTGGAGGAATAGTGAATGGCTGCTGGATCAGATCATATTTGCATGGATTGGCTTGGAGGATTTCTTCTAAAGCAAGGCAAGCTAGCCATTCCCAAGAGCAGGGCTATGCCTTGACCAAAACCACATTCCTCAGATTTTTTATTGTTGTTTAATCAGAGAAATTGACTGAGTAGGGTAGCTACCTTGACAATGCACTATTCCACATTAATGCACTTTGAATTCAAGGCAAAATGTGCCAAAGTGGATGAACTTCAAGTTGGAAGATTCCTTGGTCTTTTGACTCAGATTTATCAGTTGGATCAGTTGCATTGTGATTGGTTTGAACACAGGTGGCATAGTGATCCTTAGTCTTTGGCTCAAAATCGTGTGTGGCAAGCAAACATGCAAACTGATTTTTCCAAAACAGCTTGCAGCAGCATGACTTTGGGCAAGGATTTTTCTTGGCTCAAGTTGAATCAATTCATGATGTTGAGTTCTTTGAATTCTTGGCAACATATGCAACAACATTGATGTTTAACTTTGGACTTGATTCAGCTTGCAACTGTGTGAAAAAATCCCACAAGTTTTGGTGTTTCAACAAAATCTGTCTTGGACAGAATTTTTCTAAGTGTTGGAAAATGGTACATTTTCATGTTTTCACCCACTTTGGCTCACTCATAACTCAAAATCCATAATGAATTGGAGTTAGGCCTAGTTGAAGTTTTTGTAGAGGGTAATGAGATCTACAAATCAAGCTTTGGATGGAAAAAAAAGGCCTTGTGGTTTAGGAGTTATGGTCCTTCAAAGTTGGTACCTTTGTCACTTTATTTTTAACTTAGAAAATTTTCTAAGTTTTTATGGTTACCCCTTTTACAAGTTATCCAACTTTTCTTGATTTTTCTTGATGAATGATGATTCAAATAATACATAAACATCATTTTAGGGTTAACAATCCATTTTGGTGAAAAATCTCAAAAAGTCAAAGTTGACTTTTGTGCACAGTTGACTTTTTATCAGATGAATTCCAAACTGTGCAATTCTTCAGGAAATCATGTCCTTGACCTAAATCAAACTTGATGGACATGTTCCAAGGGTGTCATAGGGTGTATTGAGGTATGTCCTAGGGTTTAGGAGCATGTCTTGGTCAAAAGTCAAAGTTACAGTTGACTTTTCCCTTAAAACCCTAATTGTGGTGCAGATGAAAATGAGACTTGTTGCTCAAGCTTCTTGGATTAATCCATTGTTCCAAATGGATCAATATAGTTCATTAGAGACCCTCAAATCATGTCTTGAGGTCTTGGCTCTTGATTTGCCCTAAAAGTCAACTTAGGGGTGAATTAGGTCAAGAAACCCTAATTCCTGATTTTTAATGTATGCATCCCCTGAGGTCAAATTGACTTGACGATTGGGTCCATGAGGTTCCCTGGAGCATATTAGGTTATGTTTTGGATCATTGGCTTGTGCCTAGATGAAAATTTCCATCTGGAGGCCCTGGTCGATCAAAACCCTAATTTGGTGACACTGGCGATCTTGAGGCTTGATCCACCTAGAAGGGAGCAGCTTTGTGCTTAATCCTTAAAGTGGGAGTCCTTTTGGTCCATTGTGGATGTTTGAGAGGTTTAGACAAGTTGAAGATCATGTCATTCCTTGATTGATCCTTTGTCTAAGGTTCTGAGAGGGCTTAAAACCCTAATTTTGATTGTAGTGAATGCTCAACAACCCTTGAGGCATTTGATGAGGCATGATGGTTCATCCATATTGTGATGATGATTTGCACAATGATGGGAAATCTTAGTGGTCAAAATTTGGGGTATGACACGCTGCTGAAGTCTCTGAAGATGCAGAGTGCAGAGATTGTTTTAGCCAAAGGGGGAGATTGATAGTTCTTGGATTGGCTGGAATTTTGGTAAAACAAAGTAAATTCAATGTTGATGTCAAGGTGCTGATGTTGCAACATTGAAGTCTTAACACTGGGTTGTGTTAAGTAGTTAAGTGCTGAAGTTGGATGTCTGATGTCACATAGGTGATGTTGTAACATCAGACCTGCAGAATTAACAACAGTAGGATATGTTATTAGGGCACGCGTATTAGCTGGAATTGTGGAGAGTGGTTGACTCATTGGATGAGAATATCTTGGGATAGATATTTTCTGTTACATGGGAGATTTGATTGCAGGTCTGTTGCAGAATTAAAAGGTTGAAGATTTAAAAAGATTTTGGGGATAAAATCTGTTTTGAAGATTCAGTTTTAATTAACAAATCTGATCAAATATTGTGACAAGTCCAAGCCCAATTCAGGAGCTATATAAAGCGCACAAGACCAAAGGAAAAAGTACAGAAAACATTCAGAAGATCAAGAGCAGGAGGCTTAGTGTCTAGAGTTTGTTTAAAGTGCTTGTATTTACACTATTCTAGGGTTTGAATAGGTGTTGAGTTTCTGTCCTCTCTAAAGCTGTGAAGCAAAGAGAGTTGTGTGACTTGATCGAAGCTATGAAGTAAGATCAAGGGTACTCAAAGTGGTTTCTTTGAGTGTTTGTAAGGGATTGAGTGGTGTTCTCATACCTAAGTGGTTTCTTAGGTAGGAAGCCATTAGTAGAGTATAAGTTTAGGAGATTGTCAACGGGTTGTTGAGTCTGTAAATTATATCTACAAGTAGTGAATTCCATCCCTGGCTTGGTAGCCCCCATAGTAGGTTGGTTGTAACCAAACTGGGTCAACAATTCTTGGTGTTATTTTACTGTTATTACTGTCCATTGTGCAGAGTGTGTTGTTGTGACATCACTCCTTAACATCACACGTCTGATACCAGAATTTCAAGTTTGACTCAACAAGAGAGTCTTTTATACTCAACAAGAGAGTGAAAAGGTTAGCTCCGCTGGGGAGAATCATTGTACAAAGCCCAAGAGGAGACTATTATGATGGTGACTGTTTCAGTTTAGTGACAGGTCCAGTATATTGGATAAAAGAGAAAATCAGTTCTTATAAAGGGACTGATTTAAAGGTATTATTGTGCTTTGGGATTGATCAGAGGATCAGGGTTATTTCTTGTTCTTTAAGGAAATTTGAAATCCAAAGGGTATTGAGACTGTCCAAGTCTACTGGTGTTTTGAGAAATCGATTCTCGGGTAGTGAATGATCTTTGTATGATGCCCAAGAGAAGGCTGGTATGTTAAGGGATGAAGGTCAACCCATTAACTGGTCTGACACTTGACTCAGAAAGACAGCTCTAGCAAATTGATGACTAGGTTCTATTCCTATACCTGTAGAGATCTTTGGATCCATGTACTAAGCCCAAGAGAAGGCATGAGAGCTTTTAAGAAGCCGAAGGGTCCTTGTACAACGCCCAAGAGAAGGCGGAGATGCTTTTAGGAAGCCTGTGGGTCCCCAAACCCCGAGAAGTTTAAGACATACCATTCACCGAGAATAGATCAAGCCAGGAAAGTCCGAGAATTTGGAAGAAACTCAAGAGATGCCATTCACGGAGAAAAGATCATCTCTGCAGAGTAGAGTTTCTTTGACAATGTCTAAGGGTGACAGTCTGAGAAAGGGTTCACTGAGAATGCTTCCTTTCACGTCTCCATATTGTTTAACCCCAAGAGGAGGGAAGACTGTGTCTGGTAATCCTATGGGGATCTAGTTTTGTTTGTATTTAAGAGTGACCAACGGGGCTTTACCTATTGCTAGACGTAGTTGTCGGGGAAAACTCTAAATAACTATACTAGTATTACACAGTTGATATTTGATGAGTATATAAAAGTTTGTGAAAGAAGACTTACAGTGAGCAGCCCCACAATACAGTTATATATGTATATATATATATGAAAGCGGATAAAGAAAACGGGTAAACACTTACTCGGTTGTAGAGCTTCCATGCTATTTGGTTAGTTGTTCAACAAAGAAAGCTTTGATAACAATATTATATTCAAAATCAAAGGGGAAATTACTTTGAAAAGTTTATTGGGGCTTACAGCTCAAGGAGAGGCCCAAGGTTTTATCAGTGATTGCACTGTTATTTTGAAATTGTATATGGACTTATACAAGTGACTGAGGCCCAAAAAGGTTTTCAGTACAAAGGGATGGGTCTTACACTCTCTCAAGAGGCCCAAAGGTTTATTTTTACACAAGTGGTGGGGCTTACAGCTCAAGGAGAGACCCAAAAGTTTGTTTGAAAATGGCGATTGCGCCAAGGTTTTTGAAAGCACAGTGGGTCTTATACAATGACTAAGGCCCAAAATATTTTGGTTTCAAAAAATGGGTTGGGTCTTACACTCTATTAGAGGCCCAAATGATTTTGAATGGGTCTTATAGCTCGAGGAGAGGCCTAAATGATTTTGTTTGAAAAATGATGATCGCGCCGAGATTTCTTTAACGTATTGGGACTTATACAATGCACTGAGGCCCAAAATAGTTTTGGTTAAAAGGGGGTTGGGTCTTACACTCTATTAGAGGCCCAAAGATTTATTTTTGTACAAGTGATGGGGCTTACAGCTCAAGGAGAGGCCCATGGGTTTTTGTCAAAAAGGCGACGATCGCGCCGAAATTTTTGACGGTATCGGGACTTATACAATACACTGAGGCCCAAATTATTTTGGTTTCTAAGAGGGATTGGGTCTAACACTCTATTAGAGGCCCAAATGATTTGAAAAAGTTTGATGAGGGTGTCATACCCCAAATTTGTCCTACCTGTGTATAAGTGACCTCTGTACATCCTTTTTCTTCTAAACCACTTTTAAATCCAAATATCTGTTTTTGAACCACTTCCATATCCATTGTGATTTCATCTCATTATCCAACATAAATATCCATTCATTTTATAAATATCCATTCCCGTAACCATTTTGTTATTTACCCATTTTTCAATCCAATTTTTCATTCGACTATCCATTTTCATTATCCATTTTACTAAATAGTCCAAATAACCATTTCTCTTAATATCCATTTAATTCAATTCAATTTTCAATTCAATTCATTTTTCAACCTCATTTAAATTCATGCTACAAAAATCCCAAAAGTCCATGTTTAATTTAATATTAATTTTAACCTCATTTTATTATCCAATTCTTTGAGTCAATTTCAAAACCAACTTTCTATCCAAAATCCATTTTCTAATATCTTGTTTTAATCCATTTCATTTTCAAACAATTTTCCATTTTTAGTCCATCCGATTTTTATTTTCAATAACCACTTTCTAAATCCATTTCTCATTATCCCAATCTCCATTCATTTCTATTTCATATCTGTCCATATTTCAATTGGCCATTTTGTCATTATCCCATCCATAATCTAAAAATAAAAAGGCCCATTCAAAACATAGTAAAGTCCAAAGAAAAGTAGTACAAAAAAAGACCAAACAAATTGGAGAGGTTGTCAACACAGTCCAATATCATCTCCATGTTACAAGCCCATGCAAGGTACAGCCTGCTACTTAGACCCTGCACACAACCAAACAAAATTCTGCTATGAACTGTACCAGCTACGTCTCAGTATGCTACCACATCTACCACAAAGCCACACACCTCCACGCGCGACCAAAACTGCACACAAACCTGAATATTGAAAAAGACACAACATCAACAACAACTGTACCAAAACTTCATTAGCAAATTTTGAATTTAAAATAAGAACAGAAACCACAAAAGAGGAGGGGATATAAAAGAGAGCAAAAGGGAAAGAAAAAAAACGAATTCAAACCTTCAGTTTCATACCATCACTGTCTTCCACCATTTGCTCGACTTCGGTCTCCAAACTCAAACTCACGCCACCCTACCTCACATCGTCGGCGCCGATTAACCCCTCTCTCTAACCTCATCTCTATTCTTCAGCTGTACACACAAAAAAAAACCTCCCTTCAATATACTTCCTCCAACATTCTTCATCAAAGGATAAGTATACACACACTGTGTGAAAAAGAACCGGAAAAAAAGAGATTCTAAAAATCATGAGAAAAAACTCACCATAGAACGCCCTGCTCACCAAATGAAAATCCTTCAAAACCACTCTTCAGCCTCTTCTAACTTCAGGTACCACGCTCAACAACCCAAACAGAAACCAACCATCATCACCTTCAACCGTTCAAATCCATACAAACCCAAAACCCAACTCTGAGCAACCCTCTAAAACCACTTTCAATCTTCAACGACTCCGAGAACAACGTGTCATCACCTTCAAGCTTTTCCTCACAAACCGAGCTCACGACGCGTAACTCAAATCCGACGAGGAAAGCAAAACCACCGTTGGTTCTCAACGGCGCAACTTCTATTCATTACTCTTCATCATCTTCCATTAAACCTTCAGATCGCTCAAACCAAACCCTTCCTCCATTCTCAACCCAACCACACGCTTCACCTTCTTCAAACAGTAACCTTGACCCCAATAATTTCTCCAACCGCGACTCCTCCTTCAACATTGAATGAACTGAAATTGTTTCTTCTCAAACCCATTCTCAAATCCTCACACAACCAGATCTGGATTTGACTCAGAACTAGAATAGAAAAGATTAGAAGAAGAAGAAGAAGAGATCGAAGGAAGGAGATTTGATGAAATCAAAACAACAAACCAACCCAAATCGGAAGTGAACCAGAAAAAAAAAGAGATTTGTTGAGGGAAACGGAATCGCGAAGAGAAAGGTCGAGTTGCGCCGATGATGGTGTTCTCCGATTCACTTTGTTTCTTCTGGTTGTGGGCGTGATGACGAACACGTGTGAAGAGATGTCAAACCATTTCATCTTGATATCGTGGCCTGGGGATTTGTTTCCTTCTTCCTTGACTTGTTAAATTTCTTATTTTTTTATTTTTAATTCTAATTCATTCTGACCAGTTTTTTTTATTTTGTTTCATTGTGTGGGTTTGTGGGTTTGCAAGCCCATATAAACTCATTATCACCACCCTTGTTTTATTCGTCCGCGCCCCTGGTTGTGAAAAGGTGATGGGCCTTTGAGCCCAAATGATCCTCATATGGTTTTTTTTTTTATTATTTTGTTTTTATTATTGGGTTAATTATTTTTTTATTACTAGATTTTAATTTTAGTATTTTCTTTAAGATTTATACTTTAATTAATTTGATTTAGAATTTATATTAATTATATTTTGATATTTAGATTTTTGGTCTATGTTGACAACTTTGATTAGATTTTTTTTGGTAATTCTTGTTAACGTTTTGATTCTCTTGATTAGCACTTTTGGTTTTGGGCTAATTTGATCTTGGATGTGGATTTTTGACGTTGGACACTTGAGGGTTAATCGGATGGATAGTCGCGAAACTCCTAACAATTCTTGAGCTTTTTGCGCGCATCGAAGAGGCAACGGAATTTCTCCGTTAGGTACCCCTAGAATCTCGATTTTATCTTCCATGCCTCATTCTAGGATTGTATCCATATTAGAAGCATATTTCTTCCCCATTTTATTCATGATCTTTAGATGAGGTGTATGATCTTCTCTTGTAGATTTTTATGCCTTGATTATATTATGCCTATTCAAATCAAAATACTTTTCAACTAATATTTGGACTTCGTGTCAATCATTTTCATACCTTGTAAGTCGATCGTTTTCACGATCGCAATCGACCTCACTTTGCCTCCTCTTGGGCCTTATGCAACGATTACCCATTTTATTCTGATTTGAATGCATGTATGTGATTGGTTTATGTTTAATCATGGCCTAATTAATTCCATAAGATTAAAATCAACCCTTTTTATAAGAGTGAAACAAACTTGATCCAACATCAAGTATTTTCCAAATAAATTCAATCAATTCAATCCTAAGCATTTACTTGATCCATATATCAAGTATTTCCAACCTTCACTTCACAGCATAACTTCCTTTCCTTCCATTTCTTAACCTCCTCATACGTAAAGTAAAACCTCGATCCAACGTCGAGTGCTTTTCTCAAATCAAACCAACATACGTAATAATACTTAAACATTTTCATAAAGGTGAAAAAGAGGGGGACTAAGTCTTTGGTCTTTCTCTTCAATTGCTTGGGTGCGAGTTTCCTTACTCGTGTGTGGGCAATTGACGCCTTTAAAATACATATATTCTGATAACACTCAAACTCCTTTTCTTAATCAATCATCAATACATTTAATCGTACTTAAAGATCATTTATTAAAAGGTGAAAAGGAGGGGGATCAAGTCTTTGGTCTTTCTCTTCAATTGTTTGGGTGCGAGTTTTCTTACTCGTATGTAGACAATTGACGCCTCTAAAAAACTTAAACCTTAACTTCTCAATTGTTTGGGTGCGAGTTCTCTTACTCGTGTGTGGACAATTGACGACTTTAAAACACGCGAACTCGACAAAAGTTCAAATCTTTTCAAATCAAATTATCAAAACACTTAATCATATATTTAAACACAATTTCCTAAAAGGTGATGTGAGGGGGGCCAAGTCTTTGACCTTTCTCTTCAATTGTTTGGGTGTGAGTTATCTTACTCGTGTGTGAACAATTGGCACTTCTAAAAGACATAAACCTTAATTCGTCGATTGCTTGTGTGCGAGTTCTCTTACTCGTGTATGAGCAATCGTCAGCAATTGCTTGGGTGCGAGTTCTCTTACTCGTGTGTGAGCAATTGTCACTTCTAATATCCGATACGATCAAAATTATCCTTTCCTCGCCTCCGTGCGACTGAAACCTTAAAACACGTCCAAATATAACTCTTTTTCTCAATCAAATCTTAACACACTTAATCCAAATCAAACAACTTTTCACAAAAAGAACATTGTTTAGTCCATTCTCTCGCGCATATGAACTAGTGCTTCAGCCTCCCATGACGAGCCGACAAGCCAACGTTTAGCAGTTAGAATGCGAATTAAACTCTCGTTCGTCTAAAAAACACAAACCAATCATAGTCCCCCAAACTACGAATGCTCTGACTTTCCCATTGCACGAGGGAATACGTAGGCCCGAGGATCTCAATCCTTGCCGAGCACACTAATAAAAAACCACCCATTTTCCCCCTTAAAAATTAATCCTTTTACCTTAGAAGATAACAAACAAACCTAGTTAACTATTTCATGAATCGAATCAAGAGGTTCCCGTTGAGTACAACGGACGTAGAGGGTGCTAATACCTTCCCTCTTATCTCCCTTTAAAGGTTTTCTCGATATTTTCCATTCCCTCTTTTGGGATAAATAAAGTTCGGTGGCGACTCTGTTTCAAACAGTTTTTTCCGCGTCCATCGCGAGGATCGTATTTTTCGAGGTACGACAGATGGCGACTCTGCTGGGGAAAGGATTGCCCTATGCTAGAGAGAGTTAAGCCTAACTTGACTCAATTCGTGAGTGTTAGATCCGCTTGTTTGCTTATATTCTCTTGTTTGTTTGCTTTCTTGCTTAATTATTATCTATTATCTTGATTATCTTTATTATATCTTGTTATTATTGTCTTGTGACACTGTGGGAATTCTCTGATCATTGGTGCTCTGCGAGATGGCTCTACACCCGAGTCCGAGCATAACCCTAGGATTAGGATAGCGGTTGTGTAGTGGAGGCTTGCGTGGTCCCTTCCGCGTGAGCCAAAGCAAAGACCCCGCTTGGAGTAGATTCCCTTGGAAATGTTTTCGAGCCTGAATCGTCGATCCCAAGGACCATTAACCCATTTATCCATAGTGGTTGGTAGTGTTAACACTTTGTGGGTTAATGTGAATGCCACAATCAGATGAGATCCCTCGAACGTATTACTTCCTGACAGTAATATTTTCGACCTCGATCTAGGATTCTGAGAACTCTACTTAGAACCCGTGTGTCGATGGTTGTGTAGTGGGCGCCTCCGAGGAGTCTTTCTCGTGGGGAAGAAATGAAGACCTCACCTAAACGAGATCCTTTCAAGGATATTATTGTAATACCCCAAAATTTGCTCTCCCTTTTTGCATCATAGCATAGCATTATCATTTACAATATCATATCCATCTCATTAGCATTGCATTGCATTTAACATAGAAAAATAAAGCATAGCATCCCTCTTACCATCAGGGCATGTGATCAGGGGAAAGGTGGACAATCAAGGGATCATTCAAAGCACAAAAAGGTCAATCAAGTTGCCTCAAGGCAAGCCAAGAATCTCTCATGTCTCATATTATCTCAATTGACCATCCAATACCTCAAGAAAGTGAGATTCAATAGGAGATTGAAACAATGCATACTTCATCATGCAAGAGGTTCAAAAAACTAAAGGAAAACCCTCAAAAGAGATAGCTCATTGATTCAAAGTCATCCTCAAGTGGCATATCTCATCATCTTTTAAGAGGATACACAACATACTCTGAGGAATTTGAAATTGAAGACTGCATTTTTTCCTCCTAACCAGAGGGGGTCAAAACTAGGGTCTCCAATTAAATCAGGTTATCTCTGATTTTTTGGATAAAACTTGGTGTCATGGTATTCTACATGTCCTTAAGTGTATGTGTGTGGAAGATTTCCTCTCAATTGGTTTTAGAAGTGGTTCAATTGGAAGAAAGATAAAAAATCAGGGAATTCGGGGCCAAGTCAAATAATCAGAGGAAAAAGTCAACTCTTGACTTTTTGAGGCCAAATTCATGAAATTCATGTTACATGTGACCAAGGTACAAAATTTGATCAAGAAACTCCAAAGGGATCACGAAAAATCAAGAAATTGCAAAACTGCCAAAAATAGAAATTTTGGAGTTTCCAAAAATAGTAAATTTTGGCCATTTTGCACCAAACTTTGAACCAAGGCCATTCAAAATTGAGGCATCAAATAAATATTCCACCAGGCCACAACAAAAGATCTTGTTTCAAGCTTCAAATCCATATAAAGAACAGCTCCATTGGATAAAAATTGAGTGAGATATGATTGATCAAAGTTTGAGCAAAGTAGGTCCAAAATCAGGCCATGACCAAGTCTTGCCAGGCCCATGGGCCATCATTTTTACAAACACTTGGTGGGCCAAATGTCAAGCTTAATTTATCATGGATGGAAGCTCCAAACGAAAAAATGTTGAACATAAAAGTTGTTCATCTCAAGGTCCTCTTCAACTTTGATGTTTGACATTTTTCCATTTGAGCAAGTTATGATGGAGTTATGACAGTCCCAAGTTGACTTGTTCATGCTGAATTTTCCAAGTCAGATTGCCATGCCACCCTACCAACTTGCCACGCCCATGCACCAGTTCTGAACTATGATGTTTGGAGTCATTTTACACTATCCTACAAGCCTCAATTCAATTCAATTTCAACATCAAAATTATTCTCCTATATCTACTCTTTCATTTGCCACAAAAATTACACATTTTCATTCAATAAAGTGAGAGAATTTCATCATCAAACTTGCTTGTTTTAATTGATTTTATGCTGCTATAAAAACAGAAAAATAACATTATTGTTGTGGTTAATTCAAATACTCATACATGCTACACACCAGTCCACATTCCATTTCATTAAACTAAAAATTCCTTTACATCACCACCCTCCATTTTAAACCCCACCATACACTTCATAAACTCACCCACACCATAATAAATTTTCCTAACTCACCTCTAACTGTCATGACTCAGTTAGTTAGAACCCACTCAGTTAACCCAACTCTAACTCACTTAACTCACTCAGTTTACCATGGTTAATCACACTAAACCCTAACTATATAAACAAATACACACACAATTTCAATCCTCTCTCTCATTTTTCCACATTTCTCAGAATTCATTCTCAATCATTCTCTCAATTTTCTCTCTAATCTCACACATTCCTCACACTTTTCATCACAATTTCTCAAGAAATCTCAAATTTCTCTTTCACTCTCAAGAATTCAGATTCAGATTTCTCTCTCGTTTCTTCATCATTTTCGAAGATCTTTGAAGCAGAATCATCTCCATAATCTCCTCTTTCTACTGTATGCATTAGATTCGATTGAATCCACCATCGAAAAATCGCAAGTTTCACTCATCACTTCCAATTTCTACTCCAAGCAACTATTGAATCTATTTTCGCCTTTATTTGGCATAAAGTGTTTATTTGAAGATCTTGCAGGAAGTTTTCGGATTTCTAAAACAAAAAAATTGCATCACACAAGGTTAGAGATCTTGAAACTTTTTCTTTAGTTCATCATAATTTTAGAAATTTACATGTGAAATTAGTACTCATGCATTGCATCTGGAAGTCCTGAAATGATGGCACACCACTGTTGTTTAATTTGAAGTTTATGTGATTTTGTGATTTTTGTGAATTCCATGTTGAAATGTGTCACTTTTGTGCCATTGTTATTGATGTTAGAATGATCTTTTGGTGATTTAATTGGTATATTCATGATCTACGAAGTCTGGGCTTCAGTTTGGTATCTTATTTTGTTAATTTTCATCAAGAAATAAGGGAGTTATGTGGTGTAGAAGTTTGGAAGAAATGCTGCATTTTTAGAAATTCTGCACTTGTTGCATGAATTAATTATGCAGAAAATGAGGTGTCAATGTTTTATTGGTGGTGTTCTTCCACTCTAATGATTAGATAATGATTAGATAATGATGGAATAATGATTAGAAAGAGAGAGAGGACAAGTGGCGCAATTCGGTTGGTGCTTGATGTCACTTTTCGGCGGACCAATAGAATAATAGCAGCACATTAATGACTTTCATCAGCCCTCACATGCTGAATTTTGTTATTCCTTCAGCTTGTTCGCGTGTGGGAGTGTCCACGTTAGGTTGGGTGTGCGTGCGTTTTGAGCCTTTATGTGATCGTCACGCATGATCATGCGTATGAGATGGAGTCCGCATGCTAGCTAAAATAAACACCACCACATGCGATTTTCTGGTTTTAATGAATTACTATTTGCTTTCTGCACCCTTTCTTTTTTAGGACCATGTTTTTACACTAGAGAAATTACTATGGTTACACCCCCTTGCCAATTCTCTTGCATTTTATTTTTCATTTCGTGCATGTTTCATTTTTAATTTTTAAAATTACCAAACGACATTATAAAATTCTGATAAAATTCATGAAAGTTACCAAGACATTTAGGAAATTTGTGATATTTTTATTTCGTGACTTTATTACATTTTTACCCCTATTCCATAATTTTCTTTGAATTTCCATTTGTATGCATACCAAATATGATACATGAATTTGTGGAATTTTGTTCTTGCTCATTACAAACTGTTTTGACCTGATTCTTTTTGCATTGATTCACTAATACATTGAAGTGTGTTATATGATTTTTGTTTGATTTTTTAAATCACTTTATGACATGTTTTGATACTTGTTTTTGCACCATTTTGCATGACATTTTAATTTGACCTAATGCATTGTTTGAAGTCATTTTGCTTTGAATTTTGACATGCTATCTTGATGTATGATTTACTTCTGACTTAGGCATTCCAATACCATGCTTTCATAATTTTCATAAGTCCATTTGATTTTTGTTTGATGCATTGCATTTGAAGTATAATAACATGTCATATCATTCTAATTCTAGTGCATGTTTGCATGATTTCTTTTGTGCATATTTGTATGAGCATTTGCATATTTTTTATGAGCCATGCATGTGATATTATAGGTCATTTGTATGATATTATAGGTCACCTTTGATTGCATTATAAGTCACTTTGGTTTGCATTTACATTTGACATGAGTTTGTGCATTCTAAATTGAATTATGACTTGTTTTCATCTCTCACTTCTTCTTATGCTATATGTGATTCATGTTTGCATTTTGGTGTACCATTTCCTTCATGCCATTTGCATCTCATGTATAATATGCTACTGCCCATGTGCATTCATTAACCATCTCACATGTTATGCATTTATAATATGTCATTTTGTGCATTTAATTGAACATGTTTCACTTCTCTTTTCTTCTACTTCATCTTATCTCTTCCACTTGCACTCTTCTATTCTTGAATTACATGATGGTTCATATGCTTTGTAAGACCTTTGTGAATTGAATTTAATTCTGACCTTGACTTTATATGAAGTATAAATGCATGATCACTTTGCGTTTCCACCTATTCTTCATCTATTTCTTCTATGGTTCACTTCTTTAATGTTTAGGACATTACTTGTACATAGTTGATGTGTGTTTGATGTCTTAATATTAGAGAGTACTCTTATTGTTTAAATTCTGACTTTGATTAGTTTGTATCTCTTAGGATCCTATTTCTTTGGTTCTTAATTGATTTGATCATCACTTGTTGTTTTTTCCTTTATTTCATACTTGTAAATATTGTGGACTAACATTTTTCATGTAGGTGCATGGTAAGTAAGTGTGGGGACATAGTTCCACATACACTTCTCTCCCTCATCTTTTCTTATCTCTTTTAAATAATTCAATTTGTGTTTGATAAGCATTTACATGCTTTCCTTGAATAATTCTTCTCCATCCCTCTTTAAGATCAACTTAACTTCCATTTTGGAAGTAAGTTGTTTCTTTTGCTTTTCTTCTTCTTTCTTTAAGGAGTGGGTTTCTTAAACCCCATTAACCATAGGACCTCCAAGCATGCTAACACTAGGGTGTGTCTTAGTCTTCCCTTAGTTTTCACCTTTACCTCTCTCTTGAGTCTCTTCTCTCTCATCTCATAATAAAAGTAAAAAAATACTTAATAAAGGCATAACAAATATTGTATTTAGGCCTTTCATGTGGGAACAAGGAGGTGAGGGGTCTTCTCTCGTTTCTTTGGGAGAATGTTTAGCATACGTACCGTCTGGGGACGATGTGCGAGGCATTCAATCTCACATGAGGGACTTAAATACAATACTTGTTACAAAACACAAAAACATTCAAAACACTTCTTTTCTAATAAACTTCAAACAAACAACAATTCTATTCTCATCTTCTTCACTCATTCCTTAAGGATGCGTCATTTCCGTTCTACCGCAAACAGGTAACGCCTAAGTCTCCCTACAGCGAGCTGCAACACCTAAATTGCTAGGACGCGAGCGTTGACGTATTCCACTAAAAAAAAACACAAACAATCCGTCCCTAGGTGAGGGGAACTACGTCGCTCTGATTCTCATGATCCCGATGAGATACGTAGGCAGTGGGGTAGGGCCCATTCGAGCACTTCTTTTATTTTCCCTACATTTGTTCCATTTCTTTTCCATTCCTTTCCCAATATCCTTTTCTTACACCCTTTGATCGAGCAAGCAAGCGTGGATCCCATCGGGTACGATGGACGCGAGGGGGTGCTAATACCTTCCTCTCGCGTAACCGACTCCCTTACCCTTTCTCTTGGTCGCGAGACCATGCTTTTCCTTCCCTTCAGGTTTATGCGATGTTTCCTTTCCCTCTCCTGGGATAAATACACATTGCTGGCGACTCTGTTTGGTGCCACTTTCGCGTTTGTACCAGGATGAAAATCCCGGGAGCGACAGCTGGCGACTCTGCTGGGGACAGATTGACCTCCTGCTGGTCCATCCCTAAGCGAGTCAATCCTAGCGCTTGTCTGTTTTTCTTTCATTGGTTATTTACTGTTGTGCTATATTTACCGTTTTATTGTATGGTTATTTACTGCTTTACTGTACATTACTGTATTTATTGCATTTACTGCATTACATATCATTATTGTGCTGGACTGTGCTGTTGTTTTCTGTTTGGCGAGCGGGGTGTTCTGAGAGATAAGCTCACTACCCAGGCTTGAGTACACACATAGGTATTAGAGTGGATAGTCATGACGCTTGCGTGGTGGTGACCACGTATTGTTGTTCATGAGACCCACAACCAGACGAGGTTCTATCAGGAGCTTTCTGCTACTGCATGTTATGCAGGCCAGTAGTTATTCTCTTGAGGAACTGTCGACTCTGGCGACCATTCCCGAGAACTCAGTTGCGGCACTCCTCCCAAGATGTGACAGTGGCAGACCACATTCCGTGGCAAACCCATTGCACATTCTCGATCCGAGGACCCAATGCTGGGAACTCGCTATAGGATATCTTTTTTGAAAGAGAATCAGTGGAGGCACTCCTCGATTGGCGATAGTACTGTACCCCGAGGGATGAATGTACTATTACTTCTCGACCTCAGTGCCAGAAGCTGAGGACCTTTCGTTTTGGAGAATCAGTTGAGGCCTCCTCGTTGATGATGATGCCAAACCAGAAATGGTGAACGTATCATCATTTCTCGACCTGAGAGCCCGGGATACTGAACATCCTAGTACCCACATGTGAGAGGGGCGGGTTGTTTACAGGTTTGCAGGTAACCGTGACCTTCGACATACCCAATATTCTGGATGTCCTATCAGTGTGGACTTATCAGCCTGGTATTCTGGTGTTTTGAGCATCCGGTATTCTGGTACTTTGATCATCCGGTATTCTGGTTATTCTGGTATTCCGGTATTTTCTTCAGAGCAGACCTATGAGCTTATTCAGCCATCAGAACAGCAGTTATACAGATTATATGGAAGCTTTGATCCCATGTCTGCTGCATCTGCATCATCATTTCCGCATACATGTTCTTGTATTTCCAAGGTATATTAATTTTGAGACTTGCCACTGGGCATTTCCATCCACTTATTATGTTTCTTCTAAAAAAAAAAATTTTATGAATCAAAACATAATGATCCCTTGGAAATATTCGAACATGACATTCTACATTGCATTCTCATACTCATATGCATAACAGGTGTTCTGGAGCGGATTTCTCATTCTGACTGGGCATTCTCTTCAGAAACGGCCAACTTGACTTCTCCCACCACCCAACTCATAACGATCAGAGGGTATTTATGAAACAAATCCGAGCGAAAGTGACTGAGAGAAGGGCCCAGGTGGGGCATTTTATGGTGGACATTCAAGCATTGTCCCAAGGTCAGAAACTGCTGAGAGAAGAAGTCAACTGGGTGAAGTCTCAGATGGGTCCGCTTACAGAAATCCAGAATGCGGTGTTAAGGAAACAAAGCAATCCTCATCCCTGGTGAGGGGAACTACGTCGCTCTGATTCTTCATTAGCCAATGGAGATACGTAGGCAGGAGATCGTGCGAGATCTTTGCGAGCAACCTTATCTATCAACCTTATTTATCAATTTCTTTCCTCCAGATATCTCTTGTCAGCTTCCAACTCCATCTCCCCAAGAGAGTCCTAGAGGCAGAGCATATGGACAAAGGCCAGAACAACTGGAGAAGAAGTTTGATCCTATTCCGATGTCGTACGCGCAACGGGTTTCCTCATTTGCTCAAACTCAAACTGGTTGAGCTAGTCGCATCAGGATCATCTTTGACAAAGCTTCCTTTGGGGTTTCAATGCCAAATGCCGGGTATGACTACAATTCTGGGACACCCGACCATTTAATTGACGATTGCAAGTCTTTCAGAGGTAAAGGTAAAGACAAGGTGCAGAACTTGATTGACTCAAAGGTTATCACACCAGACGGGTGGCCCATAAATTGAACTTTTTTCATCAGATTGAGCACCCAGTTTGCAAAGACATCTTCAAAATCAATAAGTCCAGACGGAGTCAAGCCTCCTCAACAAGGACAATCATTTAGCTTCTTTACTGCATTTGCATATGTAGCTTTTATTTGTTTGTTTAAACATTGTTTGCATGTAAGAGTTTGTTTGTTTTTTTGAATGACAATCATAATACAATACGCATGTTTTTCCTGAAGTAATCCATTCGTATTCACTCATAAGTTTGCATATGTGCATTGCGATACCAACTGTCGTGCTAAACTCTTGAGGGAGGATGATGATTTGAGAATGCAAAATCTCTAATTGTGTGCTTTTGAATAGAACCCTGTTGAGGATGTACAGGCATTGATTCAAATCCCCAAACATTGGAGATATAAGGGAGATAGACCCTCGTTAACCCCTTTGAGCCTTGAAGTAGGAGTTTCTTTTCGTACGAAAAAACCCTCACATTTAACCCAGGGGCAGGGTAGGCGTCAGTTAATTTGACCAAGCATTCAAATTTCAAAAGGAGTGTGCATCTGAGGATCCATTACCTTCTATTCCACCGTCAAGAGGGCAAGAGATGTGAAACCACAATGGTTATCCATCAACAATCAAAGAGTGAGGCAGTCACGACCTTTCCAATCAAGTCAAGACAAGCCAGTGTCACACGATTTGTTCAAGAAAAAAGGAAAAAGAATAAAAAAAATGAAAAAAGTCCGCTAAGTTGAAACTTGAAAACAAGCAACTTAGGCAAAAGTTAGGGCATCCCGCTGGACTCTGAAATTAAAGATTCAAAAGAATCAGTCCAGGCAAAAATTAGGGATCAAAAAGCAAAAGAATGTGAAAGCGAAAAACAAAAGGATTACAAAAGAAAATCCTCGAGCAAGAACAAAGTCGTGTGACTATGGACAAAAGACAAAGGGGTGACTGTCAATCCAAAGCCTCATTAGGTGTCAAACCATCAGTATCATGGTTTCCTTAAAGATCACAAAATATTTTTGAGAGGTGAACGCTTGGGCAAATTAACTGAACGTAGGACTGGAGAACATCACGAAGAGTGGGTGGGCACCAATAAAATTTGAGCCTTAAATCCTTTTTTTTCTCAAAACCGTGAACCAGGCCACGATACAACCCTCAAAAGTCCTAATTGAAACAGGGTTATTTCGAAAGCATACTACCAAGAGATAGCGTTCCTGACTCCTATGAGTTGTGCTAAGAGATCTTTGTTGGTGTTGCATGTGCATTGCATTCTTTCATTCAAAAAGTTAATGTCGTATCCTAACCCGTGATTCGCTCACAAAAGGGTTTGCGACATCTTTTCAGTAAAACTTCAAGATTAACATGTGTGTTGTATTAGAATTTTCATTCTCAGAATAAAACATTTTCTACTTGCATACATTTGTTTGACATCAAAAGAAGTTTACATATAGAAATTCAGTCCGAAAGCTTAATCTTGCCGAGTTGAGAATCCTGAAACTCCCAAAGGGCAGCCACATCCAGTGTTACTTCCTCAGGAAAATTTGTTGAGCAGGAGCTTTCCCAACAAATTGTGCTAAGACGTAGTCAATCCGGGGCAATCACGTCGAACCATCTCTTTAAGGTGTAGCCAATCTGAGCCAATCACGTCGAGAAATCTCTTCAAAGTTCAGCCAAACTGGGGCAAAACCACTTCAAGGTTCATACTAGGGCAGGTTATCCCAAGGGTATCAGAAGGTAGTCCGTCTAGACGGCTAATCAGCCTATCCAGGGTTCAGAATACTGAGGCAGAATATCTCACGGTGGTATGAGATTGTTCATAAATCTTCGCAAGGCGAAATCCTCTATAGACCATACAATCTGAAGCAGCTAATTCGAGATCCGACGAATCTCTCCAAGAGTTTGAAGACACTGAAGCATTGAGCTTGCCAAGTCTTCTGTAAAATCCTCTTGAGATGACTTCTTCTAAGTAATCCATGCGATCCGAGGCAGTTACGTCGAGATCTGACGAATCTCTCCAAGAGTTTGAAGACATTGAGGCATTTTGGATGTCAAGTCTTCTGTAAAATCCTCTTGAGGCAACTTCTTTCTGGTGGACTGTGATGGTCTGGGGCAAGTGGAAAATTGTAAGAACTGTTGTTCACGCATATGCAGTCAATCAGCCAAAAGGCTTGAAACAAAGGGGCATTCCAACCCAAGGCATTTGTGGTCCCCCGTCTTTAGCAGGCTTCATTAATAACGCTCCCAGCAAGAGATGCATCAAAACCTTTCTCCCCAACAAGTGGTGGTTCAGAGTTAGATTCTCTCTGTTGCAGAAGTCATATCCAGCACGGGGCATACGTGCATATCCTTTGCTTGCAGGTAGCAGCCTCATACTAGGCTCAAAGGCAAAATTGAAGCCTTTGCGAGATCACGGGATCATGTCTTCTAGACGAGCAATCACTTATCCCCACGCAGAAGATTCAGTTAATCTGGGGCAATCGTGTTCAGGGAAGGGTTCACTTGTCACCTTTTTGTCACAACGTTTACTGATTGAGTCCATCGTTTGGTCGGCGGTCGATCACGACGATTCAATATCAGCGAACTGAGTTCAACCGGGTATCGTTGTATTTTATTAAGTCGATTCTCTCATTCAGTACTTCCAACAACTACAAGCTTTTCTGTGTCGATAACGGTTGCAAATTCCCTAGTAGAGTTGCTTCGCAGACACCGAAGTTGTTGGTTAATCCCCAGTGAAGTTGCCAGGAGTTTGAAGATGTTTAATCTTCTGTAAAATTCTCTTATGACGTTTTATTCAGATCAGTCTTGGGGCAAAAAAGCAAGTTGTTGAACCTCCCAAACATGGGGCATCTACATTTCCCCGGCAGGAGATGTTCCAGATTTATTATCCCCAGTAGAGTTGGAAGATGTTTGGTCTTCTGTAAAATCCTCTCAAAAGGCATCCCCAGCATGGAACGCTTTAAAGCAGTTTTCTCCAGCAGAGTTGTTATAAACTCATTATCCCTAACGGAATCGTCAAAAGGGAAAGTTCGCCCAACATGGGGCATTGTGACACTTATCCTAAGATTGACAGTTTTATTCCTCAGCAGACTACCGTGGAATTGCTTTGGGTTTCCCCAGCAGATCTCTAGGGACTCTTTCTCAGCATGTTGCAACGGATTGTCTTTCAACCAAGATTTGCATATCCATGGCAGAGCAGCCCTGATCCCCAGCAAGATCGCATCTCCGGTAATGGTACCCCCACAGAGTTCAGCATTGAATCTTGTCTGCTATACTCCCCAGCCGAGTCGCGGTAGGTTCCCCAGCAGGGTTTAAAGAGATCGACAGAATCTCTCCTTCAGCAAGATGTCAACGTATGATATTACCCAGTAAGGGGTGTAATTCTCCACAATGCTCATTTACAATCCAAAGTCCAATTTATTTTTGGCATGCGTACAGTTTGGTCATGTTATTCCAGCAGGTGGAGTGATCATCTGGCAATTTTAAGTTTCCAACGACAGTTTGGTAATCATGAAAGTCCAACGACAGTTTGGCAAAGCTTCCAACGACAGTTTGGTAAGCGTTCAAGTCCAAACGACAGTTTGGCAGAGATCCCAACGACAGTTTGGTAATCATTAAAATCCAACGACAGTTTGGTAATCATTAAAATCCAACGACAGATTGGTAGAAATCCAACGACAGATTGGTAGAAATCCAACACGAATTGGTAAAAGCTGCTAAAGTCCATCTGAAAATGGCAAGTGTGAGATTCCAACGACGGTTTGGTAATCGTTAAAATCCAACGACAGATTGGTAGAAATCCAACGCAAATTGGTAAAAGTCCAACGACAGTTTGGCGAAGCTTCCGACGACAGTTTGGTAAGCACTAGAAATCCAACGACAGTTTGGTAGAAAGTCCAACGACAGATTGGCAGAGCAGCCCAAGTCCATCGACAGTATGGCAAGCCAGTAGTCGTCTGGCGTCGTTCCAAAAGACATGGTTGAAAGTCCAACGACAGTTTGGCGAAGCTACCAACGACAGTTTGGTAAGCACCAGAAGTCCTACGACAGATTGGCAGAACAGCCCAAGTCCATCAACAGTATGGCAGGCCAGTAGTCGTCTGGCGTTCTTCATAAGACAGATCTCTCCGACACTTGAAGATTCAATTCAACAATCACGTTGGGTTTATATCCCTTTTCTTTTTCATCATCCAGAGCAAATTTTTGGTTATATTTGGTATTCAATCACTATATACCTTGAAAGTCTGAAAGCAATCGCTTTCAGGCATTCAGGTCTACAGCGTTTGAATAGGGGCAGCTGTAATACCCCAAAATTTGCTCTCCCTTTTTGCATCATAGCATAGCATTATCATTTACAATATCATATCCATCTCATTAGCATTGCATTGCATTTAACATAGAAAAATAAAGCATAGCATCCCTCTTACCATCAGGGCATGTGATCAGGGGAAAGGTGGACAATCAAGGGATCATTCAAAGCACAAAAAGGTCAATCAAGTTGCCTCAAGGCAAGCCAAGAATCTCTCATGTCTCATATTATCTCAATTGATCATCCAATACCTCAAGAAAGTGAGATTCAATAGGAGATTGAAACAATGCATACTTCATCATGCAAGAGGTTCAAAAAACTAAAGGAAAACCCTCAAAAGAGATAGCTCATTGATTCAAAGTCATCCTAAAGTGGCATATCTCATCATCTTTTAAGAGGATACACAACATACTCTGAGGAATTTGAAATTGAAGACTGCACTTTTTCCTCCTAACCAGAGGGGGTCAAAACTAGGGTCTCCAATTAAATCAGGTTATCTCTGATTTTTTGGATAAAACTTGGTGTCATGGTATTCTACATGTCCTTAAGTGTATGTGTGTGGAAGATTGCCTCTCAATTGGTTTTAGAAGTGGTTCAATTGGAAGAAAGATAAAAAAATCAGGGAATTCGGGGCCAAGTCAAATAATCAGAGGAAAAAGTCAACTCTTGACTTTTTGAGGCCAAATTCATGAAATTCATGTTACATGTGACCAAGGTACAAAATTTGATCAAGAAACTCCAAAGGGATCACGAAAAATCAAGAAATTGCAAAACTGCCAAAAATAGAAATTTTGGAGTTTCCAAAAATAGTAAATTTTGGCCATTTTGCACCTAACTTTGAACCAAGGCCATTCAAAATTGAGGGATCAAATAAATATTCCACCAGGCCACAACAAAAGATCTTGTTTCAAGCTTCAAATCCATATAAAGAACAGCTCCATTGGATAAAAATTGAGTGAGATATGATTGATCAAAGTTTGAGCAAAGTAGGTCCAAAATCAGGCCATGACCAAGTCTTGCCAGGCCCATGGGCCATCATTTTTACAAACACTTGGTGGGCCAAATATCAATCTTAATTTATCATGGATGGAAGCTCCAAACGAAAAAATGTTGAACATCAAAGTTGTTCATCTCAAGGTCCTCTTCAACTTTGATGTTTGACATTTTTCCATTTGAGCAAGTTATGATGGAGTTATGACAGTCCCAAGTTGACTTGTTCATGCTGAATTTTCCAAGTCAGATTGCCATGCCACCCTACCAACTTGCCACGCCCATGCACCAGTTCTGAACTATGATGTTTGGAGTCATTTTACACTATCCTACAAGCCTCAATTCAATTCAATTTCAACATCAAAATTATTCTCCTATATCTACTCTTTCATTTGCCACAAAAATTACACATTTTCATTCAATAAAGTGAGAGAATTTCATCATCAAACTTGCTTGTTTTAATTGATTTTATGCTGCTATAAAAACAGAAAAATAACATTATTGTTGTGGTTAATTCAAATACTCATACATGCTACACACCAGTCCACATTCCATTTCATTAAACTAAAAATTCCTTTACATCACCACCCTCCATTTTAAACCCCACCATACACTTCATAAACTCACCCACACCATAATAAATTTGCCTAACTCACCTCTAACTGTCATGACTCAGTTAGTTAGAACCCACTCAGTTAACCCAACTCTAACTCACTTAACTCACTCAGTTTACCATGGTTAATCACACTAAACCCTAACTATATAAACAAATACACACACAATTTCAATCCTCTCTCTCATTTTTCCACATTTCTCAGAATTCATTCTCAATCATTCTCTCAATTTTCTCTCTAATCTCACACATTCCTCACACTTTTCATCACAATTTCTCAAGAAATCTCAAATTTCTCTTTCACTCTCAAGAATTCAGATTCAGATTTCTCTCTCGTTTCTTCATCATTTTCGAAGATCTTTGAAGCAGAATCATCTCCATAATCTCCTCTTTCTACTGTATGCATTAGATTCGATTGAATCCACCATCGAAAAATCGCAAGTTTCACTCATCACTTCCAATTTCTACTCCAAGCAACTATTGAATCTATTTTCGCCTTTATTTGGCATAAAGTGTTTATTTGAAGATCTTGCAGGAAGTTTTCGGATTTCTAAAACAAAAAAATTGCATCACACAAGGTTAGAGATCTTGAAACTTTTTCTTTAGTTCATCATAATTTTAGAAATTTACATGTGAAATTAGTACTCATGCATTGCATCTGGAAGTCCTGAAATGATGGCACACCACTGTTGTTTAATTTGAAGTTTATGTGATTTTGTGATTTTTGTGAATTCCATGTTGAAATGTGTCACTTTTGTGCCATTGTTATTGATGTTAGAATGATCTTTTGGTGATTTAATTGGTATATTCATGATCTACGAAGTCTGGGCTTCAGTTTGGTATCTTATTTTGTTAATTTTCATCAAGAAATAAGGGAGTTATGTGGTGTAGAAGTTTGGAAGAAATGCTGCATTTTTAGAAATTCTGCACTTGTTGCATGAATTAATTATGCAGAAAATGAGGTGTCAATGTTTTATTGGTGGTGTTCTTCCACTCTAATGATTAGATAATGATTAGATAATGATGGAATAATGATTAGAAAGAGAGAGAGGACAAGTGGCGCAATTCGGTTGGTGCTTGATGTCACTTTTCGGCGGACCAATAGAATAATAGCAGCACATTAATGACTTTCATCAGCCCTCACATGCTGAATTTTGTTATTCCTTCAGCTTGTTCGCGTGTGGGAGTGTCCACGTTAGGTTGGGTGTGCGTGCGTTTTGAGCCTTTATGTGATCGTCACGCATGATCATGCGTATGAGATGGAGTCCGCATGCTAGCTAAAATAAACACCACCACATGCGATTTTCTGGTTTTAATGAATTACTATTTGCTTTCTGCACCCTTTCTTTTTTAGGACCATGTTTTTACACTAGAGAAATTACTATGGTTACACCCCCTTGCCAATTCTCTTGCATTTTATTTTTCATTTCGTGCATGTTTCATTTTTAATTTTTAAAATTACCAAACGACATTATAAAATTCTGATAAAATTCATGAAAGTTACCAAGACATTTAGGAAATTTGTGGTATTTTTATTTCGTGACTTTATTACATTTTTACCCCTGTTCCATAATTTTCTTTGAATTTCCATTTGTATGCATACCAAATATGATACATGAATTTGTGGAATTTTGTTCTTGCTCATTACAAACTGTTTTGACCTGATTATTTTTGCATTGATTCACTAATACATTGAAGTGTGTTATATGATTTTTGTTTGATTTTTTAAATCACTTTATGACATGTTTTGATACTTGTTTTTGCACCATTTTGCATGACATTTTAATTTGACCTAATGCATTGTTTGAAGTCATTTTGCTTTGAATTTTGACATGCTATCTTGATGTATGATTTACTTCTGACTTAGGCATTCCAATACCATGCTTTCATAATTTTCATAAGTCCATTTGATTTTTGTTTGATGCATTGCATTTGAAGTATAATAACATGTCATATCATTCTAATTCTAGTGCATGTTTGCATGATTTCTTTTGTGCATATTTGTATGAGCATTTGCATATTTTTTATGAGCCATGCATGTGATATTATAGGTCATTTGTATGATATTATAGGTCACCTTTGATTGCATTATAAGTCACTTTGGTTTGCATTTACATTTGACATGAGTTTGTGCATTCTAAATTGAATTATGACTTGTTTTCATCTCTCACTTCTTCTTATGCTATATGTGATTCATGTTTGCATTTTGGTGTACCATTTCCTTCATGCCATTTGCATCTCATGTATAATATGCTACTGCCCATGTGCATTCATTAACCATCTCACATGTTATGCATTTATAATATGTCATTTTGTGCATTTAATTGAACATGTTTCACTTCTCTTTTCTTCTACTTCATCTTATCTCTTCCACTTGCACTCTTCTATTCTTGAATTACATGATGGTTCATATGCTTTGTAAGACCTTTGTGAATTGAATTTAATTCTGACCTTGACTTTATATGAAGTATAAATGCATGATCACTTTGCGTTTCCACCTATTCTTCATCTATTTCTTCTATGGTTCACTTCTTTAATGTTTAGGACATTACTTGTACATAGTTGATGTGTGTTTGATGTCTTAATATTAGAGAGTACTCTTATTGTTTAAATTCTGACTTTGATTAGTTTGTATCTCTTAGGATCCTATTTCTTTGGTTCTTAATTGATTTGATCATCACTTGTTGTTTTTTCCTTTATTTCATACTTGTAAATATTGTGGACTAACATTTTTCATGTAGGTGCATGGTAAGTAAGTGTGGGGACATAGTTCCACATACACTTCTCTCCCTCATCTTTTCTTATCTCTTTTAAATAATTCAATTTGTGTTTGATAAGCATTTACATGCTTTCCTTGAATAATTCTTCTCCATCCCTCTTTAAGATCAACTTAACTTCCATTTTGGAAGTAAGTTGTTTCTTTTGCTTTTCTTCTTCTTTCTTTAAGGAGTGGGTTTCTTAAACCCCATTAACCATAGGACCTCCAAGCATGCTAACACTAGGGTGTGTCTTAGTCTTCCCTTAGTTTTCACCTTTACCTCTCTCTTGAGTCTCTTCTCTCTCATCTCATAATAAAAGTAAAAAAATACTTAATAAAGGCATAACAAATATTGTATTTAGGCCTTTCATGTGGGAACAAGGAGGTGAGGGGTCTTCTCTCGTTTCTTTGGGAGAATGTTTAGCATACGTACCGTCTGGGGACGATGTGCGAGGCATTCAATCTCACATGAGGGACTTAAATACAATACTTGTTACAAAACACAAAAACATTCAAAACACTTCTTTTCTAATAAACTTCAAACAAACAACAATTCTATTCTCATCTTCTTCACTCATTCCTTAAGGATGCGTCATTTCCGTTCTACCGCAAACAGGTAACGCCTAAGTCTCCCTACAGCGAGCTGCAACACCTAAACTGCTAGGACGCGAACGTTGACGTATTCCACTAAAAAAAACACAAACAATCCGTCCCTAGGTGAGGGGAACTACGTCGCTTTGATTCTCATGATCCCTATGAGATGCGTAGGCAGTGGGGTAGGGCCCATTCGAGCACTTCTTTTATTTTCCCTACATTTGTTCCATTTCTTTTCCATTCCTTTCCCAATATCCTTTTCTTACACCCTTTGATCGAGCAAGCAAGCGTGGATCCCATCGGGTACGATGGACGCGAGGGGGTGCTAATACCTTCCTCTCGCGTAACCGACTCCCTTACCCTTTCTCTTGGTCGCGAGACCATGCTTTTCCTTCCCTTCAGGTTTATGCGATGTTTCCTTTCCCTCTCCTGGGATAAATACACATTGCTGGCGACTCTGTTCGGTGCCACTTTCGCGTTTGTACCAGGATGAAAATCCCGGGAGCGACAATTATCGTCTGATGTTCCTTCGTCATGGCTATAATGTCCTTGAAAGATATCCATAACTCTAGGCACCTACCTATTTAGAGCCTACCTATGGGGTCCTGTGATCAGAGATGTCTTGTGTCTAGCTCCTTCCTCAGAATCAGATGTTGTTTTGATCCTGGAACCTTGCATAAGCATTGCATACTCATGACATTAGCATATCATTTTCCAACCAACTCATCTGATTCGCTGTCCATTTCCTGCCAGCTGATTTCCCGACGCTCATACTGAACCTGTGGTAGCCGCAAAGCATTTGAAGCAAGTTCAAGCAGAGATAAAAGTAGACAATTTGAAAGTTGTGATAGCTATGTCAGAGGATAGCTTTCAACATGATGAGATGAAGGATTTTGACCCCCCATCAGTTTTTGCTGTGTTGACTAACCCACTGTATGATCGTCTACCTGGTGATCATCCTCCACGAGTGAACATCCCTACTCAGTCTCAGATGATGTCGCTGACTGATTCTATGGAGAAAAGGTTTTGTGCCCTCGAAGAGAAAGTTCAAGCTATGAAAGCGCGCGATACTTCTGGGTTCGATGCTGTTGATATGTGCCTAGTACCAGACTTGGTAATTCCTCCAAAATTTCAAGTACCCAACTTCGAGAAGTACGCTGGTATCAGTTGTCCAAAGCGTCATTTGACGATGTTCTGCCGAAAGATGACTCCTCATGTCCGCGATGACAAGTTGATGATTTACTGTTTTCAAGACAGTTTAAGTGGTGCATCTTTGAATTGGTACATGGATTTAGAAAGAAGCTGTATCCAATCATGGAAAGACTTGTCCAATGCTTTCCTAAAGCAATACGAGTACAATTTAGACATGGCTCCTAGTCGCACGCAGTTGCAAAGCTTATCTCAGAAGAGTGGTGAATCCATTAAGACCTATGCACAACGGTGGAGAGAGTTGGCAGCTAGGGTACAACCACCACTCTTGGACAAAGAATTGATTGACATGTTCTTGGACAGTCTGCATGCCACCTATCTTGAAAGGATGGCTGGCAGTTCATTCTCAAGCTTCTCTGGCCTTATAATAGTAGGAGAACGCATCGAGAGTTACCTCAAAGCTAAACAAGTCCAAGACGTCTCGGGTAATCAAGATGGTGAAACTGAATCCTTCAGCAATCCCCAAGAGGAAGAGGATAATGAAATTGATGCACTCATAGCAAATGTTGAGTATTCTCGGGGTACACCAGCAAGACTTTATGGCCCTTCAGCTTCTCGGAAGTTATCAGTGTCAGCGCCATATCATCCTTATGGGCAACCTGTCAACCCTAGGGCGTCATGCCAGAAACCCATGATTTCTCCTCGTGCAAATCAGCGAGCCCATGGTCGAGGATATCAGAATCATCATCAGAATTAGTATAGGCCTCGAAACAAATTGGAAAGAATGACTGCTCCTCTTCACCCAGTCCCTATGTCGTATAGTCAGCTTTTGCCGCATCTGGTCCGAAACTCACTGGCAGAGCCTAAAGCTATCAAGCCATTGCCAAAACCATACCGGCCTGGGTACGACCCCAATGTGCATTGTGGGTATCATGCTGGATCAATGGGGCATTCGACTGAAGATTGCAAACCTTTTCAAGCCAAGGTGCAACAGTTGATTGCCAAAAAGTACATATCATTCCCAGAAGGAAACTTGGTTGTACACGTCAGTTTCTCGCCCAAATGAGTTCCAAGACTTCAAGAAGTTCAGACAGGAAGATGTCCTCAGAACTGAAAACCATTGGACATTTTTCATTTGCATTTGTAATTTCATTATGTTAAATGCTACTTGTTTTTTAATATTGTTGTTTTGAATGGTAATATTAATGATGTGATCATGCGTTTTCTGAATTAATCAAGTCGTATTCGCTCATTTTTCTTTACTTATACATAAAAAATAATAAAAATACAAAAAAAAAACAAAATTCTTCCATATACTTCTTGCCCACTCTCTTTATCAAACTTTTGTTTAGCAAATATTGGAGGGAGGATGATGAAAACAAGGTACCCATAATTGCTGATGGTATGCTTTCGGATGGAATCCTGCCAAGGATGTACAGGCATTATTTCAATCCCCCAAACACTGGAGAGATAAGGAGTTAATCCCTAGTAAACCACTTCAAGCCTAGAAGTAGCAGTTTCCTTCAGATATTCAAACCCTTACACTCAACCTGGGGCAGGGTAGTGTTCAGTTAACCTGATTACGCACTCAGTTCACAAAAGCAAAATCCAAAAATGATGGTTGTTCATCAATTGCCCATGACTTGGCAGTCACTATCCTCCAACAAAGCAAAATCAAAGACAAAAAAAAATAAAAGCCTGCTAAGTCAAACACCTCAAAGGAGACTTAGGCAAAAATCAAGGCAACCCTGATGGACTCGAAAAGTGAAATCAGTCCATGCAAAAGATAGGGATCAAAAGCAAAAGAGGTCTTCAAATCCTCAAGCGAGGCAAAATAAGATCCAGTGAGCACCATGCCAAATCAAAGGGTCGCTGACACCCATCAAAAACCAAAATAAGGTGACTGCCATTTCGAGCATCATCACTCTTACACCGTCAAAATCTAAGTACATGTGTCGATTTAACTGAACGTATGACTGGAGATCATCACGAAGAAGGGGTGGGTACCAAAAAATTTTGAACCTTATATCCTTTGTTTCTATAAACCATGAACCAGACCACGTTATAACCCTTAAAAGACCTAATTGAGGCGAGGTTTATTCTGAAAGCATACTACAGCAAGGTTGCGTAAACTGACTCCTAGAGATTTGCTAATCACTTGTTTTGGTGTCATATTCTTGCTATATCTTTCACACTAGCTAAATCAGCACCACATGTGGACTAATGGTCCATCCGTCACACACTATCACATCGTTCCAATATTGACTGATTTTCAAAACTTGCATGAGCATCGCATTAAAATTACCATTTGTGAGCGAACAATTTTGACTGCAAGTCAGTGTTTGACATCAAAGAAATTCCAGTAAGGAGCAATCAAAGAAAGCTAGGTCATTCAACGATGTTGGCTGGAATTGACAACACCTCATAACCCTATGGAACAGGGGCATTCACATCCAATGATTATGGAATCAGTCAGTTTAAAGCAAGTCCCTGAAGCATAAGTTGACTATGGGGCAAATCATTCAAGAACAGGTTGATCAGGGTAAATCATTTCAAGAATCTACCAACCAGGGGCAGGCCACCCATAGGTTCTTTTGATTAAAGGAAGACCCCTCCAATGTTCAATCAACGCAAGTTAAGTCGCTCCAACGCTCATTCTGGGGCAAGCTACTTCAAGGGTATTTTGAAGCCAAATACTTCAAGAGTTATTCAATGAAGGAAAAAGCCTTTCACGACTTGGAATTCTGGGGCAAACCATCTCATGGTACAGTTATTTCCAATTTCCTGTCAAAGAGAATTCCTTTCACAACTTGGAATTCTGGAGCAAGCCATCTCGAGATCATCTCGTGGTACAATTGCTTCCAATCTCCTGTCAAGGAGAAGTTCTTCATAGACCCAGACTGGGGCAAGATGAGCCACACAGGGGCAAATCTCTCCATTGCTTTCAATCTGCTCAAGCGAACATCGTCAAGTGACCTTTGAGTTCAAGACGAGTGTCGGGGAATCATGTTATCACCCCACAAATAACCTTTTGCCTTCCTTCTGACAAGAAGCCTTGCTGCATAGGAACCTACCCATCCATTATCCTCTTCTGAGGCATCCTTGGAACTTTCATATCATTGTATAAATCACTCATATGCATTGGTCATGTCGCTTCGCTCATTGCATACACATGTGTATCATACCTCAAGCCTAACCTTCCAACAAGATTTGACGTCTCAAAGCCTGGTATCGCAAGACTTGACACCAAAGTCCAACTTAGCTTGGCAACCCAAAGGTCTAGTTCCCGTCTGGCAAACCAATTCAAGGTCCAGTTCTCGTCTGGCAAATCATTTCAGAGTCCAGTTCTCGTCTGGCAAATCTTTTAAGGTCCAGTTCTCGTCTGGCAAATCATTTCAAGGTCCAGTTCCCTTCTGGCAAATCATTTTAAGGCCCAGTTCTCGTCTGGCAAATCTTTTAAGGTCCAGTTCTCGTCTGGCAAACCAATCCAAAGTCCAGTTCTCGTCTGGAAAATTATTTTAAGGCCCAGTTCTCGTCTGGCAAATCATTTTAAGGCCCAGTTCTCGTCTGGCAAACATCTTTAAGGCCCAGTTCTCGTCTGGAAAATTATTTAAGGCCCAGTTCTTGTCTGGCGAATACCCTTTTCTCACCAGTTCTCGTCTGGTAATCTATCCTCCAATCCAGTTTTAGTCTAGAAGTAAAACCCAAAGTCCAATCCTTTATTGGCAACTACTCAAAAGTCCACCATCGTTGGCATCCTCATAACACCAAAATAACCAAAGTCTAATTTCGTTTGGCAACTACCAAATTCAATCCCTGTTGATACCCTCGACAAGGAAAACCTATCCCCAGCGCGCCCGATCATTTGCATCGTCACGTGCATAACATGCTAGCATAACATCATAATCATATCGATCATTAGCATACTAGTCTTGTGCATTCATACGTGCATTAGATTCCCCAGCAGTTGCATCTTAGCATGTGTTTCAGTGCATTTTGCAATGCATGGCATGTTCATCCCCAGCAACATAGCATAACAGGATCCAGGATCAATTTGCAAGCATCTTGGCTAGTTCCCCATCAAAGTCGGCAGTATTCCTCTCAAAAGAGTTGATACTCCGCACGTGCTCACAAAACCCTATTCCCCAGCAAGTCATTCTTCAGCCAGACAATTGATAATGATAACCCCCAGCAGCTGTTGCTATTCTTTCTCCCCAAGCATAGGATATCCTAGAAAGTTTCTTGTGAGCTTTTCCCCGTAGAGCCAGCACATTTCCTCCGACAGAAATCTTGCTCAAAAGAATCCTCTGCCTTTTTAGAGATACTGTTTTGGTATCATCGAGGAACCTTAACGGATAAGGTACTACTTCAATGCTCAAAAGAATCCTCTGCCTTTTTAGAGATACTGTTTTGGTATCATCGAGGAACCTTAACGGACAAGGGACTGCTTCGACGACACAGAGAATCGTCTGCCTTCAGAGATACTGCTTTGGTATCATCGGAGAACCTTAATGGATGAGGGACTGCTTCGCCGACCCAGAGAATCTCAAGTTATTTTGTTTAATTTGGAACCTCGCTACCTCATTCTGTTAGCTCTTACACTTTACCTTTTTCGGACAAATTTTGGGGTTTTCTTATATCTAATTAACTTCCACCCTAAAAATGAACGTCATACAGCAGTTCATTTTCTCGGGTTCAAGACAATTAGATAGGGGCATCTGTCATACCCCAAATTTGTCCTACCTGTGTATAAGTGACCTCTGTACATCCTTTTTCTTCTAAACCACTTTTAAATCCAAATATCCATTTTTGAACCATTTCCATATCCATTGTGATTTCATCTCATTATCCAACATAAATATCCATTCATTTTATAATTATCCATTCCCGTAACCATTTTGTTATTTACCCATTTTTCAATCCAATTTTTCATTCGACTATCCATTTTCATTATCCATTTTACTAAATAGTCCAAATAACCATTTCTCTTAATATCCATTTAATTCAATTCAATTCATTTTTCAACCTCATTTAAATTCATGCTACAAAAATGCCAAAAGTCCATGTTTAATTTAATATTAATTTTAACCTCATTTTATTATCCAATTCTTTGAGTCACTTTCAAAACCAACTTTCTATCCAAAATCCATTTTCTAATATCTTGTTTTAATCCATTTCATTTTCAAACAATTTTCCATTTTTAGTCCATCCGATTTTTATTTTCAATAACCACTTTCTAAATCCATTTATCATTATCCCAATCTCCATTCATTTCTATTTCATATCTGTCCATATTTCAATTGGCCATTTTGTCATTATCCCATCCATAATCTAAAAATAAAAAGGCCCATTCAAAACATAGTAAAGTCCAAAGAAAATTAGTACAAAAAAAGACCAAACAAATTGGAGAGGTTGTCAACACAGTCCAATATCATCTCCATGTTACAAGCCAATGCAAGGTACAGCCTCCTACTTAGACCCTGCACACAACCAAACAAAATTCTGCTATGAACCGTACCAACTACGTCTCAGTATGCTACCACATCTACCACAAAGCCACACACCTCCACGCGCGACCAAAACTGCACACAAACCTGAATATTGAAAAAGACACAACATCAACAACAACTGTACCAAAACTTCATTAGCAAGTTTTGAATTTAAAATAAGAACAGAAACCACAAACGAGGAGGGGATATAAAAGAGACAAGAGGGAAAGAAAAAAAATGAATTCAAACCTTCAGTTTCATACCATCACTGTCTTCCACCATTTGCTCGACTTCGATCTCCAAACTCAAACTCACGCCACCCTACCTCACATCGTCGGCGCCGGTTAACCCCTCTCTCTAACCTCATCTCTATTCTTCAGTTGTACACAAAAAAAAACCTCCCTTCAATATACTCCCTCCAACATTCTTCATCAAAGGATAAGTATACACACACTGTGTGAAAAAGAACCAGAAAAAAAAGAGATTCTAAAAATCATGAGAAAAAACTCACCATAGAACGCCCTGCTCACCAAATGAAAATCCTTCAAAACCACTATTCAGCCTCTTCTAACTCCAGGTACCACGTTCAACAACCCAAACAGAAACCAACCACCATCACCTTCAACCGTTCAAATCCATACAAACCCAAAACCCAACTCTGAGCAACCCTCTAAAACCTCTTTCAATCTTCAACGACTCCGAGAACAACGTGTCATCACCTTCAAGCTTTTCCTCACAAACCGAGCTCACGACGCGTAACTCAAATCCGACGAGGAAAGCAAAACCACCGTTGGTTCTCAACGGCGCAACTGCTATTCAATACTCTTCATCATCTTCCATTAAACCTTCAGATCGCTCAAACCAAACCCTTCCTCCATTCTCAACCCAACCACACGCTTCACCTTCTTCAAACAGTGACCTTGACCCCAATAATTTCTCCAACCGCGACTCCTCCTTCAACATTGAATGAACTGAAATTGTTTCTTCTCAAACCCATTCTCAAATCATCACACAACCAGATCCGGATTTGACTCAGAACCAGAATAGAAAAGATTAGAAGAAGAAGAAGAAGAGATCGAAGGAGGGTGATTCGATGAAATCAAAATAACAAACCAACCCAAATCGGAAGTGAACCAGAAAAAAAAGAGAGATTGGTTGAGGGAAACGGAATCGCGAAGAGAAAGGTCGAGTTGCACCGATGATGGTGTTCTCCGATTCACTTTGTTTCTTCTAGTTGTGGGCGTGATAACGAACGCGTGTGAAGAGATGTCAAACCATTTCATCTTGATATCGTGGCCTGGGGATTTGTTTCCTTCTTCCTTGACTTGTTAAATTCCTTATTTTATTATTTTTAATTCTAATTCATTCTGACCAGTTATTTTTATTTTGTTTCATTGTGTGGGTTTGTGGGTTTGCAAGCCCATATAAACTCATTATCACCACCCTTGTTTTATTCGTCCGCGCCCCTGGTTGTGAAAAGGTGATGGGCCTTTGAGCCCAAATGATCCTCATATGTTTTTTTTTTATTATTTTGTTTTTATTATTGGGTTAATTATTTTTTTATTACTAGATTTTAATTTTAGTATTTTCTTTAAGATTTATATTTTAATTAATTTGATTTAGAATTTATATTAATTATATTTTGATATTTAGATTTTTGGTCTATGTTGACAACTTTGATTAGATTTTTTTTGGTAATTCTTGTTAACGTTTTGATTCTCTTGATTAGCACTTTTGGTTTTGGGCTAATTTGATCTTGGATGTGGATTTTTGACGTTGGACACTTGAGGGTTAATCGGATGGATAGTCGCGAAACTCCTAACAATTCTTGAGCTTTTTGCGCGCATCGAAGAGGCAACGGACTTTCTCCGTTAGGTACCCCTAGAATCTCGATTTTATCTTTCATGCCTCATTCTAGGATTGTATCCATATTAGAAGCATATTTCTTCCCCATTTTATTCATGATCTTTAGATGAGGTGTATGATCTTCTCTTGTAGATTTTTATGCCTTGATTATATTATGCCTATTCAAATCAAAATACTTTTCAACTAATATTTGGACTTCGTGTCAATCATTTTCATACCTTGTAAGTCGATCGTTTTCACGATCACAATCGACCTCACTTTGCCTCCTCTTGGGCCTTATGCAACGATTACCCATTTTATTCTGATTTGAATGCATGTATGTGATTGGTTTATGTTTAATCATGGCCTAATTAATTCCATAAGATTAAAATCAACCCTTTTTATAAGAGTGAAACAAACTTGATCCAACATCAAGTATTTTCCAAATAAATTCAATCAATTCAATCCTAAGCATTTACTTGATCCATATATCAAGTATTTCCAACCTTCACTTCACAGCATAACTTCCTTTCCTTCCATTTCTTAACCTCCTCATACGTAAAGTAAAACCTCGATCCAACGTCGAGTGCTTTTCTCAAATCAAACCAACATACGTAATAATACTTAAACATTTTCATAAAGGTGAAAAAGAGGGGGACTAAGTCTTTGGTCTTTCTCTTCAATTGCTTGGGTGCGAGTTTCCTTACTCGTGTGTGGGCAATTGACGCCTTTAAAATACATATATTCTGATAACACTCAAACTCCTTTTCTTAATCAATCATCAATACATTTAATCGTACTTAAAGATCACTTATTAAAAGGTGAAAAGGAGGGGGATCAAGTCTTTGGTCTTTCTCTCCAATTGTTTGGGTGCGAGTTTTCTTAGTCGTGTGTAGACAATTGACGCCTCTAAAAAACTTAAACCTTAACTTCTCAATTGTTTGGGTGCGAGTTCTCTTACTCGTGTGTGGACAATTGACGACTTTAAAACACGCGAACTCGACAAACGTTCAAATCTTTTCAAATCAAATTATCAAAACACTTAATCATATATTCAAACATAATTTCCTAAAAGGTGATGAGAGGGGGGCCAAGTCTTTGACCTTTCTCTTCAATTGTTTGGGTGCGAGTTATCTTACTCGTGTGTGAACAATTGGCACTTCTAAAAGACATAAACCTTAATTCGTCGATTGCTTGTGTGCGAGTTCTCTTACTCGTGTATGAGCAATCGTCAGCAATTGCTTAGGTGCGAGTTCTCTTACTCGTGTGTGAGCAATTGTCACTTCTAATATCCGATACGATCAAAATTATCCTTTCCTCGCCTCCGTGCGACCGAAACCTTAAAACACGTCCATATATAACTCTTTTTCTCATTCAAATCTTAACACACTTAATCCAAATCAAACAACTTTTCACAAAAAGAACATTGTTTAGTCCATTCTCTCGCGCATATGAACTAGTGCTTCAGCCTCCCATGACGAGTCGACAAGCCAACGTTTATCAGTTAGAATGCGAATTAAACTCTCGTTCGTCTAAAAAACACAAACCAATCGTAGTCCCCCGAGCTACGAATGCTCTGACTTTCCCATTGCACGAGGGAATACGTAGGCCCGAGGATCTCAATCCTTGCCGAGCACACTAATAAAAAACCACCCATTTTCCCCCTTAAAAATTAATCCTTTTACCTTAGAAGATAACAAACAAACCTAGTTAACTATTTCATGAATCGAATCAAGAGGTTCCCGTTGAGTACAACGGACGTAGAGGGTGCTAATACCTTCCCTCTTACGTAACCGACTCCCGAACCCGAATTTGGTTGCGACGACCATGTTCTTATCTCCCTTTAAAGGTTTTCTCGATATTTTCCTTTCCCTCATTTGGGATAAATAAAGTTCGGTGGCGACTCTGTTTCAAACAGTTTTTTCCGCGTCCATCGCGAGGATCGTATTTTTCGAGGTACGACAGAGGGTTGAATTAATAAAAAACCCTAATTTGCTTTCAAAATGTATTTTATTGAATAAAAAATTCAATTAAAATGACCAAAATTGTTAAACATGTGGAAAACAAATTGTGATCTTGGATTAATGTTTCAAAAATTATGTTTCTATCCACAAAATGATTGGGAATCACTAAAATTTGAAAAATCAAGAGGGAGAAAATATTTTAAATGTCAAGAAACAATTAAAATATTAATTCTTTACAAAAATATCAAGTATATGAAATAAATAATATTTTTGGTATTTTTTGGGAAAATAAAATATTTTAACATTTTTGTGAATTATTAAAAAAATAATCAACTCAAAATCATTAAAATTCAGAGAGAAATTAACTTTTGAATCAATTAAATAAAAACACAAAATTCAAATATTTGAATTTTTGAAAAAGGGCGCCAAGAACATGGCAAGAACACGCGCCCTTCCTCTGTTTCTGCAGATTTGCGTTTTCTATCTAATCTCACTGAATACTTGATGATATCATGCAATCTACATATCAATCTATTCGTTTTCACCTCACGATCATGTCTATGGTCTTTAATTTCATTTATTTTAAGCATGGAATAAGAAATCAAAGAGAAACCTCAGGAACCCTAAAATTTGTATGAAGGTTCAGAAATTCCACACACGATTCAAACAAAGCAATTGATTGAGGGAAAACCCTCCATGCATGATTATGAACATATGGCCAAATTATTGTGCAGCAAAAAATGCATGGATCATAGAGTTAGAAGAGCTCATGCTTACCACTTGCAGCTGGTGATCGTGTTTTGTGTTAGAGGTGTTACAGCTTGGTTCCAAGGATATGGACAGCTTCCTTAGGTGCTATGGAGTGTGTCTGGGTGCTTGGAGTGGATTGAATTGATCTGGAACTTGATTTGGTACCTCAACTGCAAATCTGTCAAAGGCTTGTGCAGATGGCTGGTGATTTTGAGAATTTGGTGTTCCAGATGTTATGTGGGTGTTTGGATCACCTCTATATGATGTTGATGAGATGTGTGTGTGATTGGTTTGGTTGGAATTGCTCTCAAACTCAAAACCCGATAGTGACTTGCTTTGGAAGGCAAATTTGGAGTGAAGAAGGAGATTTTGAGGAAAGCATCTGTTTGATGGCTTTGGTGTACTTAAACTGATCACAAATGAGCTCTATTTATAGTAGATCAAGTTTGTTTTGCAAGGAATAGTGAATGGCAACTGCTGCATAGGTTTGGCCAATGTTGATCAATGAGAATCCAAATCTCCTCTAGCCATTTACTAGAGGTTAGGGCACGGGCTTCTGGTTCCCTTGGTCTTGGATAAGTCTTGACTGAATTCAGTTGGAAATGGCTCAGTCCATGCCACCTTGGTGCATCCATTAAATGCTCCAATCCAAAATTGGAGTCTTGTCCCTCTTTTAGGGATTTTTAGGTTTGACATGCTATTTTTGGTTTCTAAGACTTGGGAGGCTTGGGATCAGAGTTGGTTCCTCCTTGGTCTCCCCTTGAGGTGTTCAGATGGATAAGTGTGTTTTTCATTTGCACAAATTTGGCAAATCTAGCAAAATGCACAAATCTGCCTTGCTTTGACAGTTTGCAGCAAGGCATATTGCCATTGTTATATCTCATGGCCCAAGTGGAATTTGATGGAGTTCTTGGCCATTTTGGAAAGCCCTCATATGATACAACAACTGTTTGATCATAGTTGGTTTTGATACTTTTTGGATCCAAGTGAAAAATGCCCCTACATTTGGAAAAAAGTGAAGGCAGATTCTGACTTAGTGAAAATTTCACTAAGTGTTGGAAAAAGTGGCTTTTCATGTTTTCAGCCATTTTGATCATTCCATAACTCAAAATTCATGAGGAATTGGAATGAGGTGTAGTTGAAGCTTTTGTATAGGGCCATGAGGGCTACAAATCCATCTTTGAATGGGGGAAAATGGCCTTGTGGTCTAGGAGTTATGATCCTCCAAAGTTGGTACCCTAACCACTTTATTCCATAACTTAGAAAATTTCTAAGTTTTTATGGTTACCCCTTTTACAAGTTATCCCACTTTTCTTGATTTTTCTTGATGAATGTTGATTCAAATCACACATTAACATCATATTAGGGTCAAAGAACCATAATTGTGAAAAATCTCAAAAAGTCAAAGTTGACTTTTGTGCACAGTTGACTTTTTATCAGATGAATTCCAAACTTGCGATCCTCTATGAAATCAAGTCCTTGACCTAAATCAAACTTGATGGATTGATTTCATAGGTGTTATAGGGTGTATTGAATCATGTCCTAGGGTTTGGGAGCATGTCCTGGTCAAAAGTCAAAGCTACAGTTGACTTTTTCCGCGAAACCCTAACTGTGGTTCTGATGAACTTGAAACTTGGGAATCAACCTTCTTGGATCAATCCATTGTTGAAAATGGATCAATGTAGTGTGTTGGAGACCCTCAAATAATGTCTTGAGGTCTTGGCTCATAATTTGTCCCAAAAGTCAACTTAGGGGTGAATTAGGTCAAGAAACCCTAATTCCTGATTTTTTATGAATGCATCCCCTGAGGCTAAATTGACTTGATGATTGGGTTTATGATGTCCCATGGAGCATCTTAGGTTATGCTTTGAAGCATTGGCTCATGCCCAGAGGAAAATTTCCATCTGGAGGCCCTGGTCGACCAAAACCCTAATTTGGTGACACTTGCGATCTTGAGACTTGATCCACCTAGAATGCTGCAACCCTGTGCTTGATTCTTGTTGTGGGAGTCCTCTTGAACCATTATGGATGTTTGAGAGGTTAGACAAGTTGAAGATCATGTTATTCCTTGATTGACCTTTTGTCTAAGTGTTCTGAGAGGGCTTGAAACCCTAATTCTTTTATGGTAGAGAATGCCTAACAATTCCTGAGGAGATTGATGAGGCTTGTAAATACATCCATATTGTGATGATGATTTGCACAATGATGGGAAATCCTGGTGGTCAAAATTTGGGGTATGACACAGTCATGTTCATTTACTAGTCTGTATGTCGTGTCGGTTTTGTCAGCATAAACATACATACATCATGCATTATTGATTTACATTCATATTCATAGTGCATCACTATCACTCTAGTCGGTCTTATCCCCTAGTGATAAAAGTCCTCTCGTCAATCGAGTTGTCAGTTCTTTCCTCGTCGGGAAAGGTGGCGTCTGAATAATCGCTCCTTCACTTTGCTGCTGAATTGAAGTTGGTCCCTTGACCACTTTGATAACTTGAACCTCTGAAAGGCAAGAGAACCTTCAACCAACGTCACTCTTTGCCATTGAAGATGATGTCTTCGCTTTCCCGGATTAAGGAAAATCCCCAGAGAAAGCAACTCAAAACTGGACTACATCACATGGCATTTCTCCGAGAAGATCTCGGGAAAAGTATGATGTAATATCCCCAAACAGAAAGTAGTCTTTCAAAAGACTCGTTTTCCCCAATAGAGTCAACAAATGGCGTCTCCAATAGAGAAGTTTGTACACCTCTACAGCTCAGACGAATGGGTTCCCCAGCAAGTCTGACACCATAACTTTTTCCGTCAAATGGCATCTCTCCAGAAAAATTCGGCGAGAAGTTTGAGGAAAACCTCTAACAAATAGCGTTCCTTATCAAGAAAGTTTATTGACAAAAGAAACTGAGACCAGTTCCTTGGTAGGAAACCAGGATCGAGGGGAAGTTTATTTCAGAAACTGAGACCAGATCCTTGGTAGGAAACCAGGGTCGAGGGGAAGTTTATTTCAGAAACTGAGACGAGTTCCTTAGTAGGAAACCAGGATCGAGGGAAGTTTATTTCAGAAACTGAGACCAGATCCTTGGTAGGAAACCAGGATCGAGGGGAAGTTTATTTCAGAAAACTGAGACAAGTTCCTTGGTAGGAAGCCAGGATTGAGAGAAAGTTTTACCTTTTCTAAGTGTCATCGCTTAGCAAGAGAAGATGGATGCGCAAGCTGCCGTTCATAACCACCATCAAAATTTCGGGTATTCCGATATTTAATCCTCTTGCACCCCGAATGCCTGAATACCTTCGTCATTCACACCTTCGGGTCCAAGAAGATTAAATAGGGGCATCTGTCATACCTCAAATTTTGACCACTAAGACTTCCCATCATTGTGCAAATCATAATCACAATATGGATGAACCATCATACCTCATTAGTCTCCCCAAAGATGGGTGAGCATTCACTACTATCAAAGATTAGGGTTTCAAGCCCTCCCAGAGCCTTAGACAAAGTATCAATCAAGGAATGACATTATCTTCAAATTGCCTAACCTCTCAAACATCCACAAAGGATCAAGAGGACTCCTACATCAAGAATCAAGCACAAGGTTGCAGCATTCCAAGTGGATCAAACCTCAAGATCGCCAGTGTCACCAAACTAGGGTTTTGGTCGACCAAGGCCTCCAGATGGAAATTTTCCTCTGGGCATGAGCCAATGCATCAAAGCATAACTTAATATGCTCCAAGGGACATCATGAACCCAACCATCAAGTCAATTTAGCCTCAGGGGATGCATTCATAAAAAATCAGGAATTAGGGTTTCTTGACCTAATTCACCCCTAAGTTGACTTTTGGGACAAAACATGAGCCAAGACCTCAAGAAAGGATTTGAGGGTCTCCAACACATTACATTGATCCATTTTCAACAATGGGTTGATCCAAGAAGCTTGATGCACAAGTTTCAAGTTCATCAGAACCACAATTAGGGTTTCGCGAGAAAAATCAACTGTACCTCTGACTTTTGACTCAGACATGCTCCCAAATCTTGGGGCATGATTCAATACACCCTATAACACCCCATGGAACATGTCCATCAAGTTTGATTTAGGTCAAGGACTTGATTTCATTGAGGACCGCACAGTTTGGAATTCATCTAATAAAAAGTCAACTGTGCACAAAAGTCAAACTTTGACTTTTTGAGATTTTTCATAATTTTGGTTCCTTGACCCTAAAATGATGTTAATGTGTGATTGGAATCATCATTCATCAATAAAAATCAAAGAAAGTGAGATAACTTGCAAAAGGGGTAACCATAAAAACTTAGAATTTTTCTAAGTTATGGAACAAAGTGGCTAGGGTACCAACTTCCAAGGATCATAACTTGAGATCCAAGCAACCATTTGGGTTGATCCAAAGATGGATTTGTAGCTCTCATGGCATACTTTAAAAGTGTCAACTACACCTCATTCCAATTCATCATGGATTTTGAGTTATGGTTGGATCAAAATGACAAAAACATGAAATGCCATTTTTCCAACACTTAGTGAAATTTTCACTAAGTCAGAATCTATTTCACTCTTTCCAAAAAGTAAGGGCATTTTTCACTTGGATCCAAAAAGTGTCAAGAAAAACTATGATCACACATATGTTGTATCATATGAGGGCTTTCCAAAATGGCCAAGAACCCCATCAACCTCAACCTGAGCTAAGAGTTGTGACAATGGCAACATGCCTTGCTACAACTGTCATAACAAGGCAGATTTGTGCATTTTGCTCGATTTGGGTAATTTGTGCAAATGACAAACAAGTTTATCCATCTGAACACCTCATGGGGAGACCAAGGAGGGACAAACACTGATTCATCAGCCTCCCAAGTCCATGGAACTAAAAATAGCATGCCAAACCTAAAATGCCTAAAAGGGGGACAAGACTCCAATTTTGTTTTGGAGCATTCAATGAGTGCACCAAGGGGCATGGACTGAGCCATTTCCAACTGAATTTAGTCAAGACTGATCTTTAAACTAGGGAACCAAAGGCCTGTGCCCTAACCTCTAGTCAATGGCTAGAGGAGACTTGGATTTCTATTGATCAACATTTGCCAAACCTCTGCTGCAGTTGCCATTCACTATTGCTTGCAAAACAAACTTGCTCTACTATAAATAAAGCTCATTTGTGTTCAGTTTAAGTACACCAAAGCCATCAAACAGATGCTTTCCTCAAAATCACCTTCTGACTTCCAAGTTTGCCTTCCAAAGTAAGTCACTACCGGGTTTTGAGTTTGAGAGACATTCCAACCAAACCAATCACGCACACACCTCATAAACATCATATAGAAGTGATCCAAACACTTAAACAACATCTGGAACACTGATTTCTCAGAATCACCAGCCAGTTGCTCAAGGTTTTAACCAAGTTGCAGCTGAGATGCCATGAAGTGATCCAGCCATTTTCAATCAAGTCCAAGCATTCAAACACACTCCATATGGTGTAGGGAAGCTGTTCAGATCATCACAACTCATCTGTAACACCTCCAACTCAAAAATCACTTTGCCCTTGCTGTCACGACCTTCAAGTAAGCCTAAACTTGGTCATCTCTTAATCTATGCATATTTCCTCGCACAATACTTTTGCCAAATGTTCATAATCATGCATAGAATGTTTCCCCTCAATTAATTGCTTTGTTTGAATCGTGTATCAAAATTCTCAGCCTTCATGCAAATTTTAGGGTTCTTGAGGTTTTGTCTTGATTTCTTATTCCATGCTTAAAATAAATGAAATTAAAGACCATAGGCATGATAGTGAGGTGAAAACGAGCAGATTAATATGTGGTTTGTGTGATTTTATCAAGTATTTAGTGAGATTGGATAGAAAATGCAAATCAGACCAAACTCAGAACACGCGCGTGTTCTTGGTGTGTTCTTGGCGCCATTTTTGAATATTTGAATATTTGAATTTTGTGATTTTATTTAATTGATTCAAAAATTAATTTCTCTCTGGTTTTTAATGATTTTGAGTTGATTCTTTTTTTAATAATTCACAAAAATGTTAAAATATTTTATTTTACAATAATTTCCTAAAAATATTATTTATTTCATATACTTGATATTTTTGCAAAGAATTAATTTTTATTTGTTTTTAACATTTAATATATTTTTTCCTCCTTGAGTTTCCAAAATTAATTGGTTTCCAATCATTTTGTGGATATAAACATGATTTTTCAAACATTAATCCAAGATCACAACTTGTTTTGCACACATGTTTGGTAATTTTGATTGAATTTTGATTTAATTAAAATACATTTTGAAATCAAATTAGGGTTTTGATCTTAATCACCGTAAACAAATCTTTTTCAAACTTTTTGGGTCTCTTGATAGAGTGTAAGTCCCACCTCTTTGTAAATAAGAAATTTTTTGGGTCTCACACATTGTATAAGTCCCTCTGAATATTTTCAAAAGTCTGGCGCGATCATCGCCTTTTTTATAAAATCAACTGGGCTTCTCCTCGAGCTATAAGACCCATCTTTATTCATTTTTGAACTCTTTGGGCCTCTAATAGAGTGAAAGACCCAACCCCTTTTGAAAACCAAAGTAATTTGGGCCTAAGTCATTGTATAAGACCCTCTGAATTTTCAAAAACCTCGGCGCGATCGCCGTTTTCAAACAAATCATTTGGGCCTCTCCTTGAGCTGTAAGCCCCATCACTTGTACAAAAACTATTTAGGCCTCTAATAGAGTGTAAGATCCAACCACCCTTTTAACCAAAACCTTTTTTGGGCCTTAGATATTGTATAAGTCCCTCTGTGTTAAAAGAAAAATCTCGGCGCGATCGTAAGTTCAAAATCAAATCATCCGGGCCTACCATCGTGTTATAAGACCCATTTCTTTTCTTTAAATTCCCTTGGGCCTCTAATAGAGTGTAAGACCCAAACCCCTTTGTACAGAAGACCTTTCTTTGGGCCTCAGTCATTTGTATAAGTCCCCATACAATTTAAAACAACGGTACCATCATCGTTAAAACTTGGGCCTTTCCTTGAGCTGTAAGCCCCAACAATCTTTTCAAAGCACATTCTCCTTTGATTTTGAATTCAAATATATGTTGTTATCAAAACTTTCTGTAATTTCTTTGTTGAACAACTAACCACATAGTATGGAAGCTCTACAACGGGTAAGTATTTATCCGCTTTCATTTACCGCTTTCATATGTATATAATTGTATTGTGGGGCTGTTTCACTGTAAGTCTTCTTTCACATCCTTTTATATACTTGTCACATATTCACTGTGTAATACTAGTATAGTTATTTAGAGTTTTCCCTGGTAATTACGTCTAGCACTAGGTAAAGCCCTGTTGGTCACTCTTAAATACAAGCAAAACTAGATCCCCCATAGGATTCCAGAGACAGTCTTCCCTCCTCTTGGGGTTAAACAATATGGAACAAAGAGAAAGGCAGTATTCTCGGTGAACCTTTTCTCAGTCTGTCACCCTTAGAAAATGTCAAAGAAACTCTAACTCCCCAGATATGATCTTTTCTCCGTGAATGGCATCTCTTGAGTTTCTTCCAAATTCTCGAACTTTCCTGGAATGATCTTTTCTCTGTGAATTGTATTTCTTGAACTTCTCTTGGTTTGGGGACCCACAGGCTTCCTAAAAGCATCCCCGCCTCCTCTTGGGCATTGTACAAGGACCCGTCGGCTTCTTAGAAGTTCGCATGCCTTCTCTTGGGCTTAATACAAGGGCTCTGACGACCTCTTAAAGGTATAAGACAGAACTTAGTCATCCTTTGCTAGAGCAGTCTTTCCAGTGTCGAAACTCCGGCCATTTTAGGGTTGATGCTCATCCCTTAATGCCCGTGCCTCCACTTGGGCATAGTACAAAAGATAAAACTCTAGACTTGGATATTCTAAGCCTCTTGAGTCTCAAAGACATTCTCAAGTTCCTTCTAAACATAGGAAGAAACCCAAGTCTCTCTCATGAGAGTTCCCCACACTTGGACCCGCTTCAAGATCTCCAGAATCCACAGCGGTAAGATAGCCTCCTCTTGGACTTTGTACAAATGACTCTCTCTAGTGGAGCTAACCTTTTCAGACTCTCTTGTTGAGTCAACCACTTTTAGCCTCCGTCTTGGGCTTTGTACAAGACATATAATAATCACTCTCTTGTTGAGTATAAAAGACTTTCTTGTTGAGTCAAAATATTTTAGCCTCCGTCTTGGGCTTCATACAAGACACATATAAAACACTCTTTTATTGAGTATAAAAGACTCTTTTGTTGAGTCAATTTCCTTTTAGCCTCTATCTCGGGCTTCGTACGAGATAGCAAATCACTCTCTTGTTGAGTATAAAAGACTATCTTGTTGAGTCAAGAAACTTTCAGACTCTCTTGTTGAGTCAATCACCTTTTCAGACTCTCTTGTTGAGTCAAAATCTTTTAGCCTCCGTCTTGGGCTTTGTACAAGACACACAAAAGCACTCTCTTATTGAGTCAAACTCATTTCAGCCTCAATCTTGGGCTTTGTACAAGAGAGAAAGAACATTTTCCCCGGAAAAGTCAACTTCTAGCCTCCTCTTAGGCTTTGTATAAGGAAATCCCTGGTTGAATTCAACGGGATAAGAGGTCTTGGAAGAACAAGTACCGCACCCTCAACTTAGAGTGCATCAAAATACAGTAACTACTGAAAGATAAGGACGCTCTGATTGAAATTTTGGAGCAACATTCTATAGAGAATCACGATGACCAAAGGAATTTGCTCACTCCTTTCACCTGGCAAAGGAATGACGACCCGACAACGGCCCAAGAGCCCCGGTCAAAGAAAAGGAAAGTACCAGAATCAGCACCCGATTTATCTTCAGAGAGGACTCGGGACCCATTAGCTTAGGTTTATGTTTCTGCACCTTGTAATCTACTGTATTTCCATTTCTGTAATCCTTTGAATTCAATAAAAAGGGGTTTCCCCACTGTTTGATATTTGCAATCTAATTGTCGAAGTTTATTAAACCAAAAAAACAATTAATATAATCATTGCATTCATCATTCTCACATCGCGTATTCTTCTTACCTACGAATCTCACGTTTGTGTCTCGGTTCTAGAGTCAAACTGTCTCATTCGTATAATACTCGAGCCAATCGTCAGAAAAAGATGGATGATCTTGAGGAAGAAAACAAAGAGTTGAAAGAAGAGATCGACGCTCTGAGAGAAGATATGAGAAAGCTTCGTAACGACATGCAAGCCATGGCAGAAGCTCAGCTACAAAGGACTGTGATCTCAGAGATCACCTCAACGCCCATAGTGGAGAAGTATGATTCTAGGTATCAAATGCCGAAAGATCATCCCTGGGGCATGCCTGTTAACTATATCCCTGAAGGATATGTTCCGCCGATCACTGAAGATCAGGGAATCATAACAGAAGCCGTTGGGCCTGAAGGTTACAAACTTCGGGAAAGCGAAGATGCCAGGGGTATACTGAAGACTCCTGAAGGTTACAAACTTCGGGAAACGCCAAGATTCACTGCCGTAGTCACGGTACCACCCCCTGTGGTGCACACTATCCCGGAAGGACAGATTCCACCGATACCTTCTGGTAAGAAGGAAACTATGTTCGATAGAATGGATGAATTCCAGGAACAGTTCCTGGAAATGCAGAAGGAACTGCAAGCCATCCGCGGTCAGGATTTATTTGGAAAGGACGCCGCAGACCTCTGCTTGGTCCCTAATGTGAAAGTTCCGCACAAATTTCAAGTGCCCGACTTTGAAAAATACAAGGGTAACTCTTGCCCTCAGAGCCATCTGGTGATGTACACTCGGCGAATGTCAGCTCAGACAGAGAATCAGGACCTACTAATTCACTACTTTCAGGATAGTTTAACCGGTGCCGCACTCAAATGGTACATGGGTCTAAACCATGCTACGATCAGTACTTTCAGAGATCTTGGCACTGCCTTCGTCCAACAATACAAATACAATTTGGACATGGCACCGGACAGAGATCAACTCAGATCAATGTCACAAAAGGACAGGGAAACCTTTAAGGAGTACGCGCAGAGATGGCGTGAAATTGCCGCTCAGATCTCTCCACCTCTTGAGGAAAAAGAGATGACAAAGATCTTCTTAAATACCTTAAGCTCATTTTACTATGATAGAATGGTTGCCAGTGCGCCCAGTGATTTCACTGAGATGGTGGGCATGGGAGTTCGTCTTGAGGAAGCCGTTCGAGAAGGACGTCTAGTTAAAGACACTGGATCATCGAGTAGTACAAAACGATACGGTAGTGCTCTCCCTAAGAAAAAAGAGCAAGATATTGGGAATATCTCTCTCGAAAAGCAAAGGCGACGTTACCAACCGGTAGCAGCCGTAACTCCTACTATCAGCCCTGCGCCTATTCCTATGTATCAACCTCAGGTTGCGCAGAGCCAACCTAATCAGCAAAGGACACAACAGCCTCTTCAGCAGGCTCATCCTCCATACAATAACAACCGTACAATGCGGCCACCAGGGTTTGATCCTATACCCATGTTGTACGCAGAACTATTTCCGTTACTACTGGCTAAAGGGCACATCCAGACTAAGTCTCCTCTTACAGTACCAGAAAATCTGCCTTTTTGGTTTAAGGTGGATCAGACATGCCCTTATCATCAAGGAGGTCCAGGGCATAACATAGAGAACTGTCTCAGTTTCAAATCTGACGTGCAAAATCTTGTTAGGAGCGGGCTATTATCTTTCAAAGATACGAATCCCAATGTTCTCATAAACCCGCTGCCTCAACATGAGAAAGCTGCAGTCAACCTGATTGAGAAAGAATTTAACAAGGTCTATCAAATTCATGATGTACTCTTGTTAAGGACCAATCTGGTCAAGATGCATTATAGACAGGGTGGATATGGCCATGTGCCACCTCATAATTATCATCAGTGTGATATCTGCTCTAAAAGCAATCAAGGATGTTCTGTGGTGCAAGCAACCCTACAGGAACAGTTAGATCTCGGATGGATCCAAGAGCACCGAGTTTGTGGTGTTAACACGGTCTATACGAATTCCAACGTCATTCAGAACCACGACATCCGTGCGATGAATGTCAACCTGGTGGCAACGCATTTAAGGCAAAGCCAATATCATAATCTTCCGTGGCACGATTACAGTTCTTGTCTGACTTGCTCGGTAAACAAACAGGGATGCTCTTTCATACAGGAGGCCCTCCAGCGTCAGATGGATCTTGGATGGATCCAAGACTACCATGATAGGAATCCCTATCAGATCAATATGGTTCAAATCTTCGACATTCGCTTGATGAATACCAACTTGGTAGAGTTGCATGCTGAGCAGGTCAGACTCGGATTACTGATCTCACATAATTATCACAGCTGTAAAGCGGGTTGCGAAAACGATCAGGGATGTGCCCTTTTCCAGGAGGCACTTCAGCACTTGTTAAATCATTGGTGGATGCCAATCTACATGGATGAAGATACTCAGCAAATTAGTATCAATAACAGAAACCCCACTCGGCGTCAAAGTCAGGATGTCCGACTCGTGGAAGCTAACCTAGTGAGGTTACATTGTATTCAAATGGGCGTGGTCAGGTGCCACCACACAATTATGAACGTTGTGGAGTCTGTTCGGAAAGTAACCAAGGGTGCTACCTTGTGCGAGCAGCTCTCCAGGGGCAGGTGGATCGTGGAGAGATTCGCCCATATCCAGGTTCCGGACCCATCAATTGGTCGCCGAACTACCTTGCCAATCAAGTTGAGGACGTTGTCATCATCTCTGATCGTCAGAGGACCAGGAATGTTTTTGCCATTACCCCTTTGCTTGATGAATCAAGAATTCCCAATCGGGAACGGATCGAGATCACTTATGATGGTCAGAAAAACCAGAAGGTTCCCATAGTCATCTATCTGCCGGGACCACTATCATATGAATTAGCTAAGGCAATCCCTTACAAATACGGTGCAACAACAATTGAAAATGGAAAGGAAATTCCATTACCCTCCATCGTGAATATTGCAGACATCAGTCGTGTAACATGGAGTGGTAGAATCTTCAACAGAGGAGTTGGAGAGTCCAGCAAAGAAAAGGAACTTCAGACAGAAGCTCCCGATCCATCAGTCAGTCAATCCAGTAATCCCGACCTTTCAAAAGACGATGATGAGATGCTGAAGCTCATCCAAAGGAGTGAATACAACATTGTTGATCAACTGTTACAAACTCCTTCAAAGATCTCGGTATTATCACTGTTACTCAGTTCAGAAGCGAACAGGGAGGCTCTACAGAAAGTCTTGGAGCAAGCCTTTGTGGAACAGGATGTAACAATCAGACAGTTCGATAGTATTGTCTCTAACATCACTTCTTGCAATAATTTGGGATTTAGTGATGAGGAATTACCTGAAGAGGGTCGCCGTAATAACATGGCGCTCAATATTACAGTCAACTGCTAGGACGATGCTTTAGCCAGCGTACTGGTAGACACAGGGTCAGCTCTGAATGTTATGCCAAAGTCCACCTTGATGTAATTATCATTCAAAGGACCCCCGATGAGAACCAGTGAGGTCGTCGTCAAAGCATTCGACGGATCCAGAAAAATGGTTATCGGCGAAGTTGATCTTCCCATAACTATTGGTCCTCACACTTTCCAAGTCACTTTCCAGGTCATGGACATCCGGGCAACGTACAGTTGTTTATTAGGAAGACATTGGATACATCAGGCTGGAGCAGTCACTTCAACCCTCCACCAAAAGCTAAAAGTTCGTCCAGAGCGGCCAACTCATCACAGTCTGTGGGGAACAGGCCTTGCTCGTCAGCAATTTATCGTCATCCACTTGTGTGGAACCAGAAGGGATAATCGGAACCCAGTTCCAAGCGCTTTCGCTACACAAGGACGGCCAATTGGAAAAAGGAACTTCGATTTCCTCATACAAAGATGCTATTAAAGCAGTCGAGAGTACCGATATAGCAGGACGGGGACAACTTGTCATTCCTACTAGCAATACAACAAAGAAGGGTCTTGGTTTTTCTGCAACCTGTACCCGGACAGCTGCTAACGATGAAAGTCTTCATCCCATTCATAATTTCTTCCACAGTGGAGGGTTCTTTCACCCAGTGCCTCAGGCAATCCATGCTATCAATGAGGAGGATTCCTCTGACATGGATGAAGGATGGAAGTCCTATCTTAACGAGGACGGTTATATGTCTCAGGAAGAGGTGCCTACGCCATTTTGCTATCCCGCACAGAGTCTGAAATTTATACCACGGTCAGATGTCGAAATGATATACGGAGGTTGTGATCCGGAAGGATGTCGTGCTCTGCCAAATTCATTAGAGGAGGACACTCTGATGAAAGACAACTTTGACCATAATTACTATGGCCCGATGGATGGCCTGCCAATGTGGCAGCCTTACCCAGGAGACTTGAGGCCAGAAAGTCAGCCGAGTAATGAAACTCAGCTGAGCATCATTGAACAGAATACCGGTGTCCCCACCATGTCAAGGGATCAACACTCAGGTCATTCAGAACCTACTCAACATGACGATGAATTCGCAATGTTTGTAAGACTAGAATTCATTAATTATGCTTTTCTCGAGGTCAACGTCATCGAGAGGGATGACCCCTCCAGTTCCAAGGAAGTGTGGGATACCTTGGGACAACTGAGTGGAAAATACGACTATATGGTCAAGTACACCGCTCCCGAAAGCTCTCGTATCAGGCTCGAAGATATCCAGCCAACTGGATGGGGAGATACAGCTAAGAGCACAAATGCTATGCAAAATACAACTGAGGAATCCTTCTACGACAATTCTTCCTGGGAGACAGATTCCAATGATCCTGCTTCACCAGAAATCAGCGTTATTTCTGAAGACAAATCAAGGAAGGTGCCAGACTTTGTGATTCACCGAGGAGTTCGCCGCCAGTGGGTTGCTGTCGATGTTCCAAGGATTGTTCATAAGTCGAAGTAATTGTCGTCTTTAACCTTTCACCCTGCCCAGGTGAAACGGGTGTTTCGATAGGGCTCGCTTTCGGTAAATTTCCCTCTTCGCTTCGCCCAAAGCGACAGAGTTTTGTTTTATAGGGCTATAGTTTCAAGAATCGACTTGTTCATTAATAAAATAACGTCGTTCTGTAATTTCCGCATTAATTGTTGTTTTCTCTTTTTGCTTTTTCTCAGAAAATGGTAATCCTAAAAAACAACTCAATAACAAAAACAAGCAGTAATAAAAAAAATACACTGCACACACCTACATTTTCTCTATCTCTTCTAAACACGAATCATCACGTCATGCAGATTGCTTGTTTTAAACCCCGTTAAAACATACGATCCGATGCCTTCTCCCGACTTTGAGTTCCCGGTATTTGGGGATGAAGAAGAAGTTGACAACGAAATTCCAGAAGAGATCTCCCGACTACTCAGACGAGAGGAAAGGTCCATTGAACCTCACAAAGAGCCGTTGGAAACGGTAAACTTGGGTTTGGAAAAAGAGAGAAAATAAATCAGGATTGGGGCACTGCTCAGTCCGACTGCCAAAGAGAGTTTGATAAAGCTTCTCAAAGAATTCCCTGATGTATTCGCTTGGTCCTATCAGGATATGCCAGGGTTGGATACTAGCATCGTGGAACATCACTTACCGTTAAGATTGGAATGTCGCCAATAAAGCAGAGGTTGAGATGCACTCACCCGGACATGGCCATCAAAATCAAAGAGGAGGTACAGAAACAGATTGATGCGAGTTTCCTCGCCACATCTGAATATCCTCAATGGTTAGCCAACATCATACCTGTTCCGAAAAAGGACGAAAAGGTTAGAATGTGTGTCGATTACAGGGATCTGAACAAGGCTAGTCCAAAGGACGACTTTCCTTTACCATGCATTGACATGCTGGTTGACAGTACAGCAAAGTTCAAAATTTTCTCCTTCATGGATGGATTCTCGGGCTATAACCAAATAAAAATGGCGCCGAAGGACATGGAGAAAACGTCATTCATTACCCCATGGGGTACCTTTTGTTACAAGGTAATGCCGTTCGGTTTGAAGAACGTCGGGGCAACCTATCAAAGGGCCATGACTACTCTGTTTCATGACATGATACACAAAGAAATCGAAGTGTATGTCGATGATATGATTGCAAGATCTAAGACAGAGAAGGATCATGTGACCCATCTGTCAAAACTATTCGAGCATCTGAGAAAATACAAACTCAGTTTGAATCCCAACAAGTGCACCTTCGGTGTCCGTTCAGGGAAACTCTTAGGGTTCATTGTCAGCCAGAAAGGAATTGAGGTTGATCCTGACAAGGTCAAGGCCATTCAAGAAATGCCTTCTCCGAAAACTGAAAAACAAGTCAGAGGATTCCTGGGACGTTTTAACTACATCTCCAGATTCATATTCCTCATGAATGCCACTTGTGCGCCGATTTTCAAATTACTCAAAAAGAACCAGGATTGCGTTTGGACAGAAGATTGCCAAACCGCCTTCGACAGTATTAAGGAATATCTGTTGAATCCTCCGATTCTATCACCTCCAGTGGAAGGAAGACCACTGATCATCTACCTCACAGTCTTGGAAGACTCAATGGGGTGTGTACTTGGCCAACAGGACAAAACCAAACGGAAAGAGTCTGTCATTTACTATCTAAGCAAGAAGTTCACCGACTGTGAAACTCGGTACGCGATGCTCGAGAAAATTTGTTGTGCTTTGGCTTGGGCAGCCAAACGTCTTCGCCAATACATGATTCGTCACACTACTTGGTTGATCTCCGAGATGGACCCAATTAAGTATGTATTTGAAAAACCTGCTCTCACGGGAAGAATCGCCCGTTGGCAGATGTTGCTATCAGAATATGACATAGAGTACCATGCTCAAAAAGCCGTTAAAGGAAGTATTTTAGCCGGTCATTTAGCTCATTAACCGATTGACGATCAAGAATCAGTCGGGTTTGACTTCCCAGACGAAGATGTCATGTATCTAAAAATGAAGGATTGCGACGAACCGCTACCCAGTGAAGGGCCAGAACCAGGATCCCAGTGGGGACTTATCTTTGACGGAGCAGTTAATCATTATGGAAATGGAATTGGGGCAATAATTGTTACCCCTCAGGGTACCCACATTCCTTTCACCGCTCGACTTACATTCAAGTGTACAAACAACGAGGCCGAATACGAAGCTTGCATCATGGGTCTCGAAGAAGCAATTGATTTAAGGATCAAAAACTTGGACGTATATGACGATTCAGCCTTGGTTATCAATCAGATAAAAGGAGATTGGAACACATACCAATCAGGATTGATTCCTTACAAAGATTACGCGAGAAGGTTGCTACCCTTCTTCAACAGAGCTGAGTTTCATCACATCCCTCGTGATGAGAATCACATGGCTGATACATTAGCCACTATATCTTCCATGATCAGTGTATGTCAATGGACTGACATACCTAAGATCGACATAATGTGCCTTGAAAGGCCCGCTTACGTCTTCACGATTGAAGCAGTCATAGACGACAAACCTTAGTATCACGATATCAAATGCTTCCTTGAGAAACAAGAGTACCCACCTGGGGCACTAAGGAAAGACAGAAAAACCCTCAGAAGACTGGCTGGCAGTTTCTTCCTGAGTGGTGATACACTCCATAAGAGAAATTTCGACATGGTCTTGCTTCGATGCGTAGACAGACTAGAAGCAGACATGCTGATAAAAGAAATTCATGAAGGATCCTTTGGCACTCATGCCAACGGACACACAATGGCGAGAAAAATTCTAAGAGCATGGTACTATTGGTTGACAATGGAATCCGACTGCTACAAGTACATGAGGAGGTGTCACAAGTGTCAGATATACTCCGAAAAAATTCATGTACCACCAACGCATCTCAAAGTTCTTTCTTCCCCATGGCCTTTTTCCATATGGGGAATCGACATGATTGGCTTGATTGAGCCTAAGGCTTCAAACGAACATCGGTTCATCCTGGTAGCCATTGACTACTTCACCAAGTAGGTCGAAGCAGCATCATACGCTAATGTAACCCGACAAGTGGTGGTCCGATTTATCAAAAACAATATCATTTGCCGTTATGGTGTTCCGAGCCAGATCATTACTGATAATGGATCTAACTTGAACAATAAGATGATGAAAGAGTTGTGCGCAGAGTTCAAGATCGAACACCATAACTCATCTCCCTACCGACCAAAGATGAATGGAGCGGTAGAAGCGGCTAACAAGAACATCATGAGGATTGTTCAGAAGATGGTTGTAACCTACAAAGATTGGCACGAGATGCTACCCTTTGCGCTTCACGGTTATCGCACGTCTGTCCGCACTTCAACAGGGGCTACCCCTTTCTCTCTAGTATATGGAATGGAAGCAGTGCTCCCCATAGAAGTAGAGATCCCATCAATCCGGGTATTGATGGAAGCTAAGCTTACAGAGGCTGAATGGTGTCAAAGTCGACACGACGAACTCAATCTGATCGAAGAAAACCGAATAACGGCTCTATGTCACGGTCAGTTGTATCAGCAAAGAATGAAGGAGGCGTTTGACAAAAAGGTTCGACCTCGCATCTTCAGGAAAGGAGACCTTGTGCTCAAGAAGATACAATCATTTCTCGTTGATTCTCGGGGCAAGTGGACTCCGAATTATGACGGCCCCTATGTGGTCACGAAAGCTTTCTCAGGCGGCGCCTTGAGACTTGCAACCATGGACGGAGAGGAGTTTGCCTACCCCACGAATGTTGATGTAGTCAAGAAATACTTCGCCTAAAAAAAACGTCTCGGTGGATTGAAAACCCGAAAGGGCGGTCCAAGAAAAAGTTAGAGACAAAATAAAAAAAATCATCCCGATGGATTGGAAACATCACAGTACAATCCAGGCAAAAGTTAGGGATAATGGCAAGTAACTATGTTCAACATAGGCAAGTCCCTCAGTAGCAGTTACACCATCCATCGGAGGAAAACTCCAGTCAAGGTCATCTTCGACAGAAGCTCAGGATGTCTCGAATTCAAAGTTGGTAGAAGGATAGTGGTTGTTATGTTTCAACGTAGCCCTTTTCCCTGTAAATTACCATTTTCTAACTTTGTAAATACTCTTTGGAATCACGCGTTTGGCTTATATCCCTCTTATCAATAAAATTTGAGCCCTTGTGCTTTCGTTTGTAATTCTCATTTGTTTTAGCTTTATAGAACGACATTTTAATATGATTAACGATTCTTGAAATAAAACAAAAATGAATTTACTTGTAAAACTTTTTCTGCTTTAAAATAAAGATGGCAATTTCTTTTGACTATTAAACATCAAAAGAACATTGATCGCTTCTCCAGGAGCAATTGAGCTTCAAAGTGCAGAATCAAAGTACTCCTTCTAACCCAGTACGCCTGAATGAAGGGATCAACTATGTCAGAGACCTTGTTTCGTCTGAAACTCCTCGGCCGAGTTATTATCTCCTAAGCCCGACCAACATAGTTCCCCGCGAGGACTACTTCTCCTAAGCAAGGTAGAATTGCTACTTTTTGGACCAACGGTACTTCTTCGCCCCGCGATGGCCGAGTATCCAGTCATGTTCATCTTTTAGTTTGTATGTCGCATCAGTTTTGTCAGCATATACATACGTACATCATGCATTATTGATTTGCATTCGCATTCATATTGCATCACTATCACTCTAGTCGGTCTTATCACCCGGTGATAAAAAGTCCTCTCAATTGAGTTGTCAGTTCTTTCCTCGTCAGGAAAGGTTGCGTCTGAACAATATCTCTCCTCCAGTTTATTGCTGGAATGAAGTTAGCTCCTCGACCACTTTAATAACTTGAACCTCTGAAAAACCAGAGAGCTCTCAGTCAACATCACTCTTCGCCATTGAAGATATATCTTTGCTTTCCCGGATTAAGGAAAATCCCCAGAGAAAGCCTCTTAATCAGAGATTCGGCAATACATCAGCATTTCTCTGGAAAAAAACCACTGATGAAAAGGTCATCGGCACCTCAAATTGGATCCCATCATATGGCACTTCTCCGGGAAGATCCCGAGAAAAGTATGATGTAAGACCCCAAACGAAGGCAGTCTTTCAGAAGACTCGTTTTCCCCAGTAGAAACAAATGGCGTCTCCAACAGAGAAGTTTGTACAACTCTACAACTCAGACGATTAGGTTCCCCAGCAAGTCTGACGTCAACTTTTTCCGTCAAATGGCGTCTCCCTAGGAAAATTCGGCGAGAAGTTTGAGGAAAACCGCTACGAATAGCGTCCCTTGTCAATAAAGTTTATTGACAAAGAAACTAAGACCAGTCCCTTGGTAGGAAACCAGGATCGAGGGGAAGTTTAAATCAGAAACTAAGACCAGTTCCTTGGTAGGAAACCAGGATCGATGGGAAGTTTAAATCAGAAACTAAGACCAGTTCCTTGGCTGAAGACCAGGATCAAGGGGAAGTTTACCTTTTCTAAGCATCATTTCTTAGCAAAAGAAGATGAATGCGTAAGCTACCGTTCATAACCACCATCAAAATTTTGGGTATTTCGATATTTAATCCTCTTGCACCTCGAATGCCCGAATACCTTCGCCATTCACACCTTCGTGTCCAAGAAGATTAAATAGGGGCATCTGTCATACCCCAAATTTTGACCACTAAGATTCCCCATCATTGTGAAAATCATCATCACAATATGGATGGACTATCTTGCCTCATCAGTCTCCCCAAAGATGGGTGAACACTTACTATAATCAGAATTAGGGTTTCAAGCCCTTTCTGAGTGCTTAGACAAAGGATCAATCAAGGAATGACATGATCTTCAACTTGTCTAACCTCTGAAACATCCACAATGGATCAAGAGGACTCCCACTTCAAGGATTAAGCACAAGGTTGCTCCCTTCAAGGTGGATCAAGCTTCAAGATCGCCAGTGTCACCAAATTAGGGTTTTGGTCGACCAGGGCCTCCAGATGGAAATTTTCATCTGGGCATGAGCCAATGATTCAAAACATGTCCTAATATACTCCATGGAACCTCATGGACCCAATCATCAAGTCAATTTGGCCTTAGGGGATGCATACATCAAAAATCAGGAATTAGGGTTTCTTGGCCTAATTCACCCCTAGGTTGACTTTTGGGACAAATCATGAACCAAGACCTCAAGACATGATTTTAGGGTCTCTAATATACCATATTGATCCATTTGGAACAATGGATTGATCCAAGAAGCTTGAGCAACAAGTTTCAATTTCATCTAAACCACAGTTAGGGTTTCGCGGGAAAAGTCAACTGTAGCTTTGACTTTTGACCAGGACATGCTCCCAAACCCTAGGACATGATTCAATACACCATATAACACCCATGGAACATGTCCATCAAGTTTGATTTAGGTCAAGGACATGATTTCATAAAGGATTGCATAGTTTGAAATTCATCTGACAAAAAGTCAACTGTGCATAAAAGTCAACTTTGACTTTTTGAGATTTCTCACAAAAATGGTTTTTTAACCCTAAAATGATGTTAATGTATGATTTGAATCATCATTCATCAAGAAAAATAAAAGAAAGTGGGATAACTTGTAAAAGGGGTAACCATAAAAACTTAGAAAATTTTCTAAGTTATGAAATAAAGTGACAAAGGTACCAACTTTGGAGGATCATAACTCCTAAACCACAAAGCCATTTTTTTCCATCCAAAACTTGATTTGTAGATCTCATTGCCCTCTACAAAAGCTTCATACTGACCTATGTCCAAATTCCTCATGGATTTTGAGTTATGGAGTGATCAAAATCAAGAAAAGTCACTTTGTTCCAACACTTAGTGAAAATTTCACTAAGTCAGAATTTGCCTTACTTTTTTCCAAATGTAGGGGGATTTTTCACTTGGATCCAAAAGGTATCAAAACCAAATATGATCAAACAGTTGTTGTATCATATAAGAGCTTTCCAAAATGGCCAAGAACATCACCAAATTCATCTTGAGCCATGAGATATGACATTAGCAAGTTGCCTTACTGAAATCTGCCAAGGCAAGGCAGAATTTTGCACTTTTGCTCGATTTGCCAAAATCAGTCAATTCCAAGCCTTGTCATCACTTTGGACACATATGAGGATTGAATCTAAAGGGGACAATCACTGAGCCAAGCCTCTAAAGTCCTTGGAACAAGAAATAGCATGCTAAACCTAGAATTGCCCAAAATAGGGACAAGACTCCAATTTTGGATTGGAGCATTCAATGGAAGCACCAAGGTGGCATGGACTGAGCCATTTGCAACTGAATTCAGTCAAGACTTATCCAAGACCAAGGGGACCAGCATCCTGTGCCCTAACCTCTAGTCAATGGCTAGAGGAGACTTGGATTTTCATTTGCCAACATTGGTCAACCCTACTCAGCAGTTGCCATTCACTATTCCTTGCAAAACAAACTTGCTCTACTATAAATAGAGCTCAATTGTGATCAGTTTAAGTACACCAAAGGCCTACAACACTTGCCTTTCTCAAAATCCACTTCTCACTCTCAAAAATTCCTTTCTTAGCAAGTCACTATCGAGTTTTTCATTAGAGAGAAATTCCACTCAAACCAATCACACACACACACACCTCACATACATCATACGGGAGCTGATCAAACACTCAAATAACATCTGGAACACTGATTTCTTAGAATCACCAGTTAATTGCTCAAGGTTTTAACCAAGTTGCAGTTGAGATGCCATGAAGTGATCCAGCCAATTTCCATCAAGTCCAAGCATTCAAACACACTTCATAGGGTATATGGAAGCTGTTCAGATCATCACAACTCATCTGTAACACCTCCTACTCAGAAATCATTTTGAATTTACTGTCACGACCTAGAGGTAAGCCTAAACTTGGTCATCTCTCAATCTATGCATATTTCCTCGCACAATACTTTTGCCAAATGTTCATAATCATGCATGGAATGTTTCCCCTCAAGTAATTGCTTTGTTTGAATCGTGTATCAAAAATCCCAGCCTTCATGCAGAATTTAGGTTTCTTGAGGATTTATCGTGATTTCTTGTTTTATGCTTAATTTAAATGAAATTAATTGTCATAAACGTGATCGTGAGGTGAAAACGAACAGATTGATATGTGGAATGCATGATATAATCAAGTATTCAGTGAGATAGATAGAAAATGCAAATCTGGGCAAGGCAGAAAACGCGCGTGTTCTTGGCCCATGTTCTTGGCGCCATTTTCACAAATTCAAATATTTGAATTTTGTGATTTTATTTAATTGATTCAAAAATTAATTTCTCTCTGAGTTTTAATGATTTTGAGTTGATTCTTTTTTTAATAATTCACAAAAATGTTAAAATATTTTATTTTCCCAAAAAATCCCAAAAATATTATTTATTTCATATAATTGATATTTTTGTAAAGAATTAATGTTTTAATTGTTTTTGACATTTAAAATATTTCTTCCTTATTGATTTTGCAAATTTTAATGATTTCTAATCATTTTGTAGGGCAAAACTTGATTTATGAAACATTAATCCAAGATCACAATTTGTTTTCCACATGTTAAACAATTTTGATCATTTTAATTGAATATTTTATTCAATTAAAACACATTTTGAAAACAAATTAGGGTTTTGATTAATTCAACCCTCAAAAATCATTTTCAAACACTTTTGGGCCTCTATTAGAGTATAAGACCCAATCCCCTTTTAACCAAAACAACTTTGGGCCTCAGATATTGTATAAGCCCCTTTGCGTTAAAAGAAAATCTCGGTGCGATCGCTATTTTAAACGAAAAATCATCTGGGCCTACCCTCGTGTTATAAGCCTCACTCTTTTTCTTTAAACCTTTTGGGCCTCTATTAGAGTGTAAGACCCAAACCCCTTTGTACAGAAAACCATTTTAGGTCTCACTTATTGTATAAGTCCCTCTGTACAAATTCAACAGTGCGATCACTGATAAAACCCTGGGCCTCTCCTTGAGCTGTAAGCCCCAAATCTTTCTTTTTCAAAGCACTTTCTCCTTTGATTTTGAAATATACTGTTGTTTTCAATCTTTCTTTGTTGAACAACTAACTAAACAGCATGGAAGCTCTACAATCGAGTAAGTGTTTACCCGCTTTCATTTACCGCTTTCATATACATATAACTGTATTGTGGGGTTGTTTCACTATAAGTCTTCTTTCATAAACTCATATCAACTGTGTAATAATAGTATAGATATTTAAAGTTTCCCCAGCAACTACGTCTAGCATTAAGCCCGTTGATCACTCTTAGAAATAGTCAAAACTAGATCCCCATAGGATTACCAGACACATTCTTCCCTCCTCTTGGGGTTAAACAATATGGAGACATGAAAGGCAGCATTCTCGGTGAACCCTTTCATAGACTGTCACCTTTAGAAGTTGTCAAAGAAACGTTATTCCCCAGAGATGATCTTTTCTCCGTGAATGGCATCTCTTGAGTTTCTTCCAAATTCTCGGACTTTCCTGGCTTGATCTATTCTTTGTGAATAGCATGTCTTAAACTTCTCGGGGTTTGGGGACCCACGGGCTTCTTAAAAGCACTTGTCAAGAAACTCTACTCCCCAGAGATGATCTTTTCTCCGTGAATGGCATCTCTTGAGTTTCTTCCAAATTCTCAAACTTTCCTGGCTTGATCTATTCTGTGTGAATAGCCTGTCTTGAACTTCTCAGGGTTTGGGGACCCACAGGCTTCCTAAAAGCATCCCCGCCTCCTCTTGGGCATTGTACAAGGACCCGTCGGCTTCTTAGAAGTATTCACAGCCTCCTCTTAGGCTTCGTATAAATGATTTATTCCTCTAGGAATGATAGCCTCCTCTTGGGCTTAGTACAAATTGTCCCTCGGCTTCTTAAAAGTTTCCAGCCTCCTCTTGGGCTTCGTACAAATTGTCCCGACGACCTCCTAGAGGTATAGGAACAGAAATCAGTCATCTTAATAGAAAAGTCTTTCCAAGAGTCTACTATTGTTTCTCAAAGCATAGTACAAAAGATGAAACTCTAGACTTGGACAGTCTAATCTCCTTGAGTCTCAAAGACATTCTCAAGCACTCTTCAAGAATAGGAAGGAACCCCATAGACTCAGACAGTCTCAATACCCTTTGGATTTCCCAATTCCTCAAAGAAAAGGAAATATCCCTGATCCTCGAATCAAAATCCTTGAGTACAACATTACTCGTATAAGAACTGATTTTCTCTTTAAAACCAATATACTGGACCTGTCACTCAACTGAAACAGCACCCTAGCCTCCTCTTGGACTTTGTACAATGATTCTCCCCAGCGGAGCTAACCTTTTTTAGCCTTCACCTCGGGCTTCGTACGAGATACCAAATCACTCTCTTGTTGAGTATAAAAGACTCTCTTGTTGAGTCAAAAACTCTTTAGCCTCCATCTCGGGCTTTATACGAGATACAAAAAGGTTCTTATTGAATCAACACTTTAGCCTCCATCTTGGGCTTCGTACGAGATACTAAAGCACTCTCTCGTTGAGGATAAAAGACTTTCTTGTTTAGTCAAACACCTTTTAGCCTCCGTCTTGGGCTTTGTACAAGACACAAATCACTCCCTTGTTGAGTTAAACTCCGTTTAGCATCTCTCTCGGGCTTCGTACGAGACACATGAAAAACACCCTCTTGTTGGGCCAATAGCCTTCTTTTAGGCTTTGTATAAGAACACCACTGGTTGGTCCAATCAACCTTTTAGCATCAAAACAGTGCCTCGTTCACAGTACACAAACATCAACAACTTCTTTCCCTTCATCTAATCGCTGTAAGCAGCAAGCCTCTTGATCATCTACATCCATGCCACTGTCCCTCCTTTAGCATGAGAAATTCCTAAGGAAAGATGGCATTGCTCTAAACTGAGTTAAAGTCTTCTCCTTCAGGTTGGAAATCCCCTATAAAGGAAATTATGGCATTGCTGGATTCACACATCCCGGTTAAAGTAATTCTCCTTTATAAACAGTTGTGACAGACAAACCCCTCTTTAGAGATGACAAATTCTCTCTAAAGTCAAACCCTTTTAGCTTCACATCTTGGGCTTTGAACAAGATATAAATCACCTTTCGCTTCACGTCTTGGGCTTTGAACAAGACACCAAACACCATTTCCTCCCATAGAATAGGAGGAACTACGATCGCTCTGATTTCCCTGTTTCGGAAAAATGGGAATACGTAGGCATAAGATTGTAAGAAAAATCTTAGCGAGCACACTAAACACTAACCCAAAATCCCACACCTTCCCATCTCAATCGAAAAGCATCAGTTCTAACCTCCCACCAATCGACCGGACACTATTTTTAACAAAATAACCTAAGAGAGACCCACAATCTTTGTAGCATCTGTAAATCAACAGTCATCTGTTCAAACTCAGTTTGCAAGTAGGGTTAATTAGAGACATCTATTTCCCTTCCTTCATCAGCTTCAATAGGATAAAAAATGAATCGAGCTGTAGTACCCCAAAGCGATAAGTGCTTCGCAACCACATCCAAAAATTCGCGCTACACCTACCTATCCTCAATCTAACCAGAGAGAGAGGAAGTCAGAGCAGTCGTAGTTCGACCTACGGGTCGGTTGCTAAAGGGAGACAAAAGAGTTGATAAATAAGGTTGTGCTCACAGAGATCTTGCGCGATCACCTGCCTACATATCTCCATTAACCAATGAAGAATCAGAGCGACGTAGTTCCCCTCACTAGGGATGACTTTGCTTTGTTTGTGGTTTTTAGTGGAAGACACCAACGTTCGCGTTCCAGCAGTTTAGGTGTTGCCGCTCGGCGTGGGAGTCTTACGCGTTTACCTGTTTGCGGTGGAAAATGACGTTTCCTTTATGAATGAATTGAGAGAGATGAGAAGAGAATGATTGTTGGTTTTATGTTTTTTATGAGAAAGTGTTTTGAAGTTTTGTTTGTAACTCATATTGCACTAAAGTCTATGACATAGGAACGAATGCGTCGCATGGTCGTCCCCAACGGGACGTATGCTAAACACTCTAGAAAGGCGAAGGGAGACCCTCCTCCTTCCATTTCCCGTGTACTTAAGGCTCATGGTGTACAATACTTGTTGCCTTTATTACATGTTTTTGATTTTTTTTGTTTTAAGATGAGAGGAGAGACTCAAGTTGCGAGAGAAAAACAACTAAGGGGAGACTAATTGTATTTCTAATGTTAGCATGCAATGATGGCCTTATTGTTGAGTTAAAAGAAGAACTTCATCTAATGGATAAGGAGGTATTTCACTACCTAATGCTTATCTTACCTTACCTTAATCTTTGATTAAGGTTAAGCTAAGATCCCAAAGGGGTGAGAGAGAGTTGTTCAAACAAGCATTATATCACACAATCCATAAGTGAAAAAGTAAGGGAAAGTAAAAGAGATGAGAGATGAAAGAAGACTAAGTACTTATGTACTCAAGTGTCTTACCTTGCAAGTCCCCTAAGCAACATTGATTAGAGAATGTAAAGCATAAGCATTAGCTACTAATTGATTAGAAAAGTTCAGTATACAACTCCTAAACTAAGACTAGTTAGTTTGCATTGGTGTTTAAGGTAACATACATGAGAAAACAAAGTAAAGTGAGTCCAAAGGGTTAAGGATCTCATACAAGTCAGTAGCTATGTCTAAGTGACTTTTATTTAGGTTAACAAGTTAAAAGAAGTCAAACTATGTAAAACTATGTGCTAAAATATCACACAAATGCAAGTTGTGCACAAACTGGAAGACATGAGTACTTAAGAGTTATGCAAGTGAATTATAACATGAATTTACATCTAGGTCAGAAGTGTGTAACATGGAAGAATGGATGCAAATGTCATTTAATTAGTATAGGAACCATGTAGTAAGTACTCTCAATGATTAACCAAGTTAAGTGCAAAAGTAATCAACTAGTATGCAACATATGATTCAAGTTTAAGTAAAAAGACATGCAAGGGTGGATGGATGCTATGGCAAAGTTCAAAATCAGAATTGATGTCATATTAAAGATGCCTTAAACAACATTCAATTAGCATTGGGATTTCATAACAATTCAAGTTTAGAAGCTAGAATGAAACAAGCACCAAACAATGTCATTTAAGCTCTTAGAAATTAGTATACATGTAACACAAGCAAAAGAGAAACATGAAAGGAGTGTACACATGTTGGATAGATCAAAGTCAGTACCTAATGACCTCTAATAGGTCCTATCTAAGTCCTAAAAGAATTAGAAGAAGATGGAGCATACAAAGGTTAAGCAACTAGCAAACAATGTTCAATTAGAAAGTGCAAAACAAAGTTATGTTCCATGAGGTATGAAATGCAATTAGAGGTAATTATATTTCATGTAAGTGAATATGTACATTATAGATCATGTATGATGTGGATAAATACAAGTTGGAAGCATCATGTTAAGGCATACTACACAAACACACAAGTAAACACAAGTTTATGCATTAATGCAACATTTACAAGTCATGCAACTTTAAAAAGAGTAAAATGAGATTAGAAGTCAAGTGAGGGTGATCAATGATGTTCAAGGTCAGTAAGCATGTCATACTTCATTTGGTTCTCATGTCTCAAAAGAATTAGGGAGGAGATGTCATTAAAAGAACCACAAAGGAAGTGCAAACCAAGAGGGCAAGTTCAAGTTCAAACCAACAATGCACAAGTCAACCAAACATGCATCAAGTGATGACTTATAATTGAGTTCTAAGGACCTATAATCTCTATCATACATGTTCACAAGTATCTCAATCAATTTGGCAATGAATGGAATAGAGAAAATCACAAAACCCTAAGGTATAGTCTTGAACCACATCCATGAACAAAAGTGCATTTAAACAATCCACAAGAAAATGATCAAGTGTTAGTTCCTGGATTGGCTGGAATTTTGGTAAAACAAAGTATATTTAATGTTGATGTCAAGGTGCTGATGTTGTAACATTGAAGTCTTAACACTGGGTTGTGTTAAGTAATTAATTGCTAAAGTTGGATGTCTGATGTCACACAGGTGATGTTGTAACATCAGATCTGCAGAATTAACAACAGGAGGTTATAATGTTGTTAGGGTTGCGTATTAGCTGGAATTGTGGAGAGCAAGCTGTCTCATTGGATGCAAATATCTTGGGATAGATATTTGCTGCTGCATAGGAGATCTGTTGCAGATTTGTAGGAGATTTAAAAGGTTGAAGATTTAAAAAGATTTTAGGAGAAAATCTGTTTTAAATATTCAGTTTTAAATAACAAATCTGGGAGATATTGTAGAAAGTCCAAGACCAATTCAAGGAGCTATATAAAGCGCACAAGACCAAAGGAAAAAGTACATAAAACATTCAGAAGATCAAGAGCTGGAGGCTTAGCGTCTAGAGTTTGTTTAGAGTGCTTGTATTTACACTATTCTAGGGTTTGAATAGGTGTTTAGTTTCTGTCCTCTCTAGAAGCTGTGAAGTAATAGAGAGTGTTTGCTTGATCAAAGCTGTGAAGTAAGATCAAGGGTACTCAAAGTGGGTTCTTTGAGAGTTTGTAAGGGATTGAGTGGTTTCTTAGGTAGGAAGTCTTTAGTAGAGTATAAGTTTAGGAGATAGTTAACGGGTTGTTGAGTCTGTAAATTATATCTACAAGTAGTGAATTCCATCCCTGGCTTGGTAGCCCCCATAGTAGGTTGGTTGTAACCGAACTGGGTCAACAATTCTTGGTGTTATTTTACTGTTATTGTTGTCCATTGTGCAGAGTGTGTTGTTGTGACATCACACCTTAACATCACACGTCTGATACCAGAATTTCATCAAGTACTTTAAAAATTGAATGAAGGAAAGAAAATTGATGTGAGGTCAGTGACCAAACATGACCTAAAATATGAGACCAAAACTCCTTTTCATCAAGCTCAAACAATGCTAAAGCAACTCATTATGGTCAATTAACAATCATGCATGAAAAATGGCCTTGAAACCCTTTCAAAAATGACCTAAAAAATCCCAAAAAATTATACAATACCTCTTGATATGTGTCAAGTTTAAGTCTCAGTTTATGTACAAAAATTCACTTTGAAACTATTTAATAAAAATCTTTTATGAAGTGTGTATCAAAAGATATGGGCAAATGAACATGTTTAAAAGAAAATTATAGAAAAAATATCAAAATGTGTTAAAATTGAAAATAAAAAATGTAGAAAATTAATTGACACATCCATAGGGTCTCATGAATTAATTGGGAATTTTAAGGATTTTATACTATTTTTAATAAAAGAAATTTGAAGCAATTAAAAGAAAAGAAAGTAAAAATGAGAAATAACACCAGGGGTGCAACATTAGCAAAAGGCAGGTTACCATTCTAAATGGGCTCAAGAGTGGGGTTGCGAAAAGCATCAAATTCCAAGCCTAATGCGTGTGGGTCTGATGTTTCATAGCATGGGGATTAGTCAAATATTTTGACTCAACGTGAGCCATATGATCAAGTCAATGTGATAAGATCAAAATTTTAATCCAATCATGTGGCTGAGAATTGAGATGCACAGTAACAAGCATGGAAGTCACACACACAACACATTTCCATTATTATTTTTATTATTAGAACAAAAATAAAAAGAAAAAGAAAAAAAAATGAAGATGAAGGCACGTGCAGGGGGTGTGCTTTTTTTATGCGTTGTCATATCATCGACGGTTGGATCAGTTGGAACACACGGCTAGGATTAGAAGCTGGGGATCACCGAAGGACATTAGGGTTTGGATTTCAGACACCGGAGCTGAGCTCCGGTCGTCTTCTCCGGCGCATCACCACCGTGGACGGCCAAGAACACTCCCAAAAATGAAAAAAAGATGACACTATCTGGCGCGAATTTTCACGTAGATCACGAAAATGATCTTAGTTTTCACTAATTCTACCTCTAACGCGTGAAACAAAGTGAAATAAATTAAGGTACAAAATCAAAGATCTCACATTTAGCCTAAATTTCTAGCCAGCAAACATTGCCTCCCTAAGGAGGACTCAATATGCAACTAAGTACATGCTCCTAGCCCCAGGTTTAGCTACACATGATGCAAAAAGTTTGTGATTATTACCTGATCAGAAACTTCGATTCTAAGCTCCAAGAAACCCAAATAACTTCCTGCAGGTCTTGAAATCAACCTCTAAAGCAAAATAAATGCTTATACATGCTTAAAACTTGCTGCAAATGAAGATTGATGATGATGGGAGCGAAATCCATGATGGCTTCTATGGATGTTTCAGTTACAAACTCTTGCGAACTAAAGCAAGAATATGAGATATTGAGGGAGTTTGTGAAGAAAAAATAGAGAGAAGGCTTAAGATCAAGGAGTTTCGAAGCTTGAAATTCTTAGAGTGAAAAATGGAAATTCTAGTGATTATGGATTCTAATGAAACTAACTCAGTTAAGGGATGATTAAGGGCTTTTATATGCAGTTAATGATATGGTTAAAATGTAATCAGGTTTAGTAGTTTGTTAGATGTGAGGTTAAGTGAAGTTAATGAGTGAAATTCAAGTGTGGTGGGTACGGTTTTTCTATGGTGTGCATGGTAACTATTATGGACTTGCATGATGGATGGTAATGGGCATTGATATTGAATGTACTACAATCAGCTGATATCAGAAACAACTTGCGTAGAAAGTTTATTTTTCCTCTTCTTTTTTTGAACAAATGAAGCAAGTTTATGACATGTATGCATTTGGTAAGGACTTGGCTTGGTTTCTTAAGGCAAATAATATGTGATGCGCATAGGTTATTGTTGCATCAAGCTCATCCTTTCTTTCAAGCCAAGATGCCATGCCTTGAGTGTTTAGAACAAAGGTTCATGGTAGCTACTTTGGGAGAGCATATCTTGAAGGATAGTGAATGAAAAGGTGAAATCCTTTGATCTTTGAAAAGAGCTCACATGATACCACAACTTCTGTGTTGAATGCAAATCCAATTGAGGCTTAAGAACTTGTGAGAATTAGCATTGAAGTTATGGATCCACAACTGATATTAGGACTTAGAAATTTTCAAGTATTCTTCACATTTCACAAATTTGAGATCCAATCTTCCATTGCTCATAACTTTTGTCTCAAAAATCCAAATGACAAATGGTTTATATGGTTGGAAAGGTGGGAATGTCCTCTACAACATTGATGTTTTGCAAAAGTTCAAATGGAGTTGGCATCTTGAAGATATCTAGCTTAGAAGTTGGCCTCTCATGACTTGAAAACTTTCCCAAAATGGAAAGTTCCTAAAATAACTACTTTCCAAAAATGGCAGTTTTAAACAAACCTTGATTCTATTGATTCTCTTGGCATCTCTTGATCAAACTTCAATCATAAGACACATTTGGTATGATGACCATGATTTTGACCTCAAAAAGTCAGAAGTTGACTTTTTCCTTGCCCTGTTGACTTTATTCCCAATTCAATTGATTTTTTGATCATCTGATTAATTGAAAGCCCTTTGAATGGAACCCAAAGGCCAATCTTGCATCCTTGGACACTTGATGACATATGAAGTACCAAGATACTAAGCTTTGGCCCCAGACTCAGAAATAAACATGATCTTGGGCAAAACCCTAATCTGAACAATTGAATAAAGAGAGTTGACCAAAGGTCTACACCCTAATTCTTGGTAGAATGACGGAGGATCCTTCTTTGCTTGAGATGATCTTTGCTCTCTTGCCAAATTCAGACTTTTAATGACATGATGGACCATATGAGTTGCTTTGGAGATATGGCAAGCCCTTATGGATTGATGAACTAGTATCTCATTCTCCTTGCCTTGCATAATACAGAGATGGTGACACCCTTGATACTATGCCTTATGAATGCTAATGATGCATATGCAAATGTTTATGTCCTAGATGCAAATGAAATATGAAGCATAAGCCATTTATTGGAAATAAATAAGAGGGCAAATTTTGAGGTGTTACAGATACTACTACTAGGGAAGTTTGTTATTGATAAATTTGTCATTGATCTACCCACAAGTACTTTGGAAGTTTGTTTTTATGTATCATGGTTCTTGCCATTTCTTTTAAAGATATGTTCTTTCTTTCTACAACCCCATTTTGCTGTGGAGTTCTAGGAGAAGAGAACTCATGGATATTTCCATATTTTTCACAAAAAAATTCAAATGGCTCATTCTCAAATTCTCCACCATGATTACTTCTAACTTTTAAGATCTTCACTTCCATTTCAGATTATACTTGAATGCAGAAGATGTTAAACACTTCGTATGTTTCATCTTTAGATCAAAGAAATTTTACCCAAGTCCATCTGCTGAAATCATCAACAATGACCAAAAATATTTCTTCTCGTTGATCTAAGTAGTTCCAATAGGACCAAATAGATCAATGTGAAGTAATTCTAAGGGTCTAGAGGTAGAGACACGTTTTTAGTTTTAAAAGAGATTTTCACAATCTTTCCAACTTGACATGCTCCACAGAGAGCATGTGAGTGATAGTCAAGATCTGACAGCCCTTTAACAAGTTTTTGCTTGCTAAGTTTAGAGATTAATCTCCAGTTAGCGTGACCAAACCTTTTGTGCCAAATCCATTTCTAATCACTCATTGTCATTAGGCAAACTACCTTCTGATCAGCCAACTCAAAAAGATTGATTTTATAAACATTTCCATTCCTTTTCCCTTTGAATACAATGGTTTTATTTGCATTAATAATTGAACAGAAATCCTTATTAAACGTTACTTCACAACCACTATCACACAATTGACTTATGCCTAATAGATTATTCTTTAATCCATCTACCAGCCAAACTTTATTGATAAGATTTAGTGAGTTACCAATGGTACTTGTACCAATGATCTTTCCTTTTCGGCCTCCTCCAAAACCCACACTTCCTTCCTATTTCAGATTCAGGGTTTAGAATATATGCCTTTCTCCCGTCATATGTCGTGAGCATCCACTGTCCAGGTACCACGATTGGCTTCCCATCTTGTCCTTTAGGCATATTTATAGCAAAGACAATTTGAGATTTAGGTACCCATATACATATGGGTCATTTCATGTTAGTCTTAACAGGTTCTCTTTTATCATGTCCCTTTGCCATGTAAAAAGGTTTAGCTTCATTCCATGCCTTTTGTTTCCAAAAACTTTGACTGGAGTTATTTTCAACCTTAGTTTCGGAATCTTTCTTAGCCTGTGATTTAGATGTTTTAGATACTGATGTAATCAGAACTTTTGAACTATCAGGTTTTGATATTACAATACCTTACAACTTCTGATCAATAGGTTCTGTTAGATTCATAACTATTACATTATCAGCAGTAGAAACAAAATAGTTGCTTAACACTGTCTGAGCAATACTAGAGGAACAAGGATCTAAAGTGGAATATTCATTTTGAGATATGCTTACTTCTTTTAATTATTCTTTCAAAATGAAATGATCTCTTTTTAAAATTTTGATACGACTGGCTTGATCTTTGCAATGATTCATGAGATCATTCATGCATAAAATAAAGTCAGAATAAGAGTATACCTCATCTTTGTTTTCAGAATCTATTTCAGATAGAAGTCCTTCTTCAGATGTGTGAGCCATTAACACCATATTAGCTTCATCTTCTTTTTATGAATCTTCATCATCTAGCTCTTCCCATGTTGCCATAAAATTCTTCTTAAATTTGTTCCTGAAGTTATCCTTCTGATGACTTCCTTTCTTTTGACTATCTTTCTGAAGATCAGGACAGTCATTTCTGAAGTGACCAGGTTTGTTGCAGTTGTAGCAAATCTTATCTTCATCTTTCTCTATGAAGTTAAATCTCCTAAAGCCACTGCTTTTAGAGAATCTTTTGTTCATTCTGGCCATTTGTTGAAATCCTCTGATGAATCAAGTCATATCATCGTCATCAGATCTAACATCAGAATCTTCTTCAGAAGTTTCATTAGGTTTACTGATCTTTGAAAGCCTTTTGGATTTTTCACCAGATTTTTCAGAAGCATATCTCAGGGAAAGAGATTTAAGTTTCTTTGAAGACTCGTCTCCATTCAGTTCCATCTCATGGCTCTAAAGATTGTTGATTAGACTTTCAATAGACAACGTATTCAGGTCTTTAGCTTCCTGAATAGCTGTTACTTTAGGTCTAAACTTTAAAGGGAGACTTCTCAGAATATTTTTGACATGATCTGATGTAGAGTAACACTTGTTTAACACTTACCTGATACAAGAACTTGAAACATGGAGAACATGTTTTCAATATCCTCATCATCCTGTATTTTAAACAACTCATATTTTTGTACCAATAAGTTAGCTTTTGCTTTTCTAACTTGTTGATTTCCTTCATAGGTAGAGCACAATGATTCAAAAGTAGTTTTTGCAGAAGACTTATCAATGATTTTCAGATACTTAGCATGTGGTAGAGCATCGACCATAATACCTCTGACTCTATGATGTTTTCTATAGATTTTCTTTTGAGCTGGAGTCAAAGTTTTTCTATCAAATACCATACCAACACTGTCAATAATGATCTCAATACCATCTTCAAGTATATCCCACAACTCATCATCAAGTCCAATGATATAAGTGTACATCTTGCTTTTCCAGCATTCGAACTCAGTGGAATCACTACTGAATACAGGAGGTTTAATAGAGTAATGATTTCTCTCAGAACCACTGTAATCATAGGAAAATCCTCTTCCTGAGGTACTAGCAGTAGGATCCTCAGTAGACATATTTTTCTCTTTGGATCTTTAATTATACCATTGTTAAGTGTTACGTACAGACCTTGCTCTGATACCAACTGAAGGTGAGAAAAATACACAAGAAGGGGGTGGAATTGTGTTTGCCAAATCGTTTCTACTTCTGAATAGAGTTCATATTCTAAACAGAAGTTCGGAATCTGATTAACAAGTGCAACAGATAAAATGATAGAAGTAAATAAATAGGAAAAGAACACATAAAAGTTATCTTGGTTCCTCTCCAACTAAGAGTAGTCCAGTCCCCTTGCAGCAGAAGAGATTTCCACTACAATCAAACAGATTACAACTGCTTATACCCTCAAGTCTAAGACTTTCTCCTGCTCAGACCTACAACCTAAGTCTTCCTTGCTCAATCAACACCTGATCAAGACTTCCCTGCTTAGATGCTCAGATCCTAAGACTTTCCTACTTAAGTCCCTCGGATTCAAGACTTTCTTGCTTATACCCTCAAGTACAAGACTTCCTGCTCATACCTCTAGTCCAAGACTTCCTTGCTCAGATCTCACAGATCTAAGACTTCAATGATCAAGCCCAAGGCAAGAGACTTTATCTAAAATGATTGTTCAGAGAAGTTTTAACTTACAACAACACTTGATTAACAATCAGAGGTGTTCAAATATAATACAACACACTTTAACACTAAAGATTCTTAAGCTATACAAGAATAAGAACTCTTTTAAGATTAGCTTCTCCTGAGCTGATACAAATGGTGTGAAATGTGTGTATATTTCAGTTATAGTTGCAGTGTTATTCTCTTGGTTGATCTTCAATTCTTCTGCTCCTTTTATAGCTAAAGAAATAGAGTTGTTGAAGCATCCCAACAACTATATTCAGATCAAATCTTCTTGTACATCTACTTTTCCAATAAAGTAGGTGTTGGAACTCGTAGCCAAGGAATTATTCACTAAACAAGGCTTTTGTCCAGAGAACTCTTCTATGAAACAAGTACAACATAATCTTTAGAAGATAATGTCAATTATTCTCTAGTATCGTGATTTCTGAGCTTGAGTTAACATCCATCAGTTTCAGAGGAAGGGTTAGCATGCTTCTGATTTTGAAATGTACCAACAATATCTTTCTGATCAGACTCTATCACAAGTACTCGATCAGAACCGAACCATAACTTCTTCTTTGATAGAACCTGTTTCATCAAGTAAATATAATTCTGTACACAAGAACCAGCTAGTTAGAAATCCTAATTGTTCTTCAAATACATTGCTATCATCAAAACCTTAGAGGATACATGGTATGAACCAAATTTGTTTCAACAGTGCGCACCCATGGTCTCACCAAACTCCTTCAGCACCTCTGCCCCAGTCAAACTCAAATTATGTGCCACAACCTGGCATGCAAGGGTCTTGCTAAGAACGGGAGTCATCTAGAATCTGTCGCCGATATGGAGATGGAACAATACGAAGACATCATCTAGAGTGATAGTCATCTCCCCGAACAGAAGATGAAATGGTATGTCTCCTTGTGCCATCTCTCAACAAAGGCACTAAGTAATGGAGCGTCCAGCATGATGAGGGGTCAGTGGGCAAAATCAAGCAGCTGTAAGTCCCATATAATCTGACTAATCTGCTCAGGCATCAGAATCTTCGGGAAGTCCTTCATCTTCGACCCGTGCGATGTCACCTTTAGTGTGGGTCGCACCTATGACAACAAAATATAAACAAATTAGTTGATATCTCATGTGACAGACATATATAAACAAAAATTAAAGTTAAACATAAAAGACATATACACCACCCTGCCATAATCGTAAGGGCACGTGCTCAACATACTCTGTAAGCATCGATCAGTTGATGATTCCTCCTGAGAATCCTTTATCCGTGTGCACAGAGGGCTCAGTCGAAGGAGTCGTAACCTTCGTGTCAACAGTAATCGATGGGCCCGACTCACCAACAACAACATCTGGTTGTACCATCCGAGCAACCTCCTCCGAACCACCGGCTCAACCACCTGATCAACAACGAGATCAGATACAAGAACATCTGGCACCACCTCATCTGTAGCATGCTCTACTGATCAAAATGGTCGGCGTCGAGTAGAACGAGGTGCCTAGAAATGACCCCGCTCAGCCAAGTGCTTCCGGTGTGAACCGGTTGGGGCCACTCATTCTGCCCATAGCTAGAAAGACTCAGCATTGATAAGTGCAAAATGTACCTATTTTTGCATATAAGTTTTGTTGCACTTATCATTACTCTGTGTTAAAATTTGGTTGAATAAACCCCGCTTTGTTTGTAAATACGTTTACTTTACTTTTTAGTGTATATATTGCGTATCGTGTAAATATCAATGAGTTTAATTGATTTTCTCTCATTTTTAAGGTATTAAATCAATGATATCTTGCCATTGTTGTATAGAGCATTGAATAAGCTTTCCAGCGTTTCAAACCGGGCGAAAAACGGAGTTACAGTTCAAAAGTTACGAATAAAGCAGTGTTGTATTTTTTGATGTTCTGTCAAATTCGCCCCATGCTCGCCAGGCGAATCTGTGGCGAGTCAGACAGCCAGAAACGTGGAAAAAAGTCCAGAATAAGCCGTCTTTGATCCGCTAGGCGAACCAGAATTTTGCCAGGCGAATTTGCCTGGACAGAAACATCATTTAAGGCATAAAAACACAGTTTTTTAGGGATGGTTGGGTAAATTTTGTTCCCAATTCATCAAACATCATTTTTTCAGTAGATTAGCTTAGAAAACATCATGGAAGCTTGCATGCGGATGATCCGAGGTGGATTTCTCATCGACCGGCTCTGACAATCCATGAAGTGTTTGGTTCATTTCTTATTTTCTTCATGTCTTTCTTCTTTGTTGGGTTTGTATATGTTTTTACTTTGATCTTATGTACATTTTTCACCCATGGCGTTATATTTAATTTGCTTTACAAATCTCTATTGGTGATTGTTCTTGATTTTTGCTTAAATGCGCGGGGTTTGGGTCGTGTTAGAGATAAACTTCACAAACTTCGAATAAGGATAATTATTTGTTAGTTTCTGAACTCTAGATATAGATTTAGGGCTAACAATCTGTAGGGTGTCGAAACTTAATGCCTCAGTGTTTTGAGTCGGGTGCGAGAGTGCTGATGAGGGTAGCATGGTTGAGTGTGCCAGAGATGGACATGTGCTGTGAACGATACCGGGTGATATTGAGGAGTATTGTAAGTTGAGTGTAACTGGTCGGTAAGTTTAAGTTTGTGAGGAGTCGATTATGTGCACGCCTGATAAGTTTGTCTTGCTGAAGAATGAATTTGTTTTATGTTTTAATGTTTACTTTTCTGTTTTTATACTTTCAAACCATTTTAAAACCAAACTCATAAACGCGAGAGATTGTCGAACGACATTCTTTCCCTCAAACCGATCTCTGTGGACACGACATAAATCCCGAAGGGAATTCTTTCCGAAAATAAATATTTTTGTTGCTTGCCCTATTCTGCATTCAACAAAATGGCGCCGTTGTCGGGGATTGGTTTTGATATTGAATCGCATTGCGATAGTTTCTTTGTTTTTGAGTTTTGTAGATATCTTATATATTGTCTATTTTCACTTGTTTATATTGATACTTGTATATGTTTACCTTATTTGTGAATTTTACATGTTTTACATACTTGTGAATATAATGTATATATTTGTTTCTCTTCACGTTTGCCAAAAGTGTGGTTAGATGTGTAGTTTCGGTTAGAGCTCGAAGAGATGAGAGCAAAGGCGGGTGTGAAAGAATTTGGCTTTTTCGAAGCAACGTGTTGGTTTGTAAATAATAGGCGTCGAGCTTACGACGTAAAACAAGCATGTTTTATTGTTTTTAGTTTCTAATGTTTTTGTTTATTGTTTGGTCGCAAATTTTGGTCGACTAATTTGAGGATGCATTTTGTGATGTTCCAAGTTTGACCGTTTCAACTTGCGGATGTATGGTAATGATATTGTTAAGTTTTGTACACGTCCAAGGTATGTGTTTATCGCTTTCTTGACTTTAGCATATTCATGATACTTAGGCTTTTTACAAACTTCCATGCCATTCATTCTTTTGTATACTTGTTCATGTGTGAATCACTTTAGTTCCCACCCTTTTTGTGAGGAAGACTTCTATTGTTCATATTTGCACGGAGTACCGACTTTCTTGTTCTAACTGGATTTTATTATGTTTAATCTTTTGTTTGTGTTGATTATATGAATGCATGAAAATGATCAAGGCAATTTTGTTTCATTTTGAGCACAACTACCTAGCCAAATAGTCATTCACCTTGTGAGTGTGTGAGAATTCGTAACCCCTTTGAGCTTTTTGATCCATGTTTTATTTGAACTTAATGGTTGTCTATGAGTATTTAGTTCACTTATTTTTTAATGGATTTTGTTTTTTCTTGAACCCTCAATTTTGTGTTGTTGTATGGATTTTTACCTTACCTTAGAAAGTAGGGAGTATTCACATGATGATATGGTTGAATTCAAGTTGGGGAGAGAATGATTGTTTTCTCATTGGTTGGATTCTATGAGGGTTGAAAAAGAAAAGAAAAAAAAAAGAGAAAAATATGAAAAAGAAAAAGAAAAAAAAGAAAGAAAAAGAAAATCCTTGAGAAAGGAAACAAAAAGAGTTCAAATAATTGTGCTAAATAAGTATTGTGTTTTGTGTAACACTTGGGATTTTGGAAGAAGTTGATTGGAATTTTGGTGTTTGAATCTTTGTGAGTTGATCACTCCCTTAGGTTTAGGCAAGTTTTTGTTTCAATTACCTTAAGAAATTGCCCCTTGTTTGTTTACCGACCACGCTACAACCTTGAAAGTCCTTGTGATTCTTGCATTTGTATGTTCAATGTGAATTTTTGGATGAATGCATAATTTAGTCTTTTGTTTGCAAGATTGTTGTGTGAGTGAAAAGTCCCTCATTTAGTGTTTTTCATCTACCGATGATTGTTTTTGCTAGGTGTGATTCACTTTTGAACTTGTATTGTTTTAGGATGTTTGGCGTGATTTTTGTATTTTTCATTTGTTTCGTGACTATGTTATCGTTGTAGTTTAGTGGTAAGTATTTACTTTGTGTGTACCAGTTTTCAATTAAACCATTCATTTGTCCGATTTTCAAAACCTGTTGATTCGTGATTCTTTGTTTTTCACTGTGTTTCTTTGAGTTGTTTGATTTTTGTTTGAGGACAAACAATTATGTAAGTTGGGGAGAGTTTTATAAGTGCAAAATGTACTTATTTTTGTATATAAGTTTTGTTGCACTTATCATTACTTTGTGTTAAAAATTGGTTGAATAAACCCCGCTTTGTTTGTAAATACGTTTACTTTACGTTTTAGTGTATATATTGCGTATCGTGTAAATATCAATGAGTTTAATTGATTTTCTCTCATTTTTTCATGTATTCAATCAAGAATATCTTGCCATTGTTGTATAGAGCATTGAATAAGCTTTCCAGCGCTTCAAACCGGACGAAAAACGGAGTTACGGTTCAAAGGTTACGAATAAAACAGTGATGTATTTTTTGATGTTCTGTCAAATTCGCCCCATGCTCGCCAGGCGAATCTGTGGCGAGTCAGACAGCCAGAAACGTGGAAAAAAGTCCATAATAAGCCGCCTTTGATCCGCCAGGCGAACCAGAATTTCGTCAGGCGAATTTGCCTGGACAGAAACACCATTTAAGGCATAAAAACACAGTTTTTTAGGGATGGTTGGGTAAATTTTGTTCCCAATGCATCAAACATCATTTTTTCAGTAGATTACCTTGGAAAACATCATGGAAGCTTGCATGCGGATGATCCGAGGTGGATTTCTCATCGACCGACTCTGACAATCCGTGAAGTGTTTAGTTCATTTCTGATTTTCTTTATGTCTTTCTTCTTTGTTGGGTTTGTATATGTTTTTACTTTGATCTTATGTACATTTTTCGCCCATGGCGTTTTATTTAATTTGCTTTACAAATCTCTATTGGTGATTGTTCTTGATTTTTGCTTAAATGCGCGGGGTTTGGGTCGTGTTAGAGATAAACTTCACAAACTTCGATTAAGGATAATTATCTGTTAGTTTCTGAACTCTAGAGATAGATTTAGGGCTAACAACCCATAGGGTGTCGAAACTTAATGCCTCCGTGTCTTGAGTCGGGTACGAGAGTGCTGATGAGGGTAGCATGGTTGAGTGTGCCAGAGATGGACATGTGTTGTGAACGATACCGGGTGATATTGAGGAGTATTGTAAGTTGAGTGTAACTGGTCGGTAAGTTTAAGTTTGTGACGAGTCGATTATGTGCACGCCTGATAAGTTTGGCTTGCTGAAGAATGAATTTGTTTTATGTTTTAATGTTTACTTTTCTGTTTTTATACTTTCAAACCATTTTAAAACTAAACTAATAAACGCGAGAGATTGTCGAACGGTATTTTTTCCCTCAAACCGATCTCTGTGGACACGACATAAATCCCGGAGGAAATTCTTTTCGAAAATAAATATTTTTGTTGCTTGCCCTATTCTGCATTCAACAAGCATCAGCACCCCTGTCAGCCTCATTCTGATATGTCGCTCGATCAACAGCTCTCCCTGCAATAATGTCGTCTCTGTCTTTGGATTTCACTGCAAAAGAAGAAAAAAATAAATATTTAAAAAAATAATAATGGCAATACCAGAAATTTCAAAATTTTCGGTACAAAACCACATTTTTATAACTACCGGAAATTTTGAAATTTTCGGTAAAAAGACTGGGTTTTGTATCGATAATTTTAAAATTTCTAGTAAAAAATATCGGAAATTATGAAATTTCAAGTACAAAATACCGGAAATTTTCAAAATACCATAAATTTTGTAATTTTCATTGAAAAATTCACTGCTTTCTAAATTTTCGATAGTTCACTTAAAATTTTCGGTATCACCCCAAGAATTTCAAATTTCAGTCCCAAAACAAAAATTTTTGACATTTTTGAAAATAATTTTGTAGAGTGAATTTTGTCTTTTCATACACATCGGAGGGTGGCATGATTATTCCTCCTAGTTACATTACATCCAGCAGCTTTGAATGAGTGAGTGAAGAAAACAAGCGCATCAAAATGGTGCAAAAGACAAAACCTGTAACAAGGGGACAATCTGATCCTCATGGAATGTTTGAAGGAATGGTTGTCTTTTTCTTCTCCAAAGGAGTTCAAGCTCGTCGATTACAGGTTCATAAACAAAACACTTAAACCTTTTATATTTTCAATTTTCAATTCCAAAGTTTCTATCATTTTTTCCGTGTAAGATTTGGAAGCAGAGGGTGATGCAAATGGGGGCTCTCATAGAAGACCGCTTCTCCAAACGTGTTACTTATGTTTTCGCTATCCTTGTACATGAATTCGATACCCACGGCTTGTTACGTTTTAACCTCTAATAGGATTTGAATGGCTTAATCATGTTATGATAGACTAAAGGTATATTTTGTGAATAAACGTGTCATTATATACTTTTTTTACTGGTAGAAGTTTTGGTTAGTTGTAAAACCTGGTTATTGTTTTTTTCCTTTTTTATTTGTACTTGAACCAAATCGTACTCCTAATTTGAACTGACGGTATCTTTCTCACAACTTATTTTTACTGATCCACAAACTAGTTTACAAGTAACAGTTAAGAGTGTGTAGATGATAATTTAGGGCTAATTGTGTTGAAGTTATGCAACTATTTCATTTTTCTTCGTTTTTGAGTTATTGCTTGCATGGATTTCAGTCTTTCAGAAGATACAAAGTAATTGATAGAGAAAATACTAAGATGTAGCAGTTAGTGTTAATATTTAAAAGTTTGGGTGTCATCCGAAAAACTAATCACAATGGTGTTAGTTTTTACTAGGCTGGTTCTAGCACGATATGAACTTATGTAATAATAGCACTTTATGTGTTGCAGAACATCTCGGTCACTTTGAAGTTGTAGTTACAGAATTGTAAAATATACTTGTGGTTTGATGTGATTTTTGATAAGTGGTTTCTTATAATGGCTTGGTGGTACACAGGAAAAAATTGATGACAGTGTTCCCATGCCTACCTTTTTTCACTTCCTTGCTTTATTCGCGTTCAAGATATTTTCTGAAGAGCATGTTAGATCCTTGTACTTTAAATTCCTATGTGTTGTGAATTAGGATGTCTTTGAACAAAATATTAACGGTTTCTTTTTAGGCAAGAAACCCACAAGGGTTAGGGTTAACAAAGAAAACAAAGGAAAAACAACAAGGATTGGTTATAACTGTTATTTTTTACTTTCTCTATAAAATAGATTACAGGTACTTAAGAATAACAAATAACCCTCTCACTAGCGGACTTCGACGACATGCTAAAACTAGAGTTCGATCCAATAACTCATAAATCTCCACCTTGGAACAAACTCTATAACATCAAGAAACAAACTAGCTTTCTTCATGCAGCTTTATCAACTGCATACAGTGGAAAAACTTGCAACTGGGCAATGTCTTGGTGATCATATCAGAAGCATTATGATTTGTCAAAACCTTCAGCACTTGGACTTCTCCACGCTCGATTACCCCTCTGACGAAATGCAGCCTCACATCAATGTGCTTGGTTCGCTCATGATAAGCTGAATTCTTCGACACGTGTATTGCACTTTGACTATCACATTTAACAGTGATAACTGGACGTTGAAGTTTCAGCTCCTTGGCAAAACCTTCAAGCCACAATGCTTCCTTCTCAGCTTCAGTTAGGGCGATATATTCTGCTTCAGTGGTTGATAAGGCAACAACCTTCTGAAGTGTTGCTTTCTAACTGCTTGCTGTCCCAAACATAGTGAACACATATCCAGAAATAGATTTTCTGGAATTCATACAACCTGCATAATCAGAGTCGACATATCCTTCGATTGCTGCTTTACTATCTTCACCCAAGGCTCCACCATAAATTAGGACTCTATTCAGAGACCCATTTATGTACCTTAAAATCCACTTCAATGCTTGCCAGTGAACCTTTCCAGGATTCGTCATGTACCTGCTTACAAGACTTACTACATATGTTATGTTAGGCCAAGTACAAACCATATCATACATCAAAGAACCCACTAGATTAGTATATGGAATGCTATTCATATAAGTTCTTTCGACATCAGTACTAGGACACTGATCTATACTCAGCTTGAATTGAGGGTTTGTCGGAGTCACAACAGGCTTTGAATTCGACTTACCATACTTTTTGAGAATCTTCCGTAGGTATGCCTCTTGAGATAAGCATAATTTTGACTGTTTTCTATCTCTTCGGATGTCAATCCCAAGAGTCCTGGACACAGCTCCCAGATCCTTCATGTTGAACTCCTTATTGAGTTCAGCCTTCACCTTCATTACATCTTCGACATTGTTGCTTGCTATTAGAATATCATCCACATAAAGCAACAAAATAACAAATGAATTACCAGGTCAAAATCTGAAGCAAACACATTGGTCGAACTGACTTCTAATGAAACTTATGCGTTCCATAAACTTGTCGAATCTCCTATTCCATTGTCGAGGAGATTATTTCAGTCCATATAAAGATCTCTTCAGCTTGCACACATAATTTTCCTTCCTCTTTTCGACATACCCTTCAGGTTGCCTCATCAGTATTGTTTCATTTAGATCATAATACAAAAACGCAGTCTTCACATCCATCTGTTCCAGTTCAAGATCGAACTGTGTCACTGTGGCAAGCAACATTCGAATGGACCCGTGCTTCACAACAGGAGAGAACACATCATTGAAGTTGACACCTTATTTATGAGTGAACCCCCTAGCGACCAACCTTGTCTTGTATCTCTTCGACGCCACTCCTTCGATTCCTTCCTTAACTTTGAAAATCCATTTACAGCTGACTAACTTGACTCCAACAGGTTTCTTGATCAGTTCCCATGTATTGTTATCATGAAGAGATTTCATCTCATCATCCATGGCCTTCTGCCATTCAGTCTTCTTTCGACTCCTCATAACTTCCTTATAGTCTCTAGGTTCTTCGTCGAGAACCTCACTTGTAGAGATTAAGGCATAAGCTATAAGATCTGCATACCCAAGTCTCTGAGGTGGCTTGATGACTCTTCTCGACCTGTCTCTTACTAACAGGTAGTCATTATCAGTCTCCTCATCTTCGACAACATCTTCTGCTTCTTCTATGACTTCATTTGGGATATGCAATTCAGCATCAACATGCTCCACATCAACAGGAATCTCTCCTGTTCCAGCTCTTCGTCAGCATCATCTATTTTCTTGAAAGCCATCTCAACTTTATTGAAAACTACATCTCGACTGGTGATATACCTCATGTGACCTGGCTCTAGGCACCATAGCCTATAAGCTTTGACTTCTTCAGGGTATCCCATGAACATGCATTTCAGAGCTCTAGGTTCGACCTTGTCTTGCCTAATGTGAGCATAGGCCACGCTGTCAAATACTCTCAGACGGTCGAGACTAGGTGGATGTTCCGACCAAACTTCTTCAGGTGTCTTCATATCTAACGCAGTCGATGGACATCTATTTATCAGATATGTTGCTGTCGAAACAGCCTCAGCCCAAAACACCTTCTTTAACCCAGCACTAGTCAACATGCATCTAACTCTTTCCAAAATAGTTCGATTAAACCTCTCTACCAAACCATTTTGTTGTGGAGTACCTACAGTAGTTTTGTGCCTTGCAATACCTGGGGCAGCACAAAAACTGTCAAACGCCTCATTGAAAAATTCAAGGTCATTGTCGGTTCTCAACCTCTTGACCTTTCTGCCAGTCTGATTTTCAATCAGAGTCTTCCAACCTTTGAAATTCCCAAAAGTTTCATCCTTAGTCTTCTGTATAAATATCCATAACTTTCTGGAATAATCATCGACTATGGATAGAAAATACCTTGCTCCTGAATGTGATGGACACCTTGCAAGCCCCCAAAGATCAGCATGGATGTAATCAAGGGATCCATGAGTTCTTTGTTTGCCTTTGTTAAACTTCACTCTGCAAGATTTTCCAAGTACACAGGGTTCACAAAATTTCAGCTTTTCGACTTTATCTCCTCCAAGCAGATTTTGTTTCCCAAATTAGACCAGACCCCTTTCACTGACATGGCCCAATCTCATGTGCCAAATTTATGTCTTCGACAAAGGTTTCGTGGATGCAACATTTGTCGAACCACTTACAACTTCAGCCTCAAGGGTATACAAGCCTTGTTTCTTCACGCCTCTCAAGACTTCCTTCGACCCCTTCATGACTCTTAGGATACTTTTCTCTCCTTGAAAAACATATCCCTTTCTATCGAATTCACCAAGAGAAACCAAATTTCTCGTTAAATCAGGTACATACCTGACTTCAGTCAATAACCTTATTGACTCATCATGGAGCTCGAATCTCACAGATCCAATACCTGCAATTTTGCAAGATCTGTTGTTTCCCAGCAGCACCGATCCACCATCTTGATCACATAACTCCTCGAACAATTCTCTGTTTTGAGTCATGTGCCAAGTGCAACCTGAATCCATAATCCACTCTTTTGTTGAGTCGCTGCTTAAAACCACAAGGACATCAGATGAGTCAAAGTCATCTTGATCAATGGATGTGTTGCCATTATCCTTACCTCCATGATCTTTCAGGCGTTCAGGACACACCTTTCTTGTGTGACCCTCCTTCTTACAATGATAACATCGAGTACCAGATGCTTCGCCACTATAAGACTTCTGTTGACTTTTACCTTTCTTCTTGTCGAACTTACCATCTTGTCGAACTTCCTTCTTACAATGATAACATCGAGTACAGGGCTGATTGAACTTCTTCAAAGCTCAGGGACTCCCTTCCATACAAGAGAGTTTCTTTGAAGTGAGCATGTGTTCTAGACAAAGCACACAACAACAAAAGTGCTTGATCTTCGTCATCGATCTTCACATCAATATTTTTAAGATCAAGAATCAGCTTGTTGAACATATCCAACTGCTCAGCTAAAACTTTGTCTTCACTCATCTTGAATGAATACAAAGCTTGCTTCAGGTAGAGTCTATTCACCTGAGATTTGGTCATGTACAAACTTTTAAGTTTCAACCATAACCCCGATACCGTAGTCTCCTTTGATACCTGTCGAAGAACCTTATCACCAAGGCTCAACAATATTGCGTTGTGGGCTTTCTCTATCATGGTCGTATTTTCTTTTTCCATTAACGCATCGTCCATGGCTGCCTCTCCCTTCAACGCTTCCAAACAACCCTGCTGAACCAGTAGGGCTTTCATCTTCAAGTGCCACAGACCGAAGTCGTTCACTCCGGTGAACTTTTCAATCTCATACTTTGTTGAATGCATCTTCTCCATGCTCACCGCACCAATTTGTTGTGAATTAGGATGCCTTTGAACAAAATACTAACTGTTTCTTTTTAGGCAAGAAACCCACAAGGGTTAGGGTTAACAAAGAAAACTGTTAGTTCTTGTATTGGCTGGAATTTTGGTAAAACAAAGTTGAACAATGTTGATGTCATATGTCTAATGTCATAACATTGGTTCCTAACATTAGTTGTTGCAGGATTGAAGGTTTATATGATGATGTTATAATTGATGTCTTGACATCAGTTTATCAGAACATCATAACATCAGGTTGTGATGTTTTAGGGCTGCGCGTGTTAGTGTGTTTTGAGGAGATCTGTTAGAGAGATTGGATGCGAATTTCTTGGAGAAGATATTTTCAATCAGTAATTTTGCAGATCATGGAGCAGATCATGTAACTAACATTAGGGCTGATTTGAAGAGATTTAAAAAGATTTGAAGATCAAATCTGTTTTAAATTCTGGTTTTAAAACAAATCAAATCAGATAATTTTGGAAGAGGTCCAAGCCCAAGTCAGAATTCTATAAAAGCAGTCTCAACCCTTGTTGGTAAAAGATGAAGAAAAAGAGCATAGACTGAGTGTCATTTGTGTCTTCGTGTGTGTTTTTTAAACCATTCATGTTTGAATTGGTGTTACTATTTTAAGTTGTAAGTGTATTCACTCTAGAGCTTTTAAGCAAGAGTGTGTTGTTCTTGACCAAAGCTATTAAGCAGAATCAAGGTGGGTTTTAAAGTGTAATCATTGGATTGTATCACTGAGGTGATTTAGGGAGTGAGTGGTTTCTCATACCTAAGTGGTTTCTTAGGTAGAATTGTCATTGGGTAGTGATTAAGTTAGGTAGATGTCAACTGGGATTATTGAGTCTGTAATTTAATACTACTAATAGTGAATTTCCTCCCTGGCTTGGTAGCCCCCAGACATAGGTAGTTAGACCGAACTGGGTGAACAATTCATTGTGTTATTTACGGCTTGTTATTGCCTTGTTCATATTAGCAGAGTGTGTTGTTGTGACATTGCACTTAACAATGTCATTAGAATTTCAATTGGTATCAGAGCAGGCATCCTTCTCTGCATGTGGGTGAGATCTAGGGCTGATACTTTCTGGTGCAATGGACAAGGAGACTGGTGGATTTGTGAATAGACCCCCTATTCTAGATGGCTCAAATTATGACTATTGGAAACCTCGTATGGTTACATTCTTGAAGTCATTAGATAGCAGAGCCTAGAAGGTTATTTTGAAAGAATGGAAACATCCTGTTATTGTGGAAAAGGATGAGAATGGAAAGGAAGTAGAGGGTAGCTCAAAACTGAAACCTAGAGAAGAATGGACCAAGGAAGAAGATGAGCTTGCCCTTGGGAATTCTAGAGCCTTGAATGCTATATTCAATGTTGTTGATAAGAACATCTTCAGGTTGGTCAACACTTGTGAAGTAGCTAAGGAAGTGTCATACCCCAAATTTGTCCTACCTGTGAATAGTTTTCATCTGAACACTATCCACTAACCATCATATCTATATCCAATCCATTTGTCCATTTTCACTTTTAATTAACCTATCTTTTTCATTTTTTTATAACCATTTCCATTATCCATTACAAATATCCATAACCATTTCTACCTTTCCTATTATCCATTTCGTCATAAATAACCATATTTCATTTTAAATCCACTTATCCGCTTTTCAACTCCATATTTTCCAATAACCAAGTTCATAAACCCATATTCATTTCCCATCCAATTTAAATCCATACCATATTCATATCCAAAAGTCCATAAACCATATCCATTTGGTAAAACCATAATCCACTTTAAAATGTCCATTTTCATTAACTTTACAAATCACCATTTTTCATTTCCATATCCATTCTTTTTCTTTAACCCGTTTTTAAATTCATTTTAACCTTTTTTTATTATTATCCAAATATTAACCAATTACCCAAAATTTGTCCATATCCACTTAATTAATCCAGTCCATTTTTTTTTCATACCCATTACACATTATCCATTTTATTAAAAAAAATATCACAAAAAATATCCATTTCAAAAATCCATTATCCATTTCAAATATCCAAAAACAATTTTTTATCACTTTTCTACCTTAAACTTTTATCCAAAAAAATACCATTTATCCATTCTAATAATATTCGCACAAGAAAGTTAAAAGATATATATGAGCCCAATAGCATCACCATCTTACAAAGCCCATGTTAATATGATAAGTCCATAGGTTGACCTAGCTATTTAAGAGGGAGAAGTCGGAAAAAGGGAAACAAAAAAAAGGAAGACGGCGCAGAAAGATTTACGCCTCACATCAATTCCACCAACCTCCAATAACCTCCCAATACTCACATAATTGCCACTAGAACAACCACCTACCTCACTGGCTACGAACAACATTCAACAATCTTTTCCTTCCATCTTCTCCAACACCATCAACCTTCATTATTTTTCTGCAGAAAGTACTCTCATCAACAACCAATAAACTCACCTCATCATACAAGAGGCAGAACCGAAGAAAGATCACCTTGCCTCACATACAACCACGTCCATAATCATCAACCTTCATTCACACTGTATCCAATTTTTTCTGCATTTTTTTTCAAACTTGCCATAACCGAATTTCTGCATCAAATAGCATTTACTCATCATCACCATAGCAATCACGAAGCAGGATCGCAGAAATAGCAGAAGAATAATACGCCGCATTCCAAGCACACAAAAAAAATCAATTCATCACACACACAAGAAAACCAGCTGCAACTTTTCTCAGTCCACACAAAACGACTACGCACAAGCAATACACGCATCAGCGTTCGTATGTGACAAAACGAGAAACCAATAGCCACTCACTACTAAAAAGACGACAGAACCATTTTCCTGAATTTTTTTCTTCACCCACCTCAACTTTCCTTCATCAATCATCTTCTACAAACCTTCGTTCTCCCCTCAACCAAACAAATCGAACGACATGAACCTTTCCTCTTCGTCAACAACCAAACCTCCTTCATATTCTTAAAATTCCAAACCTCTAAAATTTTATACAACCTGCAGAATAAATCATAAACCATTCAACATAACCTTCATTATTCTTCAATCATCGCCTTCACCACTCACAAACAGAAAACCTCCAGATCAATCCTTTCTTCTTCTTCCTTGAATAAAACCAGAAAATCACAAAACCTCTCTGCTAAACCACAAACCTCCTCTCCCTTAAACAGAACCGCAAACCCACCTTCAACCTCAAACCTCACCTTCATACCCAAACCCATTTTCGCCGGAACTGAAAGTAGAAGAAGAGGATTGGAACAGAAATTTGAAGCAAGAACCAAACCTGAGTTGAATGAGTAAAGACGGGGTTACGAACGCGAAATCAAAGCGATCTGGAGAACAGATTGCACAGATAGAAGGTTGATTTGTGATGAAAATGGCCTTTAGGCGTGTTACCCTCTTTCGTTTCGCTGAGACCTTCCTTTCCATCTTCGAGTTCATTTGAACACGATTCCATCGATTTTGGCTTGGAGAAAGATCGATTGAGAAAGGTAAAATCGAAATCGAAAAACGACCAGGTGCGTGAAATCGAGCTTGGAGATTCAAGGTTGGAACAGAGGTGTTTTTGGATTGTTGCGACGATGTCGTCTGCTCTGTTTCTAGCTGATGGAGTATTTCTAAAACTTGGACCCTGAGACGTGGTTTTTTGTTCAAGACCTTTTATTTTTTATTTTTTTTTTATTTTTTTTTTAATTCTAATTCATTCTGACCAGTTTTTTTGGATTTTGTTTCATTATGTGGGTTTGTGGGCTTCCGTGAGCCCATATAGGTCTGTTAATCACCACCCTTGTTTATTTCATCCGCACCCCTGGTTGTGAAAAGGTGATGGGCCTTTGAGCCCAGATGATCCTCATGTTTTTTTTGTTTTTATTTTGAGTTAATTATTTTTTATTACTAGATTTTAATTTTAGTATTTTCTTTACGATTTATATTTTAATTAATTTGATTTAGAATTTATATTAATTAGATTTTGATATTTAGATTTTTGGTCTATGTTGACAACTTTGATTAGATTCCTTTTGGTAATTCTTACTAACTTTTTGACTCTTTTGTTAGTACTTTTGATTTTGGCTCAGTTGATCTTGGATGTTGATTTGTGACATTGGACCCTTGAGCTTATTGGATTGATCGTGCGAAGCTTCTACAAGTCTCCTTGAGTTTTTGCACGCATTGAAGAGGCAACGGACCTTCTCCGTTAGGTACCCCTAGAATCTCGATTATATTGCCTCATTCTAGGATTGTATCCATGTTAGAAGCATGTTTCTTCCCCCCGCTTTGCTTGATTTTTAATCTTTAGATGAGGTGTATGATCTTCTCTTGTAGATTTTTTATGCCTTGATTATATTATGCTATGTCATTGCGTGTTTATTCAAATCAAAATATTTTTCAACTAATATTTGGACTTCGTGTCAATCATTTTCATACCTGATAAGTCGATCATTTTCACGATCGCAACCGACCTCCCCTTTGCCTCCTCTTGGGCCTTATGCAACGATTACCCATTTTATTTTGATTTGTATGCATGTATGTGATTGGTTTATGTTTAATCATGGCTTAATTAATTCCATAAGATTAAAATCAACCCTTTTTATAAGAGTAAAACAAACTTGATCCAACATCAAGTATTTTCCAAATAAATTCAATCAATTCAATACTAAGCATTTACTTGATCCATATATCAAGTATTTCCAACCTTCACTTCACACCATAACTTCCTTTCCTTCCATTTCTTAACCTCCTCATACGTAAATTAAAACCTCGATCCAACGTCGAGTGCTTTTCTCAAATCAAACCAACATACGTAATAATACTTAAACATTTTCATAAAGGTGAAAAAGAGGGGGACTAAGTCTTTGGTCTTTCTCTTCAATTGTTTGGGTGCGAGTTTCCTTACTCGTGTGTGGGCAATTGACGCCTTTAAAATACATATAATCCGATAACACTCAAACTCCTTTTCTTAATCAATCATCAATACATTTAATCATACTTAAAGATCATTTATTAAAAGGTGAAAAGGAGGGGGATCAAGTCTTTGGTCTTTCTCTTCAATTGTTTGGGTGCGAGTTTTCTTACTCGTGTGTAGATAATTGACGCCTCTAAAAACTTAAACCTTAACTTCTCAATTGTTTGGGTGCGAGTTCTCTTACTCGTGTGTGGACAATTGACGCCTTTAAAACACACGAACTCGACAAACATTCAAATCTTTTCAAAATCAAATTACCAAAACACCTAATCATATACTTAAACATTTTTACTAAAGGTGAATTGAGGGGGATCAAGTCTTTGGTCTTTCTCATTAATTGTTTGGGTGCGAGTTCTCTTACTCGTGTGTGAACAATTGACACTTCTAAAAAGCATAAACCCTAATTCGACGATTGCTTGTGTGCGAGTTCTCTTACTCGTGTGTGAGTAATTGTCACCTATTGCTTGGGTGCGAGTTCTCTTACTCGTGTGTGAGCAATTGTTGCTTCTAAAACATCCAATACGAATATAACTCCTTTCCTCGCCCGCGTGCGACCGAAACCCTAAAACACGTCCAAATCCAACTCTTTTTCTCAATCAAATCTCTAACACACTTAATCCAAATCAAACAATTATTTTTACAAAAAGAACATTGTTTAGTCCATTCTTCCGTGCATATGAACTAGTGCTTCAGCCTCCCATGACGAGCCGACAAGCCAACGTTTAGCAGTTAGAACACGACCTAAACCCTCGTTCACCTCAAACCAACCGAAACCTTAAAACCATGCGCAAAACCAAATCCTTTTCTCAATCAAACCTCTTAACATACTTAACCACATATTCTAACAACTTTCTTACAAGGTGTAAAAGAGGGGGGCTAAGTCTTTAACCTTTCTCCCCAATTGCTTGGGTGCGAGTTTACTTACTCGTATGTGGGCAATTGGCGCCTACATAAAAAATACGAACCAACAACTGTAGTACCACGAACTACGAATGCTCTGACTTTCCCATTGCACGAGGGAATACGTAGGCCCGAGGATCTTAATCCTTGCCGAGCACACTAATAAAAAAACCCTCCATTTTCCCTTTTAAAATTAATCCTTTTACCTTAGAAGATAAACAAACAAACCTAACTAACTTTCTCACGAATCGAATCAAGAGGTTCCCGTTGAGTACAACGGACGTAGAGGGTGCTAATACCTTCCCTCTTGCGTAACCGACTCCCGAACCCGAATTTGGTTGTGACGACCATATTCTTATCTCCTTTCAAAGGCTTTCTCGATATTTTCCTTTCCCTCTCTTGGGATAAATAAAGTTCGGTGGTGACTCTGTTTCGAACAGTTTTTTCCACGTCCATCGCGAGGATCGTATTTTTCGAGGTACGACAGAAAGCATGGGATATCTTGAAGACTACTCATGAAGGAACCTTCAAAGTCAAGATGTCAAGACTTTAACTTTTGACAACAAAGTTTGAAAATCTGAAGATGAAGGATGATGAGACTATCCATGATTTCCACATGAACATCCTTGAGCTGTCAAATGCTTCTAGTGCCCTAGAAGAGAAGATGACTGAAGAGAAGCTGGTGAGGAAAATTCTTAGATCTCTTCCCAAGAGATATAAAATGAAGGTGACAGTTATAGAAGAAGCCCAAGACATCAGCAAGATGAGGGTTGATGAGTTGATAGGTTCTCTTCAAACCTTTGAATTAGGAATGGAAGAGGAACCTGAAAAGAAAACCAAAAGTATAGCTTTGGTATCTAGTTCTGAAGATTCTAAGAAAAAGAATGGTGATGAGTCTCAGGAGGAGCTGTCCCAAGCCATTGTTTTGCTGGGAAGACAGTTTAATAAGGTTATGAAGAGGATAAATAGGAGTTATAATCCTAATGTCAAGAACATCACATCTGACACCAACAGATCAGGAGATCAGGGGAAGAAAACTAGAGATGAAGAAAAGTCCAATAATGACAAGGGAGTCCAATGCTATGAGTGTGAAGGGTATGGTCATGTCAAGAAGGAATGTCCTACTTATCTCAAAAAGCAGAAAAAGGGGTTATCTGCTTCCTGGTCTGATAGTGAGAGTGAATCTGAAGAAGAATCATCTAAGCTTGTTAGAGCTATGATTGGGGTTTGTGAGTCAGATGATGATTCGTGTGATGATGAGGTTACTTATGAAGAGCTTGCTGCCACGTATAAAGAACTGTGCATGAGAAGTGAACAAGTGTGTCTTGAAGGAGAGAAGCTGAAGAAAACCATAGTGCAGTTAGAGGCTGAAAAGACTGAACTTGAAAATGAAGTAAGTATGCTTAACTCTAAATTGGATTCTATGACCAAAACTGTCAGAATGCTGAAAAATGGTACTGATGCTCTAGACAACATTCTTAGTATTGGTAAAACTGCTGGAGACAAAAGTGGTTTGGGATTCAACAATGTTGCAGCTTCTGATGATGTTATTACCAGTTCCAAACCAGTAATGTTAAAACAGATGTTTGAACATCCTGACAGGATTCCTTCTAGGAAGAAATTCAGGCGCTGGAGATCTCATCACTGTGGGCATTTTGGACACATAAAGGCCTACTGTTATAAGCTACATGGGTATCCTCAGAAGGCACATCAGTATACTCTCACACAGAAGTTTCCCATAGGTAATCAGGCCTTCAATTCTAAGAAGTAATGGGTTCCAAAAGGTAAAGTTACCAGCTTAATAGCTCACACTTCTCTTAGGGTTTCTACCAAAGAAGACTGGTACTTTGATAGTGGGTGTTTAAGACACATGACAGGAGTTAAGAATTTGTTGGTAGATGTTAAGCTCCAGTCCTCAGGTCATGTAACCTTTGATGATGGTGTCAAAGGAGAAATCAAGGGGATGGGAAAGCTGAATTGTGCTGGTGCTCCTAGACTGGATGATGCTCTACTTGTCAAAGGGTTGACAGCAAATTTGATCAGTATTAGTCAACTTTGTGATCAAGGATTCAAAATAGACTTTTAAAAATCTGAGTGCAATGTCACAAATGAGAAAGGAGAAGTCATCATGAAGGGTGTTAGGTCTAAGGACAACTGTTATCTATGGGTGCAACAAGACTCAAGTACCTCAACATGTGTGTTTGCTAGAGATGATAAAGTCAAAATTTGGCATCAAAAGTTGGGACATCTTCATCTGAAGGGAATGAAGAGAATAATATCTTCAGAAGCTGTCAGAGGAATTCCTAAACTCAATATTGAAGAGGGAAGAGTTTGTGGAGATTGTCAAATAGGGAAGCAGACCAAGATGTCACATCAGAAGCTTCAACATAACACCACCTCCAAGGTTTTAGAACTTCTTCATATGGACTTGATGGGACCTATGCAGGTAGAAAGTCTAGGAGGGAAGAAGTATGCTTATGTTGTTGTAGATGACTATTCTAGGTACACCTGGGTGAGCTTCATTAAAGACAAATCAGAGGTGTTTGATGTTTTTAAAGATCTTTTTCAAAGACTCCAAAGGGAAAAGGAGAGTAATGTTTTTAGAATAAGGAGTGATCATGGAAGAGAGTTTGAAAATAGCAAGTTTGCTGAATATTATTCTGCTGAAGGCATAAGTCATGAGTTCTCTTCTCCAATTACTCCTCAGCAAAATGGAGTTGTTGAAAGGAAGAATAGAACTATTCAAGAGTCTGCTAGAGCAATGATTCATGCCAAAAAGATTCCTTACCATTTCTGGGCTGAAGCCATGAACACTGCTTGCTATATTCACAACAGAGTTACTTTGAGAAGGGGCACTTCAGCTACTCTGTATGAACTGTGGAAAGGAAGAAAGCCAAATGTGAAGTATTTTCATGTTTTTGGAAGTAAATGTTACATTTTGTCAGATCATGAACAGAGGAGAAAATTGGATCCTAAAAGTGATGAGGGAATATTTCTAGGATACTCTACAAATAACAGAGCTTACAGGGTTTTCAACTCCAGAACAAAGGTTATGATGGAGTCTATAAATGTGGTGATTGATGACATTGATAAGCAGGAAGATGCTGATGTCCTGGATGATGTTGAAACATCAGATGAAGAAGTCACAGAAGAAACTGAAGACAGAAGTGGGTCTCCCAGTTATGTTGATACTAAGCCTGAACCTGAACAATCTAATAAAGAACCATCTATTAGAGTGCTAAAGGACCATCCAAGGGAGCTTATCATAGGTGATCCTAAATTCGGGGTTAGCACTAGATCAAGAGAGGTTGTGTCAAATTCTAGTTTTGTTTCTAAAATTGAGCCCAAGAATGTCAAAGAAGCCTTGACTGATGAGTTTTGGATTAATGCCATGCATGAAGAGCTGGAATAATTCAAAAGGAATGAAGTGTGGGATCTTGTACCAAGGCCTGATGGAGTTAATGTGATTGGCACCAAGTGGATTTACAAGAATAAATCTGATGAACAAGGAGTGCTCACCAGAAACAAGGCCAGATTAGTTGCTCAGGGATACACTCAGGTTGAAGGAATTGATTATGATGAAACCTTTGCTCCTGTGGCAAGACTGGAATCTATCAGATTACTCTTAGGGGTGGCTTATAATTTCAAATTCAAGCTTTTTCAGATGGATGTTAAGAGTGCCTTCTTGAATGGTTACTTAAATGAAGAGGTGTATGTTGATCAACCAAAAGGATTTATTGATCCAACATTTCCTGACCATGTTTACAAACTAAGGAAAGCTCTCTATGGTTTGAAGCAAGCACCAAGAGCTTGGTATAAAAGGCTTACTGAATTCCTGGTTGTGAATGGCTACAAAAAAGGAGGGATTGACAAGACTTTGTTTTTTAAAGAGGAAGGAGGAAAACTGATGATAGCTCAAATATATGTTGATGACATAGTATTTGGCGGGATGTCAGATGCAATGGTGAAACATTTTGTGGAACAAATGTAGTCTGAGCTTGAAATGAGTCTTGTTGGAGAGCTCAACTATTTTCTTGGTCTACAAGTTAGACAAATAGAAGACTCCATATTCATTTCTCAGAGCAAGTATGCAAAGAACATAGTGAAGAACTTTGGTATAGAGAATGCTAATCACAAGAGGACACCCGCTCTTACTCATTTAAAGTTGTCCAAGGATGAACATGGTGCTAGTGTGGATCAAAGTTTATACAGAAGCATGATTGAAAGTCTATTGTATCTCACAGCTAGCAGACCTGATATTTCTTTTGCTGTTGGAGTTTGTGCCAGATATCAATCTGAGCCTAAAGTTAGTCACTTGAATCAAGTGAAGAGGATTCTGAAATATGTGAATGGGACTAGTGACTATAGAATGCTTTACAGTCATGGATCAGGCACTGAGTTATGTGGTTTTTGTGATGCTGATTGGGCAGGGAGTGCTGATGATAGAAAAAGTACTTCAGGAGGTTGCTTCTTCTTAGGGAATAATCTGATATCATGGTTTAGTAAAAAGCAGAACTGTGTGTCACTTTCTACTGCTGAAGCTGAGTACATAGCAGCAGGGAGTAGTTGTTCTCAACTTGTTTGGATGAAGCAGATGTTAACAAAATACAATGTCAAGCAAGATGTCATGACATTGTACTGTGATAATCTGAGTGATATCAATATCTCTAAGAATCATATTCAACATAGTAGAACTAAGCATATTGATATAAGGCATCATTTTATAAGAGATTTGGTTGAAGACAAAGTAGTTGCTTTGGAACATGTTGCTACAGATAAACAATTAGCTGACATTTTTACTAAAGCCTTAGATGCAAACCAATTTGAAAGTTTAAGAAGCAAACTGGGAATTTGCATTTATGAGGATTAGGTGTGCTGGAAGGAGTATTTGTGCAGTTGTGATCTTGCATTTGTTTAATGGAAACAACATTTTATTCAACTGCTGAAAGCATACAAGAATGGATTTTAGTACATCAAAAGCAATATATAAAGGGTCTAAAGATTTTCCCAACCCTCTGCATCAAGAAAAGTTTTCCAATCTTCATCCCATTCATCATCAGAAGCATGGAGTTGCACTGGAGGTTTTTTGATGTTTTTTGTCTCTGATGGTTTTCTTGTTCTTGTTGCTCCTAAAGAAGTCCCAGCGACTTTCCTTGTCGTGTTCTTGTTCTTCAGTGGATCTGGTTTATTGTCCTCCTGCATGTGTTGCTTTCCTGCATTCTTGTTTGACTGACTCATACTTGTGTGGTGTCTGGTGCTGTTAGAAGGAAGAAGGCTTGGATTTTATAGTTCTATAAGAATCCATTGGTTGTATCGCCTGACCAGTCAAAGTTTTTGGAATTTGTGTTCCTTGGGAAGTTTGTTATTTGACTATGTCATAATGGCTGTCAGATCTTTGTGTTTGATGTTGGTAGTTGTCCAATTGTGGCTAAAAAATGGGAGAGTTAGCCTTTGTGCCTCTAGGCTTGAGGGGGAGTGTGCAGCTGGTATGTTGGTTCTTTTTTTGAGGGGGAGTTTAGCTTTGTACAGCTTGATTGTGATTGCTGCTGAGTATAAAGGTTTTTCGCTGCAGGTACCTCTGATGATGGCAGAGATTGTTTTAGCCAAAATTAGCCAAAGGGGGAGATTGTTAGTTCTTATATTGGTTGGAATTTTGGTAAAACAAAGTTGAACAATGTTGATGTCATATGTCTGATGTCATAACATTGGTTCCTAACATTAGTTGTTGCAGGATTGAAGGTTTATATGCTGATGTTATAATTGATGTCTTGACATCAGTTTATCAGAACATCAGAACATCAGGTTGTGATGTTTTAGGGTTGCGCGTATTAGTGTGTTTTGAGGAGATCTGTTAGAGAGATTGGATGCGAATTTCTTGGAGAAGATATTTTCAATCAGATAATTTTGCAGATCATAGAGCAGATCATGTAACTAACATTAGGGCTGATTTGAAGAGATTTAAAAAGATTTGAAGATCAAATCTGTTTTAAATTCTGGTTTTAAAACAAATCAAATCAGATAATTTTGGAAGAGGTCCAAGCCCAAGTCAGAATTCTATAAAAGCAGCTTCAACCCTTGTTGGTAAAAGATGAAGAAAAATAGCATAGACTGAGTGTCATTTATGTCTTCGTGTGTGTTTTGTAAACCATTCATGTTTGAATTGGTGTTACTATTTTAAGTTATAAGTGTATTCACTCTAGAGCTATTAAGCAAGAGTGTGTTGTTCTTGATCAAAGCTATTAAGCAGAATCAAGGTGGGTTTTAAAGTGTAATCATTAGATTGTATCACTGAGGTGATTTAGGGAGTGAGTGGTTTCTCATACCTAAGTGGTTTCTTAGGTAGAATTGTCATTGGGTAGTGATTAAGTTAGGTAGATGTCAACTGGGATTATTGAGTCTGTAATTTAATACTACTAATAGTGAATTTCCTCCCTGGCTTGGTAGCCCCCAGGCGTAGGTAATTAGACCGAACTGGGTGAATAATTCATTGTGTTATTTACTGCTTGTTATTGCCTTGTTCATATTAGCAGAGTGTGTTGTTGTGACATCGCACTTAACATCACACATCTGATACCAGAATTTCAAAAACAAAGGAAAAACAACAATGATTGATTATAATTGATATTCTATACTTTCTCTATAAAATAGATTACTAGTACTTAAGAATAACAAATAACTCTCTCACCCTAATTAGGTTTTGTCACACCTTATGAAGAGAGACTAGTATGCTATTTATAATAAACCTAACATACTAAACTAATGGGTTTTTTAACAATTACCCATTACAAGCTAACTTAAGGTACAAGCTAACATAAATAATTGGATCTGTAACACAAGGCCCAGTTAGATCTCCTACATACTAGAACACAATTCGACTACAACATGTAGGCATTCGACAACAACATGTAAGCGGACTTCGACGACATGCTAAAACTAGAGTTCGATCCAATAACTCACACTATGCAAACTTGTTTTCATACTAATACTTTTCTTTTTATTTTACTTCAAATTATATGCAGGTGGATGTTTGCATAATGGAGGTCGGGTTAAGTGGCAAATACAATGCAACAAATGTGGTATGCATAATTGGCATTTTAGTAGAAATGTGTTGGCCTTTAATAATAAACTATCATATCATAAGATTGTTTGAATGATGATATTTTTTTTTACAAACTTAAATTGGACCATTCACATGCAGTTGTTTATTATTTCAGGTGCAGGCACCTATCGTGTGTGGTATAACTTCTCTTGGGTATGACCACATGGAAATTCTTGGTTAGTACTCTCCCACTCTTCCTAACTCTCTTTTGTGTAATTCCCATAATTGCTAATTTACATCACATCTATTGCTCATGAAAATTGTGAAATAATTTGAAAGTTAAAAACCAAAATAAATTTATGTCTGGTGCAATATGTGTTACCACTATAACAAGAATAATAAATAAAAAGTTTACCCACTGCGTTTTCTATCCTTGATTATTTTTCCATAAACTTTTTTTCTAGTTGTTTTATATTTGGATTTTATGTTGCATCGCTTATAGTTATTTCATATTTTAATTTTATGTAGCATCAGATTATTGTATTTACGGAGACATATTCGGAATCTAAGAGATTTAGTATTTTTTTCGTGGTACGTAAATAATATATATAATATATTAAAAAATCCTCTAATTTTGAGGGTGATTATTTTATCTCATTCAAACCGATATACTTTATAAAAATTAAATTTTAGTTTTGGCAAAACCCAACTTAAACCGACTCATCTACAACACTAGAAATTACTTTTAAAAAAAATAGTACTATTATGCAATTATTGAAGAGTTGGATACCCAAAATGTTTAATTCTTTTTGCTATTGACTCAGGATATTCTAGTGCCAATTTTTGTCCTATTTCACAATAACTTTATCCAATACTTGAATTTATGAATTTGGTTTCACCATATTCGAGCTTTCACACATTCCTTAAATTTCTCTCTATCGCTGCCCACCGGTTACGCCACGGTAACCTAACCTCTCGTTCCGGCATCTTATTCATCATCTCTGGTACCGCAAAGACTGTACTAAAACCCTAAATCAGATCGTATCGATGATTGAACCCTACAACAAGTGCATCGAATTTCAATGGAGTTTTCAGAGGAATGGAAATCCCTATTCCCAATAGGTGGATCCACTCTATCCCCTCTTCTCTTCTCTAATCCTCATTCACTTGGTCCAATCTTCTTTAACCCTAACCCTAACTCACTCACCCATCTTTTTTCTTCCACCATCCCCTCTCTTCAGCTGCCACATCATCTCCTAACAGAACGCTACCTGGTAACCTCTGACCCTTCCATTCTCCCTTCCACTGCTTCCACTATTGCCCCTCTCTTTGATTCTCCTCATGAAGTAATTGACCACAATGTTTCTCATTTCCTTTACAACCGCATTCAACTCCTCAAGTGCCCGGATACTCCCAATGTTGTTGTTTTCTTCCCAACAGGTGGCAACGACGAGAATATTGGCTTTTTTATGTTGCGTGTTAAGGACTCGGTGTTGGATACTCGCCTTGATGTCAAAGGTAATGTTTTTCGAGCTTCCACTGGTTCTAAGAGCCGTATCTTCCGGATTTCAGTGAATCCGGTTATTGATTCTGGACTTGGAGGGGCCTCTAGTTCTTCTCTTGTTATTGGATATTTGTTGGCTTCTTCACTTTATTCTGTTTCTTGGTTTACTGTGAATCACAAGTTGAGTTTGGACACCCCTAGTATGTCTTATTTGGGAACAAGTAAAGTATTTAAGGAAACTGTTGTGCACGCCTGTTGGAGTCCTCATATACCGGAAGAAAGTTTGGTTTTGTTAGAAAGTGGCCGGCTGTTTTTGTTTGATTTGGAGTCTCAAGGTTCGATGAATATTTTCAAGGGGACTAGGTTGAGAGTACCATGGAGTGATTGGACCTGTTCTGAAAACAAGGCTTGGCTTAGTTGTGAATTTAGTTGGCATCCGAGGATTTTGATTGTTGCACGTGATGATGCTGTCTTTTTAGTTGATTTGAGATTGAAAGAGTGCAATGTGACTTGCCTAATGAAGATCGAGACATTGCGGATGTATGCTCCTGATGTAAACGAGCGGTTTCTTGCCCTGTCAAGGGCTGGTCCGGATGACTTTTACTTCACCGTGGCTTCCAGCAGTCTTTTAGTTCTATGTGATGTAAGGAAGCCTTTGATGCCAATATTGCAATGGAAGCACAACATCGATGAACCGTGCTACATGAATATATTAAGCTTGTCTATGTTAAGATCTCACTCAAAGGTAGATACTTTTAAGTTGGCTTCTGAAATGGGGTTTTGCATTATCTTGGGATCATTTTGGAATTCTGAGTTCAATATATTCTGCTATGGACCTGCATTTCCATTTCGGAAAGGTTCTATTACTTCGAAGCTTTCGAAGATTAGCACAACATTCCGTGCTTGGGAGCTTCCATCTGAGATCAATTTATCTAGTCGTGAGTGTCATTGTGGAATTTGTCTGTTTAGGGAAGAGTTGTCGAAGGATGCACTTCCTGAGTGGGTTGATTGGCAGCTAAAGAAAGAGATGGTTTTGGGATTCGGCATTATAAACAATGATCTTGCTTCCTTACTCTATGAACCAGATGAGCATGGTGGTTTTACACTAGTAAGGATAATGTCATCAGGAAGGTTTGAATTGCAGAGATATCATGCCTCTTGGTCTCTGGATAGAAAATTGGAAGATTGCCACGAAGCCGATTTATGTATGGAGTCACACTTGCTGTGTCCCAGGAGTGTTAAGGAAAATAAATCTGTAGAACTTCATTACTTAAAATTGGATTACCTTTGTGCTTATGCAAACGGTAATCTTGCTCAAGTCCTAACTACGAAATTAGACAAGACCTATTCAAATGAGCAAGAGGAGGCGCCTTTTTGTTCAGAAGTTCATGAATTATTGTGTAAGAAATTAAATGCTTGTGGATTGGGCCATTCAAGATCATCTCCTGCAATTACTTCTATTTTTAACGATGTCAAGCTACCTTCTAACTTCCACGAGGTTGCCTTAAGAAAATTGTGGACTGACTTGCCTTTGGAATTACTACAGTTAGCATTCTTGAGTTATTCTGAATGTCGTGAAGTCAATGGATTCAACCAAACCAGGGTACCTTTGGAATTTTTAGCTGTTCCAGATCTTCCTCAGTTGCCTCCGTTCTTTACAAGGAAACCATCACCCCATGACAACAATGACATTGTTGGTCCAGTTATTCCTTTCCCTGTTTTACTTGTGATTAATGAAGTTCGCTATGGGTACTCAGATTTGGGAAGTGATGGATTTTCAGTAGAAACAGAGCTTGGCCTCAAATACAAAGAAGTAATACAGGTGGCTAATGAGATTGCTGTTTCATCTCACGGTTCTACGCGCCCTGATTATCATGCAGTCTCCCTTGCTGACGAGGAAGAGGATCCCTGGGCTGATTCTTCGAAACCAAAACCTTTTTTGACATATCGTCCAATTGCCTTGACTTTTTCTGACACAGACAGTGTACAGGGAAAGGGTTTATGTACTGATAACATTTATGAATCATTTATTTTTCATGTTTCGGAGAAGTCCTGCAAGCAGACTGAATCTGTTGGAGCTGAGATTTTTGATGATCTTTGCCCAATTGAGCTGAGGTTTGATGCTCCTTTGAAGAAGTTTGAAGACCAGAGCTTAAAGGCTTACACTTTATTGAAAAAGAAAATGTCTATTTGGCATAAAGAATTTGATTTGTATAAAGAATTTTGTATTCAATCCGGATTTGAAAAAGCAGTTAACAGTTAATAGATGATCCTTTCTTCATCCATCCTTATCTCATTGGAACACATGTTCTGTTGCTGTCGGTCGGATGCCAAATTGTTCTGTTGCTGAAGTGAAAATTCACGCAAATTGTAGTTTTGAAAAAAAATAATGAATTAAGAGTTTTCTCGGCTGTACAATCTGTTCAGAAATCATTCTGACATGAAATGCAGTGTCAAAACATGGACATCACCTTGCTAAATTACTTGAACAAACAATTCTCTCAATGATGTATTACTTTTCAGTGTCTGTTACAGTCTCATTATGGCATTGCCTCTGGTTGTCTTGGACTTATGTTACTGACTCTGGCAATCACGCCAACTCCGAAGGAATTGGTCCAAGGTTAGTTGCTGTTTCAATTAGCTTTGGAGGGATGCTTATATTTGCAATGATGCCTGGCCTTGTGTCGGATGGAATTTCTGAGAAGTTTGATTCACTGAGGAAAGGAAAAAGTGAAGTGGTTGAGCAAAATCATACTTTGATTCTTGGTTGGAGTGATAAATTGGTATGATTCTGGTGTCATCGCATCACATCGTCTATTTATTGGTTATCTTCTTGTAGCCAGCCCCGTCAAATTTTCAACCACTAATAATGTGATTGCATGTGCAGGGTTCATTGCTAAATCAACTTTTCATAGCCAATGAGAGTCTGGGTGGAGGAACCATTGCAGTGATGGCTGAGCGAGACAAGGAAGAAATGGAGCTTGACATTGCAAAAATGGAGTTTGACTTCAAAGGAACGTCTGTCATATGCAGAAGTGGCAGCCCCTTGATTTTGGCTGACCTGAGAAAGGTGTAGGATCTGCATTAACCTTTTCATTGGAATCCTTTTTAGGTGTATGCTGCTATAATATAATATGAGAAATCTACTGTTAACCTATATATTAAAGGAGTTTCACGAGAAGTTCATAATTGCATGTATTGATATATATTTCCCCATTTTGTCGGGGTCCGCAAGGAATTGCAAGGAGGAGGAACATTCCACAATTGTTTAAGAGAGTCTGTTTGGTTTATTCTATTATGTTTGAAATAATTAGACATGCTTTATTGTTGGGTAAAAGTTTAGTAGATCCTTGAGCTATTAATGAATTGAAAACAAGGGAGTAAAGATGTAACAACAATGCTCATTGTTTGTCGTTTTGTTTATTTGCTTTTAGAGCCCCGATGACTGGCTGAACTAGTATGGCAGTGCTATATTTTAAAATGATTGGTTTGATTGGAGTTGCCAAAACTGAACTAATTAAACTTGATATCGGTCGGATGCCAAATTGTTCTGTTGCTGAAGTGAAAATTCACGTAAGTAATGAATTAAGAGTTTTCTCTGCTGTACAATCTGTTCAGAAATCATTCTGACATGAAATGCTGTGTCAAAACATGGACATCACCTTTCTAAATTACTTGAAGAAACAATTCTTCTATGATGTACTCCCTCTGTCTTACAATGAGTGACTCATTTAGAATAAAAGGGTGTCTCAAAATATATGACCCATTTTAATTTTCAATGCAACTTTTTTTAGTTTACCCTCTAATTAATATTACTTTCATCATTTTCAATACATCATAAGGGTACTTTAGTAAAAATACCATTTTCTCTCTTTCATTTATTCTTTTTTTCTTAATCTGTGTAAAAAGTCAACTGGGTCACTCATTGTGGGGCGGAGGGAGTATTCCTTTTCGGTGTCTGTTACAGTATCATTATGGCATTACTGTCCCCTTCTGATGAAGGATGTTTCTTAATTTCTATTTCATCAGTAATCTTTTTACGCCAGTTAATTTGTTTCCTTACACTATGTGATATACATGTTTCTGTGTCAAAGGCACGCTCAATAATTGTCCTTGCTGAAGATGGGAATGCTGATTAGGTCTTGTTGAGTGATGATGTGCTCCTAGTTTGACATAACCTGGGTGCATGGCCATTAACTTGTTTTTTTTGGTTTGGTATAGAGTGATGCCCGAGCTCTGAGAACAGTCTTAAGTCTGACCGGAGTCAAAGAAGGATTACGAGGGCACATTGTAACACCCTTTTCTACCCCACGAATAAACACCGCAAAATATATATTTTATCAGAGTAAAATCAAAACCACCTCGAAGGGTGCACATTTCTCAATAAATTCAAATTAAACACTTGCTCCGGAAACACGGGTTTTACAAAAAAATACTCAAAAAGCCTTCATATGGCAGCGGAACTCAATAATTCCAAATAAAAAGGTTTTCAACAAAAGCCATCAAAGTTAGCATCAGAACAACCATAACCACAATAATAAAAAAGGTTTCAAAATAACTCATAGTCATCAAATATCACAAAACAACAACTCAACAATGGTTCGACTCAACAACCCAACCCGATGTTACACTATCAGAGCAAGACCCTCTACATCGATCAAACGTAAAGTACAACTCCAAAAATCCTCGAAGGCGTCCACGACTAATCCTGATCATCTGCACGTTATCCACGTGGAGGCAACATTCAAACAGGCAGGGTGAGTAGAACAATTCATTATAATCAATATAAGATAAGATATGGATAAAAATGGCATCATCTTCAGGGTCATCACAAAGAAAACATCAAAATCACATCATCATAAATTAAATCAATGTCAATCAAATGCAATGCACAACAAAACTCATGCATGTGGTACCAATCGTCATAATCGATGGACACTAAGTCATCACCCCTCCAAAGATCTCCGTCAATAGGATCGATTCCGCATAAGAACCGGAGCACGTCATAATTACCTCATATCCGCACAATGGGAATGAAGCGTCGTCACAGAGTATGCATATGAATGTATGATACAAAAAGGTCAATAATTCGTCATCGTCAAGTAAACATCATAATGTGCATCATCATTCATCAGTTCTCATATACGTCATGTCATCACATATTCATCAAAACATCACAGCTCATCATCTCAATATCATCAAGAACATCATAGCAAAACATCAGAAATATCACAGCACCAAAATCTCAGAACATCACAACATCATAAACAAATTTCACAAAACAGCAGCAGTTCGCTGCTGAGTTCACTGTGCAAACACATTCGCTGGGACCTTCGCCTTGCGAAGCTCTAGCAAATCCCGGAATCCCAACAAAGCCCCTATTCTGCCTCTCTTCGCCACTTAATTCGCTTTGCGAAGCCCTTCGCTGGGACATTCGATGTGCGAACCCACGACATCACTTCTCAGAAATCAACCCAGAATCATCACATTTATCGCGCATTCGCTGCGCTACTCGCTTTGCGAGTCCAGGTGAACATTCGCCTTGCGAGTGTTTCGTTCGCTTTGCAAACTAGCGATTGCAGGGAATCGCTGCTACGCATCAGTAGCTTCCCAGCCTCAAAGCACCTGCGATTACAGTCTCAATTGACCCAAAATCATCCCTACAACAGTCCTAACATATCACAGAATTTAAAGGCCTAAAATCTACGTCTGTTAGGTCGATTCAGGACACTACGGAAAACCTTAATTTTCCTAAACCTTCAAACTCTCAAGCTTCATATAAACTCTATAGATCTTCGCCACAAGGTTAAAACTACAACAACGAGGAAATCTGCCCCAAAGGTCTATTTTACCGATTAAATTCAACTCTTACTAATCGATTCACAAAATGCCCTCAAAATCATCAGTTTACCTCAAAACCCATAAACCCTCATAAACCTCAAAATCACCAAATCCACTTCATTCAATCGAATCCTATAATGAAAGGCAATTACTCCCCATACCTTAGATTGTCGATCCGACGTGTTCTCTCTTAAGCCTTTGGAAACCTTCACAAAAATACTCGCCTTTTCCTCTTTTCCTCAGAGCTCTCCTTCTTTCCTTCTTATTTTCACGATCTCCACAAATGAATCCTAATTCTCTCAATTTCCTCCTTTTGGTTAATTTAACTCTTGGGCCTCAAATATGGGCTTTCTCCATAATGCCCTCACTAATTCTCTTGAATTGTCCATTTTGCCCTTAATTCCTCTAATATTATTTTAAATTAATAATAATACTAATATATTCATATTATATACTATTATTTAATTAAAATAACCAAAACTATACAAAACTCGACATCGACACGGACCACCAAAATTCACGAAAAATTCACAAATATTCTATTTAAATAAATATTTCTCATATATTTTGGGTGTTACAACTCTCCCCCACTTAAAGAATTTTCGCCCTCGAAAATTACCTCAAGGAAATAGAGTCGGATACGACTCCCTCATCTGATCTTCACGTTCCCAAGTCCAACTTTTGCCAGCTGGTCCACCCCACAACACCTTCACCAAAGCTATGTCTTTACCCCGCAATTGCTTCATCTCTCGACCATCGACACGCACAGCCAATGCTTCCACAGTCAGATTATCCCTCACTTGTACATCATCCATCTGAATCACATGCGACGGATCCGGAATGTACTTCCTCAATTGAGACACATGGAACACGCATGCAAATTCGCAAGTGACGGCGGTAAGGCAATTCGATAGGCTACCCCCTATCCTTTACGATATCTGGTATGGACCAACAAAACGTGGAGTGAGCTTCCTAGACTTCAAAGTTCGACCCACACCAGTCACTGGCGTCACTCAGAAACACGTGATCTCCCTCTTGGAATTCAAGTGCTTTCCTCCTCTTATCATGGTAGCTCTTCTGACGACTCTGCGAAGCTTTCATCCTCTCCTGGATCTTCTTAATCTTCTCAGTCGTCTCTTGCACAATTTCAGGTCCGAGTACAACACTCTCACCCGACTCATACCAACACAACGGAGTCCTACACCTTCTCCCATACAAAGCTTCATAAGGCGCCATTCCAATACTAGCATGAAAACTATTATTGTACGTGAACTCAATCAATGGCAAATGGCTATCCCACGATCCTCCATGATCCAACACACAAGCCCTCAGCAAATCCTCTAAAGATTGGATCGTCCTTTCTGTCTGACCGTCCGTCTGCGGATGATAGGTAGAACTCATCCTCAACTTGGTACCCAACGCATCTTACAAACTCTTCTAGAACCTCGATGTAAACCTCGGATCTCTATCCGACACAATACTCGAAGGTACCCCATGTAACTTCACAATCTCCTCAATATACATCTCGGCTAGCTTCTGCATGAAATGATTAATCTTCATCGGTAAGAAATGAGCCGACTTAGTTAATCTATCCACGATCACCCAAATTGAATCATTTCCCTTAGCAGTCTTCGGCAACCCCACCACAAAATCCATGGAAATACTATCCCATTTCCATTCTGGAATCCTCAGCGGCTGCATCATACCTAAAGGCTTCTGATGCTCAACCTTTGACTTCTGACAAGTCAAACACGCATAAACAAACTCCGCAACATCCTTCTTCATATCTGGCCACCAAAACAACTTTTTCAAATCTTTGTACATCTTCGTAGCACCGGGATGAATACTCAACCTACTTCGATGTCCTTCTTCAAGAATGCTCGTCTTAATATCTGGAACATCTGGGACACACACCCTATCTCTGAACATCATCACCATTCTCGTCAACCCAGAAGTCACCTCCGTTACCTTGGTTAATCAAAGTCAATTGGTCAACCAACTTTAAATCAGATTGCTATCCCACTCTGTTTTCTTCCAGAATACAACTAGTCAACTTCAACATTCCCAACTTCACACTGTCAGGAGTCGCTTCACATACCAAACTTAAATCTCTGAATTACTCAATCAACTCCAATTCTTTCACCATAAGCATCGACATATGCAATGACTTTCTGCTCAATGCATCGGCCACTACATTTGTCTTGCCCGGATGATAACTCAAATCAAAATCGAAATCCTTCAACAGTTCTAACCACCTTCTCTGCCTCATATTCAATTCCTTCTGATTAAATAAGTACTTCAGACTTTTATGATCACTGAACACTTCAAATTTAGAGCCAAACAGATAATGTCTCCAAATTTTCAACACAAACACCACCGCGGCCAATTCTAAGTCATGCGTAGGATAATTCCTCTCATGGACTCGCAATTGTCTCGAAGCATAAGCAACAACTTGTCCATTTTGTATCAATACTCCACCAAGACCCATCTTCGACGCATCACAATACACCACAAACGATTCACTTAGATTAGGAAAAATCAACACTGGAGCAGTAGTCAATCTCTTCTTTAATTCCACAAAACTCTCTTCACAAGCTACATCTCACACAAAAGTCTGACCCTTTCGAGTCAAATGAGTCAAAGGTAATGTCAGCTTGGAAAATCCTTCGATAAACTTGCGATAATAACCCGCCAATCCCAGAAAGCTTCGTATCTCGGTAGCAGACTTCGGAGTCTCCTACTGTAACACAATGTCAATTTTAGAGGGATCAACAGCAATCCCGCAACTTGAAATCACATGACCAAGAACGCTCACTTCCTTCAACCAAAACTCACACTTGGACAGCTTTGCATACAACTTCTTCTCTTTCGACACTTGCAACACAGTCCTCAAATGCTCGGCATGTTCTTCTTCAGATCTAGAATATATTCAGATATCATCGATAAACACCACCACAACTTATCCAAATACTCAAGAAAAATCCGATTCATATACTCCATGAACACCATACCTCGCCCTGAAAGCTGTCTTCGGAATATCATCAGGCTTAACACGAATCTGATGATAACTAGACCTCAAATCAATCTTGCTAAACACACAAGCATCTACAAGCTGATCCATAAAATCATCAATCCTTGGAAGTGGATACTTGTTCCTGATCGTCACTTTACTCAATCGTCTATAATCCACACACAATCTCATAATACCATCTTTCTCCTTCACCGACATCACAGGGGCACCTCACAGGGAAACACTCGGTCGAACAACTTCCTCTCCAGCGGTTCTTCTAGCTATTTCTTCAACTCACTTATTCAGAAACATACATTCCGTATGCAATCACCAACATTCTAGCTTGCATCGAGTACCAGGTCGATAGCAAGTTCCACTCCACACTACCGTGGTACATCACTGATATCTCATGGGAACACCTCCAATTAGTCACACACCATAGGTAGATCACACACCACTGCCTCCCCTCATGCCTTCAAATAATCCAACATCATAACACCTTTACACCATCTTCCACAGACTCACCCACTTGCTTAACAGAACAAATCGCCCTTCAACTTCGTCGAAATTAGATTCAGGTGAACGTCAGGAATTACACACCACCGGCATATCACTAGCCATCACACTGTTCTTTATCCTTCAAAAAGCAGACATCAACAATACCTGATCGTTCTCCTCGGTATATTCCACTTGACCAACAAACAAGAAACTCTAATTTGCCTCATCTTTGAATCTAATAGTCTGCATCGACTCATCAAAATAATCCGCAAGAACTCGGCTTAACCCCAACAATTCACTACGCACACTACTCAAGCTCGCAAGATACGTCTATCCCATCCAACATGATCCCGTCAATTATCAACAAGAGATTAAGGGTGATCAGTTCCTCAATTTGTCAATAACAGCCGATATCATGAGGCGGTACAAACTATCTCCACCAACTATCGCAGCGTCCATCACCACACTTAGCCAACGCTCCACACTCGAAGCACCTTGGAGAAGCACCATCTCCTCCCCCACTTGTTTCATTCCCAACCTGCAATTGGAAAAACAAAACAAGCATCGACAATGTTTTTACACACATGTCGCATACTAGGGAAACAAACAACATTAGACAACCTGGTCGGACGGACCGACCTACTCTGATACCACTAATGTAACACCCTTTTCTACCCCATGAATAAACACGGCAAAATATATATTTTATCAGAGTAAAATCAAAACCACCTCGAAGGGTGCACATTTCTCAATAAATTCAAATTAAACACTTGCTCCGTAAACATGGGTTTTACAAAAAAATACTCAAAAAGCCTTTATATGGCAGCGGAACTCAATAATTCCAAATAAAAAGGTTTTCAACAAAAGTCATCAAAGTTAGCAGCAGAACCACCATAACCACAATAATAAAAAAGGTTTCAAAATAACCCATAGTCATCAAATATCACAAAACAACAACTCAACAATGGTTCGACTCAACAACCCAACCCGGTATTACACTATCAGAGCAAGACCCTCTACATCGACCAAAAGTAAAGTACAACTCCAAAAGTCCTCGAAGGCGTCCACGGCTGATCTGATCACCTGCACGTTACCCACGTGGAGGCAACATTCAAACAGACAGGGTGAGTAGAATAATTCATTATAATCAATATAAAATAAGATATGAATAAAAATGGCATCATCCTCATATACAACATCTTCAGGGTCATCACAAGGAAAACATCAAAATCACATCATCATAAATTAAATCAATGCCAATCAAATGCAATGCACAACAAGACTCATGCATGTGGTACCAATCGTCATAATCGATGGACACTAGGCCATCACCCCTCCAAAGATCCCCGTCAATATGATCGATTCCACATAGGAACCGGAGCACGTAATAATTACCTCATATCCGCACAATGGGAATGAAGCGTCGTCACAGAGTATGCATATGAATGTATGATACACAAACGTCAATAATTCGTCATCGTCAAGTAAACATCATAATGTGCATCATCATTCATCAGTTCTCATATACGTCATGTCATCACATATTCATCAAAACATCACAGCTCATCATCTCAATATCATCAAGAACATCATAGTAAAACATCAGAAATATCACAGCACCAAAATCTCAGAACATCACAGCATCATAAACAAATTTCACAAAACAGCAGCAGTTCGCTGCTGAGTTCGTTGTACGAACACATTCGCTGGGACCTTCGCCTTGCGAAGCTCTAGCGAATCCCGGAATCCCAACAAAGCCCCCATTCTGCCTCTCTTCGCCACTTCATTCGCTTTGCGAAGCCCTTTGCTGGGACACTCGTTGTGCGAACCCACGACACCACTTCTCAGAAATCAACCCAGAATCATCACATTTATCGCGCATTCGCTGCGTTACTCGCTTTGCGAGTCCAGGCGAACATTCGCCTTGCGAGTGTTTCGTTCGCTTTGCGAACTAGCGATTGCAGGGAATCGCTGCTACGCATCAGTAGGCAGTAGCTTCCCAGCCTCAAAGCACCTGCGATTACAGTCTCAATTGACCCAAAATCATCCTTACAACAGTCCTAACATATCACATAATTTAAAGGCCTAAAATCTACGTCTGTTAGGTCGATTCAGGACACTACGGGAAACCTTAATTTCCCTAAACCTTCAAACTCTCAAGCTTCATATAAACTCTATAGATCTTCGCCACAAGGTTAAAACTACAATAACGAAGAAATCTGCCCCAAAGGTCTATTTTACCGATTAAATTCAACTCTTACTAATCGATTCACAAAATACCCTCAAAATCATCAGTTTACCTCAAAACTCATAAACCCTCATAAACCTCAAAATCACCAAATCCACTTCATTCAATCGAATCATATAATGAAAACAATGAAAGACAATTATTCCCCATACCTTAGATTGTCGATCCGATGTGTTCTCTCTTGAGCCTTTGGAAACCTTCACAAAAATCCTCGCATTTTCCTCTTTTCCTTAGAGCTCTCCTTCTTTCCTTCTTATTTTCACGATCTCCACAAATGAATCATAATTCTCTCAATTTCCTCATTTTTGGTTAATTTAACTCTTGTGTCTCAAATATGGGCTTTCTCCATAATGCCCTCACTAATTCTCTTGAATTGTCCATTTTGCCCTTAATTTCTCTAATATTATTTTAAATTAAAAATAATACTAATATATTCATATTATATACTATTATTTAATTAAAATAACCAAAACTCCACAAAATCCGACATCGATACGGACCACCAAAATTCACGGAAAATTCACAAATATTCTATTTAAATAAATTAAATAAATATTTCTCATAAATTTGAGGTGTTACACACATAGTGGTTGAACTTAGTGATCTGGACAATGCGGTCCTTGTTAAACTTGTCGGGGGTGATCTTATTGAAACTGTTGTAGCTCATGACGTCAATGGTCGCTTGATGATTCAATATGCTCGGCAGCCTGGACTTGCACAGGTCGAAATCTATTATCGCTTTTTGATATAAATTTAGCTGCACATTTCATGATGTTAGTAGAGTACTTGACTATTTTTTTCAAGTTAATAATTAATAGCAAGACAGGGCAACTACATCATGGTTGACAATTTGCTTGGATAATGTATACGGTTGTCTTGTTAGAGTTTTGTCCTTGGTCTCTTACGCTATGTTTGGATGGAGGGTTTTGAAGGATTTTAGTGGGAAGAGCTTTGTAGGGATATAAGTCTATATTTTGGTATATATTTGATATTTTCTAAAAAATGAATGAATAACATGATACACGATCACATAACTTTCAAATTTTGGTATATACTTGAGATTACAAAAAACAGAAAAAATAACATGATACACGATCATATAACATTTCAATCACATTGAATTTAATTTTAGAACATTTAGTAGCTTTCTCAATTTAAAAAATAACATTAAGTCTCCTCCTCCATCCAAACATACTATTCGTTTCTGTCACAGCTTTGAAAAGTGATTGGAGACCTCTATTGTGTTGGCCCTGTTCATTTCCATGCACTTTTCCTTCTGTGGTACAGTTTAGGATGATATGTTTACCTCCTCCTCTTTTGTAATCTTCTCTTTTTCTTATAATAAAAAACTGACACCTTCTTTGGCAGATTTGGGAAGATATACTTGGTTTTGAAAATTGTGAATTCTACATCAAAAGATGGTCGCAGTTGGATGGCATGCAGTTTGAAGATGTATTAATCAGCTTTTGTGCTGCAATTCCATGTGGAATCAAAGTTGCATCATATGGTGGTAAAATCATTTTGAACCCAGATGACTCCTATGTTATGCAAGAAGGAGATGAAGTTCTGGTGATTGCAGAAGACGATGATACCTATGCCCCAGCATCCTTTCCTACGGTGTTTGTCACATAAATTGATGCTGTTCTGTTTTTTCTCATACCATTATTTGTTCACGACAAATGCTAATCCAAAATGAAGTTTACTTAGAGGGTTTATGGTTTAGGATTTAGGTGATCGCAGAAGACGATGATACCTATGCCCCCTGCATCCTTTCCCACGGTGCTTGTCACATAATTTGATGTTGTTCTGGTTTTTCCCATACTATTACTTGTTCATGACAAATGCTAATCCAAAATGAAGTTTACTTAAGCTAATTTGGAATGCAACAAGTACTGATTAATCTTTTGGGATAAAAGCATAGAAAAAAGGGGCTGAAATAGTTAGGATTTTCTAGGTAGTTAGATGAGAGTGAATTTGATAAATAGGGGAAAAAGTAGAAAGAATTAATTCAGAAAGTTATATAGTTTGTGTGAAAGGGGGAATCCTTTGTGAAGGAGAAACTGAAACTCTTTCCCCTTTTATGTTTAGATTTCATTCAGAAGAAATTTGTTGTTATTATATTTCTGTTATACTCTTCAACTCTGATTTGTGGACGTGTAACAAATGGTGTGGCTGGTAGAAATAGATTCAAGAGTGTTCTTTAAGGTGACCAATGATCATGGCTTACAATGTTGTTTGTGGGAATCTAGCATTATTGAAGTTAAGATGCTACTTTGGTTGTGTATCGAAGGAAAGTGGATACTTCACATTTTGACATCAAGGAGACTACTAAATAGACAAGTTATGCAGATTAAGGAAGACCTTATATGGGCTCAAGAAATCTCCTTGTGCATGGTATTGGAAGTTCATTCAGACTATGATTAAAGATGACTATACGTTCTATATAAAGCATTCTAAGGAAAGAAAACTGTTTCTTCTAGTCTATGTGAATGATATGATTATTGCAGGTGATGATGACAAAGTTGAAAACGTGTCTTACTTGTCCTACACGTGCTACATGTCCAAGGTGAAGAAGAGCGTTGACAATATTGAAGAGCTTAAGAAGATGTTGAAGCAATTAACGAGGATGCACAAACTCAATTGTAGCGAAGGAATGAATAGAGAGGATGCACAAACTCAATTGTAGCGACACCACCCACTGGCATCAAAAGGAGTATTGAAAGGATGGGAGAGATCATACAAGTGTTGGGTCTAGAGATGAGAAAATAGTTACAATCCAAGATCTCTCAATCTTTTCCCATTGGCTCAAGTGTAGCTCAGTGCTAGATAAAGGGCATCAAAGAAATTTTAAGGAGGTCCGATGTTTCCACAGACTAACCTAACCGCCAACTTTAAAACACTTGTCTATAAAAAAAAAGTTCACTTAGGACTTTAATTGATTCCCAATTTGAAGTCCCTTTTTTGAGTTTCTGGCAGCATTTGGACGGGACTTTGTCGCCCATATGAGAATTGTTGGACCTACTTATGTATTGGATATCCTAGTCTGATTAAAGTCCAAACCTCATTGGCCTACCCAAGGTAGTTCTGGCCCAATCCAAAAATTCAGACTAGGTAGCACTAATAGGGAGCCAAAGTGGGACAAATCACGGCAAAATACAGTGGAAGTATTTCAGTGAAGATACACAATGTGATGAAGAAGCTATGGGCTATAAGTTTTCTGGTTTCAACCGTCTAGGCAAGGTTGCATTTGAAAGAGGTTGTATTAGGATAGAAGGGTAGAATAAATGAGAGTTAAAGTAACTAGGATTAGTTATGGTAGTTGTTTAGGGGATACCCATTAAGATAAAGGGTCATGCTAACTTGTATCTTAAGGTCCAAAAGTAGAAATTTGTATTGAAAAAACAATTTATTAACTTGTAAGAAATTGAATGCACGACTTTTAAGAGAATATATATAGTTCATTAACTTGTGTCCATTTTCCTAAAGATAAATTAAAAAAAATAGTAGAAAGGATTCATTCAGGGGAGGAGAGGTGTTTATGTGAAAGGTGAAACTCTTGAGCATAATTCTCCCATTTTCCGTTTAGATTTTGCTCAGTAATTACAGATTAGTCATTGTTTGTCTTATTTTGTTTTGGTTGTTTGTAACAATCTCTATTAAATTCTTTCATTGGATATAGTTGTACATAGTGTACATTTGTCATTATTAAGTAATAATTGTATTTGCAGTGTTGACCAGGCCTACTAGGTTTAAAATAGCCTATTTAAACATATTAGTGCATGTACTTTATTAAAGACTTGAAATATATCAGAAGTTTTGTCTTCATGGTGTCACGACCTCCCAATTTTGGACCTGCTTCGGTATAAACCCTAGCCACCCTCATTGTGGCCATTTGCTTCCTTCGTGCAGCATTTATACCTTTGTTCACAACATCACCACCTCTTCTCTACTACTGAGTTTTCTTTTCCATTGGGCATTGTTCATCTGCGTGTCCTGTTCATATCGTCGATATTGTTCATCAGAGAAAAAAGAACTTCCGATTTGAAGCTTGTTGTTTCTATTTTTTCTCAAGCTCTCTACCACCGTGATTAGTATGACAGGTACTTGTTTTTTTGGCATATTTAGGTGCTTTTCTGTTTCCACTTCCTCTTGGTAAGTGTTTGACCTTGCATTGAGGAAAACTAATGACTTAACAATTATGTTTTTAAGTGGCAATTTTTATATTATTAGAGGAAATTATTAGATTAATAGGAACAACTATGTTTTACTAATTATGTGTTTATGTTTAGAATAAATATGAGAAGATAGAGAAGGTTTATCATCTTGGAATTTGATTGGAAATGGGCCATTTGTGGCATTAGGGTAGGTGCAGACCCTCGAAGTTCTGCGATTTACTTTGTAATTCAAAGAGATTTTCCCTATTTCCTTTTTTATATCAGTTGGTTTGGTTTCTATGAGTAAAACAAATTTGTTTATCAAGGTCTACTGCGATTTACTAGTGATTATTCTTGGTATCCACCTTGAATATTCTGCTGCATTTTCTTAAGAAAATTCAATTCTTGGTTATTTCAATTTCCCCTTTTTCTAGTTTAATTTTCATTTAAGAGTAAATCAAATTTCTCCTATCCAGTTCCGATCTTCCACATTTTTCTTGGTTTTATTTTCTTGCGAACATTTATTTATCATTGCATCTCTTGTCTATTTAGATATATTTCTTCTTCAATTTTAGTTTTCTGATTTATTCTTCTATTTATGTTTCAACATATGTTATTTTCTGAGGATATATTATTCTTTGCATCGCCAACTACATTAGGTTATAAAATTGATGTTACTACATCCTAGGTGCTACTACCTATTTTTCTCTTTGAAATGATTGTCTTTACTCAGAGCTTTCCATCGTCACAAGGTGACCTTGCATTGCATGATTTATGAGTGTCGGTGTGTTGAAGCTCCAAAGACCGATTGATACTACTAATCCCAGTGACTCACAAATGATGATGCAAATGAAATGAAACATAGGCCAAAAAGGTTAGAAAATGAGAGGACAAATTTTGGGGTGTTAGAGCTGCCCTTATTCAATCGACTTGGACCTGAAGGGATGATAGCAACGGCTTCAGACATTCAAGGTAAAAGGGGATTAAATACCAAAATAGCCCGAAAATTTTCCATTGATCCATGACATGTTCATGTCTTTCTGATGTAACATACTCCTTACATTTCATACTAACCATTTTTGTAATTTGGAAGAAACATAATATATGTGTTGAATTTGAAAAAACAACTTCAATTGCATTCATTAACGCAAGTTTTCGGTCCGTCATAACAACATTCGATAGCAATTTCTCGGAAGAGAACAATTCTTTGAGCTTGTACATTGTTTATGTGAAGTTCTCCTCCCTTTCATGTCCCAAATAGGCAAACCTTGCTAAAAACGTCAATTTTGTTGACGTAACGCCAACAATCTCAAGCAGTGGTAACCGGTACATGTATGTTCATGATTCAAATAATCAAAAATCTGATAAATCAAAATATGTCAAAATGATATTAACGTATGACCAAGATGCATATTACCTATTTGTCTTGTATGTACAATCATAAATCAACACCAAATGAAACATATTCAACAACTTTACTGAATCAAAATGTGTTCGAAGATATCAGCAACAACATTTGAGTCTTCCCTATTTCTTGTCCAGTACATATATTTTTCTCTACGAATAAAAGTCAACAACATTTGCATTTCCGTCGATGTACTTATCTTGCTTGCATTGTATGTAGCCCTAGCTTTATACACTTGGGTAACACTGGTGAGGTTTTCTGGATCTTTGCTTTCAAGGCAGAAACTATGTATCATGGAGCCATGTTGTACTTCGTCATGCCATTCACAAATTGTCTCTCATGATCTTTTAGACGAGACGACCCAATATGTCATTCTCAGATAGTTTATGATTGTGAAACCCACACCTAACCATCACCTTCCAACCAATACCACTCGGCGAAGATCTCGACCTAAAAGGACATCTCACTTTCATACTATAAATATCCTCTGAAGATTTACTACTTTTAGATGTATTTTTCTTTTTTTCCTACCTCGTTGGCCATTTGAAGTATCAGAACAAACAGTCACAACTATAATACCATGTTGCTTGCCAATATGTTATGATCAGGCTAATACTTCGGGTTGACTCTCAAATATATGTCGTTTACATCACATAAAAAGTATATTATCAATATCATATAAGATTACGAAAAATATTAAATTTAAACTTGTTACAAAAAAAATATATTTTGTCTGTATGAAGAACTGCGTATAATCGCTACACGAATTCGTAGATGACTTTGCCGACTCCGGACTACACAAGGAAAGCAATTTTCTACTTACTGGCCTGTTATTGAAAATTTCAGTTACAGGCGGAATTTCCAGTATACTACAAATTTTCAAATTTCCGAAAGTTTTTGTTGGTTACCGAAAATTTTGAAATTTTTCAGTATTGTAACGAAATGTTTGTGTAAATTACTGGATATTTCCAAATTTCCATTATAAGATACCGGATATTTTCAAATTTTTTGTATTTTATATCGGATTTTTTCAAATTTCCGGTATATACAAGTGAAATTTCAAAATTTGCGCAAAAATATATACCGAAAATTTCAAACGTACTACCGAAAATTTTGAATTGTGCGGTAGAAAAATGTGAAATTTTTTGAAAAAATAGTAAAATTTCTAGATAAATATTACCAAGAGTATTTTGGAAATATTGACAATTTAGGGGGTGTCAAATATAAAATGGAGGTTACAAGATAAATTCTCCCAAATAAGCATCTCTAAAATCTGAAAAATATTTTAGTATTTTTGCGTATAACTTTTCACTTAAAATTTTTAATTTTGTTTAACCTCAAAAGGTAGCAGTTAAATACTAGTTTTATTTCATCATATTTTTTCTTATTTTATTACTTTTATCTCATCACAATCTAATTGATGTATGACTATCAACTTAGTCGACTTAACAAAATTATCACATTTTACTAATATAAAAAATGTATTTGATGTTAACATAAGAGGATTATCCTTGTTTCTTAGGCACCATCTGAATTTTCGGTTTTGCCCCCTGATTTCGGATGTGTACATCCGGACGTACCATTTTTTTTAAAACGCTGATGCGTTCCGAAAGTGCACATCCGAAAATATTTCTGATCTGAAGATCCGAAAAACAGCAGAACTTAATTTTTTTAAAAAAAATCGGTTTTGTTGTTTGGTCGCATATGTTAATATATCGTCGCAACTTAATATACATTTGACAACATCAATATATAAAATAAAATGACATATATATATATATATATATAAACCTCTGTCAAAATACAGTGCATACATCTAATATAAATAGAATACATCAAACCAAAAACTACTGCGTATGGCGAAGGATGTCTCCTGGCTCCCCTGCTCCTCTGCCCCTACCCGCCATCCTGGATCGATGCCTGTGATACTGAAGTGCCCCCCGAGCAATCGCAATAATCCTGTCCATGACAAGTCTGGCACCAGAGCCCTCAGGGAGGTAACCATCCGCAATGGCCTGTTGCGCTATCTGCTCTATCTGACGACAGCGTGGTAGGACATCCTGAGTGTGGTCCAGCTGAGATTGTCGCTCCTCTAATATCTCCTGATGAGCAGGTCTGGGTGGCGATCCCTCAGCAGTGGGCACCATGCATGGGTGTGAGACGGTGTAGAACCACACGATGTACCCGGCAGCAACGCTCCAGTCTCTCTCCGCTCTGGTCGCCCGAGCCTCTTCCGGTACCAATTGAGAATGGAAGTCAGCATATATGCCATCTATCTGCCTGCGGGTCAAGCCTAGAGGAACAGACTCATGAGGCATCCTGGGGATCGTCTGCGTGTAACCGAACTGACGCAAGACGCGCTCCGACAGGTATCAGGCAGTAACGGTCGAACTGCATGCCAACCATCCTGAGAACAAACAAACCTCATCGAACGGGCACGTCACACGGTGAGCGGCATAGGTGTCATACAAAACGTCCTCAGCAGTCATCCGATCAAGATACACTCTGTAGGGATCTGGCACCTGGTTCCCTCTGAGCAGGACAAATACAGCAGCACGTGGCTTATCCTCAGTGTACCCGTCGACACCCCCCCCAACCAGTAATGTTGGGAAAGTGCTGTAAAATCCACGCCTGAAATGAAAAACATAACATGAGTGTCAAACAATATAATGAATATAGAAAGAAAAGAAATGAAAAAATCACTTAGAATATTAGATTGTTACCACGTATAGCGTACAGCTACCTGCCACAATCCTGGATGTCCAAAGGCAACCATCGAAGAGCTTAGCATAGGTGTATGCCAGCGCAGCCGCCCCCCAGTTGTACGTATGAATCTCTGTCTGATCCAAAAGGTATCTGAGGTAGACGACATCAACATAATAGCCGCTAGTGTCCACAAACACCTGCGTGTCGAGCAAAAACAAGTAGTTGCATATCAGACGGTCCCCCGGGGTAACCGTCCAGCTCATCGAAATCGTCATCGCCGTCACCACCCTCATGTGCTGGGTGACCACCCTCAGGAACAGGCACAGGTATAGGAGCAGATGATGGAGCTGGAGTCTCCCGACGACGTCTGCGTGCGGGCTGGGACCCTGATGCACCAGCAGTAGAAGCCTGACGCCTCCGAGAGGTAGAATCGGCGGCTGACGGGGGAGTGGCCTGAACCTGTGATGTGGAAGGCTGTGGTGTAGGATGTCCCTCGGCTGTAGGGGATACCCCAACTCCCTCTGCGCAGGAAGCCTCGGCTGTAGACTGCGTCTGCTCACGTCAGACAGACGCGTGCTGAGCTGTCCGTCCATGTATGATACGATCGTCTCTGTCAGCCATCTAATCTGCAAAACATAATAAATAAATTAGATTTTTTTTAAGTAATTAAACAAAAAAATAGTATTTCGGATCTGCACATCCGGAAGGACACAAAATTTGTAACGTTAGAAATTTTCGGATGTGCACATCCGAAAACACTCAGAATACTAAACGTTGAAAGCATTCCGGATCTGCACATCCGGTACGTTTTTTGAAGTTTAAAAATGACAGACATGGCCACTGTGACATGCAAAAGGGCATTAAGGCATTTTAATGCCCTGATCGTCCGTTTGAAATAGTAAAAAAGACCTACATTGTCTCTAACCTATGTTATTCATACAACCTAACAATTTCTACACCTAAATGTCTACTCTAAATCAATTACTCGAAAATAACTCCGAAACTCTACAATTTGAAAACTTACCGATTAAAATGAGATACGGAGGATTTGGAGTGTCTTGATCGTTATAGAAGTTGCTCTGCGCCGAACTCGAGTGGAAAAAATTGAAATTTGTGGAATTGAAAATTTGAGAGTTTGGAAATGGAAAATTGAGGAATGAGGGGGAGTAAGAAGGTCTAGCGCGAATTAATAAGAAATTTTTCCGAAAGTGCACATCAGAATTGTTTCCGGATATACATATCCGGAACAGCTCTGCGTTTTTTAAAAATTTGGTGCGTCCGAATATATACATCCGAAATTAGGGGGCAAAAACATAATTTCACGTGATGCCTAAAAAACTTGGGTGGTGCATTAAAAAACCCTCTAACATAATTGCGATTTATCTTCTGGAAATAAAATAAATTAATTAAGCAATTTCATAAGCTTATGTATCTCGTCTCTCACAAATTATTCAATAAAAATTGTAAAAACAGAAATGGGAGAAGTTGCTAAAATATTGGTTGATCATACAAGTTGATGAGAGAATGGGAATCTAAATTTTTTTTTTTTTTAATCAAAAGGAACTATATATTAATTCAAAAAAGGAATCTAAATATTTTTCTACTATTGTGTAAATAAAGAAGTAATAAGAGGAACGGCTCCAGTTGAGAAAAGGGCAGAAAAATAAAATAAAATAAAGTTTATATTTTCTCATACCCAGCGGCCAGCTGATGCAAGGTGGAAGGATTAATTATTCCTTCAACAACAAGAGCGAAACTTTTCCGTTACGATCAACAATTGTTCTATTCCAAAGGGCTACAACTTGATCACTTTCTTATAACAGTTACCAACAGCCGTCCCTGTGATTCACCTCACTTCAATTCATATGTTTCAACCACAATCTTTGGTGCAATACTCAACTCATTCAGATGTTTCAACCACAATCTTTGGTGCAATACTCAACTCCTGATCAACTTCTTTTCTCGATCCTTCCCAAAGTCTGTGTTCAATCCCCAATTTCCGCAACTCCGAAAGCCCTTGCTCCACTGAAATTGAAGAATTTGACAACAACTCATCCGTTAGCATAATTATAGTCACATCACCAATGTAGCAGTGGTATTCATCTCACTAGATCATGCAACAGTGGTATGGATTTTATGAGCTGACAAGACTCTCCATAATACATTGCAATGTTTATGCTTCTTATTTCTGTTATTCAACCATCTTCCATGATCTAGCTTATAAAAACAATATCTTCCATACTTAAGGTGATTGGTAGTAAAACATTCACCCAAACAGTATGTTAAGTTGAACATTTTCTTCTCAACTAATTAGCATAATATAGGGGTGATAAATGCAGAGTAATTGTTTAAAATAAAAATTTTACACAGTACCATCAACAGCGTCGTGCGAAGTAGGTGAATGCCTACTTCGACCAATCCAAAACAGAAGGCGTTCTTTGGCGACGTCCTCCTCTATACCATGAGCCTTGGCTCTTCTCCAAAAATAAGTCAGCCAGGCCTGACAGAGAGTAAATCCACTTAGAAAGCATGTTTTAGTAATACAAATAAACTTCTCAATGAGAGCGACCACCAACTTTACTGCTCAGTGGTCACAAATATCAATCAACAGGTTAAGTGGATAGAAACAAAAAAAACATGTGATCTAGAATCGAGGAAAGCACGCCTTATAAAAGAAAAGTGAACTGTGATAGATACAGGCACTCAAAGAGCATGGAATGATTAGCGAAATAGAACGAAATACCTCCTTGAAAAGAACATCCTCAGATTCCTCTGGACTCAGCTCTACAAAAACACAATGATATTTAATTATTATTTGCACAGAGAAACACTGCTCAGATACTTGGGCAACTAATAGGTGGGGGAGAACATACCAAATGCTTCCATAAACTTAGGATCCCCTGGTGATTTAATATCTGGTAACATCCAAAAGTGTACAGAATCAGAATATATTTTAGTCTGACATGTTTTAAAGCATGTAGAAGAAAATGCTTATAAAATAAGCATATAGAAACCAAAGTATAAATCTTAGGATCTGTGGCTCATCTCTTTCTCGATAAATACAAGAGCATGCTTTAAGAGTTATTTCTAGATTTTTCAAAAGAGTTCCACTTGATGTCTGTTTTTTGTGTTTAGTTATTTAATTAAAATCTGTTAATTGAAATTGTTCCGGTAAAAGGATTTAAATTTTATAAAACCCCTTTTATAAATCAACAGACTAAAGAGACAAGTATCTAGTATTATGTGATGTGCATGATTTGATTTTAATATACGCTTGAACAACAAAAATAAAAAGAATAGTGACATAGCATGAACGCATACCTAATACTAGTTGTCGAGCAGAATTTGGACTCGGACGCCGTTGTTGGGCTAATGCTTGCACAATAGCATCCTCAACCTTAGAAAACAAATAAAAAATAATATATAGAGATTAGCTTTGCCTATGTATGGCGACTCTGCTATACTGAAAAAGTATAAAGCAAATACAATGAAATCTAAACAAAGATCACACAAAACTTATGGCTGAATTTTTTGCTATAAATGAACATGAAGAAAAACAAAATCACCAATGCCTTTGAACAACACCTTTAAAGAAGCAAGCTCCTTGAGTCCCATCTCAACCGAGAGCATACTTTCAATATTTCCTTCTCCAGTAAGATCATTCAAGTCTGGAACAAGATTGCTCCTCTTCTCTGTTGCATCATCGCCTGCTTAAAAGTCATAAACAATTATCTACTGAAAACTCACAGGTCTATGTAATAGAATAATGAAAACCATCTCTATAAGCAAAGTATAACACAGTGGATATATATTCTACTATACTATGAACTGTAGAATCCAAATCTTTATTTCATGCCTTTTTCCCAGGATTCCTCCTTGGCCTTTTGTCCTGCAGAAACAACAATCTCAAATGGAAGAGGGGCTAAGGATGACCAAAGTTCATACTTTGAAACTGCAACATCTGCACAGATACCTGTAAACCATGGCAAATATTACACAAGATAAAAGATAGCAGGAAGTGAACTTAGAATTTATTCACTTGTGCAACTCCGCCAAATTCAAACTAGATATACAACCAAAATATAATTTTAAGGCAAATAGATACTTAAAAGCTTTGATAATGTATTTCAATGTTGCCAACAGATACGTTTAGCCCAACCACCACAAGAATAAAAAGGAAGATAAATAACCACCTACTGTAGCTTAGTTTATTGACAGCTAAATCCAAAATATGCAACCAAGCCGAGTATGTATTCACACTCAATAGTTTTACAATGTTAGTGATGGTAACTCTTAGAAATAAGAATTGTCTAATCTTTTTAAGCTTGAATTTACTGAGTCTAAGTTGATATTAAGTGTGGAAGGAAGCATTTTATTTGAATTAGTTTTAATTAAGTCTATATGTGAATATCTGTGTTTGGCACAGTAAAGTGCCATGCTTTGGAATTGTATCTCTCTGATAGTGTGAAGCTAGTAATGCAGTAATGCTGCAAGGTGCTGCAGCATCTTGCATGAACTTAAGGGCAATTAAGACCTCCTTATATGCTGATGTGGCACAAAGAAGTATTTAGTCAAGTGCCTGTGGTAGTATTGATGGAAGACATGATCCCCACCTCTTTTTGACCATTTCAGTTTGTTAAAAGTTCCACATCATATGAGATATAGCCTAAATATTTGTTTATAAGGGTAATTTTTACCTTACAAGCCGATTTTGAAGGGATGGAGTTAGGCACGGCCCAAACTCTAAAACAAAGGGGCAATCATCTCTACTTTTCTATTTTTGCGGGCGGGTACACATTGGATTTGGGTCCAATTGTCATCCCTACTTTTCTATTTTTCTATGCACAACAATAATTCTAAGGTTCTACTGAAAGATATTAACACATGTCTTGAATTAAATGACTGAATTGCTTGAGAGACTAAACCCTCCACCTCATGCATTTATAATCAAGAATTTACAATCAAGATCCCCGAATAAAAAATAAATTAAAAAAAAAAAGATCCCTGAATTATAGGTATAAGAATAAGAGCTAATATCATAAAAATGGAAACAAAATTTCTCCATAATGGAAATAAAGAAAACTAAATCAAGGCAATATCTCAACAATATGGAACCAATTGATATAAAAATGACTTGTATGTAATATCAGGAAGAGATGACATTAAAGAAGAAGAAGAAAAATGCGGCTAAATGAGTCAGTTGCTTACCATATTTTGTGGCTAAACCCCAATAACGAGCTAGCCAACACCTCTTAAGAACAACTTCCTCCTGAGAAGAAGATAGCTTATAATAATGAGAAGTACAAACAACTTACAAATACCATTGGATTCCATTAACTGTTGAAGTACCTACCATTTCCTTCTGAGTTAATACCATTCTTTGTGTCATTGATCGGAGAGCTTTCACTTCGGATTCAGCTCCATTCTGCTGTCTCACTGTTGCTTCAGTCTCTACTTTTGCACGCTATTTGAGAGGAGATGGTTAATAAACATAAATGGTAGCTTGTATTGAGAATATTTTTAAAAATTGACATAATCACCTCAACTTCAGCCTGTAGAGATGTGATTTCCTTATCAACTCCATCCTTTGATTCTCTTGAACTTTTCAGTGCGGCCTATGAAATATAAAACTGTCATAATAAGAGATAAAATAAGAAATAGTAGAACATCCATCTATTTTGTTGAAAAATAGTTCCATTCCATTCACTGGATAGCATATTTTAACCACACCATAATGTTAGTAGTAGGCCTCCTATCTATCACTAGGACTTATGACAGAAAGAAGCATAGAAATCAAACTAGTGTTTGAGCAGAGGTTATGTAATATTTGTAGGCAATTTACTGTATTATTATTAAACATCGTGTGTACAGTAATTGCTGTTACTCATGTGTAACTCCTGTAGGAAGTTAGAATAATTACTATGGGCTGAAAGGGAAAAGGGAGGTCATTCGTTAGTTTTATGTTTGGTTGGTTAGGAGAGACTAGGCTCTCAAATTCTTAGAGGCTGGGTTATTGTATCTCTCCTTGTTCGCATAACCAACTCTAAAGAATGCCATACTAGAGTGTTGTTAATTATAATATAAGTTGTATTCAGGATATATTACCCCTCACTTACTCGTAAATTCTAGATCTATATCGGTATCAGAGCTCTGCTCCTAGGAGCATCTGGTAATAAATAAATAAATAAACATAAAGAAGAACCCATGGATTAGAAGAATGGAAACCGTTAAAATAAAGAGCCTTCCGAAAAAAATTGATTCCTACTTTTAATGTGAGAAAGACTTATTTGTGGAAAATCCAAGTGTACTAAAGAAGTAAGAGTTTCATTAGCTGATTAGTTGGCTTTGAGAGGGAAGCATTTGAATGGTGGACTTCTTGGAGACAGAAAAATCATCATGCAACATGGTGGACCATTGAGAAATCAGTGCAAAGGCAATTTCAACTAGAAGTTTGGGGTTGACTTCTAGATTCAGAAATTGAAAAATAAGAAAATAAAAGCGGTGCTCCAATTCAAGAAGAGAAGCAAGAACTATTAGCATCTCAAAATCAAACGAAATCAAAAGTGAAGATGAAGATGAAATGGTACAGCTGAATAAACACTACCAAAAAGAAGGCAGGAATCTGAATGTAGAAGCAGAACCAGAAGGAGGAAGCGAACAGAGGCTAACCAGAGCACCGAGTGCAGTGTGCAAAGACCAATTTAAGTATAACAAAAGGGAACGGTCAGGATGAAGGAACGTGTTGAAGAAAAAGAGAAGGATATAGTATTGGATAGAGTGAAAAGGGCAATAAGATGTGAGTTTGTTATGTAACATTGCTTAGAAGTGGAGATACCATGCATGTACGGCAATCCGGCTGTCGTCACCATTGCCACCACAATTAAGAAAGATTGCAACAGAGAAAATTAGTGAATTGAGATTCAAAGATGACCCGACTGAGTGGCTGTCGCCAGAAAGGTTAGGCCAACAACCACTGTCGTCAAAACAATAGGAACAGTTAGTCCAACAAGCAATGTTATCACAGCGCACGACAAAAATAGTAGGTTAAACAGGCCGGCGTGTCCGGACCAACCTGTTTTACCATCCCTCTTCCGAGCACAGTCTAGGAGCAATAAATTTCCACTAATGGTGTCGCTGTTGTCCAGAGTGTTGTCAATGGTGGATGGCGGTCCATGGCGGAGAGCCAAAATCCCGCCATACCGGGCACTTCGCGGCGCAGTTATTGTGCATTATGGCGGAAAAACCAGCAATAGCGGCCAATATTTACCAACGCGGCAAGCTCAAAAACCGCCATGTATATCCACCATAGCGGCGCAATTTGATAACACTGGTTGTCCTAACCACCAGATCCACCATGCACCATCATCGGCGACATAGGATGCAGCATATACAAATATGTGTGAAAACCAAATAATGTATTTTGAGTATATATCATGAACAAGCGCACTAATTTTTTTATATAGACCATTCTAACCTAATGAGTTTGACCAATGGTCTAAAGGTCCGAATACAAATTACTACTAACAAAAGTAAAAATAAATTATTTACAACACTCTCTGAAACTGACAAATGAATATTTATCCTTCCCATTTAGATAACAATTTTTTTAAAATTATTCTCGTTCCCCTTAGTTAGAAGATCAGGAAGGTTTCCTTCAGAAGAGACATATGAAGTACAAAAAGGATCAATATTTAATTTTTCTTTGATTAAGTGTCTAACAACTTTAATATGTATTGTTCTATCGTTCTCCATTGGATTATGGGGTATGCTAATAGAAATCTTTTATCACAATAGTCTCATTCATTCATTACTCTTTAACTTCAAGTCTTCTAAAGTCATTGTTAGTCATAGTAGTAGGTTGTATATTCAGTACTCGATCTGGATACCACACTTTATTCTTTACTCTTTTACTACCTCCGTCCCAAATTATAAGACGTTTTGGGCATTTCACACGAATTAAGAAACTTAATTATTACTTTATAGAAAAGACAAATTATGTATGATTTTATAGTAATGCCTCTCATAATTACACATGAGAGAGAAATTAAAAGCGTTGAAGGAATAAATAATAATAAATATTTGAAGGTATATTGAGGAAAATATCATAAATGTTACATTGGGAATGAAAGGTGACTTATAATTTGGGACAAATTTTTTTGGCAAAGTGACTTATAATTTGGGACAGAGGGAGTAAGTCGCAAGATTCCCATCTAGGAAAAGGAAATATCTTGCAGTTGATTTCCTAACCACGTTGGCACTGCTTGGCCAACATCAATATATGCTTCAAGACACACACTTCCATTATGTTCAAACAAAATTCTTCTACCTAGAATTCCTTTCAAATATGGCACAATTCGGAATGCAACTTGCAAATGAATCTCTTTTGATTGGTGCATGATTGCGCTTTCCAACTTTAAACTTGGATCCATTGATGTATTTGCAAACTTTCATGTTGTCTTGTCAGCCTCTTGCAGAAGATCAGCAATGTATTTCTATTGAGATATGAAGATTCTTTTCTTAGAGTAGGCAACTTCAATTTCCAAAAAGTATTTCAATTTTTCCACGGTCTTACTCTCAAATTCATTAGTTAAGTGGTTGCCTAACCTGAAGGTAAGACTTTCAAAGGAGTTTTGGAGTCAAGGACATTAAAAGGTAAACGTTTTATAAGATACGATGCAGTTAAAGCCACCTAGCCCCAATATTTCTTAAGAACCTTATTTTAGAATATCATAGCACATATTTGGTCTAACAAGTGTCTGTTTTTTCTCTAAGAAATTCAATTTTGTTATGGTGCTTTAACATGGAAAGACTCATAAATGATACTACTCCGTCCCATATTATAAACAAAAATTACTTTTTAGATACATTGAATGATGAGTGTATCCTGACCTATATATAGACCAGATACATTAATCATTCAATGTATCTAAAAAGTAACTTTTGCTTATAATATGGAACGGAGGGTGTACTTTCTTTTTGACAGAAAGAATTAAGATGGTGATTAGAGTAATCTTTGACATAATCAGACCTAATTCTTTTAATACTCACATCAAACTACCATGGGGAAGAGGTGGAAAAACACATAACTAACTTTGGATTTTTGTTCTAACAAGTAAATCTGAGATCTGAGTGCAATGATCAATAAAAGTTACAAATCAACATGCACCTGATATACTTGGGACATTCGATGGACCTCACACATCAATATGAATTAAATAAAACAAAAAAGTACTCACTTCATTATTAACTGAAAAAAAGACACAATTATGTTTAACAAACTGACAACATCTAAAGTTTTAAAAAAATTGAAGAAAATAATTGTTTTATGACTCTAAATGAAGGATGACCAAGGCAACAGCAGTGCAGAAGGAATACTCAGGTTGGTCTTAAGTGATTCAGAAAAAATGAGTTGTTGTTGTTGTTGAGTAGATATGGAGGAATACTCAGGTTATCCAAAAAAAATTAAAGGTCATTTCATTATCTACCATTTTCAATCGCCCTCCCTGGATTCTTGTCCTAGAAAACACAAGCATTGTCATAAAAAAATATTGCATAATAGGTCTTTTGTGATTTTTTGTATGAAAATTAGTCTAGTAGACAATTTGGGAATATGAAAAATATTTTTTGTATGAAAATTAGTCTAGTAGACAATTTGGGAATATGAAAAATATTTCGTAGGATTATAAATGGGCTTATTTGAACATGTTGAAATATGATATATTATTTCCTTTTCTTATTATTTTAACTTTATGTTTATTTTATTTTTCTTACATCTCTCTAGAAATTAAGGAGTTCGCTGATTGTATTTTCTCCTATAAAGAGCCCCTTATTCATAATATAATATTAGCAGGCAATTGATTTTTTTATCATTCAATGTTATGTGTGTGTGCAGTAACTGCTAAGTAACTATGGTAGGAAGCCGGGATGATAAATATAGGCAGAAAGGGAAAAGATAATTTCCATGTTACCTCTCTTTGACGCAATGCTGCTTCCTTTCTGTAATGTAAAAAGATTGAGTTCATAAATACTGCCAAGGGAAGGAACAACCATTTGCAACATGTTTAACTTTAATTTACTCACCTGCTCAAGAGTTTAGCTTCCAACGATACTCCTTCTCCAAGGGAAGCGACCTAAAAACAGCATATGCAACAAAAGTTCACCGGTGCAAAACATATATCTAAAATACAAGTGTCTATCTCAATCTATAAAACACAGACTCCGACATAGACACGTGATACAATGCAGACACATCAACGCTGCTAATGTAAAAAATTGAAGACACCAACACTGCTACATATACATTTATTTATTATAATCATATAAAATATTAATATTAATATTATTGTTAAAAGATATAAGTTGAGCAATTTATTTCATTACAAAAAAAAAATTCAAACAATATATAATGCAATAATAGTAATATTTAACCTTTAATTGAAAAAAGTAAAAAGAAATATTGTAATCAAATTTAATGTATTATACCCTTCTTTATTTAATTCTTGAAAGATTCCTTGAGTCATGGCTCTAAGTTCTACTTTTATGTCTTGCTACCACAGACTACTTCTCCACACGACCATGCTTTCCCATATAAATGATGGATTTTGCTCTAACTCGCATCGTACCCAATTTGAATCCAAGTAGACTGTGAAACCTTTGTCTGGATTTGTCTTGAAGTAAAGAACCTTTCCTTAAGTTCCTTTAAGATACTGCATCATCATCCTTACTGCTGTCCTATGAAGTACGGATATTTCAAAAACTCAGCCGAATTGTATCCGATACGGCGCCGATACATGTCAAAGGAGTATCCAAATATATTTATTTTAAAAAAATAAATAGAAAAATTTTGATACGGCAGCAATACGCCTCCGATACGTCCCAGATATGTGACTTTTCAATTTTTAACGGATTCTTTTCTTTTTTAATGACTTTTCATTCCTTTTAATTTGTAATGGCCATTCTTTAATACCCTATTTAATTCCTTCCAGAAACTTACCATTTTACAAAATGGTTTAATTTCCCATAATTTCTTATCAATTTTCAATATTTTAAATTTAATTTATATCGTATCTACTCTTTTTCAATTAGCAACGTATTGCCGTATCTAGGGATGGCAATTTGGCCCATCCTCAGTGGGTACCCAGAAAATTACCCACAACGGGTAGGGTAAAAACCCGCAAAATTGGGTACGGGCTCGGGTAATTATCCACTTAAATAAGCGGGGATGGGTGCGGAGATGGGCACCTTATTACCCAACCCGCCCCATACCCGCACAATATATATTTATATATTTTAATTTATATTATTATATAAAAATAAATATTTATAAAATTAAAAAAAAAAACATCAATTTTAAATTACTACATATTTAATATCCGTGATCATTTATTTCATAATTCAACAAAAAAAAATTTTAAAAACTTTTTAATATTTTTAAAAACTTAAAATATTATGATATTTTATACTTGATATATTTATTTTTATTAGAAATGCGGGTAACGGGTACGGACACTTATATACCCATAGAGTACGGGGACGGGTGCCAATTTTGAGACCCAAGCAGGTATGGACTCGGGTACGGGGATTTTTTTCAACTGTGGGTATGGTGACGGGTACTATAGTACCCTACCCATACCCTGCCCATTGTCATCCCTAGCCGTATCGGATACGATACTCGTATCGTGTCCGTGCTTCATAGCTGCTGCCATATTTTCCTCTGTGGGATTAGACATATGGTGGCTAGATATACTTACTGCAAATCCTATATATGACTGAGGGTGTCAAATAGATGAGTTTTTCCACTAAGCATCAATACTTTGTCTTTCTCGATAAGAATGCTTTCTTCTTTGGATCTGCTTCCTTTAGTTACCACTATTAAGGTATTTCCTTTAGGACATGTAGATTCCGTCCCTTGTTCGAGCTACTTCTATTCCCAAAAAAATACTTGAGACTTCCTAAATCTTTTACTTCAAATTTTCTTGCCAAGAACCACGGTAGGTGTTCAATTTGCTCATTGCCATCCCTAGTAATGAGAATGTTATCAACCTACACAAAAAACAGATCTTGCCTTCTGGTGAATGTTTGAGAAATATAGTGTGGTCTGTTAGTCATTAAGTGAGCCCTTGTTTTATAACTAGGGCCAGCTGTGAAACTAGGCTCTCAGAAATTGTTCGAGGCCATATAATGATTTTGGGAGCTTGCACACTTGTTTATGGTGTCGGGTGATTTCAATCCTATCTGGATTTGCATATATACATCCTCTTCTAGTTCACTATTCAAGAATGTGCTTTGTATGTTTAATTGATGTGGTGATCAATCCAAACCTGTAGCCAAAGACAAGATGATTCGAACTAAATTGAGTTTAGCCCCGAGGGCGAACGTTTCTTTATAATCCACACCATTTGTTTATGTTGTAATCAACATCATATTTAATCCACACCATATGTTTATGTTGTAATCAACATCATATTTGATAGAGAATGTCCAGTTACATCCAACTTGTTTCTTGTCTTTTGGTAGAATAGTAATATCCCAAGTTCCATTCTTAGCCAATGCTTGGGGTTTCTTCATTCACTAGTTTGGTCCATTTTGGATGTTGGAAAGAGTCTTGAATGTTCCTAGGTATAGAGGTGCTATCCATGTTCCTAGGTATAAAGGGAATCATTTACAATTTTACAAAGGCTCCTAAGCAATATTGATCAGAATCAAATCAAATATGATTGATTCTCATATAACTATAATTATCTACGTACCTCTATATATACAAAGAGAAATTTGTGCCGCCTATTGTATGAACAAAGTAATAGGTGTAATTAAGGGGACAAATCGCAAAAGAAAGTAAGGAAGCACCTGTTTCTCAAGCTCCTTAACTCTGGCCTCTGCTTCCTTGCATCTCTCTTCCTCCCGTCTAAGCTGTGCATTTTAGAAACAGTTGAGTACTTATAACTTAGTTCATTCACATAGAAAATTGCATTACCTTGTCAAAAATACTTTCATTCTCTTCCCTAAGCACGTCGACCTGCAGACCCGGGGAATTGTTTTAATTTGGTGTTTATAGTAGTGACTATATCAAGAGACGCATAAATAGAAGAAAGAAATGAACCTCATCTCGAAGACCGGATGCTTCACGGTTGTCTCCTAAATCTTTAGGCTGAATGGGGCCGTTATGAAAGGGAAATCTGTAAATTTTGCCCTAAATGTGAGTGTGAGAATGTACAGTGAGAAACCCTAAATAATGTGAGTGAGAGAATGTGCAGTGAGAAACAAATAAAGCCAATAATGAGAGAGAACCTTTTATCTTTGGGCTTAGTGTTATGAATGGACGGTTGTATTGGCAGAACAGGGGGTGGAGTCCTCTGATTCAGCGGTGGTCTATTACTATTATTAGATGCTACTACCGCAGATGGAGATCTATGAGTATGAGTAGTAGTGGACTTCCTGGAGAGAGCGAGAGGAGGAGGAGCACTGTAGCGAAATCCTAGATCGTCGTCGTCATCATCGTCGTCATCGGCAGTCTGAGAAGCCATGACTTGGGCGAGGCGTTGAGCAGCGGCTTTAGCGGCAACATTCTGAGTTCTTTTAATGGTAGAAATTCCGGTGAGGGAAGAGGAGCGAGCATGTCCACCGTTACGTGAGTGTGATGGGGAAGAAGAAGAGATCACATTCCCAGATTCACTACTCCAGTGCCGCTCCATCACATGCCAAGATTCCAAAAATTTTCTTCTCTTTAGTCGGTCATTACCAGTAATGAGTACGCACTTGTTAGTTAGCTAGTGCTTCACTGTAATTCACCCACTGAAAAAAGCAACACACATTAATAAGTAACAATCGTCTTCCCAAAATACTAACTAACTGCGCAATTAATTCACAACTACTCTATCTTCATTCTATATATCTACTTCTTTTTTTTAATCATTTTTATAAATTTTAATATCTATTAATCACTTTTTCTTAATAATTTTTATAAAATTATTTTTATTTTCATTTATTTTACAATTTTTTAATATTCCTAAAAGACCGGAGAAAATAATTAATAATTGATTCCGGTCATTTGTGGTGTGGTGACTCCTTTGGACGCTTCACCTCTAACCCCTTTTGAGGTTGTCACTGTTACACTAAATTTTTCGACTTGGTTATAAATGGCAAATATCATGAGAGTAACCACAAGCACGCCACATAGAAGGTCAAAATATAATGAGTCCACATGATCAATATGACTCAAGGTTGGAAGTCACATAAGGTGATGTCGGTCGAAAATGGCAAGGTCGAAGGAAGTGGTGAGGAACTTAGGAACTTAGTAAAATTGAATACTATGTTGTGTTTGTGAAGACAAGCTTCCAATATGTTTTGATGAAGACAAGCTCTACAGTATGATCAAAGAAGAAAAAAGAAATATATGCCTAAGACTTGAATCCACTTGGACAGGGGCGGAGGCAGAGTATCTTGAGGGGGTTCAATTGAACCCCCTGGAGTTAAAATATTTGCACTAGTACCCCTATTGATTTTTTATTTTGAACCCCCTGAAAAAAAAATTTTGCACCCATAACTTAAATTTTAAATATTTGCACCCCCTGCACTAGGGTCCTGGCTCCGCCACTGCACTTGGATGTTTAGGTATATGAAATTCTTGTCTAAAACAAATCTTAGTGCTCAAATTTTATAATCTTGCATTAAAAAGTCATTCTTTGATTTAAAACCTTGATAAAACATTTTTCAAAGTTCATCTAAAGTCTTGGTCATATTTTTAGATGATATATGATTTTGAATCATTTGCATTAAAAAATTTTCAATTTTTACACTGATGCAATCGATTGCACTAGGCTAAAATTCAAATATTTTTGCACGTTACACTTGGTGCAACCGATTGTCATACTGATGCAATCGATTGCACCTGAAGCTTTTCTGAAAAATACTTTGTTTGAAAGCACCTTTTCATGATACCTCTTGCATGCATCTTTTCCATTCATTGTATAATAATTTTCAGAAATTCTTTCAAGCATTGCCTTGATTATTGAATGGTTGCATGCACACTATATATTGAATTCAAAGTTTCATTTGTCATTAACCTCTTTCAAAAATTCTCTACAATCTCTAAGCATATTTTTTATAACAGAAATTTTATACCAGATACTTTTTTAATACCATTTTCATATTATATTCATAAAAGTATCATTTGAGCACTTAGAGAGTTTATGATATTGAAATTTCATATTTAAAAGAGAAGAAGTCCTTCATAGGATTTATATACTACAAACTTGTTTCAAAAACTCTTGTTGTACCATATCTTATTTTTCCAGGATTGTTGGATATAAGATTGTTTGGTTGTAAACCTTGTTATCCGGATTGTGGATACAAGAGGTGTAACACCCCAAATTTATTAGAATATTTATTTAATTTATTTAAATATAATATTTGTGAATTTTCGGTAAATCTTGGTGGTTTGTGTTGACGTTGGTATTTTCGTGGAGTTTTGGTTATTTAATTAAATAATAGTATATAATATGAATATATTAGTATTATTATTAATTTAAATAATATTAGAGGAATTAAGGGTAAGATGGACTTTTGAAGAGGATTAGTGAGGGTAATTTTGGGAAAAACACTTTTGAAGCCCAAGAGTTAGGTTTAACCAAAAAGGAGAGGAATAGGATTCATTTGGTTAGATCGTGAAAAGAAGGAAAGAAGACGAGAGCTCTGAGGAAAAAGGGAAAAGGCGAGGATTCGTGAAGGTTTTCAAAGGCTCAATAGAGAAAAGCCCCGGATCGACAATCTAAGATATGGGGAGTATTACCTTTCATTGTTTTCAATATAGGAAGTGATGTGTTTAAAGCGGATTTTGGGGTTTTTGGGGTTTTTGAAGGTTTATGAGTTATTTGATGATTTAGGGGTATTACTGAGGATCAATGATGGATTATTGAGGGTTGAATTGATTTGGGTAAAATAAGCCTTCGAGGCAAAACCTTCTTTGATGATATGTGGGATCTTGTATGAGAAAGGGATTTATGGGGTTTATGGGAATCTTGAGAATATGTGAAGGTTTAGGTATTTCGAGTTAGAATAGTGAAATTAACCGACCTAATAATCGTAGGTTTTATGCCTTTGATTGCCTTGATGTTTCGGGACTGTTTTGGGAGTGTTTTGGGGTGAATTTAGGTTGGAATCGTATAGGTTTTTGGGATTTATGATGGGTTTTGATGAATAGGGAAGAATTGATGGAATGAGATGTAGAAATTGTTGATAATATGATGGTTATATCCTTAAAATAAGTGTCATATGTTGTTATAAATGTTATATAGTCGTAGGATTTTGAATTACGAAACCGAGACTTTTTACGGAATCGAAATCGGAGGTCCGGAAGACCTCCAACGATGAAAAATGCAAAAAACTGCATTCTGTAGGTAAACGGCGAGCGCCATAAGGCTTACGGCGGTCACCATGCAGTTCTGTCACAGTCAGGCAGCTTTGGGTCCAGATACGATTTTGATCATAACTTTTGATCCGTAAGTCCGATTGAGGTCATGCTCGAAGCGTTGGAAAGCTAACGCGATGAACTACATTTTTGTGAATCCAAAATAGCAGTATGGAGTATTTTTCCATTGTCTAAACTATGAGTAACTGAGGTTAATTGTGATGATATACGTATGATAGATGTCGTTGTTGAATTAGTGGTGTTATGAAGTTGTGATTGCTGAACCATGATGTCATTGATGATATTGAGATAATGATTTATGATGTTTTGATGAATATATGATGACATGATTAACGTGAGGTTTTGATGAATGATGATGCACATAATGATATTTTGATGATGATGATGATTATTGATGTTGTGTATCATGCATTCATAGCATATTCTGGTGATGATGTTAGGACTTCAGTCCAGTGATGATGATGTTAGACTTCGGTCTATTATGGCTTTCATCCCATTGTGTGGATGTGAAGTGGTTTATGACGTGCTCCGGTTCTTGTGTGGAACCGATCCTAATGACGGGGATCTTTGGAGGGTGATGGCCTAAGTATCCATCAAATGTGACGATTGGTACCACATGCATGAGTCTTATTGTGCATTGCATTTATGTGGCATTTGTTGATATTTATAATGTTGTGTTTTGATGTTTGTCTTGTGATGACTCTGATGATGTTGTATATGATGATGACGCCGTTTTTATGCATATCTTATTTTATATTGATTATAATGAATTGTATTACTCACCCTGCCTGTTTGAATGTCGCCTCCACGTGGGTAACGTGTTGGTGATCCGGATTAGATGTGGATGCTTTTGAGGACTTTTGAAGTTATTTGCATTTTGGTCGATGTAGAGGGTCTTGCTCTGATAGTGTAACATCGGGTTGGGTCGTTGAGTTGAACCATGTTGAGTTTTATTTGGCTGTTATTTTATTGATTATTTGATGACTATGGTTTATTTTAATAAACCCTTTTGTGGGATTTTTGTGGTTATGGTGGTTCTGCTGCCCTTTGAGGCATTTTTGAGTTATTTTGAGGAAAACCTATTGTTTACGGAGCAATTTTGTTGATTTAATTTTATTGAGAAATGTGCACCCTTTAAGGTGATTCTGATTTAACGATGATTTTATGTTTAATCCGCTGCGATATCTGTAGGGTAGAAAAGGGTGTTACATTAGTAGTATCAGAGCAGGTCGGTCCGTCCGGCCACGTTGTCTAATGTTGTCTATTCCCTAGTGTGCGACATGTGTGTGAAAATACTGTCGATGCTTGTTTTGTTTTCCATTTGCAGGTTGGGAATGAAACGAGTGGGGGAGAAGATGGTGCTTCTCCAAGATGCTTCAGGTGTGGCGCCATGGCTAAGTGTGGTATTGGACGCTACAATGGTTTGGTAAGATAGTTTGTACCACCTCATGATGGTCGGTTGTTATTAACAAATTGAGGAACTATCACCCTTAATCTCTTGTTGATAATAGACGGGATCATATTAGATGGGATAGACGTGTCTTGCGAGCTTACGTGGTGTGCGCGATGAATTGTTTGGAGTTAAGCCAAGTGCTTACAGATGGTTTTGATGAGTCGATGTAGGATGATGTTGAGATGTTTATGTTGAGGACATCTTTGAGTATTAGTGAAGGTGGAGAAGTTGGTGTTTTGCCTTTTATTTGTGAAATTTCAGAAGTGTTTCCTGATGACGTAAGGGATTTGCCTCCAGAGCGTGAGGTAGAGGTTGCGGTGGATTTAATACCAGGTATGAGTCCGGTGTCAATGGCTCCTTATCGGATGTCTGCATCTGAGTTGGGAGAATTGAAGAAACAATTGGAAGAGTTGCTTGGGATGAAGTTGTTCGACTGAGTGTTTCTTTGTGGGGTGCTCCTGTGCTGTCGGTGAAGAAGAAAGATGGTACTATGAGGTTGTGTGTGGATTATAGACGATTGAGTAAGTGACGATCAAGAATAAGTATCCACTTTCGAGTATCGACGACTTGATGGATCAGTTAGTATGTGCTTGTGTGTTTAGCAAGATTAATTTGAGGTCTGGTTATCATCAAATTCGTGTTAAGCCAGATGACATACCGAAGACAGCTTTCAGAATGAGGTATGGTCACTATGAATACATTGTGATGTCGTTTGGTGTATCTAATGCACCTGGTGTTCGTGGAGTATATGAATCGGATTTTTCATGGATATTTGGATAAGTTTGTGCTGGTTTTTTTTACGATATTCTGATATACTCTAAGCTTGAAGAAGAGCATGTTGAGCATTTGAAGACTGTGTTGTGAGTGTTAAAAGAGAAAAAGTTGTATGCAAGCTGTCGAAGTGTGAGTCCTGGTTGAAGGAAGTGAGTTTCCTTGGCCATGTAATTTCGAGTGGTGGAATTGTTGTTGATCTTTCCAAGATTGATGACGTGTTACAGTGGGAGACTCCGAAGTCTGCTACTGAGATACCAAGTTTTCTGGGATTTGCGGGTTATTACCGCAAGTTTATCGCGGGCTTTTCTAAGTTGGCATTACCTTCGACTCAGTTGACTCGAAAGGGTCAAGCTTTTGTGTGGGATGTAGCTTGTGAAGAAAGTTTTGTGGAATTGAAGAAGAGGTTGATGACCGCTCCAGAATTGATTTTGCCTAATCCGAGCGAATCTTTTGTGGTGTATTGTGATGCGTCGAAGATGGGTCTTGGTGGAGTATTGATGCAAAATGGACAAGTTGTTGCCTATGCTTCGAAACAATTGCGAGTTCATGAGAGGAATTATCCTACGCATGACTTAGAATTGACTGTCGTGGTGTTTGTGTTGAAGATTTGGAGACATTATCTGTTTGGCTCTAAGTTTGAAGTGTTCAGTGATCATAAAAGTCTGAAGTACTTAGTTGATCAGGAGGAATTAAATATGAGGCAGAGAAGGTGGTTAGAGCTGTTGAAGAATTTCGATTTTGCTTTAAGTTATCATCCGGGTAAAGTAAATGTAGTGGCTGATGCATTGAGCATGAAGTCATTGCATATGTCGATGCTTATGGTGAAAGAATTGGAATTAATTGAGCAATTTTGAGATTTGAGTTTGGTATATGAAGAGACTTCTGACATTGTGAAGTTGGGAATGTTGAAGTTGACTAGTGGCATTCTGGAAGAGATCAGAGTAGGACAACAATCTGACTTGAAATTAGTTGACCAGTTGACTTTGATCAACCAAGGTGACAGAGGTGAATTCCGGATTGATGAGAATGGTGTGATGAGGTTTCGAGATAGGGTGTGTGTTTTAGATGTTCCGGGGGTCGAGAAAAGTATTCTATGAAGAAGGAGATTGCGGAGTTTGTTTATGCGTGTTTGACTTGTCAGAAGTCGAAGTTTGAGCATCAGAAGCCTTTAGGTATGATGCAGCCGTTAAGGATTCCATAATGGAAATGGGATAGTATTTCCATGGATTTTGTGGTGGGATTGCCGAAGACTGCTAAGGGAAATGATTCCATTTGGGTGATTATGGATAGATTAACTAAATCTGTAATACGCCGTATTATTTAATTGCTCAATTGGATATCATAAGAGATCAATTATTTTATTAAAGAGACGGATTGATATTTATTAGTTTAAAAGAGGATTTTAAGGCAACTCTAATAATTGATCAATTGGGTTAAGATGACAAAATATCAATTAGAGAGGTTTTACCCTGTTGGATTATATATTATTATAAGTTTATATATATATATATATATATATATATATATATATATATATATATATATATATATATATATATATATATATATATATATATATATATATTTGGAAAGAAAAGAAAAAGATAGAAAAGAAGAAGAAGAATGAAATGGAGAGAAAGAAGATGAGAAGAGAAAGTGGAGAAAGATGAAGGAGAGAAACTCATGGATCATCGTTATCTTCTTCAAACTCCTCTTCGATTATCAGGTGGGTTCTAGTTAGACACTCTAAGTTCTAGAAATAGATGTTTGAAACTTAGGTTAGAATTGAGAGAAAATGATAAATTGTTGAATAAATGGAATCTAACGGATAAAATGAGTTATAAACTGTGTTGTATGATCAATCTGTGTGTAGAATCATCTATTAATGCTTGTTTGTGCATTGGGTGGTGTTTGGAATAAATTTTGGACCCCAAAGGACCAGTTGTTACGCTTCTGAGACTTTAGGGTTTCGCGCGGTTCGCCTAGCGAACCTGGGGAGAATCCCAGCGAACAAGTTTTCGAGGGTTCGCCTAGCGAACCCGGCAACGAAGGTCAGCGAATGTTCGCCAACGACATTCGCCTAGCGAACTTTGTGTCTTTTCAGTTCTGTTTGGTTCTGCCTTGGTTCGCCCAGAGATTCGCAAAGCGAAGATGCGAGATAAATTATTTAGTGGAAAATAAAGGAAAGTAATGTTTTGTGAAATGTTGGAATTGACATCTTTTGGATCATAAGTCCGATTGCGGCGTAGGGATAACTGTTAGAAAGCCGTGGAAATATCCTACGGGATAAGAGTGAGAATATTGATTTTGATACCCGGTTAAATGAATCGGAGGAAAACCGAAATGATGTTTTATGTGATTGAATCATTATGTGTGATTCCATTATACAAATTTAATATACTTTTGTATGACTTGTGATTGAATTATTATATGTGATTCAAATGTGCAATTGTAATATGCTTTGCCTAATACTGCTATTAACTTGATTGAAAGAATATGTATGTTAAAATATGAGATAGAAAGAATGAGTGAAACACTAGTATGGAACGCGTGTATTTGTTATGTTTTATTGTTAAAGGCATGAAAGGCCTAAAGGCTAATGTGGCCTTGTGATTGTCGAATACAATCACGTTGTGTAATTGATCACGTAATTGTAACCATTTCTTTTGATTTGCCCTTGAGAGGCCTTCATGAGTCTCGAGCTCCTCTGAAGTGCAGGCATTACTACTTGGAGGGTTTGATTCCCAATGTTATAGTACGATGGAACCTACGGCAGTGCCTAATGGCGTAATTCATATACTTGACCATTTCCTTTTACATAAAACAACCTATGGTACAAGGTATGGAAACTAGCCAAAGATAAAAATCTAAGAATAATATACAATATTCCTCATTGTACAAGAACAATAAAATACACAGCGGAATAAGCTTAACTAAGCTTTTCTTGAAACATCCAAGCATTGCTCCACTTGTAAATCAGACCTGCAAACAACACCTGAAATAAAGCAACTATAGTGGGGTGAGATACATCAAATCTCAGTGAGTTCCCTATCTTATAGATTCTCTCGGCTTTACAGGGTTCTAACAATCCTAACTCAAGTCAGGGGGAAGGGAAATGACTTTGAGTTCACAATCTCACAAACTCACACTATATGGAAACACGTTATTGAGTCTGTTAACTCAAAAGTTTATCACTAATCAATAACCGTACCAAGGCATCCCTCTTGCTCATCTGCTTCTACGTCTAGAAGTCGACCCGAGTCCTGGATCCTTGTAGATACTTGGCATACGAATGGATTCGGAATTAAGGGACGCATTATCTCCTTAATTCGTCACTTCACATGGCCTCTGATGCCATCACAAGTGTCAGTACCAAATAAAATGCGTGTATTGTATTATTCTGGATATATATTATACAGGGCATTACAAAATCGGCTCATTTCTTGCCGATGAAGATTAATCATTCTATGCAGAAGCTAGTTGAGGTGTATATTGAGGAGATTGTGAAGTTACATGGGGTGACTTCGAGTATTGTGTCGGATAGAGATCCGAGATTTTCATCGAGGTTCTGGAAGAGTTTGCAAGAGGCTTTGGGTACTAAGTTAAGGATGAGCTTTGCCTATCATCCGCAGACGGGCGGTCAGACAGAAAGGACTATCCAATCTTTAGAAGATTTGCTAAGAGTTTGTGTGTTGGATCATGGAGGATCTTGGGATAGACATTTACCGTTGAATGAGTTCACGTACAATAACAGTTTTCATGCTAGTATTAGAATGGCGTCCTATGAAGCTTTGTATGGAAGGAGGTGTAGGACTCCTTTGTGTTGGTATGAGTTAGGCGAGAGTGTTGTACTCGGACCTGAGATTGTGCAAGAGACGACCGAAAAGATTAAGATGATCCAAGAAAGGATGAGAGCATCGCAGAGTCGTCAGAAGAGCTGCCATGATAAGAGAAGGAAGACACTTGAATTACAAGAGGGAGATCACGTGTTTTTGAGGGTGACGCCAGTGACTGGCGTGGGTCGAGCTTTGAAGTCTAGGAAGCTCACTCCACGTTTTGTTGGTCCATACCAAATCTCGCAGAGGATAGGAGAGGTAGCCTATCGAATTGCTTTACCGCCGTCACTTGCGAATTTGCATGACGTGTTCCATGTGTCTCAGTTGAGGTAGTACACTTCGGATTCGTCGCATGTGATTCAGATGGATGATGTGCAAGTGAGGGATAACCTGACAGTGGAAGCTTTACCGGTGCGGATTGACGGTCGAGATGAAGCAACTGCGGGGTAAAGGCATAACTTTGGTGAAGGTGTTGTGGGGCGGACCAGCTGGCGAAAGTTGGACTTGGGAACGTGAAGATCGGATGAGGGAGTCGTATCCGACTCTATTTCCTTGAGTTAATTTTCGAGGGCGAAAATTATGTAAGTGGGGGAGAGTTGTAACACCCCAAATTTATTAGAATATTTATTTAATTTATTTAAATATAATATTTGTGAATTTTCGGTGAATCTTTGTGGTTTGTGTTGACGTTGGCATTTTCGTGGAGTTTTGGTTATTTAATTAAATAATAGTATATAATATGAATATATTAGTATTATTATTAATTTAAATAATATTAGAGAAATTAAGGGTAAGATGGACTTTTGAGGAGGATTAGTGAGGATAATTTTGGGAAAAACACTTTTGAAGCCCAAGAGTTAGGTTTAACCAAAAAGGAGAGGAATAGGATTCATTTGGTTAGATCGTGAAAAGAAGGAAAAGAGGCGAGAGCTCTGAGGAAAAAGGGAAAAGGCGAGGATTCGTGATGGTTTCCAAAGGCTCAATAGAGAAAAGCTCCGGATCGACAATCTAAGGTATGAGGAGTATTACCTTTCATTGTTTTCAATATAGGAAGTGATGTGTTTAAAGCAGATTTTGGGGTTTTTGGGGTTTTTGAAGGTTTATGAGTTATTTGATGATTTAGGGGTATTACTGAGGATCAATGATGGATTATTGAGGGTTGAATTGATTTGGGTAAAATAAGCCTTCGAGGCAAAACCTTCTTTGATGATATGTGGGATCTTGTATGAGAAAGGGATATATGGGGTTTATGGGAATCTTGAGAATTTGTGAAGGTTTAGGTATTTCGAGTTAGAATAGTGAAATTAACCTACCTAATAGTCGTAGGTTTTATGCCTTTGATTGCCTTGATGTTTCGGGACTGTTTTGGGAGTGTTTTGTGTGACGCCCCCAAACTACACCCCAATTAACATGCAATTAAAGCACTAAAAGAAAATTTGAAATTTCGTCAGAGTACATTTGAAATCGCGGCATAGAAAGGGAGAAATCACATCAACTGTAACCCAACATACACATAACATGCAACACCTGCCCATAATGATATGCAACTGTGGGGTAGCAATCATACAGAGGAAACTTTGTTCCTTACACCCACTTTTCAGAAATTAGAATTAAAGCGGAAAATCTAAAATCTGATTAACATATATACATATACACATATAAACAGTTTGTCATACATCAGGTAGCATATGTACAACCAAAATATATCATCAGATATACAAAATAATAGCACGCGGCCACCCTAACTACCCGGAGTCACATATCAGAGCCGACCGACCAAAATAATGAAGACGCAACGCTTCACAAAAAGAATACCTCCAGCAACTCTAATCTGCAACGCCTCATAGAGCGTTATAAAACAGCAGAAGGGTGAGAAAAACAACCATAATATAATTGCATAAAATTATATAGTAACACAAACATACGCAAGTAAACACATTTCTCACCACAGTTGTACCACAATTTCTCAAAGATCAAATACAACACCACACAGTACAATTCACAAGTATAAAAATACTACTGCACATCAATCACTCACCATACAATCATACACGTAATCACCAACCCAATCACACATATTCCATCCCATCAATCACATTCACAATTACATGCACAATTAATCCATGCTTTATGCAAATGCACAGAGACCGACACAACGACTCTATGCACATGCCATGCGGTACCGACTTCTAATGTCACATATCTCATCAGTTCACTCAGGAACTATTGGAACCATCGCTCGTTACTGAGAATCTCAAGTAACTCCCCGTCGGGCCTACGATGTTCACCCGTCGCTTTAGGTCCTCAGGCATCGCCTCATATTTTCGAGGCACACGACGTTATGGATTGCTTTAAGTCCTATTCAAGGCACACAATCGTCTATAACCACCGCTTTAAGTCCTCAGGCATCGCCTCATATTTTTGAGGCACACGATGTTATAGCAGATTCCCTCTGGAACTAAACCGTCACTCAGGACGTTTCCACAATGCATATCATGATGCTTGGCATACAATAACTCATGACATTCACATTGCATACACACATGTTCATTTCATTGATAAAATCACACTTTGTACTTATGCCCAAAATAATGCATTTAATTTCCATACGGTCATAAATCATCACAACATCATCTAAGCACATACATTTACGTCATACAACAGCACCTTGTCCAATACACATCAATTGCGTACAAGTATAACGACAAAAGTCGACCACCGACACTATTCCCGACTTTCCGACATAATTTAATCGGCTAACAATTTTAAAATTATTATAACCAGAAAGTACAGCTCAATAGCTACGCAACGATACCAAGAATGCAAAAATCGGATAAACGGATCAAAAGTTACGAACGAAAACGAAAAACGATATTTTGAAAAGTCACATTTTGCAAAAGTCCTGCCCATACGCGTACCACCATGAGCCATACGCGTATGAGCAGAGATCTCATTTTTCCAAAGTTCACGTTGAAATGACCGTACGCGTAATGCCCAAGCCCGTACGCGTAATAACCTAAAAAGCTACGCGTATCGTACGCAAATGGACAGATGGCCGAGAAAACAAGCAACCCATACGCGTATTGCCCTCATGGCTCGCCCACCATACGCGTAACGCCAAGGTTCATACGCGTATGAACATGCCCCATACGCGTATGACCTGGAAATCTCAGAAAAATTTTGCAGAACAATGTTCTGCGTTTTCCACCCAATTTCAACCACACTTTTCGCCTAAAACTCAGAAAATCACCAATTTGAATTGCAATAACACACAACCGACATGTATAGACAATCTAAAACACAATCAACACAAGTTTTGACACATTCAAATCAATTTCTAATCAATTATACCAAATATGGGTTTTACTCATTTTCTTCCAATTCAATCCAAAACAACAACAAACACACATACATAATCGTATACAATCATAGAATAATCGAGTTTCGCACCCTTACCCGATTTAATCGACTCTACAACTTGCTCTTGATGATTTTTCCACACTTTCTTCAATTTTCTCTCTTCTCCTCTTTTCTTCTCTTTTTCCTTCTTTCTTCTTTCTTTCTTTCTATTTTTCTTTCTTTCCCTTTTCTATTCTATTTTCTTTTCTTGTCTAACTTAGTAAAAATATCTATGAAATGTCCAAAATACCCCCACACTCAAATATCTCGCAAATGTTCCCAAAACGCGATAAAATATTCACGACGAAAAATAACACATTTTCACATAAAAGTCGAAAATAAAATAAAATAATAATAAAATAATCAAAAAGACTCAATAAAATAAAGTTGGCAAAACGGGGCGTTACAATTCTCCCCCACTTAGAAATTTTCGTCCTCGAAAATATTACCTGATACAAACAACTCTGGATACGACTCCCGCATCCTACTCTCCAACTCCCACGTCAAATTTCCCTCAGCAGCGCCTCCCCACGCCACTTTCACAAGTGCGATCTCTTTACCCCTCAACCGCTTCACCTCGCGATCCAAAATACTAACCGGTAATGCCTCGATCGTAAGGTTATCTCTTACCTCAACCTCGTCCATCGAAATCACACGTGAAGGGTCCGGAACATACTTCCGAAGCTGTGAAACATGAAAAACATCATGCAAATTCGACAGATTCGGCGGTAACGCCACACGATACGCTACAGCACCGACTCTCGCAGATATCTGGTAAGGACCAATAAATCGAGAAGTAAGCTTCTTAGATTTCAAAGCACGACCAACACCCGTTACCGGCGTAACTCTCAGAAATAAGTGATCACCCTCTTGAAACTCAAGATCCTTCCGTCTCCGATCATGATAACTCTTTTGTCTATCCTGAGAAGCCTTCATTTTCTCACGAATAAACTTTACCTTTTCCGTCATTTGTTGCACCAAATCCGGTCCAACCACCAAACTTTCACCTGTTTCGTGCCAACACAACGGCGTTCTACATCTTCGTCCATATAAAGCCTCAAAAGGTGCCATTCCAATACTAGAATGGAAACTGTTATTATACGTGAACTCAACCAAAGCAAGATAACCGTCCCACGCACCACCTTGTTCCAAAACACACGCTCTCAACAAATCCTCCAACGACTGAATCATTCTTTCGGTCTGACCATCCGTCTGCGGATGATAAGCCGAACTCAACCTCAATCTAGAACCCAAAGCCTTCTGTAAACTTTCCCAAAATCTCGATGTAAACCTAGGATCTCGGTCCGAAACAATACTCAATGGAATCCCATGCAATTTCATAACCACACTGATATAAATTTCAGCTAACCTCTCCAAAGAAAAACTGATGTCAATCGGAATAAAATGCACTGATTTACTCAGCCTGTCCACAATCACCCAAATAGCATTATGACCTCTTTGCGTATTCGGCAATCCCGTTACAAAATCCATCGAAATGCTATCCCATTTCCACTCAGGAATATCCAACGGTTGCAACAAACCACTAGGCCTCAAATGTTCCACTTTCGATTTCTGACAAGTCAAACATGCATACACAAACTGAGCCATATCTCTTTTCAAACCAGACCACCAGAAAATCTTCTTCAAATCTTGGTACATCTTATTCGCACCCGGATGTATACTTAAATTACTCCAGTGTCCTTCCTCCAAAATCATTCTTTTCAACTCTGCATCATCAGGAATACAAATACGACCACGGAATCTCAAAACACCAAAATTATCCACCTTGAAATCCACATTCTCATTCCTCATCAAATCAACGAATTTCAAATCCAGCTTTTGTTTCTCACTAACCGACAACAAAATTCATTAGCAACCTTCAACATTCCAAGCCTTACACTAACCGAAGTCACTTCACATACCAAACTCAAGTCTCTAAACGACTCCAAAAGTTCCCACTCTTTCACCATCAATGCGGACATATGCAACGATTTCCGGCTCAATGTATCGGCTACCACATTAGCTTTACCAGGATGGTAATTTAAGCCAAAGTCGTAGTCTTTCAAGAATTCCAACCATCTCCGCTGCCTCATGTTTAACTCTTTCTGATCAAATAAATATTTCAAGCTTTTATGATCACTAAAGACTTCGAACCTTGCACCATAGAGATAGTGCCTCCAAATCTTCAACACAAAAACTACAGCCGCTAACTCAAGATCATGAGTAGGATAGTTTTTCTCATGAACACTTAACTGTCTTGAAGCATAAGCTACAACTTTACCTTCTTGCATCAGAACACCACCCAAACCAATTAAAGAAGCATCACAGTACACAACAAACGGTTCATTAGGATCAGGTAAAATCAGAATAGGAGCTGTCGTCAATCTTCTCTTCAGCTCACAAAAACTTTCTTCATATTGAATATCCCAAATGAATGCTTTGTCCTTACAAGTCAACTGCGTCAAAGGAAGAACTAGCTTAGAAAACCCTTCAATGAACCTCCGGTAATAACCAGCCAAACCCAAAAAGCTTCGAATCTCGGTAACGGATCTAGGAGCCTCCCATTGTAGAACTGCTTCTACTTTAGATGGATCCACAGCAATACCATTACCTGAAATTACGTGCCCAAGAAAACTCACCTCAGACAACCAGAATTCACACTTGGACAATTTGGCAAAAAGCTTCCTTTCCTTCAAAACCTGCAAAACAATACGCAAATGCTCTGCATGTTCCTCACGAGACTTAGAATAGATTAAAATATCATCAATAAACACCACCACAAAACGATCCAAATGCTCGTGGAAAATACGATTCATGTATTCCATAAACACACCAGGCGCATTAGAAACTCCGAACGGCATCACTGAATATTCATAATGACCGTAACGTGTTCTAAAGGTCGTCTTCTGAATATCCTCTTCTTTCACTCTTATCTGATGGTACCCCCGATCTCAAATCGATCTTACTAAATACACAAGCACCAACCAACTGATCCATCAGATCATCAATCCTTAGAAGCGGATATTTATTCTTAATCGTCACTTTGTTCAACTGGCGATAATCAATACATAATCGCATACTCCCATCTTTCTTTTTCACTAACAAAACTGGAGCACCCCAAGGAGAAACACTTGGCCTCACGAACCTCTTTTCCAACAACTCATTTAACTACTTTTTCAACTCCACCAATTCAGATGCCGACATTCTATAAGGTGCCATAGAAACAGGTCTAGTACCAGGAACTAGATCTATCGAAAATTCCACCTCTCTCACCGGCGGTACATCTGAAATATCATCAGGAAACACCTCAGGAAATTCGCACACAACAGGAAACACCTCCAATGAAACTTGACTATCCACAGTCAAAGATGCAAATAATCCAAACAACTGAGCTTCATCCGCCAAAAGTTTCTTCAACTTTTTGGTAGATAAGAAACTCGAGTCTTCGTCTTCCTCAAGAGAAGGAAACCTTACAAGCTTATGATAACAATCAATGTGCACCCGATTGAATTGCAACCAATTCATTCCCAACACCACATCTAACCCTTCCAATGGTAAACACACCAAATCCATCACAAAGTCTTTGCCATAAATGGCCAAAGGACAACTTAGACACACCAAAGAAGTAGTTACTGACCCCATCGCTGGAGTATTAATAACCATCTCAAAATCCATCACAGACAACACAAGATTCAAACTCTTCGCGCACTCAGACGAAATAAACGAATGAGTCGCTCCAGTATCAATAATAGCAATTAAAGGCGTATTATTAATAAAGCAAGTACCTCTTATCAGACGATCAGCACTTGAAGTCTGAGTTCCCGCCAATGAAAACACTTTGCCACTAGTTGGAGCTTTCTTCTGATTCGGACACTTCGAGCTAATGTGACCAGGTTCCCCACAGTTATAACACTTCACTACATTCTTCCTTTTACAATCAGCTAAAACATGTCCGATACCACCACAATTAGAACACTTATCCACTTTCTTCCTACATTCCATCTGGCGATGACCCAATTCACCACATTTAAAACACCTAGGAGCATTAGACATACTTCCTCCACTTGACCTTCGATCAAAAGTTCCCCTTTGTTTACCTTTATCAGTCGGTGACACATACGGACCACCACGAAACTGTTGTTTCCCTTTCCTGTCACTTACACTTTTATAGTGAGCAGAACGAGCCTTACTATCTTCATCATAAATCCTACAGCATTCCACCAAATCAGCAAACCTTCTAATCCTCTGATAACCAATAGCCTGTTTTATCTCAGGACGCAAACCACTTTCATACTTTACACACTTTGAAAATTCAGCAGTCGCTTCCACATAATGAGGATAAAACTGCACAAGTTCCACAAACTTAGCAGTATAGTCAATAACCGACATATTACCTTGTTTTAGTTCTAAAAACTCAATCTCCTTCTTTCCTCGGACATCCTCGGGAAAATACTTCCTCAGAAACTCTCGGCTAAACACCTCCCAAGTAATTTCTTCTTCCTCCTCCTCAGCTTCCAACACCTGACGAGTACTGATCCACCAGTCGTCAGCCTCTTCATGTAACATATGAGTGCCTAACCTCACCTTAACATCATCATCATCACAATCCATTACCCTGAAAATCCTCTCAATCTCTTTCAACCACAACTGCGCACCATCCGAATCATGCTTCCCTTTAAAGACCGGCGGCTTATTCTTTCTAAACTCATCATTTCCTGCAGCATTCGGTGCACCCTGCACAGCTCGTGCCATCGCTTCCATCGCAGCAGCCAAAGCAGCATCATTACGACCAGCCATATTCTGTTCGTCCAAACACAGAAACTATGGTTAAACAACAACTCACCCAATATGCCAGACACAACAGACACCACAAACACAACTGACACTGACGTAGCTCTGATACCACTTAATGTGACGCCCCCAAACTATACCCCCAATTAACATGTAATTAAAGCACTAAAAGAAAATTCGAAATTTCGTCATAGTACATTTGAAATCGCGGCATAGAAAGGGAGAAATCACATCAACTGTAACCCAACATACACATAACATGCAACACCTGCCCATAATGATATGCAACTGTGGGGTAGCAATCATACAGAGGAAACTTTGTTCCTTACACCCACTTTTCAGAAATTAGAATTAAAGCGGAAAATCTAAAATCTGATTAACATATATACATATACATATATAAACAGTTTGTCATACATCAGGTAACATATGTACAACCAAAATATATCATCAGATATACAAAATAATAGCACGCGGCCACCCTAACTACCCGGAGTCACATATCAGAGCCGACCGACCAAAATAATGAAGACGCAACGCTTCACAAAAAGAATACCTCCAGCAACTCTAATCTGCAACGCCTCATAGAGCGTTATAAAACAGCAGAAGGGTGAGAAAAACAACCATAATATAATTGCATAAAATTATATAGTAACACAAACATACGCAAGTAAACACATTTCTCACCACAGTTGTACCACAATTTCTCAAAGATCAAATACAACACCACACAGTACAATTCACAAGTATAAAAATACTACTGCACATCAATCACTCACCATACAATCATACACGTAATCACCAACCCAATCACACATATTCCATCCCATCAATCACATTCACAATTACATGCACAATTAATTCATGCTTTATGCAAATGCACAGAGACCGACACAACGACTCTATGCACATGCCATGCGGTACCGAATTCCAATGTCACATATCTCATCAGTTCACTCAGGAACTATTGGAACCATCACTCATTACTGAGAATCTCAAGTAACTCCCCGTCGGGCCTACGATATTCACCCGTTGCTTTAGGTCCTCAGGCATCGCCTCATATTTTCGAGGCACACGACGTTATGGATTGCTTTAAGTCCTATTCAAGGCACACAATCATCTATAACCACCGCTTTAAGTCCTCAGGCATCGCCTCATATTTTCGAGGCTCACGATGTTATAGCAGATTCCCTCTGGAACCAAACCGTCACTCAGGACGTTTCCACAATGCATATCATGATGCTTGGCATACAATAACTCATGACATTCACATTGCATACACACATGTTCATTTCATCGATAAAATCACACTATGTACTTATGCCCAAAATAATGCATTTAATTTCCATACGGTCATAAATCATCACAACATCATCTAAGCACATACATTTACGTCATACAACAGCACCTTGTCCAATACACATCAATTGCGTACAAGTATAACGACAAAAGTCGACCACCGACACTATTCCCGACTTTCCGACATAATTTAATCAGCTAACAATTTTAAAATTATTATAACCAGAAAGTACAGCTCAATAGCTACGCAACGATACCAAGAATGCAAAAATCGGATAAACGGATCAAAAGTTACGAACGAAAACGAAAAACGATATTTTGAAAAGTCACATTTTGCAAAAGTCCTGCCCATACACGTACCACCATGAGCCATACGCGTATGAGCAGAGATCTCATTTTTCCAAAGTTCACGTTGAAATGACCGTACGCGTAATGCCCAAGCCCGTACGCGTAATGACCTAAAAAGCTACGCGTATCGTACGCAAATGGACAGATGGCCGAGAAAACAAGCAGCCTATACGCGTATTGCCATCATGGGTCGCCCACCATACGCGTAACGCCAAGGTTCATACGCGTATGAACATGCCCCATACGCGTATGACCTGGAAATCTCATAAAAATTCTGCAGAACAATGTTCTGCGTTTTCCACCCAATTTCAACCACACTTTTCGCCTAAAACTCAGAAAATCACCTATTTGAATTGCAATAACACACAACCAACATGTATAGACAATCTAAAACACAATCAACACAAGTTTTGACACATTCAAATCAATTTCTAATCAATTATACCAAATATGGGTTTTACTCATTTTCTTCCAATTCAATCCAAAACAACAACAAACACACATACATAATCGTATACAATCATAGAATAATCGAGTTTCGCACCCTTACCCGATTTAATCGACTCTACAACTTGCTCTTGATGATTTTTCCACACTTTCTTCAATTTTCTCTCTTCTCCTCTTTTCTTCTCTTTTTCCTTCTTTCTTCTTTCTTTCTCTCTATTTTTCTTTCTTTCCCTTTTCTATTCTATTTTCTTTTCTTGTCTAACTTAGTAAAAATATCTATGAAATGTCCAAAATACCCCCACACTCAAATATCTCGCAAATGTTCCCAAAATGCGATAAAATATTCACGACGAAAAATAACACATTTTCACATAAAAGTCGAAAATAAAATAAAATAATAATAAAATAATCAAAAAGACTCAATAAAATAAAGTTGGCAAAACGGGGCGTTACATTTTGGGGTGAATTGAGGTTGGAATCGTATAGGTTTTTGGGTTTTATGATGGGTTTTGATGAATAAGGAATAATTGATGGAATGAGATGTAGAAATTGTGGATAATATGATGGTTGTATCCTAAAAATAAGTGTCATATGCTGTTATAAATATTATACAGTCGTAGGATTTTGAATTACGAAACCGAGACTTTTTACAGAATCAAAATCGGTGGTCCGGAAGGCCTTTAACGATGAAAAATGCAAAAGTCTGCATTCTGTAGGTAAATGGCGAACGCCATAAGGCTTACGGCGGTCACCATGCAGTTCCGTCACAACCAGGCAGCTTTGGGTCTAGATACGGTTTTGATCATACCTTTTGATCCGTAAGTCCGATTGAGGTCATGTTCGAAGCGTTGGAAAGCTAACGCGATGAACTACATTTTAGTGAATCCAAAAAAGCAGTATGGAGTATTTTTCCATTGTCTAAACTATGAGAAACTTAGGTTAATTGTGATGATATACGTATGATAGATGTCGTTGTTGAATTAGTGGTGTTATGAAGTTGTGATTGCTGAACTATGATGCCATTGATGATATTGAGATGATGATTTATGATGTTTTGATGAATATATGATGACATGATTAACATGAGGTTTTGATGAATGATGATGCACATAATGATATTTTGATGATGATGATTATTGATGTTGTGTATCATGCATTCATAGCATATTCTGGTGATGATGTTAGGACTTTGGTCCAGTGATGATGATGTTAGACTTCGGTCTATTGTGGCTTCCATCCCATTGTGTGGATGTGAAGTGGTTTATGACGTGCTGCGGTTCTTGTGTGGAACTGATCCAATGATGGGGATCTTTGGAGGGTGATGGCCTAAGTGTCCATCAACTGTGACGATTGGTACCACATGCATGAGTCTTGTTGTGCATTGCATTTATGTGGCATTTGTTGATATTTATAATGTTGTGTTATGATGTTTGCCTTGTGATGACTCTGATGATGTAGTATATGATGATGACGCCATTTTTATGCATATCTTATTTTATATTGATTAAAATGAATTATATTACTCACCCTGCCTCTTTGAATGTTGCCTCCACGTAGGTAACATGCAGGTGATTAGGTTTAGCTGTGGATGCTTTTGAGGACTTTTGAAGTTATTTGCATTTTGGTCGATGTAGAGGGTCTTGCTCTGATAGTGTAACATCGGGTTAGGTCGTTGAATCGAACCATGTTGAGTTTTATTTGGCGGTTATTTTATTGATTATTTGATGACTATGGTTTATTTTAATAAACCCTTTTGTGGGATTTTTGTGGTTATGGTGGTTCTGCTGCCCTTTGAGGAATTTTTGAGTTATTTTCAGGAAAACCCGTTGTTGACGGAGCAATTTTGTTGATTTGATTTTATTGAGAAAGGTGCACCCTTTGAGGTGATTATGATTTAACGATGATATTATGTTTAATCCGCTACGATATTTTTGGGGTAGAAAAGGGTGTTACATTAGTGGTATCAGAGCAGGTCAGTCCGTCCGCCCAGGTTGTCTAATGTTGTCTATTCCCTAGTGTGCGACATGTGTGTGAAAATATTGTCGATGCTTGTTTTGTTTTCCATTTGCAGGTTGGGAATGAAACAAGTGAGGGAGAAGATGGTGTTTTTCCAAGATGCTTCAGGTGTGGCGCAATGGCTAAGTGTGGTATTGGACGCTATAATGGTTTGGTAAGATAGTTTGCACCGCCTCATGATGGCCGGCTGTTATTAACAAACTGAGGAACTGATCACCCTTAATCTCTTGTTGATAATAAACGGGATCATGTTAGATGGAATAGACGTGTCTTGCGAGCTTACATGGTGTGCGCGGTGAATTGTTTCGAGTTAAGCCAAGTGCTTACAGATGGTTTTGATGAGTCGATGTAGGATGGTGCTGAGATGTTTATGTTGAGGACAACTTTGACTATTAGTGAAGGTGGAGAAGTTGGTGTTTTGCCTTTTGTTTGTGAAATTTCAGAAGTGTTTCCTGATGACATAAGGGATTTGCCTCCAGAGCGTGAGGTAGAGGTTGCGGTTGATTTGATACCAGGTATGAGTCCGGTGTCAATGGCTCCTTATCGGATGTCTGTATCTGAGTTGGGAGAATTGAAGAAACAATTGGAAGAGTTGCTTGGGATGAAGTTGTTCGACTGAGTATTTCTTTGTGGGGTGCTCCTGTGCTGTCGGTGAAGAAGAAAGATGGTATTATGAGGTTGTGCATGGATTATAGACGATTGAGTAAGTGACGATCAAGAATAAGTATCCACTTCCGAGAATCGACGACTTGATGGATCAGTTAGTAGGTGCTTGTGTGTTTAGCAAGATTGATTTGAGGTCTGGTTATCATCAGATTCTTGTTAAGCCAAATGACATTCCGAAGACAGCTTTCAGAACGAGGTATGGTGACTATGAATACATTGTGATGTTGTTTGGTGTATCTATTGCACCTGGTGTTCGTGGAGTATATAAATCAGATTTTTCATGGATATTTGGATAAGTTTGTGGTGGTTTTATTGATGATATTCTGATATACTCTAAGCTTGAAGAAGAGCAGGCTGAGTATTTGAGGACTGTGTTGCGAGTGTTGAAAGAGAAGAAGTTGCATGCAAGCTATCGAAATGTGAGTTCTGGTTGAAGGAAGTGAGTTTTCTTGGCCATGTAATTTCGAGTGGTGTAATTGCTGTTGATCCTTCCAAGATTGATGTTGTGTTACAGTGGGAGACTCTGAAGTCTGCTACTGAGATACAAAGTTTTCTGGGATTAGCGGGTTATTACCGCAAGTTTATCGAGGGCTTTTCTAAGTTGGCATTACCTTTGACTCAGTTGACTCGAAAGGGTCAAGGTTTTGTGTGGGATGTAGCTTGTGAAGAAAGTTTCGTGGAATTAAAGAAGAGGTTGATAACCGCTCCAGTGTTGATTTTGCCTAATCCGAGCGAATCTTTTGTGGTGTATTGTAATGCGTCGAAGATGGGTCTTGGTGGAGTATTGATGCAAATTGGACAAGTTGTTGCCTATGCTTCGAGACAATTGCGAGTTCAAGAGAGGAATTATCCTACGCATGACTTAGAATTGACTGTCGTGGTGTTTGTGTTGAAGATTTGGAGACATTATCTGTTTGGCTCTAAGTTTGAAGTGTTCAGTGATCATAAAAGTCTGAAGTACTTACTTGATCAGGAGGAATTTAATATGAGGCAGAGAAGGTGGTTAGAGCTGTTGAAGGATTTCAATTTTGCTTTAAATTATCATCCGGGCAAAGTAAATGTAGTGGCTGATGCATTGAGCAGGAAGTCATTGCATATGTCAATGCTTATAGTGAAAGAATTGGAATTAATTGTGCAATTCTGAGATTTGAGTTTGGTATGTGAAGAGACTCCTGACAGTGTGAAGTTGGGAATGTTGAAGTTGACTAGTGGCATTCTGGAAGAGATCAGAGTGGGACAACAATCTGACTTGAAGTTAATTGACCAGTTGACTTTGATCAACCAAGGTGACAGAGGTGAATTCCGGATTGATGAGAATGGTGTGATGAAGTTTTGAGATAGAGTGTGTGTTTTAGATGTTTCGGAGATCGAGAAAAGTATTCTATGAAGAAGGAGATTACGGAGTTTGTTTATGCGTGTTTGACTTGTCAGAAGTCGAAGTTTGAGCATCAGAAGCCTTTAGGTATGATGCAGCCATTGAGGATTCCATAATGGAAATGGGATATATTTCCATGGATTTTGTGGTGGGATTGCCGAAGACTGCTAAGGGAAATGATTCCATTTGGGTGATTGTGGATAGATTAACTAAATCGGCTCATTTCTTGCCGATGAAGATTAATCATTCTATGCAGAAGCTAGCTGAGGTGTATATTGAGGAGATTGTGAAGTTACAAGGGGTATCTTCGAGTATTATGTCGGATAGAGATTCGAGATTTACATCGAGGTTCTGGTTGAGCTTGCAAGAGGCTTTGGGTACTAAGTTGAGGATGAGTTATGCCTATCATTCGCAGACTGACGGTCAGACAGAAAGGACTATCCAATCTTTAGAGGATATGCTGAGAGCTTGTGTGTTGGATCATGGAGGATCTTGGGATAACCATTTACCGTTGATTGAGTTCACGTACAATAACAGTTTTCATGCTAGTATTTGAATGGCGCCCTGTGAAGCTTAGTATGGGAGGAGGTGTAGGACTTTTTGTGTTGGTATGAGTCAGGCGAGAGTGTTGTACTCGTACTTGAGATTGTGCAAGAGACGACCGAAAAGATTAAGATGATCTAAGAAAGGATGAGAGCATCGCAGAGTCGTCAGAAGAGCTACCATGATAAGAGAATGAAGACAATTGAATTCCAAGAGGGAGATCACGTGTTTTTGAGGGTAACACTAGTGACTAGCGTGGGTCGAGCTTTGAAGTCTAGGAAGCTCACTCCACGTTTTGTTGGTCCATACCAAATCTCGCAGAGGATAGGAGAGGTAGCCTATCGAATTGCTTTACCGCCGTCACTTGCGAATTTGCATGACGTGTTCCATGTGTCTCAGTTGAGGAAGTACATTCCGGATCTGTCACATGTGATTCAGATGGATGATGTGCAAGTGAGGGATAACCTGACTGTGGAAGCTTTACCGCTGCAGATTGACGGTCGAGAGATGAAGCAACTGCGGGGTAAAGGCGTAACTTTGGTGAAGGTGTTGTGGGGACGACCAGCTGGCGAAAGTTGGACTTGGGAACGTGAAGATCAGATGAGGGAGACGTATCCGACTCTATTTCCTTGAGGTAATTTTCGAGGGCAAAAATTTTGTAAGTAGGGGAGAGTTGTAACACCCCAAATTTATTAGAATATTTATTTAATTTATTTAAATATAATATTTGTGAATTTTCGGTGAATCTTTGTGGTTTGTATTGACGTTGGCATTTTCGTGGAGTTTTGGTTATTTAATTAAACAATAGTATATAATATGAATGTATTAGTATTATTATTAATTTAAATAATATTAGAGAAATTAAGGGTAAGATGGACTTTTGAGGAGGATTAGTGAGGGTAATTTTGGGAAAAACACTTTTGAAGCCCAAGAGTTAGGTTTAACCAAAAAGGAGAGGAATAGGATTCATTTGGTTAGATCTTGAAAAGAAGGAAAGAAGGCGAGAGCTCTGAGGAATAAGGGAAAAGGCGAGGATTCGTGAAGGTTTCCAAAGGCTCAATAGAGAAAAGCTCCGGATCGACAATCTAAGGTATGGGGAATATTACCTTTCGTTGTTTTCAAAATAGGAAGTGATGTGTTTAAAGCGGATTTTGGGTTTTTTGGGGTTTTTGAAGGTTTATGAGTTATTTGATGATTTAGGGGTATTACTGAGGATCAATGATGGATTATTGAGGGTTAAATTGATTTGGGTAAAATAAGCCTTCGATGCAAAACCTTCTTTGATGATATGTGAGATCTTGTATGAGAAAGGGATTTATGGGGTTTATGGGAATCTTGAGAATTTGTGAAGGTTTAGGTATTTCGAGTTAGAATAGTAAAATTAACCGACCTAATAGTCGTAGGTTTTATGCCTTTGATTGCCTTGATGTTTCGGGACTGTTTTGGGAGTGTTTTGGGGTGAATTGAGGTTAGAATCCTATAGGTTTTTGGGGTTTATGATGGGTTTTGATGAATAGGGAAGAATTGATGGAATGAGATGTAGAAATTGTTGATAATATGATGATTGTATCCCCAAAATAAGTGTCATATGTTGTTATAAATGTTATACAGTCGTAGGATTTTGAATTACGAAACCGAGACTTTTTACAGAATAGAAATCGGAGGTCCGGAAGGCCTCCAACGATGAAAAATGCAAAAATCTGCATTCTGTAGGTAAACGGCGAGTGCCATAAGGCTTATGGCGGTCGCCATGCAGTTTCGTCACAGCCAGGCAGCTTTGGGTCCAGATACGGTTTTGATCATAACTTTTGATTCGTAAGTCCGATTGAGGTCATGTTCGAAGCGTTGGAAAGCTAACGCGATGAACTACATTTTAGTGAATCCAAAAAAGCAGTATGAAGTATTTTTCCATTGTCTAAACTATGAGGAATTGAGGTTAATTGTGACGATATACGTATGATAGATGTCGTTGTTGAATTAGTGGTGTTATGAAGTTGTGATTGCTGAACCATGATGTCATTGATGATATTAAGATGATGATTTATGATGTTTTTATGAATATATGATGACATGATTAACACGAGGTTTTGATGAATGATGATGCACACAATGATATTTTGATGATGATGATTATTGATGTTGTGTATCACGCATTCATAACATATTCTGGTGATGATGTTAGGACTTCGGTCCAGTGATGATGATGTTAGACTTCGGTCTATTGTGGCTTCCATCCCATTGTGTGGATGTGAAGTGGTTTATGACGTGCTCCGGTTCTTGTGTGGAACCGATCCTAATGACGGGGATCTTTGGAGGGTGATGGCCTAAGTATCCATCAGTTGTGACGATTGGTACCACATGTATGAGTCTTGTTGTGTATTGCATTTATGTGGCATTTGTTGATATTTATAGTGTTGTGTTATGATGTTTGCCTTGTGATGACTCTGATGATGTTGTATATGATGATGACGCCATTTTTATGCATATCTTATTTTATATTGATTATAATGAATTGTATTACTCACCCTGTCTGTTTGAATGATTCCTCCATGTGGGTAACATTCAGGTGATCAGGATTAGCCGTGGATGCTTTTGAGGACTTTTGAAGTTATTTGCATTTTGGTCGATGTAGAGGGTCTTGCTCTGATAGTGTAACATCGTGTTGGGTCGTTGAGTCGAACCATGTTGAGTTTTATTTGGCTATTATTTTATTGATTATTTGATGACTATGGTTTATTTTAATAAACCCTTTTGTGGGATTTTTGTGGTTATGGTGGTTCTGCTGCCTTTTGAGGCATTTTTAGGTTATTTTGAGGAAAACCTGTTGTTTACGGAGCAATTTTGTTGATTTGATTTTATTGAGAAATGTGCACCCTTTGAGGTGATTCTGATTTACCGATGATTTTATTTTTAATCCGCTGCAATATCTGTGGGGTAGAAAAGGGTGTTACATTAGTGGTATCTAGGGGTGGGAATAGGCCAGGCCAACTAACAGGGGTCTACGGCCTAACCTACATAGGCCCAGGCCAGGCCAGGCTTTTTCTTAAATAGAAAAGGCCTAGGCTTTTTTGTAAGCCTATTTAGCTAATGAGGCTAGGATACAGGTCGTAAAAAAAGCCTTTTAAGCCTATCTGGCTGACCTATTTAAGAAAAACTCAATAAATTTATTATTATTATTATATTCTATTTTGTACTTTGAATTAAAATACGAAAAATAAAACTTAGTTAGCTTGAAGAACTTATGAAAATAAGTTGAAAAGACATTATAAACAATTTCATAAGTTGTTGTCATAAGCTTTTTCATAAGTTCTCTTCAATAAATAGTATCACCAAACTTATGCTAATAGGAAAACTTGAATGAGACAATGAAAGCAAACATTTAATCTCATTGATCTTATAACTTGTTAGTCTATTTAACATTAGTTGAGTTTCTTATTTACAAATGTTTAAATGAAGTAGGCTTTTAAATAGGCTAGTAGGCCAATCAGGCCTTCGAAAAGGCCAGGCTTAGGCCTAAAAATAAGCTGAAATTCTGGTACTAAATGTGTGATGTTACGTGTGATGTCACAACAACACACTCTGCAATGGACAATGTAAAGCAACAATAAATCAACACAATGAATTGTTCACCCAGTTCGGTTTTAACTACCTACGTCTGGGGGCTACCAAGCCAGGGATGAAATTCACTACTTGTAGAATTAATTTACAGACTCAACAACCTCGTTGACAATCTCCTAAACTTAATTCCTACTAATGAACTTTCTACCTAAGAGACCACTTAGGTATGAGAACACCACTCAATCCCTAAATCACTTCAGTGATATAATTCAAAGATCACACACTTTGAATAACAATACTTGATTCTGCTTCACAACTTTGATCAAGAACAACTCAAAACAACAATACCAATTCACACTCGAATGGCTTACAAACACGAAGACACAACGACACTCAGTCTTTAGCTCTTTTTCTTTGTTACTTTTTCCTTCAGGAATGATGCGTATTATATAGCTATTTGAATTGGGCTTGGACCTGCTACAATATCTGACCTGATTTGTTATTTAAAACTGAATCTTCAAAATAGATTTTCTCTCTCAAAACCTTCTTAAATCTTCAGCCTTTAAACCTCCCTACAAATCTGCATCAAATCTCTATGCAACAGAGAATATCTATCCCAAGATATTCGCAACCAATGAGACTAACTGCTCTCCCAATATCCAGCTAAAACGCAAACCCTAACAACATCACTAAACCTGATGTTATTAATCTTCTGCAGACCTGATGTCACAACATCGCATGTAACATCAGACATCACAACTTCAACAACTTAACTTCTTAACATAAACCAATGTTAAGACTCAATGTTAAGACATCACCCATGTGACATCAACATTGAAAAACTTTGTTTTACCAAAATTCAAGCCAATCCAAGAACCAACAATCTCCCCCTTTGGCTAATTTTGGCTAAAACAATCTCTGCAACATCAGAGACTTCAGCAACGGAAAAAAAAAATTACCAACCTTCGCAGCAGCATTTCATCATCACAGCTTCACAATGCTTGCACACACTCCAATCACTAATCAGCATCATAGGGCAAGCTCCCCCTCAAAACAAAAACAAGAACAAGCATACCAGTTGTTCAACATGCACACTCCCCCTCAACATCTGCACCATCAGATATAGGGTACACTCTACACACCTAGGCTAACTCTCCCCCTTTTTAGCCACAATTGGACAATTACCAAACACAATGTCCTGACATAAAGTCATGGTCAAACATCATGCTTCCCAAAAACACAAGTTCCAACACATTGACTGTCCAGTCGATACAACCGATGCTCCTTGTTTTTCATTATAAACACAAGCCTTTCTTCTAGCAGCACCACTCAGCAACCAAGAATGAGCCAGTCAAGCTCCAAAAATGCAGCAAAGAACCTCAAGCAGGAGGACAAGAAACCAGATCCACTGAAGAAGAAGAGCAAAACACAGACACCAGCTGGAACTTCTTCAGGAGCAACAAGAGCTGGCAGGACCTCAGAGATAAGAATGAAAACCAGCAAGAACCCTCCAGTGCAACGACATGCTGCTGATGATGAATGGGATGAAGACTAGAAAATTTTTCTAGATTCAGGGGGTTGGAACAATCTGTAGACTCTTTGTTTGTAACTTTTTATGAACTCCAATCTTGTATGCCTTCAGCAGTTGAATCAATTTTCAATAAAGTACACAACTGCACAATACACTCTCCAGCACACTTAATATTCATAAATGCAAATTCCCAATTTACTTCTTAAACTTTCAAATTGGTTTGCATCTAATGCTTTAGTGAAGATATCAGCTAACTGTTTATCTGTAGCTACATGTTCCAATGCAACAACTTTGTCCTCAACCAATTCTCTTATAAAATGATGCCTTATATCAATATGCTTAGTCCTGCTATGCTGAATAGGATTCTTATAGATATTGATAGCACTCAAATTATCACAGTACAATGTCATGACATCTTGCTTGATATTGTATTCAGACAGCATTTGCTTCATCCAAACAAGTTGAGAACAACTACTCCCTGCTGCTATGTACTCAGCCTCAGCAGTAGAGAGAGAGACACAATTCTGCTTTTTACTGAACCAGGATATCAGATTTTTCCCTAAGAAGAAACAACCTCCTGAGGTGCTTTTCCTATCATCAGCACTCCCAGCCCAGTCAGCATCACAATATCCCCTTAACTCAGTCCCAGAATCATGACTATACAGCATCCCATAGTCACTAGTGCCATTAACATATTTCAAGATCCTTTTCACTTGATTCAAGTGACTAGCCTTAGGTTCAGATTGATATCTGGCACAAACTCCAACAGCAAAGGCAATGTCAGGTCTGCTAGCTGTGAGATACAATAGACTCCCAATCATGCTTCTATATAAACTTTGATCCACACTGACACCATGTTCATCCTTGGATAATTTTAGATGAGTAGGAGCAGGAGTCCTCTTGTGATTAGCATTCTCTAGACCAAACTTTTTCACTATGTTCTTTGCATACTTGCTCTGAGAAATGAATATGGAGTCCTCCATTTGTCTAACTTGTAGACCAAGAAAATAGTTCAGCTCACCAACAAGACTCATTTCAAATTTAGACTGCATCTGTTCCATAAAATGTGTCACCATTGCATCTGACATCCCACCAAATACTATGTCATCAACATAGATTTGAGCTATCATCAGGTTTCCTCCTTCCTCTTTAACAAACAAGGTCTTGTCAATCCCTCCTTTTCTGTAGCCATTAACAACCAGGAATTCAGTAAGTCTTTCATACCAAGCTCTTGGTGCTTGCTTCAAACCATATAGAGTTTTCCTTAGTTTGTACACATGGTCAGGAAATGTTGGATCAATAAATCCTTTTGGTTGATCAACATACACCTCTTCATTTAAGTAGCCATTCAAGAAGGCACTTTTAACATCCATCTGAAAAAGCTTGAATTTGAAATTACAAGCCACACCTAAGAGCAATCTGATAAATTCCAGTCTTGCCACAGGATCATAGGTTTCATCATAATCAATTCCTTCAACCTGAGTGTATCCCTGAGCAACTAATATGGCCTTGTTTCGGGTGACCACTCCTTGTTCATCAAATTTATTCTTGTAGATCCACTTGGTGCCAATCACATTAACTCCATCGGGCCTAGGTACAAGCTCCCATACTTCATTTCTCTTGAATTGCTCCAGCTCTTCATGCATTGCATTTATCCAAAACTCATCAGTCAATGCTTCCTTGACATTCTTTGGCTCAATTTTGGAGACAAAACATGAACTTGCTATAACATCTCTTAACCTAGTCCTCACTCCAAAGTTTGGATCACCTATAATGAGCTCCTTAGGGTGGTCCTTCTGCACTCTGATTGAGGGATCCTTATGAGGTTGCTCAGTTTCAGGCTCAACAGCAGCAACACTAGGAGTTGGACTTCTGTCTTCAGCTTCTGGTGCAACTTCACCAACTGATGTTCCAACATCATCTAGGACATCATCATCTTTCTGCTTGTCATTGTCATCAATCACCACACTGATTGACTCCATCATCACCTTGGTTCTAGTGTTGAAAACCCTATATGCTCTGCTATTAGTAGAGTATCCCAAAAATATTCCTTCATCACTTTTGGAATCCAGTTTTCTTCTCTGTTCTCTATCAGCCAGAATATAACATCTACTTCTAAAAACATGAAAGTATTTAACATTAGGTTTTCTTCCCTTCCATAGTTCATACAGAGTGGATGAAGTGCCTCTTCTCAGGGTAACCCTGTTGTGAATGTAGCAGGCAGTATTCATGGCTTCATCCCAGAAATGATAGGGAAGTTTCTTGGCGTGGATCATAGCTCTAGTAGATTCTTGGATAGTTCTGTTCTTCCTCTCAACTACTCCATTTTGCTGAGGAGTAATAGGAGATGAAAACTCATGACTTATACCTTCAGCAGAGCAAAATTCTTCAAACTTGCTATTCTCAAACTCTCTTCCATGGTCACTCCTTATCCTGATAACATTACTCTCCTTCTCTCTTTGGAGTCTTTGACAAAGATCTTTAAAAACATCAAACACCTCTGATTTGTCTTTGATGAAGCTCACCCAGGTGTACCTTGAATAGTCATCCATAACCACATACGCATATTTCTTTCCACCCAGACTTTCAACCTGCATAGGTCCCATCAAGTCCATATGAAGTAGTTCTAAGACCTTGGAGGTGGTGTCATGTTGAAGCTTCAGATGAGACATCTTTGTCTGCTTCACTTTTTGACAGTCTCCACACACTTTTCCTCCCTCAATATTAAGTTTGGGAATTCCTCTAACCGCTTCTGGGGAGATGATTCTCTTCATTCCCTTCAAGTGAAGATGTCCCAACTTCTGATGCCAGATTTTGACATCATCTTCCTTAGCAAAGACACAAGTGGAAGAATTTGATTCTTGTGGCACCCAAAGATAACAATTATCCTTAGACCTGGCTCCCTTCATAATGACTTCTCCTTTATCATCTTTGACAACGCATTCAGACTGGGTAAAGTCTACTTTGAATCCTTGATCACAAAGTTGACTAATGCTAATCAAGTTTGCAGTCAGTCATTTAACAAGAAGGACATCCTCCAGTCTGGGAGCACCAGCACAATTTAGTTTACCAATCCCCTTGATCTCTCCTTTGACCCCATCACCAAATGTAACATAGCCTGAAGAATGAAGCTTCACATCTACCAACAGATTCTTTACTCCAGTCATGTGCCTTGAACACCCACTGTCAAAGTACCAATCATCTTTGGTAGAAACCCTTAAAGACATGTGAGCTATCAAGCTGGTAATCTCAACTTTAGGGACCCATTGCTTCTTAGGCTTGGAAACCTGCCTTCCTTTATAACAGTTATGTTTGGGAACAACCTGATGAGCCTTCTGTGGATACCCATATAGCTTATAACAATAAGCCTTAATGTGTCCAAACCGTCCACAATGGTGACATCTCCAGCGCCTGTATTTCCTCTTGGATGGAGTTTTGTCATGATGTTCTAACATTTGTTTTAACATTACTGGTTTGGAGGTGATAACATCAATAGAACCTGCATCACTGGTGAATCCCAAACCATGTTTGTCTGCAGCCATCTTCCCAATACTAAGAATGTTGTCTAACGCATCAGTACCATTGTTCAACATTCTGATAGTTTTGGTCATAGAGTCCAGTTTATAGTTAAGAATACTGACTTCAGCTTCAAGTTCAGTCTTTTCAGCTATTAACTGTACTATGGTTTTCTTCAGCTCTTCTCCTTCAAGACACACTTGTTCACTTCTCATGAAAAGATCTTTGTAAGTGACAACAAGTTCATCGTAAGAAACCTCATCATCACAAGACTCCTCATCTGACTCATAACCTCCAACCATCGCTCTAACAAGTTTAGCTAAATTTTCTTCAGATTCACTCTCGCTGTCAGACCAAGAAGCTGATAACCATTTCTGCTTCTTTAGAAAAGTAGGACATTCCTTCTTGACATGTCCATACCCTTCACACTCAAAGCATTGTATCCCTTTGTCATTACTGGATTTTTCTTCATCTTTAGACTTCTTCCCTTGTTCTCCTGATCTGTTAATGTCAGAGGTAATGTTCTTGACATTGGGATTGTAACTCCTATTTATCCTCTTCATAACTTTGTTGAACTGTTTACCTAGCAAAGCAATAGCCTGAGACAACTCCTCCTGAGAATCATCTTCTTTCCCTTTCTTGGCTTCTTCAGAACTGGAAACCAAAGCTATACTCTTGGACTTCTTCTCAGGTTCCTCTTCACTTAACCCTAACTCAAATGTTTGAAGAGATCCTATAAGCTCATCAACCCTCATTTTGCTGATGTCTTGAGCTTCTTCAATTGCAGTCACCTTCATCTTGTACCTTTTAGGAAGGGACCTAAGGATTTTCCTTACAAGCTTTTCTTCTGACATCTTTTATGCAAGAGCACTGGATGCATTGGACAGCTCAAGAATACTCATGTGGAAGGCATGGATAGTCTCATCTTCCTTCATCTTCAGATTTTCAAACTTCGATGTTAGAATCTGAAGTCTTGACATCTTAACTCTAGATGTTCCTTCATGTGTAGCCTTCAAAATATCCCAAGCTTCCTTAGCAACTTCACAGGTATTGATTAACCTGAATATGTTCTTATCCACTCCATTGAAAATTGCATTTAAAGCTTTGGAATTACCAAGGGCAAGTTCATCTTCTTCCTTGGTCCATTCTTCTTCAGGCTTCGGCTTTGAGGTGCCCTTTTTATCTTTCCCAGCATCATCTTTTTCAAACACAACAGGTGCTTTCCATTCTTTAATGATAGCCTTCCAAGCCCTGCTGTCCAAGGATTTAAAAAAGGTGATCATCCTTGGCTTCCAATAATCATAATTCGAGCCATCCAAAATAGGGGGTCTGTTGACAAATCCTCCAACTTCTTTGTCCATCTTTACACCAGAAAGTAACTTCCCTAGATCTCACCCAGAGACAGACAGGATGCCTGCTCTGATACCAATTGAAATTCTGGTACCAGATGTGTGATGTTACGTGTGATGTCACAACAACACACTCTACAATGGACAATGTAAAGCAACAATAAATCAACACAATGAATTGTTCACCCAGTTCAGTTTTAACTACCTACGTCTGGGGGCTACCAAGCCAGGGATGAAAATCACAACTTGTAGAATTAATTTACAGACTCAACAACCTCGTTGACAATCTCCTAAACTTAATTCCTACTAATGACTTTCTACCTAAGAGACCACTTAGGTATGAGAACACTACTCAATCCCTAAATCACTTCAGTGATATAATTCAAAGATCACACACTTTGAATAACACTACTTGATTCTGCTTCACAGCTTTGATCAAGAACAACTCAAAACAACAATACCAATTCACACTCGAATGACTTACAAACACGAAGACACAACGACACTCAGTCTTTAGCTCTTTTTCTTCGTTACTTTTTCCTTCAGGAATGATGCGCATTATATAGCTATTTGAATTGGGCTTGGACCTGCTACAATATCTGACCTGATTTTTTATTTAAAACTGAATCTTCAAAATAGATTTTCTCTCTCAAAATCTTCTTAAATCTTCAGCCTTTAAACCTCCCTACAAATCTGCATCAAATCTCTATGCAACAGAGAATATCTATCCCAAGATATCCGCAACCAATGAGACTAACTGCTATCCTAATATCCAGCTAAAACGCAAACCCTAACAACATCACTAAACCTGATGTTATTAATCTTCTGCAGACCTGATGTCACAACATCGCATGTAACATCAGACATCACAACTTCAGCAACTTAACTTCTTAACATAAACCAATGTTAAGACTCAATGTTAAGACATCACCCATGTGACATCAACATTGCACAACTTTGTTTTACCAAAATTCAAGCCAATCCAAGAACCAACATAAGCCTATGATAGGCTACAGGCCAGGCTTAGGCTTTGAATTTTTTAGCAGGCCAGGCTCAGGCTTTGCAAACCCTAGCTCGACCCATCATATTCCCACCCCTAGTGGTATCAAAGCAGGTCGGTCCGTCCGGCCACGTTGTCTAATGTTGTCTATTCCCTAGTGTACGACATGTGTGTGAAAATACTGTCGATGCTTGGTTTGTTTTCCATTTGCAGGTTGGGAATGAAACAAGTGGGGGAGAAGATGGTGCTTCTCCAAGATGCTTCAGGTGTGGCGCAATGGCTAAGTGTGGTATTAGACGCTACAATGGTTTGGTTAGATAGTTTGTACCGCCTCATGATGGTCAGCTGTTATTAATAAATTGAGGAACTGATCGCCCATAATCTCTTGTTGATAATAGACGGGATCATGTTGGATGGGATAGACGTGTCTTGCAAGCTTATGTGGTGTGCGCGGTGAAATGTTTGGAGTTAAGCCAAGTGCTTACAGATGGTTTTGATGAGTCGATGTAGGATGGTGCTGAGATGTTTATGTTGAAGACAACTTTGAGTATTAGTGAAGATGGAGAAGTTGGTGTTTTGCCTTTTGTTTGTGAAATTTCAGAAGTGTTTCCTGATGACGTAATGGATTTACCTACAGAGCGTGAGGTAGAGGTTGCGATGGATTTGATACCAGGTATTAGTCCGGTGTCAATGACTCCTTATCGGATGTGTGCATCTGAGTTAGGAGAATTGAAGAAACAATTGGAAGAGTTGCTTGGGATGAAGTTGTTCGACTGAGTATTTCTTTGAGGGGTGCTCCTGTGCTGTCGGTGAAGAAGAAAGATGGTACTATGAGGTTGTGCATGGATTATATACGATTGAGTAAGTGACGATCAAGAATAAGTATCCACTTCCGAGAATCGACGACTTGATGGATCAGTTAGTAGGTGCTTGTGTGTTTAGCAAGATTGATTTGAGGTCTGGTTATCATCAGATTCGTGTTATGCCTGATGACATTCTGAAGACAGCTTTCAGAATGAGGTATGGTCACTATGAATACATTGTGATGTCGTTTGGTGTATCTAATACACCTGGTGTTCGTGGAGTATATGAATCGGATTTTTCATGGATATTTGGATAAGTTTGTGGTGGTTTTATTGACGATATTCTGATATACTCTAAGCCTGAAGAAGAGCAGGCTGAGCATTTGAGGACTGTGTTGCGAGTGTTGAAAGAGAAGAAGTTGTATGCAAGATGTCGAAGTGTGAGTCATGGTTAAAGGAAGTGAGTTTCCTTGGCCATGTAATTTCGAGTGGTGGAATTATTGTTGATCCTTCCAAGATTGATGTTGTGTTACAGTGGGAGACTCCGAAGTCTGCTACTGAGATACGAAGTTTTCTGGGATTGGCGGGTTATTACCGCAAGTTTATCGAGGGCTTTTCTATGTTGGCATTACCTTTGACTCAGTTGACTCGAAAGGGTCAAGCTTTTGTTTGGGATGTAGCTTGTGAAGAAAGTTTTGTGGAAATGAAGAAGAGGTTGATGACCACTCCAGTGTTGATTTTGCCTAATCTGAGTGAATCTTTTGTGATGTATTGTGATGCGTCGAAGATGGGTCTTGGTGGAGTATTCATACAAAATGGACAAGTTGTTGCCTATGCTTCGAGACAATTACGAGTTCATGAGAGGAATTATCCTACGCATGACTTAGAATTGACTGTCGCGGTGTTTGTGTTAAAGATTTGGAGACATTATCTATTTGACTCTAAGTTTGAAGTGTTCATTGATCATAAAAGTCTGAAGTACTTATTTGATCAGAAGGAATTGAATATGAGGCAGAGAAGATGGTTAGAGCTGTTGAAGGATTTCGATTTTGCTTTAAGTTATAATCCGGGCAAAGTAAATGTAGTGGCTGATGCATTGAGCAGGAAGTCATTGCATATGTCGATGCTTATGGTGAAAGAATTGGAATTAATTGAGCAATTCCGAGATTTGAGTTTGGTATGTGAAGACACTCCTAACAGTGTGAAGTTGGGAATGTTGAAGTTGACTTGTGGCATTCTGGAAGAGATCAGAGTGGGACAAAAATCTGACTTGAAGTTAGTTGACCAATTGAATTTGATCAACCAAGGTGACAAAGGTGAATTCCGGATTGATGAGAATGGTGTGATGAGGTTTCGAGATAGAGTGTGTGTTTTAGATGTTCCGGAGATTGAGAAAAGTATTCTATGAAGAAGGAGATTGCGGAGTTTGTTTATGCGTGTTTGACTTGTCAGAAGTCAAAGTTTGAGCATCAGAAACCTTTAGGTATGATGCAGTCGTTGAGGATTCCATAATGGAAATGGGATAGTATTTCCATGGATTTTGTGGTGGGATTGCCGAAGATTGCTAAGGGAAATGATTCCATTTGGGTGATTGTGGATAGATAAACTAAATCGACTCATTTCTTGCCGATGAAGATTAATCATTCTATGCAGAAGCTAGCCGAGGTGTATATTGAGGAGATTGTGAAGTTACATGGGGTACCTTCGAGTATTGTGTCGAATAGAGATCTGAGATTTACATCGAGATTTTGGAAGAGCTTGCAAGAGGCTTAGGGTACTAAGTTGAGGATGAGTTCTGCCTATCACCCGCAGACAGACGGTCAGACAGAAAAGACTATCCAATCTTTAGAGGATTTGCTGAGAGCTTGTGTGTTGGATCATAAAGGATCTTGGGATAGCCATTTACCGTTGATTGAGTTCACGTACAATAACAGTTTTTATGCTAGTATTGGAATGACGCCCTATGAAGCTTTATATGGGAGGAGGTGTAGGACTCCTTTGTGTTGGTATGAGTCAGGTGAGAGTGTTGTACTCGGACCTGAGATTGTGCAAGAGACGACCGAAAATATTAAGATGATCCAAGAAAGGATGAGAGCATCGCAGAGTCGTCAGAAGAGCTACCATGATAAGAGAAGGAAGACACTTAAATTCCAAGAGGGAGATCACGTGTTTTTGAGGATGACGCCAGTGACTGGCGTGGGTCGAGCTTTGAAGTCTAGGAAGCTCACTCCCTGTTTTGTTGGTCCATACCAAATCTCGCAGAAGATATGAGAGGTAGCCTATCGAATTGCTTTACTGCCGTCACTTTCAAATTTGCATGACGTGTTCCATGTGTCTCAGTTGAGGAAGTACATTCCGGATCTGTCGCATGTGATTCAGATAGATGATGTGCAAGTGAGGGATAACCTGACAGTGGAAGCTTTACCGGTGCGGATTGACGGTCGAGAGATGAAGTAACTGCGGGGTAAAGGCATAACTTTGGTGAATGTGTTGTGGGGCGGACCAGCTGGCGAAAGTTGGACTTGGGAACGTGAAGATCAGATGAGGGAGTCGTATCTGACTCTATTTCCTTGAGATAATTTTCGAGGGCGAAAATTCTGTAAGTGGGGGAGAGTTGTAACACCCCAAATTTATTAGAATATTTATTTAATTTATTTAAATATAATATTTGTGAATTTTCGGTGAATCTTGGTGGTTTGTGTTGACATTGGCATTTTCGTGGAGTTTTGGTTATTTAATTAAATAATAGTATATAATATGAATATATTAGTATTATTATTAATTTAAATAATATTAGAGGAATTAAGGGTAAGATGGACTTTTGAGGAGGATTAGTGAGGGTAATTTTGGGAAAAACACTTTTGAAGCCCAAGAGTTAGGTTTAACCAAAAAGGAGAGGAATAGGATTCATTTTGTTAGATCGTGAAAACAAGGAAAGAAGGGGAGAGCTCTGAGGAAAAAGGGAAAATGCGAGGATTCGTGAAGGTTTCCAAAGGCTCAATAGAGAAAAGCTCCAGATCGACAATCTAAGGTATGGGGAGTATTACCTTTCATTGTTTTCAATATAGGAAGTGATGTGTTTAAAGCGGATTTTGGGGTTTTTGGGGTTTTTGAAGGTTTATGAGTTATTTGATGATTTAGGGGTATTACTGAGGATCAATGATGGATTATTAAGGGTTCAATTGATTTGGGTAAAATTAGCCTTCGAGGCAAAACCTTCTTTGATGATATGTGGGATCTTGTATGAGAAAGGGATTTATGGGGTTTATGGGAATCTATAGAATTTGTGAAGGTTTAGGTATTTCGAGTTAGAAAAGTGAAATTAACCGACCTAATAGTCGTAGGTTTTATGCCTTTGATTGCCTTGACGTTTCGGGACTGTTTTGGGAGTGTTTGGGGTGAATTAAGGTTGGAATCGTATAGGTTTTTGGGGTTTATGATGGGTTTTGATGAATAGGGAAGAATTAATGGAATGAGATGTAGAAATTGTTGATAATATGATGGTTGTATCCCTAAAATAAGTGTCATATGTTGTTATAAATGTTATACAGTCGTAGGATTTTGAATTACGAAACCGAGACTTTTTACGGAATCGAAATCAGAGGTCCGGAAGGCCTCCAACGATGAAAAATGCAAAAATCTGCATTATGTAGGTAAACGGCGAGCGCCATAAGGCTTACGGCGGCCACCATGCAGTTCCGTCACAGCCAGGCAGCTTTGGGTCCAGATACGGTTTTGATCATAACTTTTGATCCGTAAGTCCGATTGAGGTCATGTTCGAAGCGTTGGAAAGCTAACACGATGAACTACATTTTAGTGAATCCAAAAAAGCAGTATGGAGTATTTTTCCATTGTCTAAACTATGAGGAACTGAGGTTAATTGTGATGATATACGTATGATAGATGTCGTTGTTAAATGAGTGGTGTTATGCAGTTGTGATTGCTGAACCATGATGTCATTGATGATATTAAGATAATCATTTATGATGTTTTGATGAATATATGATGACATGATTAACATGAGGTTTTGATGAATGATGATGCACATAATGATATTTTGATGATGATGATTATTTATGTTGTGTATCATGCATTCATAGCATATTCTGGTGATGATGTTAGGACTTCGGTCCAGTGATGATGATGTTAGACTTCGGTCTATTGTGGATTCCATCCCATTGTGTGGATGTGAAGTGGTTTATGACGTGCTCCAGTTCTTGTGTGGAACCGATCCTAATGATGGGGATCTTTGGAGGGTGATGACCTAAGTGTCCATCAACTGTGACGATTGGTATCACATGCATGAGTCTTGTTGTGCATTGCATTTATGTGGCATTTGTTGATATTTATAATGCTGTGTTTTGATGTTTGCCTTGTGATGACTCTGATGATGTTGTATCTGATGATGACGTCATTTTTATGCATATCTTATTTTATATTAATTATAATGAATTGTATTACTCACCCTGTCTGTTTGAATGTTGCCTCCACGTGGGTAACGTGCAGGTGATCAGGATTAGCTATTGATGCTTTTGAGGACTTTTGAAGTTATTTGCATTTTGGTTGATGTAGAGGGTCTTACTCTGATAGTGTAACATCGGGTTGGGTCGTTGAGTCGAGCCATGTTGAGTTTTATTTGGTTGTTATTTTATTGATTATTTGATGACTGTGGTTTATTTTAATAAACCCTTTTGTGGGATTTTTGTGGTTATGGTGGTTCTGCTGCCCTTTGAGGCATTTTTGAGTTATTTTGAGGAAAACCCGGTGTTTACGGAGCAATTTTGTTGATTTTATTTTATTGAGAAATGTGCACCCTTTGAGGTGATTCTGATTTAACGATGATTTTATGTTTAATCCGCTGCGATATCTGTGGGGTAGAAAAGGGTGTTACAAGAGGTCCATTGTGAGGGGATTGTTCTCAATTGGACTTAGTTGGAAAAATCCAAGAGGTTGTTCTTGGTGGTTCATTGTTAGTGACTTGTATAGAAAGACTAGGAAGAGTCTTGTCTTGTCTAAACAATAGTGAAATCTCTTTCATGTTGAAAGGGGTCTGGAGTACTCTCGGACTGTGAGGGGAACCAGTATACTTCTTTGTGTTCTTTACTTTCCGCAATTTACCATTTTTCATTACATAGTAACCTTTAGGAAAGTAAAAAATAAAATAGTCGAAAAACCAGAAAAATGGTTAAGTGCCTAATTCACCCTCCCCCCTTTTAGGCATACTTTATACTTACAATTGGTATCAGAGCAAGTTATAGGTAACCTGTTCCTACAGATCCAGTATGGCTTCCACAAGCACAAATCCAGTTTTCAAAGATGGCGGTAGTAGCAACAAGCCCCCTCTATTTTCTGGAGAATATTTTGACTTTTGGAAAATCAGAATGAGAACACACGTAGAAGCACAAGGAGATGGAATATGGGAAACTGTTGAAAATGGTCTACATCAACCAATAAGTGTAGTAAACGATGTTGCAACTCCAAAGGTTAAAAATGCTTATCATGAAAATGATAGAAAGAAAGTGCTCGATGAAAAGAAAGCCATTAACATATTACAAAGTGCATTAAGTATGGATGAATTCTTCCGCATTTCACAATGTAAATCCGCGAAAGAAATTTGGGACACTTTGGTGGAAACTCATGAAGGAACCACTGAATTTAAACGATCTAGATTGAACACATTAAGTCAAGAATATGAGATGTTCAGAATGCAGCCTCGAGAATCAATCCTTGACTTGCAAAAAAGATTTGTGCACTTGACAAATCATTTGAAAGCAATCGGTAAAACTTTTACTAACGATGAATTAAATCTTTAAGTGCTTAGATCTTTAAACAGGGAATGACAACCAAAGGTGACAGCGATATCAGAAAAGAAGAGTATTTCTACCATGACATCCGCTTCCTTGTTCGGAAAACTTCAAGAGCATGAATTAGAACTTGAAAGATTGGATAAGCATGAAATACAAGTAAAAGATTCAAAAATGTTGACTTAAAGACAAAAGTAAAAGATTATTATAGCAATCAAGAGGATGAGTCCAATAGTGATGAAAACGATGATCTTATCAAGAAGTTTGAAAAGTTTCTAAGAAAAGAAAGAAAAAGGGAGACCATTAAAGGGGAAGCACCACAAGGAAGATTAAATGCTTTGAATGTGGAGAAAGAGGACATGTTAGAAGTGAATGCCCTACACTTCAAAAGAAGAATAAATTAAAAAAAAAAGAATCATAAAAAGGAAAAGAAAGCATATGTAGCATGGAATGACAATGAAATAAGTTCATCTTCAGATGAAGAACATGTAAATCTTGCATTGATAGCAACACATCATTCCGATGAAGAAGAAGAAGAGGTTAGTAATGAAATATCTTCTTGTGATAATGATGTTTTAGGTGTTATTGAAGAACTCTTAAATGAATGCAAAGTATTGTATAAAACAATATCTTCACAAAAGAAACAAATTACATCTTTAGAAGAAAAAGTTGATATTATGGAAAAAGAAGCAAAAGATGAGAAACAAAAGAAAATTAGTGAAGAAAAACAAGAGTTGGTATGTAAAAATTGTGAATCACTTTCTTTCCAAATTGTTCAATTAAAAAGAGTCCTTGAAAGATATGAGAAAGGACAAATTGGATTAGAAGCGGTCCTTAGTAAACAAAGATATTCAAATGATAAAAGTGGACTTGGTTATTCAAAGTTTTCCAAACCAAGTTCTAGTAAAACTATTTTTGTTAAGGCTAGTGACCAATCTTCCAAAGAGAAAGTGAACAAACCTAGGAATGTGCATCCTTATCCTAAAAAGAAAAGATTTGTGAAAAAGAAATCTTATGTTCCTAGATATAAGAGCAACTTTGTTCTTACTTGTTTTTATTGTGGTATTATTGGCCATTCACCTAATACTTGCTATGTAAGAAACTTTAGTGTTGCAAGTGGGCATTATGTGTGGGTTAAGAAAGGAACTAATTATGAAGGACCCAAGGCACACTGGGTACCAAATAAAACTTAATTTATTTTGTAGGTTTGCTTGAAGACCACTTCAATTTTTTGCCTTGTTGATAAGTGGTTGTTCTAAGCTTTTGATGGGACGCAAAAACTAACTTTCAAATCTAGTTCTATAGTCCAAGAGTTATTTTAATTGGGGAATACCTTAAAGGAAAATTTCTTTGCATTGGCAAAGTATGAGCACTAACTTTCACATTCATTGAAAATGTACTTTATGTTAAAGGACTAAAGCAATATCTTCTAAACAAAAGCCAACTTTGTGACAAAGGCTTCAAGATCATGTTCGCCAAGGATGAATGTTTGATGAAGTCAATTATGAGGTAAATCTCGTAGGTAAAAATTGTCTTTATTTTTCATAATTTCTTTATATACTTCAAGTCTTTTCCCATCCTTTTTGTTAATGACAATGGTGGAGAAAAATTGTGTATTATTGCTTGGTTTCTCTAACAAAATGTGCAGATTTCAAAACTCTCTAAAATCATGGATTAAAGGGGAACAATATCCAAGGGGGAGCAAGCTTTGGTTAGAGAAACAAGATTGGATTGAATTTTCAAGAATTGGGTTGTCATCATCAAAAAGGGGGAGAATGTGAAGACATAGCTTCTCAATGGTTTTGATGAAGACAACAATGTTCATTCAAGGTGTTATGTACAAAAGGAAATGGATCAAAGACTTCATTATCATGGTCATGCTTCAACAATTTGTATGTCTCAAGACTTCAAAACTCTCATGGTTGTCATCATCAAAAAGGGGGAGAATGTGAAGACAAACTTCCAATATGTTTTGATGAAGTCAAGCTCTATAATATGATCAAAGAAGGAAAAAGAAATATTACCTAAGACTTGAATGCACTTGGATGTTTAGGTATATGAAATTCTTGTCTAAAACAAATCTTAGTGCTCAAGTTTTATAATCTTGCATTAAAAAGTCATTCTCTGATTTAAAACCTTGATAAAACATTTTTCAAAGTGCATCTAAAGTCTTGGTCATATTTTTAAATGATATATGGTTTTGAATCATTTGCATTAAAAAATTTTCAATTTTTATACTGATGCAATCGATTGTCATCCTGATGCAATCGATTGCACTAGGCTAAAATTCAAATATTTTTGCACGTTACACTTGGTGCAACCGATTATCATTCTGATGCAATCGATTGCACCTGAAGCTTATCTGAAAAATACTTAGTTTGAAATCACATTTTCATATTTGAAAGAGAAGAAGTCCTTCATAGGATTTATATACTACAAACTTGTTTGAAAAACTCTTGTTGTACCATATCTTATTTTTTCAGGATTGTTAGATATAAGATTGTTTGGTTGTAAACCTTGTTATCCGGATTTTGGATACAAGAGGTCCATTGTGAGAGGATTGTTATCAATTGGACTTAGTTGGAAAAATCCAAAAGGTTGTTCTTGGTGGTTCATTGTTAGTGACTTGTATAGAAAGACTAGGAAGAGTCTTGTCTTGTCCAAACAATAGTGAAATCTCTTTCATGTTGAAAGGGGACTGGAGTACTCTCGAACTGTGAGGGGAACCAGTATACTTCTTTGTGTTCTTTACTTTATGCAATTTACCATTTTTCATTACATAGTAACCTTTGGGAAAGTAAAAAATAAAACAGTCGAAAAACCGGAAAAATTGTTAAGTGCCTAATTCACCCCCCCCTCTTAGGCATACTTTATACTTACAGTGTTGGCTAAGGTTGGAGTTCATCACTACAATGGGAGTAATGTCGACTCAGTCACCACATATGGAGTTCATCACTATAATGTAAACATTGTTAACTTAGATGCCACATGTGGAGTTCATCACTACAATGGACAATACAATAGAGCATGTTGTCTTAACTTGGTCGACATTGAAGGCCTCAACGTGGATAGTCAATTATATTACGAAACGGGAACTGCGTCAGCATCAATGGTTATTTAGGAGAACGTGGGAACACGTCGAGGAAAACTGTTGCAATGGGCTTAGGACGTGTCATCATGGGAGTAATATGTCATTCTTAGACAGTTATCATAGAGTAGTATATAAGCAAACTTAGGTTCATTTTGTAAAGGGTCCGCAAAATTGTACACATTTCTGTAAACTCAAAGTACATGCGTCTTGAGAAATGAGTGAGGAAATATGTACGTATGTGTTCCACCATTTTATACATTTCCAACACTTTTACATTAAAATTCTTTTTATGCATTAAAGTCTCTTTCGATTTCCTTTATTTTTCATGTCAGTCTATATTACTTGCACTTTAATTCCAACCCTTTCTTTTCCTGCATTTTCTCTTTTGATTTCAAAGTCTTTTATTTACTTTACTTGCATTTACTTCCAGTTATTTCGTTATTTGAATACTCTTTTCTTATTTACAAGTAATCACAACAAACATTTACAAACCTTTTCAAGAAGTTTACTTAACTTCGACAGCATTATGATTTTTCACAGGTAATGAACGCAAAAATATGTTTGGGAGATTTTCAAGCTTGATCCCTTAAGTATTAGTAGAAACTTGTATTTGATTACCAAATTTCTCATTAAACAAATTGGCACGCCCAGTATGACTGTTTTGTGTGTTTATGTTTACTTATTTGTGTTGAGAAATTTTAATCCTTATTTTGCTTGTGTTTCATCAAATTTTCGTTTTATGTACGAGTGTGCATGAGATTAAGGTGTGGTAAAATAACAAAGAGAGAATTAAGGAAACCTGTTAGAAGATACGTTAGAAGAATGGTGAATCCCAGAGATAATAATGGAGATCAGCCTTCTAATAGTGCTGGGACGGGTACAGTTTCTGCAACAATTATTTAACTTATTCCTTCGATTGCTAGTACGACGGTAATGCCATCCACAATGGTGGCATCAACAATTCCGCCTGAGGGAACAGTTTTGTCACCAATACCTCAGAGTCACCCAGTGACTCCGAGACCAATTATGGCAACAGATTTTAGGCCCTTTGCCATAAACTTCACAATGCCAATACCAGAGCGTGAACAACTGTTTGGAATGCCAATAACGGTGATGACAAGCTTACAGAATAACCCTGCGACATTTGTGGATAATGCTGCAAATATATTTTCGTCTATTATGGCGTCTAGCTCAGACATAGGTAACCATGGTTAAAATATGCCACCCCACATGGGAATGGGATTTGGTTCCCAAGAAATGCCTGCATTGACAACAAATTATGTCATGGCAATGAGGCAACAGATGGAAGAGAGTAACCATGACATGGAAAATACTCTAACACAACAGATAGGTACAATATTCAACCCATTGATTCAAAATATGAATCAGAGTTATCAGTAATTAGCAACTCAAATGACTAGAATAACTTTTTTTTTTGGTGCTCCCCCAATACAAATTTGACCAGTTGCACAGCCCTAGGTTGTTAGACAAGTTCGAAACGAGGGAATAGTCATCGAAGAAACTGTGAACCAGGGACAGCAGGGAAATCCTTAACAGGTCGAGCATGAAATACATGGTGGGGAAGAGAATCCACCAGAGGTAATGGTTAATCAAAACAATGATGTTGACCAAGTTGTCCATCAGGTTCGACAGGGGAATTTGTTAGGAGAAAATAACTTGACAACCATCGTTGAGAGAATAATGGCTCAAAATGAAGTTAATATGGGCTTACAAAGACTAAATTATACATCTCTTTTATCAGAATACGTGTTGCAGACAGAGTTGCCAAGGGGATGGAAGGTCCCTAAGTTTACAAAATTCGCTGGTGATACCAACAAATCTACTGTCGAACACATTGCTTGTTACGTGACTGAGGCGGGTGACATTGCTAACAATGAAAACTTGAGAATGAGATATTTCCCTAGTTATATAATAAAGAATGCATTCACATGGTTTACTACCCTATCACCTCATTCAATTCATGATTGGGCGCGTTTAGTGAGGTTGTTTCATGAGCAATTTTACATGGGGCAATCTAAGATCAATTTGAAAAAATTGTTGAGTGTTCAGCGAAAGTTCGTTGAATCAATTGACGACTACTTAAATCAATTTTGTCTATAGAAAAAAAGGTGCTTCACCCAGGTGCCTGAACATGAGCTTGTCGAAATGGCTTCCGGTGGGCTAGACTATTCCATTAGGAAGAAGCTAGATACTCAATATCTAAGAGATATGGCTCAGTTGACAGATAGAGTTGGACAAGTCGAGAGATTGAAGGCCGAGAAGGCCAGAGTGAGTAAGGGTAGGAAAAAGTGTATAGCTTATGTTGACATGCAAGACTAAGATGTCGTGTCTGAAGATCTTTCATGACCTACAAGGAGAATTTCCAGATGTCTGAAAGGCGCTTTTATGGGCCTAGTGCTAACTATAAAGGAAAAAATCCTATGACAAGGACACAGTGGTGAAGGTTTTAGAGGAAGAAGAAGCCAGAGAGAGATGTTGTTGAATAGAGTAATACTAAGCAACATCAAAAGCAAACAGATGGTTAGGCGAAAAAAATAGTCGAAAGAAAGCTGTTTTCCCCCAAGACAGGTTTGACGAAAGAAAAGATCAAACAAGATGAGCAGGCTAAAGATGATGAGTTGGTGACGGATAATTTTGACTCCGGGTAGGAAGGTGACTTCGACGTTTTATGCAACATTGTTTCTGTACTCCCCTATGAGTACGATCGAGTAACAGAAGTCGCTGAGAATGAAGACTATGAATAGGAAGAGCTGGCCAAACACAAGCCAGTTTGTTACTTTGTAACGAATAATAGGTGTATCGGGGAACAAAACGCGTTCTTTGAGATGCCTCGTGAAGGAATGAAAAAAAACTTAAAGCCCCTCTTTATAAGGGCTAAGGTTGAAGGCACTGTAACACCCCGACTTATTTTATTTATTTTTTTGTAATTTAATTAAGTGATGTTGTGAGTATATATGTGTTTATCGGTGTTTTTGGCGTGTTGGGGTACCTTGTGGTAAAGGGTAGTGACCTTAGAATTATAGACTTTAAGGTGTTGGGGTGTGTGAGCAAAAGTGTAGAACTTGGTGATGTGGTGAGTAAGACTAGCTAAAGTTAGCGGAATTATACCTGAGTGTATCGCACGCTCGGCGGTACAACAGAGTCGCCACCGAACTTTATTTATTCCAAAAGGAGAGGGAAAATATCGATAAAACCCTAGGGAAAGAGAAACATGTAAGGGAGTCAGTTATTCTAAAGAAAGGTATTAGCACCCCACGCATCTGTCGTACTCGACGGGAACCATTCTGCTTGCTTCTAAGTTTGGATGGGTGATCTATCTAAAGGCTACTTGATAAAGAGGGGAGGAAAAGGAACGAAGAAAGTGCCCGCGAAGGATTCGGGCCCTAATGCCTACGTATCCTCATGGTGCAATGAGGAATTGAGAGCTTCGTAGTTCATGGAACCAGGGAAAAGAAGGGGGAAGGTGGCTCGCCAAGATTTCGCAATCTTGTGCCTACGTATCTTCATGGCACAATGAGAAATTCAGAGCCTACGTAGTTCGGAGAACGAAGATAGGAAAAAAGAGAAACAAGGAAGTGGTGTCATAATCAAGAGTGAAAAGCAAAGAAATGATGTCGAAACCAAGAGAAAAACATAAGGGGTAGAAATGAGAAAAAGGGGCAAGTAGTAGGGGCAAGGGTGTCATAATTGAGACTCGGTGTTTGATTCGCTGGGAAAGGAAAGTAATCAATCTATTGGGGAAAGAAGGAAAAAGATCTTAAACTTGGTTGGGGAAAATAAAAGGGAATAAAACTCGGTATATTAACTGACATGCAGTGGTTAACCAAGAAAGAGAATTGACTCAACTCGGGGGAAGGAAAATAACTGGTCTCTGCTGAGGAAAAGGAGAATTGGTCTTGCTGGGGATAAACATAATTGGTCTCTTAACTGACAGGCAGTGGTTAACCAACGAAAAAGGGTTGACTCTACTAGGAAAAGGGAGAGTGAGAAATTGGTATTTAATCGACGAACGATGATTAACCAGAGAAATGGGTGTTTGAACCAAGGGAAAGCGTTAACCCAAAAAGGAGACTCAGTGAGTTAACAGACGGACTGTGGTTAACTGACGAAAGAAGAGGTCGGTCTTTTAACTGACAAACAGTGTTTAACCAAGAAAGAAGAGGGTGTTTTAACCAAAGAGGTGATTAACCCAACAAAGGTTCGGTATTTTAACAGACAGACTGTGATTAACCGAAGAAAAAGGAAAGGTTGGTCTTTTAACTGACAGGCAGTGATTAACCAACAAACAGGAGGTTGGAACACAAAGAAAGGATTTCTTACTCCGCTGGGGATTTGGTATGCTAACAAATGGACTTTGGTTAACCGAAGGACAGAAAAGATACGACTTCACTGGAGAAGAAGAAAAATAGGGTTTTAACCAACGAACTATTATCGCTACTCGAAAAACGAAGGACGTGACTGTCATACCCTAAATTTTGACCCTAAGATCCCACATTATTTGCGTATCATATGAATATACTTTCATGCACCACTAACCCATTAGAGAACACATTGTTGCTTGTTTCATATTTTGACTGCAAATTAGGGTTTTGAGTACTCTTATTTATCTGATGATCTTCTAGCCGATTCTTCATCCATAGCATCTGCGTACTTCATAGAGACGTGGATGTGTACTCTGCTTCTGCTATTGAGAGAGCACTTATTGATTGCCTCTTGTTTGATCATGAGATCAGATTCTTCCTTTTTCAGAATGCATATTGGATGCATTGGAGTCTTTAGCTGGAGTACAGTCTATCATGTTGAGTTTCTTCAGAAGTTCTTTTGCATACTTGCTCTGATGAATGTATATTCCTTCTGTTCTTGATCAATTTGAATTCCTAGAAAGAATCTGAGTTCTTCCATCATATTCATTTCGAATCCAGCCTTTCTCATCTAGCTTGTTTCTGAACACCCATTTAGCTCTAACGATGTGAACACCTTTGGGTTTCTGAACAAGATCCCAAACGTCATTTCTGGTGAATTGATTCAGATCTTCTTGCATAGCCAGAATCCACTTATTTTCTTTTGAAGGTACATCAACTGTTGTCGACTCAATCAGAGACACTGGACCCAGAAGAGTTTCTTCGGAGTGTCTGAAGGATGAACAACTTCTGGCTAGATAAGCTTTATCTTTCGAAATCAATTCTTCAGAATGAGAAATCTTTAATCTATTATTATTTTAATGAGATGAGTTATTCCCAGCTTCTGATAAGGTTGTGTCTGGATCTGGAGAATTTGCATCTTTCTCTACTTCTCTTGAATCTTCTACTTCTTAGATTCTGATGACATAATCTTCAGATCTGCAACCTTTCAACTAGCTTTGACTTTTCAGAGTCAAGCTTATCATTGATTCTGACATGAATTTATTCGTCTACAATTCTTGTTTCTGTGTTATGGATTCTGTAGCCTTTAGAGCATTCAGAATATCCTAACAATAAACACTATGAGCAACGAATCCAGAGCCAATGATTTCTTCTTTCTGGTTTCCTCATAAACTGACGAAGCTTCCAGGCTTAAGTTCCAGACTTTGAAACGTATGCCTTCTTCTCATCATGATTCGCGAGTAACTACTGTTCAGTTACCATTCTTGGTGTTTCAACTGAGCTGCTAAGGATATTTCTGAGCAAGAGTCTGAATCTGAGTCTGATTCTGGTCCTGATGATTTTCTGTCTTCTGGTTCTCCAGAACCTTTATCTTCAGTTGTTGCTGTTAGCGCAACATTTGCTTGTTCTTCATCAGATTCTTTTTCTTCAGAATCAGAGTCGTCCCAAGTTGCCAATAGGCCTTTCTTCGCTTGGAGAAGTTCTTCTTAGGCTTCTTGTCCTTCTTGACCTTGGACACTCATTCTTGTAATGACTTGAATCATTGCACTCATAGCAGGTAGCCTCCTTTCCAGAGTTATGCTACTTATGTCCAGATGATAACTCAGAGTGGCTTTTGATTCTTCTAGATCCTCTTAAGTTTCCTTGCCTATGCTTCCAGAGGTTGTTGATTCTTCTAATGTCATCTTCTGATCTTCCATTAGAATCTTTTGATTCTTCCTCAGCTTGATGAGCCTTTGCCTTTCTAGGTTCAGACTTAAGGACGATTGATTTACTCTTCTTCTTCCTCCAACTCTATCTCATGATTTCTTAAGGAACTGACATGTTCTTCAAGACTTATGCTGTTGAGATTTTTTGATAGCTTTAGAGCTGTTGCCATAAGTATTCATTTCTTAGGAGGACTTCTGATGATCTTTTCCATATGTCCAGCAGTTGAGTAGCCTTTGTCCAAAATTTTGAGTTCTGCGATTAACATTTGAAACTTTGAAGACATGATCTCAACTGTCTCATTATCCTCCATACTAAATGCCTCATAGTTTTTGATTAAGGCAAGCGCCTTTTGTCTCCTTAACTTGAGCATTTCTTTCATTAATCATCCTAAGAGAATCAAGAATAGATTTGGCATCATCTTCTCATACTTAGTATAAGAGATAGCATTTGGCACTATGATTCTTGCCTTATGATGACTCTTACAATCTTTCTTCTGTTGGTTGATTATATCACTTCAGGATATTTTAGTACATGTAGCATCAACTGGGTGATTGTGGCCATCAACTACCAAATCCCAAAGATCTACATCAAAACCAAGAAAGAGCCTTTCTATTTTGTTTTTCCAGTGATCAAACTTTTCACCATCAAAGACTGTTGGTTTGGCACTGAAATGATCTTCCCCTTTAGTAGTGGTATTAACAGTAACTGCCATGTTATCTCACACAAATACTGGATTGGTACTGAACACTGTTAAGTGCTGATAAAACGTTTATCACAATCAGAACCGGAGCTCTGATACCAATTGAAGGTGTGAGAAAAACACAAGAAATGGGGGTTTGAATTGGGTTTTCCATTTTGAAAGCGTTTTATGAAACTCAAACAAAGATCATAAATAAACTAACAATAAGAAAGACACATGATATATCCTGGTTCACTTGAAAACTATCAAGCTAATCCAGTCCACCCGCCAAGGTGATTTTGCCTTAGACGAGGACTTAATCCACTATAACCGAACTTATTACAATCGTACGAGCAAACTGCTGGTGACTAAGAACCTCTAAGACACACTAGTCCTAGATTTCTTAAGAATTCTGACCCAACTGGTCTCTTAAGGAATACAACGCACAAGCCAACTGCAAGTGACTAACAACACTAAGACACACTGTCTTAGTCTTCCTAATAATTCTGACCCAACTGGTCCATTAGGGAATAATGCACAAGCTAAACTGCAAGTGACTAACAACACTAAAACACACTATTTTAGTCTTCCTAACAATTCTGACCCAACTGGTCCATTAGGGAACACAAACAATTCTGCTTGTTACAAAGTTTGTTTACAATAATGATGCTTCTACACAAGCAGGGTAAACATACATTTTTAGCTCAATCTAACTTAGAGAGAATCTACAGTAATAACATTCTTCTTCTTCTTTGTATTCTGGTGCTTTACTGGTCACTCATAAGTTTCTTCTGATTCTTGAGTTGCTTTCTTCATATGCATCAGTGTTTTTGATATTTCTCCTTTCTTTCACACTGAGTACTACATCGCTTATTTCTCACTTCAGACTTTCATGCTTTCACATGCATTTTTACTTTCACGCTCATGCTCATTAGCAACTTCTTCGTTGAGTGATCAAGTCTTTATATAGCTAGAAATAGATCCGTTGGAGGGCAGATCAGTAATATGATAAGAATACTGGCAACTTGAAATAATACCGTTATGCTGGGTTGAAAATCGTACACTGAAATTGTCCTTTGTACCACCAAATCAGTGTAGTGGAAAAGAACGTGCTTTATCTGTACTATGTACTATTTTCCCACGTAAATGTTTCATCTTCTTCTATTCATCAGAGGCTTCTGAGTTGATTTGATTGAAGCATGATCAGAAGAATGAATCATTGGGTCTTTAGAGTCTTAAGTCTTCAGAGTCTTCAAAACTTGTTCAGCCGAACCTTGTCTTCAGAGTCTTCAGCACTTCTAGTTCAGAACCCTTGGTTATCAGAATACTTAAGTCTTCAGAGTCTTCAGAACTTCGTTCAGCATAACCTTTTCTTCAGAATCTTCAGCACTTAGTCTTCAGAACCTTTAATCTTCAGAATCCTTAAGTCTTCAGAATCTTCAGAACTTTGTTCAACAAAACCTTGTCTTCAGAATCTTCAGCACTTAGTTTTCAGAAGTTAACGACCTCAGAAGCTATACAGGCTTCATAAATAGAACATCAGAGTCACAATCAGAAGTTAGATCCAAGAGACATTACAACCGCAACATAGTGTCTTCTCAGAGTCTTTCTGATGCACAATAGATTAGAACCAATCTCGCTTCTTCACACAGAAGTGACCATAGAGAATATCAGAGTGATTTAGCACATGGTCTTTATCAGAGCCAGAACCTGTTTGTTAAAATAATCAGAATAACAAACGTTAGAGCACCAAAATTGTTCTCACACAAATACTCCATTGTTATCATCAAAACATAGAGACAAGATGCAGAACCAAATCTTGTTCTTACAAAACATTGAATTGGCATGAAATGAGCCACACCAGTTCAGATATGTTAAAAAACAATGAGTGTTCAAACTTGCAAAATGCCAATTGAGTCAAGATTCTAGTCATGCTATAAAAGACTTTTGGTACCTTGGCATTTAAGTTAAATGCTACATGGCTATATCCATTGGACAATAACATGCTCTCTCATCCAACACTATTCATCCAAAAAAAATCAGTTCTCCTATAAATTGAGGTCATTTTGCATCAATTCAAATACACCAAAAAAACTACAATACTTGTTTTCTCACAAATCCTCTTTCTTGCAAAATTCAAAGTTCTCAAAGAGTGAAAACTTGGAATTCTCAAACTAGTCCATTTCCACTCAAACCAAGCATCCAAACACTTCACATAAACATCATAGAAGTGATCCACAACCTCAAATCATTTCTATAACACCAGAATCACCAAGTCACACTCCTTTTGCTCCATTTTGCTTCAAAGCTACAGATTAAATCAAGCCAAGTGATCTAGAAGGTTTCCATCCATTATGAGCATTCGAACACCATCCTTGAGGGTCAAGGAAGCTATCCAGATCATCAAAACACATCTATAACACCTCCAATAGAGAATTCGATTCTCACTTACAAGGTAAGTTTCCTTAAAACTGAACTCTATGATTCATGCATCAAAATTGATCATTCAAGTTACAGATATGTTTATCATGATGTTATGATCGTTTTCCCTCAATTAATTGATATGTATCATGATTGTATGAGATTTCATTATAAATTCTTCAGTTAGGGTTCATACGGTCTTCAAACCAATTTCTTTTGATACACTGAATTTAAATGAAATTGAGTATTGCCATTCAATTCCTCATTAAATTTCTAGCAATTTTCATGTTTACATCATATCATTTCATCAAATATTAAGGAAGTTCAGAAATTCAAATGTTGTTGAAGCTCGTGGAAGAAGACGAGCATGGAGGGCGCCATTTTTCAAAATAAAAAGAAGTTGTAATATATATTATTTGTTTTCCAACTTAAAACTTGAATCGGCATTGTGCCCTAGTGGAAACACTAGTATTTGTGTGTGAGCGAGTCCAATGTCTGGGGTTCGAATCCCCCTCGCCCCAGACCTTTTGGCCTTTAATTTTTCCAGTCATTTTCAACTCAAACTCTCTATATTATTTTCTCCTTCCATTATGAATCAACCACACGCATATGGCTCAGTTGGTTATGTTTTAAGCCTCCCACCATAAGGACGTGGGTTCAACCCTTGAGAGGACCCTTCCTTAATTTTTTAAACACTATTTTTCTTGTTTTTCTTCACAACTTCATCAAATTATTTCACATAGCAAAAATTGTTATTTTGAGCCAATTTTTTGCACACTCCTCATTTATCTTGTATATTTTGAGAATTCTTCGAAAAATTCCAAAAATAATATTTATTTTTACCATTTTTTCTTAAGTGAAAATCATGACTTTTTAAGGTATTTTTCATGCCTTTTCATAATTTCTCCTTAATCTAATTGTACATACATGTCCTTAGGGTCATAGTACACCTTGTGTAAACCTTGTTCAAAACATTTAACTTGGTTCCTTGAACTTCTACTCCATCCATACCTTGATTAGGTATTGTTTTCTTTTAAAAAAAATATACTATGGTTACTCTTTTGAAACCTTAGGGTTTCATTTCAAATATCTTCTTTCTCCTCTTTTGAAAACCTCCTTGATGCTTAACTTGGGCCTCCACTTGAGTTTGGATTCCCCAAGGCCCTTGATTCAACCATGGTTGAATATCTTGCTCAAGAGCTTTCCTGTTTAAAACTTCCATTAGGGTTTTTGATTACCCTTCTCCTCAAAACTTTCTTCAATTTCTCAAAACTTTCAATCTTTCAAAACCTCAATCTTCAACTTTCATCAAAACTCATGGGCCTCTGTTAGAGTGTAAGACCCATTACATTTCAAAACTTTTGGGCCTCTGTTAGAGTGTAAGACCCATCACATTTTCAATTACATTTTTCAAAACTCTTTGGGCCTCTGCTAGAGTGTAAGTCCCAACCCCTTTTAATTTTCAAATCATCAAAATTCTTGGGCCTCTATTCAGAGTGTAAGTCCTATCCCTCTCTTTCAAAATCATCTTTTGTTTTCAAAATAAGAATAAATCTAGGGCCTCTGCTTAGAGTTTAAGACCCATCACTTTTCACATTTTCAAAATCAATTGTTTTAAATAATGGGCCTCTATTCAGAGTGTAAGTCCCATCCCTCTCTTTTAAAATCATCTTCTGTTTTCAAAACAAGAATAAGTCATGGGCCTCTACTTAGAGTGTAAGACCCAACACCTTTGTACATAGAATAAATTTTGGGCCTCTGCTAGAGTGTAAGACCCGCCACCTTTTCTTTTCTTTTCAATAAATCTTGGGCCTCTGCTTAGAGTGTAAGACCCAACACCTTTGTGAATAGAATAAAACACACAAATAAAACATTTAACACATCAAACCCTAAAGATGCAAAATACTCCATGAATTCAAACATGTCATATTAATGTCTATACTTGTTAATCTTCAATCATGTTTGTTCATAATTTGTTAAGTTTCTTTTGACATTTATATCATCCTTAGCTTGGACATAAGTCAAACAATAGGATCCCTTCAATCACAACTTAGTTCAAACAACTAGTTCTTTGGCCTCCTCTTGGGCCTTATATAAGCATCATTGCCTCCTCTTGGGCATCATACAAAGAATCTCCCCAGAAGATAGCCTCCTCTTGGGCTTCATACAAAGAGACTTAGGAAGTCTCATTCAATCCCCCAGCCTCATCTTGGGCTTCATACAAGGACCCTCATGCTGCTTAAAAGCATAAGTCAAGTCTTAGTCATATATATAAATCTTTTAGCCTCACCATCCTAGGCTTTGTACAGGATACAAATAAAATCTTTAAGCCTCATTCATCCTGGGCTTTGTATAGGATACAAATAAAAATCCCTAAAAGAGTCAGTCAAATCCTCAGTATTGAGTCAGTCTCTTCAAATTTCCTCAACAATCATTAGCCTTCTCTCAGGCTTTTATACAAATAATATCCCCAGCCAGTTAGCCTCAATCTTGGGCTTTGTACAAAATAGATAAAACTCCCCAGTTGAGTCACTTTTTAATCTCTTTTCAGCTTCATATCTTGGGCTTCAATCAAGATACCTAAATAAATCCATCTTCTCACATATGATACCTTGAGTTATCTTTGTAGGAAGATATACCTTCTAATCACTACAATTCAAATAAAACATAAAAAACTTTTTTCCAGATGATTGATGTAAGTGGCACTCTTGTTGATTCAAAATCCAAGTTGGAGTCCCTCATTTATCATGGTTCAAAAACTTTTCTTTCATCTAACTGATGTAAGTGGCACACTTGTCGATTCTATATCAAAGTTAAAGTCCTTATATTAGTATGTAAAGAACTCATAAAGGAAAAAGTGTCATTGCTTAACACAATAAGTTTAAAGTTTTCTTCCCTTATGACATCACTCTCAAATGAGAGTAGTGAATAGTAAGATATCTCCCTTAAAGATGACAATTTGTCAAATCTTTCAAACACTCTTTTAGCTTTATCATCTCGGGCTTTGAACAAGATACGAAACAAACTTTCTCCTCCCATAAATTAGGAGGAACTACGAACGCTCTGATTTCCCCAATCCTCTTTTTGTTGGGAATACGTAGGCATAAGGTCGTAAGATCTTAGCGAGCACATTAATAAAAAACCTTAGGTCTAGGTACCTTCCCAAAAACAATAGAAAACCAGAAAAACAACAAAAACTTTTCCTCAATTTTCACAAAGGAGAAACTTTCCCAATTAAACAGCAAATAAACTTAAGCAAGCAAGTAATTCAACAGTAGAAATATATACAATAAACCTTCAAGCATCTCAAATAATCCTCAACTGCAAGCGCTTGCTAATGAAATGAAGTTGAAATATGACAAGTATTGGTCAGAGTCTAATACATTGATTTTTATTGGTGCAGTTCTTGATCCAAGGTATGCACAACTTACAAGTAGATATTTAATTAAGTTGCCATTACATTGTACATTAGGTAGCTACTATTCTGCTTGGTATGTTGCATTTTGATTAAACCTTGGCCTATGATGAATTTTGTTGCCCATGAAATAGTATATGAGGCCACTTCTGTCTGAACTGCTTGTGAATTTTGTTCGATCAATTGTTCATATGTTGCCTATGATGAATTTTGTTGCCTTGTTGTGAGTTGTGATGAAATTGTACATATGATGAATTATGTTGCCTTGTTGTGAGTTGTGATGAAATTGTGGCTATGATGAATTTTGTTGCCTTGTTGTGAGTTGTGATGAAATTGTACCTATGATGAATTTTAATTGATTTGAGGCCATTTCTGTTTGATCTGAGGCTAATTCTGTTTGATCTGCTTGTGACATGATTCAATTATCTTACCTTGTGAGTTGTGACTCAATTGTGCCTAGGATTGAATTATGTTGCCTTGTGAGTTGTGATTTAATTGTGCCTATGATGAATTATGTTTGATCTACTTGATATTATTATAGTAGTCTCTGAGGCCAATTATGTTACCTCCCTGTGACTTTAGTTGTGTCTAAGGCCAATTCTGTAACCTCCTTGTGACTTTAGTTGCCTATGATGAAATCAAATTCTAAGGCCAAACATGTTGAAAATAAATTATGCAAATAGGTATAGATGAATTTAAGTTGGTTGACAACTATACTTGTTCAAATAGGTATAAAATGATCTTCATCAAATAGGTATATCCCGTCTTGTATCCAAATCTTAATCAAGCCACTGCCTATGAACAAGAGTTGGCAACAAACTTAAAATCTCTCTTCCAATTGTATCAAGATACCTATGGAACCAATGATGAGAATGTCCATGTATATGAAACTCTAAAAGTAGGATCTAGTTCTGGGTTGGGAAGGAGGAGTTTTGAGATGTTTTTAGAAACTGTTGTTGGTAATACTAATTCAAAATCTGATCTTGAATTATATCTTGAGGAGCCTTCCTTGAAAGTTCCCCCTAAAGCTAAGTTTAATGTTTTAACATGGTGGATGGGGAATGAAGCCAAGTATCCTGTTCTTAGCAAATTGACAAAGGATATCCTAACTGTTCCAGTTACAATTGTTGCTTCAGAAGTAACTTTTAGTGCTGGTAAAAGGGTTATTGAACCGAAACGATCTTCTATGAAAACTAAGACAGTTGAAATGGTACTTTGTGGGGGGTGATTGGTTGAAGGAGAAATATTGAATTAAAAAGGGTTGCACTGCTAGTATTGTAAGTAACTTTTTCTTATGAACTATTTTAATTCAATATTTATATGGCTTTTGTTTATTTATCCTTTTACTTTTGTAGCTTGAAGAACCACAAGATGAACCTTTAATATATCATTTTGGTAAGGATCCGACTGTCACTTCTTCGACAACAACAACTTGAACATATATAGTTTCAATGTCAATGATGAGATTATTATGAGGCATCATTAACAAATGTAATGATATTTTGTGTTTTTTTGAAAACATAAGTTTCAGAACTTATGTTTGAACAAGGTTTAATTTTTTTGAAATTAACTTCTCTTTGAACAAGGTTTAATGATTATGTGAATGTAATGTCAAATGCCAACGAGAATCTGGAAAATTAATTTTGAAATTATTGTGAATTTATTGTGAATTTATTGTGAATATTGAAATTAAATTGTTTTTTTTTTGTGAATTTTATTTTATTTTTCCTCTCTAATTCGGGTGGTCTGGATACCCGGACTGAAAATTATCGGTCCGGTCTCAGTTCACCATTCCAAATAATCCATTATCCGGTCTGGTCTCGGTTTACCCAAAAGTACCAGATCAGTTTTGGTCCAGCAAATTGACCAAAACAGTACTGGTTCGGCCCCGGTTTACCCGGTTAGGGTTTCGGTCCAACTCTCGGGACCATGGATACCGGGACCAGTCCGGACCGAAAAAAACCCTAGATGGTACTATCTCGTTTGGTTGTGTGGTTCAAAACGCTGATAAAGAGGTTATCCTTTCTGCGTGTAAGGTTGAGTTTATGTCTACAAACTCGAACCTTGCGGATATGCTCGCGATTAGGTGGTGTATCCAGTTGGCTAAGAGCATTAGCCTGGAGGAGATCATTATCCAATCTGATTATGCTTCAGCAGTGGATTGTATCAATTCATGTTTAGTCATAGCAGTTTTGGATCCGATCGCAGCGGATTGTAGAAGTTTGTTAAAGAATTTCAAGAATGCTTCTGTTATGTTTATTCCTAGAACTTTAGGGTATGTTTGGATTGGTGGTATGGGATGAAATGGAATGGAGTGGAGTGGTAACTAATGTGATTCCATTGTTTGAATTTACAAATAATGGATGGAATGGAAAGGAACATGATGGAATTCATTCCATCCCATTCCATCAAAATCCCCATTTTTTGTTCCATCCAATTTGGGGTGTATGTGATGGAATAAGATATTCACTACGCCAAAATTAGCTTTTCGCATCGCCTCAAAGACAGCACTTTTTGCAAAAAGCGCTGCTATAAGTCTGTAAAAAATTTCGCTAAAAAAAAGCGCTGCAAAAGACAGCCTTTAGAAAACGCTTTTTAAAAGCGCTGCTAAATGCCCTAAATTGAAGCCACCTTAGAAAGCGCTTTTTGAAAAGCGCTGCTATAGGTATTATCTTAGAAAGCGCTTTAAAAAAGCGCTGTTGTAGGTTAACCTTAGATAGCGTTTTCAGAAAGCGCTGCTATAGGTCTTAAATTCTCCCTACTTAAGAAATCGCTTTCTAAGGAAAGCGCTCTTAGAGGTAGCACTTAAGAAAGCGGTTTTTGAAAAGCGCCCTCTAAGGTCAATTATGAATTAAAATATAAAACACATTTCTAATCATTTTCAGAAACTTCTTTTCATTTTCTTCTCTCGACCGTTTCTTTCTGAAACCCTTGCTTTCGTTCATTATTGCTTTCGTTATGAAACCCTTGCCATTGCCATTGGCGTCGTTCTGAAACCCTTGCCATTTCCATTGCCGTCGTCCATTGCCGTCGTGAAGAAGAAGACGAAAACGAAGAATAGGTACGTTGTTGTTGTTGTTCTTGCTTCTTACATTGTTCTTGTTTCTTACATTGTTCTTGTTTCTTACATTCTTGTCGTCGTTCTGTTGTTGTTGTTGTTGTTTTCGTCGTTCTATTATAGTTAGGTCGTTCTTGCTGTTGTTGTCGTTCTTGTTGTTATTGTTGCTTCTGTTAGTTGTTCTTGCTGTTGTGTTATGCTTCTAAACTTGTGTTGCATTCTTGCTGTTGTGTTATGCTTCTAAACTTGTGTTATGCTTCTGTTAGTTGTTCTTGCTGTAGTTGCGTTCTTACTGATTTTGTTTTTTATTATTTGTTGTGTGTAATTGATATATGTGTCACTCCCAGGATTTTCATCCTAGTACAAACGCGAAAGTGGCGCGGAAACAGAGTCGCTAACAATGTTTATTTATCCCAAGGGAGGGAAAGGAAACACCGCATAAACCTGAAGGAAGGGAAAGAGCATGGTCTTACGACCAAGAGAACTGGGTTCGGGAGTCGGTTACACGAGAGGAAGGTATTAGCACCCCCTCACGTCCATCGTACCCGATGGGATCCACGCTTGCTGCTTCAATCAAAGGGTGTAAGGAAAGGATACTGTAAAAGGAACTGCTAACTGGAGAACTGGAAAAGGAAAGGAAAGAAAGAGAAACAAATGTAGGGAAAATAAAAGAAGTGCTCGAATGGGCCCTACCCCACTGCCTACGTATCTCATCGGGAACATGAGAATCAGAGCGACGTAGTTCCCCTCGCCTAGGGAAAGTTGTTTGTGCTATTTAAGGAACGACTGACGTTCTAGCTCAGGTGTTGCAGGCTCGCTGGTCCGAGTGCGTTACCATCTTGCAAGAGAACGAGAAGAAGCGCGTTAACACATTGGGAATGAGTAAGATGAGGAAAGAATTCCCGAAGGGAAGACGTTATTATTTGTTTTTGTCTTTTAAGAAAGAAGTGTTTTGATTATTTTTGTGTTTTGTAACATGTATTGTATTTAAGTCCCTCATGTAGGATCGAATGCCTTGCATATCGACCCAAGACGGGACGCATGCTAAACATTCTAAGAAAATGAGAGAAGACCCCACACTTCCTTGTTCCCACATGAAAGGCCTAAATACAATAGGTGTTATGCCTTTATTAAGTGTTTTTCCTTTTGTTTGAAGATGAGAAGAAGAGACTCAAAAGAGGATCAAAGGTGAAAACTAAGAGGAGACTAAGACACACCCTAGTGTTAGCATGCTTGGAGATCCTATGGTTAATGTGGTTCAACAAACCTAATTCTAAAAGAAAGAAGAAGAAGAGCAAAAGAAACAACTTACTTCCAAGATGGAAGTTAAGTTGATCTTAAAGAGGGATGAAGAAGAAGTTATTCAAAGGAAGCATGTAAATGCTTACCAAACACAAATTGAATTATTTAAAAGAGATAAGAGAATATAAGAGAAATAAGTGTATGTGGAACTAAGTCCCCACACTTACTTACCTTGCACCTACATGAAAAAGTTAGCTCACAAAACTATTTACAAGTAAAGCAATAAGAAAAGGAATAACAATTGGTGCATAAACAAGCTAAAAGTTAAAGTATAAAGCTCCTAAGAGATGAAACTCAATTAAGATCAGAATCTATGCTCTAAGGGTATTCTCTAATGCTGAGATATCAAACACAAATGAGTTATGCACAAACAAAGCACTAATCATTAAAGAAGTGAATCATGGAAGAAATAGATGAAGAATGAGTGGATATGCGAGGTGATCATGCAATTATGCTTCAAATAATGTCCAATTCAGAATGTGGATGACCTAAACATGTGCCTAAACATGATATACAAATGTCACATAAGGCAAGCAATCAAGTGTCTAAGCATTAGGAGTGATTAGGATGAGAATTGAGAAGATGTGAACATGAATTTAATCATGGAAAGAAAACATTCATGGCATAAGTCAAACCTATGAAAGCTTAATATGAAACTCAAGTATCAAGGTCAGAGGTGATAGGACATGTTAGGATGAGGATAAGATTCACAAATCAATCACATTCAAACAATTACAAGTCATTTAGAAGCTAGAAGAAAAAAGAAACATGCATTTGGATGAAACATGTTCAAGTATGCAAAGTGAAACATAAATGGCACATGGAATGAATGCAATGCTTTAAAGTCAGAGGCATACATCATATAATATGCAAATGGATAGTATGGCATGGTATAAGCAAACCAATTACAAGTCAAGTTGGAACTTAGATGCAAAAGAAAAAGGAAATAGGTCAAAAGGAAACATGTAAGACAAGTATTGAACATGTACACAAAAAGACATCAACTTCAAACCAATGACCTATAATTTCAATCAACAGGCCTATAATGATCTAAACATGGCTCAATAAGTCAAGAAGAATGATCCCATATAATGGCACAAGTGCCTTATCAAGCAAGTAACCAAACATGTCAAAGAAGTTCACAAAAAGGGACATCAAACAAGGGTCATCAAACAAATATCAAACATGATTTAAAAATCACCAAATTAGGTCTCAAGAGACCTCAACCAGAGGCAAGTATCATACCAAAAACTCTTGCAAATATTCAGAAAGGAAGGACCTCAAACAATCAAGCAATAATCACTTAGAATTCCACAAGATCATGCACAAAGAAATGGCTAAAAAATGATACAAAGATGGTTTTAAAAATATAAAAAAAATTCTTTTATATTCTTCAGAGTGTCCTTTAACATATGCAAAAAGAATGAGGATTAAACTATGTACCAATGATGAGAAACAAAATCAACAAGATCAAGTGTGCACAAATAAACCACTTCAAAAAGAAATTCAAGCAACAATTTATTCAGAGGCAAAATATAATAAAAAACAAAAAATAAAATTTGTAAAAAATTTATAAAACTATGTAGATGCTTCATGAATTTATTTGGCATTTTTATATGTCATTTACTATTTTTAAAAATCAAAATCCAAACAATATAGAAAAGAAAATCAAAAGATAATAGGAAAAGGGAGGGGGTACATCGTGAGTAAAAAAACACGTTCAAAATAGGCATTGGGCTCAGAGTGGGGGTGCAAACATCAATTAGGGTCCAAGTCCATACGCGTGGTTGTGTGTGATGAGTGTGCACGCAATCAATATACAGATGCAATCCTAATCACACATCTAAGTCATCCCACATCAATCATTAAAATATGCATATCTAACAATCCATGATGAAGGCACATGATAATTTCCTTATACGCACACACACACAATCATCAGAATTCAAAAAAGAATAACACGTGAGACGCACATGACAATTTAATGCGTTGTCACACACACAACCATCAGATCAAATAAATGCACCATATCAAGTCAACTGATCACCAAGCATGCAAGATCAAAGGTCCGCATTAGATGCACACAATAAGAAACGTGGAATGGAGAACACACAATCACAAAATAAACACAAAATTTTAAAGACGTGGCAACATGTTAACCACACGATGCACAAATCAAACGACCAAGATTCAAACTCACCAAAACCCTAGCAATTACAACCACCGGCAGGAGAAGGACCTCCGGTCATCTTCTCCGGCGAGCAACCACCACCTGCAAGTCTCAAAATCTCCAGAAATGCACAAACATGATATCAACATGAAACTAACACTACGCACATCATAAATCCAAGCTCACTTTTCACATAACAAGCACATACATAGAGAACAGAGGAGATTAAAATATGCCCTAGGTTTTGAAACTATGCCTCTAAGAGGCCTATCAACTAGCCGGATTGTCAAATGCTTCTATTGAGTTCATATCAACAAAAACAAGCTAAAAAAGATGTAAATAGTGCTAGAAAGGTTTGAGAGATTCAAACCTGAAAATGTTGGAAACTGGAGTTAAAAGAAAGCCAGAGAGCTGTGCTTCCTCCTTGAGCTTCAACTGGCCAAATAAAGGCTTGCAAACTCTGAAGAATATAGATGGATATGGATCTGCAGTGTAGTTACTCCAACAATTCAATGCTACTTCAGGTTCAATGATGCTTGAGGTTGAAGCTTGAAGATGAAGTTAGAGGAGAATGATGATGGATTCTTGTAAAATCAGAGAGAAAATGGAGAGAAATTGAGAGAGAAAGTGAGAAGAACTTTGAGGTGAATGTGGAAAAATGAAGCTGAAAAATGAATTTGCGAGTGAAGTTTCTATTTATATGTGCAGTTTAGAAGTTAACTCCACTGGTTAATTGAGTGAGTTAGGGTGAGTTAATATGGTTAACCGAGTCATCCCTAACTAACTGAGCCAAGTTAGTTAGGGCGAGTGAGGTGAGTGAAGCTATGGTGTGGAAGGTGTATGATGTTATGGTGGAGGTTGATGAAAGTGAATGGTGATGATGAGGTCACGGCTGCAACAGAAACTTGTCCAACAAGTTTTTATTTCTTTCCTCTTCCATGTATAATGAAGCATGTACGCATGGTGTATGTGAAATGTGTTTGGATTAATGAGGCAAAGAGACATAGGGTGTGGAATATGTGTGCTAGCTTTGAAATAACAACAACAACAACATTTATTTTTCTGGTTTTGTAGCAACAACATACTCAATGCATCAATGGATATTGGGAGATGAAATTCTCTCTCCTTAGTATAAGATTTGATGAGTTCTTGAGGTCAATGGATTAAGGATGTGTAACACTACAAGTTTAGTGTGAAAATTGGATTGAATTGAAGCTTGGAAGAGGTTGAAAAGTAAATTAGAACATCCAAGTTTGGAACTGCATCATGGGCGAGGCACATGGTTGGTTGGCAAGGCAGCATGACATACAAAACTTCAGCATGAACACCTCAACTTTGGCCCCTCATAACCCCATCATAACTTGCTCAAATGAAGATTTGTCCAACATCAACATTGAAGAAGTCATGGAAATAAACAACTTTCATGTTTGGAATTTTTCCATTTGGAGCTTCTATATTTGAGAAAAATGGGTGGACATTTGGTACACCAAGTGTTTGTCAAAATTATGGTCGGTGGGCTTGGTCACGCTTGGTCATGACTTGATTTTGGACCTATTTTCCTCAAACTTTGATCAACCATAACTCATTCAATTTTTATCCAATGGAAGAGTTCTTTATATGGATTTGAAGCTCAGAACATGAACTTTAATTGGCTCAACTTGGGCCTGAGGTTTGAAGCATTTATCTTGGAGAAAAAGGGCCTCAAAGTAGGGTGCAAAATGGTCCAAACTTACTATTTTTGGCAACCCTAAAGTTTCCATTTTTGGCAGTTTTGTGATTTCTTGATTTTTCATTATTCCTCCATCATTTCTTGATCAAATTTTGTCCATTGAACATGTATAACATGAATTTCATGAATTTGACCTTAGAAAGTCAGGAGTTGACTTTTCTCACTGCACAGTTGACTTTTCCCCAATTTCCTGATTATCAAGCAACTGATCAATTGAGACCCTTCTGAAACCAATTGATGAGCAATTTTCCATCCATCCACACTTAAGAACATAAGGAATACCATGAAATCAAGTCTTGCCAAAAAAATCAAAGATAAACTGATTTTAGGTCAAACCCTAATTTTGGCACCCTCTGGTTAGGAGGAAATAACACATCCTCCAAATCCAAATTCCTCTGAATATGATGTGTATTCTCTCCAACCATGATGAGATATGTCATTTGAAGATGATAAAAACTCCAAGAGCTTGCCCATTTGAGGGCCAGATTCTAATCTTGACTACTTTGTACAGGGGATGGTGCACTGCTCACTCTTATTGATGAATTTTCCTTCTTTCAATGATTTGTGAGACCAAGTAGGGATGGCATATGACTTAAGGGACCCTTGGCTCTTGTGAGAAACACTTGGCTCTTCTTCTTTAGATTTGGATGATCAACACCTTTGAGAAACAATTGATCACATGCCCTTATGCAAGATGCAATGCTAAATGCTTGATGTTTTGTTTTTTCTATGCTTGAATGCAATGCAATGAAATGAAAGCTCATGCTAAATGATATGAAGAAATGAGAGGGCAAATTTTGGGGTATTATAGCTGCCCCTATTCAATCACTGTAGACCTGAATGGATGATAGCGATTGCTGTCAGACTTTCAAGGTATTGAGGGATTGAATACCACAAATAACCAGAAAATTTGCACTCTGTAGAGAAGAAGCAAAGGGATATAAACCCAAACAAATGAACTCTGCTTGGATAAAACTCTGGTGGGAAAAAATAACACTGGAGGGATATCTTTTAGCACAACGCCAGACGACTACTGGCCTGCCACACTGTGGGTGGACTTTAGCAATGTCTTTTGTACAATGTCAGACGACTACTGGCCTGCCACACTGCGGGTGGACTTTAGCAATGTCTTTTGTACAATGTCAGACGACTACTGGCCTGCCACACTGCGGGTGGACTTTAGCAATGTCTTTTGTACAATGCCAGACGACTACTGGCTTGCCACACTGCGGGTGTACTGCCTTTTTGAATAGAGTCAGAAGACTACTGACTTGCCACACTACAGGTGGACTTTTACCAATCTATGGTTGGACTTTGCAGCTGAATTGCCACACTGTGGGTGGACTTTTGCCAATCTACGGTTGGACTTGCTGATGATTTGCCACCCTTGGATGGCCTTTTGCCAATCTACGGTTGGACTTAGTTGCGGTCTTTTAAAGGGAGTCAAACGACTACTGACTTGCCACGCTACGGGTGGACTTGTGCCAAGCTACGGCTGGACTTTAAGAATTTGCCACCCTTGGATGGACCTTTTGCCAATCTACGGTTGGAATTTGAGAATTTGCCACCCTTGGATGGACCTTTTGCCAATCTACGGTTGAACTTTGAGAATTTGAGAATAATGACTCTGCCAGGAATTACTTTATCTGCTTGGGGATGAATTCTGGTCACAACAACTCCGCTGGAGATGAGAATGACGTCCTGCTAGGGAAGAAAAGTCATTAAAACTCTGCATGAGGATCTACCAAACCCGAGATCCTTTGTGGGGAGAATCAACCTGCTAACCCGGCTGGGGAAAACATGTACTGTCACCTTGCTAAGGAATAGATTCTGTTGACCTGCTAAACTTCTGCAGGGAAGAAAACAACTCAGCTGGGGAGTATTGCTGGCAAGATTCAATGCTAAACTTTGTGGGGATACCGCTACCAAAGATATGATCTTGCTGGGGATTAAGGCTACTCTGTCGGGGATACACAAATCCTGGTTAGAAGACGTTCTATTTTGATATGCTGGAAAAAAATCACCAGAGATTTGTTGGGGAATAAGACTGTCGAGCTTAGGATAAGTGTCACAATGCCCCATGTTAGGCGAACTTTCCGGCTGACAACTCCGCTGGGGATAATGAGTTTATAACAAACTCTGGTGGGGAAAACAACTTCCAAGCATCTCGTGCTGGGGAATGCCTTTTAAGAGGATTTTATAGAAGACCAAACTCCTCAAACTCTACTGGGGATGATAGATCTAGAACATCTTCTGCCGGAGAAATTCAATATGCCCCATGTTTGAGAGGATCAACGACTTGCTTTTGCCCTATGATACAAGACTGATCTGAAGAAACATCATGAGAGGATTTCACGGAAGATTAAACATCTTCAAACTCCTGGCAACTTCACTAAGGATTGACCAACAACTTCGGTGTCTGCGAAGCAACTCTATCGGGGCTTCGTAATCGTTATCGACACAGAAAAGCTTGTAGCTGTTGGAAGTGCTGAATGAGAGAATCGACTTAATAAGATACAACGATACCCAGCCTAACTCAATTCACTGATATCGAGACGTCGTGAACGACCGTCGACCGAATAATGGACTCAACCAGTAAACGTTGTGACAAAAGGATGACATGTGAGCCCTTCCCTGACCCTGATTGCCCTAGTTTTCTGCGTGGGAATAAGTGATTACTTGTCGAGGAGAAACGCCTCTTGTGCTTGAAGTCATCTGGACCTGTTACCTGCAACAAAAAAATATGCACACGTGCCCCGGAATATTGTGTGGTTTGAATCCACCATCCAGGATTGTTCGACATTCAAAGTAATTTTAAATGTTTTTTCTGCGCATGTTATTGTAAAGCCACCATGTTTTCAAATGCAATGTTTTATCAAAAATTCAGACGTTTGCAAACAAAGCAGTAAAACAAAATAAGAAGCTTTTTACTGAAATTCAATTTATTGAAGAAAACCCCAGAATAGGCAATTACATCAGGAAGCAATCCCTGGAAAGAGGTGATTGCTGAAAATTAAGAAAAGAAACTATCCTAATGGCAATGTGAAAACGGCATTCCACTGAGTTTCAATTCTGCTATGGCCAGTATGTCTTCAAAACTCCCCGACCTTGCCTTCTGAGGAATGATCAGACTGATTCCTACCCTTCGGAACGTCAGTTGTTGAAACGGTGATGGAGTACAGATAACTCGGGCCGTAGTCGTTCGCTTAAATCCCTCTTTTGCGTGGACTACCCTTTCGGGTTTTCAATCCACCGGGATACCTTTTTTTGCCTGAGTTGTCCTTGCGGATTTTCAACTCACCGGGTGTACCATTTTTTATTTTATCCCTAATTTTTGCCTGAACCTTTTTATTATGTTTTTGTGGTTCGCTGGGATACCCTTTTTTGCCTGGACTTTTCTTTTTTTGTTGTTTTTTTTTGTCCAGCGGGTCTATTTATGCGAAGTATTTTTTGACTACGTCTGAGTTGACAGGGGATGAAAAATCTCCGCCACCCATGGTTGTAAGTAACAAGGCTCCGCCCGAGAAGACCTTCTTAACCACGAATGGACCTTCATAGTTGGGAGTCCATTTGCCCCTGTGATCTGTACTAGGAGGAAGGATCCTTTTGAGTACCACATCTCCCACTTTGTAAACCCGAGGACGCACCTTTTGGTCAAGTGCCTGCTTCATCCTCCGTTGGTATAACTGCCCATGACACACAGCTGTCAATCGTTTCTCCTCAATAAGGCTTAACTGATTAAACCTGGCACGAACCCACTCAGCTTCGTCTAACTTGACGTCCGTCATGACTCTGAGGGATGGAATTTCAACTTCAACCGGTAGTACTGCCTCCATACCGTATACAAGCGAGAATGGGGTTGCCCCAGTGGACATGCGTACTGACGTTCGGTACCTATGCAAAGCGAATGGTAGCATCTCATGCCAATCTTTATAGGTGACAACCATTTTCTGCATAATCTTCTTAATATTCTTGTTGGCCGCCTCCACAGCGCCATTCATCTTCGGGCGATACGGAGAAGAATTGTGATGTTCGATTTTGAAGTCCCGACACAACTCAGCCATTATTTTGTTGTTCAGATTAGAACATTATCAGTAATGATTCTCTCGAGCACTCCATAGCGACAAATAATGTCCCGTTTCAGGAAACGAGCTACCACCTGCTTAGTGACGTTGGCATAAGATGCTGCTTCAACCCATTTAGTGAAATAATCAATGGCGACCAATATGAAATGATGTCTGTTTGAAGCAGTGGGCTCAATCTTCCCGATCATATCAATGCCCCACATGGCAAAGGGCCAGGGAGAGGACATGACAATCAACGGATTTGGAGGAACATACACTTTTTCTGCATAGATCTGGCATTTGTGACACTTGCGGGCGTACTTGCAACAATCTGATTCCATTGTCAACCAATAATACCCTGACCTCAATAGTTTCTTAGCCATTACATGACCTCCGACATGGGTACCAAAAGATCCTTCATGTACTTCCTGCATTAACATGTCAGCTTCGTGTCTATCCACGCATCTGAGCAGCACCATGTCAAAATTTCGTTTGTACAGCACATCATCCTGATTCAAGAAGAAGCTACCAGATAACCTTTTCAACGTCTTCTTATCTTTAGTAGATGCCCCTGGCGGGTACTCTTGTCTTTTCAAGAAACACTTGATGTCATGAAACCATGGTTTGTCATCAGACGTCGCATCAACAACAAACACAAATGCAGGTCTGTCAAGACGAGACACTTCGATCTTAGGTACATGATTCCATCCTTGCACTTTAATCATGGAAGACAAAGTAGCCAGGGCATCAGCAAACTTATTCTCATCTCTGGGAATATAGTACAGTTTCACTGTTGTGAAAAAATGTCAGCAATCTCCTCGTATAATCTCTATACGGCACCAGATTTGCTTGGTGCGTGCACCAACTCCCTTTTACTTGATTGATTACCAAAGCTGAATCACCGAAAACATCAAGGGTCTTAATTCGCAAATTAATCGCCTCCTTAATTCCCATTATACAAGCTTCATACTCTGCTTCATTGTTGGTGCATCCGAAAGTTATTCGGGCCGTGAAAGGCATATGAACACCTTCCGGCGTGATAAGAACTGCTCCAACTCCGTACCCATTCATGTTGACAGCCCCATCAAACATCAAACTCCATTTGGATTCAGGGTCTGGCCCCTCCTCCGGGAGTGGTTCCTCGCAATCTTTAACTTTGAGAAACATGATTTCCTCATCAGGGAAATCAAATTTCATGGGTTGGTAATCATCAATTGGCTATTGCGCAAGATAGTCTGACAAGATACTTCCTTTGATGGCCTTTTGAGAAGTATACTGAATATCATACTCTGTCAAAACCATTTGCCACCGTGCAACTCTGCTCGTTAGTGCTGGTTTCTCGAAGATGTATTTGATTGGATCCATTTTTGAAATCAACAAGGTTGTGTGCCTAATCATATACTGCCTCAATCGTTTAGCAGCCCATGCAAGTGCACAACATGTCTTTTCAAGCATTGAATATCGGGACTCACAGTCATTGAACTTTTTGCTCAGGTAGTAGATAGTGTAATACCCCAAAATTTGCTCTCCCCTTTTTGCATCATAGCATAGCATTATCATTTACAATATCATATCCATCTCATTAGCATTGCATTGCATTTAACATAGAAGGATGAAGCATAGCATTCCTCTTACCATCAAAGCATGTGATCAGGTGGAAGGTGGACAATCAAGGGATCATTCAAAGCACAAAAAGTTCAATCAAGTTGCCTCAAGGCAAGCCAAGAGTCTCTCATGTCTCATACCATCTCAATTGATCATCCACAATCTCAAGGAAGTGAGATCCAATGGGAGATTGAAGCAATACATCTTCAACATGTAAGAGGTTCAAAAACTGAAGGAAAACCCTCAAAAGAGATAGCTCATTGATCCAAAGTTATCCTCAAATGGCATATTTCATCATCATTTAAGAGGATACACAACATACTCTGAGGAATTTGAAATTGAAGACTGCACATTTTTCTCCTAGGAGGTGGGCACCAAAACTAGGGTTTCTAATAAAATCAGGATATCTTTGATTTTTTGGACAAAACTTGATGTCATGGTATTCTATATGTCCCTAAGTGTATGTATGTGGAAAATCACTTCTCAATTGGTTTTAGAAGTGGTTCAATTGGAAGAAAGATAAAAAATCAGGGAAATTGGGGCCAAGTCAAATAATCAGAGGAAAAAGTCAACTCTTGACTTTTTGAGGCCAAATTCATGAAATTAATCTTATATGTGACCAATGTGCAAAATTTGATCAAGAAACTCCAAAGGAATCATGAAAAAATCAAGATGTAGAAAGTTGCCATTTTTGGGTGAAGTAGGGTTACTAAATATAGTAAGTTTTAGCCATTTTGCACCAGAGTTTGAACCAAGGCCATTTAAAATTGAAGCACCAAATGGAAATTCCACCAGGCCACAACAAAAGTTCTTGCTTTAAGCTTCAAATCCATGTGTAGAACATCTCCATTGGATAAAAATTGAGTGAGATATGATTGATCAAAGTTTGAGCAAAGTAGGTTCAAAACTAGGTCATGACCAAGGATTTTCAAGTCACGCGCGTGTCATTTTCACAAGCACATGGTGGGCTAAATGTATTGATCAATTACTCATGGTTAGAGGCCTCAAATGAAAAATCTTTCAACACGAAAGTTGTTCCTTTATGTGAGATCTTCAAAGTGTATGTTTATGGTTTTTTCATTAGACTAATGATTGAGAAGTTGTGGTGGCTCAAAATAAGGTCAAGATAACTGAATGTTTGGTTAGGTCACGACCATGTCTTGCCCCACATGCGTGCATTATGAGTCAGCTTTGAGTTTACATGTTTGAAGCACATTTCCAAGTTGTTGCAAGTCTCATTTTCATTTACTTTCAACATCAAAGTTGTTGTATCATGCACACACTTTGTAATGATACCAAGATCATTCATGTCCATGGCTTGAGGAGAGAGATATCCATGCGTAAACATCACCATTTCCAACTGATGAATCACATCAGAATTTGCAGTTTGGTTTAGACATCCATCAAACAACCCTTGCACTTTATTTCCACATTAAGCCAAGCACATATCACCTCCACCTTGCACATTAGCACGTGCCTTGCATGAAAGTGGAAAGAATAAACTTGCTGAACAAGTTTTTGATACAATCAGCCGTGCCATTGCAAGCTCATTTTCAGCTCTACCATAACCCACCATGAACTATCACCACCATATCCTTGCTCTCCCTAACTAACTTGACTCAGTTAGTTAGGGATGACTCAGTTAACCATGATAACTCACCCTAACTCAACTCATTAAACCTTAGTTAACTCACACTATAAAAGAAAATCTCACTCACAATTTCGTTTTTAAAAAAACTTCATTTTCGCACATTCACTTCAGAAACACTCTTTTCTTCTCTCTCAAATCCACCATTGCCATTGATTCTCGAGCTCTACCTTGTTCATTTCACTTCAACACTCTCTCTGATTTTCTCTCAAGTTTTTCACAGTGCTACTTGTTTGGAGTTTGGTTTCAATCTCTCTTCCATTGAATCATCATCAGTTTTGCATCACAGCCTTTATTTGGCCAAGAGGAGATTGTAGAAGAAGCAAGACCTCTGGTTTTCTGAAGAACACTTCAAGAGATCAAAACTTCAGGTACAAATCTCCACCATTATAGACTCAATGTGAAGGAATTTTTAGGTTCTTGCAGCTTCTTATAAGCTCAAGAACTTGTCTGGCTAGTTGATAGGCCTTTAGAGGCGTAGTGGAAATGTTAGGGCAAATCTTCCTTTGTTCGATTCTCTCATTTCATGGACTTGTTGTATGTTTTGTCACTGGAATCATGATGTGTGTTACTTCCTCTTCATTTTGACATATTGATTGTGAAATTCTGGAGAGTTGGAGGTTGCAGACGGTGGTAGTTCGCCGGAGAAGGTGACCGGAGGTCCCTCTCCGGCCGGTGTTCTTGTGTTAGGGTTTTGTTCTCAGTTTAAACGTGGACCATTGGATGTTCACCATCGTGTGGCTTGGGTGATGACAACACATTAAATTTCATGTGCATGTCACGTGTTTATTTCTGATTTTATTTTAAACGGTGTGTGGCATGGTACATGATAGTAAGGGTGCTCATGCGTGCGTGTGCGTTGATTCCAATTACTTTGACCAAGACTTGACCTTGACCTGATCTGATGGTTGTGAACGGTTTGACTTAGTTTGACTGATAATGCATGGTAGTTAGTGTGTGCCACGCGCAAATGGACCTAAGACAAATTGCTTTTTACACCTCCATTTTTAAAAGCCCAAATCATTTTGAACTAATATTTGCTATGCTTGCACCCCCTTTCCTCATTTCATTTCATTTTTATTTTTCCATTTTTTCTACACGTTTCATTTTTAATTTTTAAAAATATCAAATATCATCATAAAATTCCACAAAAATTCATGAACATCAATAAAACATTTAGAAAATTTTTGGTGATTTTATTTTCTGATTTTATGACCTTTTTACCCCTGCTCCATAATTTTCTTTGAATTTATTTGGTGTGCATTCTTAATGTGGTACATGATCTTGTTTAATTTTGTTCTTGATCATTAAAAATTGTTTTGATGCTCTTCTTTTTGTATTGAGTCATTAACATCTTGAAGTATGTCATATGATTTTATTTTATTTTTTAGGTCTTGCTATGGCATGTTTTGATGTTCATCTTGGCATTACTTTGCATGTGCATCCAATTTGGTTTAAGTGCATTGTATAAAACCTTTTTGCCTTGATTTTTTACATGCTACTTTGATATGTGATTAATTTCTGGTTTGTGTACCTCAATACCATGTTTGAATAATTTTCATGAACTCATTTGATTTTTGTTTAAGACATTTCATTAAAAGCATTATAACATGTCACACCATTGTAATCTTTGTGCATGTTTGCATGATTTCTTTTGTGCATACTTGCATGATCATTTGCATATTTGGTGAACCATTCACTTGACATTATAGGTCATTGGTACATATCATATGTCATTTTTGCTTGTTGGTTATCATTTGAACCTTGTGCACCTTTAACATGTTGTGTTTGCACTTTCCTTTGTTTGGAACTTCCATTTCAATTCTACTTCTTCTATCACTTCTTAAATGCTTTGATGTGTCATGCATGAATACTTGTGAGATGTTTGTGAATCATTTTTCATTTCATTTCAATTCTGATCCATGGATTACATGTTCCATTTATGCACATTCCTTCTTTTTCCTTTCATCTTTCATTCTTCCTTTTCTTATGGTGGCATGTTCTAATGCCATGGATGATGTTTGTTGCCTATCCACTTGGACTTGCATGATAATCATTTGTTTTCCATATGATGAACATTCTGGTTGTGATTAATAGAATTTGATTTCTCATCTATTTCTCTTGAGTTTTATGGTGCATTAAATGTTCTTTTACTTCTTATGCATGTTTACTAACCATGTAGGGGCTTTGGTAAGTTGCAATTGAGTGTGGATAAGGAATCCACATTCAAACTTCTATCACTTCATCTTTTACATTTCCATCTTGTGTTTTGTTAAGCACTTATGTGCTTTCTTTTAATAACTCATCACCTTCCCTTTTGAATTACAATTCATCTTCTACCTTAGAAGTGAATTGTTTAATTCATTCTTTCTTTAGACTTTAGGTCTTGCAACCTCACAAACCATTAGGATCACTCCCTTAACTAATCAATTAGGATTGAGTCTTAGTTCATATAGATTTTACCTTTTATCCTCCCTTGAGTCCATCTTCTCATCTCAAAGAAAAATGCAAAATACTTAACAAAGGTAGGCATTTATTGCATTTAGGCCTTTCATATAAAGAAAGGATTATAAGGGGTCTTCTCTTATAATCTTAGAATGTGTAGCATATAGCCCATCTTGGGTCAATGTGTTAAACATTTGATCTTGTATGAGGGACTTAAATGCAATACTTGTCGAAGGTACAAATAAAAAAACACTTATTCATTCCATAATCAACAAAAACACTTAATAAACACAAGTATGCTAGTGTGTTTGAACCTTGACAATTGGAACTAAGTGTGGGGGTCCTCTTCACTCTTAGTGTGCTTTCTTATCCATTCCATCTTGGAATGTGAGAATGTACACATTCCAATGATTAAGATTTAGATACACTATCATATGCAAACAAATGAAAAAACTCCTAAAAGACAAAAACAAACAATAACGTCTTTCCTTTGGGAATTCTTTCCTCATCTCCTTCACTCCTGTCCGTAAGAATGCGTCATTTCCGTTCTACCGCAAACAGGTAACGCCTAAGTCTCCCTACAGCGAGCTGCAACACCTAAACTGCTAGAACGTGAACGCTGGCGTATTCCACTAAAAAACACAAACAATCCATCCCTAGTGAGGGGAACTACGTCGCTCTGATTCTCATGCTCCCGATGAGATACGTAGGCAGTGGGGTAGGGCCCATGCGAGCACTTCTTTTATTTTCCCTACATTTGTTTTTCTTTCCTTTTCCATTCTTTCTCCTTTCTTTCTTTCAGTTCTTTCTCAGTATTCTTTTCTATCACCCTTTGATTGAAGCAGCAAGCGTGGATCCCATCAGGTACGATGGACGTGAGGGGGTGCTAATACCTTCCTCTCGCGTAACCGACTCCCTTACCCTTTCTCTTGGTCGCAAGACCATGTTCTTTCCTTCCTTCAGGTTTACGCAGTGTTTCCTTTCCCTCTCTTGGTATAAATACACATTGCTGGCGACTCTGTTCGGTGCCACTTTCGCGTTTGTACTGGGATGAAAATCCCGGGAGCGACAGATAGCATGCTCCTTTCTACCTGTCTCGTCGTGTTGACCGAGAACACAACCCATAAAACCTTCAAGCATTATTAAATACATTATCAAAGGTCTTCCTACAACTGGAGGCATGAGAATTGGAGGTTCCTACAAGTATTCTTTTATTTTATCGAATGCCAACTGGCAATCGTCATTCCACCTGACCGTTTGATATTTTCTTAGAAGTTTGAATATTGGTTCGCATGTGGCTGTTAGGTGAGATATGAACCTTGCAATGTAGTTCAATCTACCCAGAAAACTACGAACTTCTTTTTCCGTTCTTGGTTCAGGCATATCTTGTATTGCTTTCACTTTGACAGGATCAACCTCAATCCCTTTTTCGCTCACAATGAAACCCAACAGCTTTCCAGAACGCACCCCAAAAGTGCACTTGTTAGGATTCAACCTTAGACGAAACTTTCTCAATCTTTCAAACAACTTTTTCAAGTTTATCAGATGTTCTTCTTCCGTTCTCGACTTGGCAATCATGTCATCCACATAACATTCAATATCTTTGTGGATCAAGTCATGAAATAATGTTACCATTGCCCGCTGGTACGTTGCCCCTGCATTTTTCAACCCAAAAGGCATCACTTTATAACAGTATGTACCCCACGGAGTAATGAACGTGGTCTTCTCCATATCCTCAGGCGCCATCTTAATCTGGTTGTACCCGGAGAAACCATCCATAAACGAGAACACTGAAAACTGAGCTGTATTGTCAACCAGCACATCTATGTGGGGTAGTGGAAAATCATCTTTTGGGCTAGCTTTGTTAAGATCTCGATAATCCACACACATTCTCACCTTTCCGTCTTTCTTTGGCACCAGCACGATGTTGGCGAACCAAGGAGGATAGTTAGTCACAGCCAGAAACCCTGTGTCCCACTGCTTCTGAACTTCTTCTTTGATCTTTATGGCCATATCGGGATGAGTCCGACGAAGTTTCTGCTTGACTGGTGGGCATTCTTCTCTTAATGGTAGCCTGTGCACAACGATATCAGTATCCAGCCCTGGCATGTCTTGATACGACCAGGCAAAGATATCAACATATTCACACAATATCTCAGTCAAAGCTTTTTTCACATCTGCTTGCAGGCTGGCGCCAATCTTGATCTCTTTCTTAGCATCCTCGGTACCAATATTGATGATCTCTATGGTCTCTTGATGAGGCTGGATGATCCTTTCCTCTTGTTTTAACAACCTGGCCAGTTCCTCATAGAGTTCACAACCCTTCTCATCCCCTTCTTCGGCTTGATAAATCGGTTTGTCAAAGTCATACATGGCCATAGCAGAACCGTTATCAATGAAATCCGGAGGATCAAGTCTGCATGAACGGGTTCATGCTTTATTTTAGAATTTATTTTAAAACAAAAATAAACGAAACATTGCCATTTTATTATTTTTGTGCAAAAATAAAAAAAGAAAGACAAGGAACAAAATTTGAGTGCAAAACGTCCTTTATTGATGATTAAAAATTGTGAATGCAAATAGGGTGGCCCTACAAATGAATCTATACGCCTTGGGCAGAGCGCAAGATTTTAACATGCATTATGGTTAGAAAAACAAAGAAAATTACTCTGTCTGGAGAGTAACCCGGATGACTTCTTCAACGGACCAATTCTGCAATGGTTGTCCCGGAGCACGTGGGCGTACCCAGTTGTCCAAGTCACAGTCGCTGCCAACACCATCTTCTGTAGCTGCACAAGACTGATCTGGGTAAATGATTCCTCCACTGCTGAAAGTGATGGGTCCACTATTCTCTTCAACTGAAGTCATAGAGGGATGATAGCCAATACCAAATTTGTCCTCCTTCATTGGTGTCTCTATCAGCTTGCCCCAGCCCTGGGCGTTTCCTGCTCTGACGACCTCAACAACTTGCTTATAGGACGAAATGGATGTACCGGCTCTATCTGGTGCAAGGGAAGATTCAGGCACGTTATCAATGTTCACCGCTTCAAATAACTGGCAAAGCATCTCGTGAATTTCCCCATCCATCTCAATATACTTGAACGTGGACAAATGGCTAACAAAGATGTCTTCTTCACCACACACTGTCACCACTTGTCCCTCGAACTCGTATTTCAGCTTTTGGTGTAAGGTGGATGTAACAGCCCTGGCCGCATGAATCCAAGGGCGACCTAATAAGCAGCTATACGCAGGCTGTATGTCCATCACATGGAATGTAGATTTGAACACTTGCGGTCCAATTTGCACGGGCAATTCTACTTCACCAAACACAGATCTTTTCGTTCCATCGAACGCTCGGACAACCAACTCACTTGGCCTTAAAATCAAACCATCAACCTCTAGCTTCATTAGCGCCTTCTTAGGAAAGACATTGAGCGAGGAACCAGTGTCCACCAATACGTGAGACAACACTGCACCCCTGCACTCCATTGTAATGTGCAAAGCTTTGTTGTGGTTTTTCCCTTCAGAAGTCAGATCCCTGCTTGTGAAACCCAATCTGTGGCTGACATTGACGTTGGAAATTACACCTTCAAGCTGATTAACAGTGATTTCCTGGGGAACATATGCTTTCTTCAACACTTTCAATAAAGCCTCCCGATGCGCGTCAGAACACATCAATAATGACAAAATTGAAATCTTCGAGGGCGTCTGGTTCAGTTGGTCGACAATCTTATAATCACTTTTCTTTATTATCCTCATGAACTCTTCCACCTCGTTGTCAAAGGTAATCTTTGTCTCTGCTTCAGGCACATGCACACTTTCAACCACCTGTTTTCCTTTAGCTTTGGCCGTAGCCTCAACTTCCTTATCACTTCGCAAAGTTATGGGAGCAAACAATCTTTCGCTTCTTGTAAAGCCTCCTACACTGCCCACATTATCAATATTTGAATTGGCCGATGTCCCGACTTCCTGCTTTTTCCCTTCGTAGTACACGTCTGCCCCATAGTGCCATGGGATTACCTTCGTAGTTATAAACGGTACTGGTCCTGACACCGTGATGGTAACAGGACTGGGCCTTTCTTGCACAACACTTGCTACAGGAGTCGTACCTGCAGGCACCTGAATCTCAGCAGGAGTATAATAGATGGTCACAGTTGACACCTCATCAGTATCTTTCACAACCCTGTCAAACTGTAGCCGACCCTCATTGATTAGATTCTGCAGACCTACTTTCAACTTATCACAACCATTCTCTTGATTCAAACACTCAGAACAATTTTGATCACATCCCGGGAACACCTGTCCCTTCAACAAACGATCCTTCACCACTAGCAACGGAGTCCTTACCTGACTGATATCAATTACCAAATTTAACCTCTTTCTGTCTTCAATAGCATGCACATTTGCCACACCATGATCAGGCATGGGGTTCTGTAGAACATTAGGAGGTAACGAGAAATTGATCGCTTTAGCATTAATCAAGTCTTGCACCTTATGATGAAACGCCCAACATTTTTCAATGGAGTGCCCTTGAGCACCTGAGTGGAACTCGCAGCGAGCGTTAACATCAAAATTAGGTGGCAAATTGCCAGCGGCAGGAGGTCTCATAGTACGAAGCTCAACCAACTTCAACTTGAGTAACTGTGGTAGCAACGCTAAATACGTCATAGGGAGAGGGTCAATCTTACGATCCCTCTGCCTAGACCTCTGTTGGAAAGGAGGTTGTTGCTGTTGCTGATGAGCTTGCTGTTGGGGTTGTTGCTGTTGAACCGACGGTGCCGAGATTATCACTGCACCTACTTGATGGTAACCCTGAGAACGTCCTCTGCCTCGTCCTCTATATACAACATTTGTATCACCTTCTCTTCTTTTCTGACCACTAGCAAATGGTTTCTTCGTCCCAGAAGAGCCAGCCCCACTTACATCTTGGATCTTTCCAAGTTTCAACAGACTCTCTATTCTTTCTCCAGCAATCACGATATCAGCAAATTCGATTGAGGGACAAGCAGCCAATCTTTAAGAAACGCCCCTTGCAGGGTGCCCATAAACATATCTGCCATTTCTCTATCCAACAAAGGAGGTTGAACCTGTGCAGCCATCTCTCTCCACCTTTGAGCGTATTCCTTGAAACTTTCCTTAGCATTATGTGACAACCCCTGCAATTGAGTGCGGTTGGGTGCCATGTCGATATTGTACTGATATTGCTTCAGGAATGCTTCTGCCAGATCCTTCCAACTTCTCACAACAGCTCTGTTTAATTTCATATACCAGGTCAAAGGAGCTCCAGCCAGACTGTCTTGAAAGTAATGCATCCATAACTTCTCATCATCTGTATGGGCTGAGATCTTCCCAAAATAAGCTTTGATATGTGTCTGGGGACACGTATTGCCCTGATATTTATCAAAAGTGGGCGGCTTGAATTTGGGAGGAATTCTGACTCCTGGTACCAGTCCCAAACTAGTAACATCAATTCCCATAGCATTCTTGCACTCTATGGCCCGAATCTTCTCAGCTAACTCATCAAACCTTCGGTCACCCATGTCAGCATCCAGTAGGGTAAATTGGTCTTCTTGAGCATCTTCCTGAACAACACCAGCATTTATGACATTTCCATTACCCAGATTGCCCACAGGAGGAGGATGACCAACTGGCGGAGGAGTGCCATGAGTCTGTGAATTGTCATTCTGATTACCTCCTGGCGTAGTTTCTGGACGTTCGACCAGAAGCCTCAATCTTTCCTGAGCTTGTGCCATACCAGTCATGAGAGTCATAAACTGGTCCATGCGTGCCCTCATTTCAGCCAAATCATTCTGCATTTAATCCATAATCCTCGCTTGATTTCTTCGAGTTGAGTATCGGTGTACGTGATTCTCAACTATAATGCCTGAAACCAAATAAAGGTTAGAGATCTCCTGCAACAAGTACCTGCACAGCAAACAACAGGATGCAAAATGATATGCAATGCATATGCCATGTTTATCATCGCCAGGGCATTTTACACCCTGATTTCAGTCTTAATCATAATAATCTCAATGATAGTCACACAGTATTGAGAGAAAGATATGAAGAACTACGCTGTGATAATGTGCTGGTGACTAACATGATGCCGAAGAAACCCCTTTGAATACCATTCATTGAACAAAAAGCTAATAAGTGCTGGAACATTTTACAATGAATTCGTAAATGGGAAATACATCAAAGAAGTGACTCCATCAACAAGCTTAATGGTAGTCAACAATACATCAACAAAATACATTAAAAGAGTGGAAAGTAAGGTCACACATCTAACTCCAAAATTTTCAATTTCTCGCTAGAATGCTTAATTTCTTCAAAAAGAATTCTAGTGCGCTGATGACCCGGCTTTTCAATCAACTCTCTGATCAAAATGTCTCTCCTATTCAAGGCTTCAGTTAATGAATCTGCGTGCATCAGGAGAGCTTCATCAGTACTCGTTTCCTTGAACCTTTTCACCCCAGCTTGCATTTTGAGTTTCTCCATCTCCATCATGGCATCTTCAAGCTTTTTCTTGGACTTTTTCAATTCATCATTTACAACCTCTAGTTGTTCTTGGCTCTTTGCAAAGTCTCCCCTATGTTTTCGCCGTTGCTCATGTGCTCTAAGAAACTCGTCATCTTTAGCCTTTAACTGTTCCTGTAATTCTGCATTCTCGAGCCCGACCTCATCCCAGGCTTGCTGAAACTTGGATAACTTCTCTTTGTTCTGCGTTAGGACCTGTTTAGTCTTCTTGTGAGCTTGAGTAGCAGCATCAGCACCTTTACTAATATTTTGGAAGTGTTGGGCTCTTTCGGCAAAGTCCCTTTCTTTTGCTGCTAAGATTCGTTCCGTGTCTTGAGCTCTCCATTCCAGCTCTCTGTTGGCATGTAGAGTATTCTGAAGAAGACTACTCAAATCGGAATTCTCGACCCGAAGTTCGTTCACTATAGCTTGCAGTTTGTTAAACTCCTCCATGGGAACTGTGGTAGGTTGTTCCGGAATTGCTGGATACAGAGGTGGCTCTCTTGAAAAGGGCAAAAGAACTTCTTCAACCTTTCTTTGAATCCATTCTGTATACTGTGGATAGGCTCTACAATCACCTTTTCCAAAGACAGTCTTCCCAGTCTTGTGTAGGTGTCCCCAAGCATGCACAACCTTTCTTAACACCTCTGTGTCTTCATCCCCATTGAAGAACAAAGACTCTTCTATGTGTTGGTCTTCAGGAGGATTCCTTGATGCATACCCAAATTGTCTGATAGCCAAGATTGGGTTGTAGTTAATTCCCCCTTTCCTGCCTATCAGAGGCACATTCGGGAAGTTTCCGCAACTGGTAATGATCTCTACTCCTTGCAACTGATGGTCAAACCAAACAATGTTATCAACAGTCAACCCCATTATCCGTTTAGACCACTTTAGAGAATCCCTCGTGTCCACAAACGCACCAGATTGAGGCAAATGTTTTAGAAACCAATAAGACAAAAGTGGAGTACAGCAGTTGACACAACCTCCTCTTATTTTCTCATTTTTGAAATGCACTGAGTGGTAGAAATCACCTAACAAAGTGGGAATGGGATTTTTCCGGATAAAAACCCTCACAGCGTGCATATCCACAAACTGAGGTTGATTAGGAAACTGAATAATACCATAGATACACAAGGCCAAGATAGAGTTATAGACCTTCCAATTCTTGGCGTTGGCAAATTCTTGAGCTTGGTCTACGAGAAATTCCAAGTGAAAACCTTTGACTCCACTCTTACTGGCAACATTTCCTTTCAGCACTGACTGTTCCATCTGTAGAGCCGTTGCAATTTCTTCCATGCTAGGGTGATCTCCAGAAAAGAAGGGCACATTTGATTTGACTAAAATACCCAAGATGAATGAAAGCTCCTCTAATGTAGGCATCAAGATGCACCCCGGAAAGACAAAACATCTTAGCGGCGGCTCATAAAACTGCAGTAGAGTGTGGAGGGCATCATGCTCATACTTTGTAATGTTACGGACCATTTTCTCCAATCTCCCATACTTCTTCTGGAAAGTGATAAGAACACCCGGGTCAGCCATGGCTATCATCTTGTGAAGTAGATCCAAGGTTGACTCTGGAAAATTGTAAGCAACATTGTTCTTTCTTTTAGCATCTGTCTCTGTCGAACCCATTGACTAGAATCAGAGGTAAAACAAGCACCTGGAAATGACAAACATGAATGTTATGTTATGATAATGCAATGCAAAAGGCATGGTATCAGTGCTCTGTGTCGGTGCTGGACTGTGTGCACGGTGTCTGTACAAGGCTGAGAATAATACTGCAGATAGAAACCCACTGACTGTAACAAGTTACATCATTTGTCTGTGAATATATCAGAGCATCACGGTATGTAGGAAGCATGGTCACCTACAAACCTGTAAACACCCGCCCATACTCACATGTAGGTACTAGAACAGCGGTTCCTCAGTTTCGGATTCTCGATTTGAGAAGCAATGGCACATTCAGCCCGTAGGATACAATGCTATCGCCAAACAAAGAGGTCGTCCACTAATTCCCCAAAAAATAAGGTCATCCTATAGCAAGTTCTCAGCGTTGGGTCCTCGGATCGAGAATGTGCAATGGGTTTGCCACATAATGTGGTCTGCCACTGTCACATCTCAGGAGGAGTGCCGCAACTGAGTCCTCGAGAATGGTCCCCAGAGTCGACAACTTCCTAGGTTAACACCCTGAAATGCACAAGACGCCCAAATCAGAACATCTCCCAAGAAAACCTCGTCTGGTTGTGGATTTCGTATAAACCATACATAACAAGATGCTACGTAGGCCACACTACCGTCCACTCTAATCCTATGTATGTGCTCAAGCCTGTGTAATGGGCTTATCTCTCAGAATACCCATCCCGCCAAACAGAAAAACCAGTACAGCACAGTCCAGTATAATAATGATATGGAAATGCTGAAAAATGCGGTGAATACAATAATATACAGTAAAGTAGTAAAACAGTAAACAACAATACAGTAAAACAGTAAATACAGCAAAAAGTAAACACCCAATGAAAGAAAACAGACAAGCGCTAGGATTGACTCGCTAAGGAAACCAGAGATTCTGGGTTCGATCCCCAGCAGAGTCGCCAGCTGTCGCTCCCGGAATTTTCATCCTAGTACAAACGCGAAAGTGGCGCGGAAACAGAGTCGCCAGCAATGTGTATTTATCCCAAGGGAGGGAAAGGAAACACCGCATAAACCTGAAGGAAGGGAAAGAGCATGGTCTTACAACCAAGAGAACTGGGTTCGGGAGTCGGTTACACGAGAGGAAGGTATTAGCACCCCCTCACGTCCATCGTACCCGATGGGATCCACGCTTGCTGCTTCAATCAAAGGGTGTAAGGAAAGGATACTGTAAAAGGAACTGCTAATTGGAGAACTGGAAAAGGAAATGAGAGAAAGAGAAACAAATGTAGGGAAAATAAAAGAAGTGCTCGAATGGGCCCTACCCCACTGCCTACGTATCTCATCGGGAACATGAGAATCAGAGCGACGTAGTTCCCCTCGCCTAGGGAAAGTTGTTTGTGCTATTTAGGGAACGACTGACGTTCTAGCTCAGGTGTTGCAGGCTCGCTGGTCCGAGTGCGTTACCATCTTGCAAGAGAACGAGGAGAAGCGCGTTCACACATTGGGAATGAGTAAGATGAGGAAAGAATTCCCGAAGGGAAGATGTTATTGTTTGTTTTTGTCTTTTAAGAAAGAAGTGTTTTGATTATTTTTGTGTTTTGTAACATGTATTGTATTTAAGTCCCTCATGTAGGATCGAATGCCTCGCATATCGACCCAAGACGAGACGCATGCTAAACATTCCAAGAAAATGAGAGAAGACCCCACACTTCCTTGTTCCCACATGAAAGGCCTAAATACAATAGGTGTTATGCCTTTATTAAGTGTTTTTCCTTTTGTTTGAAGATGAGAAGAAGAGACTCAAAAGAGGATCAAAGGTGAAAACTAATAGGAGACTAAGACACACCCTAGTGTTAGCATGCTTGGAGATCCTATGGTTAATGTGGTTCAACAAACCTAATTCTAAAAGAAAGAAGAAGAAGAGCAAAAGAAACAACTTACTTCCAAGATGGAAGTTAAGTTGATCTTAAAGAGGGATGAAGAAGAAGTTATTCAAAGGAAGCATGTAAATGCTTACCAAACATAAATTGAATTATTTAAAAGAGATAAGAGAATATAAGAGAAAGAAGTGTATGTGGAACTAAGTCCCCACACTTACTTACCTTGCACCTACATGAAAAAGTTAGCTCACAAAACTATTTACAAGTAAAGCAATAAGAAAAGGAATAACAATTGGTGCATAAACAAGCTAAAAGTTAAAGTATAAAGCTCCTAAGAGATGAAACTCAATTAAGATAAGAATCTATGCTCTAAGGGTATTCTCTAATGCTGAGATATCAAACACAAATGAGTTATGCACAAACAAAGCACTAATCATTAAAGAAGTGAATCATGGAAGAAATAGATGAAGAATGAGTGGATATGCAAGGTGATCATGCAATTATGCTTCAAATAATGTCCAAGTCAGAATGTGGATGACCTAAACATGTGCCTAAACATGATATACAAATGTCACATAAGGCAAGCAATCAAGTGTCTAAGCATTAGGAGTGATTAGGATGAGAATTGAGAAGTTGTGAACATGAATTTAATCATGGAAAGAAAACATTCATGGCATAAGTCAAACCTATGAAAGCTCAATATGAAACTCAAGTATCAAGGTCAGAGGTGATAGGACATGTTAGGATGAGGATAAGATTCACAAATCAATCACATTCAAATAATTACAAGCCATTTAGAAGCTAGAAGAAAAAAGAAACATGCATTTGGATGAAACATGTTCAAGTATGCAAAGTGAAACATAAATGGCACATGGAATGAATGCAATGCTTTAAAGTCAGAGGAATACATCATATGAGATGAAAATAGATAGTATGGCATGGTATAAGCAAACCAATTACAAGTCAAGTTGGAACTTAGATGCAAAAGAAAAAGGAAATAGGTCAAAAGGAAACATGTAATACAAGTATTGAACATGTACACAAAAAGACATCAACTTCAAACCAATGACCTATAATTTTAATCAACAGACCTATAATGATCTAAACATGGCTCAATAAGTCAAGAAGAATGATCCCATATAATGGCACAAGTGCCTTATCAAGCAAGTAACCAAACATGTCAAAGAAGTTCACAAAAAGGGACATCGAACAAGGGTCATCAAACAAATATCAAACATGATTTGAAAATCACCAAATTAGGTCTAAAGAGACCTCAACCATAGGCAAGTATCATACCAAAAGATTCAGAAAGTAAGGACCTCAAACAATCAAGCAATAATCACTTAGGATTCCACAAGATCATGCACAAAGAAATGGCTCAAAAATGATGCAAAGATGGTTTTAAAAATATAACAAAAATTCTTTTATATGTTTCAAAGTGTCCTTTAACATATGCAAAAATAATGAGGATCAAACTATGTACCAATGATGAGAAACAAAATCAACAAGATCAAGTGTGCATAAATAAACCACTTCAAAAAGAAATTCAAGCAACAATTTATTCAGAGGCAAAAAATAATAAAAAACAAAAAATAAAATTTGAAAAAATTTTATAAAACTATGAAGATGCTTCATGAATTTATTTGGCATTTTTAGATGTCATTTACTATTTTAAAAAATCAAAATCCAAACAATATAGAAAAGAAAATCAAAAGACAATAAGAAAAGGGAGGGGGTACAACGTGAGTAAAAAAACACGTTCAAAATAGGCATTGGGCTCAGAGTGGGGGTGCAAACATCAATTAGGGTCCAAGTCCATACGCGTGGTTATGTGTGATGAGTGTGCATGCAATCAACATACAGATGCAATCCTAATCACACATCTAAGTCATCCCACATCAATCATTAAAATATGCATATCTAACAATCCATGATGAAGGCACATGATAATTTCCTTATACGCACACACACACACACACAATCATCAGAATTCAAAAAAGAATAACACGTGAGACGCACATGACAATTTAATGCGTTGTCACACACACAACCATCAGATCAAATCAATGCACCATATCAAGTCAACTGATCACTAAGCATGCAAGATCAAAGGTCCACATTAGATGCACACAATAAGAAACGTGGAATGGAGAACACACAATCACAAAATAAACACAAAATTTTAAAGATGTGGCAACATGTTAACCACACGATGCACAAATCAAACGACCAAGATTCAAACTCACCAAAACCCTAGCAATTACAACCACCGGCCGGAGAAGGACCTCCGGTCATCTTCTCCGGCGAGCAACCACCACCTGCAAGTCTCAAAATCTCCAGAAATGCACAAACATGATATCAACATGAAGCTAAAACTATGCACATCATGAATCCAAGCTCACTTTTCACATAACAAGCACATACATAGAGAACAAAGGAGATTAAAATATGCCCTAGGTTTTGAAACTATGCCTCTAAGAGGCCTATCAACTAGCCGGATTGTCAAATGCTCCTATTGAGCTCATATCAACAAAAACAAGTTAAACAAGATGTAAATCGTGCCAGAAAGGTTTGAGAGATTCAAACATGAAAATGTTGGAAACTAGAGTTAAAAGAAAGCCAGAGAGCTGTGCTTCCTCCTTGAGCTTCAACTGGCCAAATAAAGGCTTGCAAATTCTGAAGAATAGAGACGGATATGGATCTGCAGTGTAGTTACTCCAACAATTCAATGCTACTTCAGGTTCAATGATGCTTGAGGATGAAGCTTGAAGATGAAGTTAGAGGAGAATGATGATGGATTCGGGTAAAATCAGAGAGAAAATGGAGAGAAATTGAGAGAGAAAGTGAGAAGAACTTTGAGGTGAATGTGGAAAAATGAAGCTGAAAAATGAATTTGCGAGTGAAGTTTCTATTTACATGTGCAGTTTAGAAGTTAACTCCACTGGTTAATTGAGTGAGTTAGGGTGAGTTAATATGGTTAACTGAGTCATCCCTAACTAACTGAGCCAAGTTAGTTAGGGCGAGTGAGGTGAGTGGAGCTATGGTGTGGAAGGTGTATGATGTTATGGTGGAGGTTGATGAAAGTGAATGGTGATGATGAGGTCACGGCTGCAACAGAAACTTGTCCAACAAGTTTTTATTTCTTTCCTCTTCCATGTATAATGAAGCATGTACGCATGGTGTATGTGAAATGTGTTTGGATTAATGAGGCAAAGAGACATAGGGTGTGGAATATGTGTGCCAGCTTTGAAATAACAACAACAACAACATTTATTTTTCTGGTTTCGTAGCAACAACATACTCAATGCATCAATGGATATTTGGAGATGAAATTCTCTCTCCTTAGTATATGATTTGATGAGTTCTTGAGGTCAATGGATTAAGGATGTGTAACGCTACAAGTTTAGTGTGAAAATTGGATTGAATTAAAGCTTGGAAAAGGTTGAAAAGTAACTTAGAACATCCAAGTTTGGAACTGCATCAAGGGCGAGGCACATGGTTAGTTGGCAAGGCAGCATGACATACAAAACTTCAGCATGAACACCTCAACTTTGGCCCCTCATAACCCCATCATAACTTGCTCAAATGAAGATTTGTCCAACATCAACATTGAAGAGGGCATGGAAAGGAACACCTTTCATGTTTGACATTTTTCCATTTGGAGCTTCTATCTTTGAGAAAAATGGGTTGACATTTGGCACACTAAGTGTTTGTCAAAATTATGGCCGGTGGGCTTGGTAACGCTTGGTCATGACTTGATTTTGGACCTATTTTCCTCAAACTTTGATCAACCATAACTCATTCAATTTTTATCCAATGGAAGAGTTCTTTATATGGATTTAAAGCTCAGAACATGAACTTTAATTGGCTCAACTTGGGCCTGAGGTTTGAAGCGTTTATCTTGGAGAAAAAGGGCCTCAAAGTAGGGTGCAAAATGGTCCAAACTTACTAATTTTGGCAACCCTAAAGTTTCCATTTTTGGCAGTTTTGTGATTTCTTGATTTTTCATTATTCCTCCATCATTTCTTGATCAAATTTTGTCCATTGAACATGTATAACATGAATTTCATGAATTTGACCTTAGAAAGTTAGGAGTTGACTTTTCTCACTGCACAGTTGACTTTTCCCCAATTTCCTGATTATCAAGCAACTGATCAATTGAGACCCTTCTGAAACCAATTGATGAGCAATTTTCCATCCATCCACACTTAAGAACATAAGGAATACCATGAAATCAAGTCTTGCCCAAAAAATAAAGATAAACTGATTTTAGGTCAAACCCTAATTTTGGCACCCTCTGGTCAAGAGGAAATAACACATCCTCCAAATCCAAATTCCTCTGAATATGATGTGTATTCTCTCAAACCATGATGAGATATGTCATTTGAAGATGATAAAAACTCCAAGAGCTTGCCCATTTGAGGGCCAGATTCCAATCTTGACTACTTTGTACAGGGGATGGTGCACTGCCCACTCTTATTGATGAATTTTCCTTCTTTCAATGATTTGTGAGACCAAGTAGGGATGACATATGACTTAAGGGACCCTTGGCTCTTATGAGAAACACTTGGCTCTTCTTCTTTAGATTTGGATGATCAACACCTTTGAGAAATAACTGATCACACACCCTTATGCAAGATGCAATGCTAAATGCTTGATGTTTTGTTTTTTCTATGCTTGAATGCAATGCAATGAAATGAAAGCTCATGCTAAATGATATGAAGAAATGAGAGGGCAAATTTTGGGGTATTACAATATGCCCTACCAAACGTATTGTTGGTATTATCTTGAAAATGAGAATCAAACTCTCAATTTTCTTATTACTCTATATAAAAAACTAAATCAACCCTATATATCTCCTCAAATGAAATGAAATTAACCTGAATAATTAAAAACAAGTTGCTATTAAATGTTGAAAGATATTTTTTTGTAAAGAAGATATTTTGATTATTTTAAAAATATTAAATTCTTGTTAGAATGAATGAAATGAATAATGAAGAAAAGCCAGTAAAGGCGGTCTCCTAAAGCAAAGGGTTGATTTAGTTTTTTATATAGGATTGAATTATTCATAAAGCACGTTTGGTAGGTGCATGTTTACTTGTTTAGGTATTGCTTAGATTTGAATCTTGATAGGTTTAGGACGAATTGCTCTAATGCTTGGTTACTTGTTTAAGTATGCTTGGTTACTTGTTTAAGTATGCTTGCTCTTGAGTATTTGGTCAAGTACTTGGGATATGTAGGTGTTTACCTCTAAAAAGGTACTAGTTATAAAATTATAGCTTATATCATTCAATAATATTAATTAGTTGTCATGTTATATATAGCTTATATCATTCAATGGATTATGGATTATGGATTTTTATATTTGTCATTTAATTTTTGTTTTTTTCTTTCTTACAGGTCAAATGGCTAGTAACTAGGAAGACACACACGAGACACATGATACAAATGAAGCTCAGAATGAAGCTTCGAATGTAGAAAGTGAAATAAAACGAGGAATAACTATTATGAAGTCAATTATCCGTGCTAAAGATAAAGGGATCAAATTTGATGTACATTGGAGTGATGAGAACCAACTAATTGAGCCTAACGGTTCAATGTTGTCTTTATACATTGGTTCACTTGTCCGTCAGCACATTCCAATTACCAGTGATAATTGGAGGAATCCATTGTTGCAAGCTGGTAAAGATAAGATATGGACTGAGACACAGGTACTTACCAAATATGATTGATGTTATTAGATTTTTGTTGACGATTAAGTCTTTAATTTACTTATACTGACACACTTTATGTTTATATGTGTATGTTTTTTTGTAGAGGTCCTTTAATTTTAATGAAAGCCGGAAAAAGTATTGTCTTCAATTGGCCGGAAAGAGACACAGAGGGTTTCGAGCCTTATTATCAAACAAATATCTTAAGGATGAGGAAAATTTTTTTGTAGAAGCAGAACTTCCACAGCTGTATGCGGACTTGATTACACCGGAAGAATGGGGCACTTTTGTAGCCAAACGGAAAACCGAAAAATTCAATGTAATGTTATCTTGACATGTCTATGAATTGTATTATATACTTATTGCATTAGTTTGTTCAGATATGACTTAAACTTGTTTATCTAGGATTTGAGTGCCATTAATCGCCAAAGAGCATCAAAACCCGCGTATCCATACAGAAAAGGGCGTTTGGGATATGCACGGTTACAACAAAAATTGGTAAGTATATATTAATGCTATGATTTTATTAATTGTATTATTGTGTTATAATTGATGAACTTATTATTTAACTAAATGTGTAGTTAGAAGAGACGAAAAGTGAAGAATCATCACTTCCGGAACATGTTTTGTGGAAGGAAGCTCGTGTGGGTAAGGATGGAGTTGTTAGGGAAGATGTTCAACATGTTTATGACGAATGTGTAAGTATAACATTATGTCTTTAAGTTAATAGAAATTTTATTAAAATATAATTAATTTTTAATCCCCACTAATAATTTTCGATATGTCAATGAATTTCAGGAGACTCTATCTAAATCCTTAACCACAGGTGAGGAGGATTGCAGAAGCATTCTTAGTCGAGTACTAAATGTTCCTGAGTATTCCGGCCGGGTGAGAGGTAAAGGATTTGGTGTGACTCCATCTTCCTTGTATTAGCAACCAAAGAGAAAAAATCCCAGCAACCAAGAAGTCATGCAATCATTGGAGGAACTAAAAGCGCAAGTCCGTGAATTGCAAAAGGATAAAGAGAGATATGAGGCGGAAAAGCGCGGTTCCGGGTTGAAAGATACTAGTGACAAAGCTAGTATCAATTGTCAAAATAAAATTCCCGAGGTAATTAGCACATATTTATTTTATTTAAATTAACACATTTATTTTAATTGACCTTTATACACATTAACAGTTACATATTTCTTATTGCTTCAAGGCATTTCATCTTGTCAGCTGTATTTGTCGTTACCGACTTATCGCATGGTTGGCAAGGGAAAAGTGCATAACAAAGTGGGAGAGTTACTTCACCATAAACCGCTCCCTCATGGATATCTGAAAGTGCCGGTTGATATCGCTTTAGATACGGATGCGGTACTACCTATGCCTGACTCGGTTTCAGAGGTTACATTGCTGCGAGATGCAATAGGTTCGTTTGTTGCATGGCCGTTAGACCTCATTTCCATAGATGATGAGGTATGTTGAAAACCATTACGAATCTCCTAGTATTCAAATGTCAATTCTGAACCATTATGAAAATCATTCTGAACCATTACATACATTTTTTTTTACATGGTAATGTTAGACTCCTACAAAACCCGCAGCTAAGGATAAAGGGGTTTTGCGGCAAAACGAGTCTGTTTCATCACAAAGAGAGGTACATTTTAAGTGTTATTCTATTATCCGAATTCAAAAGTTTCATGATTTTCTACTTTACCTAACTAATATGATTGTTAGGTTCCTGCTCAAGCTTCACAACAGGCCAGCAAGAAAAAAGCTCCTAATAGGACCGTGCAGGCAAAAAGAGCTCCTCCTCGCTTTCAGTCGTGTCTTGAAACACTTGTAGCAACATCAGATGTGATGGATGGTGTTATTCGTCAAATAGACATGGACGAAGGTGTTTTTGGTTTTCCTCATTCTGAGATAATCGGAAGAGAGGACATGGAGCAGATTTTCAAGCATCTTGAATTAGGCATCGGTGTTATGCATTCATACATCTGGTACTCCGATCAATCTATTATTAATTTAGTTGAACATTTTATTTACACATTTCAATGAAAATAGTCTAATGTTTGTTATGTTTTTATTTAAGGTGCTTGTATGAAAAATTGATGCGCGGGACGCAATTGTCAAACAGATTCCGTTTCTTGTCTTGCACCTGTGTCAATGCACCGACAATTGGTATGAATCCACTTTCAGTAAGAGACCACTTAATTGAGAGATTTATGGCCAGCAAGACAGAAAGTTTGTTTCTTTTACCGTATAATACTGGAAACGGGTAAGATTTTCATTCTAATTTCATTCTAATCTTTGTATCTTTTGCGTAGAAATTATCCATCTAAACTTTTGTTATATTTTACAGTGGACACTGGTTGTTGGTTGCCATTAATCCTACAAGAGAAGTGGTCTATTATCTGAATTCATTGGATCATGATTGGTCAACATATGAGAGTATGAAGGATGTGGTTGATATGTAAGTGAGATTGTTCGAAATATTCGTGTGTATTTGTATATTTAATTATTTCTGTGAGATTGTTCTAAATTTACGTTTTTCTTTTATAGAGCAATACTAGTATACCGAGCACAAAGAGAAGCTCGAGTAGCACGGGCTAAAGCAAACAGCGTTACATGGGTCAAAGTGGAGGTATATTAATTTTCACAATGTTGATTATTAGTGATGCTACTTGATAACACAAAACAACTATATATTAATTCTTATTTGTTTGTCTACGTGTAGTGTCCTCGTCATCGTAATGGCATAGACTGCGGGTATTTCGTTTTGAGGTTTATGAGAGAAATCCTTCAAATGGATCGATTAGAGATTCCTATCATGGTATGCATGGATTTATAACTTAGGATTTATTTTAATATTTATCGGATATGTCATATAATTTATTATTTTAAACTAAATAATGCATATTTTGTTTTGTTATGTAGTACTTTGATGAATACGCGTGTTCTCATTACATGAAGGATAAATTGCAAGAAATTAAGGAGGAATTGTGCGAATACCTTATTGGAAAAAGAATCATATAAGGTATAGGATTATGGGATTATGTGAATGTATAGTTTTGTGAATGGTTTATTTTATGGGATTGTATAGTTTCGTGAAGGGTTTATGTTATTTATGTGATTTTGGATTGTAATTGTATAGTTTTGTGAATGGTTAATGTAAATGACTTGAATTATAATGGAAATGGTTTATGTGGTTTATGTGATTTATGGGATTAGTGGAAATGGTTAATGAATCATACTAGAAATTGTTAATGGAAATGTGAATTATACAAGTTTATTGAAATGGCTTGAATTATACAGGTTTCTGCATAAAAAAACGGTTAAAATGAGATTTTTAAAAAAATTCATTAAAATTATACGTATAGAAAAGACAACGCTTTTTAGAAAAAGCGTTGCCTATAGTTCACAAAAGAAAGCGCTTTTTCTATAAAGCGCTCTCTAAAGGTATAGAAAAAAATTCATTAAAATTATAGGTATACATTAGAGAGTGCTTTAAAAAGCGCTGTCTAAAGGGGGACAAAAGAAAGCGCCTTTTCCTGTAAAAGCGCTCTCTAAAGGTATATAAAAAAATTCATTAAAATTTTATACGTATACATTAGATAGCGCTTTCAAAAGCGTTGTCTAAAGGCCCACTTTAGAGAGCGCTTTTAAAGGAAAAAGCGCTGCTAAAGGCCTACTTTAGAAAGCGCTTTTAAAGGTAAAGTGCTGCCTAAAGTAGGCCTTTATCAGCGTTTTTTCATAAAAAAAAAAGCGCTGTCTTTACCTACAACAACGGCACCTTAGGCAGCTGTTCGCCGGCGCGAACAACCGCTGGCCTTCCGTCGTAGGTTCGCTCGCGGGATCGGCCACACAAATCCCAGAACAAGGAATTGGAAGTGTACGTTTATGTTGCGTTTGAGTTTCTCGGTTTTTTAGTGCAAGTTGTCACTCTGAAGTGACCTTGGTGACGCAAAGAGTTTCCTAACGATCACGAGTTTGGATACAAAGCGAAGAAACAAAGAAAAGAAAGGCTGAGCAAAAACAAAAGGGCAATAATTTAAATTAGATGCTGAAAGTAAATTGCATTAAGTAAATTTGGACGCAGTTGTACATTTTCGCGGGAGTGAACTCGTTTCTCTCTAAGCTTGGTACTTTGAGTGTTTTCCCTTTACAATGTGAAAAAATGTGACCCTTGAAAATGAAAAGTACAGTGCCTTATATAGGCCTAGAATGTAACTGTCTGTCTACCCAAATGTCTTCTGAAGCTGAAACGTGGCACCCCACTTTCTTTTCAACTTCCAATAGTCTTGGAAGTTTCAAACTTTTCCCGCCTAATCATTTATCCTTGAAGTTGGGATCAACTCTTCGCTTTATTTTCTTCCGACGCCGAGGCTTGTCATCGTCTCTCGACGCGCCTCTCTGCTGGTGTCGAATCGACACCTGGATGTGCCTTTTGTGCCGACGCGTTATGGGAATCCTTATTTCCCACCTATGGTCAAAATCCCGTGTCAACAAATTTCCCCCCAAAAGGCCAGTTTCGATTGAATACTGTGTCGATGGAGAAATCTGGCTTTTTTGGTTTCTTGCAGGATTTCGACGGCTTTTCCTCCGACGTACTTGCCCAATGTTTTGTCTTTTCTCACAACACGTGGCAAGCGCCGTCTGACATGATGATGGTAATCTCATCCCACGATTTCCAAGAAAAACGCCATGATGGCTAGACTCGTCCATGTTATGGGCCTCGAAACCAAACCCCACTTACTTTCAGAAGTTGAAAAGTTTTGATCTTTCACCTTTCTGCATGCGCCCTATAAATAGACTTTCTCAGGAAACCTTGCCATTTTCCATAACTCCTTCTTCACAAACCTGCTATTCGCTCTGAGACCTAAACTTTGATTTCCTCTTCCTAAAGCATTTGTCGCCTCAGAGCACCCTTTGTATTTCTTTCTCCCCAATGGCTTCATCAAATACCATTACAACTCCCATTCCTCAAACCACTGGTAACAATCTGGTTACGTACGTACTCTCTGAAACGGAAACACTCCATCCTCTTCCTCAACCATCCTCCGCCGACGAGACAGTGGTGGCCAACTGGTGCCGCGAAATGGTTATCCCATTCGCGGTGGAGAACAAGCTCTGTGGTTTCCACGGCCCCCTTCCGGATAACAAACCTAATCCACAAGAACTCCAGAAGTTCTTTCCTTGCTTCGATCAAACGATCCCACCTGCTTTCGAGAAAGGTGGCACCTTAGACCTCAAATACATGGCCCCCAAATCTCGAGTTTTCAGATCCATGCCTACTCCAGGCAACAAAGACTACCTTGCCTGGCTTGACAGAGTCGAAGGGCAACTTCAAAGGTAATGGAAGGAATACAGTATTTTCGACGCCATCCAACTCTCCAGAACCGCTCACAGGGTCAACCCTGGTTTGCTGCTGGTGTCGATGTACTTTTGGGAAGGATCGACAAATACGTTCCATCTTCCTTGTGGTATGTTCACACCAACACTTTTCGACATGGCGGCCATCACTGGCCTTTCACCAGTAGGCGAGACTTTTGCCCGACATTGGAGACGGATAACGCCTTCGACTTCGAGCGTGCGAGCTTCCAAAACTACATCGAAGACCATCACGACAAACGCTCTAAAGAAGTCTCTGATGAGGAGCATATTGCCTTCCTGACCTTATGGCTGTCGTATTATATGTTTTGCCCTGGCTCCTTGCAAATAGCCAAAAGTTTCATCAGTTTGGCCATTCAGATCCACGAAGGTCGACAGATATCTCTGGCCAAACTTCTGTTGGCCTCCCTCTACCATTCTCTTGGCCTGTCGGCTATGAGGCTGAAACTCCTCCACCAAACCACTAAAGCTTTAAACATCTCGGGGCCTATGTGGTTGTTGCAGCATTGGCTCAACACCACTTTTGAGCACAAATTGGGATATCCAGCCTCTGCGACGATAGAGCGTCTAAAAAAAGAACGTTCTGTCGAGGTAATGCGACTTGCCCTGATGACCACCCAAGAAGCTCCAAGACAGGCCCTCTTTACGAGGTATCTCAGTATGTTCGTGGAAACCACCTCTTTCGTCCCTGACATGGCTCTATTTGTGGAGCGTAAGTTTGGTCCCGACTGGTTCAGAAACCCGTTTCCTGGAGTCTCACCTAAAGCTGCTGCGCAGTCGAATGCTATATGGCGGGCGTTTCTTACTTCCACCATGATCTCTTTCCGCATCGAAATGGGAAATAATGGCTATGGTTTCATGAACTACTGTCCAAATTTGGTGGCCCGACAATTTGGCCTGAGCCAGATGTTGCTAAAGCCCTTAGTGAGGCACCCTGAGGATATAGTACGGTCCGACCGACGCTTGACTCAAGTAGGTCATAGGGCTTGTATGAGGTTCGTCAGAGCCTCTCAACACTTGGAGCTGCCGGTTTTTTCCTTCCATCCTTCTTTTTTCACCACTCAAGAATTTGATGCTTGGTGGTTAGAGTATCAAACTCAAACCTTCACTCCAAATCTTTTCTTAGCGAACGTGGTCGACACTTTTGCCTCCATGGCTGGTGGCATCCCTAAACCATCGACTACGGCCCTTGTCATAGATGTTGACCCTGCAGAAGATCCTTCGACAAAGGTAGACCCTGGACTTTTGATTTCGTTTGCCCATAGGTCTGAACTAAATAGTTTCAGCTTTGTTTTCAGGAGCGCAAACGAGAAACGACTGCTGCGTCGACTTCCACTAGACCTGCCAAAAAACCCAGGACCAACCCTCTACAGGTATTTTTTATTTTCCTGTCCTACGTCCTTGTCTTTCCTTTGTTCTGACATTATTTCTGCGCAGGCTTCTGAGAAAGTACCTTCTCTAGAAAGGACTGAATCGAATGAGAGCACTCACTCTCGAGTCTTTACCGCAGCAGCTCCAGCGTCTCCTCCATCCACCCCTTTGGTGAGGAAGAAAAAAGCTTTAACGCGGAGGATACCTTCAAAAATCGGCGTTTCGACAGTGGCCCCAGTCGTCCCAAGAAATCTCGAAGACGTTTTCGAACCAATTCCTTATGTCGCCCTTCCCAAGATAACAACTCATCCTGTGCAGGTACTTCCACTTTCACTTGTGTCCTAGATGACCTTGGGGTGACGAAGCTCACTGGCATTTTGTTTTTTGCAGGAAAATGTGGTTACTTTGACCACTGTAGGTGACAGCGATACTGAATCGGCCGCAGACACCACTACTGTTGGCGTCGCCATTACGCAAAGTCCTCAAAAAACTGATGAATTCCACACACTCATGCCCGAGGAAAACTTGGCGAAGACGCCTCCTGCTCCAAATGACAGAATTGAGCATAATGATGTATCTCCTGGGGCGACTATCAATCCTTCGCCCGCCGTTACCACTACTGACGTCGGTGAGAAACTCCAAATCCCTGAACACCACCCAGAGAGGGCTTCACCTGCCGTCGAGGAATCTCTTACTTCGGAGGCACTTTAGCAGCCAAGGCAACAGATCCAGCAGCGACTCTGAAAGTGCTACACAAACTTCGCCAGGCAGCCAAAGAGATTCAACCCACCAGTTCGACCGCAATCCCAACTCCAAAAGTGGATGCTTTCTTCAATCTCAAACTTCAACAGTTTGCGGTTTTATCTTTTTGAAGAACAGTTTCTGGCGGCCGTCGCTGAGGAATACGACATAGCCAATGACGTCTTCAACCTTCTGAATGAACTTTCTGAATTCCAGCTCCCTGCCCCCATGGCCACATACCTGATCGAGTTTGAAGCCTTCTTTACTCAACTGGCCAAAGATCTTGCTATGCATCATCAGGCCGATGTCCAAATTCGGTTCCGCCACAACGACATGAAACGTGAGTGGCACCTAAGCTCAGTCTGTGAACAAAAACTTGGGGACTATGAAACCAAAAAACAAGAGCACTCCAATAAACGCCAGGCTTTCGACCAACAGATATCTGAATATTAAGCCCAGATAACGGAGCTGACAAAAAAGATTGTTGAGGTCGAACACCAAAAAGCCTCCTTAGACTCCGCTGAGCCCCTGCCTTCTCAAGAAACCATCGACCACGAGGTAGCTCAAGGACTTGTTCACGTCGAAGCGGCTATGAAGATCAAAGACGCTATTAGCCGCATGCAGCGACAAAAGGTTCTTCTTGAGAGCAAGATAGTTCATGAGAAGATCCTCTTTGACGATTTTAAGGCTAGATTTCCTGAGTTTCCTTAGTTTGTATGTTGATGTAACATAACATACCATATTTTGTAAGCCATTTTTGGCCCCTCAGCCTAATATGGCTTTGAATAAATGAAAACTATATTTTGATGTGAACCTCTTGTAGCATAGGTCTATATTTTTTCAAATATTTCCCATTTACTCTTAAGATTCGCTGGTCTACTCCCAACTCCTATACTTCGTATGCGTTGTTACTAAACACTCGTGTCACCTGAAATGATCCCTCCTAGTTGGGCGACCATTTTCCCATCGTTCGGTCTCGTCGATCCATGGGTAACACCGCTTTCCACATATAGTCGTTTGTAGCAAAGGTCTTCCCTTGGACTTTCTTGTTGTATGCCCTGGCGACTCGGGCCTTCTGGCGCAACAACACATTTAAAGCTACCATTCTCTCCTCGTCTAAGTCCACGAGTTCGTCCAACATCATTTCCCAATACTTTTCCGACGGAATCTCATATTGTCGTTGCACTCTAACGGATTGCAAGCATACTTTCGCTGGTAGCACGGCGTCGTGCCCGTAGGTTAGACGGAATGAAGTAGAGTTGGTTGACTCTTTGGGTGATGATAACACTTGACTCAACGTCTTGCGCCAGTTCTTTGGCTTTTTCGCAACGTGCTTCTTGATTAACCCAATTATTATCTTGTTTGCTGCTTCGACCTGACCATTCGCCTGAGCATAGTATGGCGTCGAAGTCCAACTTGAAACATGTTTCTGCCGCAAACTCTTGCATCTTCTGCTCCACAAACACAGAGCCTTGATCTGTCGTGATTGTCTCAGGTATCCCAAACCTATACAAGATATGATTCTGGATGAAGTCTATCACGACCTCTTGGTCCACCTTCACCAGAGGCACATCCTCTATCCATTTCGTGAAATAGTCTATTCCCACGAGGATGAATCTTTGCTGCTTCGACGAAACTGGACGAATCTCTCCTATTACATCCAAAGCCCATCCTCGAAATGGCCATGGTTTGACAATCACATGTAATTCGCTGGCTGGAATATGCTGGATGTTTGCGTGCTTCTGGCAATCCTGGCATCCTTTCGCGAAATCTATGCAATCCTTGAGCATGCTGGGCCAGTAGAGACCTTGTCGAAACAAAAGCCATTTCATTTTTTGGCCAACCTGGTGAGCTCCACAAGCCCCACTATGAACCTCAGAAATTGCCAAATAGGCATCAGTATCTCCTAAGCATTTGAGCAACACCCCCTCTGGAGTTTTCTTCAATAACTCATTGCCTACTAGGACATAACTCATTGCTCTGTACTTAGTCTTTCAATCGGTGCTGCCCAACGGGTTTTCCAGATACTCCATAATTGACCTTCGCCAATCTGTTGGTGACATATCGTTAACGAAAACCTCACAACTTTCTAAACCTTCGACCAAGCTCATCGAAACTTTGGATATCGACCAACTTGATGGTGCGTGTACGTTCGACACCATCTTTTTCCTAGTTTAGATGAAGCCTTTCAACTTACCTTCTGACACTTTATAACCAGAGGTAATTTGTGCTAGTTCATTAGCTTTATGGTTTTCCATCCTTGGCACATGCGAGATGTTGACAATTTTGAAATGTTCCAACAAACGCTTCGCCAACGAGAAGTAACTTAAAAGATGATCCTTTACGCACTTGTACTCCCTTGTGATTTATTTAATCACCAATTCTGAGTCTCCTTTTATCTCGACCTCTTTGGCTCCCAAGTCTTTGAGTATCATAAGACCAATGATTAAGGCTTCGTACTCTGCCTCGTTATTTGAGCATTTTCCATCAACTTTGCATTTAAAGGTCGTTGGGATACCCTGTGGGGATATTATTAGGATTCCAACACCTGCCCCGTTTTTATAGCTTGACCCATCAAAATATAATTTCCACGGGGCGACGTCGATGCTATGTATCGACGTTTCGACTACAGCGTGGTCGACAATAAAGTCTGCCACTATTTGACCCTTCATCGCCCTCAAAGGGACGTATGTCAGGGAGAACTTAGTTAACGCTAGTGCCCATTTCCCCATTCGACTATGCAAAATAGGTTTGGACAACATATGCTTAATGACATCAAAATGCGACGAAACATAAACATTAACTAGTTTGATATATTGCTTTAATTTCATACATGAGAAGTACAAACATAGGCACAACTTTTCAATCATAGTGTACCTAGTTTCAGCATCTATCAATATCCTACTAAGGTAATAGATGGTGTAATACCCCAAAATTTGCTCTCCTTTTTTGGCATCATAGCATGGCATTATCATTTATCATATCATATCCATCTCATTAGCATTGCATTGCATTTAACATAGAAAAATGAAGCATGGCATCCTTCTTACCATCAGGGCATGTGATCAGGTGGAAGGTGGACAATCAAGGGATCATTCAAAGCACAAAAAGGTCAATCAAGTTGGCTCTAGGCAAGCCAGGAGGTCTCTCATGTCTCATACTATCTCAATTGATCTTCCACAACCTCAAGGAAGTGAGATTCAATGGGAGATTGAAGCACTACATCTTTCACTATACAAGAGGTTTAAAAATTGAAGGAAAACCCTCAAAAGAGATAGCTCATTGATTCAAAATCATTCTCAAGTGGCATTTCTCATCATCCTTTAAGAGGATACACAACATACTCTGAGGAATTTGAAATTGAAGACTGCACATTTTTCTCCTAGGAGGTGGGCACCAAAACTAGGGTTTCCCATTAAATCAGGGAATCTTTGATTTTTTGAACAAAACTTGATGTCATGGTATTCCATATGTCCTTAAATGTATGTGTGTGGAAGATTGCATCTCAATTGGTTTTAGAAGTGGTTCAATTGGAAGAAAGATCAAGAATCAGAGAAATTGGGGCAAAGTCAAATAATCAGAGGAAAAAGTCAACTCTTGACTTTTTGAGGCCAAAATCATGAAATTCATGTTACATATGTCCAATGTACAAAATTTGATCAAGAAACTCCAAAGGAATCATGAAAAAATCAAGATTTGGAAAGTTGCCATTTTTGGATGAAGTAGGGTTACTAAAAATAGCAAGTTTTGGCCATTTTGCATCAGAATTGGAACCAAGGCCATTCAAAATTGAAGCACCAAATGAAAATTCCACTCTGCCTCAATGAAAGGCCTTGCTTTGAGCTTCAAATCCATGGGTAGAACATCTCCATTGGATAAAAATTGAGTGAGATATGATTGACCAAAGTTTGAGCAAAGTAGGTTCAAAACTAGGTCATGACCAAGGATTTTCAAGTCACGCGCATGTCGTTTTCACAAACACATGGTGGGCCAGATGTTTTGACTTATTACTCATGGTTAGAGGCCTCAAGTGAAAAATCTTTCAACATGGAATTTGTTCATCTATGTGAGATCTTCAAGATTGATGTTCATGGTTTTTTTATTTGATCAAAGGATGAGAAGTTGTAATGGCTCAAAGTATGGGCTATGCAACTGAAATTTGACTAGGTCACAACCAAGTCATGCCACACATGCGCGCATTCTGCAGCATTGTAAGCCTGTCTTGAGTTCCTATGTTTGAAGCTCATTTTCAATATGTTGCAAGTCTCATTTTCACTTCTTTTCAACATCAAAGTTGTTGTACCATGTACACACTTTGAAATGGTACCAAGATCACTCATGTCCATGGCTTGAAGAGAGAGATATCCATGCGCAAACTTCACCATTTCCAACTGAGGAATCACATCAGAGTTAGCAGTTTGGTTCAGACATTCATCAAACAATCCATGAACTTTATTTCCACATTTGGTCAAGCACATATCACCTACACAATGTTTAACATCACGTGCCTTGCATGAAAATAGAGAGAACAACTTGTTGAGCAAGTTTCTGCCACAACAACCTTACCATTCCAAGCTTCACTTTTCATTCCACCATAACTGTCGTGAACATTCCCACACCACACCACAACCATCAATGACTCGCCCCTAACTAACTTAACTCAGTTAGTTAGGGTGGACTCAGTTAACTACCTTGACTCACCCTAACTCAACTCATTAAACCGTGGTAAGCTCACACTATAAAAGAAATCACACACTCCATTTTCATTTTTCAGTTTTGGACAACCACATTTCTCTCCAAGAACACCTCAAACTCTCTCTACTTTCTCTCTGATTCCACACGATTTCAACACTCTTCTTCCACTTTTCATCTGCATTATCATTGTTTGGCATTGTTGAATCAAGAGCAACAAGAACAACTCCATTTCTGCAAGTTCAGCACCATTGCAAGCTTCAACATCCTTCATCTATTTACGAATCCATAGCATTTATTTTGCTAAGTTTGAAGATCTAGAAGCTCAGCATATCAAGCTTTCCTCTGGTTTTTCTCAACATCTCCAATTGCTCCACATTTTCAGGTTTCATCATGCACTCTTCTTCATTCGATTCTCTTTAGTTTTGATTTATTTTTGCTGTCTTAAGCTTGATAGAAGCTCTGCTTACTCCGGCTAGTTGATAGAGCTTCTTAGAAGCCTAGATCCAAACTTAGGGCTTGCTTTAACCTCCTCTGTTTTCTCTGTGTGTGATTGTTATGTGGAAAATGATGTTAGATTCACGATGTGCATAGCGTAAGCTTCATTTTGATACCACATTTGTGCATTTTGGTGAGGATCGAGGTTGCAGACGGTGGAGGTGTGACCGGAGAAGGTGACCGGAGGTCATCTCCGGCCGGTGATCTTGGATGCTAGGGTTTTGGTGTGTTTTAATCGTGTCCGTTGATTTTTCATCATCGTGTGGCCACAGTGGTGCCAGCGCATTAAAATGAGCATGCCTTGCACGTGTTTTATTTTTTTATCAGAGTGACATGCGTGTGGTGTAGTGCATGGTATGGAGTGTGGTCCTTCACGTGTGTGCCTTGGATTTAATTACTTTGACTTTTGTGTTGACCTGACTTGAATCAATGGTGATGATTGATTGACTATTGTTGACTGAAGTGCATGGTTGTTAGAGTGTTCTGCGCGCTTAGTGGACTTAGCCAGAATGCTGTCCACACCCCCAATTTTGAGGCCCATATGATTTTGAACTGTCCAATTGCTATGTTCATACCCCCCTGCATTTTGCATTTAATTTTCATTTTTATTTCTTTCTACACGTTTGATTTCTAATTTTTAAAAATACCAAAACATATTGGAAAATTCTACAAAAATTCATGTGTATTCTTAAAACATTTAGGAAATTTTCTATGATTTTATTTTCTGATTTTATGACCATTTTGCCCCTGTTCCATTATTTCTTTTGAATTTCCATTTGTATGCATACTTAATGTGACATATGATTTTGTGCATTTTTGTTCTTGATCATAAAAAATGATTTTGATGCCTTTCTTTTTGCATTGTGGTCACAATATGTTGAGGTATGTTTGAGATTTATGAGATGATTTTTAAGTCTTTTTTGGATGACTTTTGATGTGTTGCTTTGAGCATGAATGCATGAAACTTCCATGAGACTTTGACCTAATTGTTGAGTGACTTTGGTTCTGATTCATTGCTTGTGGACTTGATATGTTAATGGCATGTGTTTAAGGTGTTTGATTGGTGAAAGTCATAATTTTTGAAGCATGTTTGCTATTTGTTTGAAGCATGAAGTTTAACTTGTTCATTTTGTGAATGCATGCCTCATGTTTGGTTTGCTTGATCATGAAGGCACTTGTGCCATGAGTTGTGGTTTTGTTTGAGGATGTATAGCATGTTAATTGACTTCTGATTGTGACATTTGGGTTTCATCTTTGCATGTTTGATGTTTATCTTGCACCTTAAGTCACTTGTTTCACAAGTATGAACCACATTCACATCACTTCACCTTTTCTTCTTTGCTTCTTGTTGGATTGAGATTTTGTTTGCATGATTTGGTATGCTCATTTAGGACAACATTAGGTTGTGTAAATATGAGTTACATTCTGACTTGGAAGCATGTATAGCATTCAATCTCATTTTACTTTGTTTGTCAACTTGTTTGAATTTGATTTGTTCATTATATTTTCTTACTTTACTTGTAAGTGATTGTGCTAACCATGTAGGGGCTTTGGTAAGTTTCAATTGAGTGTGGATAAGGAATCCACATTCAACTTCTATCCTTTCTCTTTTACAATTCCATTTTGTGTTTTGCTAAGCACTTATGTGCTTTCTTTTAATAACTCATTACTTTCCCTTTTTGAATTACAATTCATCTTCTACTTTAGAAGTGAATTGTTTAATTCATTCTTTCTTTAGACTTTAGGTTGAAACCTCACAAACCTTAGAATCACGCCCTTAACTAATCAATTAGGATGGAGTCTTAGTCCATATAGATTTTTACCTTTATCCTCTCTTGAGTCTCTTTTCTCATCTCAAAGAAAATTCAAAATATATAATAAAGGTGGGCATTTATTGCATTTAGGCCTTTCATATAAAGAAAAGGTTATAAGGGGTCTTCTCTTATAATCTTAAGATGTGTAGCATATGGCCCATCTTAGGTCAATGTGTTACATATTTGATCTTGTATGAGGGACTTAAATGCAATATTTGTTGAAGGTGCAAATAATAAAAAAAACTTCTTCATTTCTTAATTAACCAAAACACTTAATAAACACAAGTATGCTAGTGTGTTTGAACCTTGACAATTGGAGCTAAGTGTGGGGGTCTTCTTCACTCTTAGTGTGCTTTCTTACCCATTCCATCTTGGAATGTGAGAATGTACACATTCCGATGACTAAGATTTGGATACACTGTCGTATGCAAACAAATCCAAAACACTTCCTTCTAAAAGACAAGAAACAAACAATAACGTCTTTCCTTCGGGAATTCTTTTCTCACCTCATTCACTCTTAGCGTACGAACGCGCTTCTACTCGTTCTCTTGCAAGATGGTAACGCACTCGGACCAGCGAGCCTGCAACACCTGAGCTAGAACGTAAGCCGTTCTCTAAAAACACAGACAATCCATCCCTAGTGAGGGGAACTACGTCGCTCTGATTCTCATGCTCCCGATGAGATACGTAGGCAGTGGGGTAGGGCCCATGCGAGCACTTCTTTTATTTTCCCTACATTTGTTTCTCTTTCTCCTTTCCTCTTTCGGTTCTTTCTCAGTATTCCTTTCTTTACACCCTTTGATCGAGACAAGCAAGCGTGGATCCCATCGGGTACGATGGACGTGAGGGGGTGCTAATACCTTCCTCTCGCGTAACCGACTCCCTTACCCACTTCTCTTGGTCGCAAGACCATGCTTTTCCTTTCTCTCAGGTTTACGCGGTGTTTCCCTTCCCTCTCTTGGGATAAATACACATTGCTGGCGACTCTATTTCGGTGCCACTTTCGCGTTTGTACTAGGATGAAAATCCCGGGAGCGACAGCTGGCGACTCTGCTGGGGACAGGTTGACCTATTGCTGGTCCATCCCTAAGCGAGTCAATCCTAGCGCTTGTCTGTTTTTCTTTCATTGGGTGTTTACTGTTGTGTTGTATTTACTGTTTTATTGTATGGTTATTTACTGCTTTACTGTACATTACTGTATTTACCGTATTTTAGCATTTTCATTTCATATGATATATTATGCTATACTGGACTGTGCTATCTTCTGTTTGGCGGGATGGGATTTCTGAGAGATAAGCCCATTACACAGGCTTGAGTATACACTTAGAATTAGAGTGGAGAGTAGTGGGACCTACGTGCCGTTTGGAGTGCGTCGGGTGTTCACGAAATTCACAGCTAGACGAGGCTATCTTGGGACACGTCGTGGCATGCGCATCTTGCGTATTCCAGGATGTAGATCTAGAGAGCTGTCGACTCTAGTGACCGATCATGAGGACCTTAGTGGAAATATCCCTTTTTAGTGGTGACAATGGCAGACCACATTCTGTGGCAAACCCATTCGCACCCGAGGGCCCACTTTGGAACTTGCATAGGATGACTTTTATTTTCTAAGGGGAGTCAGTGGACGACCTCTTTGATTGGCATAGCATTGTATCCTACGGGCTGAATGTGCTATTGCTTCTCAAACCTCCGAAGCTGACAAGCCTTATTTTCTAAGAACCACATGTGAGTATGGGCGGGATGTTTACAGGTTTGCAGGAAACCCAGCCTCCTACCTACCTTACTCGTGATTCTATGATGATTTCAGACATTGTATCCTATGACAGTGATTTAAGTGTTCATCTCAGATATTGCCAGATTCAGTACAGAGACACAGTGCACACAGTTCAATACAGACACCGACACTTGATTACCTGATCACATGCCCTCTTGCATTGCATTATCATATCATAACAGTTATGTTTGTCATTTTCAGGTGCATAATACATTTCTGATTCCAATCCATGGGTTCAACAGAGATCGTCGCCGAGAGAAAGAACAATGTGTCTTACAAGTTTCCAGATCCTGTCTTGGATTCATTGCTCAAAGTTATAGATATGGCTGGTCCGGGTATTCTTGATAGGTTTCAGAAGAGCTACGGGAATTTGGTTGGGATGGTCCGTACAATCACCAAGTATGAGCATGATGCTTTACACACTCTGCTGCAGTTCTACGAGCCTTCGTTGAGGTGCTTTCTTCTTTCAGATTACATTTTGATGCCAACACTGGAAGAATTCTCATTTATTTTGGGAATTCCGATCACGTCGGCAACACCATTCTTCTCTGGTAGTTCTCCCAGCGTAAAAGAAATTGCTGCTGCTTTACAAATGGATCAGACATTGATAAAGAGTGGTGTGAGCAGTAAAAATGGAGTTAGCGGATTTCATTTAGAATTTCTGGCTGGACAGGCCCAAGAGGCTGCAAGTGCTAAAAATTGGACGGTTTACAATTCCATTCTGGCTCTCTGCATATATGGCCTAGTTTTCTTTCCCAATCAGCAAGACTTTGTGGATATGCAAGCAACGAGAGTTTTTGTCCTTAAAAATCCAGTCCCTACTTTGTTAGGAGATTTTTATCATTCCGTGCATTACAAGAATGAGAAAAGGAGGGGAGGATCTGTTAGTTGTTGCACTCCACTGCTGAGTCATTGGTTTTTCAAACATTTGCCTCAGACAGGTGCCTTTGTGGAAACCAAAGATGTGGCAAAATGGTCTAAACGATTGATGAGTTTAACTGCTGATAACATTGTATGGTTTGATCACCGGTTGTTGAGAATAGAGCTTGTCACAAGATGCGGAAATTTTCCAAATGTGCCTTTGATTGGCAGAAAAGGAGGGATTAATTATAATCCAGTTTTGGCCATCCGACAGTTTGGGTATGCTTCCAGATATCCTCCTACAGAGCAAGATGTGGAAGAATCTTTATTCTTTACAGGAACTAAAGATGCGAAGGTGGTAGAAGTAGTGAATGCTTGGAAAGATAAGCACAAAATTGGAAAAGCAGTTTTTGGAAAAGGAGATTGTAGATCTTATCCTGAATATGACAGGTGGATTGAGACGAAAGTAAAGGAATTGCTTTTACCCTTTTCAAGGGGACCTCTTTTATGTTCAGCACAGCCAGAACAACCCACTATGGTGGCTATTGAAGAATGTGAGAAGTGGAAGAAAATGGTCAGAGAGTTGCAGATAGAGAATTCTGGAATGAGCAGATGTCTTCAGAAAGCTCTAGCTGACAACAAAGAGTTGGAAAAGAGAGCCTTGAAAGCGGAAAAAACCTTGGCTGACAAAGAGGAAGATTTTGATGACCGAGCTCGGTACTTTCGGAAACTTACTCTGGGAGCAGATGACACTAGTCAGGCTCACAAGATTACAAAACAGGCTTTAGCCCGAAGCAAGGATTCATTAGCTCAACTTCGTCAAGCTTGGGATGAAGTCAGAATTGAAAATGCCGAGTTAAAGGATCAGTCGAAGACTAAAGACGAGGAGCTTAAAAAGGCACATGAGCAGAGGAGAAAGTATCGGGAAAGTCTCGATAAAAGTCAAGAGCAGTTAGAAGAAGTTAGAAGCCAGTTGAAGAATACCAAGAAAGAGCTTGAAGAAGTCATGATAGAAAGGGAGATACTCAAGACGCAAGCCGGCATAAAGAGACACAAAGGAGTGTGTGATGACGAAGCTCTGATGCTGCATGTGGGTTCTTTAACTGAAGATCTTGAGAAAAGGGATGTCTTGATCAAAGAGATGATTGAAAAGCCGAATCACCAGCGTACCCGTATACTTTTTGAGGAGATCAAATACTCAAGTGATAAGCTGAAGGATGTGGAATTGTCAGATTGATGTTCTTTTCCCTGTATTTTGTTGTTAATGGCTACCATCAGGCTTGTTGATGGATCCATTTTTTTTTCCTTGTATTGCATTTGCGGTTGAACCTTTCTTAAATGTACTTGGATACTTTGTTGAATGAGTATGAGCAGTTTTATTCAGAATTATTCCTTATCAGATAGCTGCACACAAGCACATGACCATGACACGTCTCTTTATATCACAATTTCTGGTCTTCAGATTTCTGTGGTTGGATTGGAATCAGGGTATAAAGCACCTCGGAAATGACAAACATGGCATTGCATGGCATTGCATATCATTTTGCATTTTTGTTACTTGCTTTTCAGGTACTCGTTGCAGGGTCTCTAACCTTTATTTGGTTTCAGGCAGTATAGCGGAGAGTCATATTCACCGATATTCGACGCGAAGGAATCAAGTAAGAATCATGGATCAAGTGCAAAGTGATTTGGCGGAAATGAGGGCGCGTATGGACCAGTTCATGACCCTCATGACTGGCATGGCGCAAAATCAGGAGAGACTGAGGCTTCTGGTAGAGCGTCCCGACAATGGGCCCGAAGGTGATCATCATGACAATTCACAGGGACATGTCATTCCTCCTCCCGGTGGCAACCCTCCTCCTGGTGGTAACAATCGGGGTAATGGAAATGGTAGGCATGCTGGTGTTACTCTTGAAGATACTCTGGAAGACCAATTTACTCTGCTGGATGCTGAGGTGGGTAATCAAGGGGATCGAAGGTATGATGAGTTAGCAGAGAAGATCAGGGCCATAGAATGCAAGAACTCTATGGGTATTGATGTTACCAGCTTGGGGCTGGTCTCAGGAGTCAGAATTCCCCCTAAATTCAAGCCTCCCACTTTTGATAAGTATCACGGCAATGCGTGTCCCCAAACGCATCTTCAAGCTTACTTTGGGAAGATTTCAGCCCATACGGATGACGAGAAGCTATGGATGCACTATTTTCAGGACAGTCTGGCGGGGGCGTCCTTGACCTGGTACATGAAGTTGAATAGAGCTGCTGTGAAGAATTGGAAAGATCTGGCAGAAGCGTTCCTGAAGCAATACCAATATAATATTGACATGGCGCCCAACCGCACTCAATTGCAGGGGTTGTCACAGAATGCCAAGGAGAGTTTCAAAGAATATGCACAGAGGTGGAGGGAAATGGCTGCCCAGGTCCAACCTCCCTTGTCAGACAGAGAAATGGCAGATATGTTCATGGGCACCTTGCAAGGGGCCTATCTGGATAGATTAGCTGCTTGTCCGTCGACTGGATTTGCTGATATTGTAATTGCGGGAGAAAGAATAGAAAGTCTGTTAAAGCTTGGAAAGATCCAGGATGTGAGCGGGGCTGGCTCTTCGGGGACGAAGAAACCGTTTGCTAGTAACCAGAAAAGAAGAGAAGGTGATACGAATGCTGTGTTTAGAGGACGAGGCAGAGGGCGTTCTCGAGCTTATTATCAGGTAGATGCTGTGACAATCCCCACACCGTCTGTTCAGAAACAACAACCCCAACAACAAGTTCAACAGCAACAACCTTTTTTCCAGCAAAGGTCTAGACAGAGGGATCGTAAGATGGATCCTCTCCCTATGACTTATGCCGCGCTGTTGCCCCGGCTACTCGAGTTAAAGTTGGTAGAACTCCGTACTATGAAAGCTCCGGTTGCTGGAAACCTGCCACCTAACTTCGATGCTAATGCTCGTTGTGAGTTCCACTCAGGTGCTCAGGGGCACTCCATTGAAAGATGCTGGGCTTTCCATCATAAAGTACAAGATTTGATTGATGCTAAAGCCATCAATTTCTCTCCCGCTCCTAATATTACTCAGCATCCCATGCCTGATCATAGTGCAGCAAATGTGTACGCTATTGAAGATGGGAGGAGATTGAATCTGGTGACAGATATCCGTCAAGTGAAAACTTCTTTGTTGGTTGTAAAAGATCGTTTATTGAAGGGACAGGTGTTCCCGGGCTGTAATCAAGATTGCTCTGAGTGCATGAATCAGGAGAACGGCTGTGATAAGTTGAAGATGGGTTTACAGAATCTGATCGATGAAGGATGTCTACAGTTCAACAGAGTCGTGAAAGACACTGATGAGATATCAACCGTGACCATCTATTACACTCCCGCTGAGATTCAAATGCCGGTCAATGCAGTTCCCGTGGCGAGTGTTGCGACAGAAAGGCCCAGTCCTGTCACTATCACGGTGCCAGGACCAATTCCGTTCACGTCTACGAAGGCTATCCCATGGCACTATGGGGCAGATGTATATTACGAAGGTAAAAAACAGGAAGTTGAGTCGTCAGTCAGCCCAAATATTGATAATGTAGGGGGTGTAGGGGGCTTTACAAGGAGTGGAAGGTTGTTCGCTCCCCAAACCTTGAGAAGTGATAAGGAGGTAGAAGCTGCAGCAAAGGATAAGGGTAAACAGGTGGTTGAAAGTGCACCTACACCTGAAGCAGAGACAAAGATTACTTTTGATAAGGAAATGGAAGAATTTATGAAGATAATCAAGAAAAGCGATTATAAGATTGTGGACCAACTGAATCAGACCCCTTCAAAGATTTCAATCCTGTCACTATTGATGTGCTCTGATGCGCACCGACAGGCGTTGTTGAGAGTGTTGAAGAGTGCGTACGTGCCACAAGAAATTACTGTTAATCAGCTCGAGGGCGTAATCTCCAATGTTAATGTCAGCCATGGCTTGGGCTTTACAAGTAGAGATTTGACTGTTGAAGGAAGAAACCATAATAAGGCTTTGCATATCACGATGGAGTGTAAGGGCGCAGTGTTATCTCATGTACTGGTAGACACTGGTTCATCACTCAATGTCTTGCCCAAGAAGGCATTAATGAAGCTGGAAGTTGACGGTTTGATCTTAAGGCCTAGTGAATTGGTGGTCAGAGCATTCGATGGAACTAGACGATCTGTGTTTGGTGAGGTGGAATTGCCCGTACAAATTGGACCACAGGTATTCAAATCCACGTTCCATGTAATGGACATACAACCTGCATATAGCTGCCTATTGGGACGCCCTTGGATTCACGGAGCCGGGGCTGTTACTTCTACTCTACATCAAAAGCTGAAGTATGAGTTTGAAGGGCAGGTTGTGACAGTGTGTGGGGAAGAAGACATCTTTGTGAGTCACTTGTCCACGTTCAAGTACATTGAAATGGATGGGGAAATTCATGAGATGCTGTGCCAATCATTCGAAGCAGTCAACATTGACGATGCACCTGAGTCTTCTTCTGTACCAGTTGGGGCTGGTACCTCTATTTCATCTTACAAACAAGCTGTCGAGGTCGTCAGGGCAGGCAACGCCCAAGGTTGGGGCAGGTTGATAGAGACCCCAATGAAGGAAGACAAATTTGGTATTGGTTATCATCCCTCTACAACTTCGGATGCGGGGAGCAGGGGACCCATTACTTTCAATAGTGGGGGAATTATCTACATGGACCAGTCTTGTGCAGCCACAGAGGATAGTGTTGACAGTGATTGTAACCTGGACAATTGGGTACGCCCTCATGTTCCGGGACAACAAGTGCAAAACTGGTTCGTTGAAGAAGTCATCCGGGTTACTCTTCAGACAGAGTAATTTTTCTTTGTTTTTTCTAACCATAATGCATGACAAAATCTTGCGCTCTGCCCAAGGCGTATAGATTCATTTGTAGGGCCACCATGGTTGCATTTGCAATGTTTAATCATTAATAAAGGACGTTTTGCAATCAAATTTTGTTCTCTGTCTTTCAGTTTTTATTTTTGCACAAAAAATATAAAATGGCAATGTTTCATTTTCTTTTGTTTTGCTTAAAAATAAATTCTAAAATAAGGCATGAACCCGTTCATGCAGACTTGATCCTCCGGATACCACTGATAACGATTTTGATATGGCCATGTATGACTTTGACAATCCGATTTATCAAGCCGAAGAAGGGGATGGGAAAGATTGTGAACTTTCTGAAGAACTGGCCAGATTGTTGAAACAAGAGGAAAGGGTCATCCAGCCTCATCAGGAGACTGTAGAAATCATCAATATTGGTACCAAGGACGCCAAGAAAGAGATCAGGATTGGTGCCAGCTTGCAAGCAGATGTGAAGCAAACTTTGACGGAAATGTTGCGCGAGTATGTTGACATCTTCGCCTGGTCGTATCAAGACATGCCGGGGTTGGATACGGATATTGTCGTGCACAGGCTACCATTGAGAGAAGAATGTCCGCCAGTCAAGCAGAAACTTCGTCGGACTCACCCCGACATGGCCTTAAAGATTAAGGAGGAAGTCCAGAAGCAGTGGGACGCTGGTTTTCTTGCTGTGACAAAGTATCCTCCATGGGTAGCCAACATCGTGCCAGTACCGAAGAAAGATGGAAAAGTGAGAATGTGTGTGGATTATCGAGATCTTAATAAAGCTAGCCCGAAAGATGATTTTCCACTACCTCATATTGATGTGCTGGTCGATAATACAGCTCAGTTTTCAGTGTTCTCATTTATGGACGGTTTCTCCGGGTACAACCAGATCAAGATGGCACCTGAAGACATGGAGAAGACCACGTTCATTACTCCGTGGGGTACATATTGTTATAAAGTAATGCCTTTTGGGTTGAAAAACGCTGGGGCAACGTACCAGCGGGCGATGGTGACATTGTTTCACGACTTGATTCATAAGGAGATCGAATGTTATGTAGATGATATGATTGCCAAGTCGAGAACAGAAGAGGAACATCTGGTTAACCTGAAAAAGCTGTTTGAAAGGTTGAGAAAGTTCCGTCTGAGATTAAATCCAAACAAGTGCACGTTTGGGGTGCGTTCTGGAAAGTTACTGGGTTTCATTGTGAGCGAAAAAGGAATCGAGGTTGATCCTGCCAAGGTGAAAGCAATACAAGAAATGCCTGAACCGAGAACAGAAAAAGAGGTTCGTGGTTTCTTGGGTAGATTGAACTACATTGCGAGGTTCATATCTCACCTAACAGCCACGTGCGAACCAATATTTAAATTGTTAAGGAAAGATCAAACGGTCAGGTGGAATGACGATTGCCAATTGGCATTCGATAAGATAAAAGAATACTTGCAGGAACCTCCGATTCTAATGCCTCCAGTTGAAGGGAGACCACTGATAATGTATCTGACAGTGCTTGAAGGATCCATGGGTTGTGTTCTCGGTCAACATGACGAGACAGGTAGGAAGGAGCATGCTATTTACTACCTGAGCAAAAAGTTCAATGATTGTGAGTCCCGATACTCAATGCTTGAAAAGACATGCTGTGCGCTTGCATGGGCCGCTAAGCGATTGAGGCAATATATGGTTAGGCACACGACCTTGTTGATTTCAAAAATGGATCCTATCAAGTATATTTTCGAGAAACCAGCATTGACAGGCAGAGTTGCACGGTGGCAAATGGTCTTGACAGAGTATGACATTCAGTACACTTCACAAAAGGCCATCAAAGGAAGTATCTTGTCCGACTATCTTGCGCAACAGCCGATTGATGATTACCAACCCATGAAGTTTGACTTCCCTGATGAAGACATCATGTTTCTCAAAGCTAAAGACTGTGAGGAACCACTTCCGGAGGAGGGGCCAGACCCTGAATCCAAATGGAGTCTGATGTTTGATGGGGCTGTCAATATGAATGGGTGCGGAGTTGGAGCAGTTCTTATCACGCCGGAAGGTGTTCATATGCCTTTCACTGCCCGAATAACTTTCGGATGCACCAACAATGAAGCAGAGTACGAAGCTTGTATAATGGGGATCGAGGAGGCGATTAATCTACGGATTAAAACCCTTGATATATTCGGTGATTCAGCTTTGGTAATCAATCAAGTGAAAGGGAGTTGGTACACGCACCAAGCAAATCTAGTGCCGTATAGAGATTATACGAGGAGATTGCTGACATTTTTCACAACAGTGAAACTGTACCACATTCCTCGAGATGAGAATAGGTTCGCTGATGCCTTGGCCACTTTGTCTTCCATGATCAAAGTGCAAGGATGGAACCATGTACCTAAGATTGAGGTATCCCGCCTTGACAGACCAGCATTTGTGTTTGCGGTAGATGCAACGTCTGATGACAAGCCATGGTTTCATGACATTAAGTGTTTATTAAAAAGTCAAGAGTACCCGCCCGGGGCATCGTCCAAAGACAGGAAGACGTTGAGAAGGTTAGCTGGTAGTTTCTTCCTGAACAAAGATGGCGTGCTGTATAAAAGAAATTTTGACACGGTCCTGCTTAGATGTGTGGATAGACATGAAGCAGACTTGTTGATGATTGAAGTGCACGAAGGCTCTTTCGGTACTCATGCCGGAGGGCAGGCAATGGCTAAAAAGTTGTTAAGGTCGGGATATTATTGGTTGACTATGGAGTCAGATTGTTGTAAATATGCCCGCAAATGCCATAAATGCCAGATCTATGCAGACAAGGTGCATGTGCCTCCAAATCCGTTGAGCATCATGTCGTCGCCTTGGCCGTTTGCCATGTGGGGCATTGATATGATCGGAAAGATTGAGCCTACAGCTTCCAATGGTCATCGTTTCATCTTGGTGGCAATTGATTACTTCACCAAATGGGTTGAAGCCGCATCCTATGCCAATGTTACAAAACAAGTGGTCGCTCGTTTCTTAAAACGGGATATCATTTGCCGATATGGAGTTCCCGAAAGAATCATTACTGATAATGGTTCTAATTTGAACAATAAGATGATGGCTGAGTTATGCCGGGACTTCAAAATCGAACACCACAATTCTTCTCCGTACCGCCCAAAGATGAATGGCGCGGTCGAAGCGGCCAACAAAAATATCAAGAAGATTGTGCAGAAGATGGTTGTCACGTACAAAGATTGGCATGAGATGTTACCATTTGCTTTGCATGGGTATCGAACGTCGGTACGCACGTCCACTGGGGCAACCCCATTCTCACTTGTATATGGTATGGAGGCAGTGCTACCGGTTGAAGTAGAGATTCCGTCCCTCAGAGTCATGATGGATGTTAAGCTAGATGAAGCTGAATGGGTACGAGCCAGATTTGATCAGTTGAGCCTTATTGAGGAAAAGCGATTGGCGGCTGTATGTCATGGGCAACTATACCAGCGCAGAATGAAGCAGGCATTTGACCAAAAGGTGCGTCCTCGGGTTTATAAAGTCGGAGATGTGGTACTCAAAAGGATCCTTCCTCCTAATACAGATCACAGGGGCAAATGGACTCCTAATTATGAAGGTCCATTCGTGGTTAAAAAGGTCTTTTCGGGCGGAGCTTTATTGCTTACAACCATGGATGGCGAAGACTTTTCATCCCCTGTCAACTCGGACGTAGTCAAAAAATACTTCGCATGAATAGACCCGCTGGATAATAAAAATAAAAAAAAATCCAGGCAAAAAAGGGCATCCCGGCAAACCAAAAACAGAATAAGGTTCGGGCAAAAATTAGGGATATAATTGAAAAAAATCGTACACCCGGTAAGTTGAAAACCCGAAAGGGCAACTTAGGCAAAAAAGGGTATCCTGGTGGATCGAAAACCTGAAAGGGCGGTCCACACAAAAGAGGGATTTAAGCGAATGACTACAGTCTGAGTTATCTGTACCCCATTACCGTTTGAACAACTGACGTTCTGAAGGATAGGAATCGGTCTGATCATTCCTCAGAAGGCAAGGTCGGGGAGTTTTGAAGACATACTGGTCATAACAGAATGGAAACTCAGTGGAATTCCGTTTTCACATTGCCATTAGGATAGTTTCTTTTCTCAATTTTCAGCGATCACCTCTTTCCAGGGATTGCTTCCAGATGTAATTGCCTATTCTGGGCTCTCAGTCAATAAATTGAATTTCAGTAAAAAGCTTTCTATTTTTGTTTTATTGCTTTGTTTGCAAAAACGTCCTAATTGTTGATAAAACATTGCATTTGAAAACATGGCAGCCTTACAATAACATGCGCAGAAAAAACATTTGAAATTACTTCGAATGTTGAATGCTCCCGGATGATGGATTCTAGCCATGCAATATTCGGGGCATGTGGGCATATTCTTTTGTTGCAGGTAGCAGGTGCAGATGATTTTAAGCACAAGACCAGCAATAAATCACCCCACGCAAAAGACTGGGGCAATTATGGGTAAGGAGATCGGCGTTCATCGTTCGGTCGACGATTGTGTATAACGGGTCGATATCAGTGAATTAAGTTCAGCTGGGTACCGTTGCATCTTATTAAGTCGATTCTCTCATTCAGTACTTCCAACAGCTACAAGCTTTTCTGTGTCGATGATGGTTGTGAATTCCCCAATAAAGTTGCTTCGCAGACACCGAAGTTGATGGTCAATCCCCGTTGAAGTCACAAGAGTTTGAAGAGGCTAGATCTTCTGTAAAATCCTCTTATGACATCCTCTCCGGGGACAAATTGTTGGTTTTCTTAAGCATGGGGCATGTTGTTTCCCCAGCATGAAGTGTTAATCACCCCCCAGTAGAGTTTGATGGTCATTATCCCCAGCGAAGTCGCAGGAGTTTGAAGAGGCTAAATCTTCTGTAAAATCCTCTTATGACATCTTCTTCGGGGACAAATTGTTGGTTTGTCCAAGCATGGGGCATGTTTGTTTCCCCAGCATGAAGTGTTGATCATCCCCAGTAGAGTTTGAGGACAGTTGGTCTTCTGTAAAATCCTCTCGAAAGGCATTCCCCAACATGAGACGCTTTAAAGCAGTTTTCTCCAGCAGAGTTTGTTAAACTCGTCATCAGGAAAGTTCGCCTAACATGGGGCATTGCAGTACTTATCCTAAGCTCGACAGTCACATTCTTCAGCAGACTACTGTGGATTTGCTTTGGGTTTCCCCAACAGATCTCTAAGGACTCTTTCTAGCAAGTTGCAGTGGAATGTTCTAACCAGGATTTGCATATCCCTGGCAGAGTAGCCCTGATACCCAGCAAGATCGTATCTCTGGTCATGGTATCCCCACAGAGGTCAGCATCGAATCTTGTCAGCAACTTCCAGCTGAGTTGTTGTTCTCTCCGCAGAGGTTTATCAGATCGACAGAATCTATTCCTCAACAAGGATGGTACAGCCTTTCCCTAGCCGGGTCAGAAGGTTGATAATCCCTATAAAGGATCTTGGGTTGAATAAATCCCCAAGCAGAGTTTTAATGGCTCATTTCCCCAGCAGGACGTCATTTAAAAATTCTCATCCCCAGCGGAATCGCTGTGACCAGAATTCATTCCCCCAAACAGATGGAATAATTCCTGGCAGAGTCGTCATTCCCTCATATTCTAAAAGTCCAACAGTGGATTGGCAAAAGTCCGTCTTCGGGTGGCAAAAGTCCAACAGTGGATTGGCAAAAGTCCGTCTTCGGGTGGCAAAAGTCCAACAGTGGATTGGCAAAAGTCCGTCTTCGGGTGGCAAAAGTCCAACAGTGGATTGGCAAAAGTCCGTCTTCGGGTGGCAAAAGTCCAACAGTGGATTGGCAAAAGTCCGTCTCCGGGTGGCAAAAGTCCAACAGTGGATTGGCAAAAGTCCGTCTTCGGGTGGCAAAAGTCCAACAGTGGATTGGCAAAAGTCCATCTTCGGGTGGCACGAAGCTGCAAAGTCCACCAGTAGTGTGGCAGGCCAGTAGTCGTCTGGAGTTGCATAAAAGACATTATCAAAGTCCACCAGTAGTGTGGCAGGCCATTAGTCGTCTGGAATTGCATAAAAGACATTATCAAAGTCCACCAGTAGTGTGGCAGGCCAGTAGTCGTCTGGAGTTGCATAAAAGACATTATTAAAGTCCACCAGTAGTGTGGCAAGCCAGTAGTCGTCTGGCGTCGTTCAAAAAGACAGTATTAAAGTCCACCAGCAGCGTGGCAAGCCAGTAGTCGTCTGGCGTCGTTCAAAAGACAGATCTCTCCGACGTTTCATCGAGGACTCAATCCAGCAGTCTCGTTGGGTTTATATCCCTTTTCTTCTTCATCCAGAGCAAATTTTTGGTTATATTTGGTATTCAATCACTATATACCTTGAAAGTCCGAAAGCAATTGCTTTCAGGCATTCAGGTCTACAGCGCTTGAATAGGGGCAGCTGTAATACCCCAAAATTTGCTCTCCTTTTTTGGCATCATAGCATGGCATTATCATTTATCATATCATATCCATCTCATTAGCATTGCATTGCATTTAACATAGAAAAATGAAGCATGGCATCCTTCTTACCATCAGGGCATGTGATCAGGTGGAAGGTGGACAATCAAGGGATCATTCAAAGCACAAAAAGGTCAATCAAGTTGGCTCTAGGCAAGCCAGGAGGTCTCTCATGTCTCATACTATCTCAATTGATCTTCCACAACCTCAAGGAAGTGAGATTCAATGGGAGATTGAAGCACTACATCTTTCACTATGCAAGAGGTTCAAAAATTGAAGGAAAACCCTCAAAAGAGATAGCTCATTGATTCAAAATCATTCTCAAGTGGCATTTCTCATCATCCTTTAAGAGGATACACAACATACTCTGAGGAATTTGAAATTGAAGACTGCACATTTTTCTCCTAGGAGGTGGGCACCAAAACTAGGGTTTCCCATTAAATCAGGGAATCTTTGATTTTTTGAACAAAACTTGATGTCATGGTATTCCATATGTCCTTAAATGTATGTGTGTGGAAGATTGCATCTCAATTGGTTTTAGAAGTGGTTCAATTGGAAGAAAGATCAAGAATCAGAGAAATTGGGGCAAAGTCAAATAATCAGAGGAAAAAGTCAACTCTTGACTTTTTGAGGCCAAAATCATGAAATTCATGTTACATATGTCCAATGTACAAAATTTGATCAAGAAACTCCAAAGGAATCATGAAAAAATCAAGATTTGGAAAGTTGCCATTTTTGGATGAAGTAGGGTTACTAAAAATAGCAAGTTTTGGCCATTTTGCATCAGAATTGGAACCAAGGCCATTCAAAATTGAAGCACCAAATGAAAATTCCACTCTGCCTCAATGAAAGGCCTTGCTTTGAGCTTCAAATCCATGGGTAGAACATCTCCATTGGATAAAAATTGAGTGAGATATGATTGACCAAAGTTTGAGCAAAGTAGGTTCAAAACTAGGTCATGACCAAGGATTTTCAAGTCACGCGCATGTCGTTTTCACAAACACATGGTGGGCCAGATGTTTTGACTTATTACTCATGGTTAGAGGCCTCAAGTGAAAAATCTTTCAACATGGAATTTGTTCATCTATGTGAGATCTTCAAGATTGATGTTCATGGTTTTTTTATTTGATCAAAGGATGAGAAGTTGTAATGGCTCAAAGTATGGGCTATGCAACTGAAATTTGACTAGGTCACAACCAAGTCATGCCACACATGCGCGCATTCTGCAGCATTGTAAGCCTGTCTTGAGTTCCTATGTTTGAAGCTCATTTTCAATATGTTGCAAGTCTCATTTTCACTTCTTTTCAACATCAAAGTTGTTGTACCATGTACACACTTTGAAATGGTACCAAGATCACTCATGTCCATGGCTTGAAGAGAGAGATATCCATGCGCAAACTTCACCATTTCCAACTGAGGAATCACATCAGAGTTAGCAGTTTGGTTCAGACATTCATCAAACAATCCATGAACTTTATTTCCACATTTGGTCAAGCACATATCACCTACACAATGTTTAACATCACGTGCCTTGCATGAAAATAGAGAGAACAACTTGTTGAGCAAGTTTCTGCCACAACAACCTTACCATTCCAAGCTTCACTTTTCATTCCACCATAACTGTCGTGAACATTCCCACACCACACCACAACCATCAATGACTCGCCCCTAACTAACTTAACTCAGTTAGTTAGGGTGGACTCAGTTAACTACCTTGACTCACCCTAACTCAACTCATTAAACCGTGGTAAGCTCACACTATAAAAGAAATCACACACTCCATTTTCATTTTTCAGTTTTGGACAACCACATTTCTCTCCAAGAACACCTCAAACTCTCTCTACTTTCTCTCTGATTCCACACGATTTCAACACTCTTCTTCCACTTTTCATCTGCATTATCATTGTTTGGCATTGTTGAATCAAGAGCAACAAGAACAACTCCATTTCTGCAAGTTCAGCACCATTGCAAGCTTCAACATCCTTCATCTATTTACGAATCCATAGCATTTATTTTGCTAAGTTTGAAGATCTAGAAGCTCAGCATATCAAGCTTTCCTCTGGTTTTTCTCAACATCTCCAATTGCTCCACATTTTCAGGTTTCATCATGCACTCTTCTTCATTCGATTCTCTTTAGTTTTGATTTATTTTTGCTGTCTTAAGCTTGATAGAAGCTCTGCTTACTCCGGCTAGTTGATAGAGCTTCTTAGAAGCCTAGATCCAAACTTAGGGCTTGCTTTAACCTCCTCTGTTTTCTCTGTGTGTGATTGTTATGTGGAAAATGATGTTAGATTCACGATGTGCATAGCGTAAGCTTCATTTTGATACCACATTTGTGCATTTTGGTGAGGATCGAGGTTGCAGACGGTGGAGGTGTGACCGGAGAAGGTGACCGGAGGTCATCTCCGGCCGGTGATCTTGGATGCTAGGGTTTTGGTGTGTTTTAATCGTGTCCGTTGATTTTTCATCATCGTGTGGCCACAGTGGTGCCAGCGCATTAAAATGAGCATGCCTTGCACGTGTTTTATTTTTTTATCAGAGTGACATGCGTGTGGTGTAGTGCATGGTATGGAGTGTGGTCCTTCACGTGTGTGCCTTGGATTTAATTACTTTGACTTTTGTGTTGACCTGACTTGAATCAATGGTGATGATTGATTGACTATTGTTGACTGAAGTGCATGGTTGTTAGAGTGTTCTGCGCGCTTAGTGGACTTAGCCAGAATGCTGTCCACACCCCCAATTTTGAGGCCCATATGATTTTGAACTGTCCAATTGCTATGTTCATACCCCCCTGCATTTTGCATTTAATTTTCATTTTTATTTCTTTCTACACGTTTGATTTCTAATTTTTAAAAATACCAAAACATATTGGAAAATTCTACAAAAATTCATGTGTATTCTTAAAACATTTAGGAAATTTTCTATGATTTTATTTTCTGATTTTATGACCATTTTGCCCCTGTTCCATTATTTCTTTTGAATTTCCATTTGTATGCATACTTAATGTGACATATGATTTTGTGCATTTTTGTTCTTGATCATAAAAAATGATTTTGATGCCTTTCTTTTTGCATTGTGGTCACAATATGTTGAGGTATGTTTGAGATTTATGAGATGATTTTTAAGTCTTTTTTGGATGACTTTTGATGTGTTGCTTTGAGCATGAATGCATGAAACTTCCATGAGACTTTGACCTAATTGTTGAGTGACTTTGGTTCTGATTCATTGCTTGTGGACTTGATATGTTAATGGCATGTGTTTAAGGTGTTTGATTGGTGAAAGTCATAATTTTTGAAGCATGTTTGCTATTTGTTTGAAGCATGAAGTTTAACTTGTTCATTTTGTGAATGCATGCCTCATGTTTGGTTTGCTTGATCATGAAGGCACTTGTGCCATGAGTTGTGGTTTTGTTTGAGGATGTATAGCATGTTAATTGACTTCTGATTGTGACATTTGGGTTTCATCTTTGCATGTTTGATGTTTATCTTGCACCTTAAGTCACTTGTTTCACAAGTATGAACCACATTCACATCACTTCACCTTTTCTTCTTTGCTTCTTGTTGGATTGAGATTTTGTTTGCATGATTTGGTATGCTCATTTAGGACAACATTAGGTTGTGTAAATATGAGTTACATTCTGACTTGGAAGCATGTATAGCATTCAATCTCATTTTACTTTGTTTGTCAACTTGTTTGAATTTGATTTGTTCATTATATTTTCTTACTTTACTTGTAAGTGATTGTGCTAACCATGTAGGGGCTTTGGTAAGTTTCAATTGAGTGTGGATAAGGAATCCACATTCAACTTCTATCCTTTCTCTTTTACAATTCCATTTTGTGTTTTGCTAAGCACTTATGTGCTTTCTTTTAATAACTCATTACTTTCCCTTTTTGAATTACAATTCATCTTCTACTTTAGAAGTGAATTGTTTAATTCATTCTTTCTTTAGACTTTAGGTTGAAACCTCACAAACCTTAGAATCACGCCCTTAACTAATCAATTAGGATGGAGTCTTAGTCCATATAGATTTTTACCTTTATCCTCTCTTGAGTCTCTTTTCTCATCTCAAAGAAAATTCAAAATATATAATAAAGGTGGGCATTTATTGCATTTAGGCCTTTCATATAAAGAAAAGGTTATAAGGGGTCTTCTCTTATAATCTTAAGATGTGTAGCATATGGCCCATCTTAGGTCAATGTGTTACATATTTGATCTTGTATGAGGGACTTAAATGCAATATTTGTTGAAGGTGCAAATAATAAAAAAAACTTCTTCATTTCTTAATTAACCAAAACACTTAATAAACACAAGTATGCTAGTGTGTTTGAACCTTGACAATTGGAGCTAAGTGTGGGGGTCTTCTTCACTCTTAGTGTGCTTTCTTACCCATTCCATCTTGGAATGTGAGAATGTACACATTCCGATGACTAAGATTTGGATACACTGTCGTATGCAAACAAATCCAAAACACTTCCTTCTAAAAGACAAGAAACAAACAATAACGTCTTTCCTTCGGGAATTCTTTTCTCACCTCATTCACTCTTAGCGTACGAACGCGCTTCTACTCGTTCTCTTGCAAGATGGTAACGCACTCGGACCAGCGAGCCTGCAACACCTGAGCTAGAACGTAAGCCGTTCTCTAAAAACACAGACAATCCATCCCTAGTGAGGGGAACTACGTCGCTCTGATTCTCATGCTCCCGATGAGATACGTAGGCAGTGGGGTAGGGCCCATGCGAGCACTTCTTTTATTTTCCCTACATTTGTTTCTCTTTCTCCTTTCCTCTTTCGGTTCTTTCTCAGTATTCCTTTCTTTACACCCTTTGATCGAGACAAGCAAGCGTGGATCCCATCGGGTACGATGGACGTGAGGGGGTGCTAATACCTTCCTCTCGCGTAACCGACTCCCTTACCCACTTCTCTTGGTCGCAAGACCATGCTTTTCCTTTCTCTCAGGTTTACGCGGTGTTTCCCTTCCCTCTCTTGGGATAAATACACATTGCTGGCGACTCTATTTCGGTGCCACTTTCGCGTTTGTACTAGGATGAAAATCCCGGGAGCGACAGATGGGTCTTTCGACGCCACCATCATCCTCTTGTGCTAACATACTGCCTATGGTCGTATCCAACGTTGCAATGTACAACTTCATGATTTTATTTATACTTGGTGGTAATAGGATTGGAGGCTTCATAAGGTATTCCTTAATTGCGTCGAAGGCCTCTTGTTGCTCTTGCCCTCAGTGGAACTCACTATCCTTCTTGGTCTTGAGCAGTGGTGAAAACACCTTCGTCTTGCCACTTAGGTTCGAGATGAACCTCCTCAAGAAATTGATCTTCCCCAACAAAGACTGGAGCTGTTTCTTTGTCGTCGGAGGCTTGAGATCTACGATCGCCTTCATTTTGTTCTGGTTGATCTCGATGTCTCGCTTGTGGACTACGGATCCCAAGAAGTCCCCTGCATGAACACCAAAGGCACATTTTAGTGGATTCTTTTTTAATCCATATTTCCTCATTCGCTCAAATGAGCGTCGGAGGTGGTCGAGATGACCATCTTCTGATGACGATTTTATGACTATGTCATTGATGTATACCTGCATAAAATTCTCAATAAAATCATGGAATATAGCGTTCATAGCCCTCTGGTAGGTTGCTCCAGCATTTTTTAGCCCAAAAGGCATCACAACCCATTCATATGTCCCCAAAGCTCCAGGGCATTGAAATGCGGTTTTGGGGACATCCTCTTCGGCTATGAGAATTTGATTGTAACCGGAATAACCGTCGAGCATGCTCAAGTACTCAAAGCCCGCGGCTGAGTCAACTAACATCTCTGCCACGGGCATCGAATATTCGTCTTTAGGGGTAGCGTTGTTAAAATCCCTAAAGTCGATGCAAACTCGAAGGGTCCCATTTTTCTTAATAACAGGTACTATGTTTGCTATCCACTCGACATACCTTGCAGTTCTGATGAACCGACTTTTGAGCAGTCTTTCAATTTCCTGCTTGATCTTCGACGTGACTTCCGGGGCGAAGCGTCGAGGGTGTTGCTTTACTGGCCTCTTGCCTGGCTGGATTGGGAGCCAATGCTCAACTACACTCCGACTCAAACCAGGCATTTTGCCATAGTCCCAGGCAAAACAGTCCTTGTATTCTTTCAACACTTTAGTCAACTTGGCCTTCATTTCTGGCCCTACCTTGGCACTCACGTGTGTGGGCCTTTTGGTTGTCCCATCCCCTAAGTCGATTTCCTCAAGCGGGTCCTGGGCTTGCATTCTTTGCAGCTCATGATCTGGGCCTTTTTCGAACCCCAAAGGCTCATCATCATAAATACCATCAAGCCTCTGATTTTCTACAGCTTCCATATGGCCTTGTTGGCCATTGGATTTTTTGTCACGGTCGGCTCCCTTAGCTATTTGGAGAGTTTCGTCTTTCTCAAGTGCCGACATCTTTCTGTTTTCAGCCAGATAGGCTGAAATCCGAGTCATACTTTCTAACTCACCAGTCATTTTCACCCGTAGCGGGCCACCCCGTTGGTGGCATTTCCATTGGCTCCATGCCTTCGTCGGCAGCGTCCCAGATGAACCCATAGTTGGGGTCCAGGTTCAGGACACGACCCGTGTCGACAGAGGTGTAAGACCCTGACCAGTCATCGCACGGAGCCACATTCGCTAAGTGTTGGTCAAAATACTTCTTGTTACCCCTGGCTTCGTCGACTTTGTAATAGCTTTGATCTTCCTCAATGTTTTCGACGATGCCATCCTTTCTCCAAATGGTCAATCTCTGGTGCATTGTTGACGGTACTGCCCCAATTCCATGGATCCACTCCCGTCCCAATAACATATTAAATTTACTTTTGAGTTGATGACCATGAAGAGTGTCAGCCTGTTAGTTGTACCCAATGCCAAGTCCACTTGGATAACCCCCAGGATGTTACTGGTCTTGCCTTCATAGTTGGACAAAACCATGTTGTGCTGTTGGAGGCCAGCCTCCATTTTTCCAATTTTCTTAAACAGATTGTGAGGCATTAGGTTCACAGTCGCTCCACCATCCACAAACACCTTGTTGACAGACACCCCATCAACTTTCTCCTTTATGAATAACGGCTTCAAATGGTACATCATCCCAGGGCTAGGACGTTCAAACATAGCTATTTGTTCTTCTACCACCCCACTGTTCATCACATAATAACATAGCGGCTTGTCATCCGCATTTTCACCAGAAACGAAATCTTCCTCAGTCTCAGAGATTTCAGACACCACGTTATACTCAGCTGGTAGGACCGACACGATACCACAGTTTACCACGAAATCTTCACCATAGGTGTCATCGTTGGTGTCGTCGTACATGTCTTCGTCAAAATCTCCCTCAGGTGATGGATCATATTCTTCATCTGACTGAGGGGAGTATTTTGGTGCTTCTTCATCCGACTGAGGAGTATACTCTAGCTCTTTCTTGCTTTCCGTCAGTGATCGGTAAAATAGTAAGTGTACTATTTTTACCGATGTAGTAATAATTTGGGGTTTTCCCCAGAGTCGATCTCTTGAGGACTGCTCAGAATATGTAGTGCAGAGACTATTTCAATTAAACAAAAGTTCCTTTGTTTGGTTTTAATATGGTTCTATAACTATGTTCTATGAATAAAAGCACTTAAAAGATAAATAAGCTGTTTTGACAAATATGAGAATAATACTAGGGAGAGGTGTATGAGATCCCTTATAATGACATCTTCTCTAACATTTAGCAAAATCACTACTAGACCAAAATCATTACCGTCTTTTAAGATTAGTTTTCAAAAATTCCTTTAAAGAAAACCCTTTGGTATTCCCTCTACACCCCAATTCCTTGGTTGTATAGAGAGAATCCCAAGCTTTACTTTTTATCAAAAGTGATACGGTTAAACTATGAAATCCCAATTCCTCGACAATGTCTAATAGAATATTGTCGTATGAAAAGCGATAATCAAAGTTTTTCAAACCTAAATCAACCATGAATCAAAACCCTATTTTCCAATATCGATTTGCATTAAGAACAATCATACAACAAAATGATAATGAGAATGCAGTGAAATTAGTATAAAATAGATCCAATTGTCATTACAAAAAGAAATCAAGGACACCCCCTAGCATTGGGGGGTTTATCCTCTCATGTTCATAACAAAAACAATAACTGAATAAAAATAAAGAAAAGCCATTACACTAATAATCGGATTCCTTCAATGTTCAATAGCTTCCGCGGTTGAGAGATTTCCGTTCTCCACGAACTCATGAAAACATCCACAATAATACGTAATTCAAAAAAGTGTTTTTCTTTCGTGCCTTCCTCAACTTAAAAAGTGTCAGATCACTAAACAGCATGTGACATTCCCAAAATACCCTCCAGGGACACTTAATTGGAATAATTAAAAAATCACAAAATTCCCCTCCAGTGGCCCTGACACGGGCCGTGTCCCATGACACGGGCAGCCGTGTCAGGCTGCTTAATCTTCATGCGCCAAGGCAGTGTTTCAGGGGCCCTGACACGGGCCGTGTCCTGTGACACGGGCAGTCGTGTCAGGCTGCTTAATCTTTATGCGCCAAGGAAGTGTTTCAAGGGCCCTGACACGGGCCGTGTCCTGTGACACGGGCAGCCGTGTCAGGCTTCTGATTGGTCTTTTCCTTGAACTTTTGGCACTCCAGCTTTCACACGCGCATCTGATTAATGACTTTATACAAACCTGAGAAACACAAAGAAAACACTACCACATCAAAGCATAAACGGTCTAAAAACGGAATAATATTAAAACAAAAACTTGCTTAAATAAAACACAAACACTAAGTAGAAATGCAATACTATGAATTCAAATACCGAAAACATAACGGAAAAGCTAGACACAAACGCCTGAAAAACTACGAGTGAAAACCACTGATCAAACTCCCCCAAACTTATACTTTTGCTTGACCTCAAGCAATAAGCTTACATAAAGAATTGAAGTGCAAATGAACTGTCATAAGAAATATTTTATCGAGCGGATGTGACGATACTCGTACGTGAGCTTTTCATTCCACGTCACTCAACAAGTTATCTTGGTACTTCTCCGTCAACAAAGATATCACACAAACACTATACCGCGGTAAGACCACGAACCTAAATCCCCTTTTCGGCTACCTCTCCAACTATGCTTTGCGCTTAAGTCTTCTTCTCGATTTTCTACCCTTTTTAATCGGACAATCATATTAAGGCACTTCTGATGATTTTTCCTCACATGCACAAAATTGATCAAATTTTTTTTTCTAGGCACCATTATTTTTCTCGCACATTGGCGTATATTTTGTCCTTTTTGGGATGGCTTTTTAGATTCAATCGCCTTTAGGCTAAATAACCGGGTGAGGGTTACCCAACTTAGAAGGACTAGTCGTCTAATTTCCTTTATTCACTCTTTTTTTTTTCGGTGCCTTTACTCTCCCTTTTTTTTCCGATCAACTTAGTACACGCAATTCTTATTAATGATGCCAGACTGTCATTATGAACTACTTGGGGGATACTTCTCAGATTAAAGCACTATGACACAAATCTACACGTTGGACTCGTCTCCTTACTCAGAGAATTCGGGGTGTTTGTGGTATACCTAAGTTTTCCGATTTTCCCAATTCCTCATTAAGCTCCTTTTCACTCAAACTCTATATACTTTCTCCACCCTCACTCACTATCTCTCGCAATAACAGAACAAACAATATTATTATTATTATTTTTTCCAGTTCAGATTCGGGAGATTTCACAGTAGTTTTCAGACGCATCTTCAAACACGACACGACACTAATAGACTAACAAAAACGAAAATTAAAAACAAACACAAAGCAAGTAAACCCCCCCCCCCCCCCCACACACATGAACTCAACAGTGGCCTCACTGTTTAAGAACAATTGTAGAAGGGGACTCACAGAGCCTCACTGAGGAGGAGGGTTGTGGTGCAGCCTCATCTGCTGCATCCACTCATGCATCTCTATAATCATCTTCCTCTAGTGGGCCTGCTCACTTCCTTGGCGGGACTGCTCCCCTCTAATCTCGTTGATCTCTGTTTGCAACCAAGTCCACTGGTCCGGTGTTATAGAGAAAGCTCCCGTCCCAGTATTCGATGCTCCGGTATGAGGGGGGACAGTTTGATATGGTTCTGGTTCAGCCCGGAAACCGTTTGGTTCTTGTGTACCTGAAACCGGTGTTTCATCAAGTATAGCCGGGTCGTATCCCATGTGTTCAGCGATCTGGGTGATCATACCCCCAACAGATATGCCACCAGATGCGGCCCTACCAACTCTGCCCAAATAATCTACCGCAAACGCAGCAACACTCACTGGAATACCTTTGGTCATCGCGTATAGAAAATACAATTCCTTTTGCGTGGCGACCCCTGTACTGTCACCCCGCCCAAACAGTGTGTAGGCAAGGCATTTCTGTGCATATAGAAAACAGGGATTCTGGATCCCTGAAGCCTTTGCTGCTTTCGCCACATACTCAGTGTGGCCGGTGATGGCCATCCAGAAAAAACGTGCGTCGAAGTCCTCAGGAACAAATCCAGGACCATCAATTGGGAGGTTCAGAATCCTTCCTATGTCCTCCACCGTTAGCTCGTGGTCATTGTCATAAAGCCTGAAACTCATGGTACCAAAAAACACATAAGCAGAACCCGTCCATTTTTTTCTAAGTCTAAATTCAACAGTGCTTAGGAACTCAAGAGTGATACGTTCGTATGTGGGTGCCGCAAAATGCATAAACGCTAGGATATGCCTAATTTGTGGAACATCCTATCCACCTCAACAGATAGCCCTAGTTGCGAAAGAGTTTCAGGACATAAATACCTTCTCGGAGTAATTTTTCGTTTGACATGCAAACCATACCTCCGCTCATGTTCCTAGTGTCGAAGATAATTCCGTGGGCGTTTGGCCTCCAGATTGTGCGCTTCCGTGGGCGCGAGGGCTCTGCAGCGGGTTGCTTTCCCTTATCTCCTCTCTTTGGGGGCATTTTCGTCCGCCTGAAAAATCAAGAAAACTAAAAACAGGGATTAGTGAAAAAATTTATCGTAGACTTGACGAGGATGATGAGAGGAATAACTTTTGTGAAGCAATGTATGGGTTTAGGTGAGTGGGTGCTTGGGAAAATGAAGGTTTTGTGAAGAGAGGCAATGGAGTTTTAGGTTTTGTGAAGAGAATAGAGGAAGAAGATGAGTTAATTCGGTAGCAAGTGGGTTAATAAGTGGTAAAAATTCACGGGGCCCACCAAGGAAAAAATTTTCAAAATTCCTCAAGGAAAAAAAACTCAGCGCGCTGCCTGACACGGGCCGTGTCCCGTGACACGGGCGGCCGTGTCAGGCTTCTGACTACCACCAGAATCCTCATTTAAAATGTCTTCTCCCAGGACCCCTGACACGGGCTGTTTTTCTTCAATTATTCTTTCTCAAGCTTGCTATGTGAATGATAACAAAACATACATCTGCAAAATAAACAAAATAATAATTAGAATGAAAAATCGTGGGTTGCCTCCCACGCAGCGCTGCGTTTAACGTCGCATGGCTTGACGGTCGTTTGTCATACATTGTAAGACGAACGATATCCACTTGACCAACCGAATCTTCTTGGTAGTAGGGCTTCAACCTCTGCCCATTGACCTTAAAGGTATCTCCGTTAGTTTGATTTTTCAACTCAATCGCTCCATGCGGAAATACTCTGTGAACTACAAACGGTCCCGACCATTTAGACCTGAGCTTTCCAGGGAATAGTTTCAACCTGGAGTTGTACAAGAGGACCAGTTATCCTTCAAAAAACTCTTTCCTCACAATCCTTCTATCATGCCATTTTTTTGTTTGTTCTTTATAGACTTTGGCATTTTCATATGCGCGGTTCCGAAATTCTTCCAACTCATGGAGTTGAAGAATTCTAGAGCTTTCGGCTTGAGATAGATCCATGTTCAGAAATTTTGATGCCCATAATGCCTTGTGTTCTAATTCCAAAGGTAGATGGCAAGCTTTCCGGTAGACTAGCTGGTAGGGTGACATACTGATAGGTGTCTTGAACGCCGTTCGATAAGCCCATAATGCGTCATCCAGCTTTGTTGCCCAATCCTTCCGAGAGGAACTCACTGTCTTTTCAAGAATTTGTTTGAGTTGCCTATTTGAAACTTCCACTTGGCCACTTGTTTGAGGATGGTAGGGAGTGGCAATACAATGTTTCACAATGTACTTCAGGAGTAATCTTTCCATGAGGTGATTTAGGAAATGAGTTCCTTCATCACTTACTAATGCTCTTGGTACTCCAAACCTTGCAAAGATATTCTCCTTCAAGAATTTCACAACAACCTTAGCGTCATTTGTCAGCAATGCCACAGCTTCAACCCATTTAAATACATAATCCACCGCTACCAAGATATAATTTTTTTCAAATAACGGTGGAAATGGGCCCATGAAGTCTATCCCCCAAACATCAAACAACTCAACTTCTAGCATGAAATTCTGGGGCATCTGGTCCCTCTTTGATATATTCCCAATTCTCTGACATTTATCACACTCTTTTACTATCTCTTGAGCATCTTTGAACAATGAGGGCCAGTATAACCCAGACTGCAGGACTTTGGCTGCGGTTCTGTCACTGCTGAAATGCCCTCCATACTTAGAGTCATGGCATGCCTTCAGAATGCCCTTCTGTTCCTCCTCAGGCACACATCTCCTTACCAATCCATCAACTCCTCTTTTGTATAAGAACGGATCATCCCACAAGTAAAACCTGCAATCATGAACAAACTTTTTCTTTCTGTTAGATTCAAAATCTTCGGGTATTACACCACCCACTAAATAGTTTGCATAATCCGCGAACCAAGGAACACCAATAACAGCAAGGATGTGTTCATCAGCAAACTCATCCTTTATTGGGCGTTTGTCCTCTGTTTCTTCAATAGGTGACATCCGAGAGAGATGATCAGCAACAGTGTTTTCACACCCTCTCTTGTCACGAATTTCCACATCAAACTCTTGAAGGAGTAAAATCCATCTAAGGGGTCTTGGTTTGGAATCCTGCTTAGCAAAAAGATACTTCAAGGCAGCATGGTCAGTATAAACAATAACTTTTGAACCCAACAGATATTGCCTGAATTTATCAAAGGCATAAACAACAGCAAGCAACTCCTTTTAGGTAGTTGCGTAGTTCATCTGTGCATGGTTCAACACATGACTAGCATAATAAACCACATGCAATAGTTTATCTCTCCGCTGTCCTAGAACAGCCCCTACTACAATGTCGCTAGCATCGCACATGATCTCAAACGGTAGAGACCAATCGGGGGCAATCACAATTGGTGCCGACACTAATTTATTTTTCAGTGTCTCAAATGCGTCGGCACACTCCTTATCAAAAACAAAAGCCTTATCCTTAACCAAAAGGGCGGTAAGGGGCTTGGCTATTTTGGAAAAATCTCTTATGAACCGGTGGTAGAAACCCGCATGGCCTAAGAAACTTCGTATACCTTTTTCATTTACCGGGGGTGGAAGTTTTGAGATTACTTCCACTTTAGCTTGGTCAACTTCGATTCCTTTGTGGGAAATCTTGTGACCCAGAACTATGCCTTCACGTACCATGAAATGGCACTTCTCCCAGTTGAGGATCAAGTTGCTCTCCTGACATCTTTCTAAAATAAGAGAAAGGTTAGTTAAACAATTATCAAAAGAAGGGCCAAATACCGAAAAGTCGTCCATGAAAACTTCCATATGCTTTTCAAGCATGTCAGCAAAAATGGAAGTCATGCACCTCTGAAAGGTGGTTGGAGCGTTACATAGCCCGAATGGCATTCTTCTATAAGCAAAGACTCCATAAGGGCAAGTAAAGGCTGTCTTCTCTTGATCTTCCAGTGCAACCGCAATTTGGTTGTACCCTGAGTATCCATCTAAGAAACAGTAATAATCATGACCAGCTAACCTTTCCAATATTTGATCAATGAAGGGCAAAAGGAAGTGGTCTTTCCTGGTAGATAGATTCAACCTCCGGTAGTCAATACACACACGCCACCCTGTGATCGTCCTCGTAGGAATCAACTCATTTTTCTCATTTTTAATGACGGTGGTTCCTCCTTTCTTGGGCACTACATGGACAGGAGTCACCCATGAGCTGTCAGATATTGGGTAAATCAAACCCGCATCAAGCAATTTCACCACCTCTTTTCTTACAACTTCTTTCATGGCTGGATTAAGTCTTCTTTGAGGTTGGACAACCGGTTTATGATCATCCTCCATGAGAATATTGTGCATACAAACAGTAGGACTGATACCCTTCAAATCTTCAATTTTCCAACCCATAACTCCCTTGTACTTTTTAAGAACTTCAATCAACTTATCTTCTTGGACAGTTTTTAGGCTAGCACTTATGATGGCTGGACATTTACCTTCGGTGTCGAGAAAGACATACTTGAGGCTTTCGGGTAGTTCTTTCAATTCAGCCCCCTTTTTAGTCTCTTCACCACCTTCCGTGAGTTGAGGTGTCCTAAGATCTTCCCACCGGTGCTTTCGAGGTCCCTTAAATGGAGGTTGAACTTCCATCATGGCAATCACTTCCAACTCTTTTTCACCGGCTTCTTCACTATCTTCAAAAATTGATAAACTCAACACTTTTTCCAACGGTAATTTTTGTGCATTTACCGGATTCTCATTATCAATTACTTGATCTATCACCTCTATAGTATGGCTCGTACCCAATATCATCTTTGTGCTTCATAGTGTTTCGCACATCAATCTTCAACTCCTCATCATCGACCTTAAGAGTCATAGTGCCCTCTTCTATGTCTATCAAACATCGTCCGGTCTCCAAAAATGGCCTTCCCAAAATGAGTGGTATTTCTTTGTCCTCCGGCATCTCTAAAATAACAAAGTCCACCAGGAACACAAACTTATTAATCTTCACTAGAACATCTTCTACTATTCCATAAGGCCTCTTAACAGAATGATCGGCAAATTGTAAAGTCATCCTAGTGTCTTGTACAGTTCCAATACCCAACTTTTTGTATATGGACAACGACATAAGGGTTACACTCGCCCCTAAATCAATAAGAGCCTTATTGAAAGACATATCTCCAATAGTGCATGGAATGGTGACCGAGCCTCTATCTTTCTTTTTCACCGGAATCTTCATTCCCTGTAAAATAACACTACAAGTTTCGGTTAGAATAATAGGTTCCGTATCGACGGATCTCTTCTTGGAAATGATGTCCCTCATGAACTTGGCATATGTAGGCATTTGCTCAAGTGCCTCCAGGAAAGGAATATTGAGTTCAAGTTTCTTGAACATTTCCAAGAATTTTTCAAAAATTTTCTCGTGCTGCCCATTCTTTTTGTTTCTAGTTGGAAACGGGAGCTTGATGTTTTGTTTGGGCTTAATGATCTTCTCCTTGGTTACTTGCTCAGGTATAGTCACTTCTTCATTCACAACCTCATTTTCCTTAATTTCCAACTCAACTTCAAGTAACCGGTCTTCACTCTTAGATTCTGTCTCGGTGTCCTCTTGAGGTTTGGTACGTCTCGTGGTTACCGCACTAACATTATTATGCTCTCGCGGGTTGGTTACCGTTGAACTTGGAAGAGTACTCTGTGCTTGAGAACTTGCTAACTGTTGAGCTATTTGGCTCATCTGGACCTCTATATTTTTGATGGAGGCACCTGTATTCCTAAGATTACTTCGTGTTTCTTCCTGGAATTGAGAGCTTTGAGATGCCATCTTCTTAATGGCAATTACCCAATCCACTTTCTTTTGGACCTGTTGTTGAGGTTGGTAGTAATGTTGAGGTTGTTGCTGATATTGTTGCTGTTGTGGTGGTGGTTGCTGTTGTTGGGGCTGGTTCGGGTATGGAGCAGGTCCTTGCTTCAGAACATTTCCTTGTTCATCCTTCCAGGAAAAGTTTGGATGATTTTTCCATCCTGGATTATATATGTTCGAATAAGTATTGTTCTGCTTCAGAATTTTGATTGCTTCAACCTGTTGTGCTGTAGCCACACAATGCATGGCAAAGTGAGGACCTCCACAAATTTCACAATTCACCGCTTGAACCGGTTGCACTTGTGCTACCGTCTGTGTATCTAGACTCATTTTCTTTAACTTTCTCTCCACTTCAGCCGCAATCTGATCTTCCATTTTCACAACCTGTTCTGTTAACTTCAAGTCAATTATCATCTCAAGGTGGCTAACACTGCGATGATACAACTCCAGTTGCTCATTTGCTGCAATCGCTTCAATTATCTTTTTAATGCTAGTGGCTGTTGAAAAATTTGTAGAACCACCGACAGCTGTATCGATAAGCTGCTTTCTCTTCATCCTTAACCCATTCACAAAATTTTGCATTTGTTAAGTTGCGTCCATATTATGGGTGGGACATGCAACCAAACACCTCTTAAATCGCTTGTAAGCATCTCCGAGTGATTCTCCTTCTTTCTGCTTGAAATTAACAATGTCATATCTATTTCGGATGTATACAGATGCAGGAAAATACTCGTTCAGAAATATAGTCTCCATCTCTTGCCAAGTAGTAATACTCCCAGCGGGTAGTGAATAAAACCACTCTTCGGCGTCATCGGATAAAGTGAACGGGAACATCACCAACTTCTTTGCCTCTTTAGAGTGTCCCTCAATCTTCAAGGACGTGCTCATGGTAAGGAACCTTTGCAAGTGCTTGTTGGCATCTTCATTGATTCTTCCTGAAAACGGCTTACTCTGAAGCTGTCGGATAGTAGATGGGTGCAGCTGGAACTGTGCAACAGTAATTGGTTGATTAAAGATTGTCAACCGTATTGCTGGAGCGTTTGCCCTACCATAATCACCGAGAAGTCTTTTGGTAGGTGGATCTTCCGCCATGATACTAGTTTTCGACTCGGAGTCTGAACCGTAATCTGTGTACCGAGAGTGGCATGAAACTGGCTCTTCTTTCTCGGGCTCAGGAATAATTGGTTATGAACTCGATGCTGCCAGCCTTTCTAGCTTAGCTTGCCGACGTCTGGCGTGCAAGAATCTTTCTGGTTCTGCGTCAAAAGAAAATTCAGCTGAGGCCTTACCTCGCATACACAGGTTAGCAAAGTATTAGTAATTATAAAAAAATATAATAGTACAGGAAAATAAATTCAATTTTGGTCACAGAGTGACAAAATTTCAATTGAAATAAAATCGACACTATGAATTTGGCAGTCCCCGGCAACGGCGCCAAAAACTTGATCGGTAAAATAGCAAGTGTACTATTTTTACCGATGTAGTAATAATTTGGGGTTTTCCCCAGAGTCGATCTCTTGAGGACTGCTCAGAATATGTAGTGCAGAGACTATTTCAATTAAACAAAAGTTCCTTTGTTTGGTTTTAATATGGTTCTATAACTATGTTCTATGAATAAAAGCACTTAAAAGATAAATATGTTGTTTTGACAAATATGAGAATAATACTAGGGAGAGGTGTATGAGATTCCTTATAATGACATCTTCTCTAACATTTAGCAAAATCACTACTAGACCAAAATCATTATCGTCTTTTAAGACTAGTTTTCAAAAATTCCTTTAAAGAAAACCCTTTTGTATTCCCTCTACACCCAAATTCCTTGGTTGTATAGAGAGAATCCCAAGCTTTACTTTTTATCAAAAGTGATACGGTTAAACTATGATATCCCAATTCCTCGACAAGTCTAATAGAATATTGTCGTATGAAAAGAGTTAATCAAAGTTTTTCAAACCTAAATCAACCATGAATCAAAACCCTATTTTCCAATATCGATTTGCATTAATAACAATCATACAACAAAATGATAATGAAAACGCAGTGAAATTAGTATAAAATAGATCCAATTGTCATTACAAAAAGAAATCAGGGACACCCCCTAGCATTGGGGGGTTTAGCCTCTCATGTTCATAACAGAAACAATAACTGAATAAAAATAAAGAAAAGCCATTACACTAATAATCGGATTCCTTCGATCTTCAATTGCTTCCGCGGTTGAGAGATCTCTGTTCTCCAAGAACTCGTGAAAACATCCACAATAATACATAATTCAAAAAAGTGTTTTTCTTTCATGCCTTCCTCAGCTTAAAAAGTGTCAGATCACTAAACAGCATGTGACATTCCCAAAATACCCTCCAAGGACACTTAATTGGAATAATTAAAAAATCACAAAATTTCCCTCAAGTGGCCCTAACACGGGCCATGTCCCATGACACGGTCAGCCGTGTCAGGCTGCTTAATTTTCATGCGCCAAGGCAGTGTTTCAGTGGCCCTGACACGGGCCGTGTCCTGTGACACGGGCAACCGTGTCAGGCTGCTTAATCTTCATGCGCCAAGGCAGTGTTTCAGGGGCCCTGACACGGGCCGTGTCCTGTGACACGAGAAGCCGTGTCAGGCTTCTGATTGGTCCTTTCCTTGAACTTTTGGCACTCCAGCTTTCACACGCGCATCTGATTAATGACTTTATACAAACCTGAGAAACACAAAGAAAACACTACCACATCAAAGCACAAACGGTCTAAAAAAGGAATAATATTAAAACAAAAACTTGCTTAAATAAAACACAAACACTAAGTAGAAATGCAATACTATGAATTCAAATACCGAAGACATAACGGAAAAGCTAGACACAAACGCCTAAAAAACTACGAGTGAAAGCCACTGATCAGTCAGCGAAGTACACTTTGAACTCTGGGTCGACAGCACTTCATTCTCCCCCGATGCGTTCACAGTTACTGCCATAGTCAGGTTTGTCGCCACTTTGTTCTTTTCTACCCATCTTCCTCTTGGGTATTGGCGTTTTTGTCCAGACGTTCCGACAGGCTTTACTTTTGAAGTCGTAGCCTCCCTTTCAGCCTTCTTACTATGCTGATAGCGCCTCCACTGGGTCCTGGTCATAGGGTTTTTTCCTTTGTAGTTAGGGGACACCCGATATCCAGCTGGTTCGACCCCCTTATCGGCGACATTCGCCTCTTTTTCCAAATCGAGAGCCTTCCACTTTGGCCTTTTGCTCCCTTTCTGGCCCACTGGTGCCATCCATCTTTCCTGTGGGGAGTCTGATGGAGACACAAAAGGTTTAGGCCTTGCCCCTTGGAACGAATTTCTGTACTCCTCATTTCGACGAGGGACCCCGCTCCTGTCGAACACAAACCTTGGAACAGGTGGCTTGCTCTCTGGCAGCACTTCTCTCTTGCTTGCCTCATACCTCTCAGCAGCTTTCTCATCGAACACATCATTGCATCTAGGGCATAGTGCGGCTTTCGACCCGCTTATCCTGCACTTTTTCTAAAAATCTTCCAAACTTTCGCCAGCCCAGGGGTACACTGCTTCAAGTTTGTCCTCCGCTTTCTTGTCGGAACCTTCAGTAGTTTCGACCATCATGCATTCTACCACTTCAGCCATTTGTGGCTTGTCGAGCCCTCAGTAGCTTCGACCATCATACATTCGTACACTTCTGAATACAAAGCCTCTTCAACCTTCAGTGGGTCGGTGTCAACCTGCATCTTTGGCTTCTCGCCAATTTGGAGCCGACCCTCCTTCAAAGCCTTTTGCACCAAATCCCTGAAAAGAACACATTGAGCTGTTTTATGACCAAGGAAATTATGAAACTTACAAAATCCCCTCTTTTTCTTTTGTTCTAGAGGGGGATATTTCAAACCAGGCAGAATAATTATTTGACCATCTTTAACCAGTAAATCAAATATTTCATCACATTTGGAAACATCAAAAGTATAAGTTTTAGCGACGTATTTATCCGTCTTGTTAGTTTCGGCGGGATTTTTCCCGTTCGATGGTTTCAACAGCTTGCATGCATAGGGAGGTCCTAGCTTAAGTTCAGCCACGTGGATCTCACTTTCGTCGACGAATTCTTCCTCGTCGGACGAGTATTCGTCAGTAGCCACATAGGATACTTTTACTTTTTTACGATATCTGTTAGACTGGGCTTTCTCAGCTTTCAATTATTCGACCTGGCGAACCCGGTCAACCAGTTGTGCCATATCCCTAAGATATTGCATTTCTAACTTCTTCCTGATTGAATAGTCCAGGCCACCGGCAGCCATTTCAACTAATTCGTGCTCAGGGACCTGAGTAAAGCACCGTGCTTTCAAAAGCCTAAACCTATTCAAGTACTGGTCTACTGACTCTGTGGCCTTGCGTTTGACGATTGCCAACTCTTTCAGACTTATTTTCGACTGTTCCATATAAAATTGTTCGTGAAATAGTCTCTCCAATTGTGCCCATGTATGGATGGACTGAGGGCGCAACATAGTAAACCACGTGAATGCATTTTTCGTGAGGGAACTTGGGAAATATTTCATTTTCAAGTCCTCATTGTTCGCTATATCGTCTGCTTCGGTTTGATACCGAGCGACGTGTTCGAAGGTGGATTCTTCCGTTTCCCCAGCGAACTTGGTAAATTTTGGCACTTTCCACCCCTGGGTAATTCGGTTTGTAATACGAAGTCTGGTAATGGGGATGTATATGTTGGCCGTCGAAGGCCGGGGTTCGCCCCATTACGGACCATGATACGTTCGACTACAGCCTCCAAGTTATGTTCTCCAGCCAAGGCGTCCTGTCGAACCTGTTGGACAACAAAATCCGGATCTTGGTTCCTATGGACAATCACAGGAGGCCTTTGAACCCTCCTAGGAATCTCTTCGAACTCACGGGGTTGCTCTATAGTTTCGTCGAAGACTTCATCCTGACGAAGGGGCGTCTATGGTGGAGGCGGTGGGGTTTGTCGACCCTGAGCCCTAGGAGCGCCTAAGAAGTCACCGATTCGTGTCATTTGAGTCGCCAGTTGTTGGTAACTCTATGTTGACTCTTGTATCAGTGGTCTTAATATGGTACCCATCTGTTGAGTCAACATGTGGACCATTTCATGATTACTCTCATCCATCTTTTGCCTCATGACCACGATGGAACTAGAGGTAAAGGTCAGTATGGATTGGGAGAAAAGGTTAAAACCTGGGGGTCGAGTCATCTGGTTCGACATGTGTCCTGTCCCCTGATAAGTTGAAAATGATGGGGACGAACTCTCCCCAAGTAAATGGCCGCTAGAGTGCAAACTTGACATGAACTCCGTTGGCATCCCATACGATCTAGGCATTGGCATGGTGATACTAGGCATATACTGCCCCGTAGTTCCTGCCATTGTTAATTTCGGGTCGTTTCGACGCGGTGTTGCGATTGGTCCGCTAGGAGTGGTTGACACCGCTGACACAGTACCGGAGCCAACATCAGTTGTCTGTGTTCCCACCGTACTTTCCGTCGGAGACTGTTCTTCGTTCGGTCGTGGTATTACCATCTTACCACTATGCAAAAACATATACTCAATTCACACTGGTCCCACCGGGTGTGCCACTTTTTTTTTTATTTAGATGCTGAAAGTAAATTGCATTAAGTAAATTTGGATGCAATTGTACATTTTCGCGGGAGTGAACTCGTTTCTCTCTAAGCTTGGTACTTTGAGTGTTTTCCCTTTACAATGTGAAAAAATGCGACCCTTGAAAATGAAAAGTACAGTGCCTTATATAGGCCTAGAATGTAACTGTCTGTCTACCCAAATGTCTTATGAAGCTGACACGTGGCACCCCACTTTCTTTTCAACTTCCCATAGTCTTGGAAGATTCAAACTTTTCCCGCCTAATCATTTATCCTTGAAGTTAGGATCAACTCTTCGCCTTATTTTCTTCCGACGCCGAGGCTTGTCATCGTCTCTCCGACGCACCTCTTTGCTGGTGTCGAATCGACACCTTGATGTGCCTTTTTTACCGACGCATCAGGGGAATCCACGTTTCCCACCTATGGTCGAAATCCCGTGTCAACAAATTGCCCCCCCAAAAGGTCAGTTTCGACTGAATACTGTGTCGATGGAGAAATCTGGCTTTTTGGGTTTCTTGTAGGATTTCGACGGCTTTTCCTCCGACGCACTTGCCCAACGTTTTATCTTTTCTCATAACACGTGGCAAGCGCCGTCTGACATGATGATGGTAATCTCATCCCACGATTTCCAAGAAAAACGCCATGATGGCTAGACTCGTCTAAGTTATGGGCCTCGAAACCAAACCCCACTTACTTTCATAAGTTGAAAAGTTTTGATCTTTCACCTTTCTGCATGTGCCCTATAAATAGACTTTCTCAGGAAACCTTTCCATTTTCCATTACTCCTTCTTCACAAACCTGCTATTCGCTCTGAGACCTAAACTTTGATTTCCTCTTCCTAAAGCATTTGTCGCCTCAGAGCACCCTTTGTATTTCTTTCTCCCCAAATGGCTTCATCAAATACCATTACAACTCCCATTCCTCAAACCACTGGTAACAATCCGGTTGCGTACGTACTCTCTGAAACGGAAACACTCCATCCTCTTCCTCAACCATCCTCTGCTGACGAGACGGTGGTGGCCAACTGGTGCCGCCAAATGGTTATCCCATTCACGGTGGAGAACAAGCTCTGTGGTTTCCACGGCCCCCTTCCGGACAAAAAAGCTAATCCACAAGAACTCCAGAAGTTCTTTCCTTGCTTCGACCAAACGATCCCACCTGCTTTCGAGAAAGGTGGCACCTTAGACCTCAAATACATGGCCCCCAAATCTCGAGTTTTCAGATCCATGCCTACTCCAGGCAACAAAAACTACCTTGCCTGGCTTGACAGAGTCGGAGGGCAACGCCAAAGGCAATGGAAGGAATATGTAACGCCCCAGTTTTTGCCATTTTTATTGTATTGAGTCTTTTTGGATTATTTTATTATTATTTTATTCTAATTTCGACTTTTATGTGAAAATATGTTATTTTCGGCGGGAATATATTTTATCGCGTTTTGGGAACGTTTGCGAGATATTTGAGTGTGGGGGTATTTTGGACATTTCACATTTAATTTCACTAAGTTAGTAAGAAAAGAAAAGAAAAAATAGAAATAGAAAGAATAGAAAGAAAAAGAGAGAAAAGAAAAGTAGAGAAGAAGAAAAGAGAAGAGAAAGAAGAAAAGAGAGGAAAAACTTGTGAAGGAAGAAATCAATCTCCCGACTTTCTAGAACACGATTAAATCGGGTAAGGGTGTGAAATATTGTTATCCTAATTTTGCGTATGATTATGTATGTGTTTTGTGTGGATGTTTTGGTTGTTTTCCATATGTTTCCGTTTATGCCGTAATTGACGGAATCGATAGAAACCGATGTTTTTACGGTCGGAAAGTCGTATAAATACATGTGTTGGTTGGTTATATGTATGTGAGCTGCTGTTTAAAGTTTCATGAAGTTTGGTTATGTTTCGGTATGTTTCCGTGGTTGTTTCCGTTTAGGTCGAATTGTAGGAAATCGATAGAAACCGATGTTTTCATGGTTAGAATTCGAAATAAATTACGTAGTTGTATCGAGGAAGGTTAGGTCGTCGTATAGCATGCTTTTTATTCGATTTAGTGATGTTTGAAAATTCTGGTTTTTGAAAGGTTGAAATTTAATCGAAAAATCGAACGTCGTAGAAATTTCGTTTATGTGTTCTAAATTGTTCTTATGTATTTGGTGGTTGCACGTATATGTTTGTTTCGGTGAAAAGGTTCGATTTAGTCGAGTTTCCGGGCATTTTGGAAAAGGGAGAGCAAAGGTGCATTTTGAGAAAATCTGGTTTTTGAGGAAAAACAGAGTTATGAATCGATACATAACAGCTATGTATCGATACGAAATGGTTTATGTATCGATACATAACCCTTATGTATCGATACACACTGAAGAAATTTGGGAAAACAACATTTTCACTACAGCATGTGTCGACACATGCGTGCTATGTATCGATACATGTGGCTTTTTGTATCGATACATAAGCCTATGAATCGATACATACTGTGCTGAACCATAAAATTCTGGTTGTCGGGGAAACTTCGGAAATTCATATCTCTTGAACAGTAAGTCGGTTTTGATCCCCGTTCGAAGCGTTGGAAAGCTAACGAGATGTTATTTCTAGGAAAAATAGTTTTGGGGTCTGAACTTGGTCCAATCGGTACAGTTTTTACGAACCGTTTCGTAGTGTCGGGCGTCCGGTTTATGTTTTTGCGTTATTTTGAAATATTCATATCTTGTTAACCGTTTATCGTATTTAAGAGTTCTTTATACCGAATCAAAGCTGTCGATGAGTACTTTTTGATGATGATAGAAAATATTATTTTTGGCCGACTTTTAGCCGACTTTTCTGAGAAACCGTAAAAATGGAATTTTGAGTTATTTTCTATATTGTGCGATAGGATATGATATGTAACGTATGACTTGTGTGAGGGATGTTTGATGAGTATATGATGTTGTGGTGAAGATTTGTGGCCGTTTGGCAATTATGTGCATTGTATTATATGTACTTGAAATGCATGATTTAATGTATGAGCCTCGATTTCCCTGGGTCATTATATGACATGCATCATGTTGAAGACATTGTAAGATCCCTTCGTGGGTGTAAACAATGCATGAAGACATTGTAAGATCCCTTCGTGGGTGTAAACAATGCAGTTAGACATTGTAGATCCCTTTGTGGGTGTAAACAATACATGTTGAATTGTAGATCCCTTATGGGTGTAAACAATTGTTGTATTGATCGTGTGCCTATTATAAAGGACTAAAAACGATCCATAACGTCGTATGCTTGCTGATAAGTGGTAGCGACGGGGAACATCGTATGCCCGACGGGGAGTTACCCTAAGTAACGAGCGATGATTCCAAGAGTTCCTGGGGGACTAATGGTACCGCATGCATAGAGTCGTTGTGTCGGTCTCTGTGCATTTGCATAATTCATTACATAAATGTTTATGTGTTGAATTTTGAGAAGGATTTGTTATGCATTGTGTTAATGTATATGCTTATGTGATTGATGTGTGAAATGGGTTTAATATGTCTTGTGTTGTTTACAAGTATCGTATTTGTGTGGTGAGAATAATTGTGCATATTTTTCTAAGTGTTTTATAATGATATGCAATTATATTATAATCCTGTTTCTCACCCTTCTGCTGTGGTTTAATGCTGTAATGGCATTGCAGATTAGACGATGGAGGTCTTTTGCGAAGATTAGTGTCTTCGTCTTTTTGTCGTTCCGTCGGCTCTGATATGTAACACGGGTAGTCGGGGTTCGAGTGTAGATGTTTCTTTGGGCTTGTATATAGTGGCTTTGTATGAACATGTATATGACATACTTATATTTTGTGATGACATCAGTTATGGATGTTCCGCTTTAATTCTGTAACTGAACGATGATATTTTGGAACTGAGTTCCTATGTTTATATGACTATCAGGTTGTTATATATCTATATGAGCAGGTTGTTTTAGTTCACGTTGGTGTGGCATCTCTGGCTATATCATGATAAATTATTCTTTGCTCTGATGTTTTATTTATAAGATTAATTTATTCCGGTTTTTGTACGGGGTATAAAAGGGGTGTTACAGAATACGGTATTTTCGACGCCATCCAACTCTCCAGAACCGCTCACAGGGTCAACCCTTATTTGCTGCTGGCGTCGATGTACTTTTGGGAAGGATCGACAAATACAGTATAGAAGGGGTATAGAAGGGGTGTTACAGAATACAGTATTTTCGACGCCATCCAACTCTCCAGAACCGCTCACAGGGTCAACCCTTATTTGCTGCTGGCGTCGATGTACTTTTGGGAAGGATCGACAAATACATTCCATCTTCCTTGTGGTATGTTCATGCCAACACTTTTCGACGTGGCGGCCATCACTGGCCTTTCGCCAGTAGGCGAGACTTTCGACCCGACATTGGAGACGGACAACGCCTTCGACTTTGAGCGTGCGAGCTTCCAAAACTACATCGAAGACCATCACGACAAACGCACTAAAGAAGTCTCTGATGAGGAGCATATTGCCTTCCTGACCCTATGGCTGTCGTATTATATGTTTTGCCCTGGCTCCTTGCAAATAGCCAAAAGTTTCATCAGTTTGGCCATTCAGATCCACGAAGGTCGACAGATATCTCCGGCCAAACTTCTGTTGGCCTCCCTCTACCATTCTCTTGGCCTATCGGCTATGAGGCTGAAACTCCTCCACCAAACCACTAAAGCTTTAAACATCTCAGGGCCTATGTGGCTGTTACAGCATTGGCTCAACGCCACTTTTGAGCACAAATTGGGATATCCAACCTCTGCGACGATGAAGCATCTAAACAAAGAACGTTCTGTCGAGGGAATGCGACTTACCTTGATGACCACCCAAGAAGCTCCAAGACAGGCCCTTTTTACGAGGTATCTCAGTAAGTTCGTGGAAACCACCTCTTTCGTCCCTGACATGGCTCTATTTGTGGAGCGTAAGTTTGGTCCCGACTGGTTCAGAAACCCGTTTCCTGGAGTCTCACCAAAAGCTACTGCACAGTCGAATGCTATATGGCGGGCGTTTCTTACTCCCACCATGATCTCTTTCCGCATCAAAACGGGAAACAATGGCTATGGTTTCATGAACTATTGTCCAAATTTGGTGGCCCGACAATTTGGCCTGAGCCAGATATTGCCAAAGCCCTTAGTGAGGCACCCTGAGGATATAGTACGGTCCGACCGACGCTTGACTCAAGTAGGTCATAGGGCTTGTATGAGGTTCGTCAGAGCCTCTCAACACTTGGAGCTGCCGGTTTTTTCCTTCCAGCCTTCCTTTTTCACCACTCAAGAATTTGATGCTTGGTGGTTGGAGTATCAAACTCAAACCTTCACTCCAAATCTTTTCTTAGCGAATGTGGTCGACACTTTTGCCTCCATGGCTGGTGGCATCCCTAAACCATCGACTACGGCCCCTGTCATAGATGTTGACCCTGCAGAAGATCCTTCGACAAAGGTAGACCCTGGACTTTTGATTTCGTTTGCCCATAGGTCTGAACTAAATAGTTTCAGCTTTGTTTTCAGGGGCGCAAACGAGAAACGACTGCTGCGTCGACTTCCACTAGACCTGCCAAAAAACCCAGGACCAACCCTCTACAGGTATTTTTTATTTTCCTGTCCTGCGTCCTTGTCTTTCCTTTGTTATGACATTATTTCTACGCAGGCTTTTGAGAAAGTACCTTCTCTAGAAAGGACTGAATCGAATGAGAGCACTCACTCTCGAGTCTTTACTGCAGTAGCTCCAGCGTCTCCTCTATCCACCCCTTTGGTGAGGAAGAAAAAAGCTTTAACGCAGAGGACACCTTCAAAAACCGGCATTTCGACAGTGGCCCCAGTCGTTCCAAGAAATGTCGAAGACGTTTTCGAACCAATTCCTTCTATCACCCTTCCCAAGACAACAACTCATCCTGTGCAGGTACTTCCACTTTCACTTGTGTCCTAGACGACCTTGGGGTGACGAAGCTCACTGACATTTTGTTTTTTGCAGGAAAATGTGGTTACTTCGACCACTGTAGGTGACGGCGATACTGAATCGGCCACAGACACCACTATTGCTGGCGTCGCCATTACGTCAAGTCCTCAAAAAACTGATGAATTCCACACACTCATGCCCGAGGAAAACTTGGCGAAGACGCCTCCTGCTCCAAATGACAACTTTGAGCATAATGATGTATCTCCTGGGGCGACTATCAATCCTTTGCTAGCCGTTACCACTACTGACGTCGGTGAGAAACTCCAAATCCCTGAACACCACCCAGAGAGGGCTTCACCTGCCGTCGAGGAATCTCTTACTCCGGAGGCACTTTTAGCAGCCAAGGCAACAGATCCAGCAGCGACTCTGAAAGCGCTACACAAACTTCGCCAGGCAGCCGAAGAGATTTAACCCACCAGTTCGACCGCAATCCCAACTCCAGAAGTGGATGCTTCCTTCAATCTCAAACTTCAACAGTTGCGGTCTTATCTTTTTGAAGAACAGTTTCTGTCGGTCGTCGCCGAGGAATTCGACATAGCCAATGACGTCTTCAACCTTCTGAATGAACTTTCTGAATTCCAGCTCCCTGCCCCCATGTCCACATACCTGATCGAGTTTGAAGCCTTCTTCACTCAACTGGCCAAAGATCTTGCTATGTATCATCAGGCCAACACCCAAATTCGGTTCCGCCACAACGACATGAAACGTGAGTGGCACCTGAGCTCAGTCTGTGAACAAAAACTTGGGGACTATGAAACCAAAAAACAAGAGCACTCCAACAAACACCAGGCTTTCGACCAACAGATATCTGAATATTAAGCCCAGATAACGGAGCTGACAAAAAAGATTGCTAAGGTCGAACACCAAAAAGCTCCTTAGACTCCGCTGAGCCCCTGCCTTCTCAAGGAACCATCGACCACGAGGTAGCTCAAGGACTTGTTCACGTCGAAGCGGCTATGAAGATCAAAGACGCTATTAGCCGCATGCAGCGACGAAAGGTTCTTCTTGAGAGCAAGATAGTTCATGAGAAGGTCCTCTTTGACGATTTTAAGGCTAGATTTCCTGAGTTTCCTTAGTTTGTATGTTGATGTAACGTAACAGACCATATTTTGTAAGCCATTTTTGACCCCTCAGCTTAATTTGGCTTTGAATAAATGAAAACTAAATTTTGATGTGAACCTCTTGTTGCATAGGTCTATATTTTTTCAAATATTTCCCATTTACTCTTAAGATTCGTTGGTCTACTCCCAACTCCTGTACTTCGTATGCGTTGTTACTAAACACTCGTGTCACCTGAAATGGTACCTCCCAGTTGGGCGACCATTTTCCCATCGTTCGGTCTCGTTGATCCATGGGTAACACCGCTTTCCACACATAGTCGTTTACATCAAAGGTCTTCCCTTGGACTTTCTTGTTGTATGCCCTGGCGACTCGGGCCTTCTGGCACAACAACACATTTAAAGCTACCATTCTCTCCTCGTCTAAGTCCACAAGTTCCTCCAACATCATTTCCCAATACTTTTCCGACGGAATCTCATATTGTCGTTGCACTCTAACGGATTGCAAGCATACTTCCGCTGGTAGCACGACGTCGTGCCCGTAGGTTAGACGAAATGGAGTAGAGTTGGTTGACTCTTCGGGTGATGTCCGACAAGCCCATAACACTTGACTCAACGTCTTATGCCAGTTCTTTGGCTTTTTCGCAACGTGCTTCTTGATTAACCCAATTATTATCTTGTTAGCTGCTTCGACCTGACCATTCGCCTGAGCATAGTATGGCGTCGAAGTAACCAACTTGAAACCTATTTCTGCCGCAAACTCTTGCATCTTCTGCCCCACAAACACAGAGCCTTAATCTGTCGTGATTGTCTCAGGTATCCCAAACCTATACAAGATATGATTCTGGATGAAGTCTATCACGGCCTCTTGGTCCACCTTCACCAGAGGCACAACCTCTATCCATTTCGTGAAATAGTTTATTCCCACGAGGATGAATCTTTGCTGCTTCGACGAAGCTGGCCGAATCTCTCCTATTACATCCAAAGCCCATCCTCGAAATGGCCATGGTTTGACAATCACATGTAATTCGCTGGCTGGAATATGCTGGATGTTTGCGTGCTTCTGGCAATCCTGGCATCCTTTCGCGAAATCTATGCAATCCTTGAGCATGCTGGGCCAGTAGAGACCTTGTCGAAACAAAAGCCATTTCATTTTTTGGCCAACCTGGTGAGCTCCACAAGCCCCACTATGAACCTCAGAAATTGCCAAATAGGCATCAGTATCTCCAAAGCATTTGAGCAACACCCCTCTGGATTTTTCTTCAATAACTCATTGCCTACTAGGACATAACTCATTGCTCTGTACTTAGTCTTTCGATCGGTGCTGCCCAACGGGTTTTCCAGATACTCCATAATTGACCTTCGCCAATCTGTTGGTGACATATCGTTAACGAAAACCTCACAACTTTTTAAACCTTCGACTAAGCTCATCGAAACTTTGGATATCGACCAACTTGATGGTGCGTGTATGTTCGACACCATATTTTTCCTAGTTTCGATGAAGCCTTTCAACTTACCTTCTGACACTTTATAACCAGAGGTAATTTGTGCTAGTTCATTAGCTTTATGGTTTTCCATCCTTGGCACATGCGAGATGTTGACAATTTTGAAATGTTCCAACAAACGCTTCGCCAACGAGAAGTAACTTAAAAGATGCTCCTTTACGCACTTGTACTCCCTTGTGATTTATTTAATCACCAATTCTGAGTCTCCTTTTATCTCGACCTCTTTGGCTCCCAAGTCTTTGAGTATCTTAAGACCAGTGATTAAGGCTTCGTACTCTGCCTCGTTATTTGAGCATTTGCCATTAACTTTGCATTTAAAGGTCATTGAGATACCCTGTGGGGATATTATTAGGATTCCAACACCTGCCCCATTTTTATGGCTTGACCCATCAAAGTATAATTTCCACGGGGCGACGTCGATGCTATGTATCGACGTTTCGACTACAACGTGGTCGACAATAAAGTCTGCCACTATTTGACCCTTCATTGCCCTCAAAGGGACGTATGTCAGGGAGAACTTAGTTAACGCTAGTGACCATTTCCCCATTCGACTATGCAAAATAGGTTTGGACAATATATGCTTAATGACATCAAAATGCGACGAAACATAAACATTAACTAGTTTGATATATTGCTTTAATTTCATACATGAGAAGTGGAAACATAGGCACAGCTTTTCAATCATAGTGTACCTAGTTTTAGCATCTATCAATATTCTACTAAGGTAATAGATGGGTCTTTCGACGCCACCATCATCCTCTTGTGCTAACATACTGCCTATGGTCGTATCCAACGCTGCAATGTACAACTTCATGCTTTTATTTATACTCGGTGGTAATAGGATTGGAGGCTTCGTATGGTATTCCTTAATTGCATCGAAGGCCTCTTGTTGCTCTTGCCCCCAGCGGAACTCACTATCCTTCTTGGTCTTGAGCAGTGGTGAAAACACCTTCGTCTTGCCACTTAGGTTCGAGATGAACCTCCTCAAGAAATTGATCTTCCCCAACAAAGATTGGAGCTGTTTCTTTGTCGTCGGAGGCTTGAGATCTACGATCGCCTTCATTTTGTTCTGGTTGATCTTGATGCCTCGCTTGTGGACTACGAATCCCAAGAAGTCCCCTGCATGAACACCAAAGGCACATTTTAGTGGATTCTTTTTTAATCCATATTTCCTCATTCGCTCAAATGAGCGTCAAAGGTGGTCGAGATGACCATCTTCTGATGACGATTTTATGACTATGTCATTGATGTATACTTGCATAAAATTCTCAATAAAATCATGGAATATAGCGTTCATAGCTCTCTGGTAGGTTGCTCCAGCATTTTTTAGCCCAAAAGGCATCACAACCCATTCATATGACCCCAAAGGTCCAGGGCATCGAAATGCGGTTTTGGGGACATCCTCTTCGGCTATGAGAATTTGATTGTAACCAGAATAACCGTCGAGCATGCTCAAGCACTCGAAGTCCGTAGCTGAGTCAACTAACATCTCTGCCACGGGCATCCAATATTCGTCTTTAGGGGTAGCGTTGTTCAAATCCCTAAAGTCGATGCAAACTCAAAGGGTCCCATTTTTCTTAATAACAGGTACTATGTTTGCTATCCACTCGACATACCTTGCAGTTCTGATGAACCGACTTTTGAGCAGTCTTTCAATTTCCTGCTTGATCTTCGACGTGACTTCCGGGGCAAAGCGTCGAGGGTGTTGCTTTACTGGCCTCTTGCCTGGCTGGATTGGGAGTCGATGCTCAACTACACTCCGACTCAAACCAGGCATTTCACCATAGTCCCAGGAAAAACAGTCCTTGTATTCTTTCAACACTTTAGCCAACTTGGCCTTTATTTATGGTCCTACCTTGGTACTCACGTATGTGGGCCTTTTGGTTGTCCCATCCCCTAAGTTGATTTCCTCAAGCGGGTCCTGGGCTTGCATTCTTTGCAGCTCATGATCTGGGCCTTTTTCGAACCCCAAAGGCTCATCATCATAAATACCATCAAGCCTCTGATTTTCTACAGCTTCCCTATGGCCTTGTTGGCCATTGGCTTTTTTGTCACGGTCGGCTCCCTTAGCTATTTGGAGAGTTTCATCTTTCTCAAGTGCCGACATCTTTCTGTTTTCAGCCAGATAGGCCGAAATCTGAGTCATGCTTTCTAACTCAGCAGTCATTTTCACCTGTAGTGGGCCACCCCGTTGGTGGCATTTCCATTGGCTCCATGTCTTCGTCGGCAGCGTCCCAGATGAACCCATAGTCGGGGTCCAGGTTCAGGACACGACCCATGTCGACAGAGGTGTAAGACCCTGACCCATCATCGCACGGAGCCACATTCGCTAAGTGTTGGTCAAAAGACTTCTTGTTACCCTTGGCTTCGTCGACTTTGTAATAGCTTTGATCTGCCTCAATGTTTTCGACGATGCCATCCTTTCTCCAAATGGTCAATCTCTGGTGCATTGTTGACGGTACTACCCCAATTCCATGGATCCACTCCCGTCCCAACAACAGATTGAAATTTGCTTTTGAGTTGATGACCATGAAGAGTGTCAGCCTGTTGGTTGTACCCACTGCCAAGTCCACTTGGACAACCCCCAGGATGTTACTGGTCTTGCCTTCATAGTTGGACAAAACCATGTTGTGCTGTCGGAGGTCAGCCTCTGTTTTTCCAATTTTCTTAAACAGATTGTGAGGCATTAGGTTCACAGTCGCTCCACCATCCACAAACACCTTGTTGACAGACACCCCATCAACTTTCGTCTTTATGAATAACGGATTCAAATGGTACATCATCCCAGGGCTAGGACGTTCAAACATAACAGGTTGTTCTTCTACCACACCACTGTTCATTACATAATAACATAGCGGCTTGTCATCCGCATTTTCACCAGAAACGAAATCTTCCTCAGTCTCAGAGATTTCAGACACCACGTCATACTCAGCTGGTAGGACCGACACGATACCACAGTTTACCAAGAAATCTTCACCATAGGTGTCATCATTGGTGTCGTCGTACATGTCTTCGTCAAAATCTCCCTCAGGTGATGGATTATATTCTTCATCTGACTGAGGGGAGTATTTTGGCTCTTCTTCATCCGACTGAGGAGTATACTCTGACTCTTTCTTGCTTTCCGTCAGTGATCGGTAAAATAGCAAGTGTATATTTTTACCGATGTAGTAATAATTTGGGGTTTTCCCCAGAGTCAATCTCTTAAGGACTGCTCAGAATATGTAGTGCAGAGACTATTTCAATTAAACAAAAGTTCCTTTGTTTGGTTTTAATATGGTTCTATAACTATGTTCTATGAATAAAAGCACTTAAAAGATAAATAAGCTGTTTTGACAAATATGAGAATAATACTAGGGAGAGGTGTATCAGATCCCTTATAATGACATCTTCTCTAACATTTAGCAAAATCACTACTAGACCAAAATCATTACCGTCTTTTAAGATTAGTTTTCAAAAATTCCTTTAAAGAAAACTCTTTGGTATTCCCTCTACACCCCAATTCCTTGGTTGTATAGAGAGAATCCCAAGCTTTACTTTTTTTATCAAAAGTGATACGGTTAAACTATGACATCCCAATTCCTCGGCAATGTCTAATAGAATATTATCGTATGAAAAGCGTTAATTAAAGTTTTTCAAACCTAAATCAACCATGAATCAAAACCCTATTTTCCAATATCGATTTGCATTAAGAAGAATCATACAACAAAATGATAATGAGAATGCAGTGAAATTAGTATAAAATAGATCCAATTGTCATTACAAAACGAAATCAGGGACACCCCCTAGCATTGGGGGGTTTAGCCTCTCATGTTCATAACAGAAACAATAACTGAATAAAAAATAAAGAAAAGCCATTACACTAATAATCGGATTCCTTCGATCTTCAATTACTTCCGCGGTTGAGAGATCTCCGTTCTCCAAGAACTCGTGAAAACATCCACAATAATACGTAATTCAAAAAATTGTTTTTCTTTCGTGCCTTCCTCAGCTTAAAAAGTGTCAGATCACTAAACAACATGTGACATTCCCAAAATACCCTCCAAGGACACTTAATTGGAATAATTAAAAAATCACAAAATTCCCCTCTGTCGCTCCCGAAAGATTCGCATCCAACGGTACAAACGCGAGAGTGGCGCAAAAGAACACAGAGTCGCCAGCAAAGTGTATTTATCCCAAGAGAGGGAAAGGAAACACTGCATAAACCTGAAGGAAGGGAAAGAACATAGTCTCACGACCAAGAGAATGGGTACGGGAGTCGGTTACGCGAAGGGAAGGTGTTAGCACCCAACACGTCCATCGTACTCGATGGGATCCACGCTTGTTGTCTGCATCAAAGGGTGTCGTCATCTGGAACTCCACTGCTACTGGACCGGAGAAGAAAACGAGAACGGAAAGAACGGAGAAACGAAGAAGAAAAGAAAAAGAAGCGACTCGATAGGACGGTATCGTTGTCCTAGGCCTACGTACTCCCTTAGTGCAATGGGAAAGTCAGAGTCAACGTAGTTCGGACGGGAACTGTGGGGGAAGGTTGCTCGCCAAGACAATCGCTGTCTTGTGCCTACGTATCCTCAATCGGACGAGAGAGAGGAATCAGAGTTGACGTAGTTCGTGGGTACGACCACGGGTAGGTAAGTGTTTTTTACGTGAGCGACGAGCTCTTTCACGAAAAAAAAAGGAAGTTTGAAACCCAACAATCCCGGAGGATAAAAAAGATTTGAATTGGTTTGGTGTTTTTTAGACAGAAGTGTTTTGAGTTAGTTCGTAACTTATATTGCACCAAAGTCTACCATGCGGGAACGAGTGAGTCGCATGATCGCCCCCGAATGAGACGTATGCTAAACACCCTAGAAGAGGAGAGGAGACCCCTCGTTCTTCATTTCCTACACTTAAGGCTCGAGCGCAATATACGTTATATTTTATTAAGTGTGTTCAAGAAGTTTGAGATGAGAAGAGAAGCGACACAAAAGGAAACTCTACAGGGAAACTAAGAGTCCTAATGTTATCATGCATGGATGTCCTATGGTTAGTGAGGTTTAGGAGAGACGACTGCCTAACCTAATGCTAATCCTACTCCAAGCTTAATCGAAAATTAAGTTGGACTAGGTAGCTCTAAAGGGAGAGAATCCAAGACTTAAACAAGTCTTGTGACTCGAGGGATGAAAAGAGTGGAAGAGAAGGAGGAGAAAGAGAAGTGAAACACAAGTGGCCTAAGCTCACTTCAAACACAAGTATGAAAGTTAAAAGGTAAATGAAGAAAGTAAAATGTGGAAGCATATCCACATTCAACAACTTACCATTTGCCCCTGAAAATGTTAGAAGTATTCACATATGACAAAATGAAACTCAAACAAGCATAAGGCAATAAAGAAACAAGTTCTAAGGTAAATCAAACATCAAGTTCAGAACCTAATGGTCCTACTGACCTCTAATATTAGTCATGCACAATTAGTCAAAAAGAAAAGGGAGAAGTCAATCAAGTACCATTCAAGTCATTAAAGAAGGAGTGAGATGAAAAGAAGTGATCATGTAAAGCAACCAAGTCAAAATTTCATAAAGTAAACCAAGTCCAGAAGTGACACAATCCTAAATATGTGCCTAAACATGATCTTCAAACAACATTCAAGTCACACAAACACTTTCCCAATCCATTAGGAAGCAAAGAAGAAGTGAAGTGAAGTGAAACATGATTCATACTTGTGAAACAAATGACTTAAAGTGAAAGGCAAACATCAAACATGCAAAGATGAGATTCAAATATCACAACCAGAAGTCAATTAACATGCTATCAATCCTTCAACAAGACCTAAAATTGTGGCACAAGTGCCTTCATGATCAAGCAAACCAAACATGAAGCATATATTCACAAATTGGACAAGTTAAAGCTCATGCTTCAAAGAAATAACAAACATGCCTCAAAAATTATGTCATTCAGTATTCAAGCATCTCAAATATGTATAATTGACATATCAAATCCACAAGCAATGAATCAGAACCAAAGTCAATCAACAATTAGGTCAAAGCATCAATAGGATTTCATACATTCATGCTCAAAGCAAAACATCAAAAGTCATCCAAAAAGGACCTAAAAATCATACCAAAAGTCTCAAACATACTTCAACATGTTATGAACACAACCCAAAAAGAATCAGGATCAAATCACTTTCCAAATGAGAGAAATAAAAAATGCAACATGAAGTGCAAAATGAGAAAAATACTTTGGAAAATTAATATTTAATGCAATTTTAATGCAAAAATAAAAAAATAAAATGTGAAAAATTAGTTTTAATAGTGAGGAGGAATGATGAATTTTTTTGGAATTTTTTAGCACATGCAAGTATTTTTAACAATTAATTATGAAATGGTATGAAAATAGAAAATAAAAAAGGAAATGAAATGAAGCCAGGGGTGCAAAAAGGAACCCAAACGCGTTCAAATGACCATGGGCTCAGAAACGGGGGTGCAAAGAGCAAAAAAGCCCAAGCGCTTTCAAGCCTTCAGAAACAACGAACGGCTGAGATTAAGTCAAGCATAAGAAAGTCTCCAAATCCACAGGCTCTCATTCACAGTCAAACGAAGCAAAGTCAACTATCTGATGGTCCATATTCAAACTTGCTAATTAAATGAGATCCAACAGTCATGAATTAATCAGATCCACTAAACCCTAATCAATTTAATTAACAACACATAACCAAGATCCAACGCACGTGAATTAAACTGGAAAATTAAACACGATCCAACGCATGAGATTCAAACTGGAAAACCACAAACCCTAATTAAACCCTCACTGGCCGGAGAAGCGCCGGTCATCTTCTCCGGCCACTCTCCGGTCACCAAACTTCAAACCATAACCAAAAACAACAAATCATACCTCAAAATGTTCAGCAACTCACGTAGATCACAAATATGCTACTCAAAATCATTTATCATGCATATATTTCAAGAATCGAACGAAACAAGTTTGGATCTGAAAATTTCAGATCTAAATTCCAGCCATGATTCACGTTGAAAATCAATTCCAAACACATATATGAACTCAACACATCAAGATGAACATTAAACACACAACAAAAATCAATTCTAGATCTATGAATTTCAAGTTCACCTGAGATTTGCAGAACTGGAAAATCACCAAGAAACTCCAAGATAAGCTGCAGATCAACTCCTTAAACCGTCTAATTGCAAAATAAATGCACTTAGACCTTCAAATTGGCCTGAATCCTTGAATCCGAGAGTTGAAAATCTGAACTCAACTGATAAATTCTTTGCTTAAACTTCAAAACAATGGTGGATTTCTCTTCCTTATGCTCCACTGATCACAAACCAACCAAAAAAAAATGGAAGACACTTGAAGAATTGGGAGAATCGAAGGAGAGAAACTTGAGAGCAAAACTTTGAAAAGTGGTGAAAATGAATGGTAGCTGCTGAGAAATTCGTGTGAGTTAGCTTATATAGTGTGCCAATGCTGCTGTTTAGGGTTTTAATCTGCAAGGACTTGAGAGCAATGAGTTTTGGGCTGTTTTGCAAATTTGCAAGTTTGTGCACATGAGGTATTCTACTCGTGCATTCTTCATGAAAAGTGCATGACTGCTTTCCTTTTGATGCCATGAGAACCTTTGGATTGATCTTGGGGCTGGAAAGTGACTGAATTGTGATTTCCAAATGAACTTGCAAAATTGCATAATGATGAATCATGGACATGTAACCCACGGGTTCATTCAATTCTTGGCTCAAAATGATGCTAAATGAGGTACATTGGAGTGTGGTGAGGTGAACTGAACAATTAGAAGCCATATTGGTGAGTTAAAATGCATCTTGCAAGTTATGTCAAAATGGTATGCATGGTGGAACACCAAATGCCCTCCAACTTCAAATGCCCATAACTTCAAATGCCCATAACTCTTGATCCAAAAATGATATGATCATGATCCACCCCTCTTTGGAAAGAGGAGAAAGAGATCTACAACTTTGGTGTTGGGAAAAAATTCGTTTGAAGCATTTTTTATCATGAAAAGTTTGGTTAAAGTTGGTTGAAAATATGCCAAAAATAGTAACTTGAAAATACAAGTCACTTTCCCAATTTAGCAACTTTTTACCAAAGCTTGATTCTTGCAAATTGTGATCATGAAAGCCTTCCATAGACCAAATAAAGGTCTCTTGACTTGATTACCATGATGGGGACCTCTCAAAACCTTAGTTTGACTTTTCAGTTGACCAGTTTGACTGATTACTTCATCTGTAAGCTACTGAATCATCTGAGGTCTTCCATGGTGAATTTTTGGCTCAAAATCCATCCTTAGACTTGTTTTGACATATGGAGAACCTTGGTGAAAGGTTTGAATCAACTCCTTGAGCTTAGGACCCTTAACCATGAAACCCTAGTTTTGGTCATCAGTGTAAGGACATCAACCCTTGATATAACCACTTGGAGAATCCCTCATTGAAATACCCTTGGGCCCCCATATAAGGATGTGAGGAGCTTATGGAGCTCATAAGAAACTTTTGCCCTTGGGTTGAACCAAATACCTTGATCCCATGCTAAGAACCAAATGCTATGCACAATGCAAATGCAAGAAATGAAAAGAAACCTAAGCCAGTTATCTAAAAACAACAAGGCAAATTTTGAGGTGTTACAGCTGCCCCTATTCAATCAACTTGATCCTGAAGGTATGATAGTGACGGCTATCATGCGTTCCAAGGGTTCACGGAGATTGAATACCAAAAAGAAACCTAAAATTTGCAATCCTCAAAGGAGGGACGACTCCATTGGGGAACAAACAATAAATGCTGCACTGTCACAACACATACGAGTGTTGGCAACTAAAACTGTATCGAAAAGTCCTGAAATAAACACAAACGAGTGTTAGCTATGCTGGGGATGAACATGGATGGGTGTCAAATGTCAATGCGAACGGGCATTGAAACAAAAGTTCAAACACGGACGAGCGCCGAAAGAACACGTACGGGTGCCAAAGGGATTCAATACAGACGAGTATTGAAAGAGGTACACGGACGAGTATAAAAGATTTCAATAAGGATGGGTATTGAAAAAGATACACGGACGGGTGTAAAAGATTTCAATACGGACGGGTATTGAAAAAGATACACGGACGGGTGTAAAAGGTTTCAATACGGACGGGTATTGAAAAGGGTACACGGACGGGCGTAAAAGGTTTCAATACGGACGGGTATTGAAAAGGGTACACGGACGGGTGTAAAAGATTTCAATACGGACGGATATTGAAAAGGATACACGGACGGGTGTAAAAGGTTTCAATACGGACGGGTATTGAAAAGGGTACACGGACGGGCGTAAAAGGTTTCAATACGGACGGGTATTGAAAAGGGTACACGGACGGGCGTAAAAGATTTCAATACGGACGAGTATTGAAAAGGGTACACGGACGGGCGTAAAAGATTTCAATACGGACGGATATTGAAAAGGATACACGGACGGGTGTAAAAGGTTTCAATACGGACGGGTATTGAAAAGGGTACACGGACGGGTGCTGAAAGAAACACGGACGAGTGTCTGTCATTAAAAACTTCGAGGGGGGAAAAACCGAAGGACCACCTGGACGAAGGGGTACAAATAAAATTAAAGATAAACAATCCTGGAAATACATTCTGCCGGGGAACTGTCAAATATTGCCTAACCCAACACCTGTAGAGTAAAGATATCTTCCTGAAATTCGGCTTTCCTGACGAAGGAAAACTCAAACCTGGCTTACGCTTCGGATGCATATGTTTGAATTTTGCCGTAATGCTCCACCTGAAGGGGGAATGCTACGCATTTGGGAGAATGCCATGCAAAACAAATGCTTATGCAATGCAAGAGAAAAGTCTCAGCAAAATAAATGTTGAAGACCAGAAGCAACTCCGCTGGAGATGGCAAACTAAATTGCCACCAAACCAAAGAAATCCTGTTGAGAAAAACTTCTCCCTGCTAGGGAAGATCATAATCACCCATTCTGCCGGAGATGGACGAATCTCCGAGGGAATACCTGCTCTGTTGAGGAATATCAAGATCAACAACTCTGCTGGAGATGGACGAAGCTCCGAGAGGATACCCACTTAACTAGGGAGGGATATGAATACTGAAGATGGAAATTCCACCGTTGGGGACGACCAACTATTTCAGAACTTGGCTTCGGCGCCTGCCACAAACGATTGGCCTTAAGACCCGCTGGGGATACCACTCAGCACCAGACTCTGATTGGGGAAATGAGCTTAATCTGCTGCCAGGGAAGTAACTTTACCCTCACCCTGCCGGGTACTAGATCAAACAATTGTCGACGAAACTATACTTTCTGACTAACCGATAAAAGTAGACATCAGGACCCTGTGGGGATAATAACATCTTCGTCCATAAACTTCCTGTTGGAGGTACGGCAACATTCACCTCAAAGCAATCAACTTCTGAGTACTTGCTGGGGAAAAACAATCCAAACACGACTCCGGCTGGGTATACAATCCTCTGTACTTTGCTGAGGAAGACGATCCTCAACGACTCCGCTTGGAAGAGAAAGTAATTGTCAACATTCACCTGCTAGGGAATAGCACAAGCTTCCTGACTAGCTGGGGAACAAATAACTGCCCCAGCTCTGTGGGGAGACATCACTTGCTCTTATATCCTGCTAAGGAGGACGATCCTTAACGATTCCGCTTAGGGAATTACTCCTTTATACTCTGGTGGGGAAGAGTAATAATCTGCTGAGGACGATCAGACTTCAAAGTTGAGGAGAGCTCTACTCTACTGGGGAAAGTACACCTGTCATCCTGCAAAACCAACAAAAGTCTACGTGCAAGAATGAATACATTGATTATCCACATGGTGACTGTCGCCTAAGCAATTGCCACTGTTTTTCCATCTTGTGTCATAAAACTCAACGTTTTAGCATGTAATGTTTTTATCAAAAATATCGGACATTTTCACAAACAAAACAGGTAAAACAGAAAACAAAAGCTCTTTAGCTGAAATGCAAACTTTATTGAATGAATTGGCCTGTAAATGGGCATTTACATCTGGAAGCAATTCCTGAAAAGAGGTAATTGCGCAAAAAAGCAAAAGAAAATACAAATGTCGGCAATGTGGGGAACAGACATCCACCATAACTCGACTCAGCTATAACCCATATGACTTGTTCATCCGCATATACTTTGGCCTTCGAAGACGACTAACTGGACTGATTCCTTTCCTCAGAATTTTCCAAGTGTGAACGGTGATCACAGATCGGACGCGGATCGTAGTCTTTGCTCTAAAATCCCTAACTTTTGCCTGGATCGCCCTTTTCGGGTTTTCAATCCACCGGGATGCCCATCTTTGCCAAGGTTGCCTTTTCAGGTTTTCAACCTTGCGGGTTTATTCTTTTTCTTTTTATCCCTAATTTTTGCCCGAACCTTTTCTTTTTATGGTTCGCCAGGATGCCCCATTTTTGCCTGAACCTTCTTTTTATGCTCAGCGGGTCTCTTTTATGCAAAGTATTTTTTGACTACATCCGCGTTCACAGGGGACGTAAAATCTTCGCCATCCATAGTTGAGAGTAATAAGGCTCCACCAGAGAAAACCTGTCTTACTACATATGGCCCTTCGTAATTCGGAGTCCACTTTCCCCTGTGATCTGTTTGGGGAGGAGTGATCCTTTTCAGAACTAATTCACCAGCTTGAAAGCACCGAGGACGCACCTTCTGATCAAAGGCTTTCTTCATCCTGCTCTGATACAACCGGCCATGCGCAATGGCTTTCAATCTCTTCTCTTCAATGAGGTTCAATTCATTCAGCCGGGAACGCACCCATTCAGCTTCATCCAGCTTCACATCTGTCAGAATTCTCAAAGAAGGAATCTCAACTTCTAATGGCAGGACTGCTTCCATGCCATACACCAGTGAGAAAGGAGTTGCCCCAGTCGAGGTGCGTACCGAAGTACGATACCCATGCAAAGCGTAAGGCAACATCTCATGCCAGTCTTTGTATGTCACTACCATCTTCTGCACAATCTTCTTTATGTTCTTATTAGCCGCTTCAACAACCCCATTCATCTTCGGACGATAGGGAGAAGAATTGTGATGTTCGATTTTAAAGCTCTGGCATAGCTCCTTCATCATCTTGTTATTCAGATTTGAACCATTATCAGTAATGATTCTCTCCGGGACTCCATACCGGCAGATGATGTCCTTCTTGATGAACCGGGCTACCACTTGTTTGGTGACGTTGGCATACGATGCTGCTTCCACCCACTTCGTGAAATAATCAATAGCCACCAGGATAAAACGATGTCCATTTGACGCAGTTGGCTCGATCTTCCCAATCATGTCAATACCCCACATAGCAAAAGGCCAAGGTGACGATAAAACATTCAGAGGAGTAGGCGGTACGTGCACCTTGTCAGCATAAATCTGGCATTTATGACATTTCCGGGCGTATTTAAAACAGTCAGACTCCATAGTCATCCAATAATACCCCGCTCTCAACAATTTTCTGGCCATAGCATGCCCATTGGCATGAGTACCGAAGGAACCTTCGTGAACCTTTTCCATTAACAAGCCTGCCTCGTGTTCATCAACACAACGTAGCAAGACCATGTCAAAGTTTCTCTTGTACAACACATCATCCTTGTTCAAAAAGAAGTTTCCTGATAACCTCCTCAATGTCTTTTTATCTTTGGAAGATGCCCCAGCTGGGTATTCCTGACTCTTCAAGAAGACTTTAATGTCATGATACCAAGGCTTGCCATCTGATACCCCTTCAACTGCAAATACAAAAGCAGGTCTATCCAAGCGCATGATTCTGATTGAGGGAGCTTCATTCCAAAGATTCACTTTATACATTGATGACAAAGTTGCCAACGCATCAGCCATCTGATTCTCTATCCGGGGAATGTGATGGAAGTCTACTCTGTCAAAGAAAGGTAACAATCTTCTGGCATAATTGTTATATGGAACGAGATTTACTTGACGAGTCTCCCATTCTCCTGTAATCTGATTCACCACCAACGCAGAATCACCATAAACATCGAGGTTCTTGATTCTCAAATCAATTGCCTCTTCTAACCCCATGATGCATGCTTCATACTCCGCCTCATTGTTGGTGCATATGAACGCTAATCGGGCAGTAAAGGGTATATGAGAACCCTGTGGAGTCGTAATGATTGCCCCGATTCCGTTGCCATATGAATTAACAGCCCCATCAAAAACCATCTTCCATTGAGATCCAATCTCAGGTCCTTCATCAGGCAAAGGCTCTTCACAATCCTTCATCTTCAGATACATGATATGTTCATCTGGAAATTCGAACTTCATCGGTTGATAATCCTCAATTGGCTGTTCAGCGAGATATTCTGACAAAACACTTCCCTTAATGGCCTTTTGGGAAACATACTGAATATCATATTCTGTCAGAACCATCTGCCAACGGGCTATTCTACCAGAAAGTGCTTGCTTCTCAAACACATACTTGATTGGATCCATCTTCGAAATCAAAAGGGTTGTATGATTTAACATATACTGCCTCAAACGCTTAGCGGCCCAAGCGAGTGCACAACATGTTTTCTCCAGCATCGAGTATCTTGACTCGCAATCAGTAAACTTCTTACTCAGGTAATAGATGGCGTGCTCTTTTTTACCTGACTCGTCTTGTTGACCGAGCACACAACCCATTGAATTCTCAAGGACCGTGAGATACATAATCAAGGGCCTTCCTGGTACTGGCGGCATAAGGACCGGAGGTTCCTGCAAGTATTCTTTAATCTTTTCAAATGCCTTTTGACAATTTTCATTCCACCTGACCGCTTGATCTTTTCTAAGCAGCTTGAAGATTGGTTCACACGTGGCTGTGAGATGCGAGATGAACCTAGCAATGTAATTCAATCTCCCCAAGAAACCACGAACCTCTTTTTCTGTTTTCGGTACAGGCATTTCTTGTATGGCTTTTACCTTTGCAGGATCAACCTCAATACCTTTTTCACTAACAATAAACCCCAGCAATTTTCCTGATCTCACCCCGAAGGTGCATTTGTTTGGATTCAACCTCAGTCTGAATTTCCTTAACCTTTCAAATAACTTCTGAAGATTCACCAGATGTTCTTCTTCCGTCTGTGACTTCGCAATCATGTCATCAACATAGACTTCAATCTCTTTGTGAATCATATCATGAAAGAGAGTCACCATCGCCCGCTGGTAAGTTGCCCCTGCATTTTTCAATCCAAAGGGCATCACTTTGTAGCAGAAAGTTCCCCACGGTGTTATGAATGTTGTTTTCTCCATGTCCTCTGGGGCCATCTTGATTTGGTTATACCCAGAGAAGCCATCCATGAAGGAAAACACAGAATACTGAGCAGTATTGTCAACTAACACGTCAACGTGAGGGAGCGGGAAATCATCCTTTGGGCTGGCTCTATTCAAATCCCTGTAATCAACACACATCCTGACCTTCCCATCCTTCTTAGGTACGGGCACGATGTTAGCAACCCATGGAGGATAATTTGTTACGGCAAGAAATCCGGCGTCTAGCTGTTTCTGAACCTCTTCCTTGATTTTGACAGACATCTCAGGTTTAGTTCTTCTCAACTTTTGCTTGACCGGAGCACAACCTTCTTTGAGTGGTAGCCGGTGTACAACAATATCAGTATCCAGCCCGGGCATGTCTTGGTAAGACCAGGCGAAGATGTCCACATACTCACGGAGCATATCAATCAATCTTCCCTTGACACTGTCTTCCAATGCAGCCCCTACTCTTACTTCCTTTCTAGCGTCCTCGGTTCCCAGATTCACAATCTCGATTTCCTCCTGATGAGGTTGGATAACTCTCTCCTCTTGCTTCAACAATCTGGCCAACTCTTCGGGCAGTTCACACTCTTCGTCAGCCTCTTCTTCAGCCTGATAAATTGGATTGTCAAAGTCATACCGAGCTATAGCTGAGTCATGATCGGTGTCACCTGGACAAAGAGACCTGCAATGATTTATGAGGTATGTTTTATTATGATGCAACAAAAGAAACACATTGCCATTTTGATGTGGGTTTTTTAATGCATAAAAATAAAAACAGAAAGACAGAGATCAAAATATTTGAGTGTGAAAAGTCCTTTATTGATGATAAAGCAAGACATGCAGCAGTTAAAAGCCCTACAAACAGAATCACTACGTCTTGGGCAGAACGTAGGATTAACAAAATAGGAAAACAAAGCAATTACTCGAAGCCTGTCACTTGAATGACTTTCTCGGAAGACCAGTTGTGTAGACTTTCCCCTGGGACACAAGGACGGATCCAGCTATCCATGTCACAATCACTGTCTCCTTCTTCATCAATAGCATTAACTCTGTCGAAGAAAACTCCAGCGCTAGTGAACCGGACAGGGCCATAGAATCTTGGGGGATCCTCATCTCTTTTGGGTGGCTTATATCCCAATCCATAAGTATCCTTCTTTTTCTGGACTTCAACCACCTGGCCCCACCTCTGTGAGCTACCCGCTTCAACCACAGCTTTGGCGTCTTTTAACGAAGACATGGAACCCTCAGGTTGATTTGCCACTACGGGCTGCACTACAGCTCCAGACTGAACAACTTCTTCAGAAACTTTCACCTTCTCAAATCCCTGGCACAACGTCTCGTGGATTTCCCCATCCACTTCCACGTATTTGAAGGTTGACAATTGACTGATCATTATGTCTTCTTCTCCGCATACTGTCACTACGTGACCATCAACCATATACTTCAGCTTTTGATGTAAAGTGGAAGTTACAGCACCTGCCCCATGGATCCAAGGACGACCCAATAAACAGCTGTACGCTGGCTGAATATCCATAATGTAAAATGTTGCATTAAAGATTTCCGGTCCAACCTTGATCGGAAGCACAATCTCGCCAAAAACAGACCTCTTCGAGCCATCAAAAGCTCGCACCACCAAGTCACTTGGTGTATAAATCAAATCGCGAGTATCTAACTTCATTAACGCTTTCTTGGGCAATACATTCAACGATGAACCAGTATCAACCAAGACATGTGACATCAACGAGCCACGGCATTCGATCGAAATATGCAGGGCATTGTTATGATTCCTGCCAGCAGAAGTCAAGTCAAGATCTGTAAAACCCAGGCCGTTACCCGCATTCACGTGCGCTACAACCCCTTCCAGCTGATTAACAGAAATCTCTTGAGGAACGTATGCTGCATTCAAAACCTTCAAAAGAGCATTCCTGTGAGCCTCAGAACACAAGAGCAGAGACAGAATAGAGATCTTGGACGGGGTCTGATGTAACTGGTCCACGATCTTATAATCACTTTTTCGGATGAGCCTCATGAACTCCTCTACATTTTCCGAAAAAGCATCATCAACCGGTTTCACTGTAGATTCCACAATCACTGGGGTCTGAACAGAACCATCCATCGCCTGTTTTCCTCTATCCTGCCTAGAGGTACTGGGTTGATCGTTAACCGGAGGGAGCACTCTACCACTTCTGGTTATGGCATCAGTCTCAACTTTAACCCCTGAACTAGAACCCAATGGTGAAGTGTTCATTAGCTCTTGCTTTTGCCCATTGACAAACACCTCTGCACCATAATTCCACGGAATAGCCTTTGAACTTTCGTACGGAATGGGTCCAGCCCTCGTGATAATGACTGGAGGTGGCCTTGCTGGACCAGAAATAGTAATTGTTTTGAACGGGATAGTGATAGTGGCGACCTTCTCACTAACAACCTCCTCTAGCTGATTACCTCTGTCAAACTGCAAACAGCCCTCATCAATCAGATTCTGAATACCCCTCTTCAACGAATCACAACCATTAGCCTTTATCAAATAATCTGAGCAATTCTCACCACAGCCCGGATAGACATCACCTTTCAATAACCTGTTCTTAATCACCACCAATGGAGTCTTTAGTTCCTCCACATCCACAATCAAATTCAAAGTTTCACAGTCCTCAATTATAGCATTCACCCTTGGCCCATTGTGATTAGGCATCGGGTTTTGAATAACATTGGGTCCGTCATTCGAGAAATTGATGGCTTTAGAGTCCACAAGGTCCTGCACCTTGTGCTGAAACGCCCTGCACTTCTCCACCGTGTGCCCAGGAGCACCAGAATGAAAATCACAGTGTGCGTTAGCATCGTAGCCTCGTGGGAGTTCCCCTGTTGGTGGAGCCAGGGTGCGAAGCTCAACTAGACGCAACTGTAGTAAATGTTGCAACAACTGTGCATATGACATTGGGGGTTGATCAAAATGCCTCTCTGCATTCCTCTGTCTGTTCTGATACTGACCCTGCTGCCTATTCTGATTAGCATTACCCCTTTGCTGCTGTGGCGGTGGTAACGTTGCTGGAATGGTTACTGATGCTACCTGTTGATTGTTAAACTGGCGCTGTTTCCCTTTTCCCCTGTGGGATGATACAGCGTTGGTCTCTCCTTTCTTCTTATAATTATCAAACGGCTTTTTTCCCTGTCCGGAAGACGATCCATCACCGCTAGAAACCTTCCCAGCCTTAATTCCGACCTCTATCTTCTGCCCAATAGCAATCACATCTGCAAACTTGCCTAGAGAACAAGGCAAAAGCTTCTCATAGTAGTGCTTAGGCAGTGTGTCCATAAACATATCTAGCATCTCTTTCTCTAGCATTGGTGGCTGCACCCTAGCTGCCAATTCACGCCACCTTTGCGCGTATTCTTTGAAACTCTCATCATTCTTCTGGGACATGCTCAACAGCTGAGTTCTGTTGGGAGCCATGTCCATGTTGTACTGATAATGCTTGATGAAAGCTGTAGCTAGCTCTCTCCAGGTACGAACATCTCTGCTTTCTAGCCCCATGTACCATTCTAAAGACGCGCCAGACAGGCTGTCTTGGAAGAAGTGCATCATTAACTTTTCATCCTTAGCGTGAGCAGCCATCTTCCGGGTATAGGCCTTCACATGAGTCCTTGGGCAGGTAGAGCCATTGTACTTTTCTAGCATAGGAATCTGAATCTTGTGTGGAATAACAACATCAGGGACCAACCCTAGGTCGTCCAAATCGATCCCCAAATCATCCTGTTTCACCACTCCTTTCAATTGAGCTTCGATTAAACGGATTCTTTCATCACTGACCACAGGAAGGGCAGCATCTAGACTCCTGACTGAGAACACATCGTCCTGTTGATCATCAAAATGATGGCCATGGATAGCCCGAACAGTACTTCCCTCTCCAACCACTGTAGGGATTCTGCCCTGTCCACCAGCACCAACTCCGCCCGGAGGGATATTACGGTTAATAAGACCACCGTGTAGGATACCATTTTCGTCGACCTGCGCCACTAACGGTTGAACCAGAGTTCTAAACTCGTTCTGACTTTGCACCACACCCTGCATCATTTCCATGAACTGGTCGATGCGAGCTTGCATAGCGGCCATATCTGCCTAAACTTTGTCCATCACTCTGTTTTGATTGAGCCGAGTAGAATAACGATGAGTTGGTTGATCAATCCTGACTGAAAGAAAGAGAGAGCATAAGAAAACCTGAGAAACCAAGATAACCTGCAATGCAAAAATGATTATGATTATGCAAATGCAAATGCAAACATGTTTGTATATTTGCAGGGTGATCCACCCCTTGATTCCAGTTTAAAGGTGAAATAGGATGAAACTGCTGCTCATATAAATCAGAGTGAATCACTGTCAGAAATTACAACCCAAGGTACCAAAAATAGCCTGAAACAAAATAAGCAGAGGTCCCAGCCAACAATTCTGGTGGTGACCCAAAATACAAAGAAAGAACAAAATACAAACTACTGAGTAAAGTTCCCTTCAAGGGTCTTGCACCGTATGAGGGCCACTGCCCGAGCTAGAGCACTCCCACTTAGACCTTTTCACTCCCGCTTGTATTTTCAGCTCTTCCATGGTTGCTATGGCTTCTTTGAGCCGTTCCTCAACTGCGTGTCTTCGGAACGTCCCTGACAAGATCTCCTCGTCTTTCTTCCTGAGCTTCACCTTCAGACTCTCAATCTGCTCCAAATGCTTATCCTCTTTCTGCTTGTTGGCCGTGATTGCAGTATCTCGGTAAGCATTGAACCTTTGAATCTTCGCCCAAGCCCTGGCTAAGTCATCCTTCTTGGATTTGAGAGTCTTGCAAACGTCTTTTAGAGCTTGTCCTACCCTTTTCCTAGCTGCTATCTCTTCAACCAACTCCTTTTCTTTCTCAGCGAGACGTTCTGTCTTCAGCTTGGCAATATGGACAGCCTTACCTCGCTCATGTTTTAACTGGTAGATTTCCTTTTGCAACTCACGGTTCTCCTCTCGAATCTTCTCCTTTTCAGCCCATAATTGATTGTACTTCTCCATCTCAATCATGGTTGGGGGTTCAATCAGCAAAGGGTAAAAAGGAGGTTCCCTGCAGAATGGCAAAAGTACACTTTCTACTCTGCTTTGAACCCAGTCTTCATACGCACGAAAAGCTTTGTTGTTACACTTTCCAAAAGAAGTCTTTCCTTTCTTATGGCGATCTCTCCAAGCGTTTGCAGCTTCTTTCAACACCTCCAGATTGGCTTCCTCACCCAAAAATAGAGACTCTTGCACATCTTGGCCTTTTGGCGGCTCCTTTAAAGCATACCCAAATTGCCTAATAGCAAGAATGGGGTTGTAGTTAATTCCCCCCTTCCTTCCTATTAAAGGTACGTTTGGGTAACCTCCACAACTAACCAGGATTTCCCGGCCCAACAAATCACGATTGATCCAAACTAAGTTGTCAGCCCTTAACCCCATTAACCTCTTTGCCCAATCTAGAGTTCCTTTAGTGTCTTCGAATGCCCCAGATTTGGGAAGACGATCAGCAAACCACTTATAGAAAATTGAAGCACAACAATAAAGAAGTCCGCCTCTCCTTTTCTCATTCTTATAGTGCATCGAATAATACAGATCCCCAAGCAAGGTAGGTACCGGATTCTTCATGGTGAATATTCGGACAGCATGTGCATCTACAAAATCTTTCACATTAGGGAATAACGCCGTTCCATAAACACACATAGCCAGAATTGCATTGAACACTGACCAACACTTAGCCTTAGCACAAGTAGCAGCCTGTTCGATCAAAAATTTCGTGTGAAAACCCTGATAACCCCCTTTACTAGCAATATTTTTCTTCAACAGTGACTGATCCAAACGTAAAGTAGCAGCAACCCTTTCCAAATCAGGAAACTCCTTAGAAGGATAGAAGGGAGCTCCCTCTTTGACCGAAACATCCAAAATAAGAGCAAATTCTTCCAACGTTGGAGCCAAAAGATAATCAGCAAATAGAAAACACCGGAGTTGAGGGTCGTAGAACTGTGCCAGAGTGTGCAGGGCCCTGAACTCATAATTGGTAACATTCCGGGCGAAACTCAGAATCCTCCCATATTCTCCTCTGAACCCTGCCAATGCCTCAGGTTTTGCCATAGCCGAGATCTTGTGAACAGCATCTAGATGAAGCTCCGGGAACTTGTACGGGATGATGTTCTTTCTTTCTTCAGTGCTAATACTCATCATGGACAGTCTTCAGACAACCGGAATCAAAGTTAGGATGCAACCCTACAAATGAACAAACATGTCAGAATGCAAAAAGATGATGCAAAATGCAAGCATGGGATCAAGGTATCCAAAATGCTCAAACTGCTGCTGTTCTGCTGACTGAATAAGACCCAGAAAACCAGAAACCCAAAAATCTAGAATAACAGACCAATCAAACTGCCAGAATGCCAGGATAATAATAGTGCACTGGTGAGAAACCCAGAAACCAGGTAGGTTGAAGGTCTCGGTTACCTGCAAACCTGCAAACACCCCTCCCCTCTCACATGTGGGTACTAGGATGTTCAGTATCCCGGGCTCTCAGGTCTAGAAAGGATGATACGTTCACCATTTCTGGTTTGGCATCATCATCAAAAGAGGAGGCCTCAACCGATTCTCCAAAACAAAAGATCCTCAGCTTCAGAGGTTTGAGAAGCAATAGCACATTCAGCCCGAAGGATACAATGCTATCGCCAATCAAAGGGGTCGTCCGCTGATTCACTACAAAAGGGAAATCCTATAGCAAGTTCCCAGCATTGGGTCCTCGGATCGAGAATATGCAATGGGTTTGCCACATAAAGTGGGCTGCCACTGTCACATCTCGGGAGGAGTGCCGCAACTGAGTCCTCGGGAATGGTCGCCAGAGTCGACAGTTTTCCAGATCATATTCCATCATCTGCCCCAAATGGACAGGACAGAATATTATCAAGAAAACCTCGTCTGGATGTGGAGTTTTCATGTATACTTCGTCTGGCCAAATGCCAAACAAGTCACACTACTTTCCACGCTAATCATAGGTGTATGCTCAAGCCTTGGTATTGGGCTTTTCTCTCATGAATCCAACCCACCCTGCAAACAGAAAATCCAGCAGCAAAACAGCACGACAATATCCAGTATGACAGTAATAAATGAAATGCAATGAAAGCTATAAAAACAGTAAAGCATTAAAGTAAAAGTACAGTAAATAGCAATACAGTAATATACAACAAAGCGAAGCACCATAGAAACACCCAACAAAAACAAACAGACAAGCGCTAGGATCGACTCGCTAAAGGGGAAGGACCAGCGTAGGTCAACCAGAGTCCCCAGCAGAGTCGCCAGCTGTCGCTCCCGAAAGATTCGCATCCAACGGTACAAACGCGAGAGTGGCGCAAAAGAACACAGAGTCGCCAGCAAAGTGTATGTATCCCAAGAGGGGGAAAGGAAACACTGCATAAACCTGAAGGAAGGGAAAGAACATAGTCTCACGACCAAGAGAATGGGTACGGGAGTCGGTTACGCGAAGGAAAGGTGTTAGCACCCAACACGTCCATCGTACTCGATGGGATCCACGCTTGTTGTCTGCATCAAAGGGTGTCGTCATCTGGAACTCCACTGCTACTGGACCGGAGAAGAAAACGAGAACGGAAAGAACGGAGAAACGAAGAAGAAAAGAAAAAGAAGCGACTCGATAGGACGGTATCGTTGTCCTAGGCCTACGTACTCCCTTAGTGCAATGGGAAAGTCAGAGTCAACGTAGTTCGGACGGGAACTGTGGGGGAAGGTTGCTCGCCAAGACAATCGCTGTCTTGTGCCTACGTATCCTCAATCGGACGAGAGAGAGGAATCAGAGCTGACGTAGTTCGTGGGTACGACCACGGGTAGGTAAGTGTTTTTTACGTGAGCGACGAGCTCTTTCACGAAAAAAAAAGGAAGTTTGAAACCCAACAATCCCGGAGGATAAAAAAGATTTGAATTGGTTTGGTGTTTTTTAGACAGAAGTGTTTTGAGTTAGTTCGTAACTTATATTGCACCAAAGTCTACCATGCGGGAACGAGTGAGTCGCATGATCGCCCCCGAATGAGACGTATGCTAAACACCCTAGAAGAGGAGAGGAGACCCCTCGTTCTTCATTTCCTACACTTAAGGCTCGAGCGCAATATACGTTATATTTTATTAAGTGTGTTCAAGAAGTTTGAGATGAGAAGAGAAGCGACACAAAAGGAAACTCTACAGGGAAACTAAGAGTCCTAATGTTATCATGCATGGATGTCCTATGGTTAGTGAGGTTTAGGAGAGACGACTGCCTAACCTAATGCTAATCCTACTCCAAGCTTAATCGAAAATTAAGTTGGACTAGGTAGCTCTAAAGGGAGAGAATCCAAGACTTAAACAAGTCTTGTGACTCGAGGGATGAAAAGAGTGGAAGAGAAGGAGGAGAAAGAGAAGTGAAACACAAGTGGCCTAAGCTCACTTCAAACACAAGTATGAAAGTTAAAAGGTAAATGAAGAAAGTAAAATGTGGAAGCATATCCACATTCAACAACTTACCATTTGCCCCTGAAAATGTTAGAAGTATTCACATATGACAAAATGAAACTCAAACAAGCATAAGGCAATAAAGAAACAAGTTCTAAGGTAAATCAAACATCAAGTTCAGAACCTAATGGTCCTACTGACCTCTAATATTAGTCATGCACAATTAGTCAAAAAGAAAAGGGAGAAGTCAATCAAGTACCATTCAAGTCATTAAAGAAGGAGTGAGATGAAAAGAAGTGATCATGTAAAGCAACCAAGTCAAAATTTCATAAAGTAAACCAAGTCCAGAAGTGACACAATCCTAAATATGTGCCTAAACATGATCTTCAAACAACATTCAAGTCACACAAACACTTTCCCAATCCATTAGGAAGCAAAGAAGAAGTGAAGTGAAGTGAAACATGATTCATACTTGTGAAACAAATGACTTAAAGTGAAAGGCAAACATCAAACATGCAAAGATGAGATTCAAATATCACAACCAGAAGTCAATTAACATGCTATCAATCCTTCAACAAGACCTAAAATTGTGGCACAAGTGCCTTCATGATCAAGCAAACCAAACATGAAGCATATATTCACAAATTGGACAAGTTAAAGCTCATGCTTCAAAGAAATAACAAACATGCCTCAAAAATTATGTCATTCAGTATTCAAGCATCTCAAATATGTATAATTGACATATCAAATCCACAAGCAATGAATCAGAACCAAAGTCAATCAACAATTAGGTCAAAGCATCAATAGGATTTCATACATTCATGCTCAAAGCAACACATCAAAAGTCATCCAAAAAGGACCTAAAAATCATACCAAAAATCTCAAACATACTTCAACATGTTATGAACACAACCCAAAAAGAATCAGGATCAAATCACTTTCCAAATGAGAGAAATAAAAAATGCAACATGAAGTATGCAATATGAAGTGCAAAATGAGAAAAATACTTTGGAAAATTAATATTTAATGCAATTTTAATGCAAAAATAATAAAATAAAATGTGAAAAATTAGTTTTAATAGTGAGGAGGAATGATGATTTTTTTTGGAATTTTTTAGCACATGCAAGTATTTTTAACAATTAATTATGAAATGGTATGAAAATAGAAAATAAAAAAGGAAATGAAATGAAGCCAGGGGTGCAAAAAGGAACCCAAACGCGTTCAAATGACCATGGGCTCAGAAACGGGGGTGCAAAGAGCAAAAAAGCCCAAGCGCTTTCAAGCCTTCAGAAACAACGAACGGCTGAGATTAAGTCAAGCATAAGAAAGTCTCCAAATCCACAGGCTCTCATTCACAGTCAAACGAAGCAAAGTCAACTATCTGATGGTCCATATTCAAACTTGCTAATTAAATGAGATCCAACAGTCATGAATTAATCAGATCCACTAAACCCTAATCAATTTAATTAACAACACATAACCAAGATCCAACGCACGTGAATTAAACTGGAAAATTAAACACGATCCAACGCATGAGATTCAAACTGGAAAACCACAAACCCTAATTAAACCCTCACTGGCCGGAGAAGCGCCGGTCATCTTCTCCGGCCACTCTCCGGTCACCAAACTTCAAACCATAACCAAAAACAACAAATCATACCTCAAAATGTTCAGCAACTCACGTAGATTACAAATATGCTACTCAAAATCATTTATCATGCATATATTTCAAGAATCGAACGAAACAAGTTTGGATCTGAAAATTTCAGATCTAAATTCCAGCCATGATTCACGTTGAAAATCAATTCCAAACACATATATGAACTCAACACATCAATATGAACATTAAACACACAACAAAAATCAATTCTAGATCTATGAATTTCAAGTTCACCTGAGATTTGCAGAACTGGAAAATCACCAAGAAACTCCAAGATAAGCTGCAGATCAACTCCTTAAACCGTCTAATTGCAAAATAAATGCACTTTGACCTTCAAATTTGCCTGAATCCTTGAATCCGAGAGTTGAAAATCTGAACTCAACTGATAAATTCTTTGCTTAAACTTCAAAACAATGGTGGATTTCTCTTCCTTATGCTCCACTGATCACAAACCAACCAAAAAAAAAATGGAAGACACTTGAAGAATTGGGAGAATCGAAGGAGAGAAACTTGAGAGCAAAACTTTGAAAAGTGGTGAAAATGAATGGTAGCTGCTGAGAAATTCGTGTGAGTTAGCTTATATAGTGTGCCAATGCTGCTGTTTAGGGTTTTAATCTTCAAGGACTTGAGAGCAATGAGTTTTGGGCTGTTTTGCAAATTTGCAAGTTTGTGCACATGAGGTATTCTACTCGTGCATTCTTCATGAAAAGTGCATGACTGCTTTCCTTTTGATGCCATGAGAACCTTTGGATTGATCTTGGGGCTGGAAAGTAACTGAATTGTGATTTCCAAATGAACTTGCAAAATTGCATAATGATGAATCATGGACATGTAACCCACGGGTTCATTCAATTCTTGGCTCAAAATGATGCTAAATGAGGTACATTGGAGTGTGGTGAGGTGAACTGAACAATTAGAAGCCATATTGGTGAGTTAAAATGCATCTTGCAAGTTATGTCAAAATGGTATGCATGGTGGAACACCAAATGCCCTCCAACTTCAAATGCCCATAACTCTTGATCCAAAAATGATATTATCATGATCCACCCCTCTTTGGAAAGAGGAGAAAGAGATCTACAACTTTGGTGTTGGGCAAAAATTCGTTTGAAGCATTTTTGATCATGAAAAGTTTGGTTAAAGTTGGTTGAAAATATGCCAAAAATAGTAACTTGAAAATACAAGTCACTTTCCCAATTTAGCAACTTTTTACCAAAGCTTGATTCTTGCAAATTGTGATCATGAAAGCCTTCCATAGACCAAATAAAGGTCTCTTGACTTGATTACCATGATGGGGACCTCTCAAAACCTTAGTTTGACTTTTCAGTTGACCAGTTTGACTGATTACTTCATCTGTAAGCTACTGAATCATCTGAGGTCTTCCATGGTGAATTTTTGGCTCAAAATCCATCCTTAGACTTGTTTTGACATATGGAGAACCTTGGTGAAAGGTTTGAATCAACTCCTTGAGCTTAGGACCCTTAACCATGAAACCCTAGTTTTGGTCATCAGTGTAAGGACATCAACCCTTGATATAACCACTTGGAGAATCCCTCATTGAAATACCCTTGGGCCCCCATATAAGGATGTGAGGAGCTTATGGAGCTCATAAGAAACTTTTGCCCTTGGGTTGAACCAAATACCTTGATCCCATGCTAAGAACCAAATGCTATGCACAATGCAAATGCAAGAAATGAAAAGAAATCTAAGCCAGTTATCTAAAAACAACAAGGCAAATTTTGAGGTGTTACACCCTCCAGTGGCCCTGACACGGGCCGTGTCCCATGACACAGGCAGCCGTGTCAGGCTGCTTAATCTTCATGCGCCAAGGCAGTGTTTCAGGGGACCTGACACGGGCCGTGTCATGTGACACGGGCAGCCGTGTCAGGCTACTTAATCTTCATGCGCCAAGGCAGTGTTTCAGGGGCTCTGACACGGGCCATGTCCTGTGACACGGGCAGTCGTGTCAGGCTTCTGATTGGTCTTTTCCTTGAACTTTTGGCACTCCTGCTTTCACACGCGCATCTGATTAATGACTTTATACAAACCTGAGAAACACAAAGAAAACACTACCACATCAAAGCACAAACGGTCTAAAAACGGAATAATATTAAAACAAAAACTTGCTTAAATAAAACACAAACACTAAGTAAAAATACAATACTATGAATTCAAATACCGAAAACATAACGGAAAAGCTAGACACAAACGCTTGAAAAACTACAAGTGAAAACCACAGATCAAACTCCCCCAAACTTAAACTTTTGCTTGACCTCAAGCAATAAGCTTGCATAAAGAATTGAAGTGAAAATGAACTATCACAAGAAAGATTTTATCGAGCAGATGTGACGATACTCGTACGTGAGCTTTTCATTCCACGTCACTCAACAAGTTATCTTGGTACTTCTCCGTCAACAAAGATTTCACACAAACACTATACCGCGGTAAGACCACGAACCTAAATCCCCTTTTCGGCTACCTCTCCAACTATGCTTTGGGCTTAAGTCTTCTTCTCGATTTTCTACCCCTTTCATTCAGACAATCATATTAAGGCACTTCTGATGATTTTTCCTCACATGCACAAAATTGATCAATTTTTTTTTCTAGGCACCATTATTTTTCTCGTACATTGGCATATATTTGTCCCTTTTGGGACGGCTTTTTAGATTCAACTGCCGTTAGGCTAAATAACTGGGTGAGGGTTACCCAACTTAGAAGGACTAGTCGTCTAATTGCCTTTATTCACTCTTTTTTTTCGGTGCCTTTACTCTCCCTTTTTTTTTTGATCAACTTAGTACACACAATTCTTATTAATGATGCCAGACTGTCATTATGAACTACTTGGAGGATACTTCTCAGATTAAAGCATTATGGCACAAATCTACACGTTGGACTCGTCTCCTTACTCAGAGAATTCGGGGTGTTTGTGGTATACCTAAGTTTTCCGATTTTCCCAATTCCTCGTTAAGCTCCTTTTCACTCAAACTCTATATACTTTCTCTACCCTCACTCACTATCTCTCGCAATAACAGAACAAATAATATTATTATTATTATTTTTTCAGTTCAGATTCGGGAGATTTCACAGTAGTTTTCAGACGCAACTTCAAACACGACACGACACTAATAGACTAAAAAAAACAAAAATTAAAAACAAACACAAAGCAAGTAAAAACCCCCCCACACATGAACTCAACAGTGGCCTCACTGTTTAAGAATAATTGTAGGAGGGGACTCACAGAGCCTCACTGAGGAGGAGGGTTGTGGTGCAGCCTCATCTACTGCATCCACTCATGCATCTCTGTAATCATCTTCCCCTGGTGGGCCCGCTCACTTCCTTGGCGGGACTGCTCCCCTCTAATCTCGCCGATCTCTGTTTGCAACTAAGTCCATTGGTCTGGTGTCATAGAGAAAGCTCTCATCCCAGTATTCGATGCTCCGGTATGAGGGGGGACAGTTTGATATGGCTCTGGTTCAGCCCATAAACCGTCTGGTTCTTGTGTACCTAAAACCGGTGTTTCACCAAATATAGCCAGGTCGTATCCCAGGTGTTCAGCGATCTGGGTGATCATACCCCCAACAGATATGCCACCAGATGCGGCCCTACCAACTCTACCCAAATAATCTGTCGCAAACGCAGCAACACTCACCAGAATACCTTTGGTCATCGCGTATAGAAAATACAATTCCTTTTGCGTGGCGACCCCTGTACTGTCCCCCCGGCCAAACAGTGTGTAGGCAAGGCATTTCTACGCATATCGAAAACAGGGATTCTGGATCCCTGAAGCCTTTGCTGCTTTCGCCACATACTCAATGTGGCCGGTGATGGCCATCCAGAAAGAACGTGCGTCGAAGTCCTCAGGAACAAATCCAAGACCATCAATTGGGAGGTTCAGAATCCTTCCTATGTCCTCCCCCGTTAGCTCATGGTCATTGTCATAAAGCCTGAAACTCATGGTACCAAAAAACACATAAGTAGAACCTGTCCATTTTTTTCTAAGTCTAAATTCAACAGTGCTTAGGAACTCAAGAGTGATACGTTCGTATGTGGGTGCCGCAAAATGCTTAAACGCTAGCATGCCTAATTTGTGGAACACCCTATCCACCTCAACAGATAGCCCTAGTTGCGAAAAAGTTTCAGAACATATATACCTTGTCGGAGTAATTTTTTGTTTGACATGCAAACCATACCTCCGCTCATGTTCCTTAGTGTCGAAGATAATTCTGTGGGCGTTTGGCCTCCGGATTGTGCGCTTCCGTGGGCACGAGGGCTCTGCAGCAGGTTGCTTTCCCTTATCTCCTCTCTTTGGGGGCATTTTCGTCCGCCTGAAAAATCAAGAAAACTAAAAATAGGGATTAGTGAAAAAATTTACCGTAAACTTGACGAGGATGATGAGAGGAACAACTTTTGTGAAGCAATGTATGGGTTTAGGTGAGTGGGTGCTTGGGAAAATGAAGGTTTTGTGAAGAGAGGCAATGGAGTTTTAGGTTTTGTGAAGAGAATAGAGGAAGAAGATGAGTTAATTCGGTAGCAAGTGGGTTAATAAGTAGTAAAAATTCGCGGGGCCCACCAAGGAAAATTTTTTCAAAATTCCTCAAGGAAAAAAAACTCAGGGCGCTGCCTGACACGGGCCGTGTCCCGTGAAACGGGCGGCCGTGTCAGGCTTCTGACTACCACCAGAATCCTCATTTAAAATGTCTTCTCCCAGGATCCCTGACACGGGTCGTTTTTCTTCAATTATTCTTTCTCAAGCTTGCTATGTGAATGATAACAAAACATACATCTGCAAAATAAACAAAATAATAATTAGAATGAAAAATCGTGGGTTGCCTCCCACGCAGCGCTGCGTTTAATGTCGTATGGCTCGACGGTCGTCCGTCATACATTGTAAGACGAACGATATCCATTTGACCAACCGAATCTCATTGGTAGTAGGGCTTCAACCTCTGCCCATTGACCTTAAAGGTATCTCCGTTAGTTTGATTTTTCAACTCAATCGCTCCATGCGGAAATACTCTGTGAACTACAAACGGTCCCGACCATTTAGACCTGAGCTTTCCAGGGAATAGTTTCAACCTGGAGTTGTACAAGAGGACCAGTTGTCCTTCAAAAAACTCTTTCATCACAATCCTTATATCATGCCATTTTTTGTTTGTTCTTTATAGACCTTGGCATTTTCATATGCGCGGTTCCGAAATTCTTCCAACTCATGGAGTTGAAGAATTCTAGAGCTTCCAGCTTGAGATAGATCCATGTTCAGAAATTTTGATGCCCATAATGCCTTGTTTTCTAATTCCAAAGGTAGTTAGCAAGCTTTCCCGTAGACTAGCTGGTAGGGTGACATACCGATCGGTGTCTTGAACGCCGTTCGATAAGCCCATAATGCGTCATCCAACTTTGTTGCCCAATCCTTTCGAGAGGAACTCACTGCCTTTTCAAGAATTTGTTTAAGTTGCCTGTTTGAAACTTCCACTTGGCCACTTGTTTGAGGATGGTAGGGAGTGGCAATACGATGTTTCACATTGTACTTCAGGAGTAATCTTTCCATGAGGTGATTTAGGAAATGAGTTCCTTCATCACTTACTAATGCTCTTGGTACTCCAAACCTTGCAAATAAATTCTCCTTCAGGAACTTCACAACAACCTTAGCGTCATTTGTCGGCAATGCCACTGCTTCAACCCATTTAGATACATAATCCACCGCTACCAAGATATAATTTTTTCCAAATGACGGTGGAAATGGGCCCATGAAGTCTATCCCCCAAACATCAAACAACTCAACTTCTAGCATGAAATTCTGGGGCATCTGGTTCCTCTTTGATATATTCCCAGTTCTCTGACATTTATCACACTCTTTTACCATCTCTTAAGCATCTTTGAACAATGAGGGCCAGTATAACCCAGACTGCAGGACTTTGGCTGCGGTTCTGTCACCGCTGAAATGGCCTCCATACTCAGAGTCATGGCATGCCTTCAGAATGTCCTTTTGTTCCTCCTCAGGCACACATCTCCTTACCAATCCATCAACTCCTCTTTTGTATAAGAACAAATCATCCTACAAGTAAAACCTGCAATCATGAACAAACTTTTTCTTTCTGTTAGAGTCAAAATCTTCGGGTATTACACCACCCACTAAATAGTTTGCATAATCCGTGAACCAAGGAACACCAATAACAGAAAGGATGTGTTCATTAGCAAACTCATCCTTTATTGGGCGTTTATCCTCTGTTTCTTCAATAGGTGACATCTGAGAGAGATGATCAGCAACAGTGTTTTCACACCCTCTCTTGTCACGAATTTCCACATCAAACTCTTGAAGGAGTAAAATCCATCTAAGGAGTCTTGGTTTGGAATCCTGCTTAGCAAAAAGATACTTCAAGGCAGCATGGTAAGTATAAACAATAACTTTTGAACCCAACAGATATTGCCTGAATTTATCAAAGGCATAAACAACAGCAAGCAACTCCTTTTCGGTAGTTGCGTAGTTCATCTGTGCAGGGTTCAACACATGACTAGCATAATAAACCACATGGAATAGTTTGTCTCTCCGCTGTCCTAGAACAACCCCTACTGCAATGTCGCTAGCATCGCACATGATCTCAAATGGTAGAGACCAATCGGGGGCAATCACAATTGGTGTCGACACTAATTTATTTTTCAGTGTCTCAAATGCGTCGGCACACTCCTTATCAAAAACAAAAGCCATATCCTTAACCAAAAGGGTGGTAAGGGGCTTGGCTATTTTGGAAAAATCTCTTATGAACTGGCGGTAGAAACCCGCATGGCCTAAGAAACTTCGTATACCTTTTTCATTCACCGGGGGTGGAAGTTTTGAGATTACTTCCACTTTAGCTTGGTCAACTTCGATTCCTCTGTGGGAAATCTTGTGACCCAGAACTATGCCTTCACGTACCATGAAATGGCACTTCTCGCAGTTGAGGATCAAGTTGCTCTCCTGACATCTTTCTGAAACAAGAGAAAGGTTAGTTAAACAATTATCAAAAGAAGAGCCAAATACCGAAAAGCCGTCCATGAAAACTTCCATATGCTTTTCAAGCATGTCAGCAAAAATGGAAGTCATGCACCTCTGAAAGGTGGCCGGAGCGTTACATAGCCCGAATGACATTCTTCTATAAGCAAAGACTCCATAAGGGCAAGTAAAGGTTGTCTTCTCTTGATCTTCCGGTGCAACCACAATTTGGTTGTACCCTGAGTATCCATCCAAGAAACAGTAATAATCATGACCAGCTAACCTTTCCAACATTTGATCAATGAAGGGAAAAAGGAAGTGGTCTTTCCTGGTAGCTAGATTCAACCTCCGGTAGTCAATACACACACGCCACCCTGTGATCATCCTCGTAGGAATCAACTCATTTTTCTCATTTTTAATGACGGTGGTTCCTCCTTTCTTGGGCACTACATGGACAGGACTCACCCATGAGCTGTCAGATATTGGGTAAATCAAACCCGCATCAACCAATTTCACCACCTCATTTCTTACAACTTCTTTCATGACTGGATTAAGTCTTCTTTGAGGTTGGACAACCGGTTTATGATCATCCTCCATGAGAATTTTGTGCATACAAACAGTAGGACTGATACCCTTCAAATCTTCAATTTTCCAACCCATAGCTCCCTTGTACTTTTTAAGAACTTCAATCAACTTATCTTCTTGGACAATTTTTAGGCTAGCACTTATGATGGTTGGACATTTACCTTCGGTGTCGAGGAAGACATACTTGAGGCTTTTGGGTAGTTCTTTCAATTCAGCCCCCTTTTTAGTCTCTTCACCACCTTTTGCGAGTTGAGGTGTCCTAAGATCTTCCCATCGGTGCTTTCGAGGTCCCTTAAATGGAGGTTGAACTTCCATCATGGCAATCACTTCCAACTCTTTTTCACCGGCTTCTTCACTATCTTAAAAAATTGATAAACTCAACACTTTTTCCAACGGTAATTTTTGTGCATTTACCGGATTCTCATTATCAATCACTTGATCTATCACCTCTATAGTATGGCTCGTACCAATATCATCTTTGTGCTTCATAGTGTTTCGCACATCAATCTTCAACTCCTAATCATAGACCTTAAGAGTCATAGTGCCCTATTCTATGTCTATCAAACATCGTCCGGTCTCCAAAAATGGCCTTCCCAAAATGAGTGGTATTTCTTTGTCCTCCGGCATCTCTAAAATAACAAAGTTCACCGGGAACACAAACTTATCAATCTTCACTAGAACATCTTCTACTATTCCATAAGGCCTCTTAACAGAATGATCGGCAAATTGTAAAGTCATCCTAGTGTCTTGTACAGTTCCAATACCCAACTTTTTGTATATGGACAACGACATAAGGCTTACGCTCGCCCCCAAATCAATAAGAGCCTTATTGTAAGACCTATCTCCAATAGTGCATGGAATGGTGACCGAGCCTCTATCTTTCTTTTTCACCGGAATCTTCATTCCCTGCAAAATAGCACTACAAGTTTCGGTTAGAATAATAGGTTCCGTATCGACGGATCTCTTCTTGGAAATGATGTCCTTCATGAACTTGGCATATGTAGGCATTTGTTCAAGTGCCTCCAGGAAAGGAATATTGAGTTCAAGTTTCTTGAACATTTCCAAGAATTTTTCAAAATTTTTCTCGTGTTGCCCCTTCTTTTTGTTTCTAGTTGGAAAGGGGAGCTTGATGTTTTGTTTGGGCTCAATGATCTTCTCCTTGGTTACTTGCTCAGGTATAGTCACTTCTTCATTCACAACCTCATTTTCCTTAATTTCCAACTCAACTTCAAGTAACCGGTCTTCACTCCCTGATTCTGTCTCGGTGTCCTCTTGAGGTTTGGTATGTCTCGTGGTTACCGCACTAACATTATTATGCTCTCGCGGGTTGGTTACCGTTGAACTTGGAAGAGTACTCTGTGCTTGAGAACTTGCTAACTGTTGAGTTATTTGGCTCATCTAGACCTCTAGATTTTTGATGGAGGCACCTGTATTCCTAAGATTACTTCGTGTTTCTTCCTGGAATTGAGAGCTTTGAGCTGCCATCTTCTCAATGGCAATTTCCCAATCCGCTTTCTTTTGGACCTGTTGTTGAGGTTGGTAGTACTGTTGAGGTTGTTGCTGATATTGTTGTTGTTGTGGTGGTGGTTGCTGTTGTTGGGGTTGGTTCGGGTATGGAGCAGGTCCTTGCTTCAGAACATTTCCTTGTTGATCCTTCCAGGAAAAGTTTGGATGATTTTTCCATCCTGGATTATATGTTTCCGAATAAGGATTGTTCTATTTCAGAAAGTTGATTGCTTCAACCTATTGTGTTGTAGCCACACAATGCATGGCAAAGTGAGGACCTCCACAAATTTCACAATTCACCGCTTGAACCGGTTGCACTTGTGCTACTGTCTGTGTATCTAGACTCATTTTCTTTAACCTTCTCTCCACTTCAGCCGCAATCTGATCTTCCATTTTCACAACCTGTTCTGTTAACTTCAAGTCAATTATCTTCTCAGGTTGGCTAACATTGCGATCATACATCTCCAGGTGCTCATTTGCTGCAATCGCTTCAATTATCTTTTTAATGCCAATGGCTGTTGAAAAATTTGTAGAACCATCGGCAGCTGTATCGGTAAGCTGCTTTGTCTTCATCCTTAACCCATTCACAAAATTCTGCATTTGTTCGGTTGCGTCCATATTATGGGTGGGACATGCAACCAAACACCTCTTAAATTGCTTGTAAGCATCTCCAAGTGATTCTCCTTCTTTCTGCTTGAAATTAACAATGTCATATCTCTTTCGGATGTATACAGATGCAGGAAAATACTCGTTCAGAAATGTAGTCTCCATCTCTTGCCAAGTAGTAATACTCCCAGCAGGTAGTGAATAAAACCACTCTTCGGCGTCATCGGATAAAGTGAACGGGAAAATCACCAACTTCTTTGCCTCTTCAGAGTGTCCCTCAATCTTCAAGGACGTGTTCATGGTAAGGAACCTTTGCAAGTGCTTGTTGGCATCTTCATTGATTCTTCCTGAAAACGGCTTACTCTGAAGCTGTCGGATGGTAGATGGGTGCAGCTGGAACTGTGCAACAGTAACTGGTTGATTAACGATTGTCAACCGTACTGCTGGAGCGTTTGCCCGACCATAATCACCGAGAAGTCTTTCAGCAGGTGGATCTTCCGCCATGATACTAGTTTCCGACTCGGAGTCTGAACCGGAATCTGTGTGCTGAGAGTGGCCTGAAACTGGCTCTTCTTTCTCGGGCTCAGGAATAATTGGTTCTGAACTCGATGCTGCCAACCTTTCTAGCTTAGCTTGCCGACGTCTGGCGTGGAAGAATCTTTCTGGTTCTGCGTCAAAAGAAAATTCAGCTGAGGCCTTACCTCGCATACACAGGTTAGCAAAGTATTAGTAATTATAAAAAAATATAATAGTACAGGAAAATAAACTCAATTTTGGTCACAGAGTGACAAAATTTCAATTGAAATAAAATCGACACTATGAATTTGGCAGTCCCCGACAACGGCGCCAAAAACTTGATCGGTAAAATAGCAAATGTACTATTTTTACCGATGTAGTAATAATTTGGGGTTTTCCCCAGAGTCGATCTCTTGAGGACTGCTCAGAATATGTAGTGCAGAGACTATTTCAATTAAACAAAAGTTCCTTTGTTTGATTTTAATATGGTTCTATAACTATGTTCTATGAATAAAAACACTTAAAAGATAAATAAGCTGTTTTGACAAATATGAGAATAATACTGGGGAGAGGTGTATGAGATCCCTTATAATGACATCTTCTCTAACATTTAGCAAAATCACTACTAGACCAAAATCATTACCATCTTTTAAGATTAGTTTTCAAAAATTCCTTTAAAGAAAACCCTTTGGTATTCCCTCTACACCCCAATTCCTTGGTTGTATAGAGAGAATCCCAAGCTTTACTTTTTATCAAAAGTGATACGGTTAAACTATGACATCCCAATTCCTCGGCAATGTCTAATAGAATATTGTCGTATGAAAAACGTTAATCAAAGTTTTTCAAACCTAAATCAACCATGAATCAAAACCCTATTTTCCAATATCGATTTGCATTAAGAACAATCATACAACAAAATGATAATGAAAACGCAGTGAAATTAGTATAAAATAGATCCAATTGTCATTACAAAAAGAAATCAGGGACACCCCCTAACATTGGGGGGTTTAGCCTCTCATGTTTATAACAGAAACAATAAATGAATAAAAATAAAGAAAATCCATTACACTAATAATCAGATTCCTTCGATCTTCAATTGCTTCCGCGGTTGAGAGATCTCCGTTCTCCAAGAACTCGTGAAAACATCCACAATAATACGTAATTCAAAAAATTGTTTTTCTTTCGTGCCTTCCTTAGCTTAAAAAGTGTCAGATCACTAAACAACATGTGACATTCCCAAAATACCCTCCAAGGACACTTAATTGGAATAATTAAAAAATCACAGAATTCCCCTCCAGTGGCTCTGACACGGGCCGTGTCCCATGACACAGGCAGCCGTGTCAGGCTGCTTAATCTTCATGCGCCAAGGCAGTGTTTCAGGGGCCCTGACACGGGCCGTGTCCTGTGACACGGGCAGCCGTGTCAGGCTGCTTATTCTTCATGCGCCAAGCCAGTGTTTCAGGGGCCCTGACACGGGTCGTGTCCTGTGACACGGGCAGCCGTGTCAGGCTTCTGATTGGTCTTTTCCTTGAACTTTTGGCACTCCAGCTTTCACACGCGCATCTGATTAATGACTTTATACAAACCTGAGAAACACAAAGAAAACACTACCACATCAAAGCACAAACGATCTAAAAACGGAATAATATTACAACAAAAACTTGCTTAAATAAAACACAAACACTAAGTAGAAATGTAATACTATGAATTCAAATACCGAAAACATAACGGAAAAGCTAGACACAAACGCCTGAAAAACTACGAGTGAAAACCACTGATCAGTTAGTGAAGTACACTTTGAACTCTGGGTCGACACCACTTCCTTCTCCCCTGATGCGTTCACAGTTACTGCCATGGTCTGGTTTGTCGCCACTTTGTTCTTTTCTACCCATCTTCCTCTTGGGTATTGGCGTTTTTGTCCAGACGTTCCGACAGGCTTTACTTTTGAAGTCGTAGCCTCCCTTTCAGCCTTCTTACTGCGTTGATAGCGCCTCCACTGGGTCCTGGTCATAGGGTTTTTCCTTTGTAGTTAGGGGACACCCTATATCCTGCTGGTTCGACCCCCTTATCGGTGACATTCACCTCTTTTTCCAAATCGAGAGCCTTCCACTTTGGCCTTTTGCTCCTTTTCAGGCCCTTTGGTGCCATCCATCTTTCTTGTGGGGAGTCTGATGGAGGCACAAAAGTTTTAGGCCTTGCCCCTTGGAACAGCTTTCAGTACTCCTCATTTCGACGAGGGACCCCGCTCCTGTCGACCACAAACCTTGGGACAAGTGGCTTCTCTCTGGCAGCACTTCTCTCTTGCTTGCCTCATACCTCTCAGCAGCTTTCTTATCGAACACAGCATTGCATCTGGGGCATAGTGCGGCTTTCGACCCGCTTATCCTGCACTTTTCCTGAAAATCTTCCAAACTTTCTCCAGCCTGGGGGTACACTGCTTCAAGTTTGTCCTCCGCTTTCTTGTCGGAACCTTCAGTAGTTTCGACCATCATGCATTCTACCACTTCAGCCATTTGTGGCTTGTCGAGGCCCTCAGTAGCTTCGACCATCATACATTCGTACACTTCTGAATACGAAGCCTCTTCAACCTTCAGTGGGTCGGTGTCAACCTGCATCTTTGGCTTCTCGCCAAATTGGAGCCGACCCTCCTTCAAAGCCTTCTGCACCAAATCTCTGAAAAGAACACATTGAGCTGTTTTATGACCAAGGAAATTATGAAACTTACAAAATCCCCTCTTTTTCTTTTGTTCTAGAGGGGGATCTTTCAAACCAGGCGGAATAATTATTTGACCATCTTTAACCAGTAAATCAAATATTTCATCACATTTGGAAACATCAAAAGTATAAGTTTTACCGACGTATTTATCCGTCTTGTTAGTTTCGGCGGGATTTTTCCCGTTTGATGGTTTCAACAGCTTGCATGCATAGGGAGGTCCTGGCTTAAGTTTAGCCACGTGGATCTCACTTTCGTCGACGAATTCTTCCTCGTCGGACGAGTATTCGTCAGCAGCCACATAGGATACTTTTTCTTTTTTACGACATCTGTTAGACTGGGCTTTCTCAGCTTTCAATCGTTCGACCTGGCGAACCCGGTCAACCAGTTGTACCATATCCCTAAGATATTACGTGTCTAACTTCTTCCTGATTGAATAGTCCAGGCCACCGGCAGCCATTTCGACTAATTCGTGCTCAGGGACCTGAGTAAATCACCGTGCTTTCAAAAGCCTAAACCTATTCAAGTACTGGTCTACTGACTCTGTGGCCTTGCGTTTGACGCTTGCCAACTCTTTCAGACTTATTTTCGACTGTCCCATATAAAATTGTTCGTGAAACAGTCTCTCCAATTGTGCCTACGTATGGATGGACTGAGGGGGCAACATAGTAAACCACGTGAATGCATTTTTCGTGAGGGAACTTGGGAAATATTTCATTTTCAAGTCCTCATTGTTCGCTATATCGCCTGCTTCGGTTTGATACCGAGCGACGTGTTCAACGGTGGATTCTTCCGTTTCTCCAGCGAACTTGGTAAATTTTGGCACTTTCCACCCCCTGGGTAATTCGGTTTGTAATACGAAGTCTGGTAATAAGGATGTATATGTTGGCCGTCGAAGGCCGGGGTTCGCCCCATTACGGACCATGATACGTTCGACTACGGCCTCCAAGTTATGTTCTCCAGCAAAGGTGTCCTGTCGAACCTGTTGGACAACAAAATCTAGATCTTGGTTCCTATGGACAATCACAGGAGGCCTTTGAACCCTCCTAGGAATCTCTTCGAACTCACGGGGTTGCTCTATAGTTTCGTCGAAGACTTCATCCTGACGAAGGGGCGTCTCCGGTCGAGGCGGTGGGGTTTGTCGACCCTGAGCCCCAGGAGCGCCTAAGAAGTCACTGATTCGTGTCATTTGAGTCGCCAGTTGTTGGTAACTATGTGTTGACTCTTGTATCGGTGGTCTTAATATGGTACCCATCTGTTGAGTCAACATCTGGACCATCTCATGATTACTCTCATCCATCTGTTGCCTCATGACCGCGATGGAACTAGAGGTAAAGGTCGGTATGGATTGGGAGAAAAGGTTAAAACCTGGGGGTCGAGTCATCTGGTTTGACATGTGTCCTGTCCCCTGATAAGTTGAAAACGATGGGGACGAACTCTCCCCAAGTAAATGGCCGCTAGAGTGCAAACTTGACATGAACTCCGTTGGCATCCCATACGATCTAGTTATCGGCATGGTGATACTAGGCATATACTGCCCCGTAGTCCTTGCCATTGTTGATTTCGGTCGTTTCGACGCGGTGTTGCGATTGGTCCGCTAGGAGTGGTTGACACCGCTGACACGGTACCGGAGCCAACATCAGTTGTCTGTGTTCCCACCGTACTTTCCGTCGGAGACGATTCTTCGTTCGGTCGTGGTATTACCATCTTACCACTACGCAAAAACATATACTCAATTCACACGGGTCCCACCGGGTGTGCCACTTTTTTTTTTTTTAATTTAGATGCTGAAAGTAAATTGCATTAAGTAAATTTGGATGCAATTGTACATTTTCGCGGGAGTGAACTCGTTTCTCTCTAAGCTTGGTACTTTGAGTGTTTTCCCTTTCCAATGTGAAAAAATGCGACCCTTGAAAATGAAAAGTACAGTGCCTTATATAGGCCTAGAATGTAACTGTCTGTCTACCCAAATGTCTTCTGAAGCTGACACGTGGCACCCCACTTTCTTTTCAACTTCCCATAGTCTTGGAAGTTTTAAACTTTTCCCGCCTAATCATTTATCCTTGAAGTTGGGATCAGCTCTTCGCCTTATTTTCTTCCGACGCCGAGGCTTGTCATCGTCTCTCCGACGCGCCTCTCTGATGGTGTCGAATCGACACCTTGATGTGCCTTTTATGCCGACGCGTCATGGGAATCCTCGTTTCCCACCTATGGTCGAAATCCCGTGTCAACAGCAGCGCTTTTAAGCGATGTTAAAGGCAAAAAAAAGCGCTGTCGTAGCCCTTGTTTGGCATAGTGATTTTTAATAAAATAATCAAATAATGGAGTGAGATCTATATTCCATTCCGCTCTGCTATGTACCGCTCCGTTATGTTCCATCAATCCAAACATAGCCTTAAATTTTGTTGCTCATAATTTTGTAAGGATTGGTAAAGATAGAGGGGATAAGACTTGGTTGGGTGTTTGCCCATTTTCATCCCCTCCTGCTGTATCTTCTTTGCCTCTGGCTCTTCAATGAATTCAGTTTTCAATAAATAAATAAAAAACTATACCATAGGATAGAAAACTCAGCAGACAATAGTTACTTGTAAATGACCTACAAATATATTACAGGATTATATAGTTGTTCTTCTTGCATTGTTATACATCATTCTTATTGTCTTTCATTACATTGTTGCAGTATTTTCAAAGCATTTGATTTGTGCAACAGTTCATAAATGGATTAATAAGATGAAATGTGTTTTTTAAATAGTTTAAAAAAAATAAAGAGCGTCTTTTAGCCACACTTATAAATCTCTTGATGTCACCACTTTTGTGCAAAAACTGAACTTTATTATCGATATTGTATCGATACCCCTTCAGAGTATGATACAATGGAGAATTGAGTGAAGATAAAACTCAAAAGGTATATAATGATAAAAAATAACAAAAAATGGTGTTCATGTATATGACTCATATCTGTAGGAAAAACCTTTACATAACTATAACAAACAACAAGACTTATGTTCAACCACAAAAGTCCCCAATTTAGAATGCAAATCTTTGTATAGTTTTCATATGATAAAATTCAAATCTAACATTAATTTTTTTAAAACTATCAGTGTTGATTGTTGTTCTCTCCTAAGTATTGCTAACAAAATTGAGGTTTATTGTGGAATTTTTTTTACTAAACCTTAATTATAATTTAGGTAAAAAAAAAAAAGACTATATTATATTTAATTTTATTTTGGTGTCTTATGTGGTGTGCTTAGTGAAAAACGGATGTGTAGGGAAGAAGAAAAATGACGAAACAAGAAAGAATTGTAATGTGACGAATGTTAAATGTTTGGCTTATATAAAGTGTGATGACATATTCTCATAAAAAGTATGACATTCATGTCTTCTTTCGAGTCATGGATGTGGCATTTCCTACAAAAAAATCATCAATCAAAATTTCTATGTCGTCGGGAAGATACTTAATATACTTATCAACATGTTATATTTAATTTTATTTTGGTGTCTTATGTGGTGTGCTTAGTGAAAAACGGATGTGTAGGGAAGAAGAAAAATGACGAAATAAGAAAGAATTGTAATGTGACGAATGTTAAATGTTTGGCTTATATAAAGTGTGATGACATATTCTCATAAAAAGTATGGCATTCATGTCTTCTTTCGAGTCATGGATGTGGCATTTCCTACAAAAAAATCATCAATCAAAATTTCTATGTCGTCGGGAAGATACTTAATATACTTATCAACATGTTATATTTAATTTTATTTTGGTGTCTTATGTGGTGTGCTTAGTGAAAAACGGATGTGTAGGGAAGAAGAAAAATGACGAAATAAGAAAGAATTGTAATGTGACGAATGTTAAATGTTTGGCTTATATAAAGTGTGATGACATATTCTCATAAAAAAGTATGACATTCATGTCTTTTTTCGAGTCATGGATGTGGCATTTCCTACAAAAAAATCATCAATCAAAATTTCTATGTCGTCGGGAAGATACTTAATATACTTATCAACATGTTATATTTAATTTTATTTTGGTGTCTTATGTGGTGTGCTTAGTGAAAAACGGATGTGTAGGGAAGAAGAAAAATGACGAAATAAGAAAGAATTGTAATGTGACGAATGTTAAATGTTTGGCTTATATAAAGTGTGATGACATATTCTCATAAAAAGTATGACATTCATGTCTTCTTTCGAGTCATGGATGTGGCATTTCCTACAAAAAAATCATCAATCAAAATTTCTATGTCGTCGGGAAGATACTTAATATACTTATCAACATGTTATATTTAATTTTATTTTGGTGTCTTATGTGGTGTGCTTAGTGAAAAACGGATGTGTAGGGAAGAAGAAAAATGACGAAATAAAAAAGAATTGTAATGTGACGAATGTTAAATGTTTGGCTTATATAAAGTGTGATGACATATTCTCATAAAAAAGTATGACATTCATGTCTTTTTTCGAGTCATGGATGTGGCATTTCCTACAAAAAAATCATCAATCAAAATTTCTATGTCGTCGGGAAGATACTTAATATACTTATCAACATGTTTACCCGATTCTAGATAATGTTTAAATCTTCCCAAAAAGGAGCGATATGCGGGTATGACCACAGCAGAGATTGAAACCCTCAACTCGGATTGAAGTTGTTCATCACTCACCATCCAATGGCTCTGTGTCTTGTGTATCTCTTCAAACATGGAATTAAAACACTTAAACCTGTCTCTCAAAACCTGCCTAGACACCTTGTTTCCTTGCTGGTGAAGCCCGTCCGGGTTAAGGCACTTCAACACGTTACTCCAAGTCTCTCTTTGATAACTCTTATGGTGCATCTTCAGACTTGTTTGCCTCCTCCTGCACCAATTATCTCCCATGGACTCGTGAAGATCAACGCACCCTTTGATCTTCTGCACTATGTATCTCCCATTGTTCATTAGAAATACACAACGCAAAGCCATATCCTTATATAACTTGGATTTCCTTTCAGTGTTTTCATCTAAAAGATCCATAATTCTCATCAATTGAACCACAAAAGGTGATTTCACCGGCGTCCCATCCAATTCTTGATCACTAGTAGCAACACATTGATCCTTAAAATATAGGGAAAATATCTGCTCTAACGTCGGTTTGTATTCACATGCATATTTAAGATAATTCATGACATAACGAGTCAATGGATGAATGGCACCATAGGGGACAGGAATTCTATGATTATCACCCTTGATGGAGTTTTCCAAATCATAGAACATTGCCACAACAACATTTATGATCCCATGCTTTGTTGCCGATGTCTCGTACGTCAAATCCTCTGCACATCGCTCTAAACCGTCCTCGTTCGTGACTACAATGATAGGCTCCAGTTCATCTCTCAAGGTCTCATACATGTCTAGGAATTTGAACAGTTTCTCCGGCGATGGCTTGGTTAAAACCACTGCTTGTGCAAAATTCAGAAAATGGAGGATGACAATTCGAACAAGATCCCCAAACATGGTCCGAGATAGGGAAGGTTGGTTTGAGAATATTGTATCGTATAACTTTCTTTCGGTCTTGAAGAGTACATTGGTGCAATGCCGAAACACTTTATTCCACGTGACAATGTGTCCTTCCAGCAACTCCCATTTCATTTTATAAACCTCCTGCATCCTTGGAAACGTGTAACCCAATTTCTGCAACACATTTTTGAAAGAGTTTCTCCTGAAAACGGTAAAGGCCATGCAACACTCTATATGATAGCCTGCAGTAATCATGGAAGTGGCAATATTATTCATAATGGAAATTTCCTGTAATGAGAAATTAGGCAATAAGTCACCGTCGTCGTCGTCATCGTCGTCATCCCTTAAGGAATCCCTGTCGTCTTGAAGTTGAAAATGTAGCTGAAGGGAACCAGAGGAGGCGGACTTCCTAGGCGGCGGTGTAGGTGTTGGTGTTGGTACGGTTGATCTGCATGTTTTGGATTTGGGGCGTTGCAGAAGAGCACAAATATCATTTTCTAAAATAAACATTGCTTTATCTAGGATGAAGCTTGTTTTATCTAAATAGGGATGACTCGATAGCTTGAAGACGCGTTCGATCGCATCTAGAAAAGACTTATCATTCTCTGGATCTCGCCCAAAGTTAATTCTTATTGTTCCTCTTGCTCGTTTATTGTATTTATCTATCATAGATTCCAACAATTTGTGCAACACAAGAACGCAATCGGGGACTTCATCCGGAGCTGGAGTTGTTGCACTATTGAGAAAAGAATCGACATCTTGTAAAACTTGTGAGAGAGGGATGGTATGATCTAATTGGTCATGGAGATTGTCCTCTTGTTCTTCTTCTTCTTCCCATTGTAGCCTATCGGTTTCAACAATACTACTATTGGATCTTGACGAGAAGCTCCACAATTTCTCCATTAATTTATTTGATCATCCATGTATTGTTTTCTATTTTGTTTGTTCATCCAATTTCTAGTATGGATCAAAATGTTCCTTATTCATTTTTATTTTTTTCTAACGTTTTTTTTGTTCAAATTTTACTCTCCATCTATTTAGGTGTTTTTACCGGTCATGAAAATGTCAACGCATCCCGATGTTTTTGCATCATTTTTCATCTTAATAAGGAAATTTCTTAATTTTAGAAGTACAATAACAAAATTGATGTAACACAAGTTAAATGGTTTATTTGTTTGTTTCAGACTACTGTAGGAGTATGTCGAGTACATGAGATAAATTTACGCTTTAAAAAGAATATAACATACAACAAAATTAAAAAAAAAAATGAAATTATGAGTGTGTTACTATAAATATATTTAAAGTAATATAAAATTTAAATTGTACCGATAGTAATATATTTCAAGTAGTAGAAGATACTGTCCATTGAATTGAATATAAGTTATTATGTACTCTAATGTACAAGTTTATTAATTTTTATAAAAATTAAAACATAAATTATAAAATCAAAAGGGTTTGGATCTAATACAATCATCATGTCTTGCACAATTTTTGTATACTGTAAAGTGTATTTAATTATGGCATAGATTAATTTTGTACTATAGAGTGAAATAATTGTTGTACAAAAAAAAGTGAAATAATTAAATGCAATTAGTTTTTTTATCATCCCAAATAAAAATGATGTAATGTGGCATGTAAAAAGTTATAATTGGTATATATTAAGCCTAGCACAAATCAGATTGCCATATTTTATCAATAAAAAATGATAATTACATTTAATAGAAAATGCTTGAAAATCTATGTTGAAGACAACAAACTCTACATTACACCATATTTTTATAAATAATATTATTTTTTAAATAAAAATTTGCAATTGCTATTACATATATATGATGAAAGTTCTTCAGAAGTTTAATTTTATCAACAAGTTTTGTCTATGGATTAGCAACATTCTTCAATCGGCACATTTGTCCATTAAAATTAGTTGGGTTCTACACGATTGTTTCAATTGTTCTCATGGCGTCCGTCAAAGCGGTCTGCTCTCTCCGCTCCTGTTTTATCTAGCTGAAGATGTGCTTAGCAGGAAGATTTTTCTAAACAGATGGAGTTAATTGTTGGGCTGAGGAAGATTACAATACCGTCCCACATTTTTTAAGCTGATGATGTATTCATCATTTGTAAAGGTAAAATTTCAAACATCAAAAACCTCATCTCTCCTTTCGAAGAATATGTGGTTTATTATAGGCAAACTGCAGCAAGTCTTTCATCTTTGGAGAAGCGATCGCATCCTCTCAATTATGTTGGAGTACCCATATTCAAAGGCAGACCAAAGAATGTCTAGTTGCAACCTATTGCTGACAAAGTAATTAATAAATTGCCTTCTTGGGAAGGCTTTTTGTTATCTTTTGCGGGTAGAGTGGAGTTAGTTAAGTCCATCGTTCAAGGCATGCTAACTCATAACATGTCCATTTATGTGTGGCCGGTTTCTCTTGTTCGAGACCTTGGGCGTTCGGTGAAGAGATTCATTTAGAATGGGGAAACAACAAAAAATAAGGTGGTAACATGTTGAACTGTAATATAGCACTAAGCAACAAAAATTTATAGTAAGTAAGGACCAAGTTTTATCGTTTCCTCAGGGATCAGTGCGAGGGAAAGAATGCCATTCGACGGGTTCTACATTTCTAAGCTTATGATTCAAAAGTTTTGGTTTAAGACGGAACCAAAAGCAAAGACGAAAATTGTAAAGACGGAAAATATAAAATAAAGACTGAATTATAAACTGAGCCTTGTTGGAATTAAATCTCATCAATTGATAACACACATTCTTCTAATCATATTCTACATAAATCAATCATTCGCCTAATATCCTCACGTATCACCCACGACAGAGGTTATGTCTAACGCAACGTCGAGAGATCGACCGTATTGCCTCATTGGTGATGTCTCACGCAACAAAACCAACACAGAGCATTAAGAGCTGATACTCACGCAAGTGTTAAGCCTAAATCTATTTCTAGAGTTTAAGACAAAACAGATAATCATCTTAGATCCAGATCTGAAGAGTATATGTCTATAGCGGTTCAAATCACAGATAAACAGGTAAACAAAGATGACACCCAATTCAGATAAATGACTGCTTCATATACAATGCCAACGATCAGAATACGTACATACGCTTAACCCTTTTTACATGTATTGAACTAATTTGCCAAATGAATGTGAATATTGCTCTTCATCACTATTATCACGCATCCTAGCAATACCGCATCAATCCTACTCATGCTAGCCATGCTACTTAATCAACACAATATAACAAAAGATACAATTAATATCAACTCACAAAACCATGTCAAAAGTTTTACTCATTGATAGATGAAAATCTAAGATCAAAGATTTGTAAAGGTTTTATCAAGACCACAAATAATCAATCAAAGACAACAACAATAGAGAATTAAAACATATTCACAAACATATATTAGATGAAATACATAAGGTATCAAAAGCTTACATCCCTCTCCAACAAGAAATCAAAGCTCTTACCTTTTCTCCCTAGGAAATGAAGAAATGTAATGTTCTATGCTGAAAACTACAAGTTCTCACTCACCAAAACTAAAACATAAACATAACAAGTGTGAAAATTGTATTTACACACATGCAGGAATTTCACAGTTCGCACTGCGAACCATTCATTCGCACAGCGAATGGTTAAAAATAGGCACATAAGGTGCCTCAAATAGTTAAACTGCCCCAGACTTTTCTCGTTACTTCGCATTGCGAAGGATGTATTCGCAAAGTGAACCTTCGTTGGGAGTTCGCAAAGTGAACTTTAGCTCCTTTTGCCTCTGTCCAAATCTGGGCCCATTCGCTGGATCACTCGCCAGAGTTCGCAAAGCAAACATTCGCTGGCCTTCGCTTTCCTCTTCGTAAAGCGAACCAACTGATGCATTCCTCTGTTCTTTGGCAGCTTGCATCAATTCTTTGTGTCTTCCAACTTTGATCAACTAGTGCACTTTCCTGCACAATAACACACATATTACAAGCACCAAAGGTATATTCTCAATGTTAGAAGAATAACAACAATCAAGAGTAAAATGAATGAAAACATGAGAAAAAAGTTGAAAAAGTGCAAAGAAATATATGTTATTTTTAGGTCAAATCTGCACCTAACAACTCTCCCCAACTAGATTCTTGCTTGCCCTCAAGCAAAGTATGCCCCTCATGAAAACAAGAGGATTTGCTCAAGCATAAGATTCAACCAAAACAAGCTAAATGCGAACAAGAACGAAAATACGCACAAGCAACGTTCACCACTTAATAGAATCGAACAATGATAAAGAATTGAGTTCTTAAACAAATATCATAATGGTTCAAAGAACAACTAAGTTTTCATACTTGAATCACTCTAACACCCCTCTTCAAAATAAGAATGAAGAAATTGACGCGTTTGCAACCGCGGGGAAATTTCACTCACCCGACAAACAATGCAAATTACAATCAATTCATAAAACATCTAATAATCAAAAATGACAACATGGAAGCAAAAAGATCACTAAGGGATTTAAAGGTTGTAGCTTGGTCGGGCTCACAACAAAGGGACATTTCTAAAGGCCATTGAATCGAAATTGCCGATAAATAGTATTTACACATTACAACTTCATTCACCATTCTCATTCCTTTACCACAAACCTTCTCAAACTTCCTTATGCACAATTATTTCCTTCTCTATTTTTCTCATTCAAACAAGCATTCTTTTTCTATTGTTTTTCACATTCATATTCACACATTTTCTTTTCATGCTTGTTTGAACTTTTTCAAAAGTTTTAGCATCCTACCAATCTTCTTTTTCATTCTCCCCAACTTGAATTTAACCAAACCTAAAGTGAATGCTCCTTGCTTTTTAAGGCAAGGAAATCAAATTAAAATAATTTTCAAAGGTTCAAGAAGAAATTTTTAGAAACTCACAAAATTCAATGATGAACTACACTTTCAAATTATGTACAACACAAAGTTCATCACTAAAAATGAGATCTAAACTGTTTAGGCTCAAAGGGGCTAACGAATTCTCGCTACTCACGGGTAAGATACTTTTGGATACGATTGTGCTCAATATAAACAAATGCCTTGATAATTTATAATGCTTCCACAAGATCACAATAATCAAAAGATAAAGCATGAATCAAACGAATTAAACAAAGTTATCAGTCATCCTAGCATATAGTAAACAATTGAGGTTTTCTCACAATTAATGGAGTTTGGACCTAAGTGAAACAAGCATTCCAACAAGTTGAAAAATGAAACAAGAATGCACATTTACACAAAGCACAAAATTCTTAAATCAATCTAACATTCTATAAAGCAGTACAATTTACCAGGCATACTTTCAAAGCTCAACATCAATCCAGACTCGGTCGAAACTCCATTGAATACTTTTATACAAATAGCAACCAATCTAGGAGTTCTCATCATTCTTGATCACACTAGAGAAAACATAAAAAATAAAAAATACAAACAATATAAACAAATGTACAAAGCTTAAAAATATAGAAACTATCGCGATGCGATTCAATATCTAAACACCGATCCCTGGCAACGACGCCATTTTGTTGAACTGTAATATAGCAGCAAGCAACAAAAATTTATAGTAAGTAAGGACCAAGTTTTATCGTCTCCTCAGGGATCAGTGCGAGGGAAAGAATGTCATTCGACGGGTTCTACATTTCTAAGCTTATGATTCAAAAGTTTTGGTTTAAGACGGAACCAAAAGCAAAGACGAAAATTGTAAAGACGGAAAATATAAAATAAAGACTGAATTATAAACGGAGCCTTGTTGGAATTGGATCTCATCAATTGATAACACACGCATTCTTCTAATCATATTCTACATAAATCAATCATTCGCCTAATATCCTCGCGTATCACCCACGACAGAGGTTATGTCTAACGCAACGTCGAGAGATCGACCGTATTGCCTCATTGGTGATGTCTCACGCAACAAAACCAACACAGAGCATTAAGAGCTGATACTCACGCAAGTGTTAAGCCTAAATCTATTTCTAGAGTTTAAGACAAAACAGATAATCATCTTAGATCCAGATCTGAAGAGTATATGTCTATAGCGGTTCAAATTACAGATAAACAGGTAAACAAAGATGACACCCAAATCAGATAAATGAGTGCTTCATATACAATGCCAATGATCAGAATACGTACATACGCTTAACCCTTTTTACATGTATTGAACTAATTTGCCAAATAAATGTGAATACCGCTCTTCATCACTATTATCACGCATCTGTTTACCTTAAAAATTGGTAAACAACCGTTGATCTTCTAAAACAGTAAAGTTCTAGTAACTTACAGGATCGATCAGATTGATCCTAGGACATGTGATGTAAGTGTATTTAGAATATTTCACGATTTGGTAAGGTATTCTCTTTCGACAATACTCATAAATAAAAAGGTGTTTGAAGTGTAAAGGACAACGATAAAGATCAAAGAAACAACTAAATCGAACGATACATCAAAAGGGATAAAAGGCTGAATGTAAAGGTTTGATAAAAACTGGAATTTAATGCTGGAAAGGAATGCGTAATGATCTTAAAGTGCAGAAAGATAAATGCTTGAAAGTAAAGGCTTGGTAATGTAATTGACTTGAAAGGTAAAAGTTTGTAAAAACAAAGATTTCAAAGTAAAGAATCTAAAACAGAAACTTCAAAGTAAATTGCATTGCAATAAAGGATAATGGTGATTACAATCACGTACATTCTCACTTCACTTGTTTCTCGACACACTGGATACTTTGAGTGAATATAGAGTTACTTGTACAAATATGATTTTTTCACACCTATTCTAACTCTAGGACTAACCTATTTATAATACTCTAAAGTAACCACCATTTGACGGTTTTACTCCTAGATTACGCCACTTGGCACTTTGCATGTCTTCAACTTCTGGATCTTCGCCACCTGTCCTCTTTTCAAATTCAAATAGTAAAACTTCCCTCCACTATCTAGTCGTAACTGCATCGCATTATTCATATCAGTTTTATCCTGTAGAATTGACTCTTTGATCTTAGAAATATTTGAAGTCTTGAAATCCTTCCATTCAACTCAGGCTTTCAGCAAACATGGTCGAAGACCTTCTAGTCGAAGCCTTTTTTTAGCTTATTATCTTAAAGAATATCTTCCCTTAAAGCCAACTTGTTTGAAATCATGTAGCGTCGAAATCAGGAGCTAACAAATTGACCCCCAAAAATGTCCTTTCGCCAGTGTTAGTAAGAAGGTCATTTTTTGATAACATAATTTTCGACGCCTGCTCATTCGATTATGGAAAACATGGTCTTAACTGACCAACCCACGATTTAGAAACTATTCAGTTTCTTTCAACCATGCTTATGACGTCATGTCATGATGGCAAATCTTCAAACGTCCCTTCAGCCGTATTTGCGAACAGTTTTCATCATCACTTTTCTTGGGATTAAGCATTTACAGTCTGCTCTTAACCACCACCATCCAACGATCTCAAAAGAGGACACGCGTCCCACTATCGTATCCATTTTAACGGTGGATTCACATTCCCCTCACCTTCCAAACGCCTATAAGTACCCTTTTCTTCCAACTTGAAACTCTTTGTATTCTCAGACTTTCTTTCAACTTATTTTTCTTGTTCTCTAAACTCTCTCAAGAAACCCCAGAATGCACTCTTACTTTTCTCTTCAACTCCCAACAATGGCGTCTTCAAAACCCATTCATCAAGAAACAAAAAACCAAAAGGGTAAAACCACTCCGTTCAAGCAAACTCTCCCGCCATTTTCAAACATCCCCGGACCAAAGGTGGTAAAGAACCAACAGTTCATGCCGGAACCTCTTCTTGAAGAAGCAAGGAGCATTTATGAATCTCAGGTAATGACCTCTCTCCTTGTATCTGATAAACCCTATGCTTTAGGTGGCCCCCTAGCTGATGTAAAACTTACCAATGAAAAACTGGCTGAGTTCTTTCCTTCTTACCGTAAATCTAGACCTTTAGGGCAAAAAAGCAACCCTAATGAGGATGGAGCCTCTCCTAATACACCCACTCTAATGAAAATGGATCTGAGGTACCTTCATGATGGTACGAGGCTGGTAAGAGCTGTCAACCCTTTAAAGGATTTTGACCTTTGGATGACCAGAATGGAAAGGGTCAAAGCTGATCATTGGAAAACTATTGGAATCTATGATCTGCTTAAGCTGTCGAAGACCATCATCCCTTATTGTTTGAACTTGCTGGCAGCATCACTTTACTTCTGGGATAGTACCCACTACACCTTTCATCTTCCTTGTAGGATGGTTACTCCCACACTCTTCGACCTTGCTGCCATTGCAGGTCTTCGACCAGATGGCATTTCATACGATCCTGATATTGATGCAGAGGATACCATAGGGATCTCTGACTCCAAGCTCACATATACCCACTTCATCAACCACCACAAACGTGATACTGCAGAAATCACTGATAAGGAACACATTGCCTTCCTCACCGTTTGGCTGTCGAGGTATGTTTTTTGTTCAAAATCCCTGCAGGTGGCCAAGAAGTATCTCACTCTGGCCAACCAATTTCATAACAATAGAGGAGTTTGCCTTAGTGGGTTGATTCTGGCGAACCTCTATGAGTCTCTCAGCAAGGGGCGGCTCGACTCAAAGACTTGGAGGCCCAAGGCACTGTTCACTTGAATGGCCCTCTCTGGCTACTTCAGTTGTGGCTCACTGCAACTTTTGAGGCTAGCCTTCCCAGGAAAGGGTAGGTCGATGCGGATTCTGCTGAAATCAAAGAGAGGAGGGTCGAAGGTACCCACCTGGTGAAACTCACGCCCAATGACGATGGGGAAACTCTCAAGAGAGCCTTCTCCAGTTATATTATGATGTTTGCAAAAAGGCACGAGTTCACACCTAGTATGGATCCCTTTGCTGAGAGAAAATGTGGACCTGAGTGGTTCACAATACCATTCCCTGATTCCTCCACCAAACTCGACGCCGAATCTATTTCAATCTGGGAAGCCTTTTTGATTCCTAGATTTATCGTTGAAAGGCTGAACCTTGGGAGAGACATGGCAGCCTTAATTGCTTACCAACCAAATCTTGTCTCTCGACAGTTTGGGTTGGCTCAGATTTTCCCCAAGTGTCTATATGGGAAGAAAGGCCACGTGGTCCTTCACACCGCCAGTTTTGATGAAGGGGGTGCTGCAGTTACTTTCGACCGGTGGAACGCTAGGAAAGCAACCCTTTCCCCTGTGTATTTTCAGCCCACCTTCTTGTGTACCAAACCCTTCCATAACTGGTGGTCGAAGTACTACAGTGAGCAATTTCTTAATGTTGCTCCTTTCTCTTCCTTACTTGACCAAGCTTTTCTTGATGTGCAGGAGAAGACCAAGAAGAGTAAGTTCATTCATGTCAAAGAAATTCAAGCCTTTCAAAAGTACTTTGAAACTGTCTATCGACCAGATGATATTAGTCGAACCGTTCATGAGGCTGCTGTCACTTTGAAGAAGAAATTTCTATAAAAAATGGATCAGTTGAAAATCCCTTCAAACGTTCCCCTTGAGAAACGTTATAAGGTAGCTTTTGAACTCTTTCCTCCAAAGTTCCCTCGACTGCCTAACGCTGATTTTGGAGTGGCACTTGCCCCCCCCCCCCCATTTCCAGACTGGTTTGTCTGTGGTGAGCACTTAAAACTCCTTCGACAGCAGTCTCAACCAAAAGCCCAACGGGTGGTTGCGACTAAACATACGCTGGACAGTTTCAAAGGACACCTTCATATAGGGGTCGAGGATGTCCGTGTCGAATCTGAAATATATGAAGGTTTGAGGCCCTTGATTTGTGATTTTTTAACTAACCACTCAATTATTAACCTTGTAATAATCGTCTGTCTTTCAGCCATGGCCAGGAAGACCAACTCATCGAAGGGTGCTGCGAAGGTCGAAAAGGACACTGAAGGCACAAAGGTACTTTATATCCCTTACCTAAGTCTTTTTGTGTAACCAATCCTCTAATATTTGCGTCACCTTTCAGGCTGCTCAAAAACCTCCAACGCCTTCAAAAAAGGGCAAGAAAGGTGCTCAAGCAGTTGTTCCTCCAGATACTGATGATGAGTCCCCTGAGTAGATAGTAGTTAAGAAGAAAATGAAGCTTGTCAAAGCTTCTGGAACTACCACCCAATCTCCCTCAAAGGCGGCAAGAATCCTTGAGAAAACACCTACTGGTAGTAGTGTCAAGAAACAATTCTCCAGGGTTGCATCGAAAACGACTGTTGGCAATCCTGAGAGTGCGAACTCAAGTCCTGATGCTGCGGTTATACATGTATGCGTACTATCTTCATTCAGTATTTGGATTCCCTACTCAGACTTCTCTCAATCTTATTCCCTTTACTTGTGGTTTTTCAGGCTGATGTAGGTGGTTCTAACCCACCACAACCTTCCTTCAGCTTTACAACAACTCTGCTGAATAGCCAAGGTGAGACAACTTATCACCCTACCTCTGACCTTGGTTCTGGATATAGTTCAATCAACGAAATTAACCAACATATCCCTCTTACAGTTCCTCCTCCTGCTGTAGATGAAACAAACCAAAGTTCTCCTGCCAGGACCACTACTCAATAATCCCAGACCGATGGCTCTGATCATGAAGAGGATGATGTTTCTCATCAACAACCTCTCGACCAAACAGAGACTACTGGTATGGACACAGAAGGAAGGCCCACCGAAGCAGAAGAGGAGGAAGTCGAAGAAGATAAAGAACAAGAAGAAGAGAGGGAAATGACTGAGCAAGATCAAGCCCACACACCTGTGGCTGGACCAGGTCCTGCCAACACTCCAACTCCTGGACCTACAGTCACTTCGACTGCTGGAGGACCTGTCATACCCCAAATTTTGACCACTAAGATTTCCCATCATGGTGTAAATCATCAGCACAATACGGATGTACCTTTATGCCTCATCAATCTCCTCAAGGAATTGTTGAGCATTCACTACAATCAAGCTTAGGGTTTCAAGCCCTCTCAGAGCCTTTAGACAAAGGATCAATCAAGGAATGACATGATCTTCAACTTGTCTAACCTCTTAAACATCCACAAAGGATCAAGAGGACTCCCACATCAAGAATTAAGCACAAGAGTGCAACATTTCAAGTGGATCAAGCCTCAAGTTCATCTAATACAAAGTCAACTGACGCAAAAAGTCAAAGTTTGACTTTTTGGTCAACTTTGAGCTTCACAAGCCATTACTCAAGAAAATATGATGAATGATTTAATTTGATCAAATTTAAATCAAGAAATCATGCAAAATTGCAAAATTGAAATTGAAAGAAACTTAGAAATTTTTTCTAAGTTAAAATCATGTTCAAGTGCACAACTTTTCAAGGTTGTAACTATTGATCCAAGCATCCATTGATTTTGAGTAAGAGCTACTTTTAAAGAGGGTATTTGATACTTCAACATTGTAGAAGGAACCAACTCAAAATATCATAAGGATTGAAAGATATAAGTGATCAAAGCTGGGAATTCTTAATGTCCAATGTTTTGACATTGCATAGGGACATCATTAATATTTTTTCAGCAAGAATGCCCCAACTTTAAGGACGTTTTTCTCCATGATTCAAGTTGAACCAGGTCTGGAGTCAAACATGAAAGTTGAATTACGTTGTCTCAGCTTTCCAGAAAGGTGTAGAACGTCCTTGTAGCATACTCGAGCAGGGAGATACGATTTTCGCAAGAAGCAGTGATAAAGCAGAATTTTCATGACAGCTTTTGGGACAGATTTGACTACACAAGTTCAAGACCATTTTTGATGACTTTGCAAGCTGAACCAAGACCAAAGTCAAACATCAAAGTTAAAGTATGTCATTAGGGCTTTCTAAAATGTATTAGAACTCCCATTAATTCAACTTGAGCAAGGAGTTATGAACCTCACAACAGGCCTTGCTCGAGCTGATTTTTTAGGACAGATTTTGTGCACTTTTCTTGTGCCACCCAATTTTCAAGCTTTGTCACCATGCAAGACAAGCATCAAAGATGCAATTCACTTCAATTCAAAATATCATAGTGGATTAAAAGATACAAGTGATTAAAGTTTGGAATTATTAATGTTCAATGTCTAATGTTTCAACATTCCATAGGGACATCATTAATATTTTTCCAGCAAGAATGTCCCAACTTCAAGGACGTTTTTCTCCATGATCCAAGTTGAACCAGGTCTGGAGTCAAACATGAAAGTTGAAGTACGTTGTCTCAGCTTTCCAGAAAGGTGTAGAACGTCCTTGTAGCATACTCGAGCAGGGAGATATGATTTTCGCAAGAAGCAGTGATAAAGCAGAATTTTCATGACAGCTTTTGGGACAGATTTGACTACACAAGTTCAAGACCATTTTTGATGACTTTGCAAGCTGAACTAAGACCAAAGTCAAACATCAAAGTTAAAGTATGTCGTTAGGTCTTTCCAAAATGTATTAGAACTCCCATTAATTCAACTTCAGCAAGGAGTTATGAACCTCACAACAGGCCTTGCTCGAGCTGATTTTTTAGGACAGATTTTGTGCATTTTTCTTGTGCCACCCAATTTTCAAGCTTTGTCACCATGCAAGACAAGCATCAAAGATGCAATTCACTTCAATTCAAAATATCATAGTGGATTAAAAGATACAAGTGATTAAAGTTTGGAATTATTAATGTTCAATGTCTAATGTTTCAACATTGCATAGGGACATCATTAATATTTTTCCAGCAAGAATGTCCCAACTTCAAGGATGTTTTTCTCCATTATCCAAGTTGATTAAAACCAAACCTTGAACATCAAAGTTGAAGTACGTTGTCTCAGCTTTCCATAAAGGTGTAGAACGTCCTTGTAGCATACTCGAGCAGGGAGATATGATTTTCGCAAGAAGCATTGATAAAGCAGAATTTTCATGACAGCTTTTAGGACAGATTCGACTACACAAGTTCAAGGCCATTTTTGATGACTTTGCAAGCTGAACCAAGACCAAAGTCCAACATCAAAGTTGAAGTACGTTGTCTCAGCTTTCCAAAAAGGTGTAGAACATCCTTGTAGCATAATCGAGCAGGGAGTTATGAATTTTACAAAACGGCTTGCTGCAGCTGAATTTTTCATGGGACAGATTTGCACATTTCTTGTGCCACACGAATTTCCAAGCCTTGTCATCACTTTGGACACCTCTGAGGATCAAATCTAAAGGGGGCAATCACTGAGCCAAGCCTCCAAAGTCCTTGGAACAAGAAGTAGCATGCTATTCCTAAAAATCCCTAAAAGAGGGACAAGACTCCAATTTTGGATTGGAGCATTTAATAGATGCTTAGAGGTGGCATGGACTGACGCATTTGCAACTGAATTCAGTCAACATTCCTCCAACAAGTAGGGAACCAAAGCTGTGTGCTCTAACCTCTAGTCAATGGCTAGAGGAGACTTTGATTTTCATTGGACAACATTGGCCAAACCTCTGCTGCAGCCACCATTCACTGTTGCTGCAAAAACAAACTTGCTCTACTATAAATAGAGCTCATTTATGCTCAGTTTGAGTACACCAAAGCCATCAAACAGATGCTTTCCTCAAAATCTCTTCTTTCACCTCAAATTTAACTTCCAAAGCAAGTAATTCTGAGTTTTTGAGCTTGAGAGCAATTCCACTCAAACTAATCACACACACACCTCATATATATCATATGTAAGCTGTGCAAACTATCACAAGTGACCTGTAATCACAAAATCACAAAGTCACTTCTCAAAACCTCAAAATGGCACTTTTTTGCATTTTTCAAGCCATGTCTTGATTCAGTCACTTTCCAAACCAGATAAAACCTCAAACACACTCCAAATATCATCCTTGAACTGTCCCAAATGGTTCCCAACATCTGGAACACCATTTGAGAGAGTTGTTATTTTGGTCACTTTTAACCCCTTTTGCAAGAAAGGGACAGTGTGTGTTTTTGCAGGTACCAGTTGATTCCAATCATCCTAAAAGCTTCTAAGGGATCATTTGAGTGTGTCTAAAGCATCAAATCATTTCTGGAACAAGACGCTTGACAGATTGCACAAAAACTCCAAAAAGCTCAAAAAGAGGTAAGCATCACAACTTAGAATCCTTGAAATCATGCATTGCTTTGAAGTCCACTGATCATACACATCTCATACATGTTGTATATGTTGTGTTTGGGCTAATTCACCATGTAATCCATGCCTGTATCAAAGTGTAGCACAGAAAATGTAATTATAGGTCCTTTTCAAAACCACTATCGGGTTTTGAGGAGGGAGTGTGTTCTGAAAAAACTACCACCACCATTGGATTCCTTGTGAAATTCTGGGCCAGATGCATATAAATTTTGTCTCAAACCATTAAGATTTGAGAAAGTTATGGGTGTTGGAAGTTTGATAAAAAAGATGTTGAAAACTCATGAGTGATGTCTCATGAGTGATGTTGTGACATCACATTCCTCTTTTTCTTAGTTTATCTTCAAAACTCAACCAATTTTTTCACATAGCAAAAATTATCATTTTCCAAATCTGTTTTACACACTTGTTATTCATACTTCATAATATTTTAATCCACCAAAAAATCACAAAAAATATTATTATTTGTGAAATTCTGGTACCAGACGTGTGATGTTAAGGTACGATGTCACAACAACACACTCTGCAATAATGGACAGAATAAGCAACAGGAAAACACAAGGAATTGTTCACCCAGTTCGGTCTAACTACCTACGTCTGGGGGCTACCAAGCCAGGGATGAAATTCACTACTTGTAGATATAATTTACAAACTCAACACACCAGTTGACAATCTCCTAAACTTATACTCTACTAGTGACTTTCTACCTAAGAAACCACTTAGATATGAGAACACTACTCAATCCCCTAAAACACTCAAAGAACAACCTCTTTGAGATCCCTTGATCTTGCTTCCTAGCTTCGATCAATCAATAACTCTCTATTGCTTCATAGCTTCTAGAGAGGACAGAAAATCAACACCTATTCAACCTAGAATAGTGTGATTACAAGTACTCTAAACAAACCCTAGACTCTAAGCCTCCAGCTCTTGATCTTCAATCTGTTTTCTGTACCTTCTTCCTTGGTCTTGTGCGCTTTTTATAGCTCCTTGAATTTGGATTGGATTTGTCACAATATTTGATCAGATTTGTTAATTAAAAACTGAATCTTTTAAAACAGATTTTATCCCCAAAATCTTTTTAAATCTTCCACCTTTTAATTCTCCAACAAACCTGCAATCAAATCTCCCATGTAACAGAAAATATCTAGCCCAAGATATTCTCATCCAACGAGTCAACACTCTCCACAATTCCAGCTAATACGCGACCCTAATAACAACAAGCCCGTGCTGTCATTAGCTTCAGTTCTGCAGGTCTGATGTTACAACATCACCTATGTGACATCAGACATCCACTTCAGCAACTAGCAACCTTAACACAGCCCAGTGTTAAGTGCAATGTTATGACATCAAGCCCATGACATCAAACATAGTTAACCTTCACAACTTAGTACAACCCAGTACTAAGACTCAATGCTGCAACATCAACACCATGACATCAGCATTGAACACCTTGTTGTTTTACCAAAATTCCAGCCAATCCAGGAACTTACAATCTCCCCCTTTGGCTAATTTTGGCTAAAACAATCTCTGCATCTTCAGAGACTTCAGCAGCGGAATATCTTCAATATTTTGAAACTTCAACCAGCAGCAGTTTGACAATCATCACTTGATCTGCTGCAGCACCATCTTCATTATTGACAACAGCCAATTGGTGCTCCCCCCAAAAAAACATGAACCAGCATCACAGCTGTTCAGTAGCTCACAATGTGCAGCACATCTCCCCCTTGATGTCTGCTTTGCTGCACTCTGCACTCTTCAAATATCTTCATTAGCAGCTCTATCTATACTGCCAACACTCCCCCTCAACAGCTGCATCATTACTTTTCAACTAAACACCTTTTATTTTTATTCTTTTAGCAGCAACTACTCTTCTCCTCATGGCAATTTTTAACTCTCCCCCTTTTTAGCCATAATTTGACAAACCTCAACAAGTACAGCCTATGACACCCTGTACAAAACCATACTTCTTCTGTCAGCAATATCCACATATTGAAAATCCAGACATATTCTTCATCCATCCAGTTATGAAGGCTTCACACAGTCATCCACAAGATCTGAAGCACACAATGCCTGCCACTGAACTCTAAGTCAACTCCTCACACTTACAATGACACACACCAAGACAAGTGTGCAATCTATTCAAGGCCATGATTCAATCTTGTCTTCAGACATCTCCTCAGAAGCATGTGCGCACAAGATTCACACAATTTGCTTCATATGACTAGAACCATTTAAGGCAAACCATCTACTTCATCATTCTCCCATATGACTATATAGATGCTCCTTAGATATAATGTAAGCACTAAGCTTCAGATCTAGAACAAAGACATCCTTCACCAAGGATACTCTTGACACTCTTGACACCAGGGTATTACATATGCTCCACTACTGGATTTACTATCAGCAAAATAATCCAAACTCAACACTGTGTCACAAACTCCACAAATTCTCAGCTTACTTATAAGCTTTACTGAGATCCAGTCTCTTCAAGAGATCACACTTCCTCTTTCCTTACATCCACCAGTAGTTGTTGAAACTGGTGATGTCTTCAAAGACAGTAGTCATGCTTACATTTGGAACATCAGCTTCTCATCATCATTCAAAGGACTCATTGCACAAAGGAGTCCTTCAAGAAGCTCCCAAAAAAAAACACAGTCAGAGCAACTTATTCATACACACCTGAATACCATAATTTCCCACACCCTCTCTGAACCATATCCTAGCAAACTCAACCATATCCAGAGTATCTATACCAAATTCTTTTTCCAGAACATACTTCCACCATTTTCTGAAAAGCACAGGAATGTTATCTAGTATGGCCTTTTGAATTTTCTCAGAAGTTCTAACAACAACGGCTTCCTTCATTTGAGAGATATCCTGGACATTATCCTCAGACTTATCTCTGATCTTCCTAGAGATGAACACTTTACTCCTGGATTTTGTAGTACCATCCACATAGATTTTCTGCTTAGCAGTTCTCATCTTTGGAGGTGACTCAATAGCTTTCCTCTTTCTTGATTTCAGTCGTTTAGCAACCCCAGGAACCACTTTTGCAATTAGTTCATCATCAGCTCTAACATCTGCATCTTCCAACCTAAGGATTGTCAACTTGTGGAATTTTTCTTCTGAACTATAGGAGTCATTAGTCAGGTTGTCATCTTTCTTGGCCTTGCAAGTATTCAGCTCCCAACACTTCTTAAGGTCACAGCTTTTGATCCTTCCATCAGCATTGTTAACTCCTTCATCTTGCTCACATAACTGACTACTTACATCATCCAACTTAGGAGTAACAGCACCATAAGTCATTAACCCAGATTGACTTTTCACCATACTTTCACACTTGATTTCATCATCTGATGTTACAGCATCATTACTAGATAAGCTGTCCACTTGAGGTATCCACGAATAACAATTGTTTCTGGTTCTGACTCCTTTCATGACCACTTCATCCTTCTCACTTGTCACCAGACACTCATCCTTTGAGTAGCAGACTTTGTACCCTTCATCACATAGCTGACTTATGCTGATCAGATTAGCATCCAACCCTTGGACAAGCATCACACTATCAAGATTGAGTCCATCAAGATTTTTCACTCTTCCAACTCCCTCTACAACTCCTTCTTCTCCATTACCAAAGACAACCTTGTTAGCATGCCCAGACATGATCTCCACCAAATACTCCTTGGATCCAGTCATGTGCTTTGAACATCCATTGTCAAAGTACCAAGTTCCTTCTTCTGCTTCTTTGTCAGACAACTGAGCCAATAAGCACTTCCCCTTCTCCTTAGGTACCCATTGTTTAACAACTTTGGGCTTGTGCTTTCTCCCTCTGTTTTGAGGCTGAGGGTATCCATGCAGCTTGTAACAAGAGTACTGCATGTGTCCATACCTTCCACAATAGAAACATCTGATTCTATCATCTCTGAAGTCGTTAAACCTTCTCCCACCTTGATGATAAAGTTGTGGCTGCCACTCATAATGTTGTCTTCTCCTTCCAGAGTTAGCTTGTCTTCTATCGTGCTGATGTCTTTTACCATAGGTAGACTGTCTCCTGAACTGACGATGTTGTCTTCTAGGCTGTCTCCCATGGTGATGAGGCTTCCTCCTCCTATAATTGTAAGGTACAGCATTGTTGAAACCAGATCCATACCAGTTTTCCTGATGTTGAGACATCTGCTCTGACAAGTTCTGTTTGTACCTTGCAGCCTTCATGCTCCTATGATATTGGGGAGGCATATACTGTCTAGCACCTTGAGGCTGCTTTCTCTTCTGATTATGACCAGTCTTCTTCTCAATCTTCTTAGGTTGTGAAACATCAGCTTCCTTGGGAGTAAGATTCTGCCTCTTTGGCTGATGTTGAGGCACAGTTTGTGACTCTTCCTTCTTTAGACCTGAAGTACTTGCTTCTGAGGTACCTTTGTCTTCGGCCACATATCCTATCCCAGCTTTGTTTCCAGCAACTTTTTCTGACTGGAGTATCTTGTCAAGAGTGGCTGTACCACTGTTCAACATTCTAACAGTTTTAGTCATATGCTCAAGATGAGCTTTGACACATAGGACTTCTTTCTCCAATTCAGCTTTATCATCCTCAAGCTGAGCTATCTGTTGCTTGTGGCACTTGTTTTCTTAACAGACTTCAGCACTCTTAAAACACAGCTCTCTGTAGGTTGAAGCTAGCTCATCATAAGTGACTTCTCCATCACTATCATCATCAGATTCAACAATTCCTGTCAAAGCTGTAACATGCTTTGCTGACTCACTTTCACTTTCACTGTCAGAGTCAGACCAGGAAATTGTCAAGCCCTTATTCTGCTTCTTCAAGAATGTGGGACACTCTTTCTTGACATGTCTATACCCTTCACATTCAAAGCACTTAACACCTTTATCTTGGACAGTCTTCTCTTCATCTTTCTCTTTTGACTTGCTGATGTCAGAGGAGATGTTCTTGACATTAGGCCTGTAGTTATAGTTCATCTTCTTGAACACTTTGTTGAATTGCCTTCCCAACATAACTATAGTCTGAGGCAGATCCTCCTGGGACTCATCATCTTTAGCTGCTGCAGGAGTGGAGACTAAGGCTATACTCTTGGGCTTCTTTTCTGGTTCTTCCTCATTCAGCCCAAGTTCAAATGTTTGAAGAGATCCAATAAGCTCATCAACTCTCATCTTGTTGATGTCTTGAGATTCTTCAATGGCTATTACCTTCATCTTATACTTCTTAGGGAGGGACCTAAGAATCTTTCTTACCAGCTTCTCTTCTGTCATCTTCTCACCAAGAGCACTGGATGCATTTGACAGCTCAAGAACACTCATGTGGAAGTCATGAATAGTTTCCTCTTCCTTCATCTTCAAGCTTTCAAACTTAGATGTTAAAAGCTGAAGTCTTGACATCTTCACTCTAGATGTACCTTCATGAGTAGCCTTCAAAATATCCCAAGCAGCCTTAGGAGTTTCACATGAGTTGATCAGCCTGAATATGTTCTTGTCAACCCCATTGAAGATAGCATTTAGGGCTTTTGAATTCCCAAGGGCAAGCTCATCTTCTTCCTTGGACCATTCTTCTTCAGGCTTTCGCTTAGAGGTGCCTTCTTTATCCTTGCCAGCATCATCTTTTTCACACACAACAGGAGCTTCCCACTCTTTAATGACAGTCTTCCAAGCTCTGCTGTCTAATGACTTTAAAAAGGTAGTCATTCTAGGCTTCCAATACTCATAGTTTGAGCCATCCAATATAGGGGGTCTGTTGACAAATCCTCCAACCTCTTTGTCCATCTTTCACCAAAAAGTACTTCCCTAGATCTCACCCAGAGACAGACAGGATGCCTGCTCTGATACCAATTGAAATTCTGGTACCAGACGTGTGATGTTAAGGTGCGATGTCACAACAATACACTCTGCAATAATGGACAGAATAAGCAACAGGAAAACACAAGGAATTTTTCACCTAGTTCGGTCTAACTACCTACGTCTGGGGGCTACCAAGCCAGGGATGAAATTCACTACTTGTAGATATAATTTACAGACTCAACACACCAGTTGACAATCTCCTAAACTTATACTCTACTAGTGACTTTCTACCTAAGAAACCACTTAGATATGAGAACACTACTCAATCCCCTAAAACACTCAAAGAATAACCTCTTTGAGATCCCTTGATCTTGCTTCCTAGCTTCGATCAATCAACAACTCTCTATTGCTTCACAGCTTCTAGAGAGGACAGAAAATTCAACACCTATTCAACCTAGAATAGTGTGATTACAAGTACTCTAAACAAACCCTAGACTCTAAGCCTCCAGCTCTTGATCTTCAATCTGTTTTCTGTACCTTCTTCCTTGGTCTTGTGCGCTTTATATAGCTCCTTGAATTTGGATTGGATTTGTCACAATATTTGATCAGATTTGTTAATTAAAAACTGAATCTTTTAAAACAGATTTTATCCCCAAAATCTTTTTAAATCTTCCACCTTTTAATTCTCCAACAAACCTGCAATCAAATCTCCCATGTAACAGAAAATATCTAGCCCAAGATATTCTCATCCAACGAGTCAACACTCTCCACAATTCCAGCTAATACGCGACCCTAATAACAACAAGCCCATGCTGTCATTAGCTTCAGTTCTGCAGGTCTGATGTTACAACATCACCTATGTGACATCAGACATCCACTTCAGCAACTAGCAACCTTAACACAGCCCAGTGTTAAGTGCAATGTTATGACATCAAGCCCATGACATCAAACATAGTTAACCTTCACAACTTAGTACAGCCCAGTACTAAGACTCAATGCTGCAACATCAACACCATGACATCAGCATTGAACACCTTGTTGTTTTACCAAAATTCCAGCCAATCCAGGAACTTACAATTTGATATATTTTTAATATATTCAAAAATATTGTTTTAAATTGTTTTAAATGCTTTTAAAATGATTTCTTTTTCTTGATTTTTAAAACCAAAATGATTTTAAATATTCATGTGGATAAAATACATTTTCATAAACCTTAATCACTGTTTATAACATGATTAATGATTTTATTTGATATTTTTTATCATTTTTTACTTGATTTTTCTTTGAAAAATGCTCTTTAAAAAATGAAATTAGGGTTTTTGATTAATTCAACCCTCATCAAACTTTTTCAAACATTCATGGGCCTCTATTAGAGTGTAAGACCCAACACCCTTTTAAAATAAACGGCGCGATCGTCGCCTTTTTTAAAATAAACCTGGGCCTACCCTCGAGTAGTAAGACCCATTTCTTTTTCTTAAAACTTTTTGGGTCTCTATTAGAGTGTAAGACCCAATCCCCTTTTAACCAAAATCATTTGGGCCTCACTTATTGTATAAGTCCCTCTGCGTTAAAAGAAAACCTCGGCGCGATCGCCATTTCAAACGGAAAAATCATCTGGCCTACCCTCGTGTTATAAGCCCCACTCCTTTTCTTAAAACCTTTTTGGGCCTCTTGAGAGAGTGTAAGACCCATCCCTTTGTACAGAAAATCATTTTGGGCCTCAGTCACTTGTATAAGTCCCTCTGTACAAATTCAACAGTGCGCTCACTGATAAAACCCTGGGCCTCTCCTTGAGCTGTAAGCCCCAAATCTTTTTATTTCAAAGCACTTTCTCCTTTGATTTTGAATATACTATTGTTTTCAATCTGTCTTTGTTGAACAACTAACCAAACAGCATGGAAGCTCTACAACCGAGTAAGTGTTTACCCGCTTTCATTTACCGCTTTCATATGTATATAACTGTATTGTAGGGCTGTTTCACTGTAAGTCTCCTTTCATAAACTCATATATATATATAACTGTATTGTGGGGCTGTTTCGCTGTAAGTCTTCTTTCATAAACTCATATCAACTTTGTAATAATAGCATAGATATTTAGAGTTTCCCCGGCAACTACATCTAGCACTAGGTAAAGCCATGTTGATCACTCTGAACTTACAGTCAAAACTAGATCCACATAGGATTACCAGGCACATTCTTTCCTCCTCTTGGGGTTAAACAATATGGAGATGTGAAAGGCAGATTCTTTTTGAACCCTTTCTCAGACTGTCACTCTTAGAAATAGACTGAACTAGATCCCAAATAGGATCACCAGATACAGTCTTCTCTTCGGCTGTCCTCATTAGGAATTGTCAAGAAACTCTACTCCCAAAGATGAATGTATTCTCCGTGAATGGCATCTTTGGGGACCCACGGGCTTCTTAAAAGCATCGACCTCCTCTTGGGCATCGTAGAAGGACCCAAGGCTTCCTAAAAGCAACCCCGCCTCCTCTTGGGCTTAGTACAAGGACCCTACGGCTTCTTAGAAGTATTCACAGCCTCCTCTTAGGCTTCGTATAATGATCTTTTCCTCCGGGAATGATAGCCTCCTCTTGGGCTTCGTACAAATTATCCCGACGACCTCCTTGAGGTATAAGAACAGAACCTAGTCATCCTCATAGAAAAATCCTTTCATAGAGTCTACTACTGTTTCTCAAAGCATAGTACAAAAGATGAAACTCTAGACTTGGACAGTCTAATCTCCTTGAGTCTCAAAGACATTCTCAAGTGACCCCTTCGTTAAATAGGAAGGAAACCCGCAGACTAGGACAGTCTCAATACCCTTCGGATTTCCCGCTTCTTTAAAGAACAGAAATATCCCTGATCCTCAAATCAAATCCTTGAGTACAGTGTTGCTCATATAAGAACTGATTTTCTCTTTAAAATCAGTATACTGGACCTGTCACTCAACTGAAACAATCACCCGAGCCTCCTCTTGGGCTTTGTACAATGATTCTCCCCAGCGGAGTCAAACAACGTTTAGCCTCTCTCTCGGGCTTTGTACGAGACACATAAGAGACTCCCTCGTTGAGTCAATCACCCTTTCGCCTCTATCTCGGGCTTTATACGAGATACAAAAAGGTTTTTATTAAGCCAAACAAACAACAGCCTCCATCTCGGGCTTCGTACGAGATACAAAAACTCTCTTGTTGAGTCAAATAGCCTCCATCTCGGGCTTTATATGAGATACCAAACGACTCCATCGTCGGGTCAAAACCTTTTAGCCTCTCTCTCGGGCTTTGTACGAGACACATAAAAACTCCCTTCTTGTTGGGCCAATAGCCTCCTCTTAGGCTTTGTATAAGAAAACCACTGGTTGATCCAATCAACCTTTTAGCATCAAAGTTGTGCCTCGTTCACAGTACACAAACATCAACACTCCTTCCCCTTCATCTAATTGCTGTAAGTGGCAAGCCTCTGGATCATCTACATCCCCGCCACTGTCCCTCTTTTTGCAGGAGAAATTCCTAAGGAAAGATGGCATTGCTCTACACTGAGTTAAAATCTTCTCCTTTAGGTTAAAAATCCCCTATAAAGGAAATTATGGCATTACTAGGATCCGCGTATCCCGATTAAAGTAATCCTCCTTTATAACCAGTCACCCAACAGTCGTAACAGACAACCCCCTCTTTAGAGATGACAAATTCTCTCTAAAGACAAACCCTTTCAGCTTCACATCTTGGGCTTTGAACAAGATACAAACTACCTTTCGCTTCATGTCTTGGGCTTTGAACAAGACACCAAAACAACCATTTCCTCCCATAGAATAGGAGGAACTACGAACGCTCTGATTTCCCTGTTTTGGTAAACGGGAATACGTAGGCATAAGATTGAAAGAAAAATCTTAGCGAGCACACTAAACAAAAAAACCAAATCCCATATCTCCATCAATCAAAAGCAGTAATTCAAAAGCATCAGTCCTAACATCCTAATCCTTGTTCCCCGCCAGAAACCCTCTGCCCAGATAAAAAGAAAGAAACTGTATTGGCGAAAATACAAATAACCAGTACAAAGGCCCCCCACATTGATAACATTCGTAACCTAATAGACCGCTGTTTAAACTCAGTATGCAAAGCAGGGTTAATTGGAGACATCTATTTCCCTTCCTTATTCAGCTCACAATAGGATAAAAAATGAATCGACCTGTAGTTTAAGCTCAACCGCAGAGAGCGACCAACGCTTAAGAACTGCGTCCAAAATCGCTCGCTACAGAAAAATGGCGCCCACCGTGGGGCCCTGTTCGTCTCTGTTTTCTTTCTTCCTTTTCATCTCTTGTGTGAATACCACAGATTGGGGCTTCTGCCGGGGAACCCGTTTTCTATTAGGAACTTAAGATTCATAGCTTTAAAGGTCTAGGATATTTAGGACAAATATATATATATTGCTTTTCCTAATTGCTATACGTGTTTATTTTTCTGCTAATGGGAATGTGGGTGATGCCGTATGTGGAAAGAATGAGTATACACTTAAGATAAGTGATGGCGACGGGGTCGACCATCAACCTCAGTGGAGGCTGACCAACGCAACCCATTCATTCTCTTAGCCAATGGGCCTGTTGTTAAGTCTGAGAAGCTGAGGAGCCAAACCCTTTCGTAGTGCAGAAACTATCGGAAATAGTTGTTACGCGATACTACCCTCATTTGAGGCTGGTGATCTATTCTCGGTGAATGGCACTTACTCTAAGATTACACTACAACTCGCTGGCGATCCGCTTGTTGTTTTGCTTTCCTGGGAGGAGCTGATGATAATGAGTACAGGTACAAAAATCACCCTAGTATAAACCTTTGGGGATGGGTAGAGCCTTGACTTCATGACAACGACCCTTTGACCCATGTTTTTCCTATGTTTTTGTGTGCTGCATTCATGCATTCATTTAATAAAACATTAAAACATTCAAAAAATTCTCTTCTAGTCTCTCTGTTTTTCAAATTAAACTAAGACTGTGATTGCAAATATCAGAGAAGAGGATTACGCTAATGGATTTCGGTAGAAGGAGAACTCATACGTACACATTCAAGGTTCCAAAACTAGGGGATTTGAGAAGGTTAGTAAGGATGATCACTAACCCTGAGGCTTTCAGAGCCAAGTACGGAGGTCTGCTACCACTGTTAAGAGTCCATGTGATTGAGGGAATCATGGACGCGCTCGTTCAATTCTACGACCCGGTTTATCACTGTTTCACATTCCCGGATTACCAGTTAGCACCAACGCTGGAGGAGTATTCTCATCTGATTGATCTACATATCACCGATCGAGCTCCATTTTCTGGACTGGAAGAAATTCCAAAGAATCAGACCATTGCAAGAGCAATTCATTTGGATGAGTCTGAGGTCAGGACTCACATGACCGCTAAGGGTGGCATCCAAGGTTTGCCAGCCCAGTTCTTAACAAAGAAAGCTCTGTACTTTGCTAGTATAGGGAACATCACTGCTTTTGAAAGCATCTTTGTCTTGCTCACCTACGGGTTATTTTTGTTTCCCAACATCAATAACTTCATAGATATCAACGCCATTAAGGTTTTTCTCATTGGAAATCCTGTACCGACTTTGCTCGCAGATGCGTATCATTCTGTACACCTGGGAAATTTGTACAGCGGAGGGGAGATCACATGTTGTGTACCTTTGACTTACAAATGGTTTATCTCTCACTTGCCCAAGTCTGCTACTTTTTGGGATTGTAAGAGTGCCTTACGTTGGTCGCAGAAGATCATGTCTCTTACCAACTCTGATATAGATTGGTGCAATAGGATTTATGAGGAAATCAGAATCATTGATCGTTGTGGAAACTTCCCCAACGTACCCCTCATAGGAACTAAAGGAGGAATCAACTATCATCCGATATTGGTTCTTCGTCAATTTGGATACCCGATGAGACACATCCCACTGGGTGTTCATCTGGAAGGTCTTTTCTTCAAAGAAGGAGAAAACGACAGAGCACTAAAGATGGAAATAATGCACGCTTGGAAGCATGTTCATAAGAAAGGACGAGAGTCTCTAGGAAAACCGGACTGTGTCTCGGTGGAGCCTTATCTCCATTGGGTACAAACTAGAGCTCTCAAGCTAAAGATGCCTTATCCTCGTTACAGAATCCTTCCGCCAAGGGAATCTGTCATGTACTTCATGACGGAAACTGAAAAGCTTCAGGTTACTCTCAACAAAGTTCAGCGGGAGAGAAGATCTTGGAAGAATAAGTACCGCACCCTCGACATAGAGTGCATCAAAATACAGTAATTACTGAAAGAGAAAGATGCTCTGATTGAAATTTTGGAGCAGCATGCTGTAGAGAATCAAGATGACCAAAGGAATTTGCTCGCTCCTTTCACCTGGCAAAGGAATGATAACCCGACAACGGCCCAAAAGCCCCGGTCAAAGAAAAGGAAGATACCAGAATCAGCACCCGATTTCTCTTCAGAGAGGACTCGGGACCCATTAGTTTAGGTTTCTGTTTCCGCACCTTATAATCTACTGTATTTCCGTTTCTGTAATCCTTCGAATTCAATAAAAAGGGGTTTCCCCACTGTTTGATATTTGCAATCTAATTGTCGAAGTTTATTTTGATTAAACCTTAAACAATTAATATAATCATTGCATTCATCATTCTCACATCGCGTATTCTTCTTACCTACGAATCTCACGTTTGTGTCTCGGTTCTAGAGTCAAACTGTCTCATTCGTATAATACTCGGGCCAATCGTCAGAAAAAGATGGATGGTCTTGAGGAAGAGAACAGAGAGTTGAAAGAAGAGATCGACGCTCTGAGAGAGGATATGAGAAAGCTTCATAACGACATGCAAGCCATGGCAGAAGCTCAGCTACAACGAACTGTGATCTCAGAGATCACCTCAATGCCCGTAGTGGAGAGGTATGATCCTAGGTATCAGATGCCAAAAGATCGTCCCTGGGGCATACCTGTCAACTATATCCCGGGAGGATATGTTCCGCCGATCACTGAGGATCAGGGATTCACAACAGAAGCCGCTGGGCCTGAAGGTTACAAACTTTGGGAAAGCGAAGATGCCAGGGGCATACTGAAGACTCCTGAAGGTTACAAACTTCGGGAAACACCAAGACTCACTGCCGTAGTCACGGTACCACCCCTTGTGGTGCACACTGTCCCGGAAGGATAGATTCCACCAACACCTTCTGGTAAGAAGGAAACTATGTTTGACAGAATGGATGAATTCCAGGAACAATTCTTAGAAATGCAGAAAGAACTGCAAGCCATTCGCGGTCAGGATCTATTTGGAAAAGACGCCGCAGACCTCTGCTTGGTCCCCAATGTGAAAGTCCCGCATAAATTCCAAGTGCCCGACTTTGAAAAATACAAGGGTAACTCTTGCCCTCAGAGCCATCTGGTGATGTACGCTCGGCGGATGTCAGCCCAGACGGAGAATCAGGACCTACTGATTCACTACTTTCAGGATAGTTTAACCGGTGCCGCACTCAAATGGTACATGGGTTTAAACCGTGCTACGATCAGTACATTCAGAGATCTTGGTATTGCCTTCGTCCAACAATACAAATACAATTTGGACATGGCACCCGACAGAGATCAACTCAGATCAATGTCGCAAAAGGACAAGGAAACCTTTACGGAGTATGCTCAAAGGTGGCGTGAAATTGCCGCTCAAATTTGTTCACCTCTTGAGGAAAAAGAGATGACAAAGATCTTCTTAAAGACCTTAAGCTCATTTTACTATGACCGAATGGTTGCCAGTGCGCCCAGTGATTTCACCGAAATGGTCGGCATGGGTGTACGTCTTGAGGAAGCCGTCCGAGAAGGACGTTTGGTAAAAGACACTGGATCGATGAGCGGTACTAAAAAATACGGTAGTGCTTTCCCTAAGAAAAAAGAGCAAGATATTGGGAATATCTCTCTCGGAAAGCAAAGACGGCGTTATCAACCGGTAGCAGCTGTGACTCCTGCTATCAACCCTGCGTCTATTCCTACGTATCAACCTCAGGTTGCGCAGAGCCAACCTGACCAGCAAAGGACACAACAGCCTCTTCAGCAGGCTCGTCCTCCATATAACAACAACCGTACAACACAGCCACAAGGATTTGATCCTATACCCGTGACGTATGCAGAACTGTTTCCGTTACTACTGGCTAGGGGCACATTCAGACTAAATCTCCTCTTACAGTACCAGAAAATCCGCCTTTTTGGTTTAAGGTGGATCAAACTTGCCCTTATCATAAAGGAGGTTCAGGGCATAACGTAGAGACTTGTCTCAATTTCAAGTCTGACGTGCAAAAGCTTGTTAGGAGCGGGGTCTTATCCTTCAAGGATACAAATCCTAATGTTCTCACGAACCCGCTGCCTCAACACGAGAAGGCTGCAGTCAATTTGATAGAATGAGAGACTAACGATGTCTATCAAATTCACGATGTACTCTTGTTGAAAACCAATCTGGTTAAGATGCATTGTAGACAGAGTGGATATGGCCATGTGCCACCTCATAACTATCATCAGTGTGATGTCTGCTCTAAAAACAATCAAGGATGTTCGGTAGTGCAAGCAGCTCTACAGGAACAAATGGATCTCGGATGGATCCAGGAGCACCGAGTTCGTGGAGTTAACATGGTTTACACGAATTCTAACATCATTCAGAACCACGACATCTATGCAATGAATGTCAACTTGGTGGCGATGCACTCAAGGCAAAGCCAGTATCATAATCTGCCGCGGCACGATTACAGTTCTTATCTGACTTGCTCGGTAAACAAACAGGGATGCTCTTTCATACAAGAGGCCCTCCAGCGTCAGATGGATCTTTGATGGATCCAAGACTACCATGATAAGAACCCTTGTCAGATTAATATGGTTCAGATCTTCGATATTCGCGTGATGAATACCAACCTGGTAGAGTTACATGTTGAGCAGGTCCGACTCGGATTCTTAATATCACATGATTACCAAAGCTGTAAAGCGGGTTGCGAAAACGATCGAGGTTGTACCCTTGTCCAGGAGGCACTTCAACACTTGTTAAATCACTGGTGGCTTCCAATCTATATGGACGAAACACAAATGCCTTTTTGCATTCCTACACAAAGTCCGAGATTTATACCAAGGTCAGATGTCAAAATGATATACAGAGATTGTGATCCGGAAGGATGCCGTGCTCCGCCAAATTCATTGGAGGAAGACACTCTGATGAAAGACAACTTTGACTACAACTACTATGGCCCAATGGATGGTCTGCCAATGTGGCAACCTTACCCAGGAAACTTGGGGCAAGAAAGTCAGCCGAACAATGAAAATCAGCTGACCATCCTTGAGCAGAATACCTGTGTCCCCACCATGTCATGGGATCAACACTCAGGTCATTCGGAAACTACTCAACATGAAGATGAATTCGCAACATTTACAGGACTTGAATTCATCAACTATGCTTTTCCCGAGGTCAACGTCATCGAGAGGGATGACTCCTCCAGTTCCAAAGAAGTTTGGGACACTCTGGGAGAACCAAGTGGAAAATTCGACTATATGGTCAAGTACACCGCTCCCGAAAGCTCTCGTATCAGGCTCGAAGATATCCAGCCAACTGGATGGGGGGACACAGCTGAGAGCACAAATGCTATGAAAAATGCAATAGAGGAATTCTCCTACGACAATTCTGCCTGGGAGACAGATTCCAATGATCCTGCTCCACCAGAAATCAACGTCATTTCTGAAGACAAATCAAGGAAGGTGCCAGACTTTGTGATTCACCGAGGAGTTCGCCGCCAATGGGTTGCTGTCGAGGTTCCGAAGGGCGTTCATCAGTCAAAGTAATTACCATATTTAACCTTTCACCCTGCCCAGGTAAAACGGATGTTTTGATAGGGCTCGATTTCTGTAAATTTCCCTCTTCGCTTTGCCCGAAGCGACAGAGTTTTGTTTTATAGGGTTGTAGTTTCAAGATTCGACTTGTTCATTAATAAAATAACGTCGTTCTGTAAATTCCGCAATAATTGCTGTTTTCTCTTTTTGCTTTTTCAGAAAATGGTAATCCTAAAAAACAATTCAAAAATAAAAACAAGCAGTAAAATAAAACACTGCACACACTTGCATTTTTTCTATCTCTTCTAAATACGAATCATCACGTCATGCAGATTGCTTGTTTTAAACCCAGTTGAAACATACGATCCAATGCCTTCTCCCGACTTTGAGTTCCCGGTATTTGGGGCTGAAGAAGAAGACGACGACAAAATTCCAGAAGAGATCTCTCGACTACTCAGACAAGAGGAAAGGTCCATTGATCCTCACAAAGAGCCGTTGGAAACGGTAAACTTGGGTTCAGAGCAAGAGAGAAAAGAAATCAGGATTGGGGCACTGCTCAATCCAACTGTCAAAGAAAGTTTGATAAAGCTTCTCAAATAATTCCCCGATGTATTCGCTTGGTCCTATCAGGATATGCCAGGGTTGGATACCAGCATCGTGGAACATCACTAACCGTTAAGATCAGAATGTCCTCCAGTAAAGCAAAGGTTGAGACGGACTCACCCGGACATGGCCATCAAAATCAAAGAGGAGGTACAGAAACAGATTGACGCAGGTTTCCTCGCTACATCTGAATATCCTCAATGGTTAGCCAACATCGTACCCGTTCCCAAAAAGGACGGAAAGGTCAGAATGTGTGTTGATTACAGAGATCTGAACAAGGCAAGTCTAAAGGACGACTTTCCTTTACCACACATTGACATGTTGGTTGACAGTACAGCAAAGTTCAAAGTTTTCTCCTTCATGGATGGATTCTCGGGCTATAATCAAATCAAAATGGCGCCGAAAGACATGGAGAAAACTTCGTTCATTACCCCATGGGGTACCTTTTGTTACAAGGTAATGTCGTTCGGTTTGAAGAACGCCGGGGCAACCTATCAAAGGGCCATGACTACTCTGTTTCATGACATGATACATAAAGAAATCGAGGTATATGTCGATGATATGATTGCAAAATCAAAAACAGAGGGGGAGCATGTGACCCACCTATCAAAATTGTTCGAACGTTTAAGAAAGTTCAAGCTCCGCTTGAATCCCAACAAGTGCACCTTTGGTGTCTGTTCAGGGAAACTACTAGGGTTCATCGTCAGCCAGAAAGGAATTGAAGTTGATCCTGACAAGGTCAAGGCCATTCAAGAAATGCCTTCTCCGAAAACTGAAAAACAAGTCAGAGGATTCCTGGGACGTTTGAACTACATCTCCAGATTCATATTCCTCATGACCGTGACATGCGCGCCAATCTTCAAACTGCTCAAGAAGATACAATCATTTCTCACTGATTCGCGAGGCAAGTGGACTCCGAATTATGATGGCCCCTATGTGGTCACGAAAGCTTTCTCAGGCGGTGCCTTAAGACTTGCAACCATGGACGGAGAGGAATTTGCCTACCCCACGAATGTTGATGTAGTCAAGAAATACTTTGCCTAAAAAAAAATGTCTCGGTGGATTGAAAACCCGAAAGGGCGGTCCAGGCAAAAGTTAGAGACAAAATAAAAAAAATCATCCCGGTGGATTGGAAATATCATAGTACAATCCAGGAAAAAATTAGGGATAATGGCAAGTAACTATGTTTAACAGAGGCAAGTCCCTCAGCAGCAGCAGCAGTTACATCATCTGTCAGAAAACTCCAGTCAAGGTCATCTTCGACAGAAGCTCAGGATGCCCCGAATTCAAAGTTGGTAGAAGGATAGTGGTCGTTATGTTTCAACGTAGCCCTTTTCCCTGTAAATTACCATTTTTAAACTTTGTAAATACTCAATGGAATCACGCGTTTGGCTGATCTCCATCTTATCAATAAAATTTGAGCCTTGTGCTTTTGTTTGTAATTCTTGCTTGTTTTAGCTTTACAGAACGACGTTGTTAACATGATTAACGATTCTTGAAATAAAACAAAAATGAATTTACTTGTTAAAACTTTTTCTGCTTTTTAATAAAGATGGCAATTTCTTTTGACTGTTGAACATCAGAAGAATATCGATCGCTTCTCCAAAGGTATTCGAACCTCAAAGTGCAGAATCAAAGTACTCCTTCTAGACCATTACGCCTGAATGAAGGATCAACAATGTCAGAGACCATGTTTCGTCTGACATCCTCGGCCGAGTTCTCATCTCCTAAGCCCGACCAACATAGCTCCCAACAGGGATATCTCTCCTAAGCAAGGTGGAATTACTATCTTGAACCAGTGATATTTCTACACGCCCCGCGATGGCCGAGTATCCAGTCATGTTCATCTTTTAGTTTGTATGTCGCGTCAGTTTTGTCCGCATATACATACATACATCATGCATTATTGATTTGCATTCACATTCATATTGCATCACTATCACCCCCGTCGGTCTTGTCCCCTAGTGGTAGAAGTCCTCTCAATCGAGTTGTCAGTTCCTGCCTCGTCAGGAAATACTGTGTCTGAACAATCTCTCTCCAGTTTATTTCTGGAATGAAGTCGGTCCTTGACCACTTTGATAACTTGAACCTCTGAAAAGCCAGAGAAAACTTTCAACAAATGTCGCTCTTCGCCATCGAAGACGATATCCTTGCTTTCCCGGATTAAGGAAAATCCACAGAGAAAGCCTCGTAATCAGAGATTCGGTAGCGCGCCAGTTTCGCTTCGAAAAGATCACTGATGAAAAGGTCATCAGCACCTCAAAATTGGATCCCATCATATGGCATTTCTCCGGAAAGATCCCGAGAAAAGTATGATGTAAGACCCCTAGCGGAAACAGTCTCTCAAGAGACTTGCTTTCCCCAGTAGAAACAAATGGCGTCTCCAACAGAGAAGTTTGTACACCTCTACAACGCAGACGACTGGGTTCCCCAACAAGTCTGACATCGAAACTTTTTCCACTCAAATGGCATCTCCCTAGGAAAATTCGGCGAGAAGTTTGAAGGAAAACCGCTACTAATAGCGTTCCTTGTCAAGAAAGTTTATTGACAAAAGAAACTGAGACCAGTTCCTTGGTAGGAAACCAGGATCGAGGGGAAGTTTATTTCAGCAACTAAGACCAGGTCCTTGGTAGGAAACCAGGATCGAGGGGAAGTTTATATCAAAAACCGAGACCAGATCCTTGGAAGGAAACCAGGATCAAGGGGAAGTTTATTTCAGAAACTAAGACCAGTTCCTTGGTAGGAAACCAGGATCGAGGGGAAGTTTAAATCAGAAACTAAGACCAGTTCCTTGGAAGGAAACCAGGATCGAGGGGAAGTTTACAAAAGAAACTGAGACCAGTTCCTGGGTAGGAAACCAGGATCGAGGGGAAGTTTATTTCAATCAGAAACTAAGATCAGTTCCTTGGTAGGAAACCAGGATCGAGGGGAAGTTTACCTTTTTTAAGCATCATTGCTTAGCGAAAGAAGGTGAATGCGTTAATTACCATTCATAACCACCATCAAAATTTCGGGTATTCCGATATTTAATCCTCTTGCACCCCGAATGCCCGAATACCTTCGTCATTCACACCTTCGGGTCCAAGAAGATTAAATAGGGGCATCTGTCATACCCCAAATTTTGACCACTAAGATTTCCCATCATGGTGCAAATCATCAGCACAATACGGATGTACCTTTATGCCTCATCAATCTCCTCAAGGAATTGTTGAGCATTCACTACAATCAAGCTTAGGGTTTCAAGCCCTCTCAGAGCCTTTAGACAAAGGATCAATCAAGGAATGACATGATCTTCAACTTGTTTAACCTCTTAAACATCCACAAATTATCAAGAGGACTCCCACATCAAGAATTAAGCACAAGAGTGCAACATTTCAAGTGGATCAAGCCTCAAGTTCATCTAATACAAAGTCAACTGACACAAAAAGTCAAAGTTTGACTTTTTGGTCAACTTTGAGCTTCACAAGCCATTACTCAAGAAAATATGATGGATGATTTAATTTGATCAAATTTAAATCAAGAAATCATGCAAAATTGCAAAATTGATCAAATTGAAAGAAACTTAGAAATTTTTTCTAAGTTAAAATCATGTTCAAGTGCACAACTTTTCAAGGTTGTAACTATTGATCCAAACATCCATTGATTTTGAGTAAGAGCTACTTTTAAAGAGGATATTTGATACTTCAACATTGTAGAAGGAACCAACTCAAAATATCATAAGGATTGAAAGATATAAGTGATCAAAGTTGGGAATTCTTAATGTCCAATGTTCTGACATTGCATAGAGACATCATTAATATTTTTCAGCAAGAATGCCCTAACTTTAAGGACGTTTTTCTCCATGATTCAAGTTGAACCAGGTCTGGAGTCAAACATGAAAGTTGAAGTACGTTGTCTCAGCTTTCCAGAAAGGTGTAGAACGTCCTTGTAGCATACTCGAGCAGGGAGATATGATTTTCGCAAGAAGCAGTGATAAAGCAGAATTTTCATGATAGTTTTTGGGACAGATTTGACTACACAAGTTCAAGACCATTTTTGATGACTTTGCAAGCTGAACCAAGACCAAAGTCAAACATCAAAGTTAAATTATGTCATTAGGGCTTTCCAAAATGTATTAGAACTCCCATTAATTCAACTTGAGCAAGGAGTTATGAACCTCACAACAGGCCTTGCTCGAGCTGATTTTTTAGGACAGATTTTGTGCACTTTTCTTGTGCCACCCAATTTTCAAGCTTTGTCACCATGCAAGACAAGCATCAAAGATGCAATTCACTTCAATTCAAAATATCATAGTGGATTAAAAGATACAAGCGATTAAAGTTTGGAATTATTAATGTTCAATGTCTAATGTTTCAACATTCCATAGGAACATCATTAATATTTTTCCAGCAAGAATGTCCCAACTTCAAGGACGTTTTTCTCCATGATCCAAGTTGAACCAGGTCTGGAGTCAAACATGAAAGTTTTGTCTCAGCTTTCCAGAAAGGTGTAGAACGTCCTTGTAGCATACTCGAGCAGGGAGATATGATTTTCGCAAGAAGCAGTGATAAAGCAGAATTTTCGTGACAGCTTTTGGGACAGATTTGACTACACAAGTTCAAGACCATTTTTGATGACTTTGCAAGCTGAACCAAGACCAAAGTCAAACATCAAAGTTAAAGTATGTCGTTAGGGCTTTCCAAAATGTATTAGAACTCCCATTAATTCAACTTGAGTAAGGAGTTATGAACCTCACAACAGGCCTTGCTCGAGCTAATTTTTTAGGACAGATTTTGTGCATTTTTCTTGTGCCACCCAATTTTCAAGCTTTGTCACCATGCAAGACAAGCATCAAAGATGCAATTCACTTCAATTCAAAATATCATAGTGGATTAAAAGATACAAGTGATTAAAGTTTGGAATTATTAATGTTCAATGTCTAATGTTTCAACATTGCATAGGGACATCATTAATATTTTTCCAGCAAGAATGTCCCAACTTCAAGGATGTTTTTCTCCATTATCCAAGTTGATTCAAGCCAAACCTTGAACATCAAAGTTGAAGTATGTTGTCTCAGCTTTCCATAAAGGTGTAGAACGTCCTTGTAGCATACTCGAGCAGGGAGATATGATTTTCGCAAGAAGCATTGATAAAGCAGAATTTTCATGACAGCTTTTAGGACAGATTCGACTACACAAGTTCAAGGCCATTTTTGATGACTTTGCAAGCTGAACCAAGACCAAAGTCCAACATCAAAGTTGAAGTACGTTGTCTCAGGTTTCCAGAAAGGTGTAGAACGTCCTTGTAGCATACTCGAGCTGGGAGTTATGAATTTTACAAAACAGCTTGCTGCAACTGAATTTTTCATGGGACAGATTTGCACATTTCTTGTGCCACACGAATTTCCAAGCCTTGTCATCACTTTGGACACCTCTAAGGATCAAATCTAAAGGGGACAATCACTGAGCCAAGCCTCCAAAGTCCTTGGAACAAGAAGTAGCATGCTATTCCTAAAAATCCCTAAAAGAGGGACAAGACTCCAATTTTGGATTGGAGCATTTAATAGATGCTTAGAGGTGGCATGGACTGACACATTTGCAACTGAATTCAGTCAACATTCCTCCAACAAGTAGGGAACCAAAGCTCTGTGCTCTAACCTCTAGTCAATGGCTAGAGGAGACTTTGATTTTCATTGGACAACATTGGCCAAACCTCTGCTGCAGCCACCATTTACTGTTGCTGCGAAAACAAACTTGCTTTACTATAAATAGAGCTCATTTGTGCTCAGTTTGAGTACACCAAAGCCATCAAACAAATGCTTTCCTCAAAATCTCTTCTTTCACCTCAAATTTGCCTTCCAAAGCAAGTAATTCTGAGTTTTTGAGCTTGAGAGCAATTCCACTCAAACTAATCACACACACACCTCATATATATCATATGTAAGCTGTGCAAACTATCACAAGTGACCTGTAATCACAAAATCACAAAGTCACTTCTCAAACCCTCAAAATGGCACTTTTTTACATTTTTCAAGCCATGTCTTGATTCAGTCACTTTCCAAACCAGATAAAACCTCAAACACACTCCAAATATCATCCTTGAACTGTCCCAAATGGTTCCCAACATCTGGAACACCATTTGAGAGAGTTGCTATTTTGGTCACTTTTAACCCCTTTTGCAAGAAAGGGACATTTTGTGTTTTTGCAGGTACCAGTTGATTCCAATCATCCTAAAAGCTTCTAAGGGATCATTTGAGTGTGTCTAAAGCATCAAATCATTTCTGGAACAAGAGGCTTGACAGATTGCACAAAAACTCCAAAAAGCTCAAAAAGAGGTAAGCATCACAACTTGGAATCCTTGAAATCATGCATTGCTTTGAAGTCCACTGATCATACACATCTCATACATGTTGTATATGTTGTGTTTGGGCTAATTCACCATGTAATCCATGCCTGTATCAAAGTGTAGCACAGAAAATGCAATTATAGGTCCTTTTCAAAACCACTATCGGGTTTTGAGGAGGGAGTGTGTTCTGAAAAAACTACCACCACCATTGGATTCCTTGTGAAATTCTGGGCCAGATGCATATAAATTTTGTCTCAAACCATTAAGATTTGAGAAAGTTATGGGTGTTGGAAGTTTGATAAAAAAGATGTTGAAAACTCATGAGTGATGTCTCATGAGTGATGTTGTGACATCACATTCCTCTTTTTCTTAGTTTATCTTCAAAATTCAACCAATTTTTTCACATAGCAAAAATTATCATTTTCCAAATCTGTTTTACACACTTGTTATTCATACTCCATAATATTTTAATCCACCAAAAAATCACAAAAAATATTATTATTTGATATATTTTTAATATATTCAAAAATATTGTTTTAAATTGTTTTAAATGCTTTTTAAATGATTTCTTTTTCTTGATTTTTAAAACCAAAATGATTTTAAATATTCATGTGGATAAAATACTTTTTCATAAACCTTAATCACTGTTTATAACATGATTAATGATTTTATTTGATATTTTTTATCATTTTTTACTTGATTTTTCTTTGAAAAATGCTCTTTAAAAAATGAAATTAGGGTTTTTGATTCATTCAACCCTCATCAAACTTTTTCAAACATTCATGGGCCTCTATTAGAGTGTAAGACCCAACACCCTTGTACAGAAAACCATTTTGGGCCTCACTTATTGTATAAGTCCCCCTGTACATTTTCAAATAAACGGCGCGATCGTCGCCTTTTTTAAAATAAACCTGGGCCTACCCTCGAGTAGTAAGACCCATTTCTTTTTCTTAAAACTTTTTGGGCCTCTATTAGAGTGTAAGACCCAATCCCCTTTTAACCAAAATCATTTGGGCCTCACTTATTGTATAAGTCCCTCTGCGTTAAAAGAAAACCTCGGCGCGATCGCCATTTCAAACGGAAAAATCATCTGGGCCTACCCTCGTGTTATAAGCCCCACTCCTTTTCTTAAAACCTTTTTGGGCCTCTTGAGAGAGTGTAAGACCCATCCCTTTGTACAGAAAACCATTTTGGGCCTCAGTCACTTATATAAGTCCCTCTGTACAAATTCAACAGTGCGCTCACTGATAAAACCCTGGGCCTCTCCTTGAGCTGTAAGCCCCAAATATTTTTATTTCAAAGCACTTTCTCCTTTGATTTTGAATATACTGTTGTTTTCAATCTGTCTTTGTTGAACAACTAACCAAATAGCATGGAAGCTCTACAACCGAGTAAGTGTTTACCCGCTTTCATTTACCGCTTTCATATGTATATAACTGTATTGTGGGGCTGTTTCACTGTAAGTCTCCTTTTATAAACTCATATATATATAACTGTATTGTGGGGTTGTTTCGCTGTAAGTCTTCTTTCATAAACTCATATCAACTGTGTAATAATAGTATAGATATTTAGAGTTTCCCTGGCAACTACATCTAGCACTAGGTAAAGCCATGTTGATCACTCTGAACTTACAGTCAAAACTAGATCCACATAGGATTACCAGACACAGTCTTCCCTCCTCTTGGGGTTAAACAATGTAGAGATGTGAAAGGCAGATTCTTTTTGAACCCTTTCTCAGACTGTCACTCTTAGAAATAGACTAAACTAGATCCCAAATAGGATCACCAGATACAGTCTTCTCTTCGGCTGTCCTCATTAGGAATTGTCAAGAAACTCTACTCCCAAAGATGAATGTATTCTCCGTGAATGGCATCTTTGAGTTTCTTCCAAATTCTCGAACTTTCCTGACTTGATCTATTCCTTGTGAATAGCTTGCCTTGAATATCTCGGGGTTTGGGGACCCAGGGGCTTCTTAAAAGCATCGTCCTCCTCTTGGGCATCGTACAAGGACCCACAGGCTTCCTAAAAGCAACCCCGCCTCCTCTTGGGCTTAGTACAAGGACCCTACGGCTTCTTAGAAGTATTCACAGCCTCCTCTTAGGCTTCGTATAATGATCTCTTCCTCCGGGAATGATAGCCTCCTCTTGGGCTTCGTACAAATTGTCCCGACGACCTCCTAGAGGTATAAGAACATAACCTAGTCATCCTCATAGAACAGTCCTTTCATAGAGTCTACTACTGTTTCTCAAAGCATAGTACAAAAGATGAAACTCTAGACTTGGACAGTCTAATCTCCTTGAGTCTCAAAGACATTCTCAAGTGACCCCTTCGTTAAATAGTAAGGAAACCCGCAGACTCGGACAGTCTCAATACCCTTCGGATTTCCCGCTTCCTTAAAGAACAGAAATATCCCTGATCCTCAAATCAAATCCTTGAGTACAGTGTTGCTCATATAAGAACTGATTTTCTCTTTAAAATCAGTATATTGGACCTGTCACTCAACTGAAACAGTCACCCTAGCCTCCTCTTGGGCTTTGTACAATGATTCTCCCCAGCAGAGTCAAACAACATTTAGCCTCTCTCTCTCGAGCTTTGTATGAGACACACAAGAGACTCCCTCGTTGAGTCAATCACCCTTTCGCCTCCATCTCGGGCTTTATACGAGATACAAAAAGGTTCTTATTGAGCCAAACAAACAACAGCCTCCATCTCGGGCTTTGTACGAGATACAAAAACTCTCTTGTTGAGTCAAATAGCCTCCATCTCGGGCTTTGTACGAGATACAAAAACTCTCTTGTTGAGTCAAATAGCCTCCATCTCGGGCTTTATACGAGATACCAAACGACTCCATTGTCGGGTTAAAACCTTTTAGCCTCTCTCTCGGGCTTTGTACGAGACACATAAAAACTCCCTTCATGTTGGGCCAATAGCCTCCTCTTAGGCTTTGTATAAGAAAACCACTGGTTGATCCAATCAACCTTTTAGCATCAAAGTTGTGCCTCGTTCACAATACACAAACATCAACCACTCATTCCCCTTCATCTAATCGCTGTAAGTGGCAAGCCTCTGGATCATCTACATCCACGCCACTGTCCCTCTTTTAGCATGAGAAATTCCTAAGGAAAGATGGCATTGCTCTACACTGAGTCAAAGTCTTCTCCTTTAGGTTAAAAATCCCCTATAAAGGAAATTATGACATTACTAGGATCCGCATATCCCGGTTAAAGTAATCCTCCTTTATAACCAGTCACCCAACAGTCGTAACAGACAACCCCTTCTTTAGAGATGACAAATTCTCTCTAAAGACAAACCCTTTCAGCTTCACATCTTGGGCTTTGAACAAGATACAAACTACCTTTCGCTTCATGTCTTGGGCTTTGAACAAGACACCAAAACAACCATTTCCTCCCATAGAATAGGAGGAACTACGAACGCTCTGATTTCCCTGTTTCGGTAAACGGGAATACGTAGGCATAAGATTGAAATAAAAATATTAGCGAGCACACTAAACAAAAAAACCAAATCCCATATCTCCATCAATCAAAAGCAGTAATTCAAAAGCATCAGTCCTAACATCCTAATCCTTGTTCCCCGCCAGAAACCCTCTGCCCAGATAAAAAGAAAGAAACCGTATTGGCGAAAATACAAATAACCAGTACAAAGGCCCCCCACATTGATAGCATTCGTAACCTAACAGACCGCTGTTTAAACTCAGTATGCAAAGCAGGGTTAATTGGAGACATCTATTTCCCTTCCTTATTCAGCTCACAATAGGATAAAAAATGAATCGACCTGTAGTTTAAGCTCAACCGCAGAGAGCGACCAGCGCTTAAGAACCGCGTCCAAAATCGTTCGCTACAGGACCCCCTATAGGAGACCCCTTGGCTGCCCTCAAATGGTCGAATCCTCGAGAGTATGCCAGGATGATACTTGGGAAGAAGTACAGCTCTTCAGGTACCAGTCTCAGTACTTCGACCAGCTCTGGGGGTCCAACTCCAGATGATTTTGCCAGCCCTATCCTTCAAAAAATCAAGGACAAATTCTTCAAGGGAGACATCCACAATGTCTTACTTTCAGATCAAACTGCTCCTCTCTTTCTGAAAGATAGCCTCCAAAAACTGGACCTTTCGACCCTTAGTAAATATGTTTCTGAATTCCTTATGGAGCTAACTGCTCTAGTAAATCAGATGTCTGAGGACTTCAAGCTCCTTCCCAAGATCCAAGACAACATTGAAATCACAACTGGATTGGAAGCTTCAGCTTGGGATGAAGCACATGCATCAGAAGCTATGGTCGAAAGTCTAGAGACTGAACAACAGAAAAGGCAGGCAGAAGTGGAGTCGAACCAAAAGAACATTGATGACTGGAAGCAGCAAATTGAAGAGCTGCAGAACAAGATTTCTAACGTTGAAAAGTGCAACCTTGAGCTAGGAGAGTTCGACGACACTGAAATGGCCAGAGAGCTGAAGTGCACCATAGACTTCCTTGACAAGGCCCAAACGCTTGAAAAAGAACTTTCAGCAGCCAAACTCAACAAAGCTCTATGTGAGAAATGCCTTCAGAATCACAAGGCCAACTTCCTTGAGTTGAAGTCGAAGCTCCCTTTCTGATTATCATATGGTTTCTTGTTTGTAGCTCCACTTTTTGTTCATCATGTTTTATGGCCCTTTTAAGGCCCCATGTACAGACAAACTTAATGCCCTATGGCCTTTATCTAAATTCTTATGTTTGCTACTAACTCTTCGACTTGCAAAATTTTTCTCTCAAACTTTGCTAACTGAGTAATTAAAGTATTCTGCCTCTTTTCTTGGAAATCATGAAAATAGCGCAGCTTTTAACAGCTTAGTGTTCCAACGGCACAAGTTTCTATTCCATAAAGGAATATTAATAACGCAACCCTAGGGTCTATTCCCAAGGGTCATTTCACGTATTTCCATCGTTGACTGGCCAATCCCTACAAAGCCTTGCCTCTATAAAACCTTCTTCCTTCTTGGGATATTTTGCACCTACCACAGCAAGCATGAGTACTTCTTCAAAGAAAACAATGACCAAGAAGGTGGTTGAGGAGACAAAGAAAGTTGAGGCAACGACCACTGCCCTCAATAACACTTCAACTGGAGCAACATCTCGCGCCACGAAGAGAGAAACCAAGATGAAGGTCCCCAAGAAAGGACATTCCAAAGCACAAAACTCTGATGATGAAGCTGACGAAGATTATGTTGCCTTCCTCAACTCTATTAATTAGAGGGACTATGAATGATCTTTCTCTTGGGTTTCATGTTATTGTAATTGTTGTTTTTTTTGTATGCCATTTTGGCCCCACATGGCCTATTTTGGCTTTTATAGTCTGAATGAAACTTTATGTTTTAATATGAATTTCTTGTAAAATAGGCTTATATTTTTTCAAATATTTCCCATTTACCCTTAAGACTCGTAGGTCACCCTCCATCTCTTGAATCTCATAAGCATTATTACTAAACACTTAATAATTTGAAAAGGACCTTCCCACTTAGGAGACCACTTCCCTAAAGTTCTGGTCTTTCGATCCATAGGTAAGATCACTTTCCACACTAGGTCTCCAACTGAAAAGGTTTTAATCTTGACCTTCTTGTTATAAGACTTCTCCACCCTTTTCTTTTGCCTTTTCAGCAACTCTAATGCATGAAGCCTTTCTTTATCTAAGTCTACTAATTCATCAAGCATCATATTCCAATAAGATTCATATGGAATCTCATAATGCCTTTGAATCCTTATTGATTAAAGATAAGTTTCCACAGGCAGAACTGCATCATGACCAAAAGTCAGTCGAAACGGGGTAGTATTAGTTGCCTCTTTAGGGGACGTTCGACATGCCCAGAGTATTTGGTCCAATGTCCTGTGCCAATTTCTTAGCTTTTTTCCCACATGTTTTTTTATCAACCCAATAACTACTTTATTTGCTGCTTTGACTTGGCCATTAGCTTGAGCATAATAAGGTGTGGACGTTACAAGCTTGAATCCCATTTCTTTAGAAAACACTTGCATTTTTCGACCAATGAAGACTGATCCTTGGTCTATTGTAATTGTCTCTGGGATTCCAAACCTATAGATGATGTGCTTCTGGATAAATTCAATCACATCTTCTTGATCAACATTTGGTAATGGGATAGCCTCTACCCATTTGGTAAAATAATCAATACCTACCAAAATGTACTTATGATTTTTAGATGAGGCTGGTCGAATCTCTCCGACCAAATCCAAAGCCCATCCTCTAAAAGGCCAAGGTTTCACTATAGAGTGTAATTCACTTGCAGGGACATGTTGAATGCTAGCGTGAACTTGACATTCCTGACAACCCTTAGCAAATTCCATACAATCTTTTAACATGGTAGGCCAATACATGCCTTGTCGAAACAACAACCATTTCATTTTATGGCCTACCTGATGTGCCCCACATGCCCCACTATGGATAGTCGAAAGGGCTAAGCATGCTTCTACCTCACTGAGGCACTTAAGAAATACTCCCTCAGGAGTCTTTTTGAATAATTCATTACCCAACAAGACATAACTTAAAGCTTGATACTTGATTTTCCTTTCTGTCGAAGCTATTGGATTTTTCAGGTAATCCATTATAGGGTTCCTCCAATCCTTGTCAGTTATACTATCAACTGTCAGAATTGCGAAATTGTCTTCATCAACATATCCAAGCTTAGTTTCTTCCAAATCTGGTGAGGCTAATCCTACTGACACCACCCTTCCTCTGACTTCGACTTCGATTGCATCTTGTAATTTGTCTTTCGCAACTTTATACCCTGATGCAATCTGAGCCAAGTCATTAGCTACCTGGTTTTCCAGTCTAGGGATGTGTCGAAAACTAACTGCGTCAAATTTTTTCAACAGTCGATTCACAACTACAAAGTACATAATCAAGTTTTCTTTTATGCACTTGTACTCTTTGGTCACTTGTTTTATGACCAATTATGAATCTCCCATTATTTCGACATGAGTTGCCCCCAATTCCAACAATACTTCAAGTCCAGCAATTAAAGCTTCATATTCAGCTTCGTTGTTAGAACAACGGCCTTTGATTTTATACTTAAGTGTTGTTGGAATTTTATTAGGAGAAATAACAAGTACTCCTATGCCTGTCCCATCTTTGTGGCTCGACCCGTCGAAATATAACTTCCAAGGTTCCACATCAAGATAGTTCAGGGGGGGTCTCATTTATAGAATGGTCAGCTATAAAGTCTGCCACTATTTGTCCTTTAATAGCTTTTAAAGGCTTATAAGTTAAAGAATATTCACTTAATGCTAATGCCCATTTTCCAATTCGACTATGCAAATTAGGTTTGGACAACATATGTTTAATAACGTCATAACGAGAAGAAACATACACATCAACTGGTTTTATATAATGCTTCAATTTGGTACAAGAGTAATACAAACATAAACATAATTTTTCAATCATGCTATATCTAGTTTCTGCATCATTTAAAACTCTACTAAGGTAATAAACGGCTCTTTCGACACCATCATCATCCTCTTGAGCTAACATGCTCCCTAAAGTTCTATCTGACGTAGCTATGTACAATCTCATACACTTATTGCCACGAGGTGGTGAGAGAATAGGGGGGTGACTCAAGTACTCTTTGATTTTGTCGAAGGCTTCCTGTTGATCTTGCCCTCAGTCGAACCCATCCTTGCTAGCTCGAAGCAATGGTGAAAAGGCTTGCGTTTTCCCACTTAAGTTACATATAAATCTCCTCAAGAAATTTATTTTGCCCAAGAGAGACTGTAATTCCTTCTTTGTTGATGGCGCTTTTGCTTCCATAATGGCTTTGGTTTTATTCTGGTTAATTTCGATCCCCTTCTTGTGGACCACAAAGCCTAAGAAATCCCCTGCCTGCACACAAAAAGCACATTTGAGAGGATTCATTTTCACACCATGCTTTCTCATCCTTTCAAAGGAATGTCGAAGATGGCTTATATGATCTTTTCATGAAAAGGACTTAACAACAATATCATCAATATATATTTGCATAAAAGTCTCAATAAAATCATGAAAGATCGAATTCATTGCTCTCTGGTAAGTTGCCCCAGCATTTTTTAGACCGAAAGGCATCACTACCCATTCATAAGTGCCTAATGCCCCTGGACATCGAAAAGCAGTTTTTGGGACATCTTCCTCAGCAATGAATATTTAGTTATAACCAGAATAACCATCCAACATGCTCAAGTATTCATGTCCTGCAGCAGAATCAATCAGCATTTCTGCCACAGGCATAGAATATTCGTCTTTAGGGGTTGCAGAATTTAGATCTCTAAAATCTATACAAACCCTTAAAGAACCATTCTTTTTAATGACTGGTACAATATTAGCTAGCCATTCGATATACCTAGATGTACGGATGAACTTGCATCTAAGTAGCCTTTCAATCTCCTCTTTGATCTTGGAAAGGATTGTTGGGGCAAACCGTCTTGGATTTTGCTTGACTGGCTTTTTCCCAGGTATGATTGGCAACTTATGTTCAACAAGCTCTCTCCTCAAACCGGGCATTTCATCATAGTCCCAAGTGAAGCAATCCTTGAATTCCTTCAACAGCTGGACCATTTCGACTTTGAGTAGTGGGTCGAGACTAGCGCTAATATAAGTAGGCCTTTTTACTCCCCCTTCACCCAAGTCAATTTCTTCCAAAGGATCTAGCGCCAGCATTTTAATATTATCTGACAGTGGATCATTTTCAAAACCTAAAGGCTCATTATCATGAACAACATCAAGCCTTTGGTTTTGGTCTTCAATTTGAGGCCCATCAGGTGGCTCAGGTTCAAAGTCCTTACCAGGGCCTACTTCACAAATTTGAGTTTTGGCTTCGACAGCCATGTGATTGTGTGCAGCCTCTAAGGCCGCTTGTAACTTAGATTCGGCCACATAGGCCGAAATTCTTTGTAGTGCGTCAAACTCAGTCATTGTTACTGAATTCACTTCCCCAGCCCGTGGGGTCAACCTCAGGCAGCCCATAGTATGGGACATTGCCTTCTTCTCTTACGACCTCTCTGTCCCATCGAAACCCCTCCAACGGGTGCAAGTGTAATGAGCAGAATGCGTGGTCATCTGGGGAGAGATCGAATTCTGCTGGAGTACAAGGCGCAATATCCGCCAAATTTTTGTCGAACTCAGAACCATCAACATGATTAACAGGCACCTTAAAGTAGCCTTGATCAGCTTCAATGTTTTCTACTATTCCATCAGACCTCTAGATTGTTATTCGTTGGTGCATTGATGAAGGTACTGCCCCAATGCCATGGATCCATTCCCTTCCTAGCAAAAGGTTGTAGTTAGCTTTGCTTTCGACCACCATGAACAAGGTGGGTCTTGTCACTGTACCCACAGTCAAGTCAACCTGTAAGACACCTATAGTGGTCCCAATCTTCCCTTCATAGTTGGAGAGGACCATGTTGTGGGGTTTAAGATCAGTGTCGAATTTACCAATTTTACTTAGCAGAAAATGTGGCATTAAATTGACAGTAGCCCCACAATCCACCAAGATCTTATTAACAGCCACATTCTCTATTTTCCCTGTAATATACAGAGGCTTCAAGTGTCCCTTCATGGCCTCAGTTGGTCGCTCAAAGAAAGCATTATGTTCTTCGACACAGCCGTTGTTCATTACATAATGGCACACAGGTTGGTGTGCTGCCATTTCTGCCTCAGTGTTGGCATCCAAGTTTTCCACTTCAGTCACTCTGTCACATTCCCTTGGCATTACTGACACTACGTTGACAATGATGTTCAAAGAAGCATCAGAGTCTGAATCAAAATTGTGGGTCGACGCTTCGTCTTCAACTGTTTCGACCACAAATTTCTCAGCTTCCTTCTTGGAAGTAAACAACTTTTGACCCACCGACAGCTGGTTTGTTGTTCTCATGCCAACACCTTTATTGCTAGCTGGCAGGACATTAGTGCTGGTCTCCGTCGAATCTTTAGCCTGAGCTTCCCTTAGAGCCTTCCTTCGTCTCTGTTCTCTCCTCCGCTGGGACCTAGACATGGGATTTTTTCCTTTTTTATTTTCAGAAACATAGGCAGCTTTGTTGGAGGACTTGAATTCTTTCCTATACTCAATTGAAGAACCTTTAGCCACATCGAAACTTTTCCATCTTTGGTTCCCTTTTCCTGCTGCTTCAACGGGTTTAACCCACCTTCCAGTTGGTACTTCGCCACCGGGCTTGAAAGTAGCTTGCTTGGCCCTTGGAACTTGTGGCCTTGGGCCATATTATTTTTGAGTAGCTTTCTGTTGTACCCCAAATTTTACCCTCAGATTCTGATCATTTCATATCATTTTAAGTCGGTCTCTGTTCTTGCATTTTTCAGTAAGACGTCCATTAACCATGCATTTTCTCCTTCCATGTCTTTTTTGATTTTTTTATATTTAGTTAAATAGTTATCTTATATTTATTTAGGATTTATTTAGTTTAATTTTTAACTTAATCTTTTACATAGTTTATATTCAATTTAGTCTATTTTCAATTATTATTTTTAATTATAAACTCTAGTTTAGCTTTTTTAATTTATTTTTAGTTTAGTTCTAATAGGATTAATATTAGTTTAGTTAATTTTAACATTTTAGCTTAGTTTATATTTTAATTAAGTTTTAATTTTAATTTAGTTTACTTTTGATTTTGGTCTAAATTTATTTTAACTAGTTTAAATTTTATTTATTTTAGTTTAATTTTAATTTTATTTTTTTTATTTTCTTTTGGTAAAAAAATCATTTAAAAAATATTTGTAGAGTCCATTTTTTTTATCTAGTAAATTTTAGTCTAGTTTAAATTCTGTTAATTTAGCTTAATCTTACTTTCATTTTCATTTTAATTATAATTACAGTTTTTTTTTTTCCTTTTTAATTGTTAAAAAACTTTAAGTCCAAAATCCAAAATTCTATACAAGCCACTCCTCAATGCTACATCACAAACCGTACAAACACCCTGCATTCTACAAAATGCCAATAAAACAACCTGCAAATAAATTACACCAAAATGGAACTTTTGCTACCTGCTATTTCACCACACCATACTCGCCACAAAAAACCTCTGTCACAGACCTGCATCGTCCAAACACTCAACAGCGACAATTCCACAACACCTCTGCATCAGTGAAAGCAACCATTCAACAAGACCAATTCAAAATTCAAATTCAAAAATTGGTTTTAAGGAGAAGAATCAAAACCTTGTGGGGGACTTGAGATTTTCGGAGGAAAAAAAAACTCAAAAAAGAAACAGTCCCATAACCTCACTCTGTTTCTCTTCGCCTACACTTCAAACCAATCTGCACCATGTCTACTTCCTCCTTCCACCTTCGATTCTGACACCGGAACCACCCTTTCCCAGCTACCGTAAAAAACCTCTCTCCTTGCATTTTCTTTACCTGTTCCGAACACAACAATCATAAACAAACCTCACCCTCATAACACCACCACCATCGTTACCTATTGTTTATGTCATCTCCCATTTCACCATCAACAAGATCACGCTCAAACCTGAAAACAAGAACGACCCTCCTCCAACACCTTCACAAACCACTATATACTCCACTTATCACCTCCATTTACACCAGCAAAGAAAACACACTTCAGTAGCTTCAACTGAATTTTTCGAACTCTCCTCACAGCCTTCTCCCTCGCGCCATAAACGCCCTTCCCAATCTTCTCAACTGAACCACTTTCAACCATTTCCAACTCTACACTACTGTAACCTCTCAAAACTCACGTAGTGAAGACACTACAAACACACATACCATACTTTCCATCTCAATCCACTCCGACACGTGAACCACGGTGGATCCTCCACCTCGTAACACTACTTTCATCAACAACAGCACCTCACCACTTTCTTTCACCTAGTCCCTCGTCGACGTCCACAACTCAGCAACACAACGCCGACAGCAAACAACAAACTGAAAGCATCAAGGCAGCCACACCGGTGAGATTGCGGTAACGTTCGTCATTATATTTACCTTTGCCTTGTGTTGTCTATTGTGCATAGTTTACATGCTTTGGTTATAGTACAATTAGTGTTGTTTTGATATATGCATTTTCGTTGATTTTGTTTTGTATGTAAACATTGTGCATTATGTGTTAAGTGGTTGTTAGTTTTTAGTTTACGTACATATATCCAAGCGTTTTATTTTTAGTATATATATATATATATATATATATATATATATAAATGGTTCGCTGTTTTTAATGTATATACATCAAGTTTTTTCTCTACTGTTAGTTTCATAAAATATATGTATATAAAAATTTGTAACAGTTTGGATTTAATGGTTCGCTATTAGTTTCTACTGTTAGAATCGCTGCTTTTAAGGTATAAACATTTGTTGCTTTTAATATATGTGTCAGTTTGGATTTTAACATATATATATATGTATATAAAAATTCGTTTCTTAAAAAGTACCAGTTTAAGTTTTGCTTAGTTAGTTATATAATATATTTATTCAAATACATATACTCTCTTTTTTAATTAATTACATGTACATACATATTTGTAACATATTAGTTTTAATCCTTAACATTTTTTTTAACTATTTATTTGTATATATTAGAAAAAGACAAAAAATTCTTTTAATCATTTTTATTATTATTTTAACTTTTTAGTTTTTATAGTTATTTTGAATCATATTGAAAAAAAATGTGAAATTTGTTTTAATTACTTTTATTTTCATTTGGTTAAATTTAAAAGTGTAAATTTTTGTTTAAATTATTTTTATAATATTAAAAATCTAAAAATATGTTGCTATTCATTCTATTCTGGATACTCGAGGTTTCCTCCCTGTTTCTGTGTTTGCCTCATTCCAAATGAAAAGTCTCTCTATTGACTTCATGTCATAGATAGCTCAAATACCCTGTTAACCTCAAACCATTTCACAAGAGATAGCCATTAGTCTCTTCTCCCTTCTGACCTGGCCTTCCCAAAGAGATAGCTATTAATCTCTTCTCCTTTAAGACGGTCCAACCTTTCACAATCCTTTCAAGAGATAGCCATTAATCTCTTTCTCCTAAACAATTAATCCTTACAAGCTTTGCTTTCAAGCTTTTCACCCCTTTTACCCCGTTGAGGGGAACTACGAATGCTCTGATTCCATCCCCGTCAGGATACGTAGGCACGAGATGCGATGTCTTGGCGAGCATATTTAGTGTATATACCTTAGGTCTTTACCTTTACCCTTAGTACAGATTATCTTTAGCATGCAAACATAGAATAACACAAATTAAACAAGAGGTTCCTGTAGAGTACTACAGATACTTAGGGTGCTAATACCTTCCCTTAGTATAACCAACCCCTGAACCCTAGATCTCCCCTTTTAGGTTTTTAAACGATCTTGAACCTTTCCTTTGGATAAATCAACGTCGGTTGTAAAAGAGAATGATGCAAGTTAATTAATAGCTTGTTATCCGATTTTCACCGCAACAGAAATGGCGACTTCACTGGGGACCTAAGTTAGACCTATTGCTGGTGCTTTCCTAAGAGGGTTAAGCCTATCTTGTTTGTATTTGTGTTATTTATATGTTTGCTTGCTTATACATTTGTATATTTATATCTGTATATATCTCTGTCTGTATTGGATTTTCTGTGTGCAGGGTACTACTATTAAGTGGTGAGATAAGTCCTAACCCGGACTTGAGCGCACTTATTATAGGACGATGGTATATTCAAGGAGACTTTGAAGGAGTCGATTCCTGAAAGAGTTAACTTGAGACACCATCACTCAGCTTAGGCCCTCTTGAGAGTTTAGTCATGTTGAACGATCCTTTTCGTGAAAGCGTGCTACTCTCAATGTATGTGCCATTGAGGCTGAGAACCGTAGTTTCCAAACCCCACTTGGCCTTTTAGGATGTAGTGCGGTGACCATGATGGAATCTATTTCTGATTTGGTTGTCACGCGATACTACACTCAGACGAGATCCTCTTGAGAATTTTATTGATTACCAAGTCATCTGGGAAGTCGATAAAATCCGAAAGATGGGTTGTCGATTCTGGGAACTTCTTAGAACCCTATTTTACAGATACAAGAACCCTAGTACACACCCTATGGTTGGTGCTTCACCCAGACTCCATTACCGTGATCTTGAACCCTTGATCCTGTTGCATGTGTTTTGCATCCTGTTTGCATCGCATTGCATTTCATTTGCATCTTTGCATGATTCATTGCATATGTCTGTCTGTCCAGTGACTCATTGCCAATTCTCTCTATCTTCCAGTGTTTGTCTGTGAGTCGTCAAGCTGATTCCTCGACACAAGTACCGGACTAGAGCTAACTACAGACGAAGATGTCAGAGCAAGAGATACACAATGTTGAGGTCCGAATGGAGATCGATGAACTTAAGTCAAGCATGACTAAACTCACTGAGATGCTTTAAGTTTTGCTTGCTAGAGGGGAGCCTCCCCAAAGGACAGTCATCCAGGAAGTTTCAAGTGCTGATCCTCCACCAGTTCAAGTGCCACCTTCAACTTGGCCAGAGTTTGGTTTGCCACACAACTATTCTCCACCTCTTGCATCTACTGCTATGGTTGGTCAGAATGTTATGCCAGTGTTTCAAGCTCCCGTTTTCACCCAGCCCAGACCTGTGGTTCATGCTGTTCCACAGACTGTTCGAGCTTCTTTCGAGAATCCCCTTTATGAGTACAACGCTGCAAGTGCCCAAGGTGAGGACCATGAGGACTTTGTTGAACCCGAAGTTGTCCGAGAGCAGTTTCAGAGCATAGAGAAAAGACTCAAAGCCGTTGAGGGTACTGATTTCTTTAATGTAGATGCGGACAACATGTGCTTAGTGTCTGACCTTGTTATACCTCCTAAGTTTACAACTCCAGATTTTGTGAAGTACAAAGGTCACTCTTGCCCAAGAGCTCACTTGGTCATGTATCTTCGCAGGATGACTGCTCATGCCAAAGATCAGAAGTTGCTTATCCACTGTTTTTAGGACAGCTTGAGTGGGGCATCACTCAAATGGTACATGGGTCTTGAGCAAAACTCTATCCACAGCTTTCAAGACCTCACAAATGCCTTCATGAAACAATACAAGTATAACCTTGACATGGCTCCTGATCTCCGTCAACTGCAAAACATGTCTTAGAATGATAAAGAGTCTTTCAAGGAGTATGCTCAGCGCTGGAGAGAGTTGGCTTCCCAAGTGGAACCTCCCCTGGCCGAGAAAGAGTTAACCGGAATGTTCATGGATACTCTGTCCCCATTCTATTGGGAGAAAATGGTTGGAAGTGTTTCCTCTAATTTCACTGATTTGGTTACTATTGGCCAAAGATTAGAGGAAGGTCTTAAGAAGGGAAAAGTATCAAAGGTTGCTGAATCTTCTAATGCTGTGAAGAAATCCTACGGGAACTTTCAGAAGAAGAAGAAAGATCAGACTAATGCTATAATGGTTGAAGTGAGAAAGCCTCGTCCCCAACCTCAGTATACCATTCACCCTACAGTTGCTGTTGTTACTCCCGTGGTTGCTGCTCCACGACCAGCTCAAGCTCCCCAACGTCCGGCTGTTGGACAGAACCAGTACTGTAATAGGAATCAATTTGATCCTATTCCAATGACTTACACCGAACTGTATCCTGGTCTGGTTGAGCAAGGTTTGATTACCACAAGGCCTTTAGCTCCTCCAAATCCTCTACCAGCTAGATTCAGATCTGATCTCCACTGTGCATTCCATGAAGGTGCCGCAGGCCACGACTTGGAAAATTGCTATGCACTGAAGGCTAGAGTGCGTGATTTGATTAAGACTGGAATTCTTAGCTTTCGTGACAATCCCAATGTTCAAAACAACCCTCTTCCAGGGCACGCCAAATGAAGCTTCAGTCGACTTCAGCATGTTATTCTCCTAAAAGCCAGTGTTTCAGACAGGACAGCTCATCCTTGTGTTGATTAGTCACTAGGCCTTTGTTTCTTGTTGTTTGCATTTTCCTTATTTTGTAATAGCTGTTTGCTTTCAACTATGTTTGTACCTTCAAATTAATGAAATGAGCATTTGCAACTTTTTGATTCAATTCATTTGTGTTTGCTATTTACATCTCCATGCTTTCTTTTTCAATAAATACTTTATCTCTTTTCCATTTCCTTTTTGATTATGCAAAGATTGGAGGGAGGATGATGAAAACATTATACTCATAATTGCTGTTAGTATGCTTTCAGATCAAGACTTTGCTGATGATGTAAGGCATTGTTTCAATCCCAAACACTGGAGACATAAGGAAGATAACCCCTCTTTAACCCCTTCGAGCCTTGAAGTAGGAGTTTCTTTTCTTTACAAATAATAACCCGCAATTTTAACCTGGGGTAGGGTAGTTCTCAGTTAGCCTGATTGTGCATTCAAATACAAGAATAACATTCAAAACCCCTTTCAACAAAGTTCACAAATATTCCTTCGCACACAGCAAGCAAGTGTCGAAGATGTCTTTCAAGTCAAACGCCAATGATGATTCACTGTAATCCTTAAGCCAGGCAGTCACTAAAAATAAAAATAAAAAAAAAAGAAAGAAAAGCTTGTATGACAGCCAAAAGTTGTAAGGAAGCAGTGACCGCCATCTTAAGACCATTGACTTCTGAACCATCATAGCTATCATTAGTGCAATTCCTAACCTATGGGAATTTGAGCACAGAGTCTGAATTAACTGAGCATAGGATTGGAAGTTCATCACGTAGATTGGGTGGGTCACAAATAAACTTTGAGCCTTTATCCTTTGTTTCTTAAACCGTGAACCAGGCCATGTTATAACCCTCAAAAGACCTAATTGAAGCAAGTTTATTTTGAAAGCATACTACAGCAAAGTTGCGTAACCTGACTCCTAAAGATTTTTGCAGATCACTTGTTTTGGTATCACACCTTTTTGCTTTACTTTTCACTCCTAAAAGTCTTGAACCGCCGTGTTCAGACCAGTGACTCATTTTGTTTTGCAACTTTCAAAATGATTTTGATTTCAAAAATTGCATGATCTCTGCATTTACCATGTTTGTACAAATATTTTTGTTTGCAAACTGGCCTTCCTCTTAAGGAATTTTCAAACAATTAAGAAACTTGGTCGGTGATCCAATCAGGGGCAAGTTCCTTCCATATCCTATTGAGAATCAGTTCAAGATTTGTGGTTTAATGGCGACTTCTTAGAATTGGTTTATACAAAAGATTTTGCAAGACTCAGGCTGGGGCAAGCTTTCCCAGTGTATAGTAAAACAATCATCTTTCAAGACTCATACTGGGGCAAGCTTCCCCAGTGTACAATAATCAACTTTCAAGACTCAGACTGGGGCAAGCTTTCCGAGTGTACAGTAAAATAATCATCTTTCAAGACTCAGATTAGGGCAAGCTTTCCAAGAGCACCATGAAACAGTCATTTCCAGAATCAATCAAGCTGAAGCAATGATCAGCTCATCTACAATAATCAGCTAGTCTGGGGCAAGTTACTTGAAGAATCCCCAAGTAGCTCTCCATCCTTCCCACAAGTATCATTAATTCGGATACAGTTTACCAGTGTGGCAGATGATGTGTCCAGCGTTAGCATCTCCAGTCCCCAAGCAGAATGACAGTGATCTCCGTGTAGAGGAATCAGCCTTCCAGTCTTGTCTTCTCCACCAGAGAGTCGAGCTGTGTCGTCAGCATCTGCACCTGCATTTGCATTTGATCTTATATCATCTGCATGATTCATATACATATGCATATGCGTGTTCCGTTCGCATTTGCATTTCTCCCGAGGTCGTGTTGTTATCCACGTCTTACCTTGTGGTCAAAGTCCAACTTACTTGGCACCTACCAAACAGATATTGTCGTGTCTAACTGACGTTCTTCCAGATATGACCTTTCTTATCCGATTGTTTTCTGGATATGTTTGTTCCTCTTTTGCATCCAATGCCGTTCTTGGATGTCGTTTATTTGTCCCTATCTGATGTTCTTCCAGATTGAGTCTTTGTTTTGATGTTCTTCCAGAACATATCTGATGTTTTTCCAGATATTTCGCTTTGTTTATTCTGATGCTTTTCCAGAATGACATTACTTTCACCATCTGATGCTCTTCCGGATGTGTCTCTCTTTCTGATGTTTTTCCAGATTGAGTCTTTTGTTCTGATGTTTTTCCAGAACTTATCTGATGTTTTTCCAGATAGTCCTTTGTTTATTCTGATGCTTTTCCAGAATGACATTGTTTTCATCATCTGATGCTTTTCCGGATGTGTTTCTCTTTCTGATGTTTTTTTTCAGATTGAGTCTTTTGTTCTGATGTTTTTCCAGAACTTATCTGATGTTCTTCCAGATAATCCCTTTGTTTATTCTGATGCTTTTCCGGAATGACATTGTTTTCATCATCTGATGCTTTTCTGGATGTGTTTCTCTTTCTGATGTTTTTTTTCAGATTGAGTCTTTTGTTCTGATGTTTTTCCAGAACTTATCTGATGTTCTTCCAGATAATCCCTTTGTTTATTCTGATGCTTTTCCGGAATGACATTGCCTTTTCCATCTGATGCTTTTCCGGATGTGTCTCTCTTTCTGATGTTTTTTCAGATTGAGTCTTTTGTTCTGATGTTTTTCCAGAACTTATCTGATGTTTTTCCAGATAATCCCTTTGTTTATTCTGATGCTTTTCCGGAATGACATTGCTTTGCCATCTGATGCTTATCCGGATGTGTCTCTCCTTCTGATGTTTTTTCAGATCGAGTCCTTGTTCACTTTATCTAAAGTCGTTATTAGATATTGTGATTTGTATCTTTCATCCAAAACCGTTCTTGGATGTCCGGTTTCTCTACCATCTGATGCTTTTCCGGATGTGTTTCTCTTTCTGATTTTTTTCAGATCGAGTCCTTGTTCACTTTATCTAAAGCCGTTATTAGATATTGTGATTTGTACCTTTCATTCAAAGCCGTTATTGGATGACTGGTTTCTTTGCCATCTGATGTTTTTCCGGATGTTTCTTTCTCTGTCTTTTCTGGTTTTTCTTGAAGATCCCGTTTGAACTCTTCAGTATAAGGAAATTCCAGAAAATGTTTTGCTGATGTCTATCCTTTCATTTCAAATTGATCCCCAGTGGAGATCGTGTCTTCTTTCTGGCTCCATGCCCAGTAAGAGTATCTTCTATTTCCTCAGTGTCAGCCGATCACGCTTGAACCAGTTGCTTCATCACCTTAGAGTATTCTCCAGTGTTGTTGTCATCCCCAGTGAGTGATTGCTCATTGTGTGGACTTTGGCCCCGTCTGCTTTTGTCTTCGTCCGTATTTTGCACTTACCATTCCATCATATCATCATACTAGAAGTCCATGGCATGTCTGCATTTGTATGTCTGTTAGCTGTCCTTAGCATCTGCATTCCATCTAAGGGCAAAAATTTTCGGTCTGCTATATTTAAATACCTTTCACCTTGATGTCTCGAGGATTTCCATCCCTCGTGCCATCCGGTAAAGCTATTTAAATAGGGGCAACTGTTGTACCCCAAATTTTACCCTCAGATTCTGATCATTTCATATCATTTTAAGTCGGTCTCTGTTCTTGCATTTTTCAGTAAGACGTCCATTAACCATGCATTTTCTCCTTCCATGTCTTTTTTGATTTTTTTATATTTAGTTAAATAGTTATCTTATATTTATTTAGGATTTATTTAGTTTAATTTTTAACTTAATCTTTTACATAGTTTATATTCAATTTAGTCTATTTTCAATTATTATTTTTAATTATAAACTCTAGTTTAGCTTTTTTAATTTATTTTTAGTTTAGTTCTAATAGGATTAATATTAGTTTAGTTAATTTTAACATTTTAGCTTAGTTTATATTTTAATTAAGTTTTAATTTTAATTTAGTTTACTTTTGATTTTGGTCTAAATTTATTTTAACTAGTTTAAATTTTATTTATTTTAGTTTAATTTTAATTTTATTTTTTTTATTTTCTTTTGGTAAAAAAATCATTTAAAAAATATTTGTAGAGTCCATTTTTTTTTATCTAGTAAATTTTAGTCTAGTTTAAATTCTGTTAATTTAGCTTAATCTTACTTTCATTTTCATTTTAATTATAATTACAGTTTTTTTTTTCTTTTTAATTGTTAAAAAACTTTAAGTCCAAAATCCAAAATTCTGTACAAGCCACTCCTCAATGCTACATCATAAACCGTACAAACACCCTGCATTCTACAAAATGCCAATAAAATAACCTGCAAATAAATTACACCAAAATGGAACTTTTGCTACCTGCTATTTCACCACACCATACTCGCCACAAAAAACCTCTGTCACAGACCTGCATCGTCCAAACACTCAACAGCGACAATTCCACAACACCTCTGCATCAGTGAAAGCAACCATTCAACAAGACCAATTCAAAATTCAAATTCAAAAATTGGTTTTAAGGAGAAGAATCAAAACCTTTTGGGGGACTTGAGATTTTCGGAGAAAAAAAAAACTCAAAAAAGAAACAGTCCCATAACCTCACTCTGTTTCTCTTCGCCTACACTTCAAACCAATCTGCACCATGTCTACTTCCTCCTTCCACCTTCGATTCTGACACCGGAACCACCCTTTCCCAGCTACCGTAAAAAACCTCTCTCCTTGCATTTTCTTTACCTGTTCCGAACACAACAATCATAAACAAACCTCACCCTCATAACACCACCACCATCGTTACCTATTGTTTATGTCATCTACCATTTCACCATCAACAAGATCACGCTCAAACCTGAAAACAAGAACGACCCTCCTCCAACACCTTCACAAACCACTCTATACTCCACTTATCACCTCCATTTACACCAGCAAAGAAAACACACTTCAGTAGCTTCAACTGAATTTTTCGAACTCTCCTCACAGCCTTCTCCCTCGCGCCATAAACGCCCTTCCCAATCTTCTCAACTGAACCACTTTCAACCATTTCCAACTCTACACTACTGTAACCTCTCAAAACTCACGTAGTGAAGACACTACAAACACACATACCATACTTTCCATCTCAATCCACTCCGACACGTGAACCACGGTGGATCCTCCACCTCGTAACACTACTTTCATCAACAACAGCACCTCACCACTTTCTTTCACCTAGTCCCTCGCCGACGTCCACAACTCAGCAACACAACGCCGACAGCAAACAACAAACTGAAAGCATCAAGGCAGCCACACCGGTGAGATTGCGGTAACGTTCGTCATTATATTTACCTTTGCCTTGTGTTGTCTATTGTGCATAGTTTACATGCTTTGGTTATAGTACAATTAGTGTTGTTTTGATATATGCATTTTCGTTGATTTTGTTTTGTATGTAAACATTGTGCATTATGTGTTAAGTGGTTGTTAGTTTTTAGTTTACGTACATATATCCAAGCGTTTTATTTTTAGTATATATATATATATATATATAAATGGTTCGCTGTTTTTAATGTATATACATCAAGTTTTTTCTCTACTGTTAGTTTCATAAAATATATGTATATAAAAATTTGTAACAGTTTGGATTTAATGGTTCGCTATTAGTTTCTACTGTTAGAATCGCTGCTTTTAAGGTATAAACATTTGTTGCTTTTAATATATGTGTCAGTTTGGATTTTAACATATATATATGTATATAAAAATTCGTTTCTTAAAAAGTACCAGTTTAAGTTTTGCTTAGTTAGTTATATAATATATTTATTCAAATACATATACTCTCTTTTTTAATTAATTACATGTACATACATATTTGTAACATATTAGTTTTAATCCTTAACATTTTTTTTAACTATTTATTTGTATATATTAGAAAAAGACAAAAAATTCTTTTAATCATTTTTATTATTATTTTAACTTTTTAGTTTTTATAGTTATTTTGAATCATATTGAAAAAAAATGTGAAATTTGTTTTAATTACTTTTATTTTCATTTGGTTAAATTTAAAAGTGTAAATTTTTGTTTAAATTATTTTTATAATATTAAAAATCTAAAAATATGTTGCTATTCATTCTATTCTGGATACTCGAGGTTTCCTCCCTGTTTCTGTGTTTGCCTCATTCCAAAGGAAAAGTCTCTCTATTGACTTCATGTCATAGATAGCTCAAATACCCTGTTAACCTCAAACCATTTCACAAGAGATAGCCATTAGTCTCTTCTCCCTTCTGACCTGGCCTTCCCAAAGAGATAGCTATTAATCTCTTCTCCTTTAAGACGGTCCAACCTTTCACAATCCTTTCAAGAGATAGCCATTAATCTCTTTCTCCTAAACAATTAATCCTTACAAGCTTTGCTTTCAAGCTTTTCACCCCTTTTACCCCGTTGAGGGGAACTACGAATGCTCTGATTCCATCCCCGTCAGGATACGTAGGCACGAGATGTGATGTCTTGGCGAGCATATTTAGTGTATATACCTTAGGTCTTTACCTTTACCCTTAGTACAGATTATCTTTAGCATGCAAACATAGAATAACACAAATTAAACAAGAGATCCTGTAGAGTACTACAGATACTTAGGGTGCTAATACCTTCCCTTAGTATAACCAACCCCCGAACCTTAGATCTCCCCTTTTAGGTTTTTAAACGATCTTGAACCTTTCCTTTGGATAAATCAAAGTCGGTTGTAAAAGAGAATGATGCAAGTTAATTAATAGCTTGTTATCCGATTTTCACCGCAACACTTTCCTTGGGTCGAAACGCCCTGGCTTATGAGCGGCTCTCTTCTCACGTCCAGATTTGGCCTCTTTCCTCGCTTGGAGGCCATGAACAGCTTCTTTGTCGAAGATAGTACTGCATCGAGGGCACAACATGACTTCAGAGTTCTTCCCGTGGCACCTATGGAGAAAATCAATGATGGTTTCATCCTCTCCGGGATAAGCCAGTTTGTCGCAGTCCTCTTGTTCATCAATATCCATGGCCTGTCTGTCAGTAACTTCGACCATGTTTATGTTGACTTCATCTTTTAAACGCATTTTGGAAAGGTCAATATCAAGGCTTTCAGCAGCCTCGTCCATCTGTCTAAAATGATCAGCAATCTCTCTTGTCACCATCTGCAATTTTGGTGCTTCAACTTCAGCATGGGTCTCGACTGTAGTTTCAGTGTCGAACCTTTAAACTTCAGAAGAGGTGCTAAAGTAATGTTCAGCAGCCATACATATCAAATGCTCAAGCTGATAGCCATCCATTTCTTCAGCCTCTCTAATAAACACAACTTTATTGGTAAGGTCCTCAGTAACCTCCACCACCTTGGCATTTCCGCCAAGAGCTGCGTTGGTACTAACATTATCCGAACTGATGTCAGATAATTCAACCAGTTCAACCATGTTGACCTCCTCATGCTCTGCATAATTTGCTTCAGCTACTTCAAGGGGGTTGGTATCAATCTTCATCTGGGTCTTAGTCTTTTCCCCAAATTTAAGCCTTCCCTCATGAATAGCGTTCTGCACCAAATCCCTGAAAAGAAAACATTGAGACGTCTTATGACCCAAGTAATTATGGTATTTACAAAAACCTCTCTTTTTTCTTTGCTCTAAAGGTGGTATTTTAGCACCAGGAGGAACTAATATTTGACCATCCTTAACTAACAAGTCAAAAATTTCGTCACATTTAGTGATGTCGAAAGTGTATGTTTTCTTTGGGAACCTATCATTCTTTTCGGTTTCGACAGGGTTTTTTCCATTCGAAGGAACTAATAATTTACAAGAATAAGGAGGGCCCTTCTTAAGTTCAGCAAGGTCTATCTCATTTTCGTCGAACCTAACGGACTCATCATACAGTTCTTCGATGCCCTCCTGGTATTCGATGTAAGCTACCTTCTTGTTCTTATTCACCCTAGCTTTCTCATCTTTGAGACGCTCTAGCTGTCAAACTCTGTCAGTGAACTAGGCCATATCCCTTAAATACTGGGTGTCCAGTTTTTTCCTGATAGAGTAATCAAGGCCACCAGCGGCAATTTCGACAAGCTCATGCTCAGGCACTTGTGTAAAGCATCTAGCCTTGAGTAGTCGAAACCTATTCAAGTAATCATCTACTGGCTCATTGAACTTTTGTTTCACACTAGCCAATTCTTTCAAACTAATTTTCGTCTGGCCCATGTAAAATTGCTCATGGAACAAACGTTCTAACTGGGTCCAATTACAAATTGAACCAGATGGTAACGTAGTGAACCATGTGAACGCGTTTTTAGTGAGGGAACTAGGGAAATACTTCACCCTCAGACTCTCATCATTCGCAATCTCACCAGCTTCGATCAGGTAGCGCGCCACATGTTCGACGGTAGATTCTGTAGTATCTCCTGAGAACTTAGTAAACTTTGGTACTTTTGTCTTGGGAGGAAATTCAGCTTGAAGTATATAGTCTACTATAGGCGAAGTAAAATTTGGCCTAGAAAACCCATATTCAGGCCATTTCGAGCCATTATTCTTTCGACCAAGGCTGCCAAATTGTTCTCTGCTGATACATTGTTGCGTCGAACCTGATTCACCACACGATCAGCGCCTTGATTTCTGTTCACTAGCACCATCCTTGGTTCCTCCTCTTCAAGTATTGGTATTTGATTTCTAGGAGGCTCCTCCCTAGGTGGTTCGACCAACCCTGGATTCACTGGGTTAACTTGTTGAGCATTCTCCCTCATCTCGACTCCCTGATTTTGGTGTTGAACAGGAGCTTGTACTCCCATAAACTCTGTTATTCGTGTCATCTGGGTTGTCATCATTTGATTGATTTGAGTGGTATTCTGGATTAATGGCTGGAAAATTTCTCCCATCGTTTGAGACAAAGTATGTACCATTTGCATGTTGCTTTCATCCATCTGTTGCCTCAAATATGCTGCAGACTCATTTGTTAAGTTGGGCCCTTGAGCAGAATATCCCAAATCTATGGACTGGCTGTTTCGACCCATGTTAATTCTAGAACCTGACTCCTGCAAAGGGGGAGATATCATATTTTTTGAATATACTGGGGGTGCAGTGTGCAGATTCTGTATCATTGCCGTTGGCATGCCATAAATTGAGTTCCTAGACAAAAACTGTGAAAATCCTGGGGGAGGAAACTGCCTGTACGTCGAACCTCCTCCTGGCGGAGTCTGAGGATTTGTCACTGATGGGCCAATGTACTCCAAGACTGGCTGAGTGTAAGGCCTCACGTATATCGCCCCTGGTCCCACTGTCGAAGACGCTGGCTCTGTCACCATGGTTAACACTGTTGACCCTCCTGTCGAAGGAACTGAAGTTGGTGCCACAATACTTCTTGGTAATTCTTGAGGATTGATGGTGCTGTTCTGAACACTTGAACTGCTTGGCTGAGTATTAGTCCCAGCAGAACTGGGATTCAAATTTCCTTGGCCAGATGCCATTCTCCTCACGTTTCTTCTCTTTGGTCTATATTCGTTTGAATTGGCTACCTTTCCACTTCTCAAGTGCATACGATAGTTTGCCACAATCTCGACCAATGAAACAAAAATACTTAAGAAGGCAGTTATAAAACTTCCTTTTGGCGGTTATTTAAAAGTTACAAACTTCCAAATCCACGTTTAGCACTGTCCCACTGGGCGTGCCAATTTGTTTACCTTGAAAATTGGTAAACAACCGCTGATCTTCTAAAATAGTAAAGTTCTAGTAACTTACAGGATTGATCAGATTGATCCTAGGACATGTGTTGTATGTGTATTTAGAATATTTCACGATTTGGTAAGGTATGTTCTTTCGACAATACTCATAAATAAAAAGGTGTTTGAAGTGTAAAGGACAACGATAAAGATCAAAGAAACAACTAAATCGAACGATACATCAAAAGGGAGAAAAGGCTGAATGTAAAGGTTTGATAAAAACTGGAATTAAATGCTGGAAAGGAATGCGTAATGATCTTAAAGTGCAGAAAGATAAATGCTTGAAAGTAAAGGCTTGGTAATGTAATTGACTTGAAAGGTAAAAGTTTGTAAAAACAAAGATTTCAAAGTAAAGAATTTAAAACAGAAACTTCAAAGTAAATTACATTGCAATAAAGGATAATGGTGATTACAATCACGTACATTCTCACTTCACTTGTTTCTCGACACACTGGATACTTTGAGTGAATATAGAGTTACTTGTACAAATATGATTTTTTCACACCTATTCTAACTCTAGGACTAACCTATTTATAATACTCTAAAGTAACCACCATTTGACGGTTTTACTCGTAGATTACGCCACTTGGCACTTTGCATGTCTTCAACTTCTGGATCTTCGCCACCTGTCCTCTTTTCAAATTCAAATAGTAAAACTTCCCTCCACTATCTAGTCGTAACTGCATCGCATTATCCATATCAGTTTTATCCTGTCGAATCGACTCTTTGATCTTAGAAATATTTGAAGTCTTGAAATCCTTCCATTTGACTCAGGCTTTCAGCAAACATGGTCGAAGACCTTCTAGTCGAAGCCTTCTTTTTTTATTTTTTAGCTTATTATCTTAAAGAATATCTTCCCTTAAAGCCAACTTGTTTGAAATCATGTAGCGTCGAAATTAGGAGCTAACAGCATCATAGCAATACCGCATCAATCCTACTCATGCTAGCCATGCTACTTAATCAACACAATACAACAAAAGATACAATGAATATCAACTCATAAAACCATGTCAAAAGTTATACTCATTGATAGATGAAAATCTAAGATCAAGGATTTGTAAAGGTTTTGTCAGGACCACAAATAATCAATCAAAGACATCAACAATAGAGAATCAAAACATATTCACAAGCATATATTAGATGAAATACATAAGGTATCAAAAGATTACATCCCTCTCCAACAAGAAGTCAAAGCTCTTATCTTTTTTCCCTTGGAAATGAAGAAATTTAATGTTCTATGAAAACCACAAGTTCTCACTCACCAAAGCTAAATCATAAACATAAAAAGTGTGAAAATTGTATTTATACACATGCAGGAATTTCACAGTTCGCACTGCGAACCATTCATTCGCACAGCGAATGGTTAAAAATAGGCACATCAGGTGCCTCAAACAGTTAAACCGCCCCATAATTTTCTCGTTACTTCGCACTACGAAGGATTTGTTCGTAAAGCGAACCTTCGCTAGGAGTTCGCAAAGCGAACTTTAGCTCCTTTTGCCTCTGTCCAAATCTGGGCCCATTCGCTGGATCACTCGCCAGAGTTTGCAAAGCGAACATTCGCTGGCCTTTGATTTCCTCTTCGCAAAGCGAACCAACTGATGCATTCCTCTGTTATTTGGTAGCTTGCATCAATTCTTTGTGTCTTCCAACTTTGATCGACTAGTGCACTTTCCTGCACAATAACACACATATTACAAGCACCAAAGGTATATTCTCAATGTTATAAGAATAACAATAATCAAGAGTAAAATGAATGGAAACATGAGAAAAGAGTAGAAAAAGTGCAAAGAAATATATGCCATTTTTAGGTCAAATTTGCACCTAACATAATAGTGGCATGGAAAAACATTTGTAAGCCTTTAGAGGAAGGTGGCTTTGAGCTTAGATTGATTATCACGATAAATGAAGCTTGTCTGGGATCTTTACAATTCGACTTAAACTTGGGCTTCTATTCTCATGAAAAGAGTTATAAGAAATAACAAATTAATCAATCAACATATCTTCTGTTCCATGTGGATGAGTGTGAAGCAAAAGATGACTTATGTTATTGAGAATTCTTCCTGGTGTCTCGACAACGGGTGCTCCATCAACCTTTGGTTTGATAACTGGTGTGGTTCTCCAGTGTTTCACGACATCGAGGATCCACATTGGACTATTGACCACAAGGTCAACAAGATCAATTTTAATGGAATATGGGATTTTGCTAAATATTCCACCCACATTCCTCTTTCTTTCCATGTGTGTATTAAAAGTTGTCATATCCCTTTCGACCTTAGGTTGAACAAGAGAATCTGAAACCTCTCCCCTAATGGTGATTTATCCTTAAAACATGATTTCGACTTTAAACGTATTATAGGCATCCAAAAGGATTGGCGGAGTTGGGTTTGGTCAAAATCAATACCACCTTCAAAATCTTGTATGGTGTGGCGGCTTCTTCATAACATTTCGTGGATGATCGATGGAAAAGATGAAGTTTCTCTTTTCCTTTTAGATGATATCTTTGTAGTATGACAGAGGAAATAGTATATCACTTATTCTTTGAATGTGAGTAAGCGACAAAGCTTTGGAATTGGTTGAGACCACTCTCAACGTCAATTCCACCATTCAAGGATGGTCAGACATCTAGCGTATTTGTGGTAAGTCCGGGTCAAATCATTGCAAGATTATCTCTAATGTGGCAATCATTCACATTCTCAACTCTATTTGGATGGAAAGAAACATGTTAAGATTTAAAGATAGTTTTTTTTTTAAACTTCCTTTTCTATTTCTTATATTCTGGTTGTTGTCTCAACTGTTGGGAGTTCTATTACATCTGCCTCCCATTTGAGCATTCAATATTTTGTGATTCTTAAGAGTTTAAAGCTTATTATTCAGCTCCTGAAAGCCCCTAATATCATTGAGTTTATTTGGCGTCCTTCTCCTAGAAATTGGATAAAATTAAACTGTGATGGAGCTTCCATTTCTCCTTCAAGAAATTCTGCTTGTGGTGGCATTGATAGTGACAACGATGGTTTTTTTTAGAGTTTTTGCTTCTTTTTTAGGAGTGTCGAATTCTCTCATTGTCGAACTCTCGAGTGTTATGTCAACAATTAAGTTTGCTTATGATAAGAGTTGGCACAACATTTGGTTGGAAACGGATTTGACGCGGTCAAAGCTTTTGAGCCTTCTTTTAAAGTGCCCTGGAAAATTAGAAATAGATGGATTAATTGTATAAATTTAGTCTATAATTTGAATTTTGTTGTTTTTCACATCTTTAGAGAAGACAATAGTTATGTAGATGCCCTCGCAAATCTAAGACTAACTATTACTTATTCTACTCATTTTACTTCAATACCTTTGTTTTTTATGACAAATTTTGTAAAGAATAGGTTTGGTTTTCATTTTTTTAGATTTGTTTCTACTTGAGATGATTTCGGCAAAATCCCCTTCTCTATTTTGTAATGTTTTCCTTTTTCTATTTATTATTTAAAAAAAACTTAGTAGTTAAACTATTTAACATTTCTTTTGAACCAAATACACAATGAAACTAAATTTTAGAAAAATTGTTATTCAAATATATTATTGAAAAAAATACATGTATCAATTGAAAATATGATTTAAAACACATGGTTTTTATTTTGCAATGGTTGGTTGTTTAAACACATACAAAACTTTGTTGATATATATTTTAAATATGAGTGAAGATAATTTCTTTTGAATTTTTTTTTTTGGAAAATAAATATATATTATTACCAAAAAACAGATATTACACGCCGAAAAAATTCCAGGCATCAAGATGACTATACTCTTAGACAAAAGTTAACTATAAGGTACTAAGATACTCATGAATCTTCTTATAAGCTTTGGCTCTATGAAGTACTATATCTTTAACTGTTTCAACATTCAGTTCACCTCTTGTATTGTCTTGGAAATTGATCGCGTTTCTAGTAGTCCATATATGGTAAATTGTCTTTGCCATCACTCCTTTTAGTAGGCGAGCTTTCGAACCTTTACCTTTTGAAATGTTAACAAACCATGCCGTATTGATATCTCTCGGCATTTGAACTTTAACATAGTGGGATACTTGACTCCATAACTGTCTTGTCGATTTGCATTGAAAAAGCATATGCTCATTAGATTCTTAATGAGTACAGAATGCATATTGGCCATCGGTGGAAACTCCAAATCGAATCAGTCGGTCCTTTGTCATCAGATTGTTTTGGCAAGCCATCCAAAGAATGAAGCAAGCTCTTGGTCTTACAAAGTTTCCAAACAACAAGTTCTTCCACGCAACTGTCGGTTTCTCCCCTCTCAAGTCATCATACACAGCTCTCATTTTATAGGATCCTGTTGAAACTGCTAGTTTCCACGGCTCAGACTGCATCATTTGATCCCGATTCTTAAACATTGCCTTGACAATCCATGAACTATTTGGAGCTGGTGTAAACTGAATTAGATCTTGGTTTTTAATATAGTAAGCATTCAACCATTTAATCCACAGGATATCTTTCTTCATCCACACATTCCATAGAAGCTTCCCTATTGTGGCTTGATTCCAACAATGTAAGTCTGTGACGTTTTGCCCTCCTGCTCCTATGGGATTGCACATCTGGTCCCAGGAAATATGTGTTTTCCTGTTTTTCTCATCCTTACCAGTCCAACAGAACGTTCTGTAAAGCATCTCAATGTGACGAGTGATCTTCTTCGGTAACGGAAAAATTTGTAACCAATAGTTTGACACAGCGAAGAGGACGTTTTTAATGAGCTGAAGCCTACCTGCATAAGAGTGGAATCGTGTGCTCCAATGATTAATCTTCTACAGAATCCTATCAATCAGCAGTTGGCACGCATTCACTGTCAGTTTCCTGCTGTTTAATGGAATCCCTAGGTATTTGAATGGCATTTGTCCCATTTCCAGGCCTGTTGCTTGTTGGATGTGGATCCTCTCACCATCATTAACACCACTAATGTAGATTTTGCTTTTCATGGCACTCATCCAAAGACCAGTTGCTTTTGAGAATTGATTAACTTTTTCCAGTAGCAGTTGAATGGAAACATTGTCCCCTCTAGTGAACAAGAGTATATCATCTGCAAAAAAGAGATTTATGATATGAAGCTTCTCACATCTTGGATGAAAGTTGAAGTCAGGAGTATTCTTCAATGATTGTAGCAGTCTGTGGAGGTATTCCATGATAATTACAAAGAGTAGGGGTGAGATAGGGTCTCCCTGTCTCAACCCCCTTCTAGCTCTTAGAATTTCAGATGGGCTGCCATTGATTGAGAATTTGTAGGACACGGATTTTACACACGACATGATCCAGGTAGTGAACACATTTGGAAAACCAAGTTTAATCAGAATGTTGTTGAGGGCTGTCCAATCTACCGTGTCATAAGCTTTTTGGATATCTAATTGGACCATACACCTTGGAGATACATGTTTCCTACCATAGCCTCTCACTAACTCTTGAGCTAGCATAATGTTGTCGTGAATCACCCTGCCAGGGATAAAAGCTGACTGGGATTGTGACACCAGCTGGTCAATAATAGAGGCCAGTCTCTTGGTAAGAATTTTTGAAATGATCTTATAGACTGTTGTGCAGCAAGTTATAGGTCTAATATCCTTTACAGTTTTTGCTTCAATGCTTTTAGGAATCAGAGATATAAGGGAGCAGTTGAATGCTTTGTACATGTCATTTGTGGTAAAGAATTCTTTGACTACATTATTGACATCTTGTTTGGTTATGCTCCATGTTGCTTTGAAAATCTTTTGAAAAATTAACATTATGGGTTATGTCTTAGATTTCTTAAAATAAAAATATGGTTTTTCTACATAGAAAGCTTCTAAAAATAATTAGGAGATGTCTTTCATTGTTATTCATTAGGGCTGGAAATGAGTCGAGTCGAGTCGAACTCGCCTTAGCTCAGTTCGACTCATTAAGAATTAGCCGAGTTCGAGTTCGAATTCGAGTTCATCACGAACTTTTTTTCAGCTCAAACTCGACTCGTTAAGAATTGGCCGAGTTCGAGTCTGAGTTCGAGTTCATCACGAACTTTTTTTTCAGGTCAAACTCGACTTGTTAGAAGTTCACGAATATTTCGGTTCAACTCGTTAGGTTTATCTTGTTAGGTTCAACTCGCTTATTTCATAGACTTAAAAGTATTTTTTTAAAGTCTATTTTTTATATATATATTTGACATTTTAAATTAATATTTTTTAAATAAAAAATATAGAAATAAAATAAAAGTTATAAGAATGGAATTTATACGATGTTAATTTTATTTGTATAATTATTCGTAGAAATATTTTACTCACTTGAGAATATAAATTATCAATTAAAACTGTTAGATTAAAAGAAAATATGAGACTAAGATTTAGAACAAATCTTTAAACCTACTATTAAAGACAATATAATCTATCTCATATATAATCGAATTGACTCATGAACCTAACGAGTCGAACTATGTATAGTTCAAGTTCAGATCATTTAGTTAACGAACTTAGTTTTTAGCTCATATTCAGCTCATTTGGTTCATGAACTTAGTTCAACGATTTAATTTTCGAATCGAATTTTGAACTATTTTCGAGTTGGTTTGGTTCATTGTCAGTCCTATTATTCATATATAACACAAGCTAGGCCGAAGTAATAATATATTGTGATGGTTGAAAATAGTGTTGTACCCAACTATGCTACTCAAATGGAATTAATAACAAAAGAGAGCTTTTATAGTGAAGTTACGCAAATGATTTTTTTTAGTGAAGTCATTTTAATTGGCCAATAAAATACTAATTAATGTCACATCTACTTTATAGTGTAGGAAGTTTATGATGAACCCTTTTTTATCTGAAACTTTTACTTATAACATATCAGTCCTTCAACAACTTTATAATTGACAAATTAAAAACAACTCTTATGTTAATTTAAATGAGATAATAATTTATAATAATAGATTTATTTAACAAAATTAATTCTCCAATTGAAAACTCTAAATCTCCAAATCCCTAATACATATTCTTTGTTGTCTTCTTCTTCTTCCTTTCCGCAGATCAAATTTTGCAGTTGTAAACACTAAATCCCTAAATCTCACTCACCTATTTTTTGTTGTCTTTTTCTTATTCTTCTTTCTCATCATGAATCTTCTTTCAATGGTGATGACCAAATTCTTATTCGTTTCACTTCAATGTTATCCTAAATCATATCATTCTTATTCCAACCTGTCATACCCCAAATTTTGACCACCAAGGTTTCCCATTATTGTGAGGATCATTACCAAAATATGGATGTGCCATCATACCTCATCAATCTCCTCGAGGATTGTTGAGCATTCACTATAATCAAGAATCAGGGTTTTTGAGCCCTCTCAGAACACTTAGACAAAGGATCAATAAAGAAATAACATGATCTTCAACTTGTATAACCTCTTAAAACATCCACAAAGGATCAAGAGGAATCTCACATCAAGAATTGGGCACAAAGGTGCCACATTCCAAGTGTTTTGAGCCTCGAAACACCTGATGTCACCAAATTAGGGTTTTGGACGACTGGGACCTCCAGAGTGAGATTTTCACAAGGACATGAGCCAAGACTTAAACATGTGACTCAATATGCTCAAAATAACCCTAGGGATCCATTTGCAAAGTTAAAATACCCTCAGAGGATGCATTCCTAAAAAATCAGGAATTAGGGTTTTACGCGCCGAACCGCTCCGGAGCCAAAAGTCAAAACATGACTTTTTGGCAAAAATGATCCTTATGATTCATATTTTCATAAAATGTGACTTATAATGACATTTGAACAAGAATTGATCAAGAAATCATGATAACTTGTAAAAGGGGTAACCTTGAAAAATTCGAAATTTTTCTAAGTTACTAAATTTGAATGATTTTGGTACCAACTTCCAAGGATCATAACTTGTGATCCAAGCAGCCATTTTGAGTGATCTAAAGCCTAATTTGTAGGTCTTGCCACACTCTACAAAAGCTTCAACTACCTCAAACTTCAATTCTTCATGGATTTTAAGTTATGGAGTGATCAAAATGACAAAAATGAAGAAAATGACACTTTTCCAACACTTAGTGAAAATCTGTCTAAGTTACCAGCCTTGGACACCAATGTTCATGAGGATTTTTCAATGGGATTCAAATAGTTTCAAGACAAACTATGGTCAAACATGTATTGTATCATATGAGGGTTCTTTAAAAAGTACAAGAGCCTCTCATAACTCAACTTGAGCAAGGAGATATGATCCCCTCAAAACCACAGTTTCAAACTATCTTGTGCAAGGCAGAATTCGGCATTTTTGCTCGAATTTGCAAAATTGGACAAGTTTAAGCATGGTTATCCATCTGTACACCTCAGGGGGAACAACCAAGGGACAAACACTGATTCACCAGCCTCACAAGTCCATGGATCTATGTTTAGGCATGACACTCCTAAAAACTCAAGATGCTTCAAATGGTCAATTTTGTTTTCAAGCATTTAACTGATGCATAGAGGTGGCATTCATCAAGACAATGTTATCCAATTTCAGTCAAGACTTATCCCTGAACCAGAGGACTCATAGCCTGTGCCCTAACCTCAAGTCAATGGCTAGAGGAGACTTGAGATTCCATTTGATCACCATTGGCCACAGACCTACTGCAGTTGCCACACACTATTGCTGCCAAAACAAACTTAACACACTATAAATAGAGCTCATTTATGCTCAGTTCAAGTACACCAAAGCACCCAAACTGATGCTTTCCTCAAAATCTCCCTTTCACTCTAATTTTGCCTTCTAACTCAAGTCACTATCGGGTTTTGAGATTGAGAGTGATTCCAACCAAACCAATCACACACACACACCTCATAAACATCATGTATGAGTGATCCATAACACAAAATCATATCTGGAACATCAAATTCACAAAATCACTAGCCAATTGCTCAAGTTCTTGTTAGAGTTGCAATTGAGGTACCACAACCAGTTCCAGCTCATTTCAATCTACTCCAAGCATTCAAACACACTCCTTGGCATCTAAGGAAGTTGTCCAGATCATTGGAAGCTAGCTGTAACACCTCCATCATCAAACTCGATCACCAGCTGCAAAAGGTAAGCCTGAACCCTTCAAACTCTATGATTCATGCATCATGAATGAATTTTTGAGTTACCATCTTGTTTATGCATGTATGTAGAGTAATAACCCTCAATCAATTGCCATGAATCCATCGTGTATGGAATTTCATTGTGTTCATGCTGAAATTAGGGTTCTTGAGATTTTCTGTTGATTTCTTCCTCCATACTTAATATAAATGCAATTAAACTATATGGTTGTGATCCTTGTTCAAAAACGAACAAGATTGGTACTTGAATCGTGCAAAACCATTGAAAAATCATGGAGAAAAGTGAGAAACGCAAATCTGCAGAAACAGGGCACGCAGGCAAGAACTTAGTGTTCTTGGCGCCCTTTTTCAAAATTTTGAATTTTTGAATATTTTGATATTTTTGTTAATTGATTCAAAAATTAATTTCTCTGTGAATATTTGTATTTTTGAGTTGATTCTTTTTCCCAAAATTCACAATAATGTTCAAATATTTTATTTTACAAAAAAATCCAATTTATATTATTTTTAATATAGTTAGAATTTTTGTAATTAATTTCATTTTATTTGTTTTTTAAACATTTTTAAATGAAATTCCCACTTTGATCTTTCAAAACCAATTGAATTTCAAAATTTCATGTGATCAAACATGATTTTTCAAAATATTTTTCAAATTATACATTTTTTTTAATATATTTGATATTTTATCATTTATTATTTAATTTTTCTTTGAAAAAATGATATTTTAATTTAAAATTAGGGTTTCCTCTCGATTTTAAATTTTTAAACACTTTTGGGCCTCTTGATAGAGTGTAAGTCCCATCCCTTTGTAGATAAACCTTTTTGGGCCTCAGTCATTGTATAAGTGCCAGTACGTAAAAAATATAGACGCGATCGTCGCTTTTTTTCAAAACATTTTCATCTGGGTCTACCCTTGTGTTATAAGTCCCATTTTCTTTTATTTTTCAAACACTTTGGGCCTTTAATAGAGTGTAAGACCCATCCCTTGTAAATACTAAATAAATTTGGGCCTCAGTCATTGTATAAGTCCCATTGTATTTTCAAAACTTCGGCGCGATCGCCGTTTTCAAACAAAATCATCTGGGCCTACCCTCGTGTTGTAAGTCCCATTTCTTTTCTAAAATAACTTCTTGGGCCTCTCCTTGAGTTGTAAGACTCATCCCTTTGTACATAAATAAATTTGGATCTCAGTCGTTGTATAAGTCCCAGTACAATTTTCAAAACAACGGTGCGATCACTGTTATTTTTGGGCCTCTCCTTGAGCCGCATTTATTGTTGTTTTCACTTTTCATTTTTTCAGAAAATGGTAATCCTAAAACAACTCAAAAATAAACAACAAGCACTTTTCAGAAAAATACACTGCACACACTCTTGCATTCTCTCTATCTCTTCTAAATAACAAATCATCACGTCATGCAAATTGCTTATTTTAAACCCAGTTGAAACACGCGATCAAATGCCTTCTCCCAACTTTGAATTCTCGGTATTTGAAGCTGAAGAAGAAGAGGACGCATAAATTCTGGAAGAGATTTCCAGACTATTCAGACAGGAGGAAATGTCCATTGAACCTCACTGATCGTACCTGGATCAGACAGTTTCCGATGGCCAACCGCGTCTGCTGAACTTTGGCTCCGGTGAAGTTGAAAGACGGCGGAGGGGGGGGGGGGTACCTGCAAGGCACTCCGACGCTCAAGTAAGGTGGTTGTCAGAGAAAAGGCAAGTACAGAAGAGAGCAAGAAAGTGTGTATAACTTGGCCCTCTCAAGTGAGAGGGTATTTATAGAGCCCCCGGCGCGGGGCCAACGGTTACTTGCATTGGGCCGAATTGCCAGGCCCAATCCAAGTAACTGCCAGGGCTTACGTGGTATAGTGAAGACCAGCACGTGGTCTTCGCCCTGGGGTAACCGTTCCTAGATCTCTGGAATTAGGGCAGACCGATTCCATCGGGAGTGGGGCGGTTACAAGAGAACGTGTCCTCGCGGGGAGGACTCTTGCATGTCGAGGAGAAACGTGTCCTCGCGGGGAGGACTTGCTACGCGTGTGATGACTCCTTGCGAGGAGCGATATCCTCTTGTCGAGGAGGGATAACTCCGAGGAAGGCTCAGTGCCTCTGCCCGAAGTCCTACATTCTTCGTGCCCGACCTTGTGGAGCGTGACTTGCCCGACACTACTTGACTAGGTCCTTCGTATGGGCCTTCCAAGAGCATGTGGGATGGGCCTGTTTGGGTGTTGAGCAGGTCCTCGGCCCAGTCCGGAATAGGAGCCCCCCAAGTCGTTGCTCTGAGATGTCGGAGCGATGACTTAAGGGTCCAGGTCACGTCGAGGGTGTGCCCGTTCGGGAAAAACCTCTGAGGGGGAAGTAGTCCTCGTGAACCAGGCAGAAGTAATCAGGCGTGCTCGAGAGTGGTCGTCGAGGGAAAAGTTGCGGGGATACAAGGAGTCGCAGTCGAGGTGACTGAGGGGACGCGTCGAGGGAATGAACAGACTCGCCTGGGGAAGCATGTGCCACGTGTCACACCTCATTATTGCATAGGGCGGCTACCCTAGGGTAGTGTACTGGATTGCCTAGGGGTTCCTCGAAGCTCGTGAGGGGCTTATAAAAGGGGCGAGTTCGTGCCATTTGCACGTTCCCACCTTTTTCGCTCTGCATCTCTTCTAGTCGCCGTCACTGCTCCTCCGCCGCAGGCCGCCGTGTACCGCCGTTGTCGCTGTTCTACTCCGCTCTCCACTACCCAAGTAAGTTCTTCATCCTTTGCGGTTCATTTTGTTTCATTTCTTGATAGTTTTCCGGCGACTAGGCGTAGGGTTCATCTTTCAGTAGTTCTCCGGTGAGTGGAGGGTATTCCTGGCGTTCCGTTAGGGTTCCGCCGGGAACGGCGGGAAATTCCTAGATTTCCGGTGGGTTCTGACGGTGGTCTGGGATGAACATACCGAGGGTAGGATGAACGTATCGAGGACTATTATGAATGCGTCGAGGATGTGCGATGAATGTTACGGGCACGTGAGACGGGGAGAATGGGGAGCGAAGAGAGAAAGGACGGGGTGACGGCCTCGGGCAGTTTGCTGTGTCCTCGAATATCTTCTTGCTCGCTGCCCTTTCACTTGATCTGCGGTGGAAGGGTGGACTTGGTCGTGACCAACGAATTCACCTGTTTCCTCTGATTTTTAGGTAAAAATGGCCGCGAGGATTCCGGGGATTCTCTACGTGGACACTGAGGCCGATATTGACGGACCCGCTTAACTCCCCGGGGAGGCGCCCGTTCGTCCGGCAGCCGAATGGGTCGGGGAAGAACCTCTTCGTCTCGGGTCGTGCTTCGCGACCGACGATACAGATGCGTTCGCTTTTGTCGAGAATGTCCCCGACGGAGAGGAGGCTGCATGGACGGTTTTCCAGCCCCGGGTACACCATCACATCTGCTCGAAATACCACGGGTTACGATTTCCTATGTACGAGTTTGCCTTCAAAGAGGACGGCATCCGTCTCCCCTTCAACAGCTTCCAATTAGGAGTTTTCAACCGTCTTCATTTAGCGTCGTCGCAGCTTCACCCCAATGCGCTCGCTTTTATGCGGGCGTTTGAAATTGTCTGCGACTACCTTCAGATCGGTAACACCCTCGAGCTCTTCTTTCACGTCTTCCACCTGCAACGCTCGACGGACAACGGGCGACATAGTTGGGTGTCTTTCAAACAACCACAGAAGTTGTTCAAAGCGTACGCGGATTTAATCAGGGGTTTCAAGAGAAGATTCTACTATATCATGCCCGCGGTGCACTCGGTCGTGGGCAGTCTTTATGAAATTGTGCCCGACGGAGCCGGGGGGAGAGGTTTGTATCCAAGTGTCCTCTGGAGTGGGAGGACGCTCACTTCGCGCTCGGCACCGAGGACTACGTCGTGAAACATATCGCATTGTCGGAGGATGACAAGGAGGCGTACGCCACGTTGGTCGCCTTTGTCAAGGGTTTCAACCGGGTGGAATGTGTTGGTAGGGACGGAAACCTCCTCCGCGACTCTCAAGCGAGGGTTTTACGAGAGGCCCGCTATATAAATACTCGGGGGCTCCTTGAGTGCAAGTCTCCCGACGAGGCCAAACGGTTCTTAGGTGGGATTTCCTCGCCATGTTCGGGCTTTTATTTTACTTTGTCTATGTGCTAACTTTTCAGTGTTTCTCTTGCAGCTCAAATGTCTAACGCCACCGAGCGTATTATGAAGCTGACCGCTGAGCGGGCGCCTAAGCGCCCTAAGAGCCGTGTTCGAGATATTATCGAGACTGCAGCACCAGTTAGGACGACGAGTGGCTCCTCCTCGCCACAATGCAGCCAGTCTCCTCCTCCAGAGAGCACCCCTGCCAAGAGAGCGAGGACCGAGGGGCCTGTCCTCGTGGATCTCGTGGACCCTGTCTCTCCTGAGAAGTTTCAGCTGCCCACTTGCCATCTCCAGCGGAACTTCTTCGGGGGAAGCCCCCCTGCCATTGTTGATGCCGAGGTGAAGGCGGTTCTGGCTATGGACGGGACGGCCAAGAGAGAGTCGCTTGTCGAGGACTTTGCGGCCATGATACGGGTCTTTGAGACTGCCTTGATATTGAATGACGGGGCCCCCTCTTCATCTGAACTGCAGAAGCTGAAAGACGATTATGCAGCCCTCGAGAAGGAGAAGAGTAAGGTTGCTGCTGATCTGCTGAAGGCCCAGGCTGAGTGCGAGGGTCATGCCAATACCCTCCGCGAGCTGACCGAGGTCAAATCTGCGCTGAAGGAGGCCCAAGGGGAGCTTGGTCGCTCGCGGGAAAAGGTCAAGGAGTTGGAGGCTATTGTCCGTCCTGTGGAAGATGAGTCCCCTGCAGAGAAAAACCTTGCTGACCGCACCGCTCTGATTGGAAAGATTGGGGAGATTCAGGCGGATAGCCTGGAAGCTCTGGAGATAGGCTTCAAGAACATCGTGGAACAGATCGGTGCCGAGAATCCAGGGGTTCCGCTGGTGCTCGACAGAATCAACCCGTTCCTTCGCGTGGTCGACGGCAAGCTCAACCTTCCAGCAGAGGGGCAGGAGGAAGATGGAAGTCGGGTCGAAGATGATATAGCCGTGTAGTTCCTTTGGTTGTTTGGCCTGGGCGCCATTTTGTTGTAATGATTCTTGCCCGGCGTATGTGCCAGGGGATTTTTGAGATTTTTTGTAATGTTTGTACACTGGGCTCCTGCCCGTTTTAATGTACCCTTGTTTACTTGCCAGTATTGCTTGCATGGTTTAAATTGTGTGTGATGTGTTATTTCGTTATACTTTGTTTTTGCCTAAGTAATGAGGCTTTGGGAGTTGCTCGACCTTGATAGTCCCTGACCGCGTGGAGAGCTGGTCAGGCGGTCGGAGGTGTATTTCGACCTTTAACGAGGCTAAGGGTTCGATCGAGGCCTTAGCTTCGTGGCATGAACTTCCCATCGCGAGCTGGATGTTATGCCCGATTGGTACGACGACGGTGGGCCTCGATCGAGGTGTCCCCGCCGGATCAAAGGTCCTCGCGCACACACAATGCGGTCTCTGATCGTCGTGTTCCCTATAGGGGTGTCGCGCTTGTACCCTAGTGCGTCCCCGTAATCACGGCGCCAGAGAGCCGCGGGCAGTGCTTAACTGTAGTATTGCTTGAGCTTCTCAGCATTCCATGGTCGAGCAAGTTCTTCCCCGTGCAGGTTTTCGAGGAAGTAGGCTCCCGTTCCCGTTTTCCCGCGGACGCAGTACGGGCCCTCCTAGTTCGCGGCGAGTTTGCCTTCTCGCGAATCCTTCTGATTCCTGCGTAGGAAAAGGGAGCCTTCCTGAAAATTGCGTTTGATAACCTTGTCGTTATAACGTAGTGTTATTTTTTGTTTAAGTGACACTTCCCGGAAAGAAGCGCCCGTGCGTGTTTCCTCGACGAAGTCGAGTTCTTCCCTCAAGGCTTCATCGTTCGTGTCCCCATCGAGGGGGGCTTCTGTCCTCCTCGAGGGTTCCCTGATCTCCACGGGGATCACCGCTTTTGTTCCGTATGTCAGACGGAAAGGGGTCTCCCCGGTCGTGGAGTGCGGGGTCGTTCAGTAGGCCCAGAGGACGCTGTGGAGCTCCTCAACCCACCTTTGTTTGGCGTCGCCTAATCGGCGTCGCAATCCTCAGAGGATTACTCTGTTCGCCGCCTCGGCCTACCCATTTGTTTGGGGGTGCTCGACCGACGTGAAGTGTTGCTTCGTGCCCAGCTTGGTGACGAAGTCTTGGAAGTTCTTGTCGGTGAACTGTGTGCCGTTGTCAGTGACAATGGCTTAAGGTACGCCGAATCGGGCGAGGATGTTTCTTTTGTAAAAACGCAGTATGTTAAAGGCCGTGATTTTGGCCAATGCCTCCGCCTCGATCCACTTCGTGAAGTAATCCACGCCTACGATGAGGTATTTATTTTGATATGATCCTACGACGAAGGGGCCGAGGATATCCATCCCCCACCAAGCGAACGGCCACGGGGAAGATAGCATTTTGAGCTCGCTGGGAGGAGCGAGGTGCATGTCCCCGTGCCACTGGCATCTCTCTCACTTCTTGACATGTTCCTTGGCGTCTAGTTGCATGGTGGGCCAGTAGTATCCTGCTCGAAGCGCCTTACGGGCTAACGAGCGGCCGCCAAGGTGCTGGGCGTTGATTCCCTCGTGGATTTCCTGGAGGATGCCAGGGACTTTAGTCTCTTTGACACATCTGAGGAGGGGGATAGAGAACCCTCGCCTGTATAACTTATCCTCGACTATGGTGTACGAGCACGCCCGTCTCTTGATCATTCCTGCCTCTTTGGGATCTTCGGGTAGTTTGCCCGTCGTAAGGTAGTCGTATACCAGGGTTATCCAGCAGTTGCTGTCCCCTATAGCGTTGATGTCTGAAACCACGGCCGGTTTGCCGATGCTCGGGCGGAAAAGTACTTCTTGTATGACGGATTTGTTCCCGCCTTTCTTCTTTGTGCTCGCTAACTTTGACAAGACATCTGCTCGGGCGTTGTGCTCGCGGGGGATGTGAGTCACTTCCGCGGATGTGAACTTTTTCATCTATTCTTTTACCAAGGGCAGGTATTCTATGAGGCTGTCATTCTTGGCTTGGTACTCTCCTCGGACTTGCGAGGCTACGAGTTGGGAATCGGTGAAAAGTTTGACCTCCTTGGCGCCGAGGTCCTCGACCAGTCGAAGTCCTGCGAGGAAGGCCTCGTATTCGGCTTGGTTGTTCGATGTTGGGAAGGATAGTTCGAGGGATACCTCGATCAGGATGCCTTCCTCGTTTTCGAGGATGATGCCCGCCCCGCTTCCCTTCGGGCTGGATGCTCCGTCGACATAGATCGTCCATTTCTGTGACCCGTCGGTCGAGGGTTCCGGGACGGTCATCTCTGCCACAAAGTCGGCCAGTACCCGTGCCTTCAGGGCCTTCCTTCCTTCATATCGGATATCAAACTCGGCGAGCTCGAGTGACCACCTGAGTATCCTCTCCTCCATGTCCGGTAGTCCGAGGAGCTGCCTAATAGGTTGTTCGGTCCTTACGACGACGGTATGGGCGAGGAAGTAGTGGCGTAGCCTCCTGGCCGCGGTGACGAGGCCCAGTGCGGCCTTCTCGATCTGCTGATATCTGAGTTCGGGGCCTTGGAGGGCTTTGCTCGTGAAGTAGACTGGCTTCTGCCCGTCCGAGGTCTCCCGAATGAGGACGGCGCTGACTGCTTCACCCGTGATCGCAAGATACAAGAATAGTGTTTCCCCGTCCTCAGGCCGTGAGAGGACCGGGGGTTGGGACAGGACTTGTTTCAAGTGCGTGAGTGCCTGCTCGCATTCCTCGCTCCAATCAAACTCCGCTTTTTGTCGAAGAAGTTTAAAAAATGGGAGTGCGTACTGCGCGGATTTGGCGACGAAAAGGGAAAGGGCGGTGAGCATCCCGTTCAATGATTGTATCGACTTCTTTGAGTCCGGGGTAGGGAGCTCGGAGAAAGCCCTGCACTTGTCGGGGTTTACCTCGATTCCTCATTCCGTGAGGTAGAATCCGAGGAACTTTCCTGCTCGGACACCGAAGGTGCACTTGTCGGGATTGAACCTCATGCGGCACCTCCTTACCGTGTCGAACACCTTTTTGAGGTGCGCGGCGTGGTCGACTTCTTCTGCAGACTTAACGATCATGTCATCCATGTAGACTTCGAGCATGTCACCGATTTCAGCCCGGAAAACTTTGTTCATCATCCGTTGGTAGGTCGCACCGGCATTCTTCAGACCGAAGGGCATTACGTTGTAATAGTAGTTGCCCGACGTAGTCATGAAGGCCGTGTGTTATTTGTCGACCTTATCCATGGGAATTTGGTTGTATTCTGAGTAAGCGTCCATGAAAGATAGTAGTCTGTAACCTGCAGAGTTGTCGACCAGTTGGTCGATGTTAGGCAAGGGGTAACAGTCTTTCGGGCAAGCCTGGTTAAGATTAGTGTAATCAACACACATTCTCCATTTTCCATTATTCTTTTTAACAAGTACAACATTGGACAGCCATGTCGTGTATTTGGCTTCCGAAATAAAATTTGCCTCTAGGAGGTCTTTTACAGCTTTTTCAGCAGCCTCCGCTTTCTCGGGAGACTGCTTACGCCTACGTTGTGCTATGGCCCTAGCGGCCGGATATACTGCGAGCTGATGGCAAGCCACCTTGAGGTCGAGGCCAGGCATCTCAGACGTGCTCCACGCAAAGAGGTCAGCATTCTCCCTCAGACATGCTTTCAACTGCTCCTTTGCCAAGTCGGGGATCCTGGCGCCAATCTTCACGTTGCGGTCGGGATCGTCCCCGAGGGACAAGAGCTCGAAGTCTCCATCTGGGATGGGGTGTGCTGGGTGGAGAGGCTGGCCGTTGTTCTCCGCCTGGTGGTTGAGATCTTCGACTCTGTCTTCGTCGGGCTCGCCGGAGAACTTGCTGTTGAGGTCGACCGCGTTGACGCGCGGGAGAGGTACCTGTTCGGCATCCTGGGGTGGCTTGGCCACGGTCTTGGTTTTGGGGCCAATGGAACTTAGGCCTTTGATAGCTGCGTCGAAGCATCTTCTGGCTGCGTCGATGTCCCCATGCATCGTCACTACTCGTCCCCTGGTCCTATAGTACTTCATTTTGAGGTGGACCGTCGATGGCACCGCTGTAAGTTCAGCCAGGGTGGTCCTCCCGAGGATGCAGTTGTAAAGTGATGGGCATTCGACCACCAGGAAACGGATCTTCACCTGTCGGGCCGTGTCTTCGGTCCCGAACGTAACCATTAGCTCCACGTAACCCCATGGTCTGGTGGTGGTCCCATTGAACCCCTGCAGGTCTGAACCGACGTACGGGGTCAGATGCCTCTCGTCGAGCTGAAGGGTCCCGAACAAATGAGAATACATGATGTCGACGGAGCTCCCCTGGTCGACTAGGATTCTTCGGACGTCGAAGTTCGCCATCAGCGCCCTGATCAGGAGGGGAATAGTGGCATTTGGTGCGCCCCCGGGGAGTTCCTCGAGGTAGACTGTGATGGGATTGGAGTTTCCCCGCACTTTCTCGAGGGTGGTAGCCTTCGCAGATGTCGCGGATTCCAGTTCGTCAAACTTTCGCTTGATTGAACCGACCGACAATTTTTCGGGACCGCCTTCGGAGATGACCATCGCTTTGGGGAAGCCTTCCCAGGTGCTACGAGCAGTGACGGGGTCTTCGTCAGGGAAGGTCGCCCACATGTTGCGGATTGCTTCTTCGCCCTCAATGATCGGGGGAACGAAGAAGTCCTCGGGCCGCGTGACGCTGAGGGTGACTTGAAGCTGGTTGTCGGCAGGAGGAGGTGTCGTCTCCTCGACGTTCTGCGCTTCCCGTGAACTCGGACGAGGAGGGTCGTTCTTTTGGGCATATTTCTTCAAGTGTCCCTCTTTTATGAGAATCTCAATCGCATCCTTGAGATGGATGCAGTCTTCGATCACATGCCCGTGGCTTCGGTGGAACCTACAATACTTGGACTTGTCAACGTTTGATTTGGGAGCAGCGGGCTTCGGGAAGCGAACTCCTCCTTTTACAAACTCGAAATTCTGGCATTCGGAGAGGATTCGAGACCGGGGAGTGTTAAGCGGGGTGTACTCCGTGAATCGGCCAGCCGGTCTGCGTGATTCCCGAGGATCACGGTTGTGGTTCTCTTTCTTCTTTTCTCCTCCTCGTCGGGGAGAAGAGTCTTCCTCTTTGTGGCCGCGGGGGCCTTCTCTACGTCTTGTCTCGAGATCGATCTGAGCTACTTCAGTCTCCTCGAGTTCGATGTATTTCTGGGCCCGAGCGAGAAGGTCCTCGAGGCGCCGGGGTCTTCGGAGGCCTATGGATTTGGCAAAGTCAGACCCGGCTCGCAGTCCATGAATAATTAAGTATTTCTTCATGTCTTCGGTCGTATGGACCTCGACGGCTTCTTTGTTGAACCTCTCAATGTAGTTTCGGAGAGATTCGTTCCTCCCTTGGAAGATGCTTTCTAGACCAGCCTCCGTCTTCGGGTGTCGGCGAGACGCGGTGAAGTGTTTAGTGAAGCGTTGTTTCAGTTGCTTCCATGATGTGATCGACCCAGGTTCCAGACCCTTATACCACGTCATGGCTCTCTTCCGCAAGGTGGTGGGGAATAGCCTGCATCAGATGGCTCCCCTGACGTTTCAGAAGTCGAGCATTGCTTCGAAACTCTCCACGTGATCATTGGGTCGGTCAGCCCGTCATAGGTCCCCAATGGTGGGGGTTTCTCCATACCCGCAGGGATTGGGGCGTTCATGATCTCCCACGACAAAGGGGTCCTCTGGTCCTCGTCGTCGCTACCAGCCGGGGATCTCGAAGGTGATCGATGGTGCCGTGGAGGAGAATTCCTCGGACGGTTCTTTGGTCTTTCTTCGGTCTGCTTGGACTTCTTGGAGGTGGTGGAGGCCCTGGGTTCCTTCCGAGGTGGGGAACGAGGGCGCTTCTGGGAGATCGTCGGTTGGGGGCGCTCGAGACGCGGTCGACGATCCTGGCGTACCGGCGACAGGGTCCGAGAGTCTTCGGAAAGGGTCCTTCGCAGGGAAGGAGAACGTCGAGGTGACGGGGGACAACGATGTCTTCGCGGGGAAGATCGTTGTGCCCGTCCTTGCTCCAAGGCTTCGATCCTGGTGTTCTGTTGCGCGATTAGCTGATTGGTCTGGTTGATCAGCGCAAATAGGGCAACGGTGCTCGGGTCCGCATTAGGCGGCGGAGCAACTGGTTGAAGGATGGCTTGCTGGTCGCTCTTGGGGGCGGCGGCGTAGGCGACATCCTGGGAGTCCGGGGAGGCGGTCTGCCCATCTCTTACATCGCCTTCGGCGCCGTTGAGGATGACGGCGTCTTCACGGTGGTTCCCGTTCCCGAGCTGTGCGAGCACGGTGTTCAGAGCCTGGTTGACTGGCGGATTGGCCATGTTGGTGATGAAAGGAGAAAACTTTGGTTTATCGAGCAGAAAAAATGGGGAAGCTTAGTTCCCACAGACGGTGCCACTGATCGTACCTGGATCAGACAGTTTCCGATGGCCAACCGCGTCTGCTGAACTTTGGCTCCGGTGAAGTTGAAAGACGGCGGGGGGGTGTACCTGCAAGGCACTCTGACGCTCAAGTAAGGTGGTTGTCAGAGAAAAGGCAAGTACAGAAGAGAGCAAGAAAGTGTGTATAACCTGGCCCTCTCAAGTGAGAGGGTATTTATAGAGCCCCCAGCGCGGGGCCAACGGTTACTTGCATTGGGTCGGATTGCCAGGCCCAATCCAAGTCGTGGCGTAGTGAAGACCAGCACGTGGTCTTCGCCCTGGGGTAACCGTTCCTAGATCTCCGAAATTAGGGCAGACCGGTTCCATCGGGAGTGGGGCGGTTACAAGAGAACGTGTCCTCGTGGAGAGGACTATTGCATGTCAAGGAGAAACGTGTCCTCGCGGGGAGGACTTGCTACGCGTGTGATGACTCCTCGCGAGGAGTGATATCCTCTTGTCGAGGAGGGATAACTCCGGGGAAGGCTCAATGCCTCTACCCGAAGTCCTACACTCTTCGTGCTCGACCTTGTGGAGCGTGACTTGCCCGACACTGCTTGACTAAGTCCTTCGTATGGGCCTCCCAAGAGCGTGTGGGCTGGGCCTGTTCGGGTGTTGAGTAGGTCCTCGGCCCAGTCCGGAACACTCACAAAGGGCCGTTGGAAACGGTCAACTTGGGTTCAGAAGAAGAGAGAAAAGAAGTCAAGATTGGGGCACTGCTCAGTCCGACTGTCAAAGAAAACTTGATAAAGTTTCTTAAAGAGTTTCTTGATGTATTTGCTCGGTCCTATCAAGATATGCAAGGGTTGGATACCAGCATCGTGGAACATCATCTACCGTTGAAGTCAAAATTTCCTCCGGTGAAACAGAGATTGAGACGGACTCACTGGGATATAGCTATCAAAATAAAAGAGGAAGTGCAGAAACAGATTGACGCGGGTTTCCTCGCCACCTCAGAATATCCTCAATAGTTAGACAACATAGCGCCAGTTCCGAAAAAGGAAGGAAAAGTCAGAATGTGCGTAGACTACAGGTATCTGAACAAAGCCAGCCCGAAGGATGACTTTCCCCTACTGCACATTGACTTGCTGTAGACAGAACATCAAAGTTCAAAGTCTTCTCTTTCATGGATGGATTCTTGGGCTATAACCAAATCAAAATGGTTCCGGAAGACATGGATAAAACTTCATTCATCACCCCATGAGGCACATTTTGTTACAAGGTAATACCTTTCGATTTGAAGAACGCCGGGGCAACCTATCAAAGGGCCATGACTACTCTGTTTCACGACATGATCCACAACAAAATCGAAGTGTACATCGATGACATGATTGCCAAATCTAAAATAGAAGAGGAGAATGTGATCCACCTGTCAAAGTTATTTAAGCGTATGAGAAAGTACAAACTCCGCTTGAATCCCAATAAATGCACATTCGGTGTCCGCTCAGGAAAACTCTTGGGGTTCATCGTCAGCCAGAAAGGAATTGAGGTTGATCCTGACAAAGTCAAGGCCATTCAAGAAATACCTTCACCAAAGATTGAGAAACAGGTCAGAGGATTCCTGGGACGTCTGAATTACATTTCCAGATTCATATTTCTCATGACCGCGACATGCACGCCGATCTTCAAACTACTCAAAAAGAATCAAAGCTGTGTGTGGACGGAAGATTGCCAAAAATCCTTCGACAATATCAAAGAGTATCTGTTGAATCCACCTATCCTGTCACCTCCAGTAGAGGGAAGACCACTGATCATATTTCTAACAGTCTTGGAAGACTCTATGGGTTGTGTACTTGGCCAACAAGACGAAACCAAAAGAAAAGAGTCTGCCATCTACTACTTAAGCAAGAAATTCACCGACTGCGAGACTCGGTACACTATGCTTGAGAAAACTTACTGTGCTCTGGCTTGGGCAGCCAAACGTCTTTTCTAGTACATGATTTGTCACACTACTTGGTTAATCTCTGAAATGGATCCAATCAAGTACGTCTTTGAAGAACCTGCTCTCACGGGAAGGATTGCTCGTTGGCAGATGTTGTTATCAGAATATGACATAGAGTACCATGTTCAAAAAGCCGTCAAAGGAAGTATTTTAGCCGATTATTTGGCTCATCAACCGATTGACGATCAGGAATCAGTCGGATTTGACTTCCTAGACGAAGATGTCATGTACTTAAAAATGAAAGATTACGATGAACCGCTACCCGGTGAAGGGCCAGAACCAGGTTCCCAATGGGGACTAATCTTTGACGGAGCTGTCAACATCTACGGAAACGGAATTAGGGCAATCATCATAATACCTCAGGGTACCCATATTCCTTTCACCGCTCGACTGACATTCAAGTGTACAAACAATGAGGCTGAATATGAAGCTTGTATCATGGGTCTCGAAGAAGCAATTGACTAAAGGATAAAGAACTTGGATGTATATGGAGACTCAACCCTGGTTATCAATCAGATCAAAGGAGATTCGAACATATACCAATCAGGACTGATTCCTTACAAAGACTATGCGAGAAGGCTGTTACCATTCTTCAACAGAATCTAGTTTCATCACATCCCTCGTGAAGAAAATCACATGGCTGATGCATTAGCCACTCTCTCCTCCATGATTAGTGTAGGTAAATGGAATGACGTACCTAAGATTGACATAATACGCCTTGAACGGCCCGCTTACATCTTTACGATTGAAGCAGTCATAGACAACAAACCTTGGTATCACGATATCAAGTGCTTCCTTCAGAAACAAGAATACCCACCTGGGGCGTCAAGAAAAGACAGGAAAACCCTCAGAAGACTGGAAGGCAACTTCTTTATGAGCGGTGACACCCTTTACAAGAGGAACTTTGACTTGGTCTTGCTTCGATGCGTTAACAGACTAGAAGCAAATCTGTTGATGAAAGAAATTCATGAAGGATCCTTTAGTACTCATGCCAACGGACACACAATGGCGAGAAAAATTCTGAGAGCAGGGTACTATTGGTTGACAATGGAATCTGATTGTTACAAGTACATGAGGAAGTGTCATAAGTTTCAGATATACTCAGACAAAATCTATGTGCCGCCAACACATCTCAAAGTTCTCTCTTCCCCATGGCCTTTTACCATATGGGGAATCGACATGATTGGCATGATTGAACCCAAGGCTTCAAACGGACATCGGTTCATTCTGTAAGCCATTGACTACTTTACCAAGTGGGTCGAAGCAGTGTTATACACCAATGTAACCCGACAAGTCGTGGTTCAATTTATCAAGAACAATCTCATCTGTCATTATGGTGTTCTGAGCTAGATCATTACTGATAATGGATCTAACTTGAACAATAAGATAATGAAAGAGTTGTGTGCTAAGTTCAAGATCGAACACCATAGCTCGTCTCCCTACCGACCTAAGATGAACGGCGCGGTAGAAGTGGCTAACAAGAACATCAAGAAGATCGTTCAAAAGATGGTTATAACCTACAAAGATTGGCACGAAATGCAACCCTTTGTTCTTCATGGTTATTGTACATCTGTCCGCACTTCAACAGGGGCGACCTCTTTCTTTCTGGTATATGGCATGGAAGCAGTGTTTCCCATAGAAGTAGAGATCCCATCAATCCGGGTATTGATGGAAGCTAAGCTAATAGAAGTTGAATGCTGTCAAAGTTGACACGATAAACTAAACCTGATCGAAGAAAAGTGAATAACAGCTTTGTGTCACAGTCAGCTATATCAGCAAAGAATGAAGAATGCATTTGACAAAAAGGTCCGACCCCGTGTCTTCAGAAAAGGAGACCTCGTGCTCAAGAAGATACAATCATTTCTCACTAATTCTCGGGGCAAATGGGCTCCAAACTACGACGGCCCCTATATGTTCAAGGAAGCCTTCTCAGGAGGTGCCTTGAGACTCGCAACCATGGATGGAGAGGAATTTACCTACCCCACAAATGTTGACGTAGTCAAGAAATACTTCGCCTAAATGAAAAAAAAATGTATCGGTGGATTGAAAACCCGAAAGGGCGGTCCAGGCAAAAATTAGAGACATAATAAAAAAAATCATCATCCCGGTGGATTGGAAATCTCAAAGTACAATCCAGGCAAAAGTTGGCAAGTAACTATGTCTGATCAGTTCAACTCCTTAGCAGTCATGCCATCCATCAGGAAAACTTCAGTCAATGTCATCTTCGACAGAAGCTCAGGATGTCCATAAGTCAAAGATGGTAGAAGGATAACGGTCGTTATGTTTCGATGTAGCCCTTTTCTCGTAAATTACCATTTTTTAAACTTTGTAAATACTCTATGGGATCACGCGCTTGGCTGATTTCCATCCCATCAATAAAATTTGAGCCCTAGTGCTTTTGTTTGCAATTCTTATTTATTTTAGCTTTACAGAATGACATTTTAACATGATCAACGATTCTTGAAATAAAACAAAAACGAATTTGATTGTCAAATTTTTCTGCTTTTAAAATAAAGATGCTTTTGAATATTGTCATACCCCAAATTTTGACCACTAAGATTTCCCATCATTGTGAAAATCATCACCACAATATGGATGAACCATCATGCCTCATCAGCCTCCCCAAAGATGGGTGAGCATTTACTACTATCAAACTTAGGGTTTCAAGCCCTCTCTGAGTCTTAGGCAAAAGATCAATCAAGGAATAACATGATCTTCAACTTGTCTAACCTCTCAAATATCCACAATGGATCAAGAGGACTCCCACTTCAAGGATTAAGCACAAGGCTGCTCCCTTCTAGGTGGATCGAGCCTCAAGATCGCTAGTGTCACCAAATTAGGGTTTGGTCGACCAGGGCCTCCAGATGGAAATTTTCCTCTAGGCATGAGCCAATGCTTCAAAGCATAACCTAAACTACCCTAAGGGACCTCATAAACCCAATCATCAAGTCAATTTGGCCTCAGGGGATGCATTCATCAAAAATCAGGAATTAGGGTTTCTTGACCTAATTCACCCCTAAGTTGACTTTTGGGACAAATCATGAGCCAAGACCTCAAGATAGGATTTGAGGGTCTCTAATAAACCACATTGATCCATTTAAAACAATGGATTGATCCAAGAAGCTTGATTCACAAGTTTCAAGTTCATCTGAACCACAGTTAGGGTTTCATGGGAAAAGTCAACTGTAGCTTTGACTTTTGACCAAGACATGCTCCCAAACCTTGGGACATGATTCAATACACCCTATAACACCTATGGAATATGTCCATCAAGTTTGATTTAGGTCAAGGACTTGATTTCATAGAGGACCACACAGTTTGGAATTCATCTGACAAAAAGTCAACTATGCACAAAAGTCAACTTTGACTTTTTGAGATTTTTCACAAATATGGTTCTTTGACCCTAAAATGATGTCAATGTGTGATTTGAATCATCATTCATCAAGAAAAATTAAGAAAAGTGGGATAACTTGTAAAAGGGGTAACCATAAAAACTTAGAAAATTTTCTAAGTTATGGAATAAAGTGGCTAGGGTACCAACTTTGGAGGATCATAACTCCTAAACCACAAAGCCATTTTTCCCCATCCAAAGCTGGATTTGTAGCTCTCATGGCCCTATACAAAAGCTTCAACTACACCGCATTCCAATTCATTATGGATTTTGAGTTATGGAATGATCAAAGTGGCTGAAAACATGAAATGCCACTTTTTCCAACACTTAGTGAAATTTTCAATAAGTCAGAATCTGCCTTCACTTTTTCCCAAATGTAGGGGCATTTTTCACTTGGATCCAAAAAGTATCAAAACCAAATATGATCAAACAGTTGTTGTATCATATAAGGGCTTTCCAAAATGGCCAAAAACCCCATGAAATTCCACTTGAGCTATGAGATATGACAATGGCAACATGCCTTGCTGAAAACTGCCAAGGCTAGGCAGAATTTTGCACTTTTGCTCGATTTGGCAAAATCAGATAATTCCAAGCCTTGTCATCACTTTGGACACATCTGAGGATCAAATCTAAAGGGGACAAACACTGATCCAAGCCTCTAAAGTCCTTGGAATAAGAAGTAGCATGCCAAACCTAGAATTGCCTAAAAGAGGGACAAGACTCCAATTTTGGATTGGGGCATTAAATGCATACACCAAGGTGGCATGGACTGAGCTATTTGCAACTGAATTCAGTCAAGACTTATCCAAGACCAAGGGGACCAGCAACCTGTGCCCTAACCTCTAGTCAATGGCTAGAGGAGACTTGGATTCTCATTGCTCAACATTGGCTAAACCTCTGCTGCAGTTGCCATTCACTATTGCAGCAAAAACAAACTTTCTCTACTATAAATAGAGCTCAATTATGTTCAGTTTGAGTACACCAAAGCACTACAACACTTGCTTTCCTCAAAATCTCTTTCTCTAGGCAAAAATACCTTCTTTAGCAAGGTAACTTTGAGTTTTTGAGTTAGAGAGCAATTCCACCACAGCTTATGATCCAAACACATCCAATATGTCATATCTAAGCTGTTCAAACACTCACAAGTGACCTGTAACATCAAAATCACAAAGTCACCTCTCAAAACCTCAAAATAGGCCTTTTGTGCATTTTTCAAGCCATGTCTTGATTCAGTCACTTTCAAAACCAAACAAGGCCTCAAACACACTCCAAATATCATCCTTGAACTGTCCCAAATGGTTCCCCCCATCTACAACACCATTTGAGGGAGTTGCTATTTTGGCCACTTTTGCCCCTTTTGCAAGAAAGAGCTCAAACTTGCTCCTGAGGTTTCCAGCTGATTCCAACCATCCTAAAAGCTTCTAAGAGATCATTTGAGAGTGTCCAAAGCATCAAACCATTTCTGGAACAAGAAACTTGGCAGATTGCACAAAAAACTCCAAAAGCTCAAAAAGAGGTAAGCATCATGACTTGAACTTCCCAAAATATGCATTGCTTTGAGGTCCACTAATCATGCACATCTTGTACAAGTTATATGTGTTGTGTTTGCACCAAATTGTCATGAAATCCTTGCCTATATCATGAGATAGCACAGAAAATGCAATTAGAGGCCTATTTCAAAACCACTGTCGGGTTTTAAACTGGGGAAATGATCTTGAAAAACTACCACCACCATTGGATTCCTTGTGAAATTCTAGGCAGGATAGACCTAAATTTTGTTTCAATCCATGGAGAAATGAGAAAGTTATGACCTTCACGTTTCTGAGCCAAAACTTGCCTTGCCTTGCCTTGGCCAGGCCTAGAAAACAAGGCAAGCCTTGTATATTTGTTGTTTTGTTTTAATCAACGGATGTATCACCACCCCAGTGGTAAGGCGCGCGCCCTATAACCTTGAGGTCGTGGGTTCAAACCCCACCCATGCCATTTCGTGTTTTCTCATATTTTTGCTATTTTTTCCAATATTTTCATGTTTTGTTAATTAATTGGAAAATTAATAACTCCTTCAATTTTAATTATTTTTGCTTGGTTCTTTTTGCAAAAAAATCACAAAAATATTGAAATATTTTATTCCACAAAAAAAGTTAAGTTTATATTATTTATTTAATATAATTAGTATTTTTGTGAATAAATTCCTTTTTAATTGTTTTTTTAACATTTAAAACTGAATATTTACTTTGAAAATCAAAACCAAATGAGTTTTAATTCATCTTGTGATTAAAACCTCATTTGTCAAACCTTAAACAAAAATCACAAGTAGTTTATTCAAACTTATTTGGTATTTTTATCATTTTTATTTGATTTTCTTTAAGTATTTACTTTTAAAGGAAAACAAATTAGGGTTTCTCTGATTTTCAACCCTCACTAATCATTTTCAAACTTTGGGCCTCTATTAGAGTGTAAGACCCAAACCTTTTTTTTGAAACCAAAATAATTTGTGCCTCAGATGTTGTATAAGAGCCATTGTGTTTTCAAAAAAAACCTCGGCGTAATCGTCGTTTTCAAACAAAAATCATTTGGGCCTACCCTCGTGTTATAAGCCCCATTCTTTTTCAAACAATTTTTGGGCCTCTATTAGAGTGTAAGACCCAACCCCTTTTGAAAACCAACCTTTTTGGGCCTCAGTCATTGTATAAGACCCACTGCGTTTTCAAAAATCTCGGCGCGGTCGACATCTTCAAACAAAATCTCTAAACCTCTCCTTGAGCTGTAAGCCCCACCACTTATATAAAAATAAACCTTTGGGCCTCTTGAGAGAGTGTAAAACCCATCCCTTTGTACAGAAAACCTTTTGGGCCTCAGTCACTTGTATAAGTCCCTCTGTACAAATACAAAACAACAGTGCAATCACTGATAAAACCTTGGGCCTCTCCTTGAGCTGTAAGCCCCAACAATCTTTTCAAAGCACTTTCTTCTTTGATTTATAATATAATTGTTATCAAAGCTTTCTTTGTTCAACAACTAACCAAACAACATGGAAGCTCTACAACCGAGTAAGTGTTTACCCGCTTTCTTTATCCGCTTTCATATATATATAATTGTATTGTGGGGCTGCTCACTGTAAGTCTTCTTTCACAAACTTTTATATACCTGTCAAATATCAACCGTGTAATACTAGTATAGTTATTTAGAGTTTTCCCCGGCAACTACGTCTAGCACTAGGTAAAGCCCCGTTGATCGCTCTTAAATACAGTCAAAACTAGATCCCCATAGGATTACCAGACACAGTTTTCCCTCCTCTTGGGGTTAAACAATATGGAGATGTGAAAGGCAGATTCTTTTTGAACCCTTTCTCGGACTTTCACCCTTAGAAGTTGTCAAAGAGACTCTACTCCCCAGAGATGATCTTTTCTCCGTGAATGGCATCTCTTGAATTTCTTCTAAATTCTCGGACTTTCCTGGCTTGATCTATTCTCGGTGAATAGCATGTCTTGAATTTCTCGGGGTTTGGGGACCCACAGACTTCTTAAAATCACCCTTAGAAATTATCAAAGGAGCTCTAACTCCCCAGAGATGATCTTTTCTCCGTGAATGACATCTCTTGAGCTTCTTCCAAATTCTCGGACTTTCCTGGCTTGATCTATTCTCTGTGAATGGCATGTCTTGAACTTCTCGAGGTTTGGGGACCCACAGGCTTCCTAAAAGCATCCCCGACTCCTCTTAGGCGTTGTACAAGGACCCTTTCAGCTTCTTAAAAGCTCTCATGCCTTCTCTTGGGCTTAGTACAAGGACCCAGAGACATCTACAGGTATAGGAATAGAACCTAGTCATTAATTTGCTAGAGCTGTCTTTCTGAGTCAAAGTATCAGACCAGTTAATAGGTTGACCTTCATCCCTTAACATACCAGCCTTCTCTTGGGCATTATACAAAGATCATTCACTTATCCGAGAATCGATTTCACAAAACACCCGTAGACTTGGACAGTCACAATACCCTTTGGATTTCCTATTTCCTTAAAGAACAGGAAATAACCCCGATCCTTTGATCAATCCCAAGGTACAACATTACCCATATAAGAACTGATTTTCTCTTTATCCGACATACTGGACCTGTCACTAAACTAAAACAGTCGCCAACGAATAGCCTCCTCTTAGGCTTGGTATAATGATCATTTCCTCAGGAAAGTTAGCCTCCTCTTGGGCTTTGTACAAATGATTCTCCCCAGTGGAGCTAACCTTTTAGCCTCCATCTCGGGCTTTGTACGAGATACTAAAACACTCTCTTGTTGAGTATAAAAGACTCTCTTGTTGAGTCAAACCCCTTTTAGCCTCCATCTCGGGCTTCGTACGAGATAAAAATCACTCTCTTGTTGAGTATAAAGGACTCTCTTGTTGAGTCAAACCCATTTTCAGCCTCAATCTCGGGCCTCGTACAAGATACAAAATTACTCTCTTGTTGAGTATAAAAGACTCTCTTGTTGAGTCAATCACCCTTTTAGCCTCCGTCTTGGGCTTCGTACAAGACACATACAAAAACTCTCTCTTGTTGAGTATAAAAGACTCTCTTGTTGAGTCAATCCCTTTTAGCCTCCATTTCGGGCTTCGTACAAGATACCAAAACACTCTCTTGTTGAGTTAACCCTTTTAGCCTCTCTCTCGGGCTTCGTACGAGACACGTAAAAGTACCCTCTTGTTGGGTCGATAGCCTCCTCTTAGGCTTCATATAAGAAAACCCCGGTTGAGTCAATAAACCTTTTAGCATCAAAGTTATGCCTTGTTCATAGCATACAAACATCAACAACTCCTTTTTAGAGATGACAAAATCTCTCTAATGTCAAAACCCTTTAGTTCACATCTTGGGCTTTGAACAAGATACAAATCACCTTCAGCTTCACATCTTGGGCTTTGAACAAGATACAAACCACTGTTTAGCTTCACGTCTTGGGCTTTGAGCAAGACACCAAAACAACCTTTTTCCTCCCATAGAATAGGAGGAACTACGATCGCTCTGATTTCCCTGTTTCATTAAACAGGAATACGTAGGCATAAGATTTGAAAATCTTAGCGAGCACACTAATAAAAAAACCCAAAATCTGATACCTTCATACATCAATCGAAAAGCATCAGTCCTAACATCCTACCAATAGTCTAGACCCTGTGTTCTCAACAACATAACCTATGAGAGACCCACAATCTTTGTAGCAGCTGTAAACCAACAGTTATCTATTTAAACTCAGTTTACAAGCAGGGTTAATTGGAGACATCTATTTCCCTTCCTTCATCAGCTTAAATAGGATAAAAAATAAATCGAGTTGTAGTACCCAAAAGCGATAGTGCTTCGCAATCACACATAAAACTCGCGCTACAAAAAAATGGTGACTCTGCTGGGGACTCTTTTGTCCTTATCGGATGTTCCCATCTCGTAGGCAGAGACCTTGAGTTCACATTCATATCACAGAAATGACAGCTCTGCTGGGGAGTCATTGTCTGTATAGGATCATAAGGCTAGAGGTCTAAGATGATTAAGACAAATATATATACTGCTTTTCCTAATTGATATCTGTGTTTATTTTTCTGCTAAAGGGGAATGTGTGTGATGCCTCATGTGGAAAGATTGAGTATACACCTAAGATAGGTGATGGCAATGCGGGTAATCTTACTGGGAGTGAATTCCAGTTAAGAGCCCCCGATCGACCATCAAAATCAGTGGAGACTCCCTTTGCAGATACATTGCCTATACGACTTCGGTTGTTGAAAGTAGTGTGGTCGATTGGGTTATCTGAGAAGCTGAGGTTTTTAGTAGACTTAAGCCATGTTGTAGTGCAGAAGCTATCGGAAATAGTTGTCACGCGATACTACCCTCATCTGAGATCACGCCATGATACATCAGCTCGCTGGCGATCCGCTTGCTGTTGTTATCCTAGAGGGGTCAATGATTTTGCGGAAAGGTACAAAAAATACCAGTATAAACCTTTGGGGGGGGTAGAGCCTTGACTTTATGACACCGACCCTTTGACCCCATGTTTTCTCTATGTTTTTGTGTGTTGCATTCATACATTCATCTAAAAAACATTAAAACAAAAAAAAATCTTCTCTTCTAGTCTCTGTTTTTGAAATTAAACTGAGATAATGATTGCAAATGTCAGAGAGAAAGGAGATTGCGCTAATGGATTTCGGTAGAAGGAAAACTTATAAGTACACCTTCAAGGTTCCAAAGTTAGAGGATTTGAGAGGTTTGGCGAGAATGATCACCAACCACGAGGCTTTCAGAGCCAAGTATGGAGGACTGCTGTCCCTATTAAGGGTCCATCTAATCGAGGGAATTCTGTCTACGCTAATCCAGTTCTACGATCCGGTCTATCACTGTTTCACATTCCCGGATTATCAGCTTGCACCAACGCTGGAGGAGTATTCTCACCTGACTGATCTACATATCACTGATCAGGCTCCTTTTTCTGGACTAGAAGAAATTCCAAAGGATCAGACTATTGCAAGAGCAATTTATTTAGACGAGTCAGAAGTCAGGACTCACATGACCACTAAGGGTGGCATCCAAGGTTTGCCAGCCCAGTTCTTAACAAAGAAAGCCCTGTACTTTTCCAGTATAGGGAACGTGGCCGCTTTCGAGAGCAACTTTGTTTTGCTCACCTACGGGTTATTTTTGTTTCCCAACATTGATAACTTCGTAGATATCAATGCCATTAAGATTTTCCTAATTGGAAACCCTGTACCGACCTTACTCGCAGATGCGTATCATTCGATACACTTAAAGAATTTATACAGCGGAGGAATGATCACATGTTGTGTACCCCTGCTATGCAAATGGTTCACTTCCCATTTGCCCAAGTCTGCTACATTTTGGGATCAAAAGAATACTTTACGTTGGTCGCAGAGAGTCATGTCGCTTACCAACTCTGACATCGATTGGTACAACCGAATCTACGACAGGATCAGAATCATTGACCGTTATGGAAATTTCCCAAATGTACCCCTTATAGGAACTAAGGGAGGAATCAACTATCATCCGGTGTTGGTTCGTCATCAATTTGGATACCCAATGAGGTATGTCCCACGAAGTGCTCATCTGGAAGGTCTTTTCTTCAAGGAAGGAGAAAATGACAGGGCACTAAAGACAGAAATAGTGCACGCTTGGAAACACGTTCATAGGAAAGGACAAGAGTCTCTAGGAAAACCAGACTGTGTCTCGATGGAGCCTTATCTCCATTGGGTACAAACTAGAGCTCTCAAGCTAAGGATGCCTTACCCTCGTCAAGAAGTTCTTCTATTAAGGGACTCTGCCCTTTATTTCATGTCTGAAACAGAAAAACTTCAAGTTACTCTCAGCAAAGTTCAACAGGAGAAGAGGTCTTGGAGGAACAAGTATCATATTCTTAATGTGGAATGCAAGAAAATACAGCAGCTGTTAAGAGAAAAAGATGCTCTGATTGAGATTTTAGAGCAACATGCTGTAGAGAATCAGGATGACCAAAGGAGTTTGCTCATGCCTTTCACTTGGCAAAGGAATGACAACCCGACAACGGCCTAAGAACCTCGGTCAAAAAAGAGGAAGGTACCAGAACCAGCACTTGAGGAGGTCTTTTACAGCATGTTATACAGCCTCCGTTTTCTCTAGAGACTGCTTCCTCCTATGTTGTGCTACTGCTTTGACAGAAGGGTCAATCGTGAGTTGATGGCAGGCGACAGCAGGATCTAAGCCGAGCATTTCTGCGGCACTCAAAGCGAACAAGTCTGCATTTTCTCGGAGGCAAGCTTTGAGTTATTTCCTCTCGATGTCGGGGAGGCCTGTAACACCCTTTTCTACCCCACAAATGTACGCGATAAAATACACAAATAATCATAGTAAAAATCACCTCATAAGGGTGCACATTTTCTAAATAAACTCAAAATAGAACATTTGCTCCGTAAACACTGGTTTTCCTCAAAATATTCAAAAGTCGTCAAAATTAGCAGCGGAACCACCATAACCACAATAATCCAAAACCAAAAGGTTTTAAAATAAAAACCATAATAATCAAATAACAACAAAATAACAGCTCAACATGGTTCGACTCAATGACCCAACCCGATGTTACACTATCAGAGCAAAACCCTCTACATCGACCAAAAGCAAAATAAACTCCAAAAGTCCTCGAAGGCATCCACAGCTAAGCCTGATCACCTGTACATTACCCACGTGGAGGCAACATTCAAACAGGCAGGGTGAGTAATCACAATTCATTATAATCAATATAAAAATAGGATATGCATAAAATAACATCATTATCATATACAACATCTTCGGGGCCATCACAAAGAAAACATCAAAATCACGATATCAAAAATCACATCAATGCCAAATAAATGCAATGCACAACAAGACTCATGCATGTGGTACCAAAACAACGTCATGGATAAACACTGGGCCATCACCCTCCAAAATGGAGCACATCATAATCACCTCAAGCCAACACTGGACCGAAGTCCTTACATCATCACTAGACCAAAGTCCTAACATCATCACTGGACCAAAGTCCTAACATCATCACTGGACCAAAGTCCTAACATCATCACTAAAATATGCTATGAATGCATGATACACAATGTCATTATCCTCATCGTCAATAAAATTCATTACGTGCATCATCATTCATCAAAACCTCATATTAATCCTATCGTCATTTATCCACCAAAACATCATGAAACATCATCTCATAATCATCAATATAATCATGGTAATTCATCAAAATAGTCATGTATCATCATCTCATAATCAACAACATACTCGTGGTAATTCATATCATCGCCTAATCATCAAACATCATGTATAAACATCTCATAATCATCAATATACTCATGGTAATTCATCAGAATAATCACAGCTCAAAACATCAAGACAACACAAGAATCATAAAAAAAATTCATTGTTCAACGCACAAAACATAGCACATACACGAAAAACCTGACTACTGCATCGAATAGTTGGAATTCTAGCATTGAAAGTAATTTTATCAAAAAGTGTTTGAAACCAGCTTTCCAACTACTCGAACGACGACTGAAAGGAACATACAGATTAAAAGTTATGAATTTCTGAAGTTTAGAAAAGTTCTGTCCGTAACAGCAGCAAACAGCACTGTCGTGTTCGCTACGAATCGCTACCGCTCGCTATGCGAACTCTCCTGGACAGCAAACCAGAAAAATGTGATTTCTGCAGTTTGGAGGCCTTCCGGACCTCCGAATTCGATTCCGTAAAAAGTCCCAGTTTCGTAGTTCAAAATCCTATGATTGTATAACATTTATAACAGCATACAACACCTGTTTAGAGATCCTAACATCATACATAGACCACAATTTAACCAATCAACTTATGCATTTTTCCTCTTATCAAAACTTCCGACACACAAAAACCCAAATCCCCAAATACCTTCATAACTCCCACAAACCCCTTTCCCTACGAGGTTAGAACAACATCAACAGAAAGATTAGCCTCAAAGGCCAACGTTTATCTATTCCAATTCAATAATTCATATTCATCATCAATACACAAAAATACCCCCAAATCATTAATTTACTCATAAACCCACAAAATCACATAAACCTCAAAATCCACTTTAAATACATCAAATCCCTATATTGAAAACAATGAAAGGTAATACTCCTCATACCTTATATTGTCGATCCCAAGCTTTCTTTCTTCAATTCGTGGAAACCTTCTCGAATCCTAGGCTTTTTCCTCTTTCCTCAGAGCTCTCCCCTTTTTCCTTCTTTCACGATCTAACAAAATGAATCCTACTCTCAAATTCTCTTTCTTGTTAAACCTAACCCTTGGGCTTTTAAAATGGGCTTTCCCAATAATACCCTCACTAACTCCTCCTTAAAAGTCCAATTTACCCTTAATCCTTCTAATATTATTTAAATAAATAATAATACAATATATTCCATATTATATACTATTATTTAAATAAATAACCAAAACTCCACACAAAAAATACCGACGTCAACACAAACCACCAAAATTCACTAAAATTCACGAATATTATATTTAAACAAATTAAATAAATATTCTTACAAATTTGGGGTGTTACAAGACTGGTCCCTATCTTTACTCCTCCCTGAGGATCGTCGCCGAGTAGGACGAGCTCGAAGTCACCATCCGATATCAGGCGCGTCAGATAGGAATTGTCGCTGGTTGAGGCAGATGAGTTACTCGGGCAAGCCTGGTCCTTCTTCTGGTCATCTTCGGAGAAGCGGCTGTCGAGGTCGATGGACTCGACGCGTGGCAGTGGCTTGGCTTCCTCTGAGCTGCTGGGAAAGGCTGGCTTGCTGGACGTCTTTGGCTTGGCAGCGATGGTGTTGAGTCCCTTGGCGGCCGCTTCGAAGCATCATCGCACAACTTCAATGTCCCCGTGTAGTGTGGCAACCATACCTTTCGAAGTGTAGTACTTCATTTTGAGATGAACGGTTGATGATACGGCTACCAGCTCGGTCAAAGTTGGTCGCCCGAATATGCATCGGTAGAGAGAAGGGCAGTTAATTACCAGGAACTGAACCTTAATAGATCTGGCTGTCTCTGCAGATCCAAAGGTCACGATCAACTCGACGTACCCCCAGGGTTTCATGACCGACCCGTTGAAACCCTGTAGGTCAGAACCCACGTAGGGAGTGAGGTGCGATTCGTCCAGCTGGAGGGTTGAGAACAGCTGTGAGTACATAATGTCGACCGAGCTGCCTTGGTCGACTAAGACCCTGCGAACATCAAAATTTACCATCTGGGCTCTAATGAGCAGTGGAATACTTGAGTTCGGGGCCCCTCCGAGGAGTTCTTACTGGTAGAAAGAGATAGGGACTGATCCCTTCTGGGCATTGTCGAGCGTTGTCCCCTTGTTGGAGCTCGTGCTAATCAGGTGCTCGAACTTTCTCTTCACGGAGCCCACGGTGACTTTGTTGAAGCCCCCTCTGGAGATGACCATCGCAGAGGGAAAAGTTTCCCATGGGCTATGGGCTGCAAAATACGCGGGAGCGCTGAGCTCATCTGGAACATAGAAATCCTCCGGTCGTGATATACTCATGGCGACTTGGAGGTTGGTTTCATCTGAGGAAGGCACTTCTTCCTTAACTTTTTTTGACTCCTGGGCATCTTGCCGGGGAGCATCCCTCTTCTTCGTAAACTGCTTCAGGTGGCCGTCCCTGATCAGTATTTCTATGGCATCATTTAAGTGGATGCAAACTTCAGTGGTGTGGCCGTGACTCTTGTGGAAACAACTGTATTTTGATTTATCGACGTTCGACTTGGCCGATACCTGCTTGGGGAATCGAACCCCCACTTGTTTAAACTCTGAGTTTGCATATTCGGAGAGAATCTTTTCCCTGGAGACAATTAGGGGAGTGTAATCGTGGAAACGGCCGGAGGGCCCCTTGTTGTCCCGGGATTCCCGGGGACGATCTTCGCGCCTCCTCTCTCCTCGACGGGATGTCGAGGGTTCATCGCCTTTGGAGGCCCGGGCACTTTCCTGATGGAGTGAGGCCCGGGCGGAGCTGGCCGTTTCCTTTTCCCCGCACTGAATATATGCCTGCGCCTTGAGGAGGAAGGCGTTCAGGCTCCTTAGAGGTGCAAGGCCAACAAATTTAGAAAATTCTAAATGAGGGCGAAGTCCTCGTTCGAACAGGAATGTCTTCATGTCGTCGATGGTGGGGACTTGCACAACTTATTTATTAAACCTCTCAATATATGCCCGGAGAGGCTCATCTTTCCTTGAATTATGGCCTCAAGGGAGGCTTCGGTCTTGGGATGGTGGCGTGATGCCGTAAAGTGCCTAGAAAACATCCTGCCTAGCTGCTTCCACGATGTGATGGACTCCTCGGTCAGTTGTTTGTACCATGCCATTGCCCCTTTCCGGAGCGTGGTAGGGAATATACGGCATTTGATGGCGTCCTGGACGTAGAGCTGTCAAAATGGGTAGCCCGACCCTAAACGGGCCGGCCTTGGCGGGCCTCGGGCTTTTCCGGGCCGGGCTCAAAAAGCCCATTTTGAATACGGGCTCCTTTTTTACTACCCAGGCCCAGCCCTATCTGGGCTGCGGGCTACCCAGCCCTAAACGGGCCCGGCCCTAAACGGGACCATTTTAAAAAAAAAATAAAAAAAATTCATTTTTAAGTAATATATAATGTAATAGAAATTAATACTCATTTTAATATATAATGTTATAGAAATTAATACTCATTTTAATGATCTTAATGTAATATATTCATTTTAGAATACTGTAATGTAATATAATGTAATAGAAATTAATGTTTGGTAGTCACTGAAGTGTGTGTGGACCGAACCAAAGAAGCACTAACACATTGTATCCAAATGTTTCTTGGGCCAAATTTATTTTTTAGGTTCAATTATATATATTTATTAATTTATATATGGGCCAAATAGTTAAATTAATTCTTTTAAAAAAAGTTGTCGGGCTGGCGGGCTACCCGTAGCCCATACGGGCCAGCCCATTTTTTTTCGGGCTTTTTCGGGCCGGGCTCAAAAAGGCCCGGAATAATATGGGCTCCAAAAATAAGGCCCAAGCCCTAAATTTTTTCGGGCTCGGCGGGCCGGCCCATGGGCTTCGGCCCATTTTGACGGCTATACCTGGACGCCACGGTAGTCTAGCAGCGCATTGACGTTTTCGATGTTCTCATCTGGGTCAGTTGTTCCGTCGTAAGTGCCCAAAGATGGTGGTTTCTCCAAGCCTTTGGGGAGGCATGTAGCCAGGATCTCCTGAGACAATGGGCCGTGGGGCTCATCGTCGCTGCTTGAACTGGCCCAGGAAGAGGAGAGGATGCTTTGCTCGGGGACGTGGCGGTGACTTCTACGGGGTGATGGTGTTTATGCCCGACCCTTTGATCTGATCGGGGGTGAACGTTGATCTCTTCGGGTTCTCTTGTTGCTCGTGGAATATTGGTTTCGCGGGGAAATCTGATCAGGCTTTCGAACAACATGAGACTCTGGTTCCTGGCGCACCCGACAATCAGCTTCCTGCCGGGGATGTGGACTTTTGGATCGTCATCGGTCTTTCTTCAGCTGAGGGGACCTTGAACGGGCAGACTCTTCCAACACCCCAATCCTCATGTTTCGTTGGAGGATCAAGAGGTTGGTCTTGTTGATTGCTTCAAGGAGGGCCACCATGGCCGAGTTGGTGTTGGGTGGAGCTGAAATGGGCTGGAGGGCTAGCGCGGGCTGGTCGTCAACACGGTTAGTACGAGTGGGGGAGGGAGACACAATAGCTGCGTCTCTCAGACGACGGACGTCTCCTCCGAGGAAGGATGTAGATCCATCAACATCAGTTTTGTTGACGGGGATAAAAGAAGGATTGCGAGCATCTTGGACGTGATCTTGGCAAGTCATGATCGTAATCTTGGACAGAGAATTTGTTTTGGTCTTTGAATATAAGGTTGGTGTTAAGATGGGGATAACAAGTTTCCTATAGACGGCGCCACTGATCGTGAAGGCTGATCAGATTCTGAAATGTGCCAAGAGGAACGTCGGTGATGCTGGGTGCGTGAGATGAGGAAGAGGGTGTACCTGCAAGGCACTCCGATGCTAAAGTAAGAATCGGGAGAGAGAAAGGCAAGTACAAAAGTATGAGTTTCTTAGGATGATTTTGAATACCTGACCTCTCGAATGAGAGGGTTTTTATAATGCCTCCAGCGCGTGGCCAATGGTCCCTATTTTCAGGGTGGAATAATTGTTTCCTAAAGAATAAGTAACTGCCAAAAACTAGTCGTTATGACGGGCAAAGATGCCCAAAACTAGCCGTTGCCACGGGCAAAGGCGTAGTTCCGGGCACATGCGTCATGACTGTTCTTGGATGATGAAGCCGTGCATAACGAGCAGGAATGTCGGGGAGAAGCAAATGACCTTGAGATTCATCTGTCCATATGTGCCCGGTAGAGGGGCAGAAAGGTAAATGCTGCCTCGCACCAGCTGGACTTAGGCAATTGGGTCGTTCTGGAAGCAGAAGTGGATTGAGATATGCCTAGCCTGTTGGTGTAAGCCCTAGAGGCCAATATTTTTGGTACTTGTATCAAATTATTTATTAATAATAAAAGGCATTTCTTTATTATGTTTGTTTTTCCAAAATGATAAAGTCCCTAGAATAGCTAGTTCGTTTAATGAAACATTAAGTATGACTTAATCATGAGATTCCATTAAACATAAGGACACTATTCTTAAAGCATCCATAGTCGAGCTTTAATGTGAAATGGGATAGCCTTAAAGCATTAAGACTATTATGTAGATAGACTGATGATCACATCTCATAGATCATGGATAAGGAGTTATCAAGTCTTGACATAGGTATGAATATTAGGAGTAATATTTATACTGGATTGACCCACTATGAGAGTACTACATAAAATGTTATGCAAAGTGTCATAAGTTACTCTCATGGTGATAGTGGTGTATACCACCCTTCGACCTGAAACTACTATGTACCCTAGATGTAGAGTCAAGTACTTTATTGCTGATCAAACATTGTCCGTAACTGGATGATCATAAAGATAGTTGATGGGTACTTCACAAAGCATGCTGAGGGACATGAGTAGCCTAGATGGAATTTGCCCATCCTGCATAACAGGATAAATGTCTAAGGGCCCAATATTGAACTGGACAAGGATGACACGGTATATGCCTTGTGTTCAATATAACATAGGGGCAAAAGGGTAATTGTACACACAAGTACTATCACAAAAGGTTTTGTCAGATCACATGACAATTTTGTGACTTGGGTAGCAGTGATGTGTTGCTAGATACCGCTCACTATTTATTATGTTAAATACATGATTTAATATAATTGCCAACGTCGCGAAATCCTACAGGGTCACACACATAAGGACAGTTGGAGAAGAGATAGAGTAAATAAGGAACACCGTAAGGTACGGTGCACTTGAATGGAATACGGAATATGGTAAGGTACCATGTAATATAATAATAGTTATTATTAATTTTATAATAGTTATAAAATATAATCATAATAAAATTATATTTATTATAATAATAGTTATTATAATAATATATTAATATTATTATTGAGTTGGGCTTTTTAGCTTGTAGCCCACACAAGTAGTTCTATAAATAGAACCCTTGTGCAGAAGCTCAAAGGTGGTTGTTGTAGAAACCCTGGCCGTATTCTATTTTTCCTCTCCCTCAGTCAAAACCTTCAATTGTAATCAGCTAGCACTGTGACTGAAGGAAGTTGTTCCTGTGGACTAAGTAGAGGCGTTGTTCATCGTACGACGCTCGTGATCATCCATAGATTTGGAATCAAAGGTTTCATCGCCACAAGAGGTAACCCTTTTATCACAGATCATGATCTTTCATAAGGATCTCTAAAGGGAAATTTTTGTTTTCCGCTGCGTTTAGATCGCAAATTTCCCTTCAGTGGTATCAGAGCCACTTACACAACCATGAGTCTGGTGATTATTTATTTTCTGTCATTTTTGTTTTAATTGGATTAAAACACATAAAAATTAAATCAAATCCAGATATTGAATTTTTTGGCATCAAATTGTGTACGGTTTGGATGATTGATATTGACTATGCTTCGGAATCCGACAATAGTATGGTGAAGCAGCGATATGTCAATCGTCCATAAGTTACACATATATGATCGATCTAATTCATATGTGATATGATTAACTTTGATGCAAAGACGGTATATTGGATATACTATTTTATTTCGTTAGTTCAAATCATGTAATGAATATCATTCTATTGAGCGATCTGCGGTTATCTGCTTCGGAATCCGACTTTAGTATGGTGAAGCGATAGCATACGGATCAATCATACTGAATTATTGATCATGGTGTTTTGATGGTATGAAATTGTTGCATCAAGGTTTATGACGGTACAAGGGTTGCGCCGTCAAAGAGGTCTACAATCAAAATTCAAGCGTTCTGTTAGCTTGACGGTCTCCATAGTTTCAGGTGTGATGGTCACCATAGCTTTGTGACGGTCGTCATGGGCTGATGTGTGACGGTCGCCATGGAAACTGTGACGGTCGTCACAGGCAGTATGACGGCGCAAATGTTGCGTCAATGCAGTCTGCGCTTTAGGTCATGCATTCGCCGAAAATTTAATTTGATTTATTTAATAAACAGGATTTAAATTAATAATAATAAAATTATTTATTATTTTTCTTATGGTGATCAGTTATGGCCTTAGTTTATTTTTCTTTGTTTTGGATTTTATAAATACGACCTGCGTGTCGTGCCTCTCTCTTATTCTCATCATGTAACTTCTTTTCTCATCTCACTCCCTCGTATGTAAAACGAGTTTCCTTTATGTAATGTATTATTATGAAGAAAGAGAAGACTACAAAACAAAGAAGGACAACCTTGGAGATCTTGCTTGGAGAAGTGAAGATCGTTATTAGGTTTAGCTTAAGTTCTCTCATTGGCTTGGGAGAACAATTGCGCTAGGGGCCATAACTGTTTCATTTGTATGTATGTATGTTGATATATATTGTATGTATGTTGATGCATGTGTGAGGAACGATTTATATGATAAATAAGCCGGTAAGATCAAACTAATTAAAAATCCCTCAAAACTAAATATTAAGTTTTTACTTTCCAAGTTTTAGAACTCATCAAGACTAGTATCGAATATTGTAGGTTTCGCCTAACGCGAGGTGCATGTTCCATATTAGTAAGGTGCGATGGGATAATTGTAATATCCAATTTCTAAAATAATGGGTCAAACTTAACTAAACAAAATATAATAAGATTATATGCGTTTAGAAGCAAGAGTTGGGAATAGTCCATATGATGGATTGGAATAAGGAGTTATTCACCCAACTGAAATATTCGAGAATTGTATTGGATACAATTGAAAGGAGTTCCTACCTAAATAGCTAAGTTTTGTGTAATCAGCCTAACGTTGACTTAAAACAAAGTGAAATATGGATCTCGATCCACTAGAAAATCTTCCAACGGGATTTTCTGAATTAAATGATGAGGGTCATTTGGTTTGAGTAAAATAGTGGGAGCATATTTAATTAAAGGCCTAATTGAATATGTTATGATACCTATATTTTCCCATTCCATTTTGTAGATTACCATGACAACAAACACATCTAATAACATTTTGCGAACAATCCTGGATAAGGAAAGATTGTCTGGGACAAATTTTCTGGATTGGCACCGAAATCTGAGGATTGTCCTCAAACATGACAGAAAGCAGTATGTCTTAGAGACACCTGTTCCTGATGAGGAACCTCCTAGTTCTGCTCCTAAGGCTGAAAGAGATGCTTATAAGAAGCATGTCGATGATGCCAATGAAACTGCTTGCCTCATGATGGCTACCATGAATTCTGAATTGCAAAAGCAACATGAAAACATGGCAGCATTCGATATGATCGAACATCTAAAAATGCTCTATCAAGAGCAGGCAAGGCATGAAAGGTTTGAAGTTTCAAAAGCCCTTTTCAAGCCAAGCTTTCTGAGGGAACCCCAGTAGGTCCCCATGTACTCAAAATGATTGGGTATGTGGAGGATCTTGAAAGATTGGGATTTGCCCTAAAAAAGAAGCTTGCGACTGATTTGATCCTGCAACCGTTGTCGGAAAGTTTCGGTCAATTTGTCCTTAATTTCAACATGAATGACATGGATAAAACTCTTCCTGAATTGCTAAGCATGTTAAGAACTGTTGAGCAAAACCTGAAGACAAAAGGGAAATCCATTCTGATGGTCAGTAATGGAAAGAAACAGAACAAAAGGCCCAACAAGCAGGTTGGTAAATGGAAAGGCAAGGAAGTTGCCAAACCCAAACATACTACCCTTGCTTTGAAGCCTAGTGGAGGTATAACAAAGGAGGGCACTTGCTTCTATTGCGGTAAGACCGGACATTGGAAGAGAAACTGCCCAAAGTACCTGGAAGATAAGAAGAATTGAGTGGTGACTTCGACTTCAGGTATTTTTGTTATGGAAATAAATTTATCTACTTCTGCATCATGAGTATTAGATACTGGATGTGGTTCTCACATTTGTACCAATGTACAGGGACTAAAAAGGAGTAGAGATTTGGCAAAAGGTGAAGTCGACCTATGAGTTGGAAATAGAGCAAAGGTTGCTGCTTTAGCCGTAGGAACTTATGTTTTGACTTTACCTAGTGGTTTAATAATTCAGTTAGAGAACTGTTATTATGTACCTGCAATTAGCAGGAATATTATTTCCGTTTCTTGTTTGGACAAGTTTGGTTTTTCATTTATAATAAAGAACAATTGTTGCTCTATTTATTTGAATGATGTATTCTATGCTACTGCACAAATGAACAATGGATTATATGTCCTTGATCTTGAAATGCCAATTTATAACATTAATACTAAAATAATGAAACCTAACGAGTTAAATCCAAGTTACCTTTGGCATTGTCGCTTAGGCCATATAAATGAGAAACGCATCTCCAAACTCCATAAAGATGGACTATTGGACTCTTTTGATTACGAATCATATAATACATGCATATCTTGTTTAATTAGAAAGATGACAAAGTCCCCATTCACAGGAAAAGGTGAAAGGGCTAATGATCTTTTGGCCCTCATACACACTGACGTATATGGACCACTGAACATACCAGCCAGAGGAGGTTTTCAATACTTCATCACATTTACCGATGATTTCAGTAGATATGGTTATGTCTATTTAATGAAACACAAATCTGAATCCTTTGAAAAGTTCAAGGAATTTAAGAATGAAGTACAAAACCAACTAGGTAAGAATATTAAAACTCTTCGATCAGATCGAGGCGGTGAATATTTATGTAAGACCCGTATATTTTAGTCTGTGCTATTTTGTGATGTTTTATCAATTCATCGGTGTTTCTACGAAACTTTGGGGTAGCAAACTATTTATACTCGATATTTTTAGGGGTTCCGGTGGTGGATCAGTTTGACCCATATGTTTTCTTTTGAGAAATCGATCAGACTTTTAAATTGGCGAGGATTATAATTGATTCCAGATATTTTTATGGTATCGGAAATTCTGAAAATGTGACTCTGTTGATGTTTTGAGAAAACGAGAAAAATATAGCCGTTGTTTTAATTTCCACGGACTCCGAGTGTTGTCGAAAATTTTACATAGGAGTTTATTTATCGCCGGAAAATGAAAATTTAATCCCATTTTATTTTTCTAAGCGGCGTAGAAAATTTATTTGTTCGGAATAATTATTTTGTCGAAAATAATGTTGTATTTTATTTTAAAGATGACGGTAGAATTTTTCTGTTTTCGAAAAAATTATTCGGGAGTGTTTTACGACTCGTCTGTGAGCGAACGAGGAGACCGAACGAACTAACGGGTAGTAAGAATAGTAAGGCGGCATAAATTGTATATCATGATATTTTGTCTTTGTGTTTAGTAATCACGTGTGAGAGAGAGGGAAGGAGTAAATCTTGGTCATTGAAATTAATGGCTAGGATTTCATTTGAAACGTTATATAAATGTTATGTTGGTTTAGTTTTTCCATTTTACTGAGTTGCTATTTCTCTTGCAAGAAGAAAAAACATGGTGAGTTTTTATGTTGTTTTGTTATTTATTTAAATTTTTAGTTAGTTATTTATTTATTATAGTATTAAATTATGTGGTTAGTATGGGTAAATTATATACCGATAGAATATCTCCTATTTACAGTTTTGAGTTAGAAATTATTATTATCGGTTACGGAAAATATTTTTCTATCCGATTATCGGATTATTTTTTTAGAGAAAAATATTGGTACCGATTTAATTTATCTGTGGGTATATTATTTGGATTATTATTATGTGTTACTATTCATTTATTTAAATTGGTTTAGAAAAAAATAATAATAAGAGAGTGGGTGGTGGGACCCACCCCTTTTATTTGGGTTTTGTGTGACGTTAGTCACTTGTGGTGTTACGGGCGTTTTGCACATTTTCTGTGCTAGGCGGCCCGCTGTTTTTACTTCCGGTCTCTTAATTTTTATTCCGTTTGATATTTTTTATCCGGGTTTTTTTTTAACTGAAATAATATTTATTTATCTTTATTTATATATTTTTAGATAATTATTTTATTTTTTCGGAATTTTTCGGATACGTTCGGAATAGTATTTTAAAGTACGATCGGTGCCGATTTTTGGTACCGTTGAAAAACTGTTAACTAGTTTTGTGTCGAAATATTTTTAGATCCAAAATAATTTATTGTGATTGGAAAACTATTATTTATTCTAAATTTTAATTTAGAATATTATTGAAATTGAAATATTTTGTAGTATTTTATTTGTTTAATTAATTTTATTTATGGTATGATTAAAGTATTTTGATACAAGGAGATCATTAAATTTTATATTGGTGAAATAAATATTTTGGTTATTTATTTGGTATTTATGGGGTATTAGGTGGTTTTATTTTGGGGTTAAAATCTTATTTTGGGTGATTTATATATTTCGTTTCCGCTGAATTTATTCATAGTGCGAGAAAAATAATTTGACGCAATTGTTGGTTCAAATAAAAGAATTTAAATTAGTTTGTGGAAAATTTTCCTTGAGTTTGATATTTATTCTTTTAAGAGAAAAAACTAATTTCTTTATTATTTGAAAAGATTTATTTTATAAAGCGATTCGGTTAGAAACCAGTGTCGTAACCCAAAACCTGATTGAGTAGGTTGGCAACCAAGACCCAGCCTTGTTGTAGGATATATTCGAGTGGTTTTAACATAAGTCCTTTGTGTATTATAAAGGTTTACAATGATCCACCATAACCACAATAATCCAAAACCAAAAGGTTTTAAAATAAAAACCATAATAATCAAATAACAACAAAATAACAGCTCAACATGGTTCGACTCAATGACCCAACCCGATGTTACACTATCAGAGCAAAACCCTCTACATCGACCAAAAGCAAAATAAACTCCAAAAGTCCTCGAAGGCATCCACAGCTAAGCCTGATCACCTGTACATTACCCACGTGGAGGCAACATTCAAACAGGCAGGGTGAGTAATCACAATTCATTATAATCAATATAAAAATAGGATATGCATAAAATAACATCATTATCATATACAACATCTTCGGGGCCATCACAAAGAAAACATCAAAATCACGATATCAAAAATCACATCAATGCCAAATAAATGCAATGCACAACAAGACTCATGCATGTGGTACCAAAACAACGTCATGGATAAACACTGGGCCATCACCCTCCAAAATGGAGCACATCATAATCACCTCAAGCCAACACTGGACCGAAGTCCTTACATCATCACTAGACCAAAGTCCTAACATCATCACTGGACCAAAGTCCTAACATCATCACTGGACCAAAGTCCTAACATCATCACTAAAATATGCTATGAATGCATGATACACAATGTCATTATCCTCATCGTCAATAAAATTCATTACGTGCATCATCATTCATCAAAACCTCATATTAATCCTATCGTCATTTATCCACCAAAACATCATGAAACATCATCTCATAATCATCAATATAATCATGGTAATTCATCAAAATAGTCATGTATCATCATCTCATAATCAACAACATACTCGTGGTAATTCATATCATCGCCTAATCATCAAACATCATGTATAAACATCTCATAATCATCAATATACTCATGGTAATTCATCAGAATAATCACAGCTCAAAACATCAAGACAACACAAGAATCATAAAAAAAATTCATTGTTCAACGCACAAAACATAGCACATACACGAAAAACCTGACTACTGCATCGAATAGTTGGAATTCTAGCATTGAAAGTAATTTTATCAAAAAGTGTTTGAAACCAGCTTTCCAACTACTCGAACGACGACTGAAAGGAACATACAGATTAAAAGTTATGAATTTCTGAAGTTTAGAAAAGTTCTGTCCGTAACAGCAGCAAACAGCACTGTCGTGTTCGCTACGAATCGCTACCGCTCGCTATGCGAACTCTCCTGGACAGCAAACCAGAAAAATGTGATTTCTGCAGTTTGGAGGCCTTCCGGACCTCCGAATTCGATTCCGTAAAAAGTCCCAGTTTCGTAGTTCAAAATCCTATGATTGTATAACATTTATAACAGCATACAACACCTGTTTAGAGATCCTAACATCATACATAGACCACAATTTAACCAATCAACTTATGCATTTTTCCTCTTATCAAAACTTCCGACACACAAAAACCCAAATCCCCAAATACCTTCATAACTCCCACAAACCCCTTTCCCTACGAGGTTAGAACAACATCAACAGAAAGATTAGCCTCAAAGGCCAACGTTTATCTATTCCAATTCAATAATTCATATTCATCATCAATACACAAAAATACCCCCAAATCATTAATTTACTCATAAACCCACAAAATCACATAAACCTCAAAATCCACTTTAAATACATCAAATCCCTATATTGAAAACAATGAAAGGTAATACTCCTCATACCTTATATTGTCGATCCCAAGCTTTCTTTCTTCAATTCGTGGAAACCTTCTCGAATCCTAGGCTTTTTCCTCTTTCCTCAGAGCTCTCCCCTTTTTCCTTCTTTCACGATCTAACAAAATGAATCCTACTCTCAAATTCTCTTTCTTGTTAAACCTAACCCTTGGGCTTTTAAAATGGGCTTTCCCAATAATACCCTCACTAACTCCTCCTTAAAAGTCCAATTTACCCTTAATCCTTCTAATATTATTTAAATAAATAATAATACAATATATTCCATATTATATACTATTATTTAAATAAATAACCAAAACTCCACACAAAAAATACCGACGTCAACACAAACCACCAAAATTCACTAAAATTCACGAATATTATATTTAAACAAATTAAATAAATATTCTTACAAATTTGGGGTGTTACAAGACTGGTCCCTATCTTTACTCCTCCCTGAGGATCGTCGCCGAGTAGGACGAGCTCGAAGTCACCATCCGATATCAGGCGCGTCAGATAGGAATTGTCGCTGGTTGAGGCAGATGAGTTACTCGGGCAAGCCTGGTCCTTCTTCTGGTCATCTTCGGAGAAGCGGCTGTCGAGGTCGATGGACTCGACGCGTGGCAGTGGCTTGGCTTCCTCTGAGCTGCTGGGAAAGGCTGGCTTGCTGGACGTCTTTGGCTTGGCAGCGATGGTGTTGAGTCCCTTGGCGGCCGCTTCGAAGCATCATCGCACAACTTCAATGTCCCCGTGTAGTGTGGCAACCATACCTTTCGAAGTGTAGTACTTCATTTTGAGATGAACGGTTGATGATACGGCTACCAGCTCGGTCAAAGTTGGTCGCCCGAATATGCATCGGTAGAGAGAAGGGCAGTTAATTACCAGGAACTGAACCTTAATAGATCTGGCTGTCTCTGCAGATCCAAAGGTCACGATCAACTCGACGTACCCCCAGGGTTTCATGACCGACCCGTTGAAACCCTGTAGGTCAGAACCCACGTAGGGAGTGAGGTGCGATTCGTCCAGCTGGAGGGTTGAGAACAGCTGTGAGTACATAATGTCGACCGAGCTGCCTTGGTCGACTAAGACCCTGCGAACATCAAAATTTACCATCTGGGCTCTAATGAGCAGTGGAATACTTGAGTTCGGGGCCCCTCCGAGGAGTTCTTACTGGTAGAAAGAGATAGGGACTGATCCCTTCTGGGCATTGTCGAGCGTTGTCCCCTTGTTGGAGCTCGTGCTAATCAGGTGCTCGAACTTTCTCTTCACGGAGCCCACGGTGACTTTGTTGAAGCCCCCTCTGGAGATGACCATCGCAGAGGGAAAAGTTTCCCATGGGCTATGGGCTGCAAAATACGCGGGAGCGCTGAGCTCATCTGGAACATAGAAATCCTCCGGTCGTGATATACTCATGGCGACTTGGAGGTTGGTTTCATCTGAGGAAGGCACTTCTTCCTTAACTTTTTTTGACTCCTGGGCATCTTGCCGGGGAGCATCCCTCTTCTTCGTAAACTGCTTCAGGTGGCCGTCCCTGATCAGTATTTCTATGGCATCATTTAAGTGGATGCAAACTTCAGTGGTGTGGCCGTGACTCTTGTGGAAACAACTGTATTTTGATTTATCGACGTTCGACTTGGCCGATACCTGCTTGGGGAATCGAACCCCCACTTGTTTAAACTCTGAGTTTGCATATTCGGAGAGAATCTTTTCCCTGGAGACAATTAGGGGAGTGTAATCGTGGAAACGGCCGGAGGGCCCCTTGTTGTCCCGGGATTCCCGGGGACGATCTTCGCGCCTCCTCTCTCCTCGACGGGATGTCGAGGGTTCATCGCCTTTGGAGGCCCGGGCACTTTCCTGATGGAGTGAGGCCCGGGCGGAGCTGGCCGTTTCCTTTTCCCCGCACTGAATATATGCCTGCGCCTTGAGGAGGAAGGCGTTCAGGCTCCTTAGAGGTGCAAGGCCAACAAATTTAGAAAATTTTGAATGAGGGCGAAGTCCTCGTTCGAACAGGAATGTCTTCATGTCGTCGATGGTGGGGACTTGCACAACTTATTTATTAAACCTCTCAATATATGCCCGGAGAGGCTCATCTTTCCTTGAATTATGGCCTCAAGGGAGGCTTCGGTCTTGGGATGGTGGCGTGATGCCGTAAAGTGCCTAGAAAACATCCTGCCTAGCTGCTTCCACGATGTGATGGACTCCTCGGTCAGTTGTTTGTACCATGCCATTGCCCCTTTCCGGAGCGTGGTAGGGAATATACGGCATTTGATGGCGTCCTGGACGTAGAGCTGTCAAAATGGGTAGCCCGACCCTAAACGGGTCGGCCTTGGCGGGCCTCGGGCTTTTCCGGGCCGGGCTCAAAAAGCCCATTTTGAATACGGGCTCCTTTTTTACTACCCAGGCCCAGCCCTATCTGGGCTGCGGGCTACCCAGCCCTAAACGGGCCCGGCCCTAAACGGGACCATTTTAAAAAAAAAATAAAAAAAATTCATTTTTAAGTAATATATAATGTAATAGAAATTAATACTCATTTTAATATATAATGTTATAGAAATTAATACTCATTTTAATGATCTTAATGTAATATATTCATTTTAGAATACTGTAATGTAATATAATGTAATAGAAATTAATGTTTGGTAGTCACTGAAGTGTGTGTGGACCGAACCAAAGAAGCACTAACACATTGTATCCAAATGTTTCTTGGGCCAAATTTATTTTTTAGGTTCAATTATATATATGTATTAATTTATATATGGGCCAAATAGTTAAATTAATTCTTTTAAAAAAAGTTGTCGGGCTGGCGGGCTACCCGTAGCCCATACGGGCCAGCCCATTTTTTTTCGGGCTTTTTCGGGCCGGGCTCAAAAAGGCCCGGAATAATATGGGCTCCAAAAATAAGGCCCAAGCCCTAAATTTTTTCGGGCTCGGCGGGCCGGCCCATGGGCTTCGGCCCATTTTGACGGCTATACCTGGACGCCACGGTAGTCTAGCAGTGCATTGACGTTTTCGATGTTCTCATCTGGGTCAGTTGTTCCGTCGTAAGTGCCCAAAGATGGTGGTTTCTCCAAGCCTTTGGGGAGGCATGTAGCCAGGATCTCCTGAGACAATGGGCCGTGGGGCTCATCGTCGCTGCTTGAACTGGCCCAGGAAGAGGAGAGGATGCTTTGCTCGGGGACGTGGCGGTGACTTCTACGGGGTGATGGTGTTTATGCCCGACCCTTTGATCTGATCGGGGGTGAACGTTGATCTCTTCGGGTTCTCTTGTTGCTCGTGGAATATTGGTTTCGCGGGGAAATCTGATCAGGCTTTCGAACAACATGAGACTCTGGTTCCTGGCGCACCCGACAATCAGCTTCCTGCCGGGGATGTGGACTTTTGGATCGTCATCGGTCTTTCTTCAGCTGAGGGGACCTTGAACGGGCAGACTCTTCCAACACCCCAATCCTCATGTTTCGTTGGAGGATCAAGAGGTTGGTCTTGTTGATTGCTTCAAGGAGGGCCACCATGGCCGAGTTGGTGTTGGGTGGAGCTGAAATGGGCTGGAGGGCTAGCGCGGGCTGGTCGTCAACACGGTTAGTACGAGTGGGGGAGGGAGACACAATAGCTGCGTCTCTCAGACGACGGACGTCTCCTCCGAGGAAGGATGTAGATCCATCAACATCAGTTTTGTTGACGGGGATAAAAGAAGGATTGCGAGCATCTTGGACGTGATCTTGGCAAGCCATGATCGTAATCTTGGACAGAGAATTTGTTTTGGTCTTTGAATATAAGGTTGGTGTTAAGATGGGGATAACAAGTTTCCTATAGACGGCGCCACTGATCGTGAAGGCTGATCAGATTCTGAAATGTGCCAAGAGGAACGTCGGTGATGCTGGGTTCGTGAGATGAGGAGGAGGGTGTACCTGCAAGGCACTCCGATGCTAAAGTAAGAATCGGGAGAGAGAAAGGCAAGTACAAAAGTATGAGTTTCTTAGGATGATTTTGAATACCTGACCTCTCGAATGAGAGGGTTTTTATAATGCCTCCAGCGCGTGGCCAATGGTCCCTATTTTCAGGGTGGAATAATTGTTTCCTAAAGAATAAGTAACTGCCAAAAACTAGTCGTTATGACGGGCAAAGATGCCCAAAACTAGCCGTTGCCACGGGCAAAGGCGTAGTTCCGGGCACATGCGTCATGACTGTTCTTGGATGATGAAGCCGTGCATAACGAGCAGGAATGTCGGGGAGAAGCAAATGACCTTGAGATTCATCTGTCCATATGTGCCCGGTAGAGGGGCAGAAAGGTAAATGCTGCCTCGCACCAGCTGGACTTAGGCAATTGGGTCGTTCTGGAAGCAGAAGTGGATTGAGATATGCCTAGCCTGTTGGTGTAAGCCCTAGAGGCCAATATTTTTGGTACTTGTATCAAATTATTTATTAATAATAAAAGGCATTTCTTTATTATGTTTGTTTTTCCAAAATGATAAAGTCCCTAGAATAGCTAGTTCGTTTAATGAAACATTAAGTATGACTTAATCATGAGATTCCATTAAACATAAGGACACTATTCTTAAAGCATCCATAGTCGAGCTTTAATGTGAAATGGGATAGCCTTAAAGCATTAAGACTATTATGTAGATAGACTGATGATCACATCTCATAGATCATGGATAAGGAGTTATCAAGTCTTGACATAGGTATGAATATTAGGAGTAATATTTATACTGGATTGACCCACTATGAGAGTACTACATAAAATGTTATGCAAAGTGTCATAAGTTACTCTCATGGTGATAGTGGTGTATACCACCCTTCGACCTGAAACTACTATGTACCCTAGATGTAGAGTCAAGTACTTTATTGCTGATCAAACATTGTCCGTAACTGGATGATCATAAAGATAGTTGATGGGTACTTCACAAAGCATGCTGAGGGACATGAGTAGCCTAGATGGAATTTGCCCATCCTGCATAACAGGATAAATGTCTAAGGGCCCAATATTGAACTGGACAAGGATGACACGGTATATGCCTTGTGTTCAATATAACATAGGGGCAAAAGGGTAATTGTACACACAAGTACTATCACAAAAGGTTTTGTCAGATCACATGACAATTTTGTGACTTGGGTAGCAGTGATGTGTTGCTAGATACCGCTCACTATTTATTATGTTAAATACATGATTTAATATAATTGCCAACGTCGCGAAATCCTACAGGGTCACACACATAAGGACAGTTGGAGAAGAGATAGAGTAAATAAGGAACACCGTAAGGTACGGTGCACTTGAATGGAATACGGAATATGGTAAGGTACCATGTAATATAATAATAGTTATTATTAATTTTATAATAGTTATAAAATATAATCATAATAAAATTATATTTATTATAATAATAGTTATTATAATAATATATTAATATTATTATTGAGTTGGGCTTTTTAGCTTGTAGCCCACACAAGTAGTTCTATAAATAGAACCCTTGTGCAGAAGCTCAAAGGTGGTTGTTGTAGAAACCCTGGCCGTATTCTATTTTTCCTCTCCCTCAGTCAAAACCTTCAATTGTAATCAGCTAGCACTGTGACTGAAGGAAGTTGTTCCTGTGGACTAAGTAGAGGCGTTGTTCATCGTACGACGCTCGTGATCATCCATAGATTTGGAATCAAAGGTTTCATCGCCACAAGAGGTAACCCTTTTATCACAGATCATGATCTTTCATAAGGATCTCTAAAGGGAAATTTTTGTTTTCCGCTGCGTTTAGATCGCAAATTTCCCTTCAGTGGTATCAGAGCCACTTACACAACCATGAGTCTGGTGATTATTTATTTTCTGTCATTTTTGTTTTAATTGGATTAAAACACATAAAAATTAAATCAAATCCAGATATTGAATTTTTTGGCATCAAATTGTGTACGGTTTGGATGATTGATATTGACTATGCTTCGGAATCCGACAATAGTATGGTGAAGCAGCGATATGTCAATCGTCCATAAGTTACACATATATGATCGATCTAATTCATATGTGATATGATTAACTTTGATGCAAAGACGGTATATTGGATATACTATTTTATTTCGTTAGTTCAAATCATGTAATGAATATCATTCTATTGAGCGATCTGCGGTTATCTGCTTCGGAATCCGACTTTAGTATGGTGAAGCGATAGCATACGGATCAATCATACTGAATTATTGATCATGGTGTTTTGATGGTATGAAATTGTTGCATCAAGGTTTATGACGGTACAAGGGTTGCGCCGTCAAAGAGGTCTACAATCAAAATTCAAGCGTTCTGTTAGCTTGACGGTCTCCATAGTTTCAGGTGTGATGGTCACCATAGCTTTGTGACGGTCGTCATGGGCTGATGTGTGACGGTCGCCATGGAAACTGTGACGGTCGTCACAGGCAGTATGACGGCGCAAATGTTGCGTCAATGCAGTCTGCGCTTTAGGTCATGCATTCGCCGAAAATTTAATTTGATTTATTTAATAAACAGGATTTAAATTAATAATAATAAAATTATTTATTATTTTTCTTATGGTGATCAGTTATGGCCTTAGTTTATTTTTCTTTGTTTTGGATTTTATAAATACGACCTGCGTGTCGTGCCTCTCTCTTATTCTCATCATGTAACTTCTTTTCTCATCTCACTCCCTCGTATGTAAAACGAGTTTCCTTTATGTAATGTATTATTATGAAGAAAGAGAAGACTACAAAACAAAGAAGGACAACCTTGGAGATCTTGCTTGGAGAAGTGAAGATCGTTATTAGGTTTAGCTTAAGTTCTCTCATTGGCTTGGGAGAACAATTGCGCTAGGGGCCATAACTGTTTCATTTGTATGTATGTATGTTGATATATATTGTATGTATGTTGATGCATGTGTGAGGAACGATTTATATGATAAATAAGCCGGTAAGATCAAACTAATTAAAAATCCCTCAAAACTAAATATTAAGTTTTTACTTTCCAAGTTTTAGAACTCATCAAGACTAGTATCGAATATTGTAGGTTTCGCCTAACGCGAGGTGCATGTTCCATATTAGTAAGGTGCGATGGGATAATTGTAATATCCAATTTCTAAAATAATGGGTCAAACTTAACTAAACAAAATATAATAAGATTATATGCGTTTAGAAGCAAGAGTTGGGAATAGTCCATATGATGGATTGGAATAAGGAGTTATTCACCCAACTGAAATATTCGAGAATTGTATTGGATACAATTGAAAGGAGTTCCTACCTAAATAGCTAAGTTTTGTGTAATCAGCCTAACGTTGACTTAAAACAAAGTGAAATATGGATCTCGATCCACTAGAAAATCTTCCAACGGGATTTTCTGAATTAAATGATGAGGGTCATTTGGTTTGAGTAAAATAGTGGGAGCATATTTAATTAAAGGCCTAATTGAATATGTTATGATACCTATATTTTCCCATTCCATTTTGTAGATTACCATGACAACAAACACATCTAATAACATTTTGCGAACAATCCTGGATAAGGAAAGATTGTCTGGGACAAATTTTCTGGATTGGCACCGAAATCTGAGGATTGTCCTCAAACATGACAGAAAGCAGTATGTCTTATAGACACCTGTTCCTGATGAGGAACCTCCTAGTTCTGCTCCTAAGGCTGAAAGAGATGCTTATAAGAAGCATGTCGATGATGCCAATGAAACTGCTTGCCTCATGATGGCTACCATGAATTCTGAATTGCAAAAGCAACATGAAAACATGGCAGCATTCGATATGATCGAACATCTAAAAATGCTCTATCAAGAGCAGGCAAGGCATGAAAGGTTTGAAGTTTCAAAAGCCCTTTTCAAGCCAAGCTTTCTGAGGGAACCCCAGTAGGTCCCCATGTACTCAAAATGATTGGGTATGTGGAGGATCTTGAAAGATTGGGATTTGCCCTAAAAAAGAAGCTTGCGACTGATTTGATCCTGCAACCGTTGTCGGAAAGTTTCGGTCAATTTGTCCTTAATTTCAACATGAATGACATGGATAAAACTCTTCCTGAATTGCTAAGCATGTTAAGAACTGTTGAGCAAAACCTGAAGACAAAAGGGAAATCCATTCTGATGGTCAGTAATGGAAAGAAACAGAACAAAAGGCCCAACAAGCAGGTTGGTAAATGGAAAGGCAAGGAAGTTGCCAAACCCAAACATACTACCCTTGCTTTGAAGCCTAGTGGAGGTATAACAAAGGAGGGCACTTGCTTCTATTGCGGTAAGACCGGACATTGGAAGAGAAACTGCCCAAAGTACCTGGAAGATAAGAAGAATTGAGTGGTGACTTCGACTTCAGGTATTTTTGTTATGGAAATAAATTTATCTACTTCTGCATCATGAGTATTAGATACTGGATGTGGTTCTCACATTTGTACCAATGTACAGGGACTAAAAAGGAGTAGAGATTTGGCAAAAGGTGAAGTCGACCTATGAGTTGGAAATAGAGCAAAGGTTGCTGCTTTAGCCGTAGGAACTTATGTTTTGACTTTACCTAGTGGTTTAATAATTCAGTTAGAGAACTGTTATTATGTACCTGCAATTAGCAGGAATATTATTTCCGTTTCTTGTTTGGACAAGTTTGGTTTTTCATTTATAATAAAGAACAATTGTTGCTCTATTTATTTGAATGATGTATTCTATGCTACTGCACAAATGAACAATGGATTATATGTCCTTGATCTTGAAATGCCAATTTATAACATTAATACTAAAATAATGAAACCTAACGAGTTAAATCCAAGTTACCTTTGGCATTGTCGCTTAGGCCATATAAATGAGAAACGCATCTCCAAACTCCATAAAGATGGACTATTGGACTCTTTTGATTACGAATCATATAATACATGCATATCTTGTTTAATTAGAAAGATGACAAAGTCCCCATTCACAGGAAAAGGTGAAAGGGCTAATGATCTTTTGGCCCTCATACACACTGACGTATATGGACCACTGAACATACCAGCCAGAGGAGGTTTTCAATACTTCATCACATTTACCGATGATTTCAGTAGATATGGTTATGTCTATTTAATGAAACACAAATCTGAATCCTTTGAAAAGTTCAAGGAATTTAAGAATGAAGTACAAAACCAACTAGGTAAGAATATTAAAACTCTTCGATCAGATCGAGGCGGTGAATATTTATGTAAGACCCGTATATTTTAGTCTGTGCTATTTTGTGATGTTTTATCAATTCATCGGTGTTTCTACGAAACTTTGGGGTAGCAAACTATTTATACTCGATATTTTTAGGGGTTCCGGTGGTGGATCAGTTTGACCCATATGTTTTCTTTTGAGAAATCGATCAGACTTTTAAATTGGCGAGGATTATAATTGATTCCAGATATTTTTATGGTATCGGAAATTCTGAAAATGTGACTCTGTTGATGTTTTGAGAAAACGAGAAAAATATAGCCGTTGTTTTAATTTCCACGGACTCCGAGTGTTGTCGAAAATTTTACATAGGAGTTTATTTATCGCCGGAAAATGAAAATTTAATCCCATTTTATTTTTCTAAGCGGCGTAGAAAATTTATTTGTTCGGAATAATTATTTTGTCGAAAATAATGTTGTATTTTATTTTAAAGATGACGGTAGAATTTTTCTGTTTTCGAAAAAATTATTCGGGAGTGTTTTACGACTCGTCTGTGAGCGAACGAGGAGACCGAACGAACTAACGGGTAGTAAGAATAGTAAGGCGGCATAAATTGTATATCATGATATTTTGTCTTTGTGTTTAGTAATCACGTGTGAGAGAGAGGGAAGGAGTAAATCTTGGTCATTGAAATTAATGGCTAGGATTTCATTTGAAACGTTATATAAATGTTATGTTGGTTTAGTTTTTCCATTTTACTGAGTTGCTATTTCTCTTGCAAGAAGAAAAAACATGGTGAGTTTTTATGTTGTTTTGTTATTTATTTAAATTTTTAGTTAGTTATTTATTTATTATAGTATTAAATTATGTGGTTAGTATGGGTAAATTATATACCGATAGAATATCCCCTATTTACAGTTTTGAGTTAGAAATTATTATTATCGGTTACGGAAAATATTTTTCTATCCGATTATCGGATTATTTTTTTAGAGAAAAATATTGGTACCGATTTAATTTATCTGTGGGTATATTATTTGGATTATTATTATGTGTTACTATTCATTTATTTAAATTGGTTTAGAAAAAAATAATAATAAGAGAGTGGGTGGTGGGACCCACCCCTTTTATTTGGGTTTTGTGTGACGTTAGTCACTTGTGGTGTTACGGGCGTTTTGCACATTTTCTGTGCTAGGCGGCCCGCTGTTTTTACTTCCGGTCTCTTAATTTTTATTCCGTTTGATATTTTTTATCCGGGTTTTTTTTTAACTGAAATAATATTTATTTATCTTTATTTATATATTTTTAGATAATTATTTTATTTTTTCGGAATTTTTCGGATACGTTCGGAATAGTATTTTAAAGTACGATCGGTGCCGATTTTTGGTACCGTTGAAAAACTGTTAACTAGTTTTGTGTCGAAATATTTTTAGATCCAAAATAATTTATTGTGATTGGAAAACTATTATTTATTCTAAATTTTAATTTAGAATATTATTGAAATTGAAATATTTTGTAGTATTTTATTTGTTTAATTAATTTTATTTATGGTATGATTAAAGTATTTTGATACAAGGAGATCATTAAATTTTATATTGGTGAAATAAATATTTTGGTTATTTATTTGGTATTTATGGGGTATTAGGTGGTTTTATTTTGGGGTTAAAATCTTATTTTGGGTGATTTATATATTTCGTTTCCGCTGAATTTATTCATAGTGCGAGAAAAATAATTTGACGCAATTGTTGGTTCAAATAAAAGAATTTAAATTAGTTTGTGGAAAATTTTCCTTGAGTTTGATATTTATTCTTTTAAGAGAAAAAACTAATTTCTTTATTATTTGAAAAGATTTATTTTATAAAGCGATTCGGTTAGAAACCAGTGTCGTAACCCAAAACCTGATTGAGTAGGTTGGCAACCAAGACCCAGCCTTGTTGTAGGATATATTCGAGTGGTTTTAACATAAGTCCTTTGTGTATTATAAAGGTTTACAATGGGATCCAGTTACGAGGTTTCATCGTGAGGGACGAATTGATCTTACGTAGCGTAAGTTGTTTGGGTTGGAAGCTTGCTCAGGTAAGGGCACTTTCTAACGATATTATATGTGTTTGAATGCATGTGTGTTTGTGTTCATGACTGTGTGGTTATATTCATGATTGTGTGCCTGTTGGGGACTGTGTGTTATATTCATGATGATGTGCCTGTTGGGGCTGTGTGGTTATATTCATGATTGTGTGCCCGGTTGGGGATATGTGTTTATGTTTGGATGCTAAACTTGTGATGTGCATTCATATGATTTGTGATAAATATATGAATTGCGATTGATGTGTATGTCGAGGAGGACAACACGAGGTGTGTCTGAGCCACCTGTTGGTAATGAGAATTATTCATATGATTTGTGATAAATATATGAATTGCGATTGATGTGTATGTCGAGGAGGACAACACGAGGTGTGTCTGAGCCACCTGTTGGTAATGAGAATTATTCATATGATTTGTGATAAATATATGAATTGCGATTGATGTGTATGTCGAGGAGGATAACACGAGGTGTGTCTGAGCCACCTGTTGGTACTGAGAATTGTTCATATGATCTGTGATAGATATATGAACGGAATTGTGAATTGTGAGTTGTGATTATACATATTGTGTTTATATAAACTGTTGCATTTGCAAGTGTGGGTTCATGCATACCATAGTTGCGTGTAGGTAGTTGGCGCCGAATGGGCCAGGGTGATGGGTTCTGAATCATCACCTAATCCTGAAGGGAATTCTACTACACCAGGTGATGTGACTGAGCCGTCATCGATCCGTTGAGATCAAATTGAGTCAGGAGAATGCGAGGGAGGCAACTCCGGGTGTCTGCAAGGGCAGCACTTTTGTGTCTGCGAGGCAGCACGGTTAGTGAGGACCCTTGTGGGGGTATCACGACTCTCTGCGGAGAGGTTAAATTCCGGGATTCATGCATGGTGAGGGTACCCGACGAATTGGGACCGCCAAATTCATATAGGGCTGCATTTAGGATATTTGTGCATTGCATTTGGGTGTGGATTTAAATGTTATGATTGTTACATATATCATACTGTCATCTCATTTATGTTGCTCTGCATATCATATTGTCATTTCATTCATGTTGTTATGTATATCATGTTCTGCTGGCATGTGTGTATTCTTCCATATATGCTGTTTTTAGATTGTGACCCTCTACTACTATTATTATGATGTGGCTAACGACCACCCAGGTTTAGAAGTTGTGATAGTTAAGGTATCCAGGTGTCGTGAAGGCTTGTAAGATGCGACGTCTTGGGGCTAGGAATTCAAGATCAGCTTAGGGTCATGTTTTGAGGTTGTCCATGTTGTTGTTGCTGTTATTATTAAAGCTGAGTGCTTACTTTTATGTGTATGGACAAATATTTATAACAGTGGGCATTACGCTGGTCCTATGTATGGAAAAGACTTAGATCGAAAGCTCGTACTCTGATTAATCATTTTTATAATTTTCCTGAAAAGACAGTTGTCAATATTATGTATGGCATTCAAAAAAAAAATATACACTCCCGCTGTTAAAAATCGGGGTGTTACAATTTAAGCCTAGAGTTTGATGACCATCTAAAAAAGTGTGGGATTCTATCCCAACTCACTCCTCTTGGAACACCACAATGGAATGGTGTATCTGAGAGAAGAAATTTAACCTTATTAGACATGGTCCGATCCATGATGAGTCATGCCGATCTTCCAAACTCCTTTTGGGGACATGCACTACTGACAGCAGCTTACACACTTAACCGTGTTCCATCCAAAAAGGTTGAAAAGACACCATATGAAATATGGAGTGGTAAGAAACCACATATGTCTTACATGAAGATTTGGGGTTGTGAAGTTTATGTAAAACGACAAATTTCAACTAAGCTTGAGCCCAAATCTGACAAATGCTTATTTGTGGGGTATCCTAAAGAAACAAGAGGGTATTACTTCTACAATCCTTCTGAGGGCAAAGTGTTTGTCGCTCGAACTGGAGTTTTCTTGGAAAGAGACTTTATTTCTAAAGGAATCAGCGAGAGGAAAGTAGAGCTTGAAGAAATTCAAGAATCACAAAGCATTGATACACCTATGGAGGAATTAGAGCAGGAACCACAAGTAGTTGTGGAAGAGCAACCTGCTCAAGTAGAACAAGACCAGCGTAGGTCGAGCAGGATACGTCACCAACCAGAGAGATATGGATATCTCATAAATGATCGATCAAGATGAGCCTGTAACTTATCAAGAGGCCATAACTGGTCCTGAGTCTGAGAAGTGGCTAGAAACCATGAAATCTGAAATGGATTCCATGTACACAAACCAGGTTTGGACCTTGGTAGAGCCTCCTGTAGGAATTAATCCTATAGGATGCAAGTGGGTCTTCAAAAAGAAGACTGACATGGATGGTAAGGTACATACCTATAAGGCAAGACTGATTGCTAAAGGTTATAAACAAATTCATGGTGTAGACTATGATGAAACCTTTTCACCAGTTACAATGCTTAAATCTGTTCGGATTTTACTTGCTATCGCTGCATATCATGATTATGAAATATGGCAGATGCATGTCAAGACTGCTTTCCTTAATGGGAATCTTCTTGAGGATGTGTACATGACACAACCTGAAGGATTTGACATACCCGAAGAAGCCTAAAAGATATGCAAGTTAGAGCGATCAATCTACGGATTAAAGCAAGCTTCCAGAAGCTGGAATCTTTGTTTTGATGAAACTGTAAAACAATATGGATTCATAAAGAATGAAGATGAGCCTTGTGTCTACAAGAAGGTTAGTGGGAGCATAATCGTTTTCCTGGTATTATATGTAGATGACATATTACTCATTGGAAACGATATCCCTATCTTGCAATAAGTAAAAGCTTGGTTAGGGAAATGCTTTTCTATGAAGGACCTTGGTGAAGCAGCCTATATATTAGGAATCAGGATCTATAGAGATAGATCACAAAACTGCTTGGTCTAAGTCAGAGTACATACATAGACAAAGTGTTGAGACGCTTTAATATGCATGATTCCAAGAAAGGATTCATACCTATGCAACATGGCCTATGTCTATCAAAAACACAATCCCCTTCAACAAAGGAAGAAAGGGATCGCATGAATAAGATTCCATATGCATCTGCAATAGGATCTATCATGTATGCCATGTTATGTACTCGACCAGATGTCTCGTATGCTTTAAGTGCAACGAGTAGGTACCAATCTGATCCTGGTGATGCTCACAGGGTAGCTGTCAAGAATATCCTTAAGTACTTGAGAAGGACTAAGGACTCATTCTTAATATATGGAGGTCAGGAAGAGCTCGCGGTAATTGGTTACACCGATGCTAGCTTCCAGACAGATAAGGATGACTTTAGATCGCAATCTGGTTATGTGTTCTGCCTAAATGGTGGCGCTGTGAGCTGGAAAAGTTCAAAGCAAGAAACAGTTGCTGATTCTACAACCAAGGCCGAGTATATTGCTACCTCAAATGCAGTGAAGGAAATTGTTTGGATCAAGAAGTTCATTAGTGAACTTGGCATAATCCCTGGCATTGTGGACCCCATTGATCTCTATTGTGATAACAATGGTGCTATCGCACAAGCTAAAGAGCCTAGATCTCACCAACGATCCAAACACATACTTAGGAGTTATCATCTCATTCGAGAGATAATAGATCATGGAGATGTGAAGATATGCAGAGTACCTACACTTGACAATATTGCTGACCCACTAACAAAACCTCTTGCGCAGCTGAAGCATGATGGTCATACTAGATCTATGGGTATTTGGGGTATGCCTGATTGACTCTAGTGCTAGTGGGAGATTGTTGGTGTAAGCCCTAGAGGTCAATATTTTTGGTACTTGTATCAAAATATTTATTAATAATAAAAGGCATTTCTTTATTATGTTTGTTTTTCCAAAATGATAAAGTCCCTAGAATAGGTAGTTCGTTTAATGAAACATTAAGTATGACTTAATCATGAGATTCCATTAAACATAAGGACACTATTCTTAAAGCATCCATAGTCGAGCTTTAATGTGAAATGGGATAACCTTAAAGCATTAAGACTATTATGTAGATAGACTGATGATCACATCTCATGGATCATGGATAAGGAGTTATCAAGTCTTGACATAGGTATGAATATTAGGAGTAATATTTATACTAGATTGACCCATTATGAGAGTACTACATAGAATGTTATGCAAAGTGTCATAAGTTACTCTCATGGTGATAGTGGTGTATACCACCCTTCGACCTGAAACTACTATGTACCCTAGATGTAGAGTCAAGTACTTTATTGCTGATCAAACATTGTTCGTAACTGGATGATCATAAAGATAGTTGATGCGTACTTCACAAAGCATACTGAGGAACATGAGTAGCCTAGATGGAATTTTCCCATCCTGCATAATAGGATAAATGTCTAAGGGCCCAATATTGAACTGGACAAGGATGACACGGTATATGCCTTGTGTTCAATATAGACATAGGGGCAAAAGGGTAATTGTACACACAAGTACTATCACAAAAGGTTTTGTCAGATCACATGACAATTTTGTGACTTGGGTAGCAGTGATGTGTTGCTAGATACCGCTCACTGTTTATTATGTTAAATACATGATTTAATATAATTGCCAACGTCGCGAAATCCTACAGGGTCACACACATAAGGACAGTTGGAGAAGAGATAGAGTAAATAAGGAACACTGTTAGGTACGATGCACTTGAATGGAATACGGAATATGGTAAGGTACCATGTAATATAATAATAGTTATTATAATAATATAATAATATTATTATTGAGTTGAGCTTTTTAGCTTGTAGCCCACACAAGTAGTTCTATAAATAGAACCCTTGTGCAGAAGCTCAAAGGTGGTTGTTGTATAAACCCTGACCGTATTCTATTTTTCCTCTCCCTCACTCAAAACCTTCAATCGTAATCAGCTAGCACTGTGACTGAAGGAAGTTGTTCGTGTGGACTAAGTAGAGGCGTTGTTCATCGTACAACGCTCGTGATCATCCATAGATTTGGAATCAAAGGTTTCATCGCCACAAGAGATAACCCTTCTATCACAGATCATGATCTTTCGTAAGGATCTCTAAAGGGAAATTTTTGTTTTCCGCTGCGTTTAGATAGCAAATTTCCCTTCATAGCCATCGGTCCAGTTCGGAACAAATATGTTTTTGGTCCCTATAAATATCTCACATTTCATTTTTAATCCCTATTAAAAAAAGGACATATTTTAGTCCCTACAAAAATTTTATGCATGCAGTTTTAGTCCTTACTATTTTCTAGAATTTTGAAAACTATTTAATTACCCCTAAATTTTTCAATTTTTTAATAATTTTTTTCATACGTATTCAGATTACTGTAAAAAATTTCTTTACCAAATTATATAAATTTTAAAATTTCAGAAGATAATGATAAAAGTAATAAAAATGTCGACTTATAAATCAAATTTTGAGTTCCTTTTTTTTCGAGAAATTTTTTATAACGTTTTAAATATATTTGCAAAATAATCATTCAAAAATACACATTAATTTATCAGTAGAGACTAAAACTACGTACATAATTATTTTGTAGGTTCAAAACACGTTATTTTTTTCATAGAGACCAAAAACAAAATTTGATAATTTATAAGAACCAACGTATTTAACCCTAAATATAAATTTGAGAAATTAAAAAGATAGGTTTTTAGGTTAAGTACCAGTGAAACCCTAAAAAATAACCAATAGATTAAATGAATGGTTCAGATTTAATATAATAAAAATGAGAACATGTAAAATCAATTGTAGGGAATTTTTTTTGTACAGTATTACAGTATTCTTACTTTTCGTAAGAATTTTTTTCCATTAAATTTCATTTTTTTTCATTCTAATTTACGCTTCATATGCAATCTTGATCTACAAGGGCTTCATATGCCATCATTTATCAATTATTTTCGTTTCTCTCAAGGTTTTTGTTTTACCTTTTGATTTGAATGGGTTGTTTAAATTATCGCCTCTTTTGAGATTATGCTAATGATTAAGAATATTGACTTTGTAGATTTTTATGGTACGTTTGGATGTTTCCCAAATTCATGTTTCGTCTGTAACTCTGTATTGACATTCGACTAGTTTCAAGCAAGAGCTCTACAATTTCCCCCCTCTTGTAGAATTTTGTTTAGGGATTTTGATTGCTTAAAGCTAGGCCTTAACACAAGGCAAGTTATGTAGCACTTTCTAAGTCATGGTTTGAAATTCATTGATCTATGCCCAACAAAAATAGGGAATTCCTAAACAAGAATTTAGACAAGGAATTAGAGAATTTACCAATGCAATCTGGTTATTACTAATAATTTAGCACAAGAATTTAGTCACTTTACGTTGTTGCGCTGAAGGACCTAGAAATGCTTGTCTATGAATATCTACCAAACAAAAGCCTTGATCACTTTCTGTTTGGTATTGAAATTGTTTTAACTGAGGAACATGTCCACTATTATTTTTTTTCCTATGTTTTGTGATTGCTTCTGAACAATAATTGAAAACAGTTATATATAATGTTTTTTTAGATGAAAAAAGGTCTTTGGATTGGAAAACACGGTTTTGAATAGTTACCAGTATTACAAGAGGAATTCTTTACCTGCATGAATAGTTTGTTTGATTAATTGTTTAGTTTGCAGAGCTGTATTTTATTCTGGTGCAAGATTTTGTATTGGGCGTAGAATAATGGGTAGGAGTTTTGTTGGTCTTTTTCTGCTTACTGCTAGGTGCAGAATTTTATTTATTCATGCGAGATATTTACTATCTAGCTTTTTTTCCCAACAATCTTTGAGAGAATCTAAGTATTATTTCATGGTCAGAGTGTTGATTCCTTTAACTGTAAATGATTTCATTAAAAATTATTTTTTCAATTAGATTATGACTTTTTTATATGTAGTCTAAAATATATTAATCCCATAATTTGTTACATAATTGGTGCAGGAAATAGATAATGAGCATTGGTACTATTAGTCGAATAGTTATAGGTGGTATGGAGGTAAAAGGAGAAATTTTTAAATACTAGTATTATTGTACTTTGGTACTCATGTTAAATCTATGTTGTTTATTGTGATAGGGACTAGAAGACTTGTCAATTGGAGTAGTTGATGAAGCAATATGTGAGACCACTGTTGTTGATGACATTAGCGCTGAGGATGGAGAATCTATTGAAAAAATTATCAATATTGATAGCATAGAGGATATTCTTGGCATGGACCTGAAAAGATTAAGTTCCTATGAGACAAAGAAATTTCAATTTCCAAGTCTGGACATGGCTTATGAGTTCTACAACCAGTATGCTAAAATGAACGGATTTGCAGTTCGCAAGAGCAAGATCCTTTGAAGCAAGAAAGGAGAAATATTACAACTGACATTTGTTTGTCACAGACAGGGGTTTAGGGAGGATAGAGGTTTAACAATAGAAAATCGTAAGCGTGAGTGTAAACCTGAGACTCAGTGTGGATGTGAAGCAAAATTTCGAGTGCATATAGATATGTTGTCACAATGTTGGTGGATTATAGTTTTTAATGATCAGCACAATCATGAACTTTTAGATGAAGAGTACCATGGAATGCTTGCTTCACATCGAAAAATGAAAGAGTCAGATATAATGCAGATGGACGACATGTTGAAGGTTGGTATAAGATCGTCTCAATTCTATGGTTCTTTTGCCAACCAAGCAGGAGGGTATGAAAAAATAGGGTTTCGTAGGAAGGATATATATAATCAAATAGGAAAGCAACGCCTTTTGCAACGATGTGATGGTAAAAATGCTTTACACTATCTTCATGGGCTGGCATCAGATGACCCGATGATGTTTTATCGCCACACTGTTGATGGAGAAGGTAGGCTCGAACACCTTTTTTGGTGCGATGGTATAAGCCAAATGGATTTCAAAGTGATTGGTGATGTGTTGGCATTTGATGTAACATACGGGACGAACAAATACCATTGCCCCTTAGTGGAGTTTTTTGGAGTTAATAACCATAATCATAATATTATATTTGGCGGTGCTATTGTTGCAAATGAAAAAGAAGAAATATATGTGTGGGTTCTTGAACAAATTTTGGAAGCAATGTCAGGTAAGTCGCCTATATCTGTCATTATTGATGTCGACCTTGCAATGAAGAAAGCTATACAAAGGGTGTTTCCGAATGCTTATCATAGGTTGTGTGCTTGGCATCTAATTCGCAATGCAGCGTCTAACATTGGAGTTCCTGAATTTGTAAGCCATTTTAGGAAATGCATGTTGGGTGACTATGATCTGGTTGAGTTTCGACGCAAGTGGGCTGACATGATTGACACATTTGGGTTGCACGACAATAAGTGGGTTACTGAACTATATGCAAAGAGAAAGATGTGGGCTACAGCTCATATACGCGGAAATTTTTTTGCTGGGTTTAGAACTACCTCTCAGTGTCAGGGGTTACATTCAGAAATGGGGAAGTTTCTTCACTCACGATATAATTTAACTAAATTTTTATTACATTTTCACCGGTGCCTTAATTACATGCGTTATAAGGAGGTCGAAGCTGATTTTGCATCAAATTACGGTGATCCTGTGCTACAAACAAGATTTCAAAGCATGGAGCGTTGCGCTGGGAAGTTATTTACAAGGGAAATATTCTTTATGTTTCGTGATCTTCTTGCACGGTCTGCAGAGATGGTGGTGGCAACATGCAATCAATCTTATACATGCTTCATATACACAATTTGCAAGTACCAAGCATCAAAAAAGGAGTGGAATGTATTATTCTATCATGATGATGAAGTGTTTAAATGTTCTTGCAAGAAGATGGAATCATTTGGCCTACCGTGTGAGCATATTATTGCACTATTGATTTTTTTAGATGTCGCAGGATTGCCAAAGACTCTAGTGGCTGATCGATGGACAAAGAACGTGAAGGAAGAAATATGTAGCACAAATAAGCATCTTCCAAAATACTGGGATTCACACAAGTCGTCGAGATATTGTGCTCTTATGTTTCGATATATGCGTTTGAGCAAATTAGTAAGTGAGAGTGGTGATAATTTCAATGACCATATGAAACAAGCTGTTGCTGATATCCGAAAGATGGAAGAAAAAAGGGGATTACATGATGGTGGAGCCACAAATTCAAGTGAAACTGTCCATGAGACATTGAAGGATCCTGCTGTAGCTAGAACTAAAGGATGCGCTGGGGAATCTTCATCACGTCAGAAAAAAGGAAGCGGACTCAGTGTTCTACTTGCAGAAAATTCGGGCATAATAAGCAAACATGTTCAGTACCTCGACATCATGCTAACACGACACATTCGTCACACGGAGATTTTCACAACATTGAATTCAGTGATGACTTTGTAAGCAATTTTTTTAATGTTGTTATTTAATGGTATCATTATATATATATATATATATATATATATATATATATATATATATATATATATATATATATATATTAACCATTGTTATAATTATATATGGTTCTTGCAGTTGCATAACGATCTTGAAGTTTGACTCACCAGTTTTATGGTTCCAAACCGAATTTGAACCACCTTTACAATAAAACCAAACTGATTCTTTGCAAACCAAACTGTATCAAATTGCTATTATCAATCATTACTCAGTTTTTTTCAGCGCGATTATGTTTGGTTTAACTGTCTCAGTCCTAGTTTGTGATTATCCTAAAGCATAAACATCCTTTCGTATAATATTTAAATGTTCTGTAACTATTTCTGTTTGTACTTTGTAGGAGCTGAGGGGAAATAGTGTGAATGCTTTATCCACGTGCCTCACTATCATATATGAGAAACATAAGCTTGTATCAGCTCATTTGCATTTCAGATTATCTTACCATTATTTTGTTCACAACAAAAAAATAAGCGTTATTGAATTGTGTATTGAATTGTGTAGTAAAAGTAGTGAATTGTGCATGATGATCTCAAAATGAAGGCATAAGTATTCATTATAGGAGATTTTCTTACAGTGTCATTGTTTTTATATAGGTAGTTTTGGTTTGGTTCAGATACATAGGCAGTGTCTTGTTGAGTTCCATATATACCATGGTCAGGGTGATTTGTTCAGTTGTTTGATTGAATCTGAGTTGGTGTTTTCCTGGTGTTAACAGCGCTCTTCCAAGTCAGTATGGCAGGTGGCTTATTTCCAGCATTGGAGTAAGACTTTTGGTGAGTTATTTAGCTCATGTCTCAGTTGAGCGAGGTAAACGGTTTATGAATTGGCAGTAGGAAATGCATCAGACTGATAGTTCTGAAGGTGCGTCCTCGATTTACATTTCCTTGGCCGATTCTTCCAACCGAATTATTCAAGATGAAGCAGAGTATTATTTCGCTGAAAGTTTTTCCTATTGCAGATGAGGACGTATGATAGAAGAGAGGATTTTTATTGGAAATCATCTGCAGTAGCATATGCAGTCCTTGCCTTGTGTTTAGTTCTGATCCAAAAGCCTCTGAGTTTCATTATGCCGTGTGTGTGTGGCTCGGATAGTTGCAATCTTGATGCGCCTTGCTCGAGGGAGGTTATCATAGGCTATTTATATGGTATGCAAGGAAGGTTCTTGGTTGTGTTAGCTGAAGTCTTCACAGGGGCTTGGAGGTGGTGGCTAGATTGCTTTGGACCTTATGGATAGGATAAGATAATTGCTATTGGAAGACCAAACATACTCAGTTATACCAGATGTCCAGATTTGTCCAAGTTGCTGGTGGCTGGATGCCCCTAAGTTCTTTGGTTGTTGATGCCTGTAGGCTCTCATATATGTTTTTCTAGTTTCGTGTACCAGGGGGTAGGAGGCTGGGTGTTGGGTGGCTGCTAATAATCATTTAGTGGCAGCGGGTGTGTGCTTTGAGTAGTATAGTTGGGAGGTGGTAGCATTAGTAGACATCGCATGTTTGTTTGTTATTCATCTGTTAGCAGTTCTCAAATGTGTTTACCCGTCAGTTTTTGCCGGTTTTGTAATGTTCTGGTGGGGCTTTTTCGTTGGAGGTGTCCATCTTGTTGCAGCAACCCTCAAAGAGTGTGTGGCAGTAGGTCTTTATTTCTAGATCACGACTATGGATGTGATCCCTACTGACTGCAAGCTCTGGATGTTGGACTGCATCATGATCCTTAGCAGGTATGGTACGCGGAGTCTTCACATAGGCAGAAATCCTCTTAGGCCGGTGTCGTATGGAGAGTGATTTTAGTGGTGCCGTGTTTTTAAAGTTTCAAGCAGCGGGTCTCAGTACATGATCAGGGTTTTATGCTCCTAGCTCTAGCGTGCGAACGATTATTCTTCGTGTTAACAGCAGTCCCCTAAAAGCGAGTGACAGTTCTCCTTTTAGGAATATCCTGTTTTGGAGAGTGTCTTTAGAAGAGGTATGCTATAAAGTTTCAAGTCGTGGGAGCCAGTTCCGATCAGTTGGAGTGGTCCTCTGATAGAATCTGCATGGAATCATTTCTCACGATTGGCTTGCTTGATTTGTTTCCTGAGGTGCTGTCCAGCTCTGGAGGTTCTAGCATGTTTTATCAGTTTTGGTTGGAGGCGAATATCGCAGATTATTGGCTGTAATGGTGAGTGTCCTATGACATAATGTCTTGAGTTTTCATGTAGGGTGTTCTGGCAGTGGTATTTTTTCGTATCTAGCTCGGGTGAGAGAGGTGGTTGTATCAAATGACATAACTTTTTTTCATACTGAGGTGTTTGTGTGTATCTTTTCTTGAATTCTGTTATTGTACTATTGTGGCATTTCTTATGCCTTTGCTATCAATAAAATTTAGTCTGTTCAATATATATATATATATATATATATATATACCATGGCCACTCACGTATTTAAGAAAAATATAGGAGGTGGGGAGGTGGGTGTTGTGGGTTATGGGTGAATTCACAAAAGGTGGAGAGAAAGTGGAGGAGAAAAAAAAGGTTTTGTTGATTAAATTTTATTTATTTTTAATTAAAAAAAAGAAAAATATGTTTACCATGTGGCACAATCTCAAGTGTTAGATGAATCTATCGTGTTGCAAGTTTGTGAATACACACAAAAAAACATCAATGGAAACGTCCTTAGCCGCCGGCGTGAATCTCGCTACACTCTCTTATGAGAAAAATGGTTAGATCAAAATCGAAAACGGTGTAAGAAAATGGACTACTAGTAATAGTGAAGAGTCATAGTTTATAAATAGTTGTTTCAACTTGTTGCTTTTTCTTAATTGAATGAAGCTATTGATTGTTAGTACTCTCAAGTCAGATTTAGTCTATATTTTTCAAAATATAATATTTTATTTTAATTTTAATGAAACAATTGTACAAAAATAATTCAGGGAGGAGTTCAAGACATGTGTATCGTCAAAATCAAAATTCTAAAGTCATATTTAGTCCAACTAGGTAAGATTAAACCTCTCAAAATTAGAGTTCTTTAGTGGTACTCTAGTTAGGTAACCGTTGATGTATGGATCGTTAAAATTGAAATTATCTTGCTGAATATAATTTCGTAAAACTGAACTTATGAAATTCCTAATTTTTAAATTGTACTTAATTTAATTAGGTAACACTGAACATCTAAGTCATTGAAAGGTAAAATAACCCTTTTTGTTGAGTAAGAGAAATGCAGAAAGTGGGAATTCAACAGGCAGTGGAAGTCGTAGAAGGTAGCCCATCTGTTATTGTGGAGACATGGTTGTACTTTAAAGGGCAAAAACTGTGAAGAATATGAGAAAATTATTTTAGGCAGTCTTCTCCTTAGAAGATTGAGTAGAATGTGGTGCATACTGGGTTGTCTGAGATGCTTGGGTATTTTGTACAGCAGACTGAGTAACAGTCTGAGATTATTGAGCAGTCTGAGTAGATTCTTGGGCAGAGTGTTGAGCACTCTGTTGTGCAGCCTGACTTGTCGTGTCCTTACAAGTGGACTTGTAGTGCCCTGCTTTCTTACACCTACTGCACTTCACCAAGAAACCAGTTCTTCTCATCTCTCTTTCCCATGCTTGTGGGTAAGTTGACTTGGCAGCCTTCCATATTATGTCCTTCAACATCTTCCCAGGAAACCTCTTCCTAAAATTGTTATAGAGGTGCCTAACACAAAACCTGTGCTTCACACTTTAAGCAATAGCTCTTTTATAGTGGGTAGCAGTCCCTGCAATATCATAAGATGGAGAATTAAAATATAGTATAACATGTACAATAAGATATAAGAAAAACATAAGAAAAACATAAGAAAAACATAAGGAATTTTCCTTTTGTTGGTCTGATATCATCAGTACTTAAACCATCATCAACTCTAGCATTTGTCCCCTCAACTCCAACATTCACTTGTTTCTCAACATTAACTTGTTTCTCAACATTCAGTTGTTCCCCAACATTAACATTCTCCTCAACATTCATTTGTTCCTCACCAGTAACATGTTCCTCAACATTCATTTGTTCATCACCATTAACTTGTTCCTCACCATTAACTTGTTCCTCAACATTAACTTGTTCCTCTACATTAACTTGTTCCTCTACATTAACTTGTTCCTCAACAGGAGTGGTATTTTCACCATGAACAACATCATCAACCAGCTGACTAAGTAACTCCTCCACCTCATCCACAATTTCTTCAGGGGCCTCATCAACTTTGTCAAAAACATCAACTTTGTCACAGTAGTCAGGTTGAGACAACGTGTGTTGAATGTCAATATCAACATGTTTGTGAACCCTATACAGATCTGTTATTTCTAATGCACTCTGGTTATCAACTAGTGCATTCATACCAAATTGTGGATCCTTGTAGTAGATTATTTCAAACTCCCTATAACTCAAGTCTTTAAACACACCTACTAGTTCAAAATAATCCATCTGTCTACATCTACCCTCAAATCATCGACTACACCATTCTCATAAACACTCAGACCCTGTGATAAATTTTAAGGCTTCCAAGTTTCCACGTCACCCACACAACGCCCACCTGGACATTAATTTCAAAATAGGACTAACGAAACCTAACGGAAGGTAAACGTGGCACATTTTAAAAAGTTAAGGGACGAACTCGCCACTTTTTAAAGTTAAGGGACCAAATTGGACCCTGGTGTAAAGTTAAGGGACGAAAAATGTTATTTTACCGTCATTGAAATCAGTATTCTCGAGTCAGATTTAGTCTATATTTATCAAAATATAATATTTTAATTTTAACTTTAATGAAAAATTTGTACAAAAATAATTTAGGGTGGAGTTCAAGACTTGTGTATCATCAAAATCCCGATTCATTAGACCTACTTAGTTCAACTAGGTAGGATTGGACATACGGATCGTCGGAATTCGGACTATTAAGTCGTACGTGGTCTCGTTAGGTCAGACTTGACATATGGATCGTCAAAATTATAATTATCAAATTATAAGACCTACTTAGTCTAATTAGGTAACAATTGACATACGAGTCATCCTAATTAGGATTATTAAGTTGTACTTAGTCCAATTTGATAACAATAAACATATGAATCGTTGAAATTAAAATTCTCAAACTGTACTTGATCCAAATAGATAATATTGGATGTCTGAATCATTGTAATTATAAACCTTAAGCTGTAATTTGTCTAATTAGGTAAGACTCGACATGTGTATCGTCAAAATCAAAATTCTAAAGTCATATTTAGTCCAACTAGGTAAGATTAAACCTCTCAAAATTAGAGTTCTTTAGTGGTACTCTAGTTAGATAACCGTTGACGTATGGATCGTTAAAATTGAAATTATCTTGCTGAATATAATTACGTAAAACTGAACTTACGAAATTCCTAATTTTTAAATTGTACTTAATTTAATTAGGTAAGATTGAACATCTAAGTCATTGAAATCAGTGTTCTCGAGTCGAATTTAGTCTATATTTATCAAAATATAGTATTTTATATAAATTAAAAAACAGTTTTGACATTTGATGAAAATATTAATTAAAATATAATTTAAAAAAAGATAAAAAAATGCAAATCATAAATTAATTAAAAAATGATAAATAGTACCTCGAGGCACAGGGTTTGAACCCATTACCTCTTTGTTTCTAAACCTCATATTAACCATTGTGCTACTATATCAGTCAATAACAATTTTGTCTAATAGCATATATATTTGCATATAGCCTTGTTATGTAAGATCTGCATAGACCCACCTTCTCCACTATATCCAACTTTCCCTATTTTTCTGGAAAGAGTAACTTGTTATTAGCATTTGTTACGGAAACTTAAATGAACTCATCACACAACACCTTCCCATCTCCCTTATTTTTCTGCAAAACGTTGAAACCTCAATACTTTATTTTTCCTATAAAACCCTTAGGTTTCAAGTTAAAGAAACAAAAACCATCTCTCTCTGCTCTTTTCTTTGTATTGACATACACACTAGAAGAAAAGGTAAAGATATGACTATTAATGGTGCTAGTAAGGAAACTTTACCACACACAAATCAAAGAGCTGCGATAGATGAGGTAATCCTTATCTCTTGTTACCTTCTACTCATCAATTTCTGATTTTACTTTTTCAATTTTCATTTTCTAACGTGTTATCACTTATATGATGCTTTTACTACCCAGATTCACTCTCAATTTTTAAGCGAAATGCTTACTATTCTGCATGATTTGAGATCCTCTGTTGGTGATACCATGAACCTTCTTCAGGTATACATTTTTTGTATTTTGTTTCTTCATTCAAATTTGTCTGATTTCACCTTTTAAATTGTCCTTTATAAAAAAAAATCATTCAGGTTCATGAGTCTCAAATTAATGAGTTACATAGCATGGCTAACATCATGTTGAGCAAACTTGTCATCATAGAGACCAAGTTGGATAAGCCAACAAAAGCTTATGATTCAGATTTGAGTCAGAGTCCTGGACCACAGTCTAAAAGAAGCAGAACTCCATTTTTAAAACAAAAACATGCTGCTAAGTCGCCATTTAGCCGTTCAAAATATTCGTGGGAAGATAATGTTGATAACATTATCTTAATAACATCAGATGATGACACAAACAACAAACTTGACAACAACATTAAGCATTCATCTATGCCTAACATAACAAGCAAGGTATAAAATCAATTTATATTAAGTTTATGTTTAATTGATTATTTTTGTTGTAACCATTATTAAATTTGTCATAGATGAAACACAAGTTGTCTTCGATAAGTAATCAAGCAACAACATCAAAGAAATTGTCCTTCACACCTTTACCGAGAGCAACAACATCAAGGAGATTGCCCTTCACATCTTTACCCAAAGAGAGACAAATAAAAGTTCCAAAATTAGAGATTAAAGGAGATAAGATAATATCTAAGGTGAGCATCAATCAACATATTTTTATATATTTTATTTTGTTACTTTGGATATCTAATCAATTACTTATTAACATTTTGTTGAGACCAACTTCGTAACCACCCAAGAAATGAAACTCCAACCTATAGAAGAACATGTTTCATATTATGTTTTTCATGCTAAGAATGATCCCAGGTATTATTTTTGAAAAAGTAGTCATTTTTTAATTTCACGGTAACATTTAATGACATATATATATATATATATATATATATATATATATATATATATATATATATATATATATATATATATATATATATATATATATATATATATTATAATTTTCTTATGCATTCAGTGAGGAGTTGTTCAAGATTGGAACTCTAACATGTTTAAGAAAGAATTTTCAAACTCTGTGTCCGGGAAGGATAATTGACACTGAGGTACTTTAAATGATTGCATCCTTATCAAACTTTGAAAATAATTATTTGCATTCATGAAATAATTTTGTTAATTGATTGCAGATCATTCACATTATGTCTCTTAAGACAACTTGGATTGAGAGGAATGTTTCATTCCCGTCTATATGGTCATTTCCCCCATCGTTTGTGGTATGTGTTCGTTAATGAAAATAATTTAACATATATATGCTTAATTATAGTGCGAAAAATAGTTTTTAAAATAATTATTTTCATACATATGTTTGGTAGAGAGACGTATATCGTGGTACAACAATTGAAGACTTGGTTAGTGAGTATGCAAAGAATTGGATGCCCCATTTTGAGAATCTAAAGCATGTATGAGTTTGGTATCATAAAGTATTAAATTTACCGTAAATATACTGTGAAGTCATTTGACTTTCTTACTCGTACTTTAATTTTGTTAGATTTATCTACCAATTGAAGATTGTGTTGGCAATTGGTTTCTGATGGTTGCCTCTGTCCAAGACCAGATTTTGTATCATTTGGATCCAGGCTTTGAAAAAAGAACTATAACCCCTAGACAAAAGACCATTAAAGAAATGGTAAAGTACTTGTGATGATTTATATTTGAATCTTTCACTAATCTATTAACTTATATTGTTTACCAATTGAATTTTTGCAGTGGCAAGTTATCACTCAAATGGTGCAAATTATGGTGCAAACTAACTATTTTCCTCCCAACTTTCTATTTGAAGATAATTGGGATATGGCTGAGCCCGTAGGACTTGTTTAGGAAGGATTTTGGTACCACACTATTCAATTCATTTTAACCATTGTGTATTCATTTCTATATATAAAACACCTTTCAATCATATGTGATAATTATTCATTTTGAATAAGCAGCCAACACTCTGCGGTGTGGGTTTTACAATGGCTAGCAATGGGTTCGTCGTTCACACCAAACATTCATGTCATGGTGGGTATCTTTAAGAGATAACTTGGTCAATTAATTTTCGAATATTAAATATTTGGCTTGGTGCTAATATTATTAATTAATTTTGACAGATGAATGAAGATGTTGTCAGAATGAAGGTGGCGATTGATTTGCTGTTAGGTAACCACAATGAATATAAAGATATCTTGATGGACAAGGCTGAAAAAGCTTGGCACACTGAATGATGTCTAGACATCGTAAAAATTCAATTAGTTTTCTTTAGAGCGTTGTAGGCATGTCTACAATGGCCGCTTGCATTAGAATCAAGTTAATCCGTAGGAAATTTCCCTTTTTACTATGCATTTTTTAATTACTTTTGTTAGATTTTTTTGTTGCATCACTGCACTCTTTTTTCCTTCAATGTACTTTAATCCCTTTGGGGTTTTCTGATAAGGTTTTTAACGAGGCGGTAATTTTTGTCCTTTTTTTATTATACAATCTTGATAATTCAATTAAATTCATAAACTTACTATTAGTTGTGGAGTAATAACACCTTAGGATATCTGTTATGAGAATGTTGTGATTGACAAGATTTGAGCAGTATATTCTGATATGACACTTGATTGGAGTTGTGATTAATTTTAAAGGTAACATATTTAGCAGGTTTTGTATGGAAATTTTTATTGCAGTGGAGGAATTTTGTTGTCAGTGGTTTTGTTCTGGTTGTAGGAGTCTATGTTTTAGCAGGTATTGCAATCCTGTGGAAAGCAGGAGATCGGTTTTCTGATTCAGGAGTTAGTATTGTCCTATCGTAAATGGTGTGTTGGATTTTCCCGGTTATATGGCAGCAGTTGTTGTTCATGTCGAGAGTTAGAGGGGGCATAGTTTTGTTAGTGTAGTATCCTTGGGAGCGGTCAGTGATATAGTTGCGTTTGTTTTGAAGTGGCTGCATCTCGGCATTGGATTTATCGTGGAGTTGCTGGTAAAGAGCTGCAGGGTGGTAATACTGATCATCTATTCTTCCAAGGGTGATGATGATGATGATATCTGCAACATTATTTCAGGTTTTGTATTGGTTTGATTATAGTTTATAGAACTATACACTAGTTTGTTATTGTTGTTTGAATTTTTTCTGTTGAGATGGAAATAGACACATTATTCATAGTGGTTGTGATTATATCTCAGAAAATATATATTATAGTGATGATTTGTATTTTTGTTGTTGAGATTGAGATACACATACATATTAATTTTGGTGATTGAGCAGGAAATAAGTTTGGTAAAAGTTCTGTTTTGATTCAAATAACATATTAGCATATATCTAAACAAATGAAGAAAATGGTAAAACATTTGAGTTACCTTGAAGGGGGTGAGCCACCCTTTCCAAATTAAAGAACAATGGTGGCTGGAAGTTAAAATCTTTTGCCTTGTTGATTGGTTTGCTTGTTCTTTTGTGTGATTCCTGGCCATTATACAACGGGTTTTCTTTATAAACCAAAAAAGGAGATGTTATTGAGTCTGAGCTTGACACTGAATCTAATCCAACATTGGTTTTAACAGAAGAGCCTGCTACTTCAGGACTACCTACTGGGGTGGAATGCTTCGATCTGCGTCCATTTAGCTTTCCAACCCAGACATGATGCTTCCATATCAGATACTGGAGTCAAGCATGCTGTCATACCAGCAACCTGTTTTCCTTAGCCGAGATCACTTTGATTCTGCTTTAGGTATGTCTACAAGAAGTGCAGAGGAATTGGGCTAGCTTGGTGGCAGGAATATGTGATTTGGTGGTGTAATCTGCAGGATATGTAGTATCTTAGTTTGTGTTATATGTATTACTCTTAGTTGATGGAGGAACCTGTTCTCCATAGATTTTCAAATTTTAGTTTTCAGTTGAATTCTTGACTAAATACACAACCTTTAATTTAATTATTTTAGAGAATTGGTTTGAATTGGGTTAGAAGAAAGGTTATTGTCATATTCTATACTTTCAAAATACTCATTTTCAATACTATACTTTTTCCACCAGATTTCTCGCTACCCATGTCACCATTCTCACTTCCAGCGTTGTTACCAAAACCTTCCCAGATCACTGTCTTCAACGTAACCTGATCTGTATGGCACAATGGGAAACATGCAGCAAGAATATATGAGTGTGCATTTCTAGAAAATCGTTCACAGAAAAGTATATGGTGGAGAGAGCGAATCATACATATATTTATCTTCTTCTTTATATTGGATAATTCTGAATTGGAAATCAAGTTCTAGAAAAAGAGCCACAGATTGGTAACCTGTGAATCCTTCTTTAATAAGGTTGAACCTAGCAAGCAAATCAGGTTATTTCAAGAATTGTGTGAAATAATAACAACTTTAAATATGTGCCTTTTGAAAAATATGTTTATTTGCGTCTAGCGTTCAGATGAACTCAAATATATATTTATTCAACTTAAGAGCCACTACTGGGGGGAATTATTGGCTTTCTGTTGATGATGTTTTTATTTGGAGTTTGCAGCAGTTTTGGGTGACTTGCTGTTATGGGTTTGTGTTTTGCTCTCAGTTTTTTGTTCTCTGTTCTATTAGCTTTTGGTGTTCTTTGGTTAGAACTATATTTCGTATTCCTCTAGCATTTCTTATGCCTTTCCTTGTTACAACAATTGAGAAGGAGTCATGCATAGAAGTAATTGAGAGGAGTTTGCTGATTGGTCGAGATCTCTTAGCTGCTGACTTAATGGCTGGACTCGTGCAGCCTTGTGATTCTGGAAATTTCATATTTTGGTGCATCTGATTCCAGGTGTTGTCTATTCTTTGTTGTTTTTTCGTGCAGAGGTGGTTGCAGACAGTGTGCAGTTGAAAAGTCAGTTTCAATAATTATTATCATTCTGTTTGTTTCTGCATAGTGTGTCGTGCAGTGGTGGTTTCAGAGCATCCACAAGAGTCTTTCTTTCTTTCTTTCTGCATCTGATCCAGCAGTGGCGTTTGAATTTCTTCAATCATGTCAACTTTCAAATATGTAGCAACTGTATGATTTTGTTGTGTTACCTTTTACTACTTCTTACTTGTAAGTAAGAGCAATAATTATTATTTTAGTTATATATTTGATTCTAATTTTGTTTTTAATTCTTCAAACAGTAGTATTAAAATTTCTTCCGGTTAGAATTTTAGAAATGATATATTGACAAATTCTCATTTGTAAATACTGTAACATCATATGCAAATTGTCATGATAATATGTCTTCTAGATTTTTTCAAATATAGCAGTGACTGACAACTTTTGTATGTTTTTGCATTTTATTGCTACCAAGATATTGCAACAAGAGGAAGCTGCAAAGAAACTTCCCGTAAACTAACAACAGTATTAAAACTTGGGCAACAATATTAAAAATATGACAGTGCAGAAAATTGTAATGAAATAAATAACTTCATTGCATTATATCAAAAAAAAAAATGTTACAAACTAACAGTGTAGGAAATGTTACATTGATAACAAAATGAAAATGCAGAAAATGTTACACTGATAAAAAATGACAGTACAATAGATGTACGATTCATCATGTCTTATAACTAATTTACAAATTTCCTATTATTCTATGATCCTAATCATCTAATTCTGCTTGTCTTAGAATTTTTGTAATTGCTGTCAAACTTGTGTAAAATGTCATTCCTCTATTAGTGCATGATGTTGCTTCCAATATGCAGAGTGTGTCAAATACTCTTCCTTAACTAATGCAGAAAGTTGCTTCCAATATCCTTGCCGAGTTTTGAAGACATGAAACTATACATTAGCATCAATATTCAACTCCGTGTCTGTCATTCTATTGTAATAATTGGACATGGTCAACTTGTTGCATTAGGTTGCGCGTGCTGCTACCCCATCATCTCCTATATGTACACAACAACAATAAAAAACAGAATAAACAAAACAGACTCACTGCTTTGTCTATAAATTTTTTGAATCATAAACATTTAGTCACATTGACTAAAGTTCATTTATCGATAGAGGTCAAGTTCGGTCAACTTTGTGCAAGTTACAAGCAATGTGTGCCAATCTTATGTCTGATATGTTTGCGCATAATCATAACTTTAACCTTACAAGTTTATAACATCCTGATAGATATTTAAGTGTTGTACGAGTTCTACAAGTGCTCGAAAAGCTAAAAAGCATAAAGAAAGAAATTCAATCAAGCCTCCGTTCTACAAGAGTTCACTTCGGTTTTGCTGCTTCTTGTGTGAACTCAGTTAACCAAATATTAAATACATAATTTGTAGAGAGAATATCTTTGAAACTCTAAAGTATATATATTCTATAAACTAAGTCAAAAGAATATGCAAAGGGTACCTCTTTGCAACTTTTTCCACAAAAGGAATGCCCTGATATATTGGAGTTGGCAAGCAGGGCACTCATATCCTTAGTACAATAATCATGATATATAAAAACATAAGGTTGTGTGTTAAACAAAATCAAACCAAAACAAAAGAAAGAGATAAGGCAGAACGCATATTGCAAGAACTTTTAATCTAAAAAAGTAGAAGTAAGATACATTTTTTCTCGCACAAATCACAAGTGTGTAGGGCATATACAATTGCATATGCAAACAGATAAAAGTGCATACCTCCATCGAAAATATTGAATTATTGAAACGATAATCAGACGATTGCTGGTCAAAAGAATGACATTGTGCCGATGTTGCTGCTGAAGCACCTGGCTCAAATAGATCCTTAAGAACCATGCCTGAGTTGTTAAAAAATTGAGGATCCATAAACGATGATCCAGACAATAGTCATTTCTATTCCCTGCCCATCAAAGGAAAGAGGCCACAATCATATGAGTTATCCTGATGTGGCAACTATCATGAAGAGAGCGTGTGGTCATAAAACAATAGTGAAACCAAGCATAAGAACAGATGACAAAAAGGTGGTTAATGTTCTCGGCAACCCACAATAAGCACGGTATATTCCTGCATGTTTTTCGACAGCAACTGAAGGGGAAAATCAAAACTATCAAGTGATGGGATTTTCCTTTTCAAGTGTACCTACAAAATTGTTTTGTACAAAATTTCCTAGCATATGATGGATTGAACCAAATACCTATATATTTAACAGTGAATACTTTATATTCATCAATATTGTTATCTAAAAGATTTTTTTAATGTGGAGACACCATTTTCTTTAGTAGTTCCCTGAACTGTGTAGAATCTACTTATGTGCAATATAACTAAAACTTCTTTCCTTCAACACAAATATAACTAATATGAATTGAAAAAAGAATAATCATCCATGTAACCACTGAGATTCATAAAACATAAAAATCCTAAGGATTTCTACATCACAATAACAAAAAACAGCAAGTGACAAAACAAAACTACTCACTATGTACCGAAAATCCTAAATGTCTGCACATGAGTGTCTTCTCCAGGAAAAACCCTTGCCAAACCGAAGTCTGAGATTTTTGGATTTAATTTCTCATCCAGCAATATGTTATTAGCTTTAATGTCTCTGTGAATAATTCTTTCCGGAGCCTCTTTTTGCTAACATTTTTGTCCTAATTAATCAATGTTTGACACTCTCTACTACATCTCCGTCTGCGCAAATAGAGCATTGTTCAATTCTAAATAGAACAGGTCACAAAACCGAATAATTTTCAAATCCATAAAGCACTTAATACATAACATATAAGAATGAGAAAACATAGGGTAGTTAAGCTTACTTGGATTTCAAGGGGGTGACCATGAATGCCCATACGCCTGTTTATCATGCAAGATCCATCAGTGACTAGCAGAGATGGAAACATATCAAAACCATCTGTTAGACACAGTTTAAGAATCATTTTCAACCCTGTTTGAATTTCCCCTTTCTTGCAAGCTATGGTCATCCGTGATCTTCCCATAAGCCTGCAATAGGATGATCCATAATAATCCTATCAAAGAAATAAAAGATGAAACTCATTTTGATAAGTAATTTATTTTTAGAATGCTCTTGGTTTAACTTACAACTTACAATCAGTTTTCAAGAGGATTATTTTTTTATCTATGGGCAATCTTGGAAAGAAATTTAAATACTCTCAAGAAATAAACACACATATAATTGGTTCAACACTCACAGAAAAAAAACACAAGCATCCGACATATGACTACAAGTTTCACGCAAAAGAACAAACTCGCATTTGGGAAATATGGAGGTGGTCCTTGAATATTACCTCAAGAACGTGTTAGAAACAATTCAGTGAGAAAATGACCTAAAAATTGAGTTTTGTAACAATATTAGCTTCATGGATGCAAGCATACAACCAATCAGAGAAAATTTTTAAGAAGTGAAAATTCATCGATTAAAATTGGATTATTGGAAATTTGAATAAATGAGATTGAAAATGAGAAGTTCTGTAAAATAAATAAGACTCTTTCACTATTTCCAAACTCACTGGTCGCAATAAGTTATGGACAGTTCTCAAAATTCTGGAAATAAATGAAAGTTACTTTTATATAAATTTGACATCTTCGTGCCAATAGTCAAAGGGGCAGAACCATCTGGCTGATTGACGCACATTCATGTGTTTTTTTAGCGGAACAAGGTATAGGGTAGCCAGAATGTTGAAATAGATAGATAACTAGTTGTCAATCTTTGTTACTCTTGATATCAAGTACCTTAAAAGGTTCTAATATTTTATCTTAATTATGAATAATAGGCTTAGTAGTTAACTTACAGGGAAAATATAAGTAAAAAAAGCCAAATGTTTAAACATTTTTCCAATAAGACACTTGTTTTGACGTATCTTGCATACGGGTGCTAATTTGCATGGAAATTATAAGTGACCAAGTCAAATAATAAAATGTTTTCTAATGTTAACGCCTTTCTTCAATTAAACATGAGTTTTTTGGTGCGACATGCCTTGAGGAGCTCATTTGTATGGCAAAAATACTAAAACAAAGTCAGATAGTTTAATTATTTCCATTCTTTCTAATGGTAACACCTTTCTTAATGAGACGCACTTTCAATGTGCTATAAACCGCTAAACGATAAAGAGTGCTTTTCAGTTTTCACATTCTCAAAGTTAAATTATCAATACAATCTTCACAAAATAAGAAATATAGACAATGATTTAATAAATGAATTGGCATGGACACTTGATAACTCAACAACAATTGCATATCTAAAAGAAATCTTAATATAATAAAATAGATCACGATTTTTTTCTACAACCAGATGCAATGGGATCAGATCAATTAGCCATGAGACTACTTTATATATGCATATGAACACGACAAACATAAATAATCCAATCAAATAATGACAACATAAAAGTAGAAAAATGCAAACCTTTGAGCTCTCCCTTTCTTCCCATCTCTTGTAAAGAAGCAACATATCCAACAACCCTCTTCTGTTCAACATCACTAAAAATACCAGTATGCAACTCAAGACCATAAAAAATGTTCACTAGTTTTCCATTAATCTTCTCCATACAAACAAAATCTTTCTCCCAAAACAACATCACCACCAACAGTTTCGTGTCGTTTCGATCAATCTAAATCTCAATCTCATCTTCACCTAATTCATCAGCCGTATCAGCCCGACATACGCGGACTTGGAACTTCCAAAGCCAAATTCCCCTGCACACCATCATTCCAACTCCCAAGAGAATGACAATCACAATTTTCTTCTAAATTAACCTCTTCCGAATTCTTGTTCCGGTTTTTAGACTCTGCAAAATTCAATTTTTTCATTAAATTGTGAATTTCCATTACTGAAACACAAAAATTGGTTAAAAATAAAAAGTTAGATAGAAATTACCAGGGTTGATGGAACGGATGCGATCCGAGAGTGATTGAGAACAGCAGCGGCAGAGAACTTTGGAGAGAAAAGGAAGCCATGTGCAGAAAATCTCAGAGGCGATTTGGAGTTCAGAAGGTTGATAATCGAGGAGGAAAGGATCGATGTTGGAAGGTTGCATATGAAGCGTAAATTAGAATGAAAAAAAATGAAATTTAATGGAAAAAAATTCTTACAAAAAGTAAGAATAATGTAATACTATGCAAAACAAATTTCCTACAATAAATTTTATATGTTCTCATTTTTATTATATTAAATCTGAATCAATCATTTAATTTATTGGTTATTTTTTAAAATTCTACCGGTGAAAGACTTAATTGAGTTCTCATCCTAGACTTAACCAGGTTTTTAAAGGGTAATTTGGAGTAAGGAAATATACGTTTTATTTATTCCCTCCCTGCGAGTCTAATCCAAGTCTTTTCCTTGTTCTTGGACTGATGATACTCGTTCTTTCTTGTAACTTGTAGTAATAATAATCCGAAAAGAGAGAATTGGAAGATGAAGGCTTGATTGAAGAAATCAGAGAGATTGAATGGGCTGTTTTTCGTGTTTCGATTCCAAAGAGGACGAGAAGCTCAATCCTCATCCTCAACAACAAACACACAATCACGATCATCACCATCACAATCTCCCCTCTGCCGCCTCCGGTTAGTTCTTTTCTATCCAATCCAATCCGATCCGATCATTCTTTCTTTCTTTCCTTACAAATCAGATCCCGTGGATATTTTGCAGGAGGAGCAGACAAGCTTCGGTCAACCAGTAATGGAGGAGCATCCAAAAGGGAATTTCCCGCTCTTCTCAAAGACGGTCCGCCCGGTCAAATTGCTGCTCAAACCTTTACTTTCCGTGAACTTGCCCTTGCAACTAAAAACTTCAGGCCCCAGTCCTTTTTAGGGGAAGGTGGTTTCGGAAGGGTCTACAAGGGACGCCTCGAATCCACTTCTCAGGTATTCATCTATTGTCATCCTATGCTGCAATCCTATGAAGCAATTACCTGTACTCATCTTTCTTCAATTACCCACCTATGCAGGCTGTGGCTGTTAAACAGTTGGACAAAGACGGTCTCCAGGGTAATCGCGAGTTCCTTGTCGAGGTCCTCATGCTCAGTCTTCTACACCACCCTAACCTTGTCAGTCTCATTGGATATTGTGCCGATGGGGACCAACGACTCCTTGTCTATGAGTTTATGCCACTCGGATCATTGGAAGACCACCTCCACGGTATTACTCTTGTCTTTTACAACTATCATCAACACAAAAAATCATAGTTTCGTTACTATCTATATCAAGTCTTAAGCATTACTAGTTCAAGTCGGGATGATATTAGAAACTCTATGTTAGTTGAGACTAATTTGCATATCATGCCCCCATAAGCTCAAATTAGGGTGAATTAACTCTACACATAGTGAGCTTGTCATGAAACTTTGGAGGGATGAAGAGCCTTAGTCATTACATTTGCATATTGTTGACGACCAGACCAGGAATATGCACAATTTGGAGTTGATTTTCAACATCTTTTTCTCTGACTCCATATCTTTTGTACGAGCATCAAGGGCTAGAGCAACGGTGCTCATGTTGTCACAGTGTACTAGTGGAGTGGTGACCTTGATGCTCAGTTCAGACGACAGAGCAATCCTGTTGTAGCAAAGACCTAAGCTGCGATACTCAGCTTCCGTGCTGGATCTTGAGATATCTGCTTGCTTTTTAGCAAACCAAGAAATGAGATTACTGCCTTGAAAAACACAAGCTCCTGATTTGGAATGCCTTCTATCAAGGTTAGAGCCTAAATCTGCATCACAAAATGCTTGCAGAGTGACTGGAAAAGAGGGAACAGGTTTGACAAGTAACCCAAGTGAACTAGTGCCTTTGAGATAACGTAGGATGGGTTTAATAGCCTGGCAATGAGAGTCAATTGGCCGAGGCATGAACTGAGAAACCTTATTCATTGAGAAGCATGCGTCAGGACGTGTAATCGTAGAATATAATATTGCACCCACTATTGACCTGTTACAGGGTAAGAACTGAAAAATTATAAAAACCCTCTTTTGAGAGTTTACTAACACTATTGCAGCAATCATGGGAGATGGAAGAGGTTTTTGCCTCAATCAAATACAGTGTTAGAGAGAAGATCTCTTATATATTGGCCTTTAGAGAGAAGAAGAAGCCCGTTATCTTGAAGCTTGACTTCAATCCCCAAGAAATAATCTAAGTTTCCAAGTTATTGTAGGTAAAATACTGAGTTCAATTTGGTAACCACTTGCTGAATGAAGTTGGGGTTACTACCGGTGATGATGATATCAACATGTATACAAGAGTGTTGTTTTTGGAGTTTACAAATGAAGAGAAATCACACTTGCTTGCTAAGAGTCCAAACTAAAGAAGAGTGCCTGTGAGCCTATCAAACCAAACCCTAGGGGATTGTGTTTAGACCATAAAGTGCCTTGTGAAGTTCGTAGACTTAGGATTTGTTGGAGTTCTCAAAACCAGGGGGTTGTGTTATATACACATCTTCTTCAAGTAACCCATCCAAGAAGGCATTGTTAACATGTAGTTCCTTGAGTTGCCAACCTCTAAAGAGAACAAGAGTTAGAATTGTCCTTACAGTGACTGGCTTAACCGCCTGAAACAATTTTCAGTGTAGTATTCACCATATTTTTTACGAAAACCCTTGGCTACAATACAAGCCTAGCTTTTTTACTTATTAATGGAACCATCGGGATTCACTTTAACTATCAAGATCATCCATTTGCATTCAATAGGAGATTTTCCAGCTGGTAGTGGTACTAGTGACCAAGTAGCATTTTTAAGCTAGGAATATTCATCATTCATTGCAGCAAGCCAAGTTGGATTGGAAAGAGCTTGTTTAGTTGTCTTTGGTTCAGCATGAGCCAAAAGAAAATTAGCCCGTACCCTTGGACATACAAAACTAGATTCCAATCTGGTTCTCATGGAATGATCATTAACTGGTGCCTCAATTGGAACTTTGTATTCAACCATTAATTTTGCATGACTAGGTGATGTTACATGGTTTTGGGACTGATTTTTGCAGAGAGAAAGACTGGAATTTGAATGCTTAGAAGCACAAGTTTGAGAACTTATGGGAGATGCAGTAGACAAACTAGGAATGGGATTAGAACTAGGTAATTGAGATGAAGGTGATCTCTGTGGAATTGGAATGGAAATAGTAATAGGTGAGGGTATAACAAATGCGGTGGGTAAAGGACATGACAAAGGTTGAGACACTAAAGGCAATGATACTGAAACTTCAGGTGATTAACTTGTTTTTGAGACAGGAACGAATACTATATTTTAGGGGAATTTGTGTTCATTAAAGGTGACATCTTTAGAGACATAAATACGACCATCAGAGGCAAGACATCTGTAACCCTTGCGAGAAGTGGGATATCCAATGCACATTCTTGAGACCTAAATTGAAGTTTATTTTTGTTGTAAGGTCTAACAAGATGAAAACAAGAATATCCAAAGCATTTAAGTAAAGAGTAATCCGGTCGTTGCTTAAAAGGTTTTATACTGGGAATATCAAAATTTAAAGGAGTAGAAGGAAGTCTGTTTATAAGATAGACATCAATTAGAAATGCTTAGTCCCAAGATTTGTTAGGAAGAGATGCTTGAGCCAATAATGTGAAACCTAGTTCAGTTACGTGTCTATGTTTTTTTTTCACCACACCATTTTTGGGGGGAGATGTGAACAAATAAGACGATGAGAAATGCCATTCTGAGTCAAAAATTGAGTAACAGGTTTGAATTTCCCTCCCCAATCAGATTGGACAGCTTTGATTTTAAAGGGTGGTTTTCGACCATGACTTTGAATTGTTGAAAAATGGTTAAAGCTTTGGATTTTGTTTTAAGTATGAATATCCAAGTAAATCTAGTGGAGGTATCTACAAATGACATGCAATAGGAGAAACCAGTACTAGAAACTACTGGAGCTGCTCCCCAAAAATCACTGTACACTAACTCGAGTCGATAAATGTGGGGGTAATCTATGGGTTTTGCCCAAACAATAGGATGAACATAAATCAAACAATCCTTCATTAGTAAATGGAATATTACAGTGTTTCAAACCATGCTTTTGCACATCAACACCAGGATGGCCTAGCCTAGCATGCTAAAGAGAAAGGCTCCCCTTCACTCCTTCTCTTTTAAATAGTTGTGCTAAATTTAAATTCTATAGTAGCCTGTGTATTCTAGGACATACTTGACTTTCTCTTTTAGAATCTCATTTCTGTTTAGCGAGTAGGTTGTTCTTGGTGGGTAACCAACTTTCCATGGATAAGCTCTTGTAGATTAGCATTTGTTCTCTACGATGTTTTTTAGTTTTTTACATATCCACTTAAATGTGCTAACAAAAATTCCCTTTTGAAGCTTTTGATTATTCCACAACTTTTTGTCTTGAACTTACTATGGTGATAAATAATTTTCTGTGGGTTTTTTCCTTGTAAGGAAACAGCCGTGCATCTAAGCTCATTATGTTATGTGCTCTTAGTTGAATATTTTCCATGCTTCTCCTTTCTGATGTAGTTTTTTGAGAAGCCTGATCAACTTAGCGTGTGGAATAGCATTCCTTGTTGATTCCAAGTTACAGAAATGGAATCCATACATTTGATAACCAATTAACCATTGTATTGTCTGCTAGAGGTGTTCACTGCTTTCTTAAAACATAATGCATGTAATTTGATAATAACTTGTGTTTATTAATTTTGTATTGACTCATGCAGATCTCCCCCCTGATAAGGAGCCATTAGATTGGAACACTAGAATGAAAATAGCTGCCGGTGCCGCAAAAGGATTGGAATACCTACATGACAAGGCAAATCCTCCAGTAATATATAGGGACTTCAAATCATCTAATATATTACTTGAGGAAGGTTATCATCCAAAGCTTTCTGACTTTGGTCTGGCAAAGCTTGGTCCTGTTGGGGACAAATCACATGTTTCCACTCGTGTCATGGGTACTTATGGTTACTGTGCTCCTGAGTATGCTATGACTGGACAGCTGACTGTAAAATCTGATGTATATAGTTTTGGGGTAGTCTTCTTGGAGCTGATTACTGGCCGTAAAGCCATAGACAGCACCCGGCCCCATGGAGAACAAAACCTTGTCACATGGGTAGTTCTCTGATATTTTCTTGTCAATTTATGTTAATTTAGCTTGCATCAACTTATGGTTGTATAACAATGGAGTGGTAATGGTGGTTTCATATTTTTTGAGCAGGCACGGCCTTTATTCAATGACCGTAGGAAGTTTCCAAAGCTGGCAGATCCACGGTTGCAGGGGCGGTATCCCATGCGGGGTCTTTATCAAGCTCTAGCTGTAGCATCAATGTGCATTCAAGAACAGGCAGCTGCGCGTCCTCTGATTGGGGATGTGGTGACGGCCCTTTCTTATCTAGCAAATCAGGCATATGATACCAACAATCCTGGAATTGGTAATAATAAGGGAACTGGAAATAGAGATGATAAAGGTGGAAGAATATTAAAAAATGATGAAGGTGAAGGATCCGGGCGTAGATGGGATTTGGAGGGATCTGAGAAAGATGACTCCCCACGTGAAACTGCTAAGATGTTAAACCGGGATCTTGATAGAGAACGTGCTGTGGCGGAAGCCAAGATGTGGGGAGAGAACTTGAGAGATAAAAGACGACAGAGTGTGCAAGGCAGTTTTGATGCTTCTAATGCCTAGTTTACATTCTGTAAATCTGAGCATTGCCTTCTGTAATATCTTGATTGCGGCGATGCAATGCAAGGTGAAATTTTTTGGGATCTCATCTTTCTTAGAGCTGGTCTAGGACAAGTCTGAATGACCATTTTGTCGTTGACCGGGCTCTAATGTGTTTGCAGTGGCTGCAACATAACGTAATGAACCTGGTACCAAAATCTGTTACTTGAGCCTTTTGTGCACTTTGTTTTCCTTTATGTATTTCATTTTACCTGGTCGTCATGGGCATATTGACGTTGTACATTATTTGCCAGAACTAGCTACTAGGAGTTCAAGGTTACAAAACTGGTATTTTAGAAAAATGTTGCGTAAAAACATGCAAGAATAAAATACTTGTTCTAACTTGTAAGTTTTGCTCGAGCTAAAATGAGATATTCCAATATTCTAAGAGCATCATCATTGTGGGTGCTTCACAAGTTTAACACCAATCAAAATATGCATTCTTATTATGGAGTGAAAAATGTGTCTATTTATAGAGATCAATTGTTGTAGAAACACCCTCTCTCTTCACTTTTATGTTGGTCCATTCAATAATTTCTACTTCATCCGTTTCAAACAATGATGGTTGTTTAAAGATTTTGGACACAAATTAAGGAATGTAATAATATTGTCGTAAGATGATACACTTTTATTAAATTAATCATGTTAATGTGTTATATAGTGTACAAAATAATAATTAAATGAAACAATTGGAAAAATAGTCATTATTTATACATTGAAAAATGAGAATGACAATCATTTTAAAATAAATTTTATTTGCTAAATCAATAAGTTATTTTGAAACGGATCTAGTAGTAAAATAAGTAAATTTTGTTGGAATGCAATGTTATAGAGTCATTGGTGGAATTTATTTAGTAAATTTCTTTGACGTGTTGGATTGGAGACATTGAATGCTTGTTAGGTACTAACTTAAAAAAAATAAAAAAGACTTAATTTCATCTGTTCCTTACATCTTCAATTTTTCCCAAGACTAAGTTTCTTTCATTGAAATCTTTAACTTTTGTATTAAATTTGATGGCAAACTTATTTTTGTAGCATGCTCATATGTGCATTTAAGAGGATTTAATTCGACACTCTCCACTTGAATCTCACATCACCTTTAAGCAATTTTAATGTTATAAAATTTTAGAAATTTATAGGTTTTTACTGAAAATTTTGAGTTTATATTGAAAATTTTAAAAATTTACTGTTTTTTACCGCAACCATGACACATGTACCGTGAATTTAAAATTTCCGGTAAAAACATATCGGAAATTATGAAATTTACGATAGAGGTAATACCGAATATTATGAAATTTACGTAAAATATCACAAGTTTTTGATATTTTTGAAACACAACGACCTGCATAACTATTTTGATAAAAAAACTATCACACATAATAGATACATATTTTCCACAAAAACTGTGCAACATACAAGATTACAAAACAAATTAGGATGACTTCCTAACTTCATCTTCCCAGGACCTAATATGTCCTACATATGTTAATTCCCATGCTTTTTCATCTTCAGTACAATTATGTCTCCAACTGTTATTGACGGGAGGCAATGGACTATCAGGTTTCGACTTTATCTGAATCCAATGATTGTTGTTGACAAAATCAACAACAATGATTTTATGCCTACTCGTATACATAGGTGAAACTAAGGTAAGAAGGAAAAACGTAATGTTAAGTCTCTTTGACAGGGAGACAAATACGACACTGTACCTACAAGTAATAGGGTAACCCATATCAGGAATCGTCATCCATTTATCAGTACCCTGCAGACCCAAGTGTTCTACTTTTAAGGCATTCCTAATTTCAGAGACCGTGTCATAGAACAAATTGGAAAACAATTTAGGGTATTTATGAACTTGAGTATCTAACTGCGTTCGAACCAACGACCATGACTATTCGCCTCATCCAAGTAAAGTTGCAATAGCCCGAAAACCACAATTTCCATTCTCACCCACTTCAACAATGTCATCAATGTATGGATGCAAGAAAACAGGAAATTGAGACTAGTAAAGATGCCTCAAAGATATAGTGAACAGTTGAATTTGACCCGACATACTTGACGATTGACTTCCTGTTGGTTTTGTGCATGATCTCTTTGTAATATGACTCCCCTGCGAGCCCTCACCATACTCCCACTATGAAGGATCATGACACATGTAACACCCCCTTTCTATACCCCCAAATAATCACATATATCATTTAGGCACATATAAAAAAAAATATAAAAATTCGCCAGAGTACGATTAAAACATAGTATAAAAGAGGCATATCACATCATACACGCAATTAATACATACAACACCTGCTCATTCTATTGATATGCAACAGTGGGGTAACTTGCCACAGAGGAACTTTGTCCTTACACCCACATCTCAATATTAAGAATAAAAGCGGAAACATCTAAAATATTGAAGAACAACCTCATATATATACATCATCCAGTATGAATCACTAGCATCATCATGTTTATACACGAATTCATCAGCAAGATACATATGCAAATGTATCACAAAAGAATAATATACATCCTAGCTACCCGGTGCTACATATCAAAGCCAACCGACCAAAAGAATGAAGACACGCTTCACAAAAAGACTTCCAGCATACCTACTCTGCAATGCCTCATAGAGCATCATAAAACAGCAGAAGGGTGAGAAATATTATCATAATAACAATGCATACAATTATATATATCTTAACATAAAAATACACATATTACACATTCTCACCACAATTCATCACGTTTTCATCTATATACATCACAATGTATATGTATATACACCAAGTATATTCATCATGCACACTTTCACATTTCTCAATCATTCCGTATAAACATACACAATTATGTTCATTCAACAACACATCATTATAAAGATGATAAATGCAAATCATAGAGACCGACTCACGACTCTATGCAAATGCAATGCGGTACCGACTCAATCATCACTAGTTCACTCAGGAACTCTGCTGGAACCATCGCTCGTTACCGAAGTAACTCCCCGTCGGGCCTACGATGTTCACCCATTGCTCACACCCCACATGGGCACACAATGTTTATGGATCGCTCACACCCCACATGGGCACACGACCCGATCGCTCACACCCCACACGGGCACACGATCCGATTGCTCACACCCCACATGGGCACACAATCATTCGTAATCATCGCTCACACCCCACATGGGCACACGACGTTACGACGGATTCTCATTAGAATCGCACAACACAAGAATGCACATCATGATGCTTCACATGCAAAATGACTCAAAAGACATTCTTGAAATGCATACATATTCATAATATATTCATGCATTCATCTCTTACAATCACATACAATCTATATACATTCACATCAATGCACTATTGTATGATTCACATTCAAACACACAGTCAAAACGGTAAAAGTTGCTAAATAGCACTATTCCCGACTTTCCGACATAATTAAATCGGCTAACGATTTTCAAAACATCATAATAAGAAAGTACAGCTCAATACCTTTCCAACGACACCAAGAATGTAAAAATCGGATACTCGGAACAAAAGTTACGGACGAAACCGAAAACGACATTTTGAAAAATCCCATTTTTACATTCCTCCTGTCCATACGCGTATCACCCATGTCCATACGCGTACGGACAGAACCCATTTCCTTCACAAATTCCTCGTTCCAAATCCCATACGCGTATTGGCCCATGGCTCGCCCCTGTTACGCGTAATGCCAATGTTCATACGCGTATTGGCCCAAAAATAAGCCAATGATACGCGTATTGCCTTGGCTCATACGCGTATGGACATGCCCCTTACGCGTATGGCCAGAGCATACCCAGAAAAATTCTGCAGAACGAAGTTCTGCGTTTTCCACTCCTCAATCATCCAAATCTTCACCTAATACTCAGAAAAATGCCAATTTGATGTATAACAATACATACCAATCATGTATAAACAACTATGAACACAATCAACATAAGTTTTAATACATTTGGATCGATTTCCAATCAATTTCTCAAAAATGGGTTATACCCTAAAACTCACAAAATTCATCAACAACAACAACAATTCATACATAATCATATACATTGATAAGATAACAATGTTTCACACCCTTACCCGGATTCCAAGCTTGCTAATTGATTGATCTTGATGAATTTCTAAGTTTTTCCTCCTTTCCTCTTCTTTTCTCTTCCTCTTCTTTCTTTCTCTCCTTTTTCTTTCTATCTTTTTCTATTTCTCTCTATTCCTCTTTTCTTTCTATTTTCTTTCTTTTCTATTTTTTTTCTCTCATTTTCCACTAAATCAATTATAATTCATTTTTTTTTTCTCACACAATTCTAATTCCACAAAAATTTCTAACTTACAATTAATTGAGAAAAGACTAAAATACCCTCCATTCTAATTTCCCCGAAAACTCTCGAAAATGGTAAAATAACATTTAACACACCAATTTAACAAATAAAATAATTTATCACCCAATTAAATTAAAAGACTCAAGAATAATGGAATAATCAAAATCGGGGCGTTACAACTCTCCCCCACTTAGAAATTTTCGTCCTCGAAAATAATACCTGATTCAAATAACTCTGGATACGACTCTCACATCCCACTCTCTAGTTCCCACGTCATATTGCCTTCCGCAGCGCCTCCCCACGCTACTTTCACAAGCGCAATATCCTTGCCCCTTAGTTTCTTAACTTCGCGGTCCAAAATCCTAACCGGTAAAGCTTCCACCGTAAGGTTATCTCTCACTTCAACCTCGTCCATAGGAATAACATGTGACGGATCCGGAACATATTTCCGAAGTTGCGAAACATGGAATACGTCATGCAAATTCGAAAGGTTCGGAGGCAACGCCACACGGTAAGCCACAACACCAACTCGTGAAGTAATCTGATACGGACCAATAAAACGAGAAGTCAACTTCTTCGACTTCAAAGCACGACCCACACCAGTAACTGGTGTAACTCTCAAAAACACATGGTCACCTTCTTGAAACTCAAGATCCTTCCTTCTCTTGTCATGATAGCTCTTTTGTCTACTTTGAGAAGCTTTCATCTTCTCTCGAATAAACTTCACTTTCTCCGTTGTTTGTTGTACCATTTCCGGTCCAACTATCGTCCTCTCGCCGGTTTCATGCCAACACAAAGGTGTTCGACATCTCCGGCCATACAAAGCCTCAAATGGTGCCATACCTATACTCGAATGAAAACTGTTATTGTAAGTGAATTCAATTAACGCCAAATAACCATCCCAAGCACCACCTTGCTCGAGTACACAAGCACGCAATAAATCCTCCAACGATTGAATCGTCCTCTCGGTTTGACCGTCCGTTTGCGGATGGTAAGCCGAACTCAATCTTAGCTTAGAACCCAAAGCCTTTTGTAAACTCTCCCAAAACCTCGATGTAAACCTTGGATCTCTATCCGATACAATACTCTTAGGAACTCCATGTAACTTCACAACCACAAGAACATAAATCTCGGCTAACTTCTCCAAAGGATAACTAATATCAATTGGAATAAAGTGAGCAGATTTAGTAAGCCTATCAACAATTACCCAAATAGCATTATGACCTCTTTGCGTATTTGGCAATCCCGTAACAAAATCCATCGATATACTATCCCATTTCCATTCCGGAATATCCAACGGTTGCATAAATCCACTTGGTTTTTGATGTTCCACCTTAGACTTTTGACAAGTTAAGCATGCATACACAAATCGAGCCACATCCCTCTTTAAACCGGACCACCAAAAGATCTTCTTCAAATCTTGATACATCTTATTCGCACCCGGATGAATACTCAAATTACTTCGGTGTCCTTCCTCTAGAATCATCTTTTTCAACTCCGCGTCGTCGGGAATACAAATACGACCACGGAATCTCAAAACTCCATAATTATCAACCTTGAAATCCTCATTCTCATTCAACATCAAATCAACGAATTTCAAGTCCAACTTTTGCTTTTCACTAACCGTTGCAAGAAAATCATTCGTAACATGTAACATACCAAGTCGCACACTCCTCGGCGTCATTTCACAAACCAAACTCAAATCTCTGAAATCTTCCAAAAGTTCCCATTCTTCCATCATCAATGCGGACATATGTAACAACCTCCGACTTAAGGCATCGGCCACCACGTTTGCCTTACCCGGATGGTAATTCAAACCAAAATCATAATCCTTCAAAAGTTCTAGCCACCTCCTTTGTCTCATGTTCAATTCTTTCTGATCAAATAAATATCTTAAGCTTTTGTGATCACTAAAAACTTCAAATCTCGCACCATAAAGATAATGCCTCCATATTTTCAAAACAAACACCACCGCCGCTAACTCCAAGTCATGTGTAGGATAATTCTTTTCATGCACTCTCAATTGTCTAGAAGCATATGCCACCACTTTTCTATCTTGCATCAAAACACCACCTAAACCTGTCAATGAAGCATCACAATACACAACAAATGGTTCATTAGGATTAGGCAAAATCAAGATCGGAGTCGTTGTCAACCTTCTCTTTAACTCATTGAAACTCTCTTCACAATGAATATCCCAAATGAAAGCCTTTCCTTTACAAGTCAATTGCGTTAAAGGAAGTGCCAATTTCGAAAATCCCTCAATAAACCTCCGATAATAACCCGCCAAGCCTAAAAAGCTTCGAATCTCCGTAACCGACCTAGGAGCCTCCCATTGCATCACCGCATCTATCTTGGATGGATCAACACTAATACCACTACCGGAAATAACATGTCCAAGGAAACTTACTTCCGACAACCAAAATTCACACTTCGACAACTTAGCATACAATTGTTTCTCTTTCAAAATTTGCAACACAATTCTCAAATGCTCTTCATGCTCCTCTTGAGACTTAGAGTAAATCAAAATATCATCGATGAACACAACCACAAAATGATCCAACTGTTCATGAAAAATACGATTCATGTATTCCATAAACACACCTGGCGCGTTAGAAACCCCGAATGGCATCACGGAGTATTCGTAATGACCATACCGTGTCCTAAATGCCGTCTTTTGAATATCCTCTCCTTTCACACGAATCTGGTGGTATCCTGATCTCAAATCAATCTTGCTAAAAACATTCGCACCAACCAATTGGTCCATCAAATCATCGATCCTTGGAAGCGGATACTTGTTCTTAATTGTCACCTTGTTCAACTGTCGATAATCAATGCATAACCGCATACTCCCGTCCTTCTTCTTTACCAACAATACCGGAGCACCCCAAGGAGAAACACTTGGCCTTACAAATTTCTTGTCCAACAAGTCATTCAATTGCTTTTTCAATTCTACCAATTCCGATGCCGACATACGATACGGTGCCATCGAAATCGGTCTAGTACCCGGAACTAGATCAATAGAAAATTCAACTTCTCTTTCTGGCGGTACATCCGTAATATCTTCCGGAAACACTTCTGGAAATTCGCACACCACTGGGAACACATCAAGCTCAACTTTACTCTCCACCGACAATGATGCAAACAAACCAAACAATTGAGCTTCGTCCGCTAAAAGTTTCTTCAACTCTTTAGTGGATAGGAAACTCTCAAATTCATCATCTTCCAAAGAAGGAAACCTTACTAACTTGTGATAGCAATCTATATGAACTCGGTTAAATTGCAACCAGTTCATACCCAAGATTACGTCCAATCCCTCCAACGGCAAACATACTAAATCCATAACAAAGTCTTTACCATACATGGTCAAAGGACAACTCATACACACCAAAGATGTATTTACCGACCCTGAAGCAGGAGTCTCAATAACCATTTCAGCACCCATCACAGTTAACGCAAGATTCAAACGCTTCGCGCACTCAGACGAAATAAACGAATGAGTCGCTCCCGTATCAATAACAGCAACTAAAGGTGTACTATTAATAAAGCATGTACCTTTAATCAAACGGTCCGCATTCGTAGTTTGAGTCCCCGCCAATGCAAACACCTTTCCGCCCGCTTGAGCTTGTTTCGGCTTAGTACACTTAGTACTAATGTGACCCACTTCTCCACAATTATAGCACTTCACCATATTTCTTCTACAATCTGTAGCAGCATGCCCAAGACCACCACAATTGGAACATTTCGCTACAGGCTTCCCACACTCAAAAGATTTATGACCTATATCACCACATTTGTAACACCTAACAACACCGGAACCTCCTCCTCCAGACCTCCTATCAAAGCTTCCCCTATGCTTACCCTTATCAATGGGTGTCACATAAGGTCCACTTCTAGCTTGTTGCTTCCCCTTCCTCTCATTCAAACTTTTGTAATGTGTAGAACGAGCCTTACTATCTTCTTCGAAGATTCTACAACATTCCGTCAAATCCGCAAACCTCCTTATCCTTTGATATCCCACAGCTTGTTTAATCTCAGGACGTAAACCATTCTCATATTTAATACACTTTGAGAACTCAGCCGTAATCGCAGCATAATGAGGATGGAATTGAACCAACTCCACAAATTTAGCAGTATAGTCCACCACAGACATACTACCTTGTTTCAGTTCAAGAAACTCCATCTCCTTCTTTCCCTTCACACTCTCAGGGTAATACTTCCTCAAAAATTCAGTACGAAATAAATTCCAAGTTACCTCTTCATCATCCACCTCAAGAACTTCACGCATACCGACCCACCAATCGTCGGCTTCTTCCTTCAGTATGTGAGACCCAAGCCTCACCTTATTCTCCTCCGCACAGCCCATCACTCTGAAGATTCTTTCAATCTCCTTCAACCACAATTGAGCTCCATCGGGATCAAATCTCCCTTTGAAAACCGGTGGTTGATTCTTCCTGAACTCGTCATTAGCATTCACGTTAGGTGCACCTTGCACCGCCCTAGCCATTGCTTCCAAAGCAGCAGCCATCGCATTGTCGTTTCTACCAGCCATCTTCTGATTATTCCCAAAAATGACAACAAGGTTAAACAACAGTTCCACCAACACAACAACAAGACAGACACAACTGACTCAACTCTGGCTCTGATACCACTTAATGTAACACCCCCTTTCTATACCCCCAAATAATCACATATATCATTTAGGCACATATAAAAAAAAATATAAAAATTCGCCAGAGTACGATTAAAACATAGTATAAAAGAGGCATGTCACATCATACACGTAATTAATACATACAACACCTGCTCATTCTATTGATATGCAACAGTGGGGTAACTTGCCACAAAGGAACTTTGTCCTTACACCCACATCTCAATATTAAGAATAAAAGCGGAAACATCTAAAATATTGAAGAACAACCTCATATATATACATCATCCAGTATGAATCACTAGCATCATCATGTTTATACACGAATTCATCAGCAAGATACATATGCAAATGTATCACAAAAGAATAATATACATCCTAGCTACCCGGTGCTACATATCAAAGCCAACCGACCAAAAGAATGAAGACACGCTTCACAAAAAGACTTCCAGCATACCTACTCTGCAATGCCTCATAGAGCATCATAAAACAGCAGAAGGGTGAGAAATATTATCATAATAACAATGCATACAATTATATATATCTTAACATAAAAATACACATATTACACATTCTCACCACAATTCATCACGTTTTCATCTATATACATCACAATGTATATGTATATACACCAAGTATATTCATCATGCACACTTTCACATTTCTCAATCATTCCGTATAAACATACACAATTATGTTCATTCAACAACACATCATTATAAAGATGATAAATGCAAATCATAGAGACCGACTCACGACTCTATGCAAATGCAATGCGGTACCGACTCAATCATCACTAGTTCACTCAGGAACTCTGCTGGAACCATCGCTCGTTACCGAAGTAACTCCCCGTCGGGCCTACGATGTTCACCCATTGCTCACACCCCACATGGGCACACAATGTTTATGGATCGCTCACACCCCACATGGGCACACGACCCGATCGCTCACACCCCACACGGGCACACGATCCGATTGCTCACACCCCACATGGGCACACAATCATTCGTAATCATCGCTCACACCCCACATGGGCACACGACGTTACGACGGATTCTCATTAGAATCGCACAACACAAGAATGCACATCATGATGCTTCACATGCAAAATGACTCAAAAGACATTCTTGAAATGCATACATATTCATAATATATTCATGCATTCATCTCTTACAATCACATACAATCTATATACATTCACATCAATGCACTATTGTATGATTCACATTCAAACACACAGTCAAAACGGTAAAAGTCGCTAAATAGCACTATTCCCGACTTTCCGACATAATTAAATCGGCTAACGATTTTCAAAACATCATAATAAGAAAGTACAGCTCAATACCTTTCCAACGACACCAAGAATGTAAAAATCGGATACTCGGAACAAAAGTTACGGACGAAACCGAAAACGACATTTTGAAAAATCCCATTTTTACATTCCTCCTGTCCATACGCGTATCACCCATGTCCATACGCGTACGGACAGAACCCATTTCCTTCACAAATTCCTCGTTCCAAATCCCATACGCGTATTGGCCCATGGCTCGCCCCTGTTACGCGTAATGCCAATGTTCATACGCGTATTGGCCCAAAAATAAGCCAATGATACGCGTATTGCCTTGGCTCATACGCGTATGGACATGCCCCTTACGCGTATGGCCAGAGCATACCCAGAAAAATTCTGCAGAACGAAGTTCTGCGTTTTCCACTCCTAAATCATCCAAATCTTCACCTAATACTCAGAAAAATGCCAATTTGATGTATAACAATACATACCAATCATGTATAAACAACTATGAACACAATCAACATAAGTTTTAATACATTTGGATCGATTTCCAATCAATTTCTCAAAAATGGGTTATACCCTAAAACTCACAAAATTCATCAACAACAACAATTCATACATAATCATATACATTGATAAGATAACAATGTTTCACACCCTTACCCGGATTCCAAGCTTGCTAATTGATTGATCTTGATGAATTTCTAAGTTTTTCCTCCTTTCCTCTTCTTTTCTCTTCCTCTTCTTTCTTTCTCTCCTTTTTCTTTCTATCTTTTTCTATTTCTCTCTATTCCTCTTTTCTTTCTATTTTCTTTCTTTTCTATTTTTTTTCTCTCATTTTCCACTAAATCAATTATAATTCATTTTTTTTTCTCACACAATTCTAATTCCACAAAAATTTCTAACTTATAATTAATTGAGAAAAGACTAAAATACCCTCCATTCTAATTTCCCCGAAAACTCTCGAAAATGGTAAAATAACATTTAACACACCAATTTAACAAATAAAATAATTTATCACCCAATTAAATTAAAAGACTCAAGAATAATGGAATAATCAAAATCGGGGCGTTACAACACACATTACTCTTTTCACCCTTTCTGCTATTCTTAACTCCCCTATTTGGCTTGTACTTCACCGACGGTGGACACATAAAAGTTGTGGATGGATGTGTTAGTTCCCGAACCTTTTTCTTTAACACCCTCTAGCCCACAATATCCAAAGTATTGAAATATGTCTTCAGCTCTTCACACTCTACTTCTAAATCCAATTGTGTACCACTTTCTTCCTGTCTGATATCATGCTCTTCAATGTGTATTTTCTTCCAAAAAACATGAATTGGATCTAAAGGAACATGATTGCCTTGTATTTGGAAACCGACAAGTTGACACACACATGGTAACCCATGTGTTGTTCTAATGAAGCAACCACAAGCATATTTGTTTGTACCAACAAATTTTACCTTTTCTAGTTCCTTCCCAAAGTGCTGTATATATTGCCTTGAAACAAAACCGTGCAAGTTTGTATAGAATAGGGTGTTATACCAATGCTCAATGTTGACAATACTTTTTTGAAATGAGACCCTGAATGAACCTAGCTGCAATTCTAACATGGTGTTCACAACATCCCAACTTCGGCATAAATCTCTCTGGCTTTGTAGTCAACATGTTTTTTGTGAGTGCATATGCTCTTGAATGTATTTTGAATGATGTCAAAACTAGTAAGCTTAGATCTTTGTGTATTTGGGCCTTACAATCTTTGTCAAACATGTGCATCATAATCATCATAGCATGTAAGACTAGATTACACAAGCCATCACATGCTAAAATATGAGTTTGTTTTACAAAATGACATGCATGGGTCGATACAAGTTGATTATGAGTCGATCCATACTAAGTTGAACTTTAAAGATTTTGAATCTGCCTTGAATGAGTTAATACAAATAAGCATTGGGTCGATATATTCTTCAAATGGGTCAATTCATTCTTGTTTGGGTCGACTCAATCTGAAAGATGTTTTTTAAATTTTTGCCACTGTCTCAACTGGGCCGACACAAATAATAATTGGGCCGATACATTCATCGAATGGGTCGACTCATTCGTGTTTAGAGTCGACTCATTCTGAAACATTTTCTTCACTATTTGGCTACTGCCACTAATGTATTGACTCTATTTGATCCCATATTGACTCATTCAGTTGATATATTGACTCATTCCATTTATGGGTCAATACATTCTGAACCAAATTTTAAATTGGATTTTGGCTAAAAATCTGTTTTGCTCATTTCTTTTCTACACATACACATACATATAAATTCTTATACATGCATCATTTCTAAACATTGAAACCTGAAAGATACAAAGAATTATCATCATCTTCAATCTTTCTTGACGCATTCATCAACTACACGTAATCATTTTTTATTGTTTGTTGGCAAGTAAAGTTTGATAAGGTCCAATCTAGGTTGTGTAATCTTGGGTTGAGGTTTTCTTTGGGGGTTTCAAGGATAAAAGGTTTACTCCAAGATCAAGGGTTGATTTGGAGGTTTTTACACAAGTCTTGTCAAGTTTGATTCAGTCGAGCGAATGCTTTGAAGAAAGGGGGTTCTTGCAAAGGAGTAGCGGTAACCGGAGGATCAATTGAAAGGCTTGGGACAAGATTTCGTAATTTGGATTCAACCGAGTGAAAGCTTTGAAGAACGAAATGTTTAGTCAAAGGAGTAGCGGTAATCGAAGGATCATTTTGCAGATATGGTGTGACTTGATCTTGCTAAGATCAAGGGTGGAGAAGAAGCTAGGATGACATCAAACATATGGTTTGGGGGTTTGAATTTCTACTACTTCTCTTGTAAACTGATATTGCAAAGGTTAATTACAATATCTCAATTCGATTTTGAATTGCTGGCAGACGTACCCATAGTGAGAACAATTAGAGAATTGCCTAAACAAATCTCTCTCTCTCTCTCTATCTATCTCTTTTTAGAACAATTAATGTGTAATTTGAACTGTTGAAAATTTAGGTTGTGTTGAAGTGTTTAAAACTGATTTTGTAAAAGCATTACAATCTCAACCATTGCAAGTGACTTGTTATAACTTTAACACAAGGAGAATCAAGCTTGGTGTATTGCACACCAAGTGTTCGATAAAATTACTAAACACTAAGTGTTCGACAAAATTCTTTAGTCATGTTTTATTTTACTTGTCATTGGAAATCATTTACGTTATGTGTGGTTTATATTCAAACAACTTATATCGAATATAAAGCAGATGGGAAAACATTAATTTAGAGCACTAACTCCACCTCATAAAAAGTGGGATAAGAGTTGAAATTAAGGCTATTACAAACTGATTTGGAAAGGGTCAAAAGAATTTTAAATTTTAAATTAAAACATATCGGAAGAATCCGATGCGGGATAGCCAAAAACGTTAGGGCATTTCTTAATACACAACCCAAGTTTCTTAGGCACCAAGTGAAATTTCTTTTTTGCTCCCAGATTCCGGATGTGCACATCTGAACGCACCAATTTTTTAAAAAACGTTGATGTGTTCCGGATATGCATATCCGGAACAATTTCTTATTAATTCGCGTCAGACCTTCTTCCTCCCCCTCATTCTTCACATTTTCATTTTCCAAACACCAAACTCTCTCAAACTCTCAAATTCTCAATCACACAAATTTTGACTTTTTTCACTCGAGTTTGGCGCATAGCAACTTCTACAACGATCAAGACACTCCAAATCCTCCGTATCTCAATTTAATCGGTAATTTTTTGAAATTTAGAGTTTCGGAGTTATTTTTGAGTAATCGATTTAAAGTAGATATTTAGGTGTAGAAATTGTTAGGTAGTATGAATAACATAGGTTAGAGACAATGTAGGTATTGTTTGTTGCGTCAAACGGATGATCAGGGCATTAAAATGCCCTTTTCCATGGTACATCAGCCATGGCTGCAATATTTGAACTTGAAAATACGTACCGGATGTGCAGATCCGGAAGGATTTTAACGTTAAATATTCTGAGTGCTTCCGGATGTGCACATCCGAAAAAATCCAACGTTAAATATTCTAAGTACTTCCGGATGTGCAAATCCGGAATGTCTCTATTTTTTTTTTTAATTATTTAAAAAAATTCTAATTTTTAAATTATGCTTTGCAGATTACATGGCTGGTAGAGACGATCGTATCATACATGGACGGACATCTCAGCACGCATCTGTCCGACGTGAACGGATGCAGTCTACAGCCGAGGCTTCCGGCGCAGAGGGAGTTGGGGTAGCCCCTACAGCTGAGGGACATCCTACACCACATCCTACACCACAGCCATCCACATCACAGGTTCAGACCACTTCCACATCACAGGTTCAGGCCACTCCCCCGTCAGCCGCCGATTCTACATCTCGGAGGCGTCAGGTTTCTACTGCTAGTTCATCAGGGTCCCAGCCCGCACGCAGGCGTCGTCGAGAGACTCCAGCTCCATCAGCTGCTCCTATTTCATCCCCTGTTCCTGTTCCTGTTCCTGAGGGTGATCACCCAGCACATGAGGGTGGTGACGCCGATGACGATTTCGATGAGCTGGACGGTTACCCCGGGGGACCGTATGATACATCCCTACTCGTGGGGTACTCTAAGTATACTGCCAGATATGTCTGGCTAGGAGAGGTAACCTTTCTCGGTTTATTTATAGAATTGTTTTTGTTGAACTGGGGGGCGGCTACGCTGGCATACACCTATGCTAGGCTCTCAGATGGTTGCCTCTGGGCAGCCAAGACTGTGACAGACAGCTGTACGCTATACGTGGTAACAATCTAATATTCTAAGTCATTTTTTCATTTCTTTTCTTTCTATACTCATTATAATGTTTGACACCGATGTTATATTTTCCATTTCAGGCGTGGATATTACAACACTTTTCCAAGATTACTGGTTGGGGGAGTGTCGACAGGTACACTGGGGATATGCCACGTGCTGCTGCATTTCTCCTGCTCAGAGGGAACCAGGCGCCCGACCCCTACAGAGTGTATCTTGATCGGATGGCTGTTGAGGACGTTTTTTATCACCACTATGCCGATCACCGTGTGACGCGCCCGTTCGATGGGGTTTCACTGTTCTCAGGATGGTTGACATGCAGTTCGACCATTACTGCTCGATACCTACCGGAGCGCGTCTTGCGCCAGTTCGGTTACACGCAGACGATCCCCAGGATGCCTCATGAGTCTGCTCCTCTAGGCTTGACCCGCGTGCAGATAGGTGAGATATATGCTGACTTCCAGTCCCACTTGGTACCGGAAGAGGCTCGGGCGACCAGAGCGCCGAGAGATTGGGTCGTTGCTGCCGGGTACATCATGTGGTTCTACACCGTCTCACACGCATGCATGGTGCCCACTGCTGAGGGATCGCCACCCAGACCTGATCATCAGGAGATATTAGAGGAGCAGCCGTCTTAGCTGGACCATACTCAGGATGTCCTACCTCGCTGTCGTGAGATAGAGTAGATAGCGCGGACGGCCATTGCGGACGGTCACCTCCCTGAGGGCTCTGGTGGCAGACGTGCCGTGGATAGGATTATTGAGATTGCTTGGGGGGCGCTTCAGTACCGCAGACATCGAGTCAGGACGGCGGGTCGGGGCAGAGGAGTAGGGGAGCTAGAAGAGATCATTCGCCATACGCAGTAGTTTTTTTTTTATGTATTCTATTTTTATTACATGTATGTACTGTATTTTAACGGAGGTTTATTATGTATATATATCATTTTATTTTATATATGGATGTTGTCGAATGTATATTAAGTTGCGACGATATATTAACATATGCGACCAACCAACAAAACCGATTTTTAAAAAAAAATTAAAGTTCTACTTTTTCCGGATCTGCAGATCAGGAATTTTTCTGGATTTGCACATCCGGAACACATCAACGTTTTTTAAAAAATTGGTGCGTCCGGATGTGCACATCCAGAATCAGGGGGCAAAAACGGAAATTCGCGTGATGCCTAAGAAACATGGGTGGTGTATTAAGAAAGTCTCAAACATTATTTCCAAAATTTGAAAGTTATTGTTCACTCACAAACACTCACAAGTTGTAGAGTATTTAAGAAAAATCATTAAATATTATGAATGTTGTTTTGTACATAAAACCAAGAAAGTTAGAGAGCACAGAAAATTGTAAAGATAGAATGAAAACACTTATAAAAGTAAAAGTGATTGAAATTTGTAGCAAGCTCGATCAAATCTCCAAATTATTCAATACTTATTGATAGAAAAATAAATAAATAAGTAAAGTTGAAGATTAGCGATAACATATAAGAGAAAGGGTGTTGTGTAGATTTAGAAATGGTAAGTCATCTATGTTCTTAGTCTCTCCATCATGTAGTATAACAATGTGATTGGGGAAATCGCTAGTTCCCTCACGGCCTCATTGAACTATCTTTGAGCATGATGAGTCAAATTTATGTTATAACAAGGTTTAAATGAGATTTGAATGAAATTGAAAATAATAAAATGGGTCATAAATAAAGATATGATAACATGAAAAAATTGATGAAGAATACAAGAGTAGTAGTAATGGTGACACATGACTAATTTAAGAGTAAGAACTGCTCTTATTTTCTCATGTTGTTTAAGAACTGAACGAGGTCTTTTGGATGAAAAGTGGGCAAAACACAAAGTTGCAGGTTTAGTGTATCAGAAATTAGCAATGGCAACACTATGGGAAGAATGAAAAGATGGTTCTGCAATGACTGTAACAGAACTGGATATATTGTTGATATGCCCTGCATGGCTCTCTACTCCTCAACGAAGGCCTGCATATTCCCCAGACATCATTCCGATTTGTGGAGAAAACCATTGGATGAATCTACCTCCAGTTGACCAAATACAAACCTGACATAAAAAATAAGTACGTATATCATGTCAAGTTTGATGATGGAGTTGGTCAGTGTTTGTTAACATATATAGGATTCGAGGAAAATAAAACTAATATTCTAAATTATTAGAACTTCGACACTGATGTCCAGCAGAAATTAGTAATTTTACATATGCCAAACTAACATGATACAACCAAATAACATGATGCAAAAAATAGGAGTAAAAATGAAAATGTACATATATTTAATGGTGAGTTAAATTGTGTGCTGATGTGAAGGCATAAATGACATTTACATAAGAGTTCTAGTTAACCAACAAACCAGACATTTACATAAAGAAAAGAATGTGTGAGTAAATAAATGCATAAATGACATTTATTAGACTAATAGATTAGAGAAAATTTAACACATGTTACAAAAGTTTGATACAGTCAATGCATTAAAACTAACTCAGTAAAATATAATGAAGTCATATAGAAAAAACGAGTACCTGACATATCTCCGGTCATTTGTTGATAGGATTATAGAATTCTTGAGTTCCTAACAGTTAATGTTTCTCCTTTTCTTCTGTTCAAGATCACCAAAACATTTACTGGACTTGGGTGCAGGTTGTTGGCACAAATTTGGTTTCTTGCAACAGCAGGATTGGGCACAAGTATTCTATGATTAAAAAGATGAGTTAGTGTTTGTGTTATAATATTCTATTTATTGAAGAAACAAACAAAAATGAAGTATGTCACTGACTCACCCAGACCGGAAACTCATGTGATCATTTTGTCATTGATGATTATGAAGGGAATGCGAGCAATCTTACGCCATTCTTTCCCTCGCTTCCTCTGCAAACTTGCTTCCAGTAACGGACAACAAGTGATACTTAGTACAGCCAGAGAGGAAGGCAATCCCTCTTTTGGAAACGACTTGAGTTTAGGAGCATTAACAATCTCAAATTTTTGGAGAGAGTTTAGATGTTGAAACCACTTCCCATCCATGATTGTATCATTAAGATCATAAATGCACAGTGTCACAAGCGATGCAGGTAGAAAAGGCCCCATCAGCATGTTCACCGTATCAACGCCTTTTATTCGCAACACTGAAAGACATGTCAAATGTTCCAAAGCTGGCCAGGTATTCCGAATAATCCCTCCAACAGAACCAACAGTCAGTTCTTGTAAGCTGCTAGGCAAATCATTTATGACAAAAGATTGAAGATTTGGTAGATTATCAATTTCCATTTCTTGAAGGCAACTTAGAGTGTGGATTGCTTCTGGTAGTGAAGGAAGCTTCTCACACTTCCACAGTGCAAAATAAATGAGGTTTGGAGTGGCCAATCCACCTGGGGGAAATGACTCCAGTTCATTACAATCCCATATTTTGATGCTTCTAAGAAATGAGAGACCATTTTGCGACACATCTTCTGCAATTAATATCGATTTCAGATTTATACAACCCTCAATAAACAGACTCTTGAGGACAGGGAGAGCACCCAAGGTAAATGATGTCATTGAATAACAGCTATAAGATATTTTCAGTTCCTCGAGTGATGTGTAATTGTGCAAATATTCATGAGGTAGAAACTCTAGATTCTCACAATTACTGATTACGAGAAATTTCAAGGTCTTTGGTAGGCCGTCGGTTGGGAAAGACCTTAGAGATGGAAAGTCGTCTATGGTCAACTGTTGAAGAGAATGGAGAGGGAGCATCAATCTGTTGAATACATCTAACATCGGAATTAGAAATATGATATTGTTATTATCAGATGAATGCCTTGAGTCCAGCAGTAAAGGACACCTTCTTAACTCAAGTTCAGTTAAGGCAGGAAGTCTGTGAGCTATGTCTCCTTGCAGTATAGGACACTCACTTAGCAACAAACGTTTGAGACTAGGAAAACTCATTGTTTGACCTCCAATCATGCTCCACTCCTCCCACTCAGGCATATCCTCAAAGCGTAGAGTCTCCAAGGAGGGAAATGGTTGAAATGAAGCAGAATTATCATTTCCAAAGAACTCTATACCAACACTTTTAATTGAGAGCATCGAATCAATGTTGAGTTCTTTCAAATTACCCAATTGTCCAAGAGGCGGAAGCCATCTACAGTTATCACATTTCGAGATCCTCAAATACACCATACTATTAAATAAAGAATAACCCAACCAATTTGGGATGCTGACTCCACCGTAGCCTTTGATGGTCAGACTTTTCAAATTTGTTGAGGGTTGCAAGTGCTCAAATACAATACTTTGAACTCGTGGATCTGAAAAAGCAGTACCGCAATCCCACTCTAAAGATAATTTGTCCATTCCTTTTTTCATCTTCATATTGGCTTTAAAAGCTTGAATGGGGTCATTAACATTTTGCAGCTGTGAGATGGAGAGTTTTCCATGTAGGTTGGAAAATTTTCCCAAATCTGCAACCTTCAATCCATCATTATGCTTGCTGACAACAAAGTCAGACAGAGTTTGGAGATTTTGTAGTTTGGCTATTTGAATCGGCATCTCCTTCAATGCAGTGTCAGTAACATCCAGGTGGCGTAGATTAACCAATTTTCCGATGTCCCCCGGTATCTCCTTCAATGCGGTGTTACTAACATCAAGGTAGTATAGATTAACCAATTTTCCTATGTCCTCCGGCAATTCAGTGAACCTTTTACAGCCCGCCAACAACAAGAACTGCAGATTGTTAAGCTTGCATGTTTCAGAAGGCAGCCTTTCAATACAAGTTCTGGAAAGATTTAAGTACCGCATGTATAACAAATTTCCAATAGAGTTGGGAATCTTGGTGATACTCTTGTAGTTTGACAGAGACAAGACACGTAATTGGTTCATTGTTGGCAGCAAGTCATGTACTACCGTGTTTGATAGCAAACAAAGAGGCAATTGTTCTTGTAATGGTAATGCTAGAAAGGTACGCAGACTAGTTAATCCATACAATTTATCAAATTTGTCATATGAATCATATGTCTCTCTATTGTATGATAAGTTATGCACCCGATCATCTAGGTTATGTCCGTCCATATTGATACAATATGGATATGAAACCTTTTCAGCTAAATCATGGATGAAGTTGTGCATTTCAAATTTTTCTTCCTCATCACCAATAGATCGTCGATGTATCAACGACCTTGACACTAGTACATCAAAGTATTCTTCTCCGAGTTTTTCCTGATCTGTGGACGATTCTACTAGGCCTGCTGCAACCCACAATTGAACTACCATCTTTTTTTCTAAGATGGACTTTTTCGGAAAAATTGAACAATATTCAAAACATCGTTTTAAGGGATTAGAAAGAAAACTATAGCTCAATTCGAGAGCAGCTTGCACCTCATAAGTTGCATCCCGAACCTTACTTTCTAGCAAATAATTCCAATGATTCGGGTTCAATGAGACGCGAAGAATAGCCCCAAGTGCTACTACAGCTAATGGTAATCCATCACACTTTTTTGCAATTTTCCAGCCAATGTCTTGTAGATTGATTTGTTGGTGGTAGTTATGTGCTCTAAATGCATGTTCCGCAAGTAAAGACCAGCAATCTTCATCTTTCAAGGGCCTCAAATAGTGAAGATAAAGAAAGGTTTGCATGGATTGTGCAGCTCTTTCATCTCGTGTTGTGATGATGACCCTACTTGGTGTTTCCCCAGCATTAAAGACATCCAGCAGTAATCTCCAATTAACCGTTGTTGCATCCCACACACCATCCAATACAAGTAAAAAATTAGGGCAAATGGTATTGATGTGAGTTGATTCAAGAATGTTTTCAAAAACAGTCAAATCATTTTGATCTTTTGAGAAATCTACCCATACTTTTAACTCAAAATTGGCCTTGACTTGTGGATGATTGTAAAGGTGTTTAGCAAGGGTTGTTTTACCAACCCCTCCCATACCAACAATGGAAATGATTCTGATTTTACTATCACCATCAGTATTAGACAACAAAAGATCCTTAAGTTTCTCAATATCACAATCCCGTCCATAAATTGAAGATTCAGCATCCAAAATAGAACTAGTTGGAGTTTCATGGGAAACACTTAATTCTCGTGAATGAAAGCCTGGTAATATTTCAATTAATTCTTTGGTTTTAGAATTAATCGCATCAATGCAATATTTTAAACTAGGATCAGTTTTGATCTGCTTATTAATATTTAAAAAAGCATCAAGCCTGGTAATGGTATCATACCATAAAATATTGTTGACTTCCTGAAAGAGAGTAGCAAGTTGAAAGACAGAAAATGTGAGCAAATCCAGCGACAGGCTGACAGATGGATTGGGGATCAGTTTCTCCGTACCATAACAAAGTACATCTTGAACATCCAACAGTGTTTTCTTCAGCTTTTGCAAAAATGAAACGTCAACCTCGGGCCTCCTCAAGTTATCGGCGAACAAAGTAAAAACATGGTTTTCTAACAACACCTTCACAGATTTTGAGAGTGACACGATTTTGTCTCTCTGAACACCTTCCATTAGTTTCTTACTCTGTAAGAAGAAGACGAAATCACAACAAAATGCAACTGCGTAAACTCTGCTTCTCTCTCTTTCAATTTGCAGGTCAAACTCCTAGTGTTATAATAAAAGGTGAGGACCATAACATGCCCAAATTTCTCATCTTACGTCTTCCAATAACATTACAACACAACACTTGTGTTTATTATTATTAATTGTTAGAAATTTCTTTTAGGAATCATCACAAAAATTTTGGAAAATTGGGTAGAATTATCTCTATGAGTTTTTGTAAAAAGGTTTATGTTGTTTTTGTGGAGATTGAATCTTCAATGTTGTTGTTATTGCTGGGTTATCCTAATTTAAATTTTGATCAAATTATAGGTGTTTAGCGACCCAACACCACTCCCACAAGAAGATATAGATGACATTCAATCACGTTGGATCGGTTGCTTATCTTTTTATGATAAAAAACACTAGTTTTTCTTTGTTGTTCTAAACATTGTGTATTGGTTTTGTTATCATGGTTATGTTTTCAAATATGTAAATAGGTTCTCTTGGTGTATCATTTTGGATTTTGGATATTGTCTATATTAGGTTATGTTACAAATTTTGTAAACAATGTAATTTGGTATCATGTGTAATTTGGTTATGTTCTTTTATAAAATAAAAGTTTTGATTCTTTCACAAAATTTGTATATAGATTTTTTGTAAAAAAATATAGGTCAAATTAAATTTAAAACAAATTAAAATTGACAAAAAAATATATTTTACCACTCGGTTATTATCTAAGGTAAACACTTACGTTTTCCCTCGGATAATAATAGAAATCGAGAGGTGTGTGACACACGCTTTTTAGTTATGAAAATACAAAAATATTGTTGTTAGGGATCAAACCAATGACCAATACAATTTTTCCCATCGGTGGAACTACAATTGAGGGGAAAAGTGTAAGTTTTCATGACGTCCTTCGTTACCTCGTATGTGAAACCGAGGTAAAACTTCTTTTCTACCCGACATAAAAGGAGTTTTCGTAGTAATGATCGCTTTCCGAAGAAGAAGAGTGCGAACTAGTCGACAAACTCATAAGGAGTATCGACCAGTTCGCCTGGGCCCCCTCCGACATGTCAAACATAGATACCCGAGTGGTGTACCATCGCCTCGCCGTCGACCACACTATGAGACCAATGTCTCAAAGTAAGCGAAAGATTGGAAAGGAGAAGAGAGTCACCATCGACAAAGAGGTGAAAAGGTTAGCAAGCGTTGACTTCATCACAAGTAAAATAACCAACCTGACTAGCTAACGTTGTCATGGTGAAGAAAGCAACAAACAAGTGGCACATGTGTGTGGATTTCACCAACCTCAATACAGCCTATCCTAAGGACCCTTCTTCCCTACTAGATATTGATCGCCTGATTGATGGATCCTCGGGCTACAAGAATCTGAGTTTCATGGAAGCCTACTCGGGGCACAACCAGATTAAGATGAATCTCATAGATACGCCCAAGACGGTGTTCATGTCAAACCACAACAATTATTATTATAACTTCAAGCCATTTGCCCGGAAGAATGAATGTGTCATTTACCGATGACTCATGGACGCAATTCTCCCAACAGATAGGGCAAAACTTAGAAGTTTATGCTGATGACATGGTAGTAAAGATCTCAGAAGGGTAGAGTCATATAGCATGTTGGACAAGTGACTTCAAGCACAACAGAAGGGTGAATTGTGGTAATTAAAATTCTCGATTATTTTAGTGGTTGTCTCAATTACACTTGAAATTGTTTAAGTAATTTCTTAAGTATATAGTAAATAGCAGCGGAAATAAAGATATTAAAATAAATAATGGAAATTAAAGAGTATGAAGTCAAGCTTAATTGGAATATCAATTTTGAGGAATACAAACTGATTATCAAAAAGGGAAAGTGTTCAAGAAGACAAGGATTGATTATGTTCAAGACTTGAGTTGGATCATTGATCAAGGTACTCTAATAGCAATTCACTTGTTTATATAATTAGATGCTCAAAGAGACTTCATCTCAATTCCTATAAAGTTTCCCAATCATTCTGATTGCATTCTTCTTCGAATCATGACATTTCAAAAGGAAAAATTCAATATTTTCAAAAGTGTAATTGGTTAACATATTAATGCAACCAATTACATTTTACTTTTGTTTCAAATTTTATGAAGTGTAACCGGTTAACATATTTATGCCTCCGGATACACCTGTGATTTTTCTCAATTTTTTTTTAAAATACTACAAAGAGTGTAACTGTTTGACATGATAGTGCAACCGCTTACACCTGTAGCTTTTTTTGAAAAATTCTGAAACTTTTTTATACCTCTTCATTGCATTGATTCATCATACCTTTTCCAAATCATTTCCAATAAATCATGAACATTTCTTTAAACATTGGCATTATTTATATAGGTATCTTATACACTATAAATATCATAATTTTTCATGAATCAAATCACTTCTTCCATTCAAATTTTTACATCAGTTCAAGGTTTTCTATACTTGAAACTTTTTCTGCATAAAATCATATTAGTTATGAAAAGTTTCTGAGCAATCTAATTGTATTATATTTAAATTGTTCATTGGAAGACAAGACTAATCTCTGTATAGAAATTGATTCGAGTGAAACAACTTATTTAAAATCTTTATTCAAAGTTTTGTTTTGATCTCAAAGTGTTAATGGTCATTATTTGTAATAGAAAGTGTTGTGCTTTCTAATCAAGTGTGAAAAAGAAAGTGGTGTGTTTTCTTGTTTATGTTAGAAGAGTGTATGAGTGAGCATGGTGTGAGGCTTGTACAAGTTCTGATATACTGAAATCTCTCACGGGGTGTGAGGGGACTAAACGTACCTTGGTTGATAAGGGGAGCTGGCATACATCGTTGTGTTCTTTATTTTTTTGCATTTATATTCTACATTTTACTTCATAAGTTTCATTGAAATAGATCTGTTAAAAAATGATTAAAAATCTAAAAAACCGAAATATCTAATTCACCCTCCTCCCCCCCCCCCTTAGATTACATTCTATACTTACATTTGACATCAGAGCAGATTAAGGTAATTTTCTCCTCGATTCAGAAATGGCTTCCGCTAATCCATATTTTAAAGTTGGCGGTAATAACAACAAACCTCTATGCTTTGTTGATGAACATTATGATTTTTGGAAGATTTTCATGCAAACGTATCTAGAAGCATAAAGATAAGAGATATTGGATGTTGTTGAAAATGGTCCTTACATTCTTAAGACGGTCATCAATGATGTAGAACATATAAAAGTGAAAGGCTCTTGGAAAGATGATGATGATAAGAAGAAAGTGATATTCGATAAGAAGGCAAAGAACATGCTTCAATCATCCCTAGGTATGGATGAATTCTTTCGTATATCTCATTGTAAAACAACAAAAGAGATTTGGGATACTCTAGAAGTAACCCATGAAGGCACGATAGAGGTAAAAAGATCTAAACTTAAGAATATGAAATGTTTAGAATGCCGACCGGTGAATAAATTCTTGATTTATAAAAGAGATTTTCTCGCTTAAAAAATCACTTAATGTCTCTTGGAAAGACCTTTACAAATGATGAATTAAATCTCAAAGTCCTTATTAACAAGGGCATAACAACCAAAGGTAGGGAAAATATCGGAGAAGAAAAGTCTCTCCAAAATGACTTCTACACATTATTTAGTAAACTCCAAGAATATGAGGTAGAACTTAGAAGATAGAAAAGCATGAAGTGCAAGAGAAGAAACCCAAGAGTATGACCTCAAAAGTTGAATTAAGGGAACAAATGGAAGAAGAGAATCCATATGAAGATGAGAACATTACTCTTCTTGTACAAAGGAGTGGAAAATTTCTTCAAAGTGAAAAATCTTTAAAATTTGGTAAAAAAAAAAGAAATTTTTCAAAAAGAATGATGCCTCTACATCAAACCAGATCATCACATGTTTTGAATACGGAAATCAAGGTCACATGAAATCAGATTGCCCAAATCTTGCAAAGAAAAGCATCCACAAAGGAAAAAAAGAATTCAAATCGAAGAAAGCCTACATTGTTTGGAATGATAATGAAGTGAGTTCATCTTCTGACTCAGAAAATGAAAAATGTTCAAATTTTGCATTAATGGCGTCACAGCATTCCGATAATGAACAAGAGGTTAGTGATTGTGAATTAAATAATAAGCTTCTTTTGAAGAATTACAAACTGCATTTCATGAATTACATGAAGAATGTTTGATCCTCTCTAGAACTAGCTAAAAAAATTAATTTTATCTTTAGAAAGCAAGTTTAGTGAAACTAATTTGAAATTAGAAAATATCAAGAATTTTACATGTAATAAATGTATAGAACATGTGGCAAAAATTGTTGAACTAAACCAAGTGATCAAGAAATATAAAAAAGATCAAATTGATTTAGAAGACGTGTTAAGTAGACAAAGGTATTCAAATAGTAACAACGGGCTTGGAGTTTCTCATTTTGATAAATCAAGCACTAGTAAAATCATATTTGCCAAAGATAGCACAAATTACAACAATTTGGAACCTAAGAAAATGCATGTTGTAAATCCTCCAAAAAGGTCTAATATTGTAGAAATCATTCTCGTGTTGAATATAAAACAAATAACTTATATGCTAGAAATAATTCACATGCATATAGACATAACCATGTTCATAAACCTACATGTACAAATAATAAATTTTATGACAACTATTTCACCTCACGTATAAAAGAACCAAGGTATACTTCCTGAACACGCCATGTTTTTTTCTTCTTTAAAATATATACAATCTATTTCGTCAGTTTTAGTTAAAAACCGAGGGATAACTAATTCAGGGAACATGCTTTGAATATTGATCAGCGGCTTCAGTTTATGTTTTTATTTCATTAAAAGTGGTGTCTTCCTGAATATTTTATCTTTAATCTAAAAATAAATCACTTTTCACCTCAATTTTGTTTTCCAACCGAGGTGGATTTGTTTTTCTTATATATATATATATATATATATATATATATATATATATATATTTATATATCTCTTAGCTTGTAGCATCCAATTTCACTTGCCTAAAAACAACACAGATAGAACCCTAACAAAGAGCCCTAAACACATATCATCCTCAATACGAATATGATATGTGTTTAGGGCTCTCGTTCTATACTTACCTGAATGAAATACCGAAATCATTTCTTCCACTTCTTCTTCACAGATTTGATACATCAAACATCACTACTCATGTTACATTAATGTTGTTGTTGTTATTGTTGTTATTGTTGTCATTGTTTGTTGTTGTTGTTGTTGTTGTTGTTATTTGTTGTTGTTATTATTGTTGTTGTTGTTGAGACCTGAAACCCTAGAGGTTTAATCGTGTTGTTTTTTAAACAGATAGATGTTATAGGTTTAATCTTAGTTGTTGTTATAAGTTTAATTTTGTTGTTATTGTTGTTGTTGTTGCTGTTGTTTAAATAGATTGTTGTTGTTTTTGTTGTTGTTATTGTTTAAACAAATTGATGTTATATGTTTATATATTAATGTAAGTTGTTGTTTGTGAGTTATTGATGTTATTTTTGTTGTTGTTTAGTTGTTCTACTTCCCAAAGTTATGAAAAAACTATATATTGTAATTTAGTTGTTGTTATTGAGTTTGAGTTTGAGATTGAGATTGATTTTGATATTATGTTTTTGTGATTCTTTGTGAAGCTCTTATCTTGTTTCGTCGAGTTGAGCTTATTATATCTAATGTTGATTGTTTGTTTCACTAACCCCTCTTTGAACATATAACCTATTAATTGATTTTGGAAATAATAATATAAAAAATTATGTTTTATTTGCGACATATGTTACACTAATGAATGTTTTTTCAAGCATTCTGCAACTCGTCATTCAACTCGTGTTCTTTTATGGTTAAAACATCTCCAATACTTCTAGTTTTCGTTCATCTTTCTTCCATACTTGATCATTTTTCTAAGCATTAAATTTTATGCTTTCAATAATGAATTAGTAGAAAAGAAGGTGTTGAATAAAGAACTTGAAACATTGAAGATATTCTAATCATTAAAGAACGTGAGATGAATGATGAGTTATAAGATGCTCGAAAAACCATTTATTTATTAATGTAAGTTGTTCTTCAAATATAAAATAATTGTTCATATAATTATTTTCCTAACCAATTTGAGAAGTTATATGTTAAGTTAGGAATTAGTGAAAGAAGCAATCCACATTAGATATAATATACTTAATCGTGTTTTACCTATCGGTGGAATATCAAAACCGAGGTGAAAGTTGTTTTACTCATCCATTGATTGTCAAATTCGAGGGGGAAAGTGTGTTTGCCATTTAAATTTCTAAAAAGGATCTCCCTGGGCATTGAACCCATGACCTTTACACATTACTCATCGGTGGAGTTTCAACTGAGAGGTAAAGTGATGCTTTTTTTATGAAGCCCTTCGTTACCTCGCATTGAAAACGGGGTAACAACTCATATCAAACTGTGGTTAAAGATGTTTTTTGTAGTAGTTCCCCTAGAGCTTTCTACATAAGAAATTATGGTACTACTTATGGTGAGTATATATGGGTAAAGATGGGAACTAATCCTTAAGGACCCAAAGCACATTGGGTACCTAACAAATGATAACTCTATTTTATAGGTATGCTTGAAGGCCACTTCTGACATGTGGTATCTAGATAGTGGTTGCTCCTAGAAAATGACTGGAGACAAGACCAAATTTTCATCCCATACTCTAAAATCCAAAGGTTATGTAACATACGGAGATAACAACAAGGGAAAAATTTTGGACATGGTAAAGTTGGTGCAACCCCTTTTCTTACCATTGAAGATGTATTATATGTAGAAGGGTAATCATAATCTTATAAGCATTAGTAAACTTTGTGATAAAGGTCTCAAGATAAGTTTCAACAAGGATGAATGCATAATACAAGATAGGTATCTCAAGAAATCAAACTTGTTGGTAAGAGATTTAAAAATATTTTTATGATTTGTCTTGATGATTTATCTTTGAAATTAAAATGTCTAATGGTAAATGAAAACAATGATGCATGGCTACGACACAAGAGAATTGCTCATATCACATGGACAATTTAAACAAATTATTCAAGTATGAACTTGTTGTTAGATTACCAAAGATAAAATATATCAAAGATAAATTATGCAATGCTTGTCAAAAGAGTAATCAAACCAAAGTTTCCTTTAAACCCAAAAATATTGTGGCTACTTCAAGACCACTCTAATTGATACATATGGATCTATTTGGTCTTCAAGAACTAAAAGCCTTTGTGGTAACTCATATGGACTAGTTATTATGAATGACTATTCAAGGTTCACTTTGACCTTATTTTTGGCACATAAAGATGAAGCTTTTAAAGCATTTAAAAATATGCCAAATTAGTCCAAAATGAGCAATCATAAAAAATTGAATCAATTATAAGTGATCATGGAGGAGAATTTCAAAACACTTATTTTGTAGATTTTTATGAAGAGCATGGCATTTTTGATCATTTTTCTACACCATGAACACCTCAACAAAAGGGAGTAGTTAAGAGAAAGAATCTATCATTGGTAGAACTTGCAAGGACTGTGTTAAATAACTCAGATCTGTCAAAATACTTTTTGGTGGATACTATAAGTACAACTTGCTATGTAACCAACTGTGTGATGATTCGTCCAATATTTAAGAAGACTCCATATGAATTATATAGAGGAAGAAAGTCTAATATCACTCATCTACACATCTTTGGATGTAAATGTTTTATGCTAAATGATGGAAAGAATAACTTGGGAAAGTTTGATGAGAAATTCGACGAAGTTATGTTTCTTGGATATTCTTTATCTAGTAAAGCATTTAGAATTTTTAATAAAAGAACTCTAGCTATAGAGGCATAAATGCATATTTATTTCGATGAATCTGATCCCTCGAAAGAGAATATAAGTGCTATTGTTAAGATGATGATTTTATACATGTGAAGAACATAGTAAAGACAATCATGTTGATCAATCTGGAAAGAAAGATGAGGCTATATAAAAAGAATAAAACCTAGACGACCTTTCACAAGAATGGAGAACACATAGAGATCATCCAACTAAAAAACATCATTGGAAACATTAATAAGGGAGTGTCCACTCGTTTAAATCTTAAATACACTTGTCTAAACATGGCATTTGTTTCACAAGTTGAACCTTCTAAATTTAACGAAGCCTTAGATGATGACCAATGGATTCTAGATATGCAAGCGGAACTAAACTAATTTGAAAGAAATAAAATTTGGGATTTAGTTTCTAAACCAAAAGATAAGCATATCATTGGCACTAAATGGGTTTTCAAAAATAAGTTAGACGAAAATGGTATCATTATAAGGAATAAGGCAAGATTAGTGGCCCAAAGTTACAATCAAGAAGATGATATAGACTTTGATGAAACATTTGTAACTGTCACTAGACTATAAGCAATTAGATTATTGTTAGGATATGCTTGTTTTTTTAATTTCCAGATGTACCAAATGGATGTCAAAAAGTGAATTCTTGAATGGTCACATACTTGAAGAAGTTAATGTAAGTAAACCCCCATAATTTGAATACTTACATCTCGTGTGATTAAACTTAAAAAGGCTTTGTATGGATTGAGGCAAGCACCAAGAGAATGGTATGACAGATTAAGTAATTTTCTTTGGGAAAAAGGCTTCGAAAAAGGTAAAGTATATACTACTCTCTTTATCATAAGAATTGGAGATCTTAGTGCAAATATATGTCGCTGACATCATATTTGGATCCACAAATGAATCCCTAGACAAAGCCAACATATGTTCAGATTCAAGGGTCTCCTTGCTCTTCTTCTCATCAGCTAGGCTTTTCTCTAAACCAGAAAGCTTTTCTGATTGAACCTTGTGAGCTTCCTGTAGCCTGGTAATCTCTTCTTTCAGCTTAAGCTTCTCCATCTCATAATCATCACTGGATTCAAATAGGCCCCTAGCAAGAACAGCACACCGCATAAGGTAAGAGCTTATATTTTGTGTAATCTTCTGCTGACCAATAGATTTCACTTTGTTAACGTCCTCTGTGGCGTTAAGATGATCGTACAAAAATCCAAGCCCATCAAAGCTGTTGGACCAAAATTTAAACTCCCCGGATGCATCATTTTCCCCAGGAACTCGCATAAGAGAGTTGATCTCCATGTCGGCTCGACAGACTTCGTCAGTCGTAAGGGTTTTTAGCCTCTTGGGAGCACCTTGCGAAGTTTCTTCTTGGGCTGGAGGAGCAGAAGGATGAGGTTCACTCTTACTCGGGGTTGTCTTAGTACTCGTCCCCCGTGTCCGCTTTGGTTTTCGGATCTCCAACCGCCCAAGTCCGATTTAGATGAGGCAACTCCTCCAGATCCTCTCCGAGCAGCTCGAGCTTCCTGCATTAACTTCTTTTGTTCAGCTATGGATATGCTCGTCATCGTATCTACAGTTACCCAGAAAGGCGAGTAGTTGTTCGTCGCTTAGAGATAACAATTCTTTGACCTTCATCATACGGAAGGAGTCGAGAACTATTAGGGATTGGGTTTCCAGGTCACTTAACTTATCAAAGCTGAAGCCCGTGATCGACAGTGGATGTTTAACCCAATAAAAAGGGAAGCGAGGCTGGCCGTCTAAAGCATATAATACTTGTGGACACCTCGACCCACTCTTTACCCTTAAGAATCAATTCTTATAATTCTTGTAGTTGGAGGTGTATGCCTGGAGAAAACTCCGGCCAGGAATCTCGCTGATTTGTACCCAACTACGGTTATCAACACCCTTAACCTCAAAGAAATAGAAGAATAAGCCAATGGTGGAGGTGATGTTTAAAACCTCACAAACTCTTTCAAAGGCCTTTATAAAACCCCAACTATTGGGGCGAAGTTGAGAAGGGGCTATGTTCATGGTTTATAAAACAGCCGCTTCAAAATCGGAAAGGGGTATCTGGATTCTGAAGTCCTCTAAAACCCCAACATAAAAATAGAAAAAATCTTCCTTGACACCTTTAGAACGGAGTATACAAACTCGTTCTCCGAGAATACATGATTCCAAGACAACATCATCCTCGGACCCTGTTGAAGATATTTGCTTTTTGGATCAAACTTTTGCGATTTCTATATCATCAAATACGCTATTCTTATAGTTCGTGACTTCGAGATCGAAGGGAGCAGCGGTCGTCATCGAAGTCTCTATAAAACCTGAGGAAGATGAGTCAGGGTCAAAATCATTAGAAGTGAGAATATCACCATAAACTTCACTTATAACCTGTCTATACTCTTCTGGTCCTAAAGCGTCTTCCATTTCCCGCATGCATTGCTCCCACAACTCTTTTCTCTCCACGACACTCATACGAACGTCACTACCACTACCGTCATCTCCCCTTTCCCTAAAGACGGCCATTCTTTATAAAAATCGAGTAGAAGAATAAGATAAATCAAGAAGGGTTAGGAAATTCCTGTGAGTAATGAGAGGTTGGAAATTGAAAATAGGAGTTTAATCGTTAAAGAAGATGATGCAGAGCCGAAATGAGAAGAAGGAGAGAAGAAAGAAAGGCTTTTAAAGAACTCAGCACCCAAGGATAGCTAGGGAGTAGCCATTAACAGTCATCATTACACTGGAGAAAATGAATGGACACGACCTTCCAAGGACTTTATGACACGTAAGGACCTGAGAAGAAAAGCCGACCTATAGCACGACATCAGTCAAATATATCCAGGCTCATGTTACTGCCGAGTAATGTACCCTTGTAAACGGATATAGTACTCGGGGGGCTTATGTACATGCTGTAACACCCCAAAATAATTATAATATTTATTTAATTGATTTATTATGATTATTCGGTGTTTCAGTGAATTTTGATGAATATTGTGGCACATGGTGAATTTGTGTGGTGTTGTGGGGTAGCATTGAGTTAAGGGAATATTGAGGCAGTTAGAATTAGTAATTTAATTAGGATTATTTTATTAGTAATAATAATAGAATGATTTAAATAATTAGATTATTATTATTATTATTATTATTTAAAATAATTAAGGGGATCATTAAGGGTAAGACGATATTATTGGGAAGGTTAAGTGAGGGTATTATGGGGAAGTTATAATTGGGGTCCAATGGGTAGGTTTGACAAAAAGAAAAGTGGGAATTAGGGAAGTTATTTTGTGCAATCGTAAGAAGTGAAGAGAACGGAGAAAAGGAGGCTAGGGCACAGAGAACGAGAGGATCAACCGTAGAACCCTGAAGAAGAATTTGTTGCTAAGCAATTCGAGGTATGAGGGGTTAATCCGGGTTAATATGTCTGATATGAGTTTAAGGTAGATGTAGGATCTGTGTGTAGGTGTAAATTGATGAATCTGTGATGAATTTTATGATGAATTTTTGTATGATGAATTTTATGATGAATTTTCGTGGATCTGTACGTGTGATTGATGTCTGCTATGAAATTTGTGTGAATGTTGTCATTAATGTTTGGATTCGTATGAGTCTCTACTGTTACTGTGATGAACACATCAGATCTGAAATTGAGAAAATTAGGATGAACGAATCTAGATTTTAATGATAGAAATTGATGAAAATAATGAAGTAGGATTAGAACTTAGATCTGTGATGAATCAAAATAGTTTTGGGTTTGATTTGGAGGATTGAAGGTGCTGGAATGGGAAGAATTTCGTGCAGATGCGAAAATCTGAATTTTTGAGAAGCTTCTGGCCATATGCGTAAGGGAGGGAGCCTTACGCGTATGAAGGGGACATCCCTAGGGTGTTACGCGTAGCATACGCACCCGTCCCCAGGGCCAGCACGACCCTCTGCCAGTATCCGTAGGGTACACGTAAGGGAAGGTGGTCGTACGCGTATGGAAGGCCATTACGCGTAGGGGATTCTTGGGAATTGGGCATTACGTGTTTGGGCTACCCATTACGCGTAATGGGAGATTAGAGGGGATTTTTGAGAGGGAAACCTCTCTGGTGATACGCGTAACACCCAAGGTGGTACGCGTATGGGAGGCCTGGGCAGGTGGCCCTACGCGTATGATACGCAAGTCAGTGGGCGAGGAAGAGAGCTATACGCGTATGGGCAGAGCTGCTGCCAGATTTTGTCTGTCTTTGCGATTTCTGTCCTGATTTTGCTTGTAATACGGTTTCCTTGAAACGTAAGACTATGAGGAGGTAATAAAACATGAGTGAACTAGTAATGATGGTGAATGGGATAAAATCGAGAAAATTTGACATGATGATTATGATATGACGAATTGTGAGGTATAGTGAAGAATTGTGATGAGTGTGAATTGATGTTGTATTATGATATGTTGATGATTCATGAATGATGATGCAAAATTGATGATTGTATGACGATGCTTATTATGACACTTTGCATCATGCATTCATGGCATAGTTGGGACTCCGGTCCAGTGGTGGCTTCAATCCCATTGTGTGGATTGAAGTGTTTTATGACGTGCTCCAGTTCTTGTGTAGAATCGATCCTATTGGTGGGGATCTTTGGAGGGTGATGGCCCAGTGTCCATAAATTATGACAAATTGGTACCACATGCATGAGTCTATGATGTTGTATTTGCATACTATGTAGCATTGCATTCTATTGATGTGTTTGATGTGTTGATGACATTTGTGAATGCGTTAGTGATGTTATGTGTTTCCACTTTATATTTTGCTTATATCATATATATTGATTTCGTGATTACTCACCCTGCCTGTTTGAATGTTGCCTCCACGTGGGTAACGTGCAGGTGATCAGGCTTAGCTCTCTTGGTGCTTGAAGATTTAGCTTTAGAAGTATTTTGATTTCTCCGTCGATTAGAGGGTCTTGCTCTGATATGTAACATCAGGTCGGGACGTTTGAGTCGAACGATTTACGTTCTTTCTTTTGTTGGCATGATGATGTTTACGGGTTTTATTTTAAGATGTTTTTGGGTTATAAATTATTTTAAGTTTTGAATTTCGCTGCGAAGTGTTTAAATAAATTTATGATGATCAAATCCGTGTTACGGAGCAGGTTAATATTTTGATGTTTTATGACGCAATGTAGCACTCTTGAATGATGTACTCTGATATAATTGTTGTATTTATTGCGAATATTTTCCGGGTAGAAAAGGGTGTTTCACATGCCAAATATATTTGATGTCGAGTTGTGTAGTCGGCCAAGATCAAGTATGAACTAGACTACGATAGAAAGAAAGGTCGAGCAATGCAAAGAGCTAGGCAAGTATCCTCCATAACCCGAGTCGGTCAGGGAGCCCGACTCCCATCAGCTGAACTCCTACAAGGCCGAGTACTGACCTCCATCAACCTGGTACTTACGCCGAACATGAACTCAACTGGCACATCAATAGTTGTAACGGTGGTGGCGCATCAATGCGGACGTTACCAGAGCTTCAAAGCCTACATCCATGAAGGGGAGTTACAACAATGATGACCATGAAACGTCAGAAGGCCAAGAGACTACTCTTAATGGCACATGAGGGTTAAGCAAGACACAATCATCTTAAGACTATACACAACACGAGTGTAGCTCTCAAATCCCTAAATATCCATCACAACATACTCTATAGTATAGACAACATAGCTCTCTTTGTCCAGAATAAGGAGAACTAGCACTTTTGGTGTATCTAACCATTTTTGGCTAGAGCATTTATTTTTTCGGAACTGTTTCAATGAAACTTATAAAGTAAAGTGCATAAATATAAATGCAGAAAAATAATGAACACAACGATGTATACTAGTTCCTATTATCAACCAAGGCTACATTTAGTCCCTTCACACCCCGTGAGAGATTTCACTATGTTAGAATTTGTATAAGCCTCACACCAAGGCCACTCATACACTATTCTAACATAAACAAGAAAGCACGCCACTTTATTTTTCACACTTGGTTAGAAAGCACACCACTTTCTATTACATACAATGATCACTGACACTTTGTGATCAAAACAAAACTTTGAATAAAGATTTGAAATAAGTTGTTTCACTTGAATTAATTTCTATACATAAATTGATCTTCTCTTCCAATGATTAATTCAAATGTAATACAATTATATTTCTCATAAACTTTTGAGAACTAATATGAAATTATGGAAACAAAAGTTTCAAGTATAGAACATTTTGAATTGATGTAAAAATTTGAATGGAAGAGGTGATTTGATTCATGAAAAATTCTGATATTTATAATGTATACGATAACTCTATAAATAATGACAATGTTTAAAGAAACGTTCATGATTCATTTGGTGTTGTGAATCGGATACCTTGAAACAAAGTATTTACGGTTTCTTTATGATCAAAGAACTCACAAGGGTTAGGGTTAACAAAGAAAACAAGAGTAAAAACAACAAGGATTGGTTATAAAACTGTTATTCTTTCCTTTCTCCTTAAAACAAGGATTACAAGTATACAAGAATAACAAACTAACCACTCTCACTCTTTCTAGGTTTTGTCACACTCTAGAATGAGAGACTAGCATGCTATTTATAATAAAACCTAGCACACTAAACTAATGGGCCTTTAACAAAATACCCATTACAAGCTAACTTAGGGTACAAGCTAACTTAATCAATTGGATCCTTAACACAAGGCCCAATTCAATATGCTAACAAACCTAGCAATATTAACTAATACATGTTAGAATAATCTTCGACTACAATCATGCATTATCTTCGACAGCAGCATGTAATCCAACTTCGACGACATGCTTCTTCTAGAGTTCGATCCAAATTCCACAAATCTCCACCTTGGATCTAACTCTAACAACAAGAAAACAAACTAGCTTTCTTCATGCAGCTTTATCAACTGCATACAGTGAAAAAACTTGCAACTTGGCAATGTCTTGGTGATCATATCAGCAGCATTATGATCTGTCGAAACCTTCAGCACTTGGACTTCTCCATGCTCGATTACCCCTCTGACGAAATGCAGTCTCACATCAATGTACTTGGTTCGCTCATGATAGGCTGAGTTCTTCGACAGGTGTATTGCACTTTAACTATCACATTTAACAGTGATACTTCGACCTTGAAGTTTTAGCTCCTTTGCAAATCCTTCAAGCCACAATGCTTCCTTCACAGCTTCAGTGAGGGCAATATATTCAGCTTCAGTGATTGATAAGGCAACAACCTTCTGGAGCTTCGCTTTCTAACTGATTGATGTGCCAAACATTGTGAAAACATATCCAGAAATAGACTTTCTGGAATCCATACAACCTGCATAATCAGAGTCAACAAATCCTTCGACTGCTGCTTTACTATCTTCACCCAAGGCTCCACCATAAATTAGGACTCTATTCAGAGACCCATTTATGTACCTTAAAATCCACTTCAATGCTTGCCAGTGAGCCTTTCCAGGATTCGACATGTACCTGCTCACAAGACTCACTGCATATGCTATGTCAGGTCTTGTACAGACCATAGCATACATCAAAGAACCAACTATATTAGCATATAGAATGCTATTCATATAAGTTCTTTCGACATCAGTACTGGGACACTGATCTATACTCAGCTTGAATTGAGGGTTTGTCGGAGTTACAACAGGCTTTGAATTCGACATACCATACTTTTCGAGAATCTTCCGTAGGTATGCCTCTTGAGATAAGCATAATTTCGACTGCTTTCTATCTCTTCGGATGTCAATCCCAAGAATCCTAGACGCAGCTCCCAGATCCTTCATTTCGAACTCCTTACTGAGTTCGGCCTTCACTCTCATTACCTCTTCGACATTGTTGCTTGCTATTAGAATATCATCCACATAAAGCAACAAAATAACAAATGAATTACCCGGTCGAAATCTGAAGTAAACACAGTGGTCAAACTGACTTCTGATGAAACTTATGCGTGCCATGAACTTGTCGAATCTCCTATTCCACTGTCGAGGGGATTGTTTCAGTCCATATAAAGATCTCTTCAGCTTGCACACATAATCTTCCTTCCCCTTTTCGACATACCCTTCAGGTTGCCTCATCAGGATCGTTTCATCTAGGTCACCATACAAGAATGCAGTCTTCACATCCATCTGTTCCAGTTCAAGGTCGAACTGTGCCACCATGGCAAGCAACATTCGAATGGACCTGTGCTTCACAACAGGCGAGAACACATCATTGAAATCGACACCTTCTTTCTGAGTGAACCCCCTAGCAACCAACCTTGCCTTGTATCTTTTCGACGCCACTCCTTCGATTCCTTCCTTGACTTTGAAGATCCATTTACAGCTGACTAACTTGGCTCCAGCAGGTTTCTTTATCAGTTCCCATGTGTCGTTATCATGAAGAGATTTCATCTCGTCATCCATGGCTTTCATCCATTCAGTCTTCTTTCGACTCCTCATAACTTCCTTATAGTCTCTAGGTTCTTCGTCGAGAACCTCACTTGCAGAGATTAAGGCATAAGCTATAAGATCTGCATACCCAAGTCTTTGAGGTGGCTTGATGACTCTTCTCGACCTGTCTCTTGCTAACAGGTAGTCATTATCATTTTCCTCATCTTCGACAACATCTTCTGTTTCATCTTCGACTTCATCTGGGGTACGCACTTCAGCATCAACATGCTCCACCTCAACAGGAATCTCTCCCTGTTCCAGCTCTTCGTCAGCAACATCAATTTTCTTGAAAGCCATCTCAGCTTCATTGAAAACTACATCTCGACTGGTGATACACCTCCTGTGACCTGGCTCTAGGCACTATAGCCTATAAGCTTTGACTCCTTCAGGGTATCCCATGAACATGCACTTCAGAGCTCTAGGTTCGACCTTGTCTTGCCTAATGTGAGCATAGGCCACACAGCCAAATACTCTCAGTCTGTCGAGACTAGGTGGATTTCCCGACCAAACTTCTTCAGGTGTCTTCATATCTAATACAGTTGAAGGACATCTATTTATCAGATATGCGGCTGTCGAAACAGCTTCAGCCCAAAACACCTTCTTCAATCCAGCACTAACCAACATGCATCTAACCCTTTCAAGGATTGTTCGATTGAATCTCTCAGCTAAGCCATTTTGTTGAGGAGTACCTGCTACAGTCTTATGCCTTGCAATCCCAGACTCAACACAGTAACTGTCGAACGCTTTGTTGCAGAACTCACGGCCATTGTCAATTCTCAACCTCTTAACCTTTCTGCCAGTTTGAGTTTCGACCAGAATCTTCCAACTTTTGAAATTCTCAAAAGTTTCATCCTTCATCTTCTGAATGAACACCCATAGCTTTCTGGAATAGTCATCAACAATGGATAGAAAATACCTTGCACCTGAGTGTGAAGGGTTCCTTGCAGGCCCCCAAAGATCAGCATGAATGTAATCAAGGGATCCATGTGTTCTTTGCTTGCCTTTGTTAAACTTCGCCCTACAGGATTTACCCAATACACAAGATTCACAAAACTCCAACTTTTCGACTTTGTCACCACCTAGCAGGTTCTGCTTCCCCAATTCGACCAGGCCTCTTTCGCTGACATGGCCCAATCTCATGTGCCATAACTCTGTCTTCGACATAGGTTTCGTGGATACAACATTTGTCGAACCACTTACAACCTCAGCCTCCAGGGTATACAAGCCTTGGTTTTTCACGCCTCTCAAGACTTCCTTCGACCCTTTCATGACTCTCAGGGTACCTTGCTCTCCTTTGAAAACATATCCCTTTCTGTCGAATTCACCAAGAGAAATTAAATCTCTCTTCAAGTCAGGTACATACCTAACTTCAGTCAATAATCTTATTGACTCATCATGGAGCTTGAATCTCACAGATCCAATACCTGCAATTTTGCAAGCTTTGTTGTTTCCCAGCAGCATTGATCCTCCATCTTGATCACATAATTCTTCAAACACATTCTTGTTTAGAGTCATGTGCCAAGTACATCCAGAATCCATAATCCACTCTTTTCTTGAGTCGCCGCTTGAAACTACAAGAGCATCAGATGAGTCGAAGTCATCTTGAACAATGGCTGCATTGCCATTATCCTTACCTCCATGATCTTTCAGGCGTTCAGGGCACACTTTTCTTGTGTGACCCTCCTTCTTACAGTGATAACATCAAAAACCAGATGTTTCGCCACTAGAAGACTTCTGCTGACTTTTACCTTTCTTCTTGTCGAACCTACCATCCTTTCGCAAGAATTTTCCCTTAACTGTCAAACCTTCACCAACCGTCGAAGGTTTATGCTCCTTTCGTTCGTTCAGGTCCTTAGAGTACAAGGATGCTTGAACTTCTTCAAAGGTCAGGGACTCTCTTCCATACAAGAGAGTTTCTTTGAAGTGAGCATGTGATTTGGGCAAAGCACACAGCAACAACAATGCTTGATCTTCATCATCAATCTTCACATCAATGTTTTCAAGATCAAGAATCAGTTTGTTGAAAGAATCCAACTGCTCAGCCAAAGCCTTTTCTTCATTCATCTTGAACGAATACAAGGCTTGCTTCAGGTAAAGACGATTCACAAAGGATTTGGTCATATACAAACTTTCCAGCTTCGTCCATAATCCCGCCGCCGTCGTCTCTTTTGATACCTGTCGAAGAACCTTATCACCAAGGCTTAACAATATTGCGCTGTGTGCTTTCTCGATCATGGTAGTATTTTCTTTTTCCGTTAACGCAGCATCCATGGCTGCCATTCCCTTCAACGCTTCCAAACAACCCTGTTGAACCAGTAGGGCTTTCATCTTCAAGCGCCACAGACCGAAGTCGTTCACTCCGGTGAACTTCTCGATCTCATACTTTGTTGAAGGCATCTCCTCCACGCTCACCGTACCAATTTGTTGTGAATCGGATACCTTGAAACAAAGTATTTATGGTTTCTTTATGATCAAAGAACTCACAAGGGTTAGGGTTAACAAAGAAAACAAGAGTAAAAACAACAAGGATTGGTTATAAAACTGTTATTCTTTCCTTTCTCCTTAAAACAAGGATTACAAGTATACAAGAATAACAAACTAACCACTCTCACTCTTTCTAGGTTTTGTCATACTCTAGAATGAGAGACTAGCATGCTATTTATAATAAAACCTAGCACACTAAACTAATGGGCCTTTAACAAAATACCCATTACAAGCTAACTTAGGGTACAAGCTAACTTAATCAATTGGATCCTTAACACAAGGCCCAATTCAATATGCTAACAAACCTAGCAATATTAACTAATACATGTTAGAACAATCTTCGACTACAATCATGCATTATCTTCGACAGCAGCATGTGATCCAACTTCGACGGCATGCTTCTTCTAGAGTTCGATCCAAATTCCACATTTGGCAATGATTTGGAAAAGGTATGATGAATCAATGCAATGAAGAGGTACAAAAAAGTTTCAGAATTTTTCCAAAAAGCTACAGGTGTAACCCGTTGTACTATTATGTCAATCGGTTACACTCTTCGTAACATTTAAAAAATTTAAGAAAAATCGCAGGTGTAACCGGTTGCACATATAAGTCGATCGGTTACACTTCAAAAAAACTTCAGAAAATTTGAAATAGAAGAAAAATGTAATCGATTGCCTTAACATATTAACTAATTACACTTTTGAAAATATTGAATTTTTGCTTCTGAAATGCCATGATTTGAAGAAGAATGCAATAGGAGTGATAGGGAAACTTTAGAGGAATTGAGATGAAGTTTCTTTGAGCATCTAATTATATAAACAAGTAAATTGCTATTAGAGTACCTTGATTAATGATCCAACTCAAATCTTGAAAATAATCCTTGTCTTCTTGAACACTTTCCCTTTTTGATAATCACTTTGTCTTCATCAAAATTAATATTACAATTAAGCTCTACTTCAAAGTCTCCCCCTTTTTTATGATGAAAAATTGAAAGATGTTTGTATTCTTAATGAAAGATCTCTCCCATGTGCCTCTCCCCCTAAATTTTTTAACTCTTGAATTCTTTGACCTTAAGCTTTTGAGTACCTTAAATTTGAAACAAGAGAAAAACATACAAACATACATCCTTCTCCCCCTTTTGACATTATCAAAAAGGAAGTGAAAGATGGGTGAAAGATATCACAACATCATGAAAATAAATATTCATACACATCAATACACAACCAATATCATCACATCATACATGTATTCATAATATGGAAAAAAACAAAGTAAACATATCTTAGGGTTACACAACCTTAATACTTGAAACATAACAAACAAAGTTAGAAAAGGAAATAGGAAATAACAAAACAACCATGTATAGTCTTCTTTCATGTTTCCACCATCATCGTCTCCTCTATGCTAAAATCCCATCCTTTATTTCTTATTACAAATTTACCCAAGCTGTTGCATCATGTCATGACGAAGTTCCACCATATAATCCATAAGCATTTGATTTGAGGGACCAACAAGTTGAACATGTACTTCATCCAAGTAGGTGATTTTTTTTTGTAACTTTATCATATTGAACACCCATTTTGCTATTGATAACAGAGATATCAATTGCATATTCCTCAGTCATTGTCACACAGAGTTCACCAGAGAGATCCACAGTGCACTATTTTAAGATCCTTGTGATAAGCTCAACACATGGTAATCCACTGGAATGTTCATCATGGATACACATATGGTACATAATTACATGAGCCCAATTAATTAGAATCTCGCGCTTAATTGTATACAACAACATCATTTCCAAATTAGTAATCTGAGAATGATGCGAATACTTTGGCACCAGCACATAATCCAAAAACTAGTGAGTCATTCTATAATCAATTGTTAGATTTCCTGCAGATCAGAGAGAATGAGCTGGGTTGATACCACCACTAACTTTCTTTCTTTTGTTGAAAATTTCCTCTCTTGAAAAATGACTAATTCCATAGTAACAATCATGCTTGTTATAATTATCCCATGTAGGAACAAATTATGTTGAAGTTCAGTTCCCACATAAGTAGCTTTCAAACATTCACCTAGTTGTTTAGTGGTTAAAGCAATAGAGACACCTTTGACAGAGGAACAAAACATATTTCCATCTTTTAACTCTAAATTTATATATAAATATCTCACCAAATCAGAGTAATATCTTCCATCATCACAAATTAAATCTTCCAACCCTTTAATAATTAATTGATGTGGAAAATAAAATGCATCAAAAGGAAAGCTATCAAGGTTACCATATATAGGAGGAATTTGTTTCTTCTTAGAGAAAAGTTGCAAAAATCTTGTCTTTTACTCCTTGGATGAGAGTAGCCTTGAGGAATCCAAGAGATTTTTCCTTTTCTGGTTGATAAAGCCTTTCCCTTTCCTTTTCGTTGAGCATCCATGTGTAATGTTGAAAGAAGAGAAAAATGATGTTGAATAAAATCTCAAAACTTTGAAGAAAGGAGTCTCTAGTGTTTTGAAAAGGGAGATGATTCTCTTGCTTTTATGAGAGAGAAATGATGGAAACTTGTGAAGAATCGAGACCCTTAATGAAAAGATACATTTGACTGAATTCAATTTTGAATTATCAAATTTCGCCCAGGAGTAATCAGTTGCCTTATATGTGTAACCGGTTACACTTACATTTTGTTCAAGATTTTAGACAAAAATACAGAGTGTAACTGATTAGCATATTTCAGCAATCGATTGCTTCCTCTAACTTTTTGAAAAATTCTTAAAATAAAGGCATTTTTAGGCAACACAAAGCATAATAAACACATATGAACATAATATATGATAAGAAAGTATTGATTTAGCATAAAACACACAATTATACATAGAAGTATCTTATCATATTAACTCAAGACTTTAAGAACTAATTCACAAAAGAAATTATGAATTTTGCAAGAATTTTAAGCATTAGTAGCATGTACCTTGATTGTTTACACATTAGTTTCATCTAGAAGGCTAAGTTCTCTTTGAATTTTTAAGATTGATTCTTTTGGAAGAGGCTTGGTAAAGATATTTGCCACTTGATTGTGTGTATCTATGAACAATATCGCCACATCACCTATGAGTACATGTGTAACGCCCCAGTTTTGTCAGTTTTTATTTAATCGAGTCGATTTAATTATTTTCATTATTATATTATTTTTATTTATGACTTTGGTGTGATAATATGTTATTTTTCAATGTTGTGATATTTTATCGCGTTTTGGGAACATTTGCGAGATAATTGAGAGTAAGGGTATTTTAGTCTTTTCCCTAATTATTTACTAAGTTAGTAAGAAATAGAAAGAGAGAAAAATAGAAAGAAAGAAAAAGAGAAGAAGGAAAAGGGAAAGAAAAGAGAAGAAGAGAGAAATTGGGAGAAAAGCTTGGAAATCATCAAAACAACTTCTAGGAATCGATTAAATCGGGTAAGGGTGTGAAACTCGATTATTATATGCTTGTGTATGATTATGTATGTATATGTTTGTTGTTTTGTTGGATTGTATGAGAAATAGAATAAAAACCCATTTGTGTAGAAAGTGTTGGATTTCGATTAAATTGCGTCGAAAATCATGTTTTCTGGTTCCTTGTTGTTGATACATGATAGATACATGTTGTTAGGCATTCTATTGGTAATTTTCTGGTGTAAAAATGAGATTTGGAGGATTTTGGGTGTGCAAAACGCAGAAAAATTCTGCAGAAAAAAATTCTGGTTCAGCCCAGGTTATACGCGTATGGGGCATGTTTATACGCGTATGGGCCTTGGCAATACGCGTATCATGGGCGAGGTTTGGGGCCAATACGCGTATGGGTTGCAACTTTTCCCGGCCATCTGGTGAAACACGTAAGATACGCGTACGAGGTTTGGCCATACACGTATGACTTAGGTCCATACGCGTATGGGCAGGAGAAGTGTAAAAATGTGATTTTTCAAAATGTCGTTTTCGTTTTTTTCCGTAACTTGAGTTCCGATTATCCGATTTTTACATTCTTGGTATCGTTGGAAAGCTATTGAGCTATACTTTCTGATTATAAAGGTTTTGAGATTGTTAGCCGATTTAATTATGTTGGGAAATGTAAATAGTGTCATTTTGTCGACTTTTGCCATTTTAATTGTGTTTAATTGTTGTGTATTATGCCACGTGCTGTTGATTGGGATGTCGTATAACTTGTGTACCGTTGGGTGATGAAAATACGTGTGATGACATGTAGTGATGATGATTTGTGGCCGAAAGGCAAGTAAATGAAATGTGTTGTGTTTTTTATGGAAATGCATGATTTTGGTTGCATATATGTGTGCATTTGAATGTCATGGGTCATTGTATGCCAAGCATCATGATATGCATTCTTGTGACGTCGTAAGCGACGGATTGGTTCCAGAGGGAATCTGCTATAACATCGTGCGCCTTAAAAATAAGAGGACCGAAAGCGATCTGATTGGATCGTGCGCCTTAAAAATAAGAGGACCGAAAGCGATGATTATAGACGATCGTGTGCCCATGTGGGGTGTGAGCGATCAGGTCGTGTGCCCGTGTGGGGTGTGAGCGATCCATAAACGTCGTGTGCCCGTGTGGGGTGTGAGCGACGGGGAACATCGTATGCCCGACGGGGAGTTACAGTGATGTAATGAGCGATGGTTCCAATAGTTCCTGAGTGAACTGGTGATGAGGAATATTGGAAGTCGGTACCGCATGTGCATTGCATAGAGTCGTTGTGTCGGTCTCTGTGCATTTGCATAAATCATGAATTGACTGTGTATGGAATTGTGAATGTGATTGATGAGATGGAATATGTATATTTGTGTTGAGGATGAGCGTATTGTATATGATTGATATGCCTTGGTGATGTATGTATGAAATATGTGTTGTATTTGATTGTGGTGCATTTGTGGTGAGAATATGTTTACTTGTGCATTGATGTATTATTATATATAATTGTATGCAATTATATTATGATTGTGTTTCTCACCCTACTGCTGTTTTATAATGCTCTATGAGGCATTGCAGATTAGATTGCTGGAGGTCTTTTTGTGAAGCTTAAGTCTTCATTCTTTTGTCGGTCGGCTCTGATATGTAGCACCGGGTAGTCAGGGGGATCGTTGTGATTATTTTGTACATGTATAGATATCTAATGAATTGTACATGTATGAATTGTTGTATGATATACAGACTTTTTATGTGATATATATATGTATGATATTCAGTTGCAGATTTTCTGTTTTTATTATGTAACTGAATTTGTGGGTAGTAGGAACTAAGTTCCTCTGTTGTATTACTACCCGATTATTGCATATCTTTATGAGCAGGTGTTGTATGTTTTGTTTCAATATAATGTGACCCCTCGGTATATGCCATGAATGTTTTAAATATACTCTGACGAAATTTTGAATTTTCTTTACCGCTTTATTTATTTGGGGGTATAGATTTGGGGTGTTACATTAAGTGGTATCAGAGCCAGTCCGTGTCAGTTTGTGTCTGTGTCGGTCGTTTTGGGCGAGTTGTTGTTGTGCGGCAGTTGTGTTCTGGTGAGTTATTTGTTTAACCATAGTTTATGTATTTGGATGAACAGAATATGGCTGGTAGGAATGACGCTGCTTTGGCTGCTGCTATGCAAGCTATGGCTCGGGCTGTACAGGGTGCACCTAATGCTGCTGGAAATGATGAGTTCAGGAAGAACAAACCGTCGGTCTTCAAAGGGAAGCATGATCCGGATGGTGCACAGATTTGGTTGAAAGAGATTGAAAGGATTTTTCGAGTAATGGATTGTGCTGATGATCAGAAGGTGAGACTGGGTACTTACATGTTACATGAAAAGGCTGATGATTGGTGGGTTAGTACTCGTCAGGTGTTGGAAGCTGCGGAGGAAGAAGAGATCACTTGGGAATTATTTAGCCGGGAGTTTCTGAGGAAGTATTTTCCCGAGGATGTTAGAGGAAAGAAGGAAATTAAGTTTTTGGAATTAAAATAAGGTAATATGTCTGTTGTTGATTATACTGCTAAGTTTGTGGAACTTGTGCAGTTTTATCCTCATTATGCGGAAGCGACTGCAGAATTTTCTAAGTATGTGAAGTATGAAAGCGGATTGCGTCCTGAGATTAAGCAGGCTATCGGTTATCAAAAGATTAGAAGGTTTTTTGATTTGGTGGAATGCTGTAGGATTTATGATGAAGATAGTAAAGCTCGTTCTGCTCACTATAAGAGTGTGAGTGACAGGAAAGGGAAGCAACAGTTTCGTAGTGGTCCTTATGTGACACCAGCGGATAAGGTTAAGCAAAGGGGTATTTTTGATCGAAGGTCCAGTGGTGGAGGTATGTATGGTCCTCTGAGGTGTTATAGGTGTGGTGAATTGGGTCATCGTTAGTCTGAATGCAGGAAAGATATGAGGAAGTGTTCTAATTGTGGGGGTGTCGGACATGTCATAGCTGATTGTAAAAGGAAGAATGTGGTGAAGTGTTTTAATTGTGGTGAAGCTGGGCATATTAGTACAAAGTGTCCGAAACCGTAGCAAGCTCCAGCTAGTGGGAAAGTATTTTCATTGGCGGGAACTCAGACTACAAGTGCAGACCGTCTGATAAGAGGTACTTGTTTTATTAATAGTACGCCTTTAGTTGCTATTATTGATACTAGAGCGACTCATTCGTTTATTTCGTCTGAGTGCACGAAGCGTTTGAATCTTGTGTTGTCTTTGATAGGTGGTGAGATGGTTATTGATACTCCAGCAATGGGGTCAGTAACTACTTCTTTGGTTTGTCTAAGTTGTCCTTTGACCATTTATGGTAAAGACTTTGAGATGGATTTGGTGTGTTTACCGTTGGAAGGTTTAGATGTGGTTTTGGGAATGAATTGGTTACAGTTCAATCGGGTTCATATCGATTATTATCATAAGCTAGTAAGGTTTCCTTCTCTTGAGGAAGACGAAGACTCGAGTTTCTTATCTACCAAAGAGTTGAAGAAACTTTTGGCGGATGAAGCTCAGTTGTTTGGGTTGTTTGCATCGTTGACTGTGGATAGTCAAGTTTCACTTGATGTGTTTCCTGTTGTGTGTGATTTTCCAGAGGTGTTTCCTGAGGATATTTCAGATGTACCGCCAGAGAGAGAAGTGGAGTTTTCTATAGATATAGTTCATGGTACTAGACCTGTTTCTATGGCACCTTATCGAATGTCGGCATCTGAGTTGGTGGAGTTGAAAAAGTAGTTGAATAAATTGTTGGAGAAGAGGTTTGTGAGACCAAGTGTATCTCCTTGGGGTGCTCCAGTTTTATTGGTGAAAAAGAAAGATGGAAGTATGCGATTGTGTATTGATTATCGCCAGTTGAATAAGGTGACGATTAAGAATAAGTATCTTCTTCCAAGAATTGATGATCTGATGGATCAGTTGGTTGGTGCTTGTGTGTTTAGTAAGATTGATTTGAGATCGGGGTATCATCAGATTAGAGTGAAAGAAGAAGATATTCAGAAGATGGCCTTTAAGACACGTTACGGTCATTATGAATATTCTGTGATGTCGTTCGGGGTTTCTAATGCGCCATGTGTGTTTATGGAGTACATGAATCGTATTTTCCACGAGCATTTGGATCGTTTTGTTGTGGTGTTTATTGATGATATCTTAATTTATTCTAAATCTCGTGAGGAGCATGCAGAGCATTTGCGTATTGTTTTGCAGGTTTTGAAGGAAAGGAAACTTTTTGCCAAATTGTCCAAGTGTGAGTTCTGGTTGTCAGAAGTGAGTTTTCTTGGGCACGTAATTTTAGGTAATGGTATTGTTGTGGATCCATCTAAAGTAGATGCAGTTCTACAATGGGAGGCTCCTAGATCCGTTACTGAAATTCGAAGCTTTTTGGGTTTGGCTGGATATTATCGGAGATTTATTGAGGGTTTTTCTAAGCTAGCACTTCCTTTGACGCAGTTGACTTGTAAAGGCAAAGCGTTCATTTGGGATATTCAGTGTGAAGAGAGTTTTAGTGAGCTGAAGAGAAGATTGACGACAACTCCGATTTTGATTTTACCGAATCCTAATGAACCATTTGTGGTGTATTATGATGCGTCTTTGATTGGGCTAGGTGGAGTGTTGATGCAGGAAGGTAAGGTTGTGGCTTATGCTTCAAGGCAATTAAGGATTCATGAGAAAAATTATCCTACTCATGATCTGGAATTAGCGGTTGTAGTTTTTGTGTTGAAGATTTGGAGGCATTATCTCTATGGTGCAAGGTTCGAAGTCTTTAGTGATCATAAAAGTTTGAAATATTTGTTTGATCAGAAAGAGTTGAACATGAGGCAACGGAGATGGTTGGAATTTTTGAAGGACTATGACTTTGGCTTGAATTACCATCCTGGTAAAGCTAATGTGGTAGCCGATGCTTTAAGCCGGAAATCTTTGCATATGTCTGCGTTGATGGTGAAAGAGTGGGAACTTTTGGAATCATTTAGAGATTTGAGTTTGGTATGTGAAGTGACGTCGGTTAGTGTAAGACTTGGAATGTTGAAGGTTACTAATGAATTCCTGTTGACGGTTAGTGAGAAACAGAAAATGGATGTGAAATTTGTGGACTTGATGACGGTTGGAGAGAAAAGTGTGAATGAGGACTTTAAAGTGGATGGTAAAGGTGTTTTGAGGTTCCGAGGTAGAATTTGCATTCCGGACGATGCGGAGTTGAAAAGAATGATTTTGGAGGAGGGACATCGGAGTAATTTGAGTATACATCCGGGAGCTAATAAGATGTACCAAGATTTGAAGAAGATTTTCTGGTGGTCTGGATTGAAGAGAGATGTGGCTCAGTTTGTTTATGTGTGTTTGACTTGTCAGAAATCGAAGGTAGAACATCTGAGGCCTAGTGGATTGTTGCAACCGTTGGATATTCCTGAGTGGAAATGGGATAGCATTTCTATGGATTTTGTGACAGGGTTGCCGAATACTCAGAGGGGACATAATGCTATTTGGGTGATTATGGATAGGCTGACGAAATCGGCACATTTCATTCCGATTGACATCAGTTTTTCTTTGGAGAGGTTGGCTGAGATTTATATCAGTGTGATTGTGAAACTTCATGGTGTTCCGTTGAGCATTGTTTTTGATCGAGATCCGAGGTTTACTTCCAGATTTTGGGAAAGTTTGCAAAAGGCTTTAGGATCTAAGTTGAGGTTGAGTTCTGCTTATCATCCGCAAACGGATGGTCAGACCGAGAGAACTATTCAGTCATTAGAAGACTTGTTGAGAGCTTGTGTTCTTGAGCAAGGTGGTGCGTGGGATGGTTATCTTGCATTGGTTAAATTCACGTATAATAACAGTTTCCATTCAAGTATTGGAATGGCACCTTTTGAAGCGTTGTATGGACGAAGATGTCGAACACCTTTGTGTTGGCATGAATCTGGTGAGAGTTCGGTGGTTGGACCGGAGTTAGTGCAATAGACTACGGAAAAGGTGAAACTTATTCGTGAGAAAATGAAGGCTTCTCAGAGTAGGCAAAAGAGTTGTCATGATCGAAGAAGGAAAGATCTTGAGTTTCAAGAAGGCGATTATGTATTTTTGAAAGTTACACCGGTAACGGGTGTTGGTCGTGCATTGAAGTCGAAGAAGCTTACTTCTCGATTTATTGCTCCTTACCAGATATCCGCGAGAGTTGGTGCTGTGGCTTATCGGGTGGCGTTGCCGCCGAATCTGTCGAATTTGCATGATGTGTTCCATGTTTCACAACTTCGGAAGTATGTTTCGGATCCGTCACATGTGATCCCGATGGACGAGGTTGAGGTAAGGGAGAACCTTACGGTCGAGGCGTTACCAGTTAGTATTTTGGATCGCGAGGTGAAGCGGTTAAGGGGCAAGGATATTGCACTTGTGAAAGTAGCGTGGGGAGGCGCTGCTGAGGGCAATTTGACTTGGGAGTTGGAGAGTCAGATGCGGGAGTCGTATCCGGAGTTGTTCGTCTCAGGTAATATTTTCGAGGACGAAAATTTCTAAGTGGGGGAGAGTTGTAACGCCCCAGTTTTGTCAGTTTTTATTTAATCGAGTCGATTTAATTATTTTCATTATTATATTATTTTTATTTATGACTTTGGTGTGATAATATGTTATTTTTCAATGTTGTGATATTTTATCGCGTTTTGGGAACATTTGCGAGATAATTGAGAGTAAGGGTATTTTAGTTTTTTCCCTAATTATTTACTAAGTTAGTAAGAAATAGAAAATAGAAATAGAAAGAGAGAAAAATAGAAAGAAAGAAAAAGAGAAGAAGGAAAAGGGAAAGAAAAGAGAAGAAGATAGAAATTGGGAGAAAAGCTTGGAAATCATCAAAATAACTTCTAGGAATCGATTAAATCGGGTAAGGGTGTGAAACTCGATTATTATATGCCTGTGTATGATTATGTATGTATATGTTTGTTGTTTTTTTGGATTGTATGAGAAATAGAATAAAAACTCATTTGTGTAGAAAGTGTTAGATTTCAATTAAATTGCGTCGAAAATCATGTTTTCTGGTTCCTTGTTGTTGATACATGATAGATACATGTTGTTAGGCATTCTATTGGTAATTTTCTGGTGTAAAAATGAGATTTGGAAGATTTTGGGTGTGCAAAACGCAGAAAAATTCTGCAGAAAAAAATTCTGGTTCAGCCCAGGTCATACGCGTATGGGGCATGTTCATACGCGTATGGGCCTTGGCAATACGCGTATCATGGGCGAGGTTTGGGGCCAATACGCGTATGGGTTGCAACTTTTCCCGGCCATCTGGTGAAACACGTAAGATACGCGTACGAGGTTTGGCCATACGCGTATGACTTAGGTCCATACGCGTATGGGCAGGAGAAGTGTAAAAATGTGATTTTTCAAAATGTCGTTTTCATTTTTTTCCGTAACTTGAGTTCCGATTATCCGATTTTTACATTCTTGGTATCGTTGGAAAGCTATTGAGCTATACTTTCTGATTATAAAGGTTTTGAGATTGTTAGCCGATTTAATTATGTTGGGAAATGTAAATAGTGTCATTTTGTCGACTTTTGCCATTTTAATTGTGTGTAATTGTTGTGTATTATGCCACGTGCTGTTGATTGGGATGTCGTATAACTTGTGTACCGTTGGGTGATGAAAATACGTGTGATGACATGTAGTGATGATGATTTGTGGCCGAAAGGCAAGTAAATGAAATGTGTTGTGTTTTTTATGGAAATGCATGATTTTGGTTGCATATATGTGTGCATTTGAATGTCATGGGTCATTGTATGCCAAGCATCATGATATGCATTCTTGTGGCGTCGTAAGCGACGGATTGGTTCCAGAGGGAATCTGCTATAACATCGTGCGCCTTAAAAATAAGAGGACCGAAAGCGATCTGATTGGATCGTGCGCCTTAAAAATAAGAGGACCGAAAGCGATGATTATAGACGATCGTGTGCCCATGTGGGGTGTGAGCGATCGGGTCGTGTGCCCGTGTGGGGTGTGAGCGATCCATAAACGTCGTGTGCCCGTGTGGGGTGTGAGCGACGGGGAACATCGTATGCCCGACGGGGAGTTACAGTGATGTAATGAGCGATGGTTCCAATAGTTCCTGAGTGAACTGGTGATGAGGAATATTGGAAGTCAGTACCGCATGTGCATTGCATAGAGTCGTTGTGTCGGTCTCTGTGCATTTGCATAAATCATGAATTGACTGTGTATGGAATTGTGAATGTGATTAATGAGATGGAATATGTATATTTGTGTTGAGGATGAGTGTATTGTATATGATTGATATGCCTTGGTGATGTATGTATGAAATATGTGTTGTATTTGATTGTGGTGCATTTGTGGTGAGAATATGTTTACTTGTGCATTGATGTATTATTATATATAATTGTATGCAATTATATTATGATTGTGTTTCTCACCCTTCTGCTGTTTTATAATGCTCTATGAGGCATTGCAGATTAGATTGCCGGAGGTCTTTTTGTGAAGATTAGGTCTTAATTCTTTTGTCGGTCGGCTCTGATATGTAGCACCGGGTAGTCAGGGGGATCGTTGTGATTATTTTGTACATGTATAGATATCTAATGAATTCTACATGTATGAATTATTGTATGATATACAGACTTTTTATGTGATATATATATATGTATGATATTCAGTTGCAGATTTTTCGCTTTTATTCTGTAACTGAATTTGTGGGTAGTAGGAACTAAGTTCCTCTGTTGTATTACTACCCGATTGTTGCATATCTTTATGAGCAGGTGTTATATGTTTTGTTTCAATATAATGTGACCCCTCGGTATATGCCATGAATGTTTTAAATATACTCTGACAAAATTTTGAATTTTCTTTACCGCTTTATTTATTTGGGGGTATAGATTTTGGGTGTTACAACATGATCCCAAAGGAAGTGATGTCTTATGTCAATATGATTGGTTTTCGAATGCATGATCATATTTTTTGATATGTTGATTGCACTGATGTTGTCCCATTTTAATGATATGCATCCTAGATTTACACCGAAGTTGCAAAATTTGTTGTTTTAGCCAAAGTATTTGTGCACAACAACTTTCGACAGCAATATATTCTACTTCTGCAGTACTAAGTGCTACACAAGCTTGATTTTTGCATGACCATGGTACTCCAGCGTTTCTAAGAATGTGATAATTTCCACTGATGGTTTTTCTCTCCGTCTTACATCCTGCATAATTTGTGCCAGGAAAACCAACTAAACTGTATACACTTCTTTTGGGGTACCACAACTCGACATTTGTTGACCCTTTGAGATACTTCATAATTCTTTTTACAGTAGAGAGATGAGACTCCTTTGGACACAGAACATAATATCATAGCGACTTGTAGTTAGATATAATAAAGAACTAATCATACCTCAACATTTGGTTATGTCCATTGGTTTTCCCAATTTATCTTGGTCCATATATATGCTTGATCCCATTGGATGACAATTTCATTGCAAACATGGATGTGATATCTTTTAAGAAATTATTTGCAATACTTAGATTGATTGATGAATGTGTCATCCTTTTTTTGTTTGATTTTTAACCTAAGGAAATATTTCAATTTTCTCATCATAGAAATCTCAAATTCTCCTTGCATTATTGAGTCCCTTAAGAAGGCTCAGATTGAAGTTCACCGAGCTCACTGAGTCCCTTAAGAAGGCTCAGATTGAAGTTCTCTCCGCTGGTGACGAGGCCTTTGACAGGGCCAAAGACCAAGTTTTATGCCTCCATCTCGGGTTGGATCTGTCTGAAGTTGATTACTTCAAGGTGGTGCAGGATGACCGCCTTGTAGATCTGGAAGCTTGAAAAGAACAATTCGGAGAAGTCTCATACTCTTGTCAATGACGGGAATGAGACTCCGGACAATGCTGGCGCGACTGGCACCTCAGTTGCTGACTGATTTTGAAGTTCTCTTTGTTTTGGTTAGTCAGCCTTCTGGATGCATTTTTGATAAATTTTGGCGAGGGGGGTGTGGTGTTGTCCCCACTTATGATCATGACTTTTTAGCCTTCGGGCTTTGTAATGTACAATGTTTAGCCCCTCTGAGGCTTTTGTTTATGTCATTTCTGTTTATCGTGCTTATTCCTTTGCAAAATAATCCCGTGCGTATATCCAGCCCCTCGGGCACTAAGTTAAAATAACTTAAGGTGTCCGATTATAAAGTGTCGGGTATTATTTTCACCTATTTACTTTGCTTATGTTTGATTTCTAAGACATTTTAGATAGTTCACCGCGAAGCAAATTATTATTTAAGAAGTCTTTAACTATCGCGTGCGTATAGCCTTGACACTTTTGAGAGTCCTGAACTCTTATAGGCTTAGGTGTCGATTATGGTGTGGACTTGGGTGTCCTTTTATCAGGGACTTGCTCCTAGTTCTTATAAGCCTTTGGCAGTTAGTCATGTATGACTTTGAGCCCCAAGTTTATTTTGGTGTGCTCAGGCCTAGATGTTTCATCTTTTTCATAATTGATTATCCGACCTGTGTGCACGAAGCGAGTAGACACATTTATGAGTGCTTGTTTAACCCGTGTGCGCAGAGCGTTTATGGGCGACCTATGTACGTGGAGCAAGTCAACACATTTATAGGAGTTTAATCAACCCTTGTACGTGGAGCGTTTATGGGCAACCTATGTACGCGGAGCAAGTCAACACGTTTATAGGAGTTTAACCAACCCTTGTACTGGGAGCGTTTATGGGCGACCTATGTACGCGGAACAAGTTAACATGTTTATAAGAGTTTAATCAACCCTTCTACGCTGAGCGTTTATGGCCGACCTATGTACGCGGAGCAAGTCAACACGTTTATAGGAGTTTAATCAACTCTTGTACGTGGAGCGTTTATGGGCGACTTATGTACGCGGAACAAGTCAACATGTTTATATGAGTTTAATCTGCCCTTGTACGCGGAGCGTTTATGGGCGACCTATGTACACAGAGCAAGTCAACACGTTTATAGGAGTTTAATAAACCCTTGTACGCGGAGCGTTTATGGGCGAATAATGTACGCGGAGCAAGTCAACACGTTTATAGGAGTTTAATCAACCCTTGTACGCGGAGTGTCTATGGGCGACCTATGTACGTGGAGCAAGTCAACACGTTTATAGGAGTTTAATCAACCCTTGTACGCGAAGCGTTTATGGGCGACCTATGTACGTGGAGCAAGTCAACACGTTTATAGGAGTTTAATCAACCCTTGTACGCGGAGCATTTATGGGCGACCTATGTACGCGGAGCAAGTTAACATGTTTATAGGAGTTTAATCAACCCTTGTACGCGGAGCGTTTATGGGCGACCTATGTACGCGGAGCAAGTCAACACGTTTATAGGAGTTTAATCAACCCTTGTACGCGGAGCGTTTATGGATGGCCTACATATTTATAGGAGTTTAATCAACCCTTGTACGAGGAGTGTTTATGGGCGACCTATGTACGCGGAGCAAGTCAACACGTTTATAGGAGTTTTCCGAGTTATAACTCACCATCTTCAGCCGAATACCTATAAACAAGACATAAAATTTTTTAAGTCCAAGTGCCTGGTTAAAAACCCTTGCCCTTGTAAGGGAAAATAGTGCAACCCGAATCCTTTATTCGTTATTGAATTACATAATATTTAGCTGAAATATAGCCTAAGATTGGATACATTCCATGTCCTAGGTATTTCTACTCCCTCTAATGTTTCCAGCTTGTAGGCTCCGTTGTTTAGTTTTCAAAGTACCCTGAATGGGCCTTCCCAGTTGGGGGCGAGCTTTCCCTTGTTTTTTGGGTCTATGATTTTCTTCAAGACCAGGTCGCCTTCCTGGAACTCCCTCTACCGGACTTTCAGGTTGTATCTTCTTGCCAACCTCTGTTTTGGAGCGACTTCTCTGACTCGTGCTATCTCTCTAACCTCATCTATCTGATCAGCCAATATGTTCAAGTTATCCATGTTGGCAACTTCATCAAAGTGTTCACGCCTCCAAGTCGGGGTGTTAATTTCTACCGGTATCATTGCATCAGCTCCATACACCATCCTAAAGGGTGTCTCTTGAGTAGTAGAATGTGGTGTTGTGTGGTATGACCGCAAGATTTCGGGTAGGTACTCGGCCCACATTCCTTTTGCCTCCTTCAGCTTCTTTTTTATTCCTCCTAGGATAACCTTGTTTGCAGCTTCTGCTTGGCCATTGGTTTGGGGGTGTTTCACAGATGTGAACTTGATTTTTATTCCATAATCCCTGCAAAAGTCTATGACGGAAGTGCTTGCAACTTGGGTTCCATTGTCCGAGACTATGATTCCTGGCAAACCAAACCGACATATGATATTCCTCCAATAAAATTTGCGAACCCTATCGGCAGAGATCCGAGCAACAGCCTCGGCTTCCACCCATTTTGTGAAATAGTCAACGACAACGATTAGGAACTTGAGCTATCTTGAAGCAACTGGGAATGGTCCTAGAATGTCTGCTCCCCACTGATGGAACAACCATGGAGATTGAATCAAATGGAGCGACTCAGCTGGTAGGCATTTAATTGGAGCGAATACTTGGCACTTTTCGCACTTGCTAACGTACTCGATGCAATCTCGCATCATATGCGACCAGTAGTACCCGGCTCTTAGGATTTTTTTGGATAGTGCTCTCCCACTGATGTGGCTACCACAGGCTCCCTCATGGACCTCTTTAATTACCAGTTCAATCTCAGGCTCTGACACCCATCTGAGCATAGGTGTTGACCTACCCATCTTGTATAGCGTGCCTGAGATTATGACGTATTGGGAAGCTATTCTTTTAATCTTCCGGGCTTCATTGACATCTTCAGGTGATATTTCCTGGGTCAGATAGTTGATGATGGGCCTCATCCATCCTTGGACATCTTCTATTGTTAATACTTCCTCTGATTGAATGTTGGGTGCTTCGAGAACTTCTTGGATCACAATCTTATTCATTCCTGAATTCTTTGAGCTTGCTAATCGGGCTAGGAGGTCGGCCCGGGTATTGTCTTCTCTTGGGATGTGGACGACTTTGAATTCTGAGAACGCTTTGGATATTCCTGAAACATTCTGAAGGTACTTTATCAAGGTGGAATCCTTCGTCTGGTACTTGTTCTTCATCTGTCCGACCACTAGCTGGGAGTCGGTATTCACTAATAAATGTGTTACTCCGACCTCTCTCGCCAATTTCATTCCGGAAATCAAAGCTTCATACTCTGCTTGGTTGTTGCTAACTTGAAAATTGAAACCTAAAGAGTATTCTAATGTTAGATCTCCGGGTCCTTCCAGAATTATTCCGGCTCCGCTTCCCTTAGGATTTGAAGATTCATCTACATAGAGGATCCATTTGTTTGAGATCTCTTCTCCAGCTGGTGCACTTAATTCTACCACAAAATCGGCAAGTGTCTGTGACTTGATATTGGTTCTGGGCACAAAGTTGATGTTATACTCGGAGAGCTCTATTGCCCACTTGACCATCTGTCCTGCTATGTCAGGATTTTTCAGTATTTGTTTGATAGGGTAATTCGTCTTGACTGTGATGGGGTGACCTTGAAAATAATGTCTCAGCTTCTGGGACTACTGCCAGCGCCAACCGTTCAATCTTTTGGTACCTTAGCTCTGCCCCTTTTAGAACTTTGCTGATAAAGTACACGAGTCGCTCTCCGTCTTCTCTATCTTGTACTAAAACTGAGCTAATGGCTTTATCTATGACCAACAAGTATAAGACCAAAGGTGTGTTTTCTTTGGGCCTTACTAGGATAGGAGGCGAGGACAGAAAACGCTTTACTTCTTGAAAGGTTTCTTCACATGCCTCTGTCCATTTAAACTCCTTAGACTTCCTTATAGCTGCAAAGAAGTGTATTGATTTGTCTCCTGCACATGATAAAAATCGTGACAATGCGGCCAGTCTCCTGGTCATCTGTTGGACCTCCTTTTTCGTGGTTGGACTTCTCATATCTATTATAGCATGGCATTTATCTGGGTTTACTTCGATTCCCTAGTTGGTGAGCATAAATCTGAGGAACTTCCAGGCTTGTACTCCAAAGGTACACTTGTTCGGGTTCAGTCTCAGGTTGTAGCTTCTTATGGATACAAAGGTTTCTATTAAATACTTTACATGTGACCAATTTGCGCTTGTCTTGATAACCATGTCATCTATATAGACCTCCAGATTCTGACCTATTTGAGTAGCGAACACCTTATTCATCAGCCTCTGGTAAGTAGGCCCAACATTTTTTAGTCCAAAGGGTATGACCTCATAATAATAATTACTCTGATGTGTCATGAAGGCGGTTTTTGGTGCATCTACTGGATTCATCCGGATCTGATTGTATCCAGAGTATGCGTCCATAAAGCTGAGCAAACGGAACCCAGACATGGCATCTATCAGCCGGTCAATGTTTGGCAATGAATATGGATCTTTAGGACACGCCTTGTTGAGGTCCGTAAAGTCCACACACATTCGCCATTTCCCGGATTTCTCCTTTACCATCACCACGTTGGATAACCAGGTCAGATATTTGATCTCCTTGATAAACCAGGCCTGTAACAGCTTCTCGACTTCCTCTGTAATTGCTTTCCTCTTTTCATCATCACCCTTTCTTTTCCTTTGGGAAACTGACTTGATATCCGGATCGATTGCTAAGTGATGACACGTGAAATTAGGATCTATCCCTGGCATGTATGAAGGTTTCCAGGTGGAAAGATCCACATTGTCTTTTAGTGTTTGAACGATCTCTTTCTCCTCTTCGGGGGACAAGTTGACTCTGATGTGTGTAACATGGGATGGTAGGTGCCCAATATGGACTTGCTTTGTTTCTTCGTTGGGCATTATGTTGTCTTCAACTGAATCATCATGTGGTCTATGTCGACCAGGTGAACTTTGAGGGTATTCTTGGGATCTGCTTCTCCTGCAGGTTCCTTTCTTTTCAACTTTAGGCTATCCTTATAACACTTTCTCGCCAGCCCCTGGTCGCCTTTGACAATACCAACCCGGCCATCTCTGAGTGGGAATTTCATGGTCAAATACAGAGTTGAAAGTGAAGCTTCCAGGGCGTTGAATGATGGCCGGCCTATAATGATGTTATAGGGTGAAGCAGCGTTAACTATCAGGTACCTCACTCGGACGGTCTTCGCATTAGCCGTGTTGCCAAAGGTGGTCGGCAACGCTAGGTGCCGAGCACCTGCACCTGTTCTCCCAAGAATCCTACTAGACTGCCTTTGAATGGTAATAACTCAGTCCTATCGAGCCCCATTCCTCTAAAAGCATCCCAATACAGTACGTCGACTGAGCTTCCGGGGTCTATCAATACCCTTTTCACGCTCCAGTCGCTTATTTGTACTTTAATAACCATGGGATCATTTTCATGAGCTAGGACTCCTATGGCATCTCATTTTGAGAATGTTACAGCATCTAAGTTGCCTTCCGATTTCTCTGGAGATCTCTGGTCGATATGCATGACTGCCCTAACATATCTCTTTCTGGCCGAACTTGTTTCTCCACCACCAGCAAACCCTCCAGTGATGGTGTTTAGCGTGTGTCGAGCTGTCTTTGTCTCGTGACCCTCTTCGACATCTTAACTCTTCTTTCGGACTGACTTTTCTAGTACCGAGTTATCTCGGCGAGACTTCTCTTGTTATTTTGTTGTCGAGAATCCTTCACATATGCCAAGAGATGACCTCTCTAGATTAGAGCTTCAATTTCTTTTTTCAGCTATTGACAGACCTCGGTGTGATGTCCCCGTATACGGTGGTAATTACACCAAGATTCAGGTTGCCTTCCCGTGATAGCGTTGGCTCTTTTGGGACGATGAGGCTCTGGTAACAAGTTGATATGGCTGACTTCTTTAAGGATATCTCCCCTGTTTGTATTCAATGGGGTGAGGTCTATGTCCGGCTCATATGACTGTTTGTATGGTCTGGGAGCATGTCGCTCGCGCATAGCTACCCATGGATGCTACTTTCTCCTGTTCGACGCCTCTTCCTTGCTCTTTGTCTTTTCATTGCTGTCCCAGGCTCTTTTCTCTTGATTACTTTCTTCTTCTTTGATGTAACACTCAGCCCGAGTAGTGATCTTGTCCATGCTGATAGCCGGCTTCTGAGCTAACGACTCATTAAACTGTCCGGCTCATAGTCAATGTTGAAATGCACCCACAAATAGTTCCCGGTTTGGATGAGATACTTTGAGGGTTTCCTTATTGAATCGAGCCAAGTACTCACGTAGTAATTTTGATTGTTTATGTCGAACACTGAATAGTGTGGTTGTAACACCCCAATCCCCATCGCGAATAAATAATACATAAATAAAATCAGAGTAACTAAAAATTTATTTTTCCGACAGAAACAGGGATGCCACACTTAAAGAAATAAAATACAATCCCTGCTCAATATTTTTGATACATAGCACAAAATAGAATACCCTCAAAGGGGAAACTTTTTCCATATAAAGGGGAAGGTCAATTATGGAATAAAGCGGAAAGATCCATAACCGACTTTTTTTTACAAAATAAATTATTTTACAGCATGAACTATATACGCAAAAGTACTACAAAATACATTCAACAAATGTATACATATATATATATATATATAATCGTTCCCCGACTCCCGTGCTACGTATCAGAGCAGACACCAAGACCGACAACAGAACGGAGGACTAATCTCCACAAAAGCCTCCAAGACTACAAATCTGCAATGCCTCATAGAGCATTATAAAACAGCAGAAGGGTGAGAAATAACAACTAAATCAAGATTGCATAATAATATGCAAAAACATATAAATTCACATACATAGTTATTCTCACCTCACGCATCACATACCAATACATATAGCAAGCCACAGATGCATAACATATTTTCTAATAATCCTACCACATAACATATATCAACTATACCAACATAAACACATATTCGCACATAGGCATACCAAAGTTATAACATATGTAAACCCACCACCGCATCACATAACACATGTCTATACATAACACACATCATCCATAACCAATGCATTTATCACATATGCACATCAAATCACCAATCCAAACATAATTCTCAACACATGATCAATCAATGCACAATTTCCACACATAATGCATCCATGATTTATGCAAATGCACAGAGACCGACACAACGACTCTATGCAAATGCCATGCGGTACCTACTTCCAATGTTTCTCATGTCTCATCATCAGTTCACTCAGGAACTATTGGAACCATCGCTCGTTACTTAGTGTAAGTCCCCGTCTGGCATACGATGTTCCCCGTCGCTTTAGGTCCTCGCATGGGCACACGACGTTTATGGATTGCTTTAGGTCCCCGCATGGGCACACAACCCGATCGCCACAGACCCCACATGGGCACACGATCGTCTATAACGATCGCTTTAGGTCCTCAGGCGATTCATGCCTCATATTTTTGAGGCTCACGATGTTATAGCAGATTCCCTCTGGAACCAAACCGTCGCTCGTACCCTTAGGTACCCGACTTCCGTCGCTCGTACCCTCATGGTACTCGACTTCACAATATGCATATTATGATGTTTGGCATACAATGACTCATAACATTCATATGCACACATTTTCTCATCCATAATCATGCATAACTCAACCATTACAACACATTGCAATTTCTTGCCGTAAGGCCACAAATCATCATCATCACATGTCATCACATGCATTCACATCATATACATCACACAAGTCATACAATATCCATATCAAAAGCACCTTGCATGATACACATCAATTACACATAATGACAACAACAAAAGTCGACAAAACAACACCATTCAAATATCATACATCCATCACCAATGCGTATCAATCATGCACAACATTTCATCACGTATATTCACATCATATAGCAGCACACAAGCTATATGTTACATATTAAAAGCATATAGCGTGGTAACACATCAATCGCACACACGGTACGCGATAAAAACCCGACAACCCGACTATTTTTCAAAAACACGAATTAATTAAATCATATTTTACCCTCCAAACCATTTTTAATAGAAAGAACTTTTCATTAGCTTTCCAACACTTCAAACGGGGACCAAAACCGACTTACGGTTCAAAAGTTATGGGTTTTTGAAAATAATATTTTTTTCTGAAACTGACACTGTTAATCGATTAACGCATATGGTTAATCGATTAACCATCGCAAAACATCAGAAAAACCAGAATTTTATGACCTAAAATCCCTCCAAACTCATCCTTAAACCCCCCGATCATACCAACAAGTATTCCCGACTAAATCCTATCATTTCCCGACTATTCTACGCGAACTATTCCGCATTCTAACCGTTAAAACATCGATTTCTATCAATTGCTCACAAATTCAACCAAATAGAAAACATATATTTTTCACCCAAACATTCAAACAAAACATACATATACATATACAATCGAAATATAATCGAAACTTCTCACCCTTACCCGATTAATCGCGCTTGAAACGGACGAATACTCGATTCCTCCACTTTTCCTCTTCTCTCTTTTCTTTCCTCTCTTTTCTCTTCTCTTCTCTTTCTTTCTCTTTTCCTTTTCTTTTCTCTCTTTTTCTTTCCACTTTCTATTTATTCAAAATATTTACTACCCAAATGACCAAAATACCCCTCGGCTCAAATATCTCCCAAACGCTCTCAAAATGCGATAAAACATAAACAACGATGAAAAATAATATATTGTCAAATAAAAGTCAATAATAAAATAATATAAAAAGAAAATAATTAAATCGACTCGATTAAATAAATTGGACCAAAACTGGGGCGTTACAACTCTCCCCCACTTAGACATTTTCGTCCTCGAAAATCTAACTGAGACGAACGACTCCGGATATAACTCTCGCATCCGACTAACCAACTAACACGCCGACACTAGGCACACCACGAGTAACACAACCTGACAAACCCCCTTACTAATAGCAACCTCAACAACGACACGACAACAACGACAACTACAACGACAAGATGCAAAGCCCATACAATGCACTTGACGACCAACTCACAACTCAAAGAATACACAAGTTATGAACACACAGGTTCACTCAGGAACCGAATCACAACGAGATCGTTACCCTACCCTAGGTAACACTCCCCTAATTCCCCACACCGGAATTAGCTACACACACTCGAACCATCACCATGGAAACGAGGCAACAACACAAACAAGAGCATAAAGTCCCACGACACCACAAGGTCTCAACAACATCAACAAAACCAGAACACCAACCTCCTTGTCACACAACCATACTACAACAATGCTACGATTCACCAATCGAACATACAACCAAACATCCATCTACATAGTAGCCCATGGATAACATTTAAACCTTTCACCTAACACTTCCATTCTGAAACGTCCAATAGTCTCACCATTCCTACATGTTCCCAATGTTCAACCTATGAATTCTTACAAGTCCTACACGCAAATACAAAATGTGCCACATCACGCTTCCGCTGCGCACTCTGATTACTCGAAATCATCAAGTCTGCCAATCTCATGTCCAAAGTCTAACTCTTTCTTATATTCACCAAAAATCACTGTGCACTTTAATATACCCAACCTCGCTCTCTGCATGTTAGCTTACACACCAGACACAAGTCTCTGAACTGCTCAAATAATTCTAACTCCCTGACCATCAAAATAGACATGTATAAAACCTTCGACTTAACTCATCAGGCACGAAATTAACTTCACCAATGGGATAATTCCAACTAAAGTCATAACTCATCACAAATTCCAACCATCCTCACGGTCTCATACTATATTCCTTTCGACCAAACAGGTACTCAATATTCTTGTGATTACTAAACACTTCGAACCCAGAACCATATAGATAATACCTCCAAATTTTCTAACACAATACAACCGCGACTAATTCCAAATCCAGAATAGTATAGATCCTTTTATGAATCCTCCATTGTCGTAATCATAAGCCACAACTTTACCCTCTTGCACACTGACTAAACTCATCAAAGACGCATCCCAATACCTCACCAACGGTTTATTAGGATCACACAGAATCAAAACTGAAGCCGTAGACAACTTCTACTTCAGCTCACCAAAACTTACTCACAACGAACATCCAAAACAAACGACTCACCCTTTGCAAGTCAACTGAAATAACCGAAGTACGAACTTAGCGAAGTCTCCAATAACCAGCGGTAATAACCAACTAAAGTCCAAAAAGCTTCTAATCACTTTAACCAACTTCGGAGCCTCTCATTGTAGAATTGCATCTACTTCCGATGGATTCATAACAATACCATTACCTGCAATAACATATCCAAGAAACTAACCTTTTTTCAACCGAAATTCTCACTTGAATAACTTGGCATAACACTTTGTCTCTTTTCAACACTTGTGATTCAATTCTTAAACACTCTACTTGTTCTTCCTCTGAGTTTATAACAGATCCCAATATCCTCAATCAAAACCACTACAAACTTATCCAAATTCACGACACAATCAAATCGCCCACTGGTAGCAAAACCATATTTATAAGAAAGAACATCTCATTAGCTTCCTATCACTTCGAACGGCGGCCAAAATGGACTTACGATTCGAAAGATATGAATTTTCAAAGTTTTGGATTTTTCAAAGTTTTGCCTCTGTTAATCGGTTAACCCATTTGGTTAACCGGTTAACAGAATGAAACTCACGTAAAACACCCAAATTTTTCACGTGTTAATCGATTAACACATTTGGTTAATCGGTTAACACTGATGCAGAACCACCAAAAACTCTGTTTTAATGACAGAAAAACCAACCAAAACCCGATTAAATCCCGTAGGCTCATTCCAACAATTCCACCCGATTAAATACCAGCCAATAACAATTATACCAAACCTATCCAAACACCATTCAATCAATCGCAACCAAACCATTCCAGTCATCTATTCTCAAAAGTGGGCACTTATTCTCAATCGTTACCTTATTCAACCGTCAGTAATCCATACACAATTTCTTCTCTTGACAGTCCAGATTCCATAAATTCCAACATGTATCAACGACCAACCAAAAAGAACTCTTAAATATTACATCCACACCTAAGGGTTCTCTCAAGATTTCCCTTAATGCTCTACAATTCCAAAGACTCCAAACCTCACCAGAACTCTAAGTTTGGCTTTCCATAGTCTCAATACCCTTATACACATCATGCTTGTTATTCCGCTCAATCATCCTTCCTTTTTGTAACTTAACAATACTAGAGCCCTCCAAGACGACACACTTGGCCTCACAATTCTCCTTTCCAGTAAATCTTTCAACTGGTCTATCAGTCCGGGTACTTCTAATGCTAACATCCAAGATTCCATCCGGACATACGTCTGAAAATCACGCACAACTGGCAGCCCCTCACTGTGGCCTTTCTGCTAATTTCTAGAGCACTATCATCACAAACATGACAAACATCTGAGTTTCACTTCCTAAAAGTCCTTCTACTTCCTTAGCAGATCCAAACCTCAAATCATCACCTTCGTCCAATTTGAGTTCACACTCTACTCTCTGAGAACAACCATTGACGATACCCAATCGTTTTCTCTCAATGACTTCCCAACTGGACCAACATGCAAAAACCTCTAATCCGCCTTATCTCACGATATAAGAATCTTCATCGACTCATCAAAACAATCTGTAACCATTTCCTTACTTCCAAACAATCCATTGCACACACTATCAAAGCCAGAAAGACACGTCTATTCCACCAACATAATTCCCGTCTACTATCAACAAGAGATTAAGGGTGATCAGTTCCTCAATTTGTCAATAGATAGCCGACAATCATGATGGGGTATAAACCGTCTTTACCAAACTATAATAGCATTTCTTGCATCTTGTGCACAAAACCACCTAAGGCATAAATCCTTAGTTGACATAAACCTTACCTCCGCATTCTCTCCGGAATCGGGAACCACACTGTCCAAAGAGCACTTACAATCTTGCAATTCGCAACACACTGAGCCAACGCTCCACCTGAAGCAACTTGGAGAAGTACCAGCTTCTCCCCCACTTATCTCATTCTAACTCCTGCAGACAAAGGATTAGAGAAACCAGAAAGCACTGACAGTGTTTCACACACATATCACGTACTAAGGAACAAACAACAACGACAGTATTCAACTGTCACGCCAACTGACTCAACAACTTAGTCGGACGGACCGACCTGCTCTGATACCACTAATGTAACACCCCAATCCCCATCGCGAATAAATAATACATAAATAAAATCAGAGTAACTAAAAATTTATTTTTCCGACAGAAACAGGGATGCCACACTTAAAGAAATAAAATACAATCCCTGCTCAATATTTTTGATACATAGCACAAAATAGAATACCCTCAAAGGGGAAACTTTTTCCATATAAAGGAAAAGGTCAATTATGGAATAAAGCGGAAAGATCCATAACCGACTTTTTTTTACAAAATAAATCACTTTACAGCATGAACTATATACGCAAAAGTACTACAAAATACATTCAACAAATGTATACATATATATATATATATATATATATATATATATATATATATATATATATATATATATATATATATATATATATATATATATAATCGTTCTCTGACTCCCGTGCTACGTATCAGAGCAGACACCAAGACCGACAACAGAACGGAGGACTAATCTCCACAAAAGCCTCCAAGACTACAAATATGCAATGCCTCATAGAGCATTATAAAACAGCAGAAGGGTGAGAAATAACAACTAAATCAAGATTGCATAATAATATGCAAAAACATATAAATTCACATACATAGTTATTCTCACCTCACGCATCACATACCAATACATATAGCAAGCCACAGATGCATAACATATTTTCTAATAATCCTACCACATAACATATATCAACTATACCGACATAAACACATATTCGCACATAGGCATACCAAAGTTATAACATATGTAAACCCACCACAGCATCACATAACACATGTCTATACATAACACACATCATCCATAACCAATGCATTTATCACATATGCACATCAAATCACCAATCCAAACATAATTCTCAACACATAATCAATCAATGCACAATTTCCACACATAATGCATCCATGATTTATGTAAATGCACAGAGACCGACACAACGACTCTATGCAAATGCCATGCGGTACCGACTTCCAATGTTTCTCATGTCTCATCATCAGTTCACTCAGGAACTATTGGAACCATCGCTCGTTACTTAGTGTAAGTCCCCGTCGGGCATACGATGTTCCCCGTCGCTTTAGGTCCTCGCATGGGCACACGACATTTATGGATTGCTTTAGGTCCCCGCATGGGCACACAACCCGATCGCCACAGACCCCACATGGGCACACGATCGTCTATAACCATCGCTTTAGGTCCTCAGGCAATTCATGCCTCATATTTTTTAGGCTCACGATGTTATAGCAGATTCCCTCTGGAACCAAACCGTCGCTCGTACCCTCATGGTACCCGACTTCCGTCGCTCGTACCCTCATGGTACTCGACTTCACAATATGCATATTATGATGTTTGGCATACAATGACTCATAACATTCATATGCACACATTTACTCATCCATAATCATGCATAACTCAACCATTACAACACATTGCAATTTCTTGCCGTAAGGCCACAAATCATCATCATCACATGTCATCACATGCATTCACATCATATACATCACACAAGTCATACAATATCCATATCAAAAGCACCTTGCATGATACACATCAATTACACATAATGACAACAACAAAAGTCGACAAAACAACACCATTCAAATATCATACATCCATCACCAATGCGTATCAATCATGCACAACATTTCATCACGTATATTCACATCATATAGTAGCACACAAGCTATACATTACATATTAAAAGCATATAACGTGGTAACACATCAATCGCACACACGGTACGCGATAAAAATCTGACAACCCGACTATTTTTCAAAAACACAAATTAATTAAATCATCTTTTACCCTCCAAACCATTTTTAATAGAAAGAACTTTTCATTAGCTTTCCAACGCTTCAAACGGGGACCAAAACCGACTTACGGTTCAAAAGTTATGGGTTTTTGAAAATAATATTTTTTTTCTGAAATTGACACTGTTAATCGATTAACGCATATGGTTAATCGATTAACCATCGCGAAACATCAGAAAAACCAGAATTTTATGACCTAAAATCCCTCCAAACTCATCCTTAAACCCCCCGATCATACCAACAAGTATTCCCGACTAAATCCTATCATTTCCCGACTATTCTACGCGAACTATTCCGCATTCTAACCGTTAAAACATCGATTTCTATCAATTGCTCACAAATTCAACCAAATAGAAAACATATATTTTTCACCCAAACATTCAAACAAAACATACATATACATATATAATCGAAATATAATCGAAACTTCTCACCCTTACCCGATTAATCGCGCTTGAAACGGACGAATACTCGATTCCTCCACTTTTCCTCTTCTCCCTTTTCTTTCCTCTCTTTTCTCTTCTCTTCTCTTTCTTTCTCTTTTCCTTTTCTTTTCTCTCTTTTTCTTTCCACTTTCTATTTATTCAAAATATCTACTACCCAAATGACCAAAATACCCCTCGACTCAAATATTCCCAAACGCTCTCAAAATAACATAAACAACGATGAAAAATAATATATTGTCAAATAAAAGTCAATAATAAAATAATATAAAAAGAAAATAATTAAATCGACTCGATTAAATAAATCGGACCAAAACTGGGGCGTTACAGTGGTCGTGGACACCTTCCGACGCTTGCTTGCCGAGAAGTGTTGTACTAACTTCTTAGTCAAGTCTTGGTAGCTTACGATGTAGAGCCGAGGATGGCTCATGTACCATCTTAGAGCTACATCCTTAAAGGTATCGGCCATGAGCTTGCACTTCAGTGAATCCAAAGGGGCAACTATGGCCATCTGATTGTTATTGGCAATAACATGCTCCTGAGGATCTGTCTTCCCATCATAAGAGGTTAGTGATGGTGCTTTGAAGTTTCTGGGACATGGTCGTCCCATATTTCTTGAGAAAGAGGTTGTGGCTCGAGAACCTCCTCCTCATGGTCGTCGTCAGCCCGACTTTGTTGTTGCAGAACTTGTATGCTGTCTTGCAGCGTCTCATTCTACTAACACATGGTATCCATCATGGCTAGCTGATGGCTAGCAGTTGAGCCATGTATGGAGGATCTCCTTCAGAGGACATGTTGTTAGTGTAAGGTGTGGCCTAGGAGAGTTTTACCTAGGCCCCATGGTGGGCTCTAAATGTTCTAGCAAAAAATGGTTAGATACACAAAAAGTGCTAGTTCTCCTTATTCTGGACAAGGAGAACTACGCTGTCTATACTATAGAGTATGTTGTGATGGATATTTGGGGATTTGAGAGCTACACTCGTGCTGTGTATAGTCTCAAGATGATTGTGTCTTACTTAACCCTCATGTGGGAGCCCCTTTTATAGTCTTCTATTAAGATATGCCATTAAGAGAAGTCTCTTGGCCTTCTGACGTTTCATGGCCATCATTGCTGTAACTCCCCTTCATGAATGTAGGCTTTGAAGTTCTGGTAACGTTCGCATTGATGAGCTACCACTGTTACAATTATTGGTGTGCCAGTTGAGTTTATGTTCGGCGTAAGTACCGGGTTGATCAAGGTCAGTACTCGGCCTTGTAGGAGTTCGGCTGATGGGAGTCGGGCTCCCTGACCGGCTCGGGTTATGGAGGATATTTGCCTAGCTCTCTGCATTGCTCGACTTTTCTTGCTATCGTAGTCTAGTTCATACTTGTTCTTACTCGGCATCAAATATATTTGGCATGTATAGAACATAAGAACCGTCGCCCAAAAACGATAAAAATTCTAAAAATATGGAAAATCTAATTCACCCCCTACAAAAAGGATAAGGGTTGGAATGATTACACCATAGATATATCCAGATTTGCCCAAATGTTGGCCTACTACTATCCCCGAGAGATTTTCTTAAAATTTTGACTAAAACTTTGAGCTTTTATAGGTTATGCCCTTGAACATTTGATACAAGTTGATCTTTACAATGGTTTATCTCCGTTCAAACATGAAACTTTTACTTTGCCTAAGATAATGAACCAAATAGAGATTTTCCAAGTTAATCTCAAGACCAAACATAGATTTTAAGATTGGTTAATCTCCAGAACCACACTCTTGAAAGTAATCATAAGGGAACTTCACTCAAGAGTACGAAGGCAACTTAAGTGAAAGAAAATATTCTGAATCTGTATAAATACTAGCGTCGTCTCTTTACCCTTATCTCTTTACTCTCTACATATTTTCTTTACCTTGATTTCCATTAAAATATTCAAACTTTTTATTCAAAATGATTTTAAACTCTATTTTAGAAAACAATTTAGCTTTAAAGTGTCATTTCTCAAACCCCCACAATTGACCCCCCCCCCCCCTCCTTGTGTGTTAAGTCACATGTTTGAGAGTTTGTCCCAGAATAAGTGTCCATGAAGCTCAATTCCTTGTAACCTAAGGAAGTGTCAATTAACCTATTAATGTTGGGAAAATAATATGAATCCTTAGGGAACTCCATGTTGAGGTCAATAAAATCTACACACATCTTCCACTTTCCTGATGAATTCTTGACCAACACAAAATTCGCCAGCCAAGTGGGTTACTTGACTTCTCTGATGAACCTTGCCTCATTTAATATTTTGACTTTTTGATCCACGGTCATTCTCTTCTCCTTGCCCGTTATTTTTCTTTGCCTTTTGTCAAGGATATGCCTAGCTTTGTTGTTTGGAAGTCATGAGGTCATTTCCTAACTTTTTTCTAACCTTCTGTAGGCGCCAACCTTTTTCCATACACTCCTATCTAGATTCTTGGTCAAAAAATTTCACTATTTAGGGTCAGGTTTTGGTGCGGCACGGATGGCCATTTCTTCACTTTTTATTATCAGACTATCTTGATAGTATTTTTAGGTCGTTTCTCAATCTCCTTTCAAAATGCCTAATCTTCCACTATCTAGAGGTACTTCTTAGTTAGATAGAGTGTTTAGAGGGTGGCTTCTAAGTTATTAAAGGTATGCCGCCTGATGATAATGTTGTATGACAAAGGGGTGCCACGACGATTTATCTCACCTTTATCATTTTATTAATCATATAAAACCCCTCCTAGATTGATAACTCATACTAGTCATAACCCCTACTAGTGTCATAACCCCTACTAAACTCATAACCCCTACTGGATATAACCCCTACTAGAATATATAACCCATACTAGACATATATATCCCCTACTGTAATATATAACCCCTACTAGACTCATAACCCCGGGGACACGTGAATGAATTACATAAAAAGGAGGGAAAATATACAGAAATCTTAGTCTGTTAACAATAGAGGCCATGAACCCTGTTCCATTACAGCCACAATAACCATTCGTTTAAGAATCTCTCAGATTAATAACCACGAAGTCAACCTTTTAATATTTTTAGCAAGAACATTTGGCCCCCACCGTGGAGCTCTGGTAAAACTTTCCCGGACCACGCGAATCTTACTAAAACAATGATAGTTCCCAAAGCTACTTCCACGATCTCACTCCTATTTCAAAAAATTTATTATAACTATTAGCCTTGATGTCAATATTCCAACAATGTAGTCTTGTCCATTTCAAGCACCGGACATTGTTCAAGGAAAAGAAATCGCGCCACACAGTAACATTACCGCAAGGAAGAAAAACCATCAATTCGAACCAATTACGCAACCCGGTGTGGGGCTCCGTTCAAATCTCGATTTCATTAGGGGTGACTATTTTTCCGTATCTGGCAAATAATTTCAATAGTGAAATTCAGTTTTCATGTCAGCGCTAGGTCGGACGAAGTCGAGGGTGTAACACCCCAAGTTTATTAGAATATTTATTTAATTTATTTAAATATAATATTTGTGAATTTTTGGTGAATTTTGGTGGTTTGTGTCGATGTCGGTATTTTGGCGAAGTTTTGGTTATTTAATGAAATAAAAGTATATAATATGAATATATTAGTATTATTATGGATTTAAATAATATTAGAGGAATTAAGGGTAAGATGGTCTTTTGAGGTGGATTAGTGAGGGTAAAGTGGAAAGCCCATTTTTGAGGCCCAAGAGTTAAATTAACCAAAAAGGAGAAATTGAGGAGAATTACGATTCATTTGTGATTAACCGTGAAAATAAAGAGAAAGGTACAGAGCTCTGAGGAAAGAAGGAAAAGGCAAGAATTACGATTCATTTGTGATTACCTTTCATTGTTTGCAATATAGAAATTGATGTGTTGTAAAGTGGATGTTGAGGTTTTTGTGAAGGTTTACGTGTTATTGATGATTTAGGAGTAATTCTGAGGATCGATGATGAATTATTAAGAGTTAAATTGGTTTGGGTAAAAATATGCCTTTGAGGCTAAACTTTTTGGTGATATGTGGGATCTTGTATAAAAAGGGATTTTTGGGGGTTTATAGGAAACTTGAGAATTTTGAAGGTTTAGGTGAATTGAGGTTTAGGATATGTATGAATCGACCTAAATGTCGTAGGTTTTAGACCTTCAATGAGCCATAATGTTTTGAGACTGTTCTGGGATGTTTTTGGGGAAATCTGAGGTTAAAATCGTAATGGTTTTGGGACTGGAATGCTACTGATGTGTAGCAGCGATTTCTGATAATCGCGGGTTCGCAAAGCGAACGAATACTTCACACGGTGAATGTTCGCCTTGGTTCGTAAAGCGAATAGCACAGCGAATGCGCGATAACTGTGTGGCGATTCTGGTGAATTCTAGGAAGTAACTGTGATGCTCGCAAAGCGAATGTCCCAGCGAAGGGCTTCGCAAAGTGAATAGAGTGATGAGGAAAATAGAATGGGGATTTCTCTTGTTTTGTATGGGATTGGGGACTCGCTGAGTGCTTCGCAAAGTGAAGGTCCTGGCGAATCAGTTCGCAAAGCGAACTCAGCAGCGAATGCCTACTGTTCGCGAAATTTTGTTATAATTTCTGTGACGTTTCTGATATTTCTGTACTGTGATGTTTTTGATGTTTTTCTATGATGTTAGTGATGTTAATGACGATTATGACGTGATGATTTGTGATGTTTGATGATTATATGATGACATGATGAATATGATGTTTTGATGAATGATGATGCACATAATGATATTTTGACGATGATGATTAGTGACGTTGTGTATCATGCATTCATAGCATACTTTAATGATGATGTTAGGACTTCGGTCCAGTGATGATGAGATTAGACTTCGGTCTACTATGGCTTCCATCCCATTGTGTGGATGTGAAGTGAATTATGACGTGCTCTGGTTCTTATGTGAAACCTATCCTATTAGACGGGGATCTTTGGAGGGTGATGACCTAAGTGTCCATCGATTTGTGACGATTGGTACCACATGCATGAGTCTAGTTATGCATTGTACTAGGTGGCATTTGTTGTGATTTATGATGACGTGTTGTGATGTTTGCCTTGTGATGACTCTGATGATGTTGTATATGCTGATGATGCCATTTTTATGCATATCTTATTTTATATTGATTATAATGAATTGTTTTACTCACCCTGCCTGTTTGAATGTTGCCTCCACGTGGGTAACGTACAGGTGATCAGGATTAGTCGTGGATGCTTCGGGGAACTTTTGAAGTATTATTGCTTTTGGTCGATGTAGAGGGTCTTGCTCTGATAGTGTAACATCGGGTTGGGTCATCGAGTCGAACTATGTTGATTTATCATTTTGATTGTTATTTTTGATGTTTATGGTTTTATTTTGAAAACCTTTTGTGGGATTTTGTGTTATGGTGGATATGATGTCTTAAAAAGACATTTTTGAGGAAAACCCGTTGTTTACGGAGCAACTTTGATGTTTTGATTCTTATTGAGAAATGTGCACCCTTGAGGTGAATCTGATTTATTGTGATGATTTTACACGATATTTTGTTTAATCTGCTGTGTTATTTGTGGGGTAGAAAAGGGTGTTACATTAGTGGTATCAGAGCAGGTCGGTCCGTCTGTAATACCCCAAATTTTGACCACTTAGATTTCCCATCATTGTGAAAATCATCATCACAATATTGATGAACCATCATGCTTCATCAGTCTCCCCAAAGATGGGTGAGCATCCAATACAATCAAAATTAGGGTTTCAAGCCCTCTCTGAGTGCTTAGACAAAGGATCAATCAAGAAATGACATGATCTTCAACTTGTCTAATCTCTCAAACATCCACAATGGATCAAAAAGGACTCCCACTTCAAGGATTAAGCACAAGGCTGCTCCCTTCTAGGTGGATCAAGTCTCAAGATCGACAGTGTCACCAAATTAGGGTTTTGGTCGACCAGGGTCTCCAGATGGAAATTTTCATCTGGGCACAAGGCAATGATCCAAAACATAACCTAATATGTTTCATGGAACCTCATGAACCCATGCATCAAGTCAATTTTGCCTCAGGGGATGCATTCATAAAAAATCAGGAATTAGGGTTTCTTGACCTAATTCACCCCTAAGTTGACTTTTGGGACAAACCATGAGCCAAGACCTCAAGAGATGATTTGAGGGTCTCTAGTACACCATATTGATCCATTTGGAACAATGGATTGATCCAATAAGCTTGAGCAACAAGTCTCATTTTCATCTGCACCACAATTAGGGTTTTAAGGGAAAAGTCAACTGTAACTTTGACTTTTGACCAAGAGATGCTCCCAAACCCTAATACATGATTGAATATACCCTATGACACCCATGGAACATGTCCATCAAGTTTGATTTAGGTCAAGGACATGATTTCCTGAAGAATTGCACAGTTTGGAATTCATCTGATAAAAAGTCAACTGTGCACAAAAGTCAACTTTGACTTTTTGAGATTTTTCACCAAAATGGATTTTTAACCCTAAAATGATGTTAATGTATGATTTGAATCATCATTCATCAAGAAAAATCAAGAAAAGTGAGATAACTTGTAAAAGGGGTAACCATAAAACTTAGAAAATTTTCTAAGTTAAAAATAAAGTGGCAAAGGTACCAACTTTGGAGGACCATAACTCCTAAACCACAAGGCCATTTTTTCTCATCCAAAGATGGATTTGTAGCCCTCATTATCACCTACAAAAACTTCAACTACAATTCATTCCAATTCATTAAGGCTTTTGAGTTATGGAGTGATCAAAGTGGCTGAAAAGTGAAAATGTCACTTTTTCCAACACTTAGTGAAATTTTCACTAAGTCAGATTTTGCCTCACTTTTTGCCAAATGTAGGGGGATTTTTCACTTGGAATCAAAAGAGATCAAAACCAAACTTGTTCAGACAGTTGTTGTATCATGTAAGAGCTTTCCAAAATGGCCAAGAACATTGCCAAATTCAACCTACACCATGAGATACAACATTGCCAAGTTGCCTTGCTGAAATCTGTCAAAGCAAGGCAGAATTTGCACTTTGGCTCGATTTGCCAAAATCAGCCAATTTCAATAGTTCCTATCCACTTGGACACCTCAGAGGATTGAATCCAAAGGGGACAATCACTGAACCAAGCCTCCAAGGTCCAAGGAACAAAGAATAGCATGTTGAACCTAGAATGGCCAAAATAGGGACAAGACTTCATATTTGGAATGAGGCATTCAATGGAACCATCAAGGTGGCATGGACTGAGCCATTCTCATCTGAAATCAGTCAAGACTTATCCAAGACCAAGGGGACCAAAGCTCTGTGCCCTAACCTCTAGTCAATGGCTAGAGGAGACTTGGATTCTCATTGGACAACATTGGCCAAACCTACTTACCAGCTGCCATGCACTATTCCTTGCAAAACAAACTTGCTCTACTATAAATAGAGCTCAATTGTGGTCAGTTTAAGTATACCAAAGCCATCTAACAGATGCTTTCCTCAAAATCTCTTTCTCTTGGCAAAAATGTCTTTCTTAGCAAGGTAGCTATCGAGTTTTAAGTTTGAGAGCAATTCTGCACAAACCAATCACTCACACACCTCACATACATCACATATGAGCTGATCAAACACTCACATAACTTCTGAAACATCAATTTCATGAAATCACCAGCTGGTTGCTCAAATTTTCAAACAAGGTGCAGCTGAGGTACCACAAAATGATCCAGCCAATTTCAATCAAGTCCAACCATCCAAACACAATCCATAGGGTGTAGGGAAGCTGTTCAGATCATCACCACTCATTTGTAACACCTCCAAATCAAAAATCACTTTGAACTTGCTGTCACGACTTGGAGGTAAGCACATACTTGGTCATCTCTCAATCTATGCATATTTCCTCGCACAATAATTTGGCCATATGTTCATAATCATGCATGGAATGTTTTCCCTCAATTAATTGCATTGTTTGAATCGTGTATCAAAAATCTTAGCCTTCATGCAGAAATTAGGGTTCTTGAGGTTTCTTCGTGATTTCTTGTTGTATGTTTAATTTAAATGAAATTAAAGTACATAGACATGATCGTGAGGTTGAGACGAGCATAATGATATGTGGATTGCATGATATGACTACGTATTCATGGAGATTGGATAGAAAACGCAAATCTGAGAAACCAAGAACACGCGCGTGTTCTTCAGCCTGTTCTTGGCGCCATTTTTCATATATTCAAATATTTGAATTTTGTGATTTTGTTTAATTGATTCAAAAATTAATTTCTCTCTGAGTTTTAATGATTTTGAGTTGATTCTTTTTTTAATAATTCACAAAAATGTTAAAATATTTTATTTTATCAAAAAATCCCAAAAATATTATTTATTTCATATAATTGATATTTTTGTAAAGAATTAATATTTTGATTGTTTTTGGCATTTTAAATATTTTTTCTACATTGATTTTGCAACTTTTAATGCTTTCTAATTATTTTGTAGGTCAATACTTAATTTTTGAAGCATTAATCCAAGATCACAATTTGTTTTCCATGTGTTAAACAATTTTTGATCATTTTAATTGAATTTTTATTCAATTAAATACATTTTTGAAAACAAATTAGGGTTTTGGATTAATTCAACCCTCATAAATCATTTTCAAAACACTTTGGGCCTCTATTAGAGTGTAAGACCCAATCCTTTTTTTGACCAAATCATCTTTGGGCCTCACTTATTGTATAAGTCCCGATACCGTCAAAAAACAAACGGCGCGATCGTCGCCTTTTCAAAAATCATCTGGGCCTACCCTCGAGTAGTAAGACCCATTTATTTTTCTTCAAAACTTTTTGGGCCTCTTGAGAGAGTGTAAGACCCATCCCCCCTTGTACAAAAACTTTTTGGGCCTCACTCATTGTATAAGTCCCTCTGTACAAGTAAACGGCGCGATCGTCGCCCGTTTAAAAATAAAACTCATCTGGGCCTCTCCTTGAGCTATAAGACCCATTCAAAACACTTTGGGCCTCTATTAGAGTGTAAGACCCAATCCCCCTTTTAACCAAAAACATTTTGGGCCTCACTTATTGTATAAGTCCCTCTGCGTTAAAAGAAAACCTCGGCGCGATCGCCATTTTAAACGAAAAATCATTTGGGCCTACCCTCGTGTTATAAGCCCCACTCTTTTTCTTTAAAACTTTTTGGGCCTCTTGAGAGAGTGTAAGACCCATCCCTTTGTACAGAAAACCTTTTTGGGCCCCAGTCACTTGTATAAGTCCCTCTGTACAAAGTCAAACATTGCGCTCACTGATAAAACCCTGGGCCTCTCCTTGAGCTGTAAGCCCCAGATCTTTCTTTTTCAAAGCACTTTCTCCTTTGATTTTGAATATACTGTTGTTTTTAATCTTTCTTTGTTGAACAACTAACCAAACAGCATGGAAGCACTACAACCGAGTAAGTGGTTATCGCTTTCATTTACTGCTTTCATATTATAAACTGTATTGTGGGGCTGCTCACTGTAAGTCTCCTTTCATAAACTCATATCTACTGTGTAATAATAGTATAGATATTTCGAGTTTCCCCGGCTACTACGTCTAGAACTAGGTGACGCCGTTTCATTTATTCGTAGAAATAGACGCCTAGATCCCCAATAGGAGCACCAGATACAGTCTTCTCTTCGGCTGTCCTCCTTAGGAATCGTCAAGAAGCTCTACTCCCCAAGATGAATGTATTCTCCGTGAATGGCATCTTTGAGTTTCTTCCCAATTCTCGAACTTTCCTGACTTGATCTATTCCTTGTGGATAGCTTGCCTTGAATGTCTCGGGGTTTGGGTACCCACTACGGTCATAATCTTGGACCTTAACTAAGGAACCCTCTTTAAAAGTTAAAAGTCGCTGGATAGTAAACCTCGCACGTTTACCAGTGGTTTTCATCTTTAAAAGAGTTATCTCTCCTAATGGAAAGGAGATGATAGACCCACGGGCTTCTTAAAAGCATCGGCCTCCTCTTGGCCATTATTCAAGGACCCTACGGCTTCTTAGAAGTATTCACAGCCTCCTCTTAGGCTTCGTATAATGATCTATTCCTTCGGGAATGATAGCCTCCTCTTGGGCTTCGTACAAGGACCCGTCGGCTTCTTAAAAGTTTCCAGCCTCCTCTTGGGCTTCGTACAAATTGTCCCGACGACCTCTTAGAGGTATAGGAACAGAACCTAGTAATCCTCATAGAACAGTCCTTTCATAGAGTCTACTACTGTTCCTCGAAGCATAGTACAAAAGATAAAACTCTAGACACGGACAGTCTAACTTCCTTGAGTCTCAAAGACATTCTCAAGCACCCTTTGTTAAATAGGAAGGAAACCCGTAGACTCGGATAGTCTCGATACCCTTTGGATTTCCCGTTTCCTCAAAGAGAAGGAAATATCCCTGATCCTAAAATTAAAACCCTGTGTACAGTGTTACTCATATAAGAACTGATTTTCTTTTTTAAATCAGTATATTGGATCTGTCACTCAGCTGAAACAGTTACAATAGCCTCCATCTCGGGCTTCGTACGAGATACCAAAATTCTCCCCAGTGGAGTCAAAATAACCTTTTCGCCTCTCTCTCGGGCTTTGTACGAGATACAAAAACACTCTCTTACTGAGTATAAAAGATTCTCCAACTGAGCCAACTCTTTGCTAGCCTCCTCTTAGGCTTTGTATAACGATATGCCCCACTGGGTCAAAAACTTTTAGCCTCTCTCTCGGGCTTTGTACGAGACACAAAATAGCCTCCTCTTAGGCTTTGTATAATGATTTTCCTAGCGGAAATTAGCCTCCTCTTAGGCTTTGTATAAGAAAACCACTGGTTGATCCAATCGACCTTTTAGCATCAAAGCTGTGCCTCGTTCGCAGTACACAAACATCAACAACTCCTTTCCCTTCATCTAATCGCTGTAAGCGGCAAGCCTCTGGATCATCTACATCCATGCCACTGTCCCTCTTTTAGCATGAGAAATTCCTAAGGAAAGATGACATTGCTCTACACTGAGTTAAAGTCTTCTCCTTCAGGTTAAAACCCTTTCTTCGGAAATTATGGCATTGCTCGGATCCGCGTATCCCAGTTAAAGTAATTCTCCTTCTCCCCTCTTTAGAGATGACAAATTCTCTCTAAAGCCGAGGTCTTTTAGCTTCACATCTTGGGCTTTGAACAAGACACAAATAGACCTTTTAGCTTCACATCTTGGGCTTTGAACAAGATACAAATCACCTTTCGCTTCATGTCTTGGGCTTTGAACAAGACACCAAAAACCAATTTCCTCCCATAGAATAGGAGGAACTACGAACGCTCTGATTTCCCTGTTTCGATAAACGGGAATACGTAGGCATAAGATCGAAAGAAAAGATCTTAGCGAGCACAATCAACAAAAAACCCAAATCCCATATCTTCGTCAATCAAAAGCAGTAATTCAAAATCACCAGTCCTAACATCCTAATCCTTATTCCCCGCCAGAAACCTTCTGGCCAGGTAAAAAGAAAGAGAACAGTATTGGCGAAAAATACAAATAACCAGTACAAAGGCCCCCCCACATTGATAGCATCCGTAACCTAACAGACCGCTGTTTAAACTCAGTATGCAAAGCAGGGTTAATTGGAGACATCTATTTCCCTTCCTTATTCAGCTCACAATAGGATAAAAAATGAATCGACCTGTAGTTTAAAACTCAAACCGCAGAGAGCGACCAACGCTTAAGAACCGCGTCCAAAATCGCTCGCTACACCGTCCGGCCAGGTTTTTACGCGATGTCAGTCCCCTGTCGGTCGACAAGTGTGTGTACACTATCGATGTTTTAGTTCTTCTATCCTTGTTGGTGGTGTGCAGGATGGCTGGAAGAAATGATCGTGTTATTACGGATGCTTTGGAATCAGTTGCTAATGTGGTGGTGCAACTCAATCCGAATGGTGGAGTTCCAGATGAGTTTCGTGCTTTGGGGGAGTTCAAGAAGAACAATCCGCCGGAGTTTGAGGGTACTCACGATCCAGCAAGTGCACACAAGTGGTTGAAGGCAATTGAGAAGATCTTCGGAGGGATAGGGTGTACTAATGCGCAACAAGTTCAATTTGGAACTCATATGTTGTCAGAGGAGGCTGAGGACTGGTGGGATAACACCCGTCAGAGACTGGAGGATGTTGGTACTGTGATAACATGGGCTGTGTTCAAGCAGGAATTTCTGGGAAAGTATTATCCAGAAGATGCTCGTGGTAAGAGAGAGGTAGAATTCCTTGAGCTGATGCAAGGAGATATGACTATTGCAGAGCATCCTGCGAAGTTCGAGAAGCTGGTGAAGTTCTGTTCACATTACAACCGTGCTGATGCTGAGATGTCCAAGTGTCTCAAGTTCGAGAATGGACTGAGACCAGAGATTAAGCAGGGTATTGGGTATCAACAAATCCACAGGTATGCTGAGCTAGTGGACAAGAGCAGAATCTACGACGAGGATAGTCGAGATCAATCTGCTCACTATAAGCAGATGAGTGAGAAGAAAGGGCAGTATAGGGGAAAACCTTATACAACTTCAGCTGACAAAGGGAAGCATAAGGCTTCAGATGGGAAAAAGACAAGTGGGGGAGCAGCTCCCGCTTCTGGGAAGTGTTATAGGTGTGGCGAGCAAGGTCACCGTGCTGATGTTTGTACCAACAGCGTGTTAAGATGCTACAAGTATGGTAAGAAGGGTCATAGAGCTACTGATTGCAAGGACGAGAATCTAACTTGTTTCAATTGTGGTGAGAAGGTCACATCAGTACCAAGTGTTAGAAACCGAAGAAGACGGCTACTGTTGCTCAGACCAGTGGCAGAGTGTTTTCTTTGAGTGGTGCAGAAGTGTCAGAGAAGGACAACCTGATTCGAGGTACTTGCTTTATTAATAATATTGAGTTGGTTGCTATGATTGATACTGGTGCTACTTATTATTTTATCTCGCTTGAATGTGCTAATAGATTGGGTTTGAAGTTGTCTAATATAAATGGTAGTATGCTAACAGAGACTCCTGCTAATGGTTCTGTTATTACTACTTTTGTGTGTTTGAGATGTCCTTTGACGATTTTTGGGAAGAGTTTTATGATGGATTTGGTGTGTTTACCCTTGCACCAAATCGATGTAATTCTTGGAATGAACTGGTTGGAGTTCAACCATGTTCATATCAATTGTTATACTAAGACTGTGGAGTTTTCTGAGTTTGGTGATAGTGGAGGGTTGATGTTTCTGTCTGCTAAGCAAGTAGACGAACTTATGCAAGATGAAGCCTTGGTGTTTGCAATGTTTGCATCGTTGCAGATTGATCGTGAAGCTGCAAGTGTAGAGTTGCCTATTGTCTGTGAATTCCCATATGTGTTTCCATATGACATCAGTGATTTGCCTCCAGAACGTGAAGTAGAGTTTGCAGTGGACTTAATACCAGGTACGAGTCCAGTGTCGATGGCTCCTTATCGGATGTCAGTTTCTGAGTTAAGTGAATTGAAGAAACAACTAGAAGAATTGCTTGAAAAGAGGTTTGTTCGACCAAGTGTTTCCCCGTGGGGTGCTCATGTGTTGTTAGTGAAGAAGAAAGACGGAAGTATGAGATTGTGTGTTGATTATCGACTGTTAAATAAAGTGACTATCAAGAATAAGTATCCACTTCCGAGAATCGACGACTTGTGGATCAGTTAGTAGGTGCTTGTGTGTTTAGCAAGATTGATTTGAGGTCGGGTTATCATCAGATTCGTGTCAAGCCTGATGACATTCCGAAGACAGCTTTTAGAACGAGATATGGTCACTATGAGTACACTGTGATGCCATTTGGTGTGTCCAATGAACCTGGTGTGTCTATGGAGTATATGAATCAGATTTTTCATGAGTATTTGGATCAGTTTATGGTGATTTTCATTGATGACATTCTGATATATTCTAAGTCTGAAGAAGAGCATGCTGAGCATTTGAGAACCGTGTTGCAAGTGTTGAAAGAGAAGAAGTTGTATGCAAAGCTGTTGAAGTGTAAGTTCTGGTTGAAGGAAATGAGCTTCCTTGGCCATGTGATTTCAAGTGGTGGAATTGCTGTAGATCCTTCCAAGATTGATGCTGTGTTATGGTGGGAGACTCCGAAGTCTGCTACTGAGATCCGAAGTTTTCTGGGATTGGCGGGGTATTATCGCAAGTTTATCGAGGGTTTTTCTAAGTTGGCTTTACCTTTGACTCAGTTGACTCGAAAGGGTCAAGCTTTTGTGTGGGATGTAGCTTGTGAAGAGATTTTGTGGAACTGAAGAAGAAATTGACGACCGCTCCAGTGTTGATTTTGCCTAATTCGAGCAAATATTTTGTGGTGTATTGTGATGCGTCGAAGATGGGTCTTGGTGGAGTATTGATGCAGAATGGACAAGTTGCTGCCTATGCTTCGAGATAATTGCGAGTTCATGAGAGGAATTATCCTACCCATGATTTAGAATTGGCTGTCGTGGTGTTTATGTTGAAAATTTGGAGACATTATCTGTTTGGCTCTAAGTTTGAAGTGTTCAGTGATCATAAAAGTCTGAAGTACTTATTTGACCATAAAGAATTAAATATGAGGCAGAGAAGGTGGTTAGAGCTGTTGAAGGATTTTGATTTTGATTTGAGTTATCATCCGGGCAAAGCATATGTAGTAGCTGACGCAATGAACAGAAAGTCATAGCATACGTCGGTGCTTATGGTGAGAGAGTTGGAATTAATTGAGCAATTCTGAGATCTGAGTTTAGTATGTGAAGAGACTCCTGACAGTGTGAAATTGGGAATATTGAAGTTGACTAGTGCCATTCTGGAAGAGATCAGAGTGGGACAACAATCCGACTTGAAGTTAGTGGACCAGTTGACTTTGATCAACCAAGGTAACAGAGGAGAATTTCGAATTGACGAGAATGGTGTGATGATGTTCAGAGACAGAGTATGTGTTCCGGATGTTCCAGATATTAAGAAGAGCATTCTTGAAGAAGGACACCGAAGTAGGTTGAGTATTCATCCCGGTGCTATGAAGATGTATCACGATTTGAAAAAGTTGTTATGCGTGTTTGACTTGTCAGAAGTCGAAGATTGAGCATCAGAAGCCTTTAGGTATGATACAGCCGTTGAGGATTCCAGAATGGAAATGGGATAGCATTTCCATGGATTTTGTGGCGGGATTGCCGAAGACTGCAAAGGGAAATGATTCCATTTGGGTGATTGTGGATAGATTAACTAAATCGGCTCATTTCTTGCCGATGAGGATTAATCATTCGATGCAGAAGTAAGCCGAGATGTATATTGAGGAAATTGTGAAGTTACATGGGATGCCTTTGAGTATTGTGTCGAATAGAGATCTGAGATTTACATCGAGGTTCTGGAAGAGTTTGCAAGATGTGTTGGGTACTAAGTTGAGGATGAGTTCTGCCTATCATCTGCAGACGGACGGTCAGACAGAAAGGACTATCCAATCCTTAGAGGATTTGCTGAGAGCTTGTGTGTTGGATCATGGAGGATCTTGGGATAGCCATTTTTCCATTGATTGAGTTCACGTACAATAATAGTTTTCATGCTAGTATTGGAATGGCGCCCTATGAAGCTTTGTATGGAAGAAGGTGTAGGACTCCTTTGTGTTGGTATGAGTCTGTTCGGTTGAAACATAGGGCCAAGCAAGCAAAAATAATTTAATTGCAGAAGAATTCCCTCCGGGATTTATGTCGTGTCCACAGAGATCGGTGCTAGGGAAAGAATGTCGTTCAACAGTCTCTCGCGTTAATGAGTTTGGATTTAAATGGTTTAAAGCGTAAATGCGGAAAAATAAACATTAAAACATAAAAACTAATTCATTCTTCAGCAAGAAAAACTTATCTGATGTGTACATAATCGACTCCTCACAAACTTAAACTTACCGACCAGTTATACTCCACCTACAATACTCCTCAATATCACCCAGCAACGCTCACAACACAGGTTATGTCTAACGAAAAGTTGAGAGAACAACCGTGTTACCATTGCTGATACTTTCGTACGCTAGCTCAAGGCACGGAGGCATTAAGATTCGACGCCTATTGAAGATTGTTAACCCTAAATCTATCTCTAGAATCCAGAAACTAACAGACAATCATCCCCAATCGAAGTTCACGAAGGTTATGTAACGCAACCCAAACCCCGCGCATAAAAGCAAAAATCAAAGATAATCACCAATAGAGATTTGTAAAGCAAGTTTTATACAATGCCATGGGTGACAAATATACATGAGATCATAGTACAAACATATACAAACCCAACAAAGAAGAAAGATATGAAGAAAATCAGAAATGAACCAAACTCTTCACGGATTGTCAGAGCCGATCGACGATCAATCCACCTCGGATCATCCACATGCAAGCTTCCATGATGTTTTCTAAGCTAATCTACTGAAAAAATGAAGTTTGATGGAGTTGGAGCAAGAATCCCCAAAACCATAACCTAAAAAATGATGAAAAATGACTAAAATTGGCAAAATTGGCTTTCCAGGTTCGCCTAGCGAGCCCTCGTTCGCCTAGCGAACGTATGCCGCCTTAACTTCTGCCAAAAGTGTGTTTTTTCACGCTTTTGGAACTTTTTATTCGCCAGAGTTCACCTAGCGAACTCCCCAGCGAATGCGCTCGCCTCCTGGTTCGCCTAGCGAACATGACAGCAAACCAGAACTTGTTTTCTTCATAACTTTTGAACCGTGACTCCGATTGACGCACGGTTTGAAGTGTTGGAAAGCTTATTCAATGCTCTTTATGAATATGGAAAAATATATTTACTTGAATACCTACAAAAATGAGATAAAATCAATTAAACTCAATGATATTTACAAGAAAACGCAATATACACACGAAAACGTAAAGTAAACGTATTTACACACAAAGCGGGGTTTATTCGTATGATATTTAACAAAAAGTATAGATAAGTGCAACAAAACTTATATACAAAAATAGGTACATTTTACACTTATCAGAGTCAGGCGAGAGTGCTGTACTCGGACCTGAGATTGTGCAAGAGACGACCGAGAAGATTAAGATGATCCAAGAAAGGATGGAAGCGTCACAGAGTCGCCAGAAGAGTTATCATGATAAGAGGAGGAAGACACTTGAATTCTAAGAGGGAGATCACGTGTTTTTGAGGGTGACGCCAGTGACTGGTGTGGGTCGAGCTTTGAAGTCTAGGAAGCTCACTCCACATTTTGTTGGTCCATATCAAATCTCACAGAGGATAGGAGAAGTAGCCTATCGAGTTGCTTTACCGTCGTCACTTGCAAATTTGCATGACGTGCTCCATGTGTCTCAGTTGAGGAAGTACATTCTGGATCTGTCACATGTGATTCAGATGGATGATGCACAAGTGAGGGATAATCTGACAGTGGAAGCTTTACCTGTGCGGGTTGACGGTCGAGAGACAAAGCAACTGCGTGGTAAAGAAATAACTTTGGTGAAGGTGTTGTGGGGCGGACCAGCTGGCGAAAGTTGGACTTAGGAACGCGAAGATCAGATGAGGGAGTCATATCCGACTCTGTTTCTTTGAGGTAATTTTCGAGGGCGAAAATTCTGTAAGTGAGGGAGAGTTGTAACACCCCAAATTTATTAGAATATTTATTTAATTTATTTAAATATAATATGTGTGAATTTTCGGTGAATTTTGGTGGTTTGTGTCGATGTCGGTATTTTGGCGAAGTTTTGGTTATTTAATGGAATAATAGTATATAATATGAATATATTAGTATTATTATGGATTTAAATAATATTAGAGGAATTAAGGGTAAGATGGTCTTTTGAGGTGGATTAGTGAGGGTAAAGTGGGGAAAGCCCATTTTTGAGGCCTAAGAGTTAAATTAACCAAAAAGGAGAAATTGAGGAGAATTAGGATTCATTTGTGTTTAACCGTGAAAATAAGGAGAAAGGTGCAGAGCTCTGAGGAAAGAAGGAAAAGGCAAGGATTCGTGAAGGTTTCCGAAGGATCGATAGAGAAGGTTTCGATTCGACAATCTAAGGTATGGGGAGTATTACCTTTCATTGTTTGCAATATAGAAATTGATGTGTTGTAAAGTGGATGTTGAGGTTTTTGGGGTTTTTGTGAAGGTTTATGTGTTATTGATGATTTAGGAGTAATTATGAGGATCGATGATGAATTATTAAGAGTTGATTGGTTTGGGTAAAAATATGCCTTCGAGGCTAAACCTTTTGATGATATGTGGGATCTTGTATAAAAAGGGATTTTTGGGGGTTTATAGGAAACTTGAGAATTTTGAAGGTTTAGGTGAATTGAGGTTTAGGATATGTATGAATCGACCTAAATGTCGTAGGTTTTAGACCTTCGATGAGCCATAATGTTTTGAGACTGTTCTGGGATATTTTTGGGGGAAATCTGAGGTTGAAATCGTAATGGTTTGGGGCTGGAATGCTACTGATGCGTAGCAGCAATTTCTGATAATCGCAGGTTCCCAAAGCGAACGAATGCTTCGTACGGTGAATGTTCGCCTTGGTTCGCAAAGCGAACAGCGCAGCGAATGCGCGATGACTGTGTGGAGATTCTGGTGAATTCTGGGAAGTAACTGTGATACTCGCAAAGTGAATGTCCCAGCGAAGGGCTTCGCAAAGCGAATAGAGTGGCGAGGAAAAAAGAATGGGGATTTCTCTGGTTTTGTATGGGATTGGGGACTCGTTGAGTGCTTCGCAAAGTGAAGGTCCTGGCGAATCAGATCGCAAAGCGAACTCGAAAGCGAATGCCTGCTATTCACGAAATTTTGTTATGATTTCTGTGACGTTTATGATGTTTCTGTTTTGTGAAGTTTCTGATGTTTTGCTATGATGTTAGTGATGTTAATGACGATTATGACGTGATGATTTGTGATGTTTGATGATTATATGATGACATGATGAATATGATGTTTTAATGAATGATGATGCACATAATGATATTTTGACGATGATGATTAGTGACGTTGTGTATCATGCATTCATAGCATACTTTAATGATGATGTTAGGACTTCGGTCCAGTGATGATGAGATTAGACTTCGGTCTACTATGGCTTCCATCCCATTGTGTGGATGTGAAGTGGATTATGACGTGCTCCGGTTCTTGTGTGGAACCGATCCTATTTGACGGGGATCTTTGGAGGGTGATGGCCTAAGTGTCCATCAATTTGTGACGATTGGTACCACACGCATGAGTCTAGTTGTGCATTGTATTAGGTGGCATTTGGTGTGATTTATGATGACGCGTTGTGATGTTTGCCTTGTGATGACTCTGATGATGTTGTATATGCTGATGATGCCATTTTTATGCATATCTTATTTTATATTGATTATAATGAATTATTTTACTCACCCTGCCTGTTTGAATGTTGCCTCCACGTGGGTAACGTACAGGTGATCAGGATTAGTCGCGGATGCTTCGAGGAACTTTTGAAGTATTATTGCTTTTGGTCAATGTAGAGGGTCTTGCTCTAATAGTGTAACATCGGGTTGGGTCGTCGAGTCGAACTATGTTGACTTATCATTTTGATTGTTATTTTTAATGTTTATGGTTTTATTTTGAAAACATTTTTTGGGATTTTGTGTTATGGTGGATCTGCTGCCCTAAAAAGGTATTTTGAGGCATTTTTGAGGAAAACCCGTTGTTTACGGAGCAACTTTGATGTTTTGATTCTTATTGAGAAATGTGCACCCTTGAGGTGAATCTGATTTATTGTGATGATTTTACACGATATTTTGTTTAATCCGCTGTGTTATTTGTGGGGTAGAAAAGGGTGTTACATAGGGTGATACAAGAACCTTAGGCTCATGCTTCAGAATTCTTTTTGATCACCGAATCAAGATGTCGTTAACGTCACCAATGATGGAAAACGCTCAGTTATCAAATGTCAATCTCACTGTGCTACCAAATGGTGAACGATAGATATTATCATCGTTTATAATGTTGACTCTAATGGTGGAGGTAGTAACCAAATCTCCAGATCTGTGGCTTCAACGAGTTTGAAATGTCGAAAATTCAGAAAGATTGTTGGAATTCAACCATAACCTATGAAGAGATTCACTCAATCTTAATCTCAAGATTGTAATCAATCACGCAATGACAATCAACAGTTGAGAAAGAAAGAAAGAAAGAAATAAAGTAACGTTGGAGAAGAAGATGAAAAATCTGCAGAGTTCTCTCTGCCCACAAACTATGGAATATTGTCTTATTCACTTGCAACTGCAAACTGTGAATATAATACTTAGTTCTTTACAAAATAAAGGTTGCTCCCTATTTATAGATTTAGGTTAGATTGCACCCCAAGTCAAAACCCAAAACTATAAAAGTCAAAAATAGCTAACATCACTAAAATAGGCCTAAGTCGAAATCCTGTATGAAGTAACCTGCTTCGACACTTCGACACACTAATACAACTCGACACACACATTAGGCTAATTCGACTAGACCTTGTTCCTGTCGAGCTACACTGCTTCGACACAAGGAATTACAATCTCAACACACCACCTAATTCATTGTGTCTAAGCTATCTACATTCATCATAGCTCTTAGTCTTCTGAACACTTCGACCTGCACTCCCTTCGTCATGATGTCTGCAATTTGATTCTCAGTTCTGCAGTGTTCCAAGTTCATCTTCCCTTCTGCTACCTGCTCTCGAAGATGATGGAACCTCATTTCGATTTGCTTGCTTCGACCATGTACTATTGAATTTTATTCTCCATGTTGATAGCTGACACGATGTCGATCTTCATGGTAATTGCTCCATGACTCTTCCCTATAATCTCTTCGATTAGGTTCACCATCCATGTTGCTTGACATGCACAAAGAGAAACATCTATGTATTCTGATTCGCATGATGACAATACCACTACTGGCTCCTTTCTCGAACTCCAAGCAACTGGTGCACCACCTAGCATAAACACATAGCCAGCTGTGCATTTTCTATCCTCAACATCACTACACTAACTTGAATCAGTGTATCCCACTATCTTGCATTCTTTTCCTTTATCAGCTGCAGGAAATAAAATGCCATAGCCGAGAGTTCCTTTCAGATACCTTAGTATCCTCTTCGTCGCGGCTAGGTGTGATACCTTCGGCTTTTGCATGAATCTACTTACCATACCCATATTGTATGCTAAGTCAGGCCTTGTGTGACAAAGCTATCGAAGGGACCTAATAAGTCTTCTATATTAGGTTGGGTCGACATCATCTGAATCTGAATCCATCTCCAGTTGTAATCTGATCTCAGTTGGAGTCGAAGTTTGGTTGCAATCTTGCATCTCAAATCTCTTGAGTATTTCACGTGCATATCTTCTTTGGTGCATCATCAAACCTCTACCACTCTTGTAGAATTCGATGCCAAGGAAATATGAGAGATTTCCCAAGTCTGAGATTTCAAACTCCTCACTTATGTCATGTTTAAAATCTTCGATCTCTTTCTTGCAACTTCCTATTATCAACAGGTCATCGACAAAGAGACATAGTATAAGCAATTCACTATTGCTTCTCCTTACATATACTCCATGCTCAGTTGTGCACTTCACAAATTTCTTCTCCCTTAGAAAGTTGTCGATCTTCTTATTCCAAGCTCTTGGAGCTTGCTTAAGTCCATGCATGGCTTTATGTAGCCTGTACACCTTTCTTTCTTCGCCTTGTTTCACAAACCCATCTGGTTGTGCAACATAAACTTCTTCGTCTAAGGGGCCATTCATGAATGCACATTTCACATCCGTCTGACATGTGTGCCAATTATTCATGTTTGCTAGACCAGTAACCAACTTGATTGTTTTGATCCTAGCAACAGGTGCAAAGACTTCATCAAAGTTGATTCCTTCCTTCTGTAGAAATCCTTTCGCCACAAGTCTCGCCTTGTGTCGAGTTACTTCTCCTTTAGGAATCACTTTCACCTTGTAAACCCATTTCACATCAATTGTCTTCTTGCCTTGAGGCAATTTAACAAGTGACAAAGTGTTGTTGACTTCGATGGACTCTAACTCCTCATTCATTGCTTTCACCAACTTTGAATCTTTCAATGCCTCAGCTACATTGACTAGTTCGACATCTGCGTAGAAAGCATAGTGTACCAGCTCACCTTCTTCATCGACCACATCATCTGATGAAATCACACATTCTTGCAACCTTGCAGGCATGTGTCTTGTTCGTCGAGGTCTGCTAGGGCCTGCTTCACCTCGGACTTCTTCTTGTCTAACTTCTCTTTCGACTTCACTTGTTGGTTCTTCACATAAGATTCTCACTTAATCCTTCTTAACATTCTCAGTATAATCCCATTCCTTAAGCTCATCTATGATCACTTCCCTGCTGATCACAACTTACTTGTTCACTAGGTCGAACAACTTGTATCTTCTAGTCGAATGATATCCTATCAGGATCATTTGACTCAACTTGTCATCTAGCTTTCTCCTCAACTGATCTGACACATGTCTATGTGCTATAGATCCAAACACCTTCAAATGACTTAGGCTAAGCTTGACACTAAACCAACATTCTTCTGGCATGATTCCTTCTAGCTTCTTCGTCGAACATCTATTCAAGATGTATGTTATTGTCGACACAGCTTCTCCCCATAATTCTTTGGGTAGATGCTTACCTTTCAACATACTTCTCACTATATTCATGATGGTTATATTCTTCCTTTCTGCAGTTCCATTCTATTGTGGAGTGTAGGGTGGCACCACCTCATGCACAATACCTTCTTTCTCACATAGTGCATCAAAATCTTTTGACACATACTCTCCACCACCATCAGTACTAAGAATCTTTAGCTTTCGACCACTTTGTCTTTCAACCAAAGATTTAAATTTGGCAAATACCTAGATCACTTCACTTTTCTTCTTGATCAGGTAAGTCCACAATTTTCGATAGAAATCATCTATGAAAGTGACAAAGTATTTGTTACCTCCAATCGAATCCATCTGGATAGGACCACATACATCAGAGTATATGACTTCAAGAATTTCCTTCGACTTGCTTCCTGCATCCTTTCTGAAGTTATTCTTGTGTTGTTTCGCCTAAACACATTCTTCACACACTTCGTTTGAAATGTTGATTTCTGGTAATCCTGAAACCATATTTCTTCCCTTCAAATCTCTGATTTCTTTGAAGTTGAGATGACCATGTCGATAATGCCATAACCATTCATCTCAGCGGGTGCAGTTGCAAGGCAGTTATGCCCCATCACATTAAGTTCAATCTTGAAGGTCCGATTCTGAGACATTGGAGCCTTCAAGATTAACCTACCACCTGAGTCAAGAACTCTCATCATCTTGTCTTCGATCGACACCTTGTAGTTCTTTTCGACCAACTGCCTTATACTGAGCAAATTACTCTTCATGCCTGGTATGTAACACATTGGGAATTACTGACCTCTTGCCATCTTTCCTCATAATCAAAACATCACCAATACCTTCAGCTGCTAGAGTATTGTCATTTACAAATTTCACCATATTCTTCATTGAGAGCTTCATGTTGACAAACCAATCTTTCCTACCACTCATGTGTGATGAGCATCCTGAGTCTAAGTACCACTGATCCTGTAATCTTTTTTATCTCTTGTTGTGACCATCAACAACATCTCTTCTTCTTCATGTTTCTTCAGCTTTGCATCAGTTTCTTGATTCTTCTTCTTTTCTCGACACTCACTAAAATAGTGACCATACTTCTGATAATCGAAACACTGAATGTGACTTTTTTCAGGCTTTCGACCACCACCTCTTCCTCTACTTGCAACACCACCTCTTTGGTTGCCTTGGTTCCAGAGTTTTCTCGGATTTGACCAGTTTACTTCCTGCTGATTTTGACCAGTTGAATTATTGTAGCCTCCTCTATCTTTGTTGCCATTCCAGCTTCCGTTGCCATTCTTTTCTTTTTCTGACTGCGCCAGCAAAGCCATATCACTTTTCGACTTTCCTGCAGCTCTTTCAGCTATCCTTTGTTCATGAGACTCAAGTGTCCCTTGAAGCTCTTCCTTTGTCAATACTGACAAGTCTTTTAACTCTTCTATGGATACTACCATGTGGTCGAACTTTGGAGCCAATGACCTCAAGATCTTTGCAACAACTGATCTTGATGTCAACACTTCTCCACATACCTTGATTTGATTCACCAGTTTAGTAACCCTAGTGAAAAAATCTGTTATACTTTCACTTTCTTCCATCTGAAGCAATTCATAGGTTCTCTTGTGAGTTTGTAACCTCACCTCTTTCACGTTCTCTACTCCTCCAAACGGCGTTTCCAGAATTTCCTATGCTTCCTTCGCTGATTCTACATCACTAACCTTTTCAAAATTATCTGGATGAACACATTGATGGATTATAAAGAGAGCTTTATAATATTTCTTCTTCAATTCTTTGTGTACATCCTTTTCTTGATCTGTCGTGTTTTCTGCAAGCGGTGCTACTCCTCCCTTCACAAGATCCCAAATATCTTGATAACAGAAAACATCCTTAATCTGCTTGCACCAATTCTCATAATTATCTTTCTTAAGAATCGGAAGGTTTGTCGGAAAGTGTCCGTTTGAATGATTCATCGCCATCACGATTTTGCTTCCTTGAATCGCAACCAGAGCTCTAGATACCGGATGTTGGAATTCAACGACAACCTATGGAGAATTTCACTCAATCTTAATCTCAAGATTGTAATCAATCACGTAATGACAATGAACAATTGAGAGAGAAAGAAAGAAAGAAAGAAAGTAACGTTGGAGAAGAAGATGAAAAATCTGTAGAGTTCTCTCTGCCCACAAACTGTGGAATATTGTCTTATTCACTTGCAACTGCAAACCGTGAATACAATACTTAGTTCTTTACAAAATAAGGGTTGCTCCCTATTTATAGATTTAGGTTAACTAGCACCCCAAGGCAAAGCTCAAAACTATAAAAGCCTAAAATAGCTAACATTACTAAAATAGGCCCAAGTCGAAATCCTATGTGAAGCAACCTGCTTCAACACTTCAACACACTAATACAACTCGACACACACATTAGGCTAATTCGACTAGACCTTATTCCTGTCGAGCAACACTGCTTCGACACAAGGAATTACAATCTCAACAAAGATAAGTCAAATCCTTTTCATTTTCACTAATTCATTAGACTATGTTGCATATATTTGGTGATTTCACTATTAAAACATGAAGGATCGCATCGTCAATGTAAAAGGATGTGATGCTATGAGTTTATAAAAATGGTCGAAATAAATTTGACACCAATATCCTTGAATTCGTACCAGGACGTTTTGGAGTACGTCGACGAAGCAAATAAGCAGAACATCTCTATGAAGAAATTCGCTCTCATTCGATCTACTCCTTGGAAGGTCAGCCGAGGCTCCCTTCAGATATCGAATTCGCCTTGAAAATTCCTAGCCAGCTAGGAAGCAGTTGAGCAATTACGTGAACATCACCGATTAAAGATAAGTCTTCACTTGGTCCTCCTTTCTAATTCGTAATTTGAAAGTTGTTACACCTCGGGAAATTTTCCGCTTGTATAGTATTGTGCCTTCAAAGTGAATATAATTTAAGTTGTATAGCATATTTTACTATGGGGATAAGGTGTTTGATTAAATATCGTGTCTACAATTCATCTATGTCGTTGCTAACTTTGAATGTACTTTGTGTGAATGTTGGAAATCGGTGCTATCGAACAGGTGGTAGATTGGTATTATCGCAATCGAGAGTGTTAATAAGCTTGGAAGGTTAAAGTGTAACGAAGGAGTGTTGTTGCACCGACGAGCATTCAAGTCTGCAGAGTTGTACTGCCACACATTACTCGGAGATGTTTAAGAGTGCATGTCCCTTTGTGTACAATTATGCTCATCATATCACGTTCTGTCCAACTGCTTCATCCTAGTAACCTAGTCACACATAGGGGTGGTAATGAAATCCATTAAGCTAAAATCCATCCAATCCATCCACTAAATTATCCATCCAATTCATCCATTACAAAAATTATTAGTTAATGGATTGAATCCAATCCATCCATTTAATATTATGGATGGATACAATCCATCCAACCAATTCAAAAAATCCAATGGATTGTTTAACTATTTCTATAAACTTTAATGGATTATTTTCAAAATCAAATAATAATAAATATTTTGTAAAAATGAAAACAAAAGTTAAATATTTTTTAAAACTCTCTAGCATTTTAATATATATATATATATATATATATATATATATATATATATATATATATATATATAATTTAATTGGTATACACTGACAGTGTAAAATAATTTTACACTGTCAACCAATCACCCTCATGTATCCCGCCACATTATACTGTAAATTTTAAATTACTGATATGACATGGAAGATTGATGATTTTCTATTGGATGACAGTGTAAAATTATTTTACACTGTCAGTGCATACCAATTAAACTCATATATATTAGAATTATAATTAAAATAGCAGTGGTGGTAACGTTCATGTAAATTAACGGTAATGAATTTTTTTTTATAAATGTAAAATTCTTGAAACAACAGTAATGAAATTTTTTTCAATAAAATTCTTGAAACACCAGACTCTTGTCAATTTTTTTTCTTACGGGATTAGACTTTTAAATTTTTTTAAAAAGTAAAATATTTTATTTTGTTTTATGGATTGATGGATATCCATCCATTAGAATTATCTTAATGGATAGATTTGATGGATTTTATTCTTAATGGATGGATTGGATTGAATTTTTTAGAAGAAATTTTAGTGGATCCTTGATGGATTAATGAATTATTTTGATCCATCAATTAACAATCCAATTCATATCCATCCAATCCATCCATTTTACCACCCCTAGTCACACATTTGCCCTCACGGTGTCCTCAACAGCGTTATGTCATGCGAAGACCCGATGTTCTATGAAACCGTGCCATGATAATCCGGGTAAATAGGTAGAATTAAATTGCAAATATGGAGGAGCTGAAGGCATAGGACAGGAACAAGTAACGAACTGCACAGGGATTGATGCCATATTGAGTTAAGCCAAGCATCCATAGCCTGTTTTTCTTAGAAACTCAATAGAATGATGCAGAATAAATCCGCAAACGACCGAGAGCTTTATGCATTCGCAGAGGCTATGGCAAAGTTCATACGTTATGTCTTGAGAAGGTCCCATTCAAAAAGTTATGTTTCAGGGTCTGCAGGTGTTATGCCCGAGGGATACATTTGAAGGAGGATCGAACTTGTAATCATTGTTATCACTAGCTAATACTTATATTGTCGTGTATATAAAAAATATGGGTGTTTACTATTGTAGCTTGTGGATTATGCAATTGATATCTCTGTTATCAATAGCAAAATGGGTGTTCAATATGATAAAGTTACAAAAAAAATCACCTACTTGGATGAAGTACATGTTCAACTTGTTGGTCCCTCAAATCAAATGCTTATGGATTATATGGTGGAACTTCGTCATGACATTATGCAACAACTTGGGTAAATTTGTAATAAGAAATAAAGGATGGGATTTCAGCATAGAGGAGACGATGATGGTGGAAACACGAAAGAAGACTATACATGGTTGTTTTGTTATTTCCTATTTCCTTTTCTAACTTTGTTTGTTATGTTTCAAGTGACAAAGTGTTGTTGACTTCGATGGACTCTAACTCCTCATTCACTGCTTTCACCCATTTTAAATCTTTCAATGCCTCAGCTACATTGACTAGTTTGACATTTGCGTAGAAAGCATAGTGTACCAGCTCACCTTCTTCATCGACCATATCATCTGATGTAATCACACATTCTTGCAACCTTGTAGGAATGTGTCTTGTTCGTCGAGGTCTGCTAGGGCCTACTTCATCTCTGACTTCTTTCACTTGTTGGTTCTTTACATAAGATTCTCATTGAATCCTTCTTAACATTCTCAGTACAATCCCATTCCTTAAGCTCATTTATGATTACGTCCCTGCTGATCATAACTTGCTTGTTCACTGGGTCGAACAACTTGTATCCTCTAGTCAAATGATATCCTATCAGGATCATTTGACTCGACTTGTCATCTAGCTTTCTTCTCAACTGATCTGACACATTTCTATGTGATATAGATCCAAACACCTTCAAATGACTTAGGCTAAGCTTGACACTAGACCAACATTCTTCTGGCATGATTCCTTCTAGCTTCTTCATCGGACATCTATTTAAGATGTATGTTATTGTCGACACAGCTTTTCCCCATAATTCTTTGGCTAAATGCTTGCTTTTCAACATACTTCTCACCATATTCATGATGGTTTTATTCTTCCTTTCTGCAGTTCCATTCTACTATGGAGTGTAGGGTGGCACCACCTCATGTACAATACCTTCTTTCTCACATAGTGCATCAAAATCTTTCGACACATACTCTCCACCACCATCAGTACTAAGAATCTTTAGCTTTTGACCACTTTGTCTTTCGACCATAGATTTAAATTTGGAAAATACCTAGATCACTTCACTTTTCTTCTTGATCAGGTAAGTCCACAATTTTGGACTGAAATCATCTATGAACGTGACAAATTATTTGTTACCTTCAATCGAATCCACCTGGATAGGACCACATACATTAGAGTATATGACTTCAAGAATTGCCTTCGACTTGCTTCATGTATCCTTGCTGAAGCTATTCTTGTGTTGTTTCGCCTAAACACATTCTTCACACACTTCGTTTGAAATGTCAATTTTTGGTAATCCTGAAACCATATTTCTTCTCTTTAAATCTCAGATTTATTTGAAGTTGAGATGGCCAAGTCGATAATGCCATAACCATTCATCTCTGCTGGCTACAGTTGCAAGGCACTTATGCTCCATCACATTAAGTTCAATCTTGAAGGTCCTATTCTGAGACATTGGAGCCTTCAAGATTAACCTATCACCTGAGTCGAGAAGTCCCATCATCTTGTCTTCGATCGACACCTTATAGTTCTTTTCGACCAACTGCCCTATACTGAGCAACTTACTCTTCATGCCTGGTATGTAACACATTGGAAATTACTGACCTTTTACCATCTTTCCTCATAATCAAAACATCACTAATACCTTCAGCTGCTAGAGTATTGTCATTTGTAAATTTCACCATATTCTTCATTGAGGGCTTCATGTTGACAAACCAATCTTTCCTACCAGTCATGTGTGATGAGCATCCTGAGTCTAAGTACCGCTGATCCTGGAATCTTTTTTCATCTCTTGTTGTGACCATCAACAACATCTCTTCTTCTTCATGTTTCTTCAGCTTTGCATCAGTTTCTTGATTCTTCTTCTTTTCTCGACACTCACTAAAATAGTGACCTAACTTCTGACAATTGAAACACTGAATGTGACTTTTGTCAGGCTTTCGACCACCACCTCTTCCTCTACTTGCAGCACCACTTCTTTGGTTTCCTTGGTTAAAGAGTTTTCTCTGATTCGACCAGTTTCCTTCCTGCTGATTTCGACCAGTTGAATTGTTGTAGCCTCCTCTACCTTTGTTTCCATTCCAGCTTCCTTTACCTTTCTTTTCTTTTTCTGACTGCGCCTGCAAAGCCATATCACTCTTCGAATTTCCTGCAGCTCTTTCAGCCATCCTTTGTTCATGAGACTCAAGCGTCCCTTGAAGATCTTCCTTTGTCAATACTGACAAGTCTTTTGACTCTTCTATGGCTCCTACCACATGGTCGAACTTTGGAGCCAATGACCTCAAGATCTTTGCAACAACTGATCTTGATGTCAACACTTCTCCACATACCTTGATTTGATTCACCAGTTTAGTAACCCTAGTGAAGAAATCTGTTATACTTTCACTTTCTTCCATCTGAAGCAATTCATAGATTCTCTTGTGAGTTTGTAAACTCACCTCTTTCACCTTCTCTGCTCCTCGAAACGACTTTTCCAGAATTTCCCATGTTTTCTTCGCTGATTCTACATCACTGACTTTTTCAAAATTATCTGGATGAACACCTTGATGGATTATAAAGAGAGCTTTATAATCTTTTTTCTTCAATTCTTTGTGTGCAGCCTTTTCTTGTTTTGTCGTGTTTTCTGCAAGCGGTACTACTCCTCCCTTCATAAGATCCCAAAGATCTTGATAACAAAAAACCACCTTAATCTGATTGCACCAATTCTCATAATTATCTTTCTTGAGAATCGGAAGGTTTGTCGGAAAGTGTCCGTTTGAATGATTTATCGCCATCAAAGTTTTGCTTCCTTGAATCGCAACCGGAGCTCTAGATACCAGATGTTGGAATTCAACGAAAACCTATGGAGAATTTCACTCAATCTTAATCTCAAGATTGTAATCAATCACACAATGACAATGAATAGTTGAGAAAGAAAGAAAGAAAGAAAGTAACGTTGGAGAAGAAGATGAAAAATCTGCAGAGTTCTCTCTGCCCACAAACTGTGGAATATTGTCTTATTCACTTGCAACTGCAAACTGTGAATACAATACTTAGTTCTTTACAAAATATGGGTTGCTCCCTATTTATAGATTAGGTTAGCTAACACCCAAGGCAGAGCTCAAAACTATAAAGCTCAAAATAGCTAACATTACTAAAATAGGCCTAAGTAGAAATCCTATGTGAAGCAACCTGCTTCGACACTTCGACACACTAATACAACTCGACACGCACATTAGGCTAATTCGACTAGACCTTATTCCTGTCGAGCAACACTGCTTCGACACAAGGAATTACAATCTCAACAAAGATAAGTCAAATCTTTTTCATTTTCACTAATTCATTAGACTATGTTGAATATATTTGGTGATTTCACTATTAAAACATGAAGGATCGCATCGTCAACGTAAAAGGATGTGATGCTATGAGTTTATAAAAATGGTCAAAATAAATTTAACACCAATATCCTTGAATTCGTACCAGGACGTTTTGGAGTACGTCGACGAAGCAAATTGAGAAGAACATCTCTATGAAGAATTTCGCTCTCATTCAATCTACTCCTTGGAAGGTCAGCCGAGGCTCCCTTCAGATATCGAATTCGCCTTGAAAATTCCTAGCCAGCTAGGAAGTAGTTGAACAATTACGTGAACATCACCAATTAAAGATAAGTCTTCACTTGGTCCTCCTTTCTAATTCATAATTTAAAAGTTGTTACACCTCGGGAAATTTTCCGGTTGTATAGTATTCTGCCTTCAAAGTGAATATAATTTATATTGTATAGCATATTTTACTATGGGGATAAGGTGTTTGATTAAATATCGTGCCTACAATTCATTTATGTCGTTGCTAACTTTGAATGTGCTTTGTGTGAATGCTGGAAATCGGTGCTATCGAACAGGTGGTAGATTGGTATTATCGCAATTGAGAGTGTCAATAAGCTTGGAAGGTTAAAGTGTAATGAAGGAGTGTTGTTGCACCGGCGAGCATTCAAGTCTGCAGAGCTGTACTGCGACACATTACTCGAAGATGTTTAAGAGTGCATGTCCCTTTGTGTACAATTATGCTTATCATATCACGTTCTGTCCAACTGCTTCATCCTAGTAACCTAGTCACACATAGGGGTGCTAATGAAATCCATTAAGCTAAAATTCATCCAATCCATCCACTAAATTATCCATCCAATCCATCCATTACAAAAATTATTAGGTAATGGATTGAATCCAATCCATCCATTTAATGTTATGGATGGATACAATCCATCCAACCAATTCAAAAAATCCAATGGATTGTTTAACTATTTCTATAAACTTTAATGGATTATTTTCAAAATCAAATAATAATAAATATTTTGTAAAAATGAAAACAAAAGTTAAATATTTTTTAAAACTCTCTAGCATTTTAATGTATATATATTATAATTATAATTAAAATAGTAGTGGTGGTAACGTTTATGTAAATTAACGGTAATGAATTATTTTTTATAAATGTAAAATTCTTGAAACAACAGTAATGAAATTTTTTTCAGTAAAATTCTTGAAAGACCAGACTCTTGTCAATTTTTTTTCTTACAGGATTAGACTTTTAAAATTTTTAAAAAAGTAAAATATTTAATTATCCATTCATTAGAATTATGTTAATGGATAGATTTGATGGATTTTATTCTTAATAGATGGATTGAATTGAATTTTTTAGAAGAAATTTTAGTGGATCCTTGATGGATTAATGGATTGGATTGAATTTTTTAGAAGAAATTTTAGTGGATCCTTGATGGATTAATGAATTGTTTTGATCCATCCATTAACAATCCAATCCATATCCATCCAATCCATCCATTTTGTCACCCCTAGTCACACATTCGCCCTCACGGTGTCCTCAACAGCGTTATGTCATGCAAAGACCCGATGTTCTACAAAATTGTGTCATGATAATCCGGGTAAATAGGTAGAATTAAATTGCGAATATAGAGGAGCTGAAGGCATAGGACAGGAACAAGTAACGAACAGTACAGGGATTGATGCCATATTGAGTTAAGCCAAGCATCTATAGCCTATTTTTCTAAGAAACTCAATAGAATGATGCAGACTAAATCCGCAAACGACCGAGAGCTTTATGCAATCACAGAGGCTATGACAAAGTTCACACGTTATGTCTTGAGAAGGAGGATCGAACTTGTAATCATTGTTATCACTAGCTAATACTTATATTGTCGTGTATATCAAAAATATGGGTGTTTACTATTACAGCTTGTGGCTTGTTGTTTATGTTGTTATGCTTGAGATTTATGTTGCTTAGAAAGATATAAGTATATATGTTTGTACAAAAGTGACTAACTATAGCATTACGTACAGTAGTCGGTACAAATGTAAGCATGTCAAAGCCTCTCAAACATCAACTTCAGCATCTTTAGTTCTAAGTGGGGCTATACGTCACGGTATCAGAGTAGCATCAAATTGGGGCTCAAAAGGATACATGAATTTCTCCACCACCTTGCAAGCATGGCGTAAGGATTCTTAACACAGCCATCAAGATTCTAGTGGTGTTGGAAACATTGCCTGTACTCTAGTGACAGAAAAGGAAAAGATGAATCGAGAGCTATCACTACAACATTTTTGGCCTACGGCCACGCTAAAATTTTCCACAACTCAAAAATTGTAGCCACATACAAGCTTTGGCCAGGGTTTTCAAATCGTAGACATATGTTTAGAAACATTGAATCCGGAGTGTGAAACTGTGGCATTTTCTTCAATTGCCACGGTTACAAAATCACCCTTATATTTAAGCCACGGTCAGCAAACTGTAGATATTTTAAGCCACAAAGAAAAACCGCGGAATTATAATTTTCACTTCAAACTGTGGCCCAAGCCCAAAAAAATATACCCCGCCAGAATTTCCCTCTCGTTTTTTAGTTTTCCTCTCGTTAATTATTTTCTTTTCTAATTTTTTTTTAGATTAAAAGAAGAAAAAAAATTGAAAAAGTAAATTAGGTTAGAAACAAATTTTTCTCATTTCACAGTTACATATATAAAGAAAATGAGGTTAAGGACACTAATAATGTTCCTAAACGAACGGTAATAGTAACGAGCTGCCTAAAACATAAGATGCAGCCCAAGTCTTGAAACAAGCTGGGTCAGATTATTTGTTAATGAGGGAAGTATCACTTTAGAAACCCTAATTGATACAGCTACACGGTCTGCATCGGATGAACTCAAATAGCTCCATAGAAACAAAATACGATGAAAACAAACCTGTTTCATTCACAATGTTGCGCCGAAAACGCTCTCCGACTCCCACTCCTGCTCATCATTCTCTACACCAATTTCTCTCTGAAGGTCGCGAATTCATCACCATCGCCTTATTTTCAGATTATCGCTCGCTATTTCGATTTCTCAATGACGGATGCAACAACGGTAGTTCGTTGACGTAGTGGTGTTGGATTCTCTCGTAGACTACGGTGGTGTTGATTTTGTGGAGGTCCGAAGAGCGGAATGGCAGACGCGGCTGGCTATTAGAGGACTCGAGGTGAAGACTTCTATCAACACGTTGCGGGTTCGTGACCTTACGTCTTTTTTCTTTTGTGTGTATGTGAATGTTGTTTTGAATCCACCCTGCTTATTACTGCTTCCAATTTGTGTGGGTACATGAGTTTGTGTGTATGATTGCCTATTTTAAGGTGTGTATGTGGTTTCTGAGGTATTTTGAATCTGTTCTGGTGTGGATGAACTTTGGCACGATTCTGAATGATCAAAGGTGTGTATGTGGTTTTGGTATTTTGAATTTTTTCTTCCACTCCAGAAAACCCTACTGCAAATCGATCGTCTGAATCGCCGAATTAGGGTTCGTTTTCTTCGACTTCTCCAAATTTTAATTATCTAATTCTTTCTCCATTGCTTAACTCCGTATGTGTTGAATTTCAGAAATGGCCAAGTTGAAGAATCGCACCGCTCACAACCAGTCTTACAAGGCTCACAAGAATGGCATCAAGAAGCCAAAGAGGCATCACCACACTTCAACTAAAGGGGTAACCATTCTCCTATTTATTTCTGAGTTTTCAATTTTAACGTTTTTGAAATAAGTGATTTTGATTTGTATTTATTTTTGTTGATAACTGTAGATGGATCCAAAGTTTTTGAGGAACCAGAGGTACGCAAGGAAGCACAACAAGAAAAATGGTGAAATTGCTTCTGATGCAGAGTAAAGTGTCAATCTTTAACCTTTTTTTTTTTGTAATTTTATCTCAGACTTTCTCTTTGAGATCTATATGTTATGTCAAATCTAGACTCTGATATTGTTTTCAAGGTTTTTTAATTTAGAGAAATTGCACTACTTTGTTAGCATTTTTGTTTCCATTTTGTTAATGGATGTTGAAGTTTTATACATTCTTCAATTTATAATTCTTTGTTGGTTGAGTGATTCATAATTGTCTGTGTTTAATATCAACCAATGTAGCGTGCAAAGAAAGATGACGGAAAGGAAGTTAGCCAAGCAGAGATGTTCATTGAGACTCGACAAAGTCGAAAAGGAAAACAAGTGGATGAGGAAACACAAACTGCAATTGTAAGTTTTCTGTTTTATTGATGGATTTAGTTGCTAAGAATTATATGTTAAATATATGGATATAACCTTTAATTAATGTCAGTTGAACCAATATTGTTCATTGATTCTCATGCACATATACTTATAGTATCTTGAGCTGTTGTTGAAGTTTGTGTTTCTTACAGTAGTGTTGAATTGTTATCCTTATATTTGTTATCCTATGAAGTTTGTGATGAGGAGATCTCTAATATGATGACAACTGATTTAGGCAGTTCCAATAGTACTAATGCTGCTCCTGCTATTCCACATTCATCTACATCAACTCATATTCCTCATTGTGAAGAGGTATACTCTAAACTACTACTTGTTCTCTGTTTGTCTTTTTTTGCCTACAAATGAACCACATTCCTACAAATGATATATGATTTCAAAATGCATTAAAATCTCCTAAAACACATTAAATTTCTAAAATTGCTTATATTAATTTATGTATCATGTTCCTTGCAGAATGGAGACGAAGAAGCGTGTCATCAAGATATGGAAGAAGAAGAAGAAGGAGGAGATGATCTAGAAGAATATTATCATGCATGAGCTTAATTAATAGTAGTTGTGTTTTATATTATCTATCTCTTAGAACTTTTGTTTTGAATTTGGGATGACTCTCGAGAGAGAAACTTGGTTTCGTTTAAGAATGATAATATCAAAAGTTATCTATATTTTTGCGACTTATTAGTCGGTAGCGTCACTTGATGTAGACTTACTTATTTCTTAATGAATATTTTGACGTTGTGGCTTAATATTTTCTTGTATAATTAGATTTTAATTTTTTTAATCAATATCTACAAAAATGAGTATTCTCGTTGGAAGACATTATATTGATCTAAACTGGTTCTTTATGCCATGTCATGAAGAACAACATGGTTACAACTATGCGACACAAAAAGAAACCGTGGCCTACTTAAATGGTGTAAAACCATGAGCAAAATATAGCCGTGGTTTTAATTAGTGGCCATAAATTAAAACCCTATACATTAAATAAGAACTGTGGCTAGATTCGGCCACTGTTAAGAACCGCGGCGCATGATAAACCGCGGCCTTAACCTAGATACCTAAATCGTGGCCTATTCAAGCCACGGATGTATATAAAACGTGGCCTAAACACGAAAACCGTGGCTTATAATTTAGGCCACGGCTGCATTTCCCACAGTCACTTATTCGTGGCCAAAGCTTTTAACCACGGTTATATTTCATATAACCGCGGTTTTCTGGCCGTGACGGATAACCTTTTTTTTTTGTAGTGTATTGTGGAAAAGAAGATAACAGGTTACCCACGGAAACGAAAAAAATCAAAATGTGCCACATTGGGAGTGCAAGAATGTAAGATAAACAGGACAAGATCAAGGTGTAGAGTAGACTAAAATCCATGCTTTAATTAAATATTTTTGTTGTAAGGCGAGTTGATTTGTAAACTACTTTAGAGCTTACATTAGGCAAACAAGTGGTGCTCTTTTTCTCCTGTGAGGGCGGGAGGCACCCCCTCTTATATAAACTTGTAAAATTTTGCAAAGGTAGGGATCAAGAACGACGAAGACTGCATCAAAGAACAAATCGGCTTTCTCCGGCTATGTGTACTTGATGCCTCTGGCCAAAGTTCAAATTAATATACTTCTTGCATAATCGACTTTGTCAGGGCTATGCGCACTTGATGCCTCTGACCAAAGTTCAAGTTAATATACCTCTGGCATAATCAGCTTCGTCTGGGTTACCCATACTTGATACCTCTGGCCAAAGTCCAAGAAACTTACAAGCCTCTGGCCAAAGACCACGAGCATTTTAAGACTCCTGGCGTAAAAATAAGACCACGAGCATTGTATGACTCCTGACATAAAAATAAGACCACGAGTATTTTAAGACTACTGACATAAAAATAAGACCACGAGCATTTTAAGACTCATGGCATAAAAATAAGACCACATGCATTTTAAGACTCCTCGCATAAAAATAAGACCACCAGCATTTTAAGAATCCTGGCATAAAAATAAGATCACAAGCATTTTAAGACTTTGGCATAACTGGCTTCGGCCAGGTCATGCAAAATAAAAAGCCTCTGACCTACATTTAACGTCAACCCTTGTGTGGCTTTGAACGACGGTCATGAGAAAATAACATATCCCTGACTTTAAATGGATTCGTTAGCTTACCATTGACCAAATATCCGACATGATCTACTCGGAATTAGCTGATCTGCATACGAGATTAATGAGACCCCTCAAATCATTAAGGCTCGACGTTGGGGCTTCAAAACCTATACGGTACCAAGGCAAGTTGGTTCACTCAGAGCTGGCCATTTTTTATCTGATTACTATTCAAATAAATAAGTTGTTATCAAGAAGATAAAATGTATTAGAACTGCATGTCCAAAAAGATTAAATACGGTCACAACAAACGCATAAGAGATTGAATATTATTGTAAAAAAAAAACCAGAAATGCATCTAAACATTGTGAAATACATGTGTAAGCGACAACTAAAACAATGATGAACCAATGCTCTGATAAGAGATCTCTGATTTTTAATCACATCAAAATATTCTCAGGCATTAAAGCCCAACTCACTTGGGCCATGTAAAGAATAAAGCAAGACATACTCAGAATTTGTCAAAAACCTATGATTATCTAAAAAAACTATCAGGATTTGGTTACTGTTAATTCGAAAAACACACATGGGGTATTATAAACAAGGATATGCATTGACATAGTTAAAGTGGGGCTACAATTAGTTAAGACCTGCTGAGGCTCTCTGACTTCCCTGTCCGACTTCACCGTATACAGAACCCGCCATGTCCTATGATAAAAAATCCACCAGAGCTCTCTGATTGTTCTGCATTGCAAATCACCAAGGTGCTCCAACATATTCAAAATCATAAAATATGAATCAAGATAAAATTCCCCAGGAATGATCAAGATCATAAATTTATGAGAGCTCACTTGATTAAGTGTGTTCATGTCAAGTTTAGGAAACCTGGAATAGAACTCAGAACACTTCAGAATTTTTGCTATGGGATGTATAAGAAGATCGAAGAAGGCCTTGGCTCAATGCAGAAAAAAAATTTCTGGGTTTTCTTTGTCCGAACATTTCAACCTTTCAGATCTCATGCTTGGAGGACTTATGTACATCCCGAAAAATTAGTTTGACCAGTCGGGATATAAGATCGGAGGATCATTTATGTACATACCAAAATTCCTTGAGTCCGAGTTGGTGTAACGGCCGAGTATGTTTCAGGTTAGCAGGTCAGTAGCCGTGTTATAGTTATTAGTCAGAATCCGGTTAGGGTATCAAAGTAAACAAGACGGAGCCGACCTCGTTTAAGCTGGTAATGATTCCGTTAACGCAAGTCAGATTCGATGATAAAGGTAAAATGTCATTTGAAAGGTCATAAGAAACAGTTACAAGGTGATACATTATGACAAGGAAGTTATAGTTAGTGAAGAGGCAGACACTCATTGTAGTTATAGCGACGACTCAAACTGTTATCCTCCTAATGACCATCAAACCAGACTTATGTCATAATAAAGTGAGGCTTTTGGGATCCTAGGCAGAGGGAGAGAAACAGTATAAAAAGAGGTCCTGGAGACCAAAGTAAAGGGGGACACGCGAATGAATAACATAAAAAAGAGGAAAAATATACAGAAATCTTGGTCTGTCAACAATGGTGGCCATGAACCCTGTTCCATTACAGACACATTCGTTTAAGGCTCTCCCAGATTGATAACCGGGAAGTCAACTTTTTAATGTCTTTAGCAAGAACGGTGAGTATAATATATGATACCCTTCGTGTGATAAGGTACGCAAGATGGCCTATGTAATTCTAATATGTAAAAAGTGAATAGTATTTTTCCTAGTTGTCTAGTTGGGGTATTTATAGACGTGATTAAATAATTAAGGGGTCCATGAGGAGATCGATTATATTGCTTATAAAATTGGCTACTAGTTCTTTGACTTTGACATAGTGGTGGAAATGAATGGGGCGAGTCATCCCTATTAAAATATGAGATATTATTAGCATTTGATACTTTAAATCTTTCCGTTACTCACTTAACACGTGACTTCACATATTCTCTTTTAAGAAATGACAAAGGAGGAGTGGGTCGGGCTAGGTAACGTGGTCGCCACCTTGACCCCGCCCTTTGCCTCCAAAAGTCATCCATATTATTCCCTTTGCCTCCAAATATCATCCATATTATTTACATGTTTAGAGAGTTGATCGATCAGACTCTTTGAGTCTATCCCAAGACATTCTAGTTCAAAATCTCTTAAACTCGAGACTTTAGCGAAGTGATTAAGACAAAATATTTTAGTTTATAGTCTATCAAGTATAAAACATGTAGAAGTAAAGTAATTATGATAAAATATTTCAATTTGCATTTTCTGAAACACTAAATATGCAACGGCAAAGTGATTGAAGCATGATATTTCTATTCAAAAGTAAATCCATAAGGACCGTTATATTTCATAATAACTTATTTATTAATCTTGTAATAAAAATGGGTAGTGACTTGTAGTTATTCCCTACACGTTTATTTTTCTTTATGGAAATGTAGTTTTTTAGACTAAACACAAACACACCATAAGATAACATAGGAGAATTGACACAAACAAGTATGACAAGTGAAGTTATTATTCCACTAAAACCCACAAAGAACCTCATGGTACTTAGTCTACGCAAGATTGGCAGCATGAACGGCATGATTGGCAGCATCAAGATCCTCATTAAAAAATATATCAAACTGACCATCCCACTTGACAAAGACCTCAGTGTCCTCATGATACTTCACTCTATGCACATCACTGCCAGGAATAGACAAGTAATCCCCAACACTCAGATCATACCTCTCCTCTTTTGTCACATTCCAAACACTCTTCTTCCCTTCAATCACTACCAAATCATGCCCAAACGTATGGTGATGTGCTGGCTCCACGCTCCCCGCCTTGAATCTCACAAACGCCGAAGTTGGACTCTCCCTAACAATCTTCATTGACCCACCTGGAATCAAGTCCACCGGCTTCAGCTCCCTGTTCTTCGCCAAACAGCATATTGCACACTTGTTAACCGCGTCTCCCTTTCCGATTTCCGGCATTTCAACCAGAGACTTGTCTAGAAACTTCTCCACCTCCTCTGGCCACGCTTTGTTGTCGTTTGCGGGACAGGGAGACTTGAACGGTGTACTCAGCCACGCGTCTATGATCTCGGTAGCTGTTTCCGTTGAAGTGAAATAACCGGAGACAGCAAGGACGTTCGAGTTGTTGATAGAACGGGCGTTGACAGCTTCAGATGGAGTGAGACAGGTGGTGGCGAACACGCCAGGGAACTTGTTGGCGAAGATGGAGACGCCAGCACCAGCTTCAGAGGAAGATAAAGATTGAGAAACTCGACGGCCGACTTCGGCGCTGATGGAGTAATAAGAAGAGTTACCGAGATCTTCGACTTGGATGTTGAGTGAACGGAGGTGGGAGATTAACGCATCTTTGAGGGCAATGCTGTTATCATCAGCACCGGCGCCGGCGATGATTTTGATATCTTTGTTGAACTCTGCCATGAGTTTGGGATAGTAAAGTTGTCAAATTTTTAGTCTTTTTCAACATTCATCCTCTCTATTTTTAATTCAAAACACAATATTTATCGTTTCCTAAAGCATATTTCTTCCATGCAAAAATTATATTTTCCCACATTTAAAAAAAATCTAAAATATGCAAATTTTAAAAATTAATATTTTTCCATTAAAAAATAAGCTAGCACCAAAAATTAATGTCGAGTCATAGATTTCAAATTTGTCACCTTTTTTGTGCATTTTTTTCCAATATAGATATTTATTTTCCATACTAAAAAAATACGATTTTTTAGAAAAAAAATCATAATTATCCATTAAAAAAATTTAAAATATTTTTTTCCACAAATAGCTCCCAAAATTAAAATTTGGTATACGCATTAACATTTTTACTCATTTTATCTAATTCAAAAAAATTAATTTATTCAAAAATACAAAGTTGCAATCAACTTTTTCACTTTTTTTTTTTTATAAATTTCTAACACGATATTTATTTTTTATAAATTTCTAACACGATATTTATTTATTAATTTCAAACATGATATTTATTTATTATTATGTGTCATTTTTTTTCTCTTCTTCATTAAGAATTGGTCCCTCTAATAAGAAGAGTTACCGAGATCTTCGACTTGGATGTTGAGTGAACGGAAGTGGGAGATTAACGCATCTTTGAGGGCAATGCTGTTATCATCAGCACCGGCGCCGGCGATGATTTTGATATCTTTGTTGAACTCTGCCATGAGTTTGGGATAGTAAAGGGTGAGACTCTGAGAGTGTTGAGTAGGGGTTAAATAAAGTTGTCAAATTTTTAGTCTTTTTCAACATTCATCGTCTCTATTTTTAATTCAAAACACAATATTTATTGTTTCCTAAAGCATATTTCTTCCATGCAAAAATTATATTTTCCCACATTTAAAAAAATCTAAAATATGCAAATTTTCAAAATTAATATTTTTCCATTAAAAAATAAGCTAGCACCAAAAATTAATGTAGAGTCATAGATTTCAAATTTGTCACCTTTTTTGTGCATTTTTTTTCCAATATAGATATTTATTTTCCATACTAAAAAAATACGATTTTTTAGAATAAAAAAATACGATTTTTTGGAAAAAAAAAATCATAATTCTCCATTAAAAAAATTTAGAATATTTTTTCCCACAAATAGCTCCCAAAATTAAAATTTGGTATACGCATTAACATTTTTACCCATTTTATCTAATTCAAAAAAATATTTATTTTTTTCCCAAATTAAAATTTTTTCTTTTTACAAAAAAAAAAATAGATTTCTCAAACAAAAAAAAAATGCATCCATAATCTTTTCCATACGAAAAAAAAAATATTTTACTTAAAAATAATATTTAAGCAAAAAATTAATTTATTCAAAAAACAAAGTTCGCAATCAACTTTTTCACTTTTTTTTTATAAATTTCTAACACGATATTTATTTATTAATTACAAACACGATATTAATTTATTATTATGTGTCTTTTTTTTTCTCTCCATTATTTATTTTAATAATGGAGGAGAGAGAAAAAATGACACATAATCTCCATCATTTATTTTAAAATTTAAAGGTTCAGATTTATTATCATATTCTCGTATAAAAATGACATTCGCATAGGATATGTCATGTAAGATGTGACGCCCCCAATCTATACCCCCAAAACACGCTTAAATAAAGCGGTAAAAGAAAATTCGAAATTTTGTCTGAGTATAATGGAATACACGGCATAGACGGGAGAATCACATCAATTTGGAACAAAACATAACATACAACACCTGCCCATAAAGATATGCAACAGTGGGGTAGCAATCAAACAGAGAAAACTCAGTTCCTAACACCCACTTTTCAGAAATTAGAATAAAAGCGGAAAATCTAAAATCTGAATAACATATATACATATATACATATAAACAGTCTGTCATACATCAAGTTATACAAGTACAATCCAAAACATATCATCAGATATACAAAATAATCGTAAACGGCCACCCTAGCTACTCGGTGTCACATATCAGAGCCGACCGACAAAAGAATGAAGACACAAAGCTTCACAAAAAGAATACCTCCAGCAACTCTAATCTGCAATGCCTCATAGAGCATTATAAAATAGCAGAAGGGTGAGAAAAACAATCATAATATAATTGCGTAAAATTATATATTAACACAAATATACTCAAGCAAACATATTCTCACCACAAATGCACAACAATCAAATATAACACAATACGGTACAATTCTCACGTATCAAACACCACTGCACATCAATCATCACAATACAATTACACATATTCCATCTCATCAATCACATTCACAAATCCATGCACAATTTATTCATGATTTATGCAAATGCACAGAGACCGACACAACGACTCTATGCACATGCTATGCGGTACCGACTTCCAATGTCTCATGTCTCATCATCAGTTCACTCAGGAACTACTGGAACCATCGCTCGTTACTTAGTGTAACTCCTCGCCGGGCATACGATGTTCACCCGTCGCTTTAGGTCTCCACATGAGCACACGACGTTTATGGATTGCTTTAGGTCTCCACATGAGCACACAATCCGATCGCTTTAGGTCCCCACATGGGCACACGATCGTTTATAACCATCGCTTTAGGTCCTCACATAGGCACACGATGTTATAGCGGATTCCCTCTGGAACCAAACCGTCACCCAGGACGTTTCAACAATGCATATCATGATGCTTGGCATACAATGACTCATGACATTCACATTGCACACATATATGCAACCACAATCATGCATATAACATCAACACATAACACATTTCATTTACTTACCTTTCGGCCACAATTCATCATCACAACGGCACATAAGTCATACTACACCCAAAGCAACAACATATAGCGTAATACACGTCAAATACGCACCGTTAGAACGACAAAAGTCGACAATCGACACTATTCACATTTTCCGACATAATTAAATCGGCCAACAATTCTCAAAACCATCATCATAATAAAGTACATTTTATAAGCTTTCCAACGATATAAATAACGCTTAAATCGGAAATACGGTTCGAGAATTATGAATTTTTTAAGGAAAAGTATTATTTGGAAATTCTCACTACCGCCCGGCGAAACACTCCAACCGCCCGGCGAAATACTCTTCGCCGCTACTTCGCCCGGCGAAGCACAGGCGACACCAATTCTCCAAAATGACTCAAAAGAACCAGAAACTTGTAACCTCTGCGCCTCTCAAAACCGCCCGGCGAAAGGACGAACCGCCCGGCGAAACGAGCCCATCGCCCGTCGCTTCACACCAGAAGCAGAATTTCTGCTTCGTTCAGCACTGTTCACCACCCCAAAATTCCCATTTTCTTCCCCCAAATCACTTCCCCCGGCAAAACCGTTAATAGCAATGGTTCATAAACATATAGAGATCATACAACACAAATTATATTGATTTTCGACCGCAAAAACATCGATTCCTAATCATTTTATCATTTTCGACCTAAAACTCAAAAACCATGGAAAGACAAGAAACATCCAAGCAAACACATACATAATCATACACAATCATACAATAATCGAGTTTCGCACCCTTACCCGATTTAATCGATTCTAGAACTTGTTCTTGATGAATTTTCCACACTTTCTCCAATTTTCTCTCTTCTCCTCTTTTCTTCTCTTTTCCCTTCTTTCTTCTTTCTTTCTCTCTATTTTTCTTTCTTCCTATTTCTATTTTCTTTTCTAACTTAACAAAAATTAACGTGAAAAGACCAAAATACCCCCACCCTCAAATATCTCGCAAATGTTCCCAAAACGCGATAAAATATACTCACGATGCAAAATAACATATTTTCACATAAAAGTCGAAAATAAAATAAAATAATAATAAAATAATCAAACGACTCAATAAAATAAAAACTGACAAAACTGGGGCGTTACATAAGAAGTCAAATTAAGGTAATAAGTTTCAAACCTAATTTCAATTCACTCTTATTTCTCATGTATTGACTTGAACGTTAGAGTGCTAACTTTGTAGTTCCCCGTTCAACCGTGTTGGAAACTCATATCCACCACCACTTTCAATTCTCACTCCATTTTTGTTTCCAGAATGGAACAGTGGTAGGTACCTTCTGTGGGAATGACAATAGATTCTTGCATTTCCACTATGTTAAATCGATTTCTGACACACCAGTTTATAACCTTCTTAGGTAACAGAACCAAGAGCATTTTAGATCGAACATCAAGATTTGTCGCATTCCATCAAATCGAATATCATTTCAACTTCAACTCCTCAAATCTTTAGATTTGTAGTTCTTTTGATTCAAATAAATGTATGGCTCCAAAGCTACTCATTATGTTGTTGCTCGACAAGCTATTGTCGCTGCCAAAATTCAAGTAGCGATCAATTAACCACCTATGCCTCGACCTCTTCAACAAAGCGTTATGAGTTTATTATATTGGAAATAAAGGGTTATAACTTTGATATGGGATTTTTGACATGATTCTTTTAAGTGGGGATTTATTTATTTTATGAAAAATCATTATTTATTTAATTTACTTTTTTTTTTTTTTAAATAATGGAATTAAAATGGTTCTTTATGAGATTTATTTTTCATACTCTATCATGAATACTTAAGGGAATTTTTATTTTGGAATAAGAGATAACAAGGGATAATATAAGGGATATTAAGGGATTGAATAGGGATAAAATGGAGTAAAAAAATGGGATAAAACTCTTAGGTTCCAAGAGTATAAATATAGGCCAAGGGGTTAGGATTTTTGGGATAAAACTCTTCTTCCAATAGTATAAATAATGGATAGGATTTGGGATAAAACTCTTAGGTTCCAAGAGTATAAATATAGGCCAAGGGATAAGGGATTTTAAGGGATAAAACTCTCCATCCGAGAGTATAAACAATGGATAAGGGATAGAACTCTCCATCCGAGAGTATAAACAATGGATAAGGGATAAAACTCTCCGTCCGAGAGTATAAATAATGGATAAGGGATAAAACTCCTTGTCTAGGAGTATAAATAAAAGATTAAGGGATATAATTCCTTGTCTAGGAGTATAAATAAAAGATTAAAGGATAGAACTCTCTGTCCGAGAGTGTAAATAAGGGACAAGTAGGGGTGGAAATAGGCTAGGCTAGGCTAGGCTTTATAAGGCCTGGGCCTGACCTACGATAAGCTTAAAAGGCCTGAGCCTGGCCTATGGCCTATTATAGGCTCTCATTTTTGGCCTGGCCTGGCCTTTTTAAAAGCCTGGCCTGGCCTGAAAGCCTATTTACAAGCCTTATTCTCATTATGGTTCTCAATTATTCCATATTATTTAAGAGGTTTTATAGGCTGACCTATATATACATATATATGCCAACCTATTTAGCCTTTGTTCTAATATATACGCATATATAGGTCAATATATGTATCCTTTTTTCTAATATATATGCATATATTGGACAACCTATTTAGCATATTTTTAATATATATGAAAATATAGGCCGACCTATAAGGCTTCATAGGCTTTTTTAATAGCCTAAGCCTGGCCTATTTAATTAAATAGGCTTTTAAGAAAGCCTAAGCCTAACCTTTTTATTAAAAAAGTCTGGCCTTAAGTAGGCTAGGCTATAGGCCCTTGTAGGCCGGCCTGGCCTATTCCCACCCCTAGGGACAAGGGATAGAACTCTCCGTCCGAGAGTATAAATAATGGACAAGGGATAGAACTCTCCGTCCGAGAGTATAAATAATGAACAAGGGATAGAACTCTCCGTCCGAGAGTATAAATAAGGGACAAGGGATAGAACTCTCCATCCGAGAGTATAAATAATGGATAAGGGATAAAACTCCTTATCTAGGACTATAAACAATAGGTTAAGGGATAAAACTCCTTATCCAAGAGTATAAATAGTGGATTGGGTTTAGGATTAGGAATGGGAATAGGATTAGGGGATAGGAATAAGGGAGGTGAACTACGGTTACTCTGATCCTTCAAAATTGAAGGTACGTAGGCATAGGGTTGTAAACCCTAGCGAGTACAATAATAAAAAACTTAGGATTCTTTTATAAATAAATCATTTAGACAAACAAACAAGCATACCCTAAAATCTAAGGAGGATCCCATTGAGTACAATGGAGGTGAGGGGTGCCTAACACCTTTCCCTCACTTAACTGACTCCCGAACCTTAGGAATCTTTGCCCTTGGGATTAAGGATTTTTAGGTTTATCATTATTTTCCTTAAAAAATATGGTGGCGACTCAAAAAATTTTGCCGGTCGCGACATTACTGATGGTAAAGGTTTAAACCTTGAGTATGAAAACCTATGGAGGTTTCAAATTCTGCTGGAGATTGATGAAATGATCAGGGTTTTTTCCTGTGTTTTTAGGAAATTTGAGAGTTTCTTTGAGATCCAAGAGGAGATGAGACTTTCCAAGTCTACTGGTATGAAGAAGTTGATTCTTAACTGGAGAATGATATTTGTATGATGCCCAAGAGGAGGTTGTGGTTTTAAGGGATGAAGATCAACCCTAAAATAGTATGATGTTTTGGAATTCTGACTCTTCTGAGGATTGAACTAGTAGAGATGACTAAGTTCTGTCTTATGCCTGTAGGAGGCCTTTGGGTCCTTGTACTAAGGCCAAGAGGATGCTGAGAACTTCTAAGAAGCCTGTGGGTCCTTCTACTAAGCTCAAGAGGAGGCAGGGGATGCTTTTAGGAAGCTTGTGAGTCCAAACCTAAGAAAAGTTCAAGAAAGGTTTCACCGGGAATAAGTCTTTTCCTTGCAGAACGGTTCTAGGGTTTGAAGAAATTCAGAAGAGGTTTCACCGGGAATTAATCCTCTTTGGGGAAATGAATTTCTTGTACTCATATATTTCTAAGTTAGGACAGTCTTGAGAAAAGTTTCACCGGGAGAATGCCTTTCTCTGTTCCATATTGTATAAGCCCAAGAGGAGGCAAGACTGTATCTGGAATTTTCTATGGGGAACTAGCTTTGACTGTGTTGAAAGAGTAACCACTGGTTTGATCTAGACCTAGACCTAATTTCTGGGGAAAACTTTAAGCAAGTATGTACAAGCATATATATATATATATATATATATATATATATATATATAACTTACAGTTGTGCAAGCCCAAGCATTTTAACTACAGCTGTATGGTTAGTTATTCAAGAAATTGAAGAAAGTTTTGATAAAAACTTTGAATTTGAATTTGAATCAAAGAGGAAAGTTGTTTTAAAAGGAAGTTTGGGACTTATACTCAAGGAGAGGCCCAAATGAATTCTTTTGAAAAGGCGAGGATCGCGTCGTAATTTTGAAAACCACAGCGGGACTTATACAATGATTGAGGCCCACATTATTTATTTACAAAGAGGACGGGTCTTACACTCTATTAGAGGCCCAAAAGTTTATTTTTATACAAGAGTTGGGACTTATAGCTTAAGGAGAGGCCCAGATAAAAAACAGCGATCACGTAGTTAATTTGAAAATCCCGTATGGACTTATACAATGACTGAGGCCCAAATTATTTATGTACAAAGGGGGTTGGGTCTTACACTCTATTAGAGGCCGAAAAGTGTTTGAAAAAGAAGAAAAATGGGACTTACAACCAAAGGGAGGCCCAGATGAAAATTGTTTTGAAAACGACGACCGCGCCGAGATTTTTAAAATTGTATCGGGACTTATACAATAACTGAGGCCCAAAAAAGGTTTATTTACAAAGGGATGGGACTTACACTCTATCAAGAGGCCCAAAAAATGTTTTGAAAAATGTTTGTGAGGGCGAAAACAATTAAAACCCTAATTTGATTTTAAAATGCATTTTAATTTGGATAAAAATGATCAAAATTATCAAACATGTATGAAAAACAAGTTGTGATCTTGGATTAATGTTTGAAAAATTATGTTTTATCCATAGAATGATTTGAAAATCATTTGAATTTGAAAAATCATGAGAAAGAAATATTTTTAAATGCTTAAAAACAAATAAAAATAAATACAAAAATATTAAATATATAAAATAAATAATATTTTTGTGAAATTTTTGTAGAATAAAATATTTTAACATTTTTGTGAATTTTGAAAAAAAAATCAATTCAAAAACATAAAAATCCAGAGAGAAATTAATTTTTGAAACAATTAATAAAAAAAATCAAATATTCAAATATTTGAAAAATGGCGCCAAAAACACTTGTTCTTGCTCGCGCGTGCTCTGCCTCCCCAGATTTGCAAAACCTTTCATATCTCTTTGATTACTCAATGAAAATGACTTTTGTAAACATGAAACTTGCTCGCTTTTGAACAAGGATTACAACCATATAAATTAATTGCATTTATATTAAGTGTGGAGTGAGAAATCAGAAGATGAACTCAAGAACCCTAATTTCTGCAAGAACACTATGAAATCCTATAGACGATTCACACATAGCAATTGATTGAGGGGAAACACTCTATATATGTGCAGAAACATGTTTGTAACTTGAAAATACATTTATGATGCATGAATCATAGAGTTTGAGAGTGTCAGGCTTACCTCTTGCAGCTGGTGATCGAATTCTATGTTGGAGGTGTTACAGATGTTATGTAATGATCTGGACAGCTTCAATGGACCTCAAGTAATGTGTTTGCAGGCTTGGAATGGATTGAGTCAGCTTAGAACTGCAAACAGACCAAAAAGCTTGAGCAAATGGGGGGTGACTTTGTGATTCAGGTGTTCCAGATGAGTTTTAAGGTCATGGATCACTCATATATGATGTATGTGAGGTGTTGGCATGATTGGTTTTGATAGAATTGCTCTCAAATGAAAAATTCGAATGTTACTTGAATGAGAAGCAAAATCTGGTTTTTGAGAGTGATTTTGAGTAAAGCATGTGTTATGGTGCTTTGGTGTACTCAAAATGACCATAAATGAGCTCTATTTATAGTGTGTCAAGTGTGTTTTGGCAGCAATAGTGAATGGTGGCTGGTACATACCTTTGTCCAATGGTTTTCAAAAAGAATCTCAAGTCTTCTCTAGCCATTGACTTGGATCAATTTTGCAGGCCTATGGCCTTCTGATGCTTGAGTTTATCTTGACTCATTTGCAATGTTGTGGACTGATACATGCCAGCTCTATGCATCCATTCAATGTCTCATGACAAATTTGAAAGTTTTGGATTTGAACTTTGAATGTCACATGCCAAATAATAAGGTTTTGGACTTGCAAGGCTCTATGGTGTTTTAGCTCTGCAGAGATCATGTTCATTGCACTTTAGAAACTTATCTTGTATGGTGACAAGGCTTGCCAAGTCAGGGAAATGACAAAATCGTGGGGCAAGTGCAAGACTGTCTTGCAAAAACCAGTCTTGGAGGTGTCATGTTTCCATTCTCATAACTCCTTACTCAAGTTGAATTATGATGAGTTCTGGTACTCTTTGGAAAGCTTGTATATCCTACTTTAACTTTGATGTCCACCAATGGTCTTGAATCAACTTGGATCAAGGTGAAAAATGGTCTCAAAGTTGATGAAAAACCAAGACAAATTCTGTCCAAAATTTTCACTAAGTGTTGGAAAAATGGCCATTTTCATGTTTTGGTGATTTTGATCAATCCATAACTCAAAATCCATGAGGATTTGGAATCTTTTGTAGTTGACACTTTTGAAGTATGTCATGTGGACTTTCATTTGGGCTTTGGATGGAAGAAAAAGGCCTTGTGGTTTGGAAGTTATGACCTTGCAAAGTTGGTGCTAAATCACTTTTGTTCCATAACTTAGAAAACTTTAAGTTTCCTATGGTTGCCCGTTTTGCAAGTAATCCTATTTTTCTTGGTTTTTCTTGATGGATGATGATCAAAACCATGCATTAACATTGTTTTTGACTTAGGGGAGCCATATTTGTGAAAAAATTCAAAAAGTCAAACTAGATCTTGGGCACAGTTAACTTTTTGTCAAATAAATTCCAAACTGTGAGATCCTCTATGAAATCAAGTTATTGACCTATATCAAACCTAATGGATGAATTTAATAGGTGTTTTAGGGTGTCTTGAATCATGTCCCAAGGTCTGGGAACATGTCTTGGTCCAAACTCAAAGGTACAATTGACTTTTTCTTCAAAACCCTAATTGTGGTCCAGCTGAAAATGAAACTTGTGAATCAAACTTCTTGGATCAATCCATTGTTGTAAATGAATTAATTTGGTGTATTTGAGGCCCTCAAATCATGTCTTGAGATCTTGGCTCATGTCTTGCTCCAAAAGTCAACTTAGGGGTGAATTAGTTCAAGAAACCCTAATTCCTGATTTTTGATTAATGCATCCCCTGAGGCCATTTTGACTTGATGATGGGACTCGTAAGGTTCCTTTGAGCATTTTTGATCATGTTTTGAAGTATTGGCTCATACCCAGAGGAAAATTTTCATCTGGAGACCCTGGTCGACCAAAACCCTAATTCGGTGACACTGGCGATCTTGAGGCTTGATCCACTTGAAATGTTGCAATATTGTACTTGATTCTTGATGTGGGAGTCCTCTTAATCCTTTATGGGTGTTTGAGAGGCTAGAAAAGTTGAAGATCATGTCAATTCTTGATTGATCCTTTGTATAAGTGCTTTGAGAGGGTGCAAAACCCTAATTCTTGATTGTAGTGAATGCTCAACAATCCTTGAGGAGATTGATGAGGTATGATGGTACATCCATATTGTGGTAATGATATTCACAATGATGGGAAATCTTGTGGTCAAAATTAGGGGTATGACACGGAGAGGCTCATCCTTCCCTTGAATTATGGCCTCAAGGGAGGCTTCGGTCTTTGGATGGGTGCGTGATGCCGTAAAGTGTCAGGAAAACATTCTTCCCAGCTGTTTCCACGAGGTGATGAACTCCTCGGGCAGTTGTTTGTACCAGGTCATAGCCCCTTTCCGGAGCGTGGTGGGGAACATACGACATTTGATGGCGCCCCAGATGCCACGATAATCGAGCAGCGCATCGATATTCTCGATGTGCTCATCTGGGTCTATTGTTCCGTCGTAAGTGCCCAAAGATGGTGGTTTCTCCAAGCCTTTGGGTAGGCGCGTAGCCAGGATCTCCTGAGACAATGGGTCGTGGGGCTCATCGTCGTTGCTGGAACTGGTCCAGGAAGGGGAGCAGATGCTTCGATCAGGGACAGGGCGGCGATTTCTGCGGGGAGACGGTGTTCGTGCCCGGCCCTTCGATCTGACTGGGGGTGAACGTTGGTCTCTTCAGGTTCTCTTGTTTCCCGGGGAATGTTTGTTTCGCAGGGAAACGTGGTCACGCTTCCGAACGACATGGGATTCTGGCTCCTGGAGCACCCGAAGATCACATTCCTGTCGGGGATGTGGACTTTTGGATCGTCGGCGATCTTTCCTCAGCTGAGGGGATCTTAGTTGGGGAGACTCTTCCAACGCCCCAATCCTTTCGTTTTGTTGGAGGAATAAGAGGTTGGTCTTGTTGATTGCTTTAAGGAGGGCCACCACGGTCGGGTCGGCGTTGGGTGGAGTTGGAACGAGCTGGAGGGCCAGCGAGGGCTGGTCTTCAGCAAGATCAGTACGAGTGGGGGAGGGAGACACAGTAGCTTCGTCTCTCTGACGACGGGCGTCTCCTTCAAGGAAGGATGTGGATCCGTCAGCGTTAGTTTTGTTGACAGGGAGGAAAGTAGGATTGCGAGCATCTTGGACGTGATCTTGGCAAGCCATGATCGAAATCTTGGACAGAGGGCTGTTTTGGTCTTGAATCGGAGGTGGATGTTAAGACGGGGATAACAATTTCCCACAGACGGCGCCACTGAGCTTAAAGGCCGATCAGAACCTGAAGTGGGTCAAGTGAGACGTCTGTGATGTTGGGTGTGTGAGATGAGGAGGGGGTGTACCTGCAAGGCACTCCAATGCTAAAGTAAGAATCGGGAGAGGAAAAAGGCAAGTACAGAAGTATGAGTTTCTTAGGGTGATTTGGAATACCTGACCCTCTCAAATAAGAGGGTTTTTATAATGCCCCCAGCGCGTGGCCAACGGTCCCTATTTTCGGGGCTAAATAACAGTTTCCCGAAGAATAGGTAACTGCCAAAAACTAGCCGTTAGGACGGGCAGAGGTGCCCGAAACTAGCTGTTACCACAGGTAAGGACACGATTCCCGGCACAAGTATCGTGGTTGTTTCTGGTTGGTAGAGTTGTGCATGACGGGCAGGAATGCCGAGGAGGAGCAGGAGACCTTGTGGTCCCTCTGACCATATGTGCCCGGTAGAGGGGCAGAAAGGTAAATGCTGCCGGAATTGGGCCATTCTGGTAGCAGAAGTGGATTGGGCCATGCCTAGCCATTAGTCCAGTCCGAAACAACTTCTAAAGTAGACATCTCTGATTCATTCAAGCCTTATCTAGTCATTAGACTCTAATGTCTATTGTTAAGGCTCTGAATTCTGAACACACAATAAGTTCTCATATGCAAAGACAATGTTCTAAAGTATTAAAATAGGTGAACGATTCTTATGTATAGTACAATTCAACGTCAAATAAATAATACTATACTTCAAACGACTATAAAAGTTTTTCTACCTACTACCTAAGATTTACAGCTGAACCTACCTACTCTACAACTATAATGTATCTTGAAGATTGTTCCAATCCTATCCTCCAACGGTCTTATTTTGTTATCCATAAAGAGGTCAAAGGATTTGTGAAAAAAGTATGATGGTTGAATGAAAAGGGAAAAAAAATACATATAGAAGGCTTTCACGCATAAATAGCTGACTTGAGATGTGAGATCCAAGCACGCAACGATCGTGAATCGGAGCATGGTAATCTCTTCTATGCCATGCATCAGCAGCAGCGAGATATAATGAAGCATATACGAGCTATGTAGGCATCTCAAGCTACCATGACCACACAAATGTAGAGTTTACAGAAAGCTCATGCGCAGAGTAATGAGATGTTACAGAGCTTGACTCAGCAGATGCATGACATGCAGATAGAGATGGCTAACAAGGACTACATAGAGTTTCAGCGAGATCAGATGCACGATGAGACTCTGGGGGTATACTTTACTATTTGCAGGGATTAGGTATGTCACCACCTGAGTGCAGGCCCCACCGAGGCGGAAGCTGACGTTTATTCCACCTTGCCAGGTTCTACCTTCCTCTCTTGCTCTCATTTCCTTATATTGATGACAATGTAGGATTTATGTGTAAGGTTGGAGTTTACCTCTTTTCTTTATTTTTGATGTTCTATTTTATTTTCCTTAGCTTCGTTTTATGTTATTTATTATTTTTATTGTGTATCGTAGTGTATTGAGTCATTGCATGTACTGTAGAGTCCTTTATGCGTAGTTTTCTGCTTGTTGTTGATTTTCCCTGAATACTTGAGCCCTACCGAAATTTTTTTAAAAGGCTTAGGATGCTTATTGTAATTTGAAAGTATATAGGCTATAAAAATAAGAGACACTAGGTTGAGAAGACTTGGGAAAACTCTATAAAATCGGTATCGTCGCAACACCTCAAGTCTCCTAAATATGCATGTTAGTTTAAATTCCCATTGGGCCTTAGTCTTGAGCTTCTATTTGGTAGTAATCCTCGAGTAGTTTTTATATCCAGTCAAGCACCATCTATAGTCACACACTAAGTAGGGCAATCGACGAATAATAAGTGAATAATCCATTGCGGAAAAAAGAATAAAATAAGAATACTGTATTTACTAAGCTAGGTGACCTTCACCCGGTCATTTAACCCAAGAATTGGTTGAACCTTCAAAAGAAATAATACATCTTTGAAAAAGATTTTTTGTGTAAATCAAATAAGATGTGTTGATCATAATCACTAACAGACCGCCTACCATGTGTGTGAAAGATAAAGGGTTTTAATGTGACTGTCCTGAATGAAGGGATGAAATAAATAAGAAAATTAGACTTTGATTCAATGACATGGTTTGAACTAGTAATCAATGGAGGGAAACTTGTGACCGCAAAATTGGTTTGTGTTGTCACAATATCCTTGGTGTCGACACTAGTATCTATCGAGTCAATTTCATTTGAACTAACTTTTATAGCCACATATGAGTAATTGAATGCTTTGTTTCCTTTAAATATTTATACCTTCACTACTACAATCCATTATTTTATAGGCTAGCTGACTTGCTTGAGGACAAGTAAGGGTTTAAGTGTAATGGAGTTTGATAAATCGAAAACTCATCGCATTTCCGACTCAATTCACATGCTATTTTATGTCATTTCTTATTTATATTAATGGTTTATGTTGGTACTTTGTGTCTATTTAAGATATTTTACTTTTCGAAGTCTTCGTACGAGAAAATAGTGTGAAACGGCAAAAACGGAAACAAAATGCGCTTTTTACACTGTCATGGCGAGTCCAGTGCTAGCATGACGGGCGTCACAAAGTGTCAAGGGCAAGATCGTCACAACAAATGGATAAAAACAGAAGAAAACGTGGCCCAGTTGGACGACAGGTAGGTCGTTATCTGGATGACGCCCGTTATCATTTCCCACCTCATGACGAACGGTTCATCATTATCATGACGCCCTCCATGGTGTTAATGCCCAGTTTTTTAGCCATGTTTTGAGACTTAGCAAGAGGAGTTTCCCACCATTATCTCCACTTTCTCCTACACGATCTAAGACAATCTAGTACGAAATTGTTCACTATAAACAAGACCTTTCAATTTAGAATTGATCATCCAAATTTTTAGAATTTATTTTTAGGCAAAAAAATTAATTTTGTAAAAGCAGTTAGAATCTGAAAATTTGTAGTTTGTATTTGAATCATCGTAATATAATCGTGCCAGCATAATTTTCCGGATTTTTATTCCAACATTCATATATATATATATATATATATATATATATATATATATATATATATATATATATATATATATATATATATATATATATATATATATATATATATATATATTAGTTTGCAACTTTCTTTAATATATTTAAGTACTGTTATAACATGTTCCATTTCTCTTTATTGTTTTTGTTTTTGTTTAAGTTACTTTGCATGTACCTTATTATTATATTATTTAGTATGTCTAGCATGATGTTTATAATTAATTTTAGTAGCTTTTATGTTAAAAGTATGTCCGGCTAATTTTGTCGAGCCCGGAATGTGTGGACCGTCGTACCGACGGTGCTCGAAATAAGTCGTAAAAATCATAATTAATTGGAAATTGTTTAATAGGGTGATTTATTTTCTATTTTAACTTAATTTTTTAGTACGAAAGTAGAAACTTAGAGATACTGGTTCTGATTCGAAAGAATAAAACCTATATCTGACTTAGGAAAAAATTTGTTTTCAACTATTAACACTGTGAAAGCATTTTTATCTGATTAAGAAAAATAAAGTTTTCAAAAAGGTGAGTTTAAGAGTTTAAAAGGACACATGAAAGCGGGCGTTTATGCGCTTAAAATCCAGTATTATACGTGAAAACCAGTAATACCTTTAAATTGATTTTTCTACCTTAAGAAACTTTTCAAATAATTAAAAGCAATAAATTTTCAAAAAGACATTTTCACTTTAACATGTTGGACACTAGAAAGCGGGAAGTATAGATTATAGGCTAAAATTTTGTCCCATATTAATTATTAATAATGAGTTGACGGACACAAACGGTTGACGAGAGCCACATTCCAATCTCCTGTCTCTTAATTGATTTCAAAACAACTTATTTATCTCTTTTCCAAACTAAAACAATCATTCATAACCTTAGATTTACATAGTAGCAATAGATAAATGTAGCTTGACTTTGGTCTCTGTGGGTTCGAAATTTTGTATATTACAAACGATATTTCTGTGCACTTGCGGACCTATAAAGGCCATATCACGTGCTACGAACCATAACACGACATGCAGAAAGAGAGTAAAAATTTTTTTGAATTTTGAATTTTTTTTTATCCCACCCACCTCTATTTAAGCCAATTATCACCCATAAATTCTAATTAAAACACCCCAATCTGAAATTTAAACCTCATTACTACCATTCGTTCTCTCTCCAAATCATTCATCTTCTCCAAATTCTCCAAACTTCTCCCACATATTCTCAAAAACTCCATTATTTTCAAAAAATAAAGCTTCTACCTTTAACCTCATATTAATCTCCATCACTAAATCACCTTCACAAAAACTTCACTTTCCACTATTCCGATCATACTTCCAGGCACAAAATTTCCAAAACCCCCACTTCAAAAATTCTCAACTTCATCCATCAATGGCACTTATGAGGAGCGACAAGGGGAAACAAGTAGCGGAATCATCAAAGACTCGGTAGAGAGGAAGTACTCGTGCATGCGTTAAGGTATGTGCGAAAGCACCCTTACTACTCTTGGCCTTAAACCCTAAACTGATAGGATGTTCTACTCGATTGGTTTGTTTGGTTTTATGCAAAGGGAAGCACCTACCTTTTAGCGCATTACTCTTGAATTTCTTAGCACTTTAGACTTTAAGTTAGAAAAAAAAGTGGATTCAAGGAACGAGATACTACTATGGTACTCTCAAGTTCGGTCTCTTTAACCAAAACCAAGAATTAAGTGTAGAAGAGTTAGGGCATATTCTCCAATTTCCCATCTATGGGCCGGAAGATGTCCCAAAAGAGTTTGATGTTAAGAGCTCTTGGCATTCTATTTCCGGCGTCCGCTTTTATACTTCCCCAGGGGAGAAATCCTCCAGCATCCAAAACACTTGCTCCTGGTACGCGCAAAAGGCGCTTGCTTTCACCTTGTTCGGATGAGGTGACAACACGGGTGTGGCCTCCCAAAAGGGAGCTTTTCTTCTTATATTGCATGACCAATAATGGTATTCTTAATGTCGCCGCCTTTGCTGTAAATTATTTGAGCAAGGTTGCTTGTGCGGCCACCAGAGGCATTTCGGTGGGGGGTATGATTACCCAAATAATTGAGCACCTTGGTTTTGAGTTTAACTTAGTCGAGGGTCGTATAGTCGAGGGGAGGAGTAAGGTTGATATGGATGTCCTTGTGCATCAAGGCATGAACTTCGTGGACGGAAACACCTATACGGTGATGATTTGTAACAAGGCCATTCTCGACTTGCCTAATCCTAGAAAGGTGAGAATTGATGTTCCTAGTAATTGGGCCTACCAAGTGGGCATCCCCTCTCGGGGTAAATCATCCAAGGAAGAGGGCGAGCCCAATAGCTCTAACCATCCTGCGGGTATCATAATGGAAGAGGACACAGTTCCTCCACCCACATTCCCTACCCAATACGAAACCGGCGCTTTGAATGCAAATAAAGATAGGTGGGAGTGGGTTCAGAGATTAATGGGATGAAGGTTGAATAAACTAGGCAAGGAGTGATTTTTGATGATGTCCAAGCGATGATGTAATAACTCATGTTGCGGTTCCCATCTTCCGAGTGAGGTTCTTGTGATTTTTATACCTCTTGCTTGCGCTAAAACATTGAGGACAATGTTTGGTTCAAGTTTGGGGGAGGTACTTCTTTACTTTTCTTAAATTTTTAATTTCTTGCATTTTTACGTTCATGCATTTTTTCTTGTTTTTAGCTATTTCTAATTTATTTGCTTCAAAAGATTATTTTTTCGTAGCTTTTCCCAAACTAGGATTGTGCACAAAAAATTCATGAAAAACTTCGGTTATGGGGAAAACGGGAAAGTATATAGAGTTTGAGGGATGAAATGTCAGGACTAGGGACATTGGGAAAGTTTTACAACTTATGTATTAACTAAACACCCTAGGTCCCCTGAGTAGGACGTGAGTCCAACGTGTAGATTTGTGCCATAATACTCGGCTTCTGAAAAGTACCACCTGATTAGTTTAAAATGATAGTCTGACATATTTAGACTCGCGTACATGTATGATTGGTTGAGAAATGATTAATTTTGGGCACCAAATTGATGAAAAGGCGATAAAGGCAACTACACCTTCTAAGTTGGGTAACCCTCACTCAATTATTTTTTCTAACGGTGGTTGAATCCCAAACGTTGTCCCAAAGTGGACCAGTAAACGTACAAAGTGTGTAAATTCATTGGAAAAATAAAAAATAAAAAAAATGTGCCTAAACAAAAATTCTCGACCGGCCTTGTGTATGCGACGACAAAAATAAATAAATAGCCTTAATTTGATTGTCCGAATAAAATGGGAAGGGATAAATCAAAAAAAGAGACATAACCCCAAAGCATAGTTGGAGAGGTGTCCGAAAGGGAGACTTAGGTTCGTGGCTCTACCGCGGTTAGTGTTCTTGCGAATACCTTTGTTGGCAAATGATTAACAAGAGAACTAGGTCTAGCCGATCATAAAAAATCACGTATGAGTATCGTTGACTTTATTTCCGTATGCTTTCTCATGAAGTGAACCGTTTGATTCGAAAACTTGTAAATACGAGCTTTATTGCTTGAGAATAAGCAATGGTATAAGTTTGGGGGAGTTTGATGAGTGGTTTTCGTATCGTTATTTCTAATCATTTTCACTTAGTATTTCATCGTATTTTGATTGTTTTACTTCTGTTTACCATATTTTACGCTTTGGTTGTGTGTTCTTGCCATTTTCAGGGCCTAATGAGCATCCAAGACAAAAACGGATAAACAACAAGTAAAACAAGGCAAAAAGACAAAAGTCAAGTTTTTCTTATAGTAAAATAAGGGGATTGCTACGGCCACCCGTAGCAGATGCCACGGGCCATAGCAGCAGAGGCGCCTAAGGTTCACCAAGATACATTCTCGGTACATTAACCAGGGGTCTGCTACGACCACCCGTAGTAGCTGTTACGGGTCGTAGCAGGAGAGAAGTAAGGTCTTCTCAGGTATGGACCGTAGTCTGGAAGGATATTTGTCGATATCGGAGCACAGATTTTTAAACAACAGAGTCGAATACAGCGAAAACGTTTGGACGAATTTGAGAAAATTATATAGCTGAGAAAAAGTAACGAATCATTGACGAATAATCTGGTCGTGCGAAAGCATACGAATTATTCGTCATCGATAAGGCAATGCGCTGACGAAAGCAGACATTGCCCACATTTATCTATTTTCTATAAATTATGCGGAATTCTCATAATAGAAGTGACTTGAATTGTGTGAACGTATTAGAGTGAGAACCATAACTCTAGGTCATGTTTGTCTCAATTGGAATTTAAGGGATTTTACAAATAAGCTGTTTTCATTTAAGTATTTTGTTTTTTTAAAGTTGTTTTCACCAAAGACTCATATTATTGATTTCTTATTTTTACTACTTCACACAGTCGTGCACTTGCGGCATGTCACAGACAGAGTATCATCCATTCCAAGAGTGTTCGAAACGATGGAACCAACGACGACCGGAGGCTGTTGAAGGAGAACATAGTCGACCTCCAGTTGCTCGAAGAAAATCAGCAGCTTTTGAGACCACCTCTTGTAATTCGTCTTGTCAAGAGGTCGAGCTCTGACAGATCCAACATCGGCTTGAAGTACATAGTCATTCTGATTTCAAAAAATCTCTTCTAAATTATGTAGAGCTGCCTTGAAAGCCTTTGAAAACGGGAACCAAAAATGTGATGCGTCGCAGTATAATAGTAGTTGCCTTAGAAGCGATTACGCCCTGACCACCGGAGCTCAGTCAGATCAGTGTTTTCCTTAAGGATACTACAACGTCCTCCGATCGTGAACTCTTGCCAATAAAAGACTGAAATCAACTAATATACTCAGAACGTTAAAGGAGCTTTTTGAGGAGAAGAAAAACTTTCTTTTTTTAGTATATATAAAGCAGATGGGAAAAAATTAATTTAGAGCACTAACTCCTCCTCATAAAAAGTGGGATTAGAGTTGAAATTAAGGCTATTACAAACTGATTTGGAAAGTGTCAAAAGAATTTAAAATTTAAAATTAAAATATCGGAAGAATCCGATGGGGGATAGCCAAAAACATTATTTCCAAATTTTGAAAGTTATTTCCAAAAACGTTCACAAGTTGTAGAGTATTTAAGAAAAATCATTAAATATTCTGAATGTTGTTTTGTACATAAAACCAAGAAAGTTAGAGAGCACAGAAAATTGTAACGATAGAATGAAAAGACTTATAAAAGTAAAAGTGATTGAAATATGTAGCAAGCTCGACCAAATCTCCAAATTATTCAATACTTATTGATAGAAAAATAAATAAATAAGTAAAGTTGAAGATTAGCGATAACATATAAGAGAGGGTGTTGTGTAGATTTAGAAATGGTAAGTCATCTGTTTCTTAGTCTCTCCATCATGTAGTATAACAATGTGATTGGGGAAATCGCTAATTCCCTCACGGCCTCATTGAACTATCTTTGAGCATGGTGTGGATAGAAGCAGAGAGGTTAAATGGAAATATTTAGGTGATATAAATTACATATAGCATTATGAGTCAAATTTATGTTATGACAAGGTTTAAATGAGATTTGAATGAAATTAAAAATAATTAAATGTTGTTTAAGCCACAAAATTTGAGAACAACAACTACTGACCGCTACGTATTCTGCCTTGGCGGTTGACAAAGTAATAAAAACTTATTTCTTGCTATGCCATCTTACTAAGGAATTTGAAAACATGTGGCAAGTTCCACTAATACTCTTCTTATCCGATTTGTAACCAGCGAAATTAGAATCAGTATAACCAACCAAATCACAACCGCTTCCATTAGAATACCAAAGCCCATACTTAGAAGTACCATGAAGATACCTAAGAATGCGTTTTACGGATTTTAAATAAAATTCCTTAGGAGCTGATTGATAACGAGCGCACATACTCACGCTGAACATAATGTTCGGCCTAGATGCAGTAAGATATAGAAGAGAACCAATCATACGTCTAAATTTCTTAACATCTACATCCTTACCACTTTCATTATTTTCCAAGTTTCTATTTGTGGCCATAGGAATGTCAATGGATTTTGCATATTCCATGCCAAATCTATTTAGCAAGTCTTTGCAATATTTGGTTTGACACACAAATGTACCTTCATTACGTTGTTTGATTTGAAGACCAAGGAGTAATTCAACTCCCCCATGAGGCTCATCTCAAACTCACCATGCATAAGCTTAGAAAACTCCTCTACAAGTTGCATGTTAATGGATCCAAAAATAATATCATCGACATAAACTTGAACTAGATAAGTATTATTTCCTCGGCGCTTAATAAAAAGTGTAATATCTACCTTTCCCCTAGAGTATCCTTGATCGATTAAAACTTACTTAGTCGCTCATACGAAGCCTGAGGGGCTTGTTTGAGACCATACAAAGCTCTTTTGAGTTTGTAAACATTATTTAGATACTTGTGATTTTCAAAATCGGGAGGTTGAGCTACATACACTTCCTCATTAATATAGCCATTAAGAAACACACTTTTCACGTCCATTTGAAATAACTTGAATTCTTTGGTGCAAACACAGGCTAGTAGAAGGCGCATAGCCTCAAGGCGAGCAACTAGAGCATGTGTCTCCTCACAGTCAATGTCCTCTTCTTGGTTATAACCTTGAGCCCCTAGCCGGGCTTTATTACGGGTTATTAATCCGTTTTCGTCTTTCTAAAAACCCATTTGGTGCCAATTACTTGATGATTTTTAGGATGAAGGACAAGATCCCAAACATCATTCCTTTTGAATTGGTTTATTTCATCTTGCATGACCATAAACCAATGCTCATCAAGTAATGCATCTTTAGCGTTTTTAGGTTCGACTTGGGAAACAAACGCAAAGTGATAACAAAAATTACTTATATTAAAGTGTGTTGTCATGCCTTTGGTGATGTTTCCAAGTATGTTGTCGATAGGATGATCTTTAGATGTTTTCCAAGCCAAAGGTAGATCGTCCACTACAGTTGGAATTTCAACCTTCTTCTCTTCACGATCGTTATCTTCTTCCTTCTCATGTTCCACCGCTTTAGGTTGATAAATTCCTTGTACGGGTCCATTGAGAATTTCTTGTGAAGATACACCAAAATCATGAAAAGAAACACCTTTCCCGACATTTTTTGGATAAGACTCATCAAAAGTAACATGTACTGAATCTTCAACAATAAGTAATTTTTTGTTATAAACCCTATATGCTTTACTAGATTGGGAGTATCCAAGGAAGATACCCTCATCGGCTTTCGCATCAAACTTATCAAAATTATCCTTTCTGTTGTTTAAAATAAAACATTTACATCAAAAAATATGTAGATGAGAAACATTGGGTTTTCTACCTCTAAGTAGTTCATAGGGAGTTTTTTTTTCTAAAATAGGACGTATTAGAATCCTATTCAAGACATAACAAGCTATGTTAATGGCATCGTGTAGCGTGTGATTTTTGTCGGTGACGCGACCACCTTATTGCCATTTGGTTTTTCCTCACCGTAATGGTAGGGATTGGGTGCTACTTTTCTGATTTCTAATTTATCCTATGAAGCTGGAAAGGAAAGGGAAGCTATCTAAAACTAACCTTGCACGCAAATGTTTTACTGAACAAATGCTAAGAGATTTGGGGAGTTCGGGGTCAGGTTATACAATGAGAAGTTGTCAATTATCCATCCTATATGTGGTTATCCATATGTCATTAGCAATTTCTACTATTTTCTACTTACTGGTGTTTATCTGTCATGGGTTGGGAAAGTTTCTCCTTTGGGAATGTTTGAGAGAGAGAGAGAGAGAGAGAGAGAGAGTTTTTGTTGGTTTTGGGTTTTCCGATGTTTTTGGTAAGGTACTGGACCTAAAGTTTTTGATTAGTGTGTGAAGGTACTGGACCTAAAGTTTTTGATTGGTGTGCTCGCTAAGATTTCACAATCTTATGCCTACGTATTCCCGTTAAAAGAAAATAGGGAAATTAGAGCAATCGTAGTTCCTCCTATTCTATGGGAGGAAAGAGATGTTTGGTGTCTTGTTCAAAGCTCAAGATTGAAGCTAAAAGTTATTTGTGTCTTGTTCAAAGTTCAAGATTGAAGCTAAAGGTTATTTGTGTCTTGTTCAAAGCCCAAGATTAAAGCTAAAGGTTTTTTAAGAGAATTTGTCATCTCTAAAGAGAGATATCTCGTCTGTTTATCACAACTGTTGGGTGACTGATTATAAAGGAGAATTACTTTAACTGGGATATGTGAATCCAGTAATACCATAATTTCCTTTATAGGGGATTTGTCCTGAAGGAGAAAACTTTAACTCAGTGTAGAGCAATGCCATTTTCCTTAGTAGTTTTTCATGTTAAGAGAGGGACATTGGCGTGGATGTAAATAATCCAGAGGCTTGCCACTTATAGCTGTTAGATAAAAGGAGGTTTACCAGGATAAGAGATGGACTATAACTTGGATATTTGAATCAAAAAGTGTGCCACTTATAATAGTTATCTGGGATTAAAGTTTGTTTGATTTATCTGTTTTGATATTGTGATATATAGAGAAATATCTTCCTAGAGAGAAACGTTGATTTCCTCTGAGGGGATTTTGATTTTTTGTGTGCCTTGATCAAAGCTCAAGGTTGAAGCTAAAAGATTGATTGACTCCACTGGGGAGTTTATTATCTGTCTTGTACAAAGCCCAAGGTTGAGGCTGAAAAAGAGACTGACTCTTTGGGGGATATCATTATACAAAGCCTAAGAGGAGGCTAAAAGTTGACTTTTCTGGGGAAATATTTTGTCTGTCTTGTACAAAGCCCAAGATTGAGGCTAAAAAGGGATTTTTGACTCCACTGGAGAATATTTGTATGTGTCTTGTACAAAGCCCAAGATTGAGGCTAAAAGAAGATTGACTCTACTGGAGAGTATGATTTGTCTTGTACAAAGCCCAAGATTGAGGTTGAAAAGAGGATTGACTCTGCTTAGGGAGATTTTATATGTGTCTTGTACAAAGCCCAAGATTGAGGCTAAAAAATATTGACTCAGCTGAAGATATTTATATGGTGTCTTGTACAAAGCCCAAGATTGAGGCTGAAAAGAGACTGAGGGATGATCATTATACAAAGCCTTAGAGGAGGCTAAAAATGATTGGCTCAACAAGATAGTGAGGAGAGATCTTTATACAAAGCCTAAGAGGAGGCTAACTTCTGCTAATGACTATTGAAATCCAAAGGCAGGTCCAGATTGAGGAATCAACTCTTGCTGAGGATTACAGAAGAGTTGAAATATCAGATGCCTTGAGGTTCTGATAAAGGTTTATTGATAGTGATGTGACCCTAGCTGGGGAAATTCTAAGTGAGAGTTTAAAGATTGAGTTTTAAAACCTATGGAGGTTTTAACTCTACTGATGATTGATGAGATGATCAGGGTTTATCCTGTGCTTTTGGGAAACTTGGTGGTTTCTTTGAGATCCAAGAGGAGAGGAGACTATCCAAGTCTACTGGTATGGTGTTTTAAGGGATGAGAATCAACCCTAAATTGGTCTGAGGTTTTGACTCTTTGGAAAGACTGCTCTAACAAAGGATGACTAGGTTCTGTCCTATACCTGTAAGAGGTCTTTGGGTCCTTGTACTAAGCCCAAGAGGAGGCATGTGAACTTCTAAGAAGCCTGAGGGTCCTTGTACAAAGCCCAAGAGGAGGCTGGGGATGCTTTTAGGAAGCCTGTGGGTCCAAACTTAAGAAAAGTTCAAGAAAAGTTTCACCGGGAATAATCTTTTCTTTAGTGAACAGTTCTAGGGTTTGAAGAAATTCAAGAGAGGTTTCACCGGGAATTAATCCTCTATGGGGGAAATGAATTTCTTTGACAAATTTCTAATAGTGACAGTCTTGAGAAAAGTTTCACCGGGAATAATGCCTTTCTCTGTTCCATATTGTATAAGCCCAAGAGGAGGCAAGACTGCATCTGGAAATTCCTACGGGGAACTAGTTTTGACTGTGTTGAAAGAGTGACCACTGGCTTTATCTAATCCTAGACCTAATTGGCGGGGAAAACTCTAAGCAGATAATATACAGGCATATATATATACAGATGAAATATATACTGTATGTAAAAGAGGGTAGGAGGTCTTACAGGTGAGCAAGCTTCCAACATTACCAACATATATATATATATATATATATATATATACAAGTATGTAAAAGAAAGTTGTTTTAAAACTTACAAGTGAGCAAGCTTCCATTGTAACAGCTGTATGGTTAGTTGTTCAAGAAATTAAAGAAAGTTTTGATGACAACTATGGATTTGAATCTAAATCAAAAGGGAAAGTTATTTTTAAAAGAAGATTGGGGCTTATACTCAAGGAGAGCCCAGATGAAAAACAGTAATCGTACCGTTGATCAGAAAATTGTATCGGGACATATACAACGACCGAGGCCCAAACTGTCGTATTTACAAAGAGGTTGGGTCTTATACTCTATTAGAGGTCCAAAGGTTTATTTTTGTACAAGAAATGGGGCTTACAACTCAAGGAGAGGCCCAAAGAAAGACATTGATCGCACTGTCGTTTTAAGATTCGCAGAGGGACTTATACAATGAATGAGGCCCAAAAAAGGTTTTTTGTACAAAGGGATATGTCTTACACTCTATCCAGAGGCCCAAAGTGTTTGAAAAAGAAAAGAAATGTGACTTACAACACAAGGGTAGGCCCAGATGATTTTGTTTGAAAACGGCGATCGCACCGAGGTTTTGAAAACACAATGGGACTTATACAATAACTGAGGCCCAAAAAAGGTTTATTTACAAAGGGATGGGTCTTACACTCTATCAAGAGGCCCAAAGTGTTTCAAATGAAGTTTGAAAAATTAAAATTGAAGGAAACCCTAATTTTAATTAATATAATATTATTTTCAAAGGAAATTAAATATAAAATACAAAATATATTTAAAAACAAGTTGTATACTTTGAAAAATATTTTGAAAAATCATGTTTAATCACATGAAAGCTTGAGATTCATTTGAAATTGAAAAATCAAGAGAAAGAAGTATTTTTAAATGCTAAAAAACAAATAAAAACATAATTCTTTCCAAAAATACCAAGTATGCGAAATAAATAATATTTTTTGTGAAATTTTTGTAGAATAAAATATTTTAATATTTTTGTGAATTTTCAAAAAAAGAACCAATAAAAAATAATTAAAATTGAGAGAGAAATTAATTTTGGAATTAATTAATAAAAACCATGAAAAATGTGAAAAATAGCAAAATAGGGGAAAATGGCAAAATGGTCTGGGTGGGTCTTGAACCCACAACCTCCCAACCAAACACACATGCGCGCTACCACTGGGGTGGTGATACATCCGTGTATCAAAACCACCCCATCAACATATATGGGGGGCTTAGATTTCAGGCCTGGCCAAGGCGCCATGGCCTGGCCCTTGCCCAAGGCATAGCTTGATTTTTGCCTCTTGCATGAAGGCTCTAACTTCCTCATTTCTCCATGGATTTTGACAAAATTTAGATGGATCCTGCCTAGAATTTCATGAGGAATCCAATGGTGCTTTTAGATTTTTCTAAAGATGTCCCTATTTTAAAACCCGATAGTGGTTTCAAAATAGGCCTAGATTTGCATGTTCTATGCTATCTCATTATACAGGCAACAATAGCATGGTAAATTGGTTCAAACACAACATATATGATATGTATGAGATGTCCATGATCAATGAACATCAAAGCAATGCATGATTTAGAGAGTTCAAGTTGTAATGCACTTACCTCTTGAAGCTCCTTGTGCTAACTATCAAGATCCTTGTGCCAGAAGTAATCCAATGCTTTAGACGCTCTTGATTGATCCCTTAGAAGCTTTTAGAATGATCAAAACCAGCTGGAATCCTTAGGGACAAGAATTGGCTCTTTCTTGCAAAAGTGGCAAAAGTGATCAAAATGGTAACTCTCTCAAATGGTGTTCCAGATGAGGGAAACCAATTGGGACAGTTTGAGGATGGTATTTGGAGTGTGTTTGAGGATTTGTTTGGTTTTGAAAGTGACTTAATCAAGACATGACTTGAAAAATGCAAAAAAAGTCAAAATTTGAGGTTTTGGAGGTTGACTTTCTGATTTTGGTGTTTCAGATCAGGGATGAGTGTTTGAACAGCTTATATATGATACATTGGATGTGTTTGGATCATGAGCTATGGTGGAATTGCTCTCTAACTCAAAAACTCAGTGGTGACTTGCAAAAGAAGGCATTTTTTGAAAAAGGAGAGAGATTTTGAGGAAAGCAAGTGTTGTAGTGCTTTGGTGTACTCAAACTGACCACAAATGAGTTCTATTTATAGTAGAGCAAGTTTGTTTTGCAAGGAATAGTGAATGACAGCTTGGACAGTCCTTTGGCCAATGTTGATCAAAAGGCATCTTTAGTCTCCTCTAGCCATTGACTTGAGGTTAGGGCATAAGCCTATGGTCCTTTGGTTCAGGGCTGAATCTTGACTCAATTCAGTTAGCAATATCTTGATGCTTGCCACCTTGTGAATCCACTGAATACATTGAAACAAAATTGGAGTCTTTGAACTTTTTAGCCTTTTTAGGGCATTTTTGGCTACATGTAGTTCCTTGGACTTGGGAGGCTTGTGGATCAGATCATTGCTCTTTGATTATCCCTTGAGGTGTCTAAATGGATGACAAGACTTGTAATTATCTGATTTGGCCAAATTGAGAAAATGACCTATAATCTGCCTTGAACAAAATCAGTCTTTGATGCCATATTCCAAGGGTTGGAACTCCCTACTCAAATTGAATTTGGAGATAATCTGGTACTTGTTGGAAAGCCCTCATGGCATACTTCAGCTTTGATGTTCAAAGTTGATCTTGGTTCCGCTTGGATCAAAGTGAAAAATGCCTCTACATTTTGGAAAAAGTAAGACAAATTCTGACTTATTGAAAATTTCACTAAGTGTTGGAAAAAGTGGCCATTTTCACTTTTTGTGATTATGATCAATCCATAACTCAAAATCCATGAAGATTTGGAGTCTCTTGTAGTTGACATATTTGAAGTATGTCAGATGGACTTTCATTTGAGCTTTGAATTGGAGAAAAAGGCATTGTGGTTTAGGAGTTATGACCTTGCAAAGTTAGGTAAAAACCACTTTTATTCCATAACTTAGAAAAATTTAAGTTTTCTAAGGTTGCCCCTTTTGCAAGAAACCTCACTTTTCTTGTTTTTTCTTGATGAATTATGATCAATACCATACATTAACATTGTTTTTGACTTAGGGGAACCATATTTGTGAAAAATTCCAAAAAGTCAAACTTGATTTTGGGAACAGTTGACTTTTTGTCAGATGAAATCCAAACTGTGTGATCCTTTGTGCAATCAAGTTTTTGACCCAATTCAAACCTAATGGATGGATTCCATAGGTGTTTTAGGGTGTCTTGAATCATGTCCCAAGGTTTGGGAGCATGTCTTGGTTAAAAGTCAAAGGCACAGTTGACTTTTTCTTCAAAACCCTAATTGTGGTCCAGATGAAATTGAAACTTGTGAATCAAGCTTCTTGGATCAATCCATGGTTGCAAATGGATCAATGTTGTGTATTTGAGGCCCTCAAATCATGTCTTGAGGTCTTGGCTCATGTTTTGCTCCAAAAGTCAACTTAGGGGTGAATTAGGTCAAGAAACCCTAATTCCTAATTTTTTATGAATGTATCCCATGAGGCTAAATTGACTTGATGATTGGGTCCATGAGGTCCCTTGGAGTATCTTGGGTTGTGCTTTGAAGTATTGTCTCATGCCCGTAGCGAGTGATTTTTGGATGTGGTTGCGAAGCACGATCGATCTAGTACTATAGTTCGATTCATTTTTATCCTATTGAAGCTGATGAAGGAAGGGAAATAGATGTCTCCAATTAACCCTACTTGCATACTGAGGTTAAACAGTCAAAACTGTTGGTTTACAGATTCTATCCAAAGTGTGGGTTTCTCTTAGGTTATTTCTTCGGAGTAGTGCCTGGGCATGATGTTAAGATTGATGTTTTTATGAAATGATGGGATTTGGGTTTTTTGTTTAGTGTGCTCGCTAAGATTTTTCTTGAAACCTTATGCCTACGTATTCCTGTTTACCGAAACAGGGAAATCAGAGCGATCGTAGTTCCTCCTATTCTATGGGAGGAAATGGTGTTTTGGTGTCTTGTTTGAAGCCCAAGACGTGAAGCGAAAGGTGGTTTGTATCTTGTTCAAAGCCCAGGATGTGAAGCTGAAGGGTCTATTTGTATCTTGTTCAAAGCCCAAGATGTGAAGCTAAAAGGGTGTTGACTTTAGAGAGAATTTGTCATCTCTAAAGGGGTCTGTTTGTCACAACTGTTTATAAAGGATGATTACTTTAACCGGGACGTGTGAATCCGACAATGCCATAATTTCCTTCATAAGGGATTTCCAACCTAAAGGAGAAGACTTTAACTCAGTGTAGAGCAATGCCATATTTCCTTAGGAATTTCTCATGCTAAAAGAGGGACAGTGGCATGGATGTAGATGATCCAGAGGCTTGCCGCTTACAACAATTTAGATGAAGGGAAAGGAGTTGTTGATGTTTGTATACTGTGAACGAGGCACAACTTTGATGCTAAAAGGTTGATTGGCTCAACCGAGGTTTCCTTTTACAATGCCTAAGAGGAGGCTATTGGCCCAACAAGGGGGTGTTTTTATGTGTCTCGTACGAAGCCCGAGAGAGAGGATAAAAGGCTTGACTCAACGAGGGAGTCTTTTGTGTCTCGTACAAAGCCCGAGAGAGAGGCTAAAAAGGCTTGACTCAACGAGGGAGTCTTTTGTATCTCGTACGAAGCCCGAGATGGAGGCGAAAAGTATTTAGCTCAATAAGAACCCTTTTGTATCTCGTACAAAGCCCGAGGTGGAGGCTGAAAGGAGTTTGACTCAACAAGAGAGTCTTTTTGTATCTCGTACAAAGCCCGAGATGGAGGCTAAAAGGTGTTTGCTCCGCTGGGGATAATCATTGTACAAATCCAAAGGGGAGGCAATTGTAATTGTTTCAGTTGAGTGACAGATCCAATGTGCTAATTTAAAGAGAAAATCAGTTCTTATATGAGTAATGTTGTACTCATGGATTTGATCTGAGGATCGGGATTATTTCCTGTTCTTTAAGGAAATGGGAAACCCAAAGGATATAGAGAATGTCCGAGTCTACGGGTTTTCTTCATATTTTTTGGAAGGGAGCTTGAGAATGTCTTTGAGACTCAAGGAGATTAGACTGTCCAAGTCTAGAGTTTTATCTTTTGTACTATGTTTTGAGAAACAGTAGTATGGCCTAGACTCTTTGAAAGACTGTTCTATGAAGATGATTAATTTCTGTTCCTATACCTCTAGGAGGTCGTCAGAATAATTTGTACGAAGCCCAAGAGGAGTCTATCATTCCCGGAGGAAGAAATCATTATACGAAGCCTAAGAGGAGGCTGTGAATACTTCTAAGAAGCCGACGGGTCCTTGTACAATGCCCAAGAGGAGGCGGGTGCTTTTAGGAAGCTTGTGGGTCCTTGTACAATGCCCAAGAGGAGACTGATGCTTTTAAGAAGCCTGTGGGTCCCCAAACCCCGAGAAATTCAAGACAGGCTATTCACAAGGAATAGATCAAGCCAGGAAAGTTCGAGAATTTGGAAGAAACTCAAGAGATGCTATTCACGAAGAATACATTCATCTCCGGGGAGGTAGAGTCTCTTGACAATTCCTAAGGAGGACAGCCGAAGAGAAGACTGTATCTGGTGCTCCTATTGGGGATCTAGCTTGTCTATTTCTACGAGTAATCAAAACGGCTTTACTTAGTTCTAGACGTAGTTGCCGGGGAAAATCTAAATATCTATACTATTATTACATAGTTGATATGAGTTTATGAAAGAAGACTTACAACGAAAAAACCCCACAATACAGTTATATGTATATGAAAGCGGTAAATGAAAGCATATAAACACTTACTCGGTTGTAGAGCTTCCATGCTGTTTGGTTAGTTGTTCAACAAAGAAAGATTGAAAACAACAATATATTCAAAATCAAAGGAGAAAGTGCTTTGAAAAAGAAAGATTTGGGGCTTACAGCTCAAGGAGAGGCCCAGGGTTTCATCAGTGATTGCACTGTTTAAATTTGTACAGAGGGACTTACACAAGTGACTGTGGCCCAAAAAAAAGGTTTTCTGTACAAGGGGATGGGTCTTACACTCTCTCAAGAGGCCCAAAAAGTTTTAAAGAAAAAGAGTGGGGCTTATAACACGAGGGTAGGCCCAGATGACTTTTCGTTTGAAACGGCGATCACGCCGAGGTTTTCTTTTAACGCAGAGGGACTTATACAATATTTGAGGCCCAAAATTGTTTTGGTTAAAAGGGGATTGGGTCTTACACTCTAATAGAGGCCCAAAAAAGTTTTGAATGGGTCTTATAGCTCAAGGAGAGGCCCAGATGTTTTAAACGGACGACGATCGCGCCGTTTACTTGTACAGAGGGACTTATACAATGAGTGAGGCCCACAAAGTTTATGTACAAGGGGGTTTTGGGTCTTACACTCTCTCAAGAGGCCCAAAAAGTTTGAAAATGATTTATGAGGGTTGAATTAATCAAAAACCCTAATTTGTTTTCAAAATGTATTTTAATTGAATAAAAAATTCAATTAAAATGATCAAAATTGTTTAACATGTGGAAAACAAATTGTGATCTTGGATTAATGCTTCATAAATCAAGTTTTGCCCTACAAAATGATTAGAAATCATTAAAATTTGCAAAATCAAGATGGAAAAAATATTCAAAATGTCAAAAACAATTAAAATATTAATTCTTTGCAAAAATATCAATTATGTGAAATAAATAATACTTTTGGGATTTTTTGGGAAAATAAAATATTTTAACATTTTTGTGAATTATTAAAAAAAGACTCAACTCAAAATCATTAAAACTCAGAGAGAAATTAATTTTTGAATCAATTAAATAAAATCACAAAATTCAAATATTTGAATTTTCAAAAAATGCGCCAAGAACACCCAAGAACACGCGCGTGTTCTGGGTTTTGCCCAGATTTGCGTTTTCTCTCCAATCTCACTGAATACTTGGTTATATCATGCAATCCACATATCAATCTGCTCGTCTCAACCTCACGATCATGTCTATGGTACTTAATTTCATTTATTTTTAACATGGAATAAGAAATCAAGACAAAACCTCAAGAACCCTAATTTCTGCATGAAGGCTGAGAATTTTGATACACGATTCAAACAAAGCAGTTAATTGAGGGGAAATATTCCATGCATGATTATGAACATTTGGCAAAAGTATTGTGCGAGGAAATATGCATAGATTGAGAGATGACCAAGTTTAGGCTTTCTTCTAGGTCGTGACAGCAAGTTCAAAGTGATTTCTGAGTTGGAGGTGTTACAGATGAGTTGTGATGATCTGAACAGCTTCCTTACACCCTATGGAGTGTGTTTGAATGCTTGGACTTGATTGAAAATGGCTGGATCACTTCATGGCATCTCAACTGCAACCTGGTTAAAACCTTGAGCAACTGGCTGGTGATTCTGAGAAATCAGTGTTCCAGATGTTGTTTAAGTGTTTGGATCACTTCTATATGATGTATGTGAGGTGTGTGTGTGATTGGTTTGGTTGGAAAAGCTCTCAAACTCAAAATTCGATGGTGACTTGCCTTAGAAGGCAAAATTGGAGTGAAGGAAGAGATTTTGAGGAAATCATCTGTTTGATGGCTTTGGTGTACTCAAACTGATCACAATTGAGCTCTATTTATATTAGAGCAAGTTTGTTTTGCAAGGAATAGTGAATGGCAACTGCTGAGTAGGTTTGGCCAATGTTGGCAAATGAAAATCCAAGTCTCCTCTAGCCATTGACTAGAGGTTAGGGCACAGGCTGCTGGTTCCCTTGGTCTTGGATAAGTCTTGACTGAATTCAGTTGCTAATAGCTCAGTCCATGCCACCTTGGTGCTTCCATTGAATGCTCCAATCCAAAATTGGAGTCTTGTCCCTATTTTAGGCAATTCTAGGTTTGACATGTTATTTCTTGTTCCAAGGACTTTGGAGGCTTGGCTCAGTGATTGTCCCCTTTAGATTTGATCCTCAGATGTGTCCAAGATGATGATAAGGCTTGGAATTGGCTGATTTTGGCAAATCGACCAAAAGTGCAAAAATCTGCCTTGCCTTGGCAGTTTTCAGCAAGGCATTTTGCCACTACCATATCTCTTAGCTCAAATTGAATTTGGTGATGTTCTTGGCCATTTTGGAAAGCCCTTATATGATACAAAAATTGTTTGATCATATTTGGTTTTGATACTTTTTGGATCCAAGTGAAAAATTTCCCTACATTTGGAAAAAAGTAAAGGCAGATTCCGACTTAGTGAAATTTTCACTAAGTGTTGGAACAAAGTGACTTTTCTTGATTTTGATCACTCCATAACTCAAAATCCATGAGGAATTTGGACATAGATCAGTATGAAGCTTTTGTAGAGGGCAATGAGATCTACAAATCAAGCTTTGGATGGGGAAAAATGGCTTTGTGGTTTAGGAGTTATGATCCTCCAAAGTTGGTACCCTTGCCACTTTATTTCATAACTTAGAAAATTTTCTAAGTTTTTATGGTTACCCCTTTTACAAGTTATCCCACTTTCTTTGATTTTTCTTGATGAATGATGATTCAAATCATACATTAACATCATTTTAGGGTTAAAATCCATTTTTGTGAAAAATCTCAAAAAGTCAAAGTTGACTTTTGTGTACAGTTGACTTTTGTCAGATGAATTTCAAACTGTGCAATTCTTTAGGAAATCATGTCCTTGACCTAAATCAAACTTGATGGACATATTCCATGGGTGTTATAGGGTATATTGAATCATGTTTTAGGGTTTGGGAGCATGTCCTGGTCCAAAGTCAAAGCTACAATTGACTTTTCTCGCGAAACCCTAATTGTGGCTCAGATGAAATTGAGACTTGGTGCTCAAGCTTCTTGGATTAATCCATTGTTGCAAATGGATCAATGTGGTTTATTAGAGACCCTCAAATCCTCTCTTGAGGTATTGGTTCATGTTTTATCCCAAAAGTCAACTTAGGGGTGAATTAGGTCAAGAAACCCTAATTCCTGATTTTTGATAAATGCATCCCCTGAGGCCAAATTGACTTGATGATTGGGTCCATGAGGTTCCATGGAGCATATTAGGTTATGTTTTGGATCTTTGGCTCATTCCCAGAGGAAAATTTCCATCTGGAGGCCCTGGTCGACCAAAACCCTAATTTGGTGACACTGGCGATCTTGAGGCTTGATCCACCTAGAAGGGAGCATCCTTGTGCTTAATCCTTGAAGTGGGAGTCCTTTTGATCCCTTATGGATGTTTGAGAGGTTAGACAAGTTGAAGATCATGTCATTCCTTGATTGATCCTTTGTCTAAAGCTCTGAGAGGGCTTGAAACCCTAATTTTGATTGTAGTGAATGTTCAACAATTCCTTGAGGAGCTTGAGGAAGCATGATGGTTCATCCATATTGTGATGATGATTTGCACAATGATGGGAATCTAAGTGGTCAAAATTTGGGGTATGACAGATGCCCCTATTTAATCTTCTTGGACCCGAAGGTGTGAATGACGAAGGTATTCGGGCATTTAGGGTGCAAGAGGATTAAATATCGGAATATCCAAAATTTTGATGGTGGTTAAGAATGGCAGCTTGTGTATCCTTGTTCTTTTGCTAAGCAATGATGCTTAGAAAAGGTAAAAACTTCCCCTTCGATCCTGGTTTCCTTCCAAGGAACTGGTCTCAGTTGCTGAAGTAAACTTCCCCTCGATCCTGGTTTCCTACCAAGGAACTGGTCTCAGTTTCTGATTTAAACTTCCCCTCGATCCTGGTTTCCTACCAAGGAACTGGTCTTAGTTTCTGATGTAAACTTCCCCTCGATCCTGGTTTCCTACCAAGGAACTGGTCTTAGTTTCTGAAATAAACTTCCCCTCGATCCTGGTTTCCTACCAAGGAACTGGTCTTAGTTTCTGATGTAAACTTCCCCTTGATTCTGGTTTCCTCCAGGAACTGGTCTTAGTTTCTGAAATAAACTTCCCCTCGATCCTGGTTTCCTACCAAGGAACTGGTCTCAGTTTCTTTTGTCAATAAACTTTATTGACATGAGACGCTATTCGTAGCGGTTTTCCTCAAACTTCTCGCCGAATTTTCCTGGGGAGATGCCATTTGACGGAAAAAGTTTTGACGTCAGACTTGCTGGGGAACCCAGTCGTCTGAGTTGTAGAGGTTGCACAAACTTCTCTATTGGAGACGCCATTTGTTGATTCTAACGGGGAAAACGAGTCTCTTGAGAGACCGCTTTTGTAATACCCCATTTCTACCCAGCGGATAATTATAAAATCAGAGTTTAAAAATTTCAACATACAAATGAGATGCTACACTTTCAACTTAAAACCACTTCATATTATCGCATGTTAATCAGATACATAACACTTTAACTCGGATGAACCGATAACAACAAAGTTAGCCTTTAAAATAAAACAACTTTGATTAACTAAATAGTGGAATCACAATTTTTATCTTAATTGTCATAACATCTTTTGTTCAACTAAAAACAACTTCAACACAACAAGTAGTCAATGATATCAACTTAAAATTCAACAACTGAAATATAACAACTATAAAATAACGATCGTTCATCCCCCCCGAGTGTTACGTATCAGAGCAAGACCCTCTTGACTTGCAATAAAACAGCATAAGGACTCCAAAAAGCTATTCCGAACTGCCACTGCTATCCTTGAGTACCTGCCCATTTCCCATGGTAAGGGAAATATCAGCAGAAGGGGTGAGATATCTAACAATATAATCGGATGTATGATAAATAATATATTAGCATCAGATCATATAAAATCACAACTTCATCGTTTTATAACAACATTTATTACAACCCAAACATCAACATAGTATACAACAAATTTTATCATCCCAACAAAATCATCAACTCGTTATAGCATCTATTTCATCAACACCACAGCTCAAGAAGCAACATGAAATGCGACTCATTACGATGCACATGCATGTGGTACCATTGGAGCGGAACTCCCAACTTAAAAACAAAGCAAAACTCCCAACTTAATAATTGCCAATTAATAGAGGCATCAACAAGGCATAAGCCTTCAACTTAATATTTGCCAATCCAGGCCAACTTACCGAGCATGAGCTCCCAACTTGTTATGCTATGCATGCGACAACAACATGAAACACAACAACAACTACTATTACAACAACGATTCAACATTGGCTATAAGCCTACAACGTGATGTTTGCCAATAATTAGAGGCAACATACCAACAGCAACAACGATTATTAACCACAACATAACAACAACAATAATTCTACAACAACTCGACGTACAAATCAACACTGGCCATAAGCCTGCAACTCGTCTGCCAAGAATTAGAGGCAATACAACAAAATTCAACATCACTCGCAATTTTACATATTACAGCAAAGTATACAATACACCGCATCAACCAAAATATACTACAAATGTTCCGCGTAGTTAATCGGACAATTCAACTATATTCGGCTAAACAATTTCCTGCTAAGGTTCACTAAAGTTCCTACCCTGTACTAATGCGTCTTATCAGTTCACTGTTAAATTATTACCAATACTGCTACCAAATTCTAGCTCTGCTACTGAACTCTGTTATATACAACTATTCTACCAATTAACAAAACTACTACTTTTCTGCTACTGAAGTTTCTACACTATTAACATATATATAGTTAGTGTTTCTGCTATTTTATTAATAACTTCTGCTACAGGCACACCAACTCTACTAATTAATAACCCTGCTACTAAATTTCTATACATTTAGTATATTAGCTACTATGTCTCTGCAACTAAGACCATCACTGCTAAATATATATATATATATATATATATATATATATATATATATATATATATATATATATATATATATATATATATATATAAACTCTGTAATTAACAATTCATCTCCTGCTACAAGTATACCAACTCTGCTGAATTAATTGGACTGATAACTCTTCCAATATATATATATATATACTAACTATAATTTATTGGGTTAATAGTCATTTTGCCCCCTGCCATATAGGCGATTTTCGAAAAACCCCCCTGTAAAAAAAAAACTTGCAAAAAAAACCCTAACATTTGAAGATTCTCTCAATTTTGACCTTCATCACATCCAGTCACCAAAAAAGCTGATGTGGCAGGGGTCAAAATAAAAACGCTGCAAAAATGGCAGGGGTCAAAATAAAAACACTGCCAAAATGGTAGGGGTCAAAATAAAAACGCTGCCAAAATGGCAGGGGTCAAAATGGCAAGTTTTTGGTGACTGGATGTGATGAAGGTCAAAATTGAGAGAATCTTCAAATGTCAGGGTTTTTTTTGCAAGTTTTTTTTTACAGGGGGTTTTTCGAAAATCGCCTATATGGCAGGGGGCAAAATGGCTATTATCCCTAATTTATTTGAGCCAATTAAATTATGCTGCTACTGATACAACTCTTTAAAACCTTAAATCTGCTATTTTATGGATTCTGTAATATACTGCTACTAAAATATCTCGGTGCAATTTAATTTCTAGAACACTATTGTGCTACTCCGCACACTCCAAATTGCTCTACTGACACCTCTAAATACGTCAGAATTACACAAAACAATTAAAAATATGACTCTTAATAACTCAAAACAACTCTAACAACTCTATTGACAACTCTAACAACTCTATTAACAACTCTATAGGCAACTCTAACAACTCTATTGGAATTAAAATTAACTTAAGCTAATCAATTAACTCAAATATTTAACTCCTAAATATTATACTATTATTATTACTTATAGTACTGTATTATTATTATTAAATCATTATTATTATTATTATTATTAAACATTTATATATATGTATTAGTAACTAACTACATATATCCTAATGAACTAATGTATATATATATTACGCTACTGTAGATAAAATGGTAAAGTGATATTTTACTTACTCTATCAATTATATACTACTACTATTATATTTAGAATGAGTAACTCAAATTAGTATGCTAGTACTTCTATCACATTGTATATATAAATATTTATAATACAGTAACGAATTGACATATAATTGATATCTACCAATTTATTATATAGTATATCTATTAATCCAATAAGTGCCTACCACCACTATAGTGTGTCGTTCGGCACACTCACCTTTATCTATTGTGCCGTTCAGCACCCCCTCCTATTTACTCTGTGTCGTTCGTCACGCATCCTGTGCCCCTCGGCACATTGTGATTTTTACGTGGTTCCTTCTGTTTCCAACGCAGAGTCCAAAATAATTTTTTCTCCGATTACCAGTAACAATATGTCGCAGCAACAACAATTTTTCACAGAATAATAATTTCACAGAGAACAATTTTTTTACACAATTACCCGTATGAAAACAAACAAGGATTCTACATATTCTTCAACATTAATCACACACAGAAGCAATTTCATACACCCCAATCCCCCACATATTATTCATCAAATACCCAATTATAGAGTCAGAATCCCACCCTTACCTTGGATTGGAGACCGCTCTATAATTCCGATTGCATCGCAGCTTTTCCATGGCTTCAAACCTTTTGCTCTTTTGGTCTGCAACGGTCCATGATCAGTTTCTCCCAGACCTCTTCTTCCACTTTTCTGCGATTTCAACGAACTCTTCTTTTCTCCACAACCCTCATTCTTTCTCTTCTCCGTAACTTCCACGTTCTTCTCCTATTTTTCCTCTTTTTCTGCAACTTCCACTTTACTGCTTCCTCAACCCTTATTTTCTCTACTAATCAAATCCTAATTTTCTTTTATTCCACTTAATCAATATAATAACACTATTATTTTATTATTCTTATTGGGCCTACTATCAACACCCCCAATAATTCTACTTCTAACCATTAAAAGCCTATAATAAATAATAATAGTATTATTCTAATACTATTTCTACCACTTAATCAACTCATGAATCAACTAGCAACAACACAACTTAAATCAACATTTCACAACATCAACAATTAATTCGAAAATATTTAAAAAATGTTTAATTAAATAATTAATTAAATATCGGGCGTTACAACTCTCCCCCACTTAGAATATTTTCGTCCTCGAAAATCTACTCGATACCACCACTCTTAACGCGAATTTCGCATCCAACTCTCTGATCCCCAAGTCGCATTTGGCAACACTTCGATCCCTACTTTTCCGACATAATAACAACCCAACATGATTTCAATCCAATACACACATGCTAATCATTCAACATCTTCGCGACATAATCTTCAATAACTTATCAACCACTCGATAGTATCTTGACATACCAACATCTAAGTAGCCACATCCATACACACTTATACCTGGGTATACATAGTCACATTACCATCTTATCAACATCCTCAACACCACAACACATCCACAATCTCATTCTCATATATGCGTATGTCACTCATCAACAAAATGTCAACAACTCATTCATATCGTCGTATCACTCTTATAGTGACATCAACCTAGCCAACATAATCAACTTCGTCATACCATGCAGTATTACTCACCCTTATATCAACAATCCACCCAGTCAAACACGTAGATCAAGACTTATCATTCCCTTAGGCTTATGATATTTAGTCCTTCACTTCTAACGAGTCGTACACGCATAACAAATGCGCCACATCACGCTTCAGCTGCGCAACTCTGATCATCCATCTTAAGTCACCGTCCTTATTAAAATTTTCGTCAACTATATGGTTTACAAGTTTCAATCTAGTTTCGGACTTTCTTTAACATCCACCATAAAATCGTTGTTCACTTGATATCCTCAATCTTTCACTTTGCGACATTAGCTCGCATATAAACCCGCTACTCAGAATTGTTCAAAGCGTCTCAACTCTTTTCTAGCCATTCCTTTATTAATTCACACAAACCGGTGAGCGACTATCCTCACGATATTAACAGCAATCACTTTACACACCATTAAGATAGTAAGACAAATCTATACCATCCAACATGATCTCGTCTACTATCAACAAGAGATTAAGGGTGATCAGTTCCTCAATTTGTCAATAGATAGCCGACAACCATAATGGAGTATAAACCATCGTTGCAAAACTATAATAGTGGTCCTTTATAACTTGTACTCAAGTCGCATAAAACACCATAATTCAATAACTTCCGATGAGGTTTACAAACACTCCCACAATTTCCTTCTCATTCGATCTTGTCGATAAGACACCAACGCTCAACATATTACGCAGTCCACAATACACTCACTTAGCCTCACACGAAGGTTAAGTATTCCCCAACTCAAGAATTACTACTATGCCAGTACATTACACGTCGTCTCGGTCCAATTGAAATCTCACAATGCCGTTCCACACCGTTTTGGTCATAGAACCTCTCCACTTCTTCTTTTACACATGCCACTACCTTGGCATCATAAACACGACTCTAATTCCTCTTAAAAGCATCTTCATTTAAAAGGACATCTTCATTCTAATCATTGTTAAGCATCATAAGCCGCACCTCTATGCGCTTCTCCAATACTTTCACATCCTTTTTAATGCCGAACATCTCATTTCTCAGCTTATTCGCCAACAACGTATTACGCTTGACCTCGTCTCGAACAACTGCGACAATAACCATTTATGCCCAAAAGCCTTTAGTTCCGTAACCGACTTCAGAGTCCCTCCATATAGGAAAGCGTCTACCGTATTTGAAAACACTTTCATAGGATAGAATATATTTTTATCTCCTTATAGGTTCAAACAGAACATCAATCCGATAATCAGAACACAAGATATGAATTTCCAAAGTTATCCGAAAATGTGAACACCGACGTCATGCAGCGACATACTATTACACACCTTACGATAACATCAGAACAAAATTTCTTTGCACCAGTACCAACACTTACCATCCTTGAAATCGTACTCATCTCCTCGCATTTCTGATTCTGACTCGCGATTCAAACATTCCAACAACTTTTACAACTTTTTCAATCACTCGCAAGGATCCCACGACACGGTCTACAACAATCTGTTACTCCATCACCGTTCAAACATCGACATCTTACGTAAGGGCTACTCAAACCGACAACTTCACAGTCCACCAGAAACGCTGAAACATCACAACTTTCTAAATTCCATCTTCTAAAAATTATCCTTGTTACTTAACAATCACCTTCAGAAACATCAGGTATTTACACTCTACTCATATATCAACAACCGTTACATTGCTCCTCATCCTTCAAGAAGTGAGCATCAGCAATGTCCGATCATCTTCCTTCAAGACGCTTCAACTTGGTTAACAAACAACGTCTTGAATCTATGTCACCTTCGGATTCGGGAATCAACAAACTTCTACAATACTTGCATTGTCGCCAACAGCAGCATACCGATCAACACCTTTCAATGGAAACATATCCGAGAAGCAAAGCTTCTCCCCCACTCATCTTCAAGCCAACTCCTGCATTCAATCGATTAGGAGGACAAACAAGTACCGACAGTGTTCCACACACTTGTCGCGTACTAAGGGATAAACAACATTAGACAATTTGGCCGGACAGACCGACCTGCTCTGATACCACTAATGTAACACCCCATTTCTACCCGACGGATAATTATAAAATCAGAGTTTCAAAATTTCAACATACAAATGAGATGCTACACTTTCAATTTAAAACGACTTCATATTATCACATGTTAATCAGATACATAACACTTTAACTCGGATGAACCGATAACAACAAAGTTAGCCTTTAAAATAAAACAACTTTTATTAACTAAATAGTGGAATCACAATTTTCAACTTAATTGTCATAACATCTTTTGTTCAACTAAAAACAACTTCAACACAACAAGTAGTCAATGATATTAACTTAAAATTCAACAACTGAAATATAACAACTATAAAACAACGATCGTTCATCCCCCCCGAGTGTTACGTATCAGAGCAAGACCCTCTTGACTTGCAATAAAACAACATAAGGACTCCAAAAAGCTATTCCAAACTGTCACTGCTATCCTTGAGTACCTGCCCATTTCCCATGGTAGGGGAAATATCAGCAGAAGGGGTGAGATATCTAACAATATAATCGGATGTATGATAAATAATATATTAGCATCAGATCATATAAAATCACCACTTCATCGCTTTATAACAACACAAACATCAACATAGTATACAACAAATTTTATCATCCCAACAAAATCATCAACTCGTTATAGCATCTATTTCATCAACACCACAACTCAAGAAGCAACATGAAATGCGACTCATTACGATGCACATGCATGTGGTACCATTGGAACGGAACTCCTAACTTAAAAACGAAGCAAAACTCCCAACTTAATAATTGCCAATTAATAGAGGCATCAACAAGGCATAAGCCTTCAACTTAATATTTGCCAATCCATGCCAACTTACCGAGCATAAGCTCCCAACTTGTTATGCTATGCACGCGCAACAACATGAAACACAACAACAACTACTATTACAACAACGATTCAACATTGGCAATAAGCCTACAACGTGATGTTTGCCAATAATTAGAGGCAACATACCAACAACAACAACGATTATTAACCACAACATAACAACAACCATAATTCAACAGCAACTCGACGTACAAATCAACACTGGCCATAAGCCTGTAACTCGTATGCCAAGAATTAGAGGCAATACAACAAAATTCAACATCACGTGCAATTTTACATATTACAGCAAAGTATACAATACACCGCATCAACCAAAATATACTACAAATGTTCCGCGTAATTAATCGGACAATTCAACTATATTCGGCTAAACAATTTCCTGCTAAGGTTCACTAAAGTTCCTACCCTGTACTAATGCGTCTTATCAGTTCACTATTAAATTATTACCAATACTGCTACCAAATTCTAGCTCTGCTACTGAACTCTGTTATATACAACTACTCTGCCAATTAACAAAACTACTACTTTTCTGCTACTGAAGTTTTTACACTATTAACATATATATAGTTAGTGTTTCTGCTATTTTATTAATAACTTCTGCTACAGGCACACCAACTCTACTAATTAATAACCCTGCTACTAAATTTCTATACATTTAGTATATTAGCTACTATGTCTCTGCAACTAAGACCATCACTGCTAAATATATATATATATATATATATATATATTAACTCTGTAATTAACAATTCATCTCCTGCTACAAGTATACCAACTCTGCTGAATTAATTGGACTGATAACTCTTCCAATATATATATATATACTAACTATAATTTATTTGAGCCAATTAAATTATGCTGCTACTGATATAACTCTTTAAAACCTTAAATCTGCTATTTTATGGATTCTGTAATATACTGCTACTAAAATATCTCGGTGCAATTTAATTTCTAGAACACTATTGTGCTACTCGGCACACTCCAAATTGCTCTACTGACACCTCTAAATACGTCAGAATTACACAAAACAATTAAAAATATGACTCTTAATAACTCAAAACAACTCTAACAACTCTATTGACAACTCTAACAACTCTATTAACAACTCTATAGGCAACTCTAACAACTCTATTGGAATTAAAATTAACTTAAGCTAATCAATTAACTCAAATATTTAACTCCTAAATATTATACTATTATTATTACTTATAGTACTGTATTATTATTATTAAATCATTATTATTATTATTATTATTATTAAACATTTATATATATATATATATATATATATATATTAGTAACTAACTACATATATCCTAATGAACTAATGTATATATATATATATATATATATATATATATATATATATATATATTACGCTACTGTAGATAAAATGGTAAAGTGATATTTTACTTACTCTTCAATCATATACTACTACTATTATATTTACGATTTTTTTACCAGATTACCACCTTATGAAATAAAAATATCCAAAATGCCACACGTTGAAAAAAAATTACCAATCTGCCACATTTTGGGTTTGGGTTCGTCCTTCCATTGGACGACCCAATGATGATTTTTGTGGGCTTCAAGGGTTCGGCCATTGGTTGGCCGACCCATTGAACGGTCTTTTTTTTTTTTATTTTTTTTATTTAATATTTTAAAAGTTAAAAATATATACAAAAAATATTAAATGTTTTAATAAATAATAGAATAATATTAAAAATATAATAATTTTTTTTAATTAATATTATAATTAAATTTATTATTATGAAAGCTCGGCCACTCATTAGGCGAGCTCGTCCTTTCGTTGGCCGAGTCGGAAATATTTTAATATTTTTAATTTTTTATATAAAGCATTATTTTGGGTTCCTCTAGATCTCAGATCATCTCAATCCATTTCTTCATTTTTGTTTTAACAGTTTCACCAAAAATGGAGTATTTTTATGATCCAAATACTCCTCTCACCAAAAGAGATGCTGTAGTGATTTTTTCTCCTGTGAAGCCACTGTTGAAGATCCGATTGTGGAATACACGCAAGTTCGAGCACTTTCAGAGAAGCCTGACCAGATGGTTAGAAGGAGAAATTCCTGAAGGAGAAAAGATAAAAAAAATTGAAAGGCAAGTTAAAGATGGAGATGGGAAGGCCTGGAAAAAAGTGGAAAGTGATTTAGATTGTGTTATGATGATGAGTGGAGAAGCAGACATTGTCCTGATGGTTTTAATAGCCTCCTAGGAATGTTTAGATTTTAAATCGTTCTTATGTTTGTTGTCTTGTTTGTGTGGGTGCGGTTTATGTATTTTGATATTTTCGATTGTTCAATGAAAGTTGTTTCGGGAAAGTGATGGTTATTCTAATTGAAAAATGCAAGGTTTAATTTAATTGAAATCCCACAAAAGTTAAGTTACAATAATTGAAAGTTTAATAAAAAACGAACAAGTTAATCTAGACGGGCCTATTTGACGGGCCTGCAACATTCGGACATTTTCTACGCATATGACCAATTTCTCGACAAATCCCACATCTTCTTTTTTCTTTCTCAGGATCGTCCATTTCGGTTCTAATTCTTGTACTATTTGGACGCCCTTTCTTATTCCTCCGCATCGTGTCGTCATTGCAAAGAGTAAAACCGTCATAAGTCGGCCAATTCTCGTGGTGTGGAAGTCCAAGGAAGCTCTCTTTGTAGACTTTGAAAACAGTCAAAACTTTGAAAACATCTGGTATGTGGAGGTTGTGGTCCTGTCGTATACTAGCACATGCTGCGATGACATGGGAGCACGGTAAATGAAATGCTTGAAACCTCCCACAATCGCACGATCCTCTCCTGAGATCAACACTAAAAGTACCTAATGGTCGGCCATCATTTTGATTAATCCTTTCAGCAACCATAAAACAAAATCTTTCGTGATCGAATTGAATGACATTATGGCTGCTAGATTTACGCGCTTCGTCGGCCATTCCCTTGTTACAGTTATCTGTGAAAATTTGACCGGATGCCAACATTTTGGTCCAATCATGTCCTCGTTTTCCAAACAGTGATCCCAGACGATAGAACGTAGACTTGACCAGTGCAGTAATAGGAAGGTTTCGGGTAGCCTTAAGAACCGAGTTCGTCGCTTCAGCCAGATTTGATGTCATGTGCCCCCACCGTTGTCCTCTGTCAAACGCCCTCGCCCACTTCTCTCTGGGAATATTGTCTATCCACTCCAAAGCTGCTTTATTTGTTCTCCGTATTTCACCCCGGTAGTAGTTAAATGTTGCCGCATTCAATGCATATCCTGTAGCAAAAATGATAAGAAAAATTATTCAATAAAACATATGACAATCAATTAGCCAATTAATACTTATTGAATCATAAACATATGAAGATGTAGGCATACCCATGTTGCCAACTATTTTCTTTAGTTCTTTGTCTCGGAACTCACGCATGAAGTTTTGCGTAATGTGTCTGATGCAGTAGCAATGTGAAGACGGAGGATACTGCCATCTATTTTCGGGATCATCGTAAGCACTCTTGATTGACAGATGTCGGTCGGATATGAGACATAAATTGGCCTGGGGGCTCACATACATTCTCAAATTCCTAAGAAAGAAACTCCAAGCATCCTTTGCCTCACCTTCAACAAATGCGAATGCTATCGGAAAAATGTTACCATTTCCATCTTGTGCCACTGCAATCAACAAAGTTCCTCTGTACTTTCCGTATAGCCAAGTTCCGTCAATTTGCACAACAGGTTTACAATAATTGAAACCACGTATACACGGCTCGAACGACCAAAATAGTCTGTGAAATTTGCGTTTGTCACCCAATTGGGTTCCGTCGGCTGTGATTATGGGCAATGTTTCTAACTGTATTACAGTTCCAGGAAGATACGTCTTCATTACCAACAACCACTGTGGTAGTTCATTGTAAGACGTCTCCCAATTCCCATAAAGTGATTCTATGGCTTTAATCTTTGCAATCCAGGCTTTCCTATAGGAGATCCTATAACCGTATTTCTCTGCAATAAGAGCTTGTATCACTTTAACTTTTATTGAAGCGTCGCTGTTAACAAGATCCCTGATGTTGTGGCTAATAATTTCCGAATCTAATTTTCTATGATCCTGTGACATTGAAGTCGTTGTGCAAGTGTGGGGTCCGCTTATAGTTCCAATCTCCCATGATGTGCTCTTTTTACGCAGTGCATCTTGACATTTGAATTTACACTGTGGGTTCTTGCATTTTATTATATACCTTACTGAATCAGACTTATAAACTCCACAATCAAGATTGTTAGTAATATGCCAATGTTGCAAAAATAAAACACACGCTTCTTTGTTCTCAAACACCATCCCTACTTCCAAATTCTCACCAATATGATTTGGTGCGGTATTTTCAAAAATATAGATTGGTTGTGAAGACTCAAGACATATGTTTGACATGTGCAATGGTGGATTGTATAGATTAATGGGTTCAGCATGTATGGGTTCAACATTTATTACCTGAGAATGCATGGGAAGAACATCCTCATCATCGCTAGCACCAAAAATATCTCCATACCTAACATCATGTAGTTCATCTTCACTGTATTCACCAACCTCTTCGTTTCGTATGAAAGGTTCATTATTTTATGTAATTTCTTCATCAATTACCTGGCTCACCCCGTATTCATGCGAATATGATAATTGTGTTGGATAAGCTTCGTCTTCAACACGAACATATAACTCAATCGTCTTCAACTGAAGCATTGAGTAGTGACATTGAAACATTGATTTGACTGATTCGTTTGAATCTATCTGCTTCATTACGTAGAACACACTACCATCTACCCCATTAAATAATGGTTGACGGTAAATAATTTCATGCACCGAGCGTTGCACTTTTTTCCCAATGCGCTCTCTTAGATGAATAATATCAGAATCACGGTGAATTTTGAACATCACCGTTGTTGTATTGTTGAAAGAAAAACCAGCAATTTGATCTGTGAAAATGGAACCATCATAATGCATGGTCACCAATGTATTTCTCTCTGCCATTGATATGATAATTATGAGCAGATAGTGTAAGTTGATACAAACAATACTAGATAGGAAAGAATATATAAAACGTCATGGCAGTATGGGGTCGTCCGTCCAAAGGACGAGCTTGCAGGCGAAACAGTTTAGGGTCGTCCTTCCATTGGATGAGCCCATGAAGCATTCACGTGCGAACAGTGTTGGGTCGTCATTCCAATGGACGAACCCATGCAGAATATATGAAGGCACGTCCTTCCAAATGGCGTACAGCAAAGGCCAGTGTGTTTTCATTTCAAGGCAGAATCTTTGCTGCCATATTATCTTCTCAGCTAGTTATTAGGGGTGCAGGTGGAATAGCTTTGCATGGTGCATACCATTGACCAAAGGATTTTGCATGGCACTGCATTATTGTGTGCTTTACATGGTTTATAAATACCACCTATTCTGTCAATTGAAACATATCTACATCAATACATTATTTCATAAACATTTCATCAATTAAAATCATAATGTTGTGGATGGGAGAGATGCACCGTGGAACACCGGCTAATGTTGCCGCATGTGTAAGTAAATTTCCTTTTATTATTAAATCATTATGATTGTGATATTTTTTTTGTAACCCAATATTTTGATTTTTTCGTATGTTTGAAACAACCTGATTCAGAAAGATTTAGGCTGCATTCTCATGCTATAGATGCACCAAGTGACGCAATCAAACCATATCTGGCGCAAGCAGGTTTTGCAAAAGTTGCAGAAGTAAGCACAATCAAAGTTGATTCTAGTCTCGTGCTTGCGATGGTGGAAAGATGGAGACCCGAAACACATACTTTTCATCTCCCAACCGGTGAATGTACCATCACTTTGGAGGATGTAAGTATGTTATTTGGTCTCCGTGTTAACGGTAAGGCAGTAAATGGTCCTACTCAAGTAGGCAGTGACGTATATTCCGAACACTTGGGTATTGAACCTTCAACAGCCGATAGAAATAAAGGTTGTGTTAAAATTGTTTGGCTACAATCTGTATTAGCAGACTTAAAACAAAAAGAAACGCCATCTGATGCGGACAACCTTCTCCATGCAAAAATTTATATATTACTACTCGTAGCTAAAGTATTGATGCCAGACAAGAGCCATAACTTTTTACATTCTTCTTGGATACCCTTGGTAGGAGATTTAGATAAATGCAACGAATATAGTTGGTGCTCTGCTTGCTTAGCTACATTATATAGACATATGTGTAAAGCAACTAGGGTAGGGGTAAAAAGCATTGGAGGATGCGTGCTCCTACTAAGTGCTTGGACGTATTGGCATATACCACTAATTGCTCCAGAATGTTCCTTCGAGATAAATCATCCATACGCAAAAAGGTAAATATTAATGACACTTTCTTTTCTTTGGTACGAATTTATACTGAGGCATTCTTTTCTTCCCATTTTATCTCTTTTTTTTTTAAATTGCAAGATTTGCGAGACGAGGCATGGCTTACCAAAAAAACCCTCGTCACCACATCCGAGGATATAGATTCGCACTAGATAGATTGAGGGAAGACGATGTAAGTTTGTTACGATCTTCATTCTATACGTCCCTGATAAAATCTATTTTCATACTTTAACTATTATATTTTCTGTAACAGTTCATTTGGAGGCCCTACCCAAATTACCCAGAATGCGTGCTAGAGGATTGCCAAATTTGGAGCGCGACCACTTATATTATCAGTTTTCATATTGTCGAAATGCATCATGCTGATAGGGTTAAAATGCAATTTGGATTTCAACAAGATATCCCTTCTGATCCTAGATGTCTACGCCAACACCATGAAACTGAAATGCCAAATACATGGGGAGACCATTGGCGCCATGTAAATAGAGAAGAGAACAAAGAGTGGAGAAACAGAAAAAAATTGACCTTGAAAGGTAACATGGTTACTGGTAACTATGTTCATAGCGCCGCATATATGCAATGGTATTTATCCATTCCATTTATGCATGCTTCTCAAGCCCAGTTCCTCGATGATCCCCGTCAGTATGCATTCTCTTCATCACAACAAAGAGCCTCGCCCTCCATGCAGGAGGAAATCCCCCAGATGAACCCCTCGCAATTTCAATCTCAGACTTCTTCAAACCCCCAAACCACATACCACCACCCACAACCCACACAACCTCAACCGACATTTCAACGCACTCAGACCACACAACAACACACATTCTTTGTCACCTCCTCTCAACAACCAACGCCATTCACCCCCACCCCTCAAGGAAACTTCTACTACCACCAAGAATACCAACAACAAACAACACTTCGACCATCCTTCCAATTCACCCCAATCCCACGACCTATCTTTGATTCCTCTTACCCCCCATCCCAACAACAACCCTTTAACCCTTATTTCTCTCAAGCCACTTCTACCTACCGCATTGACGAGGTTTATTACCCTCCCATCCAACAAAGCTCTCCCACCGCCTTCAACCAACCATCCCAGTCAGTCCCCAATTATCTCCTTACTGATGAACAGCTCATGGACTGGCCAGGTTTCTCAGTTACAGATGTTCCTATCGTCGATACATCACATCAACCAGAAAATGTATGCGACGACGAGGGTGTAGCAGAAGACGAGGGTGTAGCTGAAGATGAAGAGTTTTCTTCTGACTCTACTCCATCGCCAACAAGACGACAACCAGACATGGGAAGGGGAAAACATGTGATTTTTCCAAAAAAATGTGGAACTGGGGGTCATTTATTTAGACAAAAATGATATATCTTCACCCAATAATATTAATAAAATTTATGATATTTATAATTTTATTTAATAATTATGTTATATTAATTATTTAATTACATATTGTAAAATATATTTAATTTTAATTTAAAATTAATTATAATATTTATTCAATAATATTTTAAAACATAAAAATAGTTTATTCTTTTTCAAACCAATTACATATATTAAAATATAATATAACAATTATTTTAAATTAAAAATTAAAAAAAAAAAAAAAGACCGTTCAATGGGTCGGCCAACTAATGGCCGAACCCTTGAAGCCCACAAAAATCATCATTGGGTCGTCCAATGGAAGGACGAACCCAAACCCAAAACGTGGCAGATTGGTAATTTTTTTTCAACGTGTGGCATTTTGGGTATTTTTATTTCAGAAGGTGGCAATCTGGTAAAAAAATCCTCAAATTAGTATGCTAGTACTTCTATCACATTGTATATATAAATATTTATAATACAGTAACGAATTGACATATAATTGATATCTACCAATTTATTATATAGTATATCTATTAATCCAGTAAGTGCCTACCACCACTATAGTGTGTCGTTCGGCACACTCACCTTTACTTATTGTGTCGTTTGGCGCCCCCCTCCTATTTACTCTGTGCCGTTCGTCATGCATCCTGTGCCCCTCGGCACATTGTGATTTTTATGTGGTTCCTTCTGTTTCCAACGCAGAGTCCAAAATAATTTTTCCTCCTACTACCAGTAACAATATGTCGCAGCAACAACATTTTTTCACAGAACAATAATTTCACAGAGAATAATTTTTTTACACAATTACCCATATGAAAACAAACAAGGATTCTACATATTCTTCAACATTAATCACACACAGAAGCAATTTCATACACCCCAATCTCCCACATATTATTCATCAAATACCCTATTATAGAGTCAGAACCCCACCCTTACCTTGGATTGGAGACCGCTCTATAATTCCGATTGCATCACAGCTTTTCCATGGCTTCAAACCTTTTTCTCTTTTGGTCTGCAACGGTCCATGATCAATTTCTCCCAGACCTCTTCTTCCACTTTTCTGCGATTTCAACGAACTCTTCTTTTCTCCATAACCCTCATTCTTTCTCTTCTCCGTAACTTCCACGTTCTTCTCCTATTTTTCCTCTTTTTCTGCAACTTCCACTTTACTGCTTCCTCAACCCTTATTTTCTCTACAAATCAAATCCTAATTTTCTTTTATTCCACTTAATCAATATAATAACACTATTATTTTATTATTCTTATTGGGCCTACTATCAACACCCCCAATAATTCTACTTCTAACCATTAAAAGCCCATAATAAATAATAATAGTATTATTCTAATACTATTTCTACCACTTAATCAACTAGCAACAACACAACTTAAATCAACATTTCACAACATCAACAATTAATTCGAAAATATTTCAAAAATATTTAATTAAATAATTAATTAAATATCGGGCGTTACAGCTTTCGCTTGGGGATATTGCATCATACTTTTCTCGGGATCTTCCCGGAGAAATGCCATATGATGTGATCCAATTTTGAGGTGCCGATGACCTTTTCATCAGTGGCTTTTTCGGAGACAAACTACTGTACTGCCGAATCTCTGCTTAAGAGGCTTTCTCTAGGGATTTTCCTTAATCTAGGAAAGCGAAGATATCATCTTCGATGGCGAAGAGTGATATTTGTCGAAAGTTTCTCTGGCTTTTCAGAGGTTCAAGTTATCAAAGTGGTCGAAGACCCAACTTCAATCCAGAAATAAACTGGAGGCGAGATTGTTCAGACGCAACATTTCCTGGCGAGGAAAGAACTGACAACTCTATTGAGGGGATTGTTATCACTAGGGGATAAGACCAACTAGAGTGATAGTGATGCAATATGAATGCGAATGCAAATCAATAATGCATGATGTATGTATATGCTGACAAAACTGACACGACATACAAACTAAAAGATGAACACGTCTGGATACTCGGCCACTGTTGGAGATGAAAGGTATCGCTTGGTTCAAGATAGCAATTCTGCCTTGCTTAGGAGAGATAGTCCCTGCGGGGAGCCATGTTGGTCGGGCTTAGGAGATAAGAACTCGACCGAGGATGTCAGACGGAGTATTCGCATCTGACACAGTTGATCCTTCATTCAGGCGCACTGGCTAAGAAGGAGTACTTTGATTCTGTACTTTGAGGCTCGAACGCCTTTGGAGACGCAATCGATGTTCTTTCGATGTTCAATAGTCAAAAGGAATTGCCATCTTTATTTTAAAAGCAGAAAAAGTTTAACAAGTAAATTCATTTTGTTTTATTTCAAGAATCGTTGATCATATTAAAATGTCGTTCTATAAAGCTAAAACAAATAAGAATTGCAAACAAAAGCACAAGGGCTCAAATTTTATTAATAGGATGGAAATCAGCCAAACGCGTGATTCCAAAGAGTATATACAAAGTTAGAAAATGGTAATTTAAGGGAAAAGGGCTACGTTGAAACATAACGACCACTATCCTTCTACCAACTTTGAATTCGGGGCATCCTGAGCTTCTGTCGAAGATGACCTTGACTGGAGTTTTCCTCCGATGGATGGTGTAACTGCTGCCGAGGATTTGCCCCTGTTGAACATAGTTACTTTCCATTATCCCTAATTTTTGCCTGGATTGTACTGTGATGTTTCCAATCCACCGGGATGATTTTTTATCATGTCTCTAATTTTTGCCTGGACCGCCCTTTCGGGTTTTCAATCCACTGAGAAGTTTTATTTAGGCGAAGTATTTCTTGACTACATCAACATTCGTGGGGTAGGCAAATTCCTCTCTGTCCATGGTCGCAAGTCTCAAGGCGCCGCCTGAGAAAGCTTTCGTGACCACATAGGGGCCATCATAATTCGGAGTCCATTTACCTCGCGAATCTGTGAGAAAAGATTGTATCTTTTTGAGCACAAGGTCTCCTTTTCTGAAGACGCGAGGTCGGACCGTTTTTTCAAACGTCCTCTTCATTCTTTGTTGATACAACTGACCGTGGCATAGTGTCGTGATTCGCTTCTCTTCGATCAGATTAAGTTCGTGGTGTCGAATCTGACACCATTCAGCTTCTGTTAGCTTAGCTTCCATCAATACCTGAATTTATGGGATCTCTACTTCTATGGGGAGCACTGCTTCCATGCCATATACTAGAGAGAAAGGGGTTGCCCCTGTTGAAGTACGGACAGATGTACGATAACCGTGAAGAGCAAAGGGTAGCATCTCGTGCCAGTCTTTGTAGGTTACAACCATCTTCTGAACAATCTTCTTGATGTTTTTGTTAGCCGCTTCTACCGCTCCGTTCATCTTGGGTCGGTAGGGAGATGAGTTATGGTGTTCAATCTTGAACTCAGCGCACAACTCTTTCATCATCTTGTTGTTCAAGTTGGATCCATTGTCAGTAATGATCTGGCTCGGAACTCCATAACGGCAGATGATGTTGTTTTTGATAAATCGGACTACCACTTGTTGGGTTACATGAGCGTATGACACTGCTTTGACCCATTTGGTGAAGTAGTCAATGGCTACCAGGATGAATCGATGTCTATTCGAAGCCTTGGGCTTAATCACGTTGATCATGTCGATTCCCCATATGGAAAAAGGCCATGGGGAAGAAAGCACTTTGAGATGCGATGGCGGTACATGGATTTTGTCGGAGTATACCTGACACTTGTGACACCTCCTCATGTACTTGTAGCAGTCGGATTCCATGGTCAACCAGAAGTACCCTGCTCTTAGAATTTTTCTCGCCATTGTGTGTCCATTGGCATGAGTGCCAAAGGATCCTTCATGAATTTCTTTTATCAGCATGTCTGCTTCGGGTCTGTCGACGCATCGGAGCAAGACCATGTCAAAGTTCCTCTTATTGAGTATATCACCACTGAGGAAGAAGTTTCCAGCCAGTCTTCTGAGGGTTTTTCTGTCTTTCCTAGATGCCCCAGGTGGGTACTCTTGTTTCTGAAGGAAGCATTTGATATCGTGATACCAAGGTTTATCGTCTATGACTACTTCAATCGTGAAGATGTAAGTGGGCCGTTCAAGGCGTATTATGTCGATCTTAGGTAAGTCGTTCCATTGACCTACGTTAATCATGGAAGAGAGAGTGGCTAATGCATCAGCCATGTGATTCTCCTCACGAGGGATATGATGAAACTCGACTATGTTGAAGAAAGGCAACAACCTTCTCGCATAGTCTTTGTAAGGAATCAATCCAGATTGGTATGTGTTCCAATCTCCTTTGATCTGATTGATAACTAGGGCTGAGTTGCCATATACGTCCAAGTTTTTGATCCTTAAATCAATTGCTTCTTCGAGACCCATAATACAAGCTTCGTATTCGGCCTCATTGTTAGTGCACTTGAACGTAAGTCTGGCGGTGAAAGGAATGTGGGTACCCTGAGGGGTAACAATGATTGCCCCAATCCCGTTTTCATAATGATTAACTTCTCCGTCAAAGATTAGTCCCCATTGAGAACCTGGTTCTGGCCCTTCACTAGGTAGCGGTTCATCGCAGTCTTTCATTTTTAGATACATGACATCTTCGTCTGGGAAGTCAAACCCAATTGATTCTTGATCGTCAATCGGTTGATGAGCCAAATGATCGGCTAAAATACTTCCTTTAACGGCTTTCTGAGCGTGGTACTCTATGTCATATTCTGATAGCAACATCTGCCAACGAACAATCCTTCCCGTGAGAGCAGGCTTTTCAAAGACGTACTTGATTGGATCCATCTCGGAGACCAACCAAGTGGTGTGACGAATCATGTACTGGAGAAGAAGTTTGGCTGCCTGAGCCAAAGCGCAACAAGTTTTCTCAAGCATAGTGTACCGAGTCTCGTAGTCGGTGAACTTCTTGCTCAAATAGTAGATGGCAGACTCTTTCCGTTTGGTTTCGTCTTGTTGGCCAAGTACACATCCCATTGAGTCTTCCAAGACTGTGAGGTAAATGATTAGTGGTATTCCTTCCACTGGAGGTGATAGAATCGTCGAATTTAACAGGTATTCCTTAATACTGTTGAAGGCAGTTTGGCAGTCCTCTGTCCAAACATAATCTTGGTTCTTTTTTAGTAATTTGAAAATTGGCGCACACGTCGCGGTCATGAGGAATATAAATCTGGCGATGTAGTTCAAACGTCCCAGGAATCCTCTGACTTGTTTTTCAGTTTTCGGAGAAGGCATTTCTTGAATGGCCTTGACCTTGTCAGGATCAACCTCAATTCCTTTCTGGCTGACGATGAACCCTAATAGTTTCCCTGAACAGACACCGAAGGTGCACTTGTTGGGATTCAAGCGGAGTTTGTACTTTCTTAAACGCTCGAATAGTTTTGACAGGTGGGTCACATGCTCCTCTTCTGTCTTAGATTTAGCAATCATATCATCGACATATACCTCGATTTCCTTGTGTATCATGTCATGAAACAGAGTAGTCATGGCCCTTTGATAGGTTGCCCCGGCGTTCTTCAAACCGAACGACATTACCTTATAAAAAAAGGTCCCCCATGGGGTAATGAACGAAGTTTTCTCCATGTTTTTCGGCGCCATTTTGATCTGGTTATAGCCCGAGAATCCATCCATGAAAGAGAAAACTTTGAACTTTGCTGTACTGTCTACCAGCATGTCAATGTGTGGTAAAGGAAAGTCGTCCTTTGGACTTGCCTTGTTTAAATCTCTGTAATCAACATACATCCTGACCTTTCCGTCCTTTTTGGGAATGGGTACGATGTTGGCTAACCATTGAGGATATTCTGATGTAGCGAGGAAGCCCGCGTCAATCTGTTTCTGCACTTCCTCTTTGATTTTGATGGCCATGTCCGGGTGAGTCCTTCTCAGCCTTTGTTTTACTGGTAGACATTCCAATCTCAACAGTAAGTGATGTTCCACGATGCTGGTATCCAACCCTGGCATGTCCTGATAGGACCAAGCGAACACATCGGGGAATTCTTTGAGAAGCTTTATCAAACTCTCTTTGGCGGTTGGACTGAGCAGTGCCCCAATCCTGATTTCTTTCCTCTCTTTTTCTAAACCCAAGTTGACCGTTTCCAACGGCTCTTTGTGAGGTTCAATGGATCTTTCCTCTTGTCTGAGCAATCGGGAGATCTCTTCTGGAATTTCGCCGTCATCTTCTTCTTCAGCCCCAAATACCGGGAATTCAAAGTTGGGAGAAGGCATCGGATCGTATGTTTCAACGGGGTTTAAAACAAGCAATCTGCATGACATGATGATTCGTGTTTAGAAGAGATAGAGAGAATGCAAGTGTGTGCAGTGTTTTTTTATTACTGCTTGTTTTTATTATTCGAATTGTTTTTTAGGATTACCATTTTCTAAGAAAAGCAAAAAGAGAAAACATCAATTAATGCGGAAATTACAAAATGACATTATTTTATTAATGAACAAGTCGATCCTTGAAACTACAGCCCTATAAAACAAAACTATGTCGCTTTGGGCGGAGCGAAGAGGGAAAATTTACAGAAAGCGAGCCCTATCAAAACATACGTTTCACCTGGGCAGGGTGAAAGGTTAAAGATGGCAATTACTTTGACTTATGAACGATCTTCGGAACCTCGACAACAACCCATTGGCGGCGAACTCCTCGGTGAATCACAAAGTCTGGTACCTTCCTTGATTTGTCTTTAGAAATAACGCTAATTTCTGGTGGAGCAGGATCGTTGGAATCTGTCTCCCAGGCAGAGTTGTCGTAGGAGGATTCCTCTGTTGCATTCTGCATAGTATTTGTACTCTCAGGAAAATCTCCCCATCCAGTTGGCTGGATGTCTTCAAGCCTGATACGAGAGCTTTCAGGAGCGGTGTACTTAACCATGTAGTCATATTTTCCACTTGGTTGTCCCAAGGTGTCCCACACTTCTTTGGAACTGGAGGAGTCATTTCTCTCGATGACGTTGACCTCAGGAAAATCGTAGTTGATGAATTCTAGTCTTGCAAACGTTGCGAATTCATCGTCGTGCTGGATATTTTCAGGATACCCTGAGTGTTGATCCCATAACATGGTGGGGACACAAGTATTCTGCTCAAAGATGCGCAGCTGATTTTCATTGTTCGGCTGGCTTTCTTGCCCCGAGTCTCCTGGGTAAGGTTGCCACATCGGCAGACCATCCATCGGGCCATAATAAGCGTGGTCAAAGCTATCTTTCATCGGAGTGTCTTCCTCTAATGAATTTGGTGGAGCCCGACATCCTTCCGGATCACAATCTCCATAGATCATTTCGACATTCGACCTGGGTATAAATCTCGGACTCTGTGCAGGAAAGCAAAAGGGAGTTTGCGTTTCATCCTGAGACATATAACCGTCCTTGTTAAGATAGGACTTCCATTCTTCGTCTGTGTCAGAAGGATCTTCCTCATTGATAGTGTGTACTTCTTGAGTCACTGGGTGAAGGAACCCTCCACTGTGGAAGAAGTTCCGAATGGGACGAAGACTTTCATCGTTAGCAGCTGTCTGGGTACAGGTTGCAGAAAAACCAAGACCCCTCTCTGTTTTATTATTAGTAGGAATGACGAGTTGTCCCCATCCTGTTGTATTGGTACTCTCGACTGCTCTAATAGCATCTTTGTATGAGGAAATCGAAGTTCCTCCTTCGGATTAATCGCCACTGTGTAGCGAAAGCGTTTGGAACTGGGTTCCGATTATCCCTTCTGGTTCCACACAAGTGGATGACGATAAATTGCTTGCGAGCAAGGCCTGTTCCCCACAGACTGTGATGAGTTGGCCGTTTTGGACGAACTTTAGCTTTTGGTGGAGGGTCGAGGTGACCGCCCCAGCCTGATGTATCCAAGGTCTTCCTAATAAACAACTGTATGTTACCCGGATGTCCATGACCTGTAAAGTGACTTGGAAAGTATGAGGACCGATAGTTATGGGGAGGTCGACTTCGCCGATAACTGTTTTTCTGGATCCGTCAAATGCTTTGACGACAACCTCGCTGATTCTCATCGGAGGGCTTTTGAATGATAATTGCATCAAAGTGGACTTCGGCATAACATTCAGGGCTGACCCTGTGTCTACCAGTACGCTGGCTAAAGCATCGTCCTGGCAGTTGACTGTAATATTGAGCGCCATGTTATGACGGTGACCCTCTTAAGGTAATTCCTCATCACTAAACCCCAAATTGTTGCTGGAAGTGATGTTAGAGACAATGCTATCAAACTGTCTGATTGTTACATCCTGTTCCATAAAGGCTTGCTCTAAGACTTTCTGCAGAGCCTCTCTATGCGCTTCTGAACTTAGTAACAGTGATAATACCGAGATCTTTGAAGGAGTCTGTAACAGTTGATCAACAATGTTGTATTCACTCCTTTGGATGAGCTTCAGCATCTCATCATTGTTTTTTGAAAGGTCGGGATTATTGGATTGACCGACTGGTGGATCGGGAGCTTCTGTCAGAAGTTCCTTTTCTTTGTTGGAATCTCCAACTCCTCTGTTGAAGATTCGACCGCTCCGTGTTACACGGCTGATGTCTGCAATATTTACGACGGAGGGTAATGGAATTTCCTTTCCATTTTCAATCATCGTTGCACCGTATTTGTAAGGGATAACCTTAGTTGATTCACACGGTAGTGGTCCTGGCAGATAGATGACTATGGGAACCTTCTGATTTTTCTGACCATCCTTCCAATTCACCCCAATCCCACGACCTATCTTTGATTCCTCTTACCCCCCATCCCAACAACAACCCTTTAACCCTTATTTCTCTCAAGCCACTTCTACCTACCGCATTGACGAGGTTTATTACCCTCCCATCCAACAAAGCTCTCCCACCGCCTTCAACCAACCATCCCAGTCAGTCCCCAATTATCTCCTTACTGATGAACAGCTCATGGACTGGCCAGGTTTCTCAGTTACAGATGTTCCTATCGTCGATACATCACATCAACCAGAAAATGTATGCGACGACGAGGGTGTAGCAGAAGACGAGGGTGTAGCTGAAGATGAAGAGTTTTCTTCTGACTCTACTCCATCGCCAACAAGACGACAACCAGACATGGGAAGGGGAAAACATGTGATTTTTCCAAAAAAATGTGGAACTGGGGGTCATTTATTTAGACAAAAATGATATATCTTCACCCAATAATATTAATAAAATTTATGATATTTATAATTTTATTTAATAATTATGTTATATTAATTATTTAATTACATATTGTAAAATATATTTAATTTTAATTTAAAATTAATTATAATATTTATTCAATAATATTTTAAAACATAAAAATAGTTTATTCTTTTTCAAACCAATTACATATATTAAAATATAATATAACAATTATTTTAAATTAAAAATTAAAAAAAAAAAAAAAGACCGTTCAATGGGTCGGCCAACTAATGGCCGAACCCTTGAAGCCCACAAAAATCATCATTGGGTCGTCCAATGGAAGGACGAACCCAAACCCAAAACGTGGCAGATTGGTAATTTTTTTTCAACGTGTGGCATTTTGGGTATTTTTATTTCAGAAGGTGGCAATCTGGTAAAAAAATCCTCAAATTAGTATGCTAGTACTTCTATCACATTGTATATATAAATATTTATAATACAGTAACGAATTGACATATAATTGATATCTACCAATTTATTATATAGTATATCTATTAATCCAGTAAGTGCCTACCACCACTATAGTGTGTCGTTCGGCACACTCACCTTTACTTATTGTGTCGTTTGGCGCCCCCCTCCTATTTACTCTGTGTCGTTCGTCATGCATCCTGTGCCCCTCGGCACATTGTGATTTTTATGTGGTTCCTTCTGTTTCCAACGCAGAGTCCAAAATAATTTTTCCTCCTACTACCAGTAACAATATGTCGCAGCAACAACATTTTTTCACAGAACAATAATTTCACAGAGAATAATTTTTTTACACAATTACCCATATGAAAACAAACAAGGATTCTACATATTCTTCAACATTAATCACACACAGAAGCAATTTCATACACCCCAATCTCCCACATATTATTCATCAAATACCCTATTATAGAGTCAGAACCCCACCCTTACCTTGGATTGGAGACCGCTCTATAATTCCGATTGCATCACAGCTTTTCCATGGCTTCAAACCTTTTTCTCTTTTGGTCTGCAACGGTCCATGATCAATTTCTCCCAGACCTCTTCTTCCACTTTTCTGCGATTTCAACGAACTCTTCTTTTCTCCATAACCCTCATTCTTTCTCTTCTCCGTAACTTCCACGTTCTTCTCCTATTTTTCCTCTTTTTCTGCAACTTCCACTTTACTGCTTCCTCAACCCTTATTTTCTCTACAAATCAAATCCTAATTTTCTTTTATTCCACTTAATCAATATAATAACACTATTATTTTATTATTCTTATTGGGCCTACTATCAACACCCCCAATAATTCTACTTCTAACCATTAAAAGCCCATAATAAATAATAATAGTATTATTCTAATACTATTTCTACCACTTAATCAACTAGCAACAACACAACTTAAATCAACATTTCACAACATCAACAATTAATTCGAAAATATTTCAAAAATATTTAATTAAATAATTAATTAAATATCGGGCGTTACAGCTTTCGCTTGGGGATATTGCATCATACTTTTCTCGGGATCTTCCCGGAGAAATGCCATATGATGTGATCCAATTTTGAGGTGCCGATGACCTTTTCATCAGTGGCTTTTTCGGAGACAAACTACTGTACTGCCGAATCTCTGCTTAAGAGGCTTTCTCTAGGGATTTTCCTTAATCCAGGAAAGCGAAGATATCATCTTCGATGGCGAAGAGTGATATTTGTCGAAAGTTTCTCTGGCTTTTCAGAGGTTCAAGTTATCAAAGTGGTCGAAGACCCAACTTCAATCCAGAAATAAACTGGAGGCGAGATTGTTCAGACGCAACATTTCCTGGCGAGGAAAGAACTGACAACTCTATTGAGGGGATTGTTATCACTAGGGGATAAGACCAACTAGAGTGATAGTGATGCAATATGAATGCGAATGCAAATCAATAATGCATGATGTATGTATATGCTGACAAAACTGACACGACATACAAACTAAAAGATGAACACGTCTGGATACTCGGCCACTGTTGGAGATGAAAGGTATCGCTTGGTTCAAGATAGCAATTCTGCCTTGCTTAGGAGAGATAGTCCCTGCGGGGAGCCATGTTGGTCGGGCTTAGGAGATAAGAACTCGACCGAGGATGTCAGACGGAGTATTCGCATCTGACACAGTTGATCCTTCATTCAGGCGCACTGGCTAAGAAGAAGTACTTTGATTCTGTACTTTGAGGCTCGAACGCCTTTGGAGACGCAATCGATGTTCTTTCGATGTTCAATAGTCAAAAGGAATTGCCATCTTTATTTTAAAAGCAGAAAAAGTTTAACAAGTAAATTCATTTTGTTTTATTTCAAGAATCGTTGATCATATTAAAATGTCGTTCTATAAAGCTAAAACAAATAAGAATTGCAAACAAAAGCACAAGGGCTCAAATTTTATTAATAGGATGGAAATCAGCCAAACGCGTGATTCCAAAGAGTATATACAAAGTTAGAAAATGGTAATTTAAGGGAAAAGGGCTACGTTGAAACATAACGACCACTATCCTTCTACCAACTTTGAATTCGGGGCATCCTGAGCTTCTGTCGAAGATGACCTTGACTGGAGTTTTCCTCCGATGGATGGTGTAACTGCTGCCGAGGATTTGCCCCTGTTGAACATAGTTACTTTCCATTATCCCTAATTTTTGCCTGGATTGTACTGTGATGTTTCCAATCCACCGGGATGATTTTTTATCATGTCTCTAATTTTTGCCTGGACCGCCCTTTCGGGTTTTCAATCCACTGAGAAGTTTTATTTAGGCGAAGTATTTCTTGACTACATCAACATTCGTGGGGTAGGCAAATTCCTCTCTGTCCATGGTCGCAAGTCTCAAGGCGCCGCCTGAGAAAGCTTTCGTGACCACATAGGGGCCATCATAATTCGGAGTCCATTTACCTCGCGAATCTGTGAGAAAAGATTGTATCTTTTTGAGCACAAGGTCTCCTTTTCTGAAGACGCGAGGTCGGACCTTTTTTTCAAACGCCCTCTTCATTCTTTGTTGATACAACTGACCGTGGCATAGTGTCGTGATTCGCTTCTCTTCGATCAGATTAAGTTCGTGGTGTCGAATCTGACACCATTCAGCTTCTGTTAGCTTAGCTTCCATCAATACCCGGATTTATGGGATCTCTACTTCTATGGGGAGCACTGCTTCCATGCCATATACTAGAGAGAAAGGGGTTGCCCCTGTTGAAGTACGGACAGATGTACGATAACCGTGAAGAGCAAAGGGTAGCATCTCGTGCCAGTCTTTGTAGGTTACAACCATCTTCTGAACAATCTTCTTGATGTTTTTGTTAGCCGCTTCTACCGCTCCGTTCATCTTGGGTCGGTAGGGAGATGAGTTATGGTGTTCAATCTTGAACTCAGCGCACAACTCTTTCATCATCTTGTTGTTCAAGTTGGATCCATTGACAGTAATGATCTGGCTCGGAACTCCATAACGGCAGATGATGTTGTTTTTGATAAATCGGACTACCACTTGTCGGGTTACATGAGCGTATGACACTGCTTTGACCCATTTGGTGAAGTAGTCAATGGCTACCAGGATGAATCGATGTCTATTCGAAGCCTTGGGCCTAATCACGTTGATCATGTCGATTCCCCATATGGAAAAAGGCCATGGGGAAGAAAGCACTTTGAGATGCGATGGCGGTACATGGATTTTGTCGGAGTATACCTGACACTTGTGACACCTCCTCATGTACTTGTAGCAGTCGGATTCCATGGTCAACCAGAAGTACCCTGCTCTTAGAATTTTTCTCGCCATTGTGTGTCCATTGGCATGAGTGCCAAAGGATCCTTCATGAATTTCTTTTATCAGCATGTCTGCTTCGGGTCTGTCGACGCATCGGAGCAAGACCATGTCAAAGTTCCTCTTATTGAGTATATCACCACTGAGGAAGAAGTTTCCAGCCAGTCTTCTGAGGGTTTTTCTGTCTTTCCTAGATGCCCCAGGTGGGTACTCTTGTTTCTGAAGGAAGCATTTGATATCGTGATACCAAGGTTTATCGTCTATGACTACTTCAATCGTGAAGATGTAAGTGGGCCGTTCAAGGCGTATTATGTCGATCTTAGGTAAGTCGTTCCATTGACCTACGTTAATCATGGAAGAGAGAGTGGCTAATGCATCAGCCATGTGATTCTCCTCACGAGGGATATGATGAAACTCGACTATGTTGAAGAAAGGCAACAACCTTCTCGCATAGTCTTTGTAAGGAATCAATCCAGATTGGTATGTGTTCCAATCTCCTTTGATCTGATTGATAACTAGGGCTGAGTTGCCATATACGTCCAAGTTTTTGATCCTTAAATCAATTGCTTCTTCGAGACCCATAATACAAGCTTCGTATTCGGCCTCATTGTTAGTGCACTTGAACGTAAGTCTGGCGGTGAAAGGAATGTGGGTACCCTGAGGGGTAACAATGATTGCCCCAATCCCGTTTTCATAATGATTAACTTCTCCGTCAAAGATTAGTCCCCATTGAGAACCTGGTTCTGGCCCTTCACTAGGTAGCGGTTCATCGCAGTCTTTCATTTTTAGATACATGACATCTTCGTCTGGGAAGTCAAACCCAATTGATTCTTGATCGTCAATCGGTTGATGAGCCAAATGATCGGCTAAAATACTTCCTTTAACGGCTTTCTGAGCGTGGTACTCTATGTCATATTCTGATAGCAACATCTGCCAACGAACAATCCTTCCCGTGAGAGCAGGCTTTTCAAAGACGTACTTGATTGGATCCATCTCGGAGACCAACCAAGTGGTGTGACGAATCATGTACTGGAGAAGAAGTTTGGCTGCCTGAGCCAAAGCGCAACAAGTTTTCTCAAGCATAGTGTACCGAGTCTCGTAGTCGGTGAACTTCTTGCTCAAATAGTAGATGGCAGACTCTTTCCGTTTGGTTTCGTCTTGTTGGCCAAGTACACATCCCATTGAGTCTTCCAAGACTGTGAGGTAAATGATTAGTGGTATTCCTTCCACTGGAGGTGATAGAATCGTCGAATTTAACAGGTATTCCTTAATACTGTTGAAGGCAGTTTGGCAGTCCTCTGTCCAAACACAATCTTGGTTCTTTTTTAGTAATTTGAAAATTGGCGCACACGTCGCGGTCATGAGGAATATAAATCTGGCGATGTAGTTCAAACGTCCCAGGAATCCTCTGACTTGTTTTTCAGTTTTCGGAGAAGGCATTTCTTGAATGGCCTTGACCTTGTCAGGATCAACCTCAATTCCTTTCTGGCTGACGATGAACCCTAATAGTTTCCCTGAACAGACACCGAAGGTGCACTTGTTGGGATTCAAGCGGAGTTTGTACTTTCTTAAACGCTCGAATAGTTTTGACAGGTGGGTCACATGCTCCTCTTCTGTCTTAGATTTAGCAATCATATCATCGACATATACCTCGATTTCCTTGTGTATCATGTCATGAAACAGAGTAGTCATGGCCCTTTGATAGGTTGCCCCGGCGTTCTTCAAACCGAACGACATTACCTTATAAAAAAAGGTCCCCCATGGGGTAATGAACGAAGTTTTCTCCATGTTTTTCGGCGCCATTTTGATCTGGTTATAGCCCGAGAATCCATCCATGAAAGAGAAAACTTTGAACTTTGCTGTACTGTCTACCAGCATGTCAATGTGTGGTAAAGGAAAGTCGTCCTTTGGACTTGCCTTGTTTAAATATCTGTAATCAACATACATCCTGACCTTTCCGTCCTTTTTGGGAACGGGTACGATGTTGGCTAACCATTGAGGATATTCTGATGTAGCGAGGAAGCCCGCGTCAATCTGTTTCTGCACTTCCTCTTTGATTTTGATGGCCATGTCCGGGTGAGTCCTTCTCAGCCTTTGTTTTACTGGTAGACATTCCAATCTCAACAGTAAGTGATGTTCCACGATGCTGGTATCCAACCCTGGCATGTCCTGATAGGACCAAGCGAACACATCGGGGAATTCTTTGAGAAGCTTTATCAAACTCTCTTTGGCGGTTGGACTGAGCAGTGCCCCAATCCTGATTTCTTTCCTCTCTTTTTCTAAACCCAAGTTGACCGTTTCCAACGGCTCTTTGTGAGGTTCAATGGATCTTTCCTCTTGTCTGAGCAATCGGGAGATCTCTTCTGGAATTTCGCCGTCATCTTCTTCTTCAGCCCCAAATACCGGGAATTCAAAGTTGGGAGAAGGCATCGGATCGTATGTTTCAACGGGGTTTAAAACAAGCAATCTGCATGACATGATGATTCGTGTTTAGAAGAGATAGAGAGAATGCAAGTGTGTGCAGTGTTTTTTTATTACTGCTTGTTTTTATTATTCGAATTGTTTTTTAGGATTACCATTTTCTAAGAAAAGCAAAAAGAGAAAACATCAATTAATGCGGAAATTACAAAATGACATTATTTTATTAATGAACAAGTCGATCCTTGAAACTACAGCCCTATAAAACAAAACTATGTCGCTTTGGGCGGAGCGAAGAGGGAAAATTTACAGAAAGCGAGCCCTATCAAAACATACGTTTCACCTGGGCAGGGTGAAAGGTTAAAGATGGCAATTACTTTGACTTATGAACGATCTTCGGAACCTCGACAACAACCCATTGGCGGCGAACTCCTCGGTGAATCACAAAGTCTGGTACCTTCCTTGATTTGTCTTTAGAAATAACGCTAATTTCTGGTGGAGCAGGATCGTTGGAATCTGTCTCCCAGGCAGAGTTGTCGTAGGAGGATTCCTCTGTTGCATTCTGCATAGTATTTGTACTCTCAGGAAAATCTCCCCATCCAGTTGGCTGGATGTCTTCAAGCCTGATACGAGAGCTTTCAGGAGCGGTGTACTTAACCATGTAGTCATATTTTCCACTTGGTTGTCCCAAGGTGTCCCACACTTCTTTGGAACTGGAGGAGTCATTTCTCTCGATGACGTTGACCTCAGGAAAATCGTAGTTGATGAATTCTAGTCTTGCAAACGTTGCGAATTCATCGTCGTGCTGGATATTTTCAGGATACCCTGAGTGTTGATCCCATAACATGGTGGGGACACAAGTATTCTGCTCAAAGATGCGCAGCTGATTTTCATTGTTCGGCTGGCTTTCTTGCCCCGAGTCTCCTGGGTAAGGTTGCCACATCGGCAGACCATCCATCGGGCCATAATAAGCGTGGTCAAAGCTATCTTTCATCGGAGTGTCTTCCTCTAATGAATTTGGTGGAGCCCGACATCCTTCCGGATCACAATCTCCATAGATCATTTCGACATTCGACCTGGGTATAAATCTCGGACTCTGTGCAGGAAAGCAAAAGGGAGTTTGCGTTTCATCCTGAGACATATAACCGTCCTTGTTAAGATAGGACTTCCATTCTTCGTCTGTGTCAGAAGGATCTTCCTCATTGATAGTGTGTACTTCTTGAGTCACTGGGTGAAGGAACCCTCCACTGTGGAAGAAGTTCCGAATGGGACGAAGACTTTCATCGTTAGCAGCTGTCTGGGTACAGGTTGCAGAAAAACCAAGACCCCTCTCTGTTTTATTATTAGTAGGAATGACGAGTTGTCCCCATCCTGTTGTATTGGTACTCTCGACTGCTCTAATAGCATCTTTGTATGAGGAAATCGAAGTTCCTCCTTCGGATTAATCGCCACTGTGTAGCGAAAGCGTTTGGAACTGGGTTCCGATTATCCCTTCTGGTTCCACACAAGTGGATGACGATAAATTGCTTGCGAGCAAGGCCTGTTCCCCACAGACTGTGATGAGTTGGCCGTTTTGGACGAACTTTAGCTTTTGGTGGAGGGTCGAGGTGACCGCCCCAGCCTGATGTATCCAAGGTCTTCCTAATAAACAACTGTATGTTACCCGGATGTCCATGACCTGTAAAGTGACTTGGAAAGTATGAGGACCGATAGTTATGGGGAGGTCGACTTCGCCGATAACTGTTTTTCTGGATCCGTCAAATGCTTTGACGACAACCTCGCTGATTCTCATCGGAGGGCTTTTGAATGATAATTGCATCAAAGTGGACTTCGGCATAACATTCAGGGCTGACCCTGTGTCTACCAGTACGCTGGCTAAAGCATCGTCCTGGCAGTTGACTGTAATATTGAGCGCCATGTTATGACGGTGACCCTCTTAAGGTAATTCCTCATCACTAAACCCCAAATTGTTGCTGGAAGTGATGTTAGAGACAATGCTATCAAACTGTCTGATTGTTACATCCTGTTCCATAAAGGCTTGCTCTAAGACTTTCTGCAGAGCCTCTCTATGCGCTTCTGAACTTAGTAACAGTGATAATACCGAGATCTTTGAAGGAGTCTGTAACAGTTGATCAACAATGTTGTATTCACTCCTTTGGATGAGCTTCAGCATCTCATCATTGTTTTTTGAAAGGTCGGGATTATTGGATTGACCGACTGGTGGATCGGGAGCTTCTGTCAGAAGTTCCTTTTCTTTGTTGGAATCTCCAACTCCTCTGTTGAAGATTCGACCGCTCCGTGTTACACGGCTGATGTCTGCAATATTTACGACGGAGGGTAATGGAATTTCCTTTCCATTTTCAATCATCGTTGCACCGTATTTGTAAGGGATAACCTTAGTTGATTCACACGGTAGTGGTCCTGGCAGATAGATGACTATGGGAACCTTCTGATTTTTCTGACCATTGTAAGTAATCTCGATCCGTTCCCGGTTAGGAACTTTGGATTCGTCAAGTAGAGGAATGATGGTGAAAACATTCCTAGTTCTCTGATGATCAGAGATTACGACAACGTCCTCAATTTGATCGACAAGGTAATTCGGCGCCGAGTTGATGGGTTCGGAGCCCGGATATGGGCGAATCTCTCCATGATCCACCTGACCCTGAAGAGCTACTCTCACAAGGTAGCATCCTTGGTTATTTTCCGAACAGACTCCACAACGTTCATAGTTGTATGGTGGCACCTGGCCACGCCCGCTTTGAATACAATGTAACCTCACTAGGTTAGCTTCCACAGATCGGACATCCCGACTTTGACGCCGAGTGGGGTTCCTGTTATTGATACTAATCTGCTGAGTATCTTCATCCATATAGATTGGCATCCACCAGTGATTTAACAAGTGCTGAAGTGCCTCCTGGACAAGGGTACAACCTCGATCGTTTTTGCAACCCGCTTTACAACTTTGGTAATCATGTGAGATCAGGAACCCGAGCCTGACTTGCTCAGCATGCAACTCTACCAGGTTAGTATTCATCAAGCGAATATCGAAGATCTGAACCATGTTAATCTGATAGGGATTCCTATCATGGTAGTCTTGGATCCACCCAAGATCCATCTGACGCTGGAGGGCCTCCTGTATGAAAGAGCATCCCTGTTTATTTACCGAGCAAGTCAGACAAGAACTGTAATCATGCCGTGGCAGATTATGATACTGGCTCTGCCTTAAGTGCATCGCCACCAAGTTAACATTCATCGCATGGATATCGTGGTTCTGAACGATGTTGGAATTCGTATAGACCATGTTAACTCCACGAACTCTGTGCTCTTGGATCCATCCAAGATCCATCTGTTCCTGTAGAGCTGATTGCACTACAGAACACCCTCGATTACTCTTAGAGCAGACATCACATTGATGATAATTATGAGGTGACACATGGCCATATCCACTCTGTCTACAATGCATCTTGACCAGATTGGTCCTCAACAAGAGTACATCGTGAATTTAATAGACATTGCTAGACTCTCCTTCTATCAGATTGACTGCAGCTTTCTCGTGTTGAGGCAGCGGGTTCGTGAGAACATTGGGATTCATATCTTTGAAAGATAAGAGCCCGCTCCTAACAAGCTTTTGCACATCGGATTTGAAATTAAGACAATTCTCTATGTTATGCCCTGATCCTCCTTGATGATAAGGGCAAGTCTGATCCACCTTAAACCAAAAAGGCAGATTTTCCAGTACTGTAAGAGGGGACTTAGTCTGAATGTGCCCCTTGGCTATTAGTAACGGAAATAGTTCTGCGTACGATACGGGTATAGGATCAAATCCTTGTGGCCGCGTTGTACGATTGTTGTTGTATTGAGGACGAGCCTGCTGAAGATCCTGTTGTGTCATTTGCTGATTATTAGGTTGGCTCTGCGCAACCTGAGGTTGATACGTAGGAATAGGCGCGGGGTTAATAGCAGGAGTCACAGCTGCTACTGGTTGATAACGTCGCCTTTGCTTTCTGAGAGAGATATTCCCAATATCTTGCTCTTTTTTCTTAGGGAGAGCACTACCATATTTTTTAGTACCGCTTGTCGACCCAGTGTCTTTTGCCAAATGTCTTTCTCGGACGGCTTCCTCAAGACGCACCCCCATACGACCATTTCGGTGAAATCACTAGGCGCACTGGCAACCATTCTGTCGTAGTAAAATGAGCTTAAGGTCTTTAAGAAGATCTTTGTCATCTCTTTTTCCTCAAGAGGTGGACAAATTTGAGTGGTAATTTCACGCCATCTCTGAGCGTACTCCTTAAAGGTTTCCTTGTCCTTTTGTCACATCGATCTGAGCTGATCTCTGTCTGGTGCCATGTCCAGATTGTATTTGTATTGTTGGACGAAGGCAGTGCCAAGATCTCTGAATGTGCTAATCGTAGCATGGTTTAAACCCATGTACCATTTTAAGGCGGCACCGGTTAAACTATCCTGAAAGTAGTGAATCAGTAGGTCCTGATTTTCTGTCTGAGCTGACATTCGCCGAGCGTACATCACCAAGTGACTTTGAGGGCAAGAGTTACCCTTGTATTTTTCTAAGTCGGGCACTTGGAACTTGTGTGGAACTTTTACATTGGGGACGAGACAAAGGTCTGCGGCATCCTTTCCAAACAAATCCTGACCGTGAATGGCTTGCAGTTCCTTCTGCATTTCCAGGAACTGCTCCTGGAGTTCATCCATTCTGTCAAACATAGTTTCCTTTCTACCAGAAGGTATCTGCGGAATCTGTCCTTCCGGGACAGTGTGCACCACAGGGGGTGGTACCGTGACTACGGCAGTGAATCTTGGCATTTCCTGAAGTTTGTAACCTTCAAGAGTCCTCAATATGCCCCTGGCATCTTCGCTTTCCCGAAGTTTGTAACCTTCAGGACCAGCGGCTTCTGCTGTGGTTCCCTGATCTTCAGTGATCGGCGGAACATATCCTTCCGGGATATAGTTAAATGGCATGCCCCAGGGACGATCTTTCGGCATCTGATACCTAGGATCATACTTCTCCACTATGGGCGCTGATGTGATCTCCGAGATCACAGTTCTTTGTTGCTGAGCTTCTGCCATGGCTTGCATGTCGTTACGAAGCTTTCTCATATCCTCTCTCAGAGCATCGATCTCTTCTTTCAACTTTCTGTTCTCTTCCTCAAGATCATCCATCTTTTTCTGACGATTGGCCCGAGTATTGTACGAATGAGACAGTTTGATTCTATAACCGAGACACAAACGTGAGATTCGTAGGTAAGAAGAATACGTGACAGGAGAATGATGAGTGCAATGATTATATTAATTGTTTTTTTTTGTTTAATCAAAATAAACTTCGACAATTAGATTGTAAATATCAAACAGTGGGGAAACCCCTTTTTATTGAATTCAAAGGATTGCGGAAACGGAAATAGAGTAAATTACAAGGTGCGGAAACAGAAACCTAAACTAATGGGTCCCGAGTCCTCTCTGAGGAGAAATCGGGTGCTGATTCTGGAACTTTCCTTTTCTTGGATCGGGGCTCTTGAGCCGTTGTCGGGTTGTCATTCCTTTGCCAAGTGAAAGGAGCGAGCAAATTCCTTTGGTCTTCTTGATTCTCTACAGCATGCTTCTCCAAAATCTCAATCAGAGCATCCTTATCTTTCAGTAATTGCTCTATTTTGATACATTCCACATTGAGAGTGCGGTACTTGTTTTTCCAAGACCCCCTCTCCCGTTGAACTTTGTTGAGAGTAACCTGGAGTTTTCCGTCTCAGTCATGAAGTACATGACGGATTCCCTTGGCAGAAGAACTCCGTGACGAGGATAAGGCATCTTTAGCTTGAGAGCTCTAGTTTGTACCCAGTGGAGATAAGGCTCCACCGAGACACAATCCGGTTTTCCTAGAGACTCCCGTCCTTTTTTATGAACGTGTTTCCAAGCATGCACTATTTCTGTCTTTAGTGCTCTGTCATTTTCTCCTTCCTTAAAGAAAAGACCTTCCAGATGAGCGTTGCGCGGAACATGCCTCATCGGGTATCCAAATTGACGACGAACGAGAACTGGATGGTAATTGATTCCTCCTTTAGTTCCTATGAGGGGTACGTTGGGGAAGTTTCCACAACGGTCAATGATCCTGATCCCATCATAAATCCTATTACACCAATCTATGTCAGAGTTGGTGAGGGACATGATTTTCTGTGACCAACGTAAGGCACTCTTGTGATCCCAAAAAGCAGCAGACTTAGGCAAGTGAGAGATAAACCATTTGTATAGCAGGGGTACACAACATGTGATCTCCCCTCCGCTGTACAAATTCCCTAAGTATACAGAATGATACGCATCATCGAGTAAAGTTGGCACAGGGTTTCCAATGAGAAAAACCTTAATGGCGTTGATATCGACGAAGTTATTAATGTTGGGCAACAGAAATAACCCGTAGGTGAGTAAGACGAAGATGCTTTCAAAAGCAGTCACGTTCCCGATACTTGCGAAGTACAGGGCTTTCTTTGTCAAGAACTGGGCTGGCAAACCTTGTATGCCACCCATAGTAGTCATGTGAGCCCTGACCTCAGACTCATCCAAATGAATTGCTCTTGTAATGGTCTGATCCTTTGGAATTTCTTCCATTCCAGAAAATGGAGCTCGATCAGTAATGTGTAAATCGATCAGATGAGAATACTCCTCCAGCGTTGGTGCTAGCTGGTAATCTGGGAATGTAAAGCAATGATAAACCGGATCGTAGAACTGAATGAGCATCTCCACGATTCCTTCAATCACATGGACCCTTAATAGAGAGAGAAGACCTCCGTATTTGGCTCTGAAAGCCTCTTGGTTTGTGATCATTCTCGCCAACCCTCTCAAATCCTCTAGTTTCGGAACCTTGAAAGTTTACTTATGAGTTCTCCTTCTACCGAAATCCATTAGCGCAATCTTTTTCTCTGATATTTGCAATCATAGTCTCAGTTTAGTTTGAAAAAGAGAGATTAGAAGAGAAATTTTCTTTTTTTGTTTTAATGTTTTTTAAATGAATGCATGAATGCAGCACACAAAAACATAGAAAAAAATATGGGGTCAAAGGGTCGTTGTCATGAAGTCAAGGCTCTACCCATCCCAAAGGTTTACTAATGATTTTTGTACCTGTCTCTCATCATCATCAACTCTTGTCAAGAAAACACCAGCGGGCCGGGAACCGTGCTAGGTTGTGTTTTTTGAAGAGTCCTCAGAAGAGGGTGGCATCGCATGACAACTATTTCTGATAGCCTCTGCGCCACTAAAGGGGTTTTCCTAGGTGTATACTCATCTTTCCACATGCGGCATCACACGCATTCCCATTAGCAGAAAAATAAACACATATATCAATTAGGAAAAGTAGTATATATATTTGTCTTAATCATCCTAGACCTCTAGTCTTAAGATCCTAAACAGACAATGACCCCCCCCCCCCCAGCCGAGCTGTCATTTCTGTGAATTCCGGATTTTCTACCTAAGAGATGGGACATCTAACAGGGGCAGATGATTGTCCCTAGCAGAGTCGCCATTTTTCTGTAGCGAGTGATTTTTGGATGTGGTTGCGAAGCACGATCACTCTAGTACTACAGTTCGATTCATTTTTTATCCTATTAAAGCTGATGAAGGAAGGGAAATAGATGTCTCCAATTAACCCTGCTTGCATACTGAGGTTTAACAGTCAAAACTGTTGGTTTACAGATGCTATCCAAAGTGTGGGTTTCTCTTAGGTTATTTCTCCGGAGTAGTGCCTGTGCATGATGTTAAGACTGATGTTTTTATGAAATGATGGGATTTGGGTTTTTTGTTTAGTGTGCTCGCTAAGATTTTTCTTGAAATCTTATGCCTACGTATTCCCGTTTACCGAAACAGGGAAATCAGAGCGATCGTAGTTCCTCCTATTATATGGGAGGAAATGGTGTTTTGGTGTCTTGTTTGAAGCCCAAGACGTGAAGCGAAAGGTGGTTTGTATCTTGTTCAAAGCCCAAGATGTGAAGCTGAAGGGTCTATTTGTATCTTGTTCAAAGCCCAAGATGTGAAGCTAAAAGGGTGTTGACTTTAGAGATAATTTGTCATCTCTAAAGGGGGTCTGTTTGTCACAACTGTTTATAAAGGATGATTACTTTAACTGGGATGTGTGAATCCGACAATGCCATAATTTCCTTCATAAGGATTTCCAACCTAAATGAGAAGACTTTAACTCAGTGTAGATAAATGCCATCTTTCCTTAGGAATTTCTCATGCTAAAAGAGGGACAGTGGCATGGATGTAGATGATCCAGAGGCTTGCCGCTTACAACAATTTAGATGAAGGGAAAGGAGTTATTGATGTTTGTATACTGTGAACGAGGCACAACTTTGATGCTAAAAGGTTGATTGGCTCAACCGGGGTTTCCTTATACAAAGCCTAAGAGGAGGCTATTGGCCCAACAAGGGGGTGTTTTTATATGTCTCGTACGAAGCCCGAGAGAGAGGCTAAAAGGCTTGACTCAACGAGGGAGTCTTTTGCGTGTCTCGTACAAAGCCCGAGAGAGAGGCTAAAAAGGCTTGACTCAACGAGGGAGTCTTTTGTATCTCGTACGAAGCCCGAGATGGAGGCGAAAAGTATTTAGCTCAATAAGAACCCTTTTGTATCTCGTACAAAGCCCGAGGTGGAGGCTGAAAGGAGTTCGACTCAACAAGAGAGTCTTTTTGTATCTCGTACAAAGCCCGAGATGGAGGCTAAAAAGTGTTTGCTCCGCTGGGGAGAATCATTGTACAAAGCCAAAGGGGAGGCAATTGTAACTATTTCAGTTGAGTGACAGATCCAATGTGCTGATTTAAAGAGAAAATCAGTTCTTATATGAGTAATGTTGTACTCATGGATTTGATCTGAGGATCGGGATTATTTCCTGTTCTTTAAGGAAATGGGAAACCCAAAGGATATAGAGACTGTTCGAGTCTACGGGTTTTCTTCCTATTTTTTGGAAGGGAGCTTAAGAATGTCTTTGAGACTCAAGGAGATTAGACTGTCCAAGTCTAGAGTTTTATCTTTTGTACTATGTTTTGAGAAATAGTAGTATGGCCTAGACTCTTTGAAAGACTGTTCTATGAAGATGATTAATTTCTGTTCTTATACCTCTAGGAGGTCGTCGGGATAATTTGTACGAAGCCCAAGAGGAGGCTGGAAACTTTTAAGAAGCCGAGAGGTCCTTGTACGAAGCCCAAGAGGAGGCTATCATTCCCGGAGGAAGAAATCATTATACGAAGCCTAAGAGGAGGTTGTGAATACTTCTAAGAAGCGGACAGGTCCTTATACAACGCCCAAGAGGAGGCGGGGTGCTCTTAGGAAGCCTGTTGGTCCTTGTACAATGCCCAAGAGGAGGCCGATGCTTTTAAGAAGCATGTGGGTCCCCAAACCCCGAGAAATTCAAGACAGGTTATTCACAAGGAATAGATCAAGCCAGGAAAGTTCTAGAATTTGGAAGAAACTCAAGAGATGCTATTCACGGAGAATACATTCATCTCCGGGGAGGTAGAGTCTCTTGACAATTCCTAAGGAGGACAGCCGAAGAGAAGACTGTATCTGGTGCTCCTATTGGGGATCTAGCTTGTCTATTTCTACGAGTAATCGAAACGACTTTACTTAGTTCTAGACGTAGTTGCCGGGGAAACTCTAAATATCTATACTATTATTACATAGTTGATATGAGTTTATGAAAGAAGACTTACAGCGAAACAGCCCCACAATACAATTATATGTATATGAAAGCGGTAAATGAAAGCATATAAACACTTACTCGGTTGTAGAGCTTCCATGCTGCTTGGTTAGTTGTTCAACAAAGAAAGATTGAAAACAACAATATATTCAAAATCAAAGGAGAAAGTGCTTTGAAAAAGAAAGATTTGGGGCTTACAGCTCAAGGAGAGGCACAGGGTTTCATCAGTGTTTGCACTGTTGAAATTTGTACAGAGGGACTTACACAAGTGACTGTGGCCCAAAAAAAAGGTTTTCTGTAAAAGGGGATGGGTCTTACACTCTCTCAAGAGGGCCAAAAAGTTTTAAAGAAAAAGAGTGGGGCTTATAACACGAGGGTAGGCCCAGATGACTTTTCGTTTGAAACGGCAATCGCGCCGAGGTTTTCTTTTAACGCAGAGGGACTTATACAATATCTGAGGCCCAAAATTGTTTTGGTTAAAAGGGGATTGGGTCTTACACTCTAATAGAGGCCCAAAATTTTTTTGAATGGGTCTTATAGCTCAAGGAGAGGCCCAGATGTTTTAAACGGACGACGATCATGCCGTTTACTTGTACAGAGGGACTTATAGAATGAGTGAGACCCCCAAAGTTTATGTACAAGGGGGTTTTGGGTCTTACACTCTCTCAAGAGGCCCAAAAAGTTTGAAAATGATTTATGAGGGTTGAATTAATCAAAAACCCTAATTTGTTTTCAAAATGTATTTTAATTGAATAAAAAATTCAATTAAAATGATCAAAATTGTTTAACATGTGGAAAACAAATTGTGATCTTGGATTAATGCTTCATAAATCAATTTTTGCCCTACAAAATGATGAGAAATCATTAAAATTTGCAAAATCAAGATGGAAAAAATATTCAAAATGTCAAAAATAATTAAAATATTAATTCTTTGCAAAAATATCAACTATATGAAATAAATAATATTTTTGGGATTTTTTGGGAAAATAAAATATTTTAACATTTTTGTGAATTATTAAAAAAAGAATCAACTCAAAATCATTTAAACTCAGAGAGAAATTAATTTTTGAATCAATTAAATAAAATCACAAAATTCAAATATTTGAATTTTCAAAAAAGGCGCCAAGAACACCCAAGAACATGCGCGTGTTCTGGGTTTTGCCCAGATTTGCATTTTCTCTCTAATCTCACTGAATACTTGGTTATATCATGCAATCCACGTATCAATATGCTCGTCTCAACCTCACGATCATGTCTATGGTACTTAATTTCATTTATTTTTAACATGGAATAAGAAATCAAGACAAAACCTCAAGAACCCTAATTTCTGCATGAAGGCTGAGAATTTTGATACACGATTCAAACAAAGCAATTAATTGAGGGGAAACATTCCATGCATGATTATGAACATTTGGCAAAAGTATTGTGCGAGGAAATATGCATAGATTGAGAGATGACCAAGTTTAGGCTTACCTCTAGGTCGTGACAGCAAGTTCAAAGTGATTTCTGAGTTGGAGGTGTTACAGATGAGTTGTGATGATCTGAACAGCTTCCTTACACCCTATGGAGTGTGTTTGAATGCTTGGACTTGATTGAAAATGGCTGGATCACTTCATGGCATCTCAACTTCAACTTGGTTAAAACCTTGAGCAACTGGCTGGTGATTCTGAGAAATCAGTGTTCCAGATGTTGTTTAAGTGTTTGGATCACTTCTATATGATGTATGTGAGGTGTGTGTGTGATTGGTTTAGTTGGAAAAGCTCTCAAACTCAAAATTCGATGGTGACTTGCCTTAGAAGGTAAAATTGGAGTGAAAGAAGAGATTTTGAGGAAAGCATCTGTTTGATGGCTTTGGTGTTCTCAAACTGATCACAATTGAGCTCTATTTATAGTAGAGCAAGTTTGTTTTACAAGGAATAGTGAATGGCAACTGTTGAGTAGGTTTGGCCAATGTTGGCAAATGAAAATCCAAGTCTCCTCTAGCCATTGACTAGAGGTTAGGGCACAGGCTGCTGGTTCCCTTGGTCTTGGATAAGTCTTGGCTAAATTCAGTTGCTAATAGCTCAGTCCATGCCACCTTGGTGCTTCCATTGAATGCTCCAATCCAAAATTGGAGTCTTGGCCCTATTTTAGGCAATTCTAGGTTTGGCATGCTATTTCTTATTCCAAGGACTTTGGAGGCTTGGCTCAATGATTGTCCCCTTTAGATTTGATCCTCAGATGTGTCCAATATGATGACAAGGCTTGGAATTGGCTGATTTTGGCAAATCGACCAAAAGTGCAAAAACCTGCCTTGCCTTGGCAGTTTTCAACAAGGCATTTTGCCACTACCATATCTCTTAGCTCAAATTGAATTTGGTGATGTTCTTGGCCATTTTGGAAAGCCCTTATATGATACAACAACTGTTTGATCATATTTGGTTTTGATACTTTTTGGATCCAAGTGAAAAATCCCCCTACATTTGGAAAAAAGTAAAGGCAGATTCTGACTTAGTGAAATTTTCACTAAGTGTTGGAACAAAGTGACTTTTCTTGATTTTGATCACTCCATAACTCAAAATCCATGAGGAATTTGGACATAGATCAGTATGAAGCTTTTGTAGAGGGCAATGAGATCTACAAATCAAGCTTTGGATGGGGAAAAATGGCTTTGTGGTTTAGGAGTTATGATTCTCCAAAATTGGTACCCTTGCCACTTTATTTCATAACTTAGAAAATTTTCTAAGTTTTTATGGTTACCCCTTTTACAAGTTATCCCACATTCTTTGATTTTTCTTGATGAATGATGATTCAAATCATACATTAACATCATTTTAGGGTAAAAAATCCATTTTTGTGAAAAATCTCAAAAAGTCAAAGTTGACTTTTGTGCACAGATGACTTTTGTCAGATGAATTTCAAACTGTGCAATTCTTTAGGAAATCATGTCCTTGACCTAAATCAAACTTGATGGACATATTCCATGGGTGTTATAGGGTATATTGAATCATGTTTTAGGGCTTGGGAGCATGTCCTGGTCCAAAGTCAAAGCTACAGTTGACTTTTCTCGCGAAACCCTAATTGTGGCTTAGATGAAATTGAGACTTGTTGCTCAAGCTTCTTGGATTAATCCATTATTGCAAATGGATAAATGTGGTTTATTAGAGACCCTCAAATCCTCTCTTGGGGTATTGGTTCATGTTTTATCCCAAAATTCAACTTAGGGGTGAATTAGGTCAAGAAACCCTAATTCTTGATTTTTGATAAATGCATCCCCTGAGGCCAAATTGACTTGATGCTTGGGTCCATGAGGTTCCATGGAGCATATTAGGTTATGTTTTGGATCTTTGGCTCATGCCCAGAGGAAGTCTTTTGTGTGTCTCGTACAAAGCCCGAGAGAGAGGCTAAAAAGGCTTGACTCAACGAGGGAGTCTTTTGTATCTCGTACGAAGCCCGAGATGGAGGCGAAAAGTATTTAGCTCAATAAGAACCCTTTTGTATCTCGTACAAAGCCCGAGGTGGAGGCTGAAAGGAGTTCGACTCAACAAGAGAGTCTTTTTGTATCTCGTACAAAGCCCGAGATGGAGGCTAAAAAGTGTTTGCTCCGCTGGGGAGAATCATTGTACAAAGCCAAAGGGGAGGCAATTGTAACTATTTCAGTTGAGTGACAGATCCAATGTGCTGATTTAAAGAGAAAATCAGTTCTTATATGAGTAATGTTGTACTCATGGATTTGATCTGAGGATCGGGATTATTTCCTGTTCTTTAAGGAAATGGGAAACCCAAAGGATATAGAGACTGTTCGAGTCTACGGGTTTTCTTCCTATTTTTTGGAAGGGAGCTTAAGAATGTCTTTGAGACTCAAGGAGATTAGACTGTCCAAGTCTAGAGTTTTATCTTTTGTACTATGTTTTGAGAAATAGTAGTATGGCCTAGACTCTTTGAAAGACTGTTCTATGAAGATGATTAATTTCTGTTCTTATACCTCTAGGAGGTCGTCGGGATAATTTGTACGAAGCCCAAGAGGAGGCTGGAAACTTTTAAGAAGCCGAGAGGTCCTTGTACGAAGCCCAAGAGGAGGCTATCATTCCCGGAGGAAGAAATCATTATACGAAGCCTAAGAGGAGGTTGTGAATACTTCTAAGAAGCGGACAGGTCCTTATACAACGCCCAAGAGGAGGCGGGGTGCTCTTAGGAAGCCTGTTGGTCCTTGTACAATGCCCAAGAGGAGGCCGATGCTTTTAAGAAGCATGTGGGTCCCCAAACCCCGAGAAATTCAAGACAGGTTATTCACAAGGAATAGATCAAGCCAGGAAAGTTCTAGAATTTGGAAGAAACTCAAGAGATGCTATTCACGGAGAATACATTCATCTCCGGGGAGGTAGAGTCTCTTGACAATTCCTAAGGAGGACAGCCGAAGAGAAGACTGTATCTGGTGCTCCTATTGGGGATCTAGCTTGTCTATTTCTACGAGTAATCGAAACGACTTTACTTAGTTCTAGACGTAGTTGCCGGGGAAACTCTAAATATCTATACTATTATTACATAGTTGATATGAGTTTATGAAAGAAGACTTACAGCGAAACAGCCCCACAATACAATTATATGTATATGAAAGCGGTAAATGAAAACATATAAACACTTACTCGGTTGTAGAGCTTCCATGCTGCTTGGTTAGTTGTTCAACAAAGAAAGATTGAAAACAACAATATATTCAAAATCAAAGGAGAAAGTGCTTTGAAAAAGAAAGATTTGGGGCTTACAGCTCAAGGAGAGGCACAGGGTTTCATCAGTGTTTGCACTGTTGAAATTTGTACAGAGGGACTTACACAAGTGACTGTGGCCCAAAAAAAAGGTTTTCTGTAAAAGGGGATGGGTCTTACACTCTCTCAAGAGGGCCAAAAAGTTTTAAAGAAAAAGAGTGGGGCTTATAACACGAGGGTAGGCCCAGATGACTTTTCGTTTGAAACGGCGATCGCGCCGAGGTTTTCTTTTAACGCAGAGGGACTTATACAATATCTGAGGCCCAAAATTGTTTTGGTTAAAAGGGGATTGGGTCTTACACTCTAATAGAGGCCCAAAATTTTTTTGAATGGGTCTTATAGCTCAAGGAGAGGCCCAGATGTTTTAAACGGACGACGATCATGCCGTTTACTTGTACAGAGGGACTTATAGAATGAGTGAGACCCCCAAAGTTTATGTACAAGGGGGTTTTGGGTCTTACACTCTCTCAAGCGGCCCAAAAAGTTTGAAAATGATTTATGAGGGTTGAATTAATCAAAAACCCTAATTTGTTTTCAAAATGTATTTTAATTGAATAAAAAATTCAATTAAAATGATCAAAATTGTTTAACATGTGGAAAACAAATTGTGATCTTGGATTAATGCTTCATAAATCAATTTTTGCCCTACAAAATGATGAGAAATCATTAAAATTTGCAAAATCAAGATGGAAAAAATATTCAAAATGTCAAAAATAATTAAAATTTTAATTCTTTGCAAAAATATCAACTATATGAAATAAATAATATTTTTGGGATTTTTTGGGAAAATAAAATATTTTAACATTTTTGTGAATTATTAAAAAAAGAATCAACTCAAAATCATTTAAACTCAGAGAGAAATTAATTTTTGAATCAATTAAATAAAATCACTAAATTCAAATATTTGAATTTTCAAAAAAGGCGCCAAGAACACCCAAGAACATGCGCGTGTTTTGGGTTTTGCCCAGATTTGCATTTTCTCTCCAATCTCACTGAATACTTGGTTATATCATGCAATCCACGTATCAATATGCTCGTCTCAACCTCACGATCATGTCTATGGTACTTAATTTCATTTATTTTTAACATGGAATAAGAAATCAGGACAAAACCTCAAGAACCCTAATTTCTGCATGAAGGCTGAGAATTTTGATACACGATTCAAACAAAGCAATTAATTGAGGGGAAACATTCCATGCATGATTATGAACATTTGGCAAAAGTATTGTGCGAGGAAATATGCATAGATTGAGAGATGACCAAGTTTAGGCTTACCTCTAGGTCGTGACAGCAAGTTCAAAGTGATTTCTGAGTTGGAGGTGTTACAGATGAGTTGTGATGATCTGAACAGCTTCCTTACACCCTATGGAGTGTGTTTGAATGCTTGGACTTGATTGAAAATGGCTGGATCACTTCATGGCATCTCAACTTCAACTTGGTTAAAACCTTGAGCAACTGGCTGGTGATTCTGAGAAATCAGTGTTCCAGATGTTGTTTAAGTGTTTGGATCACTTCTATATGATGTATGTGAGGTGTGTGTGTGATTGGTTTAGTTGGAAAAGCTCTCAAACTCAAAATTCGATGGTGACTTGCCTTAGAAGGCAAAATTGGAGTGAAAGAAGAGATTTTGAGGAAAGCATCTGTTTGATGGCTTTGGTGTTCTCAAACTGATCACAATTGAGCTCTATTTATAGTAGAGCAAGTTTGTTTTGCAAGGAATAGTGAATGGCAACTGCTGAGTAGGTTTGGCCAATGTTGGCAAATGAAAATCCAAGTCTCCTCTAGCCATTGACTAGAGGTTAGGGCACAGGCTGCTGGTTCCCTTGGTCTTGGATAAGTCTTGGCTAAATTCAGTTGCTAATAGCTCAGTCCATGCCACCTTGGTGCTTCCATTGAATGCTCCAATCCAAAATTGGAGTCTTGGCCCTATTTTAGGCAATTCTAGGTTTGGCATGCTATTTCTTATTCCAAGGACTTTGGAGGCTTGGCTCAATGATTGTCCCCTTTAGATTTGATCCTCAGATGTGTCCAATATGATGACAAGGCTTGGAATTGGCTGACTTTGGCAAATCGACCAAAAGTGCAAAAACCTGCCTTGCCTTGGCAGTTTTCAGCAAGGCATTTTGCCACTACCATATCTCTTAGCTCAAATTGAATTTGGTGATGTTCTTGGCCATTTTGGAAAGCCCTTATATGATACAACAACTGTTTGATCATATTTGGTTTTGATACTTTTTGGATCCAAGTGAAAAATCCCCCTACATTTGGAAAAAAGTAAAGGCAGATTCTGACTTAGTGAAATTTTCACTAAGTGTTGGAACAAAGTGACTTTTCTTGATTTTGATCACTCCATAACTCAAAATCCATGAGGAATTTGGACATAGATCAGTATGAAGCTTTTGTAGAGGGCAATGAGATCTACAAATCAAGCTTTGGATGGGGAAAAATGGCTTTGTGGTTTAGGAGTTATGATTCTCCAAAATTGGTACCCTTGCCACTTTATTTCATAACTTAGAAAATTTTCTAAGTTTTTATGGTTACCCCTTTTACAAGTTATCCCACTTTCTTTGATTTTTCTTGATGAATGATGATTCAAATCATACATTAACATCATTTTAGGGTAAAAAATCCATTTTTGTGAAAAATCTCAAAAAGTCAAAGTTGACTTTTGTGCACAGATGACTTTTGTCAGATGAATTTCAAACTGTGCAATTCTTTAGGAAATCATGTCCTTGACCTAAATCAAACTTGATGGACATATTCCATGGGTGTTATAGGGTATATTGAATCATGTTTTAGGGCTTGGGAGCATGTCCTGGTCCAAAGTCAAAGCTACAGTTGACTTTTCTCGCGAAACCCTAATTGTGGCTCAGATGAAATTGAGACTTGTTGCTCAAGCTTCTTGGATTAATCCATTATTGCAAATGGATAAATGTGGTTTATTAGAGACCCTCAAATCCTCTCTTGGGGTATTGGTTCATGTTTTATCCCAAAATTCAACTTAGGGGTGAATTAGGTCAAGAAACCCTAATTCTTGATTTTTGATAAATGCATCCCCTGAGGCCAAATTGACTTGATGCTTGGGTCCATGAGGTTCCATGGAGCATATTAGGTTATGTTTTGGATCTTTGGCTCATGCCTAGAGGAAGTCTTTTGTGTGTCTCGTACAAAGCCCGAGAGAGAGGCTAAAAAGGCTTGACTCAACGAGGGAGTCTTTTGTATCTCGTACGAAGCCCGAGATGGAGGCGAAAAGTATTTAGCTCAATAAGAACCCTTTTGTATCTCGTACAAAGCCCGAGGTGGAGGCTGAAAGGAGTTCGACTCAACAAGAGAGTCTTTTTGTATCTCGTACAAATCCCGAGATGGAGGCTAAAAAGTGTTTGCTCCGCTGGGGAGAATCATTGTACAAAGCCAAAGGGGAGGCAATTGTAACTATTTCAGTTGAGTGACAGATCCAATGTGCTGATTTAAAGAGAAAATCAGTTCTTATATGAGTAATGTTGTACTCATGGATTTGATCTGAGGATCGGGATTATTTCCTGTTCTTTAAGGAAATGGGAAACCCAAAGGATATAGAGACTGTTCGAGTCTACGGGTTTTCTTCCTATTTTTTGGAAGGGAGCTTAAGAATGTCTTTGAGACTCAAGGAGATTAGACTGTCCAAGTCTAGAGTTTTATCTTTTGTACTATGTTTTGAGAAATAGTAGTATGGCCTAGACTCTTTGAAAGACTGTTCTATGAAGATGATTAATTTCTGTTCTTATACCTCTAGGAGGTCGTCGGGATAATTTGTACGAAGCCCAAGAGGAGGCTGGAAACTTTTAAGAAGCCGAGAGGTCCTTGTACGAAGCCCAAGAGGAGGCTATCATTCCCGGAGGAAGAAATCATTATACGAAGCCTAAGAGGAGGTTGTGAATACTTCTAAGAAGCGGACAGGTCCTTATACAACGCCCAAGAGGAGGCGGGGTGCTCTTAGGAAGCCTGTTGGTCCTTGTACAATGCCCAAGAGGAGGCCGATGCTTTTAAGAAGCATGTGGGTCCCCAAACCCCGAGAAATTCAAGACAGGTTATTCACAAGGAATAGATCAAGCCAGGAAAGTTCTAGAATTTGGAAGAAACTCAAGAGATGCTATTCACGGAGAATACATTCATCTCCGGGGAGGTAGAGTCTCTTGACAATTCCTAAGGAGGACAGCCGAAGAGAAGACTGTATCTGGTGCTCCTATTGGGGATCTAGCTTGTCTATTTCTACGAGTAATCGAAACGACTTTACTTAGTTCTAGACGTAGTTGCCGGGGAAACTCTAAATATCTATACTATTATTACATAGTTGATATGAGTTTATGAAAGAAGACTTACAGCGAAACAGCCCCACAATACAATTATATGTATATGAAAGCGGTAAATGAAAGCATATAAACACTTACTCGGTTGTAGAGCTTCCATGCTGCTTGGTTAGTTGTTCAACAAAGAAAGATTGAAAACAACAATATATTCAAAATCAAAGGAGAAAGTGCTTTGAAAAAGAAAGATTTGGGGCTTACAGCTCAAGGAGAGGCACAGGGTTTCATCAGTGTTTGCACTGTTGAAATTTGTACAGAGGGACTTACACAAGTGACTGTGGCCCAAAAAAAAGGTTTTCTGTAAAAGGGGATGGGTCTTACACTCTCTCAAGAGGGCCAAAAAGTTTTAAAGAAAAAGAGTGGGGCTTATAACACGAGGGTAGGCCCAGATGACTTTTCGTTTGAAACGGCGATCGCGCCGAGGTTTTCTTTTAACGCAGAGGGACTTATACAATATCTGAGGCCCAAAATTGTTTTGGTTAAAAGGGGATTGGGTCTTACACTCTAATAGAGGCCCAAAATTTTTTTGAATGGGTCTTATAGCTCAAGGAGAGGCCCAGATGTTTTAAACGGACGACGATCATGCCGTTTACTTGTACAGAGGGACTTATAGAATGAGTGAGACCCCCAAAGTTTATGTACAAGGGGGTTTTGGGTCTTACACTCTCTCAAGCGGCCCAAAAAGTTTGAAAATGATTTATGAGGGTTGAATTAATCAAAAACCCTAATTTGTTTTCAAAATGTATTTTAATTGAATAAAAAATTCAATTAAAATGATCAAAATTGTTTAACATGTGGAAAACAAATTGTGATCTTGGATTAATGCTTCATAAATCAATTTTTGCCCTACAAAATGATGAGAAATCATTAAAATTTGCAAAATCAAGATGGAAAAAATATTCAAAATGTCAAAAATAATTAAAATATTAATTCTTTGCAAAAATATCAACTATATGAAATAAATAATATTTTTGGGATTTTTTGGGAAAATAAAATATTTTAACATTTTTGTGAATTATTAAAAAAAGAATCAACTCAAAATCATTTAAACTCAGAGAGAAATTAATTTTTGAATCAATTAAATAAAATCACTAAATTCAAATATTTGAATTTTCAAAAAAGGCGCCAAGAACACCCAAGAACATGCGCGTGTTCTGGGTTTTGCCCAGATTTGCATTTTCTCTCCAATCTCACTGAATACTTGGTTATATCATGCAATCCACGTATCAATATGCTCGTCTCAACCTCACGATCATGTCTATGGTACTTAATTTCATTTATTTTTAACATGGAATAAGAAATCAGGACAAAACCTCAAGAACCCTAATTTCTGCATGAAGGCTGAGAATTTTGATACACGATTCAAACAAAGCAATTAATTGAGGGGAAACATTCCATGCATGATTATGAACATTTGGCAAAAGTATTGTGCGAGGAAATATGCATAGATTGAGAGATGACCAAGTTTAGGCTTACCTCTAGGTCGTGACAGCAAGTTCAAAGTGATTTCTGAGTTGGAGGTGTTACAGATGAGTTGTGATGATCTGAACAGCTTCCTTACACCCTATGGAGTGTGTTTGAATGCTTGGACTTGATTGAAAATGGCTGGATCACTTCATGGCATCTCAACTTCAACTTGGTTAAAACCTTGAGCAACTGGCTGGTGATTCTGAGAAATCAGTGTTCCAGATGTTGTTTAAGTGTTTGGATCACTTCTATATGATGTATGTGAGGTGTGTGTGTGATTGGTTTAGTTGGAAAAGCTCTCAAACTCAAAATTCGATGGTGACTTGCCTTAGAAGGCAAAATTGGAGTGAAAGAAGAGATTTTGAGGAAAGCATCTGTTTGATGGCTTTGGTGTTCTCAAACTGATCACAATTGAGCTCTATTTATAGTAGAGCAAGTTTGTTTTGCAAGGAATAGTGAATGGCAACTGCTGAGTAGGTTTGGCCAATGTTGGCAAATGAAAATCCAAGTCTCCTCTAGCCATTGACTAGAGGTTAGGGCACAGGCTGCTGGTTCCCTTGGTCTTGGATAAGTCTTGGCTAAATTCAGTTGCTAATAGCTCAGTCCATGCCACCTTGGTGCTTCCATTGAATGCTCCAATCCAAAATTGGAGTCTTGGCCCTATTTTAGGCAATTCTAGGTTTGGCATGCTATTTCTTATTCCAAGGACTTTGGAGGCTTGGCTCAATGATTGTCCCCTTTAGATTTGATCCTCAGATGTGTCCAATATGATGACAAGGCTTGGAATTGGCTGACTTTGGCAAATCGACCAAAAGTGCAAAAACCTGCCTTGCCTTGGCAGTTTTCAGCAAGGCATTTTGCCACTACCATATCTCTTAGCTCAAATTGAATTTGGTGATGTTCTTGGCCATTTTGGAAAGCCCTTATATGATACAACAACTGTTTGATCATATTTGGTTTTGATACTTTTTGGATCCAAGTGAAAAATCCCCCTACATTTGGAAAAAAGTAAAGGCAGATTCTGACTTAGTGAAATTTTCACTAAGTGTTGGAACAAAGTGACTTTTCTTGATTTTGATCACTCCATAACTCAAAATCCATGAGGAATTTGGACATAGATCAGTATGAAGCTTTTGTAGAGGGCAATGAGATCTACAAATCAAGCTTTGGATGGGGAAAAATGGCTTTGTGGTTTAGGAGTTATGATTCTCCAAAATTGGTACCCTTGCCACTTTATTTCATAACTTAGAAAATTTTCTAAGTTTTTATGGTTACCCCTTTTACAAGTTATCCCACTTTCTTTGATTTTTCTTGATGAATGATGATTCAAATCATACATTAACATCATTTTAGGGTAAAAAATCCATTTTTGTGAAAAATCTCAAAAAGTCAAAGTTGACTTTTGTGCACAGATGACTTTTGTCAGATGAATTTCAAACTGTGCAATTCTTTAGGAAATCATGTCCTTGACCTAAATCAAACTTGATGGACATATTCCATGGGTGTTATAGGGTATATTGAATCATGTTTTAGGGCTTGGGAGCATGTCCTGGTCCAAAGTCAAAGCTACAGTTGACTTTTCTCGCGAAACCCTAATTGTGGCTCAGATGAAATTGAGACTTGTTGCTCAAGCTTCTTGGATTAATCCATTATTGCAAATGGATAAATGTGGTTTATTAGAGACCCTCAAATCCTCTCTTGGGGTATTGGTTCATGTTTTATCCCAAAATTCAACTTAGGGGTGAATTAGGTCAAGAAACCCTAATTCTTGATTTTTGATAAATGCATCCCCTGAGGCCAAATTGACTTGATGCTTGGGTCCATGAGGTTCCATGGAGCATATTAGGTTATGTTTTGGATCTTTGGCTCATGCCTAGAGGAAGTCTTTTGTGTGTCTCGTACAAAGCCCGAGAGAGAGGCTAAAAAGGCTTGACTCAACGAGGGAGTCTTTTGTATCTCGTACGAAGCCCGAGATGGAGGCGAAAAGTATTTAGCTCAATAAGAACCCTTTTGTATCTCGTACAAAGCCCGAGGTGGAGGCTGAAAGGAGTTCGACTCAACAAGAGAGTCTTTTTGTATCTCGTACAAAGCCCGAGATGGAGGCTAAAAAGTGTTTGCTCCGCTGGGGAGAATCATTGTACAAAGCCAAAGGGGAGGCAATTGTAACTATTTCAGTTGAGTGACAGATCCAATGTGCTGATTTAAAGAGAAAATCAGTTCTTATATGAGTAATGTTGTACTCATGGATTTGATCTGAGGATCGGGATTATTTCCTGTTCTTTAAGGAAATGGGAAACCCAAAGGATATAGAGACTGTTCGAGTCTACGGGTTTTCTTCCTATTTTTTGGAAGGGAGCTTAAGAATGTCTTTGAGACTCAAGGAGATTAGACTGTCCAAGTCTAGAGTTTTATCTTTTGTACTATGTTTTGAGAAATAGTAGTATGGCCTAGACTCTTTGAAAGACTGTTCTATGAAGATGATTAATTTCTGTTCTTATACCTCTAGGAGGTCGTCGGGATAATTTGTACGAAGCCCAAGAGGAGGCTGGAAACTTTTAAGAAGCCGAGAGGTCCTTGTACGAAGCCCAAGAGGAGGCTATCATTCCCGGAGGAAGAAATCATTATACGAAGCCTAAGAGGAGGTTGTGAATACTTCTAAGAAGCGGACAGGTCCTTATACAACGCCCAAGAGGAGGCGGGGTGCTCTTAGGAAGCCTGTTGGTCCTTGTACAATGCCCAAGAGGAGGCCGATGCTTTTAAGAAGCATGTGGGTCCCCAAACCCCGAGAAATTCAAGACAGGTTATTCACAAGGAATAGATCAAGCCAGGAAAGTTCTAGAATTTGGAAGAAACTCAAGAGATGCTATTCACGGAGAATACATTCATCTCCGGGGAGGTAGAGTCTCTTGACAATTCCTAAGGAGGACAGCCGAAGAGAAGACTGTATCTGGTGCTCCTATTGGGGATCTAGCTTGTCTATTTCTACGAGTAATCGAAACGACTTTACTTAGTTCTAGACGTAGTTGCCGGGGAAACTCTAAATATCTATACTATTATTACATAGTTGATATGAGTTTATGAAAGAAGACTTACAGCGAAACAGCCCCACAATACAATTATATGTATATGAAAGCGGTAAATGAAAGCATATAAACACTTACTCGGTTGTAGAGCTTCCATGCTGCTTGGTTAGTTGTTCAACAAAGAAAGATTGAAAACAACAATATATTCAAAATCAAAGGAGAAAGTGCTTTGAAAAAGAAAGATTTGGGGCTTACAGCTCAAGGAGAGGCACAGGGTTTCATCAGTGTTTGCACTGTTGAAATTTGTACAGAGGGACTTACACAAGTGACTGTGGCCCAAAAAAAAGGTTTTCTGTAAAAGGGGATGGGTCTTACACTCTCTCAAGAGGGCCAAAAAGTTTTAAAGAAAAAGAGTGGGGCTTATAACACGAGGGTAGGCCCAGATGACTTTTCGTTTGAAACGGCGATCGCGCCGAGGTTTTCTTTTAACGCAGAAGGACTTATACAATATCTGAGGCCCAAAATTGTTTTGGTTAAAAGGGGATTGGGTCTTACACTCTAATAGAGGCCCAAAATTTTTTTGAATGGGTCTTATAGCTCAAGGAGAGGCCCAGATGTTTTAAACGGACGACGATCATGCCGTTTACTTGTACAGAGGGACTTATAGAATGAGTGAGACCCCCAAAGTTTATGTACAAGGGGGTTTTGGGTCTTACACTCTCTCAAGCGGCCCAAAAAGTTTGAAAATGATTTATGAGGGTTGAATTAATCAAAAACCCTAATTTGTTTTCAAAATGTATTTTAATTGAATAAAAAATTCAATTAAAATGATCAAAATTGTTTAACATGTGGAAAACAAATTGTGATCTTGGATTAATGCTTCATAAATCAATTTTTGCCCTACAAAATGATGAGAAATCATTAAAATTTGCAAAATCAAGATGGAAAAAATATTCAAAATGTCAAAAATAATTAAAATATTAATTCTTTGCAAAAATATCAACTATATGAAATAAATAATATTTTTGGGATTTTTTGGGAAAATAAAATATTTTAACATTTTTGTGAATTATTAAAAAAAGAATCAACTCAAAATCATTTAAACTCAGAGAGAAATTAATTTTTGAATCAATTAAATAAAATCACTAAATTCAAATATTTGAATTTTCAAAAAAGGCGCCAAGAACACCCAAGAACATGCGCGTGCTCTGGGTTTTGCCCAGATTTGCATTTTCTCTCCAATCTCACTGAATACTTGGTTATATCATGCAATCCACGTATCAATATGATCGTCTCAACCTCACGATCATGTCTATGGTACTTAATTTCATTTATTTTTAACATGGAATAAGAAATCAGGACAAAACCTCAAGAACCCTAATTTCTGCATGAAGGCTGAGAATTTTGATACACGATTCAAACAAAGCAATTAATTGAGGGGAAACATTCCATGCATGATTATGAACATTTGGCAAAAGTATTGTGCGAGGAAATATGCATAGATTGAGAGATGACCAAGTTTAGGCTTACCTCTAGGTCGTGACAGCAAGTTCAAAGTGATTTCTGAGTTGGAGGTGTTACAGATGAGTTGTGATGATCTGAACAGCTTCCTTACACCCTATGGAGTGTGTTTGAATTCTTGGACTTGATTGAAAATGGCTGGATCACTTCATGGCATCTCAACTTCAACTTGGTTAAAACCTTGAGCAACTGGCTGGTGATTCTGAGAAATCAGTGTTCCAGATGTTGTTTAAGTGTTTGGATCACTTCTATATGATGTATGTGAGGTGTGTGTGTGATTGGTTTAGTTGGAAAAGCTCTCAAACTCAAAATTCGATGGTGACTTGCCTTAGAAGGCAAAATTGGAGTGAAAGAAGAGATTTTGAGGAAAGCATCTGTTTGATGGCTTTGGTGTTCTCAAACTTATCACAATTGAACTCTATTTATAGTAGAGCAAGTTTGTTTTGCAAGGAATAGTGAATGGCAACTGCTGAGTAGGTTTGGCCAATGTTGGCAAATGAAAATCCAAGTCTCCTCTAGCCATTGACTAGAGGTTAGGGCACAGGCTGCTGGTTCCCTTGGTCTTGGATAAGTCTTGGCTAAATTCAGTTGCTAATAGCTCAGTCCATGCCACCTTGGTGCTTCCATTGAATGCTCCAATCCAAAATTGGAGTCTTGGCCCTATTTTAGGCAATTCTAGGTTTGATGGCTTTGGTGTTCTCAAACTTATCACAATTGAACTCTATTTATAGTAGAGCAAGTTTGTTTTGCAAGGAATAGTGAATGGCAACTGCTGAGTAGGTTTGGCCAATGTTGGCAAATGAAAATCCAAGTCTCCTCTAGCCATTGACTAGAGGTTAGGGCACAGGCTGCTGGTTCCCTTGGTCTTGGATAAGTCTTGGCTAAATTCAGTTGCTAATAGCTCAGTCCATGCCACCTTGGTGCTTCCATTGAATGCTCCAATCCAAAATTGGAGTCTTGGCCCTATTTTAGGCAATTCTAGGTTTGGCATGCTATTTCTTATTCCAAGGACTTTGGAGGCTTGGCTCAATGATTGTCCCCTTTAGATTTGATCCTCAGATGTGTCCAATATGATGACAAGGCTTGGAATTGGCTGACTTTGGCAAATCGACCAAAAGTGCAAAAACCTGCCTTGCCTTGGCAGTTTTCAGCAAGGCATTTTGCCACTACCATATCTCTTAGCTCAAATTGAATTTGGTGATGTTCTTGGCCATTTTGGAAAGCCCTTATATGATACAACAACTGTTTGATCATATTTGGTTTTGATACTTTTTGGATCCAAGTGAAAAATCCCCCTACATTTGGAAAAAAGTAAAGGCAGATTCTGACTTAGTGAAATTTTCACTAAGTGTTGGAACAAAGTGACTTTTCTTGATTTTGATCACTCCATAACTCAAAATCCATGAGGAATTTGGACATAGATCAGTATGAAGCTTTTGTAGAGGGCAATGAGATCTACAAATCAAGCTTTGGATGGGGAAAAATGGCTTTGTGGTTTAGGAGTTATGATTCTCCAAAATTGGTACCCTTGCCACTTTATTTCATAACTTAGAAAATTTTCTAAGTTTTTATGGTTACCCCTTTTACAAGTTATCCCACTTTCTTTGATTTTTCTTGATGAATGATGATTCAAATCATACATTAACATCATTTTAGGGTAAAAAATCCATTTTTGTGAAAAATCTCAAAAAGTCAAAGTTGACTTTTGTGCACAGATGACTTTTGTCAGATGAATTTCAAACTGTGCAATTCTTTAGGAAATCATGTCCTTGACCTAAATCAAACTTGATGGACATATTCCATGGGTGTTATAGGGTATATTGAATCATGTTTTAGGGCTTGGGAGCATGTCCTGGTCCAAAGTCAAAGCTACAGTTGACTTTTCTCGCGAAACCCTAATTGTGGCTCAGATGAAATTGAGACTTGTTGCTCAAGCTTCTTGGATTAATCCATTATTGCAAATGGATAAATGTGGTTTATTAGAGACCCTCAAATCCTCTCTTGGGGTATTGGTTCATGTTTTATCCCAAAATTCAACTTAGGGGTGAATTAGGTCAAGAAACCCTAATTCTTGATTTTTGATAAATGCATCCCCTGAGGCCAAATTGACTTGATGCTTGGGTCCATGAGGTTCCATGGAGCATATTAGGTTATGTTTTGGATCTTTGGCTCATGCCTAGAGGAAGTCTTTTGTGTGTCTCGTACAAAGCCCGAGAGAGAGGCTAAAAAGGCTTGACTCAACGAGGGAGTCTTTTGTATCTCGTACGAAGCCCGAGATGGAGGCGAAAAGTATTTAGCTCAATAAGAACCCTTTTGTATCTCGTACAAAGCCCGAGGTGGAGGCTGAAAGGAGTTCGACTCAACAAGAGAGTCTTTTTGTATCTCGTACAAATCCCGAGATGGAGGCTAAAAAGTGTTTGCTCCGCTGGGGAGAATCATTGTACAAAGCCAAAGGGGAGGCAATTGTAACTATTTCAGTTGAGTGACAGATCCAATGTGCTGATTTAAAGAGAAAATCAGTTCTTATATGAGTAATGTTGTACTCATGGATTTGATCTGAGGATCGGGATTATTTCCTGTTCTTTAAGGAAATGGGAAACCCAAAGGATATAGAGACTGTTCGAGTCTACGGGTTTTCTTCCTATTTTTTGGAAGGGAGCTTAAGAATGTCTTTGAGACTCAAGGAGATTAGACTGTCCAAGTCTAGAGTTTTATCTTTTGTACTATGTTTTGAGAAATAGTAGTATGGCCTAGACTCTTTGAAAGACTGTTCTATGAAGATGATTAATTTCTGTTCTTATACCTCTAGGAGGTCGTCGGGATAATTTGTACGAAGCCCAAGAGGAGGCTGGAAACTTTTAAGAAGCCGAGAGGTCCTTGTACGAAGCCCAAGAGGAGGCTATCATTCCCGGAGGAAGAAATCATTATACGAAGCCTAAGAGGAGGTTGTGAATACTTCTAAGAAGCCGACAGGTCCTTATACAACGCCCAAGAGGAGGCGGGGTGCTCTTAGGAAGCCTGTTGGTCCTTGTACAATGCCCAAGAGGAGGCCGATGCTTTTAAGAAGCATGTGGGTCCCCAAACCCCGAGAAATTCAAGACAGGTTATTCACAAGGAATAGATCAAGCCAGGAAAGTTCTAGAATTTGGAAGAAACTCAAGAGATGCTATTCACGGAGAATACATTCATCTCCGGGGAGGTAGAGTCTCTTGACAATTCCTAAGGAGGACAGCCGAAGAGAAGACTGTATCTGGTGCTCCTATTGGGGATCTAGCTTGTCTATTTCTACGAGTAATCGAAACGACTTTACTTAGTTCTAGACGTAGTTGCCGGGGAAACTCTAAATATCTATACTATTATTACATAGTTGATATGAGTTTATGAAAGAAGACTTACAGCGAAACAGCCCCACAATACAATTATATGTATATGAAAGCGGTAAATGAAAGCATATAAACACTTACTCGGTTGTAGAGCTTCCATGCTGCTTGGTTAGTTGTTCAACAAAGAAAGATTGAAAACAACAATATATTCAAAATCAAAGGAGAAAGTGCTTTGAAAAAGAAAGATTTGGGGCTTACAGCTCAAGGAGAGGCACAGGGTTTCATCAGTGTTTGCACTGTTGAAATTTGTACAGAGGGACTTACACAAGTGACTGTGGCCCAAAAAAAAGGTTTTCTGTAAAAGGGGATGGGTCTTACACTCTCTCAAGAGGGCCAAAAAGTTTTAAAGAAAAAGAGTGGGGCTTATAACACGAGGGTAGGCCCAGATGACTTTTCGTTTGAAACGGCGATCGCGCCGAGGTTTTCTTTTAACGCAGAGGGACTTATACAATATCTGAGGCCCAAAATTGTTTTGGTTAAAAGGGGATTGGGTCTTACACTCTAATAGAGGCCCAAAATTTTTTTGAATGGGTCTTATAGCTCAAGGAGAGGCCCAGATGTTTTAAACGGACGACGATCATGCCGTTTACTTGTACAGAGGGACTTATAGAATGAGTGAGACCCCCAAAGTTTATGTACAAGGGGGTTTTGGGTCTTACACTCTCTCAAGAGGCCCAAAAAGTTTGAAAATGATTTATGAGGGTTGAATTAATCAAAAACCCTAATTTGTTTTCAAAATGTATTTTAATTGAATAAAAAATTCAATTAAAATGATCAAAATTGTTTAACATGTGGAAAACAAATTGTGATCTTGGATTAATGCTTCATAAATCAATTTTTGCCCTACAAAATGATGAGAAATCATTAAAATTTGCAAAATCAAGATGGAAAAAATATTCAAAATGTCAAAAATAATTAAAATATTAATTCTTTGCAAAAATATCAACTATATGAAATAAATAATATTTTTGGGATTTTTTGGGAAAATAAAATATTTTAACATTTTTGTGAATTATTAAAAAAAGAATCAACTCAAAATCATTTAAACTCAGAGAGAAATTAATTTTTGAATCAATTAAATAAAATCACTAAATTCAAATATTTGAATTTTCAAAAAAGGCGCCAAGAACACCCAAGAACATGCGCGTGTTCTGGGTTTTGCCCAGATTTGCATTTTCTCTCCAATCTCACTGAATACTTGGTTATATCATGCAATCCACGTATCAATATGCTCGTCTCAACCTCACGATCATGTCTATGGTACTTAATTTCATTTATTTTTAACATGGAATAAGAAATCAAGACAAAACCTCAAGAACCCTAATTTCTGCATGAAGGCTGAGAATTTTGATACACGATTCAAACAAAGCAATTAATTGAGGGGAAACATTCCATGCATGATTATGAACATTTGGCAAAAGTATTGTGCGAGGAAATATGCATAGATTGAGAGATGACCAAGTTTAGGCTTACCTCTAGGTCGTGACAGCAAGTTCAAAGTGATTTCTGAGTTGTAGGTGTTACAGATGAGTTGTGATGATCTGAACAACTTCCTTACACCCTATGGAGTGTGTTTGAATGCTTGGACTTGATTGAAAATGGCTGGATCACTTCATGGCATCTCAACTTCAACTTGGTTAAAACCTTGAGCAACTGGCTGGTGATTCTGAGAAATCAGTGTTCCAGATGTTGTTTAAGTGTTTGGATCACTTCTATATGATGTATGTGAGGTGTGTGTGTGATTGGTTTAGTTGGAAAAGCTCTCAAACTCAAAATTCGATGGTGACTTGCCTTAGAAGGCAAAATTGGAGTGAAAGAAGAGATTTTGAGGAAAGCATCTGTTTGATGGCTTTGGTGTTCTCAAACTGATCACAATTGAGCTCTATTTATAGTAGAGCAAGTTTGTTTTGCAAGGAATAGTGAATGGCAACTGCTGAGTAGGTTTGGCCAATGTTGGCAAATGAAAATCCAAGTCTCCTCTAGCCATTGACTAGAGGTTAGGGCACAGGCTGCTGGTTCCCTTGGTCTTGGATAAGTCTTGGCTAAATTCAGTTGCTAATAGCTCAGTCCATGCCACCTTGGTGCTTCCATTGAATGCTCCAATCCAAAATTGGAGTCTTGGCCCTATTTTAGGCAATTCTAGGTTTGGCATGCTATTTCTTATTCCAAGGACTTTGGAGGCTTGGCTCAATGATTGTCCCCTTTAGATTTGATCCTCAGATGTGTCCAATATGATGACAAGGCTTGGAATTGGCTGACTTTGGCAAATCGACCAAAAGTGCAAAAACCTGCCTTGCCTTGGCAGTTTTCAGCAAGGCATTTTGCCACTACCATATCTCTTAGCTCAAATTGAATTTGGTGATGTTCTTGGCCATTTTGGAAAGCCCTTATATGATACAACAACTGTTTGATCATATTTGGTTTTGATACTTTTTGGATCCAAGTGAAAAATCCCCCTACATTTGGAAAAAAGTAAAGGCAGATTCTGACTTAGTGAAATTTTCACTAAGTGTTGGAACAAAGTGACTTTTCTTGATTTTGATCACTCCATAACTCAAAATCCATGAGGAATTTGGACATAGATCAGTATGAAGCTTTTGTAGAGGGCAATGAGATCTACAAATCAAGCTTTGGATGGGGAAAAATGGCTTTGTGGTTTAGGAGTTATGATTCTCCAAAATTGGTACCCTTGCCACTTTATTTCATAACTTAGAAAATTTTCTAAGTTTTTATGGTTACCCCTTTTACAAGTTATCCCACTTTCTTTGATTTTTCTTGATGAATGATGATTCAAATCATACATTAACATCATTTTAGGGTAAAAAATCCATTTTTGTGAAAAATCTCAAAAAGTCAAAGTTGACTTTTGTGCACAGATGACTTTTGTCAGATGAATTTCAAACTGTGCAATTCTTTAGGAAATCATGTCCTTGACCTAAATCAAACTTGATGGACATATTCCATGGGTGTTATAGGGTATATTGAATCATGTTTTAGGGCTTGGGAGCATGTCCTGGTCCAAAGTCAAAGCTACAGTTGACTTTTCTCGCGAAACCCTAATTGTGGCTCAGATGAAATTGAGACTTGTTGCTCAAGCTTCTTGGATTAATCCATTATTGCAAATGGATAAATGTGGTTTATTAGAGACCCTCAAATCCTCTCTTGGGGTATTGGTTCATGTTTTATCCCAAAATTCAACTTAGGGGTGAATTAGGTCAAGAAACCCTAATTCTTGATTTTTGATAAATGCATCCCCTGAGGCCAAATTGACTTGATGCTTGGGTCCATGAGGTTCCATGGAGCATATTAGGTTATGTTTTGGATCTTTGGCTCATGTCCAGAGGAAGTCTTTTGTGTGTCTCGTACAAAGCCCGAGAGAGAGGTTAAAAAGGCTTGACTCAACGAGGGAGTCTTTTGTATCTCGTACGAAGCCCGAGATGGAGGCGAAAAGTATTTAGCTCAATAAGAACCCTTTTGTATCTCGTACAAAGCCCGAGGTGGAGGCTGAAAGGAGTTCGACTCAACAAGAGAGTCTTTTTGTATCTCGTACAAAGCCCGAGATGGAGGCTAAAAAGTGTTTGCTCCGCTGGGGAGAATCATTGTACAAAGCCAAAGGGGAGGCAATTGTAACTATTTCAGTTGAGTGACAGATCCAATGTGCTGATTTAAAGAGAAAATCAGTTCTTATATGAGTAATGTTGTACTCATGGATTTGATCTGAGGATCGGGATTATTTCCTGTTCTTTAAGGAAATGGGAAACCCAAAGGATATAGAGACTGTTCGAGTCTACGGGTTTTCTTCCTATTTTTTGGAAGGGAGCTTAAGAATGTCTTTGAGACTCAAGGAGATTAGACTGTCCAAGTCTAGAGTTTTATCTTTTGTACTATGTTTTGAGAAATAGTAGTATGGCCTAGACTCTTTGAAAGACTGTTCTATGAAGATGATTAATTTCTGTTCTTATACCTCTAGGAGGTCGTCGGGATAATTTGTACGAAGCCCAAGAGGAGGCTGGAAACTTTTAAGAAGCCGAGAGGTCCTTGTACGAAGCCCAAGAGGAGGCTATCATTCCCGGAGGAAGAAATCATTATACGAAGCCTAAGAGGAGGTTGTGAATACTTCTAAGAAGCCGACAGGTCCTTATACAACGCCCAAGAGGAGGCGGGGTGCTCTTAGGAAGCCTGTTGGTCCTTGTACAATGCCCAAGAGGAGGCCGATGCTTTTAAGAAGCATGTGGGTCCCCAAACCCCGAGAAATTCAAGACAGGTTATTCACAAGGAATAGATCAAGCCAGGAAAGTTCTAGAATTTGGAAGAAACTCAAGAGATGCTATTCACGGAGAATACATTCATCTCCGGGGAGGTAGAGTCTCTTGACAATTCCTAAGGAGGACAGCCGAAGAGAAGACTGTATCTGGTGCTCCTATTGGGGATCTAGCTTGTCTATTTCTACGAGTAATCGAAACGACTTTACTTAGTTCTAGACGTAGTTGCCGGGGAAACTCTAAATATCTATACTATTATTACATAGTTGATATGAGTTTATGAAAGAAGACTTACAGCGAAACAGCCCCACAATACAATTATATGTATATGAAAGCGGTAAATGAAAGCATATAAACACTTACTCGGTTGTAGAGCTTCCATGCTGCTTGGTTAGTTGTTCAACAAAGAAAGATTGAAAACAACAATATATTCAAAATCAAAGGAGAAAGTGCTTTGAAAAAGAAAGATTTGGGGCTTACAGCTCAAGGAGAGGCACAGGGTTTCATTAGTGTTTGCACTGTTGAAATTTGTACAGAGGGACTTACACAAGTGACTGTGGCCCAAAAAAAAGGTTTTCTGTAAAAGGGGATGGGTCTTACACTCTCTCAAGAGGCCCAAAAAGTTTTAAAGAAAAAGAGTGGGGCTTATAACACGAGGGTAGGCCCAGATGACTTTTCGTTTGAAACGGCGATCGCGCCGAGGTTTTCTTTTAACGCAGAGGGACTTATACAATATCTGAGGCCCAAAATTGTTTTGGTTAAAAGGGGATTGGGTCTTACACTCTAATAGAGGCCCAAAATTTTTTTGAATGGGTCTTATAGCTCAAGGAGAGGCCCAGATGTTTTAAACGGACGACGATCGTGCCGTTTACTTGTACAGAGGGACTTATACAATGAGTGAGACCCCCAAAGTTTATGTACAAGGGGGTTTTGGGTCTTACACTCTCTCAAGAGGCCCAAAAAGTTTGAAAATGATTTATGAGGGTTGAATTAATCAAAAACCCTAATTTGTTTTCAAAATGTATTTTAATTGAATAAAAAATTCAATTAAAATGATCAAAATTGTTTAACATGTGGAAAACAAATTGTGATCTTGGATTAATGCTTCATAAATCAATTTTTGCCCTACAAAATGATGAGAAATCATTAAAATTTGCAAAATCAAGATGGAAAAAATATTCAAAATGTCAAAAATAATTAAAATATTAATTCTTTGCAAAAATATCAACTATATGAAATAAATAATATTTTTGGGATTTTTTGGGAAAATAAAATATTTTAACATTTTTGTGAATTATTAAAAAAAGAATCAACTCAAAATCATTAAAACTCAAAGAGAAATTAATTTTTGATTCAATTAAATAAAATCACAAAATTCAAATATTTGAATTTTCAAAAAAGGCGCCAAGAACACCCAAGAACATGCGCGTGTTCTGGGTTTTGCCCAGATTTGCATTTTCTCTCCAATCTCACTGAATACTTGGTTATATCATGCAATCCACGTATCAATATGCTCGTCTCAACCTCACGATCATGTCTATGGTACTTAATTTCATTTATTTTTAACATGGAATAAGAAATCAAGACAAAACCTCAAGAACCCTAATTTCTGCATGAAGGCTGAGAATTTTGATACACGATTCAAACAAAGCAATTAATTGAGGGGAAACATTCCATGCATGATTATGAACATTTGGCAAAAGTATTGTGCGAGGAAATATGCATAGATTGAGAGATGACCAAGTTTAGGCTTACCTCTAGGTCGTGACAGCAAGTTCAAAGTGATTTCTGAGTTGGAGGTGTTACAGATGAGTTGTGATGATCTGAACAGCTTCCTTACACCCTATGGAGTGTGTTTGAATGCTTGGACTTGATTGAAAATGGCTGGATCACTTCATGGCATCTCAACTTCAACTTGGTTAAAACCTTGAGCAACTGGCTGGTGATTCTGAGAAATCAGTGTTCCAGATGTTGTTTAAGTGTTTGGATCACTTCTATATGATGTATGTGAGGTGTGTGTGTGATTGGTTTAGTTGGAAAAGCTCTCAAACTCAAAATTCGATGGTGACTTGCCTTAGAAGGCAAAATTGGAGTGAAAGAAGAGATTTTGAGGAAAGCATCTGTTTGATGGCTTTGGTGTTCTCAAACTGATCACAATTGAGCTCTATTTATAGTAGAGCAAGTTTGTTTTGCAAGGAATAGTGAATGGCAACTGCTGAGTAGGTTTGGCCAATGTTGGCAAATGAAAATCCAAGTCTCCTCTAGCCATTGACTAGAGGTTAGGGCACAGGCTGCTGGTTCCCTTGGTCTTGGATAAGTCTTGGCTAAATTCAGTTGCTAATAGCTCAGTCCATGCCACCTTGGTGCTTCCATTGAATGCTCCAATCCAAAATTGGAGTCTTGGCCCTATTTTAGGCAATTCTAGGTTTGGCATGCTATTTCTTATTCCAAGGACTTTGGAGGCTTGGCTCAATGATTGTCCCCTTTAGATTTGATCCTCAGATGTGTCCAATATGATGACAAGGCTTGGAATTGGCTGACTTTGGCAAATCGACCAAAAGTGCAAAAACCTGCCTTGCCTTGGCAGTTTTCAGCAAGGCATTTTGCCACTACCATATCTCTTAGCTCAAATTGAATTTGGTGATGTTCTTGGCCATTTTGGAAAGCCCTTATATGATACAACAACTGTTTGATCATATTTGGTTTTGATACTTTTTGGATCCAAGTGAAAAATCCCCCTACATTTGGAAAAAAGTAAAGGCAGATTCTGACTTAGTGAAATTTTCACTAAGTGTTGGAACAAAGTGACTTTTCTTGATTTTGATCACTCCATAACTCAAAATCCATGAGGAATTTGGACATAGATCAGTATGAAGCTTTTGTAGAGGGCAATGAGATCTACAAATCAAGCTTTGGATGGGGAAAAATGGCTTTGTGGTTTAGGAGTTATGATTCTCCAAAATTGGTACCCTTGCCACTTTATTTCATAACTTAGAAAATTTTCTAAGTTTTTATGGTTACCCCTTTTACAAGTTATCCCACTTTCTTTGATTTTTCTTGATGAATGATGATTCAAATCATACATTAACATCATTTTAGGGTAAAAAATCCATTTTTGTGAAAAATCTCAAAAAGTCAAAGTTGACTTTTGTGCACAGATGACTTTTGTCAGATGAATTTCAAACTGTGCAATTCTTTAGGAAATCATGTCCTTGACCTAAATCAAACTTGATGGACATATTCCATGGGTGTTATAGGGTATATTGAATCATGTTTTAGGGCTTGGGAGCATGTCCTGGTCCAAAGTCAAAGCTACAGTTGACTTTTCTCGCGAAACCCTAATTGTGGCTCAGATGAAATTGAGACTTGTTGCTCAAGCTTCTTGGATTAATCCATTATTGCAAATGGATAAATGTGGTTTATTAGAGACCCTCAAATCCTCTCTTGGGGTATTGGTTCATGTTTTATCCCAAAAGTCAACTTAGGGGTGAATTAGGTCAAGAAACCCTAATTCTTGATTTTTGATAAATGCATCCCCTGAGGCCAAATTGACTTGATGCTTGGGTCCATGAGGTTCCATGGAGCATATTAGGTTATGTTTTGGATCTTTGGCTCATGCCCAGAGGAAAATTTCCATCTGGAGGCCCTGGTCGACCAAAACCCTAATTTGGTGACACTGGCGATCTTGAGGCTTGATCCACCTAGAAGGGAGCATCCTTGTGCTTAATCCTTGAAGTGGGAGTCCTTTTGATACCTTGTGGATGTTTGAGAGGTTAGACAAGTTGAAGATCATGTCATTCCTTGATTGATCCTTTGTCTAAAGCTCTGAGTGTACTTGAAACCCTAATTTTGATTGTAGTGAATGTTCAACAATTCCTTGAGGAGATTGATAAAGCATGATGGTTCATCCATATTGTGATGATGATTTGCACAATGATGGGAATCTAAGTGGTCATAATTTGGGGTATGACAATGCCCAGATGAAAATTTTCATCTGGAGGCCTTGGTCGACCAAAACCCTAATTTGTTGACACTGGGGATCTCGAGGCTTGACCCACTTGGAATGTTGCAACCTTGTGCTTGATTCTTGATGTGGGAGTCCTCTTGATCCCTTATGGGTGTTTGAGAGGTTAGACAAGTTGAAGATCATGTTAATTCTTGATTGATCCTTTGTCTAAGTGCTCTGAGAGGACTCAAAACCCTAATTCTTGATTGTAGTGAATGCTCAATAATCCTTGAGGAGATTGATGACGCATGATGGTACATCCATATTGCGACAATGATGGGGAATTTTGGTGGTCAAAATTTGGGGTATGACAGATGCCCCTATTTAATCTTCTTGGACCTGAAGGTGTGAATGGCGAAGATATTTCGGACATTCAGGGTGCAAGAGGATTAAATATCGGAATACCCAAAATTTTGATGGTAGTTATGAATGGCAGTTTGCTCATCCATCTTCTTTTGCTAAGCAATGATACTTAGAAAAGGGTAAAACTTCCCCTCGATCCTGGTTTTCAGCCAAGGAACTGGTATCAGTTTCTGAAACAAACTTCCCTTCGATCCTGGTCTTCAGCCAAGGAACTGGTCTCAGTTTCTGAAATAAACTGCCCCTCGATCCCGGTCTTCAGCCAAGGAACTGGTCTCAATTTTTGAAATAAACTTCCCCTCGATCCTGGTCTTCAGCCAAGGAACTGGTCTCAGTTTTTGAAATAAACTTCCCCTCGATCCTGGTCTTTAGCCAAGGAACTGGTCTCAGTTTTCTTCTTGTCGAGTTTCCTTTCTCGACAAGGAATGCTATGTGTAGCGGTCTTTACCAAACTTCTCACCGAGTTTTTACCGGGGAGACGCCATTTGATGGAAAAATGAGGTCAAATTTGCTGGGGGTACCCATCTGTCTGAGCTGTAGAGGTGTACAAACTTCTTTGTTAGAGATGCCATTTGTTGACTCTACTGGGGAAAAATGAATCTCTTGAGAGACTGCTTTTTGCTTGGGGATACTACATCATACTTTTCTTCGAGATCTTTTTGGAGAAATGCCATGTGATGTAATCCAAATTTGAGGTGCTGATGACTTTATTAACATCGACTTTTTTGGGAGAAAAACCGATGTGTTGCTGAGAGTCTTCGGTTAAGAGGCTTTCTCTGGGGATTTTCTTTAATTCGGGAAAGCAAAAATATCATCTTCAATGGTGAAGAGTGACATCTATCGAACGCCTTCTTGCCTTTCAGAGGTTCAAGTTATCAAAGTGGTCGAGGACCGTCTCCAATCCAGAAATAAACTGGGGAGAGATTATTCAGACAAAACATTTCCTGATGGGGAAAGAACTGACAACTCGATTGATAAGAGGAATTTTATCACTTGGGGGTAAGACTGACCAGAGTGATAGTAATTCAATATGAATATGAATATGAATCAATAATTCATGATGTATGTATGTTTATACTGAAAAAACTGACGCGACATACAGACTAATAGATGAACACGACTGGATACTCGGCCACGACGGGGGATGAAAAGTATCACTGGTTCAAAATAGCAATCCTACCTTGCTTAGGAGAGGCGGTCCCTGTGGGGAGGAGAGAATCGTCAATCGGTCTTAAGAGGCACAAACTCTGTCGGGGATATCAGATGGGACATTTGCATCTGACACAGTTGATCCTTCATTCAGGCGCACTGGTTTAGAAGGAGTACTTTGATTCTGCACTTTAAGGTTCAATCACCTCTGGAGAAGCTATCGATGTTCTTTTTGAAGTTCACAGTCAAAAGGAATTGCCATCTTTATTTTAAAAGCAGAAAATTTTTTACAATTAAATTCATTTTTGTTTTATTTCAAGAATCATTGATCATGTTAAAATGTCATCCTGTAAAGCTAAAACAAATGAGAATTGCAAACAAAAGCACTAGGGCTCAAATTTTATTGATAGAATGGAAATCAGCCATGCGCGTGATCCCATAGAGCATTACAAAGTTTAGAAAATGGTCATTTAAAGGGAAAAGGGCTACATTGAAATATAACAACCGTTATCCTTCTACCAACTTTGAATTCTGGACATCCTGAGCTATTGTCGAAGATGACCTTGACTGGAAGTTTGTCGACGAATAGTGTTACCGCTGGGGGATTTCCCCTTGTTGGACGTAGTTACTTGCCATTAATCCCTAACTTTTGCCTGGATTGCATTTTGAGATTTCCAATCCATCGGGGAGATTTTTGCTTGTGTCTCTAATTTTTGCCTGGATCGCCCTTTCGGGTTTTCAATACACCGAGACGTTTTTTATTTATTTATTTAGGCGAAGTATTTATTGACTACGTCAACATTCGTAGAGTAGGTAAACCCCTCTCCATCCATGGTTGCGAGTCTCAAGGCGCCGCCTGAGAAGGCTTTCTTAACCACATAAGGGCCATCATAATTCGGAGTCCATTTGCCCCAGGAATCTGTGAGGAATGATTGTATCTTCTTGAGCACGAGGTTTCCTTTTCTGAAGACACGGGGTCAGACCTTTTTGTCAAACGCTTTCTTCATTCTCTGCTGATACAACTGACCATGGCACAGAGTCGTTATTCGCTTTTCTTCGATTAGGTTCAGTTCATCGTGCCTGCTTTGACACCATTCAGCTTCTATTAGCTTAGCTTCCATCAATACCCGGATTGATGGGATCTCTACTTCTATGCGGAGCACTGCTTCCATGCCATATACTAGAGAGAAAAGGGTTGCCCCTGTTGAGGTGCGGACAGATGTGCGATAACCGTGGAGAGCAAAGGGCAGCATTTCGTGCCAGTCTTTGTAGGTTACAACTATCTTTTGAACAATTTTCTTAATGTTATTATTAGTCACTTCTACCATCCCGTTCATTTTAAGCCGGTAGGGAGATGAGTTATGGTGTTTGATCTTGAACTCATAACATAACTCTTTCATCATCTTATTGTTCAAGTTAGATCCATTGTCAGTAATGATCTGGCTTGGAACACCATAACGTCAGATGAGATTGTTTTTGATAAATCAGACCACCACTTGTCGGGTTACATTGGTGTATGATGCTGCTTCAACCCATTTGGTGAAGTAGTCAATGGCTACCAGGATGAACCGATGTCCGTTCGAAGCCTTGGGTTCGATTATGCCAATCATGTCGATTCCCCATATAGAAAAAGGCCATGGAGAAGAAAGAACTTTGAGGTGCGTAGGCAGTACATGGATTTTGCCAGCGTATATTTGACACTTATGACACTTCCTCATGTATTTGTAGCAATCAGATTCCATTGTCAACCAATAGTACCCTGCTCTCAGAATGTTTCTCGCCATTGTGTGTATCACCGCTCAGGAAGAAGTTGCCCGCCAGCCTTCTGAGGGTCTTCCTGTCTTTTCTGGATTCCCCAGGTGGGTACTCTTGTCTTTGAAGGAAGCATTTGATATCGTGATACCAAGGTTTGTCGTCTATGACTGCTTCGATCACGAAGATGTAAGCGGGCCTTTTAAGGCGCATTATGTCGATCTTAGGTACGTCGTTCCGTTGACCTACACTAATCATGGAAAAGAGAGTGGCTAGTGCATCAGCCATGTGATTCTCTTCACAAGGGATATGATGAAACTCGATTCTGTTGAAGAATGGTAACACCTTCTCGCGTAATATTTGTAAGGAATCAATCCTGATTGGTATGTATTCCACTCTCCTTTAATCTGATTGATAACCAGGGCTGAGTCTCCATACACATCCAATTTCTTAATCCTTAAGTCAATCGCTTCTTCGAGACCCATGATACAAGCTTCTTATTCGGCCTCATTGTTTGTGCATTTGAACGTCAGTCGGGCGGTGAAAGGAATGCGGGTACCCTGAGGCATTATGATGATTGCCCCAATTCCGTTTCCATAAGTGTTGATAGCTCCGTCAAAGATTATTCCCCATCAGGAACCTAGTTCTGGCCCTTCACTGGGTAGCGGTTCATCGCAATCTTTCATTTTTAAGTACATGACATCTTCGTCTGGGAAGTAAAATCCGACTGATTCCTGGTCGTCAATCGGTTAATGAGCCAAATGATCAACTAAAATACTCCCCTTGACGGCTTTCTGAGCATGGTACTCGATGTCATATTCTGATAACAACATCTGCCAACAGGCGATCCTTTCCGTGAGAGCAGGCTTTTCAAAGACATACTTGATCGGATCTATTTCTGAGATTAACCAAGTAGTGTGGCAAATCATATACTGGCGAAGACGTTTGGCTGCCCAAGCCAAAGCACATCAAGTTTTCTCGAGCATAGTGTACCGAGTTTCACAGTCGGTAAATTTCTTGCTTAAATAATAGATGGCAGACTCTTTTCTCTTTGTTTCGTCTTGTTGGTCAAGTGCACAACCCATAGAGTCTTCCAAGTCTGTTAGGTAGATGATCAGTGGTCTTCCCTCTATTGGAGGAGACAAAGTAGGAGGAGTCAACAAATACTCTTTGATACGGTTGAAGACTTTTTGGCAATCTTTTGTCCATACACAGCTTTGATTCTTTTTGAGTAGTTTGAAGATCAGCGCGCATGTCGCGGTCATGAGGGATATAAACCATAAGATGTAATTCAGACGTCCCAAAAATCCTCTGACTTGTTTCTCAGTCTTTGGTGAAGGCATTTCTTGAATGGCCTTGACCTTGTCAGGATCAACCTCGATCCTTTTCTGGCTGACGATGAACCCTAAAAGTTTTCCTGAGCGAACACCGAACGTGCATTTGTTGGGATTCAAGCGGAGTTTGTATTTTCTCAAACGCTCGAATAACTTTGACAGGTGGGTCACATGCTCCTCTTCTGTTTTAGATTTGGCAATCATATCATCGATATACACTTCAATTTCTTTGTGCATCATGTCATGAAACAGAGTAGTCATGGCCCTTTGATAGGTTGCCTCGACGTTCTTTAAACCGAACGGCATTACCTTGTAACAAAAGGTGCCCCAAGGGGTAATGAATGAAGTTTTCTCCATGTCTTCCGGCGCCATTTTGATTTGATTATAGTCCGAGAATCCATCCATGAAAGAGAAGACCTTGAACTTTGTTGTACTGTCTATCAGCATGTCTATGTGCGGCCAGGGAAAGTCATCCTTTGGATTGGCTTTGTTCAGATCCCTGTAATCTACACACATTCTGACTTTTTTGTCTTTTTTCATAATTGGCACTATGTTGGATAGCCATTGAGGATATTCTAAGGTGGCAAGCAAACCTGCGTCAATCTGTTTCTGCACTTCCTCCTTGATTTTGATAGCCATGTTCGGGTGAGTCCGTCTCAGCCTTTGTTTTACTGGCGGACACTCTGATTTTAACGGTAGACGATGTTCCACGATGCTGGTATCCAACCCTGGCATGTCTTGATAGGACCAATCAAACACATCTGGAAACTCTTTTAGAAGTTCTATCAAACCTTCCCTCACAGTTGGATTGAGTAGTGCCCCAATCTTGACTTCTTTCCTCTCTTCTTCTGAACCCAAGTTGACCGTTTCCAACGGCTCTTTGTAAGGTTCAATGGACCTTTCCTCTTGTCTGAGTAATCGGGAGATCTCCTTTGTAATTTCTGCGTCCTCTTCTTCTTCAGCTTTTAATATCGGGAATTCAAAGTTGGGAGAAGGCATTGAATCGTACGTTTCAATGGGGTTTAAAACAAGTAATCTGCATGGCGTGATGATTTGTTTTTTAGAAGAGATAGAGAGAATGCAAGAGTGTGTCCAGTGTATTTTCTAAAAAATGCTTGTTTTTATTTTGAGTTGTTTTAGGATTGCCATTTTATGAAAAACGAAAAGTGAAAACAGCAATAAATGCGGGAATGACAGAACGACGTTTATTTATTTATTATTTGTTGATTCTTGAAACTACAACCCTATAAAACAAAACTCTGTCGGTTTGGCCGAAGCGAAGAGGGACATTTACAGAAAAGTAAGCCCTATAAAACATCCGTTTCACCTGGGCAGGGTGAAAGGTTAAAACAAAGATGGCAATTACTTAGACTTATGGACGATTTTCGGGACATCGACAGCAACCCATTGGCGACGAACTCCTCGGTGAATAACAAAGTATGATACCTTATTTCTTGGCTTATCCTTAGAAATGACGCTGATTTCTGGCGGAGCAGGATCATTGGAGTCTTCCTCCCAAGCAGAGTTGTCATAAACGAACTCTTCTATTGTATCTTTCTTAGTGTTCTCACTCTCGAGAGGATCTCCCCATCCAGTTGGCTGGATGTCCTCGTATCTGATGCAAGAGCTTTCAGGAGCGATGTACTTGACCAAGAAGTCATACTTGCCACTCGGCTGTCCTTAGGTGTCCCATACTTCTGTGGGACTGGAGGAGTCATCTTTCTCGATGACTTTGACCTCAAGAAAAGCATAGTTGATGAACTCTTGTCCTGCAATCTTTGTAGATTCATCATTGTGTTGAATATCTTTGGAATGTCCTGAGTAATGATCCCATGGTTTGGTGGGGACGCAAGTATTCTTTTCAATATTGCTCAGTTGATAAGCGTCGTTTGGCTGACTCTTTTGCCCCAAGTCTTCTGGGTACGTCTGCCAGATAGGCAAGTTATCCAGTGGGTCATAATAGTCGTAGTCGAAGTTGTTTTTCATCGGATCGTCTTCTAATGAGTTTGGTGGAGCAAGACATCCCTAACGATCACAATCTCCGTACATCATCTTAATGTCTGATCTTGGTATATATCTCGGACTCTATTTGGGAAAACCGAATGGCATGTGCGTTTCTTCCTGAGACATATAACCGTTGTCGTTGAGATAAGATTTCCATTCTTCGTCCGTATCGGAGGAGTCACTCTTATTGATGGTGTGTACTTCTTGAGATACTGGGTGGAGGAAGCCTCCACTATGGAAGAAGTCCTGAATGGGATGAAAACTTTCATCCTTCTTGGCAGTCTGGGTACAGGTTAAAGAAAAACCAAGACTTTTCTTCGTCTTGTTATCAATAGGAATGACAATCTGTCCCCAACCTTTTGCATTGTTACTCTTGATCACTTCGAGAGCGTCTTTGTATGAGGAAATCGACGTCCCTCTTTTTGATCGATTCTCATTGCTCATCGAGAGTGCTTGGAACTGGGTTCCAACGACCTCCCCTGGTTCTACACAGGAGAATGATGATAAGTTTCTCACGATTAAGGCCTGCTCTCCGCATACTGTGACTAACTTGTCATTCTTGATGAACTTCAACTTCTGGTGAAGTGTCGAAGTGACTGTCCCAGCTTCGTGTATCCATGGTCTTCCTAATAAACAGCTGTATGCTGCCCGGATATCCATGACCTGGAAAGTGACTTGGAAAGTGTGAGGACCGATGGTTATGGGAAGATCAACTTCGCCGATAACTGTTTTTCTAGATCCGTCAAAGGCTTTGACGATGACCTCACTGCCTCTCACCGGGGTTCCCTGAAATGATAGTCGTACCAGAGTTGATTTTGGCATAACATTCAGAACTGACCCTATGTCTACCAGTACGCTTGCTAGAGCATCGTCCTGACAGTTGATTGTAATGTTAAGCGCCATATTATGATTCTTGCCTTCTTCCGGCAGTTCTTCATCACTGAATCCTAAATTGTTGCAGGAAGTGATGTTGGAAATGATGCTGTCAAACTGTCTTATCGACACATCTTGTTCTATGAAAGCTTGCTCTAAGACTTTCTGCAGACCTTCTCTGTGAGCTTCGGAACTGAGCAAGAGAGATAGCACAGAGATTCTAGATGGAGTTTGCAACAGTTGGTCTACAAAGTTGTACTCGCTTTTCTGGATAAGCTTCAGTATCTCATCGTTATTCTTTGTAAGTTCGGGATTACTCGATTGCCCGACTGGTTGATTTGGAACTTCCGTTTGAGGTTCCTTCTCTTTGGTAGGTTCTCCAACTCCTCTGTTGAAGATCCGACCGCTCCGTGTTACTCGACTGATGTCAGCAATGTTCACGACGGAGGGTAATGTAGTTTCCTTTCCATTTTCGATGGTTGTTGCACCGTACTTGCAAGGGATAGCCTTATCGGATTTGTATGGTATTGGTCCTGGCAGATAGATAACCATCGGAGCCTTTTGATTTTTCTGACCATCGAAGGTAGCCTCAATTGGTTCGAGGTTGAGCATCTTTCTACTATCAAGAGGGAGTCTTGAATCATGGAGTAGAGGGATTATAGCGTATACGTCTTTGGCCATTTCATGATTAGAGATTATGACAACGTCTTTGGTTTGATCAGGAAGATAGTCTTGTATCACGTTGATCGAACCAGAACTTGAACATGGTCGAATCTCTTTTTGGTCCAACTGATTTTGAAGAGCTGACCGTACAAGATAACATCCTTGGTTATTCTCTGAGCAAACTCTACAGCGTTCATAATTATGTGGTGGCACCCGGCAACGTCCGCTTTGTATGTAGTGCAACTTTACTAGATCTGTTTCCATCGAGCAGACATCCTGACTTTGATGCCTATCAGGATTCCCATCAGTCAAGCTAACCTGTTGTGTAGCTTTATCCAAGTAGATTGGAAGCCACCAATGGTCCAACAAGTGTTGAAGTGTTCTTTGGACAAGTGTACCCCTTGGTCGTCTTCATGACATTGTTCACATTCCTGATAATCATGTGAAGCCAGAAAGCCAAGCCCGACTTGCTTAGCGTGTAATTCTACCAGACTGGTATTCATCAAGAGTATGTCAAATATCTGAACCATATTGACTTGATGGTTATTTCTCTCTTGATAGTCCTGGATCCATCCGAGATCCATATGACACTGGAGGGCCTCTTGTACAAAAGAGCATCCTTGATTGGTTATTGAGCAGATCGGACAGGTATTGTAATCGTGTCGTGGCAGATTATGATATTGACTTTGCCTTGAATACATCGCGACTAAGTTGACGTTCATTGTGCGGACGTCATGGTTCTGAACAATGTTGGGATGCGCATGGGCCATGTTGACTTCCCGGATTCGGTGATCTTGGATCCATCTAAGATCCATTTATTCTTGTAGAGCTTATTGCACTACAAAACATCCTTGATTATTCTTTGAACAGATATCACACTGGTGATAATTGTAAGGTGGTACATGACCGTACCCGCTCTGTCTACAATGCATCCTGACCAGATTAGTTCCTAATAGGAGTACATCATGAATTTGATAAGTACAGCTAAATTCTTCTTCTATTAAATTTACGGCAGTCTTCTCATGTTGAGGCAACGAATTCGTCTGAACATTTGGATTAGTATCTTTGAAAGATAGGATCCCGTTCCTAACAAGCTTCTGCACATCAAACTTGAAGCTGAGACAGTTCTTAATGTTGTGCCCCGATCCTCCTTAAAGGTAAGGGCAAGTTTGATCCGCTTTGGACCAAAAAGGCGAATTTTCTGGTACTGTAAGAGGAGATCTGGTTTGGACGTGCCCCTTGGCCAGTAGAAGTGGAAATAGTTATGCGTACAACATCGGTATAGGGTCGAACCCTGATGGTCGTGTCGTATGATTGTTGCTGTTGCACTGAGGACGAGCCTGCTGAAGAGACTGTTGTGTCCTTTGTTGATACTGTTGTTGACTTGGTTGGCTCTGAGCAACCTGAGGTTGATACGTCGGAGATGGCGCAGGGTTGATAGCAGGAGTTACCGCTGCTACTGGTTGATACCTTCGGATTTGCTTTCCGAGAGAGATATTACCAATATCTTACTCTTTTTTCTTTGGGAAAGCGCTACCGTATCTCTTGGTACTACTGGATGGCTCTGCATCTTTGACCAATCGTCCTTCTCGGACTGCCTCTTCAAGGCGTACTCCCATGTTCACCATCTCAGTGAAATCACTGGGTGCACTGGTGACCATTAGGTCGTAATAGAATGAGCTCAAGGTTTTCAAAAAGATCTTGGTCATCTCTTTTTCCTCAAGAGGGGGACAGATTTGGGCGGCAATTTCACGCCATCTCTGAGCATACTTGTTATACCCCAAATTTTTACCCCTTAGATGTCATAACATCTCGCACTTGCATTAGGGCTCAATCATCATTGCATTATCTACTAACCCTCATATCTTTGCTAGTTTGTTTCTTTTGTGAAAGATAGGATTGGCACAAGAAAGAGGACAAGATCAATAAGTCAAGTTCTCATGTGTTTTAAAATATTTTAAGACTCCTTTTGGCTCCATACATCCATCATCACTGTTCATCAATTGATTGGGATTAGTGTGTGAAGTCACCTATTTAAGAAGACCAGCTGAGGCTCTAAAGTTTCAACCTTTTGTTCTTAAAGGCTAATCATGAAGTTCTCAAGTCACATGCCATGATCTCAAGATATTGAATCAAGAGAAACCATCAGACCAAGAGTTGTGGAATTAAGGTTTTTACCTGAAGAATCATTGAAGAAGTTTGTCATGATCAGTCCAGGTTGATTGGTTCATCAACCAATTGAGCTTTCTTACATTCAAGAGGTCTTATTCAACAAGAAATCAAGAGCATCTGGCCTTCATCACTAGTACAAAGCAAAAGTTCATCTTGTTCCCAGATTAGGGTTTTGTCAGGAAAGTCAACCTTTGCCTTTGACTTTTGATCAAGGCTTGTTCCCCAGCCTTGAGATTTGGTTCCATATGTTCATAAACATCCTTGGAGGCCATTCATTGGCATTTTAAGAGATTGAGGAGTCAAATTTATCAAAGATCACCCCTTGGAACTCCTGAGGAAATTAGGGTTGCGGCTGAAAAGTCAAACCTCTGACTTTTGTTATTTTTGGTCCAAGATGAATTATTCAAGTCACATTCCATCTTAACATGTTCAATCCTTGAATTAAAGTTTTAATAATCACCATTTGAAAGGTTTCTTGCAAAAAGGGCAAGGTTTGGTTCTTAAAATTTTCTAAGTGTGGAGGAATTCACTCCTTGTGCAAAATTGGGAAGGTCATAACTTTCAAACCACACACCCGATTTTGGTGACTCAAAGCTCAAATTGAAGCTCTCATCATGAACTTCAAAACATATTAGAGGGTCCTTATCCAAATGAGGCTTGGTTTTTAAGTTACAAAGCTTGAAAGTTCAAGGCACTTAAAGACTTAGTGAAATTTCACTACATTTTGCCTTAAAAACCAGCTAACTTCAAGTCCATTTTCCATCAAGATCCTTTAGGAATTTGGAAATCCTCAAACATGAACTTTGTAGAGGATCTTTTGGGCTTTCCAAAAAGTACTAGAACTCCTCAATCCATTGAGTGAGCTGGGGGTTTCGAAGGTTTGAAGTTGATGTCATTTCTTGGATTTCAAGTTTCACACATAATGCATAATGGTACATAACTCTTCCTAATCACCAAAACCTTCACTTTTCTGATGTTTAGAGACAAGTTTAACACCATTTGGACCTCTGCCACGATTTCTACAAGTTGCAACATTAAAATAACATAGTTTAGACAAGTTGGCACAAGTGGATCAAGTGAACATGTAAGAAACAGAAACTTTTCAACAAAAGCATGACAACTCCCTTTTTCCTTGTAACTTAGACTCTGCTCCAATCCCATCAGTCCACAAATCAGACCAAAGCCTATAACTAGAGCCTTTGAAGACTCTTGGCACAACTGGATGCTTGCACGATGAAAATTTTCCAAAAGGGAAAACTTGGCAAGATGTACCATTTTGACCATACCTCAAGCTCTCAACTTCTCCTATAAATAGAGGCTTGATCTCCTCTCCAAAATACACAAGAACCACCCCAAACATAGGCTGAATCTTCTCCCCATTTTCTCCTTCACTTACTTTTGAAAATCTGCAAGAACATTGTTGCAAGAGTTTTGGCTCGAGCTTTCCACCATCCAACACCACAAACCTTCCATAAGTACTTCATAGAGGTCATCTAAACCCTCAAACAGATTATGTAACATCAACACAACACATCAAAAAATCCAAACACGTATCACTCAAAGCATTAGAAACTTGTGAGTTCGTGCAACCAAGAGAAAGGGAGTACCATTGCACCAGCAACTTGCACACCATCAACTTGGAGAGAAGGAAGTTGAGTTGGTTCCAAGGCTCCTAAGGTTGAAGAAGCAGTGGACTTACTCCATTTGGTAAGTCTCACTCTTTCCCTCTATACCCATGATTACATAGGTTTAAATGACCTCTATACCATTATCATGTTCATACTTTACATCTTGGTCAGTTTGAATGATAAATGGATGAGTGAGTTTGTATGATGCATTATGGCACTGCTAGTTTTTTTACAGTTTGGAACATATGATGTTCCTGTCCTTTTTCTCCGAATTCCAGTTGCTATCTTGAGCGGCTTAAGGCTTGATGCTATTCTACTGTATGAGCCATACAATTTGGTATTTTATTTTGTTGAATTTAGTGGGAAAATGAGGGTGATATTGATTGAGCAAGTTGATGAGTATGCTATCTTCATGTTGCATGAAGAAGAGGAAGAGGTGGCAACGCGTGAATGGCCATGGAATTGTTTTGTCTTTAGTCACTTAAAGAAATAGTGGCCGGTTGATGCTATGTCGTTAGCATTTTTCTTACCATATTTTTATGTATTTGAGCATGGCACATTGTGAAAAGTTTTTGGATTATATGTTTATGGGGTGGGCATATACACTGGATGTATAGCCACCCCAGTGGTATTGAGCATGCGTATAAAACCAATGGGTCTAGGGTTCGAATCCCCCTCGCCCCAGACTTCCTTTTGTTTTTTTTTTTTTCATTTTTTCAATCCTCTTGAACGTGGGCCTCTTTCGCTGTTTACACCTCCCCATCAACAGGTCCATGCGCTGAACAAGCATAACTCAGTTCTGTCCAGGTTTGCTAATACACCCCCATTATTTTGGTTCCAAATATTATTTTATTTTCTTTTTTCTTTTATTTTAATTATTTAAAAATATTTCCTTTCACCCAAAGATTCCAGAAAAATTCACAAATACATTTCAATGTTTAATTTAATTTTCTATAATTTTTTATTTTTATTTTTATTTTATTTTCATATTTATTTCAAAGTTTATAAAAACATGAATAACTTTGTGTTTAGTTCTTGAACTTCTTTTAAATATTAACCTTTTCTCACCACTTGTTAAGAGGTTTCCTCAGAGTTTTTTAGGACTTATATAAGGGCTGTTGGGGGGGGGGGTGATTCTTGACCTTGGATAAGGTCTTTTGTTAGGTTTTGTTTGCATCATTTGACCTTTGTTTCTTAGGCTCATACCTTTGAGAATACACCTTTGATTTTAACTTTGAGAGGGCTATCTTTGCCCATCCTTTGAGACATTCCCCATACTCATTCTTGAGTGCCTTATCATGAATTTAGGCTTTGGTTTTGGACTTGTGTGTCCATTTTCTTAATTTTTGAACACTCTATCAATGTAACATTCTTTGTTTCTAACTTGTTTTGACCTAATTCTTTATGACACTTCTTAAAGTGTCTTGCAAGTTGAATTTGAGTTGAAAAGTTTGTTTTACTCATAACTACTTTGTCTTGCTTATTTGTTCACTTATTCATATTGTTGTGAATTATTTCATCATACCTTTATCATGCTCATACATGGATGTTTATCTCAATATTTTGATATTTTTCATATTTAATTGATGTTTCTCCCCTTGGAGTTCTTGAACTCTTATTGCTTATCACTCAATTTAATTCCTCTTCAATACTTGTCTTTACAAGAAGTTGTCTTCCCCTCCTTCCAAAGGAAAGACTCTCTATTGACTTCATTGTCATAGATAGCTCATTACCCTCTTGGCCTCTTTAGAGCCATCATTTATCCTCTTTAGGATCACCCTTGGTCTCCTCAAAACCATACTCCCTAGAGTTCTTCAACTCTACTTGAGTACTATCATCATAGTACTCTCTTCCCTTTTAGACTCCTTAGAGACCTTTACGCTTTAACTTAGAACTAGGATAGAGTTCTTAAACTCTATGTGATTCTCATCATCATGGGTATTCACTCCCCTTACAACTTAGACTTAGAGAGTTCTTCAACTCTATATGAGTGTAATACTCATCCCCCTTGGAACTTTGACCATTGTAAATGGTTCCTCACCCTTAGTGAGGTGAACTACGAATGTTCTGATTCTGTCCTCTTGAGGATACGTAGGCACGAGATGCGACGTCTTGGCGAGCATACTTAGTACATACCCCTAGGTCTTTACCTTCACCCTTAGTATCTTGGTTTTCACCATAGATCTTCATCCATACCATTAGGTCTTTACCTTTAGCACTTTGGTCTTCACCATAGGTCTTTACCTTTACCCCTAGCATATTTCCTTAAACAAACAAACATAACATATCACAAATACCAATAAGAGGTTCCTGTAGAGTACAACAAATACTTAGGGTGCTAATACCTTCCCTTAGTATAACCAACCTCCGAACCCTCGATCTCTTAGCCGTGTCTTCACATGTAAAAGGGTTTTCTTTTGATCTTTACCCTTTCCTTTGGATAAATCAAAGCTCGGTGGTGAATTTCAAAGTTTTGTGATTCAAGTTAACTAATAGCTTGATATCCGATTCTCACCGCAACAATACTCTTTGAAATTTTATTTCTCCTTCTGCGACATTGCTCGGAGCTGATCTGTGTCTGGTGCATGTCCAGGTTATACTTATACTACTGAACAAAGGCTGCACCGAGATCTCTGAAAGTATTGATCTTGGTATGGTTTAAACCCATGTACAATTTGAGTGCGGCACCGGTTAAATTGTCTTAGAAGTAATGGATCAGTAACTGTTGATTCTCTGTCTGAGTTGACATCTTCTGAGCGTACATCACCAAATGACTTTGAGGGCAAGAGTTGCCCTTGTATTTTTTAAAGTCAGGCACCTTGAATTTGTGCGGGATCTTTACATTAGGGACTAAACAGAGGTCTGTGGCGTCCTTTCCAAATAAATCCTGACCGCAAATTGCATGCAGTTCCTTCTACATTTCCAGGAACTGTTCCTGGAACTCATTCATCCTTTCGTACATGTCTTCGTTTCCACCAGAAATTACTTGTGGAATCTGTCCTTCCGGGACAGTGTGTACCACTGGTTATGGTATAGTTATTACGGCGGTGACTCTTGGTGCTTCCATGCCCCGAAGTTTGTAACCTTCAGGAGTTGCTGTAATAACTCTTGCGTCTTCGCTTTCCTGAAGTTTGTAACCTTCAGGCTCAGCGGTTCCTGCTGTAGTTTCTGGGTCTTCAATGACTGGCGGGATGTATCTTTCAGGGACAAAGTTGATAGGCATGCCCCAGGGGCGACCTTTAGGCATGTAGTACCGAGGATCATATGTCTCCACTATGGGCGTAGATGTGATCTCTGAGATTACAGTCATTTGTTGTTGCCTCTAGGCTGCTACCAGGGATTGCATGTCATTGTGAAGTTTTTCTAAACTTTCTTTCAGAGCGTCGACTTCTTCTCTCAGCTCTCTGTTCTCTTCCTCGAGATCGTCCATTTTCTTTTGTCGATTGGCCCGAGTATTGTATGAGTGAGACAGTTTGACTCTAGAATCGTGACACATACGTGAGACTCGAAGATAAGAAGAATGCGTTATGTGACAATGATGAATGATATGCAATGATATATATATATATATTTTTTGCTTTAATCAAAAAGAAAATTTAACAAATAGATTGCAGATATCATACAGTGGGGAAACCCCTTTTATTGAATTTGAAAGATTGCAGTATGTTACAAAGAAAAGTACAGTATTTGACAAAGTGCTATAAGGAAAATGTCTAAGCTTAGGGATCCTGGGTCCTCTCTGAGGAGATCTCAGATGCTGGTTCTGATATTTTCCTTTTCTTTGATCGCGGTTCTTCAGCCGTTGTCGGGTTGTCAGTCCTTTGCCAAGTGAAAGGAGTGAGCAAGTTCCTTTGATCTTCCATAGCATGTTGTTCTAGAATCTCAATCAGAGCATCCTTTTCTTTTAACAGTTCTTGAATTTTGGTACACTCCACGTTAAGGATTCGATACTTGTTTTTCCAAGAGTTTTTCTCCCATTGCACTTTGTTGAGAACGACCTGGAGTTTTTCCGTATCAGACATAAAATAAATGACGGATTCCTTTAACGGAAAAACTTCTTGACGAGGGTAAGGCATCCTCAGCTTGAGGGCTCTAGTTTGTACCTAGTGGAGATAAGGTTCCACGGAGGTACAGTCTGGTCTTCCTAGAGACTCTCTTCCTTTCCTGTGAATATGTTGCCAGACATGCACTATTTCCTTCTTTAGTGCCCTGTCATTTTCTCCTTCCTTGAAGAAAAGACCTTCCAGATGAACATTATGCGGGATATTCTTCATCGGGTATCCGAGTTGACGGCGAACTAAAATTTGATGATAGTTGATTCCTCCTTTAGTTCCTATGACGGGTACATTAGGGAAGTTTCCACATATGTCGATGATCTTTATCCCCTCATAAATCCTATTATACCAATCTATGTCAGAGTTGGTAAGAGACATGATTCTCTGTGACCAACGTAGAGTACTCTTATGTCCGAAAAAGCATCAGACTTGGGTAAATGGGAGGTGAACCATTTGTAATGCAGGGGTACACAGCATGTGATCATTCCTCCGCTGTATAAATTCCTTAAGTATATAGAATGATAAGCATCTGCGAGCAAGGTTGGTACGGGGTTTCCAATCAAAAATATCTTAATGGCATTAGTATCGACAAAGTTATCGATGTTGGGAAAGAGGAATAACCCATATGTGAGTAGAACAAAGATATCTTCGAAAGCAGTTATGTTTCCTATACTGGCAAAGTATAGAGCTTTCTCTGTCAGGAATTTAGCTGGTAAACCCTGGATTCCTCCCTTAGTGGTTATGTGAGTCCTGGCTTCTGACTCGTCCAAATAGATTGCTCTTGCAATGGTTTGTTCCTTTGGAATTTTTTTCAGTCCAGAAAAGGGAGCTTGGTCAGTGATAGGTAAATCAGTCAGATGAGAGTACTCCTCTAGTTTTCGTGCTAGTTGATAATTCGGGAATGTGAAGTAGTGATAAACCAGATCGTAGAACTGTATCAGCGTAGCCATGATTACTTCGACTACGCGGATCCTTAACAGAGACAGCAGTCCTCCATGCTTAGCTCTGAAAGCATCGGGGTTGGTAATCATCCTTGCCAACCTCCTTAAATCCTCTAGTTTTGGAGGCTTGAAGGTGTACTTGTGCGTCTTTCTTCTACCAAAATCCATAACGCAATCTTTCTGATATTTGCAGTTATTGTTTTAGTTTATTTTGAAAAAGAGAAGAGAAAAGAGAAGAAATTTTTCTTTGTTTAAGAGTGTTTTAAATGAATGCATGAATGCAGCACACAAAAACATTGAAAAAACATGGGTTCAAGGGTTCAACGTCACGAGCATGGAGTTATGGCTCTACCCATCCCCAAAGGTTGTATTCTGGTCAATTTTTGTACCTGTAGAACGGATCCTAAGGTTCCCAAAATCATTGACCCCCTAGGGATATCAACAGCAAGTTGGTTCACCCGAGCGAGCTGTAGCATCTTAGGGTAATCTCATTTGAGTGTAGTATCGCGTATCAACTATTCCCGATAGTCACCGCACTACCAAGTGGTCATATGGTTAAAGTCTACTAAATCCTCAGGTCACGGGTGTCGCACTGGGATAATGTCTGTTTTCACGACGATCGGTCGTTCAACATAGTATTCACACGGGCCCTCGCCTGATTTGGTGGTCTACCAGGATCGTTTATTCGGGATTCACTACCTATAAGTCCACCCGTCTATGCCACCCCTTATCTTAGGGTTCTCTCAAACTTTCCACATGCGTATCAATCGCATTCCCATTAACAGAAAAATTAACACGGATATCAAGTACGAAAAGCAATATATATATATATATATATATATATATATATATATATATATATATATATATATATATATATATATATATAGTATAGTATGATTGCTAAAAACCTAGACCTCTTAGGAATTCTTATCCTAGTTTGGCTCCCCAGCAGAGTCGCCATTTTTCTGTAGCGTGCGATTTTTGTCGGTGACGTGACCACCTTATCGCCATTTGGTTTTTCCTCACCGCAATGGTAGGGATTGGGTGCTACTTTCTGATTTCTTATTTATCCTATGAAGTAGGAAAGGAAAGGGAAGTTATCTAAAACTAACCTTGTACGCATTTGTTTTACTGAACAAATGCTAAGAGATTAGGGAGTTCGGGGTCAGGTTATACAATGCGGAGTTATCAATTACCCATCCTATATGTGGTTATCCATAGGTTATTAGCAATTTCTACTGTTTTTGACTTACTGGTGTTTATCTGTCATGGGTTGGAAAAGTTTCTCCTTTGGAAATGTTTGAGAGAGAGAGAAAGAGAGAGTTTTTGTTGGTTTCGGGTTTTTCGATGTTTTTGGTAAGGTACTGGACCTAAAGTTTTTGATTAGAGTGTGAAGGTACTGGACCTAAAGTTTATGATTGGTGTGCTCGCTAAGATTTCGTAATCTTATGCCTACGTATTCCCGTTAAAAGAAAACAGGGAAATTAGAGAAATCGTAGTTCCTCCTATTCTATGGGAGGAAAGAGATGTTTGGTGTCTTGTTCAAAGCCCAAGATTGAAGCTAAAGGTTATTTGTGTCTTGTTCAAAGCCTAAGATTGAAGCTAAATGTTATTTCTGTCTTGTTCAAAGCCCAAGATTGAAGCTAAACGTTTTTTGAGAGAATTTGTCATCTCTAAAGAGAGACATCTCGTCTGTTTATCACAACTGTTGGGTGACTGATTATAAAGGAGAATTACTTTAACTGGGATATGTGAATCCAGTAATGCCATAATTTCCTTTATACGGGATTTGTCCTGAAGGAGAAAACTTTAACTCAGTGTAGAGCAATGCCATTTTTCCTTAGGAGTTTTTCATGCTAAGAGAGGTACATTGGCATGGATGTAAATAATCCAGAGGCTTGCCACTTATAGCTGTTAGATGAAAGGAGGTTTACCAGGATAAGAGATGGACTACAGCTTGGATATTTGAATCAACAAGTGTGCCACTTATAGCAGTTATCTGGGATTAAGGTTTGTTTGATTTATCTGTTTTGATATTGTGATATACAGAGAAATGTCTTCCTAGAGAGAAATGTTGATTTCCTCTGAGGGGATTTTGATTTTTTGTGTGCCTTGATCAAAGCTCAAGGTTGAAGCTAAAATATTGATTGACTGAACTGGGGAGTTTATTATCTGTCTTGTACAAAGCCCAAGGTTGAGGCTGAAAAAGAGACTGACTCTTTGGGGGATATCATTATACAAAGCCTAAGAGGAGGCTGAAAGTTGACTTTTCCGGGGAAATATTTTGTCTGTCTTGTACAAAGCCCAAGATTGAGGCTAAAAAGGGATTTTTGACTCCACTGGGGAATATTTGCATGTGTCTTGTACAAAGCCCAAGATTGAGGCTAAAAGAAGATTGACTCTACTAGAGAGTATGATTTGTCTTGTACAAAGCCCAAGATTGAGGCTGAAAAGAGGATTGACTCTGCTTAGGGAGATTTTATATGTGTCTTGTACAAAGCCCAAGATTGAGGCTAAAAAATATTGACTCAGCTGAAGATATTTATATGGTGTCTTGTACAAAGTCCAAGATTGAGGCTGAAAGAGAGTGAGGGATGATTATTACACAAAGCCTAAGAGGAGGCTAAAAATGATTGACTCAACAAGAGAGTGAGGAGAGATCTTTATACAAAGCCTGAGAGGAGGCTAACTTCCGATAAGGATTATTGAGATCCAAAGGCAGGTCCAGATTGAGGAATCAACTCTTGCTGAGGATTACAGAAGAGTTGAAATATCAGATGCCTTGAGGTTCTGATAAAGGTTTATTGATAGTTATGTGACCCTAGTTGGGGAAATTCTAAGTGAGAGTTTAAAGATTGAGTTTTAAAACCTATGGAGGTTTTAACTCTACTGATGATTGATGAGATGATCAGGGTTTATCCTGTGCTTTTGGGAAACTTGGTGGTTTCTTTAAGATCCAAGAGGAGCAAGTCTACTGGTATGGTGTTTTAAAGGATGAGAATCAACCCTAAATTGGTCTGAGGTTTTGACTCTTTGGAAAGACTGCTCTAACAAAGGATGACTAGGTTCTGTCCTATACCTGTAAGAGGTCTTTGGGTCCTTGTACTAAGCCCAAGAGGAGGCATGAGAACTTCTAAGAAGCCTGAGGGTCCTTGTACAAAGCCCAAGAGGAGGTTGGGGATGCTTTTAGGAAACCTGGGGGTCCAAACTTAAGAAAAGTTCAAGAAAAGTTTCACCGGGAATAATCTTTTCTTTAGTGAACAGTTTTAGGGTTTGAAGAAATTCAAGAGAGGTTTCACCGGGAATTAATCCTCTCTGGGGGAAATGAATTTCTTAAAAAAATTTCTAATAGTGACAGTCTTGAGAAAAGTTTCACCGGGAATAATGCCATTCTCTGTTCCATATTGTTGGGGAAAACTCTAAGCAGATAATATACAGGCATATATATATACAGATGAAATATATACTGTATGTAAAAAAGGGTAGGAGGACTTACAGGTGAGCAAGCTTCCAGCATTACAAACACACACACACACACACACACACACACATATATATATATATATATACATATATATATATATACAAGTATGTAAAAGAAAGTTGTTTTAAAACTTGCAGGTGAGCAAGCTTCCATTGTAACAACTGTATTGTTAGGTTTTCAAGAAATTAAAGAAAGTTTTGATAACAACTATGGATTTGAATCTAAATCAAAAGGGAAAGTTGTTTTGAAAAGAAGATTGGGGCTTATACTCAAGGAGAGGCCCAGATGAAAAACAGTAATTGTACCGTTGATCGAAAAATTGTATCGGGAATTATACAACGAATGAGGCCCAAATTATTGTATTTACAAAGAGGTTGGGTCTTATACTCTATTAGAGGCCCAAAGGTTTATTTTTGTACAAGAAATGGGGCTTAAAACTCAAGGAGAGGCCCAAAGAAAGACAGTGATCGCACCGTCGTTTTAAGAATCGCAGAGGGATTTATACAATAACTGAGGCCCAAAAAAGGTTTTCTGTACAAAGGGATGGGTCTTACACTCTATCAAGAGGCCCAAAGTGTTTGAAAAAGAAAAGAAATGGGACTTACAACACAAGGGTAGGCCCATATGATTTTTTTTGAAAACGGCGACCGCGCCGAGGTTTTGAAAACACAGTGGGACTTATACAATAACTGAGGCCCAAAAAAGGTTTATTTACAAAGGGATGGGTCTTACACTCTATCAAGAGACCCAAAGTGTTTCAAATGAAGTTTGAAAAATTAAAATTGAGGGAAACCCTAATTTTAATTAATATAATATTATTTTCAAAGGAAATTAAATATAAAATACTAAATATATTTAAAAACAAGTTGTATACTTTGAAAAATATTTTGAAAAATCATGTTTATTCACATGAAAGCTTGAGATTCATTTGAAGTTGAAAAATCAAGAGAAAGAAATATTTTTAAATGTTTAAAAACAAATATAAACATAATTCTTTACAAAAACACCAAGTATGTGAAATAGATAATATTTTTTGTGAAATTTTTGTAGAATAAAATATTTTAATATTTTTGTGAATTTTCAAAAAAAGAACCAATAAAAAATAATTAAAATTGAGAGAGAAATTAATTTTGGAATTAATTAATAAAAACCATGAAAAATGTGAAAAATAGCAAAATAGGGAAAAATGGCAAAATGGTTTGGGTGGGTCTTGAACCCACGACCTCCCAACCAAACACACATGCGCGCTACCACTGGGGTGGTGATACATCCGTGTATCGAAACCACCCCATCAACATATATGGGGGCTTAGATTTTAGGCCTGGCCAAGGCGCCATGGCCTGGCCCTTGCCCAAGGCATGGCCTGATTTTTGCCTCTTGCATGAAGGCTCTAACTTCCTCATTTCTCCATGGATTTTGACAAAATTAAGATGGATCCTGCCTAGAATTTCATGAGGAATCCAATGGCGCTTTTAGATTTTTCTAAAGATGTCCTTATTTTAAAACCCGATAGTGGTTTCAAAATAGGCCTAGATTTGCATGTTCTATGCTATCTCATTATACAGGCAACAATAGCATGGTAAATTGGTTCAAACACAACATATATGATATGTATGAGATATCCATGATCAATGGACATCAAAGCAATGCATGATTTAGAGAGTTTAAGTTGTAATGCACTTACCTCTTGAAGCTCCTTGTGCTAACTGTCAAGATCCTTATGCCAGAACTAATCCAATGCTTTAGACACTCTTGATTGATCCCTTAGAAGCTTTTAGAATGATCAAAACCAGCTGGAATCCTCAGGGACAAGAATTGACTCTTTCTTGCAAAAGTGGCAAAAGTGACCAAAATGGTAACTCTCTCAAATGGTGTTCCAGATGAGGGAAACTAATTGGGACAGTTTGAGGATGATATTTGGAGTGTGTTTGAGGCTTTGTTTGGTTTTGAAAGTGACTGAATCAAGACATGGCTTGAAAAATGTAAAAAAGTCAAAACTTGAGGTTTTGGAGGTTGACTTTCTGATTTTGGTGTTTCAGATCAAGGATGAGTGTTTGAACAGCTTATATATAATACATTGGATGTGTTTGGATCATGAGCTGTGGTGGAATTGCTCTCTAACTCAAAAACTCAGTGGTGACTTGCAAAAGAAGGAATTTTTGAAAAAGGAGAGAGATTTTGAGGAAAGCAAGTGTTGTAGTGCTTTGGTGTACTCAAACTGATCACAAATGAGCTCTATTTATAGTAGAGCAAGTTTTTCTTGCAAGGAATAGTGAATGGCAGCTTGGACATTCCTTTGGCCAATGTTGATCAAAAGGCATCTTTAGTCTCCTCTAGCCATTGACTTGAGGTTAGAGCACAGGCCTATGGTCCTTTGGTTCAGAGCTGAATCTTGACTCAATTCAGCTAGCAATGTCTTGATGCTTGCCACCTTGTGAATCCATTGAATGCATTGAAACAAAATTGGAGTCTTTGAACTTTTTAGCCTTTTTAGGGCATTTATGGCTACATGTAGTTCCTTGGACTTGGGAGGCTTGTGGATCAGATCATTCCTCTTTGATTTTATCCCTTGAGGTGTCCAAATGGATGACAAGGCTTGTAATTATCTGATTTGGCCAAATCGAATAAATGACCTATAATCTGCCTTGAACAAAATCAGTCTTTGATGCCATATTCCAAGGGTTGGAACTCCCTACTCAAATTGAATTTGGAGATGATATGGTACTTGTTGGAAAGCCCTCATGGCATACTTCAACTTTGATGTTCAAAGTTGGTCTTGGTTCGGCTTGGATCAAAGTGAAAAGTGCCTCTACATTTTGGAAAAAGTAAGACAGATTCTGACTTATTGAAAATTTCACTAAGTGTTGGAAAAAGTGGTCATTTTCACTTTTTGTGATTTTGATCAATCCATAACTCAAAATCCATGAGGATTTGGAGTCTCTTGTAGTTGACATATTTGAAGTATGTCATATGGAATTTCATTTGAGCTTTGAATGGGAGAAAAAGGCCTTGTGGTTTAGGAGTTATGACCTTGTAAAGTTGGGTAAAAACGACTTTTGTTCCATAACTTAGAAAAATTTAAGTTTTCTAAGGTTGCCCCTTTTGCAAGAAACCTCACTTTTCTTGATTTTTCTTGATTAATGATGATCAATACCATACATTAACATTGTTTTTGACTTAGGGGAACCATATTTGTGAAAAATTCCAAAAATTCAAACTTGATTTTGGGCACAGTTGACTTTTTGTCAGATGAAATCCAAACGGTGTGATCCATTGTGCAATCAAGTTTTTGACCCAATTCAAACCTAATGGATGGATTCCATAGGTGTTTTAGGGTGTCTTGAATCATGTCCCAAGGTTTGGGAGCATGTCTTGATCCAAAGTCAAAGGCACAGTTGACTTTTTCTTCAAAACCCTAATTGTGGTCCGCATGAAATTGAAACTTGTGAATCAAGCTTCTTGGATCAATACATGGTTGTAAATGGATCAATGTGGTGTATTTGAGGCCCTCAAATCATGTCTTCAGGTCTTGGCTCATGTTTTGCTCCAAAAGTCAACTTAGGGGAGAATTAGGTCAAGAAACCCTAATTTCTGATTTTTAATGAATGTATCCCCTGAGGCTAAATTGACTTGATGATTGGGTCCATGAGGTCCCTTGGAGTATCTTGGGTTATGCTTTGAAGTATTGGCTCATGCCCAGATGAAAATTTTCATCTGGAGGCCATGGTCGACCAAAACCCTAATTTGGTGACACTGGCGATCTCGAGGCTTGATCCACTTGGAATGTTGCAACCTTGTGCTTGATTCTTGATATGGGAGTCCTTTTGATCCCTTATGGGTGTTTTAGAGGTTAGACAAGTTGAAGATCATGTTAATTCTTGATTGATCCTTTGTCTAAGTGCTCTGAGAGGGCTCAAAACCCTAATTCTTGATTGTAGTGAAATGCTCAACAATCCTTGAGGAGATTGATGAGGCGTGATGGTACATCCATATTGTGAAAATCTTGGTGGCCAAAATTTGGGGTATGATACATCGGCCCATAAATACTTTGGTAGATTACCTTCATTAAGCATAGTCCTAACCAACTCCTCTAAAACACGATTTTTGCACTCCATAACACCATTTTGTTGTGGAGTTATAGGAGTGGAAAAGTTATGCTCAATGCCATGTTTATCACAATACTTCTCAAAGAGGAGGTTTTGAAATTCTCCTCCATGATTGTAAGTCCTGTGGTTTTTGGATTGGCTACATTTTGGTAAAACAACATGCTGTTAGCAAGATGTTAAACCAGATGTTCTGCCATGACAGACAGACATCATGTTGTGACATGTTCCCAGACATGTTATACCATATAGCTAGGGCATGTCTATTTTGGTATTTTTAGTGTGATTTTTGAGTGTGTTCTAATTCACACACGTGCGTTTTTCTTAGGAGTATATTGTGGGATTTTCTGTTATTACAGATTATGTTACTTTTCACAAAAAAAATCCTTGAGCCTTTTTAGGAAAGCTTGTATTTTGCTCCTTGTTGTACCCCAAATTTTACCCTTAGATCCATTGATCTCTTGCATATCATATTAGGTCAATCATGTTGCATAGCTAACCCTTTTATCAGGTTTTGTTTGTGTTTGTTTTATTTGTGAATCAGGTTTTATCTTATGGAGATTCAAGAGGTGTTTAATCAAGATTTTGGATGGAGCATTGAATCAAGAAAGTCTATCAATTCAGGAGATGTCTCTATAACCCTCTCCATGATCCTCTCCATAACCAAATTTCTACCCACCTTATCTACCCTCAATTGTCACCTTTAATTCCCAAACCAATTTCAATAATCATTTATTAACCATTTTTCTTATCCAAGTATCCATCTTTCATTCTAACCATTTTCATACCTATTTTCAAATCCAAAAATCTATTCATTTATCCAATTTTTAATCCATAAATATCTATTTCTATGATCCATATTTCTAATCCATTTCATATCCAAAAATCCATTTTCCATTATCAATGCAAATATCCAATTCCATACAATTTTATCTTATAGGGCCATATTTAAGATCTTTTCTTTTTTTAATTCAAATATCCCTTAAAACCATAATTATTATCCATTTTTCAAATCAACTTCTACCAATATCCATTCAATCACTCATTCAATTATCAAATTATCCAAAATCTATTTATCCATATCCATTTCCCTTAACCCATTTCTAAATCTATTTTTCCAATTATTCATTTAAATCCATCTAATTAAATCCATTTGTCCATTCCAAATGTTATCTAATTTTCTAAATCCACATTTCCAATTATCCATAATTATCCCTATTTTAACATTATCCTTTTTATCTATTTTAATATCCAAACAAATTTCATTCAAATATAAAAAACCAAATTCATTTTCATTTACCATTTCAATTCAAGTTACAAATCGTAAGCCATGTTTTTTTTGCAAAGCCCATTATGTAAAATCAAAATAATAAAAATACAAGAATTGTTGTGACAAGTTATTGTCACCCTGCACGCCTGTACCTCCACACCAGCCACTGCTACATGATAGCAACAATCCATCCAAGACCCTATGCAGCCTGAAAATGACAATTCAACAACGGTCAAATTCAAATTTAAGAAACAAGTTCTGTTTTCTTGAGGATATATAGCAAAAAAGAGGAGAGGATAGGGGACAAGAACAAGAGGCCGGATACAGCAGCACCATAACCTTGATTTTCTTTTTATTCCACAGCAGTTCAACCTCCTTTCATCAGCCCTATCAAACTCTTCAATCACACTCCACCCGCAAATAAACTCCCTTCATCCGCTCTCGTCACCACCATTCAATACACCGTCCAACAACTCTGATCAATCTCACACCCAACCCTTTTCATCAACCAAGTCAACCTTCAACCATTCCCTTCTTCAACTACAACAGAACAACCAAACAACACCATACCTTCGTTTATTTTCACAAACCAGAACCGATTTCAGACCCTAAACCTCTTCAATCTCGCCCTTTAACCTTCTTCAATATCTCTCCCACCACCTCAGTTTCGTCGCCCTTTTCATTCCATTAACCTTCAAGACCCAACAAACTACTTCTCTCTCCAACCACCAATCGCAAACCCAAAAACATCCAAATTCTCCAAACCTCACCTCCTCACTACCTTTCTTCTTCGGCTCACACCTCCCACTACAACAAACCGAAACGTTGTTCTTCATCCATCCCGCCACCATAACTCAAATACTCATTCGTTCCAATCTTCAACAACCCAACCGAAATCAGATCGAGAAAAAGAGGGAGAAGAAGCACTGAAGTCGAAACAAGCCCCAAATCGCGTGAGACAAACCTGAACGATTGAAGAAGCGAGATATGGAGACGCTGAGAAGAAGGTTGGAATAAGATGAACACTACGATGATTCATATTTTTTTCAGTTTCTCCGATTTGATTTTAAGCGATATTCGATTTCAGAAACAAGGATGAACACTACGATTTGATTCGTATTGGTATTCTTTTTCAGAATGGAATAGTGTTTCTGTTTGACCATGATGCTGCTTTTTAATTGAAGAAAAAATGGTGTTGGTTTCTTAAGGAATAAAATAAAAACTGATACTATTTTAGCTTTGGGCTTCATGGCCCGTGTTGGCTCTACCATACACCCCCTGTTTTTTTGTTTTGTACGTGTGTTTCTATTGAGAATGGATGATGGGCTTGCTTAAGCCCATATGATTCCATGTGCTATTCACACCATATTTCTATGCTGCACCCCTTTCTTATTTCTTTCCTTTTTTCTTTTTAATTTGTTTAAACTTTCTTAAATAATAGTTTATTTCAGAATTTTGCTATTAATCTTTTGATTCATCTACCTTATTATTTCATTTTCTATTATTTTCGATTTTATTTCTCATTCCGATTTTATTTTGGGCCGATGACATACAAAAAATCATGACTTGTTGATTTATTCTAAATCACCTAAAAGTCTTGATAAATATGAGGCCACCTTTTTTATTTTTATTGGTCGATGAAAGTCAAATATCAAGATTATCGATTTACCGATTTAAATCTTGATTAAGACGAGACCAATTTTATTTTTCATTTCAATTCCATTTTCTTTATTTTGGCCATTGACATTACACAAATCTTGACCTTGATTATTTCAAATCAATAAAGTCTTGACAAATATGAGGCCACTTTTCTTACCTATTTTTGTTGGTCAATGAAAGTTTAATAAAAAGATTATCGATTTCTCGATTAAATCTTAACTTAGACGAGACCAACTTTATTTCCATGTCGATTCATTTTTCTTTATTTCGGTCGATGACATAACAAACTTCATGGTTTGGTTGATCTCATTAAAGCGACAAGAACTTTGATCAATATGAGACCACTTTCTTTTTATTTCAAGTTTCTTTTACTATTTAGTCGATGAAAGTCAAGAATCATTGATTATCGATTTCTCGATTAAATCATGATTAAGACGAGACTATTTCTATTTTATTTCAATCTTTAATTTCTTTAAATACTAACTTTTCACTTCTCTTTTGGTGAGACTTGCACATATTTTCTGATAAAGTCTCGTGGATGACCCTCTTTGTTCTTGTTATAATTGTGGTTGCCTATTTCATTTACTCAATACCATTCCAAAGAGAGATCATCTTAATTGACTCTTGAGTCACTAAACAATCACCCTATCTTATCCTTTTAGGTTTATCCTATTTCTTGGCCTCATGAGAGCCAATGAAATCATAACTTAGCAGTAGGTTAGAGTTCTTAAACTCTATGTGCTTCTCATCATTATGAGAACTCACTTTTCTCCTATAACTTAGATTTAGAGAGTTATCGTGAACTCTAAAATGAGTTCATACTCATTTCCCCTTGGAACTTTGGCCATAGCCAATGGTTCCTATCCTTCACCCTTAGATCGGTGAACTACGGATACTCTGATTCCACTCCCGTAAGGATACGTAGGCGCAAAGTGCGATACTTTGTCGAGTATACTTAGATACTAACCCCTAGGGTTTCAACCTTTAGCATAGCACCCTTAGCAAGCGAGTAAGAAATAACAAGTTAAAACAAGAGGTTCCCGTAGAGTACTACGGATGTTTAGGATGCTAATACCTTCCCTAGGCATAACCAACCCCTGAACCTTAGATCTCCCCCCTTTAAGTTTTTCTCGATCTTGAACCTTTCCTTTGGATAAATCAAAGTCGGTTGTGAATTCAAAGAAATGTGATGATAGTTAATTAATAGCTTGTTATCCGATTCTCACCGCAACAGAAATGGCGACTTCACTGGGGAAACTTATTTTTGAGGGTTAAGCCCATCTTGTTTTTGCTTGTTTTACTTATACTTGCTTGCTATATTTGTGTATATCTGTTTGATTGCCTGTATATGTGTTTTGCTTGAGATCTTTTGTTGGCTTGGTTCTTGAGTGGTGAGATAAATCCTAACCCGAATTTGAGTGCACTTATGATAGGACGATGGTATATTCAAGGAGGCTTTGAGGGAGTCGAATCCTAAAAAAGTTAACTTGAGACACCATCACTCAGTTGAGGCCCTCTTGAGAGTCTAGTTATGTTGAACGAATCTATTCGTGAAAACGTGCTACTCTCGACCTAGGAGCCCATGATATTGAGAACCGTAGTTACCAAACCCCACTTAGCCTTTTTAGGATATAGTGCGGTGACCATGATGGAGTCTATTTATGAATTGGTTGTCACGCGATACTACACTAAGACGAGACTCTCTTGAGAATTTTATTGATTACCAAGTCATTTGGGAAGTCGATAAAATCCGAAAGATGGGTCGTCGACTCTGGGAACTTCTTAGAACCTTGTTCAGCAGATGAAAACCCATAGTACACACCTATTGGGATGGGTAGACCAGGGCTCCATTCATGAGACCTATAAACCTAGGGTTTGTTTACTTTATTGTGTGTACATATGTGTTTGCCCATGTTTGTGCATTGCATACATCTCATTGCATCCATTGTTGGTTTCAAGGAATTCAGACATTCGTTTCCTTTTCAAAAGATCAACAGAGCTTGGATCTTAAAAAAAAAAAAAAAAACTTCTTCAGTTTTTCCAAATTTTTTTTTTGCAACTTGCCTTTGAGTTCCTTGAAACCATTTGGCTTGCATTAGTATCTCATTTGCATCATGTCATAGCATGTTCATTTCTTCTCTGTCTTGTCTCATGTCACCGTTTTCCCTTCAGAATCGTCATTGAATTCCCAACACAACTACAACACACGAGCCCAAACTCGACAAAGGATGTCTGAACAGTATTGTGAAATGGACAGAGTCAACAATGAATTGAGTGAGCTCCGAGGAGGAATGGGACAGATTCTGGAAGAAATTCAAGTTATGAGGGCAAAGATGGATGCACAAGCGACGGTGGTCTCCGAGATTATCACTACAACTGTAGAACCTCCCGTTACTACTGTGAATCCCACTTTGGGCATACCTTTTAACCTTATACGTGCTCCGACCGTCACTTCTACTCAACATGTTGTTCCTTTGGTTAATGAGGATCTTCAAGCTATTCCTACCTTCACTCCAGTAGCAGTACAAGCTCAGGTGCACCCAGTTTTTCAGAACCCACATCCGGTTTATGATTATGTCAGTATGTCCGAAGAAGGATATGATCGACATGAAAGGCTGAAGAAAAGTGTAGAGACAATTCAGAGGAAATTGAAAGCAATGGAAGGGAGCAATGTATTTAGTACTAATGCTAAGGACATGTGCTTAGTCTCAGACTTGGTAATTCCACCCAAATTCAAACTACCCAATTTCGACCTATACTCAGGAGCGACCTGTCCTAAGTCGGATTTGGTCATGTATTACCGACGAATGGCTGCATTTATGGATAATGATAAGTTGATGATCCACTGCTTCCAAGATAGTTTGAAAGGGGCTACTGCAAAGTGGTATTTGACTTTGGACCAATCTAGGATCCAACGCTTTCAAGATGTATCTGATGCTTTTGTAAAGCATTACAAATATAACATGGACCTGGCGCCAGATCGCAGACAATTATTGAGCATGTCTCAGAACGATACCGAGTCCTTTAAAGAGTATGCACAGAGATGGAGAGAGCTGGCTTCACAGGTAGAGCCACCTTTATCTAAAAAAGAGTTAACTTATTGGTTTGTTGACACGGTGAGACCGGAATTCTACGAAAGGATGATCAGTAGCGTGTCTGCTAATTTTTCCGATATTGTGGCTGTGGGGGTTAAAGTAGAGCTTGGTCTGAAGAGCGGGAAAGTGATCAAGAGAGCTGATAGTTTGAGCGACGATGCCAAGAAATCCTTCAAAAGGGAAGGAGATACCAGTGTGGTGATGACAACAAAAAAGAAGAAAAATCAGTCCTGGAAACGTCAGCAGCGACAGCAGCAACAACAGTGCTACCATGTTCAGCAACCTTATGTGGCCACTATCACGCCAACATTCAACATTCAAGCTTCTGTTTATCATCCGGTTCCTCAACCACCAGTGTATCAACGAGCGCCCAACGCTCTTGCTTATCCACAACGGACTCAAGTTTCTCGTCAAAATATTCCAGGTAAAAGAAAGGGTGGAAGGCCTCCGATTCCTCCCATTCCTATGACGTATACAACATTGTATCCTACTTTGGTGCAACAAGGATTAATAACTACAAGGTCATCAGGCCCACCTCCTGATCCGCTTCCACCTTCTTACAATCCCAACGCTCATTGTGCATTCCATGAAGGGGCACCAGGCCATAATTTAGAAGGTTGTTTCGCTTTGAAGCATATTGTGAGGGACTTAGTGGAGAGAAACATTTTGTCTTTTGATGGCTCCCAGCCTAATATCAAGAACAATCCTTACCCGCTCATGAGATAAGTAATGTTGTGGAGGATGTATCAAGACAAAGATGGATTATGGGTCTGTGATTGAGCTCCTCTTTGATTTTCTGTATTTGATTCCCTAAAGCTGGCAATCTTTTGGCTGTTTCAGCAATTTTATTGTATTTCCTTTGCGCTTCAAATTTGTATTTGCTTCTAAGCTTTGTTGCACTTTCAAATTGGCAAGGTTAATGAAATGTTTGTGTATCTTTTGATTAAGTCTATTCGTTTCACTCATCTACTTTTATGCTCATACAAAAAAATATAATAATATCTTCATCTTGTTTCTTTCCATTTATCAAACTTATTGTTAAGCAAGGATTGGGGAGGATGATGAAAACCTCGTGTTCATAATTGCTGTGGTATGTTGCCGATTAAACCTTGCCGAGGATGTAAGGCATTGTTTCAATTCCCAAATACTGGAGAAATAAGGAAGATAATCCCTTGTTAACCCTTCGAGCCTAGAAGTAGGAGTTTTCTTTCCTTACAAAAAAAAAACCCTTAAATCTCAACCTTGGGGCAGGGTAGTTCTCAGTTTAACTTGGTTATGCAATCAAATGCAAGCGCTTCGCATAAGGCGCCAGTCAACTCTTTCAAAACAAGTGACTTCCTAGCTTTTGGAAACTTGAATGTATAGCTTAAGTTAACTGAGTGTAGGATTGGAGTTCATCACGAAGATTGGGTGGGACAAATAAACTTTGAGCCTTTATCCTTTGTTTCATAAACCGTGAACCAGGCCATGTTACAACCCTTAAAAGACCTAATTGAGGTAAGGTTGTTTTGAAAGCATACTACGGCAAGGTTGATTAACCTAACTCCTAATAATCTTTGTTATTTGCGTGTGTTGATCACTTCCTCTGTCATTCCGTAAATAACTTGATCCACTTTGTTTTTGATTTAATCATTCCACTGTGTGGGTTTCATCAATAAATTTTGTTTTCTAAAGCTTGCATGAATTTTGCATTGAAATTGCCAATTTTTAAATGCACAACACTTGTTTGCAAGACAATTCAATATCAAAGGAATCCCAACAAATGCAGCCAGCTAGGGAATTTAACTTGATAAAGGGCTCAGTCTGGGGAATCTCCTCCATAGATCCAGCATCTCAAGAGCTACTAAATCAAGGGGCAGGAACTTTTCAAGTTCAAAATACTAGAACAAGTCTTCTCCAGGTCATCTTATGACAAGTGTGGACCCCAGTGACCTAGCAGCAGGGGCAAGTTTTGTTCCCCAGTCGTTTCTACTACAGTTTGAGTATTACGAATACAGTTGAATAGAGGCAGTTATGTTAAGGCTCATGAACCTTTTCAAAAGTTTGAAGATATTGAAGCATCTGGTATGCCAATTCTTCTGTAAAATCCTTTTGATGACTTACCCTCACAGACCAATTAATCAGAAGCAGTCAAGTCGAGATTCGATAAATCTTTAAAAGTCAACGACATCTCCTTCATAGATCAACCAAGATGACAGGGGCAAGTTTGTTCCCCAAATCGTCAAACAACCAGTCTGAAGCAAGTTCAAGGACCTTGTTGTGTGAATATAGTTAATCTGGGGCAGTTACGCCGAGATCTCTCCAAGAGTTTAAAGATATTGAAACACCTTGTATGCCAATTCTTCTATAAAATCCTCTTGTTATCGTCTTCTGACAGACCATATAGCCTGGGGCAGATAAGATTTGAAGATGATCATCATGCCAGTAGGATACATAACTACTTTGTTCTTGTGATATCCTTTGCTAGCTCCCCAATAAGCTATTACTTCAGCTAATCCTGACAATTCTCCATGGATTCTCCTCTAACAAAGAAATCAAGGTCATGATGGCAATCCTCATGATGTTATACCTCAAGTGGAATACTCTTTTCACCAGTGAAGTTGTTTATTCTTCTTCTTCATCCCCAATATTGGTCTAACCTGTTGAGTTTGGCTGGGTGTCCTTTGTCGAGACGTTTTTTCATCTCCAGTTTCGCTTCCTGTCTGTTTTGTCAGCATAAGCACAAGCATGGCATAAGCATGACATAAGCGTTCATATGCATAGCATCTTAGCATTTTTGTTTCCTCTTCTGGTGTTTACCTGTTTTTGTTCACTTTGGCGTTTATCTCCCCAAGTGACTGGGTTTGTCTATCCTCTCCAATAGAGTTGTCAGCCCTAGGCATAAAGTGCCCATTCTTTCTGAATTCCCCACAGAGTTCAATCCTCGTGGATGATGGTTGGTTCAGTTATCTTATCCACATTTGGATAAGATAAATCCCCATTTGAGTTCATTCCTCAATTGGAGTCTTGTTTGACTGTTTCTTTCTAGCTTGTTCCTAGATTGAACTTTGGTCCCTGGCAGGTGTGGTTTTCAAACCTATCTTGAACGTGCATTTATTTTGCACCGTGTCTTGCAGGAAGAATCTTTTACAAGATCCTCATTGAAGACAAAATTATTTCTCCGACAGTGTTATGATATCAACATATCTTGGAAATTTTTAACCAACAACAAGCAGCAATCTCTTGAAGAAGCTTGTTTTTCAATGGCGATAAGTGGCAGTCTCTTATAAGCAGTTTATCTATCTCTGGTACTATTCAGCCTTTTTGCAACCATAATTGGTATTCCCCAGGAAGTCTTATCTTCAGTTATGCAACCCCGGTACTAACCTATCAGATACTATACCTTTTTAGGGGCCCATCTTTTGGTTCTATCTCCAATGAGGTTATTTTTCCTTCTAAAGTGCCAACCGATCATACTTGAACCTGTTGTTCCATCACTTTGGATGTGGTTTCCCAGTGAAGACCGTCTTTCCAGTTCAACCTTCATTGAGGATCTTTATTTATAGAATGTCATCTAGTCATGTTTTGCCTTGATGATCAATTATTCTAGATACCTTTATTGGGGACCATCTTTTGGTTCTATCTCCAATGAGGTTATTTTTCCTTCTAAAGTGCCAACCGGTCATACTTGAACCTGTTGTTCCATCACTTTGGATGTGGTTTCCCAGTGAAGACCGTCTTTCCGGTTCAACCTTCATTGAGGATCTTTATTTCTAGAATGTCATCTAGTCATGTTTAGCCTTGATGATCAATCATTCTAGATACCTTTATTGGGGCCCATCTTTTGGTTCTATCTCTAATGAGGTTATTTTTCCTTCTAAAGTGCCAACCGGTCATACTTGAACCTGTTGTTCCATCACTTTGGATGTGGTTTCCCAGTGAAGACCGTCTTTCCGGTTCAACCTTCATTGAGGATCTTTATTTCTAGAATGTCATCTAGTCATGTTTAGCCTTGATGATCAATCATTTTAGATACCTTTATTGGGGCCCATCTTTTGGTTCTATCTCCAATGAGGTTATTTTTCCTTCTAAAGAGCCAACCGGTCATACTTGAACCTATTGTTCCATCACTTTGGATGTGGTTTCCCAGTGAAGACCGTCTTTCCGGTTCAACCTTCATTAAGGATCTTTATTTCTAGAATGTCATCTAGTCATGTTTAGCCTTGATGATCAATCATTCTAGATACCTTTATTGGGGCCCATTTTTTGTTCTATCTCCAATGGGGTTATATCTCCTTCTAAAGTGCCAACCGGTCATACTTGAACCTGTTGTTCCATCACTTTGGATGTATTTGCCCAGTGAAGACCGTCTCTCCGGTTCAACCTTCATTGCGGATCCTTTCTAGAATGTCATCTAGTCATGTTTAGCCTTGATGATCAATCATTCTAGATACCTTTATTGAAGCCCATATTTTGGTTCTACTTCCAATAAGGTTACTTTTCAGAGTGTCGGCCAGTCACATGTGGACTTATTGATCCACTACTCTGGATATTCCTCAGTAGAGACCATCTCTTGATTTTATCACCAGTAAGGATCCTTCCCTTCTAAAACATCACCCAGGTCAGATGAGAACTTAAACCCAAAATCCAGCTCATACTGGTTTCCCTCATAAAGCAGATTATTTGTTATCTTAACCAACTCTTATGAATACCAGAATCTATTTTTGGCTCATTAGCCTTATTCCTTTTTAAACTTCAGGTGTTTTTATCTGGCGCGCAGAGTTCGTCTCTGTCTTTTCTGGTTTTTCTTGAAGATCCCGTTCGAACTCTTCAGTATAAGAAAATCCCTGGAAAATATTTTGTTCGGGTGTCTATCTTTTTTTTTTCAACTGATCCCCGGTGGAGATCATGTCTTCTTTCTGGTTTCATGCCCAGTAAGAATGTGTCTTTTCCCCAGTGTCGTTCGGTCATGTTTGAACCTGTCGTCCCTCTCCCTGGATCTTTCCCCAGTGGAGATTACCTTTTTGTTTCTGTCCCCGGTGTTGCCTCAGGGTCTCCCCCAGTGAGTCTCTTTTGTTGGTTAGCCTGTATCCCGAAGGAGTTTTCCTTGTGGCTACTAACCTTCATCCTTCCCCAGTCGTGCTCATCTGTGTTTAGTAGCTCTTTATTCTTTGGTGTCCTGCTTTGTCTGCATTTTGCATCTTTCATGGCATCATATCATCATATTAGTAGCATTGCATGTCTTTGCATCTAAGGGCAAAATTTTCGGTTATCTGTATTTAAATATCTTTCACCATGATTTTATGAGGATTTTCATCTCTCATGTCATCCGGTGAAGATATTTAAATAGGGGCAACTGTTGTACCCCAAATTTTACCCTTAGATCCATTGATCTCTTGCATATCATATTAGGTCAATCATGTTGCATAGCTAACCCTTTTATCAGGTTTTGATTGTGTTTGTTTTATTTGTGAATCAGGTTTTATCTTAAGAAGATTCAAGAGGTGTTTAATCAAGATTTTGGATGGAGCATTGAATCAAGCAAGTCTATCAATTCAGGAGATGTCTCTATAACCCTCTCCATGATCCTCTCCATAACCAAATTTCTACCCACCTTATCTACCCTCAATTGTCACCTTTAATTCCCAAACCAATTTCAATAATCATTTATTAACCATTTTTCTTATCCAAGTATCCGTCTTTCATTCTAACCATTTTCATACCTATTTTCAAATCCAAAAATCTATTCATTTATCCAATTTTTAATCCATAAATATCTATTTCTATGATCCATATTTCTAATCCATTTCATATCCAAAAATCCATTTTCCATTATCAATGCAAATATCCAATTCCATACAATTTTATCTTTTAGGGCCATATTTAAGATCTTTTCTTTTTTTAATTCAAATATCCATTAAAACCATAATTATTATCCATTTTTCAAATCAACTTCTACCAATATCCATTCAATCACTCATTCAATTATCAAATTATCCAAAATCTATTTATCCATATCCATTTCTCTTAACCCATTTCTAAATCTATTTTTCCAATTGTCCATTTAAATCCATCCAATTAAATCCATTTGTCCATTCCAAATGTTATCTAATTTTCTAAATCCACATTTCTAATTATCCATAATTATCCCTATTTTAACATTATCATTTTTATCTATTTTAATATCCAAACAAATTTCATTCAAATATAAAAAACCAAATTCATTTTCATTTACCATTTCAATTCTAGTTACAAATCGTAAGCCCATTTCATTTTTTTTTTGCAAAGCCCATTATGTAAAATCAAAATAATAAAAATACAAGAATTGTTGTGACAAGTTGTTGTCACCCTGCACGCCTGTACCTCCACACCAGCCACTGCTACATGATAGCAACAATCCATCCAAGACCCTTTGCAGCCTGAAAATGACAATTCAACAACGGTCAAATTCAAATTTAAGAAACAAGTTCTGTTTTCTTGAGGATATATAGCAGAAAAGAGGAGAGGATATGGGACAAGAACAAGAGGCCGGATACATCAGCACCATAACCTTGATTTTATCTCTATTCCACAACAGTTCAACCTCCTTTCATCAGCCCTATCAAACTCTTCAATCACACTCCACCCGCAAATAAACTCCCTTCATCCGCTCTCGTCACCACTATTCAATACATCGTCCAACAACTCTGAACAATATCACACCCAACCCTTTTCATCAACCAAGTCAACCTTCAACCATTCCCTTCTTCAACTACAACACAACAACCAAACAACACCATACCTTTGTTTATTTTCACAAACCAGAACCGATTTCAGACCCTAAACCTCTTCAATCTCGCCCTTCAACCTTCTTCAATATCTCTCCCACCACCTCAGTTTCGTCGCCCTTTTCATTCCATTAACCTTCAAGACCCAACGAACTGCTTCTCTCTCCAACCACCAATCGTAAACCCAAAAACATCCAAATTCTCCAAACCTCACCTCCTCACTACCTTTCTTCTTCGGCTCAAACCTCCCACCACAACAAACCGTAACGCCGTTCTTCATCCATCCCGCAACCATAACCCAAATACTCATTCGTTCCAATCTTCAACAACCCAACTGAAATCAGATCGAGAAAAAGAGGGAGATGAAGCACTGAAGTCGAAACAAGCCCCAAATCGCCTGAGACAAACCTGAACGATTGAAGAAGCGAGATACGGAGACGCTGAGAAGAAAGGTGGAATAAGATGAACACTACGATGATTCGTATTTTTTTCAGTTTCTCCGATTTGATTTTAAGTGATATTCGATTTCAGAAACAAGGATGAACACTACGATTTGATTCGTATTGGTATTCTTTTTCAGAATGGAATAGTGTTTCTGTTTGACCATGATGCTGCTTTTTAATTGAGGAAAAAATGGTGTTGGTTTCTTAAGGAATAAAATAAAAACTGATACTGTTTTAGCTTTGGGCTTTATGGCCCGTGTTGGCTCCACCTTACACCCCCTGTTTTTTTGTTTTGTACATGTGTTTCTATTGAGAATGGATGATGGGCTTGCTTAAGCCCATATGATTCCATGTGCTATTCACACCATATTTCTATGATGCACCCCTTTCTTATTTCTTTCCTTTTTTCTTTTTAATTTGTTTAAACTTTCTTAAATAATAGTTTATTTCAGAATTTTGCTATTAATCTTTTGATTCATCTACCTTATTATTTCATTTTCTTTTATTTTCGATTTTATTTCTCATTCCGATTTTATTTTGGGCCGATGACATACAAAAAATCATGACTTGTTGATTTATTCTAAATCACCTAAAAGTCTGGATAAATATGAGGCCACCTTTTTTATTTTTATTGGTCGATGAAAGTCAAATATCAAGATTATCGATTTACCGATTTAAATCTTGATTAAGACTAGACCAATTTTAATTTTCATTTCAATTCCATTTTCTTTATTTTGGCCATTGACATTGCACAAATCTTGACCTTGATTATTTCAAATCAATAAAGTCTTGATAAATATGAGGCCACTTTTCTTACCTATTTTTGTTGGTCAATGAAAGTTTAATAAAAAGATTATCGATTTCTCGATTAAATCTTAACTTATACGAGACCAACTTTATTTCCATGTTGATTCATTTTTCTTTATTTCAGTCGATGACATAACAAACTTCATGGTTTGGTTGATCTCATTAAAGCGACAAGAACTTTGATCAATATGAGACCACTTTCTTTTTATTTCAAGTTTCTTTTACTATTTAGTCGATGAAAGTCAAGAATCATTGATTATCGATTTCTCAATTAAATCATGATTAAGACGAGACTATTTCTATTTTATTTCAATCTTTAATTTCTTTAAATACTAACTTTTCACTTCTCTTTTGGTGAGACTTGCACATATTTTCTAATAAAGTCTCGTGGATGACCCTCTTTGTTCTTGTTATAATTGTGGTTGCCTGTTTCATTTACTCAATACCATTCCAAAGGGAGATCATCTTAATTGACTCTTGAGTCACTAAACAATCACCCTATCTTATCCTTTTAGGTTTATCCTATTTCTTGGCCTCATGAGAGCCAATGAAATCATAACTTAGCAGTAGGTAGAGTTCTTAAACTCTATGTGCTTCTCATCATTATGAGAACTCACTTTTCCCCTATAACTTAGATTTAGAGAGTTATCGTGAACTCTAAAATGAGTTCATACTCATTTCCCCTTGGAACTTTGGCCATAGCCAATGGTTTATATCCTTCACCCTTAGATCGGTGAACTACTGTCGTACCTCGAAAAATACGATCCTCGCGATGGACGCGGAAAGAACTGTTCGAAACAGAGTCGCCACTGAACTTCATTTATCCCAAAGGAGGGAAAGGAAAATATCGAGAAAACCTTTGAAGGGATAAGAAAATGGTCATCGCAACCAAATTCAGGTTCGGGAGTCGATTACGCAAAGGGAAGGTATTAGCACCCTCTACGTCCGTTGTACTCAACGGGAACCTCTTGATTCGATTCGTGAGAAAATTAGCTAGGTTTGTTTGTTATCTTCTAAGGTAATATTGCTTTCTAAGGGGGAAATGGGGTGGTTTTTTATTAGTGTGTTCGGCAAGGATTAGAATCCTTGTGCCTACGTATTCCCTCGTGCAATGGGAAAGTCAGAGAATTCGTAGTTCGTGGGACTACGGTTGGTTTGTGTTTTTTAAGCGAACGAGTGTTTAATTCGCATTCTAACTGCTAAACGTTGGCTTGTCTGCTCGCTGGGGGAGGCTGAAGCACGAGTTTATATGCGTGAAAGAATGGACTAAACAATGTTCTTTTTTGAAAGTTGTTTGAGTATGAATTAAGTGGATTAGAGATTTGATTGAGAAAAAGGTTTGATTTGGACGTGTTTTAGGCGAACGAGAGTTTAGGTTGCATTCTAACTGCTAAACATTGGCTTGTCTGCTCGCTAGGGGAGGTTCAAGCACGAGTTCATATGCGCGAAAGAATGACTTAAACAATGTTCTTTGGGAAAGGTGTTTGAGTTGTGGATTAAGTGTATTAGGGTTTCGGTTGCGTGGGAAGTGTTTGGTTTGTTAAGTATTTTAGAGGAAGAATTACGATTATTTGATAAACGAGACGTCGGCCTCGCAACCAATTAATCGGGGCATTACTGAGATGCTAGATCTCAACGACACCTTTTTCATTCTATTAATTGTGAAATCGTGTTTGTTGGACAGTGGGCTTCTTTGTCCATATAATTAGGGCAAGTTTTTTTAGGAACGAAAGATCGGAATGAACACAACCCAAAGCGTGCACCTCAAGAGCGTTCGTTCAAGGGCCCAAGAAGTGCTAGACCTCAAGAGTCCACTACTTTCGTAATTTAATTAGAAAAATAATTTGAATTTGATTAGACTATCTTAACTAGACGTGTTAATCGGATTAAGGTTTGATCAAGCTAAGAGTTTTAAGGAGGATTAAGTGTTTTTTAGAAATGAAAGACGAAACAAACACAACCCAAAGCGTGCACCTCAAGAGCGTTTGTTCAAGGACCCAAGGAGTGCTAGACTCCAAAAGCCCACTACTTTCATAATTTAATTAAGAAAAGGGTTTAGAAATATTAACCTAAGTGGTTTATGATTTGATTTAAGAAAATATTTAGAGATTAAGCAAAATGGGTTATAATTTAACTTGATTTGAGAAAATTATTAGGAATTTAATTAGATTAAGAATTTTAATTTGAGAAAAGATTGTATTTTTAAGTGTTTAGTATTTTTGATTAAGATTAAATATTTTAAGTGTTTAGTATTTTCGATTAAGATTAAATATTTTAAGTCTCACCAAAAGAGAAGTGAAAAGTTAGTATTTAAAGAAATTAAAGATTGAAATAAAATAAAAAGGATCCTTGAGCCTTTTTAGGAAAGCTTGTATTTTGCTCCTATTATTGTGCAGGATGATTTGCAGTCAGTTTATACTAATTACTGCTATTTGTGCGCCTCATGAAGCCCAAGTCCAGTAGGTCTGAAGGCTATTTAAAGAGAAGAAAAACCTTATTGAGAAAAAAGATGCTAGTTCAGTTGTGGATTGCAGCAGGCCTAGTAGAATCGTCCACGGATCAAGACAAACTTAGAGAAGAATACTTTGATGTACTAGTGTCAAGGTCGTTGATACATCGACGATCTATTGGTGATGAGGAAGGAAACTTTGAAATGTACAACTTCATCCATGATGTAGCTGAAAGGAATGCAAAAGAATGAAGAAAATTGTGAATTTTGAAAAAATGCATCGTATGAGTCTACCTATGAAAGTTATGAGTCGACCTTAAAAGGTCATATGTCGACCTATGAAGGTCTTGTGTCAACCTATCGGAGGTGGCACATGGACAGAGCCTACATGCTTTAATACTGTAGTATGTGTGTTAACCTGAAGGATGAATGTGTCGACACATAAGAAAGTTTTTCTCCTATGTGTCGACACATACAGTAATGCTTTTCATAAAATTTTGTTTTCAATGCATTTTTGATGTATGAACTTTTCAAAAACATTTTAATACTTCCTAATGCTAAGATGCACATATAGAATCAGAGGATACCATCCAATATACATTAACGCTAAAGTATCCTAGTTTTTACATCATGCAAAAATACATCTAAGGGAAGTTTACACTCATATACTACCCCTTTTTTAAGATGGAAAAACTTGAGACGATGTGTTTCGTGATGTTTCGTGTCTTCATGAAGACTCCCCCTGAATATATGCATCCAACTTCATCTTGTAGATGTTTTTCCCCCTTTGACAACATCAAAAAGAGATAAAGAAAACCATGAGAAGTATCTTATATCATATACAAACCAATATACCATACAGAGGCATTTGCAAAGATAAAATCATTAATACCACAACACTCACATATAATGACTTACATATTAAAAAATTCCTAAACAAAAATAAAATCATATAAAGCAACAATACAACATGGTTGCCATAAGTTATGCCAATAACATACAATGAACATGAAAGATGAAGGATACAATGTAATTAAAAACTCTTGAGTTACTAAAAAAGCGACACGATTACGTGACATATGCCTTTGGTGCTTTCGAAATGTTGCACACACATGTGCTCTAGCAAGGCGATATATGAATTTACCACCACTCAAACAAAAAACAGAGATGTTATTATAACAATGACACACAACAAGAATTTTGCTAACATTATAACATGTTCAACCATATTTCATGCAGGAATAAATATCAAGCCAATGCACCAAAAATATATTTCAAGCATGAAAGAAAAATTGTATAATGTCACTATAATCATATAAGCCGACATACATCAATGAAAAGTTTTGGAAGTGAAAATTCATGAACTATGTCATACATCAAGAATATCAATTATTAGGAACATAAATATGCAAAAGTAAAAGCTTACTTTCAATGAGAGAAAATGGAACAATATTACCCCGCTTAAGAGTTGATGGAGGATGCACTCTTATGTAATAGAACTGCCAAGGAAAGTTAGAGCAAAAGTATATAAAGTGCATACAATAAAATCATATGTAGGCAAGATTTGAGATATCAAGTATCCTCAATTCCCTTCGAATGTTGAAAAATGGTTCGGTTGCAAGAGGTTTTGTAAAGATATCCACAAGTTAATTTATGCTATCAACATGCTCAAATACAACGTCTCCTTTTTCAACATGATCACGTAGGAAGTGATGACGAATCTCAATATGCTTAGTGCGAGAATGTAACACCAGATTTTTGGTTAGATTAATAGTACTAGTGTTGTCGCACATAATAGGAATATGTTATAGTTTTATATCAAAATCAAGTATTTGTTGTTTAAGCCACAAAATTTGAGAACAACAACTACCGACCGATACGTATTCTGCCTTGGCGGTTGACAAAGCAACAAAAACTTATTTCTTGCTATGCCATCTTACTAAGGAATTTGAAACATGTGGCAAGTTCCACTAGTACTCTTCTTATCCAATTTGTAACCAGCGAAATTAGAATCGATATAACCAACCAAATCACAATCGCTTCCATTAGAATACCAAAGCCCATACTTAGAAGTACCATGAAGATAACTAAGAATGCATTTTACGGATTTTAAATAAAATTCCTTAGGAGCCGATTGATAACGAGCGCAGATACTCACGCTGCACATAATGTTCGGCCTAGATACAATAAGATATAGAAGAGAACCAATCATACCTCTAAATTTCTTAACATCTACATCCTTACCACTTTCATTATTTTCCAAGTTTCTATTTGTGGCCATAGGAATGTCAATGGATTTTGTATATTCCATGCCAAATCTATTTAGCAAGTCTTTGAAATATTTGGTTTGACACACAAATGTACCTTCATTACGTTGTTTGATTTGAAGACTAAGGAAGTAATTCAACTCCCCATGAGGCTCATCTCAAACTCACCATGCATAAGCTTAGAAAACTCCTCTACAAGTTGCATGTTAATGGATCCAAAAATAATATCATCGACATAAACTTGAACTAGATGAGTATTATTTCCTTGGCGCTTAATAAAAAGTGTAATATCTACCTTTCCCCTAGAGTATCCTTGATCGATTAAAACTTACTTAGTCGATCATACCAAGCCCGAGGGGCTTGTTTGAGACCATACAAAGCTCTTTTGAGTTTTTAAACATTATTTGGATACTCATGATTTTCAAAATCGGGAGGTTGAGCTACATACGCTTCCTCATTAATATAGCCATTAAGAAACACACTTTTCACGTCCATTTGAAATAACTTAAATTCTTTAGTGGAAGCACAAGCTAGTAGAAGGCCCATTGCCTCAAGGCGAGCAACTAGAGCATGTGTCCCCTCATAATCAATGTCATCCTCTTGGTTATAACCTTGAGCCCCTAGTCGGAGTTTATTACGGGTTATCACTCCGTTTTCATCAAGCTTGTTTCTAAAAACCCATTTGGTGTCAATTACTTGATGATTTTTAGGATGAAGGACAAGGTCCCAAACATCATTCCTTTTGAATTGGTTTATTTCATCTTGCATGACCATAAACCAATGCTCATCAAGTAATGCATCTTTAGCGTTTTTAGGTTCGACTTGGGAAACGAACGCAAAGTGATAACAAAAATTACTTATATTAAAGTGTGTTGTCATGCCTTTGGTGAGGTCTCCAAGTATGTTGTCGATACGATGATCTTTAGATGTTCTCCAAGCCAAAGGTGGATCGTCCACTACAGTTGGAATTTCAACCTTCTCCTCTTCACGGTCGTTATCTTCTTCCATCTCATGTTCCACCGCTTTAGGTTGATAAATTCCTTGTACGAATCCATTGAGAATTTCTTGTGAAGATACACCAACATCATGAAAAGAAACACCTTTCCCGACATTTTTCGGATAAGACTCATCAAAAGTAACATGTACGGAATCTTCAACAATAAGTAATCTTTTGTTATAAACCCTATATGCTTTACTAGATTGGGAGTATCCGAGGAAGATACCCTCATCGGCTTTCGCATCAAACTTACCAAAATTATCCTTTTCGTTGTTCAAAATAAAACATTTACATCCAAAAACATGTAGATGAGAAACATTGGGTTTTCTACCTCTAAGTAGTTCATAGGGAGTTTATTTTTTTCTAAAATAGGACGTATTAGAATCCTATTCAAGACATAACAAGCTTTGTTAATGGCATCGGCCCATAAATACTTTGGTAGATTACCTTCATTAAGCATAGTCCTAACCAACTCCTCTAAAACATGATTTTTGCACTCCATAACACCATTTTGTTTTGGAGTTATAGGAGCGGAGAAGTTATGATCAATGCCATGTTTATCACAATACTTCTCAAAGAGGAGGTTTTCAAATTCTCCTCCATGATTGTAAGTCATGTGGTTTTTGGATTGGCTACATTTTGGTAAAACAACATGCTGTTAGCAAGATGTTAAACCAGATGTTCTGCCATGACAGACAAACATCATGTTCTGCGTAATGTTGTGACATGTTCCCGGACATGTTATGCCAGATAGCTAAGGCATGTCTATTTTGGTATTTTAAGTGTGATATTTGAGTGTGTTCTAATTCACACACATGCGTTTTTCATAGGAGTACATTGTGGGATTTTCTGTTATTACAGATTCCGTTACTTTTCACAAAAAGGACCCTTGAGCCTTTTTAGGAAAGCTTGTATTTTGCTCCTATTATTGTGCAGGATGATTTGCAGTCAGTTTATACTAATTGCTGCTATTTGTGCGCCTCATGAAGCCCAAGTCCAGTAGGTCTGAAGGCTATTTAAAAAGAAGAAAAGCCCTATTGAGAAAAAAGATGCTAGTTCAGTTGTGGATTGCAGCAGGCCTAGTAGAATCGTCCACAGATCAAGAAAAACTTGGAGAAGAATACTTTGATGTACTAGTGTCAAGGTCGTTGATACATCGACGATCTATTGGTGATGGGGAAGGAAACTTTGAAATGCAAAACTTCATCCATGATGTAGCTGAAAGGAATGCAAAAGAATGAACAAAATTGTGAATTTTGGAAAAATGCATCGTATGAGTCTACCTATGAAAGTTATAAGTCGACCTTAAAAGGTCATATGTCGACCTATGAAGGTCTTGTGTCAACCTATAGGAGGTGGCACATGGACAGAGCCTACATGCTTTAATACTGTAGTATGTGTGTTAACCTAAAGGATGAATGTGTCGACACATAGGAAAGTTTTTCTCCTATGTGTCGACACATACTGTAATGCTTTTCATAAAATTTTGTTTTCAATGCATTTTTTATGTAAGAACTTTTCAAAAACATTTTAATACTTCCTAATGCTAAGATGCACATATAGAATCAGAGGATACCGTCCAATATACATTAACGCTAAAGTATCCTAGTTTTTACATCATGCAAAAATACATCTAAGGGAAGTTTACACTCATATACTACCCCTGTTTTATGATGGCAAAACTTGAGACGATGTGTTTCGTGATGTTTCGTGTCTCCATGAAGACTCCCCCTGAATATATGCATCAAACTTCATCTTGTAGATGTTTTTCCCCCTTTGGCAACATAAAAAAGAGACAAAGCAAACCATGAGAAGTATCTTATATCACATACAAACCAATATACCATACAGAGGCGTTTGCAAAGATAAATCATTAATACCACAACACTCACATATAATGACGTACATATTAAACAATTCCTAAACATAAATAAAATCATATAAAGCAACAATACAGCATGGTTGCCATAAGTTATGCCAATAACATACAATGAACATGAAAGATGAAGGATACAATGTAATTAAAAACTCTTGAGTTACTAAAAAAGCGACACGATTACGTGACATATGCCTTTGGTGCTTTCGAAATGTTGCACACACATGTGCTCTAGAAAGGCGATATATGAATTTACCACCACTCAAACAAAAAACAGAGATGTTATTATAACAATGACACACAACAAGAACTTTGCTAACATTATAACATGTTCAACCATATTTCATGCAGGAATAGATATCAAGCAAATGCACTAAAAATATATTTCAAGCATGAAAGAAAAATTGTATAATGTCACTATAACCATATAAGCTGACATACATCAATGAAAAGTTTTGGAAGTGGAAATTCATGAACTATGTCATACATCAAGAATATCGATTATTAGGAACATAAACATGCAAAAGTAAAAGCTTACTTTCAATGAGAGAAAATGGAACAATATTACCTCGCTTAAGAGTTGATAGAGGATGCACTCTTATGTAATAGAACTTCCAAGGAAAGTTAGAGCAAGAGTATATAAAGTGCATACAATAAAATCACATGTAGGCAAGATTTGAGATATGAAGTATCCTCAATTCCCTTCGAATGTTGAAAAATGGTTCGGTTGCAAGAGGTTTTGTAAAGATATCCACAAGTTAATTTTTGCTATCAACATGCTCAAATACAACGTCTCTTTTTTCAAAATGATCACGTAGGAAGTGACGACGAATCTCAATATGCTTAGTGCGAGAATGTAACACCAGATTTTTGGTTAGATTAATAGTACTAGTGTTGTCACACATAATAGGAATATGTTATAGTTTTATATCAAAATCAAGTATTTGTTGTTTAAGCCACAAAATTTGAGAACAACAACTACCGACCGCTACGTATTCTGCCGTGGTGGTTGACAAAGCAACAAAAACTTATTTCTTGTTATGCCATCTTACTAAAGAATTTGAAAACATGTGGCAAGTTCCACTAGTACTCTTCTTATCCGATTTGTAACCAGCGAAATTAGAATCGGTATAACCAACCAAATCACAACCGCTTCCATTAGAATACCAAAGCCCATACTTAGAAGTACCATGAAGATACCTAAGAATGCATTTTACGGATTTTAAATAAAATTCCTTAGGAGCCGATTGATAACGAGCGCACATACTCACGCTGAACATAATGTTCGGCCTAGATGCAGTAAGATATAGAAGAGAACCAATCATACCTCTAAATTTCTTAACATCTACATCCTTACCACTTTCATTATTTTCCAAGTTTCTATTTGTGGCCATAGGAATGTCAATGGATTTTGCATATTCCATGCCAAATCCATTTAGCAAGTCTTTGCAATATTTGGTTTGACACACAAATGTACCTTCATTACGTTGTTTGATTTGAAGACCAAGGAAGTAATTCAACTCCCCCGTGAGGCTCATATCAAACTCACCATGCATAAGCTTAGAAAACTCCTCTACAAGTTGCATGTTAATGGATCCAAAAATAATATCATCGACATAAACTTGAACTAGATGAGTATTATTTCCTTGGTGCTTAATAAAAAGTGTAATTTCTACCTTTCCCCTAGAGTATCCTTGATCGATTAAAACTTACTTAGTCGCTCATACCAAGCCCGAGGGGCTTGTTTGAGACCATACAAAGCTCTTTTGAGTTTGTAAACATTATTTGGATACTCGTGATTTTCAAAATCGGGAGGTTCAGCTACATACACTTCCTCATTAATATAGCCATTAAGAAACACACTTTTCACGTCCATTTGAAATAACTTGAATTCTTTGGTGGAAGTGCAGGCTAGTAGAAGGCGCATAGCCTCAAGGCGAGCAACTAGAGCATGTGTCTCCTCATAGTCAATGTCCTCCTCTTGGTTATAACCTTGAGCCCCTAGCCGGGATTTATTACGGGTTACCACTCCGTTTTCATCAAGCATGTTTCTAAAAACCCATTTGGTGTCAATTACTTGATGATTTTTAGGATGAAAGACAAGGTCCCAAACATCATTCCTTTTGAATTGGTTTATTTCATCTTGCATGACCATAAACTAATGCTCATCAAGTAATGCATCTTTAGCGTTTTTAGGTTCGACTTGGGAAACGAACGCAAAGTGATGACAAAAATTACTTATATTAAAGTGTGTTGTCAATAGGATGATCTTTAGATGTTCTCCAAGCGAAAGGTGTATCGTCCACTACAGTTGGAATTTCAACCTTCTCCTCTTCACAGTCGTTATCTTCTTCCTTCTCATGTTCCACCGCTTTAGGTTGATAAATTCCTTGTACGGGTCCATTGAGAATATCTTATGAAGATACACCAACATCATGAAAAGAAACACCTTTCCCGACATTTTTCGGATAAAACTCATCAAAAGTAACATGTACTGAATCTTCAACAATAAGTAATCTTTTGTTATAAACCCTATATGCTTTACTAGATTGGGAGTATCCGAGGAAGATACACTCATTGGCTTTCGCATCAAACTTACCAAAATTATCCTTTCCGTTGTTCAAAATAAAACATTTACATCCAAAAACATGTAGATGAGAAACACTGGGTTTTCTACCTCTAAGTAGTTCATAGGGAGTTTTTTTTTCTAAAATAGGACGTATTAGAATCCTATTCAAGACATAACAAGCAATGTTAATGGCATCGGCCCATTAATACTTTGGTAGATTACCTTCATTAAGCATAGTCCTAACCAACTCCTCTAAAACACGATTTTTGCACTCCACAACACCATTTTGTTGTGGAGTTATAGGAGTGGAGAAGTTATGATCAATGCCATGTTTATCACAATACTTCTCAAAGAGGAGGTTTTCAAATTCTCCTCCATGATTGTAAGTCCTGTGGTTTTTGGATTGGCTACATTTTGGTAAAACAACATGCTGTTAGCAAGATGTTAAACCAGATGTTCTGCCATGACAGACAGACATCATGTTCTGCGTGATGTTGTGACATGTTCCCGGACATGTTGTACCAGATAGCTAGGGCATGTCTATTTTGGTATTTTTAGTGTGATTTTTTAGTGTGTTCTAATTCACACACGTGCGTTTTTCATAGGAGTATATTGTGGGATTTTCTGTTATTATAGATTCTGTTACTTTTCACAAAAAGGATCCTTGAGCCTTTTTAGGAAAGCTTGTATTTTGCTCTTATTATTGTGCAGGATGATTTGCAGTCAGTTTATACTGATTACTTCTATTTGTGCACCTCATGAAGCCCAAGTCTAGTAGGTCTGAAGTCTATTTAAAGAGAAGAAAAACCCTATTGAGAAAAGAGAGCATAACGTGAGATTTTTATGAATAAGGATTAACCGTTGTTTTGGTTGGTCTTTAGGGTTTTCTGTTTGTTAATTGTATGCCACTCATGTATCTTGTGATACATTGTGGTTGATTGATTATTCATTGTCCACTCTAAAGCTTTTAAGCAAGAGTGTATTATTCTTGGTTGAAGCTTTTAAGCAAAATCGAGTATTGTCTTGGAAGTGTGCTACTTCTGTTATTTGTTGTTGTTTATACAGTCACTGGGATTGGGACTGTTTGATATCACTGAGGTGATTAGGAAGTGAGAGGGGATTCTCATATATAGATGGAGATTTCTAGGTAGAAGTTTGCATGGGTACTGATTAAGTGATAAGTTGTAAACGGGGGAGTTTAACTTTGAACTAATACTATTAGTGGATTTCCTTTCTAGCTTGGTATCCCCCAGATGTAGGTGATTTGCACCAAACTGGGTTAGCAATTATGGTGTTGTTTTTAGTTTTCTTTCATTTAAACTCCTGTAACTTTTACTTATGTGATCAAGCTGTTGTTGATCATGGTGTTGTGACATCTGTCTCGACATCTGATATCTGCGTGCTAGAATTTCAAATGGCATCAGAGCAGGTCACCCTGTTCTATTTTTTGGGTGAGCTCCATGGAGTTTGTATTTTGGTACTATGGACAAGGAAGGAGGAGGAAATGTTAATAGGCCTCCAGTCTTGGTTAACACTAATTATGACTATTGGAAGGCACGTATGGTAGCTTTCTTAAAATCTATGGATAGCAGAAATTGGAAGGCTATCATCAAGGGCTGGGAGCACCCTGTGATTAAAGATAAAGATGGAAAAGAAACCTTGAAGCCAGAAGAAGATTGGACCAAGGAGGAAGATGTGACAGCTCTTGGAAACTCCAAAGCTTGAATGCTTTGTTCAATGGAGTTGACAAGAATATATTTAGGTTGATCAACACTTGTACTGTGGCTAAGGATGCTTGGGAAATTCTCAAGACAACTCATGAAGGGACATCCAAGGTGAAGATGTCTAGGCTTCAGCTTCTCACTACCAAATTTTAGAATCTGAAGATGAGAGAAGATGCAAGTATTCATGAATTTCAGATGAATGTGCTTGAAATAGCTAATGCCTTCAGTGCCTTGGGAGAGAAGATATTAGAGGATAAGTTGGTGAGGAAGATCCTTAGGTCTCTTCCTAAGAAATTTGACATGAAGGTCATAGCCATTGAAGAGGCTCAAAACATCAGTTGTATGAGAGTTGATGAGTTAGTGGGATCTCTCCAAACATTTGAATTGACCTTGAATGATAGGATTGGAAAGAAGAATAAAAGCATTGCTTTTGTATCCAATGCTGAAGATAAAGAGGGACAGGCTAACCTGGGTACTGATGAGGGACTGTCAAATACAATTTTTTTACTTGGAAAGCAATTCAATCGAATTCTAAAGAGAATGGGTAGAAGAGAATGACCAAGTGTCAAGTGTAACACCCCAATTCCCATTGCGGATAAATAATACATGAATAAATCAGAGTGAATAAAAAAAAAGAAATTCTTTTCGACAGAAATAAGGATGCCACATTTGAGAAAAACATAATCCACCTGCTCATAACTTTGATACATAACACAAAGTGGAATAAATAATAACAGGAAACTTTTTCCAGCAAAAGGAAAGTTCAATTATGGAATAAAGCGGAATAATCCATAATTGATTCGTTTTACAAAATAAGTTGTTTCATAACATCAAAATATACATACGAGTTATCAAAATATATATGTTCACATATATAAACATAAATAACAAAAGCGCCCCCCCGACTCCCGTGTTACGTATCAGAGCAGACACCAAAGATCTAAGCAAAATGAAGATCTAACTCTTCCCCTTGCCTCCACAGCGGCTAATCTGCATTATGCCATAAAAAGCATATTCCAGCAGAAGGGTGAGAAACACAATTATAATATAATTGCATACAAATATGTAACAACATGAAATACGCATGCAAAAACATTCTCACCACAACGTATACCATAATTCAAATACAAAACAAAACAATTCATAATTCATGCATCCATCACAAAGGCATATCAATCATGCTCAATACATTTATCACCAATATATACATCAACTCAACAATCCCATTCACAATTTGCCACACATAATCAATCCATTCACAATTTCCCACACATAATCAATCCATTCATGATTTTCCACACATAATCAATCCATTCATGATTTTCCACACATAATTAATCCATTCATGATTTTCCACACATAATCAATCCATTCATGATTTATGCAAATGCACAGAGACCGACACAACGACTCTATGCAATGCAATGCGGTACCATTCATCCATCATTATCATCATTAATTCACTCAGGAATTATTGGAAACATCGCTTGTTACTTAGTGTAACTCCCCGTCGGGCACAGGATGTTCCCCGTCGCTTTAGGTCCTCTTTGTATAAGGCACACGACGTTTATGGATCGCTTTAAGTCCTCTTTGTATAAGGCACACGATCCGATCACTTTAGGCCCTCTTTGTATAAGGCACACGATCGTCTATAACGTTGCTTTAGGTCCTCTTTGTATAAGGCACAGGAGCATTATAGCAGATTCCCTCTGGAATCGTTTCGTCGCTCACACCCCACAAGGGCACACAACATCACAAGATACATATCATGATGCTTAGCATACAAATGACTCATGACAATCAAATGCATACATATATACAACCATGTGAACCATCTCAACATCAATAATCATGCATTGCAATCAAGCCCAAAACAATGCATTTATTTGCCATAAGGTCACAAACCATCATCACAACATTTCATCACACGCATTCACACCATATAACAGCACACAAGCTATACGTTATATATCAAAAGCATATCGCGTGATAACACATCAATCGCACACAATTACGATGATAAAAGTCGACGAAACGACACGTTTCTCAATTCCCGACATAATTAAATCGGTCACCAATCTCAAAACTCATTTTTATAAGAAAGAACATCTCCTTAGACTTTCAACGGTACTAAGAACGTCTCGATCCGAGTTACGGATCAAAAGTTACGGATTTTAGAAAATAGTTTTAATTTGATGTTCCAGGTCGCGCTAAGCGGCCTCCGCCCTGTGCTGAGCGCGCTCCTCACTGCCTGGTGAGGTTGCAATTTTTCAAGACCGCGCTAAGCGCGCAGACCCGCGCTGAGCGCCCACTGCGAAATTCAGAAAAATGAACCCTTCGCAAATCCAACCCCCAAAAATCCCAGTTTTCATTCCAAATCAATTCCAACAGCAAAACAAGTATCAGCAATTGTTCATAAACACAATGTGATCATACAACGCGATTTATACCGATTTTCGACCGTGAAAACATCGATTTCTATTCGTTTATCTCATTTCGACCTATAACTGAAAAACTAGTAAACATTCCAACACCCACATACATAATCATAAACAAGCATAGAATAACCGAGTTTCGCACCCTTAACCGATTAATCACGATTGAAACGAAGTTTTCTTCGATTTTCCTCTTCTCCTCTTCTTTCCCTTCCTTTCTCTTTCTCTTCTTTTCTCTTTTTCTTTCCCCTATATTTCTACTTATATAAAAATATCTATTTCTAAAAAAATATCTAACCTCCAAAATGACCATTTTGCCCTTTCACTCAAATATCTCCCAAACGCTCTCAAAATGCGATAAAACATAAACAGCGATGAAATATATTTCGGGAAATAAAAGTTGAAAAGAAATTATAATTTATTGCAAATATTTTACCTATCAGGGAAATTAACCAATTAACTCAATTAGCAGGTAAAATACAATAAATTCACACATTTCACAAAATTCACATAAATGAAATAAATAAATACAATTAAATAAATCGGGGCGTTACAACTCTCCCCCACTTAGACATTTTCGTCCTTGAAAATACACTTGGTGCAAACAACTCCGGATACGACTCTCGTATCCGACTAACCCACTCTCATGCCATTAAAGGCAACACCACGAATAACACAAACCGACAAAACACCTCGCTAACAGCAACTACTACAACGACACGACAACGGTAATAACGACAACAACAAGATGCAATGCCCATACAATGCACTTGATGACCAACCCACAACTCAAAGAATACCTAAGTTACAAACACACAGGTTCACTCTTGAACCGAAACACAACAAGATCGTTACCCTCACCATAGGTAACACTCCCCTAATTCCCCACAAAGAATTAGCTACTCGCACTCGAACCATCACGATAGAAACGAGGCAACACCACAAACAAGAACATAAAGTTCCACGACCCAACATCGTTTCAACAACCTCTGCATAACCACAATACCAACATCCTTGTCACACAACAATATTACAACAATTCTATGATTCACCAATCGAACACGTAAACTAACACATCCATCCACATAGTAGCCCATGAATAATATTTAAACCTTTCACCTAACACTTCCATTCTGAAACGTCCAATGGCCTCATCATTCCTACATGTTTTCAATGTTCAACCTATGAACTCTTACCAGTCACACACGCATATACGAATTGTGCCACATCACGCTTCCGCTGCGCACTCTGATGACTAGTAACTATCAAATCTACCAATTTCACGTCCAAAGTCTAACTCTTTCTCATATTCACCAAAAATCACTGTTCACTTTTAATATACCCAACCTCACACTCTGCTGTGTTAGCTTACACACCAGACACAAGTCTCTGAACTGCTCAACCAACTCTAATTCTCTGACCATCAAAAGATCTTCTTCAAATCTTGATACATTTTATTAGCTCCCGGATGTATACTCAAACTACTCCGGTGTCCTTCCTCTAAAATCATCTGTTTCAATTCCGAACCATCAGGAATACAAATTCTACCACGGAATCTCAAAACACCCTGATCATCCACTTTAAAGTCACCATTCACACCTTTATCTCCAACCGTCATCAAATCAACAAATTTCACATCCAGCCTCTGTTTCTCGCTAACGGTCAACAGAAAATCATTAGTGACCTTTAATATACCAAGCCTCACGCTATTAGATATCAATTCACACACCAAACTCAAATATCTAAATTCTTCCAAAAGTTCTCACTCTTTAACCATCAAATCAGACATATGCAAATATTTTTGACTTAACTCATCAGGTACGACATTAACTTTACCAATAGGATAATTCGAGCCAAGGTTATAACTAATCAGGAATTCCAACCCTCCTCGTTGTCTCCTACTTTATTCCTTCTGACCAACAAGTACGCTAAACCCTTGTGATTACCAAACACCTTGAACCTAAAACCCTCAAAATAATACCTCTAGATTCTCAACACAGAAGTAACCGCAGCCATCTTGAAATCATGAATCCTCAATTGTCGTAAAACATAAGAAATGACTTTACCCTCTCGCATTAACACACTAACTCCACTCATCAAGGACGCATCCCTATATTCCATAAACAGTTTATTAGGATCAGGCAGAATCAAAATTGGAGCCGTAGTCAATCTTCTCTTCAGCTCACTAAAACTTACTCACAACGAACATCCAAAACAAACGACTCACCCTTTGCAATTCAACTGAGATAACAGAAGCACTAACTTAGCAAAGTCTTCCATAACCTGCAGTAACAACCAACTAAGCCCAAAAGTTTCTAATCTCCTTAACCGAATTCGGAGTCTCTCAATGTAGAACTGCATATATTTTGGATAGATACACAATAATACCATCATCGGAAATAACATAACCAAGAAAACTAACCTCTTTCAATCAAAATTCTCGCTTCGATAATTTAGCAGAAATCCCCCTCTCTTTCAACCCTTGTAACTAAATCCTCAAATACTCTACATACTCATCCTTTGATTTAAAATAAAACAGAATATCATCCAATAAACAACACTATGAACTTATCCAAACAAGTATGGAAGATACGATTCATATACTCCACAAATATACAACCTTCAAAATTCATTTTGAGCTCGAAACAATTTATCCAAAATAGCTTAACAATCTCTGATTACCACATTCCATATCAATTCTTCTTACGGGGTTCCAACTCACTCCAGGTTTCTGCTGACACGAGATCTCAACCCATAACAAAAGTAATACCATCAAGGAACTTCAAATCGTTCGCAATTCGTCACAATTCAAAACTCAAGCTATCCAGAACACAACCGCAAGTTTCCATACTACTCACTGATTAACACACAACCTCATGCTATCATCCTTTTCCTTACCAACCATGTTGGACCTCTTCAAGTCGACACACTAATGTTTCATCCAAAAACACATCTGAAAACCATACACAACTGACGGCCCATCACTGTGGCTTTCTGCCAATTTCCAGAACACTATCATCACAAACATGATAAACATCTGAGTTTCACTTCCTAAAAGTCCTTCTACTTACTTAGCATATCCAATCCTCAAATCCTCACCTTCGTCAAATTTGAGTTCACACTTTACTCTCTGAGAACAACCATTAACGATACCCAATCGTTCTCTCTCAATGACTTCCCAACTGGACCAACATACCAAAACCTCTAATCCGTCTCATCTTCCGATATTAGAATCTTCATTGACTCAACAAAACAATCCGTAATCATTTTCTTAATTCCAAACAATTCATTGCACACACTATCAAAGCCGAAAAGACACGTCTATTCCATCCAACATAATTTCGTCTATTATCAACAAGAGTTTAAGGGTGATCAGTTCCTCAATTTACCAATAGACAGCTGACAATCATGATGGGGCATAAACCGTCTTTACCAAACTATAATAGCATTTCTTGCATCTTGTGCACAAAACTACCTAAGGCACAAATCCTTAGTTGACATAAACCTTACCTCCGTATTCCCTCCGGAACCGGGAACAACACTGTCCAAACAACACTTACAATCTTGCAACCAATGCTCCACAACTGAAGCAACTTGGAGAAGCACCAGCTTCTCCCCCACTTATCTCATTCTAAATCCTGCAGACAAGGGATTAGAAAAACCAAAAAGTACTGACAGTGTTTCACACACATATCACATACTAAGGAACAAACAACATCGACAATATTCAACTGTCACACCAACTGACTCAACAACTTGGCCGGACGGACCGACCTGCTCTGATACCACTTGTAACACCCCAATTTCCATCACGGATAAATAATACATAAATAAATCAGAGTGAATAAAAAAAAGAAATTCTTTTCGACAGAAATAAGGATGCCACATTTGAGAAAAACATAATCCACCTGCTCATAACTTTGATACATAACACAAAGTAGAATAAATAATAACAGGAAACTTTTTCCAACAAAAGAAAAGTTCAATTATGGAATAAAGCGGAATAATCCATAATTGACTCGTTTTACAAAATAAGTTGTTTCATAACATCAAAATATACATACGAGTTATCAAAATATATACATTCACATATATAAACATAAATAACAAAAGCGTCCCCCCGACTCCCGTGTTACGTATCAGAGCAAACACCAAAGATCTAAGCAAAATGAAGATCTAACTCTTCCACTTGCCTCCACAGCGGCTAATCTGCATTATTCCATAAAAAGCATATTCCAGCAGAAGGGTAAGAAACACAATTTTAATATAATTGCATACAAATATGTAACAACATGAAATACGCATGCAAAAACATTCTCACCACAACGTATACCATAATTCAAATACAAAACAAAATAATTCATAATTCATGCATCCATCACAAAGGCATATCAATCATGCTCAATACATTTATCACCAATATATACATCAATTCATCAATCCCATTCACAATTTCCCACACATAATCAATCCATGCATAATTTCCCACACATAATCAATCCATTCATGATTTTCCACACATAATCAATCCATTCATGATTTTCCACACATAATCAATCCATTCATGATTTTCCACACATAATCAATCCATTCATGATTTATGAAAATGCACAGAGACCGACACAACGACTCTATGCAATGCAATGCGGTACCATTCATCCATCATTCTCATCATTAATTCACTCAGGAATTATTCGAATCATCGCTTGTTACTTAGTGTAACTCCCCGTCGCGCACACGATGTTCCCCGTCGCTTTAGGTCCTCTTTGTATAAGGCACACGAGCATTATAGCAGATTCCCTCTGGAATCGTTTCGTCGCTCACACCCCACAAGGGCACACGACATCACAAGATGCATATCATGATGCTTAGCATACAAATGACTCATGAAAATCAAATGCATACATATATACAACCATGTGAACCATCTCAACATCAATAATCATGCATTGCAACCAAGCCCAAAACAATGCATTTATTTGCCATAAGGCCACAAATCATCATCACAATATTTTATCACACGCATTCACACCATATAACAGCACACAAGCTATACATTATATATCAAAAGCATATCGCGTGATAACACATCAATCGCACACAATTACGACGATAAAAGTCGACGAAATGACACGTTTCTCAATTCCCGACACAATTAAATCGGCCACCAATCTCAAAACTCATTTTTATAAGAAAGAACATCTCCTTAGATTTTCAACGGTACTAAGAACGTCTCGATCCGAGTTACGGATTTTAGAAAATAGTTTTAATTTGATGTTCCAGGTCGCGCTAAGCGGCCTCTGCCTTGCGCTGAGCGCGCTCCTCACTGCCTGGTGAGGTTGCAATTTTTCAAGACCGCGCTAAGCGCGAAGACCCGCGCTGAGCGCCCACTGCGAAATTCAGAAAAATGAACCCTTCGCAAATCCAACCCCCAAAAATCCAATTTTTCATCCCAAATCAATTCCAATAGCAAAACAAGTATCAGCAATTGTTCATAATCACAGTGTGATCATACAACGCAATTTATACCGATTTTCCACCGTGAAAACATTGATTTCTATTCGTTTATCTCATTTCGACCTATAATTGAAAAACTAGTAAACATTCCAACACCCACATACATAATCATACACAAGCATAGAATAACCGAGTTTCGTACCCTTAACCGATTAATCGCGATTGAAACGAAGTTTTCTTCGATTTTCCTCTTCTCCTCTCTTTCTCTCCTCTTCTTTCCCTTCCTTTCTCTTTCTCTTCTTTTCTCTTTTTCTTTCCCCTCTATTTCTACTTATATAAAAATATCTATTTCTAAAAAAATATCTAACCTCTAAAATGACCATTTTGCCCTTTCACTCAAATATCTCCCAAACGCTCTCAAAATGCGATAAAACATAAACAGCGATGAAATATATTTTGGGAAATAAAAGTTGAAAAGAAATTATAATTTATTGAAAATATTTTACCTATCAGGGAAATTAACCAATTAACCCAATTAGTAGGTAAAATACAATAAATTCACACATTTCACAAAATTCACATAAATGAAATAAATAAATACAATTAAACAAATCGGGCCGTTACAACTCTCCCCCATTTAGACATTTTCGTCCTCGAAAATACACTTGGTGCAAACAACTCCGGATACGACTCTCGTATCCGACTAACCCACTCTCATGCCATTAAAGGCAACACCACGAATAACACAAACCGACAAAACACCTCGCTAACAGCAACTACTACAACGACACGACAACGGTAATAACGACAACGACAAGATGCAATGCCCATACAATGCACTTGACGACCAACCCACGACTCAAAGAATACCCAAGTTACAAACACACAGGTTCACTCTTGAACCGAAACACAACAAGATCGTTACCCTCACCATAGGTAACACTCCCCTAATTCCCCACAAAGAATTAGATACTCGCACTCGAATCATCACTATAGAAACGAGGCAACACCACAAACAAGAACATAAAGTTCCACGACCCAACATCATTTCAACAACCTCTGCATAACCACAATACCAACATCCTTGTCACACAACAATATTACAACAATTCAATGATTCACCAATCGAACACGTAAACTAACACATCCATCTGTAGCGAGTCATTTTTGGATGTGGTTATGAAGCACGATCGCTCTAGTACTACAGTTCGATTCATTTTTTATCCTATTGAAGCTGATGAAGGAAGGGAAATAGATGTCTCCAATTAACCCTGCTTGTATACTGAGGTTAAACAGTCAAAACTGTTGGTTTACAGATGCTATCTAAAGTGTGGGTTTCTCTTAGGTTATTTCTCCGAAGTAGTGCCTGGGCATGATGTTAAGACTGATGTTTTTATGAAATGATGGGATTTGGATTTTTTGTTTAGTGTGCTCCCTAAGATTTTTCTTGAAATCTTATGCCTACGTATTCCCGTTTACCGAAACAGGGAAATCAGAGCGATCGTAGTTCCTCCTATTCTATGGGAGGAAATTGTGTTTTGGTGTCTTGTTTGAAGCCCAAGACATGAAGCGAAAGGTGGTTTGTATCTTGTTCAAAGCCCAAGATGTGAAGCTGAAGGGTCTATTTGTATCTTGTTCAAAGCCCAAGATGTGAAGCTAAAAGGGTGTTGACTTTAGAGAGAATTTGTCATCTCTAAAGGGGGTATGTTTGTCACAACTGTTTATAAAGGATGCCTACTTTAACCGGGATGTGTGAATCCGACAATGCCATAATTTCCTTCATAAGGGGTTTCCAACCTAAAGGAGAAGACATTAACTCAGTGTAGAACAATGCCATCTTTCCCTAGGAATTTCTCATCCTAAAAGAGGGACAGTGGCATGGATGTAGATGATCCGGAGGCTTGCCGCTTACAATAATTTAGATGAAGGGAAAGGAGTTGTTGATGTTTGTATACTGTGAACGAGGCACAGCTTTGATGCTAAAAGGTTGATTGGCTCAACCAGGGTTTCCTTATACAAAGCCTAAGAGGAGGCTATTGGCCCAACAAGGGGGTGTTTTTATGTGTCTCGTACGAAGCCCGAGAGAGAGGCTAAAAGGCTTGACTCAACGAGGGAGTCTTTTGTGTGTCTTGTACAAAGCTCGAGAGAGAGGCTAAAAAGGCTTGACTCAACGAGGGAGTCTTTTGTGTGTCTCGTACAAATCCCGAGAGAGAGTCTAAAAAGGCTTGACTCAACGAGGGAGTCTTTTGTATCTCGTACGAAGCCCGAGATGGAGACGAAAAGTATTTAGCTCAATAAGAACCCTTTTGTATCTCGTACAAAGCCCGAGGTGGAGGCTGAAAGGAGTTCGACTCAACAAGAGAGTCTTTTTGTATCTCGTATAAAGCCCGAGGTGGAGGCTGAAAGGAGTTCGACTCAACAAGAGAGTCTTTTTGTATCTCGTACAAAGCCCGAGATGGAGGCTAAAAGGTGTTTGCTCTGCTGGGGAGAATCATTGTACAAAGCCAAAGGGGAGGCAATTGTAACTGTTTCAGTTGAGTGACAGATCCAATGTGCTGATTTAAAGAGAAAATCAGTTCTTATATGAGTAATGTTGTACTCATGCATTTGATCTGAGGATCGGGATTATTTCCTGTTCTTTAAGGAAATGGGAAACCCAAAGGATATAGAGACTGTTCGAGTCTACGGGTTTTCTTCCTATTTTTTGGAAGGGAGCTTGAGAATGTCTTTGAGACTCAAGGAGATTAGACTGTCCAAGTCTAGAGTTTTATCTTTTGTACTATGTTTTGAGAAATAGTAGTATGGCCTAGACTCTTTGAAAGACTGTTCTATGAAGATGATTAATTTCTGTTCTTATACCTCTAGGAGGTCGTCGGGACAATTTGTACGAAGCCCAAGAGGAGGCTGGAAACTTTTAAGAAGCCGAGAGGTCCTTGTACGAAGCCCAAGAGGAGGCTATCATTCCCGGAGGAAGAAATCATTATACGAAGCCTAAGAGGAGGCTGTGAATACTTCTAAGAAGCCGACGGGTCCTTATACAACGCCCAAGAGGAGGCGGGGTGCTCTTAGGAAGCTTGTTGGTCCTTGTACGATGCCCAAGAGGAGGCCGATGCTTTTAAGAAGCCTGTGGGTCCCCAAACCCCGAGAAATTCAAGACAGGCTATTCACAAGGAATAGATCAAGCCAGGAAAGTTCGAGAATTTGGAAGAAACTCAAGAGATGATATTCACGGAGAATACATTCATCTCCGGGGAGGTAGAGTCTCTTGACAACTCCTAAGGAGGACTGCCGAAGAGAAGACTGTATCTGGTGCTCCTATTGGGGATCTAGCTTGTCTATTTCTACGAGTAATCGAAACGGCTTTACTTAGTTCTAGACGTAGTTGCCGGGGAAACTCTAAATATCTATACTATTATTACATAGTTGATATGAGTTTATGAAAGAAGAGTTACAGCGAAACAGCCCCACAATACAGTTATATGTATATGAAAGCGGTAAATGAAAGCATATAAACACTTACTCGGTTGTAGAGCTTCCATGCTGTTTGGTTAGTTGTTCAACAAAGAAAGATTGAAAACAACAATATATTCAAAATCAAAGGAGAAAGTGCTTTGAAAAAGAAAGATTTGGGGCTTACAACTCAAGGAGAGGCCCAAGGTTTCATCAGTGATTGCACTGTTGAAATTTGTACAGAGGGACTTACACAAGTGACTGTGGCCCAAAAAAAGGTTTTCTGTACAAGGGGATGGGTCTTACACTCTCTCAAGAGGCCCAAAAAGTTTTAAAGAAAAAGAGTGGGGCTTATAACACGAGGGTAGGCCCAGATGACTTTTCGTTTGAAACGACGATCGCGCCGAGGTTTTCTTTTAACGCAGAGGGACTTATACAATATCTGAGGCCCAAATTTTTTTTGGTTAAAAGGGGATTAGGTCTTACACTCTAATAGAGGCCCAAAAAAGTTTTGAATGGGTCTTATAGCTCAAGGAGAGGCCCAGATGTTTTAAACGAACGACGATCGCGCCGTTTACTTGTACAGAGGGACTTATACAATGAGTGAGGCCCACAAAGTTTATGTACAAGGGGGTTTTGGGTCTTACACTCTCTCAAGAGGCCCAAAAAGTTTGAAAATGATTTATGAGGGTTGAATTAATCAAAAACCCTAATTTGTTTTCAAAATGTATTTTAATTGAATAAAAAATTCAATTAAAATGATCAAAATTGTTTAACATGTGGAAAACAAATTGTGATCTTGGATTAATGCTTCATAAATCAAGTTTTGCCCTACAAAATGATTAGAAATCATTAAAATTTGCAAAATCAAGATGGAAAATTTTTTCAAAATGTCAAAAACAATTAAAATATTAATTCTTTGCAAAAATATCAATTATATGAAATAAATAATATTTTTGGGATTTTTTGGGAAAATAAAATATTTTAACATTTTTGTGAATTATTAAAAAAAGAATCAACTCAAAATCATTAAAACTCAGAGAGAAATTAATTTTTGAATCAGTTAAATAAAATCACAAAATTCAAATATTTGAATTTTCAAAAAAGGCGCCAAGAACACCCAAGAACACGCGCGTGTTCTGGGTTTTGCCCAGATTTGCATTTTCTCTCCAATCTCACTGAATACTTGGTTATATCATGCAATCCACATATCAATCTGCTCGTCTCAACCTCACGATCATGTCTATGGTATTTCATTTATTTTTAACATGGAATAAGAAATCAAGACAAAACCTCAAGAACCCTAATTTCTGCATGAAGGCTGAGAATTTTGATACACGATTCAAACAAAGCAATTAATTGAGGGGAAATATTCCATGCATGATTATGAACATTTGGCAAAAGTATTGTGCGAGGAAATATGCATAGATTGAGAGATGACCAAGTTTAGGCTTACCTCTAGGTCGTGACAGCAAGTTCAAAGTGATTTCTGAGTTGGAGGTGTTACAGATGAGTTGTGATGATCTGAAAAACTTCCTTACACCCTATGGAGTGTGTTTGAATGCTTGGACTTGACTGAAAATGGCTGGATCACTTCATGGCATCTCAACTGCAACTTGGTTAAAACCTTGAGCAATTGACTGGTGATTCTGAGAAATCAGTGTTCCAGATGTTGTTTAAGTGTTTGGATCACTTCTATATGATGTATGTGAGGTGTGTGTGTGATTGGTTTGGTCGGAAAAGCTCTCAAACTCAAAATTCGATGGTGACTTGCCTTAGAAGGCAAAATTGGAGTGAAAGAAGAGATTTTGAGGAAAGCATCTGTTTGATGGCTTTGGTGTACTCAAACTGATCACAATTGAGCTCTATTTATAGTAGAGCAAGTTTGTTTTGCAAGGAATAGTGAATGGCAACTACTGAGTAGGTTTGGCCAATGTTAGCAAATGAAAATCCAAGTCTCCTCTAGCCATTGACTAGAGGTTAGGGCACAGGCGGCTGGTTCCCTTGGTCTTGGATAAGTCTTGACTGAATTCAGTTGCTAATAGCTCAGTCCATGCCACCTTGGTGCTTCCATTGAATGCTCCAATCCAAAATTGGAGTCTTGTCCCTATTTTAGGCAATTCTAGGTTTGGCATGCTATTTCTTGTTCCAAGGACTTTGGAGGGTTGGCTCAGTGATTGTCGTTTTTAGATTTGATCCTCAGATGTGTCCAAGATGATGACAAGGCTTGGAATTGGCTGATTTTGGCAAATCAACCAAAAGTGCAAAAATTTGCCTTGCCTTGGCAGTTTTCAGCAAGGCATTTTGCCACTACCATATCTCTTAGTTCAAATTGAATTTGGTGATGTTCTTGGCCATTTTGGAAAGCCCTTATATGATAAAACAACTATTTGATCATATTTGGTTTTGATACTTTTTGGATCCAAATGAAAAATCCCCCTACATTTGGAAAAAAGTAAAGGCAGATTCTGACTTAGTGAAATTTTCACTAAGTGTTGGAACAAAGTGACTTTTCTTGATTTTGATCACTCCATAACTCAAAATCCATGAGGAATTTGGACATAAATCAGTATGAAGCTTTTGTAGAGGGCAATGAGATCTACAAATCAAGCTTTGGATGGGGAAAAATGGCTTTGTGGTTTAGGAGTTATGATCCTCCAAAGTTGGTACCCTTGCCATTTTATTTCATAACTTAGAAAATTTTCTAAGTTTTTTATAGTTACCCCTTTTACAAGTTATCCCACTTTCTTTGATTTTTCTTGATGAATGATGATTCAAATCAAACATAAACATCATTTTAGGGTTAAAAATCCATTTTTGTGAAAAATCTCAAAAAGTCAAAGTTGACTTTTGTGCACAGTTGACTTTTATCAGATGAATTTCAAACTGTGAATTCTTTAGGAAATCATGTCCTTGATCTAAATCAAACTTGATGGACATATTCCATGGGTGTTATAGGGTATATTGAATCATGTTTTAGGGCTTGGGAGCATGTCCTGGTCCAAAGTCAAAGCTACAGTTGACTTTTCTCGCGAAACCCTAATTGTGGCTCAGATGAAATTGAGACTTGTTGCTCAAGCTTCTTGGATTAATCCATTGTTGTAAATGGATCAATGTGGTTTATTAGAGACCCTCAAATCCTCTCTTGAGGTATTGGTTCATGTTTTATCCCAAAAGTCAACTTAGGGGTGAATTAGGTCAAGAAACCCTAATTCCTGATTTTTGATAAATGCATCCCTTGAGGCCAAATTGACTTGATGCTTGGGTCCATGAGGTTCCATGGAGCATATTAGGTTATGTTTTGGATCTTTGGCTCATGCCCAGAGGAAAATTTCCATCTGGAGGCCCTGGTCGACCAAAACCCTAATTTGGTGACACTGGCGATCTTGAGGCTTGATCCACCTAGAAGGGAGCATCCTTGTGCTTAATCCTTGAAGTGGGAGTCCTTTTGATCCCTTGTGGATGCTTGAGAGGTTAGACAAGTTGAAGATCATGTCATTCCTTGATTGATCCTTTGTCTAAAGCTCTGAGAGGGCTTGAAACCCTAATTTTGATTGTAGTGAATGTTCAATAATTCCTTGAGGAGCTTGATGAAGCATGATGGTTCATCCATATTGTGATGATGATTTGCACAATGATGGGAATCTAAGTGGTCTAAATTTGGGGTATGACACCATCCACATAGTAGCCCATGAATAATATTTAAACCTTTCACCTAACACTTCCATTCTGAAACGTCCAATGGCCTCATCATTCCTACATGTTTTCAATGTTCAACCTATGAACTCTTACCAGTCACACACGCATATACGAATTGTGCCACATCACGCTTCCGCTGCGCACTCTGATGACTAGTAACCATCAAATCTACCAATTTCACGTCCAAAGTCTAACTCTTTCTCATATTCACCAAAAATCATTGTTCACTTTTAATATACCCAACCTCACACTCGGCTGTGTTAGCTTACACACCAGACACAAGTCTCTGAACTGCTCAACCAACTCTAATTCTCTGACCATCAAAAGATCTTCTTCAAATCTTGATACATTTTATTAGCTCCCGTATGTATACTCAAACTACTCCGGTGTCCTTCCTCTAAAATCATCTGTTTCAATTCCGAACCATCAGGAATACAAATTCTACCATGGAATCTCAAAACACCCTGATCATCCACTTTAAAGTCACCATTCACACCTTTATCTCCAACCGTCATCAAATCAACAACTTTCACATCCAGCCTCTGTTTCTCGCTAACGGTCAACAGAAAATCATTAGTGACCTTTAACATACCAAGCCTCACGCTATCAGATATCAATTCACACACCAAACTCAAATCTCTAAATTCTTCCAAAAGTTCTCACTCTTTAACCATCAAATCAGACATATGCAAAGATTTTCTACTTAACTCATCAGGCACGACATTAACTTTACCAATAGGATAATTCGAGCCAAGGTCATAACTAATCAGGAATTCCAACCCTCCTCGTTGTCTCCTACTTTATTCCTTCTGACCAACAAGTACGCTAAACCCTTGTGATTACCAAACACCTTGAACCTAAAACCCTCAAAATAATACCTCTAGATTCTCAACACAGAAGTAATTGCATCCATCTTGAAATCATGAATCCTCAATTGTCGTAAAACATAAGAAATGACTTTACCCTCTCGCATTAACACACTAACTCCACTCATCAAGGACGCATCCCAATATTCCATAAACAGTTTATTAGGATCAGGCAGAATCAAAATTGGAGCCATAGTCAATCTTCTCTTCAGCTCACTAAAACTTACTCACAACGAACATCCAAAACAAACGACTCACCCTTTGCAAGTCAACTAAGATAACAAAAGCACTAACTTAGTAAAGTCTTCCATAACCTGCAGTAACAACCAACTAAGCCCAAAAGTTTCTAATCTCCTTAACCGACTTCGGAGTATCTCAATGTAGAACTGCATCTATTTTGGATAGATACACAACAATACTGTAACACCTCAATTCCCATCGCGAATAAATAATGCATAAATTAAATTAGAGTAAATAAAAATTTATTTTTCCGACAGAAATAGGGATGCCACAATTAAAGAAAGAAAACATATTCCCTACTCAAATATTTGATACATAACACAAAATAGAGTAAACCCAAAAGGGAAAAGTTTTTATACAAGTATCCAAAAATGTATTTTTCACATATATGACATAAATAATAAAAGCGTTCCCCGACTCCCGTGCTACGTATCAGAGCAGACAGACTGACAAACGGATGGAGAACTAATCTTCACAAAAAGACCTCCAGCAACTCTAATCTGCAATGCCTCATAGAGCATTATAAAACAGCAGAAGGGTGAGAAATAACAACTACACCAAGATTGCATAATAATATGCAAAACACATATTCAAACACATGAATAAATCATCTCACCCATACCATCACATACTAACACATATAGCATGCCACGATTATGACCTATGGAACCACGCCACCACATCACCACAAAACATAGCATATATTCATACATAGCATATCATAAACAACTAATACAATCATGGTAATGTACAACGTCCCCACCAACCATCACATAACACATGTCATCCATAACCAATGCATTTATCACATATGCACATCAAAGTACCAATGCTATCACAATCACATATAACACAACACAGTACAATTCTCAAGTATCAAATACCACTACACATCAATCATACACAATACACTCATCATCAATACAATTACACATATTCCATCTCATCAATCACATTCACAATTCCATGCACAATTAATCCATGATTTATGCAAATGCACAGAGACCGACACGACGACTCTATGTACATGCCATGCGGTACCGACTCCAAATATTTCTCATCACCAGTCCACTCAGGAACTATTGGAACCATCGCTCGTTACATCACTGTAACTCCCCGTCGGGCATACGATGTTCCCAGTCGCTCACACCCTGCATGGGCACACGACGTTTATGGATCGCTCACACCCCACATGGGCACACGACCCGATCGCTCACACCCCACATGGGCACACGATCGTCTATAACCATCGCTCACACCTCTTATTTTTAAGGCACATGATCCATCTGATCGCTCACACCTCTTATTTTTAAGGCACACGATGTTATAGCAGATTCCCTCTGGAACCAATCTATCGCTCACACCCCGCATGGGCACACGACGTTTATGGATCGCTCACACTCCACATGGGCACACGATCCGATCGCTCACACCCCACATGGGTACACGATCACACAAGATGCATATCATGATGCTTGACATACAAGGACTCATGACAATCAAATGCATCTTCACAAATCAACAATATGAATCATCTCATCATCATTATTCATGCATTGCAATCAAACCCAAAATAATGCATTTACTTGCCATAAGGCCACCAAATAACACATTGAATTTCACATAAACAATCCATTTCACCATAATCCACAAACCACAACAATTAGCATTTTAGCATATACACTCATATCAATTCACATCAAGAATTACTCACCATCAATCACAACAACTTATCACATGCTTCAACATCATATAAACCACAACAATTCCACAAAACATCATAACAACATACATTGATATTCAATCAACCAATGTATTTTACCACACAACAACATCATTATCACATGCATCAACATCATATAAACCCCATAAAAGCTCCACGTCATATAACAATAGCGCAACACACAGTAAAACACCGACCGCACGCATTTAACGCGATAAAAACCCGACAACCCAACACTTTTCCAAAACCACGACCTAAATAAATCATCTACTGCCCTCCAACCCATTTTTATTAGAAAGAATATTTCACTAGCTTTCCAACGCTTCGAACGGGGACCAAAACCGACTTACGGATCAAAAGTTATGAATATTTGAAAATAATATTTTTCTGAAACTTACAGTGGTAACCGGTTAGCAGATATGCTGTAACTGGTTACTGGCTATAAAACAGCTCAGAAACGTCATTTTTCAAAGGGTAATCGGTTAGCACATATGCTGTAACCGGTTACTGCGTAACAGAACCCAAAAAATCACATTTTTCTTCATTCTAAACCATTCTAACACATACCTAAACATATTGGGACATCAAAACAATTATGATAGGTTCAAACCACACCTAACCCGACTATACTACATATACAAGCATCCAAACATTCAAACATTCATATAAACCATGATATAATCGAAACTTCTCACCCTTACCCGATTATTCGCGCTCGAAACGGAGTTCCCGCGATTTTCCTCTTTTTCTCTTTCTCTCCTCTTCTTTCTTTCCTTCTCTTTTCTTTCTCTTCTTTTTCTTTTTCCTTCTTTCTATTTTTCTCTCTTTTTCTCTCTATTTTCTATTTATAAAAATATCTAATCCCTCAAAATGATCATTTAACCCCCCAGCTCAAATATCTCGCAAACGCTCTCAAAATGCGATAAAACATCAACAATGATGAAAAATAACATTTTGTCAAATAAAAGTCAATAATAAAATAATATAAAACCAAAACCAATTAAATCTACTCTATTAAATAAATCTAACAAAACTGGGGCGTTACAACTCTCCCTCACTTGGACATTTTCGTCCTCGAAAATATCACTGAGACGAACAACTCCGGATACGAATCTCGCATCCGACTAACCAACTAACATGCCAGCAAAAGGCACACCACGAATAACACAAACTGACAAACCACCTCACTAATAGCAACTACAACAACGACATGACAACGACGACAACTACAACGACAAGATGCAAAGCCCATACAATGCACTTGACGACAAACTCACGACTCAAAGAAAAACCAAGTTACGAACACACAGGTTCACTCTAGAACCGAAAACAACAAGATCGTTACCCTCACCCTAGGTAACACTCCCCTAATTCCCCACACAGGAATTAGCTACTCGCACTCGAACCAACACGATAGAAACGAGGCAACAACACAAACAAGAACATAAGGTTCCACGACACAACATCGTCTCAACAACATCAACAAAACCAGAATACCAAACATCCTTGCCACACAACCTTATTACAACAATGCTACGATTCACCAATCGAACATATAACCAAGACATCCATCAACACAGTAGCCCATGAATAATATTTAAGCCTTTCGCCTAACACTTCCATTCTGAAACATCCCACGGTCTTATCATTCCTACATGTTCCCAATGTTCAACCCATGAACTCTTGCAAGTCACACACGCATATACGAATTGTGCCACATCGCGCTTCCGCTGCGCACTCTGATTACCCAAAACCATCAAAACTACCAATCTCACGTCCAAAGTCTAACTCTTTATAGTGGTATCAGAGCAGACAGACTGACAAACAGATGGAGAACTAATCTTCATAAAAAGACCTTCAGCAACTCTAATCTGCAATGCCTCATAGAGCATTATAAAACAGCAGAAGGGTGAGAAATAACAACTACACCAAGATTGAATAATAATATGCAAAACACACATTCAAACACATGAATAAATCATCTCACCCATACCATCACATACTACCACATATAGCATGCCACGATTATGACCTATGGAACCACGCCACCACATCACCACAAAACATAACATATATTCATACATAGCATATCATAAACAACTAATACAATCATGGTAATGTACAACGTCCCCACCAACCATCACATAACACATGTCATCCATAACCAATGCATTTATCACATATGCACATCAAAGTACCAATGCTATCACAATCACATATAACACAACATAGTACAATTCTCAAGTATCAAATACCACTACACATCAATCATACACAATACACTCATCATCAATACAATTACACATATTCCATCTCATCAATCACATTCACAATTCCATGCACAATTAATCCATGATTTATGCAAATGCACAGAGACCGACACAACGACTCTATGCACATGCCATGCGGTACCGACTCCAAATATTTCTCATCACCAGTCCACTCAGGAACTATTGGAACCATCGCTCGTTACATCACTGTAACTCCCCGTCGGGCATACGATGTTCCCCGTCGCTCACACCCCGCATGGGCACACGACGTTTATGGATCGTTCACACCCCGCATGGGCACACGACCCGATCGTTCACACCCCACATGGGTACACGATCGTCTATAACCATCGCTCACACCTCTTATTTTTAAGGCACACGATCCATCTGATCGCTCACACCTCTTATTTTTAAGGCACATGATGTTATAGTAGATTCCCTCTGGAACCAATCCGTCGCTCACACCCCGCATGGGCACACGACGTTTATGGATCGCTCACACCCCACATGGGCACACGATCCGATCGCTCACACCCCACATGGGCACCCGATCGCACAAGATGCATATCATGATGCTTGACATACAAGGACTCATGACAATCAAATGCATCTTCACAAATCAATAATATGAATCATCTCATCATCATTATTCATGCATTGCAATCAAACCCAAAACAATGCATTTACTTGCCATAAGGCCACCAAATAACACACATTGAATTTCACATAAACAATGCATTTCATCATAATCCACAAACCACAACAATTAGCATTTTAGCATATACACTCATATCAATTCACATCAAGAATTACTCACCATCAATCACAACAACTTATCACATGCTTCAACATCATATAAACCACAACAATTCCACAAAACATCATAACAACATACATTGATATTCTATCAACCAATGTATTTTACCACACAACAACATCATTATCACATGCATCAACATCATATAAACCCCATAAAAGCTCCACGTCATATAACAATAGCGCAACACACAGTAAAACACCGACCACACGCATTTAACGCGATAAAAACCCGACAACCCAACACTTTTCCAAAACCACGACCTAAATAAATCATCTACTGCCCTCCAACCCATTTTTATTAGAAAGAATATTTCACTAGCTTTCCAACGCTTCGAACGGGGACCAAAACCGACTTACGAATCAAAAGTTATGAATTTTTGAAAATAATATTTTTCTGAAACTTAGAGTGGTAACCGGTTAGCAGATATGCTGTAACCGGTTACTGGCTATAAAACAGCCCAGAAACGTCATTTTTCAAAGGGTAACCGGTTAACACATATGCTGTAACCGGTTACTGCGTAACAGAACCCAAAAAATCACATTTTTCTTCATTCTAAACCATTCTAACACATACCTAAACATATTGGGACATCAAAACAATTATGATAGGTTCAAACCACACCTAACCCGACTATACTACACGATTTATACCGAGTTTCAACCGTGAAAACATCAATTTCTATCAATTATTCACAATTCCAACCAATTGTAAAACATATATTTTTCATCCAAACATTCAAACAAAACATACATATACATATACAAGCATGATATAATCGAAACTTCTCACCCTTACCCGATTATTCGCGCTCGAAACGTAGTTCCCGCGATTTTCCTCTTTTTCTCTTTCTCTCCTCTTCTTTCTTTCCTTCTCTTTTCTTTCTCTTCTTTTTCTTTTTCCTTCTTTCTATTTTTCTCTCTTTTTCTCTCTATTTTCTATTTATAAAAATATCTAATCCCTCAAAATGATCATTTAACCCCCCAGCTCAAATATCTCGCAAACGCTCTCAAAATGCGATAAAACATCAACAATGATGAAAAATAACATTTTGTCAAATAAAAGTCCATAATAAAATAATATAAAACCAAAACCAATTAAATCTACTCTATTAAATAAATCTAACAAAACTGGGGCGTTACAAATACAATCATCGGAAATAACATAACCAAGAAAACTAACCTCTTTCAATCAAAATTCTCGCTTTGATAATTTAGCAGAAAGCCCCCTCTCTTTCAACCCTTGTAACTAAATCCTCAAATACTCTACATACTCATCCTTTGATTTAAAATAAATCAGAATATCATCCAATAAACAACACTATGAACTTATCCAAACAAGTATGGAAGATACGATTCATATACTCCACAACCATAACATATACAACGTTCAAAATTCATTATGAGCTCGAAACAATTTATCCAAAATAGCTTAACAATCTCTGGTTACCACATTCCATATCAATTCTTCTTACGGGGTTCCAACTGTAACACCCCCAATCTATACCCCCAAATAAGCGCTAAAACAATAAACACTTAATAAAAAATTTGTCAGAGTATAATGGAAAAAACATGGCATAGACGGGGGGAATCACATTATATTGAAACAAAACAGTACATACAACACCTGCTCATAAAGATATGCAACAGTGGGGTAGCAATCAACAGAGGAACTCAGTTCCTTACACCCACGTCTCAGATTTTAGAATAAAAGCGGAAAATCACACATGAACAATTCAAAAGATAAAGGCACATATACGCCACAACCACAAAATCATAATCGATCACTCTAACTACCCTGTGCTACATATCAGAGCCGACCGACAAAAGAATGAAGAAACAATCTTCACCAAAAAGACCTCCAGCAACTCTAATCTGCAATGCCTCATAGAGCATTATAAAACAGCAGAAGGGTGAGAAAAACAACCATAATACAGTTGCATATAATTATATATTAACACAGAAATGCACAAGTAACAGATTCTCACCACAATTGCACCACAATCAAATACAACGCAACACAGTACAATTCTCAAGTATTCACTACCACAATACATCAATCATATACCATACACTCACCATCAACTCAATTATACATATTCCATCTCATCGCACACAATCAAAATTCCATGCACAATTAATTCATGATTTATGCAAATGCACAGAGACCGACACAACGACTCTATGCACATGCCATGCGGTACCGACTCCAAATATTTCTCATCACTAGTTCACTCAGGAACTATTGGAACCATCGCTCGTTACTGAGGATCACTCAAGTAACACCCCGTCGTGCCTACGATGTTCCCCGTCGCTTTAGGTCCTCTTGGTATAAGGCGCACGACGTTTATGGATTGCTTTAGGTCCTCTCGGTATAAGGCGCACAATCCGATCGCTCACACCCCACATGGGCACCAATCGTCTATAACCATCGTTTTAGGTCCTCTTATTTTTAAGGTGCACGATATATCAAATCGCTTTAGGTCCTCTTATTTTTAAGGCGCACGATGTTATAGCAGATTCCCTCTGGAATCATTCCGTCACTCAGGACGTCACAAGAATGCATATCATGATGCTTGGCATACAATGACTCATGACATTCAAATGCACACATATATGCAACCACAATCATGCATATATCATCAATTCACAACACATTTCATTTACTTGCCTTTCGGCCACAAATCATCATCACTACATGTCATCACAAGTATTTTCATCACACAACAGCACATAAGTCATACGACATTCCAATCAACAGCACATGGCATAATACACATCAATTACACACCATTAAAACGGCAAAAGTCGGCAAATGACACTATTCACATTTCCCGACATAATTAAATCGGCCCACAATTTCCAAATCATCATAATCATATAGTACAGCTCAATAGCTTTCCAACGATACCAAGAATGTAAAACTCAGATAAACGGAACCCAAGTTACGATCGAAAAACAAAAACGATATTTTGAAAAATCACATTTTACCATTCTCCTGCCCGTACGCGTAGTGCCCTGAGTCATACGCGTACGGCAAAACCCCATACGCGTACCATACGCAAATGGGCAGATGGCCGAGAAAATTGAAGACCCATACGCGTATTGGCCCATGGCTCGCCCATGTTACGCGTATTACCAAGGTCCATACGCGTATGAACATACCCCATACGCGTATGATGTAACACCCCGATTTTTATTAATTAATTATTTATATTAATTATTGAGGGAATTTATTAAATATTGATTCATGTGATTTATCTAATTTATTTGAAATATTTGATTTACATGAATTACTTGATTTATTGAGTTTATATAAATTAATTGGTTTATTTAATTTGTGTGAATTAATTGATTTAAGTGATTAAATTGAAATATGTGATTTAATTTATTATTTGAAAATAAATTGAATTGTGGAATTTATCTAATTATTTATTTTAAATTAGATTGTTAGTATTTAGTAAAATACTTAATCTATTATATTTTATATGATATTATAGTTGTTGAAAATTAGTGGGCTTTGTGGGAGGTGTTAGCAGTAAATTAATATGGTTGGGTTAGGCCCATTTTGTGGAATGAATAGTAGAGTTTAGAGAGTTAGTAAGAGTTGGAAAGAGGGAGTAAAAACCAGAAAAATTAGAAGAGGAAAAGTGTAGAGAAAGAGGAGAAAAAAGAGGAAGAGGAGAAGAAGAGAAAACCATAGAGCAAGAGAAAATCACCAAGAAATCCAAGGTAAGGGTGAGATTTTATTCAATGTTGGGGTTATTTGGGTGTTGATTATTGGGTAGAAATAGAGTTAGTGAAAAATCCCCAAAATTTTCCTATGAAATTGAAATTAATTAGGTTAATGATTATTTTTGAAATTGTTAATATTTGATGTTTGGAAATTGATTTTTAGTGATAGTTTAGAGACCCATTTAATATTTAGGGTACCAATTAAAGTTGAAAATCTGGATGTGTCTCTCTGTCCCCATGTAGCGATAGGAATCCTTAGTAATAAAAAAAAATGGAAACTTTCTGTGTGTTCAGGCGTAGGAAATTAGTACAGCATTTACTATCCAAGTGATCCACTTGATTCACGTAATATCTATTCTTCCAAAAGCTGCGTATGAAATCAAATATGATATAGTAACTTTATCCAAGTGGTTACCTATATTCAAGTAGCAATTGTTAGAAGTTACTATTATTTTATTAAATTGGTAATTGAAGTAGGTAATATGACAATGTACTTGAAGAGAATTATATATATAATTATATAATGGTATCATCTTCTTTCATGTGGCCTACTATTATTCTTAATATATATTAATTAATGGATATTATGAAATATGGACCCATATATTATTATAGAAATAAAAATATGAGGAGTTCTTCCAATAGTGCAGCGCATGAATTGAGGATATGTACATATCCTGTATAGTTCACATATAAATCCAATAATTAATGGACAGTAGTAATGCTAATATAATGCCAATCTTTTATTTTCTATATAACGTGGCAAATCATTAGGGAGGAATTGAAGTGATACCAGTTGTATCATGTTACTGTAACTGATACATATATATACCTATTCATTATAGTAGTTTGTCATAATTAATTCTCAATTTCATTATTGGTTAATAATTAACTACTACAACATTAATCTTTTTAATTAAATGCTAAATATTTATTTAAGTAGTGATTATTTAGTAAATATAGAATATTTATTAAATATAAATTATTTCTTTAAATAATAAATTACTTTTTTTTTAGATATTGATTATATATCTAGATATTGATTAGTATTTATTGAATATGTGAAATATTATTGGATATTGGATTCAATTATTAGTCCTTATGTATGATTTATTGATTGTGGCGATGACATTAAAGTGTGAATACTTTATTTATGAAAATATGCTTATGTGTGTGCAATTGTGTGATAATTCAAGTGTAACGAATTATTTGAGATATGCATGATATTAAGATTAGGGAATGGTCTTAATTGCATATTGTTGTTGATTGCATAAGCATCATTTGTGTCAAGAGGCAATGCTTGCTAGTTCCGTGGGAGCTAGTGACTTGTCCCAAACCTAGAGTGGGGTTTGAAAGCCTAGGGGACGGGCTTTTGTTTTGTTATTGGTCTAGGGGACGGACCCGGTTTAAATGTAAAAACCGAAAAAAAATAACAAGTGTTGGTACCACATGGCATGAGTTGCATTGAGTTTGCATCGAGTCACATGGCATATATGATTGTTATATGGAAGTATGTGTGTGATTGTGACTTGTTGAGTATTGGAATTTGATATGAATTGTGTGGATACTTGAGTGATACTTGTTGATGAATATTGAAGTGTGGGATTATTTATTATTTGTGTTTATATGTTTTACAATAATCATTATCTTATAATTTCAATATTGATGTGAATTCTCACCCTTCTGTTGGAATGATGTTTTATACGACATCGCTCAGGTGCCGAGGAGTAGACTTGCTCGTAGCACGAGGTAGCCGCTGATGCAGCTGTTTAGTGTCTTTATTTATGTTGGGTCGAGTCATGCTCTGATTATGTAACACTGGGATCATTGGGTTTACATTTTAGAGATATACTATGTACTCTACTTTATGCTTTATGCTTACTTGGTTTGTATGAAGTTGACTTTTCTGCCCAAGTTTCGTTTATTAATGTGATAAGCATGAAACTCTCTTTATGTCTTTTATGATTATTCGGAATCCGCTGCTACATGCTAAGAGAAGTTTTGGAAAGTATGAAATTACTAAAGTGTTAATGAGCATGACAGGTGTTTTATGATGTTTTATGATTATGTGTGACACCCTTAAACGAATAGCATGATTATTTACTCTGATTTATTGTATGTTTTTATGCGGGGATTAGAAGGGTGTTACATATGACCTGGAAAAACCAGAAAAATTCGGTTCCACCCCCAAATCATCCAAATTTTCACCTACACACCAGAAAATTGCCAATACAATGTCTAACAACATGTATCTATCATGTATCAACAATGATGAACACTAAAAACATGATTTCCAACACATTTAATCGATTTCTAATCAATTTTACGAAATATGGGTTTTACTAAATTTCTCCAAATCAATCCAAGAACAACCACAAATACACATACATAATCATACACAATCATACAATAATTGAGTTTCGCACCCTTACCCGATTTAATCGATTCCAAGAAGTTATTTTGACGATTTCCAAGCTTTTTTCACTTTTTCTCTTCTTCTTCTCTTTTCTCTCCTTTTTCCTTCTTCTCTTTTTCTTTCTCTCTATTTTTCTCTCTTTCTATTCTATTCTTACTTACTTAATTAAAATTATTATGAAATGACCAAAATTCCCCCCACACTCAAATATCTCGCAACCGATCCCAAAACGCGATAAAACATCACAACATTGAAAAATAACATATTTTCACATAAAAGTCAGAAATAAAATAAAATAATAATAAAATAATCAAAACGACTCAATTAAATAAAAAGTGACAAAACTGGGGCGTTACAACTCTCCCCCACTTAGAAATTTTCGTCCTCGAAAATACTACCTGAGACGAACAACTCCGAATACGACTCCCGCATCCGACTCTCCAACTCCCAAGTCAAATTTCCCTCAGCAGCGCCTCCCCACACTACATTCACAAGCGCAATATCCTTGCCCCTCAACCGCTTCACCTCGCGATCCAGAATCTTAACTGGTAATTCCTCAACCGTAAGGTTCTCCCTTACCTCAACCTCGTCCATCGGAATCACATGTGACGGATCCAGAACATACTTCCGAAGCTGTGAAACATGGAACACATCATGCAAATTCGACAAATTCGGCGGCAACGCCACCCTATAAGCCACAGCACCCACTCTCGCGGATATCTGGTAAGGACCAATAAACCGAGAAGTAAGCTTCTTCGACTTCAATGCACGACCAACACCCGTTACCGGCGTAACTCTCAAAAATACATGATCACCCTCTTGAAACTCAAGATCCTTCCATCTCCGATCATGATAACTCTTTTGTCTACTCTGAGAAGCCTTCATTTTCTCACGAATAAGTTTCACCTTTTCTGTAGTCTGTTGCACTAACTCCGGTCCAACCACCGAACTCTCACCAGATTCATGCCAACACAAAGGTGTTCGACATCTCCGTCCATACAAAGCCTGAAAAGGTGCCATTCCAATACTAGAATGGAAACTGTTATTATACGAGAATTCAACCAATACAAGATAACTATCCCACGCACCACCTTGCTCAAGAACACAAGCTCTCAACAAGTCTTCCAACGACTGAATGGTTCTCTCGGTCTGACCATCCGTTTGCGGATGATAAGCAGAACTCAACCTCAATTTAGATCCTAAAGCCTTTTGCAAACTTTCCCAAAATCTCGAAGTAAACCTTGGATCTCGATCAGAAACAATGCTCAACGGAACACCATGCAATTTCACAATCACACTGATATAAATCTCAGCCAACCTCTCCAAAGAAAAACTGATGTCAATCGGAATGAAATGCGCCGATTTAGTCAGCCTATCCACAATCACCCAAATAGCATTATGTCACCGCTGAGTATTTGGCAACCCTGTCACAAAATCCATAGAAATGCTATCCCATTTCCACTCAGGAATATCCAACGGTTGCAACAATCCACTAGGCCTCAGATGTTCTACCTTCGATTTCTGACAAGTCAAACACGCATAAATGAACTGAGCCACATCTCTCTTTAATCCAGACCACCAGAAAATCTTTTTCAAATCTTGGTACATCTTATTAGCTCCCGGATGTATACTCAAATTACTCCGGTGTCCCTCCTCCAAAATCATCCTTTTCAACTCCGAATCATCAGGAATGCAAATTCTACCTCGAAACCTCAAAACACCTTTATCGTCCACTTTAAAGTCCTCATTCACACTTTTCTCTCCCACCGTCATCAAGTCCACAAATTTCACATCCATCTTCTGTTTCTCACTAACCGTCAACAGAAATTCATTAGTAACCTTCAACATTCCAAGCCTCACACTAACCGACGTCACTTCACATACCAAACTCAAATCTCTAAACGATTCCAAAAGTTCCCACTCTTTCACCATTAACGCGGACATATGCAAAGATTTCCGGCTTAAAGCATCGGCTACCACATTAGCTTTACCAGGATGGTAATTCAAGCTAAAGTCATAGTCTTTCAAAAATTCCAACCATCTCCGTTGCCTCATGTTCAACTCTTTCTGATCAAACAAATATTTCAAACTTTTATGATCACTAAAGACTTCGAACCTTGCACCGTAGAGATAATGCCTCCAAATCGTCAACACAAAAACCACAGCCGCTAATTCCAGATCATGAGTAGGATAATTTTTCTCATGAACCCTTAATTGCCTTGAAGCATAAGCCAGAACCTTACCTTCCTGCATCAGCACTCCACCTAAACCAATCAAAGACGCATCACAATTCACCACAAATGGTTCATTAGGATTCGGTAACATCAAAATCGGAGCTGTCGTCAATCTTCTCTTCAGCTGACTAAAACTCTCTTCACACTGAATATCCCAAATGAACGCTTTGCCCTTACAAGTCAACTGAGTCAAAGGAAGAGCTAACTTAGAAAAGCCTTCAATGAATCTCCGATAATATCCAGCCAAACCCAAAAAGCTTCGAATTTCAGTAACGGATCTTGGAGCCTCCCATTGTAGAACTGCTTCTACTTTAGATGGATCCACAGCAATACCATTACCTGAAATTACGTGCCCAAGAAAACTCACTTCGGACAACCAGAATTCACACTTGGACAATTTGGCAAAAAGTTTCCTTTCTTTCAAAACCTGCAAAACAATACGCAAATGCTCTGCATGCTCCTCCTGGGACTTAGAATAAATTAAGATATCATCAATAAACACAACGACAAAACGATCCAAATGCTCGTGGAAAATACGATTCATGTATTCCATAAACACACCTGGCGCATTAGAAACCCCGAACGACATCACAAAATATTCATAATGACCGTAACGTGTCCTAAAGGCCGTTTTCTGAATATCTTCTTCTTTCACTCTAATCTGATGATACCCTGAGCTCAAATCAATCTTACTAAACACACAAGCACCAACCAACTGATCCATCAGATCATCAATCCTTGGAAGAGGATACTTATTCTTAATCGTCACCTTATTCAACTGGCGATAATCAATACACAATCGCATACTTCCATCTTTCTTTTTCACCAACAAAACTGGAGCACCCCAAGGAGAAACACTTGGTCTCACAAACCTCTTCTCCAATAATTCATTCAACTGCTTTTTCAACTCCACCAACTCAGATGCCGACATTCGATAAGGTGCCATAGAAACAGGTCTAGTACCAGGAACTAGATTTATAGAAAACTCCACCTCTCTCTCTGGCGGTACATCTGAAATATCCTCAGGAAACTCTTCTGGAAAATCACACACAACAGGAAACACATCAAGTGAAACTTGACTATCCACAGTCAATGATGCAAACAACCCAAACAACTGAGTTTCATCCGCCAAAAGTTTCTTCAACTCTTTGGTAGATAAGAAACTCGAGTCTTCGTCTTCCTCCAGAGAAGGAAACCTTACTAGCTTATGATAACAATCAATATGAACCCGATTGAACTGTAACCAATTTATTCCCAAAACCACATCTAAACCTTCCAACGACAAACACACCAAATCCATCTCAAAGTCTTTACCATAAATGGTCAAAGGACAACTTAGACAAACCAAAGAAGTAGTTACTGACCCCATTGCTGGAGTATCAATAACCATCTCAACACCCATCAAAGACAACACAAGATTCAAACGCTTCGTGCACTCAGACGAAATAAACGAATGAGTCGCTCCAGTATCAGTAATAGCAACTTACTATTAATAAAACAAGTACCTCTGATCAGACGGTCTGCACTTGTAGTCTGAGTTCGCGCCAATGAAAACACTTTCCCACTAGCTGGAGCTTGTTTCGGTTTCGGACACCTTGTACTAATATGCCCAGCTTCGCCACAATTAAAACACTTCACCACATTCTTCCTTTTACAATCAGCTACGACATGTCCGACACCTCCACAATTAGAACACTTCCTCATATCTTTCCTGCATTCAGTCTGACGATGACCCAATTCACCACACCTAAAACATCTCGGAGAATTAGACATACCTCCTCCACCTGACCTTAGATCAAAAGTACCCATTTGTTTACCTTTATCTGCTGGTGACACATAAGGACCACCACGAAACTGTTGCTTCCCTTTCCTGTCACTCACACTCTTATAGTGAGCAGAACGCGCTTTACTATCTTCATCATAAATCCTACAACATTCCACCAAATCAGAAAACCTTCTTATCCTTTGATAACCGATAGCCTGCTTAATCTCAGGACGCAATCCATTTTCATACTTCACACACTTAGAAAATTACGCAGTCGCTTCCGCATAATGAGGATAAAACTGCACAAGTTCCACAAACTTAGCAGTATAATCGACAACAGACATATTACCTTGTTTTAACTCCAAAAACTCAATTTCCTTCTTTCCTCTGACATCCTCGGGAAAATACTTCCTCAGAAACTCCCGGCTAAACACTTCCCAAGTGATCTCTTCTTCCTCCGCAGCTTCCAACACCTGACGAGTACTAACCCACCAATCATCAGCCTCTTCATGTAACATGTGAGTACCCAGTCTCACCTTATGATCATCTTCATAATCCATTACTCGAAAAATCCTTTCAATCTCTTTCAACCAAATATGTGCACCATCAGGATCATGCTTCCCTTTGAAGACCGGCGGTTTGTTCTTCCTGAACTCATCATTTCCCGCAGCATTAGGTGCACCCTGCACAGCCCGAGCCATAGCTTTCATAGCAGCAGCCAAAGCAGCGTCATTCCTACCAGCCATATTCTGTTCATCCAAATACAGAAACTATGGTTAAACAAACAACTCACCAGAACACAACTGCCGCACAACAACAACTCGCCCAAAACGAACTGGCTCTGATACCACTTAATGTAACACCCCCAATCTATACCCCCAAATAAGCGCTAAAACAATAAACACTTAATAAAAATTTTGTCAGAGTATAATGGAAAAAACATGGCATAGACGGGGGGAATCACATTATATTGAAACAAAACAGTACATACAACACCTGCTCATAAAGATATGCAACAGTGGGGTAGCAATCAACAGAGGAACTCAGTTCCTTACACCCACGTCTCAGATTTTAGAATAAAAGCAGAAAATCTAAAAACTGAATATCATATATATCATATAAAAAGTCTGTCTATATATCATACATCAAATCACACATGTACAATTCAAAAGATAAAGGCACATATACGCCACAACCACAAAATCATAATCGATCACTCTAACTACCCGGTGCTACATATCAGAGCCGACCGACAAAAGAATGAAGAAACAATCTTCACCAAAAAGACCTCCAGCAACTCTAATCTGTAATGCCTCATAGAGCATTATAAAACAGCAGAAGGGTGAGAAAAACAACCATAATACAGTTGCATATAATTATATATTAACACAGAAATGCACAAGTAACAGATTCTCACCACAATTGCACCACAATCAAATACAACGCAACACAGTACAATTCTCAAGTATTCACTACCACAATACATCAATCATATACCATACACTCACCATCAACTCAATTATACATATTCCATCTCATCGCACACAATCACAACTCCATGCACAATTAATTCATGATTTATGCAAATGCACAGAGACCGACACAACGACTCTATGCACATGCCATGCGGTACCGACTCCAAATATTTCTCATCACTAGTTCACTTAGGAACTATTGGAACCATCGCTCGTTACTGAGGATCACTCAACTAACACCCCGTCGGGCCTAAAATGTTCCCCGTCGCTTTAGGTCCTCTTGGTATAAGGCGCACGACGTTTATGGATTGCTTTAGGTCCTCTCGGTATAAGGCGCACAATCCGATCGCTCACACCCCACATGGGCACACGATCGTCTATAACCATCGCTTTAGGTCCTCTTATTTTTAAGGCGCACGATATATCAAATCGCTTTAGGTCCTCTTATTTTTAAGGCACACGATGTTATAGCAGATTCCCTCTGGAATCAATCCGTCACTCAGGACGTCACAAGAATGCATATCATGATGCTTGGCATACAATGACTCATGACATTCAAATGCACACATATATGCAACCACAATCATGCATATATCATCAATTCATAACACATTTCATTTACTTGCCTTTCGGCCACAAATCATCATCACTACATGTCATCACAAGTATTTTCATCACACAACGGCACATAAGTCATACGACATTCCAATCAACAGCACATGGCATAATACATATCAATTACACACCATTAAAATGGAAAAAGTCGGCAAACGACACTATTCACATTTCCCAACATAATTAAATCGGCCAACAATTTCCAAATCATCATAATCATATAGTACAGCTCAATAGCATTCCAACGATACCAAGAACGTAAAAATCAGATAAACGGAACCCAAGTTACGATCGAAAAACAAAAACGATATTTTGAAAAATCACATTTTACCATTCTCCTGCCCGTACGCGTAGTGCCCTGAGTCATACGCGTTCGGAAAAACCCCATACGCGTACCATACGCAAATGGGCAGATGGCCGAGAAAATTGAAGACCCATACGCGTATTGGCCCATGGCTCGCCCATGTTACGCGTATTGCCAAGGTCCATACGCGTATGAACATACCCCATACGCGTATGACCTGGAAAAACCAGAAAAATTCTGCAGAACAAAGTTCTGCGTTTTCCACCCCCAAATCATCCAAATTTTCACCTACACACCAGAAAATTGCCAATACAATGTCTAACAACATGTATCTATCATGTATCAACAATGATGAACACTAAAAACATGATTTCCAACACATTTAATCGATTTCTAATCAATTTTACGAAATATGGGTTTTACTAAATTTCTCCAAATCAATCCAAGAACAACCACAAATACACATACATAATCATACACAATCATACAATAATTGAGTTTCGCACCCTTACCCGATTTAATCGATTCCTAGAAGTTGTTTTGACGATTTCCAAGCTTTTCTCACTTTTTCTCTTCTTCTTCTCTTTTCTCTCCTTTTTCCTTCTTCTCTTTTTCTTTCTCTCTATTTTTCTCTCTTTCTATTCTATTCTTACTAACTTAATTAAAATTATTATGAAATGACCAAAATGCCCCCCACACTCAAATATCTCGCAACCGATCCCAAAACGCGATAAAACATCACAACATTGAAAAATAACATATTTTCACATAAAAGTCAGAAATAAAATAAAATAATAATAAAATAATCAAAACGACTCAATTAAATAAAAACTGACAAAACTGGGGCGTTACACCAACTCACTCCAGGTTTCTGCTGACACGAGATCTCAACCCATAACAAAAGTAATACCATCAAGGAACTTCAAATCGTTCGCAATTCGTCACAATTCAAAACTCAAGCTATCCAGAACACAACCACAAGTTTCCATACTACTCACTGATTAACACGCAACCTCATGCTATCATCCTTTTCCTTACCAACCATGCTGGACCTCTTCAAGTTGACACACTAATGTTTCATCCAAAAACACATCTGAAAACCATGCACAACTGACGGCCCATCACTGTGGCTTTCTGCCAATTTCCAGAACACTATCATCACAAACATGACAAACATCTGAGTTTCACTTCCTAAAAGTCTTTCTACTTACTTAGCAGATCCAAACCTCAAATCCTCACCTTCGTCAAATTTGAGTTCACACTTTACTCTCTGAGAACAACCATTAACGATACCCAATCGTTCTCTCTCAATGACTTCCCAACTGGACCAACATACCAAAACCTCTAATCCGTCTCATCTTCCGATATTATAATCTTCATAGACTCAACAAAACAATTCGTAATCATTTTCTTAATTCCAAACAATTCATTGCACACACTATCAAAGCCGAAAAGACACGTCTATTCCATCCAACATAATTTCGTCTACTATCAACAAGAGTTTAAGGGTGATCAGTTCCTCAATTTGCCAATAGACAGCCGACAATCATGATGGGGCATAAACCGTCTTTACCAAACTATAATAGCATTTCTTGCATCTTGTGCACAAAACTACCTAAGGCACAAATCCTTAGTTGACATAAACCTTACCTCCGTATTCCCTCCGGAACCGGGAACAACACTGTCCAAACAACACTTACAATCTTGCAACCAATGCTCCACAACTGAAGCAACTTGGAGAAGCACCAGCTTCTCCCCCACTTATCTCATTCTAAATCCTGCAGACAAGGGATTAGAAAAACCAAAAAGTACTGACAGTGTTTCACACACATATCACATACTAAGGAACAAACAACATCGACAATATTCAACTGTCACACCAACTGACTCAACAACTTGGCCGGACGGACCGACTTGCTCTGATACCACTTGTAACACCCCAATTTCCATCGCGGATAAATAATACATAAATAAATCAGAGTGAATAAAAAAACAAAATTCTTTTCGACAGAAATAAGGATGCCACATTTGAGAAAAACATAATCCACCTGCTTATAACTTTGATACATAACACAAAGTGGAATAAATAATAACAGGAAACTTTTTCCAACAAAAGGAAAGTTCAATTATGGAATAAAGCGGAATAATCCATAATTGACTCGTTTTACAAAATAAGTTGTTTCATAACATCAAAATATACATACGAGTTATCAAAATATATACGTTCACATATATAAACATAAATAACAAAAGCGTCCCCCCGACTCCCGTGTTACGTATCAGAGCAGACACCAAAGATCTAAGCAAAATGAAGATCTAACTCTTCCACTTGCCTCCATAGCGGTTAATCTGCGTTATGCCATAAAAAGCATATTCCAGCAGAAGGGTGAGAAACACAATTATAATATAATTGCATACAAATATGTAACAACATGAAATACGCATGCAAAAACATTCTCACCACAACGTATACCATAATTCAAATTCAAAACAAAATAATTCATAATTCATGCATCCGTCACAAAGGCATATCAATCATGCTCAATACATTTATCACCAATATATATATCAACTCATCAATCCCATTCACAATTTCCCACACATAATTAATCCATTCACAATTTCCCACACATAATTAATCCATTCACAATTTCCCATACATAATCAATCCATTCATGATTTTCCACACATAATCAATCCATTCATGATTTATGCAAATGCATAGAGACCGACACAACGACTCTATGCAATGTAATGCGGTACCATTCATCCATCATTCTCATCATTAATTCACTCAGGAATTATTGGAATCATCGCTTGTTACTTAGTGTAACTCTCCGTCGCTTTAGGTCCTCTTTGTATAAGGCACACGAAGTTTATGGATCGCTTTAGGTCCTCTTTGTATAAGGCACACGATCCGATCGCTTTAGGTCCTCTTTGTATAAGGCACACGATCGTCTATAACGTCGCTTTAGGTCCTCTTTGTATAAGGCACACGAGCGTTATAGCAGATTCCCTCTGGAATCGTTTCGTCGCTCACACCCCACAAGGGCACACGACATCACAAGATGCATATCATGATGCTTAGCATACAAATGACTCATGACAATCAAATGCATACATATATACAACCATGTGAACCATCTCAACATCAATAATCATGCATTGCAATCAAGCCCAAAACAATGCATTTATTTGCCATAAGGCCACAAACCATCATCACAACATTTCATCACACGTATTCACATCATATAACAGCACACAAGCTATACGTTATATATCAAAAGCATATCGCGTGATAACACATCAATCGCACATAATTATGACAATAAAAGTCGATGAAATGACACGTTTGTCAATTCTCGACATAATTAAATCGGTCACCAATCTCAAAACTCATTTTTATAAGAAAGAACATCTCCATAGCTTTTCAACGGTACTAAGAACGTCTCGATCCGAGTTACGGATCAAAAGTTACGGATTTTAGAAAATAGTTTTAATTTGATGTTCCAGGTCGCGCTAAGCGGCCTCCGCCCCGCGCTGAGCGCGCTCCTCACTGCCTGGTGAGGTTGCAATTTTTCAAGACCGCGCTAAGCGCGCAGACCCGCGCTGAGCGCGCACTGCGAAATTCAGAAAAATAAACCCTTCGCAAATCCAACCCCCAAAAATCACATTTTTCATCCCAAATCAATTCCGACAGCAAAACAAGTATCAACAATTGTTCATAAACACAGTGTGGTCATACAACGCGATTTATACCGATTTCCGACCGTGAAAACATCTATTTCTATTCGTTTATCTCATTTTGACCTATAATTGAAAAACTAGTAAACATTCCAACACCCACATACATAATCATACACAAGCATAGAATAACCGAGTTTCGCACCCTTACCCGATTAATCGCGATTGAAACGGAGTTTTCTTCGATTTTCCTCTTCTCCTCTCTTTCTCTCCTCTTCTTTCCCTTCCTTTCTCTTTCTCTTCTTTATCTTTTTCTTTCCCCTCTATTTCTACTTATATAAAAATATCTATTTCTAAAAAAATATCTAACCTCCAAAATGACCATTTTGCCCTTTCGCTCAAATATCTCCCAAACGCTCTCAAAATGCGATAAAACATAAACAGCGATGAAATATATTTCGGGAAATAAAAGTTGAAAAGAAATTATAATTTATTGCAAATATTTTACCTATCAGGGAAATTAACCAATTAACTCAATTAGCAAGTAAAATACAATAAATTCACACATTTCACAAAATTCACATAAATGAAATAAATAAATACAATTAAACAAATCGGGGCGTTACATCAAGGACATCTCCTCTCACATCAGAAAAAATCTTGATTCTCAAAAGAATACCAGAACTGAAGAGAAGTCAGATCAAAGTAAAGGGATTCAGTGTTATGAGTGTGAAGGTTTCGGTCACAAAAGGCCAGAGTGTCCCAACTATTTCAAGAAGCAAAAAAAAAGATTGGTTGTTTCTTGTTCTGATGATGATAAGTCAGAAGATAAATCCAACTCAGAAGTTGTTGAACCTGTTATTGCTCTCTCTGGCAGATGGGCTGATGAAGTGGAAGCATGTGATGAAAATGATCTTTAGGAAGATCTGGATGTGGACTACAAGGAAGCCTGCAACAGGTGTGAGGAATATTGGAAGACAGGGGAAAATCAGAGGAATGTCATGGCTGAATTGGAGAATGAGAAGAAGGGGTTGTCTCTCATATTCAAAATGAGATAACTCTCATGAATTCCAAGCTCAATAACGTTACTAAATCCTTGAGAAGGATGAAGAATAAGGCTGATCAAATAGAAGATACAGAAGTCCATTATCATTTTGATAACAGACATAGAAGAATTCTCGAAGAAAAATATTTTCCTTCTGAAAAAGAGAAGAGGGCAATAATGTCTAACCACGTGTTACAACATTCTAACAGACATAATGAACCTCCAAAAAATTCCCAATCTTGTTGGAGATGTCATTACTGTGGAGAATATGGTCACATAAAGCCATTTTGTTATAAATTGTATGGAAATCAAATACCTTCAGTGAAGACCAAGGAAAAGTCAGTTAGCAAGAAGAGAAGTGTTAAAGATAAGGGTGTAAACATGATAGCTCACACATCCTTGAGAGCCTCAACTAGAGAAGACTGGTACTTTGACAGTGGATGCTCTAGACATATGACAGGGGTTCAGAAGTTGTTGATAGATATTAGGTCTCTGCCTACAGGTGCTATCAGATTTGGTGGTGGTGTTAAAGGAGAAATTAAAGGAGTCGGTAAGTTGGTGGATAATGGATCCCCTAGGTTGGAAGATCTTCTTCTTGTGAAGGGACTAACTGTTAACCTCATCAGCATTAGTTAGCTATGTGATCAAGGTTTGTTAGTCATTTTCTCCAAGTCAAAATGCCTAGTCAAAGATGAGAAAAATGATGTTCTGATGAAAGAATAAGGTCTAAATATAACTTCTATCTTTGTGAACCTCAGATAACTGCTTACTCTTCCACATGTTCAAAAACCCAGGAGGATGAAGTGAAGTTGTGGCACCAGAAACTTGGACACTTTCATCTCAAAAGAATGAAATAAATCATGTTTGTATGAGCTATTAAAGGAATGCCAGATCTAAAGTTTGAAGAAGGGAAAGTCTGTGGTGAGTGTGATGTAAGGAAGCAGATTCTAATGTCACAACCAATGTTGCATCATTAGACTACTTCATGAACACTGGGATTTCTCCACATGGGGGTTGTGGGACCTATGGAAACTGAAAGTTTGGGTGGGAAGAAGTATTTGTATGTGGTTATGGATGATTTTTATAGGTTTACATAGGTAAGCTTTCTTAAAGAAGTCAGACATCTTTGAAGCTCTTAAAGTTTTATGTCACAGTGTTTAAAAGGAGAAGAAGAGTAGGATTGTCAAGATTAGAAGTTATCATGACCGGGAGTTTGAGAATTCAAAATTTACTGAATTTGTGAGTCTCAAGACATCTGTTATAGTTTTTTGTCTCAGCTAGATGGAATTTTTTAGCAGAAGACCTTGGATATACAAGAATCAGCTAAAGTCATGCTTCATGCTAAGGGCTTGCTATATCAATTTTGGGCTGAAGCTATGAATACAGTTTGCTATATTCATAATAGGGTCACTCTGAGAGTGGGAACTTCAATCACTCTCTATGAGCTATGGAAAGGGCAAAAACCTATAGTGAAATACTTTCAGATTTTTGGAAGCAAATGTCATGTCCTGACCAACAAAGATAAAAGGAGTAAGATGGATCCCAAAAAAGTTGAAGGGATATTTATGACTTATTCTTCAAGCAGCAACGCTTTTAGAATATTTGACTACAAAACTGAGCTGACAATGGAATCTGACAATGTGATGTTTGATGATTCACAACAAAGGATGGATGTTGATGACAATGTAAGAACATCCTCTGTGAAGCCTGTTGAGGCGGGAAGGGAAGAAAACTGTAATTTCTCTAGTTTGGTGTCAGATAACTCTAAAGATATTTTAGGTAAAGGTCATTCAGATCAGGTCAAGGATCTTACTACGAGACACTCTATAGAAGAAAACATTACTAAGGTTACAAAGAAAGTATCACACTCATCTGAGATAAGTCTTACTGTCCAAGAGAAGAAAATCTTGAATTGTTTCATTGGAACAAGGAACTGTGATATGGATGACTTCTACAGCATAAAGGTGATAGAATTGTGCAAGGTGTAATGTGTAGGTGATATGACAACTTGTCTGACTGCCATGGTTAACAAGAAGCAGACATATGTGTTGTGGTGTACTACTGGAGCTGAGTATGATGAAATAAGAAGGGGTTGCTTTCAATCAATGTGGATGAAACAGATACTGAAGAAACATGATGACAAGACTGATGTGTCTGAAATTTTGGTGTAAGGATCTGAGTTTTATCAGATATTTCATACAATCAGTCTGGAAGAAGAACCCTGACAAGAAAATCAGGAGTCGTGATTTAGGGAAGGTAAAGGGGGTTATTTTGAAGAATGTGGACACTGAGGATCAACTGACTATTTTGTTTAAAGTTCCTTACGAAAATGTTGTTGAGAACATAAGCTGTGAAGTAAGAACTGGTGTTGTTGAGGAGTTGTAGCAATTACAGAAATGGAGGAGTGCAACACATAGTGCATCATTCCTCTATTCTTTGATGCTTGGTAGACTTGAAATAGCGAAGACTGTTAAGGTCTGGAACAGAAGATCTCAGCAATATAGAAGGACTATTTTGAAGAAATCAGGTGACAACTTCAAGGAATGTAGAAGGATCTTTGATAGAGGCAAGAGTTGGAGGATCACCTAAAAGTGATCTGAATTTTTTTTTGTTTCCATCTGTTACATTTATTTGTGTTTCCATCTGAGCTTATGCTTTATGCATTTTGTTTTTGTGCTTCCATGTGTGCGATTCTGTTTGTTCTTGTTTACATTTACTCTATTGTTATTTTTGTCAATTTTTGGCTAAAAACGGGGGAGTAAAGTGTTGTTTTGTTTGTTGGTTCTAATGTTAGATCAGATGTCATGACTTTATGTCCTGTTTGTACCACTGCTTAGGAAGAGTAGTTGTTTTTGAGTAGTTGTTTTTGTTGCTGGATTGTATGCAACTTTTTAGGGGGAGCATGATAATCTGTCATTCCAACTGCTGCTGAGGTGGAACCATTTGCTGTCTGGGAGAATTATGTTATTCTCTATAGTAGGTTTGTGGTGTTCAGGAGGAGAGTGCTTGTGTTAGTGCTTGTGTAATGTGGTTCCATGGGAGTTCAGGAGTTCATGTGTTTGTTTTCTATTTTTGGTTCTTCCCTTCATGGGGAGTACTGATTATGTGTGACAGGGGGGGCTGTGTACCTACCTGTTTTGCTGCCGCAAGATTGCAGTCTGTACAAAGCTTACATGTTCTTATGTAGCTTGTGTTGGTTTGTGATATCAGACCTAATGTCTTGACATTATGCTGTCAGATTTTTTTTCTCTTTATTGGTTTTACAACATTGTGGTTCTTGAGGTTCTTTGTTTTGTTTCCGCTGTGTATCTATGGTATGTGTGCTAAGGTTGTTTTAGCCAAAATTTTCCAAAGGGGGAGATTGTAAGTCCTGTGGTTTTTAGATTGACTACATTTTGGTAAAACAACATACTATTAGCAAGATGTTAAACCAGATGTTCTGCCATGACAAACAGACATCATGTTCTGCGTGATGTTGTGACATGTTCCAGGACATGTTATACCAGATAGCTAGGGCATGTCTATTTTGGTATTTTTAGAGTGATTTTTGAGTGTGTTCTAAATCACGCACGTGCGTTTTTCATAGGAGTATATTGTTGGATTTTCTGTTATTACAGTTTCTGTTACTTTTCATAAAAAGGATCCTTAAACCTTTTTAGGAAAGTTTGTATTTTACTCCTATTATTGTGCAGGATGATTTGCAGCCAGTTTATACTGATTACTGCTATTTGTGTGCCTCATGAAGCCCAAGTCTAGTAGGTCTGAAGGCTATTTAAAGAGAAGAAAAACCCTATTGAGAAACGAGAGCATAACTTGAGAATTTTTTGAATAAGGATTAGCCGTTGTTTTGGTTGGTCTTTAGGGTTTTCTGTTTGTTAATTGCATGTCACTCATGTATCTTCTGATACATTGAGGTTGACTGATTGTTCATTGTCCACTCTAAAGCTTTTAAGCAAGAGTATATTATTCTTCGTTGAAGCTTTTAAGCAAAATCGAGCATTGTCTTGGAAGTGTGATCTTCTGTGTTTGTTGTTGTTTATACAATCACTGGGATTGGCACTGTTTGATATCACTGAGGTGATTAGGAAGTGAGAGGGGCTTCTCATATCTAGATGGAGATTTCTAGGTAGAAGTTTGCACGGATAGTATGATATATGTGTATGTCTTGTTGGATAAATATGATATTCGTATTCGTTCTATATATGTGCGGGTATCCGCTAAGTGTTGAAGTTTGTTGAAAATATACATGTTGATACTCTTTATGGTGGAGTATAATTTTCGGTAAATATAATGAAAACTTATATATTATTTTCAATCAAGGTGGAGATTGTTGGAGTTGGTTGAAAATATACATTTTGAAGAAGTCTCGCATTGCTTAGTTTTGTGAATGAAGAGAGAGTCCAAAGCTATATATATGATACAAGCTTGGAACAAGGCCTACAACTTTCATGTGAAAAAAATTCAAAATGGAGCTTGGATCATGATGAAAAGTAGCCATGAAGATGACTGATCCAAGCTTAGAAATTTCCAAAAATAGAAAGTTCCTAAAACCCTAGTTTGCCAAAAATGGTAACTTCTCAACTTCTTGATTTTTTGTGATTCCCATGACATTTCTTGATCAAATTCAGTCCATTGATCATATTTGACATGAAGATTAAGAATTTGACCTCAAAAAGTCAAGAGTTGGCTTTTCACTGCACAGTTGACTTTATCCCTAATTCTCTTGATTTTCAATGCTCTGATCAATTGAAACCCTTCTGAATCAAATTGGTGGTCAATATTCCATCCCTAGACACTTGAGAACATATGGGAGACCATGGAATCAAGTCTTGCTCAAAGAATCAGAAATAAATTGATTTTATCACAAACCCTAATTTTGGTCCTCACAGTCTAGGAGATGAGTGGTCATCTTCAAAACCCTAATTCCTCTGGTCATGAGGTGGAATTCTTTAAAAAAAGATGATTTATGAGACAAAATGATGAAAAAGCTTCCAAATCCTTTCCCACAAAGGTGCCACACTCCCAAATGTTCACAACCCTAGCTTGATGATCAACAAATAGGATGAGGTGGTCCACCTCAAACTTCTTGCCAATTTCAATCATCTGATGAGGTGATGGACATATTAGGATGCCATGAGGCCTAAGGAACCATTGTAGCCTGAGTGATGGTGATATTAAGACCATCTCTTCCCTTGGTACCTTGAACAATATTCCTCTATGCACACATGATCTCCTGCTTGAACTTTTGAAAAACATCTTCTCCTTTTGAGCTAACCAAGATACCTTGATCCCATGCATAAAACCAATGATATGCATAAATGATAATGCAAAATGAAATGAAACATAAGCCAGTTAGAGTTAGAAAAAGGAGGGCACATTTTGGGGTGTTACAGCTGCCCCTATTCAATCTTCTTGGACTCTGAAGGTATGAAAGTAACAGCTTTCAGACAATCCGGATACACGGAGATTGAATACCAAAATAACCACATAAATTTGCAACCTGCAAAGGGAGGGACGACTCTGCTGGGGAACAAATAATAAGAAGTATATAACCAAAACACGGACGGGTGTCGAAAGAACACAAACGAGTGCTAAAGATCAATACAGACGGGTAACTAGGACTAATACAAACGAGTATCGAAAATCGTAAGGTGAACACGGACGAGTGTCGACTGCGCTGGGGATAAACACTGATGAGTGTCGAAACATCAATACAGACGAGTACTAAAAGTAGCCAAAATGAATACAGACACGTATCAAAAGAGCACGGACGGGTGCCTAAGAAGTCAATACGGACGGGTATCGAAAGAAGGTGCCTAAGAAGTCAAAACGGACGGGTATTGAAAGAACACGGATGGGTGCCTAAGAAGTCAATACGGACGGGTATTGAAGAAAAAAAGATCAAACACGGACGAGTGTCGAAAGAACACGGACGGGTGTCTAAGATCAATATGGACAAAGTATTGATGAAAAGGATTCAAACACGGACGGGTGTTGAAAGAACACGGACAAGTGCCTAAGAAATCAATACGGATGAAGTATTGAAGAAATGCAATCGAACACGGACAAGTGTCGAAAGAACACAGATGAGTGTCTAAGATCAATACAGACGAAGTATTGATGAAAAGGATTCAAACACGGACGGGTGTTTAAAGAACACGGATGGGTGTCAAATGAACATGGACGGGTGTCGAAAGAACACAAACGAGTGCTAAAGATCAATACAGACGGGTAACTAGGACTAATACAAACGAGTATCGAAAATCGTAAGGTGAACACGGACGAGTGTCGACTGCGCTAGGGATAAACACGGATGAGTGTCGAAACATCAATACAGACGAGTACTAAAAGTAGCCAAAATGAATACAGACACGTATCAAAAGAGCACGGACGGGTGCCTAAGAAGTCAATACGGACGGGTATCGAAAGAACACGGACGGGTGCCTAAGAAGTCAAAACGGACGGGTATTGAAAGAACACGGATGGGTGCCTAAGAAGTCAATACGGACGGGTATTGAAGCAAAAAAGATCAAACACGGACGAGTGTCGAAAGAACACGGACGGGTGTCTAAGATTAATATGGACAAAGTATTGATGAAAAGGATTCAAACACGGACGGGTGTTGAAAGAACACGAACAAGTGCCTAAGAAATCAATACGGACGAAGTATTGAAAAAATGCAATCGAACACGGACAAGTGTCGAAAGAACACGGATGAGTGTCTAAGATCAATACAGACGAAGTATTGATGAAAAGGATTCAAACACGGACGGGTGTTTAAAGAACACTGATGGGTGTCAAATGAACACGGACGGTGTCGAAAAAACACAGATGTGTGTCTAAAAAGTCAATACGGACGGGTATTGAAGAATTAACTGCAAACACTGATGGGTGTTGAAAGAACACGGACGAGTGTCTCAAATCAATACTGACGGGTATTGAAGCAAAAAGATCAAACACGAACGGGTGTTGAAAGAACACAGACGGGTGCCTAAGAAATCAATACGGACGAAGTATTGAAGAAATGAAATCAAACACGGACGAGAGTCGAAAGAACACGGACGAGTGTCTAAAATCAATACGAACGAAGTATTGATGAAAAGGATTCAAACAAGGACGGGTGTCGAAAGAACACGGACGGGTGTTGAAAGAACACGGGCGGGATGTTAACTAACGCTAAAAACTCTGAGGGGATAATTCAATAGACCACCTGGAAGGAGGGGTGAAAAGAAAAGAAACCACATGCTAACGATTCTGATAAACAACTTTGCAGGGGGACACCAGATATTCTCTTTGGACGACCAAATCCACCGCTTGGGGAATAAAGTTAGACGATATCACCTGAGTTACTGTGTTTGCTGCTGGGGAAACGCCTGGAAAAAGAGAACTCAAACCTGGCTTATGCTTCGAATGCGTATGTTTGAATTTTTCTATGGCGTAATGCTCCATACAAAATGGAAATGTTATGCTTTTGGGAGGATGCAATGCAAATGATGCTTATGCTATGCAAGAGACACCTCAGCGACATAAACGCTGAAAGCAAAGGCAACTCCACAGGGACGACAAACTAAATTGTCTCATGAGGTCAAAACCCTGATGAGGAAAATCACACTGAACGACTTTCCTTATTACCAACCTCTGCTGAAGATGAAACCCAAAGAGAACTTCCCCTCTGCTGGGGATTACAAATAACCCTTGTTGAAGATGGAATCCAAAACCTGATACTGAAAAGTGCCAATAACAATTGGAGTTAAAACCTGCTGGGGATGTCAACCACTGTTGAACAAACCATTGCGAGGATTAACACCAAACTCTGCTTGGGGAGAGAAGTCAATAATACTAAACCTGCTGAGGGATATCATTGAACTTAACTTGTTGCGGATAAAACGTATTGTTGTCGATGAGACTACACTTCCTGATCTGATGAGGATAGTAGATATCCAGACTCTGTGGGGAAAATAAAATCTCTACTAAGGGAGAGACGTCCAACAAGTCTTCTGCTGGAGATGTCACATTATCCACCTTGGGGCAATCAACTTCTGAATGCTTGTTGGGGAGTAATAATCAAAACACGACTTCGGCTGGGGAAACAATCCTCTGCACTCTTACTGGGGCGAGTATCCTCTGCTGAGGATGATGAAGTTTCAATGCTGGGAAGAGAAACTCTACTGGGGATAAACGATCTCGCTACCCTGCAAACACACAACAACAACAAAATGTCCTATATACAAAAATGGTTACCTCAGTTACCATCCACAATATCCATTGCCTAAGCAATTCCCATTGTTTTCCGATATGCTGCACAAAGCTTAACGTTTCACATGCAATGTTTATAAAAAATATTGGACGTTTTTTTGCAAACAAAACAGTAAAAGTAAAAACGCAAATAGAAAGCTCTTTGAGTGAAATGAAATATTTTATTGAATGAATTGGCCTGTAAATAGGCATTTTACAATTGGAAGCAATTCCTGAAAAGAGGTAATTGCGCAAAAGTGAAAAGAAAATACACATGTTGGGAATATGGGAACAGATATCCATCATGATTCGATTCAGCTATGACCCATACGCCTTGCTTATCCGCAGATGCTTTGATGTTAGAAGAGACTGACTGGACTGATTATTTTCCTTCGAAATTCCCAAGTGTCAAAAGTGCTCACAGATCGAACGCAGACCGCAACCTCTCGCTTTCAAATCCCTAACTTTTGCCTGGATCGCCCTTTCGGGTTTTCAATCCACCAGGATACCCATTTTTGCTAAAGTTGCCTTTTCAGGTTTTCAACTTTGCGGGTTTGTTCTTTCCTTTTCTTTTTATCCCTAATTTTTGCCCGAACCTTTTCTTTTTATGGTTTGCCGGGATGCCCTTTTTTGCCCGGACTTTTCTTTTTATGTCCAGTGGGTCTCTTTTCATGCGAAGTATTTTTTGACTGCATCTGCATTCACAGGGGATGTAAAGTCTTCGCCATCCATAGTCGATAGTAATAAGGCTCCACCAGAGAAAACCTTTCTTACTACATATGGTCATTCGTAGTTTGGAGTCCACTTGCCCTTGTGATCTGTCTGAGGAGGAAGGATCCTTTTCAAAACCAACTCGCCTGTCTGAAAAACACCGAGGACGCACTTTCTGATCAAAGGCCTTTTTCATCCTGCTCTGATACAACCGGCCATGTGCAATGGCTGCCAATCTCTTTTCTTCAATATGGTTCAGTTGATCGAACCTGGAACATACCCATTCAGCTTCATCAAGCTTTACATCTGCCAGAATTCTTAAAGAATGAATCTTAACCTCTAATGGTAGGATTGCTTCCATACAATACACCAGTGAGAAAGGAGTTTCCCCAGTCGATGTGCGCACTGAATACGATAACCTGCAGAGCAAAAGGAAACATCTCATGCCAGTCTTTATACGTTACCACCATTTTCTGCATAATCTTCTTGATATTCTTATTTGCCGCCTCAACAACACCATTCATCTTCAGACGATATGGAGAAGAATTGTGATGTTTAATTTTAAAGCTCTGGCATAGCTCCTTCATCATCTTATTGTTCAAATTTGAACCATTATCAGTAATGATTCTCTCCGGGACCCCATAAGGACAAATGATGTCCTTCTTTATAAACCGGGGTACCACTTGCCTGGTGACGTTGGCATACGGGGCCACTTCCACCCACTTCGTGAAATAATCAATGGCAACCAAGATGAAACGATGCCCATTGGAAGCAGTCGGCTCAATTTTTCCAATCATGTCAATGCCCCACATGGAAAAGGGCCAAGGAGATGTCAATACATTTAGAGGAGTAGGCGATATGTGCACCTTATCAGCATAAATCTGGCATTTATGGCATTTCCTGGCGTATTTGAAACAATCAGACTCCATAGTCATCCAGTAATACCTCGCCCTCAACAACTTTCTAGCCATAGCATGCCCATTGGCATGAGTACCAAAAGAACCCTCGTGAACCTCTTCCATCAATAGGCCTGCCTCGTGTTCATCAACACAATGTAGCAAGACCATGTCGAAGTTCCTCTTGTACAGTACATCATCTTCATTCGGAAAGAAATTACCTGCTAACCTCCTCATAGTTTTCTTGTCCTTGGTAGATGCCCCATCTGGGTACTCTTGACTCTTGAGAAAACACTTAATGTCATGATACCAAGGTTTGCCATCTGATACCTCTTCAACTGCAAACACAAATGCGGACTATCAAGACGCATAATTCTGATTGACGGAGCTTCATTCCACCGATTCACCTTATACATGGAAGCCAACGTTGCTAACACATCTGCCATCTAATTCTCAGTCCGAGGTACATGATGAAAGTCCACCCTATCGAAAAACGGTAACAACCTTCTGGCATAGTTCTTATAAGGAACCAAATTTTCCTGACGAGTCTCCCATTCTCCTTTGATCTGATTAATCACCAACGCAGAATCACCATACACATCAAGGTTTTTGATTCTCAAATCAATAGCTTCTTCCAACCCCATGATGCATGCTTCATACTCTGCCTCGTTGTTGGTGCATATGAACGTTAATCGGGCAGTGAAAGGTATATGAGAACCCCTTGGAGTTGTAATGATTGCCCCGATTTCGTTACCATATGAATTAATAGCCCCATCAAAGACTAAGCTCCACTGAGATCCGACTTCAGGTCCTTCGTCAGACAAAGGCTCATCACAGTCTTTCATCTTCAGAAACATGATATGCTCATTCAGAAATTCAAACTTCATCGGTTGATAATCCTCGATCAGTTGTTGAGCAAGATATTCTGACAGAACACTTTCCTTAATGGCCTTCTGGGAAACATACTGAATATCGTATTCTGTCAAAACCATCTGCCAACGGGATATTCTCCCAGAAAGTGTCTGCTTCTCAAACACATACTTAATCGGATCCATCTTTGAAATCAATAGGGTTGTGTGGTTTAACATATACTGCCTCAAACGCTTAGCTGCCCAAGCGAGTGCACAACATGTTTTTTCCAGCATAGAGTACCTCGACTCACCATCAGTGAACTTTTTACTCAGGTAGTAGATAACATGTTCTTTCTTACCTGTCTCGTCGTGTTGACCGAGCACACACCCCATTTAATTCTCAATAACCGTAAGATACATAATCAACGGTCTTCCCGACACTGGCGGCATGAGGATTGGAGGTTCCTGCAAATATTCTTTTATCTTATCGAATGCCTTTTGACAATTTTCATTCCACCTGACCTCTTAATCTTTTCTTAACAATTTGAATATTGGTTCACACGTGGCTGTAAGATGAGAGATGAATCTAGCAATGTAGTTTAATCTCCCTAAGAAACCACGAACCTCTTTTTCGGTTCTAGGTTCAGGCATTTCTTGTATGGCTTTTACTTTAGCAGGATCTACCTCAATACCTTTTTCGCTAATAATAAATCCCAATAATTTACCAGATCTTACACTGAAGGTGCACTTGTTCGGATTCAACCTCAGTCTGAACTTCCTTAACCTTTCAAACAGCCTCTGTAAATTCACCAAATGTTCTTCCTCCGTTTGTGACTTCGCAATCATGTCATCAACATAGACTTCAATCTCTTTGTGAATCATATCATGAAAGAGAGTCACCATCGCCCGCTAATAGGTTGCCCCAGCATTCTTCAATCCAAAGGGCATTACTTTATAGCAAAATGTTCCCCACGGTGTTATGAATGTCGTCTTATCCATGTCCTCTGGGGCCATTTTGATCTGGTTATAACCAGAGAAGCCATTCATGAAGGAAAATACGGAATACTGAGCGGTGTTGTCCACTAACACATCAATGTGGGGAAGCGGGGAATCATCTTTTGGGCTTGCTCTGTTCAAGTCTCGATAATCAACACACATCCTGACCTTTCCATCTTTCTTCGGCACATGAACAATATTGGCAACCCAAGGAGGATAATTCGTTACAGCAAGAAAACCAGCGACTAACTGTTTGTGAACCTCTTCTTTGATTTTGACAGCCATGTCTGGTTTTGTTCTTCTCAATTTCTGCTTAACTGGAGTACAACCCTCTTTAAGCGGCAACCGATGTACAACAATATCCGTGTCAAGCCCGGGCATGTCTTGGTAAGACTAGGCGAAGATATCCACATACTCTTGAGGCATTTCAACCAATCTTCCCTTAACAATGTCTTCCAGGGCAGCCCCAATTCTTACTTCCTTTTTCATGTCCTCGGTGCCCAAATTAACAGTCTTAATCTCTTCCTGGTGAGGTAGAATAATCCGTTCCTCCTGTTTCAGTAGTCTGGCTAATTCTTCAGGCAAGTCACAATCTTCGCCAGCCTCTTCTTCAGCCTGATAAATGGGATTGTCGAAGTCATATCGAGCCATAGTTGAATCATTATTGGTAGACTCTGAACAAATAAACCTGCGTGATTGATGTTTTATGTTTATTATGAATGCAACAAACAAAAACACATTTCCATTTTACTTTGAATAAATACAAAAAGTAAAAATAGAAAAATAGGGATCAAAATATTTGAATGCGAAAAACGTCCTTTATTAATGATGAAATTGAAAGCAAAACATCACAACCCTACAGAAAAGAATCACTACGTCTTGGGCAGAACGTAGGACTTAACATATGCAAAAAACAAAAAAAAATTACTCTTTGCTTGTCACTTGGATGATTTCCTCAGAAGACCAGTTGCACAAACTCTGACCAGGAACGCAAGGACGGATCCACTCATCCATATCACAGTTATTGTCTCCTTCATCCCCACTAGCGTTGATCCGGTTGAAGAAAACCCCAACACTTGTAAACTGAATCGGACCATCGTATCTTGGAGGCTCTTGAGACCGCTTGGGTGGCTTGTACCCCAGACCATAGGTATCCTTCTTCATCTACACGTCAATCACCTGACCCCATTTCTGGGAATTGCCAGCTTCGACCACTGCACGCGCATCCTTAAATGAGGACATTGAAACTTCAGGCGGATTAACCTCCGCCGGAGGCTCCTTATAAATCTGGACAACTTCAAAAGCCTGACACAAAGTTTCATATATTTCCCCATCTACTTCCATATACTTGAATGTTGACAAGTGACTCACCATTATATCTTCTTCACCACAAACTGTAACCACATGACCTTCCACCATATACTTCAACTTTTGGTGCAATGTTTACGTCACTGCCCCAGCGTCGTGGATCCAAGGGCGAACCAACAAACAACTGTATGCATGTTGGATATCCATGATGTAGAACGTAGTGTTGAAAATTTCTGGGCCAACTTTAATGGGTAACACAATCTCTCCAAATACGGACCTCTTCGACCCATCAAAAGCTCGCACCACCAAATCACTTGGCGTGTAGATCAAACCTCATGTATCCAGCTTCATTAAGGCTTTCTTTGGCAACACGTTCAATGAAGACCCTGTATCGACCAACATGTGGGACATCAAAGAACCTCTGCATTCCAAATAAATATGCAAATCATTGTTATGATTCCTCCCTGCCGGAGTTAAGTCTAAATCTGTGAAACCCAAACCATTTCCGGCATTTACATGCGCTACAACCCCTTCCAACTGATTCACTGATATTTCCTGCGGTACATAAGCGGCGTTCAAAACCATCAACAAAGCATTTCCGTGGGACTCTGAGCACAACAATAGCGACATAATGGAGATCTTTGACGGAGTTTGATTGAGCTGGTCAACAATCTTGTAGTCACTCTTTCTTATCAATCTCATGAATTCTTCTACATTTTCTGAAAAAGAATTATCAGCCTGCTTTGATACCGAATCATTCACACCTGGTCTTTGTACAGAATCATCAACTACTTACTTTCCCTTGTCCTATTTTGAACTACCCACTTGGTCATTAGATGGAGAAAAAACCCTACCACTCCTTGTGATAGCTCTAGCCTCAACATTATTTTTAATTCCTGAACTCACAACCGACGACCCTACCAGCTCCTGCTTCTTCCCATTACAGAACACCTCGGCCTCATAACTCCATAGAATGGCTTTGGTACTCTCATAAGGAACTGGTCCTGAGATAGTGATGATGACCGGCGTTGGTCTTGCCGGTGCTGATATATTAATGGTTCTGTATGGAATGGATATTGTGGCAATATCATCCCCCTCATCAACAACTTTCCTCTGACTGTTAACCCGGTCGAATTGCAACTGCCCATCATTGATCAACTTCTGGATACCTAACTTTAGCAAAGCACAACCCTCAGATTGTAGCAAACATTCTGGATAACCATCTGCACACCCAGGAAATACTCCCCCTTTCAATAATCTTTCTTTAACCACTGACAAAGGAGTCTTCAACTTGTTTACATCCATTATTAAATCCAAAGGTTCCCCATCTTCTACAGCATTAACCCTTGGCCCGCCATGATTTGGCATGGGGTTCTGAATAACATTTGGAGCATCATTGGTGAAGTTTATGGCTTTTGAATCCGCCAAATCCTGTACTTTATGATGAAAAGCTCTACATTTTTCAATTGTGTGCCCCGGGTCACCAGAGTGAAAATCGCGGGGTGCATTAGCGTCATAGCCTGGTGGTAGCTTCCCAGTGGGTGGGGCTAAAGTACGGAGCTCAACTAAGCGTAACTGCAGCAAATGTTATAGCAACTGGGCATAGGGCATAGGTGGAGGATCAAAATTCCTTTCAACATTCCTTTACCTATTCTAATACTGGTTAGGAGCATTTCTCTGTTACTGAGGCGCACTCGGAATGGTCACGGAAGCAACCTGTTGGTTAAAGTTCTGACGAGCTTTTCCTTTACCACGATAAGATGAAACAGAACTGGCATCCCCTTCTTTCTTCTTATAATTCCCAATGTATGGTTTCTTTCCTCCTCCAGATCCATCGTTGGTCAGAATCTTTCCAATCTTAATTCCACTCTCCACTCTTTTACCAGCTAAAACCAAATCTGAGAACCCAGCCGATAAACAACCTACCAATATTTCATAATAAGGCCCCTGAAGAGTGGCCATGAACATATCAATCAATTCCCGCTCCACCATGGGAGGTTGAACCCTGACAGCCAGCTCACGCCACCTCTGGGCGTACTCTTTGAAGTTTCGTTGTTCTTTTGTGACAGGCTCTATAATTGCATGCGATTAGGAGCCATATATGTGTTGTACTGATAATGCCTGACAAATGCTTCAACCAACTCGCGCCAACTACGGATACGACTCCTTTCAAGCTGCATGTACCACTCCAGGGATGCCCCAGCTAGGCTATCCTGGAAGAAATGCATTAACAACTTCTCGTCCTCCGAGTAGGCAGACATCTTCCTGTAATAGGCACTAACATGAGTCTTAGGGCATGTAACACCAGTATATTTGTCAAAGGTAGGCACCTTAAACTTAGGAGGGACCTTCACACCAGGAACCAATCCCAAATCATCCATATCCAGACCCAATGAGTTCTGACTCTCATAAGCCCTCATCTTTTCCTCAATCATCTTGAACCTTTTGTCAGCATCAGTCTGGTGGCTAGCATCCCCATCTTGCATAGAAAAAACATCATCTTGCTGATCTTTCATCCAGTGATGGCCTCCAGTACCATGCACTGTACACACACTATTACCACCTTCAACCACAGCAGGAATCTCAAAAGTTGTTCCTCCGCCCGGAGGAATAACAACACTAGAAGTGGGAACACCTCTTCCCCGAGGAATAACATGAGCTCCACCATTACCACCTCCGCCCGGAGGAACAACAGGAGTCAGAATACCTCCATGAACAATTCCTTCTTCATCAACCCTGGCTATCAAGGGCTGAACAAGAGTCCTTAGTTGTTCTTTGCCTTAGGAAACATTCTGCATTAAGTCCATAAACTGATTCATGCGATTGCGGACTTCCTGGAGCTTAGCTTGAACTTGATCTATGACTCTTCATTGATTGTTGCGAGTAGCGTAGCGGTGAGTGCGAAATTCAGCAATCCTACTACAAAACATCAGGCAGAGATAAGGAACTAAACAGAAACACCTGTTATGCACATGAGTATGAAAATGCAAATGCAAATGACATGTTTGAGTATTCACAGGGTGATCCACCCCTTGATTCCAGTTTAACAATAAGCAACAAGACGGAACGGAATACCAACAATATCTGCTCATATATTAGAAAGCCAAAGAATAATCATCTGTCAATACATACAGCCCAAAATAAAGAAAGATGTCTGAATACAATAATCAGGGATCCCGACCAACAAGCCTGACGGTGATCAAATACAACAGAAAAGAAAACTAAGGCATATCATCAAAGTCCACCAAGGTCAACCCTCCCCAGCCACTGTGCTCTCTGCAACAGTCTTGGACTTCTTTGAACAGCTTCTTAGTGTCGGGGTGTTTTGGCCTCTGAATCATCTCTTGAATAAGAACATCTCGCATGTGCATGATCCCCTCGAAGTAACGACAATGCAATTCCCAAGCATCTTCTCCAAAAGCACCTTCCAGTTTAGGGCCCTCACCTCTTGGCTTCTTCACCTTTGTTCGAATCTTAAGCTCTTCTATGGCTGATAAGGCTTCATTGAGTCGATCTTCAATTGTTTGCCTCTGAAAAATCTCTGTCCTGATTTCTTTCTCTTTATTTCTAAGCTTCATCTTCAAACTCTCGATCTGATCTAGAAACTCGTCTTCCTTTTGCTTGTGAGCAGCCATTGCGGTGTCTCGGTGAGCATCAAACTTTTGAATTCTAACCAAGGCTCTAGTCAACTCTTCTTTCTTGGACTTAAGCACACTACTAGTTCTTCTCAAATCTTGACCTACCCGTTGCCTGGCTGCGATCTATTCAGCTAACTCTTCCTCTTTCTTGGCCAGAAGCTCTGTCTTCACCTTAGTAGTGTAGATAGCTTCGCCTCGATCATGCTTCAACTGGCTGATCTCTCTTTTTAATTCATTATTTTCTTCACGCAGCTTTTCTTTCTCAGCCCTCAACTTGTTATATCTTTCCATCTCAATCGTAATGGGCTGCTCAATCGTCAGCGGGTACGAGGGTGGCTCTATGGAGAAAGGCAGAAGCTCCTCCTCTACTCTCTTCTATATCCACTCTTCATATGGAGGAAAGGTTCTGTTGTTGCTCTTTCCAAAAGAAGCTTTCCCCTTCTTAGGGATATCTTCCCAAGCGTTTACGGCTTCCATCAGCAAATCTGGGTTAACTTCCCCACTTAAAAATAGGGATTCTCGAACATCCTTCTCTTTCGATAGTTCTCTTAAGGCGTACCTGAATTACCTGACAGCAAGAATAGGGTTGTAACTAATTCCCCCTTTTCTTCCTACTAGAGGCACGTTTGGGAAATTTCCACAACTGACGATGATCTCTTTGCCCAACAAATCACGGTTGACCCATACCAGATTATCTGCTCTTAGACCCATCAGTCTTTTAGACCATTTTAATATCCCTCGAGTATCGACAAATGCCTCAGACTTAGGAAGACGATCAATAAACCACTTGTAGAAAGTTGGTGCACGGCAAGAGATGGACCCTCCTCTCCTCTTTTCATTCTTATAATGCAACGAGTGGTACAAATCACCAAGCAGGGTAGGTACCAAATTCTTCATGATGAATATCCTAACAACATGCATATCCACAAAATCTTTCACATTTAGAAATAGAACGATCCCATAAATACTTAAGGCCAAGATTGCATTGAAGACTGACCAGCTCCTAGCCTTAGCATATATATGAGCTTGACCAACCAAGAACTTCATATGAAATCCCTTACATCCTCCTTTACTAGCGACATTACTTTCCAAAAGAGACTGATCCAAGTGCGGAGCAGCGTCGACCTTTTCCAGATTAGGAACTTCCTCAGAATAATAGAAAGGCACTTCCTCCTTGATAGAGACACCCAAAATAAGAGCAAATTCCTCCAATGTTGGAACCGGGACATAATCAGGAAATAAGAAACAATGCAGTGGAGGGTTATAGAATTGCACCAGAGTGTGCAGAGCCCTAAACTCATAATCAGTGATGTTGCGGACAAAATTCAAAATCTTCCCATATTCTTTCCTGAAGTCTGCTAAAACACCAGGATTTGCCATAACCATCAACTTGAGAACAGAGTCCAAAGTAGGCAGCGGGAATTTGTACACTATGATATTCTTCTTCTTTTCAGTACTCTTCTCTAACAATCTTCGGAAACCGGAATCAAGGATAGGATGCAAACCCTGAAAATAAACAAACATGTTAGAATGCAAACATGATGATGCAGATACACACATGGGATCAAGGTATCCATAAAGCTCTGCATTGTTGTTGTACTATTGACTGAATAAGACCCAGATTCCACTCTGATCAGAATACCAAAAATCCAGAATAACAGACCAATCAGAATACCAGAATATCGGGATGATAAGTCCATACTGATAAGAAATCCAGAATACCAGGTAGGTTGGAGGTCAAAGTTACCTGTAAACCTGTAAACACCCAGCCCCTCACACATGTGGGTTCTAAAAAACTGAGGATCCTCAGCGTCACGGACTCTCAGGTCGAGAAATGATGATACGGTCACCATTTCTGGTTTGGCATCATCACCAATCGAGGAGGCCTCAACTGATTCCCCTCAAAAAGGTCATCCTATAATAAGTTCCCGACTTCGGGTCCTCGGATCAAGAAGTATAATGGGTTTTCCATTCCTGGTTTGCCATTATTACCTCTTGGGAGGAGTGCCTCAACTGAGTTCTCGGGAATGGTCACCAGAGTCGACAGCTCTCTAGGTTATATTCTATCATCTGCCCCAACGCACAGGATAAAACATTACCAAAGAAAACCTCGTATGGATGTGGAATTTTCGTGTATACTAAGTCTGGCCAGACGCCACACAAGTCACACTACTTTCCACTCTAATCCTAGGTGTATACTCAAGTCTGTGTATTGGGTTTATCTCTCATGGAACCAACTCACCCAACAACACAACAACAGCAGAGCAATATGATAACAATAATCAAAATGCAATAAATGAGTTAAAATATAGTAATATACAACAAATAATGCACAACAGTAAACACCCAATGAAATAAATAGACAAGCAATAGGATTGACTCGCATAGGGAACCAGAGTCCCTAGCAGAGTCGCCAGCTATCGCAACTGCGAAAAAACAATTGGCGGAAACAGAACAGAAGAGTCACCACCGAATGTTATTTATCCCGACGTATGGAAAGAAAATGAACGAAGAAAACCTCAAAAGGGAGAAGACATGGTCATAGCAACCATAGTCCGGGTTCAGGAGTCGGTTACGCGAGGGGAAGGTATTAACACCCCCATGCGTCCATCGTACTCGATGATATCCATGCTTATTTTCTAATCAAAGGGTGAGTTATCTAAAGCCTACTGCTAAACGGACACGGGAAGAAAAAACGAAAACGGACTCGCAAGGATTATCACAATCCTATGCCTACGTATCTCCATGGACGAACAAAGAATCAGAGTCGACGTAGTTCGACGGACTACGCACTAAAGGGGGAGGTTGCTCGCCAAGACATCGTCGTCTTGTGTCTATGTATCCTTAATTGGATGAGAGAGAGGAAGTCAGAGTAGTCATAGTTCGACGTATGAGTCGATGAGTGTTTTTTATGAGCGACGAGCTCTTTTCTGAAAATGATTTGAAACCCAATAATCCCGAAGGATAAAAATGAATTGAACTTGGTTTGTGTTTTTTAGACAGAAGTGGATTAAAGTTAGTTTGAAACTCACATTGCACTAAAGTCTATGACATAGGAGCGAATGTGTCGCATGGTCGCCCCCAATGGGACGTATGCTAAACACTCTAGAAGAGTGAAGGGAGACCCCATATTCTTCATTTCCTATGTACTTAAGGCTCGTGGTGCACAATGATCGTTGTATTTATTAAGTGCTTTAGACTTATTTTTGAGATGAGAAAAGAAGACTCAAAGTTGAAAGAAAAACACTAAGGGAACTCCTACCTAGAAGTTATCATGCAAAGGTGGCCTTATAGTTGAGGTAAGAAGGGGAATTCTAGCTAATGTTAGCATACATGTATTAGCTCCTAATGTCTATCCTACTCCAAGCTTAATCAAAAATTAAGTTGGACAAGGGAATCCTAAGGGAACATGCAAAAGCAAATCTAAGACTTAAACAAGTCTTAAGATTCAAGGGAGAAGAAAGAAGTAAGAGATGAAGGAGAAGATACACAATAAGCAAACTCAAGAGATGAGATGAACACAAGTAATCATTCAAGACTAGCACCAACATCAAATGTATACACCTCAAATCAAACTTCAAGAATGGAAGTCAAAATAATTAGGCAAAGCAAAGCACTAATGAACACACCAATGACTTAAAACCAAACAAGGAGCATAATCAACCATCCAACAAAGTGAAGTGAGATCAAATGATATGAGAACCAAGATGGGGAGACAAGCAAGTCATGTCACATTCATCTCAAGAATGGCAAGAAGAATCATCAAAGATCAACTTCAAAGCATGCAACAAAACTAGGCAAATAATCACTTAAGTCACCCATTTAAGAAACAAGAGATCATGTGAGGCAAGAAATGAGAAAAGGTCACACCATGGTCACCATATCAAGAGGATCAGAACCTTACATATGTTATTCAAAGGAAAAAAGAGCCACCAAGCATTCATTAGATCATATGAGAAGGCATCACAAAGAAACTAGTTCACAACATCCAAGGAATAAGGTCAAAACATAGTCAACTTGGGAAATCAACCACAAATAGGAAAATGATCAAATTAGAATGATTATAAAGCCAAAAACAAGCCAAAATAGTACATGATCACATCAAATAATCATTTCAAGCTTCACTTAAGCACAAGTGGTCAAAAAGATCCAAGCTAGGTCAAATATCCAAAACATTCCATTCAAAGTTCAAACCATATGTATGCATCCACCAAAAATAGAAACATGTCCTGTAAAAATACAAATAAATCCTCAAACTCATGTTATATCCCTCAAGAATGAGTATGCAAAAGATATCAACAAGAAACACCAAATTTCATCATCAAATGGATCAAAACATCACACACATCAAGATAATCGAGCAACAATCGAGGAGCATCAAAAACCATATAAGAATCATCCAAGAATTAACAATCAAGGCACCAATATAGCATTAAAACACTCATCATTCATATGTCAAAGCATGGCCAAAATATTAGATCAAGAAGGCAAGCACATGGCATCAAAGCATAAACCCTAGTTCAAGGGTAGACATGTAAAAGCGCTCTCAAATTAAATTCAAAATAAAATAGAAAAATAAAATAAAAATCATGAAAATTATCTCAACATGACAAACAACCAGAAACATATTTTTGTTGATTTTTAAAAAGGTTTTAACAATTAAAACAAAAATTAAATTGGAAGTGAAATAAAAAAGAAAATAAAAACAAGAGACCAGCCATGGGGGTGTATTCAGTAAAGCACAATACACAGGGATTCAGTTCAAATGCAATTGGGCTCCAAAACAAGGGAGTGGGGAAAGCAAATAAGTACAAGGCCCAAACCAAATTCTATTAGAACCAAACAAATAAAGGCTGTGTGGCATACCCAGTCAGCCTCATTAATTGAGGTGGCATCCACGCAGCAGATCCAAGGGTCATGATCTTGCCAACTCAATCAATTCAAATTTAAAATAAGGCGCCACTGGCCACATCACTAATCTTCATCCTTCAGATGCTGGAGCCCTAGCTCCGGTCATCTTCTCCGGCCAACCTTCGTCGGAGCCACCACCAACCACCCAGAAACATGCATCAAAACCACTGTCTCACTCAAAATTCCATGTAGATCATGAATCTACCATCCATTTCCAAAAATAAACAAGCTAGCATGGTGAATCGAAGAGGAAAAGAATTGAGCATGCACACTGAAGTTGATCAGAACAACACAACAAGCATACATACATGTCCAGAAAAGATCAAGCAACTTAAAAACAACAATCACATGTCCAGAATATGCATGAGTTGAGAGGAAAAAAGATGAGAAATCTTACTGAGTGGAGATGGTCCACTGCCTCTTCAATACTTCAAGTGAGATCACCAAAAGCTGCAGAACACTTCCTTGAACCTTGTAGATTACAGATCGAAGCTCAAATTAACCAGAATGCCATTGTAATTTCTCTACCAGATCCATGCTAATAATGAAAAATTCTGAAGTTGCAGAGCTTCCAATGGTGAATTTCGATGATGATTTTTGCATACAGAAGCAAGAACACACTTGGTAGATGATGATTCAACCAAGGGAAATTCAAATACTCTCAGAAATTGAAGAACTCGAAGATGAGAAGTTTTGGAGAAATTTTGTGCTCAGATCTGAAAAATGGAGTGAATGCTCAGGTTTGGGAGAGTTTTACAATTTATATGATGTGTTTAGGGTTGGCAAGTGGTTTGGTGATGAAGCTGCGACTTGGAGTTTGTTATTATGGCTTGGGAATGAAAAATGTGAAAATGAAGTGTGTTATGGTGTAAGCTCGGGTTATGGCTTGGCAATGAGATTTGGAGAAGTGGTTTGGCAATGAAAATGCACATGAAGGGTGTGTGATCAGATGCTCACGTGGAAAGCAAATGGAATAAAAGAAGGTTGTACATTTTCCTTTTCCAAGTTTGGCAGAAAATTCAAATTGGTGCATGAGGTGTATTTCCAATTTTGGCATGACAAAAGAATTGGATGCATAGTGTGTACATGACATGCTTGGCCATTTTGAGCAAAGAAAATAGATCATGCGTGTGAGAATAAGGTGTACATGCCATGCTGCCAAAAGATTTTCCAAATGGTACCAAAACAAAAGAGATCACATGCCTTGCCATGCCTTAGAAACAAATTCGTGCAGCTCACTTCATGCCATTATAACTTGATGAATCCTTGGCCAAAGGGTGAGTTCTTGAGCTCAACATCAATTAGGAAGATAATGGAGAAAAATTCATGCTGAAATCAGGTTGAAATAAGGCTTGGAAGTAAGTAGAAAGTGGCTTTGAAAACCTGTCCTTGAAGCTGTCCAAAAAGACTTAGAAAAAATTCTAAGTTACTAGATTTCACAACTTGAAACCTCAAACTTGCAAGCATCATATCTTGGTGAGTTTTGATCCAAATGAGAACTTCTTGTAATGGTTGGAAAGCTTGGAACAAGGCCTATAACTTTCATGTGAAAAAAAAATTTCAAAATGGAGCTTGGATCATGATGAAAAGTAGCCATGAAGATGACTGATCCAAGCTTAGAAATTTCCAAAAATAGAAAGTTCCTAAAACCCTAGTTTGCCAAAAATGGTAACTACTCAACTTCTTGATTTTTTGTGATTCCCTTGACATTTCTTGATCAAATTCAGTCCATTGATCATATTTGACATGAAGATTGAGAATTTGACCTCAAAAAGTCAAGAGTTGACTTTTCATTGCACAGTTGACTTTATCCCCAATTCTCCTGATTTTCAATCCTCTGACCAATTGAAACCCTTCTGAATCAAATTAGTGGTCAATCTTCCATCCCTAGACACTTGAGAACATATGGGAGACCATGGAATCAAGTCTTGCTCAAAGAATCAGAAATAAGCTGATTTTATCACAAACCCTAATTTTGGTCCTTACAGTCTAGGAGATTAGTGCTCATCTTCAAAACCCTAATTCCTCTGGTCATGATGTGGAATTCTTTAAACAAAGATAATTTATGAGACAAAATGATGAAAAATCTTCCAAATCCTTGCCCACAAAGGTGCCACACTCCCAAATGTTCACAACCCTAGCTTGATGATCAACAGATAGGAGGAGGTGATCCACCTCAAACTTCTTGCCAATTTCAATCATCTGATGAGGTGATGGACATATTAGGATGCCTTGAGGCCTGAGGAACCATTGTAGCTTGAGTGATGGTGATATTAAGACCATCTTTTCCCTTGGTATCTTGAACAATATTCCTCTATGCACACATGATCTCCTGCTTGAACTTTTGAAAAACATCTTCTCCTTTTGAGCTAACCAAGATACCTTGATCCTATGCATAAAACCAATGATATGCACAAATGATAATGCAAAATGAAATTAAACATAAGCCAGTTAGTGTTAGAAAAAGGAGGGCAAATTTTGGGGTGTTACAAGTGGCTATGTGTGTTGTGTGTACTGCTACCGTTGTTGTTGTTTTGCCCTCCTTTTCGTTTCAATATTGTGTCGTTACATAAAATCGGTCGAAGAATCAAAGAAAAACGAGTAAAAGAGGAGCTAAAATGATGAAGAATTCCCCAAGAATGATTGAAAAAGAGTCAGTATGAAAGAATGAGACTTAGTGGAAATTTTGGTAAAAAAAAGGGTGAAAAAATACGCAGCTGCTGGAATAATCACGCGCAACATTGCGCCCTATCGCGCATGCGACATAGATGCAAAGGGACCATCACGTGCGCGATGCTTTTGTAGTGTGCGTAATGACAGCCTTTTCTAGACTTTTTATGACGCGTTCTGACCCGTTCTAACAGCTTTAAAAGGGGATTTTCTGCACTTTTACAAAGGTTACGAAATTTGGCACTGGGAGCACGATTTTACAGCATCAAAAGGTAATTTTGAGGGCATTGGAAGCCATTGGAGGCCAATCCTTCAAGGGAATTCACATGTTACTCATCTTTTATCAATTAGTATTGTAATTTTATCATGAGTAGCTAAACTCTCTAGGTTAGGTTGTGTGTGATGAACTTTATTCAATCTTGTTGGCATTATATGGCGGTTTGGCTTTGTATGAACCTTATTGCTTATAACTTTATTCAGTTGTTTCTATTGCTTAATGTGTATTATTTGAGATACTCTGTTAATATGATGTTAGATACATAAGGATTCTTGACCCGTAGCCTATGTATTAGATCTAGGGCAACTGTTCTACTTAAGCCGGATGAATAAGGATATGATACCTCGAGTAGTGGCACAAATAAATAACGGTCTATTCATATCCTAACATTGCTTACGCTAGTAGACTAAGGATAGAAAGCTTCTAGTAGTTGTTAGTGAGTTATTTCGTATAGCATTTTATTAGTTCGCCGTAAAATTATAAGTATAAGACAATTCATACAAGGCATCGTACATCAATAAAAAGGGATAAAAGGATTCTAAAATACAACTTAACCGCCTTCGTGACCTTGTTTTCTCGTTTAATCTCTTTTTGCACTGAAACTTGCAACCCCCTCCCCCTTTTTACTGTTTTATTTATTATTGCACAAATTATTGTTCTATTTAAACACAGCTCGTGTGGGTTCGATCTTTTTATTACTGCTACATTATCGGTACACTTGTCGAGAAGTCATCAACTACTTAACGTAACGTATTGATTATAGGCGTAAGAATCAAGAGAGGAGAGAAGAGAAGAAGTGACATGGGAGTTCTAAGGATCATTGGTGTAATTTTAAGGGTGAAAAACAAGGGTGTTTCCAATGCAAAATCTTGGAGGGAGGGTTTAGACAACCACAATGAAATTCAAATGATATGGAGAATAAGATGACCTATGATATTAAAAAATTAGTGTGCGTAGAAAATGATATGGAGAATAAGATGACCCTAAACCCCCTACTTTTTTTACTTTAATTTTGAATGTATTCACGGAACACATCCAAGAGCTAGCCCCAAGATGTTTGAATTTTGCAGATGATATAGTCCAACTTGGAGAGTTGAAGGAAAATTTAAATGAGATATTGGAGATGAGCCTTAGAAACACATGACTTTTTCCTAAGCATAAGTAAAACAAAGTATATGTAATGTAAGTTTATCAAAATGAGAAGTGTTTCTAACTTAAAGGTGAAAATTGGAGACTATATCATCTCACCAGTCACATAATTTAAATATCTTGGCTTCCTAATACAAAATGATGGAGATATAGAAAGGGATGTAAAGCATCAAATTTAAGTTGTGCAGATGAAAAATAGGAGGGTCTCGAGAGTTTTATGTGACACAAAATTATCACTAAATTTGAAGGGAAATTTTTTTGTGACTTAGGCAAGACATGTGATGTTGAGTGAGACAAATTATTGTGCGGTTAAGAATCAACGTGAGAATAAAGTAAATATATTAGAGATAATGATGTTATGTTGAATGTGTGGTATATACAAGATAATATTAGAATTTACAATATTAAAGAGAGTGTTTGGGGTAACGCCTATAGTAGAAAACATGGTGAAAAATAAGTTTAGGTGGTTTAGATATGTACTGCATTTTAGACAAGATAGTTTGCTGGTTATATGAACCTCTTTCACATATATATATATTTCTTGTATTGTTATGTAATTATTAATATAAAGTTGCATGGTTTTAAATTGTATGTCTTACTGTAGTTTTGAATCTACGAGCATTTCCTCTCCTTTTGTGATAGGCGTGATATGGATTCTATAACAAATTGTTCCCCACAGGCGACAATATTGGGAGCCAAACATTTTCACCCAAGCGGTGTTTAGGAGTAACGACGTAGGATTGGCGATATCACCCTTGATGATGTCATCAAGATACCATTATCTGTGTTGAGAGAGTTTGACGACACTGCATTATTTTTAAGTTACATATGTTGAGAGAGTAAAATGACTACTTACCTTCTTGAGAGGCATCTTCTCTAGTTTGGCTACATGAAAGGCATACCACAATCAGTCCCATGGTGTACCATCTAGTGTTGATGGATGATTTCATGCTAACATGGTGAATAATATTGTCGCAATTAGAAAAAATACAGTGGATGCGACTTTTTCTTGGAAACATCTGGATGAATACTTAGAGTGGTACTATAGAGTATCACAACCTCTTATTATCTCTCTTGATTTGTTGACCCTTCGGATGTTGCTGGATCTTGTTAAGTGACCTTCAAATGACATTCCACCGCCTCCTCGTCCATCTAGTAAGACTAATCAATAGAGGTAGCAAATGATAACTCTTATTTTTTATAACTTCATGAGTTTGATAAACCCAGATGGCAAGGCTTATGCCTTAGTAGCGCATATTGCACACATTTGATAAAGTGGGTTGTTATAGATGCATTACTACTACTTGTTGGATCATGACTTTTTATTCTTGTATGACTTTTTGTTGTTTCATGACTTGTTGTTTCATGACCTTTTGGTGTTGTATTATAACTTGTTCATGAATTATTGTTACATAATCTCAATATAAACATAACAACGTATTCACATAAAATAACATGGCATAAACTTAACATAAATTTAACAACATTCAAAAATAACATTACATAGCATAAATTTAACAACATTTAGACATAACATAACATAAACTTAACAACATCTAAACATAACATAACATATCACAAGCTTAGCATATAGTTAACAACATATAGACATAACATAAACTTAACATAAATCTAAAATAACATATCATTATCAACAGTTTGTGTTGGGACGTTTTAGCATGTCCAAAAAATCATATGTTGATCTTGCAAGTGTGCATCCACCTCGATTAGTCCCTTAGTTTCATAACAGTGAAGTGTACTCCAAATAACTATTACATCATCCTCCATCTTGAGCTAAAACTTACTGAACCTTATCTTCTCATCAAATTCAATCAGGGATGGACATTTAACAACCTTAACCAATCTTTTATTTGTCGTTGGTTTCACCTTAACCGAACTTACGAAACTCTATATATGATCAAATTACCGCAAAAAGATAAAATTGAATCGCACAAGTGCTCCATTTTTTATCTAAGATTCATCTTGATTTTTGTGAATTGTCTGACATAACAATATGTGATTGTAAATATCACGTTGCTTTAGCTTTGGAGTGTCTCTTTGCTTTCAACAAGAACAAAATAATTCCACTTGTGATCTTAGAGCGTTTTTTCTCTTGTTTTTCTCAGATAACGCCACTATGGGATTTCGGCGCTTCATCATTCTTGATCTTTTGTAATTCTTCCTCCTTTTCTCATGTTTCTCGTGCGTTAGTCCTCTCCTTTCTTTATCATCGTAACTTCCATAGTAAATTACCGTAGAATTTGTTTGGTTAGGATAATTTTTACTTGAATTGATCTTTTATGATACATCGTAATATTTATTAAATCCTACAAAAATACAAATGAATTAAAAGTTAAAAGCACTAGAAAGAACTAGAACTTACAATAAAAACATGATATGATGAATTTTCATCAACTGCCTTCACATTTCCTATGAGTTGACACAATTAGTTAGACTTTCCAACAACTGTGAAAAATTATTATTGTTTTTCCCCACCTTAATCAATTTTTCATTAAGTTTTTTGCTTTGATGAATTAAATTGTGTTTTTAAAAGCCAATGTGGGGGGACGACAACGCGTAATGGCATCAACTGTGAAGAAAATTAGAGAAAACCAACTATCTAAAGTATGCCTCATGCATGGAAACGTGTGGCTTACACATGAAAATAAATGAAAAGAAAAAAATCAAGGTTGTGAAATATACCTTTTGTTAGAACAATATTTGTTCATGACATATTTTCCTTTGGTTTTGATGTTAACAAAGTATTGAAAGAACAATGGTTTATTTGATGTGTGTTACATGTGTGTAGGTTCTAATACTTGTAAATATTATTGTCAGAATCTGTTCTACAATAAGCACACTTTGAGAGTTACTGAATTGCTAGCTTTTGTTGGCATAATCTGAAGAACACTTGCTAAGTGATGTATGGCGTAGACTCTGAAGCTGAAGGTCTCGGTATCAGAAGAAGCAACATAATTGTCTCTACACTTAGTGAATACAAATTGGCTTCTGGTACCATTCAGAGTTGGTGATAAGGCTGAAGTTGTCAATACTGCTTCTGTATTGTCAAATCAGTTTGTCAGCTAAAGTCTACAGATTGCAAGGCTCAAGAAAGGATGAGATGCTTTATGAATATCTACTCTTAACGGCTCTAATAGTACATAATCTCTTGAAGACTCAAAGGTTAAACATGTTACACATTGGATTAAGATCTTCTAGTGTATCTATCTTCAACAGCTCTTGTACTTTGGAGTAACAACAAAGACTCTTGATCAAGTTACCTCTTCAACTACTAGTTTCTGAAAAGGCTATAAATATGGCTGAAGGTTCAAGTTGAATCTTTAACAAGGATCAAGTAGAAGAAGGAGTAACAAGATCATCAATTATCAACTCATTGTATATGCAGATTTTTCTGATGTAGGTTGTAATTGTAAAAGCCTTAAGATTTCTTACACATTAAATATCTTAGAAATCTTAAGTGTTTTAGGTCTTTGTTATGGTGATTTTCCGTACCTCTGATACTTGTATCATGTACACCTTGTTCTCTATTCTGCTGAGCTTGTTCAGTAGTTTAGATAAAAGTCTCGTGTCATTGGGATACAAGCAAGGAAGCCTCGAGCCAAGATGCTTGAGCCACGTAAGTCTATTGCTAAGTGCTTGAGCTGTGAAAGTCTTAATCAAGTGGATTGATTGAGCAGAAGTCTTGTATCATTGGGATACAAGCAAGGAAGTCTCGAACCAAGATACTTGAGCCACGTAAGTTTCTTGCTATGTGCTTGAGCAGTGAAAGTCTTAATTAAGTAGATTGATTGAGCAGTAAAGTCTTAAACCAGTGTGGCTTGAGCAGGATAGTTCGGTTCATGAAATTTGGAGCAGTAACTCTTGACCAGTGGGGTGCAAGCAGAGAGGCTTGTTTCATGGGACCTAGAGCAGAAGTCTTGAGCCTGAGGGGCTTAAGCAGGAATGCTTAGTACATGGATTCGGAGTAGTAAGTCTTGACCTGAGGGGTGCAAGCAGAGAGGCTCGTTTCATGGAACTTGGAGCAGAAGTCTTGGGCTGAGGGCTGAGCAAGGAAGTCTTGGGTTCGTGGAACCTGAGCAAGAAGTCTCGAGTGAGGAGCTTGAATAGAAGTCTTAGACCTTGGGTCTGAGCAAGTGTAAAAGTCTTATGCAGAATGCATAAGCGATTGTAATCATGTTTTGATTATAGTGAAAATCTCTTGTGAAGCAACGGGACTGGACTACTCTCAGTTTAGAAGGAACCAGTATAAATCTTTGTGTCCTCTGCTATTATTTATTTGCTTCTGTTAACATTCCGCTGCTAAGAATAAACCAGAATCTGAACACCAGTTTAGATTCTGAACTCTGATAAGATGCAAACTAAGAAAACGAAAAACACATTTATGTGCATTTAATCACTAGATTTACCTCTTTTAGATCTATTTAATATAATTATAAGTTTAGAATTATTGAGTCATATTTATGTGCATTTCTTTTATATATATATATATATATATATATATATATATATATATATATATATATATATATATATATATATATATATATATATATATATTGACAAAGATATAAACTAGTCTTAAGAAATAATTGATCAATAACCACAGTTGATGAAGCTAGACCTATGATTATTATCTAATAGGTAATGGATTTAGACATATTGAACTATATATTATGATGGTTTAATGCATCTTTTGGTCCTTTAACTTAATTTTAGATCTCACTTTAGTCCTTTATTTAATAAGCGTTTCTTTTAAGTCCCTCAAATCATGTTCCGTTACTCACATTAGGCCTTTCTGTTAAATTTTTGCAAAAATCGTTAACTTTTGCACACGTGTCGCTCCAGCTGTATTTATTTGGTTGACATGGAATTATTTTAATTGATTTGAAATATTTTGTTATTTAGAATTTATTAAGAATTATTTTATATATGAAGTTCCTTTCTTCTCTCTTCTTCAAACCCTAGCTGCCACATCTATCTTTTCTCCCTCCGTCCCTCCCGCTCTTTTTCTCTTCTCCTTCTTTCTGCAACAATAAAAACAAGTTCCTCTGTTATGGTGTTCGTTGTTTTTTTATCAAAGTGAAGTGATTCTTATATTGCAGCTACTTCTAATGTTATTCTGTTTTCCACACCGCAACAAATAATTTTCATTCATCCACCTACTTCGCCGCTTTACTTAACAGTCACAAGTGTTTCATCTGGATGGTTCTGTTTTTAGTGTTGAAATTGAAATTATTGATTCTCATCTCAAGGTCATTGGATATAATTCTATTTGAATTGTTGATTATCATCTTCAGGTCAATGGATTGGTAGATTTCTTCACAAATATAAAGGTTAAAAATATTTTTCTATTTGCTCATTAATTTGTTGCTTGATTTGTCACTGATGTCTTTAGGATTTGTTGCTTAATTAGCTCATGCTCATTCTTAATATATGTGAAAACTATAAAAAGTGATTATAATAATCAATATAGATGACATATTTTTGTGATTGTCAAGTTTTTTTGAGATGATTACTACACTATTTGATTTTTAGTACTTCATTTTTTTATATTTGCAGCTGCTATTACCATTTCAATAAATTTTCATGTCCCTGATGTACTGATTCCTGGTGGAACAACACACATGAGATATGATGTTTTTAGTGTATGCCCAATTGTCTCAATGAAATTCCATTTCAATAACAAATTCTTTTCAGCTTCTTATGTCAATACTTGTTGCAGTAGTAGAAAATTGGTTTAATACTTGAGATATATGTGTTTATTTTAACTGATATGTGTTTAAATGATCAAAATTAGAAATGGTAAATAATGATTATAACTGAAATTGTTTTTTGAAATTGGAAATAATGTATAATTATTTCTTTCCTTATAAATTAGAAATACATGTTAAATGTCATGTATGATTAAAATTTGTATGATTGAAATAATCCTCGTGTCATTTATGATTATTTATTTTCTTATAAATTAGAATAATGTTATTTAAAATTGTTAATTATAACTGTGTATTTGATTCTATTTGCAGATCTGAGACCTGATATCAAAATGCTTTGGTTATCAAGGATGAAGTAGAAGACCTTGAAAAGGGTGGTATTGGTGTTATCCAAATTGATGAGGCTGCCTTGAGAGAAAGACTTTCATTAATATAATATTTTCAACTTATGAAGCAGGTCAAGAAAGTTAAAACAAAATGAGTTTACACTACCAAGTCGGAAATATCAATTCAATCTAGGCCACCACTCTTTTTACCTCAATCAATTTTAAAGAAAAAAAAAGACTTCGCAATGATCAAAATAAATTTGTAGTAATGTTCGTGTACATATTTGGTAGTTATGTATGTGCATATCTTATGTCATTTTGGAACATGTTTAATGTCATTTTAGTTTAATGACTTTGGTTTGAATCAAAGAATGTAACAAAATTCTAGTTTAATGTCATTAAATTCAAGATTATGTTGATATGAAATTCTGGTATGGTAAATAACAGATTATGGTATGATAAAATGTTATGAAATTTTATTCTGGTCTCTTTAATCACAATTTGGTTATTGTTCAAGCCTGATCCCTTAACTAACTATAAAGTTTCAATTTAGTCCATTAACAAAATGACTGACTCATTATTTTGATTTTTGTCACGCTGTTATGCCACATCATTCAAACTTAACGTTTTTTCTTAATATTTAACAAAAAGGATTAATTTAGCTAACAAAATATTTTAAGGACTAAAATGTAACGTTAATTAAATAAGAGATCAAAATGAAATCTGAATTTAAGTTAATGGACTTCGGGACTAATTAAGTCTATTATGATTAAGAAATTAGATAAGTTAACATTTTTTATAACATTCATCTGCCTAAGACATTTTGAATCGTTTTATACAAATGGGGATTTGAGCCAAGACATTGGTCTTAGTGCATGTTTGGAATAGCTTTTCTTTTACCTCACCGTGCGTCTACATGGCATTTCACAGTGGAAATGAGAAGCTACAAAGTGTAGCTTTTGAGTAAACGTGCGTCTGCCCATTTTCCAACGTGTATCCAAACATAGCTTTAGGCTATTTTGCAGATTTATCGTATTTTTAGATGAGTAGTTATAAGAATTAGAACGTAACTACCAAGTAGTGATAAAATGCGAGATTTGAATGATCTAATCTAGTTTTACCATTGGTTTTATTAGAAAAATTTATTTTAATTTTATCCTATAATATACTTTAAACCCTACCTAAGTAATTTGATAATTGTCGAGTTTAGAAATTAGAAATAACCCTTGTGGATACGAACTTGACGGTATTTTGCTAAAATTGGCGAATAGCCATCACACCTCATTCCAAGTTTTGAATCTTAAATTCTTTATGGGGCTTTAGGTAACATATTCTAGTCACAAAATTTTCATATGTAAAAGGACATATTGCCTTTACTTTCTTACTCTAGCATGGATAATTGTACACCCGTGAGCACTTTATTAGATCCTTCCATCAAGCTCCATTTAGACGATAATCCAATTCTTGAAGATATAGGTTTTTACCATCGTCTCGTGGGTACTTTACCTCACTATAATTAGATCAAGCATTCCCTTTGTTATTTAGTAGTTGATTTCATTTATGTATGATCATACTAATAATAACAACAAATTGTCATTATAGTGCTTAGTGTTGGAAATTCACCACACCCTATGATGATTTCGCTTCAATCTTGATCTCAAGATTGATCACCAACCCACAAACAATACGTAATGGTAATGATGAACAAAGAAAGAAGAAGAACAATAGCAGAAAGAAAGAAAGAGAGAAGAGAAATATTTGGGAAAAATTGTTACCCACGAACTGTGGGACTTTTCTTGTTATTGATCACTTGCTAAAACTGCAACTGTGATTGTTACAAGTACTGTGATAGTCTTCACTACTTGATGTATTCTCAATTCTACAAAGCATCTATTCATAGACTTAGATTTACAAAGGCCCAAAACTCTAAAGGCCCAAAATATCAAATCTAATCTAAATCATATCAAATCTAATAAATGCAAATCTGAATCCAATCTAAATCAAATCTGTCGAAACACCTTCGACAATTCGACACTAAGCAATTCGACTTCGACACTTAGACACTAGGAATTACAATTTAACACACCACCTAATTCATTGTGTCTAAGCTATCTACATCCATCATGGCTCTTAGTCTTCTGAAGGCTTCGACCTGCACTCCCTTCGTCATGATATCTGCAATCTGATTCTCAGTTCTGCAGTGTTCCAAATTCATCTTCCCTTCTGCTACCTGCTCTCGAAGATAATGGAACCTTATTTCGATGTGCTTGTTGTCGCTCCCGAAAGATTCGCATCCAACGGTACAAACGCGAGAGTGGCGCAAAAGAACACAGAGTCGCCAGCAAAGTGTATTTATCCCAAGGGAGGGAAAGGAAACACTGCGTAAACCTGGAAGAAGGGAAAGAACATGGTCACGCGACCAAGAGAACGGGTACGGGAGTCGGTTACGCGAAGGGAAGGTGTTAGCACCCAACACGTCCATCGTACTCGATGGGATCCACGCCTGTTGTCTGCATCAAAGGGTGTCGTCATCTGGAACTCCACTGCTACTGGATCGGCAAAGAAACGAGAACGGAAAGAACGGAGAAACGAAGAAGAAAAGAAAAAGAAGTGACTCGATAGGACGGTATCGTTGTCCTAGGCCTACGTACTCCCTCAGTGCAATGGGAAAGTCAGAGTCAACGTAGTTCGGACGGGAACTGTGGGGGAAGGTTGCTCGCCAAGACAATCGCTGTCTTGTGCCTACGTATCCTCAATCGGACGAAAGAGAGGAATCAGAGCTAACGTAGTTCGCGGGTACGACCACGGATGGGTAAGTGTTTTTTACGTGAGCGACGAGCTCTTTCACGAAAAAGAAGTTTGAAACCCAACAATCCCGGAGGATCAAAAAAAGATTTGAATTTGTTTGGTGTTTTTTAGACAGAAGTGTTTTGAGTTAGTTCGTAACTTACATTGCACCAAAGTCTACCATGCGGGAACGAGTGAGTCGCATGGTCGCCCCCGAATGAGACGTATGCTAAACACCCTAGAAGAAGAGAGGAGACCCCTCGTTCTTCACTTCCTACACTTAAGGCTCGAGCGCAATATACGTTATATTTTATTAAGTGTTTTCAAGAAGTTTGAGATGAGAAGAGAAGCGACACAACAGGAAACTCTAAAGGGAAACTAAGAGTCCTAATGTCATCATGCATGGATGTCCTATGGTTAGTGAGGTTTAGGAGAGACGACTACCTAACCTAATGCTAATCCTACTCCAAGCTTAATCAAAAATTAAGTTGGACTAGGTAGCTCTAAAGGGAGAGAGTCCAAGACTTAAACAAGTCTTGAGACTCGAGGGATGCAAAGAGTGAAAGAGAAGGAGGAGAAAGAGAAGTGAAACACAAGTGGCCTAAGCTCACTTCAAACACAAGTATGAAAGTTAAAAGGTAAAGGAAGAAAGTAAAATGTGGAAGCATATCCACATTCAAACAACTTACCATTTGCCCCTGAAAATGTTAGAAGTATTCACATATGACAAGATGAAACTCAAACAAGCATAAGGCCATAAAGAAACAAGTTCTAAAGTAAATCAAACATCAAGTTCAGAACCTAATGGTCCTACTGACCTCTACTATTAACCATGCACAATTAGTCAAAAAGAAAAGGGAGAAGTCACTCAAGTACCATTCAAGTCATTAAAGAAGGAATGAGATGAAAAGAAGTGATCATGTAAAGCAACCAAGTCAAAATTTTACAAAGTAAACCAAGTCCAGAAGTGACACAATCCTAAATATGTGCCTAAACATAATCTTCAAACAACATTCAAGTCACACAAACACTTTCACAATCAATTAGGAAGCAAAGAAGAAGTGAAGTGAAGTGAAGTGAAACATGATTCATACTTGTGAAACAAATGACTTAAAGTGAAAGGCAAACATCAAACATGCAAAGATGAGATTCAAATATCGCAACCAGAAGTCCATTAACATGCTATCAATCCTCAAACAAGACCTAAAATTGTGGCACAAGTGCCTTCATGGTCAAGCAAACCAAACATGAAGCATATATTCACAAATTGGACAAGTTAAAGCTCATGCTTCAAAGAAATAAGAAACATGCCTCAAAAATTATGTCATTCAGTATTCAAGCACCTCAAACATGTATAATTGACATATCAAATCCACAAGCAATGAATCAGAACCAAAGTCAATCAACAATTAGGTCAAAGCATCAATAAGATTTCATACATTCATGCTCAAAGCAACACATCAAAAGTCATCCAAAAAGGACCTAAAAATCATACCAAAAATCTCAAACATACTTCAACATGTTATGAACACAACCCAAAAAGAATCAGGATCAAATCACTTTCCAAGTGAGAGAAATAAAAAATGCAACATGAAGTATGCAATATGAAGTGCAAATGAGGAAAAATACTTTGGAAAATTAATATTTAATGCAATTTTAATGCAAAAATAACAAAATAAAATGTGAAAAATTAGTTTTAATAATGAGAAGGGATGATGAATTTTTTTGGAATTTTTTTAGCACATGCAAGTATTTTTAACAATTAATTATGAAATGGTATGAAAATAGAAAATGAAAAAGGAAATGAAATGAAGCCAGGGGTGCAAAAAGAAACCCAAACGCGTTCAAATGACCATGGGCTCAGAAACGGGGGTGCAAAGAGCAAAAAAGCCCAAGCGCTTTCAAGCCTTCAGAAACAACGAACGGCTGAGATTAAGTCAAGCATAAGAAAGTCTCCAAATCCACGGGCTCTCATTCAAAGTCAAACGAAGCAAAGTCAATTATCTGATGGTTCATATTCAAACTTGCTAATTAAATGAGATCCAACAGTCATGAATTAATCAGATCCACTAAACCCTAATTAACTTAATTAACAACACATAACCAAGATCCAACGCACGTGAATTAAACTGGAAAATTAATCACGATCCAACGCATGAGATTCAAACTGGAAAACCACAAACCCTAATTAAATCCTCACCGGCCGGAGAAGCGCCGGTCATCTTCTCCGGCCACTCTCCGGTCACCAAACTTCAAACCATAACCAAAAACAACAAATCATACATCAAAATGATCAGCAACTCACGTAGATCACAAATATATCACTCAAAATCATTTAGCATGCATATATTTCACGAATCGAACAAAACAAGTTTGGATCTGAAAACTTCAGATCTAAATTCCAGCCATGATTCACGTTGAAAATCAATTCCAAACACATATATGAACTCAACACATCAAGATGAACATTAAACACACAACAAAAATCAATTCTAGAGCTATGAATTTCAAGTTCACCTGAGATTTGCAGAACTGGAAAATCACCAAGAAACTCCAAGATAAGCTGCAGATCAACTCCTTAAACCGTCTAATTGCAAAATAAATGCACTTAGACCTTCAAATTGGCCTGAATCCTTGAATCCGAGAGTTGAAAATCTGAACTCAACTGATAAATTCTTTGCTTAAACTTCAAAATAATGGTGGATTTCTCTTCCTTATGCTCCACTGATCACAAACCAACCAAAAAAAATGGAAGACACTTGAAGAATTGGGAGAATCGAAGGAGAGAAACTTGAGAGCAAAACTTTGAAAAGTAGTGAAAATGAATGGTAGCTGCTGAGAAATTCGTGTGAGTTAGCTTATATAGTGTGCCAATGCTACTGTTTAGGGTTTTAATCTTCAAGGACTTGAGAGCAATGAGTTTTGGGTTGTTTTGCAAATTTGCAAGTTTGTGCACATGAGGTATTCTACTCGTGCATTCTTCATGAAAAGTGCATGACTGCTTTCCTTTTGATGCCATGAGAACCTTTGGATTGATCTTGGGGCTGGAAAGTAACTGAATTGTGATTTCCAAATGAACTTGCAAAATTGCATAATGATGAATTATGGACATGTAACCCACGGGTTCACTCAATTCTTGGCTCAAAATGATGCTAAATGAGGTACATTGGGGTGTGGTGAGGTGAACTGAACAATTAGAAGCCATATTGGTGAGTTAAAATGCAACTTGCAAGTTATGTCAAAATGGTATGCATGGTAGAACACCAAATGCCCTCTAACTTCAAATGCCCATAACTCTTGATACAAAAATGATATGATCATGATCCACCACTCTTTGGAAAGAGGAGAAAGAGATCTACAACTTTGGTGTTGGGCAAAAATTCGTTTGAAGCATTTTTGATCATGAAAAGTTTGGTTAAAGTTGGTTGAAAATATGCCAAAAATAGTAACTTGAAATTACAAGTCACTTTCCCAAATTAGTAACTTTTTACCAAAGCTTGATTTTTGCAAATTGTGATCATGAAAGCCTTCCATAGACCAAACAAAGGTCTCTTGACTTGATTACCATGATGAGGATCTCTCAAAACCCTAGTTTGACTTTTCAGTTGACCAGTTTGACTGATTACTTCATCTGTAAGCTACTGAATCATCTGAGGTCTTCCATGGTGAATTTTTGGCTCAAAATCCATCCTTAGACTTGTTTTGACATATGGAGAACCTTGGTGAAAAGTTTGAATCAACTCCTTAAGCTTAGGACCCTTAACCATGAAACCCTAGTTTTGGTCATCAGTGTAAGGACACCAACCCTTGATATAACCACTTGGAGAGTCCCTCATTGAAATAATCTTGGGCCACCATATAAGGATGTGAGGAGCTTATGGAGCTCATAAGAAGCTTTTGCCCTTGAGTTGAACCAAATACCTTGATCCCATGCTAAGAACCAAATGCTATGCACCATGCAAAATGCAAGAAATGAAAAGAAACCTAAGCCAGTTATCTAAAAACAACAAGGCAAATTTTGAGGTGTTACAGCTGCCCCTATTCAATCAACTTGATCCTGAAGGTATGATAGTGACGACTATCATGCGTTCCAAGGATTCATGGAGATTGAATACCATAAGAAACCTGAAATTTGCAATCCTCAAAGGAGGGACGACTCCACTGGGGAACAAACATTAAATGCTGCACTGTCACAACACATACGAGTGTTGGAAACTAAAACTGTATTGAAAAGTCCTGAAATAAACACAAATGAAGGTTAGCTATACTGGGGATAAACACGGACGGGTGTCAAGGAATCCAGGATATCAAATACGTACGGGTATTGAGAAGATACACAGACAGGTGTAAAGAGGTTCAATACGGACGGGTACTGAAAAAGGAGTACACGGACGGGTGCCAAATGTCAATGCGAACGGGCATTGAAACAAAAGTTCAAACACGGAAGGGCGCCGAAAGAACACGTACGGGTGCCAAAGGGATTCAATACAGACGAGTATTAAAAAAGATACACGGACGGGTGTAAAAGATTTCAATACGGACGGGTATTGAAAAAGATACACGGACGGGTGTAAAAGATTTCAATACGGACGGGTATTGAAAAAGATACACGGACGGGTGTAAAAGATTTCAATACGGACGGGTATTGAAAAAGATACACGGACGGGCGTAAAAGATTTCAATACGGACGGGTATTGAAAAAGATACATGGACGGGTGTCAAGAAGGTTCAAGATGACCTCTCTGGGGATTGAAAAAGGTACACGGACGGGCGTAAAAGGATCCAATACGGACGGGTATCGAAAAGGATACACGGACGGGTGTAAAAGGTTTCAATACAGACGGGTATTGAAAAGGATACACGGACGGGTGCAAAAGGTTTCAATACGGACGGGTATTGAAAAGGATACACGGACGGGTGTAAAAGGTTTCAATGCGGACGGGTATTGAAAAGGGTACACGAACGAGTGTCTGTCATTAAAAACTTCGAGGGGGGAAAAACCGAGGGACCACCTGGACGAAGGGGTACAAATAAGATTAAGGATAAACAATCCTGGCAATACACTCTGCCGGGGAACTGTCAAATATTGCCTAACCCAACACCTGTGGAGTAAAGATATCTTCCTGAAATTCTGCTTTCCTGACGAAGGAAAACTCAAACCTGGCTTACGCTTCGGATGCATATGTTTGAATTTTGCCGTAATGCTCCACATGAAGTGGGAATGCTACGCATTTGGGAGGATGCCATGCAAAACAAATGCTTATGCAATGCAAGAGAAAAGTCTCAGCAAAATAAATGCTGAAGACCAGAAGCAACTCCGCTGGAGATGGCAAACTAAATTGCCACCAAACCAAAGAAATCCTGTTGAGAAAAACTTCTCCCTGCTAGGGAAGATCATAATCACACATTCTGCCGGAGATGGACGAATCTCCGAGAGACTACCTGCTCTGTTGAGGAATATCAAGATCAACAACTCTGCTGGAGATGGACGAAGCTCCGAGAGGATACCCACTCAGCTGGGGAGGGAGATGAATACTGAAGATGGAAATTCCACCGCTGGGGACGACCTACTATTTCAGAACTTGGCTTCGGCGCTTGCCAAAACGATTGGCCTTAAGACCTGCTGGGGATACCACTCACCACCAGACTCTGATTGGGGAAATGAGCTTAATCTGCTGCTAGGGAAGTAACTTTACCCTCACCCTGCTGGGTACTAGATCAAACCATTGTCGTCGAGACTATACTTTCTGACCAACCGAGGAAAGTAGACACCAGGACCCTGTGGGGATAATAACATCTTCGTCCACAAACTTCCTGCCGGAGGCACGACAACACTCACCTTAAAGCAATCAACTTCTGAGTACTTGCTAGGGAATAATAATCCAAACACAACTTTGGCTGGGTATATAATCCTCTGTACTTTGCTGAGGAAGACGATCCTCAACGACTCCGCTTGGGAAAGAAAGTAATTGTCAACATTCATCTGCTAGGGATAACACATGCTTCCTGACTAGCTGGGGGACAAATAAATGCCCCATGCTCCGTGGGGATACTTCACTTGCTGAAGAAAGATGTGCCAAGTCACAACTCTGGCCTGGGAGAAAACCTCTTATATCCTGCTAAGGAAAACGATCCTTAACGACTCCGCTTAGGGAATTACTTCTTTATACTCTGGTTGAGGAAGACGACCCTCGATACTCTGATGGGGAAGAGTAATAACCTGCTGAGGACGATCAGACTTCAAAGTAGGGGAGAGCTCTACTCTACTGGGGAAAACAAACAAGCTGCTGAGGACGATCAGACTTCAAAAATAAAGAGAGCAACTCTACTGGGGAAGTACATCTGTCACCCTGCAAAACCAACAGAAAGGTCTATGTGCAGAAATGATTATATTGATTATCAACATAATGACTGTCGCCTAAGCAATTGCCACTGTTTTCCAACTTGTGTCATAAAGCTCAACGTTTTAGCATGTAATGTTTTTATCAAAAATATCGGACATTTTCACAAACAACACAGGTAAAACAGAAAACAAAAGCTCTTTAACTGAAATGCAAACTTTATTGAATGAATTGGCCTGTAAATAGGCATTTACATCTGGAAGCAATTCCTGGAAAGAGGTAATTGCGCAAAAAGCAAAAGAAAATACAAATGTCGGCAATGTGGGGAACAGACATCCACCATGACTCGACTCAGCTATAACCCATATGACTTGTTCATCCGCATATACTTTGGCCTTCGAAGATGACTAACTGGACTGATTCCTTTCCTCAGAATTTTCCAAGTGTGAACGGTGATCACAGATCGGACGCGGATCGTAGTCTTTGCTCTAAAATCCCTAACTTTTGCCTGGATCGCCCTTTTCGGGTTTTCAATCCACCGGGATACCCATTTTTGCCAAGGTTGCCTTTTCAGGTTTTCAACCTTGCGGGTTTATTCTTTTTCTTTTTATCCCTAATTTTTGCCCGAACCTTTTCTTTTTATGGTTCGCCAGGATGCCCCATTTTTGCCTGAACCTTCTTTTTATGCTCAGCGGGTCTCTTTTATGCAAAGTATTTTTTGACTACATCCGCGTTCACAGGGGACGTAAAATCTTCGCCATCCATAGTTGAGAGTAATAAGGCTCCACCAGAGAAAACCTGTCTTACTACATATGGCCCTTCGTAATTCGGAGTCCACTTGCCCCTGTGATCTGTTTGGGGAGGAGTGATCCTTTTCAGAACTAATTCACCAGCTTGAAAACACCGAGGACGCACCTTCTGATCAAAGTCTTTCTTCATCCTGCTCTGATACAACCGGCCATGCGCAATGGCTTTCAATCTCTTCTCTTCAATGAGGTTCAATTCATTCAGCCGGGAACGCACCCATTCAGCTTCATCCAGCTTCACATCTGTCAGAATTCTCAAAGAAGGAATCTCAACTTCTAATGGCAGGACTGCTTCCATGCCATACACCAGTGAGAAAGGAGTTGCCCCAGTCGAGGTGCGTACCGAAGTACGATACCCATGCAAAGCGTAAGGCAACATCTCATGCCAGTCTTTGTATGTCACTACCATCTTCTGCACAATCTTCTTTATGTTCTTATTAGCCGCTTCAACAGCCCCATTCATCTTCGGACGATAGGGAGAAGAATTGTGATGTTCGATTTTAAAGCTCTGGCATAGCTCCTTCATCATCTTGTTATTCAGATTTGAACCATTATCAGTAATGATTCTCTCCGGGACTCCATACCGGCAGATAATGTCCTTCTTAATAAACCGGGCTACCACTTGTTTGGTGACGTTGGCATACGATGCTGCTTCCACCCACTTCGTGAAATAATCAATAGCCACCAGGATAAAACGGTGTCCATTCGAAGCAGTCGGCTCGATCTTCCCAATCATGTCAATGCCCCACATAGCAAAAGGCCAAGGTGACGACAAAACATTTAGAGGAGTAGGCGGTACGTGCACCTTGTCAGCATAAATCTGGCATTTATGACATTTCCGGGCGTATTTAAAACAGTCAGACTCCATAGTCATCCAATAATACCCCGCTCTCAACAATTTTCTGGCCATAGCATGCCCATTAGCATGAGTACCGAAGGAACCTTCGTGAACCTCTTCCATTAACAAGCCTGCCTCGTGTTCATCAACACAACGTAGCAAGACCATGTCAAAGTTTCTCTTGTACAACACATCATCCTTGTTCAAAAAGAAGTTTCCTGATAACCTCCTCAATGTCTTTTTATCTTTGGAAGATGCCCCAGCTGGGTATTCCTGACTCTTCAAGAAGACTTTAATGTCATGATACCAAGGCTGGCCATCTGATACCTCTTCAACTGCAAATACAAAAGCAGGTCTATCCAAGCGCATGATTCTTATTGAAGGAGTTTCATTCCAACGATTCACTTGATACATTGATGACAACGTTGCCAACGCATCAGCCATCTGATTCTCTGTCCGGGGAATGTGATGGAAGTCTACTCTGTCAAAGAAAGGTAACAATCTTCTGGCATAATTGTTATATGGAACTAGATTTACTTGACGAGTCTCCCATTCTCCTGCAATCTGATTCACCACCAACGCAGAATCACCATAAACATCGAGGTTCTTGATTCTCAAATCAATTGCTTCTTCTAACCCCATGATGCATGCTTCATACTCCGCCTCATTGTTGGTGCATATGAACGCTAATCGAGCAGTAAAGGGTATATGAGAACCCTGTGGAGTCGTAATGATTGCCCCGATTCCGTTGCCATATGAATTAACAGCCCCATCAAAAACCATCTTCCATTGAGATCCAATCTCAGGTCCTTCATCAGGCAAAGGCTCTTCGCAATCCTTCATCTTCAGATACATGATGTGCTCATCCGAAAACTCAAACTTCATTGGTTGATAATCCATAATTGGCTGTTTGGCAAGATACTCTGACAACACACTTCCCTTAATGGCCTTTTGGGAAACATACTGAATATCATATTCTGTCAGAACCATTTGCCAACGGGCTATTCTACCAGAAAGTGCTTGCTTCTCAAACACATACTTGATTGGATCCATCTTCGAAATCAAAAGGGTTGTATGGTTTAACATATACTGCCTCAAACGCTTAGCGGCCCAAGCGAGTGCACAACATGTTTTCTCCAGCATCGAGTATCTTGACTCGCAATCAGTAAACTTCTTACTCAGGTAATAGATGGCGTGCTCTTTTTTACCTGACTCGTCTTGTTGACCGAGCACACAACCCATTGAATTCTCAAGAACCGTGAGATACATAATCAAAGGTCTCCCTGGCACTGGCGGCATAAGGACCGGAGGTTCCTGCAAGTATTATTTAATCTTTTCAAATGCCTTTTGACAATTTTCATTCCACCTGACCGCTTGATCTTTTCTAAGCAGCTTGAAGATTGGTTCACACGTGGCTGTGAGATGCGAGATGAACCTAGCAATGTAATTCAATCTCCCCAAGAAACCACGAACCTCTTTTTCTGTCTTCGGCACAGGCATTTCTTGTATGGCTTTTACCTTTGCAGGATCAACCTCAATACCTTTTTCACTAACAATAAACCCCAGCAATTTTCCTGATCTCACCCCGAAGGTGCATTTATTTGGATTCAACCTCAGTCTGAATTTCCTTAACCTTTCAAATAACTTCTGAAGATTCACCAGATGTTCTTCTTCCGTCTGTGACTTCGCAATCATGTCATCAACGTAGACTTCAATCTCTTTGTGAATCATATCATGAAAGAGAGTCACCATCGCCCGCTGGTAAGTTGCCCCTGCATTTTTCAATCCAAAGGGCATCACTTTGTAGCAGAAAGTTCCCCACGGTGTTATGAATGTTGTTTTCTCCATGTCCTCTGGGGCCATCTTGATTTGGTTATACCCAGAGAAGCCATCCATGAAGGAAAACACAGAATACTGAGCAGTATTGTCAACTAACACATCAATGTGAGGGAGCGGGAAATCATCCTTTGGGCTGGCTCTATTCAAATCCCTGTAATCAACACACATCCTGACCTTCCCATCCTTCTTAGGTACGGGCACGATGTTAGCAACCCATGGAGGATAATTTGTTACGGCAAGAAATCCGGCGTCTAGCTGTTTCTGAACCTCTTCCTTGATTTTGACAGACATCTCCGGTTTAGTTCTTCTTAACTTTTGCTTGACCGGAGCACAACCTTCTTTGAGTGGTAGCCGGTGTACAACAATATCAGTATCCAGCCCGGGCATGTCTTGGTAGGACCAGGCGAAGATGTCAACATATTCTCGGAGCATTTCAATCAATCTTCCCCTGACACTGTCTTCCAATGCAGCCCCTACTCTTACTTCCTTTCTAGCGTCCTCGGTTCCCAGATTTATAATCTCAATTTCCTCCTGATGAGGTTGGATGACTCTCTCCTCTTGCTTCAACAGTCTGGCCAACTCTTCAGGCAGTTCACAATCTTCATCAGCCTCTTCTTCAGCCTGATAGATTGGATTGTCAAAGTCATACCGAGCTATAGCTGAGTCATGATCGGTGTCATCTGAACAAAAAGACCTGCAATGATTTATGAGGTATGTTTTATTATGATGCAACAAAAGAAACACATTGCCATTTTGATGTGGGTTTTTTAATGCATAAAAAATAAAAACAGAAAGACAGAGATCAAAATATTTGAGTGTGAAAAGTCCTTTATTGATGATAAAGAAAAACATGCGACAGTTAAAAGCCCTACAAACAGAATCACTACGTCTTGGGCAGAACGTAGGATTAACAAAATAGGAAAACAAAGCAATTACTCGAAGCCTGTCACTTGAATGACTTTCTCGGAAGACCAGTTGTGCAGACTTTCCCCTGGGACACAAGGACGGATCCAGCTATCCATGTCGCAATCACTGTCTCCTTCTTCATCAATAGCATTAACTCTGTCGAAGAAAACTCCAGCGCTAGTGAACCGGACAGGGCCATAGAATTTTGGGGGATCCTCATCTCTTCCGGATGGCTTATATCCCAATCCATAAGTATCCTTCTTTTTCTGGACTTCAACCACCCGGCCCCACCTCTGTGAACCACCAGCTTCAACCACAGCTTTGGCGTCTTTTAACGAAGACATGGAACCCTCAGGTTGATTTGCCACTACGGGCTGCACTACAGCTTCAGACTGAACAACTTCTTCAGAAACTTTCACCTTCTCAAATCCTTGGCACAACGTCTCGTGGATTTCCCCATCCACTTCCACGTATTTGAAGGTTGACAATTGACTGATCATTATGTCTTCTTCTCCGCATACTGTCACTACGTGACCATCAACCATATACTTCAGCTTTTGATGTAAAGTGGAAGTTACAGCACCTGCCCCATGGATCCAAGGACGACCCAATAAACAGCTGTACGCTGGCTGAATATCCATAATGTAAAACGTTGCATTAAAGATTTCCGGTCCAACCTTGATTGGAAGCACAATCTCGCCAAAAACAGATCTCTTCGAGCCATCAAAAGCTCGCACCACCAAGTCGCTTGGTGTACAAATAAGTCCTCGAGTATCCAACTTCATTAACGCTTTCTTGGGTAATACATTCAACGATGAACCAGTGTCAACCAAGACATGTGACATCAGCGAGCCACGGCATTCGATCGAAATATGCAGGGCATTGTTATGATTCCTGCCAGCAGAAGTCAAGTCAAGATCTGTAAAACCCAGGCCGTTACCCGCATTCACGTGCGCTACAACCCCTTCCAGCTGATTAACAGAAATCTCTTGAGGAACGTATGCTGCATTCAAAACCTTCAAAAGAGCATTCCTGTGAGCCTCAGAACACAAGAGCAGAGACAGAATAGAGATCTTGGACGGGGTCTGATGTAACTGGTCCACGATCTTATAATCACTTTTTCGGATGAGCCTCATGAACTCCTCTACATTTTCCGAAAAAGCATCATCAACCGGTTTCACTGTAGATTCCACAATCACTGGGGTCTGAACAGAACCATCCATCGCCTGTTTTCCTCTATCCTGCCTAGAGGTACTGGGTTGATCGTTAACCGGAGGGAGCACTCTACCACTTCTGGTTATGGCATCAGTCTCAACTTTAACCCCTGAACTAGAACCCACTGGTGAAGTGTTCATTAGCTCTTGCTTTTGCCCATTGACAAACACCTCTGCACCATAATTCCATGGAATAGCCTTAGAACTTTCGTACGGAATGGGTCCAGCCCTCGTGATAATGACTGGAGGTGGCCTTGCTGGACCAGAAATAGTAATTGTTTTGAACGGGATAGTGATAGTGGCAACCTTCTCACTAACAACCTCCTCTAGCTGATTACCTCTGTCAAACTGTAAACAGCCCTCATCAATCAGATTCTGAATACCCCTCTTCAACGAATCACAACCATTAGCCTTTATCAAACAACCTGAGCAATTCTCACCACAGCCCGGATAGACATCACCTTTCAATAACCTATTCTTAACCACCACCAATGGAGTCTTCAGTTCCTCCACATCCATGATCAAATTCAAAGTTTCACAGTCCTCAATTATAGCATTCACCCTTGGCCCATTGTGATTAGGCATCGGGTTTTGGATAACATTGGGTCCGTCATTCGAGAAATTGATGGCTTTAGAGTCCACAAGGTCCTGCACCTTGTGCTGAAATGCCCTGCACTTCTCCACTGTGTGCCCAGGAGCACCAGAATGAAAATCACAGTGTGCGTTAGCATCGTAGCCTCGTGGGAGTTCCCCTGTTGGTGGAGCCAGGGTACGAAGCTCAACTAGAAGCAACTGTAGTAAATGTTGCAACAACTGTGCATATGACATTGGGGGTTGATCAAAATGCCTCTCTGCATTCCTCTGTCTGTTCTGATACTGACCCTGCTGCCTATTCTGATTAGCATTACCCCTTTGCTGCTGTGGCGGTGGTAACGCTGCTGGAATGGTTACTGATGCTACCTGTTGATTGTTAAACTGGCGCTGCTTCCCTTTTCCCCTGTGGGATGATACAGCGTTGGTCTCTCCTTTCTTCTTATAATTATCAAACGACTTTTTTCCCTGTCCGGAAGACGATCCATCACCGCTAGAAACCTTCCCAGCCTTAATTCCGACCTCTATCTTCTGCCTAATAGCAATCACATCTGCAAACTTGCCTAGAGAACAAGGCAAAAGCTTCTCATAGTAGTGCTTCGGCAGTGTGTCCATGAACATATCTAGCATCTCTTTCTCTAGCAATGGTGGCTGCACCCTAGCCGCCAATTCACGCCACCTTTACGCGTATTCTTTGAAACTCTCATCATTCTTCTGGGACATGCTCAACAACTGAGTTCTGTTGGGAGCCATGTCCGTGTTGTACTGATAATGCTTGATGAAAGCTGCAGCTAGCTCTCTCCAGGTACGAACATCTCTGCTTTCTAGCCCCATGTACCATTCCAAAGACGCGCCAGACAGGCTGTCTTGGAAGAAGTGCATCATTAACTTTTCATCCTTAGCGTGAGCAGCCATCTTCCGGGTATAGGCCTTCACATGAGTCCTTGGGCAGGTAGAGCCATTGTACTTTTCTAGCGTAGGAATCTGAATCTTGTGTGGAATAACAACATCAGGGACCAACCCTAGGTCGTCCAAATCGATCCCCAAATCATCCTGTTTCACCACTCCTTTCAATTGAGCTTCGATTAAACGGATTCTTTCATCACTGACCACAGGAAGGGCAGCATCTAGACTCCTGACTGAGAACACATCGTCCTGTTGATCATCAAAATGATGGCCATGTATAGCCCGAACAGTACTTCCCTCTCCAACCACTGTAGGGATTCTTCCCTGTCCACCAACACCAACTCCGCCCGGAGGGATATTACGGTTAATAAGACCACCGTGTAGGATACCATTTTCGTCGACCTGCGCCACTAATGGCTGAACCAGAGTTCTAAACTCGTTCTGACTTTGCACCACACCCTGCATCATTTCCATGAACTGGTCGATGCGAGCTTGCATAGCGGCCATATCTGCCTGAACTTTGTCCATCACTCTGTTTTGATTGAGCCGAGTAGAATAACGATGAGTTGGTTGATCAATCCTGACTGAAAGAAAGAGAGAGCATAAGAAAACCAGAGAAACCAAGATAACCTGCAATGCAAAAATGATTATGATTATGCAAATGCAAATGCAAACATGTTTGTATATTTGCAGGGTGATCCACCCCTTGATTCCAGTTTAAAGGTGAAATAGGATGAAACTGCTGCTCATATAAATCAGAATGAATCACTGTCAGAAATTACAACCCAAGGTACCAAAAATAGCCTGAAACAAAATAAGCAGAGGTCCCAGCCAACAATTCTGGTGGTGACCCAAAATACAAAGAAAGAACAAAATACAAACTACTGAGTAAAGTTCCCTTCAAGGGTCTTGCACCGTATGAGGGCCACTGCCCGAGCTAGAGCACTCCCACTTAGACCTTTTCACTCCTGCTTGTATTTTCAGCTCTTCCATGGTTGCTATGGCTTCTTTGAGCCGTTCCTCAACTGCGTGTCTTCGGAACGTCCCTGACAAGATCTCCTCGTCCTTCTTCCTGAGCTTCACCTTCAGACTCTCAATCTGCTCCAAATGCTTATCTTCTTTCTGCTTGTTGGCCGTGATTGCAGTATCTCGGTAAGCATTGAACCTGCGAATCTTCGCCCAAGCCTTGGCTAAGTCATCCTTCTTGGATTTGAGAGTCTTGCAAACGCCTTTTAGAGCTTGTCCTACCCTTTTCCTAGCTGCTATCTCTTCAACCAGCTCTTTTTCTTTCTCAGCGAGACGTTCTGTCTTCAGCTTGGCGATATGAACAGCCTCACCTCGCTCATGTTTCAACTGGTAGATTTCCTTTTGCAACTCACGGTTCTCCTCTCGAATCTTCTCCTTTTCAGCCCATAATTGATTGTACTTCTCCGTCTCAATCATGGTTGGGGGTTCAATCAACAAAGGGTAAGAAGGAGGTTCCCTGCAGAATGGCAAAAGTACACTTTCTACTCTGCTCTGAACCCAGTCTTCATACGCATGAAAAGCTTTGTTGTTACACTTTCCAAAAGAAGTCTTTCCTTTCATATGGCGATCTCTCCAAGCGTTTGCAGCTTCTTTCAACACCTCCAGATTGGCTTCCTCTCCCAAAAATAGAGACTCTTGCACATCTTGGCCTTTTGGTGGCTCTTTTAAAGCATACCCAAATTGCCTAATAGCAAGAATGGGGTTGTAGTTAATTCCCCCCTTCCTTCCTATTAAAGGTACGTTTGGGTAACCTCCACAACTAACCAGGATTTCTCGGCCCAACAAATCACGATTGATCCAAACTAAGTTGTCGGCCCTTAACCCCATTAACCTCTTTGCCCAATCTAAAGTTCCTTTAGTGTCTTCGAATGCCCCAGATTTTGGAAGACGATCAGCAAACCACTTATAGAAAATTGAAGCGCAACAATAAAGAGGTCCGCCTCTCCTTTTCTCATTCTTATAGTGCATCGAATAATACAGATCCCCAAGCAAGGTAGGTACCGGATTCTTCGTGGTGAATATTCGGACAGCATGTGCATCTACAAAATCTTTCACATTAGGGAATAACGCCGTTCCATAAACACACATAGCCAGAATTGCATTGAACACTGACCAACACTTAGCCTTAGCACAAGTAGCAGCCTGTTCGATCAAAAACTTCGTGTGAAAACCTTGATAACCCCCTTTACTAGCAATATTTTTCTTCAAAGTGACTGATCCAAACGTAAAGTAGCAGCAACCCTTTCCAAATCAGGAAACTCCTTAGAAGGATAGAAGGGAGCTCCCTCTTTGACCAAAACATCCAAAATAAGAGCAAATTCTTCCAACGTTGGAGCCAAAAGATAATCAGCAAATAGAAAACATCGAAGTTGAGGGTCATAGAACTGTGCCAGAGTGTGCAGGGCCCTGAACTCATAATTGGTAACATTCCGGGCAAAACTCAGAATCCTCCCATATTCTCCTCTGAAATCTGCCAATACCTCAGGTTTTGCCATAGCTGAGATCTTGTGCACAGCATCTAGATGAAGCTCTGGGAACTTGTACGGGATGATGTTCTTTCTTTTTTCAGCGCTAATACTCATCATGGACAGTCTTCAGACAACCGGAATCAAAGTTAGGATGCAACCCTACAAATGAACAAACATGTCAGAATGCAAAAAGATGATGCAAAATGCAAGCATGGGATCAAGGTATCCAAAATGCTCAAACTGCTGCTGTTCTGCTGACCGAATAAGACCCAGAAAACCAGAAACCCAAAAATCTAGAATAACAGCCCAATCAAACTGCCAGAATGCCAGGATAATAATAGTGCACTGGTGAGAAACCCAGAAACCAGGTAGGTTGAAGGTCTCGGTTACCTGCAAACCTGCAAACACCCCTCCCCTCTCACATGTGGGTACTAGGATGTTCAGTATCCCGGGCTCTCAGGTCTAGAGAGGATGATACGTTCACCATTTCTGGTTTGGCATCATCGTCAAAAGAGGAGGCCTCAACCGATTCTCCAAAACAAAAGATCCTCAGTTTCAGAGGTTTGAGAAGCAATAGCACATTCAGCCCGAAGGATACAATGCTATCGCCAATCAAAGAGGTCGTCCGCTGATTCACTACAAAAGGGAAATCCTATAGCAAGTTCCCAGCATTGGGTCCTCGGATCGGGAATATGCAATGGGTTTGCCACAGAAAGTGGGCTGCCACTGTCACATCTCGGGAGGAGTGCCGCAACTGAGTCCTCGGGAATGGTCGCCAGAGTCGACAGTTTTCCAGATCATATTCCATCATCTGCCCCAAATGGACAGGACAGAATATTATCAAGAAAACCTCGTCTGGATGTGGAGTTTTCATGTATACTTCGTCTGGCCAAATGCCAAACAAGTCACACTACTTTCCACGCTAATCAAAGGTGTATGCTCAAGCCTTGGTATTGGGCTTTTCTCTCATGAATCCAACCCACCCTACAAACAGAAAATCCAGCAGCAGACAGCACAACAATATCCAGTATGACAGTAATGAAATGCAATGCAATAAAAGCTATAAAAACAGTAAAGCATTAAAGTAAAAGTACAGCAAATAGCAATACAGTAATATACAACAAAGCAAAGCACCAAAGAGACACCCAACAAAACAAACAGACAAGCGCTAGGATCGACTCGCTAAAGGGGAAGGACCAGCGTAGGTCAACCAGAGTCCCCAGCAGAGTCGCCAGCTGTCGCTCCCGAAAGATTCGCATCCAACGGTACAAACGCGAGAGTGGCGCAAAAGAACACAGAGTCGCCAGCAAAGTGTATTTATCCCAAGGGAGGGAAAGGAAACACTGCGTAAACCTGGAAGAAGGGAAAGAACATGGTCACGCGACCAAGAGAACGGGTACGGGAGTCGGTTACGCGAAGGGAAGGTGTTAGCACCCAACACGTCCATCGTACTCGATGGGATCCACGCCTGTTGTCTGCATCAAAGGGTGTCGTCATCTGGAACTCCACTGCTACTGGATCGGCAAAGAAACGAGAACGGAAAGAACGGAGAAACGAAGAAGAAAAGAAAAAGAAGTGACTCGATAGGACGGTATCGTTGTCCTAGGCCTACGTACTCCCTCAGTGCAATGGGAAAGTCAGAGTCAACGTAGTTCGGACGGGAACTGTGGGGGAAGGTTGCTCGCCAAGACAATCGCTGTCTTGTGCCTACGTATCCTCAATCGGACGAAAGAGAGGAATCAGAGCTAACGTAGTTCGCGGGTACGACCACGGATGGGTAAGTGTTTTTTACGTGAGCGACGAGCTCTTTCACGAAAAAGAAGTTTGAAACCCAACAATCCCGGAGGATCAAAAAAAGATTTGAATTTGTTTGGTGTTTTTTAGACAGAAGTGTTTTGAGTTAGTTCGTAACTTACATTGCACCAAAGTCTACCATGCGGGAACGAGTGAGTCGCATGGTCGCCCCCGAATGAGACGTATGCTAAACACCCTAGAAGAAGAGAGGAGACCCCTCGTTCTTCACTTCCTACACTTAAGGCTCGAGCGCAATATACGTTATATTTTATTAAGTGTTTTCAAGAAGTTTGAGATGAGAAGAGAAGCGACACAACAGGAAACTCTAAAGGGAAACTAAGAGTCCTAATGTCATCATGCATGGATGTCCTATGGTTAGTGAGGTTTAGGAGAGACGACTACCTAACCTAATGCTAATCCTACTCCAAGCTTAATCAAAAATTAAGTTGGACTAGGTAGCTCTAAAGGGAGAGAGTCCAAGACTTAAACAAGTCTTGAGACTCGAGGGATGCAAAGAGTGAAAGAGAAGGAGGAGAAAGAGAAGTGAAACACAAGTGGCCTAAGCTCACTTCAAACACAAGTATGAAAGTTAAAAGGTAAAGGAAGAAAGTAAAATGTGGAAGCATATCCACATTCAAACAACTTACCATTTGCCCCTGAAAATGTTAGAAGTATTCACATATGACAAGATGAAACTCAAACAAGCATAAGGCCATAAAGAAACAAGTTCTAAAGTAAATCAAACATCAAGTTCAGAACCTAATGGTCCTACTGACCTCTACTATTAACCATGCACAATTAGTCAAAAAGAAAAGGGAGAAGTCACTCAAGTACCATTCAAGTCATTAAAGAAGGAATGAGATGAAAAGAAGTGATCATGTAAAGCAACCAAGTCAAAATTTTACAAAGTAAACCAAGTCCAGAAGTGACACAATCCTAAATATGTGCCTAAACATAATCTTCAAATAACATTCAAGTCACACAAACACTTTCACAATCAATTAGGAAGCAAAGAAGAAGTGAAGTGAAGTGAAGTGAAACATGATTCATACTTGTGAAACAAATGACTTAAAGTGAAAGGCAAACATCAAACATGCAAAGATGAGATTCAAATATCGCAACCAGAAGTCCATTAACATGCTATCAATCCTCAAACAAGACCTAAAATTGTGGCACAAGTGCCTTCATGGTCAAGCAAACCAAACATGAAGCATATATTCACAAATTGGACAAGTTAAAGCTCATGCTTCAAAGAAATAAGAAACATGCCTCAAAAATTATGTCATTCAGTATTCAAGCACCTCAAACATGTATAATTGACATATCAAATCCACAAGCAATGAATCAGAACCAAAGTCAATCAACAATTAAGTCAAAGCATCAATAAGATTTCATACATTCATGCTCAAAGCAACACATCAAAAGTCATCCAAAAAGGACAAAAATCATACCAAAAATCTCAAACATACTTCAACATGTTATGAACACAACCCAAAAAGAATCAGGATCAAATCACTTTCCAAGTGAGAGAAATAAAAAATGCAACATGAAGTATGCAATATGAAGTGCAAATGAGGAAAAATACTTTGGAAAATTAATATTTAATGCAATTTTAATGCAAAAATAACAAAATAAAATGTGAAAAATTAGTTTTAATAATGAGAAGGGATGATGAATTTTTTTGGAATTTTTTTAGCACATGCAAGTATTTTTAACAATTAATTATGAAATGGTATGAAAATAGAAAATGAAAAAGGAAATGAAATGAAGCCAGGGGTGCAAAAAGAAACCCAAACGCGTTCAAATGACCATGGGCTCAGAAACGGGGGTGCAAAGAGCAAAAAAGCCCAAGCGCTTTCAAGCCTTCAGAAACAACGAACGGCTGAGATTAAGTCAAGCATAAGAAAGTCTCCAAATCCACGGGCTCTCATTCAAAGTCAAACGAAGCAAAGTCAATTATCTGATGGTTCATATTCAAACTTGCTAATTAAATGAGATCCAACAGTCATGAATTAATCAGATCCACTAAACCCTAATTAACTTAATTAACAACACATAACCAAGATCCAACGCACGTGAATTAAACTGGAAAATTAATCACGATCCAACGCATGAGATTCAAACTGGAAAACCACAAACCCTAATTAAATCCTCACCGGCCGGAGAAGCGCCGGTCATCTTCTCCGGCCACTCTCCGGTCACCAAACTTCAAACCATAACCAAAAACAACAAATCATACATCAAAATGATCAGCAACTCACGTAGATCACAAATATATCACTCAAAATCATTTAGCATGCATATATTTCACGAATCGAACAAAACAAGTTTGGATCTGAAAACTTCAGATCTAAATTCCAGCCATGATTCACGTTGAAAATCAATTCCAAACACATATATGAACTCAACACATCAAGATGAACATTAAACACACAACAAAAATCAATTCTAGAGCTATGAATTTCAAGTTCACCTGAGATTTGCAGAACTGGAAAATCACCAAGAAACTCCAAGATAAGCTGCAGATCAACTCCTTAAACCGTCTAATTGCAAAATAAATGCACTTAGACCTTCAAATTGGCCTGAATCCTTGAATCCGAGAGTTGAAAATCTGAACTCAACTGATAAATTCTTTGCTTAAACTTCAAAATAATGGTGGATTTCTCTTCCTTATGCTCCACTGATCACAAACCAACCAAAAAAAATGGAAGACACTTGAAGAATTGGGAGAATCGAAGGAGAGAAACTTGAGAGCAAAACTTTGAAAAGTAGTGAAAATGAATGGTAGCTGCTGAGAAATTCGTGTGAGTTAGCTTATATAGTGTGCCAATGCTACTGTTTAGGGTTTTAATCTTCAAGGACTTGAGAGCAATGAGTTTTGGGTTGTTTTGCAAATTTGCAAGTTTGTGCACATGAGGTATTCTACTCGTGCATTCTTCATGAAAAGTGCATGACTGCTTTCCTTTTGATGCCATGAGAACCTTTGGATTGATCTTGGGGCTGGAAAGTAACTGAATTGTGATTTCCAAATGAACTTGCAAAATTGCATAATGATGAATTATGGACATGTAACCCACGGGTTCACTCAATTCTTGGCTCAAAATGATGCTAAATGAGGTACATTGGGGTGTGGTGAGGTGAACTGAACAATTAGAAGCCATATTGGTGAGTTAAAATGCAACTTGCAAGTTATGTCAAAATGGTATGCATGGTAGAACACCAAATGCCCTCTAACTTCAAATGCCCATAACTCTTGATACAAAAATGATATGATCATGATCCACCACTCTTTGGAAAGAGGAGAAAGAGATCTACAACTTTGGTGTTGGGCAAAAATTCGTTTGAAGCATTTTTGATCATGAAAAGTTTGGTTAAAGTTGGTTGAAAATATGCCAAAAATAGTAACTTGAAATTACAAGTCACTTTCCCAAATTAGTAACTTTTTACCAAAGCTTGATTTTTGCAAATTGTGATCATGAAAGCCTTCCATAGACCAAACAAAGGTCTCTTGACTTGATTACCATGATGAGGATCTCTCAAAACCCTAGTTTGACTTTTCAGTTGACCAGTTTGACTGATTACTTCATCTGTAAGCTACTGAATCATCTGAGGTCTTCCATGGTGAATTTTTGGCTCAAAATCCATCCTTAGACTTGTTTTGACATATGGAGAACCTTGGTGAAAAGTTTGAATCAACTCCTTAAGCTTAGGACCCTTAACCATGAAACCCTAGTTTTGGTCATCAGTGTAAGGACACCAACCCTTGATATAACCACTTGGAGAGTCCCTCATTGAAATAATCTTGGGCCACCATATAAGGATGTGAGGAGCTTATGGAGCTCATAAGAAGCTTTTGCCCTTGAGTTGAACCAAATACCTTGATCCCATGCTAAGAACCAAATGCTATGCACCATGCAAAATGCAAGAAATGAAAAGAAACCTAAGCCAGTTATCTAAAAACAACAAGGCAAATTTTGAGGTGTTACACTTGCTTCGACCGTGAGCTATTGGATTCTTCGCCAAATTGATAGCTGACATGCTGTCGATCTTCATGGTAATTGCTCCATGATTCTTCCCTGTAATCTCTTCGACCAAGTTCACCATCCAAGTTGCTTGACATGCACAAAGAGAAGCAGCTATGTATTCTGCTTCGCATGATGACAATGCCACTACTGGCTCCTTCCTCGAACTCCAAGCAACTGGTGCACCACCTAACATAAACACGTATCCAGCTGTGGATTTTCTATCCTCTGCATCACTACACCAGCTAGAGTCTGTGTATCCCACTAACTTGCATTCTTTCCCTTCATCAGCTGCAGGAAATAAAATGCCATAGTCGAGAGTCCCTTTCAGATACCTCAGTATCCTCTTCGTCGCTGTTAGGTGTGATACCTTTGGCTTCTGCATGAATCTACTTACCATACCAACACTGTATGCTAAGTCAGGCCTTGTGTGACAAAGGTATCGAAGTGATCCAATAAGTCTTCTGTATTGGGTTGGGTCGACATCATCTTCATCTGAATTTTTTGACAGTTGCTGTCTGGGCTCAGCTGGAGTCGAAGTTGGGTTGCAATCTTGCATCTCAAATCTCTTCAATATTTCGCCTGTATATCTTCTTTGATGCATCATCAAACCTCTACTACTCTTGTAGAACTCGATGCCAAGGAAATATGAGAGATTTCCCAAGTCTGACATTTCAAACTCTTCACTCAGGTCACGTTTGAAATCTTCGATCTCCTTCTTGCAACTTCCTGTTATCAACAGATCATCGACATAGAGACATAGTATAAGCAATTCGCCATTGCTTCTTCTTACATATACTCCATGCTCAGTTGTGCACTTCACAAATTCCTTATCCCTTAGAAAACCATCAATCTTCTTGTTCCAAGCTCTTGGAGCTTGCTTGAGTCCATACAGGGCTTTGTGCAGCCTGTACACTTTTCTCTCTTTGCCTTGTTTCACAAACCCAACTGGTTGTGCAACATAAACTTCTTCGTCTAAGGGGCCATTCAGGAATGCACACTTCACGTCCATCTGACATGTGTGCCAATTATTCATATTTGCTAGACCAATAACCAACCTGATTGTTTCGATCCTAGCAACTGGTGCAAAGACTTCGTCATAATCAATTCCTTCCTTCTGAAGAAATCATTTCGCTACGAGTCTTGCTTTGTGTCGAACTACTTCACCTTTTGGATTCAACTTTACTTTGTAAACCCACTTCACATCAATTGCCTTCTTGCCTTCAGGCAATTCGACAAGTGACCAGGTGTTGTTGACTTCGATGGATTCTATTTCCTCATTCATTGCTTTCACCCACTTCGAATCTTTCAATGCCTCAGCTGCATTGACAGGTTCGATATCTGCATAGAAAGCATAGTGTACCAGTTCACCTTCTTCATCGACAACATCATCTGATGTAATCACACATTCCTGCAACCTTGCTGGCATTTGTCTTGTTCGACGAGGTCTACTTGGTCCTGCTTGGACTTCGACACTTTCTTGTCGAACTTCTCTCTCAGCTTCTCTAGCTGGTTCTTCACAACTGATTCTTACTGAATCCTTGTTGACATTTTCTGTCCAGTCCCACTCCTTAAGCTCATCAATGATCACGTCTCTGCTGATCACAATCTGCTTGTTCACTGGGTCGAACAACTTGTATCCACCTGTCGAATGATATCCCACCAGGATCATTTGACTTGACTTGTCATCTAATTTTCGTCTCAACTGATCTGACACATGCCTATGTGTAATCGATCCAAAGACCTTAAGATGACTTAAGCTTGGCTTCACACCAGACCAACATTCTTCTGGCGTAATCCCCTTTAGCTTCTTCGTCGGACACCTGTTCAGAAGATATGTCGAAGTCGAAACAGCTTCTCCCCATAATTCTTTAGGAAGATGTTTGCCCTTCAACATACTTCGAACCATGTTCATGATGGTTCGATTCTTCCTTTCTGCAATTCCATTATGTTGTGGAGTGTAGGGTGGCACCACCTCATGCACAATCCCTTCTTTCTCACATAGTCTGTCGAAATCTTTCGACACATATTCTCCACCACCATCAGTTCTCAAAACCTTGAGCTTACGACCACTTTGTCTTTCGACCATAGATTTGAACTTGGCAAATACCTCAATCACTTCACTTTTCTTCTTGATCAGGTAAGTCCACAGTTTTCGACTGAAATCATCTATGAATGTGACAAAGTATTTGTTACCTCCCATAGAATCGACCTGGATTGGACCACATACATCAGAGTACACAACATCAAGAATTCCCTTCGACCTGCTTCCTGCATCCTTACTGAAGCAATTCTTGTGTTGCTTTGCCTGCACACATTCCTCACAAACTTCATCTGGAATGTTAATTTCTGGCAAACCTGAAACCATGTTCTTTCTCTTCAGATCTCTGATGTCTTTGAAGTTGAGATGCCCAAGCCTATAATGCCATATTCACTCATCTCTGCTAGCTGCAGTTGCAAGACACTTGTGCTTCATCACATTTAGTTCAATCTTGAAAGTTCTATTCTGAGACATTGGAGCCTTCAAGATCAACCTACCACTTGCGTCGACAACTCTCATCACCTTGTCTTCTACCAACACCTTGTAGTTCTTTTCGACCAACTGCCCTATGCTGAGCAAATTGCTCTTCATGCTTGGTATGTACAAAACATTGGAAATTACTGACCTCTTGCCATCCTTCCTCTTAATCAGAACATCACCAATACCTTCAGCTGCTAGAGTATTGTCATTTGCAAATTTCACTGTGTTCCTCATTGAGGGCTTCATGTTGACAAACCAATCTTTCCTTCCAGTCATGTGTGATGAGCATCCTGAGTCCAAGTACCACTGGTCCTTGAAACTCTCATTATCTCTGGTTGTAACCATCAGCATCATACCTTCTTCTTCTTCATGCTTCGCCAGCTTTGCATCATCTTCTTGATTCTTTCTTTCAGGACGTTTTGTCGAATAGTGACCATACTGGTGACAATTATAACATTGAATGTGGCTTTTGTCAGGCTTTCGACCACCACCTCTTCCTCTACCTGCAGCACCACCTCTTTGGTTGCCTTGGTTCTGGGTCTTTCTATGGTTCGACCAATTCGCCTCTTGCTGATTTCCTCTTCCTGTCGAATTGTTGTAGCTTCCTCTACCTTTGTCGACCATCTTTTCTTTACCCTTCTTATCTTTCGCTGATTGAGCTTGCAAGGCCACATCATTCTTCGACTTGCCTGCAGCTCTTTCAGCCATTCTTTGTTCATGAGATTCAAGCGTCCCTTGAAGCTCTTCTTTCGTCACCTTCGACAAATCTTTTGATTCTTCTATGGCTACTACCACGTGATCAAACTTTGGAGCCAACGATCTCAAAATCTTTGAGACCACTGCTTTCGTCGCCAACACTTCTCCACACACCTTGATTTGATTCACAAGTTTCGTGACTCTTGTGAAGAAATCTGTTATGCTCTCATTGTCTTCCATCTGAAGCAATTCATAAGCCCTTTTGTGAGTTTGTAACCTCACCTCTTTCACCTTCTCTGCGCCTCCAAACGATTTTTCCAGTATCTCCCATGCGTCCTTCGCTGTTTCTGCATCACTAACTTTCTCAAAGTTATCTGGATCAACACATTGATGGATTATAAAGAGAGCTTTATAATCTTTCTTCTTCAATTCTTTGAATGCAGCCTTTTCTTGATCCGTCGCACCTTCTTCAAGAGTTGTTATTCCTTCCTTCACAAGATCCCACAAATCTTGATAACAGAAAACAACCTTGATTTGTCTGCACCAATTCTCATAGTTATCTTTCTTGAGAATTGGAAGGTTTGCTGGAAAATGGCCGTTTGGATGATTCGTAGCCATCGCGTTCTTGCGATTTCTTGCCCTTGAATCTCGTAAACCGGAGCTCTAGATACCAAATGTTGGAAATTCACCACACCCTATGATGATTTCGCTTCAATCTTGATCTCAAGATTGATCACCAACCCACAAACAATACGTAATGGTAATGATGAACAAAGAAAGAAGAAGAACAATAGCAGCAAGAAAGAAAGAGAGAAGAGAAATATTTGGGAAAAATTGTTACCCACGAACTGTGGGACTTTTCTTGTTATTGATCACTTGCTAAAACTGTAACTGTGATTGTTACAAGTACTGTGATAGTCTTCACTACTTGATGTATTCTCAATTCTACAAAGCATCTATTTATAGACTTAGATTTACAAAGGCCCAAAACTCTAAAGGCCCAAAATATCAAATCTAATCTAAATCATATCAAATCTAAAAAATGCAAATCTGAATCCAATCTAAATCAAATCTGTCGAAACACCTTCGACAATTCGACACTAAGCAATTCGACTTCGACACTTAGACACTAGGAATTACAATTTAACACTTAGGTATCTAAAGAATGCACCTGGTTGTGATTTCCTATTCTCACAAAAGTGTGAATTACAAGTTTTAGGCTTTAACAATAGTGATTGGGATGGATGCTTTACCATTGTTGAAGTCTATTTCATTTATTTAGATATTTAAAATCAAATTGAAGATGAAGATAAGAAAATGAAAGAAGAAGAAAGGGATATAAGATCCATATTTCATAAATAGAAGAAGAAAGGGATATAAGATCCATATTTCATAAATAGTTACAAGATACAATTAGAGTTCAAATGTTCAATATTCTAATTTAATATATTATAAATAGTTGATTGAGTCACCGACAAACATCCATTCAATCACAAGTTCGAGAACACACCTTCGATATGAAGTATCACGATAAGCGGAAACACATTAAGTCAAAAGTATAGGTGCAAAATCAGAATAGAATATATGGGTGCCTTGAAAACCTTTGAGAAAGGGAACCAAAAGCGTGTTGTGTCGCAATATAATAGTTTCTGCCTTAGAAGCGATTTCGCACTGACCACCTGTAGATGGCTAATTTTGACGCCAAGAAAGTGGTTCAAAGGAAATTGGATTTTTCAAATCAGGGATTTCGACAGGGTGATTTCGACAGAAAGATTTTATGATGTAGGAAGCTGGTTGAAGATCAATGGCTCAAGGAAAGTTTTGCCAGATTCTTCTAAGTACAAAAACCATGTTCGACAAAGGGAAAGAATGTTGCTCTTTCAACGAAGGTTTTGAAATTTAAGTTTGGGAGGGACATTTGTTACTTTTCGACAATTCGACAAGATGAAGAGGCGCAACGTTTCGACGCAAAAGGAAAATTCAAAGTTAAAAGTTACAACGTTTGGCAGAAGACGCGTGGAAGCTTTAGAAGAAAAGAAGCCATGCAGAAGGCCAAGTGTCAAAGACCTAGGATTTTCCCGTTATTAGGCAGATATTGTATTTGTGTATAAATAGGATAGTTGTTGTAGGATTTTAGTGTGTGAAAACTTGTACTAAATTCCTGTAAACGCTCAAAGTACCCATGCGAGAGAAAAGAGTTTGTTATCTGGAAATGTACGTGTGAAACACCATCTTTTCAAGTTTATAGAAATTCAAAGTCTTTTATAATTGTCTTTACTCTTCCCAGTCATTTATCTTTTATCATTTACTTTATGCAAAGTTTTAATTTCATACAATTTATCTTTTCACCAGAAATTGTCATTTAGTCTTTTAAACAAACCATTCATACACAAAAGATATAACCAAACAAACCATCAAAATACCATTATTCTCATTATCCTAAGAGTTAGATAGAATTTTGCACATGTGTCCCAGGACTTGTGTGGTTGGTCCTGCAAGTAACCCAGTTTTATAAGAGATTGGTAAACCAGAGGTTGTTCGCCAAAATCTACTGCGAACAAATTGGCACGCCCAATGGGACGAGTGCTATATTTTAGAATTTTTTACAGAATAACTCTTAGTCAAATAGTTTCTACTTCGTTGTATGAAATTGAGAAGCGGCAAATTAGCCGTAACCGACGTAGAAAGACCTAAAAGAACAAGAGTAAGAAGAATGGCAAATCAGTCAAATAATCCAAATCCAAATGAAACCATTCCAGTTTCCAACCCTATCCTTTCGACAGGGGGAAATGCGGATTCAAATCCTGTTCTAGAAGAGGTTATGCCTTCATCAACAGGATCTATACCAGCGGTTTCGCTCTCCCAAAGTATGCCTAGTTCTTCCACAATGGGACATTCAAGGCACATGGGGATGCCTCCTCCTGGAGGACATAATTATAGGCCATTTCAGACAAATTTTTCCATGCCTATGTTTGGTAGAGAACAACCATATGGAATGCCAACTTCAGTGATGGCAAACTTGCAAAGTGCACCGTCATTGTATTCTGATGCCATGGTCCACATGTCTTCACCACTACAAGGGTCAGGATATGGTGGAAATATGAGTAGATTGAACCAACCCCTACCAAATTTCCAAATGCCAGCAATTACAAATAATTATGCACAAGTAATTCGACAACAAATGGACGAAAGTAATCATGATATGGTCCAAATGTTGACACAACAAATGGGGGCAGTGTTTAATCCTTTAATACAAAACACGACCCAAACCAACCAATTGTTGGCTGCGCAAATGACGCGTATTGCTGACTTTTTTGGTGTTCCTCAAACGCGACCGAGAGAACAAGTAATTCAAAACCCAGTAGTGAATGTCGAAGAGGAACCCACAATAAATCAAAGACCTTTAGAAAATCCTCAGGCAAACCCTAGAAACCAAGAGGCAGCGGTCGAACAGCCTCGTGTCGAAATACTCGTTCAACAACAACCTAGGAGGATAATAGTCCAGAGAGGCCAAGATGCTGATGATGTGTTGCAACAGCGAATACGATATAATAACTTGCCTACCGAAAACAATTTAGCAGCCATGGTCGAAAGGATAATGGCGCAAAATGGGGTAAATGTAGGATTACAAAGGCCTAGTTATGCTTCCCCATTATCTGAATATGTTCTACAACAGGAATTACCCCTAAGGTGGAAAGTCCCCAAATTTACCAAATTTTCAGGGGACACTAGCGAATCCACCATAGAACATATAGCGCGTTATTTGATCGAAGCAGGAGAAATAGCCCATAATGAAAATTTGAAAATGAAATACTTTCCAAGTTCTTTGACAAAAAATGCGTTTACTTGGTTTACATCCTTGCCTGCAAACTCTATATTCACATGGACCCAATTAGAAAGATTGTTCCATGAACAATTTTATATGGGTCAGACTAAGATAAGTTTGAAGGAATTAGCCAGTGTTAAGAGGAAATTTTCAGAGCCTATAGATGATTACCTAAATAGATTCAGATTGCTTAAGGCAAGATGTTTCACACAAGTGCCAGAACAAGAGTTAGTCGAAATGGCTGCAGGGGGTCTAGATTATTCTATAAGGAAGAAATTAGACACTCAATATTTGAGAGATATGGCACAATTAGCAGATAGGGTAAGACAAATTGAGAGGCTAAAAGCTGAGAAATTTAGATCAAATAAAAATAAAAAGGAAAGAGTGGCCTATGTAGGAGTATGCCAGGATGATGATAGTGACGAAAATGAACTAATTTTGTTCGACGAACAAGAAATTGATCTGGCAGAACTAAAATCAGGACCACCATACGCCTGTAAAGTACTAACTCCGTCGAATGGAAAAAATCCAGTCGAATCTGAAAAGAATGATAGGTTTCCTAAAAGGACTTATACGTTCGACGTCACCAAGTGTGACGAAATTTTCGACTTATTAGTCAAAGATGGTCAATTAATAAAACCAGCAGGCACTAAAGAGCCTCCTGTGGACCAACAGAAAAAGAGAGGTTTTTGCAAATACCATAACTTTTTGGGTCATAAAACTTCTCAATGTTTCCTTTTCAGGGATCTTGTTCATAATGCAATCCGTGATGGAAGACTGAAGTTTGGAGACAAATCAAAACAACAGATGAGGATCGACTCAAACCCCATGCAGGTGGTCGAAGCCAATTATGCTGAACCTTCCACTGTGAATATGGTGGAAGTCGAAGTAGCTTCTGATTGTAGTTTTGAAATGGTGGAAGCTGCTGAGGGCTTCGACAATAATATCAACATGGTGGAGGTTGCTGATGATCTCCTAGACAAGCCTGAGGTGGAAGAAGTATCCAAGGACTTTGAAGACCAGCCAGTGTCGATCAAGATTGCTGAAAATCTTGATGTAGGAAATTCGAATGACTATATCAACAAAGTTGAGATCACTGAAGGTTTCGACAGTAAGAACAAAGTTGGAGATACTGAAGTCTTCGACAGTCAGAAGAAGGAAGAAACTACTGAAAGTTTCAACAAACAGAACTCAGTTAGAATTACTGAAGGTTTCGATGCAGAGAATAACAACAAAATTGCTGAAGATGGAGTAATTTGGGACACTTTGGGGGAGCCCAGTGGAAAATTCGACTATCTCGTGAAATACTCTGCACCCCCAAGTTCTCTTATTGACATCAACGAAATTCAGCCAACTGGATGGGGAGATTTCTTTGGAGATACTGATGAAGGAGCAAATGATGATGCCTCTATCATCAAAGAGGAGACTACTGAGGGCTTTAATCATGACAAAATAGAGACAACGAAAGTTGCTGACAAGATCAACATTATGGGACGAGTCAATAAAAACGTTACCAGAATCAAGGCAGAGGCTGCTGAAGGCCTTGTAAAGCCTGCTCCTTATGGAATCTTGCGTCGAACAATGGAAGACCCTAAAGAAAACTCAGTCCAGCAATGCTGCAAACTCATCTCTAGGGACCTACCCTCAGGGGGAAGCTTCGACCAGGTGAAAGGGAATGCTGAAGAAGAGGAAATACTTATTGAAAGAATGAATAAATTAAGTATCACTGATGACCAGAATGTGGATATCAACATGGTGGAAATTTCTCAGAAGAAACAAACAGAAACTGACGAAGAGCCCCGTTGAGAAGAGTATCAGAAGTTGGCTTACCCTAAGGAGGAGGAGAACTTAGTCGAATTCATCCGAAGGTGCCAGAGTAAGAAAATTGAAGTCATGTTGTGCCCACGTTGTAGTGCGGTGTTCGACAAGAAAGCAGCAAGCAATCTGGAGGGGGTGGAGAAAGCCAAAAGAAGAGGAAACTGGGGGGCAATCCCAGCAGCCAGAAATGGAAGGTTCGATCCTAGAAGGAGTGAGCATCATAACCAAAGGTTTGGTGAAGGACGTCATAGAACTTACAAGCCATCTGTCAAAGCTGAGGATGATAAGTGGGTCCAACCAATCAGAGATGCTCAAGGCCAGAAAAGATGGAAGAATTTTGAAATGCAGAGAGGTTCCTCCATGGAAGAAAAAAGGAAGGTCGAAAAACAGAAACCAAGACCATACCCATCAGAGAACTATAAAGGAAAGAATCCAATGTCAAGGTCTCAGTGGAGAAGGTTCCAAAGACAGAAAAGAACAGAAAAGGAGGCTGCAAAAAAGAACAAAATCAAGGAAAACACTGTTGGAGAAAATAAAGCTGAGTCAAGCAAGAACATGCAAAAAGAAGAGTTTGTTCCCAAAAACGAGCCCTCTCAAAAGAACAAACCAAGCAACATTGTGGAGACGTCGAAGCCTAACAACAATGTGCCAGAAGATGATGAAGTGACTGATGATTTTAGGTCAGACTCAGAAGCATCTTTCGATGTCACATGCAATGTGGTTTCAGTGTTGCCTAGAGACTATGATAGAGTGATGGAGATCGAAGACGCAGAAGATGATGTTGAAGATGACAGCATGGGGCTCAGACCTGTGTGTTATTATATAATGAACAATGGTTGTGTCGAAGAGCAGAACGCTTTCTTTGAGAGACCAGATGATGCAATGAAGGCACACTTGAAGCCTTTGTTCATAAAAGGAAAAGTGGAAAACGTTGGTGTCAACAAGATATTAGTAGATGGTGGAGCTGCTGTGAATTTAATGCCCCATTTCATGATAAAAACGATTGGAAAAGATGACTCAGATACAAAGCCCCACAACATGGTGTTGTCGAATTATGAAGGAAAAGTAGGAAGTACCATGGGAGTGATTCAGGTGAACTTAACTGTTGGAACCATAACAAGACCAACAATGTTTATAGTGATAGCTTCAAGGGCGAATTATAACTTGCTACTTGGAAGAGAGTGGATTCATGGGATAGGAGCTGTACCATCATCCATGCACCAACGAATAGCCATCTGGAGGCCAGATAGGATTGTCGAGAATATTGAAGCAGATCAAAGCTACTTTATGACTGAAGTAAACAATGTGAATAGTCGAAGTTTCGACAAGAATTTGGCTCACATACCCCCCTGCAACCCAGCAGAATTCAACTTGAAGGCAACTGACAACGCCTATTGTTCCATGTACCTTCACCCAACACATGGTTTTCAGTGGGACAAAGAAGTAATTGGCGAACCAAGTCACGTGTGGGGAACTTCTCATTTGGAGCCAACAGGTTGGGGAAGCGAATTTGATGATTATGATGAGTGAAGCATCAGCAATCGAAAGAATTACGGCTTACATAGCCAAAAATAAACTCAAAGCGGTCCGTAAAATACATGGCTGTCGAAGCCAACAAAGAAGATGTTGAAGAGCAATGTCCCCAAAGGGATATTGAAAAAGAGTATGACAACAATCAGACTGGCGAATGGCAGAACCAGAAGCTTGACGCCATCTATGATGACGAACCCTTGGGGTTCGAAAAGGATCCAGCATCGACTAACATGAAGATGGTGGCACAGGATCCATTAGAATAAATCAATTTAGGACTGGGGGCAGAAAGAAGGCCAACTTACATCAGCGCCAAGATGGATCCTCAGTTCAAAGTCGAAATAGTCCAATTGCTGAATGAGTACAAAGACTGTTTTGCATGGGATTACGACGAGATGCCAGGACTAGATAGGAGTTTGGTCGAATTGAAGCTGCCAATAATGGAGGGAAAGAAGCCAGTAAAGCAGACTCCCAGACGCTTCGCACCAGAGATCCTGTCGAAAATAAAAGAAGAGGTCGAAAGACTTCTGAAATGCAGATTCATCCGCACCACGAGGTATGTCGAATGGATTGCAAACATAGTTCCTGTAATTAAGAAAAATGGCAAGCTGAGGGTATGCATTGATTTTAGAGATTTAAATTCAGCTACCCCTAAGGATGAATATCCTATGCCAGTGGCAAAAATGCTCATAGATTCTGCAGCAGGCCATGAATATTTGAGTATGCTTGATGGATACTCTGGCTATAATCAAATTTTTATCGCCGAAGAAGATGTTCCTAAAATAGCTTTTCGTTGCCCTGGAGCAATAGGAACCTACGAATGGGTAGTAATGCCCTTTGGTTTAAAAAATGCTGGAGCAACTTATCAAAGAGCCATGAATTCAATTTTTCATGACTTTATCGACACTTTTATGCAAATATACATTGATGATATTGTGGTTAAGTCCGTTTCAGGAACAAGTCATATAGACCATCTTCGACAGTCCTTTGAAAGGATGAGAAAGTTTGGTTTAAAAATGAATCCCCTTAAATGTGCTTTTGGTGTGCAGGCGGGTGATTTCTTAGGTTTTGTGGTCCACAAGAAAGGGATCGAAATAAATGAAAACAAAGCCAAAGCCATAATGGAAGCGAAAGCGCCATCGACAAAGAAGGGATTACAGTCTCTACTAGGGAAAATCAACTTTCACAGAAGGTTCATCTCCAACCTTAGTGGGAAGATACAAGCCTTTTCACCTCTACTTCGACTAAAGAAGGAAGTTTTCACATGGGGGCAAGAACAACAAGATGCTTTCGACAAGATCAAAGAGTATCTGGCAAGTCCTCCAGTTTTGATGTCTCCTTGTAGAAAAAGAAGTATGAGGTTATACATTTCAGCATCAGACAAAACTTTGGGAAGCATGTTGTGCCAAGAAGATGAAAATGGCGTCGAAAGGGCCATCTATTATCTCAGCAGAGTCCTAAATGATGCTGAAACTAGATATAGTGTGATAGAAAAATTATGTTTGTGTGTATATTTCTCTTGTACAAAGTTAAAGCACTATATAAAACCTGTTGATGTATATGTTTCTTCTCATTTCGACGTAATAAAGTATATGTTATCTAAATCCATTTTACATAGTCGAATTGGGAAATGGGCTTTGGCATTGACAGAATATTCCTTAAAATATCTGCCTTTAAAGGCTGTTAAGGGACAAGTGGTTGCTGATTTCATAGCTGACCACTCAATAAATGAAAATGAACTAAAATATGTCGAATTAGAGCCATGGAAGTTATATTACGACGGTTCCAGTCATAAGAATGGAACTAGTGTTGGAATACTAATTATTTCTCCTGAAAAAATTCCAACAAAATTCAAGTACAAAGTCGAAGGCTTATGTTCAAATAATGAAGCAGAATATGAAGCTTTGATTGCTGGACTTGAAATATTGTTGGAATTGGGGGCAACAAGAGTCGAAATAATGGGTGACTCTGAGTTGGTGATAAAACAATTGACAAAAGAATATAAATGTGTCAAAGAGAATCTGATTATGTACTTTGTAATAGCTAACAGACTTCTCAGAAAATTCAAAAATGTGGCCATTAGACACATTCCTTGATTGGAGAATCAAGAAGCAAATGATCTGGCTTAACTTGCGTCAGGCTACAAAATGTCGAAAGAAAACTTGGGAAAAGCTATTGAAGTAAGGGGAAGAGTTATATCCACCAAATTGGCTCCTTCAGATTTGGAGGCAATAAAATTAGGTTATGGGGATGACGAAAATTTTGAAATTTTTAATATAGATGATTCAGAAATTGAAGATTGGAGAAAACCTATCAAGGATTATCTACAAGACCCAAATCAGAAAGTCGAAAGAAAAGTAAAGTACAGAGCTTTAAGTTATGTATTTTTTGGAAATGAATTATTTAAAAATACTGCAGAAGGAGTCTTGCTGAAATTTTTGGGCGAAGATGAAGCTTACATAGCTTTGTCGAACATGCACAGTGGTGCATGTGGCGCACACCAAGCAGGCCACAAAATGAAATGGTTATTATTTCGACAAGGAATGTATTGGCCAACAATGTTGAAAGATTCTGTCGAATTTGCAAAAGGTTGTCAGGAATGCCAAGTGCATGCAGGTATACCACATGTTCCTGCAAGTGAGTTGCATTCAATTATAAAACCTTGGCCATTCAGAGGTTGGGCTTTGGATTTAATTGGTAAAATTCGACCAGCTTCTTCAAAGGGGCAGAAGTACATTTTAGTTGGAATAGATTATTTCACTAAGTGGATTGAAGCTATACCTCTGGTAAATGTGGATCAAGAGACAGTTATAGAGTTTATCCAGAAACATATAATTTACAGATTTGGGATACCAGAAACAATAACTACTGATCAGGGATCTATATTTACTGGAAAAAAACATGCAAATGTTTGCAAAAGACACAGGTTTTAAACTCTTAACTTCGACACCTTATTATGCCCAGGCAAATGGACAGGTCGAAGCAGCAAATAAGGTTGTGATTAATTTGATCAAAAAGCACGTGGGTAGAAAGCCTAGAAACTGGCATAAGACTTTGGATCAAATTTTATGGGCTTGTCGAACGTCTCCTAAAGAAGCAACAAATTCTACTCCATTCAAATTGACTTATGGACATGATGCAGTGCTACCAGTCGAAATTTATTTACAGTCAATACGAGTTCAAAGGCATCATGAAATTCCATCAGAAATATATTGGAGCATGATGATGGACGAACTAGTTGATTTGGATGAAGAGAGATTGCGTGCGTTAGATCTGATAAAGAGACAAAAAGAAAGAGTCGAAAAGTTTTACAATAAGAGAGTAAAATTTAAGACCCTTTCAGTGGGGGACCTTGTTTGGAAGGTAATTCTTCCTATGGATCGAAAAGATAAATTAATGGGAAAATGGTCTCTTAAGTGGGAAGGACCTTTCCAAATTTTAAAAGTTTTTTCAAATGGCGCATATGAGGTCGAAGAGATGGATAAAGATAAAAGAATACTGAAGATAAATGGCAAGTATTTGAAAAAGTATAAGCTAACATTGCAAGAAATTAAAATAGCAGTCGAATAATTGTGAAAGAGAAAAGCGATATGGCGGATTAAAAAATCTTCTCGCCAAATAATACCAATTCATTGCCATTACAAAAAGGGCTTTAAAAAGCCAAACGAAAAATTACAAATGTTCAAACAGGAAAAGATGTCTTCAACTTCTCAAACTTCGACCTCTGGATTTGAAGGCGTCGCTCACAAAGTGTTTTGCTTTTCGGAATCTCCTCAAGCTCCTCACCAAGCTTACGGGCCCTATCGACGTGATGCACACCAACTTCTAGCTCTTTGCGAATTTCCTCCTGGTTATTCTGCTGCAGTTCTTTTTGACGTTTTTCTGCCTGCGAAATTTTGCCTTGAAGGGTAGCAATTTGTTTTTTCCATTTTAGGATGTTCTCGCCACACAAAGCTGCTTCCTGTTTGTTTTGCTCAGACACTTGCTCCAGTTCAGTCACCTTGTTAGATGAATTCGACGCAGCTTCCCATTCAGCAAGTTGGGTTTCTGTTTTGTTTTCAAGCTTTTTGGAGCACTCTCGAAGTCGATTGAAGTCAGTTACCACAAGATCTATCAAGGTAGTAAGGTCCAGTACCACATCAGTGACTTCAGGAGGAGCCTCCAGGACGTTGACTTGCTTTAGGACTTTCTTCAGATCGAAGTGAGCAGAGGAGTCATTCTCCAGAAGTTGAAACAAGTCGATATCAAGGACCTTCTGTCGAATGTTCGCCAGCGATTCGTCCATTGATTTTGCATCAGAGGCAGTTCCTGGGGTGGTCGAACTACTGATAGTATTGTCAGCAAAGTTGTAGCGGGAACTGAGCATGGTCTTTAGGTACTCAAAAGGCCTTTGCACCTTCATACTTTCTAGCTCCTCATGAGAGAGTTGAGTCGAAGTCGTCCCGGTCGAAGCAGCTTTAGTTGTTTCGCCAAGATTTTCTTCAACGTTCTCTGTCTCTTCGTCAGTATCAGCGGCGGGAGTTGGCAGCCTTTCATGTGCTTGTTCTTCTTCTTCTTTTGCATCACTTGCAGTTTCCTCACCTTTCCCTTCGTCAACAAATCCTGAATGAGGGGGAGATTGATCTTCAGCTTCATTTCTTGTGGCAGCTGCTGTAATGGGCATCTCAGTATCCCCACCAGTTTCGACGAGGTCTTTAGCTTCAGGACCAGTTGTTTCTTCCACTATTGGTGGAATTCACATAGAAATGGCAGCAGGTTGATTCACTTCGGTGGCTGATTCTTTCGCTGAATTCTTGGGAGAGGACTTGGAGGCGCTGGTTGGGTTATAGGTAGGATCGCTGCTGGTCTTGGGAGGAACTTGCACCATAGGGTGTCCGCGAGTGTCGACGGGTGCCTGAAGAATAAAATGTCAAAGAAGGGAATACAAGTAAAACAGTTTGTAAACATCGAAAGGAAAAGAAAAAATCATACCTTCGGAGTTTTGGTTTTCAAGCTAGAACTTTCACTTTCTGCTGGAGCAGGAGTGATTTCCTCGCCTGATTTTTTCCATAGAATTTTCTCTAAAACCTTGGGAGTTGGAGGTTTCTGTGAAAGAGGTTTGGTTGGCTTTTTCTTCTTCTTGGTGGGTTTTACTTGATCTGGTGACTCATCACCATCATCAGCTTCATCAATTTTGACTTTTTTTGCTTTCCTTTTCTTTGGTGTTGATGGGGGTATTCGACTGCCCTGTGGAGCAAAGAAAATTTCATTAGTTAGTTCAAGAAAATAAAACATTTGGCGAACTATAAAAGAAAGTAAATTGATACCTTCGCCAAAGGTGTCTTGGCAATAGTTTTCTGAGGCTCTGCTTCTCCTGCGGTTGTCGCTTCGACTGTGGCAGATTTCTTGATTGGAATTTTTATAGCTAGAAAGAAAGAAAGAAAGTAGAGAAATAAATACAAAAAAAACATAAGATTAAAGTTAGAACAAAGTAAAGAAAATTGTGTTTTCTTTAAAACACCTTCAAGAATGGGAGATTCCACGCAAACGTGTTCTATTCCAATATGAAGGTGCCCTGGGAAATTGTCCAAATGATACTTAGTCGGAACCACACGCTCAGCAGGTTTTTTATAAGATTCACGGAGCAGTTTCATGTGAGATCCACAAATAAACCAATCTGGGAATGGAGGGCTTAATTCCACACCGAATTCAGCAGAAGGTAGAGGGGGAAACTTTGGTGGATAATAGTTGTATGCCAAATTATAACGTATTTCTGGACGAACATATGAAGGCAACACCAGCTTCCCCAATTTTTCTGTAAATTTGTGTTTCAAAGTCACTGCTGCTTCGCTTATAGTTTGACTAAGATCATTTGGCCTGTAAATAGTTTCAAAATATTTCTGAAACTTTTGGATTTCTTTAATATGTCTTTCAATACCTTTCTTGGTCCGGTCCTGCACAAGGGCGAAAGCTTTAGTTAGTTGAGTGGTAAAAGAATCCACGTTAAACATGTGAGGCTCATAGTAAGCCCTCCACCATTCATCAAATTCTTGAGTGCAGAGGAAGTTTGGTCGAAAGACCACTGGTTGGATTTCGACCAGGTTAGAGTACTTCGCCAACAACTCAGCACATTTGTCTTCAGTGTGGGTCATGTTGTAATGAATCAGAGAGCCTTTCTTGGAGAAAAGAGGTTTTGGTACTATCTGTATCAACCCAAACTGTCGAGAAACCAGGTTGGGCTGATAGTTGACAAGAGAAACTTTGGTTTTCGCAGTGCCAAGTCTGGACACTAAGAGTCTTGGAGTAAGGAAGGATTCCCAGACATTGAGGAATTCGTCTTCCAGTAATTTCGATTCCAGGGGAAGTTGCCTGGTGAACCATGAGGGTCCGACTTTCCTTTCGGCAAAAGGAGCCATGTTGGGTGTAAAACTATAGCGTTTCGCAAACATCATGACGTAGCTAGTAAAGGTTTGGTGAAGACTCAGGCCTTCGTCGAGAGGTGTCAGCTGCGCCAAATGAAGACCTTCGACGCGTCTGTCCCCTAGAGCAGCTGGGTCCACCATGGATTTGTTGGAAAGAGAGGCTTCGAAAGTGGCGTTGAGCCACAATTGCAAAAGCCAAAAAGGCCCTGATAACAGCAAAGTCTTCTTTTCCTTGATGTTCTTTAAAGTGGTGACTCCTTCGCCAAGGGATTCATATAGATTCGCCAGGATCATCTCGCTAAGACATAGCTGGTGCCCTGCATGGAGCTGATTCGCCATAACGATATAGCGTTTTGCTACCTGGAGAGATTTGGAACAGAAAACGCACCTCGACAGCCAAAGGGCCAGGAAAGCTACATGTTCTTGGTCAGAAACTTCCTCGGTTTCCTTATCATGGTAATTAGCAATATAGGCTGTAAAGGTGGCCTTATTGGTGTCAAAACCTATTGAATCGTCAGCAAGCAAGTTGGGATCATAATCGACTCCTAAGGGGCTTAACCCAGTGATAGCAGCTATGTCGAAAAGCGTAGGAGTAATCATCCCACAGGGAATATGGAAATTATTGTAAGTACTATCCCAGAAATAGAGAGAGGCCAAAAGCATGGAAGGGCAATATCCTGGCCCTACTTTTGACAATTGAATGAGATCATAAATGCCCATGGTTTTCCAATCTTTGCTCTTAACCTTTTCTATTTTCTCCAACTAAGCCAAATAGTCAGAAGGATCTTTCGACAGGGGACAAGACCTAAAAATTCTAAAATTGTTCATGTATTCTAGATTTATCACTTCGTCAGAGGGAGTCCCCTGGCCATCTATTTGGGATTTTTCATCTATAATCTTCTCTTTCTCTGTCCTAGGTTTAACACCATTCGCTATGGGTTTGTAGCGATGGTAAGTGGGAAAAAATTATCGCACTTTGACTGGGTCTAGTTTTAAGTCAGGTAGCGGTCCTAAAATTGCATGAGATTTTCCAGAAATTAAAATGGGAATAAGTACCTGAGATTGATAAATGGAGCGTTTTTCTTCTTCATTAGGAGGTTCTGGAATGTATTCGTGATTCCCCACCACTTTGGGACCAAGAATCCTCTCCACCGGTGCTAGATTGTTGGACTTCCGGGGGTCTTTGCCGGTGATCTTTTGAGAAGTGGAGGATGCCATTGTTGGTTACGGAGGAAGTAGAGATGAGGAAGATGAAGTTTTTGAAAGAACTTTTAAAGAAGAAATAAGGGAGATGAAGTTTGAAAATAACATGAAAAGAAAAGAAAATGGGGTTTTCAGCTTATATATAGGTTGCAAAAAAGAAGCGGTTGATATTCTGAAAGTGGAAGTGGGAAAGGTTATGGGGCACGTGGCGCGTGTGAAGTGGAGAACGCTGACAGTGGCAGTTAGGGTTTGACCCACGATGTGATAGGAGTAGGGTAGGAATGATGAGATCTCAAAAACGTGGGCTGAAATGACGTTTTGGAAAAAGCGCAATGATGATTCTGACATTTCTAATGTCTAAATCAAATGAACAGTCACTAGTCGAATGGTCCATGGCGTCGAAAGGCACTGGCAAAAAATGGTTTTTTCCTTAGTCGAAAACTCATTTTTTGGGGGGCAATTTGTAGATGGCTAATTTCGACGCCAAGAAAGTGGTTCAAAGGAAATTGGATTTTTCAAATCAGGGATTTCGACAGGGTGATTTCGACAGAAAGATTTTATGATGTAGGAAGCTGGTTGAAGATCAATGGCTCAAGGAAAATTTTGCCAGATTCTTCTAAGTACAAAAACCATGTTCGACAAAGGGAAAGAATGTTGCTCTTTCGACGAAGGTTTTGAAATTTAAGTTTGGGAGGGACATTTGTTACTTTTCGACAATTCGAGAAGATGAAGAGGCGCAACGTTTCGACGCAAAAGGAAAATTCAAAGTTAAAAGTTACAACGTTTGACAGAAGACGCGTGGAAGCTTTAGAAGAAAAGAAGCCATGCAGAAGGCCAAGTGTCAAAGACTTAGGATTTTCCCGTTATTAGGCAGTTATTGTATTTGTGTATAAATAGGATAGTTGTTGTAGGATTTTAGTGTGTGAAAACTTGTACTAAATTCCTGTAAATGCTCAAAGTACCCATGCGAGAGAAAAGAGTTTGTTATCTGGAAATGTACGTGTGAAACACCATCTTTTCAAGTTTATAAAATTCAAAGTCTTTTATAATTTCCTTTACTCTTCCCAGTCATTTATCTTTTATCATTTACTTTATGCAAAGTTTTAATTTCATACAATTTATCTTTTCACCAGAAATTGTCATTTAGTCTTTTAAACAAACCATTCATACACAAAAGATATAACCAAACAAACCATCAAAATACCATTATTTTCATTATCCTAAGAGTTAGATAGAATTTTGCACATGTGTCCCAGGACTTGTGTGGTTGGTCCTGCAAGTAACCCAGTTTTAAAAGAGATTGGTAAACCAGAGGTTGTTCGCCAAAATCTACTGCGAACACCACCATAGTTTAGTCAGATCAGCATCGCCCCCAAGGTTACCACAAATCGCGAGATTTCGCCAGCGAATGACTGGAATCAACTGGTATACTTAATTTAAAGAGAAACTTCCTTTTTTCTGTATATGTAAAGTAGATGGAATAAACTCAATTTAAAGAGAGAAAAATCTATTAAGTCCAGAGCATTAACTCCACCTTATAAAACATGTGATAAGTGTTGGAACAAGTTTGGTTCTACAACTATCCTTAAGTTTTGATGATAATAAAGTATAAAAGAACAATTTTGTTCTCTAATAGTTGATTTTGTCATATATTCTAAACTTTGAACATCATGAGTATCTGAACTCAAGTGATCATTTGAATAAGTTTTGAAGTTAATGTCAACTCTGGTTATCACTAGTCAACACTTCTAAAGTAGACATCTCTGATTCATTCAAGCCTTATCTAGTCATTAGACTCTGATGTCTATTGTTAAGGCTCTGAATTCTGAGCACGCATTATGTCCTCATATGCAAAGACAATGTTCTAAAGTAATAAAATGGGTGAACGGTTCTTATGTATAATACAAGTCAACGTCAAATCAATAATACTATACTTCAAACGACTATAAAAGTTTTTCAACCTACTACCCAAGATTTACAGCTGAACCTACCTATTCTACAACTATAGTGTATCTTGAAGATTGTTCCAATCCTATCCTCCAATGGTCTTATTTTGTTATCCATAAAGAGGTCAAAGGATTTGTGAAAAAAAAGTATGATGGTTGAATGAAAAGAGAAAAACAAATACATATAGAAGGCTTTCACGCAGAAATAGTTGACTTGAGATGTGAGATCCAGGCACACAACGATCGTGAATCGGAGCATGGTAATCTCTTTAATGCCATGCATCAACAGCAGCGAGATATCATGGAGCATATATGTGAGCTATGTAGGCATCTCAGGCTACCATGACCACACAAATGTAGAGTTTACAGAAAGCTCATGCGCAGAGTAATGAGATGTTACAGACCTTGACTCAGCAGATGCATGACATGCAGATAGAGATGGCTAACAGGGACTACATAGAGTTTTAGTGAAATCAGATGCACGATGAGATCCTGGGGTATGCTTTACTATTTGTAGGGATTAGGTATGCCACCACCTGAGTGCAGGCCCCACCGAGGCGGAAGCTGACGCTTATTCCACCTTGCCAGGTTTTACCTTCCTTTCTTGCTCTCATTTCCTTATATTGATGACAATGTAGGATTTATGTGTAAGGTTGGAGCTTACCTCTTTTCTTTATTTTTGATGTTCTATTTTATTTTCCTTAGCTTCGTTTTATGTTATTTATTATTTTTATTGTGTATCGTAGTGTATTGAGTCATTGCATGTACTGTAGAGTCCTTTATGCGTAGTTTTCTGCTTGTTGTTGATTTTCCCTGAATACTTGAGCCCTACCAAATTTTTTTTAAAAGGCTTAGGATGCTTAGTGTAATTTGAAAGTATATAGGCTATAAAATAAAAGAGAGGCTAGGTTGAGAAGACTTGGGAAAACTCTATAAAATCGGTATTGTCGCAACACCTCAAGTCTCCCAAATATGCATGTTAGTTTAAATTCCCATTGGGCCTTAGTCTTGAGCTTCTATTTGATAGTATTCTGTAGTGTGCAATTTTTGTCGGTGACGCGACCACCTTACCGCAATGGTTGGAATTGGGTGCTACTTTCTGATTTCTTATTTATCCTATGAAGTTGGAAAGGAAAGGGAAGATATCTAAAACTAACCTTGCACGCAAATGTTTTCTTTAACAAATGCTAAGAGATTAGGGAATAGAGTCAGGTTATGCAAAGGGAAGCTATTAACACCCATTGTATATATGGTTATCCATAGGCCTTTTATTGCATGTTTCTCTGTTATCTTTAAATGCTTTCTGGTGTTTATCTGCTGTGGCTTGGGAAAATTTCACCTTTGGGAGAATTGAGAGAATGTTTTTGTTGTTTTTGAGTTTTTCGTTGTTTTTAGGAGAGTGCTGGACCTAAAGTTTTTTTATTTGTGTCCTCGCTAAGATTTCGCAATCTTATGCCTACATATTCTCGTAAAGAGATTTGGGAAATCAGAGCAATCGTAGTTCCTCCTATTCTATGAGAGGAAAGATATTTGGTGTCTTGTTCAAAGCCCAAGATTGAAGTTATCTGAGTAGTAGTGTCTTGTTCAAGGCCCAAGATTGAAGCTAAATGGGTGACTGAGAGAGAATTTGTTATCTCTAAAGGGAGAACATCTCACCTATTCATCACAAAAATTGAGTAATTGGTTATAAGGGAAATTACTTTAACTGGGATATATGAATCCAGCAATGCCATAATTTCCTTTATAAGGGTGATGTCATGAAGGAAGAAAGCTTTAACTCAGTGTAGAACAATGCCACTTTTTCCTTATGAATCTTTCATGCTAAGAGAGGGACATTGGCTTGGATGTTAGGAATCCATAGGCTTGCCACTTACAGCAGTTAGATGAAAGATGATTTTTAGCCAGGATAAAGGAAGGACTCCAGCTTGGATTTTGAATCAACAAGTGTGTCACTTACAATAATTATCTGGAAAGAGGTTTGATTGTTTGTTTTAAAATGTGATGTATAGAGGAAATGTCCTCCTGCAGAGAGAAAATCATGGTCTCGCCGGAGGGGATGTTGATTTTTGTGTGCCTTGATCAAAGCCCAAGGTTGAAGCTAAAAGAAACTGACTCCATTGGGGAGGGTTTTATCTGTCTTGTACAAAGCCCAAGATTGAGGCTGACTGACTCCACTAGGGGAAATTCTTATATGAAGCCTAAGAGAAGGCTATCTCTTTCTGAGGATTTATGGAAATCCAGGAGCAGGACCAAATTATATTGGGGAAATCCAAAGGGATTACTCTTGCTGGGAATCAGGGAAGAGTTGAAGTATCAGATGCCATGAGGTTCTGATTCTATTGGGAATTTGTTGATGGTAAACTGACCTTGGATGGGGATTCTTAAGGTGAATGTTACACCTTGATGGGGGTCAGGGAAGTTTAAAGTTGAGTTTGAAAACCTTAGAGGTTTTAACTCTGCTGGAGACTGGTGTATTGGTAAAAGTGATCAGGGTTTTTCCTGTACTTTTAGGAAACTCGAGGGTCTCTGTGAGATTTAAGAGGAAATGAGACTTTCCAAGTCTACTTGTATGGAGAGGTTGACTCCTGATAATGTGATATCATATAGTATATTTTGCCCGAAATTACATTAATTTATTACGGTATTTTCGTTTGTTAACAATGTATTTGCGAGTATTAAGCACGTTTTCAGGTATTTTCATTAAGTCAACCAGCAAGAAGGAAGAAGAGGAAAAGAGAAGAAAATAGAAGAAAAGAAGGTGTTTTTCACAGCAGAAATAGGATTCTGCATTAAGGATTTGTTACGGCCGTAACACAAGCATGACGACCGTCACATGCATCAAGACCATGACGACCGGCACAAGGACGTTACGACCGGCACAAAGACAATTCTCAGAATTTAATTGCAAACGACGTAGCTTCTCAAGCGGTTACAACTTAATACACCACGATCAACCAGTCACTCAAATATTTTCGGTCGTGTGCACCTGCATGAGACTTTCTCTCCTTATTTCACGGCAGCTCTCAAAGGACTATAAATAAGAAGTTACTCCACAAAGACGGGCTCTCCCCTTTTTCTCCACCATTCCCAGTTTTTACGATTTTTCCTGAAGTTCAGAGCTTTTCATTTTCCTGCATTGTTTTTTCCAGTTTCTTACCTTCCAAAGCAATAGTTTCCTACACCGGGGAACTATTGCACTTGAATTAATTAGTCAGTAGTACTTTTGTCGCACTTTAAGTTTTTATTGTTTGAACGAAGCGAATCCTGCCGGCTTGTGGAGGATCGTTACTTAAGATTCATTGTTCCAAGCTTTTATTCAATTTATATCATTTCCATTTACGTTTAATTATTATAATTATTATGTCTGCATTAATGTTTGATTTCTTATGTTTGTGTATGTTCGTTGAAATGTCTGGCTAAATTAATTATATCGGTATGTAATTAAGTCGATCGGAAAGGAGTCCGATCGATCTAGGTAAACTTTAACACTTTAATTTTCTGGTTCCGTTTTCTTATTTTAATTAACTTTTGTTACGAGAGTGAGAAAGTACTAAGGTTACGATTAATAAAACGGGAGTTTGAGATTTTAACCGGATAGCTGAAACTGGACATTGGTTTTAAATACAGCGAGAGCGCTTTAAAACCAATTAGGACTTATTAATTTTCAAAAAGTATTTTTAAACTCAAATGGGCTAGCGAGAGCATACATTCTGATTTAGGAGTATAGTCATAGTCAATAACACGAGAGTGTGAGGTAAAGACTTTTAAATTGGTATTTTCCTGCTGAAAACTATTTTGACTAAATAACCGACGATCTATTGGATTCTCGATGATTGATGAATTACGTACCGATATTCCGTTATATCTTAATTAAAAATCTAAATTCTAGTTTAATTTTAGTTCCCTGTTTGCACCTTAATTTAAAAATCATCAGCCTTAGCTAAACATAGTAACAACCTGATAGCACTAGTTTGATTATCGGTCCCTGTGGGTTCGATATCTTTTAAAACTACGCGATAGACTGTTCGCTTGCAGTTAGTAATCCCGATAGACTCTTAAAGCCGCGATCAAGTTTTTGACGCCGTTGCCGGGGACTGATTTAGTCAATAGTGCAATTCATTTGTTGCGTCGTATAGACTAAGGCAACAAATTCCCTTATTTGTCGATTGTATGCCAAGTACTCGCTCAAAAGGCAAAGACCTCACACAACCGACAGACGAACCTGAACGTCTTCTTAGCGTAAAAAGACGAATCCAAGAATACTGCTTGGACCACGATATACCATATCCTTTATCAGAACCTGAACCTCAATCCTAATCTGAAACAGAACTTGAATCTGAGTCAGAATCAGAATCAGAAAAAGACATGGGTGAAAGACCGCAGAACCGTCCTCTTAAGTTCTATGCTACCCCATCTGAGCAAGAACCACATAATAACATTGTTGCCCCCGCTATCAACCGGAACGATTTCGAGTTGAAACCTTCATTGCTGTCAGTCGTACAACAACATCAATTTTCTAGAAATCCTACGGACGATCCTAATGAACATTTTACCAAATTTGTGCAGTACGCAAACACAGTGAAGGCAAATGGTGTAACTGCAGACGTAATAAGACTACGTCTTTTTCCTTTCTCATTAAGAGACAGAGCTTGGGCTTGGTTGCAATCCTTGCGATCAAATTCCGTCACTACGTGGGATGAGTTGAAAAAGGTGTTCTTAGCACGATATTTCCCACCAAGCAAAACAGCTATGCTGAGAGCCCAAATTAATGGATTTCGACAAAAAGATACTGAGTCTCTTTACGATGCATGGGAAAGATACAAAGATATGATGAGGATGTGTCCGCATCACGGTCTTGAAGATTGTTTAGTCATCCATACGTTTTACAATGGTCTCTTGTACAATACAAGAATGACAATAGATGTCGCCGCTGGTGGTACACTTATGGACAAACCTTATACCGAAGCCTATCAACTCATCGAAAGCATGGCTCAAAACCATTACCAATGGGGAGGTGAAAGAACGCCAGTGGAAAAAGCCCAAACGAAAGGTGGAATGTACGAAGTTAGTAGTCTTGATCATGTCCATGCTAAGGTAGATGCCCTTGCTCAAAAGATAGACAACTTGACCATAACACCCACAGCCACCGTGGCTGCCGTAGCTCCAAACTGCGAATTATGCGGAGTACCTGAACATGCTGCCCCCTAATGTTAAATTTTGGCAGGCGTCTCCGCTGATCAAGTGAATTATGCTCAAGGAAACCCATATCCAAATACCTACAATCCTGGTTGGAATAACCATCCAAACTTTTCGCATAAGAAAAATAACGCTCTGTACGCACCTGGCCAAGCGCGTGCTGTGCCACCAGGATATCAAAAACCTGCTGCTAACGTTCCCAACGTTCCTAGGAAGTCAAACCTTGAAATTATGATGGAAAACTTCATTGCTGCACAAGCTCAACAAAACAAGCAGTTCCTCAACCAGAATGTTCACACCGGTGAGCAAATCAAACAATTAGCCAACGAGGTTGACGCTCTAGCCACTCACAACAAAATGTTAGAAACGCAAATCTCACAAGTGGCTCAACAACAAGAAGTTACCGCTGCTCCAGCTGGTAATCTTCCAGGACAAACTCAACTTAATCCGAAGGGACATGCAAACGCTATAACACATCGGAGTGGAACAGAACTAGAAGGACCCACTGACCCAAGGATTGAAAATCCAGCCATGTACCAAAAGCCTAGTAAGGAGTCTGAAAAGGAAGGCGAACCAAAAGCAAACGAGAAGGAAGATGGCAAAGAGGCCGAAGAGAAAGAAGAACCATATGTGCCTCCGCCGCCTTATAAACCACATATCCCGTATCCCCAAAGATTCTCTAAATCTAAAAACATAGGGCAATTTAAGAAATTCGTTGAACTTCTGAACAATTGAATGTCACAATACCTTTTACGGAAGCAATCACACAAATGCCCTCATACGCTAAGTTCTTAAAAGAAATATTAACTAATAAGAAAAAGCTCGAGGATACTGAAACCGTTATGCTTACTGCAGAGTGTAGCGCTATAATAAAAAACAACATGCCTCCTAAGCTAAAAGACCCTGGTAGTTTCTCTATACCATGTGTGATTGGAAAGTTTGTCATAGACAAAGCCCTGTGCGATGTAGGAGCCAGCATCAGCTTAATGCCCTTATCTATTTGTAAAAGGCTCAACATGGGAGAACTGAGACCAACAAGAATGTCTGTACAACTAGCTGATCGATCGGTGAAATTTCCTCTAGAAATGCTAGAAAATGTTCCAGTACGTATACGATAATTCTATATTCCTACAGATTTCATAATCATGGACATCAAGGAAGACTCAAACATCCCTATCATTTTAGGAAGACCATTCCTAGCTACTGCCGGAGCCATCATAGATGTGAAAAAAGGAAAACTGACTTTCGAGGTCGGTGAAGAAAAAGTAGAATTCATCCTCTCACAATTCTTCAAAGCACCTGCTATAGAAGATTTGTGCTGCTTCCTAGATGTAATTGATGAATGCGTTAAAGAAATGGAAAAACACCAAAATATGTATTCTGAAGTGCTGAGAATTCTGATGCCACCAATTTTTGAAGATGATAATTGGTGTGGTGAATACAAAGATAATAAGCTAAGTGAATGCCTCGCACTCACTACTGACCCCATGCCTTGCCCAAAGAAACCAGCTGTAGAACTGAAGACATTGCCCAAAGATCTAAGGTATGAATTCCTAGATACAGAACTCGAACGACCAGTTATAGTCAACGCAGATTTAGGACAAATAGAAACCGAGAAAATATTGCATTTCCTGAGAAAGTACCCAACTGCCTTAGGTTATAACATCTCAGATGTGAAAGGAATAAGTCCCTCTATCTGCATGCATCGCATCATGCTTGATGAAGATTGTAAAACTTCTAGAGAACATCAAAGGAGAATCAATCCCATTCTGAGTGATGTCGTTAAGAGAGAAGTGCAAAAGTTGTTAGAAGCAAGAATCATATACCCAATATCAGATAGTGAATGGGTTAGCCCAGTTCACGTGGTACCCAAGAAAGGAGGTGTTACAGTCATCAATAATGAAAAAGGCGAATCTGTAGCACAACGTACTCAAACCGGATGGAGAATGTGTATCGATTATAGGAAACTAAAAAAAGCCACTCGTAAAGATCATTTCCCTTTACCCTTCATAGATCAAATGCTTGAACGTCTTGCCAAACACTCCCATTTTTGCTATTTAGACGGATATTCCGGATTTTTCCAAATTCCTATCCACCCTGACGACCAAGAAAAGACTACTTTCACGTGTCCCTATGGAACCTTTGCCTACCGGCGAATGCCTTTCGGATTATGTAAGGCACCCGCAACATTTCAGAGATGCATGATGTCCATCTTCTCTGACTTCTTAGATGGCATAATGGAAGTCTTTATGGACGATTTCTCTATCTGTGGGGAAAGTTTTGAAGGATGTCTATCAAACCTCGAAATGGTACTTGAACGGTGTGTAAGTGTCAACCTAGTGCTCAATTGGGAAAAATGCCATTTCATGGTCCGACAAGGAATCGTGCTAGGAAATATAGTGTCCGACAGAGGAATCAAAGTCGACAAGGTAAAAATCGAAGTTATAGAAAATCTCCAGCCACCGAAAACCGTTAGAGAGATAAGAAGTTTTTTAGGACACGCCGGTTTTTATCGACGTTTCATTAAAGATTTCTCTAAGATAACCAAACCCCTAACTGAGCTGTTAATGAAAGATGCTGAATTCGTCTTTGATGACAAATGCTTGGACGCATTTCAAACCCTCAAGCAACCTTTAATATCAGCACCCATTATGCAACCCCCAGATTGGAATGAACCGTTCGAAATCATGTGCGACGCGAGTGATTTCGCTGTAGGTGCAATCCTAGGACAAAGAAAGGACAAAAAGCTTCACGCAATCTACTATGCCAGTAGAACCTTGAATCATGCACAAATGAACTACTCTACCACAGAAAAGGAACTCTTGGTTGTCGTGTTCGCATTAGATAAATTTCGTTCCTACCTAGTAGGAGAAAAAATAATCATCTATACCGATCACGCCGCAATCAGGTACCTATTAAGCAAAAAGGACGCCAAACCAAGGCTTCTGAAGTGGATTCTACTCCTACAAGAATTTGACTTGGAAATCAAGGACAAGAAAGGCACTGAAAATGTAGTAGATGATCACCTGTCGAGAATGGAAAACATCCAACCTGAACAAGTACCTATTAATGCCGATTTCCCTTATGAAAGACTCTTAGCCCAGTTAGAAAGTAATACAATTGAACAATCTCTGACTTATACTGATGCAGAAACTAATGAAGTGGTAGAATCTGTTTACACTAAGACCACGCTCCCGTGGTATGCTGACTTTGTCAACTATCTAGCAGCTGGAGTACTGCCACCTGATCTAACCTATCAACAAAAGAAGAAATTCTTCCACGACCTTAAACATTATTATTGGGACCAACCACTTCTTTTCAAGAGGGGCGCCGATGGTATTTTCCGTCGTTGTGTACCCGAAGATGAGGTAGAAGATATAATTTCTCATTGTCATTCCGCGGCCTATGGTGGGCACGCGAGCACTTCAAAGACTTGTGCTAAGATCTTGCAAGCTGGCCTCTTTTGGCCTACTCTATGGAAAGATGTCCATATCGCGGTTATAAATTGCGACCGGTGTCAACGCACTAGCAATGTCTCTAGACGCGATGAAATGCCTCAGAAGGGCATTCTAGAAGTAAAAGTCTTTGACGTGTGGGGAATAGATTTCATGGGACCATTTCCGTCCTCTTTTGGTAACAAGTACATACTCGTCGCTGTCGATTACGTCTCAAAACGGATCGAAGCTATAGCAGCTCCTACCAACGACGCACGAGTAGTGAATAAGCTCTTTAAGAACATAATTTTTCCTAGGTTCGGTGTTCCGAGACTGGTAATCAGCGATGGAGGTTCCCACTTTATTTCGAAAATCTTCGAGAAACTTCTATCAAAATATGGAGTCAAACACCGTGTAGCAACACCTTACCACCCCCAAACGAGTGGGTAAGTAGAGGTATCAAACCGAGAAATTAAACAAATTCTAGAAAAGACCGTTGCCACCTCTAGGAAAGATTGGTCTTCTAAACTGCATGAAGCTTTATGGGGTTATAGGACCGCTTACAAAACCCCCATAGGAACCACTTCATTTAAACTAGTCTATGGAAAATCTTGTCACCTGCCGGTAGAGATAGAACATAAAGCCTATTGGGCTATCAAAACTATTAATTTAAACTATACCGGTGCGGGAGAAAAGAGAATTTTAGACTTACATGAACTAGACGAACTTAGATTAGATGCCTACGAGAATGCTAGGATATACAAGGAAAGAACAAAAAATTGGCATGACAGACGCATAGCAAGGAAAGGATTTGAAATAGGAGATATTGTGCTTTTATATAACTCTAGACTCAAATTCTTCCCAGGTAAGCTTCGTTCTAGATGGTCTGGTCCCTTTGAGGTTACCAAAGTCTTATTAAGTGGCGCAGTTGAAATAAAAGGTAGATCTAGTGAACCGTTCATCGTAAACGGACAACGTTTAAAACACTATCACTGCGTAGACAATAGGGATTATTCAACTGCTCTTAAACTGGCAGAAATGCCTACATTCCCCGTAAACTAATGATTCTATAAAATGTCGAGCTCCCGACGTTAAATTAAGCGCTGAGTGGGAGGCAACCCACGCAATTTGTTTTTATTACTTTGTTTCTTTTCATCTTTATCATTATCTTTTATTTTTCACTTCGTTATTTTTCTTGTTACTTTTGTCTTATTATTTTTGGTCAAAAATTTACTTTACTTACCGATGCAGTATATTTTTCAATTATTTATAAAAAAAAATCAGTACTGATTATCTCAATTTATGCCTCCAGGATTCTCATCTTTTTCTACCTTCTTCCTTCTCCATTTGCTTTACTTTTCCGACTAACTGTTAAGATGGATAATGAAGGCACCATGGATGTGCTATTCAGGGACGCTGTCCAATGGCACCGCTATGAGGTTCTCTCTCGCAGACCTATGGCCTTAACCAAATTCCTCCATGGACCTACCGTGACTGCCTTAGGCATAGGAGATAGCATAGACTTTATGTTTAACCAGATAGGATGGGAAGGTTTTGCTAGAAAGAAGTATCCAACCTACCACAGACTGACCCTAGAATTTCAAAGCTCATTGTCCTACGACCCTAACCATGGCATGGGATTTAATAGGGGTAAGATAACCTTTAAGCTATTTGGGTACACGTGCCGCTTCAACATCAGAGAGATTGCGGACCTGTTGGATTTCCCCAATGGACCCGACGTTTTTTCCATGGCACAGGAGGATTTAGTAATGGAAGATGAACTGAACCTTTCTGGAGTAGTATTTCAGGACGACCTCATCATGACCCGCACCCTATGGTGTCCACTGAAATTCACAACCCATCCATAAGGTACTTTCACATGATTTTAGCCTACACCCTTTTTGGAAATGCCGAGAATGACACCCTAGTCTCTAGAGATGAGCTATTTATCATGTTTTGTGTGTTTCAATCCCAACCCGTTAATGGAGCTACTTTTATGCTTGATAATCTCCGCAGGATTGCTCAAGCTGATCACGGTCCCATTTTGATAGGTGGCCTTGTAACAAAAATTGCTGATGCCATGGGATTTAGAACACGGCTTTCCCGAGTGAACCCTCTAGGCAGATATAGGCCAATGAATATCACTTTCTGTTTTAACCGAGGACTCATTAGAAATCTTGGACCACCCCCGTTTCAACTCCTGATCAATAATGAAGTTGTTTCACATTTTACACTGCCTGATCACGAGCGAACTAGTGTGCATAACCGCCACAACTGGCTATATGATTTAGATGAGCCACTGCCTGAAAAAGATCTTGGTAGTCATGTATCTGATATTTAGATTGACCCTGAAACTCCTCCTCACTATCATGATTTCCCTGATCATCCCATGAATAATACTAATACTGTCCCCCCTGCTAACATCCATGCTACACTTGAAGCTTTCCGCACTGAACTTCATGCCATGAGAGATGAACTTCAACTTATCTGCCTTGACGTTGTCAGTCTAATGGATACCACCATCGAGGAACTGGACCACCTGAACCAAGCGGTGCAATCTTTGAGACGCCGACGCAACTGATTTTTACTGTTTTTATTTACTGCATTTACATTTTCCCTTAAAGCATTTATTTTTCACTGTTGAATTTAAAACTCACTGATGCATTTGCATCTGTTACTTTTGGATACTGAACAATTTTGCTTCAGTTAATGCAATTTCATTTCTTTGGTTTTAATTTTTATACTTTGTCTATTTCAATAAATTCCATACTACTGTGGCTCAATTATATCATTACTGCATGAATTACTATGTGTGCTTCAAATATTTCATTATTGTGTGAATGTTATGTGTGGCTCAATTATATTTTACTGCGTGGAATGTTGTGTACCGTTTCCAAAAAAAATATATGCAATACTGGAAGTTTAGTTAAATTCTATAAACTTTATTGAAATTGAGATGTTACGACCGTGACAGCTCTGTGACGTCCGTCATAGGCCTCACGCGAATGACGATCGTAATAACGTCTATGACGATCGTCACAGACTAAAACCCTGTTATATCGTAACAGAGCCCTCGAATCCTTCTTCCTTCCATTTTGCCTGCACCGTCCCACTCACCATTGATTGCCATTGTCACCATAACTCCACCCCGTTCAATATTACCATTCGTCCACCATTAATTCACCCCCTCACCACATTTTCTCTATAAAAACTCACTTAATTCACTCCAAATTCACAATTCCATAACCAACCCACATTATAAACCCAAAACTCTTGCATGCACAATGGCTCAACAACCTGACCTTTCACAAATAATTTTTCGCGATGACCAAGCAGGCGAGTATCAAAGGGAGCAGTATATCAAGTTCCACAAACGATCAATCCAACCCACGCGCTATCTTGACATTCCTTGTCTCGAAGAGCTTGGCTTGTTGGAAGGAGTTCGTTGGATGCTTCATAATTCGGGGCTGACTCACATTTGCACGCAAAACCTTCCGTCGTACGAAGCTCAGACATTGGAATTCTTGAGTTCCTTCTCCTACAACACCCCTTCAGACGACGCGCAGTTTCTCACAGGATCGGCCACTTTTAGGATGTTCAACACTGAGTACTCGCTTTCTCAAGACCAGCTGGCCACCATGCTAGAGTTTCCAAGTGGCGACAATGTGCAGTACCGTGTGCCACGCGACACAAATTGGCCGAACATGGCATTTGAAATTTGGAGAACTTTAACAGGCGAAAGTGCTAATAGCTGGGAGGGGCTTAATGCTACTTTTATCCATAACCCAGCTATATGGTATTATCAGCGCGTGTTGGGGCACACCATCTTTGGAAGAATCAATAATCATAAGGTAAATTCAAAGGAGCTCTTCTTTATGCATTGTGTATTTACACCCGTACTGGTCAACGCCATTTCATTCCTGCTATCACACATTAGCTCCAGTTGTGCAAGAGGTACCACCCCTTTCTGTTTTGGAGGAATAGTCACCTCTATCACACTGGCTTTGAATTTGGGAAACAAGCTTACCCACTTACCTTCTATACCGGCGGTGTATGCCGAGAGGATGGATCATAGAATGTCAAGTGTCATCGATGAGATGGGCGCTTTGACTATGAGGGTGGACAGCTTGTACGACCACGTCTATCATGTGGGTATGCAACATGTAACACCCCATTTTAATTATTTAGATGTCCGGTATTATTTTAATTGTTGGTTCTAGTTGGGTGCGTGTTTGAGTGCGTAAGGGCGGTGATATTAGTAATATGGAAATATTATTATTATTATTTAATGGTATATTTCATATTATTATTATTACTATTAGTATTATTATAGTTTTGGTTATTATTATTATTATTAGATTATTTAGTAAATAGGACCTAATATAATCAAGTGAACATTGGGTTAATGAGATTAGTGAGGGTAATTTAGTAAATGGAGCTTAATTAGTGGGATTTAATTAAAATAAGGAAATTAAGGATTAAGAGGGGTTTAGGGAATTAGGAGAACAGTTTCACGGTTAACGAAAAGAAGGAACAAGAGAGAAGAGAAAGAACAAGTGCTAGGGCTTGAACCATCTTCCCCAATTTGTCAATTTTGCTGCAGATTCGAGGTAAGGGAGGGAGAAACGGGTTTAATATTGGTGATTCATTCATGATAGGGTAGTGGGGAGTCCTTAACCCCGTAGGAATTTGCATGCAAACTGTTGTGTTGTAGAACTATTGTTATGCCTGGTATAATGATGAAATCGGGCATGTATTGATTGGTGATAATATGAATCTGTGTTGTTGCTGCTGTTGTATGAGCCTCTGTTACAGATCTGCTGTTTTGGTTCATTTGGGGGGAAAACGAATTGAGGTTCTAGGCTTGTAAAATCTGTAGTAATCATAGGATACAAGTGAGAGTATGAACATTGGGTCTAAAATCAGCATAGAAAAGATTATAGGACTGGTTGGAAGTGGAGAAGTGTGGAAATCGTAGCAGACTGCAGAATGTGGAGGTCTCTGGTGAAATGCGTAATAGATCTGGCCATACGCGTATTGGACTAGGCCATACGCGTATGGGAATGAAGGAAAGGGGTGAGATACGAGTAAGGGAGGCTTGAGGGGAGAGCTTGGTACGGCCCTCTGCCCATACGCGTATGGGACGCGTATGGTAGCAAGGCAATACGCGTATGGTATAGCCGTACGCGTATGGGGATCTGAGAGGTGGAATTGAAGGGAAATGAGCTCTGCCCATACGCGTACGAGCTTGGGTCTTACGTGTATGGTGTGGGCGAGATAGCAGTCATACGCATATGACAAGGGTCAATACGCGTATGGACGGGCTGAGTGCAGAATTTCACTGTTATGCGATTTCTTTCCCGTTTTCGCATCGGTTTCGATTTCTAATGGTTTGAGAGGTTGAGGGTAGAAGTCAGTTGCTGAGAAATAATAATTTGGTGATGAAAATAATCAGTTTAATAATTTTAAATTAATTAATTGATTAATTAATAGTTGGGGTATGTATTGTGAGGTAATTGTATGGTGTGGAGTAATTGGGTGAGTGACATTTGGTGTGATCAGGAGGATCTTGAGCATGTATCTATGTGATAATATACATGTGTTTTATGTGCATTTGGTGTCATACATTTCATGGTGATTGGTGGGATGGATCGTTGCTCAGGAGGAGTGTATGCGATTCATCCGTACTCCTTTAAGGAGAATGGTGGGGATATATCATTGCCAAGTAGGGGTGTATGTGATCTATCCGGGGTTCGATTGAATGAACCAATGAGTCGGTACCGCATGCATGGTGTTGTATCGCATTGCATTCTTGTTTGGTGTTAATGGTGATATTGGGCAGTAGGCCGTGTTTGTGGATTGATGATGCTTGTGTTTGTTGACTACCTGTTTATCATGTATTATTCACCTATGATATTTTGAACGTGAATTCTCACCCCTTTGTTGTTGTTGTGTCTGTGCTTCTTCGGAAGTACAGATAATCCAGGTACTTAGCTAGCTTGGATATTGGTGTTGCTGATCGAGTCTATAGGAGTGCTCTGATACGTAACACGGGATATTATGGGGATTTCATTCATTTTGTTAATTGTTATTATTTTGTTACGTATCTTTATTTTGGGTGATGGTTTTGGCGAACCACGAGTTTATGTGGAATTTTTATATGTAGTTGGCAGATGGCCGTGAATTGAATGAATAAAACTTACTTCCGTTATTTCATTTAATAATGAAGTTTATCTGTTGGTTTTAATGTGGCATTCCACTTAATTGTTGAAAACTCTTATTTATCTTTACTATTTTACTTATTTTGAAAATGGGAAAAGTGGGGTGTTACAATTGGTATCAGAGCAGGTCGGTCCGTCCGGCCAGTGTAGTTGAGTCTGTCCTTAGATAGGAGTCGTGTAGTTTCTGACCTTAGGTGTGGTTCTTGTCGTTGAACAGTATGGCAGGAAGGAACGATGCTGCTTTGGCTGCTGCTATGCAAGCTATGGCTCAAGTTGTAGCGAATCAGAATCAGGTGGTGGCTGCACAGTTTAATGATCTGACTCAGTTTAAGAGCAACCAACAGCCTAGCTTTGAAGGAGGTATTCTGGACCCTGAGGCTGCACAGAAGTGGCTGAAGGCAGTGAAGAAGATCTTCAGAACCATGGAGTGCAGCGATGCGCAGAAGGTGAGGTTTGGTACTCACATGCTGACTGGAGAAGCTGAAGTCTGGTGGGACAACAGTCGTCAGAGGTTGGAAGTTGCTGGTACTGCAATTACCTGGGTTGTGTTCCAAGCTGAGTTTCTAGGAAAGTATTTCCCAGAAGATATCCGCAGTGCAAAAGAGTTGGAATTTCTGGAACTGAAACAGGGTAGTATGACTGTGACTGAGTATGCTGCCAAGTTTGAAGAGCTGGTGCAATATTGTCCTCACTATAACACTGAGGAAGCTATGAATTCAAAGTGTTTGAAATTTGAAAATGGATTGCGTCCGGAAATCAAGTTGGGCATCGCTTGTCAGAAGATCAGGGACTATCCTGAGCTGGTAAGCAGAAGTCGAATTTATGATAATGACAATAGGGCCAGGACTGCTCACTATAAGGCTGTAAGTGACCGTAAAGGTAAGCAGAGGTTTGGAGGTACTCCTTATAGCGCTCCTGCTGATAAGGGGAAGCAGAAGGCTGCGGCGGATAAGAAACCTAGAGATGGGAAGACACCTGCTGAATTGAAATGTTTCCGGTGTGGTGGCGCAGGTCACCGTGCCAATGATTGTCCCAAAGAGGTGAAGAAGTGCTTCAAGTGTGGGAAGCCAAGCCATGTGATAGCTAATTGTAGGGCCACGATGCCTACATGCTATAACTGTGGGGAGAAGGGTCATATCAGTACTCACTGTGAAAAGCCGAAGAAGTTTCAGGCCAACCCGAAGGTGTTTTCTTTGGTGGGAACTCAGTCGACGACTGAAGAGCGTTCTATCAAAGGTACTTGCTTTATTAATGATACTCCTTTGACTGCTATTATTGATACGGGTGCAACCCACTCCTTTATTTCTGTGGACTGTGTGAAAAGATTAGGATTGGTACCATCTACTACAGAGCGACGGATGACTATTGAAACTCCATCTATTGGGTCGGTGACTACTTCTTTAGTGTGCCTGAAGTGTCCGCTGACCATTTTTGGTAGAGATTTCGGAGTGGACCTGATTTGTTTGCCACTCGGTAATCTTGATGTTATTCTGGGGATGAACTGGTTGGAGGTCAACCGGGTTTACATTGACTGCTACCGGAAGGTGTTGTTGTTTCTTACTCCCGAAGAAGAAGCATTGGCTAATTCTTTATCTAATAAGGAGCTGAGAACATTGTTGGAAGATGAAGCGAAAATGTTTGCTTTATTTGTTTCATTATCTGTTGACAATAAGGTATCAGTGAAAGAGTTACCGGTGGTGAGTGAGTTTCCGGAGGTGTTTCCTGATGATATTACAGAGTTACCTCCGACGCGAGAGGTTGAATTTTCTATTGATCTTGTTCCGGGTATGAGACCTATTTCTATGGCACCGTACAGGATGTCTGCGGCAGAATTAGCAGAATTGAAGTCCCAGATTGGGGAGTTGTTGGATAGGAAGTTTATCAGACCAAGTGTGTCGCCGTGGGGAGCTCCAGTGTTATTGGTGAAGAAAAAGGATGGTAGTATGCGTCTGTGCATCGATTACCGTCAATTGAACAAAGTGACCATCAAGAATAAATATCCGCTTCCTAGAATTGATGACTTAATGGAGCAGCTTGTGGGAGCTCGAGTTTTCAGTAAAATTGATTTGAGATCGGGCTACCATCAGATTAGAGTTAAAGAAGGTGATATTCAGAAGACGGCATTTAGAACTCGTTATGGACATTATGAGTATGCGGTGATGCCTTTTGGAGTGTCTAATGCGCCGGGTGTGTTTATGGAGTATATGAACCGTATCTTCCATTCTTATTTAGATCAGTTTATCGTAGTATTTATTGATGATATACTGATTTATTCTAAGACTGACGAAGAGCATGCAGGGCATTTGAGGATTGCTTTGCAGGTACTAAAGGATAATAAGTTGTTGGCAAAACTGTCAAAGTGTGAGTTCTGGTTGAAGACCGTGAGTTTCTTGGGGCATGTAATTTCTGGTGATGGTATCGCGGTGGACCCATCTAAAGTAAGTGCAGTACTTCAGTGGGAACCTCTGAAGACAGCAACGGAGATTAGAAGCTTTTTGGGTTTGGCAGGGTATTACCGACGGTTTATTGAAGGGTTTTCTAATTTGGCGTTACCGTTAACCCAGTTGACCAGAAAGAATCAAGTTTTTGTATGGGATGCAGCCTGTGAAGAGAGTTTTGAAGAACTAAAAAGGAAGTTGACTACGGCACCAGTGTTAGTGTTACCAACTCCTAGTGAACCTTTTGTGGTGTATTGCGATGCGTCCAAGATGGGCTTGGGAGGTGTTCTTATGCAAGATGGTAAGGTAGTCGCTTATGCTTCGCGGCAATTGAGAGTACATGAAAGGAATTATCCTACTCATGATCTTGAACTAGCTGCGGTGGTGTTTGTCCTGAAAATCTGGAGACATTATTTGTATGGATCGAGATTTGAAGTGTTCAGTGATCACAAGAGTCTGAAATATCTGTTTGATCAAAAGGAGTTAAATATGAGACAGAGGAGGTGGTTAGAGTTCTTGAAGGATTATGACTTCAGTTTGAGTTATCATCCAGGAAAGGCTAATGTTGTAGCAGATGCTTTGAGTCGGAAGACAATTCATATGTCGGCTTTGATGGTAAAAGAAATGGAGTTAATTGAACAGCTCAGAGACTTGAGTATGGTTTGTGAGACTACAACAGAAAGTGTTAGGTTGGGTATGCTACAGGTGAATAATGATTTCTTGGATTTAATCAAGGAAAACCAAAGACTGGACGTGAAATTAGTGGACTTGATGCCTAAGGGAGGAAGCGATCCTGAAGGTGATTTCAAAATGGATGATGCCAGTGTGTTGAGATTTCGGGGCAGAATTTGTGTGCCGGATAATGAAGAGTTGAGAGAGTCAATTTTAAAGGAAGGACATCGTAGTAGCTTGAGTATCCATCCGGGGGCTACGAAGATGTACCAGGACTTGAAGAAATTATTTTGGTGGTCAGGTATGAAGAAGGATATAGCACAATTTGTTTATGCCTGTTTGACATGTCAGAAATCGAAGGTCGAACATCAGAGACCTTCTGGACTTATGCAACCGTTGGAAGTTCCGGTATGGAAGTGGGATTGTATCACGATGGATTTTGTCACGGGTTTGCCAAATACGGCGAGAGGATTTGATGCTATTTGGGTGGTTGTGGATAGACTACGAAGTCCGCACATTTTATTCCGATTAACATCAGTTTCCCTTTGACGAAGCTGGCGGAGATTTATATCAGGGTAATTGTGAAGCTGCATGGTGTTCCGTCAAGCATAGTATCAGATAGAGATCCGAGGTTTACTTCGGAATTTTGAAGTAGTTTACAGGAGGCTTTGGGTACTAAGTTGAAGTTAAGTTCAGCTTACCATCCACAGACCGATGGTCAATCTGAGAGGACTATCCAGTCATTGGAGGATTTGTTGAGAGCTTGTGTTCTGGAAAAAGGTGGTGCGTGGGATACTCATTTGCCATTGATTGAGTTCACGTACAATAACAGTCACCATTCTAGTATTGGAATGGCACCTTTTGAAGCTTTATATGGTAGGAGGTGTAGGACACCTCTGTGTTGGTATGAAACAGGTGAGAATGTGGTACTTGGACCTGAAATTGTACAACAAACCACTGAGACAATTCAGATGATTCGGGAGAAAATGAAAACGTCTCAAAGTAGACAGAAGAGTTACCATGATAACCGGAGGAAGGACTTAGAATTCAGCGAAGGAGATCATGTGTTCCTAAGAGTTAACCCAGTGACCGGTGTGGGTCGTGCTTTGAAGTCCAAGAAGTTGGATCCTAAGTTTATTGGACCGTATCAGATTCTGCAAAGGATTGGTGCAGTGGCTTATAGGGTGGCACTGCCGCCTGAACTTTCGAATTTGCATGATGTGTTTCATGTGTCGCAACTTCGGAAGTATGTTTCAGATCCGTCTCATGTGATTCAGAGGGACGAAGTTCAGATCAGGGAGAATCTTACTGTGGAGACGATGCCGTTGAGAATCGATGATCGTAAGATGAAACAACTCAGAGGAAAGGAGATACCTCTGGTAAGAGTAGTTTGGGGAGGTGGTGCAGGAGGCAGTATGACCTGGGAATTGGAAAGCAGGATGCGAGAGTCGTATCCAGAATTGTTTCCATCAGGTAATTTTCGAGGACGAAAATAATTTAAGTGGGGGAGAGTTGTAACACCCCATTTTAATTATTTAGATGTCCGGTATTATTTTAATTGTTGGTTCTAGTTGGGTGCGTGTTTGAGTGCGTAAGGGCGGTGATATTAGTAATATGGAAATATTATTATTATTATTTAATGGTATATTTCATATTATTATTATTACTATTAGTATTATTATAGTTTTGGTTATTATTATTATTATTAGATTATTTAGTAAATAGGACCTAATATAATCAAGTGAACATTGGGTTAATGAGATTAGTGAGGGTAATTTAGTAAATGGAGCTTAATTAGTGGGATTTAATTAAAATAAGGAAATTAAGGATTAAGAGGGGTTTAGGGAATTAGGAGAACAGTTTCACGGCTAACGAAAAGAAGGAACAAGAGAGAAGAGAAAGAACAAGTGCTAGGGCTTGAACCATCTTCCCCAATTTGTCAATTTTACTGCAGATTCGAGGTAAGGGGGGAGAAACGGGTTTAATATTGGTGATTCATTCATGATAGGGTAGTGGGGAGTCCTTAACCCCGTAGGAATTTGCATGCAAACTGTTGTGTTGTAGAACTATTGTTATGCCTGGTATAATGATGAAATCGGACATGTATTGATTGGTGATAATATGAATCTGTGTTGTTGCTGCTGTTGTATGAGCCTCTGTTACAGATCTGCTGTTTTGGTTCATTTGGGGGGAAAACGAATTGAGGTTCTAGGCTTGTAAAATCTGTAGTAATCATAGGATACAAGTGAGAGTATGAACATTGGGTCTAAAATCAGCATAGAAAAGATTATAGGACTGGTTGGAAGTGGAGAAGTGTGGAAATCGTAGCAGACTGCAGAATGTGGAGGTCTCTGGTGAAATGCGTAATAGATCTGGCCATACGCGTATTGGACTAGGCCATACGCGTATGGGAATGAAGGAAAAGGGTGCGATACGCGTAAGGGAGGCTTGAGGGGAGAGCTTGGTACGGCCCTCTGCCCATACGCGTATGGGACGCGTATGGTAGCAAGGCAATACGCGTATGGTATAGTCGTACGCGTATGGGGATCTTAGAGGTGGAATTGAAGGGAAATGAGCTCTGCCCATACGCGTACGAGCTTGGGTCTTACGCGTATGGTGTGGGCGAGAGAGCAGTCATACGCGTATGACAAGGGTTAATACGTGTATGGACGGTCTGAGTGCAGAATTTCACCGTTATGCGATTTCTTTCTTGTTTTCGCATCGGTTTCGATTTCTAATGGTTTGAGAGGTTGAGGGTAGAAGTCAGTTGCTGAGAAATAATAATTTGGTGATGAAAATAATCAGTTTAATAATTTTAAATTAATTAATTGATTAATTAATAGTTGGGGTATGTATTGTGAGGTAATTGTATGGTGTGGAGTAATTGGGTGAGTGACATTTGGTGTGATCAGGAGGATCTTGAGCATGTATCTATGTGATAATATACATGTGTTTTATGTGCATTTGGTGTCATACATTTCATGGTGATTGGTGGGATGGATCGTTGCTCAGGAAGAGTGTATGCGATTCATCCGTACTCCTTTAAGGAGAATGGTGGGGATAGATCATTGCCAAGTAGGGGTGTATGTGATCTATCCGGGGTTCGATTGAATGAACCAATGAGTCGGTACCGCATGCATGGTGTTGTGTCGCATTGCATTCTTGTTTGGTGTTAATGGTGATATTGGGCAGTAGGCCGTGTTTGTGGATTGATGATGCTTGTGTTTGTTGACTACCTGTTTATCATGTATTATTCACCTATGATATTTTGAACATGAATTCTCACCCCTTTGTTGTTGTTGTGTCTGTGCTTCTTCGGAAGTACAGATAATCCAGGTACTTAGCTAGCTTGGATATTGGTGTTGCTGATCGAGTCTATAGGAGTGCTCTGATACGTAACACGGGATATTATGGGGATTTCATTCATTTTGTTAATTGTTATTCTTTTGTTACGTATCTTTATTTTGGGTGATGGTTTTGGCGAACCACGAGTTTATGTGGAATTTTTATATGTAGTTGGCAGATGGCCGTGAATTGAATGAATAAAACTTACTTCCGCTATTTCATTTAATAATGAAGTTTATCTGTTGGTTTTAATGTGGCATTCCACTTAATTGTTGAAAACTCTGATTTATCTTTACTATTTTACTTATTTAGAAAATGGGAAAAGTGGGGTGTTACACAACATCCCCACGCACATGGTGGACAAGGACGAGCTCGTGGCAGATCACGAGGACCTTAGTAGTTTTTTTTTCTTTTCTTTTCTTTTTCTGTTTTGATGTTCTTTTCTTTTTACACTATTTCAAAACATTGAGGACAATGTTAGACTCAGTGTGGGAGAGGAAACATTCATTTTAGTTTATTTGCTAGTTTATGCTATTAATTTCCTTTTATCGACTTTAATGTACTTCATGGCTAGTATATGAATATGTTTTTCGCAATATTAAATTTCCCCACTTTATTTTGCGTTAACTTAAAAAAAATTTCATTGATTCGATGCATGACTCGACACGCATTAGAGTATATAGGTTGTCTTACGGGTAGGCTATGTTGGAGACTTCAGAAAGTATGAACAAAATTGATACCGTCTTGACATCCTAGACCTCTCATAATTCCGCTATCAGTTTGAGTACATATTATACCGTTACCTTAGCTGCAAATTTTAAATTAGCCCCTAGTAGTTTATATTAGCAGTCAGCACCGCCTAAGCACAAGCTATGTGGAGAGCTGACGAAGATAAGTGATTGATACCCCAAGTTGCTGAAAATTTAAAAATTTCACGCCTTTGATTGTGGAATTAGAAATGCACCAAATCTAAAGAATGCAAGCGATGCAAAAGGCAATAAGAATCTGTTGTTAGTTGGTTCAGAGGTTTCTGGTACTGAACTCGGTAGGGCAGACTACGGTTCGATCCCCCACAACTTGCAAGCAGAATATGTACAAAAAGGGGTATCGCACAAGTGTACCAGACCCCTCGTTTAAAGGATCAAAATCACTAACAGGCTACTCTACTATGTGCGTGCAAAGGGCAAAGGGCTTAATGTGATTGCGTCAGAATGAAATCGGGTGAAATAAGAGCATTAGGTGGAGCTATAATAGAATGCTTCGAACCGGTATGTGAAAGGGAGGTTTATGACCATGTTATGTGCTTTGTGTCATTAATGTATCTCTAGTGTTTGTTTGAGTATTTGTCATTTCGAACAGAGGCCACACAACTATGTATGATTCGAAGAAGTGTCAGGTATGTGCACTGGATCAATGCTTTTAAAATGATTATTTACTTGAGGACAAGCAAAGATTCAAGTATAGGGGAGTTTGATAATGCGATATCATATAGTATATTTTGCCCGAAATTACATTAATTTATTACGTTATTTTCGTTTGTTAACAATGTATTTGTGAGTATTAAGCACGTTTTCAGGTATTTTCATTAAGTCAACCAGCAAGAAGGAAGAAGAGGAAAAGAGAAGAAAATAGAAGAAAAGAAGGTGTTTTTCACAGCAGAAATAGGATTCTGCATTAAGGATGTGTTACGGCCGTAACACAAGCATGACGACCGTCACATGCATCAAGACCATGACGACCGGCACAAGGACGTTACGACCGGCACAAAGACAATTCTCATAATTTAATTGCAAACGACGTAGCTTCTCAAGCGGTTACAACTTAATACACCACGATCAACCAGTCACTCAAATATTTTCGGTCGTGTGCACCTGCATGAGACTTTCTCTCCTTATTTCACGGCAACTCTCAAAGGACTATAAATAAGAAGTTACTCCACAAAGACGGGTTCTCCCCTTTTTCTCCACCATTCCCAGTTTTTACGATTTTTCCTGAAGTTCAGAGCTTTCCATTTTCCTGCATTGTTTTTCCCAATTTCTTACCTTCCAAAGCAATAGTTTCCTACACCGGGGAACTATTGCACTTGAATTAATTAGTCAGTAGTACTTTTGTCGCACTTTAAGTTTTTATTGTTTGAACGAAGCGAATCCTGCCGGCTTGTGGAGGATCGTTACTTAAGATTCATTGTTCCAGGTTTTTATTCAATTTATATCATTTCCATTTACGTTTAATTATTATAATTATTATGTATGCATTAATGTTTGATTGCTTATGTTTGCGTATGTTCGTTGAAATGTCTGGCTAAATTAATTATATCGGTATGTAATTAAGTCGATCGGAAAGGAGTCTGATCGATCTAGGTAAACTTTAACACTTTAATTTTCTGGTTCCGTTTTCTTATTTTAATTAACTTTTGTTACGAGAGTGAGAAAGTACTAAGGTTACGATTAATAAAACGGGAGTTTGAGAGCGCTTTAAAACCAATTAGGACTTATTAATTTTCAAAAAGTATTTTTAAACTCAAATGGGCTAGCGAGAGCAGACATTCTGATTTAGGAGTATAGTCAGAGTCAATAACACGAGAGTGTGAGGTAAAGACTTTTAAATTGGTATTTTCCTGTTGAAAACTATTTTGACTAAATAACCGACGATCTATTGGATTCCCGATGATTGATGAATTACGTACCGATATTCCGTTATATCTTAATTAAAAATCTAAATTCTAGTTTAATTTTAGTTCCCTGTTTACACCTTAATTTAAAAATCATCAGCCTTAGCTAAACATAGTAACAACCTGATAGCACTAGTTTGATTATCGGTCCCTGTGGGCTCGATATCTTTTAAAACTACGCGATAGACTGTGCGCTTGCAGTTAGTAATCCCGATAGACTCATAAAGACGCGATCAACTCCAAGCTGGAGAATGATCTTTGTATGATGCCCAAGAGGAGGCTGAGACTGTCCAAGTCTGCTTGTATGAATCCCAAGAGGAGGCTGAGGGTTTTAAGGGAGGAAGATCAACCCTAGAATGATTTGATGTTTTGGAATTATGACCCTCCTGAGGATTGAACTAGTAGAGATGACTAATTTCTATCCTATGCCTTTAGGAGGCCTTTGGGTCCTTGTACTAAGCCAAGAGAAGGCTGAGTAACTTCTAAGAAGCCTGTTGTTCCTTGTACTAAGCCCAAGAGGAGGTTGAGGATGGTTTTAGGAAGCCTGTGGGTCCAAGCCTAAGAAAAGTTCAAGAAAGGTTTCATCGGGAATAATCCTTTCTTTGTTGAACTGTTCTAAGGTTTGAAGAAATTCAAAAGAGGTTTCACTGGGAATTAATCCTCTCTGGGGAAATGAATTTCTTGTATATATATATATATATATATATATATATATATATATATATATATATATATATATATATATATATATATATATATAAGTTTTGACAGACTTGAGAAAAGTTTCACCGGGAATAATGTCTTTCTCTGTTCCATATTGTATAAGCCCAAGAGGAGGCAAGACTGTATAGGGAATTTCCTATGTGGGAACTAGTTTTGACTATGTTGTAAAGTAAACTCTGGTTTGACCTAAACATAGACCTATCTGTTGGGGAAAACTCTAAGCAAGATATGCACAAGTATATACAGACAATTATATTGACAAATATATATATAAGAAATATGCACGTAAAAAGATGTGGGGACTTACCTTCTGAGAAGAAGCCCAAGCATATTGTGATATGTTGTATTGATTACAACTGTATTGCCTCTTTTAGGGTTTCAAGAAATTGAAGAAAGTTTTGAAAGAAACAACATTGAATTTGAATTTAAGATAAAGTTTGTTTGGAAGAATGTTTGGGGCTTATAACTTCAAAGAGGGGCCCAGATGACTTATTTCAAAACAACGATCGCACTGCGACACCGAAAGACGTTGTGGGACTTATACTATTGCAGAGGCCCAAAATTGTTTTTGTATAAAGAGGGGTTGGGTCTTACACTCTAATAGAGGCCCAAAAGTGTTTGTGAAAAAAAGAAAAATGAGGCTTATATTCAAGGAGAGGCCCAGATGATTTATTTGAAAAGGCGACGATCGCGTCGTGATTTTGAAAACCACATAGGAACTTATACAATGACTGAGGCCCAAATTATTTATATACAAGAAGAAATGGGTCTTACACTCTAATAGAGGCCCAAAAGTTTATTTTTATACAAGAGTTGGGGCTTACAGCTCAGGGAGATGCCCAGATGAAAAACAGCGATCGCGTCGTTATTTTGAAAATCGTATCGGGACTTATACAATGACTGAGGCCCAAAATGATATATTTACAAAAGGGATAGGTTTTACACTCTATTAGGCCCAAAAGTGTTTGAAAATTTAAAATCAAGAGGAAACCCTAATTTTAAATAAAAATATAATTTTTTCAAAGAAAATTAAATAATAAATGATATAAAATATCAAATATATTCAAAAACAAGTTGTCAACTTTGAAAAATATTTTGAAAAGTCATGTTTACTCACATGAAAGCTTGGAATCCAGTTGAATTTGAAAATTCAAGGTGGAAATCTCATTTTAAAAATGTTTGAAAACAAATAAAATAAAATTAATTACAAAAATTCAAGCTATATTAAATAAATAATATAAATTTGATTTTTTTGTAGAATAAAATATTTCAATATTTATGTGAATTTTGAAAAAAAGAATCAATAAAAAATAATTAAAATTGAAGGAGAAATTAATTTTGAGATTAACTAAGAAAATCATGAAAAATAAGAAAAATAGCAAAAAAGAGAGGGAACCAATAAATGGTCTGGGTGGGTGTTGAACTCACGTCCTCTACCAAACAAACACACGCTTCTACCACTGGGATGGTGATACATCCGTGTATCAAAACTACCCCACGAATACATAAGGGTGACCTTATTTTCAGGTCAGGTCAAGGCAAAAATCAAGTTTTGGGGGATTTGCAAGAAGGATCATATCTCCCTCATTTCTCCATGAAATTGGATGAAATTTAGATGGATCCTACCTAGAATTTCATGAGAAATCCAATGGTGGTCTCAGAATTTTCTAAAGATACCTACATTTTAAAACCCGATAGTGGTTTCAAAATAGGCCAAAATTTGCAAGTTCTATGCTACCTCTTCATTCAAGCAACAATAGCAGGATAAATTGGCTCAAACACAACACATATGATATATATAACATGTTCATGATCAATAGACATCAAAGCAATGCATATTTTAAAGAGTTCAAGTTGTCATGCACTTACCTCTTGAAGCTCTTTGTGCTATCTTTCAAAATGCTTGTGCCAGAAGTAATATACTGCTTTAGACACTCTTGATAGATCCCTTAGCAACTTTTAGGATGATCAAAACCAGCTGGAAACCTCAGGAACAAGAACTGGCTATTTCTTGCAAAAGTGACCAAAATGGTAACTCACTCAAATGGTGTTACAGTTGAGGGAACTTGTTGGAACAACTTAAGGATGATATTTGGAGAGTATTTGAAGGGTTACTTGGTTTTGAAAGTGATTGAATCAAGACATGGCTTGAAAAATGCAGAAAAGTCAAAATTTGAGGTTTTGGAGGTTGACTTTCTGATTTAGGTGTTGTACAATGAGGATGAAGGTTTGAACACTTCCAATAGATGATTTATGATGTGTTTGGATAGTTATTTGTGTAACACCCCATTTTAATTATTTAATCGTCGAGTGGTATTTCTTTTGTTTGGCCTTGTAATAGGGGGTGTGTAGTTGAGCTCGTAGCGTAATGTCCTTAACGGAAGGGGATAATAGAGATGTCGGTATAATAATAAAGTGGGGACATATTTAGTAGTAGTAGAAGGAGGTATAATATTATTATTATTATTATTATTATTATTATTATTATTATTATTATTATTATTTTTATGTCCAATATTATTATCATTAAAGAAACCCAGATTTTTTTTATGTAAAAATTAGAGTAGTAGTAGTGAAAGAGAGAGGAAAAATAAGATAAAAAGAAAGAAAAGGATAGAAAATAGAAAGAAAGAAAGAAGCAGAGAGAAGGAAGAGAAAGAAGAAAAGCTTGGAATCATCCATCTTCACAAGAACTTGAGGTAAGGGTGGGATTCTTGATCACTATGGGTTTAGATAATGATGTCAATGGGTAGTATAACATGCTATGAGGATTGGGTTGGATTTCCACAACTTTGAATGTTAGGGTTTTAACATTTGATAAAAAGGGTAAATTGAGTGGAAATTGATGTTTTCACGGTTGAAATGCGTTATAAACCGAGTAGTTATGAAGAAAACAAAAGTTAACGATCGAAAACAAAACCGACTCATGGTCACAGAATTTTTTCAAATTGTCAGATTTTGTTTTCTTCATAACTTTTGAATCGTAAGTCCGTTTTGACCCCCGTTAAAAGCGTTGGAAAGCTAATGAAATATTATTTCTATTAAAAATGGTGTGGAGGGTAAAAGATGATTTAATTAATTCATGTTTTTGAGAATTAGTCGTGCTGTCGGATGTTCTTATCGCGTAAAATGCGTGAGGTCGGTATTTTGTCGTGTGTTATGCTATTGCCATATAGATGTGAAGCTTTTAGGCTATTTATATTATGTTCAATCCTACTATAGAATGTGGTTATTGAATGATGGCCTTGTGGCATAAAGGTATTGAATAAATGAATTTCAACGTATGATATCGTATTGATGTTACTGTGGGTAGCCTTTGTGGCGTGAATCCTAGTGAATTGTATTGTTGTGCAGGTGATAATGGTTGTGGTAATACTAGTGTGTATTATGGTGAGTATGTATCTCACGTGTGATCATGAGGATCGTGAAGATGTATAATTGTTATTATACATGTGTTTGTGTATCTTTTGTGTCATGCATTTCATGATGTGTCTGGTGGAGACAGCTAGGTGGGAATCCATGAGGGGTGCCTAGTATTGTCCGGACTCCAATGAGGGGTTGTGATGGAGATAAATCATTGCTCAGTGGGAGTGTATGTGGTTTATCCGGATTCCATTGGGAATCGGGTTCGATTGAACGAACCAGGGTGTGTGGTGCCAGGAGATAAATCACTGCTCAATAGAAGTGTATGTGATTTATTAGGATTCCATGGGGGGATTGGGTTCGATTGAATAAACCACAGTAGGTGGCACCACTGGCATTGCATTGTGTCATTGAGTCACATTGCATTATTATGTCTTTGTTTAATTATAATTGAAAGTGACAAGTGTGTCGTGAATGTGTGCACATTATGTATGATTGCTTGAATACTACTCATTTGTACGTGCCTTGCACCGTTAATTATTGAATGTAATTCTCACCCCTTTTGTTGTTTCTTTTGTCTGTGCTTCTTTGGGAAGTATAGATAATCCAGGTACTTGAGTATTGCATGGAGTGTGTGTTTCCTGATCGAGTCTTAGGAGTCGCTCTGATACGTAACACGGGACATTTTGGGATTTTATCTTTTGTTGTTCTTTTGTGTAATGTGTTATGTATCATTACTCACTTTAAAACATGGTGAACCATGAGTTTAGGTGGACCATGATTTTGATGGAGAACGGCCATGATTTTGGATTAAATGTTTCATTCCGCTGTTTTAACTTATTTTGAAAGAAATAGAAGTGAATGAAGTAAATAGAGAAATTCAGGTTATGTTTTTAAGGTGTGACATCCCACTAACGAAGGGAACTCTGAGTATATTTGTATTATATATATATATATTTAGTATTGGGGAAATTGGGATGTTACAATTTGCGTGGCTTTTGCTCTGGTTTCAAGAATCCCCAAATTTCTCCATTGTGACTTGAAATTGAAGTAAGAGAGGGAGAGTGAGAAAACAAGGCTTTGGTATTGTTTTGGTGTGGTTTGAAACATCAGAAATGACCTCTATTTATAGTAGAGGAAGTTTGTTTTTAGAGGAATAGTGAATGGCAACTGGTTCACTCTATTATCCAATGGATATGCCCATGTATCACTTTCTTAAATGCCAAGGTACCAAGTCTCCTCTAGCCATTGACTTGAGCTGATCGTTGTAGCTCTAGGTCTTCTGAATTTTGAGTTAATCTTGACTTAATTGGACTGATATAGCTTGGTTCATGACAGCTCTATGTTCCACATCAATGCCAAATGACAAAACTTGATTTTTGGATTTGTAAACTTGAATGATCACATGCCAAAGGATAGAATCCTTACCTTAGGGTCCAAGTTTGCAGGTTCTTCATGATTGACTGAGATTCTTATTAGATTTGGATGAGGATCAGTCTTGCATAGTCACCAAAATTGGACTCAAAAATTGTGTGCCACAAACAATGCACAAAATCTGTCATGAAGAATCTATTTGAGCAAGGCATGTTGTGAGGTTCATAACTCGTTGCTTAAGTTGAAATAATGGGAGTTCTTGTACTCTTTGGAAAGCTTGTATATCCTAATTTAACTTTGATGTCTAACTTTGGTCTTGAATAATCTTGGATCATAATGAAAAATGGCCTCAAAGTTGGTGAAAAAGCAAAACAGATTCTGTCAAAATTTCACTAAGTGTTGGAAAAATTGTCATTTTAACATTTTTGTGATTTTGATCAATCCATAACTCAAAATCCATGAGGATTTGGAATCTAATGTAGTTGACAATTTTGAAGTATGTAATGAGAGCTTCTATTTGAGCTTTGGATGGAAGAAAAAGGCTTTGTGGTTTGGAAGTTATGACCTTGCAAAGTTGGGTAGAAATAACGTTTTTCCATGACTTAGTGAAATTTCAAGTTTCGTATGGTGGCCCCTTTTGCAAGTAACCCTATTTTTCTTGATTTTCTTGATGGATGATGGTCCAAACCATAAGTTAACATTGTTTTTTACTTAGGGAAGCCTTGTTTGTCAAGAAATTCAAAAAGTCAAATTTGGTTTTTTAGCACAGTTGACTTTTTATCAGATGAATTTCAAACTTTGTGATCCTCTATGAACACAAGTCCTTGACCTAATTCAAACCTAATGGACAGATTCCATAGATGTTTTAGAGTGTCTTGAATCATGTCCCAAGGTTTGGGATCATGTCTTGGTCAAAAGTCAAAGGCACAATTGACTTTTCATCAGAAAACCCTAATTGGCCCAGATGAATTTGAATCTTTGTACTTCTTATGAACCAAGTTTTTTGGGTCAATCCAATATTGTAAATGGATCAATATGATGTATTGGAGGTCTTCAAAACACTTCTTGAGGTCTTGGCTCATGAATTGATCCAAAAGTCAACTTAGGGGTTAATATTGTCAAGAAACCCTAATTCCTGATTTTTGATGAATGCGTCCCCTGAGGCTATTTTGACTCTATGATTGGGTCCATGAGGTACCTTTGAGCTTATTGGATCATGTTTTGAAGTATTGGCTCATGCCCAGATGAAAATGTTTCTCTGGAGGCTTTGGTCGACCAAAACCCTAATTTGGTGACACTGATGATCTTGAGGCTTGATCCACTTGAAATATTGCACTCTTGTGCTTGCTTCTTAATATGGGAGACCTCTTGATCCTTCATGGATGTTTGAGAGTCTTGACAAGTTGAGGATCATGTCCATTCTTGATTGATCCTTTGTTTGAGTACTCTGAGAGGGCTCGAAACCCTAATTCTTGGTTGTAGGGAATGATCAACAATCTTTGAGAGAATTGATGAGGCATGAAGGTAGATCCATATTGTGGTATTGATTTACACAATGATGTGAAATCTTGTGGTCAAAATTTGGGGTATGACATAATCCTCGAGTAGTTTTTATATCCAGTCAAGCACCATTTATAGTCACACACTAAGTAGGGCGATCGACGAATAATAAGTGAATGATCCATTGCGGAAAAAAGAATAAAATGAGAATACTGCATTTAATAAGCTAGGTGGCCTTCACCTGGTCATTTATCCCAAGAATTGGTTGAACCTTCAAAAGAAATAATACATCTTTGAAAAAGATTTTTTGTGTAAATCAAATAAGATGTGTTGATCATAATCACTAACAGACCGCCTACCATGTGTGTGAAAGATAAAGGGTTTTAATGTGACTGTCCTGAATGAAAGGATGAAACAAATAAGAAATTTAGACTTTGATTCAATGACATGGTTTGAACTAGTAATCATATGAGGGAAACTTGTGACTGCAAAATTGGTTTGTGTTGTCACAATATCCTTGGTGTCGACACTAGTACCTATCGAGTCAATTTCATCTGAACCAACTTTTATAGCCACATATGAGTAATTGAATGCTTTGTTTCCTTTAAGTATTTATACCTTCACTAATACAATCCATTATTTTATAGGCTAGCTGACTTGCTTGAGGACAAGCAAGGGTTTAAGTGTAAGGGAGTTTGATAACTCGAAAACTCAACGCATTTCCGACTCAATTCACATGCTATTTTGTATCATTTCTTATTTATATTAATGGTTTATGTTGGTACTTTGTGTCTATTTAAGATATTTTATTTTTCGAAGTCTTCGTACGAGAAAATGGTGTGAAACGGCAAAAACGGGAATAAAATTCGCTTTCTACACTGTCATGGCAAGTCCACTGCTAGCATGATGGGCGTCACAACATGTTAAGGGCAAGATCGTCACAACAAAAGGATAAAAACAGAAGAAAACATGGCCCAGTTGGATGACAGGTAGGTCGTCATCTGGATGACACCCATCATCCTTTCCCACCTCATGACGGACGGTTCATCATTATCATGACACTCGCCACGGTGTTAATGCCCTGTTTTTTAGCCATGTTTTGAGACTTAGCAAGAGGAGTTTCCCACCATTATCTCCACTTTCTCCTACACGATATAAGACACTCCAGTATGAAATTGTTCACTATGAACAAGACCTTTCAATTTTGAATTGATCATCTAAATTTTTAGAATTTATTTTTAGGCAGAAAATTACTTTTGTAAAAGCAGTTAGAATCTAAAAATTTGTAGTTTGTATTTGGATCATCGTAATTTAATCTTGCCAGCATAATTTTCCGAATTTTTATTCCAACATTCATATATACCAGTTTGCAACTTTCTTTAATATATTTAAGTACTGTTATAACATGTTCCATTTCTCTTTATTCTTTTTGTTTTTTGTTTAAGTTACTTTGCATGTACCTTATTATTATATTAATTAGTATGTCTAGCATGATGTTTATAATTAATTATAGTAGCATTTATGTTAAAAGTATGTCCGGCTAATTCTGTCGAGCCCGAAATGTGAGGACCGTCATACTGACGATGCTCGAAATAAATCGTAAAAATTATAATTAATTGGAAATTGTTTAATAGGGTGATTTATTTTCTGTTTTAACTTAATTGTTTAGCGCGAAAGCAGAAACTTAGAGATACCGGTTCTGATTCGAAAGAACAGAACCTATATCTGACTTATGAAAAATTATGTTTTCAACTATTAACACTGTGAAAGCATTTTTATCTGATTAAGAAAAATAAAGTTTTCAAAAAGGTGATTTTAAGAGTTTAAGAGGACACGTGAAAGCGGGAGTTTATGCGCTTAAAATCCAGTATTATACGTGAAAGCCAGTAATACCTATAAATTGATTTTTCTACCTTAAGAAACTTTTCAAGTAATTAAAAGCAATTAATTTTCAAAAAGACTTTTTCACTTTAACATGTTGGACACTAGAAAGCGTGCAGTATAGATTATAGGTTAAAATTTTGTCCCATATTAATTATTATTAATGGGTTGACGGGCACAAACGGTTGACGAGGGCCACATTCCAATCTTATGTCTCTTAATTGATTTCAAAACAACTTATTTATCTTTTTTCCAAACTAAAACAATCATTCATATTTACATAGTAGCAATAGATAAATGTAGCTTGACTTTGGTCTCTGCGGGTTCGAAATTTTTTATATTACAACCGATATTTCCGTGCACTTGCGGACCTATCAAGGCCATAGCACGTGCTACGGACCATAACACAACATGCAGAAAGAGAGTAAAAAAATTTTGAATTTTTTTTTTATCCCACCCACCTCTATTTAAGCCAATCATCACCCATAAATTCTATTTAAAACACCCCAATATGAAATTTAAACCTCATTACTACCATTCGTCCTTTCTCCAAATCATCATCTTCTCCAAATTCTCCAAACTTCTCCCACATTTTCTCAAAAACTCCACTATTTTCAAAAAATAAAGCTTCCACCTTTAACCTCATATTAATCTCCATCACTAAATCACCTTCACAAAAACTTCACTTTCCACTATCCCGATCATACTTCCAGGCACAAAATTTCCAAAACCCCCACTTCAAAAATTCTCAACTTCATCCATCAATGGCACTTAAGAGGAGCGACAAGGGGAAACAAGTAGCTGAATCATCAAAGACTCAGTAGAGCGGAAGTACTCGTTCATGCGTTACAGTATGCACGAAAGTACCCTTACTACTCTTGGTCTTAAACCCTAAACTGATAGGATGTTCCACTCGATTGGTTTGTTTGGTTTTATGCAAAGGTAAGCGCCTACCTTCACTACTACAAAACGCGTAAACAACGACGCCATGCTCACAACGCTTCATCCCTACACTGTTGTGACATATCTAAACTAAGGCGCAGTTGTATTTTATTTGTTTATTGAATAAAAATTGTCTGTATATAACAACGGTTGATAAACCAACCGTGGTGATTATCTGTATATAACAACGGTTGATAAATCAACCGTGGTGATACCTTCAAGCTATCATATATATTATTCCTTTTATGTTAAAGCGCGCTTTTACTTTTTTATTTACTTTTAATTATAAAAATTAAAAGTTATGACTACGGTTGTTTATATACACCGTTGTGATATATTATGTATGTTTTTTTAATTTTTAATTCTAAAAATAACTCTGGCGCTTTAATATGAAATTTCATTATGAAAATAATATATCATAACGGTTTAAATTGTTGACCGTCGCAGTAGCTTTTCAATATTCTCCAAGCTAGCTAGTTTCATTGTCCCTTCAGTATCCTTTTTTTCATTGAAAATAGAAACCAGACGAAACGTTACACGATTTCAACCCTAAACCCTAACATTCAATACTATGAAACAATACACGATTTCAACCAAAGCTTACATCATCAGTATCCATTTGTTGTCATTTTCGTCATCATCGTCACGATCGTGAAGAAAATAGAAGATTACGCACATACCAACACCGTCGTCATCATCGTCACCGTCGAGAAGGAAGATAACAACAACACCGTCGTTGTCGTAAGGAAGGAAGACAACAACAACACCAACACCAACATCGTTTACTTCGTTGTCACGTTTAGGTTACGTAAAATATTTTCCCCATGCATCTACAGTAAACTCTTTTGCCATTGTTGTTCATGTTGTTGTTGTTGTTGTTGAACTTAGATGTCGACCTTGTCGAGTTCTTCATCAGAAACCAGCGAAGAAACTCAAACAAATGAAAGGTTATCCAATGAAACTCAAACAACTGAAAGTCAAACAAAAAGATCACAAAGAGGTGTCACAATGATGCCCCAATTCACATCAGTCCGTAACTCATCTGGTGTAAAAATTTCGATCGAGTTTGATTCGCACTACAGATTAGTGGATTGTCCACATTACGCTACTTTTAGGAGTTATGTTGCGTTCCTTGCACGTAGCAAAGTCAGTATACTGATTGATGATTGGAGAGAAGTGGATGTTAATGTCAAAGACAGCATATGGACAGACGTTAAGGTATTTCATACTATAATTTTCATATGTTTGATATCACTACCTATAGTTTCTAATTCATACTTATATATTGATTTAATGTAGTTGAATTTTGAATTTACCGATGACTCAAAATTGAAAAGAAAGTGGATAACTTATGCCGGTGTTCGTTGGAGGGGATTTAAGTCACGGCTGACTACATTACGAAGCCTAAGAGCGGTCTTTAACCTCCTTGGATTCGGTATAGTTTTTTATCGAAGAAGGTGTGGCACAAGTTTGCGAAGAAACTCCGTTCTGAGGAATTCAAGGTTAGTACTAGTCTTATGTAACCCATAATGTTATGCTAATGAGTTATAGATATTAATCATACACATTTTTCACTATGTTAATAACAGGCTAAAAGCGAAGTAGGAAATTAGAACAAGGCGAAAAACATGTACCCCCATAGATTGTCTCGTGGGGGTTACAGGAAACTTGAGAAGAGGATCCTGCAGGAAAAACTACAAGAAGGAGGAGATGGTGACATTCCATCTCCACCTTCAAGACATGAGAAATGGAAGAGGGCTCGATTAAGACCTAATGGAGAGTACACCTCTGAGGCTTCAAGAGTAGTTGCTGAGAAAATTGTAAGTATATGTTTTGTTTAAATGCGTTTGCTTATGTAAGTTGCTCATGAGTTGTTATTTAAATGTGTTTGCTTATGTAAGTTGCTTATGTTGTGTAGGATAATTTGGTTGTGGCGGCCCGTGAAGGCACATTTGTTCCGGAAGCACGACATGACATATTAGTTGAAGCTATCGGAACAGCTGAGCATGTAGGTCGTGTCCGTGGTGTTGGAGATGGTGCCGACTTGAGGTCATACTTTGGATCTCAAAGAAGAAGCACCAAAACCGCTGAATTTCTTGCTCAATGACAAAAGATTGAGAATGTTGAGAAGCAATTGGCGAAACAAAGGAGACTGTTTGAAGAGGAGAGGGAAAAAAGGGAGAAAGAAGTGGAAAGGTTACAAGAGTTGTATTCGGTATGTGTCGTAAATCGTGCTTATTTTTGTATGATATATATTGTATGTTCTAATTGAATATATTGTGCTTATTTTTGTTTTATGTTCTAATTGAATGTTATGATGTAGAGATTAAGTGAAAGCCTCGAACAACGAACTAATGAAGATCATCGTTGCGTTGGTGATGATCAAACTCCAAGTAGAAGTGTCGTAAATCACGCTTCTACAAAAGGGAGTAATTGTACAGCCCCTCCCCCCTGTAGATAACCGCAATGGGATATTGGACCCTAGTCCAAATGAAATAACAAGTTTATACTTCTCCATTTCAACAACAGACCTTGCGCAAGGTCTCCCGCTAGAACATTGCCCTAAATTGGATTTAGTGTATTATACTCCTGAAGATGTGAGGGATTTTCTCGCAGGATATAAGTGGCTTGACATATCTATTTTGCAAGTTTGGTGCACGTAAGTATATAGTCGAATATACATGTCATTATAGAACATTATAATTTTTTGTACTTTCTCCCTTAATTTATTCATTTTCTTTAACCATTTAGGTACATTCATTGTGTTTGTATAGAATTGAATAAATCAAGTACCTATGGAATCTTGGACCCAAGTTTTATTGTTTGGGTGTATAATGATAAAAATATCAGAGAAAAGTACTTGAAAAGCCGGCTAAATGACGGAGGAAAAGAATGTTACCTTGCACCATTCCTATGTAGGTTAGTATTGCTGTAATTTATTTCTATATTCTATATTTAGTTTTGTTTTAGTAACAACTAATAATATATATATATATATATATATATATATATATATATATATATATATTCTCATGTTCATTCAGTGGTCATTGGCAATTGATCGTAATATCGTTTAGGACAAATACGGTGACATTACTGTGTTCCTTGCACGATCCACTCCACAAACCAATGAAAGATCTTGTATTAACGTAAGTGTCTTTGTTTAATATCATTTTCTTTGGCATTAATTGTAATTAGTTTATCATGTAATATGTTTAATTCAATTTTCAATGTGCAGTATTGTGGAGCAAGTTAATATATTGAATAATGTTAGAAAAAAGTCCACATACCTTGCTCCTAAAATAAGTGGCCCGATTACCTATTTATTTCATTTACATTCATGCATGTGTGGTTGTATTCATGTTTTTATATTCATGTAATTTGTAGACGAGGAAACAACACGGGAGTTACGAGTGTGGGTATTTTATCATGAAACACATGTTAAACATTGTCCTTGTCGGCACTGTTGATTCATGGGATACGGTAATATATGCCATAAAATGTTTACATATATTAATATATAAGTTGACTATTGAATTATTATCATGCATGATCTTCAAATTTTTGCTCTTATGTAGATGTTTAACGACGAAACCCCATTCCCCGTTGAGGACTTTGTGGATCTTCGTAAACGTTGGGCGTATATCCACAATGCGCTTAAGGGTTCTGCTCCTGCTGTTTGATATATCAGCAACATTTTTTGATGCACATATTTTTTGCTTTTGATGCACATAATGTGAACAATAGTTTTGGCTTTTGATGCACATAATGAAATCAATAATATTGGCTTTTGATTTAAACAATGTTAGCAGTTTAATTCTCTGATTCATTTAGCTTTTGATGTAAATTTCTTTTGATGTAAATTCTCTGATTCATTTATAAGGATAAAATATAGGAAGAATTGTGTTTGATGCACATATTGTGTGTGCATGTAAACAGAAGCTGTTTTGAGAGGATAAATTATAGGAATAATTTGATAAGCAGATAAATTTTATATTTAAAACAGGTTGTTTTTTGCAGCGGTTATAAACTTATCCGTAGTTGTATGTCAAACGCTAATATAAATAAAAAATGTTGTTGCTGAGAATCGAACCAGATCACAGTTTAGTTATATAACAACGGTTGACTAAACTAACCGTCGTGAAATGGTGCGCGCATACTGGAATACAACAACGGTCCCAGGACCGTCATTGTACGTACCTCATATACAACAACACTCTACATAACAACGCCTTCGCCCCCGTCATTATATGCCATTTCCAACCGTTGTTAAATGGGTTTTTCGTAGTAGTGATTTGAGCACATTACTCTTGAATTTCTTAGCACTTTAGACTTTAAGTTGAAAAAAAAAGTGGATTCAAGGAACGAGACACTACTATGGTACTCTCCAGTTCGTTCTCTTTAACCAAAACCAAGAATTAAGTGTAGAAGAGTTGGGGAATATTCTCCAATTTCCCATCTATGGGCCGGAAGATGTCCCAAAAGAGTTTAATGTTAAGAGTTCTTGGCATTCTATTTCCGGTGTCCGATTTTATACTTCCCCAGGGGAGTTATCCTCCAGCATCCAAGACACATGCTTCTGGTACGCGCAAAAGGTGCTTGCTTTCACCTTGTTTGGATGAGGGGACAGCATAAGTGTGGCCTCCCAAAAGGGAGCTTTTCTTCTTATATTGCATGACCAATAATGGTATTCTTAATGTCGCTGCCTTTGCGATAAATTATTTAAGCAAGGTTGCTTGTGCGACCACCAGAGGCATTTTGGTGGGGGTATGATTACCCAAATAGTTGAAAACCTTGGTTTTGAGTTTAACTTAGTCGAGGGCCGTATAGTCGAGGGGAGGAGTAAGGTTGATATGGATGTCCTTGTGCATCAAGGCTGAACTTCATGGACGGAAACACCTATACGGTGATGATCCGTAACAAGGCCATTCTCGACTTGCCTAATCCTAGAAAGGTGAGAATTGATGTTTCTAGTAATTGGGTCTACCAAGCGGGCATCCCCTCTCGGGGTAAATCATCCAAGGAAGAGGGCGAGCCCAATAGCTCTAACCATCCTGCAGGTATCATACTGGAAAAGGACACGGTTCCTCCACCCACATTCCCTACCCAATACGAAGTCGGTGCTTCAAATGCAAATGAAGATAGGTGGGAGTGGGTTCAATCCGAGATTAATGGGATGAAGGTTGAACAAACTAGGCAAAGAGTGGTTTTGGATGATGTCCAAGCGATGATGCAATAACTCATGTTGCGGTTCCCATTTTCCAAGTGAGGTTCTTGTGATTTTTATACCTCTTGCTTGCGCTAAAACATTGAGGACAATGTTTGGTTCAAGTTTGGGGGAGGTACTTCTTTACTTTTCTTGAATTTTTAATTTCTTGCATTTTTATGTTCATGCATTCTTTCTTGTTTTTATCTATTTCTATTTTATTTGCTTCAAAAGACCATTTTTTTCGTAGCTTTTCCCAAACTAGGATTGTGCACAAAAAATTCATGAAAAACTTTGGTTATGGGGAAAACGGGAAAGTATATAGAGTTTGAGGGATGAAATGCCAGGACTAGGGACATTGGGAAAGTTTTACAACTTATGTATTAACTAAACACCCTAGGTCCCCTGAGTAGGACGTGAGTCCAACATGTAGATTTGTACCATAGTACTCGGCTTCTGAAAAGTACCACCTGATTAGTTTAAAATGATAGTCTGACATAATTTAGACTCGCGTACATGTATGATTGGTTGAGAAATGAATAATTTTGGGCACGAAATTAATGAAAAGGCGATAAAGGCAACTACACCTTATAAGTTGGGTAACCCTCACTCAATTATTTATCCTAACGGTGGTTGAACCCCAAACGTTGTCCCAAAGTGGACCAGTAAACGCACAAAGTGTGTAATTTCATTGGAAAAAGAAAAAAAAGAAAAAAAAATGTGCCTAAACAAAAATTCTCGACCGGTCTTGTGTATGCGACGACAAAAATAAATAAATAACCTTAATTTGATTGTCCGAATAAAAGGGGAATGGATAAATCAAAAAAAGAGACTTAACCCCAAAGCATAGTTGGAGAGGTGTCCGAAAGGGAGACTTAGGTTCGTGGCTCTAGCGCGGTTAGTGTTCTTGCGAATACCTTTGTTGTCAAATGATTAACAAGAAAATTAGGCCTAGCCGATCAGAACAAAAAACCACGTATGAGTATCGTTGACTTTATTTATGTATACTTTCTCATGAAGTGAACCGTTTGATTCGAAAACTTGTAAATGCAAGCTTTATTGCTTGAGGATAAGCAATGGTCTAAGTTTGGGGGAGTTTGATGAGTGGTTTTCGTATCGTTATTTCTAATCATTTTCACTTAGTATTTCATCGCATTTTGATTGTTTTACTTCCATTTAGCATATTTTACACTTTGGTTGTGTGTTCTTGCCATTTTCAGGGCCTAATGAGCATCCAAGACAAAAACGGATAAACAACAAGCAAAACAAGGAAAAAAGACAAAAGTCAAGTTTTCCTTATAGTAAAATAAGGGGGTTGCTACGACCACCCGTAGCAGATGCCACGGGCCATAGCAACAGAGGCACCTAAGGTTCACCAAGATACATTCTCGGTACATTAACCAGGGGCCTGCTACGGCCACCCGTAGTAGTTGTTGCGGGTCGTAGCAGGAGGGCGAAACCAAATTCTTTTCTTTCCTTTTTTAGAATGATCCTCAATGATTGTGACTCTTAGGCATTATTTGATTTGATCTAATTCTGATATAATGTGCATTGAACCAAAGATATTATCCTAGATTTAGTTTTTCTATAAAACTCATAGCCTGTTTTGGATCTAAGTTTTATTCTACAAAGGTTTCTACGTATTTCTTATTTTTCCTCTGTACTCAAATCTCCAAGGGAGCAAGATTGGATCAAAGCTTAATTAAAATTGGGTTTTCTTATTCGTTTTCTATTTAATTGTTTATCAATTACAATTTTTTGTTATGAATTCAATTATGAATATTAATTTGATTTTGTTTGCCCTCACCATGAGTGAGTAATCTATTAGGGACTAGGGGTTATGGGGATCACCTTATAACCTTTTGTATGATCACTCACATATAGATTACGAGAATTTAAGCCTAAACTTATTTTATAATTCGAGTTCATGCATTCCAACTCATGTACGAAAGTAAGGTCTTCTCAGGTAATGACCGTAGTCTGGAAGGATATATGTCGATATCGGAGCACAAATTTTTAAACAATAGAGTCGAATACAGCGAAAGCGCTTGGACGAATTTGAGAAAATTATACAGCTGAGAAAAAGTAACGAATCATTGACGAATAATCTGGTCATGCGAAAGCATACGAATTATTCGTCATCGGTAAGGCAATGCGCTGGCGAAAGCAGTCATTGCCCACATTTATCTATTTTATATAAATTATGCGGAATTCTCATAATAGAAGTGACTTGAATTGTGTGAATGTATTAGAGTGAGAACCATAACCCTAGGTCATGTTTGTCTCAATTGGAATTTAAGTGATTTTACAAATAAGCTGTTTTCATTTAAGTATTTTGTTTTTTTTTAAGTTGTTTTCACCAAGACTCATATTATTGATTTCTCTAGATATACACCGATAGGACGGAATTTGGTACTTATATCATTGGTCTCTCTTGTTCGATAAATTTTTACTACTTCGCACAGTCGTGTACTTGCGGTATGTCACAAACAGAGTATCATCCATTCCAAGAGTGTTCGAAACGATGTCCCAGACGGAGGAGTACAAAGTATCCGCATACATTAAGTCAAAAGTGACAAAGTTATATAGTATTGAATAAAAATCTTGGACGCCCACTAAATTTTCATTAAATTTTATGATTGTGTTTTTGTTTAAAAAACCAAAAAAGTTAGAGAGAAGGGAAAATTATAAAGATAAAATAAAAACACATTTAGAAATAAAAGTGATTAAAATTTGTACCAAGCTCAAACAAAGCTTTTAAAAATAACAACGGATTTGGATTTGAATCATAGAGGAAGCTCTTAGGCATAAAAGTCTTGTCTAATTCCTTTACCCTTTGACTCATCCATAACTGTGAAATCAACTTCTGAAGCCATTGTTGATACATGGCAAACACATGGTAGTTGTAGTTTGTCAGAACCACTAGAGGTTGTCGTCAAGAACCCTGGTGTCAAGTCTCGTTGCTTCCATCGGGACTATCCTTTTATCTAAATCTGCAGTGTTCGAGATGCAATCGATTCGTGAGCATTGTTTTAATTTCATTGAAGCCTGCCATGAATTTATGCATGGTAAACATCATTTTTTTTCTTGCAATTTGGCCATTTTCAGTAGCTTGCATTTGATTGTGAGGCTCGTCATATCATCTGAGACAGGGATTTGGATCTTAGAGAAATTCCAATAAATTAGAATAGAATTGTTGTGAGCTGTTTTGAAAATCTGTATTTTTGGAAATTTTGCAAGCGTAATCGATTACCCATTTGTTGTTAATCGATTACAGCTGTTTGTTTTCCAAAAATAACAGAATTTAACAGCATGTCACTTTAGTTGGTTTTGTTATTAGTTGTACTATTCTCTCATGTGTATATATACATTGTTGTAATCCCAATTCAAGGTTAATGCCATTTTTGATTCATCAATATTACTCTCTACCCTAATTCTCTCTCTCTCAATTCATCTTCTTCCCCAAGTTTCTTTTCACCATTGTTATTACCTTCAAAATTCTGGTTTTATGTTTTATGTTGTTCTAACATTTGGCATCAAGAGCTCTGGTTATTAATCCTAATCCGCTGCAACAACAATGGCTACCGTTTCCAATGATCGAATTCCCACTAATCTCCCAATTCTTGATTCGAAGAACTACGACAAATGGGTGAAACAAATGAAGGTGTTGTTTGGTTATCAAGAGGTTCTTGAGATCGTCATCAATGGAGTTACACCGTTAGGGGCAGATGCTACCGATGCTCGTAGGGATACATACAAGGAAGAAAATAAGAAGGATTACAAAGCTCTATTCTTGATTCATTCGTGTGTTGATAACGACAATTTCGAGAAGGTTGGTGATTGTGAATCCACGAAGCAAGCATGGGAAATCTTGGAGAAAGCATATGCCGGTGCTGTCAAAGCGAAGGTGGTAAGGTTACAAACTTACAAACGTCAATTCGAGTTAACGCAAATGGAGGACAAAGAAATGATCAACGATTACATCACGCGCATTACCCGGTTAGTCAACCAAATCAAGTCATGTGGCGAAACGATCCTTGAGCAAAATGTTGTATCGAAAGTGCTGCGTTCGTTAACATCACGTTTCGATAACATTGTTGTGGCTATTGAGGAGTCAAAGGATCTAACAACTTTGAGCAAATATGAGTTGCAAAGTTCGTTAGAGGTGCGTGAACAAAGGATGGATGAGAGAGGTGCCGACAAAGCCAAAGCGGAGATCGCTTTGCAACCGCGTTTACATGAGAAGAACAAGAGATCGAAAGGGAAGTGGACTTCTAAAAGTAAGAATAATTTTGGTGGAAAAGATCCACAAAATTCAAAGGGTGAAGGAAGCTCCAAAGAGGGTAATCAAAGCGCCTATAAACTGTTTGACAAAAGTTCCGTGAAGTGTTATAATTGTCAAAAGCTTGGGCATTTTACGAAAGAATGTCGCTCAAAACGCAAGGAAAAGGATGCGGATGAGGCTAAGGTTGCTAGGGAAGAGGTAGATGATGAAGATACCCTTCTTGTGATGATTACGGAAGAGAATTATGGCATTGTTGATGTTCCTGGCAGCAGCTACTGTGGTGATAGTCTGCGGGACAGCAACTGTACTGTGTCGGAAAGTGGTGGAAAAATGCGTTCGGATCGAAATGCATTACTTACCATGGGTGATGGAGTTCAAAGTAAAGATGAGTGGTACTTGGATTCCGGTTGTTCAACACATATGACGGGTCGAAAGGATTGGTTTGTGCAAATTAATCAAGCGGCAAAGAGTAAAGTCAAGTTTGCCGACGACACCACTTTAAGAGCCAAAGGGGTAGGAGATGTTTTGATCGGAAGAAAGAATGGTGGACATTCTAGGATCAAAGATGTCTTGTACATACCGGGAATTAAGTGTAATCTTTTAAGCATTGGCCAATTACTTGAAAGAGGTTACTTAATTCGGTTGGAGAACAAGATGTTACGCGTTTTAGATTCAAATGGTGTGTTGATTCTAAAAGCGCCGATGGCTGCCAATAGAACTTTTAAGGTTGAGTTAAAGGTTATGGAACATCGTTGTTTAGCTACCGCGGCAAGTAGAGATGAGTGGTTATGGCATTACCGTCTTGGTCACCTTAATTTTAGGGATCTCAAAATGTTGCAACAAAGTGAAATGGTAACGGGGCTGCCACATATTAGTGTTCCGACAGAATTGTGTGAGGAATGTGTGACGAGTAAGCAACACAAGAATGTGTTTAGCAAGGATGCGGGTCGAAGAACCAAAGGCTTACTTGATGTGGTGTATTCCGATGTTTGTGGACCGATGCAAGTAGAGACTTATGGCGGCAATCGATATTTTGTTACATTTATTGACGACTTTAGTAGGAAGCTTTGGACATATCTTATCAAGAGGAAGGATGAGGTATTTGGAGTGTTCAAGAGTTTCAAATCCATGGTGGAGCGTCAAAGCGGTCGGAAGCTCAAAATTCTCAAAACGGATGGTGGAGGTGAATATACCTCTAGTGAGTTTGGGAAGTTTTTGTGATCTTGAGGGTATTGTGCGTGAGGTGGTGCCTCCATATACGCCTCAACAAAACGGAGCTGCCGAGAGGAAAAATCGTACAATAATGAACATGGTGCGTAGTATGCTTTGTGGGAAGAAGTTGCCTAAGGAATTGTGGGGTGAGGCCGTGTCTACAGCCACCTACTTGTTGAATAGGTGTCCTACTAAGAAGCTGGAGAAGATTACACCAGAAGAGGTTTGGAGTGGTTTCAAACCGAGTGTGAATCATTTGCGCGTTTTTGGATCGATTGCATATCGTCATGTACCGAATCAACTTAGAAAGAAGTTGGATGATAAAGGTGAGAAATTGATATTTGTTGGATATCACTCTACTGGAGGTTACAAGCTATTTGATGAGAGGAATCGGAAAATCGTGATAACATGGGATGTGCAGTTTGATGAAATAAAAACTGTTGAAACAGCAGGTGTAATCGATTACCCGATTGTTGCTAATCGGTTACACCCTGCTGAACAACAGCAGTTTATTGATTTGTTTGATCCGGAGAATTCCGATGCCGCTGTACCTGCACCTACTGAAGCAGAAAATGATGTTGTGAATAATGGTAGACCAGTGAGGCAAAGAGCCTTGCCTCATAGACTCCGAGATTGTGAGAGGTTCCAAGATAATGAAGTGAATAATGATGGTGATTTTGTTTATTTCGCACTTATGGCCGAATCTGAACCGGTAAATGAGGAGGAAGCCTAAAGTGATCCTAAATGGATATGTGCAATGAAAGAGGAGCTGAAATCTTTTGAAAAAAATGGTACTTGGGAGTTGGTTGATTTACCACATGGAAAGAAACCGATTGGTGTGCGATGGGTCTATAAAGTCAAAGCAAATCCTAAAGGTGAAGTAATCAAGTACAAAGCTCGATTAGTTGCCAAAGGGTTCTTGCAACGTGAGGGGATAGACTACGAGGAGGTATTCGCACCGGTGGCTAGATTGGAGACTATTCGTTTGGTTGTTGGAATTGCGCATAGCAACAATTGGGTGATTTACCAAATGGATGTGAAATCTGCGTTTTTGAATGGTCCTCTTGATGAGGAGGTTTATGTGGGGCAGCCACCCGGTTTCGTGATTAAAAATCAAGAGAAGAAGTACTACAAGCTACACAAGGTGTTGTATGGTTTGAAACAAGCTCCGAGAGCTTGGAACAAACGTATAGACGGCTTTCTTATTGACATCGGTTTCAAACGGTGTGTATTCGAACATGGTGTTTATGTGAGATCGGATACTATTGATGGTGTTATTATACTTTGCTTGTATGTTGATGATCTCTTGATTACGGGCAGCAATGACAAGAGTATTTCAAGGTTCAAAATGGAGCTCATGAGTGAGTTTGATATGACAGACCTTGGTGTCATGAGATACTTTCTTGGCATAGAGTTTCACAAGTCAAAAGTGGGGCTGCTTATGCATCAAAGAAGGTATGCTCTAGATATCTTGAAAAGGTGTGAAATGGAACATTGTAATGCTTCTAATACACCTTGTGAGGCTAGAGTTCAGCTGTCCAAAAGTGATGATGAGGATGATGTGGATCCAACACTTTACCGGAGTTTGATTGGATCGTTACGGTATTTGTGCAATACTCGACCGGATTTGGCTTTAAGTGTCGGTATTGCGAGTAGATTCATGGAGAGACCTAAGGTGTCTCACTTGGCGGCGGTCAAGAGAATCCTTAGATATGCGAAAGGTACTCTTGGTTGTGGTATTTTGTTTCCCACATCGGATATGGGTCGCAAATGCACTTTACTTGGCTACACCGATTCTAATTGGTGCGGAGATAAAGATGATCGAAAATCTACGGCGGGTTACATCTTTATGTTCGGTAGTACACCAATCTCATGGTGTTCGAAGAAGGAACCGGTTGTAGCACTCTCTTCTTGTGAGGCCGAGTACATTGCGGCATCATTGAGTGCTTGCCAAGCTATGTGGTTAGTGAATCTTATGAAGGAATTGGGATGTGGTGATGATGATGCCACCACACTGTTTGTGGATAATGTTTCCGCGATAAATCTTGCGAAGAATCCAATTGCACACGGAAGGAGCAAGCACATTGAGATGCGATTTCATTACTTGAGAGAATTGGTCGGTGATGGAAAGCTTAGATTGAGCTATTGCCGAAGCGAGGACCAAGTTGCGGATTTGTTGACCAAGGGTGTGACAAATGAGATGTTCAAGAGACTGTTGAAGAGCTTGAGCATGATGAACTTGGAGCAACTAAAGTGAGGTGGTGTGTTGTGAGCTGTTTTGAAAATCTGTATTTTTGGAAATTTTGCAAGCGTAATCGATTACCCATTTGTTGTTAATCGATTACAGTTGTTTGTTTTCCAAAAATAACAGAATTTAACAGCATGTCACTTTAGTTGGTTTTGTTATTAGTTGTACTATTCTCTCATGTGTATATATACATTGTTGTAATCCCAATTCAAGGTTAATGCCATTTTTGATTCATAAATATTACTCTCTACCCTAATTCTCTCTCTCTCAATTCATCTTCTTCCCCAAGTTTCTTTTCACCATTGTTACTACCTTCAAAATTCTGGTTTTATGTTTTATGTTGTTCTAACATTTCTTAAGATAGAGAATTAGAGTTTTAAGAGACAAGATTGCATTTCTTAAAATGATGGATGATTCATTTATTAGACTCTTATAGTATTACAATAGAGAGAATATTCTAAAAACTAGAAATTGCCAAAAAGAAGTGAAAATCAACATATTAAAATGAAAATTATATAAGAGTCTAACAACCTATTACTATGTAAATATTGTAAAATTCCTTCATCCTAATTTTGAACGACTTAGTAATTACTTTAGTGTGATACTCTTTACAGGTCATGAAAATGGTTCAAACTTGAGTGTGTTTTTGAAATCAATGAAAAAATGGTTCTGCAATGACTGTAACAGAACTGGATATATTGTTGATATGCTCAACTAAACTCTTGCCTCAACAAAGGCCTGCATATTCCCCAGACATCATTCCGATTTATGGAGAAAACCATTGGATGAATCTACCTCCAGTTGACCAAATACAAACCTGACATAAAAATAACTACGTATATCATGTCAAGTTTGATGATGGAGTTGGTCAGTGTTTGTTAACATATATAGGACTTGAGGAAAATAAAACAAATATTCTAAATTACAAGAACTTCGACACTGATGTCCAGCAGAAATTAGTAATTTTGCATATGCCAAACTAACATGATACAACCAAACTAAAACTGGTGACATAGCAAATAATGAGGACCTGAAGATGAAGTACTTTCCAAGTTCCCTCACAAAGAATGCGTTTACGTGGTTTACCACGTTGCCCCCATAGTCTGTCCATACCTGGGCACAATTAGAAAGATTGTTTCATGAACAGTTTTACATGGGACAATCGAAAATTAGTCTGAAAGAATTGGCCAGTGTCAAATGAAAGGCCACGGAGTCGGTGGACCAATATCTTAACAGGTTTAGACTGTTGAAAGCACGATGCTTTACTCAAGTCCCTGAACATGAGCTAGTCGAGATGGCAGCTGGCTGTTTAGACTATTCCATCAGGAAGAAGCTAGACACACAGTATCTCAGGGATATGGCACAGCTAGCAGATAGGGTTCGACAGGTCAAAAGATTGAAAGATGAAAAAACTCAGACTAACAGGTACCGTAAGAAAGAAAAAGTTCCGTACGTAGCCGCTAACGAATATTCTTTTGACGACGAGGAAGTCGTCGATGAAAATGAGGTTAACGTGGCTGAACTCAAGTCAGGGCCTCCGTACACGTGCAAATTATTAAAACCATCAAACGGGAAAAATCTCGTCGAAACTGGAAAAACAGATAAATACGTTACTAAAACTTATACTTTTGATGTGTCTAAGTGTGACGAAATATTTGATTTATTAGTTAAAGATGGTCAGATAATTATTCCTCCTGGTTTGAAAGATCCCCCATTAGAACAAAAGAAGAAAAGGGGATTTTGTAAATTTCATAATTTTCTTGGTCGTAAAATGGCTCAATGTGTTCTTTTCAGGGATCTGGTGCAGAAAGCTTTGAAGGAAGGTCAACTTTAATTTGGCGAAAGGCCAAAGATGCAAGTTGACACGAACCCGCTGAAGGTCAAAGGAGCCTTGTACTCAGAGTTGTATGACTGCATGATGGTTGAGGCTACTGAAGGTCTCAACAAATAATTGACAACTGAATCCTTTGAGTGCATGATGGTCGAAACTACTAACGGTTCCGACAAAAAGACTGAGGAAGAACTCGAGGCAGTTTACCCTCAAGCTGGCGAAAGCCTGGCGGATTTCCAAGAGAAATGCAAGGTAAGTGGGTCGAAGGTTGTGTTATGCCCAAGATGCAACACCGTCTTTGATGAAAAAGCTGCTGAGAAATACGAAGCAGACAAAACAGAGACGCCACGAGGTGGTAAGCCACCTGTCCCAAGGTTTGTATTCAACCAGAATGGTGCTCGTCGTCGAAACGAGGAGTAGAGGAAGCTGTTCTAGCAGGCACGGCCCAAGACCTTTGTGCCACCGTCAGACACTCCACAGGAGAAGTGGGTGGAACCAATGAGTCAGAAAGGGAGCAAAAGGCCAAAATGGAAGGTGTTGGATTTGGAAAAGGAGGCAAAAGTCTCTGACAAGAGGGTCGAACCTAGAGGCTATGTGGTATCTCCCAATTACAAAGGGAAGAATCCTATGACAAGGACTCAATGGAGGAATTATCAGCGAAATAAGAAAGCTGAGAAAGAGGCTTCGACTTCACAGTTGAAACCTGTCGAAACCTCTGGACAGAAAAGGCAATACCCAAAAGGAAGGTGGATAGAGAAGGAAAAAGTCATGACAAATCAAACAATGGCAGTGACTGTGGAAGCTTCGGGAGAGAAGGGGGTGGTTTCGACCCAGAGCTCGAAATGTACATTTATGATCGAAAGCAAGAAAGAACCAGAGTACACTCCCCAGTCAGATAAGGAAGAACCAAAGTATTCTCCCCAGTCAGACGAAGAGTATACCCCTTCACCGGATGGAGACTTCGACGAAGACATGTATGATGACACCTATGGTGAAGACTTCGTCGTAAACTTTGGTATCGTGTCGATACTGCCAGCAGAGTATGATATGGTGTCAGGAGTCTCTGAAACAGAAGAGGATTTCGTGCCAGATGAAACTGCGGAAGACAAACCGCTATGTTACTATGTGATAAACAGTGGTGTGGTAGAAGAACATACGACCATGTTTGAGAGGCCCAATCCTGGGATGATATACCATTTAAAACTGCTATTCATAAAAGCAAAGGTTGATAGAGTGGCGGTCAACAAAGTGTTTGTGGATGGAGGGGCCACTGTCAATTTAATGCCTCATAATTTATTTAAAAAGATTGGAAAAACTGAGGTTGACCTCCGACAACACAACATGGTTTTATCCAATTACGAAGGAAAGACTAGCAACATCCTTGGGGTGGTCCAAGTTGGCTTAGCAGTGGATACAACTAATAGATCAACACTTTTTATGGTTATAAACTCAAAGGACAATTTCAACTTGCTGTTGGGTCGAGAGTGAATCCATGGAATAGGGGAAGTGTCGTCAACATTACATCAGAGATTAAGCATCTGGAGGAAGGATGGCATTGTCAAAAACATCGAGGCTGATCAGAGTTATTATAAGATTGACGAAGCTAAGGGTGGTAAGAAGTCCTTTGATTAGCACCTGGCAAATGTGGCTCCTTGTGATGAAGGATCGGGGTCTTATACCTCTGTCGACACGGGTCACGTCTTAAATTTGGATCCCGACTACGGGTTTATTTAGGATGCTGCCGACGAAACAATGAAGCCTACAGAAGATAATCCACCCACGGAGAATGGTCACTTAGACCACCTTTGACGTTCATTCGAAAGGATGAGAAAATATGGATTAAAAATGAATCCACTAAAATGTGCTTTTGGTGTTCACGCTGGGGAAATGGTCACCAAATTGGGAGGGACCATTCAAAGTAATCCAAGGGTTCAGCAATAACGCATACGAGGTTCAGGAAGTAGGTACGGACCAACGAGTCTTAAGGGTAAATGGGAAATATTTGAAAAATAGATAAACCTATGTTACAAGAGATTCAAATTAAAAAGTAACTTTTCATTAATAAGTAGCCAAAATAGGCTAGGAAGGCCAAGATGGCTTACAAAATATCAAAGTAAAGTTACAACAGTTCGACATGCAAATTAAGAAGAAGCAGGGAATCTAGATTTAAAGTCTTCAAAAAGGGTTTTCTCGTGGACAACCTTGTTGTTGAGAAGAGCTTTCTTTTTCCGCATTTGACCAATGGTATCCTTTCTTTTGAGAGCCGCTTCAACGTGAGTAATCCCTTGGGCGACTTCTTGATCAATTGCCTCATGAGCAGGCAAAGGTTCAGCAGAATCCAAATAGGCCTTTTGCTTTTCGACCTCATCGATTTTTCTTGTAAGTTCAGCTATCTGAGCGCTCTTGCCTTTTGCAGAATCCAAATAGGCCTTTTGCCTTTTGCTTGATAGGCACGATGCTTATCAGAGCGCTCTTGCTTTTTGTCCTCAAAGTCCCCAAGTTTATTCTCACAAAGTGAACTAAGGTACCACTCACGATTCATCTCGTTGTTTTTCAGCCTGATTTGAGCGTCGGCTTGTTTGCACATAGTAAGATCCTTGGCCAGTTGCGTAAAGAAGGCCTCGAATTCAATTAAGTACGTGGACATGGGAGTAGGAACTTAAAATTGGGCAAGTTCATCCAATATTTTGAACACATCACATGCCACAGCAGCTTCCTCTGCGACGGCCACCAGAAATTCGTCCTCAAATAGGTATGTCTTCAATTGTTGGAGCTTGAGGGCGAAAGAAGCATCCATTTCTGGGGTTGGTATGGTCGTCGAACTAGTAGGTTGAACGTCCCTAGACTCTTGGTGAAGCTTGTGTAGTGCCTTCAAAGCTGCTACTGGATTTGTTTGTTTTGTCGACAAAATATGTTCTGGGGTAAGAACTTTGTCGACATTAGGCGTAGGCATATTGGAGCTGAAGGTGTGAAAAACACAAGAAATGGGGGTTTGAATTGGGGTTTTAAAATAAAAACTATTCTTTAAAAATAATCCCCTTTACAAATAACCTCCGCTTCTTGATAATAAAGCAAGAGAAACTGAAAAGAAAGAACACAGTATGTTTATACTAGTTCACTTGAGAAATCCTCAAGTTAGTCTAGTCCACCCGCCAAGGTGATTTTGCCTCTCTCAAGCGAGGTCTTAATCCACTAATCAAATTGATTAATACAATGCACAAGCTAAACTACAAGTGACTAACAATAATCTCTAAGACACACTAGTCCTAGACTTCTTAAGAATTCTGACCTAACCGGTCTCTTAAGGAAATCAAACAACTGTTTGAAAATACAATGCACAAGCCAAACTGCAAGTGACTAACAACACAAAAACTCACTGTCTTAGTCTTCCTAAAGCTTCCGAACTACCCGGTCCTTTAGGGAACATAAATCTTCCTAAAGCTTCAGACCTAACCGGTCCTTTAGGAATCACAAACAACTATTTGTTACAAAGGGTTGTTTACAATAATGATGCTTCTACACAAGCAGAGTAAACACAGTTTCTAGCTCAATCTAACTTAGAGCGAATCTACACAGTAAAAACAATCTTCTTCTTTGTATTGTGGTGCTTTATTGTTCACTCATAACTTCCTCTATTTCTTGAGTTCTTTCTTCATTTGAATCAGTGTTTTTAATATTTCTCTTTTCACACTGAGTGTTACAATTGTTATCACCACCGATTCGTTGAATGATCAAGTCTATATATATAGCCAGAAAAAGATCCGTTGAAGGGCATATCAGTAATATCAGAAAAGTAGTGGCGACTTGAAATAATGTCGTTATGCTAGGGTGAAAATCGTACACTGAAATTCTCCTTTGTATCACCAAATCAGGGTAGTGGAAAAGAACGTGTTTGATCTATACTATGTACTATTTTCCCTCGCAAACATTTCATCTTCTTCTATCCATCAGAGGCTTCTGAGTTGATATGATTGAAGCATGATCAGAAGAATGAATCATTGGGTCTTCAGAGACTCAAGTCTTCAGAATCTTCAGAAACTCATTCACCAGAACCTTGTCTTCTGAATCTTCAGCACTTGTTCTTCAGAACCCTTATTCTTCAGAATCCTTAAGTCTTCAGAGTCTTCAGAACTTTGTTCAGCAGAACCTTGTCTTCAGAATCTTCAGCACTCCTTCTTCAGAACCCTTGGTTATCAGAAACATAAGTCTTCAGAGTTAACGACTTCAGAGGCTAAACAGACTTCAGAAGTAGAACATCAGAGTCACGCTCAGAAGTTAGAATCCAAGAGACGTTACGGCAGCAACATAATGTCTTCTCAGAATCTATCTGAATGTGATCAGATACAGAAGCAGCCTTGCTTCTTGGAACGAAATCGACTTTTATCACATAAAGTGATTCGCATATGGTTTTCAATTAAGATCAGAACCTGTTTATTAAAACCATCAGAATAACAAACGTTAGAGTACCAGAATTGTTCTCACACAAATACTCCATTGTTATCATCAAAACATAGAGATAAGATGCAGAACCAAATCTTGTTCTTACAGGATCCACCTCCAGCAGAAGCTTTAGGGTTCACGTCGACTTCAGCAGCAGTAGCAATAGTCGAAGGATTTTCATTATCACCAGTGGTTGCACCATCCTTCCCAACCTCAGTGGTGGTGTTTTGAATTGGAGGCGTTTTCACCGCTGGATCCTCTTCTGTCAAGGCCCCTTGGAACTCGTCAACTATTTTAGGACTAAACACGGTTGCTGTCTCAGGCGGGTTAACAATGGTGGCCGTTGTAGTATCGTCCTTTTCAGTAGTGGTCGAAGCGGCCACAGTTTCCTGCAAGAAAAAGTTCCAGTGAGGAAATATCCAAGCAATAGTTGAGCTAAGGGAACAGGGATGGTGAATACCTCAGCAAGGTGTTTTGGAGGAGGTGCTTCGGCCTCGACAGGCTTGAAGACTTCAGCAAGGTTTCTAGGGACAACAGGGTTCACGGTCGAAGCGACCGTTTTTGAAGGCGTTTTCTTGACTAGGGTCTTCCTCTTCTTCACCAATGGAGTAGCTGGAGGGGAGGTTAGGGCTTCAGTGGGAAAGATCTGTGATGGGGTACTTTCATCTGACGTGTCTCCCTCAGGAGGCGGTATTTCTTCAGAAGCCTAGCAAACAACAAAGTCAGATAAACAGCAGAAACAAATACGAATGAACGTTGAAATATGTTATACCTGTGGTTTCAGGATCTTCGGTTTCTTTGCAAGCTTGGTGGAGGTCGATACAGAAACTGGTTCCCGTTTTCGACCCTGGGAGATAAGCACGAATGATTAGCTAAAGACCACTAAGGCCATAAAAATGAGGAGTTCAGGAGTTACCTTCTTTGGTGGGTCCTCTGTGGCATCAGCTTCTTGGGTGTTCTCGACAGGCACATCAACTGTCAGATTGGGAACTTCGCCAACAAGGGCAGCAAAAGCATCGACCATGTTTTCCAGGAAAAGGTCACGTGGGAAAATTTGAGTCTGGTATTCTGACCACCAGACGTCAAAGTCTTCTGTGGTGAAGAATGAGGGTTGGAACACAAAGACAGGCAACTCAAGATGTTGTGTCGACCTGGCAAATTTAAGGCAGGCCTTGTGACCTGCCAAGTTCAGCCGTCGACCAGCCCGCACAATGTCAGAAGAATGTTTCACCAAGGACTTAGGCAGCATTTGGCTTAGGCCAAATTGACGGGCCACTAGGTTTGGGCTGGTAGTTCATAAACCCATAACCTGTGTTCCTCGTCTCAATCCGAAAGGATAGCATGGTGGAGGTTAGAAATACCATCCATATAGAGTTCGACTGCGCTGCTGCCTTGGGGGAAACGCCAGGGAACGAATTCTTGAACCATGTCGGACCAAATTTTCGAGCCACAAAGGTTGCCATGCTTGGGACGAAAGACGTGGTTTCCACAAACATATTAAGATACTTCATAAAGAGAGTTTTGTCAGGGGTTTCCTGGGTGGTCATCAGAGCGAGTCGAACGACCTCTATGGGACGCTCTTTGTTTAAACGCTCTATCGTTGCAGAGGCAGGGTAGCCCAGTTGGTGTTCGAAAATGGCATTGAGCCAATGTTGCAACAACCACATAAGCCCTGAGACATTTAAAGCTTTGGTAGCCGCATGGAGTAGTTTTAGCCGCAAGGCTGATAGACCAAGGGAGTGATAGAGGAAGGCTAGTAAAAGCTAACCCAAAGATACCTGTCGACCTTCGTGAATTTGGATCGCCAGGTTAATGTAGCTTTTGGCTATTTACAGAGAGCCAGGGCAGAATAGATAATACGACAGCCACAAAGTTAGGAAAACGATGTGTTCTTCGTCGGACACTTCTTTGGAGCCTTTGTTGTGATGATCTTCGATGTAGTTCTGGAAACCAGCACACTCGAAAAAGTGTTAATCGTTTCCAGAGTTGGGTCGAACGTTTCGCCCAAGGGTAAAAGGCCAGTGATGGCCGCCACATCGAAGAGTGTCGACGTGAATATACCACAAGGGAAGTGGAATGTGTTGGTCGATCCTTCCCAGAAGTACATCGACACCAGCAGTAAACAAGGGTTGACCCTGTGAGCGTTCCTTGAGAGTTGAATGGCGTCGAAGATGCCAGTTGTTTTCCATTGCTCCCGACGCTGGCCTTCGACCTTGTTGAGCCAAGAGATGTAGTCCCTGTTGCTAGGTGTAGGCATCGATCGAAAGACTCTAGCTTTGGGCGCCATGAATTTGAGGTCTAAGGTGTCATCTTTCTCAAAAGTAGGTGGTATGGTAGGAGCGAAACATGGAAATAACTTTTGAAGTTCTTAATGATTTGGTTTGTTATCAGGATATGGACCGTGAAAAGCATGGAGTTTTCCAGTCACCGCAAAAGGAATGACCATTTGATGTCGCCAGTTTGCTACCACCGCCTCATCAGCAGATGACGATTGAGGGAGAGGTCTGAGCGATTCCTTTTCAGAGAGAACGAAGACAATGAGGTTGTTGCAGGTGGTGTGAGTAGCGGAAGCAGTAACAGTTGCAGGGGAAGCCATTGGAATAAAGGGTAAGTAAGCTTTTGAAAGCAAGAAAATTTGGAAGAAGAAGAAACAGTGGGAAAGATTCGAAAAAGAAAGTCAGACGTATTTAAGGAGTATTTATAGGGAAAACACATGCAACTGAAAGGTCAAGAACTGTTCCGATTCTGCAGTTAGTGGGGGTAGTTTCGAGACCCATAACTTAGGATGAGACTAGCCATCATGGCGTTTCTTGGAAACCGTGGCGCAGAAATGTACCATCATCACGTCAGACTGTGAGTGATACGTGGTTGAGATTCGACAGAAGACAAAACGATGGTTATTGAGTCAAAATCAGAGCACCGTCGAAATCTCGCAGAAAATCAAAACGCCAGGTTTCTCAGTCGACACAGTGCTCAGTCAAAGCTGGCCTTTTGGGGGGGCAATTTGTTAGCTGAGAGATTTCGACTAAGCAAGGAAAATACAGAAATAATGTGAAGGCCAACATGTAGGTCGACGTGGTGAAGAAAACTAGGCGTAGGTTGACTTCCATAGAGGGGGCGTCGAAGGTCGACCCAAAAGCCACTTCGTCGAAGGATTTTCGACTGATGGCCAACGAAACCAAGCCGACAAGTCTTTGAGCGAGAAAATTTGAAACAATGAGAACGTGGGGAAGTCACAAAGATGGTGGGGCAACACGTGTCACAACCAGGGCCAATCTTGGGAGGAAAATAGTTATTTTTTCGTTCTATTTAAAGCAATAGTCATATCCATTTTAGGGGTCGCATTTGTAACATTGCAGAAGGGATACACTCTGAGTACCAAGCGTTAAGAGAAACGAGTTTACTCCCACAAAAAGTATGATAGCGTCCACATTTCTTTTTAAAGCAAATGATCAAAGTTTAAGTTATCTTGCCATTTACTTATCCGTTTTTCCCTTTTGTTTTCTTCATCAATTCGCACCCTTTTTATTTTTCGTAAGTGGTTTCCAATTTCCTCTAAATCAAAAACCATCCTATCAACAAGACTTACACTTCGGCCAAATATGTTCTGGGATTGTGTGATTGATCCCGCAAGTAAACCTGCGATAGGAAGCCAACGGTTGTTCGCTCGAGAATCGCATGCGAACAGCTTCACATTCAAATCATTTTCAAACCCTCTAATCACTTCAAACCTTTTTCATAATAATAAACAAATCTCGATCAACATCGAGTGCATTTTCTCAAATGAACCTCCAAAGCACTTGTAAATATTCAAACTATTTTCATAACAAAATTGAAAGAAAACGATTACCTGAGTGAAAGGTCTAGACGTAGTCCGAGTATTAGACCTAAGTCGTAAAAGTTGGCAAGTCATAAATAGTCGCCTTCCTGACCAAAAACAATCCAACCAATCAAACTCTTTTCTCACTGTAGTGCGACTTTCAAAACCTTTTAAAAAACGAAAGACATTTTGTCTCGAGATTATGCAAGACAATGTTTCATCCACAACCGTTGAGTTGAGATAAGTGACGTTTTCCCATGAATGTTGATATCTAGAAATCCATTCAATGTGATGTAAACGCCCGTTCCTCACCTATTTTGGGTAAAACAATGTTTTTCATCGATTGATACAAGATAACTTTCGCTAAAATAGACCAAAAAAACAAACATTTTTTACCCAAAACTACGTAAGCCTTGAGTTCTCTATTGTACACGGAGATACGTAAAAGCGAGATTTAAAGTCTCGTCAGGTACCTAATAAAAAATAAACATTTGTATCCTTTATTTTTCCTTTTAATAACTCGAAAAGCTTAACATTTCAAAATTAACACTACCATGCACAAATCAAACGGTATCCGTTGAGTACAACGGACGTGAGGTGTGTTAATACCTTCCCCTCGCGTAATCGACTCTCAAACCCTGATTTGGTTGCGACGACCAATATCATTGTCATTCTTTTAGGGGTTTTATCGATATTTTTCCTTTTCCTTTTTGAGAATAAATAAAGTTCAGTGGCGACTCTATTAAGTCCATCCCGCAAACGTGCAATTGCGCTTCGCGAAATCATGTTCTCATTTTTCGAGGTGCCACAATCTTATTAATAATAGATAGTGGGGTAGTTATATGATTTAAAATATAATAAATAAAAGTAAGTTAATGGAAATAAATAATAAATATTATATTAGTATTTTAAAAGGACAAATAATTTGACACAAATAAAAAAAATGACACTTATTATAAGATAGAGGAGTATAAAGTATCCGCCACCGGAAATACATTAAGTCAAAAGTGATAAGTTATATAGTATTGAATAAAAATCTTGGACGCCCTCTAAATTTTCATTAAATTTTATGAATGTATTTTTGTTTAAAAAACCAAAAAGGGTAGTGAGCAGGGAAAATTATAAAGATAAAATAAAAACACTTTTAAAAATAAAAGTGATTGAAATTTGTACCAAGCTCAAACAAAGCTTTTAAAAATAACAACGGATTTGCATTTGAATTTGAATTGTAGAGGAAGCTTTTATGCATAAAAGTCTTGTCTAATTCCTTTACCCTTTGACTCATTCATTCCTGTGAAATCAACTTCTGAAGCCATTGTTGATACATGGCAAATAGAATCACTAGAGGTTGTCGTCAAGTCTCATTGCTTCCATCGAGACTATCCTTGTATCTACTGTGTTGCACAGCTTACCTGTTGGAGAATTAGAGTTCTAAGAGACAAGATTGCATTTCTTAAAATGATGGATGATTCATTTATTACACTCTTATGGCATTACAATACAGAGAATATTCTAAAAACTAGAAATTTCCAACTCAGTAATGGACAAAAAGAAGTGAAAATCAACATATTAAAATGAAAATTATATAAGAGTCTAACAACCTATTACTATGTGATTTTGAACGACTTAGTAATTACTTTAGTGTGATACTCTTTACAGGTCATGAAAATGGTTCAAACTTGAGTGTGTTTTTGAAATCAATGAAAAAATGGTTCTGCAATGACTGTAACAGAACTGGATATATTGTTGATATGCTCAACTAAACTCTTGCCTCAACGAAGGCCTGCATATTCCCCAGACAACATTCCGATTTGTGGAGAAAACCATTGGATGAATCTACCTCCAGTTGACCAAATACAAACCTGACATAAAAATAAGTACGTATATCATGTCAAGTTTGATGATGGAGTTGGTCAGTGTTTGTTAACATATATAGGATTTGAGGAAAATAAAACAAATATTCTAAATTACTAGAACTTACTATTCCGGTTTTTTCTAAAGATGCACAAATAGAGTACATGATAAAGCCTAACTAATTACCAACAAGAAAAACTACATGTCCAGCCTTGCCAATAGCATCGATCATGTCATGATCGACACTGATGCCTAGCAGGAATAAGTAATTTTGCATATGCAAAACTAACATGATACAACCAAATAACATGATGCAAAAAGTAGGAGTAAAAATGAAAATGTACATACACTTAATGGGGAGTAAAAATAAGAGTTAAGAAAGAAAATGTACATACACTTGATAGTATCCTGCTAAGTTTCAATCCTGCAAAGAAATCTCGATCCTGACCACACCATCAATAGAAAACGATCTTGCTCTGGCAGCCGTGACAAATCAGACGTATGATCCTATGGTACATCACTCGATCTTGACTATATTGCTTGATCCAACCAAATTTTGCAAAATCCTTTTGGCGATGCCAGGAAAATCCCAAGTACGATACTACTTTTTGGTCATCTTTTCTATCAAAACTAAAATAGTTGTCATTTGTCACACCACAAGCCGTGCATATATCAACCACTTTATCTACTCTAGAACTGTAAAAAAAAAAAAAACATGTAAAAAACAACAACCACAAATGCCAAAATCACACATATTTTCAGAAAACAGAAGACACATTTAAACCTCCTTTTCTGAATCTGCCATTGTAACATCTATTTATCTATTTATAATCTCAAGTTGATCCTTTAGTGTTCGATTGGTTAATTGAGACAGGTTAATCAAATTCCAAATGATTTTTGTAGATTAACATTATTTTATTAGACTTAGGTTTCAAAAATTGACCAAGTGGAAAGTCATGTTTGTCTTGAATTTGAAAAGAGATTTGAACAACACCAGAGCATTTAACTAGCAGAGGAGTAAAAGATAAAATGGTCTTTTTCTAAAACTGCAGACTACAGTGTTCTGTTTGTGACGAGAAGAATAAGGAAGTTATATGCTACTTATCAATAAAATGATCATAAGGTGTCCTCATAAAAAGTCATGTTTGGACTGAAATAGTTAATCTACTTTAGAACTGTAAGATAATAACCAGTTAGAAACTAAGAAAACTCATGTGCCAAAGAGGGACAAGAGAAACTCACTAAGTTAATTTTGATATACCACGGCATTAACTAGCGAATTGAGCAGCATCTTTAACAAGCTCCACCCAACACAAATGATCTCAAAATCATTCATTTTCATAAAACAAAAGATTTGTACCTCATTTTCTAAATCCTGGACGATACTTGAAGAGAGAGTAGAGTAAATTATAACAACACATAAATCTACAGCAGAAACAACGAACGAACAAAAACTTATTAAATTTAAAGTGAGGGAGGAAAAAAACAAAATACTGATGTGAAGGCATAAATGACATTTATTAGACTAATAGATTAGAGAAGAATTTAACACATGTTACAAAAGTTTGATACAGTCAATGCATTCAAACCAACTCAGTAAAGTATAATGAAGTCATATAGAAAAAACGAGTACCTGACATATCTCTGGTCATTTGTTGTTAGGATTATAGAATTCTTGAGTTCCTAACAGTTAATGTTTCTCCTTTTCTTCTGTTCAAGATTACTAAAACATTTACTGGACTTGGTTGCAGGTTGTTAGCACAAATTTGGTTTCTTGCAACAGCAGGATTGGGCACAAGTAGGGGTGACACAGAACATAATTCTATGATTAAAAATATGAGTTAGTGTTTGTGTTATAATATTCTATTTATTGAAGAAACAAACAAAAAAGAAGTATGTCACTGACTCACCCAGACAGGAAACTCATGTGATCATTTTGTCATTGATGAATATGAAGGGAATGCGAGCAATCTTACGCCATTCTTTCCCTCGCTTCCTCTGCAAACTTGCTTCCAGTAACGGACAACAAGTGATACTTAGTACACACAGAGAGGAAGGCAATCCCTCTTTTGGAAACGACTTGAGTTTAGGAGCATTAACAATCTCAAATTTTTGGAGAGAGTTTAGATGTTGAAACCACTTCCCATCCATGATTGTATCATTAAGATCATAAATGCATAGTGTCACAAGCGATGCAGGTAGAAAAGGCCCCATCAGCATGTTCACCGTATCAACGCCTTTTATTCGCAACACTGAAAGGCATGTCAAATGTTCCAAAGCTGGCCCAGTATTCTGCATAATCCCTTCAACAGAACCAACAGTCAGTTCTTGTAAGCTGCTAGGCAAATCATTTATGACAAAAGATTGAAGATTTGGTAGATTATCAATTTCCATTTCTTGAAGGTAACTTAGAGTGTGGATTGCTTCTGGTAGTGAAGGAAGCTTCTCACACTTCCACAGTGCAAAATAAATGAGGTTTGGAGTGGCCAATCCACCTGGGGGAAATGACTCCAGTTCACTACAATCCCATATTTTGATGCTTCTAAGAAATGAGAGACCGTTTTGCGACACATCTTCTGCAATTAATATCGATTTCAGATTTATACAACCCTCAATAACCAGACTCTTGAGGACAGGGAGAGCACCCAAGGTAAATGATGTCATTGAATAACAGCTATAAGATATTTTCAGTTCCTCGAGCGATGTGTAATTGTGCAAATATTCATGAGGTAGAAAATCCAGATTCTCACAATTACTGATTACGAGAAATTTCAAGGTTTTTGGTAGGCCGTCGGTTGGGAAAGACCTTAGAGATGGAAAGTCGTCTATGGTCAACTGTTGAAGAGAATGGAGAGGGAGCATCAATCTGTTGAATACATCTGACATCGGAATTAGAAATATGATATTGTTATTATCAGATGAATGCCTCGAGTCCAGCAGTAAAGGACACCTTCTTAACTCAAGTTCAGTTAAGGCAGGAAGTCTGTGAGCTATGTCTCCTTGCAGTATAGGACACTTACTTAGCAACAAACGTTTGAGACTAGGAAAACTCATTGTTTGACCTGCAATCATGTTCCACTCCTCCCACTCAGGCATATCCTCAAAGCGTAGAGTCTCCAAGGAGGGAAATGGTTGAAATGAAGCAGAATTATCATTTCCAAAGAACTCTATACCAACACTTTTAATTGAGAGCATCGAATCAATGTTGAGTTCTTTCAAATTACCCAATTGTCCAAGGGGCGGAAGCCATCTACAGTTATCACATTTCGAGATCCTCAAATACACCATACTATTAAATAAAGAATCACCCAACCAATTTGGGATGCTGACTCCACAGTAGCCTTTGATGGTCAGACTTTTCAAATTTGTTGAGGGTTGCAAGTGCTCAAATACAATACTTTGAACTCGTGGATCTGAAAAAGCAGTACCGCAATCCCACTCTAAAGATAATTTGTCTATTCCTTTTTTCATCTTCATATTGGCTTTAAAAGCTTGAATAGGGTCATTAACATTTTGTAGCTGTGAGATGGAGAGTTTTCCATGAAGGTTGGAAAATTTTCCCAAATCTGCAACCTTCAATCCATCATTATGCTTGCTGACAACAAAGTCAGACAGAGTTCGGAGATTTTGTAGTTTGGCTATTTGAATCGGCATCTCCTTCAATGCAGTGTCAGTAACATCCAGGTGGCGTAGATTAACCAATTTTCCGATGTCCCCCGGTATCTCCTTCAATGCGGTGTTACTAACATCAAGGTAGTATAGATTAACCAATTTTCCTATGTCCTCCGGCAATTCAGTGAACCTTTTACAGCCCGCCAACAACAAGAACTGCAGATTGTTAAGCTTGCATGTTTCAGAAGGCAGCCTTTCAATACAAGTTCTGGAAAGATTTAAGTACCGCATGTATAACAAATTTCCAATAGAGTTGGGAATCTTGGTGATACTCTTGTAGTTTGACAGAGACAAGACACGTAATTGGTTCATTGTTGGCAGCAAGTCATGTACTACCGTGTTTGATAGCAAACAAAGAGGCAATTGTTCTTGTAATGGTAATGCTAGAAAGGTACGCAGACTAGTTAATCCATACAATTTATCAAATTTGTCATATGAATCATATGTCTCTCTATTGTATGATAAGTTATGCACCCGATCATCTAGGTTATGTCCGTCCATATTGATACAATATGGATATGAAACCTTTTCAGCTAAATCATGGATGAAGTTGTGCATTTCAAATTTTTCTTCCTCATCACCAATAGATCGTCGATGTATCAACGACCTTGACACTAGTACATCAAAGTATTCTTCTCCGAGTTTTTCCTGATCTGTGGACGATTCTACTAGGCCTGCTGCAACCCACAATTGAACTACCATCTTTTTTTCTAAGATGGACTTTTTCGGAAAAATTGAACAATATTCAAAACATCGTTTTAAAGGATTAGAAAGAAAACTATAGCTCAATTCGAGAGCAGCTTGCACCTCATAAGTTGCATCCCGAACCTTACTTTCTAGCAAATAATTCCAATGATTCGGGTTCAATGAGACGCGAAGAATAGCCCCAAGTGCTACTACAGCTAATGGTAATCCATCACACTTTTTTGCAATTTTCCAGCCAATGTCTTGTAGATTGATTTGTTGGTGGTAGTTATGTGCTCTAAATGCATGTTCCGCAAGTAAAGACCAGCAATCTTCATCTTTCAAGGGCCTCAAATAGTGAAGATAAAGAAAGGTTTGCATGGATTGTGCAACTCTTTCATCCCGTGTTGTGATGATGACCCTACTTGGTGTTTCCCCAGCATTAAAGATATCCAGCAGTAATCTCCAATTAACAGTTGTTGTATCCCACACACCATCCAATACAAGTAAAAAATTAGGGCAAATGGTATTGATATCAGTTGATTCAAGAATGGTTTCAAAAACACTGAAATCATTTTGATCTTTTGAGAAATCTTCCCAGACTTTTAACTCAAAATTGGCCTTGACTTGTGGATGATTGTAAAGGTGTTTAGCAAGGGTTGTTTTACCAACCCCTCCCATACCAACAATGGAAATGATTCTGATATTACTATCACCATCATCAGTATTAGACAACAAAAGATCCTTAATTTTCTCAATATCACAATCCCGTCCATAAATAGAAGATTCAGCATCCAAAATAGAACTAGTTGGAGTTTCATGGGAAACACTTAATTCTCGTGAATGAAAGCCTGGTAATATTTCAATTAATTCTTTGGTTTTAGAATTAATCGCATCAATGCAATATGTGAGCAAATCCAGCGACAGGCTGACAGATGGATTGGGGATCAGTTTCTCCTGACCATAACAAAGTACATCTTCAAGATCCAACAGTGTTTTCTTCAGCTTTTTTAACAACACCTTCACAGAATTTGAGAGTGACACGATTTTGTCTCTCTGAACACCTTCCATTAGTTTCTTACTCTGTAACAACAAAATGCAACTGCGTAAACTCTGCTTCTCTCTCTTTCAATTTGCAGGTCAAACTCCTAGTGTTATAATAAAAGGTGAGGACCATAACATGCCCAAATTTCTCATACGTGTTTCAATAAGATTACAACACTTGTCTGTATTATTATTAGGGTTAAATATGTTTTTGTCCCTATAAATATCTCACTTTTTATTTTTAGTCTCTATAAAAAAAATGACATATTTTGGTTCCTACAAAATTTCTATGCATACAGTTTTAGTCCTTGCTATTTTCTAAAATTTTGAAAACTATTTAATTACTCCTAAACTTTTAAATTTTTGAATAATTTTTTTCATATATAAAATGTTTCTTTACCACATTATATAATTTTTTAAAATGAGAAGAATTAAATATGAATTTTTTAAATTTCAAAATATAATGATAAAAGTAATGAAAATCTCGACTTATAAATCAAATTTTGAATTCCTTTTTTTTCGAGAAACTTTTTATAACGTTCTAAACATATCTAGAAAATAATCATTCAAAAATACACACTGGTTTAACAGTAAGGATTAAAACTGCGTGCATAATTATTTTGTAGGGACTAAAAGACGCTATTTTTTTTAATAGGGACCAAAAACTAAATTTAATAATTTTATAAGGACCAAAATTATATTTAACCCTTATTATTATTCCGGTGGTTTTTATTAATTGTTAGAAATTTCTTTTAGGAATCATCACAAAAAATTTGGAAAATTGGGTAGAATTATCTATATGTGAGTTTTTAACTCAACAATGCAAGATGTTTTAAATGGACAAGTGATATTATTTTTAATATTTAAATTTTATATTTAGTTTTGAATAGTTTTAATTCATGTTTAATTTTTAGCTAATATGTAGAGTTATTGAAATATACAATTTAATGCATAGTAAAATATTGTTTGTAGTTTTAGCCCAAATTCTCCTGATAATGTTTGAATTGTGCTTTAGGTTGAAATTATGCAGATTGTGAGAATATATGGTATGGGAGGATGAATGGAAATTGTGTTGTTTAGATGATTGTTCATGAAGACTAGGGAGATGAGGTGGTGTAATTGGTGTTAAAATATTATGTTTTTCTGGATATTTAGGATTGGTTTGGTTTGAATGTTTTACTGGAAAAGTAAATTGTAAGGGAGGTTTGTTATGGATTTAACTAGAAACGTGAAGATTGGGATATGTGGAGGGTTTATTTACCTTCATTTGCAAGTTTGAAAAGCCAAAGAAACTCTGCAACCATTTGAACCTGATACCTCAAAAAACGAGTCAACCATTTCTTTAATTCAAACTCTTTTAGCTTCATTTCTTCGCCCAGAATCACTCACCGGCCTCCTCTGAAGCTAATGGAAGCAATGTCGTGGCTTGAAACTACATGCAATCTTTAACTCATATCCACCATTGTTGACATTCGAAGCTTCAACTGAAAAGGTAGTTACGAGTAAAATTTCAAAGCAAACAAGTTATCAGTTTATTCGTCTTGATTCACTGATTGAAATCCCTCAACTACCTTGAATTTATATTTCGTATTAGTCATTTAATTTTACTTTGAAGAACTAGTGTTCTTTGTGTTCTTGAGCAAATTGTCCCTGCTCAGAATCCATCAATGGCTCTGATGCAGACACACATGAACGATGAAGTGTTTAGAAGTTAAATCCATGGTTGATTCTTGCTAGAAACACGAGTTCATGAATCTGCAAAAATCAACTCAAGGTTGAAGATGAAGCAGTTACGCGCATTTTTTTCAAACATATGCATGTAATGAGGGTAGAATTTGAGTTAAGGTATTATCTTTATCTATATGCATGTAATTTATTTATAGTTGTTAAGTTATTGTTGTTGTTGTTAGCTAGTAAAAGGTTTTTGTAAAAAGGTTTATGTTGTTTTTGTGGAGATTGAATCTTCAATGTTGTTGTTATTGCTGGGTTATCCTAATTTAAATTTTGATCAAATTATAGGTGTTTAGCGACCCAACACCACTCCCACAAGAAGATATAAATGACATCCAATCACGTTGGATCGGTTGCTTATCTTTTTATGATAAAAAACACTAGTTTTTCTTTGTTGTTGTAAACATTGTGTATTGGTTTTGTTATCATGGTTATGTTTTCAAATATGTAAATAGGTTCTCTTGGTGTACCATTTTGGATTTTGGATATGTGTATATTAGGTTATGTTACAAATTTTGTAAACAATGTAATTTGGTATCATGTGTAATTTGGTTATGTTCTTTTATAAAATAAAAGTTTTGATTCTTTCACAAAATTTGTATATAGATTTTTTGTAAAAAAATATAGGTCAAATTAAATTTAAAACAAATTAAAATTGACAAAAAAATATATTTTACCACTCGGTTAGTATCTAAGGTAAACACTTACGTTTTCCCTCGGATAATAATATAAATCGAGAGGTGTGTGACACACGCTTTTTAGTTATGAAAATACAAAAATATTGTTGTTAGGGATCGAACCAATGACCAATACAATTTTTCCCATCGGTGGAACTACAATTGAGGGGAAAAGTGCAAGTTTTCATGACGTCCTTCGTTACCTCGTATGTGAAACCGAGGTAAAACTTCTTTTCTAACCGACATAAAAGGAGTTTTCGTAGTAATGACCGCTTTTCGAAGAAGAAGAGTGTGAACTAGTCGACAAACTCATAAGGAATATTGACTTGTTCGCCTGGGCCTCCTCCGACATGTCAAACATAGATACCCGAGTGGTGTACCATCACCTCGCCGTCGACCACACTATGAGACCAATGTCTCAAAGTAAGCGAAAGGTTGGCAAGGAGAAGAGAGTCACCATCGACAAAGAGGTGAAAAGGCTAGCAAGCGTTGACTTCATCACAAGTAAAATAACCAACCTGACTAGCTAACGTTGTCATGGTGAAGAAAGCAACAAACAAGTGGCGCATGTGCGTGGATTTCACCAACCTCAATACAGCCTATCCCAAGGACCCTTCTTCCCTACTAGATATTGATCGCCTGATTGATGGATCCTCGGGCTACAAGAATTTGAGTTTCATGGAAGCCTACTCGGGGCACAACCAGATTAAGATGAATCTCATAGATACGTCCAAGACGGTGTTCATGTTAAACCACAACAATTATTATTATAACTTCAAGCCATTTGGCCGGAAGAATGAATGTGCCATTTACCGATGACTCATGGACGCAATTCTCCCAACAGATAGGGCAAAACTTAGAAGTTTATGCTGATGACATGATAGTAAAGATCTCAGAAGGGTGGGGTCATATTGCATGTTGGACAAGTGACTTCAAGCACAACAGAAGGGTGAATTGTGGTAATTAAAGTTCTCGATTATTTTAGTGGTTGTCTCAATTACACTTGAAACTGTTTAAGTAATTTCTTAAGTATATAGTAAATAGCAGCGAAAATAAAGATATTAAAATAAATAATGGAAATTAAAGAGTATGAAGTCAAGCTTAATTGGAATATCAATTTTGAGTAATACAAACTGATTATCAAAAAGGGAAAGTGTTCAAGAAGACAAGGATTGATTATGTTCAAGACTTGAGTTGGATCATTGATCAAGGTACTCTAATAGAAATTCACTTGTTTATATAATTAGATGCTCAAAGAGACTTCATCTCAATTCCTATAAAGTTTCCCTATCATTCTGATTGCATTCTTCTTCGAATCATGACATTTCAAAAGGAAAAATTCAATATTTTCAAAAGTGTAATTGGTTAACATATTAATTCAACCAATTACATTTTACTTTTGTTTCAAATTTTATGAAGTATAACCGGTTAACATATTTATGCCTCAGGTTACACCTGTGATTTTTCTCAATTTTTTTTAAATATTACAAAGAGTGCAACCGTTTGACATGATAGTGCAACCGCTTACACCTGTAGCTTTTTTTGAAAAATTCTGAAACTTTTTTATACCTCTTCATTGCATTGATTCATCATACCTTTTCCAAATCATTTCCAATAAATCATGAACATTTCTTTAAACATTGGCATTATTTATAGAGGTATCTTATACACTATAAATATCATAATTTTTCATGAATCAAATCACTTCTTCCATTCAAATTTTTACATCAGTTCAAGGTTTTCTATACTTGAAACTTTTTCTGCATAAAATCATATTAGTTATGAAAAGTTTATGAGCAATCTAATTGTATTATATTTAAATTGTTCATTGGAAGACAAGACCAATCTCTGTATAGAAATTGATTCGAGTGAAACAACTTATTTAAAATCTTTATTCAAAGTTTTATTTTGATCTCAAAGTGTTAATGATCATTATTTGTAATAGAAAGTGATGTGCTTTCTAATCAAATGTGAAAAAGAAAGTGGTGTGCTTTCTTGTTTAAGTTAGAAGAGTGTATGAGTGAGCATGGTGTGAGGCTTGTACAAGTTCTGATATACTGAAATCTCTCACGGGGTGTGAGGGGAGTAAACCTACCTTGGTTGATAAGGGGAGCTGGCATACATCGTTGTGCTCTTTATTTTTTTGCATTTATATTTCTACATTTTACTTCATAAGTTTCATTGAAACAGATCTGAAAAAATAAGAACATAAGAACCATCGTTAAAAAATGATTAAAAATCTAAAAAACCGGAATATCTAATTCACCCTCCTCCCCCCTCTTAGATTACATTCTATACTTACATTTGACATTAGAGCAGATTAAGGTAATTTTCTCCTCGATTCAGAAATGGCTTCCGCTAATCCAGTTTTTAAAGTTGGCGGTAATAACAACAAACCTCTATGCTTTGTTGGTGAACATTATGATTTTTGGAAGATTCTCATGCAAACGTATCTAGAAGCATAAAGAGAAGAGATATTGGATGTTGTTGAAAATGGTCCTTACATTCTTAAGACGTTCATCAATGATGTAGAACATATAAAAGTGAAAGGCTCTTGGACAGATGATGATAAGAAGAAAGTGATATTCGATAAGAAGGAAAAGAACATGCTTCAATCATCCCTAGGTATGGATGAATTCTTTCGTATATCTCATTGTAAAACAACAAAAGAGATTTGGGATACTCTAGAAGTAACCTATGAAGGCACGATAGAGGTAAAAAGATCTAAACTAAAGAATATGAAATGTTTAGAATGCAGACCGGTGAATAAATTCTTGATTTATAAAAGATATTTTCTCGCTTAAAAAATCACTTAATGTCTCTTGGAAAGACCTTTACAAATGATGAATTAAATCTCAAAGTCTTTATTGACAAGGGCATAACAACCAAAGGTAAGGAAGATATTAGAGAAGAAAAGTCTCTCCAAAATGACTTCTACACATTATTTGGCAAACTCCAAGAATATGAGGTAGAACTTAGAAGATAGAAAAGCATGAAGTGCAAGAGAAGAAACCCAAGAGTATGACCTCAAAAGTTGAATCAAGGGAACAAATGGAAGAAGAGAATCCATATGAAGATGAGAACATTACTATTCTTGTACAAAGGAGTGGAAAATTTCTTCAAAGTGAAAAATCTTTAAAATTTGGTAAAAAAAAGGAAATTTTTAGCTAATATGTAGAGTTATTGAAATATACAATTTGACCATTTCTTAATACACCCCATAGCTTTCTTAGGCACCACGCGAATTTTTGTTTTTGCCCCCAGTTTCCGGATGTGTACATCCGGACACACCATTTTTTTAAAAAAACGTTGATTTGTTCCGGATGTGCATATCAGGAATAATTCCTGATCTGCAGATCCAAAAAAATAGCAGAACTTTATTTTTTTTTTTAAATCAGTTTTGTTGGTTGGTCGCAGATGTTAATATATCGTCGCAACTTAATATACATTCGAAAACATCCATATATAAAATAAATTGATATATATACATAATAATACTCATGTCAAAATACAATACATAAATGTAATAAAAATAGAATACATCAAACAAAAAACTACTGTGTATGCTGAAGGATTTCTCCTGGCTCCCCTGCTCCTCTGCCCCTACCCGCCGTCCTGGCTCGATGTCTGCGGTACTGAAGTGCCCCCCGAGCAATCTCAATAATCCTATCCATGGCAAGTCTGCCACCAGAGCCCTCAGGGAGGTGACCGTCCGCAATGGCCGCCCGCGCTATCTCTTCTATCTCACGACAGCGAGGTAGGACATCCTGAGTATGGTCCAGCTGAGAATGCTGCTCCTCTAATATCTCCTGATGAGCAGGTCTGGGTGGCGATCCCTCAGCAGTGGGCACCATGCATGGGTGTGAGGCGGTATAAAACTACATGATGTACCCAGCAGCAACGCTCCAGTCTCTCGGCGCTCTGGTCTCCCGAGCCTCTTTCGGTACCAAGTGGGACTGGAAGTCAGCATATGTCTCACCTATCTGCGTGCAGGTCAAGCCTAGAGGAGCAGACTCATGAGGCATCCTGGGGATCGTCTGCGTGTAACCGAACTGACGCAAGACGCGCTCCGGCAGGTATCGAGCAGTAATGGTCGAACTGCATGCCAACCATCCTGAGAACGGCGAAACCTCATCGAACGGGCGCGTCACACGGTGATCGGCATACGTCGGACAAATGCATGCTGAGCTGTCCGTCCATGTATCATACGATCGTCTCTGGCAGCCATGTAATCTGCAAAGCATAATAAATAAATTATAATTTTTTTAAAAATAATTAAAAAAAAAAACAATAAACAATAAACAAAAAAAAAAATAGAAACCAAGTTGCTTCCGGATTTACACATCAGAAAAACTTCCGTGGATTCACATCCGGAAGTACTCAGAATATTTAACGTTGGGTTTTTCCGGATGTGCACATCAGGAAAGCAATCAACATTAAAAATTTTCCTGATCTGCACATCCGGTACGTATTTCAAGTTTTAAAAAACGTAATCATGGCTACTGTACCATAGAAAATGGCATTTTAATGCCCTGATCGTCCGTTTGAAGCAGCAAACAATACCTACATTGTCTCTAACCTATGTTATTCATACTACCTAACAATTTCTACACCTAAATTTATACTCTAAATCGATTACTCGAAAATAATTCCGAAACTCTAAAATTCGAAAACTTACCGATTAAATTGAGATACAGAGGATTTGGAGTGTCTTGATCGTTGTAGAACTTGCTCTGCGCCGAACTCGAGTGAAAAAAGTCGGGATTTGTGGGAATGAGAAATTGAGAGTTTGAGAGAGTTTGATTGTTTGGAATGTGAAAAGCTAAAGAATGAGGGGGGAGAAGGGTCTGGCGCGAAGTTATAAGAATTTCTTCCGGATTTGCACATCAGGAATTATTCCGGATATGCACATCCAGAACAAATCAACGTTTTTTTTAAAAAATGGTGCGTCCGAATGTGCACATCCAGAATCAGGGGGCAAAAAAGAAATTTCGCGCGGTGCCTAAGAAACCCATGGGGTGTATTAAGAAATCCTCTACAATTTAATGCATAGTAAAATATTGTTTGTAGTTTTAGCCCAAATTCTCCTGATAATGTTTGAATTGTGCTTTATGTTGAAATTATGCAGATTGTGAGAATATATGGTGTGGGAGGATGAATGGAAATTGTGTTGTTTAGATGATTGTTCATGAAGACTAGGGAGATGAGGTGGTGTAATTGGTGTTAAAATATTATGTTTTTCTGGATATTTAGGATTTGTTTGGTTTGAATGTTTTACTGGAAAAGTAAATTGTAAGAGAGGTTTGTTATGGATTTGGTTGGAAACGTGAAGATTGGGATATGTGGGGGGTTTATTTACCTTCATTTGCAAGTTTGAAAAGCCAAAGAAACTCTACAACCATTTGAACCTGATACCTCAAAAAACGAGTCAACCATTTCTTTAATTCAAACTCTTTTAGCTTCATTTCTTCGTCCAAAATCACTCACCGGCCTCCTCTGAAGCTAATGGAAGCAATGTCGTGGCTTGAAACTACATGCAATCTTCAACTCATATCCACCATTGTTGACATTCGAAACTTCAACTGAAAAGGTAGTTACGAGTAAAATTTCCAAGCAAACAAGTTATCAGTTTATTCGTCTTGATTCACTAATTGAAATCCCTCAACTACCTTGAATTTATATTTCGTATTAGTCATTTAATTTTACTTTGAAGAACTAGTGTTCTTTGTGTTCTTGAGCAAATTGTCCCTGCTCAGAGTCCATCAATGGCTCTGATGCAGAGACACATGAACGATGAAGTGTTTAGAAGTTAAATCCATGGTTGATTCTTGCTAAAAACACGACTTCATGAATCTTTAAAAATCAACTCAAGGTTGAAGATGAAGCTGCTACGCGCATTTTTTCAAACATATGCATGTAATGAGGGTAGAATTTGAGTTAAGGTATTATCTTTATCTATAAGCATGTAATTTATTTATAGTTGTTAAGTTATTGTTGTTGTTGGTAGCTAGTAAAAGGTTTTTGTAAAAAGGTTTATGTTGTTTTTGTGGAGATTGAATCTTCAATGTTGTTGTTATTGTTGGGTTATCCTAATTTAAATTTTGATCAAATTATAGGTGTTTAGTGACCCAACACCACTCCCACAAGAAGATATAGATGACATCCAATCACGTTGGATCGGTTGCTTATCTGTTTATGATAAAAAACACTAATTTTTCTTTGTTGTTGTAAACATTGTGTATTGGTTTTGTTATCATGGTTATGTTTTCAAATATGTAAATAGGTTCTCTTGGTGTACCATTTTGGATTTTGGATATGTGTATATCAGGTTATGTTACAAATTGTTAGATATCTTGGTATTTGGGGCTGCTGCAAAACTAAGAATTAATGGAGATGAAAATAGAGAAATAAATTTTCTTGATAAAATTCCAAAGCGTATGTTTCCACACTAAGCTTAAGGAACAATTTGCCCCCACCAATCTTGGTATGTTGGATGCAAACGGGTTTACCGACGAATTTCCTACAGGATACTTTGGAATCCTTAAAGAGAATTGCACAGTCTCTCTAAGCGTATCTGTTGATAGTATTTTACAGAAGAATGTTACTTTTACTTGCTCTCATGCATTAGAGAAGAAAAAGATGATTTAGTATGAGTAAATAATTTGAGACTAGTTTTTATTGTTGTATTCTTTTCATCGTGCCAAAACGTCCAATTTATAATGATGCTACAATCTGTTTGGAACAGAAGCATCTCTTAAGAAATTGTATTGCACCGTTTTGATTACAGCTTATGAACAGTAACAACGCCTTGCTTAAAATTTGCACTGGTCTGTTGGTAAGTTACATTTGTTCATATATAAAAGGTAACAAACTTCTTCTGTTAGTAGCCTTTCCATTAATTAAATAAATCATTCAATTTATAATTAAATAAATTATTCAATTAAGATGGCACGGTACTTGCATATTACAGTAATAATTATTACTAACCATAAGTGTGAGATGCAAAATAAATATAGTATTTATATCATTATTTCTAATAATACATTCATAATATAAATATAGTATTTATATTATTATTTAAAATAATACATTCATCCAATTTTTATTATTTTGGAAATTATCTCACACAAATTTTGTAAACAATGTAATTTGGTATCATGTGTAATTTGGTTATGTTCTTTTATAAAATAAGTCTATAATTATTCAGTCATATTTAAGTACCAAAAATAACACAAAAACATAAAATCAATCCTTTTTAAAAAAGACAACAAAAATAATTAACACTCGATCTAATGTCGAGCTTTTTTTCTCAAAACAAACCACTTCAATCCATTTCTACTATCCCCCAACTTCTCAAACATTTCAAACCAGTTCGCTTCACATTCAAATCATTTTCAAACCCTCTAATCACTTCAAACCTTTTTCATAATAATAAACAAATCTCGATCAACATCGAGTGCATTTTCTCAAATGAACCTTCTAAGCACTTGTAAATATTCAAACCATTTTCATAACAAAATTGGAAGAAAACGATTACTTGGGTGAAAGGTCTAGACGTAGTCCTAGTATTAGACCTAAGTCGTAAAAGTTTGCAAGTCATAAATAGTCGTCTTCCTAACCAAATACAATCCAACCAATCAAACTCTTTTCTCACCGCAGTGCGACTTTAAAAAACTTTTAAAAAATGAAAGACATTTTGTCTCGAGATGATGCAAGACAATGTTTCATCCACAACCATTGAGTTGAGATAAGTGACGTTTTCCCGTGAATGTTGATATCTAGAAATCCATTCAATGTGATGCAAATGCCCGCTCCTCACCTATTTTGGGTAAAACAATGTTTTTCATCGATTGATACAAGATAACTTTCGCTAAAATAGACCAAAAAAACAAACATTTTTTACGCAAAACTACGTAAGCCTTAAGTTCTCTATTGTACTCGGAGATACGTAAAAGCGAGATTCAAAGTCTCGTCAGGTACCTAATAAAAAAAAACATTTTTGTCCTTTCTTTTTCCTTTTAATAACTCGAAAAGCTTAACATTTCAAAGTTAACACTAACACGCACAAACTAAACGGTTTTCGTTGAGTACAACGAACGTGAGGTGTGTTAATACCTTCCCCTCGCGTAATCATTTTCCTCTTTAAGAATAAATAAAGGTAAGTTAATGGAAATAAATAATAAATATCATATTGGTATTTTAAAAGGACAAATAATTTGACACAAATAAAAAAAAATGACATCTATTATAAGACGGAGGAGTATAAAGTATCCGCCACCGGAAATACATTAAGTCAAAAGTGACAAAGTTATATAGTATTGAAGAAAAATCTTGGACGCCCTCTAAATTTTCATTTAATTTTATGAATGTATTTTTGTTTAAAAAACCAAAAAAGTTAGAGAGCAGGGAAAATTATAAAGATAAAATAAAAACACTTATAGAAATAAAAGTGATTGAAATTTGTACCAAGCTCAAACAAAGCTTTTAATAATAACAACGGATTTGGATTTTGATTTGAATTGTAGAGGAAAGTTTTATGCATAAAAGTCTTGTCTAATTCCTTTACCCTTTGACTCATTCATTCCTGTGAAATCAACTTCTGAAGCCATTGTTGATACATGGCAAATAGAATCACTAGAGGTTGTCGTCAAGAACCCTGGTGTCAAGTCTCGTTGCTTCCATCGGGACTATCCTTGTATCTACTGTGTTGCACAGCTTACCTGTTGGAGAATTAGAGTTCTAAGAGAGAAGATTGCATTTCTTAAAATGATGGATGATTCATTTATTACACTCATATGGCATTACAATACAGAGAATATTCTAAAAACTAGAAATTGCCAACTCAGTAATGGCCAAAAAGAAGTGAAAATTATATAGGAGTGTAACAACCTATTACTATGTGATTTTGAACGACTTAGTAATTACTTTAGTGTGATACTCTTTACAGATCATGAAAATGGTTCAAACTTGAGTGTGTTTTTGAAATCAATGAAAAGATGGTTCTGCAATGACTGTAACAGAACTAGATATATTGTTGATATGCTCCTCAACTAAACTCTTGCCTCAACGGAACTGTTTCAGGAACTGTTTCAAGTTATCTTCAGCTTGCTTCCTTAAAGAATCTATGGTAAAATATTGTTTGTGGTTTTAACCCAAATTCTACCGATAATGTTTGAATTGTGATTTATGTTGAAATTATGCAGGTTGTGAGAATCTATGGTGTGGGAGGATGAATGGAAATTGTGTGGTTTAGATGATTGTTTATGAAGACTACGAAGATGAGGTAGTGTAATTGGTGTTAAAATGTTATGTTTTTCGCATATTTAGGATTGGTTTGGCTTGAATGTTTTTCTGGAAAAGTAAATTGTAAGGGAGGTTTGTTATGGATTTGGCTAAAAAACGTGAAGATTAGGATATGTGGAGGGTTTATTTACCTTCATTTGCAAGTTTGTAAAGTCAAAGAAACTCGGCAACCATTTGAACCCGATACCTCAAAAAACGAGTCAACCATTTCTTTGATTAAGCTCTTTTAGCTTCATTTCTTCGCCCAGAATCACTCACCGGCCTCCTCTGAAGCTAACAGAAGCTGCGTCGTGGCTTGAAACTACCTGCAACCTTCAACTCAAATCCACCATTGTTGACCTTCGAAGCTTCAACTGAAAAGGTAGCTACGAGTAAAATTTCTGAGCAAACAAGTTACCAGTTTGTTCGTCTTGATTCACTGATTGAAAGCCTTCAACTACCTTGAATTTATGTTTTGTATTAGTCATTTAATTTTACTTTTAAGAACTAGGGTTCTTCGTGTTCTAGAGCAAATTGTCCCTGCTCAGAGTCCATCAATGGCTCTGATGTAGAGAGACATGAACGCTGAAGTGTTTAGAAGCTAAATCCATGATTGATTCTTGTTAAAAACACGAGTTCATGGATCTGCAAAAATCAACTCAAGGTTGAAGATGAAGCTGCTACGCGCGTTTTTCCAAACATATGCATGTAATGAGGGTAAAATTTGAGTTAAGGTATTAACTTTATTCATATGCATGTAATTTATTTATAGTTGTTAAGTTATTATTGTTGTTGTTGTTGTTGTTGTTGTTAGGTAGTAAAAGGTTTTTGTAAAAAGGTTTATGTTGTTTTTGTGGAGATTGAATCTTCAATGTTGTTGTTGTTGTTGGGTTATCCTAATTTAAATTTTGATCAAGTTATAGGTGTTTAGCGACCCAACACCACTCCCACAAGAAGATATAGACGACATCCAATCACATTGGATCAATTGCTTATCTTTTTATGATAAAAAACACTAGTTTTTCTTTGATGTCGTAAATATTGTGTATTGGTTTTGTTATCATGGTTCTGTTTTCAAATATGTAAATAGGTTCTCTTGGTGTACCATTTTGGATTTTGGATATGTGTATATTAGGTTATGTTACACATTTTGTAAACAATGTAATTTGATATCATGTATAATTTGGTTATGTTCTTTTATAAAATAAAAGTTTTTATTCTTTCACAAAATTTGTATATAGATTTTTTGTAAAAAAATATAGGTCAAATTAAATTTTAAACAAATTAAAATTGAAAAAAAAAAATTTTACCCCTCAGTTATTATCTAAGGTAAATACTTACTTTTCCCCTCGGATAATAACAGAAATCGAGAGGTGTGTGACACACGCTTTTTAGTTTTGAAAATACAAAAATATTGTTGTTGGGGATCGAACCAATGACCAATACAATTTTCCCCATCGGTGGAACTACAATTGAGAGGGAAAGTGTAAGTTTTCATGACGCCCTTCGTTACCTCGTATGTGAAACAGAGGTAAAACTTCTTTTCTAACTGAGGTAAAAGGAGTTTTTCGTAGTAATGATCCCTTTCCAAAGAAGAAGAGTGTGAACTAGTCGACAAACTCATAAGGAATATTGACTTATCTGCTTGGGCCCCCTCCGACATGCCAAACATTGATTCCCGAGTGGTGTACCATCGCCTCACCGTCGAACCCACTATGAGACCAATGTCTTAAAGAAAGCGAAAGGTTGGCAAGGAGAAGAGAGTCGCCATCGACAAAGAGGTGAAAAGGTTAGCAAACGTTGACTTCATCACAAGTAAAATAACTGACCTGACTAGCCAACGTTGTCATGGTGAAGAAAGCAACAAACAAGTGGCGCATGTGCGTGGATTTCACCAACCTCAATACAGCCTATCCCAAGGACCCTTCTCTCCTACTAGATATTGATCTCCTGATTGATGGATCCTCCGGCTACAAGAATCTGAGTTTCATGGAAGCCTACTCGGGGCACAACCAGATTAAGATGAATCCCATAAATATGCCCAAGATGGCGTTCATGTCAAACCACAACAATTATTATTATAACTTCATGCCATTTGGTCTGAAGAATGAATGTGCCACTTACCAATGACTCATGGACACAATTCTCCCAACAGATAGGGTAAAACTTAGAAGTTTATGTTGATGACATGATAGTAAAGATCTCAGAAGGGCGGAGTCATATAGAGTGTTGGACAAGTGACTTCAAGCACAACAGGAGGGTGAATTGTGGTATTTAAAATTCGCGATTATTTTAGTGGTTATTATCTCAATTACACTTGAAATTGTGTTAGTAATTTCTTAAGTATAGAGGAAATAACAGCGGAAATAAAGATATTAAAATAAATAATGGAAATTAAAGAGTATGAAGTCAAGCTTAATTGGAATATCAATTTTAAGGAATACAAACTGATTATCAAAAAGGGAAAGTGTTCAAGAAGACAAGGATTGATTATGTTCAAGACTTGAGTTGGATCATTAATCAAGGTACTCTAATAACAATTCACTTGTTTATATAATTACATGCTCAAAGAGACTTCATCTCAATTCCAATAAAGTTTCCCTATCATTATGATTTCGTTCTTCTTCGAATCATGATATTTCAAAAGGAAAAGTTCAATATTTTCAAAAGTGTCATTGGTTAACATATTAATGCAACTAATTACATTTTACTTTTGTTTCAAATTTTATGAAGTGTAACCGGTTAACATATTTATGCAACCGGTTATGCCTGTGATTTTTCTCAAATTTTTTAAATGTTATAAAGAGTGTAACCATTTAACATGATAGTGCAACTGGTTACACCTGTAGCTTTTTTGGAAAAATTCGAAAAAAAATTTATACCTCTTCATTGCATTGATTCATCATACATTTTCCAAATCATTTCCAATAAATCATGAACATTTATTTAAACATTGCCATTATTTATAGAAGTATCTGATACACTAAAAATATCAGAATTTTTCATGAATCAAATCACTTCTTCCATTCAAATTTTTACATCAATTCAAGGTTTTCTATACTTGAAACTTTTTCTATATAATTTCATATTAGTTATAAAAAGTTTCTGAGCAATCTAATTGTATTACATTTGAATTGGTCATTGGAAGATAAGAATAATCGCTGTATAGAAATTGATTCAAGTGAAACACCTTATTTAAAATCTTTATTCAAAGTTCTGTTTTGATCTCAAAGTGCTAATGATCATTGTTTGTAATAGAAAGTGTTGTGCTTTCAAATCAAGGGTGAAAAAGAAAGTGGTGTGCTTTCTTGTTTATGTTAGAAGAGTGTATGAGTGAGCATGGTGTGAGGCTTGTACAAGTTCTGACATACTGAAATCTCTCACGAGGTGTGAGGGGAGTAAACCTACCTTGGTTGATAAGGGGAGCTGGCATACATCGTTGTGCTCTTTATTTTTATGCATTTATATTTCTATAGTTTACTTCATAAGTTTCATTGAAACAGATCTGAAAAAATAAGAACATAAGAACCATCGTTAAAAAATGATTAAAAATCTAAAAAACCGGAATATCTAATTCACCCTCCTCCCCCCTCTTAGATTACATGCTATACTTACATTTGACATCAGAGCAGATTAAGGTAATTTTCTCCTCGATTCAGAAATGGCTTCCGCTAATCCAGTTTTTAAAGTTGGCGGTAATAACAACAAACCTCTATGCTTTGTTGGTGAACATTATGATTTTTGGAAGATTCTCATGCAAACGTATCTAGAAGCATAAAGAGAAGAGATATTGGATGTTGTTGAAAATGGTCCTTACATTCTTAAGACGGTCATCAATGATGTAGAACATATAAAAGTGAAAGGCTCTTGGACAGATGATGATAAGAAGAAAGTGATATTCGATAAGAAGGAAAAGAACATGCTTCAATCATCCCTAGGTATGGATGAATTCTTTCGTATATCTCATTGTAAAACAACAAAAGAGATTTGGGATACTCTAGAAGTAACCCATGAAGGCACGATAGAGGTAAAAAGATCTAAACTAAAGAATATGAAATGTTTAGAATGCAGACCGGTGAATAAATTCTTGATTTATAAAAGATATTTTCTCGCTTAAAAAATCACTTAATGTCTCTTGGAAAGACCTTTACAAATGATGAATTAAATCTCAAAGTCTTTATTGACAAGGGCATAACAACCAAAGGTAAGGAAGATATTAGAGAAGAAAAGTCTCTCCAAAATGACTTCTACACATTATTTGGCAAACTCCAAGAATATGAGGTAGAACTTAGAAGATAGAAAAGCATGAAGTGCAAGAGAAGAAACCCAAGAGTATGACCTCAAAAGTTGAATCAAGGGAACAAATGGAAGAAGAGAATCCATATGAAGATGAGAACATTACTATTCTTGTACAAAGGAGTGGAAAATTTCTTCAAAGTGAAAAATCTTTAAAATTTGGTAAAAAAAGGGAAATTTTTAGCTAATATGTAGAGTTATTGAAATATACAATTTGACCATTTCTTAATACACCCCATAGCTTTCTTAGGCACCATGCGAATTTTTGTTTTTGCCCCCAGTTTCCGGATGTGCACATCCGGACACACCATTTTTTTAAAAAAACGTTGATTTGTTCCGGATGTGCATATCAGGAATAATTCCTGATCTGCAGATCCAAAAAAATAGCAGAACTTTATTTTTTTTTTAAATCAGTTTTGTTGGTTGGTCGCAGATGTTAATATATCGTCGCAACTTAATATACATTCGAAAACATCCATATATAAAATAAATTGATATATATATATACATAATAATACTCCTGTCAAAATACAATACATAAATGTAATAAAAATAGAATACATCAAACAAAAAACTACTATGTATGCTGAAGGATTTCTCCTGGCTCCCCTGTTCCTCTGCCCCTACCCGCCGTCCTGGCTCGATGTCTGCGGTACTGAAGTGCCCCCCGAGCAATCTCAATAATCCTATCCATGGCAAGTCTGCCACCAGAGCCCTCAGGGAGGTGACCGTCCGTAATCGCCGCCCGCGCTATCTCTTCTATCTCACGACAGCGAGGTAGGACATCCTAAGTATGGTCCAGCTGAGAATGCTGCTCCTCTAATATCTCCTATGTATGGATGAATTCTTTCGTATATCTCATTGTAAAACAACAAAAGAGATTTGGGATACTCTAGAAGTAACCCATGAAGGCACGATAGAGGTAAAAATATCTAAACTTAAGAATATGAAATGTTTAGAATGAAGACCGGTGAATAAATTCTTGATTTATAAAAGATATTTTCTCACTTAAAAAATCACTTAATGTCTCTTGGAAAGACCTTTACAAATGATGAATTAAATCTCAAAGTCCTTATTGACAAGGGCATAACAACCAAAGGTAAGGAAAATATCGGAGAAGAAAAGTCTCTCCAAAATGACTTCTACACATTATTTGGCAAACTCCAAGAATATGAGGTAGAACTTAGAAGATAGAAAAGCATGAAGTGCAAGAGAAGAAACCCAAGAGCATGACCTCAAAAGTTAAATCAAGGGAACAAATGGAAGAAGAGAATCCATATGAAGATGAGAACATTACTATTCTTGTACAAACGAGTGGAAAATTTCTTCAAAGTGAAAAATCTTTAAAGTTTGGTAAAAAAAAAGGAAATTTTTCAAAAATAAGAATGCCTCTACTGTGAGGGAAAGTTGTCTCTATACTCGGTTTTAATGATATCAAAACGTTTATGTGTAGAATGGTATATCATGTCAAGCATATATAGAATACACATGTAGGTTCATATAGAAGTGCATACTATGTGTTTTTAAATGTGTTTGATCAAGTTGATAATGTTGTATATGCATTAGGTGCTGTTAGGAAACTTTAGAAATGTCAAAATATTAATTTTTGCAAGTTTCAAGGGTTTGAGTCGACTCACAACCCTGTTTTGGTCGACTCAAAGATGTTGTATTTCTCAGAATTAGCCGCTGGAGGGCTCACATCGACCCTCCGGTCGACTCATACTGATTGCATTTCTGATTATAAAAAACTGGGAGGTTTGCGTCGACGCATGTCCTGTTTCGGTCGACGCAAACATGTTTTTTCTGCGTAGTCTTGGTAACAGGTTCGCTCAGGTCGACCCCCCACCTGTATAGGTCGACCGTTCGCTCGTTGTGCACTATTTTTCTGCTGTGTTTTGATTTCAAATGTTTGTTATTCTTGTTACTTGGTTCTAGCATTGTATATATATTGTTTTTGGCTCCTTTTTACAATCTAACAAGAAAAGTGAAATAGGCACTGATTTTTCTCTTCATCTTCATCTTCAACCTTGCATTCTCTAACAACTACACATAACCATTTTTGTTAGTGTTGTGCATTTTGTGAAGTGATAACGTCCAGACTTAGGTGTGTTGTATCCTTCGTGTTGGGTTGAGAATAAGTGGGTTTTTCTTGAATAAAACCCTAGGGTTTTGTCCTCCAAGAATCTTGGTGATTTTGGGGGTTTTTGTACAAATCATTTCTCTACAAGGATTCAGCCATGCGAAGGTGATTGAAGAATGGAGTGTTCGGCCAGTCTAGTAGCAACAATCGGAGGATCGTAGGAGAAAGATTTGGGATCAAATTGTGGAAGATCGAAATCGACCGAGTGAAGGGGATTGAAGAGCTGCGGGTTCTTGCAATCGAGTAGCGTGAGACGGTGATTTGTTAGACCAAATTTGAGGCACTTGATTCATCTTGAATCAAAGGGAGGGAAGACTTTGCATCGACATCAAAGATTGGTTTGAGGGTTTGGTGTTTCTGTTTTCTCTTGTATAAACAATTTGCAACGGTAATATATACATATCTCAATTCCATTTTCGGAATTGGAGGCAGAGGTACCCTTAGCGAGGATGAAAGGGGAACTGCCTAAACAAATTGTGTTTGTTCTCTCTTTCCCTATCCTTTTACATTTTTTATATTTATTAAACTTGTGAATTATCAATTGATTGGAAAATTTCTGGTGTAGTGTAGTATAGAACAGAATAATTGATTTGTAAAAACACTACAATCCTTTGGATTATATTTAGATTAGCTCTACACTTACATTGCTTTGAAATTTACACTTGGAGTGCCTCGCACGCCAAGTGTTTGATAAATTAATTAAGCACAAGTTTCTAAAGCGCTTTGTGAATTAAGTATGTTGTATTCACCCGTTGGTGATTGGATAATATCAAGTGCATATATTTGAGTTGATTACATTGTGTATCGTTGATTCAATTTTATTTTTCTCCTCCGCCACATCATTCTTAGTGGCTTTACGCATATCCGATTTTTCTAGTAGTGGTTCGTTGTAGACGAATTGATTCAGTGGTTGCTTCCGCATTAAATTTTTAAAACCAATTTTTTGGAACACCATAAGCGTGTAATAAATTGTGGGATATATTCAACCCCCTTCTAGATCCAAGCCATCGTCTAACAAGTGGTATCACGAGCTCCGATTTATCTGGTGCTTCGATATAATTTCTTAGAAAATGACGAACGAACCTAAAGGGGCTTATAATAGAGCTCCAGTTTTTACAGGCGAGAATTATAGCTACTGGAAAGATTGTATGCGCGTGCATATAAATTCCATTGATTGGAAAGTTTGGAATGTTATTTTAAACGGTCCTATGGAAATAACCATGACCGATGAAAATAATGTTGTTGTGCCCAAGTCGGAAGCACAATGGAATGATGAGGATGAGAAAAAGTACAGCTATGACTGGAAGGCTAGAAATATTATGATCTCCTCTTTAGGAGTTGACGAATATTAAATGATGTGAAATTGGCCCGAATCAACACATTAACGCAAGAGTTCGTTCTCTTTTACATGAAGCAAGGGGAAACCATTGCTGACATGCAAAAGAGATTCTCTCATATAATCAAAAAATTAAATACACTTGGTAAACCAGTTCCCAACGAGGTTGCTACTAATAAAATCTTGAGGTGTCTTAACAGGGAGTGGCAACCAAAGGTCACCGGGATCAAGGAGGCCAACGATCTAACTACTCTAGACCTCACGACATTATTTGGCAAACTCGATGAACATGAGCAAGTGCTCATCAACTTGGAAAAACATGAGAAGAGTGTAAAGAAAGAGAAAATAAAGGAAACGGAAAAGAAGTCGATAGCTCTTAAGGCTTCTTGTTCAAAGTACACATCTCAAGAGCAAAGTGTAGATGAATCCAACAATGATGAAGATGATGACTCGAGTGATGACATGGGGCTGCTTGTGAAAAGATACAATAGGTACATTCGAAAGAATGAAATTCAGCACTCGGATAAAAATCTCGTCAAATTTAGAAGGCAATCAAGAAATAAAGGCAACAAGAATGGCAAGTCGAGAGGGTCTTGTTTCAATTGTGGAAAGTTCGGGCATTACAAGCCAGATTGTCCATCACTCAAGAAAGACAAGGATAAGGATAAGAGTCGTCAACACAAAAAGTCAAATAAATCTAGACGAGCATACATTGCTTGGGAAAGCGATAACGAGTCAGAAAAAGATGACAGCTCAAGTGACGAAAGTGAATCCGTCAATCTTTGTCTTATGGCACATCGAAGCAAGAAGAAAGAGGTAAAACACTCTAAATATGATTACTCTAATAATATGTCTCATTTAGAATTACAAAAGGCTTTTGATATGTTACACCATGAGGCTAAGGAAGCTTTTCAACGCTTAGCCTCGAACAAAAAGATTTTTTCATATTTGGAGAAAAAGATTTCCGATTCCGAAAAGGAATTGGAAGCTCTTAAAAACTCTATGGTGGATACATCAAAAGCTGAGATTGAAGAGGACAAGTCTTTTTGGTTCAATTGGGACTATGATACTTGTCATATTGGGAAAAAAAGAGGTGAGAACCCTTAAGGCCAAATTAGACAAGGCTCTAAAGCCTAAAGTTACTTTTGTTATTGATCGATCACACTTTCGAGAAAGTATGAATAATCCATATCAAAGGTATACGTATGTGATTCGAGATAGAGATAGCAAAGGTAACTCTCAAGTGAACCGCAATTGCCTATATTATTGCAAGAGGGGTCATACTATTGCTAAATGTCGTTTTAGAAGATTTCTTGTTCCAAAAGGCATTTTTCAATGGTTGCCTAAATGCAACCAAAGATTCACTTACACCTTAGGACCCAATAAGAATTGGGTACCTATTTCCCTTGTCTAAATATGTAGGTACAATGTCTTGAATCCAAGGAGAGAAGATAGTTTCTCGATAGTGGATGTTCAAGACACATGACGAGAGACATTTCCTTATTCATCGACTTTGTGCCGAAGAAGAAAGGATTCGTGACCTACGGAGACAACAATAAGGGAGCAATACTCGGAAAAGGTAGTGTAGGTAATCCCTCTTCTACTACTATCTCAGACGTGCTATTAGTTGAGGGTCTTAAACACAACCTAATTAGCATTAGTCAATTATGCGATAAAGGTTACAAAGTTTCATTTTCAAAGGATGATTCCATAATTGAAAATAATTATAAAAAAAGGTGATGTGTTTAAAGGCCTGAGGGTTAATAATGTATATATGCTTGACATGAGTGAGGTATCGTTGAGTAGTACTAAATGTTTCGTCACCATGGGTGAAGATTCATGGTCGTGGCATAGATGTTTAGCACATGTCAATTTTGATTTGCTTAATAAGATAGTCTCTAAAGATCTAGTAGTCGGATTACCCAAAATCAAAAATTTCAAAGATCACTTATGTGATGCATGTCAAATGGGGAAGCAAACAAGGATCTCATTTAAGTCTAAGAATACAGTATCTACGACGAGACCACATGAGCTCCTCCATATGGACTTGTTTGGGCCATCTAGAATTAAAAGCCTAGGTGGTAACTACTATGGTTTTGTGATAGTTGATGGCCACTCTAGGTTTTGCTGGACTATTTTCTTGGAAAGCAAGAGCGATACTTTTTCTGCTTTTAGAAAATTTTCCAAGCTTTCTCAAAATAAATTGAACACAAATATTGTTACAATTAGAAGCGATCACGGAGGTGAGTTTGAAAATCATCTCTTTGAGGAATATTGTGATACAAATGGGATTGATCATAATTTTTCCGCTCCACGTACTCCTCAACAAAATGGAGTCGTGGAACGTAAAAATCATATTTTAGAAGAACTCGGAAGAACTATGATCAATGAAAATAATCTCCCTAAGTATTTTTGGGTCGATGCTATTAGTACGACTTGTTATGTTTTGAATAGGGTGCTCATTCGTCATATTCTTAACAAAACACCATATGAACTTTTAAAGGGAAGAAAATCGAATGTATCACATCTCCATGTTTTTGGTTGTAAATGTTTTGTGTTGAATAATGGTAAAGAGAACCTTGGTAAGTTCGATTCGAAGGACGATGAAGGTATCTTTCTTGGATACTCTCAAACTAGTAAGGCATATAGGATATTTAACAAAAGATTACTTACTGTCGAGGAGTCCGTACATGTTACTTTTGACGAGTCTTGTCTGAAAAATGTCGGAAAAGGTATTTCTTTTCATGATGTAGGTGTATCTTCTGAAGACATACTCAAAGACACTGACAAAGGGACTGATCAACCTGAAGCAGTGAAAGTTGAGGAGGAAAAAGATCACCCTCCTGAGGAGATTGAGGAAGTTCATCCACCTAATAACGATGATCTCCCTTCAGCTTGGAAGTCTTCATAGGACCATCCGATTGACAACATACTCGACGACATCTCAAAAGGAGTAACCACGAGATCCAAGAAAAGTAATTTTTGTTATCAGTTTGCTTTCGTCTCTCAAGATGAACCTAAAAACTCTAAAGAGGCCTTACTCGATGAGCATTGGTTTTTATCAATTCAAGAAGAATTAAATCAATTCAGGAGAAATGAGGTTTGGGACCTTGTCCCCCCTCCGCGAGGTCATCGAGTAATTGGCACTTGATGGGTGTTTAGGAACAAACTAGACGAAAATGGAGTTATAACTCGAAACAAAGCGCGACTTGTAGCGCAAGGGTATAACCAAGAGGAAGGAATTGACTATGAGGAAACTTATGCGCCGGTTGCCCGACTCGAGGCTATACGCTTTTTACTTGCTTACGCTTGCACTAAAAATTTAAAATTGTTTCAAATGGATGTGAAAAGTGCTTTCCTTAACGGATACATCAATGAAGAGGTTTATGTAGCCCAACCTTCGGGTTTTGAATCCCATGAATATCCCGATCATGTTTAAAAACTTAAACGTGCTTTGTACGGACTTAAACAAGCCCCTAGGGCTTGGTATGAACGTCTTAGCAAATTTCTACTTGATCAAGGGTATTCAAGAGGCAGGGTTGACATAACCCTCTTTATTAAACGTCAAGGAAAACATTTAATTTTGGTACAAATTTATGTTGATGATATCATTTTCAGGTCTACTAACATGACCTTGGTCAAGGAGTTTTCTAGTTTGATACAGGGTGAGTTTGAGATGAGCATGATGGGGGAGCTTAACTATTTCCTCAGATTGCAAATCAAACAACTCGAAGAGGACACATTTGTGAGTCAGACGAAATATTGTCTTGAGCTTCTCAAACGTTTTGACATGGTAAACTGCAAGGCAATTGATACTCTGATGCCTACTTGTGCTAACCTTGATCGTGACGACAATGGTAAGGATGTAGAGGTAAAAAAGTATAGAGGTATGATTGGTTCTCACCTCTATCATACCGCATCTCGACCCGACATTATGTTTAGTGTTTGCATGTGTGCGAGGTATCAATCATGTCCCAAGGAATCTCATTTGAAAGTCGTTAAGCGCATACTTAGATACCTCTCCGGTACTCCAAAGTATGGGCTTTGGTATTCCAAGGGTAGTGATTGTTCCTTGGTTGGCTATTCCGATTCCAACTTTGTTGGTACTTTGTGTCTGTTTAAGATATTTTACTTGTCGGAGTCTCCGTACGAGAAAACGGTGTGAAACAGAAAAAACGGGAATAAAATGCGCTTTCTACACTACATGGCAAGTCCACTGATAGCATGACGGGCGTTATGACGTGTCAAGGGCAAGATCGTCACTACAAAAGGACAAAAACAGAAGAAAACGTGGCCCAGTTGGATGAAAGGTAGGTCGTCATCTGGATGACGTCCGTCATCCTTTCCCACCTCATGATAGATGGTTCATCATTACCATGACGCCCGCCATGGTGTTAATGCCCAGTTTTTTAGCCATGTTTTGAGACTCAGCAAAAGGAGTTTTCCACCTTTATCTCCACTTTCTCCTGCACGATTTAAGACACTCTAGTATAAAATTGTTCACTATAAATAAGACCTTTCAGTTTAGAATTGATCATTCAAGTTTTTAGAATTTATTTTTAGGCAAAATATTACTTTTGTAAAAGCAGTTAGAATCTGAAGATTTGCGGTCTGCATTTGGATCATCGTACTTTAATCTTGCCAACATAGTTTTCCGGATTTTTATTCCAACATTCATATATACCACTTTGCAGCTTTCTTTAATATATTTAAGTACTGTTATAATATGTTCCATTTCTCTTTTCTATTTTTGTTTTTGTTTAAGTTACTTTGCATGTACCTAATTATTATTATTATATTATTTAGTATGTCTAGCATGATGTTTATAATTAATTATAGTAGCTTTTATGTTAAATCTGGCAAATTCTGTCGAGTTCGGAATGTGAGGACCAGACGATGCTCGAAATAAGTCATAAAAATTATAATTAGTTGTAAATTGTTTAATAAGCTGATTTATTTTCTATTTTAACTTAATTGTATACCGTGAAAGCAGAAACTTAGAGATACCAGTTGTTTACCGCGAAAGCAGAAACTTAGAGATATCGGTTCTTATTCGAAAGAACAGAACCCATATATGACTTAGGAAAAATTCTGTTTTCAACTATTAACACTGTGAAAGCATTTTTATCTGATTAAGAAAAATAAAGTTTTCAAAAAGGTGATTTTAAGAGTTTAAGAGGACACGTGAAAACGGACGTTTATGCGCGTAAAATTCGGTATTAGACATGTGAAAGACAGTATTACCTTTAAATTGATTTTTCTATCTTAAAAAACTTTTCAAGTAATTAAAAGCAATTAATTTTCAAAAAAGACTTTTTCACTTTAAGATGTTGGGCCCTCGAAAGCGAACAGTATAGATTATAGGCTAAAATTCGGTCTCATATTAATTATAATTAATGAGTTAACGGGCACAAACGGTTGACGAGAGCCACATTCCGATATCCTGTCTATTAATTGATTTCAAAACAGCTTATTTATCTCTTTTCCAAACTAAAACAATCATTCATAGCCTTAGATTTACATAGTAGCAATAGATAAATGTAACTTGACTTTGATCTATGTAAGTTCGACATTTTTTATATTACAAACGATATTTCTGTGCACTTGCGGACCTATCAAGGGCATAGCACTTGCTATGGACCTTAACAGGGCATGCAAGACAGTAAAAAAAAAGCATCTGGTGGATTCAACTTCTTTATCCATCTGCACCTTGAATGATAGATAATTACCAGGCAAGGTCCTTCAAAAGCCAAAGAGGCAGCCTCATAGTGTTGTTGTCATCCTTGCAAGCAATGTACTAGACAGCTCACTTCCAACACTAGTTAAGCAAGTTTTCAAATTGTGCTATGCATGTAGACTTACCTGGGAATCAACCAAAGAACTATGGGTAGAACAATGGATTTGGATTTTGATTTGAATTGTAGAGGAAGCTTTTATGCATAAAACTCTTGTCTAATTCTTTTACCCTTTGACTCATTCATTCCTGTGAAATCAACTTCTGAAGCCATTGTTGATTCATGGCAAATAGAATCACTAGAGGTTGTCGTCAAGTCTCATTGCTTCCATCGGGACTATCCTTGTATCTACTGTGTTGCACAGCTTACCTGTTGGAGAATTAGAGTTCTAAGAGAGAAGATTGCATTTCTTAAAATGATGGATGATTCATTTATTACACTCTTATAGCATTACAATACAGAGAATATTCTAAAAACTAGAAATTGCCAAAAAGAAGTGAAAATTATATAAGAGTCTAACCACCTATTACTATGTGATTTTGAACGACTTAGTAATTACTTTAGTGTGATACTCTTTACAGATCATGAAAATGGTTCAAACTTGAGTGTGTTTTTGAAATCAATGAAAAAATGGTTCTGCAATGACTGTAACAGAACTGGATATATTGTTGATATGCTCAACTAAACTCTTGCCTCACGAAGGCCTGCATATTCCTCAGACATCATTCGGATTTGTGGAGAAAACCATTGGATGAATCTACCTCCAGTTGACCAAATACAAACCTGACATAAAAATAAGTACGTATATCATGTCAAGTTTGATGATGGAGTTGGTCAGTGTTTGTTAACATATATAGGATTCGAGGAAAATAAAACTAATATTCTAAATTACTAGAACTTCGACACTGATGTCCAGCAGAAATTAGTAATTTTGTATATGCCAAACTAACATGATGCAAAAAATAGGAGTAAATATGAAAATGTACATACACTTAATGGTGAGTAAAAGTAAGATTTAAGACCATACATGTAAAATATTAGTAAAACAGAAAATGTACATACACTTGATAGTATCCTGCTAAGTTTCGATCCTGCAAAGAGATCTCGATCCTGATCACGCCGTCAATAAAAAATGATCTTGCTCCGATCGTGGCAAGTTCCGGCAGCCATTGCACGTACGATCGTATGATCCCACGATCCTGCAAAGAGATCTCGATCCGGACCACACCGTCAATAAGAAATGATACTTGAAGAGAGAGTAGAGTAAACTATAACAACACATAAATCTACAGTAGAAACAACTCATGAACAAAAACTTATTAAATTTAAAGTGAGGGAGGAATAAAAACAAAATACTGATGTGAAGTTATTTAGTAGAGTTAAATTGTATGCTGATGTGAAGGCATAAATGACATTTACATAAAGAGTTATAGTTAACCAACAAACCAGACATTTACATAAAGAAAAGAATGTGTAAATAAATGCATAAATGACATTTATTAGACTAATAGATTAGACAAGAATTTAACACGTGTTACAAAAGTTTGATACAGTCAATGCATTAAAACCAACTCAGTAAAATATAATGAAGTCATATAGAAAAAAACGAGTACCTGACATATCTCCGGTCATTTGTTGTTAGGATTATAGAATTCTTGAGTTCCTAACAGTTAATGTTTCTCCTTTTCTTCTGTTCAAGATTACTAAAACATTTACTGGACTTGGGTGCAGTTTGTTAGCACAAATTTGGTTTCTTGCAACAGCAGGATTGACACAGAACATAATTCTATGATTTAAAAGATGAGTTAGTGTTTGTGTTATAATATTCTATTTATTGAAGAAACAAACAAAAACGAAGTATGTCACTGACTCACACAGACAGGAAACTCATGTGATCATTTTGTCATTGATGAATATGAAGGGAATGCGAGCAATCTTACGCCATTCTTTCCCTCGCTTCCACTTATTGATATTGCAAGAAGATGAAAAGAGTGAATACACTTGTTCTCATTATTTCTCAATAGAATCCAAATACAGTAGCAGTGATTACATTTATATAGTTACATTTATATAGTTACGGTATTTTGTTTCTTTGACCTCCATGACAAAAGAGATGTGCCAAGGAGTACACAGAACCCAGTGACGGATCGTCTAGAATCAGGACAACGTGCCCAATCAGAGTCGGCAAAGCCAGAAAGTTTGATGGCACTAGTGCTTGAAAAGAACACACCTTGGGTAGGAAAGGCTTTCAAGTAGCGGAGAACTCGAGTGGCAGCTTGATAGTGGGAGACAAATGGATTGGCAACATATTGACTAAGGTGTTGAACCGCATATGAAATGTCTGGGCGAGTATGAGTGAGATATAAGAGTCTACCAATCAACTTTCTATAGGATGAAGGGTCTTCTAAGGGGATCCCATCAGTGGAAGATAACTTGGTACTTGGGTTAATAGGTGTAGTAACAGGTTTAGAACCAAGGAACCCTGTGTCTTCGAGCAATTCAAGAACATATTTCCTTTGGTTTAGAAAAATTCCTGATGTGGATCTAGCAATCTCCAAGCCAAGGAAGTATCTAAGCTGACCAAGATCTTTTATACGAAATTTTTGATCTAAAAAGGATTTCACTTGATTAATTTCTGCAAGAGAATCTCCAGTCAAAACAATGTCATCAACATAGACAAGGAGTGCAGTGAAGTGATGTGTAGTGCTTTTGGTGTATAGTGAGTGATCAGCTTGAGATTGCTTGTATCCTAAAGAAAGTAATGCAGAGGAAAGTTTGGCATGCCATTGTCGACTGGCCTGTTTTAAACCATACAAGGATTTGGTTAATTTACATACCTTGTTAGAGCCAGGAGTATCATAGCCAGGAGGTGGGGACATATATACTTCTTCATTGAGATCTCCATGTAAAAAAGCATTGTTGACATCAAGCTGCTCCAAATGCCAATGTTTGATGGCAGCAAGGGATAATAACAATCTGACAGTGGTAATCTTTGCAACAGGGGAAAAGGTGTCAAAGTAATCCACCCCTTCAAGTTGAGTGTAACCCTTTGCTACTAGCCTGGCCTTGTATCTTTCTATGGTCCCATCTGCATGATATTTAACTTTGTAAACCCATTTACATCCAACTGGAACTTTACCTGCAGGAAGATCTACAAGAACCCAAGTTTGGTTATCCTTAAGAGCAGAAATCTCAGCATCCATGGCTTGTCTCCAACATTCATGTTTGGAGGCCTGAAGGTATGTTTTAGGTTCAGGTATAGAGGAAATTGTACAACAGAAATGTTTATAGTTGGAAGTGCAGTTTTGATATGATAAGGTGTTAGAAATAGGATGTGTAATATTGGATGAAGGTTGAGTGGGAAGCTGAGAATTTGTGGAGAGGAGGTTACAGTGAAAATCCTTGAGATAGGTGGGAGGTTGTATGTGTCTAGAGGATTTTCTTGTGGATTGAGTAATTGTAGCAGGCTGGGAATTGATAGCAGACTGGGAATTGATAGGGACAGGTGAGGGACTGGTGTTTGAAGTGTCACCAGGATGTATAATTGTGTCAGGTAATTGATTTGGGTCAGAATCAATGACATGAGGGCTAGGGGGGCTAGACTGTGCTGATGTGGGCCAAGGCTAGAAGACAATTGTGGACTTAAAGTGTCAAAATGAGCATTGGCAGTGGAGGAATCACAATGACTGGCAGGTTGAGGGACTGCTATGTCAGAGAGAGTAGTATTATCTAGCAGGTCAGGCTGAGTAGTGTTAGGCATAGAGTTGTTGACTTGTTTAAAGGGGAAAACAGTCTCATAAAACACAACATGTCTAGAAACAAACAATTCATGAGAGGACAAATCATAGAGCAAATACCCTTTAATGCCATCTTTAAAACCAAGAAAAACAGCTTTCCTAGCTCTAGGTTGGAATTTGGTTCTATGGTTTTGTAATGTGCTAGCAAAGCAAAGACAACCAAAAATCTTTAGATGAATTAAAACAGGAAAGGAATTGAAAATCATTTCATAAGGGCATTTGTTTTGAAGTAAAGGACTAGGAATTCTATTAATCAAATGCACAGCATGTTTGATGCAGAAATGCCAAAGTGTAAGAGGAACATTAGACTGAAAATTGAGGGCTCTAGCAACATTTAGGATATGTTGGTGTTTTCTCTCAACCACCCCATTTTGTTGGGGTGTTTCAACACAAGACTTCTAATGAGAGATACCTTTAGACAGAAAATATGAACTCAAAGTTAAAAATTCAAAACCATTGTCTGATCTAAAACATTTTAGAGTAGTGTTGAATTGGTTTTCAATTGAAGCAATGAAATGTATAATACTTTGTTTAACTTCAGTTTTGGTTTTGAGAAAAACAACCCAAGTGAAACGTGAGAAATCATCTACTAGTGTTAGGAAATATTTATGACCTTGAATAGATTCAGTGGCAAATGGACCCCATAGGTCAGCATGTAGTATTTCAAAGGGGGCATGAGTAGTTGTTATACTAGTAGGAAAGGGTAGCCGTTTCTGTTTTGCAAAATGACAAGATTCACAAGGTGCCATATTACTTTTATTACCGGAAATAAGAGGAAAATTTTTTGCTAGAGTAAGAAGACAAGAATCAGAGGCATGTCCTAGTCTAAAATGCCAAGTTTCAAAAGAATTAGAATTAACAACATTACATTGAGAAGAATTGCTTATTGAGTCAATGACATAAAGGCCTCTTTGCAGCTTAGCTGTACCAATCGTTTGCCTCGAATGGTTCTGTAAAATGTGGCAGGTATTGGAATAGAAATTTAGATAACAATCCATATTTTCAGTGAGTTTAGTGACAGATATCAAATTGACATGAAATGAAGGTATATAAAGGACATTATAGAGGGTTAATGTGGAATTAACAATGACAGTGCCACTAATGGATGTATCTACATGTGAACCATCTGGTAAAGACACAGAAATAGGAACAATAGTGTGATGGGAAGAAAAATTATCAAGAGTAAAAGTAATGTGATCCGTGGCCCCTGTGTCTAAGATCCAAAGAGTAGAGTTCTTACCAATTCCTGTGGGAGTGTGTGAGTTCATGGCTAAAGGTGAAGTGGTGATGGAGTTGGCTGCAGGGTTAGGTTTGGATTGTTGGAGGAGAGCCCGGATGCTTTGAAATTCTTCTTGAGTAAAACCAAATGAGGAACCTGAAGAACTTTTTGCAGATGCTGAACTAGAGGATGCATTGTTGGCTTGAGCTGGTGGAGAAACTTGAGCATTTCTCTGTCCTTTCCCTTTCTGGTGAAAACCTGGTGGATAACCATGTTTCAAGAAACAAGTATCCACAGTGTGGTTAGTTCTTCCACAGTGAGTGCATACTCTGTTTGTACCCTTAGCAGAGGAATTGCCTTTGCCTTTTCCTTTTGCATATTGAGCATTAACATTCAAAGCAGTGACAGAAGAATCGGTAGAGCCAATAGAATCAACAGGCGAAACATAATTCAGCTCACGTTCTTGTTGAATAACAAGAGAGAATGCTCGATCAATGGAAAACAATGGTGACATCATCATGATTTGGGATTTTGAGTGAGCAAATCGTTCATTCAAACCTTTCAAGAACCTAATAACGTAATCTTACTCACGGTATGTTTTAGCAGAATAAACAGCACCACAAGAACAAGCTAAAGCACAAGTACAATGAGGAAGAGGACGATAGTTCTCAAGTTCATCCCATAGCAATTTCAGTTGAGTAAAGTATTCAGATACATCAAGAGTACCTTGGCGGAAGCGATATAATTCTTCTTGAATATCTGAGATACGAAAAACGTCACTCTGCGAAAACCTAATGCGAAGATTCTTCCAAACGCCGGCAGCCGTATCAATCCACAATACAGATTTCGCAATGGATTCAGAGATTGAGCGTTGAATCCAAGAAAGCACCATTGTGTTGCAGCGAACCCATTGAGCATACAAAGCATCAGAAACTGGAGGTTTTGGGAACGATCCATCAACAAACTTCTCTTTGTTCTTCGAAATCAATGCAATGTGCATTGATCGAGACCATGTGTGATAGTTCTTGGTGTCTAACGGAGGAGCAACAAGAATCAAGGCTGGGCTTTCGTTTGGATGAAGATAATATGGGTTTGTGGAGTTCGTCGTAAAATCAGCATAACTCTGGTGATCCATAACAGAAAAGGAAGAAGCAAACAATCTTCAGATAAAATCAATCGATTGAGAAGGAAGCAGAAAAAGCTATAGCAATCGATGAAGAAGAAGAAGATGAGAGAAATGGTCACCAGAGCTCATATGAGCTTCTGATACCATATTGATATTGCAAGAAGATGAAAAGAGTGAATACACTTGTTCTCATTATTTCTCAATAGAATCCAAATACAGTAGCAGTGGTTACATTTATATAGTTACAGTGGTAACTAACTAATAACAGTTGGTAACTAACTAATGATAATACACCATACATACATGTATATTGTATACCATACATACATGTATCTTAGCTCAAGTATTCTACTTCTCATTATATTGTTGATACCACTGCAAACTTGCTTCCAGTAATGGACAACAAGTGATACTTAGTACATCCAGAGAGGAAGGCAATCCCTTTTTTGGAAACGACTTGAGTTTGGGAGCATTAACAATCTCAAATTTTTGGAGAGACTTTAGATGTCGAAACCACTTCCCATCAATGATTGTATCATTAAGATCATAGATGCATAGTGTCACAAGCGATGCAGGTAGAAAAGGCCCCATCAGCATGTTCACCGTATCAACGCCTTTTATTCGCAACACTGAAAGAAATCTCAAATGTTCCAAAGTTGGCCCGGTATTCCGCAGAATCCCTCCAACAGAACCAACAGTCAGTTCTTTTAAGCGGCTAGGCAAATCATTTATGACCAAAGATTGAAGATTTGGTAGATTATCAATTTCCATTTCTTTAAGGTAACTTATAGTGTGGATTGCTTCTGGTAGTGAAGGAAGCTTCTCACACTTCCACAGTGCAAAATAAATGAGGTTTGGAGTGGCCAATCCACCTGGGGGAAATGACTCCAGTTCACTACAATCCCATATTTTGATGCTTCTAAGAAATGAGAGACTCTTTTGCGACACATGTTCTGCAATTAGTATCGATTTCAGATTTATACAACCCTCAATAACCAGACTCTTGAGGACAGGGAGAGCACCCAAGGTAAATGATGTCATTGAATAACAACTATAAGATATTTTCAGTTCCTCGAGCGACGAGTAATTGTGCAAATATTCATGAGGTAGAAAATCCAGATTCTCACAATTACTGATTACGAGAAATTTCAAGGTTTTTGGTAGGCCGTCGGTTGGGAAAGACCTTAGAGATGGAAAGTCGTCTATGGTCAACTGTTTAAGAGAATGGAGAGGGAGCATCAATTTGTTGAATACATCTGACATTGGAATTAGAAATATGATATTGTTATTATCAGACGAATGCCTTGAGTCCACCAGTAAAGGACACATTCTTAACTCAAGTTCAGTTAAGGCAGGAAGTCTGTGAGCTATGTCTCCTTGCAGTATAGGGCACTTACTTAGCAACAAACGTTTGAGACTAGGAAAACTCATTGTTTGACCTCCAATCATGTTCCACTCCTCCCACTCAGGCATATCCTCAAAGCGTAGAGTCTCCAAGGAGGGAAATGGTTGAAATGAAGCAGAATTATCATTTCCAAAGAACTCTATACCAACACTTTTAATTGAGAGCATCAAATCAATGTTGAGTTCTTGCAAATTACCCAATTGTCCAAGAGGCGGAAGCCATCTACCGTTATCACATTTCGAGATCCTCAAATACACCATACTATTAAATAAAGAATCACCCAACCAATTTGGGATGCTGACTCCACCGTAGCCTTTGATGGTCAGACTTTTCAAATTTGTTGAGGGTTGCAAGTGCTCAAATACAATACTTTGAACTCGTGGATCTGAAAAAGCAGTACCGCAATCCCACTCTAAAGATAATTTGTCTATTCCTTTTTTCATCTTCATATTGGCTTTAAAAGCTTGAATGGGGTCATTAACATTTTGTAGCTGTGAGATGGAGAGTTTTCCATGTAGGTTGGAAAATTTTCCCAAATCTGCAACCTTCAATCCATCATTATGCTTGCTGACAACAAAGTCAGACAGAGTTTGGAGATTTTGTAGTTTGGCTATTTGAATCGGCATCTCCTTCAATGCAGTGTCAGTAACATCCAGGTGGCGTAGATTAACCAATTTTCCGATGTCCCCTGGTATCTCCTTCAATGCGGTGTTACTAACATCAAGGTAGTATAGATTAACCAATTTTCCTATGTCCTCCGGCAATTCAGTGAACCTTTTACAGCCTGCCAACAACAAGAACTGCAGATTGTTAAGCTTGCATGTTTCAGAAGGCAGCCTTTCAATACAAGTTCTGGAAAGATTTAAGTACCGCATGTATAACAAATTTCCAATAGAGTTGGGAATCTTGGTGATACTCTTGTAGTTTGACAGAGACAAGACACGTAATTGTTTCATTGTTGGCAGCAAGTCATGTACTACCGTGTTTGATAGCAAACAAAGAGGCAATTGTTCTTATAATGGTAATGCTAGAAAGGTACGCAGACTAGTTAATCCATACAATTTATCAAATTTGTCATATGAATCATATGTCTCTCTATTGTATGATAAGTTATGCACCCGATCATCTAGGTTATGTCCGTCCATATTGATACAATATGGATATGAAACCTTTTCAGCTAAATCATGGATGAAGTTGTGCATTTCAAATTTTTCTTCCTCATCACCAATAGATCGTCGATGTATCAACGACCTTGACACTAGTACATCAAAGTATTCTTCTCCAAGTTTTTCCTGATCTGTGGACGATTCTACTAGGCCTGCTGCAACCCACAATTGAACTACCATCTTTTTTTCTAAGATGGACTTTTTCGGAAAAATTGAACAATATTCAAAACATCGTTTTAAAGGATCAGAAAGAAAACTATAGCTCAATTCGAGAGCAGCTTGCACCTCATAAGTTGTATCCCGAACCTTACTTTGTAGCACATAATTCCAATCATTCGGGTCCAATGAGATGCGAAGAATAGCCCCAAGTGCTACTGCAGCTAATGGTAATCCATCACACTTTTTTGCAATTTGCCAGGGAATGTCTTGTAGATTGATTTGTTGGTGGTAGTTATGTGATCTGAATGCATGTTCCGCAAGTAAAGACCGACAATTTTCAATTTTCAAGGGTGTCAAATAGTGAAGATAAAGAAAGGTTTGCATGGATTGTGCAACTCTTTCATCCCGTGTTGTGATGATAACCCTACTTGGTGTTTCCCCAGCATTAAAGATATCCAGCAGTAATCTCCAATTAATAGTTGTTGCATCCCACACACCATCCAATACAAGTAAAAAATGAGGGCAAATGGTATTGATGTGAGTTGATTCAAGAATGTTTTCAAAAACAGTGAAATCATTTTGATCTTTTGAGAAATCTACCCAGACTGTTAACTCAAAATTGGCCTTGACTTGTGGATGATTGTAAAGGTGTTTAGCAAGGGTTGTTTTACCAATCCCTCCCATACCAATGATGGAAATGATTCTGATATTACTATCACCATCCGTATTAGACAACAAAAGATCCTTAAGTTTCTCAATATCACTGTCTCGCCCATAAATAGAAGATTCAGCATCCAAAATAGAACTAGTTGGAGTTTCATGGGAAACACTTAATTCTCGTGAATGAAAGCCTGGTAATATTTCAATTAATTCTTTGGTTTTAGAATTAATCTCATCAATGCAATATTTTAAACTAGGATCGGTTTCGACAGTGTATTCATACCGTGGAAATAATTGAGTAGTAAGTTGAAAGATGTCACGTGTGAGCCAATCCAGCGACAGGCTCACAGCTTGATTGGGAATCAGATTCTCCATACCATAACAAAGTGCATCTTGAAGATCCAACAGTGTTTTCCTCAGATCTATCAAATATGAAACGCCGAGATCGGCGAACAAAGTAAAAATATGGTTTTCTAACAACACCTTCACACAATTTAAGAGTGACACCATTTTGTCTCTCTGAATAGCCTCCATTAGTTTCTTAGTTTGTAAGAAGAAGAAATCACAACAAAATGCAACTGCATAAACTCCGGTTCTTAGTTTGTAAAAATGGATTTTTGTAAGTCTTTTACCTCGTAGGAGGAGGAGGAAAATTTTAGACTATTTCTTAATACACCATCCAAGTTTTTTATACATCACGTGAAATTATTTTTTTGTCCCTCAGTTTCGAATGTGTACATCCGGGCGCACCGTTTTTTTAAAAGACGTTGCCTTTTTCCAGATGTGCAAATCTGGAATGACAAATTACGCTTATTCCGGATGTGCACATCCGGAAAAATAGCTGAAACTTAAAAAAATATATAATAATAATATATTTATTTTAAGAAATAATAATAATATGTATTTTAAAAGAATACCGATCAACAGTAAAACATTACTTCTTTGACGTTATCCGAACTCCCAAATCTATTGTCGAAGATTGTAGGACAAATCAAGATCAACAGTAAAACATTACTTCTTTGACGTTATCCGAACTCCCAAATCTATCCTCTTAGATTGTAGGACAAATCAAGATCAACAGTAAAACATTACTTCTTTGACGTTATCCAAGATAAATGGCAGCAGAGTCAGCCCGCTGGAATCATAAGATAATTTTGTTAGATTTGTGTATTTCTCATGATAGGATAATTCAGGGAGTGACGTGTGGCTTTCTATAAATCAACTGGGTTTAAGCCTAAAAGGATTATATTTTACAGGTTCGCGTTGGTTTTTTCTAAATGATACATACTGATGTCTATTGATGAATATGTATATATTATAACTTGTATATTAATGATACAGTTCATCCTGCTTATTATGCACACATGCTAGCTTTCCGCCATCGATACTACATAAGTGAAGTCGAAAATTCTGATTCTGGTTCTGGTTCTACATAAGTTCATTTTCGCATGGAGCTTATTCAAGTACATTTAAACTCTCATGATGCATTCATGATGTTAAATGATAGTTGTTTATATTCATGACCGTAAATCTGTTGTTAACTTTAGCAGAATGCCGAAGACAACCATTATATTGACGGAGAGACTCCAACCCTAGAGTTTGTTATAACTTCTGATGACATTACTGCTACTGGTGCACCAGCCACATTACTTATTTTCAATAACGAAAAGGGTTTATCTCCGAAATATATTGTGATGATATATTAACGTATGCGACCAATCGACAAAACCGATTTTAAAAAAAAAATAAAGTTATGCTATTTTCCGGATCTGCAGTTCCGGAATTTAAAAAAATAAAGCTATGCCATGTTTCCGGATGTGCACATCCGGAACACATCAGCGTTTTTTTACAAAAACGGTGCGTCCGGATGTGCACATCCGGAACTGGGGGGCAAAAACGAAATTTCACGTGGTGTATAAGAAACTAGGGTGGTGCATTAAGAAATTGTCAAATTTTAAGGTCAAGTCATTAAATTAATCTTTTTTGTCAAGTTATAAATTTGTCCAATCAGATGTTAATTTAGTGATTATATGGGGCATACCATTAGTGTGTATTCTCTATGTATTTTATAGATCAAAATCTTTAATCTTCATTTTTCATCTAAATTTAGATTTTCATGTTCATCTTGTACATTCATAAATCTCTAGATCAATCATTAGCTGCATGATAACACGTTTAATTAAGATTTTTGAAAAATCGGTTCAAAAACTCTCTGAACTCAAGAACACAAAAATGTCAAAATCATGATTCTTAAATGTTTCAAGCAAATGAATACACCATTAGAAGCGGAATTTCACCACGAGGATGATTCTATAATTAGTTTTTCATAAAACCTCATAACCAAGTCGAATCGTGCGTGTTTGTGTTCAATTTTCACGCCACTTTTTTTGCTTTGATCTATCAAATTCACTGTTTATTTTGCAATTTTAAATACATATTTGAAATTGTGGTGAAATTCTGGTTCCAACTGTATATAATTTGTACATTAATTCGTTGATTTGATGATTTTCCAAAAATTTTGTTCATAAGATGTAATTGAAGATGATGAACACGCCCATATTGGCAAGGTCTAAATCAGGGTCGAACCCATTGTGGGTCTATTGTAGGTTTCTTCTGCAAATGAACCAACCATTATTAGACGATAGGCTTCGATCTAGAGGGGGTGAATAGATCACAAATTAAAACTTTTGGCAAAAGTTGTTTTCAAAAGTTTTATGGCACAGCGGAAACAAGCTGAATCGAATCGTCTAACCAAACCTCTATCGTAAAGTTCGGATATGCGTAAAGGTACACAAACGTATGATAATGAACACAAATTTTTCAACAACTATTAATCACAAACAATTGAATGCAAAACTATACGTAGAGCTTATTCCCAATGATAAAAAACACAATACGGTAATTTATTGAACACATTGTGTGCAATCGATATCGTTTGGAAATTTACTTTGTTTTGTTGATCTTAAAAACCAATCACAATCAAACGGATATGATTATACCAACAAAACATATCTCAAAAAGTTATCAAAAATAACTCCCAAACGAATTGATCAAACGAACAATGAATTCAAAAATTTGCAAACACAAAACTAAAAGAGAGAGAGAGGGTACACAAGGATTTGTTTAGGCAATTTTCAAATCGGCCTCGCTATGGATATGTCTGCCCTCAATTCGAATTTGAATTGAAATATTATAATAAATCTTACTTTGTAAATGTGTGTATACAAGAGATGAAGAACTCTAACCCTACAAACCCTAGGTTTGTTATTGATTCTACCACCTCCAAAACCCTTTGTAGCAGTAAAATCGTGAGTGTAAGCTATTGATGAACTTAACTCGAAAAGCAAGAGTCGCCACCGCACTTTTATTTTATCCAAAAAAAGGAAAGGAAAAAAAGAGCGAACAAAACCTAAAGAGTTCTAAAAAAACAAGAACAAACAGAGAATGGGTAAGGGGGGTTGGTTACGCAATGGGAAGGTGTTAGCACCCAAAACGTCTATAGTACTCTATAGGAACCCTTTGAAATATCTACCGCTTTTGGTCTGAAAAAGTTTGCTTGAAAAGTGATTGAGGAGATGAGAAGAGAAATTGTTTTTATGATTTTTGTGTTTGGAGAGGCTTGTCGCCTCATGTCTACGTACCCACGATGTGCAATGTAGGATCAAAACCCCGTAGTTCGTGGTACAAGGAATGAAATTTGTTTGTTTTGGTTGTTTTAAATGTAAAGACAAGTCGTCATTTCCAAACGAATAATTTCGCTTAAAGAAATGAATCATGTCTAAACTTATGAAAAAGTTTTGAAAGAGAAAAGTGCACGAGGGCATAAAAGGTTTAAATGAGTTTGGTGTTTTTTTTAAAGTCTTTTGAAAAAGGTGACGATATGCTTATGTAGTTTAGCATTTGTTAAGAAATGAAAGGAAAAGAGTAAAGTCACTTGACAAAGTCAAGGTTTGATTATGAAAGATGTTCAAGTTTGAAATCAAGAAAGTTTTGAAAAGGGAGAGAGTTTTGAAAATTGAAGAATGGGGAGGAGAAGAAGTGACTATCCTAGAGCATAAAGTAAAAGCTAAGGATAAGAAATATCTAACCACACAATGTAGCTATCTTCACCATAAACCATGCAAAAGCACAAGTCTTCGAAGTCTTCGAACCATAATTCCAAAGCAAAGGGAAAAGGTCCTAGTTCTAAGTCCAAGGTTCCAAGAATTGCATTGGATGTCCAAGGTCTAGGTACAAGGATTCAAGAATAGCATTGAAGTCCAAGGTCTAGGTGCAAAACTCCATGTCCATTGCAAAGGATAGTAACCATAGTCCAAGATTAGAAGCACAAATTTTTTAGAGGTTTTGGCCTTTATTAATGTTTTTGGTCCAAATGGACAAAGAGAAAAAGGCGGAAGCATAAACATGTGTCCAACGGACAAAGGAAAAATTGCGGAAGCATAAACATGATATGAAATGATAAAAATGAAGCATAAAAGTAAAAGAGATAAGGAGCGAGAAGGAATTGTAAATGATTAGTACAATAGTATTGTTAGTAAGTTAGTGATTAGTTGTTAGAGTAAGTGATCAATAATGATTGAATAATTGCACTTAGGTCAAGATTAATGAAAACTCATTAGAGGATTGATAAAACCAAATCCTCCTAACAACAAGTTTCATAAGTTTTGAACCAAAAAACAAATAATCAACTATTCTTGATAGTTTTCCGATGCGGGACAAATATTGCGCTATGTTAAGCAATCGCCGAGTAATTTACGGAGTAATTACCCTACAATGAGGCCGGTCAATAGCTCGTTGTGCTAATGTATGCTAGCTGAAAGATATGTAGATCGTCATCCGAAAGCAATACCGCGCGAAAAGAAAAATGGTAGCGATCTAGTCTTGATCGAAATTCAACAACGGAATTCCAAGATCTCTTAGACTTTCATCGATAAAAAAGAAAGGAGAAATAGATTAAGAGAAGGCCAAATTAAACCACAAAAATGTGTTATCTAAGGCTAAGAACAAAGGAAGAGGGAAGAAAATGGCAAAAGAACTAAAACAGTCCCAAAACAGAGCCAAAATAGCATTCTGAACACTGGTTAATAGGTTAACCAGTGCAGATTTTAAATTTCTGCGCAAAACAAGGTGTTAATCGGTTAACCAGTTTACGCTGTGTTTGGTTAATCGGTTAACACTGTATCAGAAGCAAAAAAAATGTGCAAAATTCAACATGATCCTCTTTCAAAACATTTTTCAAACACCTTATGATCATGAATTAAATTTGCACGAATTTTAAAGTAAAAATAGACAAAGAAACCTACAATCAAACAATAATATATGATCCAAAAGATCAACAACAAGAAGCACCAAGGATCTACATCTTGAATGATGAATATGAAGCTTTAACAATGGTGGAAGATGGATTACCACTCCAAATCAGAAAATTCCTTTTGAATTGCAGCAAGATCTACACTCCAAAACCTTGATCTACTGTGATTGATGAACAAAAACAAGAATGGATGAAGGTTTAGCTCAAAGTTAAACAAGATCCAAAGTGAATTCTTGCTAACTTTAAAAAAAAAAGAAAAGTGAGCTTTGAGTGAAATTTGTGGTTTTGGGAGAGAAATTGCAAGAGGTTTGTTGGCTATCAAAAGCTTGAATGAAATTTTAGCAAGGTGAATTTGGCTCTCAAAAGCTTGAAGAATGAATGAAATGAAGGCTCTATTTATAGAATTTAGGCTTGAAAATTTGGTGGTTTGGAATTAGGTTTGGATGATCAAAATTAGGATTGGAATTCAAATTTGGAGGGAAATTCATAAAAGAGTGGTGATTAGTGAAGGTGTATGGTAGGAAATGATCAAAGTGATGTAGGGAATAAAAATGAGATGGTCTAGAATATTCCACATGTGATCAAAATTGGTGCCAATTGCTGAATTTTGAATTTTCTGCCATTTTTTTCAAAATTCGCATGCGTTAACCGATTAACCAATGTGTTAATCGATTAACACAGTGAAAGTTTGGGAAATTTGGCTTTTGATGTGCTGTCTTGACTCCGGCTCGATTTTTCTTGCTTGTCAAAGAAGGCATGGAAATAAACACATGAACCTTGGAGTCTCTTGAATAATAATCAATTAAATCTTGGAAACTCTTGATCAGATGAATTCTGAATTGTTTGCAGATCAACTTTGACTTTGTTCAGATGAAATTCATTTGAGCTGAGGGACTGTTTGATATCCTTGATTCTCTTCCTGAAAAAGTTAGTAAAAGGGAAACAAACATATTTTTGGATTTTGATTAAAGGTTAGTAAACATAAGCAAAATAAAGGCAAGTAAGAAATACACAGATGCTCGGAGAAACAAAGAGAGTGATCTTGTTTGTGGTATGAGATGCAAAATGAGATGCGAATGATATGTGGAATCTTAGGGGTCAAAAATTAGGGTCTTACAGCTGCCCCTATTTAAGTCTCTTCTATAGGGAGATATGAAGATACTTAAATACAAAAAGATACATTTTTTAGCCCTAAGATACCACAAGATGATATGAATGCAAAGGATGAGACAGACTGCAGGGAAACTTGAAACAAGAGATACGGTAAATTGAGAGAGATGACGTGAAAAGGCACGCCGGAGAACACAAGCTATTTCTGGAGATCTGTCAAGATGACAAGAAGTATCCATCAATAGTTGGAAAGAGAGGGACAAGACCCTGGAAAGATGAGTAGCGACATCCAAGAATAGCATTGGATCGAAACTACGAACGAGACAAAAGGTATGTCAAAAGACGTCCAAGAATGGCATTGGACAGCAACAAGGAAGTTTCTGGTAAAAACAACAGCGCTATCCAAGAATAGCATTAGATGGAGGTGAAAAACGCTCTATTGGGGATAAGATATCCAAGAATGGCATTGGATAAAGGCACTGCAACATTCAAGAATGGCATTGAATGAGGCAATAACAGGCATCAGAATCATCCAAGAATGGCATTGGATATAAACAAAATTCAATTTGAACAACTTCACTGGGGACATCCAAGAATGGCATTGGATGTCAAGGTTAAACATCAAAGGTATCCAAGAATAGCATTAGACTTAGCTGGGGAAAAGGTGTCCAAGAATAGCATTGGACAAAAGAAAACCCAACATCCAAGAATGGCATTGGATGAAGTGAGAAAAGTTCTGGAAAAATATATCAGAAGTATCCAAGAATGGCATTGGATAAAAAGAGTTCACAATATCCAAGACTGGCATTGAATAAAGTGAGCAGGGACTTTCAGGAATGACACTGAAAGGTAAATCATTACATTCAGGAATGACACTGAATGGTAATGAGAAAGACATCCAGGAATGGCACTGAATGCAAATGGAGAAAAATCATTCAGGAATGGCACTGAATGAACAGATAAAGACTTTCAGGAATGGTACTGAAAGATAAGGACGAAAACTTATTCAGGAATGGCACTGAATGAACAGATAAAGATTTTCAGGCATGTCACTGAAAGATATCCAAGAAAATATGATGGGGATTACAGAAGAGATGTAAAACTTCCAAGAATAGCACTGGGAGGAACAAGAGGAACAAGGTATCCAGGAATGGAACTGGAAATCAAAAGAGACAGACGTCCAGGAATGGCACTGGAGTGAAAGAAAATAAAGATCTAGGAATAGCACTGGGATGAAAGGATATAAAGATCCAGGAATAACACTAGAACGAAACAAAACATCTAACAACAGCAACAGATGCACAGGGAAACGACAGCATTCAGGAATGGCACTGGAAAGAAAGAAAACAAACAAGACATCCAGGAATAGCACTGGACGAAAAGACTGGTAACTGACAACATCCAGGAATGTCACTGAATGAAAAGGCTGGTAAAAGTTTTGGTAGGTGCCAAGTAAGTTGGACTTTGATCACAAGATAAGATGTTGAAAGCAACAGGACCTCGGAAAAATGCATATGAGCGCGAAACACACTTTGAGCTATGAAAATCTATCCATGTATGATATATGAATGATTTATATATGCAATGCAAATGATAGGGACAACCGAGATATACTCTTTTGTGAGGGAAGAATGGAACTCCGATTCCTCAACACAGGGAACACTGCCCACTCTGCTTGGAGAAAAAAATGTTAAACACATGTTATGAATTGTATCAGGCTGATGGTCTTTTAAGGAAAGGAATCCTGAGGATTCTTGAAGAAGACTGCCCTAGATTGATTGCCCGATGAGGATAAACTGATCATAGCTTCAGTTTGACTGCTGCAGGGGAAGAATGAACTGATCATGGCTTCAATTCTTGAAATGATTGCTGAGGATAAACTGATCATGGCTTCAGTTACTGGGGATGAACTGATCATGGCTTCAGCTTGGAATGAATGTTGAGAAGGCTAAACTCAGTATGGGTCTTGAAAGAGATATTCTGGTTAACCAATTCTGAGAATAACTTGCAATGAGCAACAAATCTTGAACTGATTCACAACAGGATCTGGAAGTAATGTGCCCCTGATAGGATCACTGACCAAGTTTCTCAATAGTTTGAAATTTCTTGATGAGGAAAGTTTGCCTGAAAATAGGATTATTCAAACAAACATGGTAATTTTAATGCAAAGCTCATGCAGTTTTTGAAATCAAAAATCATTTTTGGAATGATATTATTGATGTAAAGCAAAATGAATCACTTGTCAAAACACGGTGATTTAGACATTCAAAGTGAACGAGAAAGCAAAGGTAAGACATCAAAGCAAATGATTGGCAATAAACATAGGAGTCAGTTTACGCAACCTTGCTGTAGTATGCTTTCAAAAGAAACCTGGCTTCAATTAGGTCTTTTGAAGGTTGTAACGTGGTCTGGTTTACGGTTTTTGAAACAAAGGATATAGGCTCAAAGTTTATTTGTACCCAACCCATTCTTCATGATGATCTCCAGTCTTATGCTCAGTTAATTCAAACTATGCATTCAAGTTCCAAGTGATTTTGGAATTGCAGCATTGTTGTGATGATGGCTCAAGTGATTTTTGAGATGGCAGTCACTCTTTCTTACAACATTTTGTTGTTTTTGGTGAGGACCTTAGTCAACTCGTTTTGTCTCTGAGGATTTTGGTAACCTCTTGGTTTTTCTTTTGTTATCCCTAACTTTTGCCTGAACTGTGTAATTTGAGCTTAAAGTCAGCGGGATGCCCCAATTTTTGCTTAAGTCTCCTTCATAGGTTTTGACTTAGCGGGCTTTTCTTTTGATTTTTTTTCATTCTATTTTTTTTAAAGATAGTGACCGCCTGGCTTAATGGTTACAGTGAACCATCATTGGCTTTTGATTTGAAAGTCATCTTTGACACTTCTTTGATGTGTGCGAAGGAAAGCTTGTGATTGCAATAATTCTCTTGTGTTTAAATACACAGTAAAATTGACTGAGAACTACCCATCCCTAGGTTAAAATTGCGGGTTTTTTCGTACAGAAAGAAACTCCAACTTCTAGGCTCAAAGGGGTTGACAAGGGATTAACTTCCTTATTTCTCCAGTGTTTGGGAGTTGAAACAATGTCTGTATATCATCAGCCATGTTTTAATTGAAAGCATACAGTCCAGCAATTTCAGGTATTTAGTTTTCATCATCCTCCCTCCAATCTTTGCATAAACAAAAGCTTGATAAAGAAAGTGAACAGGAGATATATTTTTGTTTTGTGAAAAAGAAAGCATAAAGATGCACATAGTGGATATAAATGAATTGAATCAAACATTGCAATGCTCATTTCATTGAAATTACCATGAAAGTACAAATAAAGTTCGAAAGCAAACAGTCAATACAATAAAAGAAAAATGCAAACAGAAAGAAACAAGGCCTAGTGACTAATCAGCAACAAGGATGAGCTGTCCTGTCTGAAACACTGGCTTTAGGAGATGATTCGTCTGAACTGACTCAAACTTCACTTGGCATGCTCTGGCAAAGGATTGTTGACAACATTAGGATTATCATCAAGAAAAGTCAGAATCTTTGAGTTCACCAATTCTTGTAGTCTAGCTTTCAATGCGTAGCAACCTTCCAAGTTATGGCCTGCCCCACCTCGATGGAACTCACTGTGAAGATCAACCCTATAGCCGGCTGGAAGAGGATTTGGAGGAGGAGGTAGATCCCTCGTTGTAATCAAGCCTTTCTGAACAAGACATGGATATAGCTCAGTGTAAGACATCAGGATAGGATCAAAGTTAACCCTATTGCGATTCTGATTTTGTCTAACAGGCTGACGAGGAGCTTGAACTGGTTAAGCATTGACAACAGGAGCAACTGTAGCTACATATTATTGTCTGTGACGAGGTTTCCCTTCAACTAAGACAACATGGGTATCGCCATCCTATTTCTTTTGAAAATTCCCAGCATACCTTTTAGCACCACTAAAGGCTTCAGCATTGGTAATCTTTCCTTTCTTGATACCTTCTTCTAGTCTTTCTCCAATAGTGACTAGGTCAGCAAAACCAAATGATACACTGCCTATCGTCTTTTCCCAAAATAGTGGATGGAGAGTGTCCATGAACAATCCAGTCAATTCTTTTTAGCCAAGGGTGGCTCCACTTAAGCAGCTAGCTCTCTCCAGCACTGAGCATACTCCTTAAAGGATTCTTTTTCTTTCTGAGACATATTCTGCAATTGACGGCGGTCAGGTGCCATGTCCAAACTGTACTTATATTGCTTTAAGAAAGCATCATCCAAGTCATTCCAGCTTTGGATACGATTCTTCTCAAGTCCCATATACCATTTCATTGAAGCCCCACTCAAGCTGTCTTGGAAATAGTGAATGAGTAGTTTGTCATTTTTGGCATGAGTTGCCATCTTGCAGCAGTACATCACCAAGTGGTTTCTGGGACAGGTGTGCCCCTTGTATTTCTCAAAATCAGGAGTTTTGAATTTTGCAGGAATAACCAAGTCGGAGACCAAGCACATGTCCATTGCGGCAGCATTAAAGACATCACTTCCTTCCACAGCTCTTATCCTTTTGTCTAGAGTTTGCCATTGCCCTCTGACTTCTTCAATGTATCCAGGTTCTCCCTGACTTTTAGATTGTGGACCAGCAACATGGTACACAAAATGATTCTCAGGAATAGCTTGAGCAACAGAATGCACAACAGGCTGAGGTTCAGTGAACAATGGAGCTGAAGATACCGGCAGTACAGACGGGACAAACACAGGAGTAGTTACAAAGGGTGGCGAGTAATTCGGAGGTAACCCAAATTCTGGCCAAGTAGAAGCTGGTTGCTGAGTCAGTGGAGGGTCAACAGCAGCAGTTGAAGTTTCAACAATCACAGTCCTCTGAGGTGGTTCACCTCTAGCAATCAGAACTTGCAGCATTTCTGTGAGTTTGGTCATGCCGGCCTTCAACTCATCAATTTCCATTCTGACTTCGGCGTTGTGTTGTTCTTAGTTTTCCATTCTCAATCTGATGGCAGCTCTAGTTCCGTAGTTGTGTTGAGGAAACAGCTTGACGGTGAAGAGATAACTGGAGAAGGAGACAGTTGAAATGAGTTTCCGAGACAACTCGGAAGAATGCATATGTATGCTCATGGATGCAAGAGTGCATGGCTGCAACAACCACAAACAAGATCACGCGAAGCACACGGGTTCAAAGGTTCGAGTCACGGGCATGAAGCCAAGGTTAAGAACCAACCCACAAAAGGTGTATGCTAAGGTTTATCTTCATTGTACCTGCAGAAAACAGCGGTTCTAACAGAGTACCCAGGGTCCACAATCCACTATCAGACACACCAGCGCACCGATTTGCTCGGAGGTTGGTAGTTATCCTCAAGAGAATCTAACCTGAGTGTGGTCCTCAGTGTTATAGGCTTCTATGGAAAAAGTAATGCCTTCACGATCGCTCGATCGACATCAGTAATTCCAAAGAAGCAACCACCGAGCAGATGGATTCTCAAGTTCTTCTTTTTCAGGATTCGACTCCCTCAAAGTTCCCTTGACTATACCATCCTCCTATCTCAAAGTACACTCTGATCCGGGTATAGGACCTATCTCACACACAGAGGAACTCCAAAATAGAACAATCAAGTAAGAAGCAAATCAGGCAAAAAGCAGTACATAAATCAAAGTAGGCTAAACCCCTCAAGGGAAAAATCCCCAGCAGAGTCGCCACTTTTCTGTAGCGGCAAAATCGTGAGTGTATGCTATTGATTAACTTAACTCGAAAAGCAAGAGTCGCCACCGCACTTTTATTTTATCCAAAAAAAGGAAAGGAAAAAAAGAGTGAACAAAACCTAAAGAGTTCTAAAAAAACAAGAACAAACAGAGAATGGGTAAGGGGCTTGGTTACGCAATGGGAAGGTGTTAGCACCCAAAACGTCTATAGTACTCTATAGGAACCCTTTGAAATATCTACCGCTTTTGGTCTGAAAAAGTTTGCTTGAAAAGTGATTGAGGAGATGAGAAGAGAAATTGTTTTTATGATTTTTGTGTTTGGAGAGACTTGTCGCCTCATGCCTACGTACCCACGATGTGCAATGTAGGATCAAAACCCCGTAGTTCGTGGTACAAGGAATGAAATTTGTTTGTTTTGGTTGTTTTTAAATGTAAAGACAAGTTGTCATTTCCAAACGAATAATTCCGCTTAAAGAAATGAATCATGTCTAAACTTATGAAAAAGTTTTGAAAGAGAAAAGTGCACGAGGGCACAAAAGGTTTAAATGAGTTTGGTGTTTTTTTAAAGTCTTTTGAAAAAGGTGACGATATGCTTATGTAGTTTAGCATTTGTTAAGAAATGAAAGGAAAAGAGTAAAGTCACTTGACAAAGTCAAGGTTTGATTATGAAAGATGTTCAAGTTTGAAATCAAGAAAGTTTTGAAAAAGGGAGAGAGTTTTGAAAATTGAAGAATGGGGAGGAGAAGAAGTGACTATCCTAGAGCATAAAGTAAAAGCTAAGGATAAGAAAGATCTAACCACACAATGTAGCTATCTTCACCGTAAACCATGCAAAAGCACAAGTCTTCGAAGTCTTCGAACCATAATTCCAAAGCAAAGGGAAAAGGTCCTAGTTCTAAGTCCAAGGTTCCAAGAATTGCACTGGATGTCCAAGGTCTAGGTACAAGGATTCAAGAATAGCATTGAAGTCCAAGGACTAGGTGCAAAACTCCATGTCCATTGCAAAGGATAGTAACCATAGTCCAAGATTAGAAGCACAAGTTTTTTAGAGGTTTTGGCCTTTATTAATGTTTTTGGTCCTAAAGGACAAAGAGAAAAAGGCGGAAGCATAAACATGTGTCCAACGGACAAAGGAAAAATTGCGGAAGCATAAACATGATATGAAATGATAAAAATAAAGCATAAAAGTAAAAGAGATAAGGAGCGAGAAGGAATTGTAAATGATTACTACAATAGTATTGTTAGTAATTTAGTGATTAGTTGTTAGAGTAAGTGATCAATAATGATTGAATAATTGCACTTAGGTCAAGATTAATGAAAACTCATTAGAGGATTGATAAGACCAAAGCCTCCTAACAACAAGTTTCATAAGTTTTGAACCAAAAGACAAATAATCAACTATTCTTTATAGTTTTTCGACGCGGGACAAATATTGCGCTATGTTAAGCAATCACCAAGTAATTTACGGAGTAATTACCCTACAATGAGGCCGATCAATAGCTCTTTGTGCTAATGTATGCTAGATGAACGATATGTAGATCGTTATCCAAAAGCAATACCGCACGAAAAGAAAAATGATAGCGATCTAGTCTTGATCGAAATTTAACAACGGAATTCCAAGATCTCTTAGACTTTCATCGATAAAAAAGAAAGGCGAAATAGATGAAGAGAAGGCCAAATTAAACCACAAAAATGTGCGATCTAAGGCTAAGAACAAAGGAAGAGGGAAGAAAATGGCAAAAGAACCAAAACAGTCCCAAAACAGAGCCAAAATAGCATTCTGGACACTGGTTAATCGGTTAACCAGTGCAGATTTTGAATTTCTGCGCAAAACATGGTGTTAATCGGTTAACTAGTTTACACTGTGCTTGGTTAATCGGTTAACACTGTATCAGAAGCAAAAAAATGTGCAAAATTCAACATGATCCTCTTTCAAAACATTTTTCAAACACCTTATGATCATGAATTGAATTTGCACGAATTTTAAAGTAAAAATAGACAAAGAAACCTGCAATCAAACAACAATATATGATCCAAAAGATCAACAACAACAAGCACCAAGGATCTACATCTTGAATGATGAATATGAAGCTTTAACAATGGTGGAAGATGGATTACCACTCAAAATCAGAAAATTCCTTTTGAATTTGCAAGAGGTTTGTTGGCTATCAAAAGCTTGAATGAAATTTTAACAAGGTGAATTTGGCTCTCAAAAGCTTGAAGAATGAATGAAATGAAGGCTCTATTTATAGAATTTAGGCTTGGAAATTTGGTGGTTTGGATGATCAAAATTAGGATTGGAATTCAAATTTGGAGGGAAATTCATAAAAGAGTGGTGATTAGTGAAGGTGCATGGTAGGAAATGATCAAAGTGATGTAGGGAATAAAAATGAGATGGTCTAGAATATTCCACATGTAATCAAAATTGGTGCCAATTGCTGAATTTTGAATTTTCTACCATTTTTTTCAAAATTCGCACACGTTAACCGATTAACCAATGTGTTAATCAATTAACACAGTAAAAATTTGGGAAATTTGGCTTTTTGATGTGATGTCTTGACTCCGGCTCGATTATTCTTGCTTTTCAAAGAAGGCATGGAAATAAACACATGAACCTTGGAGTCTCTTGAATAATAATCAATTAAATCTTGGAAACTCTTGATCAGATAAATTCTGAATTGTTTGCAGATCAACTTTGACTTTGTTCAGATGAAATTCATTCGAGCTGAGGGACTGTTTGATATCCTTGATTCTCTTCCTGAAAAATTTAGTAAAAGGGAAACAAACATATTTTTGGATTTTGATTAAAGGTTAGTAAACATAAGCAAAATAAAGGCAAGTAAGAAATACACAGATGCTCGGAGAAACAAAGAGAGTGATCTTGTTTGTGGTATGAGATGCAAAATGAGATGCGAATGATATGTAGAATCTTAGGGGTCAAAAATTAGGGTCTTACACCCTTGATCAAAGATTGATCAAGTAACCAACAATGTCGCTTCAATTCACCTATTCTTGCTACTTACTTGAAAGGCACACCTTGTCCCAAGGCTTTCACTCGGTTGAATTAATCTCAAGTGCACACTTGTTGAAACCCAAGATTTACGAACACGATCCACCGTCACACGATACTTCCTTGTAAGGCACCCCTTGTCCCAAGCCTTTCACTCGATCGGATCTGAATTGCTTAATATTTTCCAAAACCTTCAAATTCTCAATGATCTTGAAGGAAAACCTCAGCTCTGTTTTCTTATTTGAAATCCTCAAAGTTCTCAACTCAATATTCTCGGTACAACAACTAATTGGACGTTATCAACTCTAATCTAGACGGTCACCCAATCAAAAAATGATTATGACTAGTTTGATTGTGCATATGCATAGAAGAGAGGTTAAAGATGATGAGAATGCTTTGAAATCCTGATTTCATGTAGGATTTACTCTAGAACATTACTAGAAATTATGCATGTATCAAGTATTTATAAGTATACAAGTTTGGAAGCAAGAGGAATGTAAAGAATGAAGAAAAATTTGAATTTTGTAAAAATGCATTGTATGCACCGACCTATGAAAGTTATGTGTCGACCTATGAAGGTCTTATGTCGACCTACGAAGGTTAGTGTCGACCTATAGAAGCCATTACATCCTACAGACTTTAATACTGCAACGTATGTGTCGACTTATAGGAGATAGCACATGGACAAAAGCCTAAAGGTTTTAATACTGCGGCGTATGTGTCGACCTATAGAATCTTATGCGCCAACCTATAGAAATTTATTTCCCATAAAACTTGTTTTTGATGCATTTTTTATGCATGAACCTTTTCCAAAATGTTTTTATGCATCCTAATGCTAAGACGCACATATGAAATCAGAGGATACCGTCTAATATACATTAACACTAAAGTATCCTAGTTTTGACATCATGCAAAATACATCTAACAGAAATTTGCACTCACATACTCCCCTTTTTTTATGATGGAAAAACTTGAGACAATGTGTTTCGTGTCTTCATGAAGACTCCCCCTGAATATACACATCAAACTTCATCTTGTAGATGTTTCTCCCCCTTTGAAAACATCAAAAAGAGACAAAGAAAAACATGAGAAGTGTCTTATATCACATACAGACCAATATACCATACATAGGCGATTTACAAAGATAAGAACATCAATACGATAACACTCACATAGAATGATTTGCATATTGAAAAAGAATGCCTAAACATAAATATAAGCATATTAAGCAACAATCGAACATAACTGCCACAACTTATGCCAAATAACATAACGCAAACATGAAAAATGAAGGATACAATGAAATCACAAACTCTTGAGTTGCTACAAAAGCGACACGATTAAGTTACATATGCCTTTGGTGCTCCAAAAATGTTGCACACACATGTGCTCTAGCAACGCGATATACGAATTTATCACCACTCAAACCAAAAACAGAGATGTTATCACAACAATGACACATAACAAGAATTTTGCTAACACTATAACATGTTCAATCATATTTTATGCAAGAATACATAACAAGCCAAATACACCAAGAGTATATTTCAAGCATATATATGGTATAGCACAAAATCACTATAAGCATATAATTGACATACATCAAAAGAAATTTTTGGAAGTGAATATTCATGAACTACTTCATATATCAAGAATATCAATCTTTTGAAACACAAGCATCATACAAAAATAAAAGTTTACTTACAAAAGGAAAAGGAAAATGGAACAATATTATCTCGCTTATGAGTTGATGAAGGATGCACTCTTATGTAATAGAACTTCCAAGGAAAAGTTAGAGAAAAAGTATTGCAAAAATATCCGCAATTTGATTTTTACTATCAACATGCTCAAATAAGACGTCTCCTTTTTCAACATGGTCACATAGGAAGTGGTGATGAATCTCAATATGATTAGTGTGAGATGTCTGGCATAGATGCGGTAGGATATAGAAGAGAACCAATCATACCTCTATATTTCTTGACATCTACATCCTTACCATTTTCATTCTTTTCCAAGTTTCCATTTGTGGCCATAGGAGTGTCAATAGACTTTGCATCTTCCATGCCAAATCTCTTTAGCAAGTTGTTGCAATATTTGGTTTGACACACAAATGACCCTTCATTGAGTTGTTTAATTTGAAGAACAAGGAAGTAATTCAACTCCCCCATAAGGCTCATCTCAAACTCACCCTGCATAAGCTTAGAAAACTCCTCTACAAGTTGCATGTTAGTGGATCCAAAAATAATATCATCGACATAAACTTAAACTCTTTCAAGCAAGCATAAGCTAGAAACACTATAGCATACATGTGAAGATATTTAGATAAGGCCACTATAATTATTTTAAATGAAACACACATTGGTTATCACTGCAAAATTTTCTGAAGTGAGCACTCATAAGATATATCATACACAGAGTAAATCATATACAGTTGAAAAATAACTAGGTAAAAGAAAGAACTTCCATACAAAGCTAAAGTTGAAAAGATATTACTTCAACGTACAAATGACGGAGGATGCACGTGCATTTCACAAAGAACTCTCGAACAAAAGTTGGAATAAATGTAAAATGTGCCACAAACTCTTTAGACAATAATGATCTTATCATTTTTCTTAGTTTCAAAGTACTTGAAAGTGTGATTAATAATGTATCCAAGAAGATTATTAAATTGATGATCATTGGAGTTTCTCCAAGTCAAAAGAAGATCGTCCACTTCAGTTGAACTTTCAACCTTCCCCTTTTCATAATTGTTATCTTCTTCTTTCTCATGTTCCACCACTTTAGACTGATCAATTCCTTTTTAGGTTTCTTTGAGAATGTCATGTGACGATATACCTGCCGCTACGCGAAAAAATACATAGTCTCCATCGAACTTTGTTTATCCCAAAGGGAAGGGGAAACATCGAGAAAACTCCAAAAGGAAGGATAAGATGGTCTCGTAACTAAGATATGGGTTCGAAAGCCAGTTATGCGAGGGGAATGTATTAACACCCCTCACTTCCATTGTACTCAATGGGAGCCGTTTGTTTGTCTTATGTGTAAGGATGTTGCTAAGGTTTTATGTTTGCTATAAATGCTTTATTAAAGGGAAAAAAGGTTTTTTAATTTGTGTGTTCGCCAAGGATTGGGGTCCTCGTGCCTATGTACCCTCATAGTGCAATGAGGAATCAGAGCTCCGTAATTCAGGGTAAAAAATAAGTATGGGTTTGTTGATTTTAGTGAGCGATGTTAACGTTCTCATTCCAGCATTAGGTTTTGCTGCTCGCACGTGTCGAGACTGATGCTTTAGCCTATGTTACGACAGAATAGAAATAACATGCCCTTTTACGAAAAGGTTTTGAGTTACGCCCTCAAGGCAAGGTGCCACATTTGATTGGTGGAATTGATTTTAGGGTGGAGATAAGTCCTTGGATAGGAACCTCTGTAGGTAGTGCCCAATTCTTTATGACTCAAAAATGTTTTCATTGAAAGATATGTGGCGAGTATAGTCAAGTCTCTGTATTGAAAGACAAGTATCAGGACCACAAACTCTAAAGTGAGCATCCTAATACTCGGAGAAGAAAAAGTATGCACTCAATCTTCTCTTTTTAGTCTAATACGGGGAGGACATTACTCATTTTATTTAAGAAGTGTTTTATTTTGGAAGATGCGTGTTTAAACAGTGAACCCTAAAGGTAATGTCAAACACTTAGGATAGGACAAGGCCTTCACCTAACCACTCCATAACAATTCCAAGTTTGCTTAGAAAAGAGTTTTTGAAAAAGCACTTGCTACAAGGCCCAAGGTTTTAGTTTTATTGAAGAATGAATGAAGATGAATAAATGAGGTGGAGTGGATTGAAGTGAAAGGGTGGTGGATTGGGTAAAGGTTGGTTGATTGTGATGCCTAAGCAATCGACTTACAGGTGAAGAGCATACAAGGCTTGCTTTTCGGTTAAGTGGTGGAATAAATTGGATGGTGGTTAGTTGCGATGTCTAAGCAATCGACTTATGGATAATGAAAAGGTGTGGAAGTCCTAAGGTGGGGTGAAAGATGAAATTCCATTATTTATTTTGAAAATAGCTTGATGTTGGATCAAGCTTTGTTTTTGTCTTTGTTTTTGAAATTGTTTTCTATCGTTTTTGTTTTATCTTCTTTATCATGCAAGGCATACAAGCATAAAGCGGTAAAGGAATAAATTCCTACGCTATTACAATGCTCATGGGAATAGGGAGGCATATGAACCCACCATGGGGGATAAGACCTAATCTAGAATTTTAAAGCGAAAATAAAGAGATAAACTACAATTATTACATCATTGTCCAAGGTGCAAAATATACCAAAATGCTCCAAATGATACATTAAAATGAAAGCACAAAGAGTTAGTAAAATGCACTACACATGATGAATGAGATGGCTTAAAATATCAATAAAAAATTGATCCATAAACAACATGTTAAACCCTAAAAATCAACACATGAAATTTCAAAAGAATTGAGCACTTCTTTTTGACATCATCAGGAACAAAATTAAAGGGAAACATTCTCACAAAATCATGGCCACATTCATATATAATTTTGTTCAATTTCATTAAGAATCAACAAGAAAACCCTAAGATTCATATGGCATTTAAGGAAGGAATTCAAGCATTTTTCTATGACCTTCTACGACATTTTATGAACAAAATATTAAAGAAAATATCCTAAAATAACAAGATTAATATTCATACATTTTACACATTTTTATTATAGCAAGAAATTGAAAGAAACAACAAAAATTATGGGAAAAATATTCTACGTAAAAGAATAGCAAAAATATTAACAAGAAATGCCAAACACTAGGGTTCATAGATGTAAAAGAGGTGTGTTAAGTGAAATTCTGGTATCAGATGTGTGATGTCACAACAACACAATCTGCTAATATGAACAAGGCAATAACAACAGTAAATCAACACAATGAATTGTTCACCCAGTTCGGTCTAACTACCTACGTCTGGGGGCTACCAAGCCAGGTAGGAAATTCACTATTAGTAGTATTAAATTACAGACTCAATAATCCCAGTTGACATCTACCTAACTTAATCACTACCCATTGACACTTCTACCTAAGAAACCACTTAGGTATGAGAAACCACTCACTCCCTAAATCACCTCAGTGATACAATTCAAAGATTACACTTTAAACCACACCTTGATCTTGCTTAACAGCTTTGATCAAGAACAACACACTCTTGCTTAAAAGCTCTAGAGTGAATACACTTACAACTCAAAATAGTAACACCAATTCAATCATGAAAGGTTTACAAAACACACACGAAAACACAAATTTGACTCTCAGTCTATGCTCTCTGTCTTCGTCTTCTTCCAATAAGGGTTGAGGCTGCTTTAAATATAATTCTGACTTGGGCTTGGACCTCTTTCAAATATCTGATTTGATTTTGTTTTAAAACCAGAATTTAAAACAAATTTGATCTTCAAATCTTTTTAAATCAAACAGCCCTTAAACATTGCAACAGAATCTGCTCTAAATCTGATTGCACCTGAAAATATCTTCTCCAAGAGATTCGCACACAATCTCTCTAACAGATCTTCTCAAAATAAACTTTCACGCGCAACCCTAAAACATCACAGCCTGATGTTCTGATGTTCAGATAACTGATGTCAAGACATCAAGTTTAACATCAGCATATAAAACTTCAACCCTGCAACAACTAATGTTAGGAACCAATGTTAAGACATCAGACATATGACATCAACATTGTTCAACATTGTTTTACCAAAATTCCAGCCAATACAAGAACTAACAATAAGCATCAGGCGTTGGGCCTGGTTTTTAAAGCCCAAGTTCAGGTCAATCCACAAAAAAAACAAAAAAAGACATATCACTAGATGCAGATGGGGGTGCAGAACGGACCTCAATGGGCCTGATGCCCAAACCACGTGGCCAGAGGTGTGGCGTTCGCCGCCTTCTCTATGGCGTTCACCACAACGTCTGAAGTTTAAAAAAAACACCACGCCACTCATAATTCTCTCTCTCTCGCCTACGTTCTCTCTCCCTCCGTCGCGCCGTAAATCTCCTTCGTCGGCGGCGGAGCTCTAAGCCCCACCAAACCTATATCAAACTGATCCTCTCCTCATTATCATCTCAAATCCATCCTCAATATTATCCAATTCTTACTCACCATCCTGAATCAAAGTCGTTGTTCCAAGAACCCTAAAGTTTACAACCGCAATTAAATGGCGGATTCGTGTTTAATCAAATAGTAACCTTAGGGTTATTGCTCCCGAGGAGGAGCTCTACACAGCGATAACCAACTTATGGCGAAAAGATGGAAGAATAAACACCTTCGATGCGGTCGCTCCAGCGAGAAGGTGAATTGAAGAAGATGAATCAGAATCGCTTCGAATCTAGTACGTAGCTCTTCTCTTTCTCCTGCTTCCTTCTTCTTCTCGCTTCTTCTCTTTCAATTTCCTTCTTCTTCTGTTACGCGTTTTTGATTGCTTATTCTTGAGCGAGTTATGAGGTCTTACGTGACTTGTATTTTTTTGAATTTTGTAGAAGAGAGAGTGTGTGAAAGTGTTGTGCTTTGATTCACAGAGAGAGTGAGGAGGGCGATTTTGAGAGGAGAGAATTAGAGAGAGTGTTGAGAGTGAAAGGGAAGAGTGAGGTTCTGTTTACCTTTGAAATTGGTAAACAATCGCTAGTCTTCCAAATTTGTTAAATCTTTGGTTATTTACAGGATCGACTAGATTAATCCTAGGACATGTGTTATTATTTAGTTTCTAGGTTTGTTAATTATGAACATTTCAACAATGTTCTTCAAAGTTGTTAAGGAAATGTTACAATTCTGTAAAGAGATGCAGAAGTATAGGTTCTTTTGAAGAATTACAAACTGCATTTCATGAATTACATGAAGAATGTTTGATCTTCTCTATAACTTGCTAAAAAAATTAATTTTATCTTTAGAAAGCAAGTTTAATGAAACTAATTTGAAATTAGAAAATATCAAGAATTCTACATGTAATAAATGTATAGAACATGTGGCAAAAATTGTTGAACTAAACCAAGTGATCAAGAAATATAAAAAAGATCAAATTGATTTAGAAGACGTGTTAAGTAGACAAAGTTATTCTAATAGTAAAAACGGGCTTGGATTTTCTCATTTTGATAAATCAAGCACTAGTAAAATCATATTTGCCAAAGATAGCACAAATTACAACAATTTGGAACCTAAGAAAATGCTTGTTGTAAATCCTCCAAAAAGGTCTAATATTGGATATAATGCATATGGTAGAAATCATTCTCGTGTTGGATATAAAACAAATAACTCATATGCTAGAAATAATTCACATGCATATAGACATAACCATGTTCATAAACCTACATGTACAAATAATAAATTTTATGACAACTATTTCACCTCACGTATAAAAGAACCAAGGTATACTTCCTGAACACGCCATGTTTTTTATTTAAAAGATATACAATCTATTTCGTCAATTTTAGTTAAAAACTGAGGGATAACTAATTCAGGGTACATGCTTCGAATATCGATCAGCAGCTTCAGTTTATGTTTTTATTTCATTAAAAGTGGTGTCTTCCTGAATATTTTATCTTTAATCTAAAAATAAATCACTTTTCACCTCAATTTTGTTTTCCAACCGAGGTGGATTTGTTTCTCTGATATATATATATATATATATTAGCTTGTAGCATCCAATTTCACTTGCCTAAAAACAACACAGATAGAACCCTAACAAAGATGCCTAAACAACGAGAGCCCTAAACACATATCATCCTCAATACGAATATGATATGTGTTTAGGGCTCTCGTTCGATACTTACCTAAATGAAAGATCGAAATCATTTCTTCCACTTCTTCTTCACATATTTGATACGTCAAACATCACTACTCATGTTACATTAATGTTGTTGTTGTTATTGTTGTCATTGTTTGTTCACTACTACGGAAAACCCATTTAACAACGGTTGGGAAAGGTATGTAATCACACGTGCACAGGCGTTGTTATGTAAAGTGTCGTTGTATCTATGATACGTACAATCACGGACCAGTAACCGTTGTATTAAACTGGAAAGAGCGCTACCTATCACAACGGTTTATACAAGCAACCGTTGTGATAAAGCAATTGTCCTAGGTTCGATTCTCAGCTGCGCTATTTTGATATTTTTTTCCTGGACAGGGCGCCATATATTATAACGGTTATGTAATATAAACGTTGTTAAAGCATAAGATATTATTATGGTTATCATGTATAACCGTTGTTACATATCCTGCAGAATTAAGAAAAAGATTCCTGATTTTATAATTAATCCCTTTTTTTAACCTATATTATTGTTCACCATATCACATCAGAAAATACAACTAACATTTGTGATAAAGTAATCATAATAATGTTAATTGTATCATATTCATAATATCACATAACTGTATCATATGCAATTAATTGTAACAAATATCTTACAATATATCAGAACAAATAACCTGCAGTTTACACATTACATAACATCACATAATTGTATCACATTCAATTGTAAAAAATATCTTACAATTTATCTGAACAAACAGCCTACAGTTTACACATTACATAACATCACATAGTTGTATCATATTCAATTGTAACAAATATCTTACAATTTATCAGAATAAACAACCTACAGTTTACATAGTACATAACATCACATAATTGTAACTTGGTGTTTTGGTTTATTGTCTCTTGGTGTCTTGACTCTAAAGACCTATGATTTCAAATAATTATAATTGTTAGTAAAAATATTTAGAAACTATAATATACAATTAGTATATTATGAATAAAGAGTAAATTACATACTTGTTAATTTTCCCATATGCCTTCTTCATGATCAATTCGAACAGTGTGCACGGCATCTCCATCAACTTCATCATATGAGGTAGGGACTTGTGTTGTGTAAGAAGGTGTGGATGGAATATCAAGACTTCCATCACTAAGAGGAATGTGTTTTCCTTGGAGAACGATTAACCATTTCCCCGATATGTCCGATGGGTCGGTAACATAGAAAACTTGTTTTGCTTGAGAAGCCATGATGAATGGTTCGGTCATAAAAGATGTCTTGCCAAGGTCGACCCGTGTGAATTCTAAGTCATCAATGTGTACACCATTACTATTATTGGAAACCCATTTGCATTTAAATTAAGCCACTTTGAAAATAACATAATCAATCTCCCAAATCTCATCAATGACACCATAAAACGCGGTAGTTGCCAATACAGGATTCTTATCTTTTGAACTAGAGAAATACATCGATCCGGCTTCAACCATAACCCCATTCTTTTGCATTGTACTACAATCATCTTTTGATTTTGTATAAAAAGGTATAATGACCAATGTCGTATGCGGTCTAAGTAATGACACACAATTCTTGCTTGTACGACAACCATTTAAGTATCTCGAATGCAGTACGATCATTGGATACACTTTTATTAAACCATTCTATGAATCTATTGTTATGCTCTATCAACAATAACTTGTCACTCATCCGGGGATATTTTTTCCTCAAAAGTCATTTGCGAGTATCTATGAAAGGTTGAACTTCATCTATATTATTCAATATATAGAAATATGCTTGAATAACTACATCCCGAGCCATTGACTTAACATTTAGACCTTGAATACCTCTTCCGTCTGTGTCAGCATGATGAGAAATTGGAATTCCTATAGAATCTGCGTCCGACAAATAGTTTGTACAAAACTCAAAAACTTCTTCTGTGATGTATCTTTCAACAATCGAAGCTTCTGGTCGGTGATGATTCTTCGTATATCCTTTAAAGATCTTCATATATCGCTTTATTGGATACATCAACCTTAAATAAAATGGACCATAAATTCTGATTTCTCTGACTAGATGAACAAGTAAGTGAACCATAATGTCAAAAAATGTTGGAGGAAAATACATCTCCAATTGACACAAGATTATGGCAACCTCGTCTTCTAATTCATCTAATTTTTTGAAATCAAGAACTTTATTACATATGGCATTGAAGAATAAGCACAATCTCATTATAGTTACACTCACATTTTTTGGTAGGATCCCACGGATAGCCACTGGTAGAAGTTGTTGCATCAATACATAACAATCATGAGATTTTAAATCAATTAACTTGCAAACACTCGCAGAAAATTTTCTTTTCCTTTTTAGAAAGAGTGTGACATGCTGGAGGCAAATAAGTTCTTTTTCCTTTCTCTATTGGAGCCAACTGTTTTCTTATACCCATCTTCTCCATATCAAGACGGGAAGTCTTACTATCTTTAGGCTTGCCTGGAACGTTTAGAAGTGTGCCAGTCAAACTATCACACACATTTTTCTCCCTGTGCATCACATCAAGACAATGTCTAACATCAAGACTTGACCAATACGGAAGATCAAAGAAGATGGACCTCTTTTTCCAAATATTTTTCGCAACTGCTCCTTTTTCTTTTTTTCTCTTCCCAAAGACAACATTAATTTGTTTCTGTCGTTGCTAAACTTCTTCCCCGGGTAAAGGTTCAGGTGCCTCATCAATTTCTTGCTCTCCATTAAAAGCCTTCCACAATCTATGATAAGGATGATCGGATTTTAGAAATTTCTGATGCCCAAGGTAAACAGTCTTTTTCCAAACTCAAGTTGGTGATAACAAGTATCATCTTCACATATAGGACACGCTCTATGTCCTTTGACACTATATCCAGCCAAGTTACCGTAAGCAGGAAAGTCATTGATTGTGCAAAATAACATTGCACACATCTTAAACTTTCCCCCAGAATATGCTTCATTAACTTCAACGCCTTCATCCCACAAGAGTCGTAAATCATCAATTAATGGACTTAGATAAACATTTATGTTGTTACCAGGTTGTCGTCATCGTTACCATCGGTGGCAAGTCCAAGCCTAAGGTTTCTTGGCTCAACTCCAAAATCCGGAAGCAACGAATCAATTTTATTCCATTGCAACAAATCAGTAACATGGCGAATGTTTCCATCACAAGTCTTTTCATCTGTATGCTATCTAAGATTCTTTGCGTCATTCGAATTAGCAAAAAGTCTCTTAAATCATGAAATTATTGGCAAGTACCATAACACTTTAGCGGGAGGATGCTTCCTACTAACATTGTCATAGTCATTGTCATCACCATTGTTGGCCTTCAGCTTGTAACGCGACAGACCATATTTCAGACATTGATACAAGTCTTCATACTCTTTCCAGTATAATATGCAATCATTAGGGCAAGCATGTATTTTGATATACTCCAGACCCATTGGACACAATATCTTCTTGGCCTCATAACAACGATCCGACAATTTGTTATCTTTTGGTAACATTTCCTTTAGCAGTTCAAGTAATTCCGTGAAACTTTTATCCGACCATCCATTTTTTTCCTTCAAATTAAACTTTAACACCGCCGACAATCCTGTAAAATCTGTGCATCCCTTATTTAAAGGGGTGTCTTTATCACTACATAAAGTATCATAAATATGAGCTTTCTTAAAAGAATATTCCCCAATATCACGGAACATATCATCTAGTTGATCGTCCATATATTCATCTTCCTCGACTATTTGACTTTGTGACGCACGACTTTCCTCCACTTCACCATGCCACGTCCATATTATATAATTTTGACATATACCATCACAACAAAGGTGATGAAATATTTCATCCTTTCTACACTTTTTTATATTCGCGCAAAGAACACAAGGAAAATAAAAGGTACCATTATTTTCGGGAAGATGTTTATCAGCGTATTCAAGAAATTCAAGAACTCCTTTCTCATAAATCAGACCTAATCTATCGGCTTTCATCCAACTGCGATTCATAACAACTTCTGAAATTTATACACATATAATAATGTGAATGACACACCAAAATGTAATCCAAAAACTTAATGAATTTGCAAAACTAAACCTAAAGCATATAAAACATTTACTCTAATACTTACTTGAGCATAAACATACTTACTTGAGCATATAAACAAAGAAAAAAGGAATGAAGATGTTAAAGAATACCGTACTTCAAAGCTAAAGAATCAAATGAACGAAGAGGGTGTGAAGATTTGAGTTACGAAGAGGGTAAAGTTTACGCCGCCGCTGCCGTCTCTGGTGGCTCGCTTATTCAACTAGGGCGTATTTTGAAAGAAATAATACATAATAAGTTTGGTTTTAATTTATCAGTGAACCCTTTAATTACTGTTGGGAAACACAACCGTAGTGGAATTGAAGACCTCTTACAACGGTTTTTTACTTCACCGTTGTAAACTATTTTACAATTTATTTTTAAAGTAATGGAGTTAAGTTCTATAACAACGGTTGGTTTAAAAAACCGTTGTAAAATCATTTGCAATTTATTTTATAAATAATGGACTTAAGTGAAAAGTGTAATTACAGGAAATCGAAGCTTGCTGCACAATATTTATTACTACGGTCTTTTAACACAACCGTCATTATATTTATGTTTATACGTACGGCTAGTTACTGGGCGTGAAAATTTTAACCTATTACAATGGTTTAGATGAATCCGTTGTAAACCTGACGTTGTTGTTTGCGCGTTTTGTAGTAGTGGTTATTGTTGTTGTTGTTTGTTGTTGTTGTTATTGTTGTTGTTGTTGAGACCTGAAACCCTAGAGGTTTAATCATGTTATTTTTTAAACAGATAGATGTTATAGGTTTAATCTTAGTTGTTGTTATAAGTTTAATTTTGTTGTTATTGTTGTTGCTGTTGTTGTTGTTTAAATAGATTGTTGTTGTTTTTGTTGTTGTTGTTGTTTAAACAAATTGATGTTATATGTTTATATATTAATGTAAGTTACTGTTTTTTAGTTATTGATGTTATTGTTGTTTTTGTTTAGTTGTTTTACTTCCCAAAGTTATGAAAAAACTATATATTGTAATTTAGTTGTTGTGATTGAGTTTGAGTTTGAGACTGATTTTGATTTTGATATTATGTTTTTGTTATTCTTTGTGAAGCTCTTATCTTGTTTCGTCGAGTTGAGTTTATTATATCTAATGTTGATTGTTTGTTTCACTAACCCCTCTTTGAACATATAACCTATTAGTTGATTTTGGAAATAATAATATAAAAAATTATGTTTTATTTGAGACATATCTTACATTAATGAATGTTTTTTCAAGCATTCTGCAACTCGTCATTCAACTCGTGTTCTTTTATGGTTAACACATCTCCAATACTTCTAGTTTTCGTTCATCTTTCTTCCATACTTGTTCATTTTTCTAAGCATTAAATTCTATGCTTTCAATAATGAATTAGTAGAAAAGAAGGTGTTGAATAAAGAACTTGAAACATTGAAGATATTCTAATCATTAAAGAACGTGAGATGAATGATGAGTTATAAGATGCTCGAAAAACCATTTATTTATTAGTGTAAGTTGTTTTACTCGTCAATTGATTGTCAAATTCGAGGGGGAAAGTGTGTTTGCCATTTAAAATTCCAAATTGGATCTCCCTGGGGATCGACCCCATGACCTTTACACATTACTCGTCGGTGGAGTTTCAACCGAGAGGTAAAGTAATGCCCTTTTTATGAAGCCCTTCGTTACCTCGCATTGAAAACGGGGTACCAAATCATATCAAACCGTGGTTAAAAGTGTTTTTTGTAGTAGTTCCCCTAGTACTTGCTACATAAGAAATTATGGTACTACTTATGGTGAGTATATATGGGTAAAGAGGGGAACTAATCCTTAAAGACCCAAAGCACATTAGGTACCTAAAAAATGATAACTCTATTTTATAGGTATGCTTTAAGGCCACTTCTAAAACATGGTATCTAGATAGTGGTTGCTCCAAGAAAATGATTGGAGACAGGACCAAATTTTCAACCCTTACTCTAAAATCCAAAGGTTATGTAACATATGGAGATAACAACAAGGGACAAATTTTGGGCATGGTAAAGTTGGTGCAACCCTTTTTCTTACCATTGAAGATGTACTATATGTAGAAGGGTAATCATAATCTTATAAGCATTAGTAAACTTTGTGACAAAGGTCTCAAGATAAGTTTCAACAAGGATGAATGCATAATACAAGATGAGGTATCTCAAGAAATCAAACTTGTTGGTAAGACATTTAAAAACATTTTTATCATTTGTCTTGATGATTTATCTTTGAAATTAAAATGTCTAATGGTAAATGACAACAATGATGCATGGCTACGACACAAGAGAATTGCTCATATCACATGGACAATTTAAACAAGTTATTCAAGCATGAACTTGTTGTTAGATTACCAAAGATAAAATATATCAAAGATAAATTATGCAATGCTTGTCAATAGAGTAATCAAACCAAAGTTTCCTTTAAACCCAAAAATATTGTGGCTACTTCAAGACCACTCCAATTGATACACATGGATCTATTTGGTCTTCAAGAACTAAAAGCCTTGGTGGTAACTCATATGGACTAGTTATTATGAATGACTATTCAAGGTTCACTTTGACCTTATTTTTGGCACATAAAAATGAAGCTTTTAAAGCATTTAAAAACATGCCAAATTAGTCCAAAATGAGCAATCATAGAAAATTGTATCAATTATAAGTGATCATGGAGGAGAATTTCAAAACTCTTATTTTGTAGATTTTTATGAAGAGCATGGCATTTTTGATAATTTTTCTACACCATGAACACCTCAACAAAAGGGAGTAGTTGAGAGAAAGAATCTATCATTGGTAGAACTTCCAAGGACTATGTTAAGTAACTCAGATCTGTCAAAATACTTTTTGGTGGATACTATAAGTACAACTTGCTATGTAACCAACTGTGTGATGATTCGTCCAATATTTAAGAAGAGTCCATATGAATTATATAGAGGAAGAAAGTCTAATATCTCTCATCTACACATCTTTGGATGTAAATGTTTTATGCTAAATGATGGAAAGGATAACTTGTGAAAGTTTGATGAGAAATTTGACGAAGTTATATTTCTTGGATATTCTTTATCTATTAAAGCATTTAGAATTTTTAATAAAAGAAGTCTAGCTATAGAGGAATAAATGTATATTTACTTCGATGTATCTGATCCCTCGAAAGAGAATATAAGTGTTATTGTTATGATTATGATTTTATACATGTGAAGGACATAATAAAGACATTCATGTTGATCAATCCGGAAAGAAAGATGAGGTTGTATAAAAAGAACAAAACCTAGACGACCTTCCACAAGAATGGAGAACACATAGAGATCATCCATTTGAAAAACATCATTGGAGACATTAATAAGGGAGTGTCCACTCGTTTAAGTCTTAAATACGCTTGTCTAAACATGGTATTTGTTTCACAAGTTGAACCTTTTAAATTTAAAGAAGCCTTAGATGATGACCAATGGATTCTAGATATGCAAGCGGAACTAAACCAATTTGAAAGAAATAAAATTTGGGATTTAGTTTCTAAACCAAAAGATAAGCATATCATTGGCACTAAATGGGTTTTCAAAAATAAGTTAGACAAAAATGGTATCATTATAAGGAATAAGGCAAGATTAGTGGCCCAAAGTTACACCCAAGAAGATGATATAGACTTTGATGAAACATTTGCGCTTGTTGCTAGACTACAAGCAATTAGATTATTGTTAGGATATGCTTGTTTTTTTAATTTCCAGATGTACCAAATGGATGTCAAAAAGTGAATTCTTGAATGCTCACTTACTTGAAGAAGTTAATGTAAGTAAACCCCCAGGATTTGAATACTTACATCTCATGTGATTAAACTTAAAAAGGCTTTGTATAGATTGAAGCAAGCACCAAGAGAATGGTATGACGGAGTAAGTAATTTTCTTTAGGAAAAAGGCTTCGGAAAAGGTAAAGTAGATACTACTCTCTTTATCATAAGAATTGGAGATCTTAGTGCAAATATATGTCGCTGACTTCATATTTGGATCCAAAAATGAATCCTTAGAATTCTCATCAATAATGCAAGGAGAATTTGAGATTTCTATGATAAGAAAATTGAACTATTTCCTTAGGTGGAAAATCAAACAAACAAAGGATGGCACATTCATCAATCAATCTAAGTATTGCAAAGAATTTCTTAAAAGATATCACATCCATGCTTGCAATGAAATTGCTACTCCAATGGGATCAAGCATATATATGGACCAAGATAAATTGGGAAAACCAATGGACATAACCAAATGTTGAGGTATGATTAGTTCTTTATTATATCTAAATGCAAGTCGCTATGATATTATGTTCTGTGTCCGAAGGAGTCTCATCTCTCTAGTGTAAAAAAATTATGAAGTATCTCAAAGGGTCAACAAATGTCGAGTTGTGGTACCCTAAAAGAAGTGTATACAATTTAGTTGGTTTTCCTGGCTCAAATTATGCAGGATGTAAGACAGAGAGAAAAACCATCGGTGGAAATTGTCACATTCTTGGAAACGCCGGAGTATCATGGTCATGCAAAAAGCAAGCTTGTGTAGCACTTAGTACTGCAGAAGTAGAATATATTGGTGTCGGAAGTTGTTATGCACAAATACTTTGGCTAAAACAACAAATTTTAAGACTTCGGTGTAAATCTAGGATGCATATCATTAAAATGGTACAACATCAGTGCAATCAACATATCAAAAAATCTGATCATGCATTCGAAAACCAATCATATTGACATAAGACATCACTTCCTTTGGGATCATGTACTCAAAGGTGATGTGGCGATATTGTTCATAGATACACACAATCAAGTGGCAAATATCTTTACCAAGCCTTTTCCAAAAGAATCAATCTTAAAAATTCAAAGAGAACTTAGCCTTCTATATGAAACTAATGTGTAAACAATCAAGGTACATGCTACTAATGCTTAAAATTCCTGCAAAATTCATAATTTCTTTTGTGAATTAGTTCTTAAAATCTTGAGTTAATATGATAAGATACTTCTATGTATAATTGTGTGTTTTATGCTAAATCAATACTTTCTTATCATATATTATGTTCATATGAGTTTATTATGCTTTGTGTTACCTAAAAATGCCTTTATTTTAAGAATTTTTCAAAAAGTTAGAGGAAGCAATCGATTGCAGAAATATGTTAATCGGTTACACTATATTTTTGTCTAAAATCTTGAACAAAATGTAAATGTAACCGATTACACATATAAGGCAGCCGATTACTCTTGGGCGAAATTTGAAGATTCAAAATTAAATTCAGTCAAATGCATATTTTCATTAAGGGACTCGATTCTTCACTTGTTTCCATCATTTCTCTCTCATAAAAGCAAGAGAATCATCTCCCTTTTCAAAACACTAGAGACTCCTTTCTTCAAAGTTTTGAGATTTTATTCAACATCAGTTTTCTCTTCTCTTAACATCACACATGGATGCTCAACGAAAAGGCAAGGGAAAGGCTTTATCAACCAGAAAAGGAAAAATCTATTGGATTCCTCAAGGCTATTCTCATACAAGGAGCAAAAGACAAAGTTTTTGCAATTTTTCTCTAAGAAGAAAGGAATTCCTCCTATATATGGTAACCTTGATAGCTTTTCTTTTGATGCATTTTATTTTCCACATCAATTAATTATTAAAGGGTTAGAAGATTTAATTTGTGATGATGGAAGATGTTACTCTGATTTGGTGAGATATTTATATATAAATTTAGAGTTAAAAGATGGAAATATGTTTTGTTCCTCTGTTAAAGGTGTCTCTATTGCTTTAACCACCAAACAACTAGGTGAATGTTTGAAAGGTACTTATGTGGGAACTAAACTTCAAAATAATTTATTCCTAAATGGGATAACTTTAACAAGCATGATTGTTACTATGGAGTTAGTCATTTTTCAAGAGAGGAAATTTTCAACAAAAGAAAGAAAGCTAGTGGTGGTATCGACCATGCTCATTCTCTCTGGTCTGTAGGAAATCTAACAATTGATTATAGAATGATTCACTAGTTTTTGGATTATGTGCTGGTGCCAAAGTATTCACATCATTCTCATATTACTAATTTGGAAATGATGTTGTTGTATACAATTAAGCGTGAAATTCCAATTAATTGGGCTCATGTAATTATGTACCATCACTACTACGAAAACCCCATTTAACGACGCCAGATTTACCACGGTTTCGTATCCCACCGTTGTAACAGGATTAAAAATTTGTAACGCCATGTTTAACGACGGTTGTATTACATAACCATTGTAATACAAGCTGTGTAACAAGCTTTGATTCCCAGCAACTATATTTTTTTTCCATATTTTTACATTTTAACACGCTTGTATTAGAAGACCGTTCTAATACATGTATCACGCTTCGATTCACAGCAATGTATTTTTTGTCATATTTTTAGATTTTAAACATGTATTAATTTTTTAAACATGTCTAACGCCATGTAATGTATGATGTATATTCTCAACAATGTATTCTTTAGTATTTTTAAGTGCAATAGAGTATATATATAACTTTAAAAATAAAACTGTAAGAGATGAACATATATAGAGATAATTTTTTTTTAATATTCCATTGAGAGTACATTGATAAACATATTACATATCAAGATCATTGTCAAAGCCCATAACATAAAATACATCTTCATAATCTAGACATCTCTCCTCACTCCCCTCATCGGAATCATAATATACAGGCCTCATTTTCTTCTTTATCTTCTTCTTCTTCGGCTTCTTCTTCTTCTTCTTCTTCTTCTTATCCTTCCTTACCCTTAAGGCATCCCTGAAGTTGGCAGTTGCTGGTTGGACGACCTCTTGGATTGGCGCCTGACGTTCCTCATTGAGGTTTCTAGGATTCTCATTTGTTGAACTCATTGTTATGAAGAATATATTATTTAGATATGTAAAATTGTCTATTTATAGATGAGGTTGAAGATGAAAAGACTGATAGTTTAATGCTTGTAATGATGATAACTTGTAAACCGTTCATATTCTGGAACGATATTTTCTTGTAAACCGTTCATATGTTGGTAAGTACAATGGTTAATAATATTACGACGGTTATAAGTAATGACCGTAGCGATATCACTTATAATCCAGACGCAATTTTAGGAAAATGTTGTTGCCTGGTGTCGAACCTTGTACCACGTATAAGGGGTATCGCTACGGTTATTATAACTAACCGTTGTGATACTATTAAATTAATATATAATCTATCATAACAGTTATTTAAGAAAACCGTTGTGAAAAATTTACCTATATAAGGGAATTAACTTTCCCTTTTTGACAGTCGCGTCGTTTCCTTCACAGCAAAACCCTAGCACCCAAACTTCATCTTTTTTTAGAATCTGCAAAAAGAAATTCAAGAAGGATGAAGCTTTTGATTTAAGCTTTTTCCTCCTTGAATTCCTTCTTGCAGAGTCTAAAACTAGATGAACATGGTGATGATGCTGGCGTAGCAAGCGTAATGTACATATTGTTTATGGAAAATAAGGTATTATTCCACTTCAATCTTTTTGTTAGATAGTACTCATTATCTCGTTTGCTTCATGATGTTTTTGTTGATTGTTCTCTTTTTGCGCAGATTCGACTTCAATGCTTCACAAGCAAGGTGAACTTCATTGTTATGGTACAATCCCACTTCTTAGCGTTTTCTTTCAACTTTTGCTTATTTTGTTTTGAATACTAACTAATTTTCTTCATTGCTTCCCACTTCTTAGGGTTTGTTTCTAATTTTGCTTGTTTTGTTTTGAATAATAACTAATTTTCTTCATTGCTTTCCCACTTCTTAGGTTTGTTTCACATGGTGATGATGATGGTGGTACATATATATATGAATTCATTCCAATAAGGTACATATATATAAATTCATTCAGATATTGTACATATGAAATTTAGTTTATTATTCTGATATTGTACATATGAAATTTAGTTTATTATATACTATGTATATTGTTTGTTTTACTATTCTTTTACTGAAAATGCAATCTGTTAAATTGGTATCGAAACTTATAATCTGAAAATTAAGATGTATTTGAAAACCAACCATTATCATGTCAATGTTTTTCGAGTCGTATCCATTTCACTCAGCACATTGAATGTTCCTTAACGCATAATATACGATTCAATGGTCTGATTCCTTCTACACATCGATATCTTTTATATTATATAGTTTACCTATTCATCGCCAAAAATCATCGTGGTTTTTATGATCATGATTGTTATGATGATAAAATCGTGATGATTTTTGGCGATGGAGAGGTAAACTATAATAAAAGATATCGATGAGTAGAGTGAATCAGACCATTGAATCGTATATTATGTGTTAAGGAATGAAATGGATGCAATTTGAAAAATAGTGGTGTGTTTAAGTTGGTTTTCAAGAACAGTTTAATTTTCAGATTATATATTTCCTTACCAATTTAATGGTTGTAATTCTTTAACTAGGTGTATGGTAAAACAAGCAATATACATTTGTATATAATAAACTAAGGGTACATGTAACAATGGTTGAAACTAATATCCGTTGTGATTGATAATATATTTCACAACGGTTGAAACTAATATCCGTTGTGATTAATAATATATTTCACAACGTTTGATACAACTAACCGTTGCAATATATCACACGTTTTCCAGAATACAACAACAGTTTCCAGACTGTTGTAGAAACAACGAAGATACAACAACAATCTACATAACAACGCCTTCGTCCGCGTCATTATATGTCATTCCCAACCGTTGTTAAATGGGTTTTTCGTAGTAGTGCATATGTGTATCCATGATGAACATTCCGGTGGATTACCATATGTTAAGCTTATCACAAGGATCTTAAAATAGTGCACTGTGGATCTCTCTGGTGAACTCTGTGTGACAATGACTGAGGATTATGCAATTGATATCTCTATTATAAATAGCAAAATGGGTGTTCAATATGATAAAGTTAGAAAAAAAATCACCTACTTGGATGAAGTACATGTTCAACTTGCTGGTCCCTCAAATCAAATGCTTATGGATTATATGGTGGAACTTCGTCATGACATGATGCAACAACTTGGGTAAATTTGTGATAAGAAATAAAGGATGGGATTTCAGCATAGAGGAGACGATGATGGTGGAAACATGAAAGAAGACTATACATGGTTGTTTTGTTATTTCCTATTTCCTTTTCTAACTTTGTTTGTTATGTTTGAAGTATTAAGGTTATGTAACCCTAAGACAAGTTTACTTTGTTTTTTCCATATTATGAATACATGTATGATGTGATGATATTGGTTGTGTATTGATGTGTATGAATATTTATTTTCATGATGTTGTGATATCTTTCACCCATCTTTCACTTCCTTTTTGATAATGTGAAAAGGGGGAGAAGGATGTATGTTTGTGTGTTTTTCTCTTGTTTCAAATTTAAGGTACTCAAAAGCTTAAGGTCAAAGAATTCAAGAGTTAAACATTTTAGGGGGAGAGGCACAGGGAGAGCTCTTTCATTAAGAATACAAACATATTTCAATTTTTCATCATAAAAAAGGGGGAGATTTTGAAGTCGGGCTTAATTGGAATATCAATTTTGATGAAGACAACGTGATTATCAAAAAGGGAAAGTGTTCAAGAAGACAAAGATTATTAATATTCAATATTTGAGTTGGATCATTGATCAAGGTACTCTAATAGCAATTTACTTGTTTATATAATTAGATGTTCAAAGAAACTTCATCTCAATTCCTCTAAAGTTCCCCTATCATTCATATTGCATTCTTCTTCAAATCATGGCATTTCAGAAGCAAAAATTCAATATTTTCAAAAGTGTAATTAGTTAACATGTTAAGGCAATCGATTACATTTTTCTTCTATTTCAAATTTTCTGAAGTTTTTTTGAAGTGTAACCGATCGACTTATTTGTGCAACCGGTTACACCTGTGATTTTTCTTAAATTTTTTAAATGTTACGAAGAGTGTAACCGATTAACATAATAGTGCAACAGGTTACACCTGTAGCTTTTTGGAAAAATTCTGAAACTTTTTTGCACCTCTTCATTGGATTGATTCGTCATACCTTTTCCAAATCATTGCCAAATGAATCATGAACATTTCTTTAAACATTGTCATTGTTTATAGAGTTATCGTATACATTATAAATTTCAAAAAATTTCATGAATCAAATCACTTCTTCCATTCAAATTTTTACATCAATTCAAAAAGTTCTATACTTGAAACTTTTGTTTCCATAATTTCATATTAGTTCTGAAAAGTTTATGAGAAATCTAATTATATTACATTTCAATTAATCATTGGAAGAGAAGAACAATTTATGTATAGAAATTAATTCAAGTGAAACAACTTATTTCAAATCATTATTCAAAGTTCTGTTTTGATCATAAAGTGTTATTGATCATTGTTTGTAATAGAAAGTGGGGTGCTTTCTAACCAAGTCTGAAAAATAAAGTGGCGTGCTTTCTTGTTTATGTTAGAATAGTGTATGAGTGGCCTTGGTGTGAGAATTGTACAAATTCTAACATAGTGAAATCTCTCACGAGGTGTGAAGGGACTAAATGTAGCCTTGGTTGATAAGAGGAACTAGTATACATCGTTATGTTCTTTATTTTTCTGCAATTATATTTATGCACTTTACTTCATAAGTTTCATTGAAACAGTTTCGGAAAAATAAGAACATAAGAACCATCGCTCAAAAACGATAAAAAAATCAAAAAATCTGGAAAATCTAATTCACCCCCTACAAAGAGGATAAGTGTTGGAATGATTACACCATAGATTTATCGAAATTTGGCTAAATGTTGGCCTACTACTATTCCCGAGAGATTTTCTTAAATTTTTGACTAAAACTTTGAGCTTTTATAGGTTATACCCTTGAACATTTGATACAAGTTGATCTTTACAATGGTTTATCTTCGTTCAAACATGAAGCTTTTACTTTCCCTAAGATAATGAACCAAATAGAGATTTTCCAAGTTAATCTCAAGACCAAACATAGATTTTAAGATTGGTTAATCTCCAGAACCAAACTCTATTCTTCAAGTGTATCACACTCTTGAAAGTAATCACAAGGGAACTTCACTCAAGAGTACGAAGGCAACTTAGGTGAAAGAAAATATTCTGAATCTGTATAAATACTAGCGTCATCTCTTTACCCTTATCTCTTGACTCTCTACATATTTTCTTTACCTTGATTTTCCATTAAAATATTCAAACTTTTTATTCAAAATGATTTTAAACACTATTTTAGAAAAAAAATTAGCTTTAAACTGTCATTTTTCAAACCCCCACAATTAACCCCCTGTAGCTCCGAGTTTTGTGACGCAACCACTACCGCATTTAGTGCTACTTTCTGATTTCTAATATTTATCCTATGATGCTTAAAAGGAAGGGGAAGATATCTTAAACTAACCCTACTCGCAAGTGTTTTTTCTTACAAATGCTAAGAGATCTGGAATCGGGGGTTTGTTATACTAAGGGAAGCTATTAACACCCAGAGTATCTATAGTAATCTATAGGAACCTTTATTGTATATATATCTACTGTTGAATTACTTGCTTGCTTAAGTTTGTTTGTTGTTTAATTGGGAAAGTTTCTCTTTTGTGAAAACTGAGGAAATGTTTTTGTTGTTTTTCTGGTTTTCTATTGTTTTTGGGAAGGTGCCTATACCTAAGGTTTTTTTTATTAGTGTGCTCGCTAAGATTTTGCAATCTTATGCCTACGTATTCCTGAAAAAAAAGATTGGGGAAATCAGAGCGCTCGTAGTTCCTCCTAATATATTGAAGGAAAAAGTTTGTTTTGTATCTTGTTCAAAGCCCAAAATGATGAAGCTAAAAGAGTGTTTGAAAGATTTGACAAATCGTCATCTTTAAGGGATCTCACCTATTCACTACAATCATTTGAGAGTGATGTCATAAGGGAAGAAAGCTTTAAACTTATTGTGTTAAGCAATGCCACTTTTTCCTTAATGAATTCTTTACATACTAAAAGAGGGACTTTTACTTGGTTATAAAATTGACAAGTGTGTCACTTACATCAGTTAGATGAAAGAAAAGTTTTTGAACCATGATAAAGGAGGGACTCCAACTTGGATTTTGAATCAACAAGAGTGCCACTTACATCAATTATCTGGAAAAAAAGTTTTGATAGTTTAATTTGAATTTGTAGTGATTAGAAGGGATATCTTCCTATAAGGATGGCTCAAGGTCTTATCTGTGAGGAGATGGATTTATTTAGGTATCTTGATTGAAGCCCAAGATATGAAGCTGAAAAAGATTGACTCAACTGGGGAGTTTTACTTGTCTTGTATAAAGCCCAAGATTGAGGCTGATTGACTTGAGAAATGGTCTGTGTAAAAACCTGAGAGAAGGCTAAAGACTGTTGAGAAAGTTTGAAGAGACTGGCTCAATACTGAGGATTTGACTGACTCTTTTGGGGATTTTTATTTGTATCATGCACAAAGCTCGGGATGAATAAGGGTAAAAGATTTATTGTATCCTGTACAAAGCCCAGGATGGTGAGGCTAAAAGGTTTTATTGTATCATGTACATAGCCCAGGATGGTGAGGTAACAAGATTTTATTTGTGCTTTTAAGAAGCCTGGGGGTCCTTGTATGAAGCCCAAAAGGACGCTAGGGGATTGAATGAGACTTCCCAAGTCACCTTGTATGAAGCCCAAGAGGAGGCTATCTTTTGGGGAAATTCTTTGTATGATGCCCAAGAGGAGGCAATGATGCTTGTGTTAACCCTCAATTTCGACGCTAGACAAAGTCAAAGCTATTTTAATGTTAAAACGTTATTTTTAATGTAAAAAAGGCTTCGACCTAACTTTTTGAGAGGCCTGAGTCGAATAAATGTGGAGAAACCTTAAAAAATGGCTAAGTGTTGAAAGGGTTTTTCGACCATGAGAATGTAGCGCTGCAGTGGTTATATTAAGATTGGAGGGAATTTCCAATATTTGAAATTTAAATAAGAGCAGCTGTGAACGTGGGAACAGTTGAGATCAAGGGGAAGGCGCCAAAATCCACACGTTTGAAGCAGTAACCTCCACTTAGTAGTTATTTCCTAGCACTATAAATAGGAGTTAGTTCTATGTAAATGGGGTGTTAATATTTTTGTACAAGTTACTCTAAGAAACTCAAAGTACCCGCGTGTAGCGAAACGAGTTCGTGAGAATGTACGTAATGTAACACCATTGTCTTCATTAATCTAATTTATCTTCAGCATGTTTAAGATTCAGCCACTTACTTTCCATGCCTTTACAGTTTCTTGAACTTTATCTTCCATGCCAAATTTATGTTCAAAGCCATTTAAACTTTCTGCGTTTTACTTTCGAATGCATTTTTACGTTCAAACATTTAATGTTCAAGCATTTACATTTCAAAGTCTTTCGTTTTCAAGAACGTGGAGTTCTCCTTTAAATCCATTGCATTTATTTTCAAAGTCTTTTGCTTTCCTGCACTTTACCTTCGACAACACTTTTATTATCCCAGCCTTTACTTTCCAAGAACGCGGAGTTCGTTGCATTTTACTTTCAAAGCTTTTACTCATTCGACGCCTTTAATTTCTGCACCCTTTACTTGCATTACTTTAAATTTTGAGTCTTCACTTTACTTTATTGCCCGTAGTCGAACGTGGAGTTCAGTTAGACTTTATTTTCAGCATTGTCGAACGTGGAGTTCAGTTTACATTTTCTTTAATTTACACTTGTCTCTCAAACTTAGCACATGTCCTAGGATTTGTGTGGTCGATCCTGCAAGTTAAATCAATTTGCGTTTAGATTGATAGACCAGAGGTTGTTTACCAAAATTCACAGTAAACAAATTGGCACGCCCAGTGGGACCCAGTGCTAAGTTATACCTTTTTGTCAACCTCATCTCTCTTGGTGAAGAAGCACTTTCGTTGTATGTTATTGAGAAGTGGGAAGTTAGCCACAGCAAACGAAGGAATACCAAAGAGAAAATACACTAAGAAAATAGCAACCAATGCCAACCAACAAGTTGATCCTCAGGGGAGTATTTCGAACACTCAATCAAGTAGCAGTATTGGGACTCAAAGCACACCATCACCAGTGTCTTCGACAGGAGGACAGGCGTCACTTCCATTAGTGGTGTCTGAGCCAGGATCAACATATACAAAATCATATACTCAACCTGTGTTGGAATACATAGGACCACAAAGTTCTAATTCACCAACACCCCCAGGAGGAAATTCAATGTACAGGCACGGTCCTCCACCAGGTTTTCCACATCCAGGGTCAAGGAGTCAACCCTATAGTATGCCTACATCAATGATGCAGAACCTGCAGAATGCTCCACCTGTGTTTTCAGAAACTGTTGTGTCTTCGCCACTACAAGGGTCAGGATCAGGGGGACGAAACAACCAGAATATAGGTGTTGGTTACTCAGTTCAAACACTTAGCCTTACAAATACATCCATAAAATGTTTGAGACAGCAGATGGATGAAAGTAACATGCAAATGGTACATACGTTGTCTCAGACAATGGGAGAAGTTTTTCAACCTTTGATTCAAAATACCACCCAAACTAACCAACAACTGGCTGCACAAGTGGCACGCATGGCTGATTTCATGGGAGTACCAGTAGTAGATCGAAGAGCGACGGTTGTCGAAGATATCCCAAGACGTCATCCACGTCAGATACCTGATGCTAACTTGGAGGATCAAGAGATGGTTGATCATTTTAGAGTCGAACCACCAAGAAACCAGATGCCATACCAGATGGAGGAAGAACCAGTAGTGATGGTGAACAGGAACTAAAATGCAGATCAACTACTTAGTCAGGTTCGACACCAGAATCAAGCAGAAGAAAATAATCCTGCAGCCATGGTTGAAAGGATAATGACTAGAAATGGTATGAATTTTGGCTTCACCAGGCCAAGTTATACTTCACCAATAGTGGATTACATTCTCCAAGCAGAACTACCCCCCAGGATGAAGGTTCCAAAGTTCAGCAAGTTTTCAGGAGATACTACTGAGTCTACTGTCGAACATGTAGCTAGATATTTGATCGAAGCGGGCGAGATTGCAGCTGACGAGAGCCTTAGGATCAAATACTTCCCAAGTTCCCTTACCAAGAATGCCTTCACATGGTTTACTACGTTGCCTCCAAACTCCATATACAATTGGACCCAATTAGAACGTTTGTTTCATGAACAGTTCTACATGGGGCAAACTAAGATTAGTCTGAAAGAATTGGCTAGCATCAAACGCAAAGTCACTGAGCCAATTGATGATTACCTGAATAGGTTTCGACTTCTTAAAGCCAGGTGCTTTACTCAAGTGCCAGAACATGAGTTGGTCGAAATGGCTGCTGGGGGTCTAGATTACTCCATTAGGAAGAAATTAGATACCCAATATCTTAGAGATATGGCCCAGCTGGCTTATAGGGTTCGACAACTAGAAAGGCTAAAAGAAGAAAAGGCCAAATTCAGTAGGGGTAAAAAAGTAGCATTTGTCGAATGCAAGGAAGATGTGGAGAATCTGTATGGTGAACCATCTTGTTTCGACGAAAATGAGGTTGACGTTGCTGAGTTAAAGCAAGGTCCACCTTATGCTTGTAAATTATTAGCCCCTTCAGAAGGAAAAAATCCTGTCGAATCTAACGACAAATTCCCTAAGAAAACATATACCTTCGACGTCACTAAATGTGACGAAATTTTTTATTTGTTAGTTAAAGATGGGCAAATGATAGTGCCTGCTGGTGCTAAAACACCACCTTTAGAACAAAGAAAGAAAAGAGGTTTTTGTAAGTACCATAATTTTTTGGGTCATAAAACTTCTCAATGTTTTCTTTTCAGGGATTTGGTGCAAAATGCTATCCAGGAAGGAAGGCTGAAGTTTGGGGAAAAAGGCAAAGCCCAGATGAAGATTGACTCTGACCCATTGCAAGTTGCAGAGGCCAACTATACAGAGCCTCATGAGGTTCAGATGGTGGAAGCCACAAGGGGATTCGACGAGTCAGTCAGCATGGTAGAAGTTACTGAAGACTTCGCCATCAGTTCTGTGATAATTGAAGGTTCTAGTAAGGCTGCAAGTGGCCTAAACGTTGATGGTACCAGTCTGATGTTGGTAACCAAAGAAACTACTGATAAGTTTGTTGAAATGGATAAGGCTGCTAAGGTTTTGGATATTACCGTGAGTGGGTGTAAGATAAATGCCAATGAAGGCATTAACATGGTCGAATTGGCTGAAGAGTCTGATTCTAGCTCAGATAGTGTCAACACCAATGAGGCTATGGGTAGAAATGCCCCTAAAGTTCAAGTTGTTAAGGAATTGGAAGATGACATGCTCTTGGTTGGAGAGATGCTGGACATGGATGGTTGTCTGGTGGAAAATTGGATATGCATGGCTGCTGAAAAAATTTTCAAGACATCTCCTGATGTCGAGAGAGTCAATGCTAAGGAGATGGTGGAGGCTGAGAAAGCTGCTTGGGAAAAAGCTTCCCAAAGAGCTGCAAAAGCAGCAATAGGTGGTGGCTGCTTGGAAAAGACCACTGAAAGTCTGGAAGCCAGCTTCTCCAAGATGCGCCTGAAGGACAGAATGGATGTCAACATGGTCGAAGTTACGGATCGAAAAGATGAACAATTGAGTAAGGTAGACGAGCAAGAGAAACTCAACAAAATGGCTTATCCTGAGCCAGAAGAGAAAATCGTGGACTTCTTGCATCGTTGCCAGAAAAAAGGCTCTGGAGTAATGCTGTGTCCCAGGTGCAGCGCCATTTTTGATGAAAAAGCTGCCTACAAGCTAGAAGGTGTCAAGAAGGCTGGTGAAAGCTAGGGGCAGAAGGTGAACAAAGGGCACAGAGGTTTTGACCATAGGCAACTTTCGACAGGGTTAAAAAACCAAGCACCAGGAATTAGGCCAGGTACGTTCAAACCAACTGCGAACGCACCAACAGGTAGTTGGATCAAACCTGTCGAAGGGAGAGGACAGATGAAAAAGTGGGAGAAGTTTGATGTGGAAAGAGGTTCGTTATTTGAATACAGAAAAGAGAATCACACCACAAACAAATCAGCATACATTTCTCAGAACTACAAGGGTAAAAACCCAATGTCTAGATTGCAATGGCGAAGAGAACAGCGCAGGCGAAAAGCTGTCAGGGAGGCTCAGGTGCAAGGGGAGTCAAGCACCAATGTGGCTGGGGCAATGGAGAAGATGTCCATACGACGAAAGTTGTTTTCTATTCAGCCAGAAAAGAAGGTCGAAGAGGATGAAGATATGACGGATAACTTCGACAATGAGTCAGCGGCTTCCCTAGATATTTTGGTAAATATGGTGTCGGTGATGCCAAGAGAATTTGGTCAAGTCTCAGAGGTCGAAGACTTAGACCAAACTGCTGAATTGGAAATGATGGCACACAAGCCTGTGTGCTATTACATCATGAACAATGGGTGCGTCGAAGAACAGAATGCTTTCTTCGAGCGTCCCACAGAGGCAATGAAGGGTCATTTGAAGCCTCTTTACATTACTGGAAAAATGGAGAACGTCCCTGTCAACAAAATTTTGGTAGACTGTGGTATGACGGTTAATTTGATGCCAAGATTTTTGTTGAGCAAGATTGGAAAATTTGAGACTGATACTAAACCCCACAACATGGTTCTGTCGAACTATGAAGGCAAAGTTGGCTCCACGCTGGGAGTGATTCAGGTGGATCTCACTGTGGGGACAATTACCAGACCAACAGTGTTCATGGTCATTGAAACAAAGGCTAACTATAATCTACTCTTAGGTAGGGAGTGGATTCATGGGATAGGAGCAGTACCCTCATCTATGCACCAGAGAATCACAATTTGGAGACCAGATGGGATAGTGGAAAACATTGAAGCTGATCAAGGGTACTTCAAGGTGCCTGTCAATCATGTGGATAATAGGCAATTTGAGAAACATCTGGCGAACATTGCTCCATGTCCTTCAGCTGATTTTGAGTTTACACCTGACGAGGAAACGTTTTATTCGTTGTACTTGCACCCTGTTGAAGGTTTCAGATGGGACAGGGAGGTACCAGGAGGAAGATTGCCATGCTTAGGCACGCCTCCAATAGAGCCCACAGGGTGGGGAGATGAATTCAGTGATCATGACTGAGTTCGACTCTTTGAAAAGAATTTCGGCCTATGTGGCCGAAACAAAACTACAAGCGGCTTTGGAAGCCGCCAATGATTATATGGCCGGTGAAGCCATTTCTGAAGTATATCAAGAAGGTCCTGGTAAGGACTTTGACCCAAAACCTCCAGATAAGGTTGAAACTGGAGAGCAAAGCCAGAGGCTCGACGCCATCTATGAAGATGAGCCTTTGGGATTTGAGAAGGATCCGTTGGCAAATAATATAAAAATGCTAGCACAAGATCCTTTAGAAGAAGTAGACCTCAGTGAGGGGACAACCAAAAGGCCTACCTACATCAGTGCCAATCTTGATCCCCAGTTGAAGGTCGAAGTAGTTCAGCTGTTGAAAGAGTTCAAAGACTGCTTCGCCTGGGATTATGATGAGATGTCTGGTTTGAGCAGGGAGTTGGTCGAACACAGGTTGCCTATGACGCCTGGGAAAAAACCAGTCAAGAAAAATCCAAGACGGTTTGCACCAGAGATATTGTCAAATATCAAAGAGGAAGTCGAAAGACTGCTTCGTTGCAAATTCATTCGCACTGCAAGGTATGTCGAATGGTTGGCTAATATAGTACCTGTTATTAAAAAGAATGGGTCTTTGAGAGTTTGCATTGATTTTAGAGATTTAACTCTGCAACTCCCAAAGATGAATATTCAATGCCAGTAGCAGAAATGTTAATAGATTCTGCAGCAGGACATGAATATCTTAGTATGCTGGATGGATATTCTGGCTACAACCAAATATTCATTGCTGAGGAAGATGTTCATAAAACTGCTTTTAGATGCCCTGGAGCCTTAGGCACCTATGAATGGGTAGTGATGCCTTTTGGTCTCAAGAATGCTGGTGCCACTTATCAAAGGGCAATGAATTCAATTTTCCACGATTTTATAGACACATTCATGCAAATTTATATTGATGATATTGTTATAAAATCTATTTCTGGGAAAAATCACATTGACCATCTTCGACAGTCCTTTGAAAGGATGAGAAAATATGGTCTTAAAATGAATCCTCTTAAATGTGCTTTTTGTGTGCAGGCAGGGGATTTCTTAGGCTTTGTGGTCCACAAGAAAGGGATTGAAATAAATCAGAATAAAACCAAAGCCATAATGGAGGCGAAAGCGCCATCAAATAAAAAGGAGTTGCAGTCATTGTTGGGCAAAATCAACTTCTTAAGAAGGTTTATATCCAACCTGAGTGGCAAAACACAAGCTTTTTCGCCATTGCTTCGTTTTAACCAAGATGGTTTCGAGTGGGGGCAATTACAGCAGGAAGCCTTCGACAAGATCAAGGAGTACCTAAGCCACCCTCCAATTCTTTCACCACCTTGTAGAAACAAAAGTATGAGATTGTATATAGCTGCATCAGATAAAACTCTAGGGAGCATGTTAGCTCAGGAGGATGAAAATGGAGTCGAAAGAGCCATTTATTACCTTAGTCGAGTTTTAAATGATGCAGAAACTAGGTATAGCATGATTGAAAAGTTATGTTTATGTTTGTATTTCTCTTGTACTAAACTGAAGCAATATATAAAACCTGTTGATGTGTATGTTTCGTCTCACTTTGATATTGTAAAACATATGTTATCTAAACCTATTTTGCATAGTCGAATTGGCAAATGGGCATTAGCATTAACAAAATTTTCCTTAACATATCAACCTTTAAAAGCTATGAAAGGTCAAATAGTTGCAGACTTTATAGTCGATCACTCCATAAATGAAAATGATTTGAATTACGTCGAATTAAAATCCTGGAAGTTATACTTTGATGGATCAAGTCATAAAAGTGGAACAGGAGTAGGAATACACATTATTTCTCCTGAAAAAATTCCAACAAAATTCAAGTACAAGGTCGAAGGGCCTTGTTCTAACAATGAGGCTGAATATGAAGCATTAATTGCTGGCCTTGAAATTGTGTTAGAATTGGGGGCAACCAGAGTCGAAATAATGGGAGATTCAGAATTGGTTATAAAACAAATCACAAAGGAGTATAAATGTGTTAAAGAAAATCTCATTATGTACTTTGTGATAGCCAATAGATTATTAAAGAAATTCGAGGTAGTGGTCATCCAACACATACCTAGAATAGAGAACCAAGTTGCTAACGACTTGGCTCAAATTGCCTCTGGATACAAGGTGTCGAAAGGAAATCTTCAAGAAGTAATTGAAGCAAGAGGTAAGGTGGTGGCTGTTGGATTATGCCCATCAGACTTAGAAACAACTAAGCTTGGGTGCATAGATGGCGAAAAATTTGAAATTTTTGCCATAGATAATTTAACAGATGAAGATTGGAGGAAGCCCATAGTTGAATATTTGCAAAACCCAACGGCTTCGACAGAGCGAAAAATCAGATATCAAGCTTTAAGCTATGTATTGGTGGGTAATGAATTGTTTAAAAAGACCCCTGAGGGAATCTTATTGAAATGCCTTAGTGAAGCAGAGGCGTATTTGGCACTTTCGACAGTACATAGTGGGGAATGTGGAGCACACCAAGTTGGCCAGAAAATGAAATGGCTGTTGTTTCGACAAGGCATGTATTGGCCCACTATGCTGAAGGATTGCATAGAGTTTGCTAAAGGGTGTCAAGAATGTCAAATTCATGCTGGCATACAGCACATCCCTACAAGTGAATTACATTCCATAGTGAAACCATGGCATTTCAGAGGATGGGCTTTGGATATAGTGGGAGAGATTCGACCAGCATCTTCAAAGAACCAGAGATATATTTTGGTGGGAATTGATTATTTCACTAAGTGGATTGAGGCAATACCACTGGTGAATATAGGTCAGGAAGATGTTATTGAGTTCATTCAAAATCACATTATTTATAGATTTGGTATTCCTGAAACAATTACTACAGATCAGGGATCAGTGTTCACTGGTCGAAAGATGCAGGAATTTTCCAAAGAAATAGGTTTTAAGTTATTAACTTCTACACCTTATTATGCTCAGGCCAATGGGCAAGTCGAAGCTGCCAATAAGGTAGTGATTGGACTAATCAAGAATCATGTGGGAAAGAGGCCTAGAAATTGGCACAAGACGTTAGACCAAGTTCTTTGGGCGTGTCGAACATCCCCCAAAGAGGCTACCAACATTACCCCATTTCGACTCACTTTTGGTCATGATGCAGTATTACCTGTGGAGATTTATCTACAGTCTGTAAGAGTTCAAAGACATCATGAAATTCCCTCTGAGAATTATTGGGAAATGATGATGAATGAATTAGTGGATTTGGATGAAGAAAGGCTTAGAGCCTTGGAGTTGCTGAGAAGACAAAAGAAGAGGGTCGAAGAATCCTACAACAAAAAGGTTAAATCTAAATCTTTTACATGTGGGGAATTGGTTTGGAAGGTGATTTTGCCCATGGATCGACGGGATAGAACATTGGGCAAATGGTCCCCTAAGTGGGAAGGACCATTCCAAGTCATACAAGTGTTCTCTAATGGAGCTTATGAAGTGGAAGAGTTAGACAAAGATAAAAGAATCTTGAAAGTAAATGGAAAGTATTTGAAAAAATATAAGCCTATGCTGCAGGAGATTCATATTAAAACATAAGCTTTATTTAAAGAAATCCAAAATAGGCCAAGCCAGGCTAATATGGCATACAAAGCGAAGAGAAACTAGTACAACATTTTTTTTCTCAAAGAAAGGTTATTCATAATCTCTCCAATCTATGGATTTGAGGAAGTCCATATAATCTGCATCTGGCTCATCATCAGAATCTTGGGTGCTGGAGCACCCTTTCTTGGAGATCTTCATTTTGGTTTCTCTCACCTTGGCTGAAGAAGTTGCTCCGACGGAGGTGTTAGGTTGTTGGGGCGCCTCTACCTTCTTTGTTTCCTCAATTGCCTTAGCCTTTCCAGCCATCTTCCTAGTTGAGGGTTTCTCTGAATTATTCATGGTTGCTTCTGCGCAAAACATGGTCAGATGGAAGAAATTTATAGAGGCTAATGACTGATTGGATTGGTCAGCCAAACGGTGGAAACAGGTGAGTTATTCTTGGAAGTAGGCCTGAGGGCTATGTTATAAATGTTACTTTAAAGCTAGAGGCTTATGCCTTGGAATTTAAAGCTGGAGGGGTGACTTTCCAAGAAAAAGATAGAATGCCTTAATTGCAAATTTGACTGATAAAAGATAACAATAAAGAACATCATCATGCAATATAGGTCGAAAAGTAGTTAAAGGCAAAATAATAATGATTGATTAAATCAATACCAACAGGAATACAATTGTCATTACATAAAAGGCCTGAAAAGGCCAGGAAATAAGTGATGATTAAACAAATGAAATAAAGGTGTCGAAGGTATCAGAAGGGAAGCCTCGACGCCAACTGAGAAAAAGATTCTATGTGATGTTTGAGGCGAGCGTTGCACAAAGATTCGTCAAGTTTTGCTTCTGCGAGCTCTTTCTCATATCTTTGGGCCGCCTCAATTTGATCAATAGCATTCTTCGTTTCTCCAGCTATCTCAGTGTCGTCGAGTTGGCGCAAATCACGGTTGCGGTTTTCAGCATTTTTAATTTTTGCTTGTAGCTCCGTGATTTGTTGCTTCCAGGCTTCAATGTCCTTCTTGTTGGAGGCTATCTCGTCTTGCTTTTTCCTTTGATCAGCCTCCATACGTTGGATCTCTTCGTATGCCTCTTGTGCACTACACCAGGCTGCACTCTCACAGCTAGATGTTCTCTCCATGGTATCCTTGACCGAGGGGAGCAATTTTATTTCTGCAGCTATTTGGTTTACCACAGCAGTTAGCTCTATCAGAAAACCAGAGACATCTGGATTGAGAGTAGTGAGCTCAATCTTTGCAAGGGTGTCCTTCAAGTAAGTAGTTGCAGTTGGATCTGAGGCCAGAATTTTGTAAATATCCCCTTTGAAGAATTTTTTCTTGATGGCTTGGAGAATTGATTGGGCGAAGTCACCTAGTGCTGAGGTCGAAGAAACAGAGGAAGAACCATACCTTTGCTCAAGAATCAATTTGGCAAACTCACGTGGGTTCGACCACTTGAGTGCTATCAGCGAGTCCCCAGGTAGTGGAGTGACCATAGGTGAAGGAGTATGGTGGGGGCGAGGCTCAGCTTGTTCTTCTTCCTCCTCTGCTGATTCTTCTTGCTCTTCATCTTCTCCTCCTCCCATTTCCTCATCAGATTCATCAGCAGCTGGTTGCACATTCTCCTGGTCATCAGCCGGTGTGGTTTGATTAGGAGTGACGTTGTGTGTTTGGATTTCAGGTTCACGCCTTTCTTATTCAACCATCTGGCCTTTATCCATGGAGGTACCCGGATTGATAGGTGGCGGGCTTAAAGCGTCATCCTCATCAGAGTTAGCTCCCTCAGCTTGTGCGTGCTAAGTTGGGGTTGGAGCTGGTGCATCAGTAGCTGCTGTAACATGTGGAATGGGTTGATTAATCTCACTCAAACCAGATCCAATATCAGAAGATGGGTGATAAGTTGGCTCACCTTGGCTGTTGAGAAGCATGGTGGTGAGGCTTTCTGAAGTTGGGTGAGGAACATAATCGTCAAGTGTGGTGACGGCGAAGTTGCTTGGAGTTGGTCGGGGATCTGGATTGTTGATTATGGGCGCCTAAAGAACACAAGTGGAGAAAGTGAGAATGAAATAATAGGCGAAAGATGTCAAGCATAATAGAGAAGGGGAATGGTGCACATACCTGAGTTTGTTCAATAGCAGGACTTAATTTATCACTCTCATAGTCACCAAGAGGGGTTCTCAAGGCCACCTGGGAGGTTTCTTTCTCGACACCACTTGTGGTGGATGCCTTTTCGAGTATTTTGGCCACCTTCGAAGGAGGTGGGCCAGTGGGTCCAGAGGCCTTTGTGGGTTTTTTCCTTTTTCTCGTAAGAACCTCCTCAGGAGATTCATCTGAGGCCTCCGAAGCTATAACCACAGCTGGGGTATCCTTCTTACCTTTCTTGGAAGGCGTTGGAGGTTTTTGACCAGTCTGAAGAGGCAGTACAAATATAAGAAAGAAATTCACATAGTACAAGAAGAAACAGGGGAGATGAAATTTACCGGTGTACTCCCTTGTTCCTTGCCACTTTGCAAAGTGGCAGCTCTAGTCGAAGCAGCTTTCCTAGGCACAGCTGAAAGATAGCATACAATTGTTACAAGTTAATGATTACATGGTTAGTCATAAAGCCATGGATTAAGGATTTCAAACCTTCATATATTTCAGATTCGACACGAACGTCCTGAATTCCTATATGAAGGTGCCCTTTAAAACTGTCTAACGTATGCTTAGTCGAAACCACTCGTTGGGCTTTTGGCTGAGACTGCTGTCGAAGAAGTTTTAAATGCTCCCCACAGACAAACCAATCTGGAAATGGAGGGGCAAGCGCCACTCCAAAATCAGCATTAGGCAGTCGAGGGAACTTTGGAGGAAAAAGTTTAAAAGCTACCTCATAACGTTTCTCACGAGGGACGTTGGGAGGAATTTTTAGTTGGTCCAGCTTTTCTAGAAATTTTCTCTTTAGAGTAATAGCAGCCTCATGAATGGTTTGACTAAGATCATCTGGTCGATAGATAGTTTCAAAGTATTTTTGAAAGGCCTGTATTTCTTCGATGTGAGTGAACTTACTTTTTTTTGTCTTGTCCTGCACATGGAGAAAAGCTTGGTCAAGTAACGAAGAAAATGTAGCCACATCGAGAAAGTGCTCATTATAATGCTTCGACCACCATTGGTGGAAGGATGAAGTGCATAAAAAGAAAGGTTCAAAAAACACAGGAGAAAGGATTCTTCTTTTTTCACTCCAGCTGTCGAGGGTTTGGGAGACGTTTTCCTCGTCGAGGCAAGCAGTGTGAAGAATTACTTGGCCCTTTCTCTCATACAGGCACTGAGGGAAGCTCTGGGCCAACCCAAATTGTCGAGAGACTAAGTTTGGTTGGTAGGCAATCAATGCTGATAGACCTCTCCCTAAGTTTAGCCTGTGGATGATGAATCTAGGAATTAAAAAGGCTTCCCAGATGGCAACAGACTCTGGATCAAGGGGCTGGAGAGGATTTGGAAATGGCCTTTGAAACCACTCAGGGCCATGGCTTCGTCGAGCAAAGGGTGCCATGCTAGGAGTGAACTCATAGCGTTTGGCGAACATCATTATATAACTGGTGAAAGCCCTTTGGAGGTTTTCACCATCATCATTAGGAGTGAGCTTAGCCAGACGTGTCCCTTTGACACTCCTCTCCCTAATCTCAGCGGAAGCTTCATCGACTATGCCTTTCCTGGGGAGGCTAGCCTCAAATGTAGCATTGAGCCATAATTGAAGTAGCCAAAGAGGACCGCTCAAATGCATAGGACCTTGGGCTTCCACATTCTTAAGTCGAGAAGCCACCTCACTGATAGATTCGTAAAGGTTCGCCAGAATGAGTTCACTCAGGCAGGTCCCTCTATTGTGGTGGAGTTGGTTTGCCAGGGGCAGATACTTCTTAGCCACCTGCAAAGACTTTGTACAGAAAACATACCTCGACAGCCAAACTGTGAGGAAAACAATGTGTTCTTCATCAGACACCTCATCATATTCTTGTTTGAAGTGGTGCTTGATAAAGATGTTGTAGGTCAGTTTGGAGCCTGAAATGTTGATGGTATCCTCAGCATCAACCTCAGGATTATAGACAAGGCCATCTAGATGAAGCCCCGTGATGGCAGCTACGTCGAAAAGGGTTGGAGTAACCATTCCACATGGCAGATGGAATGTATAATGGGTGCTGTCCCAAAAGTATAAAGATGTTGCCAACATGTTCAGACAATAGGGTATGCTGGTCTTCGACAGCATCAGAAGGTCATAGATCCCTATTTCCTTCCAATGGTCAGCTTTAACTTTCTCCATCTTTGCCATGCACTGGTCGAATTCCTTTAAAGGGTTGACGACTCTCACCAGTCTAGTGCCATCAGTGAGATAGTCAACATTGATCTTGGGTAAAGGGATCTCTTCAGGGGAAGCTCCAGCAGCAGAATTAATTTTAGGGAAACTCTTTTGCCCTAATGGTCTGGATCTCCGGTATGATGGGAAAAACTCACTCAGCCTCTCGTTGGAAATGTCCACCTCTGCCAAAGGACCAGATAACGCATAAGTTTTATCAGACATAACTAGGGGAATCATTACCTGAGATTGGTAGATGGCTCTTGATTCTGTAGAGGTAGGTTCTGGCATGCAGCGACGATTATCTACTAGTTGAGGGCTTGGGATGTTAGCGAACGGTGGGATGGTTTGCTTGAATGGAGTGGCCTTGCCCCTTTGAGTCTTCTTTTCTTGAGGGTTAATTTGGGTAGATGTCATTGTTGAAGAAGATGAGAAGATGGTGTCTTCGCTGGGTTTGCGTGAGAAAACTGAAGAGAAGAGGAGTTTGCTTGAGAATATGAAAAGTGTGGAAAGTTCACAAAGTGGCAGAAATGGGTATATATAGACATTTGAAAATCTCAAGAGACTTGGATCCATCGTTGAAGCTGAGGGGTTAGTGGGACGCGTGTCTTTCTCCTGAAGGCGTGATGAAAAGTAGCAGTTATGTGCAGACTGTTAACGTCTGTTTTCAAGAAAGGCGTTATGATGAATACGGCTGAAAAGACGTTTTAAGGATTTGTCATGATGGCGTGACGTCAGAGGCGTGGGTTAAAGAAACTGAACAGTTCACCCATTGAGTAATTAGTGAGATGTTCAGTTAAGGTCATGCAAATAGGCGTCGAAATGGTTATTATATCAAGGAATGGCCTTCCTACCAATTCTGGCGAAAGGAAATTCCTTGGGGGCAATTTGTTAACCCTCAATTTCGACGCTAGACAAAGTCAAAGCTATTTTAATGGTAAAACGTTATTTTTAATGTAAAGAAGGCTTCGACCTAACTTTTTGAGAGGCCTGAGTCGAATAAATGTGGAGAAACCTTAAAAAATGGCTAAGTGTTGAAAGGGTTTTTCGACCATGAGAATGTAGCGCTGCAGTGGTTATATTAAGATTGGAGGGAATTTCCAATGTTTTAAATTTAAATAAGAGCAGTTGTGAACGTGGGAACAGTTGAGGTCAAGGGGAAGGCGCCAAAATCCACACGTTTGAAGCAGTAACCTCCACTTAGTAGTTATTTCCTAGCACTATAAATAGGAGTTAGTTCTATGTAAATGGGGTGTTCATATTTTTGTACAAGTTACTCTAAGAAACTCAAAGTACCCGCGTGTAGAGAAACGAGTTCGTGAGAATGTACGTAATGTAACACCATTGTCTTCATTAATCTAATTTATCTTCAGCATGTTTAAGATTCAGCCACTTACTTTCCATGCCTTTACAGTTTCTTGAACTTTATCTTCCATGCCAAATTTATGTTCAAAGCCATTTAAACTTTCTACGTTTTACTTTCGACTGCATTTTTACGTTCAAGCATTTAATGTTCAAGCATTTACCTTTCAAAGTCTTTCGTTTTCAAGAACGTGGAGTTCTCCTTTAAATCCATTGCATTTATTTTCAAAGTCTTTTGCTTTCCTGCACTTTACCTTCGACAACACTTTTATTATCCCAGCCTTTACTTTCCAAGAACGTGGAGTTCGTTGCATTTTACTTTCAAAGCTTTTACTCATTCGACGCCTTTAATTTCTGCACCCTTTACTTGCATTACTTTAAATTTTGAGTCTTCACTTTACTTTATTGCCCGTAGTCGAACGTGGAGTTCAGTTAGACTTTATTTTCAGCATTGTCGAACGTGGAGTTCAGTTTACATTTTCTTTAATTTACACTTGTCTCTCAAACTTAGCACATGTCCTAGGATTTGTGTGGTCGATCCTGCAAGTTAAATCAATTTGCGTTTAGATTGATAGACCAGAGGTTGTTTACCAAAATTCACAGTAAACAGCTTGTATAAGGCCCAAGAGGAGGCCAGGGAACTAGTTGTTTGAATTAACTTGTGATTTAAGGGATCCTATTGTTTAACTTATGTCTATACTAAGGATGATATAAATGTTAAGGGAAACTTAACAAAATATGAACAAACATGATTGCAGATTAGTAAGCATAGACATTGATATGACATGTTTGCATTCATAGAAGATTTTGCATCTTTAGGGTTTGATGAGTTGAATGTTTTATTTGTGTTTTATTCTATTCACAAAGGTGTTGAGTCTTACACTCTAGATAGAGGCCCATGACTTATTGAAAAGAAAATAAAAGGTGGTGGGTCTTACACTCTAGACAGAGGCCCAAGATTATTCTTGTTTTGAAAACATAAGATGATTTTGGAAGAGAGGGATGGTACTAGGACTCTGAATAGAGGCCCAAGAATTTAAGACAATGTGGATTGAAAATGTGATGAGTGATGGGTCTTACACTCTAATAGAGGCCCATGGATTTTGATGATTTAAAAATTGAAAGGCGTTGGGACTTACACTCTAGCAGAGGCCCATGACTTGGTTTAGATGAAAACGAGTGTTGACTGAATTTATGAATTTCAATAAAAGAAATGTTAAAACCAGTATGATTTTTACAAAGTACTCACATGAACAAATAATTAATCATGTGTGAGTTTAAAAAAGGGAAAAGGGACTTATACCAAGTGGAGGCCCAAAACTTTGAATTTGAAAAGTTTAATCAGGAGGAAAACCCTAATTTTGAAAGAATTAATCAAGGGTGTTTCTTTTTTTAAATGAATTTAAACTTGATATAAGTGATGTGTAAGTCAAAATAAACATGTTGTGATCTTAAAACAAAGTTTGAAACATTAGGCTTTAACCATATGAGAATTAAAAATGAATTAGGTTTAAAAACAATTAAGAAGAAAAATCAAATTTTCAAGGTTTTTAAACATAATAAATCAATTATTTTCAACTTTTTAAAAAGTGATTAAATAAAATCTTTTTTTTTTGGAATTTTTGTGTGGATTAAAATAGTAGAGTGTGTGAACGACATGTGTGCAAAAAATCATTTAAAAATAATTAAATTCGAATATAAAAATAATTATTTGAAAAATATAAAAATGGGAAAAGTGGTAAAAAAATTTGGCATGGGTGGGATTTGAACCCACGACCTCCCACTCACACACAAGCAAAACACGCCTTTGCCAACTGAGTCAGCGTATGCTGGTGATAATTAAACACAACCAACACATAATATATGATAAATGCGTGGTAAATTCAAATTTTTGCGTGAAGAACTTCATCTTCAACCTCCAGCCGGATTTGCAAAATCTATGCTATCTCACTCAATATGTAATGAAATTGGATGATGTAAACATGAAAATCACTCGTTTTTAAACAAGGAACTCAATGGTGGTATTAATTTCATTTCTTTTTAGTGTGGAGTGAGTTATTACGCAGGAACACAAAAACCCTAGAATTTGCAAAAACTAATATGAAATCCTATTCGTGTAAGATAAACAACAATTGATTAAGGGTAAATGATCTATGAACTACCAAAAGCATGTTGGTAACTTGAAATAACATTTATGTTGCATGAATCATGGAGTTTGAAAAGTTCATGCTTACCTTACAAGAGGAGATCGAATCCTCATTTGTAGGTGTTACAAAAGTGAAATGATGATCTGGACAGCTTTCCCACACCTCAAGGAATGTGTTGATATGTTGGAATGGATGGAAACCTTATGGATTGAAGAGCTCGAATCCAACTGTAACTTGGTTGGGATGAACTATGATCTTGATGCAATTGATGTTACAGATGGTGTTTAAGTGTTTGGATCACTTATACATGATGTATATGATGTGTTTGAACCAAAAGTTTGAGCCAAGAAGCTCTGGTTTTGAAAACACGATTCTCACTTTTGAAAATTTGAAACTTGGAGTGAAAGAAAGAAATGAGAGAAAAAAAGTGTGGTGTTGTTTTGGTATGGTTTGAATGATCAGAAGTGAGCTCTATTTGTTTTGACCAAATCCATATTCCTCAGATGGTTTAGTGTTGTTTATGCATGAATCTTGACTGAGGAGAGTGGCTTTGTTGAATGTGCATTATTGCACATAAATGCACTTTGAATTTCAAGGCATATGTGACAAAACTTCATCATTCCAAATGTGATTCTTCTTGACTCAATACCTGATCTTGCAGGTTTGTGGTGATTCATTCTGATCTTTGTTGAATTGGTATGATCATGATCATTGCACTTGACTTCAAAATCGTGTAGTGCAAGAAATGCCCAAAATTGATTTTGTAAAACAGTTGTTGTAAGGTGTATTATACCCTTCATAACTTTTTGCTCAAGTGGAATTGGATGGAGTTCTTGGACATTTTGGAAAGTTGAGATATCCTACTTTAACTTTGATGTTTGCCTTTGGTCTTGAATCTCCTTGGATCATGGTGAAAAATGTCCTCAAAGTTGGTCAAAACACAAAACAGATTCTGCCTAAAAATTTCTAAGTGTCAAAGTTCAAAACATAAATTCTTCCAACTTTATGGCTTTATATCTCAAAATCTATGCATTTTTGGAAATGATTCAGCCCAACAATCTTGTAGTATAGAAGAATATATATCAATTGAGCTTTAAATCCTAGAAAATGGTTGCTTGGTTTGGAAGTTATGACCTTGCAAAGTAGGGTAAAAATCATGTTTTTCCATAACTTAGTGAAATTTCTAAGTTTTCTAAGGTTGCCCTCTTTACAAGTTATCTCACTTTCCTTGATTTTTCTTGATCAATCATGATCCAAATTGCACATTAACATTATTCTTGACTTGAAAAGGGCATGGTTGGCCAAAAACATAAAAAGTCAAATTTGATTTTGAACCAGTTGACTTTTTGTATCAGATGAATCTTGAACTTTGTGATCCTTTATGAAATCAAATCCTTGGGCTAAATTAAACATCATGGATGGATTCCAAGGGTGTTTCTTAATGTATTGAATCATGTCCCAAGGTTTGAGATCATGCCTTGGTCAAAAGTCAAAGGCATGGTTGACTTTTTGTCAGAAACCCTAGTTTGTGGTCCATATGAATTTGAATCTTTGCCCTGCTTATGAATTAAGTTCTTTAGGTCAATCCAATCATATTAATGGACTAATATGATGTATTTGAGGTCTTTGAAACACATCTTGAGGTATTGGCTCATGCTCAAATGAAAACTTCTCTCTGGAGGCCTTGATCAACCAAAACCCTAATTTGGTGCCTTAGATGATCTAGGGGTTTAATCCACTTGAAGTGATGTAACATTGTGCTCGATTCTTGATGAAAGAGGTTCTTGATCTTCATGGATGATATAGAGACATGTGGTGTTGAATATAATGCTTATCCTCTGATAATTCATATGCTTGAGCTTTAGGGGGATCACCTAACCTGTGAAGCAAGTAAGCACGCATATCTTGTATTTGTGATGGGTTAGTGATGCATGAAAGTATATTCATATGATGTACAAATGATGTGGGGTCTTGGGGTCAAAATTTAGGGTATGACAGATGCCCCTATTTAATCTTCTTGGTGTAGCGAGCGATTTTTGTCGGTGACGTGACCACCTTATCGCTGGGTTTTCCTCACCGCAATGGTAGGAGGGGGTGCTACTTTCTGATTTCTTATTTATCCCGTGAAGCTGGAAGGGAAAGGGAAGCTATCTAAAACTAACCTTGCACGCGAATGTTTAACTGAACAAATGCTTTAAAGAGATTGGGGGTCCGAGGTCAGGTTATACAATGGGGAGGTGTCAATTCCCCATCCTATATGTGGCTATCCACAAGATATTAGCTTTAGGTTTCGCTTTGTACTTGATAGTGTTTATCCGTTAATGGGTTGGGAAAGTTTCTTGGGAAATATGAGTGAGTGAGTGAGTTGATGTTGATGCTCGAGTTTTCCCGATGTTTTTGGTAAGGTATTGGACCTAAGTTTTGATTGATGTGTGAAGGTACTGGACCTAAAGATATTGTTTAGTATGCTCGCTAAGATTTCGCAATCTTATGCCTACGTATTCCCGTTTAAATGAAACAGGGAAATCAGAGCAATCATAGTTCCTCCTATTCTAAGGGAGGAAAAAGATGTTTTGGTGTCTTGTTCAAAGCCCAAGATTGAAGCTAAAAGATTTTAACTGAGAGAGAATTTGTCATCTCTAAAGAAGGATTGTTGATTTTTGTGTGCCTTGATCAAAGCCCAAGGTTGAAGCTAAGAGGTTGATTGACTCTACTGGGGAAATCCTTATACAAAGCCTAAGAGTGGACTGTAAGAGATTTGTCTCTTTGGGGATATCATTATACAAAGCCTAAGAGGAGGCTGAAAGTTTGACTTTTCTGGGGAAAATGTTCTGTCTGTCTTGTATAAAGCCCAAGATTGAGGCTAAAAGAGGATTTTGACTCTGTCGGGGAGGTTTGTATGTGTCTTGTACAAAGCCCAAGATTGAGGCTGAAATGGGAAATTTAAATGACTCTGGTGAGGATATTTTTATGTGTCTTGTACAAAGCCCAAGATTGAGGCTGAACTGAGTTTGACTCTTGTTGGAGAGTATTATCGGTTTTGTACAAAGCCCAAGATTCAGGCTGAAAAGAGTTTGACTCTACTTGGGAAATCATTCCTCAAAGCCTAAAAGAAGGATGGGAGAAAATGACTTTACTGGGGAAGATACCTGTCCCAACCTTAAGAGATGAAGATTTATGTCTTGTACAAATCCCAAGATTGAGGTAAAAAGGGTTTGACTCAACAAGAGAGTGCTTTTATTTGTCCTGTACAAAGCCCAGGATTGTGGCTGAACAAGCTGGAGAAATTCTTATACAAAGCCTAAGAGGAGGCTAACTTCAGCTAGGGGAAATCTTTATACCAAGCCTAAGATGAGGCTGAAAAAAGATTGACTCAACAAGAGAGTATTTTTATCTGTCTTGTACAAAGCCCAAGATTGAGGCTAAAGGGGTTGACTCAACAAGAGAGTCTGAAAGTTTATTGAATCAACAAGAGAGTCTGGAAAGTGATGGACTCAACAAGAGAGTCTGAAAAGTGATTAACCCAACAAGAGAGTCTGAAAGGGTGAGTGACTCAACAAGAGAGTCTGAAAAGGTTAGCTCCACTGGGGAGAATCATTTGTACAAAGCCCAAGAGGAGGCTGACTTTGCTGAGGAAAAATCATTATACAAAGCCTAAGAGGAGGCTAGCTTCTGCCGGGGATTATTAAGATCCCGAGGCAGGTCCAAATGGAGAATCAACTCTTGCTGAGGGTTACAGAAGAGTTGAGGTATCAGAGACCTTGAGGTTCTGATTTGGGATAGTGTTATACTGATGATAATCTGATCCTAGTTAGGGATTTTAGGAGAGAGACTGGGTTTTAGCTTTGCTGGAGGTTGATCCAGAGTGACCGGGGTTTCTTCCTATGCTTACAGGGAACTTGAGAATGTCTTTGAGACTCAAGGGGATTAGACTGTCCAAGTCTACTGGTGTGGAAGAGTTTTATCATTTGTATGATGCCCAAGAGGAGGCACGGTTATTAAGGGATGAAAATCAACCCTAAATTGGTCTGAGATTTGACACTGGAAAGACTGCTCTAGCAAAGGATGACTAAGTTCTGTCTTATACCTTTAGGAGGTCTTTGGGGTCCTTGTATTAAGCCCAAGAGAAGGCATGAGAACTTATAAGAAGCCGGAGGGTCCTTGTACAAAGCCCAAGAGGAGGCGGGGATGCTTTTAGGAAGCCTGTGGGTCCCAAACCAAGAAAATTTCAAGAAATTCTATTCACCGAGAATAGATCATTTAGTGAAAGTTTTGAGGTTTGAAGAAACTCAAGAGATGCTATTCACCGAGAATAGATCAACTCTGGGGAGTAGAATTTCTTTGACAATTTCTAAGGGTGACAGTCTGAGAAAAGGTTCACGAAGAATACTGCCTTTCTCTTTGTTCCATATTGTTTAAGCCCAAGAGAAGGCAAGATTGTATCTGGAAATCCTATGGGGATCTAGTTTTGACTGTATTTAAGAGTTACCAACTGGCTTTACCTAGTTCTAGACCTAGTTGTCGGGGAAAACTCTAAATAACTATACTAGTATATATACAGTTGATATATGACAATTATCTAAAAGGATATGAAAGAAGACTTACAGTGGAGCAACTTCCCACAATACAATTATATTTATATGAAAGCGAATAAATGAAAGCTGTTAAAATTTACAGGTGAGCAAGCTTTCATGCTGTATTGTTAGTTGTTCAAAGAAATTAAAGAAAACTTTGATAACAACATGTATATTTGAATCTAAATCAAAGGGAAGTTGTTTTGAAAAGATTGTTGGGGCTTATACTCAAGGAGAGGCCCAGAGGAAGACAGTGATCGCACCATCGTTTTGAGGATCACAGAGGGACTTATACAATGACTGAGGCCCAAAAAGGTTTTTTGTACAACAAGGGTTGGGTCTTACACTCTATTAGAGGCCCAAAGAGTTTGGAAATGAATAAAGATGGGTCTTATAGCTCAAGGAGAAGCCCAGTTGATTTTGTTAAAAAGGCGACGACCGCGCCGAACTTTTGAAAATATACAGAGGGACTTATACAATGTGTGAGGCACAAAATTGTTTATTTACAAAGGTGCGGGACTTACACTCTATCAAGAGGCCCATGAGTGTTTGAAAATTTAAAATCGGGAAGAATTCCTAATTTTTGAATTAAAATGGCATTTTTCAAAGGTAATTTAAATAATAAATGATAAAATATCAATTATATTCAAAAACAAGTTGCACACTTTGGAAAATATTTTGAAAAATCAAGTTTAATCATATGAAAGCTTAAAATCCAATTGATTTTGAAAGATAAAAGTGGGAATTCCATTTAAAAATGTTCAAAAACAAATAAAATGAAATTAATTACAAAAATTCTAATTATATTAAATAAATAATATAAATTGGATTTATTTTTGTAAAATAAAATATTTAAACATTTTTGTGATTTTTTGCAAAAAGAACCAATAAAAAATAATTAAAATTGAGAGAGAAACTAATTTTTCAAATCATTTAAAATAATATGACAAATATTATAAAAATGGAAAAAGTGTTAAAAATGGGTCTGGGGTGAGGGGGATTCGAACCCCAGACCTCCAAGTCACAGTGCGCGCCTTCTACCGCTGGGGTGGTGATACATCCGTGTATCAAAACCACCCCATAAATACATAAGGGATGCCTTGTTTTAGGCCTGGGCAAGGCAAGGCAAGGCAAGACCAGCTTTTGCACCAAAAACGTAAAGGTTGTAACTTCCTCATTTCTCCATGGATTGGGACAAAATTTAGGTCTATCCTGCCAAGAATTTCTCAAGGAATTCAATGGTGCCCTTGGTTTTTTCAGATGAGGTCCCTATTTTAAAACCCGGTAGTGGTTTTGAAATAGGCCTATATTTGCATTTTCTATGCTAACACATGGTACAGGCAAGAATTACATGGCAAATTGGTTCAAACATAACATATACAACATGCATGAGAGGTTTATGATCAGTGGACTTCAAAGCAATGCATATTTCAAAGAGTTCAAGTTGTGATGCTTACCTCTTAGGGAGCTTTTTGTGCTATCTGCCAAGTTTCTTGTGCCAGAAGTAATTTGATGCTTTAGACACTCTCAATTGATCCCTTAGAAGCTTTTAGAATGGTCACCACCAGCTGGAATTCTCAGGAACAAGTTTGAGCTCTTTTTTGCAAAAGGGGCAAAAGTGACCAATATGGCAACTCTCTCAAATGGTGTTACAGATGTGGGGAACCATTTGGGACAGTTTAAGGATGATATTTGAAGTGTGTTTGAGGTTTTATCTAGTTTTGAAAGTGACTGAATCAAGACATGGCTTGAAAAATGCAAAAAAGTCCAATTTTGAGGTTTTGAGATGGGACTTTGTGATTTTGGTGTTACAGGTCACATATGAGAGTTTAGACAGCTTAGATATGACATATTGGATGTGTTTGGATCATGAGTTGTGATGGAATTGCTCTCTAACTCAAAAACTCAGAGATACCTTGCAAAAGAAGGCATTTTGGCCTAAAGAGAGGGATTTTGAGGAAAGCATCAGTTTGGGTGCTTTGGTGTACTTAAACTGAGCACAAATGAGCTCTATTTATAGTAGAGTAAGTTTGTTTTGCAAGCAATAGTGAATGGAGGCTACAGCAGGCCTTTGGCCAATGTTATGCAAAAGGAATCTCAAGTCTCCTCTAGCCATTGACTTGAGATTAGAGCACAGACTTTGTAGCTTTGGTTCAGAGATAAACTTGGACTGAATTCAGTTGGAATAGGCTCAGTTCATGCCACCTTGATGCATCCATTAAAAGCTTGGAAACAAAATTGGAGTCTTGGCACTTTTTAGCTCTTTTAGGTTTGGCATGGCTACTTGTAGATTCTTGGACTTTGGAGGCTTAGAGATCAGATCATTCCCTTCTTGTTTTATCCTTAGATGTGTCCAAATGGATGACAAGGCTTGGAGTTGCTCAATTTTTCCAAATCGAGCAAAATGCCAAAATCTGTCAAAATCTGCCTTGTGAAAACCAGTTCAGGATGCCATGTTCCAAGGGTTGTATCTCCTTGCTCAAATGGAATTTGGAGATGATCTGGTACTTGTTGGAAAGCCCTCATGGCATACTTTAACTTTGATGTTTACCCCTAGACCTGGTTTGACTTGGATCAAGGTTAAAACTGTCCCTACATTTTGGAAAAAGTAAGGCAGATTTTGACTTAGTGAAAATTTCACTAAGTGTTGGAAAATATCATTTTCATGTTTTCAGCCATTTTGGTCACTCCATAACTTAAAATCCATGAAGAATTGAAATGAGATGTAGTTGACACTTTTAAAGTATGCAATGAGAGCTACAAATCCAGCTTTGGACCATCCAAAATCGTTGCTTGGATCTCAAGCTATGGTCCTTGGAAGTTGGTACCCTAGCCACTTTGTTCCATAACTTAGAAAAATTCTAAGTTTTTTATGGTTACCCCTTTTACAAGTTAACTCACTTTCTTTGATTTTTCTTGATGAATTATGATTCAAATCACATATTAGCATTGTTTTAGGGTCAAGGAACCATAATTGTGAAAAATTCCAAAAAATCAAACTTGATTTTGTGCACAGTTGACTTTTTATCGGATGAAATCCAAACTGTGCGATCCTTTGTGAAATCAAGTCCTTGACCTAAATCAAACCTAATGGATATATTCCATAGGTGTTATAGGGTGTATTGAATCATGTCCCAAGGTTTGGGAGCATGTCTTGGTCAAAAGTCAAAGGTACAATTGACTTTTTCCTCGAAACCCTAATTGTGGTCCTGATGAAATTGAAACTTGTGGATCAAGCTTCTTGGATCAATCCATTGTTGCAAATGGATCAATGTAGTGTATTGGAGACCCTCAAACCATGTCTTGAGGTCTTGGCTCATGTTTTGTCCCAAAAGTCAACTTAGGGGTGAATTAGGTCAAGAAACCCTAATTTCTGATTTTTGGTAAATGCATCCCTTGAGGTTAAATTGACTTGATGATTGGGTCCATGAGGTCCCTTGGAGTATCTTGAGTTGTTCTTTGAAGCATTGGCTCATGCCCAGATGAAAATTTCCATCTGGAGGCCTCAGTCGACCAAAACCCTAATTTGGTGACACTGGTGATCTTAAGGCTTAATCCACTTGGAATGTTGCAACCTTGTGCTTGATTCTTGATGTGGGAGTCCTCTTAGTCCTTTATGTGTGTTTGATAGGTTAGACAAGGATGAGATACAAGGTTTGCCAGCCCAGTTCTTGACAAAGAATGCCCTGTACTTCGCTAGTATCGGGAACGTGACGGCTTTTGAAAGCATCTTTATTTTACTCACCTACGGGTTATTTCTGTTGCCCAACATTAATAACTTCGTTGATATCAACTCCATTAAGGTTTTTCTCATTGGAAACCCTGTGCCGACTCTGCTCGCAGATGCGTATCATTCTGTACACTTATGGAATTTGTACAGCGGAGGGGAGATCACATGTTGTGTACCTCTTCTATACAAATGATTTATCTCCCACTTGCCTAAGTCTGCTGCTTTTTGGGATCACAAGAGTGCCTTACGTTGGTCGCAGAAAATCATGTCTCTCACCAACTCTGACATAGATTGGTGTAATAGGATTTATGATGGAATCAGGATCATTGACCGTTGTGGAAACTTCCCCAACGTACCCCTTATAGGAACTAAGGGAGGAATCAACTACCATCCAGTTCTCGTTCGTTGTCAATTTGGATACCCGATGAGGCATGTTCCGCGCAACGCTCATCTGGAAGGTCTTTTCTTCAAGGAAGGGGAAAATGACAGAGCACTAAAGACAGAAATAGTGCACGCTTGGAAACACGTTCATAAAAAAGGACGGGAGCCTCTAGGAAAACTGGACTGTGTCTCGGTGGAGCCTTATCTCCACTGGGTACAAACTAGAGCTCTCAAGCTAATGATGCCTTATCCTCGCCACGGAGTTCTTCCGCCAAGGGAACCTGTCATGTACTTCATGACTGAAACGGAAAAGCTCCAGGTTATTCTCAACAAAGTTCAACGAGATAGGAGGTCTTGGAAGAACAAATACCGCATTCTCAATATGGAGTGTATCAAAATACAGCAATTACTGAAAGATAAGGATGCTCTGATTGAGATTTTGGAGCAACATGCTGTAGAGAATCAGGATGACCAAAGGAATTTGCTCACTCCTTTCACCTGGCAAAGGAATGACAACCCGACAGCGGCCCAAGAGCCCCGGTCCAAGAAAAGGAAAGTACCAGAATCAGCACCCGAGTTCTCCTCAGAGAGGACTCGGGACCCATTAGCTTAGGTTTCTGTTTCCGCACCTTGTAATCTACTGTATTTCCGTTTCCGTAATCCTTTGAATTTAATAAAATGGGGTTTCCCCACTGTTTGATATTTGCAATCTAATTGTCGAAGTTTATTTTGATTAAACCAAAAAACAATTAATATAATCATTGCATTCATCATTCTCACGTCACGTATTCTTCTTACCTATGAATCTCACGTTTGTGTCTCGGTTCTAGAGTCAAACTGTCTCGTTCGTACAATACTCGGGCCAACCGTCAGAAAAGGATGGATGATCTTGAGGAAGAGAACAGAGAGTTGAAAGAAGAGATCGACGCTCTGAGAGAGGTTATGAGAAAGCTTCGTAACGACATGCAAGCCATGGCAGAAGCTCAGCTACAAAGAACTGTGATCTCAGAGATCACATCAGCGCCCATAGTGGAGAAGTTTAATCCTAGGTATCAAATGCCGAAAGATCGTCCTTGGGGGATGCCTATTAACTATATCCCGGAAGGATATGTCCCGCCGATCACTGAAGATCAGGGAATCATAGCAGAAGCCACTGGGCCTGAAGGTTATAAACTTCCGGAAAGTGAAGATGCCAGAGGCATACTGAGGACTCCTGAAGGTTACAAACTTTGGGAAGCGCCAAGATTCACTGCCGTAGTCACGGTACCACCCCCTATGGTGCACACTGTCCCGGAAGGACAGATTCCACAGATACCTTCGGGTAAAAAGGAAACTATGTTTGATAGAATGGACGAATTCCAGGAACAGTTCTTGGAAATGCAGAAGGAACTACAAGCCATTCGCGGTCAGGATTTATTTGGAAAGGACGCCGCAAACCTCTGCTTGGTCCCCAATCTGAAAGTCCCGCATAAGTTCCAAGTGCCCGAATTTGAAAAATACAAGGGTAACTCTTGCCCTCAGAGCCACCTAGTGATGTACGCTCGGCGAATGTCAGCTCAGACAGAGAATCAGGACCTACTAATTCACTACTTTCAGGATAGTTTAACCGGTTCCGCATTAAAATGGTACATGGGCTTGAACCATGCTACGATCAGCACATTCCGAGATCTAGGCACTACCTTTGTCCAACAATACAAATACAATTTGGACATGGCACCAGACAGAGATCAACTCAGATCGATGTCACAAAAGGACAAGGAAACCTTTAAGGAGTACGCCCAGAGATGGGGTGAAATCGCCGCTCAAATTTGTCCACCTCTTGAGGAAAAAGAGATGACGAAGATCTTCTTAAAGACCTTGAGCTCATTTTACTACGACAGAATGGTTGCCAGTGCGCCCAGTGATTTCACCGAAATGGTCGGTATGGGAGTTCGTCTTGAGGAAGTCGTCCGAGAAGGACGTTTAGTAAAAGACGCTGGACCATCAAGTAGTACAAAAAGATACGGTAGTGCTCTCCCTAAGAAAAAAGAGCAAGATATCGGGAATATCTCTCTCGGAAAGCAAAGACGACGTTATCCACCAGTAGTAGCTGTAACGCCTGCTATCCACCCTGCGCCTGTTCCTACGTATCAGTCTCAGGTTGCGCAGAGCCAACCTAATCAGCAAAGGACACAACAGCCTCTTCAGCAGGCTCGTCCTCAATAAAACAACAACCGTACAACGCGGCCACAAGGATTTGATCCTATACCCGTATCGTACGCAGAACTATTTCCGTTACTACTAGCCAAGGGGCACATCCAGACTAAGTTCCCTCTTACAGTACCGAAAAATCCGCCTTTCTGGTTTAAGGTGGATCAGACATGCCCTTATCATCAAGGAGGATCAGGGCATAACATAGAGAGTTGTCTTAATTTCAAATCCGATGTGCAAAAGCTTGTTAGGAGCGGGGTCTTATCTTTCAAAGATACGAATCCCAATGTTCTCACGAACCCTCTGCCTCAACATGTGAAAGTTGCAGTCAACCTGATAGAAGGAGAGACTAACAACGTCTATCAAATTCATGATGTACTCTTATTAAGGACCAATCTGGTCGAGATGCATTGTAGACAGAGTGGATACGGCCATGTGCCACCTCATAATTATCATCGATGTGATATCTGCTCTAAAAGTAATCGAGGATGTTCTGTGGTACAGTCGGCTCTACAGGAACAGATGGATCTCAGATGGATCCAAGAGCATCGAGTTCGTGGAGTTAACATGGTCTATAGGAATTCCAACGTCATTCAAAACCACGACATCCGTGCGATGAATGTCAACTTGGTGGCGATGCACTCAAGGCAAAGCCAGTATCATAATCTGCCACGGCACGATTATAGTTCTTGTCTGACTTGCTCGGTAAACAAACAGGGATGCTCTTTCGTGCAAGAGGCCCTCCAGTGTCAAATAGATCTTGGATGGATCCAAGACTACCATGATAGGAATCCTTATCAGATCAACATGGTTCAAGTCTTTGATATTCGCTTAATGAATACCAACCTGGTAGAGTTACATGCTGAGCAGGTCCGACTCGGGTTCCTAATATCACATGACTATCAAAGCTGTAAAGCGGGTTGCGAAAACGATCAAGGTTGTGCCCTTGTCTAGGAAGCACTTCATCACTTGTTAAATCACTGGTGGATGCCAATCTATATGGATGAAGATACTCAGCAAATTAGTATCAATAACAGAAACCCGGCTCGGCGTCAAAGTCAGGATGTCCGATCTGTGGAAGCTAACCTAGTGAGGTTACATTGTATTCAAAGCGAGCGTGGCCAGGTGCCACCACACAACTATGAACGTTGTAGAGTCTGTTCGGAAAGCAACCAAGGGTGCTACCTTGTGAGAGCAGCTCTTCAGGGTCAGGTGGATCGCGGAGAAATTCGTCCATATCCGGGCTCCGGACCCATTAACTGGACGCCGAACTACCTTGTGAATCAAATTGAGGACGTTGTCGTAATCTCTGATCATCAGAGAACTAGGAATGTTTTCGCCATCATTCCTCTACTTGACGAATCCAAGGTTCCCAACTGGGAACGGATCGAGATTACGTACGATGGTCAGAAAAACCAGAAGGCTCCTATAGTCATCTATCTGCCGGGACCACTACCGTATGAATCGACTAAGGTAATCCCTTACAAATACGGTGCAACGATAATTGAAAATGGAAAGTAAATTCCATTACCCTCCGTTGTAAATATTGCAGACATCAGTCGTGTAACGAGGAGTGGTAGAATCTTCAATAGAGGAGTTGGAGAATCCAACAAAGAAAAGGAACTTCAGACGGAACTTCTCGATCCGCCAGTCGGTCGATCCAGTAATCCCGACCTTTCAAAAAATGGTGATGAGATGCTGAAACTCATCCAAAGGAGTGAATACAAAATTGTCGATCAACTGTTGCAGACTCCTTCAAAGATCTCGGTATTATCACTGTTACTAAGTTCAGAAGCGCACGGGGAGGCTCTACAGAAAGTCTTGGAGCAAGCCTTTGTGGAACAGGATGTAATAATCAGACAGTTCGATAGTATCGTCTCTAACATCACTTCCTGCAATAATTTGGGATTCAGTGATGAGGAATTACCTGAAGAGGGTTGCCGTCATAACATGGCGCTCAATATTACAGTCAACTGCCAGGACGATGCTTTAGCCAGCGTACTGGTAGACACAGGGTCAGCCCTGAATGTTATGCCGAAGTCCACTTTGATGCAATTATCATTCAAAGGCCCTCCGATGAGATCAGCGAGGTTGTCGTCAAAGCGTTCGACGGATCCATAAAAACGGTTATCGGTGAAGTCGACCTTCCCATAACTATCGGTCCTCACACTTTCCAAGTCACTTTCCAAGTCATGGACATCCGGGCAACTTACAGTTGTTCATTCGGAAGACCTTGGATACATCAGGCTGGGGCGGTCACCTCAACCCTCCACCAAAAGCTAAAGTTCGTCCAGAACGGTCAACTCGTCACAGTCTGTGGGGAACAGGCTTTTCTCGTAAGTAATTTATCGTCATCCACTTATGTGGAACCGGAGGGGATAATCAGAACCCAGTTCCAAACGCTTTCGTTACACAGTGGCGATCAATCAGAAGGAGGAACTTCGATTTCCTCATACAAACAATCAAAAAATAATTAAGATCAACGGTCAGATCCAAAGGCCCACCACAAACCACATGTACACGCAAACGGATAGTAACCTACCATACACCAGCCACATGCCCTGCACATGACTTCATTTATTTGTTGTCAAAAAATCAACCGTATGATGAATCAGACGGACAAGATTAGATCACACGTTCAAAAATTAGTTAAAATCAAAGGCTATGATGAGGACGCACGGTAACATATGTGGAATGGCAAGCATGTAATCAATAAAATAAAAACATAAGAAATAAAACACGTGGCGTGATATGGGACGTAGGATCGAAAGCATCAACGGCCAGGACTTCTTCTTCTTCCTTTGATCTCCTCGTCGGACTGGTTCTCAGGCAGCCGCCGGAGCTAGGGCTCCGGCCACCCTCTCCGGTGAGCTGTAGTCCAAAAGTTTCCTGAAAATGCGTATGGGTACACTATCTTAACCAGAAAAACGCAAGGATCTCAAATATGCAGTCCATTTCCACAAATAACCAACCAATAAGGAGAATCGAACAAAAACATAAATAGATCTAAAACTTTAAATCAACATATCACACAAACCACACGTCCAAACTTTAAATAAAATATATCAACATGCTCAGGGAAGTTCACAGATCATTATGCATATCAAAAATTCAAGTTCTGTGAGTATGAAAAATTCACCAACCTGAACCTTGTAGAACTTGAAAACCTCCAAGAAATCCCTCCAAAAACTGCAGATCCACTCCTTAGAACCTCTAGATGCAAAATAAATGCAACTAGAGCTTGAAATCGTGCTAGATCTTGAGATTTAAGTTTGAACCCTCTTGAATGGCACTTGATGAAATCTTCAGCATGAGCTCAAAACAACAGTGGATTCTTGCTCTATTCTCTTCACTGATCAAGAATGTGAAGAGAAAACTCAGAGAAGCTCCAAGAAGGATGAGATTCAATGAGAGGAAGTGTGAGAGCAAAAAACCACAACTGTACAAATGAGAGCCTCTCTACCCTAGCTGTGAGGGTATGAGTAAACATATATACCCTTCATTAGTTCACTGATTAGGATTAGGAAGTGATTAGAACTCTTGTTAATGAGATTTGGGTGAAATTGAAAAAAGGCATTTTACACCACCACCACCACCAATTTACACGTGGGAAACCCTTGCCACCAGTACAATTCACCTCCAATTTACTCATGTATCACTTCTGAATTGATTTTGGGCCTTGTACTTTCTTGGTTTGCAAGTTTTGGATTAATTTGGCATTTTTGCACTTTGTGAAAATAATGAGAAATATGGCATGACATGAATTGATTCAAAGGCCAAAAATACTCCTCTTGACTTGTATTTTGATGTTGTAATATGGCATGAAGCAATTGGGAACATTACAAGTCCATTTGTGCAAAAATGCAAAAGGTGGAAAATTTGACATATAAGGAATCCATGAAAAGCACCTTGCCTTGCTTTGACCATAACTAGAGTTCCACAAATGATATGAAAATGTTTTAGTACTTTTTGGAAATGGGAGAGAAAGATCTTCAACCTTTATGTTGGAGGAAAATTCATTTGGAGCTTCCTTGATGATGAAAAGTCAAGTTGAATGTGGTGGAAAAATTGCCAAAAATGGAAAGTTTGTATTATAGGTCATTTTCCAAATTTAGTAACTTTTGCACAACCTCTTAATTCTTGATGAATGGCATGAATCTTGACAATTGAAGACCATATGATGATGTAAGACCTTGAAAACCATGAAAATACCCTAAAAAACTCTACAGTTGACTTTCTCCTTCACAATTGACTTTTGCTTATTTCACCAGCAACTGATCCACTGAACAATCTCCACCATGAACCATCAACCAAATCCCCATCCATGAACACTTGTGAGCATAATGGAAGCCACAAAACATGCTTGAACCCCCAAAGTCTTCAAGAAACTCTCTTGATTGGTCTCTCTAGTTAGGAGGGAGAGATCCACTTGCAATCTTTTGCCATGCTTGATCTTAAGAAGACATGATGAACCCCATGAGCCACCTTGAAGCTTGAGACTTGAGAATATGGACCAAGTGCCTTGATCCCATGCCCTATGCTGAATGCCATGCTATGCAATCTATGACCTACTATGGAATGCAAATGAGTAAAGCATAGACCAATTATTGAGAACAAAAAGAGGGTAAATTTTGAGGTATTACAGTTATCCCCAATGTCATGAAGACCAGTTAAGATTTCCTTTTCTGTGACAGGAGCTATCAGGGCTTTTCTTTGAGTTTGGTAGAGGGTTGCACCATCCCTCATAACTCTCACATCTATCTGTTGCATAACCCTGTTTTCCTTTCCCATTAATTGGTCATAATACCTTAGCACTTCAACACCAATTTCATCATTAGAGTACAACTCAGTACCATCTTCTTTTCTCGCTTTTATCAACTTTCTAGCAGCCTTGGCTTTCAGGGTAGCATGGAAGGACCTATTGTTCTCATCACCAAGCCTAATCCAATCCACTTTAAATTTCTGATAAACAATCTTTTCCTCTAATTCCTGCCACTTTATGATCTCCTCAGTCTTCTCTTTAACTTTTTGGGTGATATTTGGATTCATATGATCATTAACAAGCTCCATTTGCAATCTTTCCAAATCAGTTCTAGTGGCAGTGATATTTCTCTTGACATCATTGAGAGGTTTACTCATCTTCTTAATAACAGGTTTTAACCTTTTCAACTTCTCCCAAAGAATAAAAGGAGGAGAACCTGCTATAGGGTCAGCCTAGCTAGTAGCCACAGCCTCTTGGAAACCATTCAACTCAGTGGTGCAATTTATGAACTTGAAATTATTTTGTCTTGGTTTGATGGGATCTTTATTACACAGCTGAAGGATGACATGATCAGAAACATTGGGGGGAAGATGTTTCAGCTGGTAATTAGTGTTTTGGAACCACTCCACATTACCTACCACTCTATCAATTCCAGAGTAGATAGGGTCCTCCACATGTTTGTTGTGCCAAGTATAATAGTCACCACTATCCATCTCAGCAAGGTTACATCTATCCATCATAGCTTGCAAATCTTTGAATTCATTCTCCTTTACCATTCTTCCTCCAATTTTATCTTTGCTTTAGAGGACATTGTTGTAATCACCTATAATGCACCAAGGCTCCCCACTCTGAACAAGTAGCATAGTGATATCCTCCCACAACTTTTTTCTTTGCTCCAAAGTATTCATGGCATACACTATTGTCATTTTAAAAAGCTCTTTTCCATTTGCCTCACTCACTCTACAATGGATGAATTGATTAGAGCAACTGTCAACCCTAATATTCATAGAAGTAGCATTCCAACTTATCCAGATCCTACCATTATCATTGTGGTTTTAATTATCAACATAGCAATCATGAAGGTTTAACTTGTTTCTGATCAGTCTGGCCCTGTTATGCTCACCCTTGTTTCCAGTAAGATGCAAATATTGGGTTTTAAACTTAAGAGATGAGAGCTTATCTCTCTTACTTTACCACCCTTATTTAGCCCCCTAACATTCTAGGGGATTTATCAACTCCTCTAGGGCCTTGAATCCATTACTACAGTTAATTCTAGGTGTTTCAATGAAGGTTTGAGTTAGCTTGCCCCTGTCTGTACCTCTACCCTTTGGAGTACTCCATATCTATTCTACTTCATTGATTCTAGTGCTTTTTGTTGTAGGCACTATCACTTCCTCATTATTCACTTGCATTTCATGACTGGTGCTAGCTTTCTCCTCTTGGATGACATCTTTTTTTTTCTGATTTTGTTGCAATTCAGGCTTGTTTTTAGGTTTCTATTGTTGGTAAGTCTTATTTAAAGCACAGTTGTGTCCAAATCTTTGACATTGGGCACAAAATTTAGGAAGTCATTCATACTCAATAGCTTGTTTAACTTTTCTCCCTTCATGGTTCTGAATTGTAATCTCTTTTGTAACCTGCTGAGTAACATCAACCTCAATGAGCATTCTAGCATATGATACTCTTAATTTTTGAGTTGTACATTCATCTGTGACAACTGGATTTCCAATAGCACTCCCTATCTTATTCAAACTCTTTGCTCCCCAAAGTTCCAAAGGCAGTTGAGGAAGCTTAACCCAAAGAGGTATAGCACGCATCATGTCTTCTTTCATATTAAAATCCGGCTTCCAATCCCTCAATAACATAGGCATATTCTTGATTGTATAGGGACCACTCATCACGATTCCCTCCTTTTCTTTGAATGACTTGAATCTCATCAGAAAATAACCATCATCATGGTACAACAAATCAGGTAGCTTAACATTATTCCAGTTTTTCATCATGAATTGCTTAACCATATTCATGCTCAATTTGCCTCCTAAGACATACATGATGAGAGCACTTTCCTAATACCTAACCTCTGATTCAATGTCTGTTTCTTCAATTTCCACTACAACTTCTCCATTAACAACTTTGGGTGGAATAAAGTCTAGGGACATACCATTTGTAGCCTTACGATTGTTGCTGATGACATCAACCCATAGCTTCCTTGGCTCTTCAGTTGGGATTGCACAATCTAGGGTTTTCTCACGATCTTCGACTCTGTGAATCTCCTCTTCTTGTTTACTTGTAACACTTTCTCTTTCTTCCTTATCAGATGTAGCGAACTCCGAGTGCTCTTCTGGTATTTTTGGTTCCTGGCTGAGTTCCGGTGAAGGTTCCGGTGGCGGTGGTCCCACGGTAGGGGTTCTCCCCTGTCCCCTTCCTCTCATTTTCGCCCTCATGAGTTTTTCCTAGCAACACTCATTTTTCTAACAACACTCATTTTTCTAATGGATATAGTTTCCTATACTATAACAACACTCATTTAAACTACATTCAAACTAACACATTCAAACTAAAAACAAAACAAAAAACAACAATCAGAGCAACACTCATTTTTCTATATACGAACAAAACATAAAACACATTCTAACTAATAACACTCATTTTTCTATAAAACAAAACAAGATTCTAAGTGTCAATATAATTTCCTATACTGTAACTTTTTATACTATAACAACAATCACAACAATCAAATCTAAAAGAGCAACAATCAAAACCAACAGATGAAAAATTGATAATCAAAGAAAGAAAAAGGCAAAATGCAAACAAACCTGTTGCCACACGAGAAACAAACCTGCTGCCACACACGAAGCAAACAAACCTGTTGACATTTAATAAAAATTGTATTAAAAACAATAACAAACAAAATAAACTAAACATGCTCAGAATATAAAAATGCTCAGAATTTTAATAAAACATGCTCAAGAATAAACTCAACAACAAACAAAAGAAACTATATAGCAAACTGTCAACATTATATAATCACTCAAGAACAAACAAAAGAAACTATTGCATTTTTTATAAAATGGAAATGGAAATGGAAATGGAAATGGAAATGAAATGAAATAAAATAAAAAATATACCTTGCACGACGCACAATGACGGCCGGAGGAGCAACGATGACCGGAACAACGTGAGTGAGAGTGAGAACGAGAGTGAACAGTGAGAGCGATAGTGAGAGTGAGAACGAGAGTGAACAGTGAGCGAGAGTGAAAACAATGATAGAGTTAAAAATTAGAAATGATTTGTTACTGGTTTAATTTCTGCATTTTAATTTTTACTAAAGCACCTTTAGTAGCACTTTTAGAAAGCGCTTTTGTAGGCTGGGCTTTAGCAGCGCTTTCAGAGAAAAGCACTTTTTAAGTTGTGTAGTGAATTAGGCCTTTAGCAGCGCTTTTTGAAAGCGCTGCCTAAAGTATGGTATACCTTGGGCCTTTAGCAGCGCTTTTCAAAAGCGCTGGCTTATGGTATCCTTTTAGCAGTGCTTTTTATAAAGCGCATTCTAAAGTTCACCTGCCTTAGCCCTTTAGCAGTGCTTTTTAAAAGCGCTTTCGTAGGACCCCCATATAGCAGCGCTTTTTTCTTTCGTTTTTTTATTTTTTTTTAGCGAAACGTATAGCAGTGCTTCTATTAAAAAGCGCTGTCTTTGTAGTGCCGCCAAAAATCATTTTTGGCGTAGTGCATCCAAATCATCATCTAGTTTTCACCGAGGAGGAGGAAGTTACCTTAGTCTAAACTTTAAGGGATGACTTAGACTTGTTTGCATGGAGCCCAAGTCACTTGCTTAACATAGATTAAATGTGGTTCCTCACCATGTATCCATTAAACATACCATTAAACTTATGGTACAAAATAAAGGAACTCGACATGAGAGAAGCATAATCAAGTTTGTGGGGAAACATAGAATTTGGCCAACACGACTTTCATTTTGGAGATTAGTTATCAAAATGGCTAACTAATGCAGTGATGGTAAAAAAGAAGAATGACAAATGGAGGATGTTCTTAGAATACTTAGGCATGAATAAGGAGTGCCTTAAAGACCCCTCCCACTGATAGACATACACATACTAGTGTATGGGACTTCGGATTGCAAGACACTAAGTTTATGGAATGCCTATCAGGACTAAAACTAAATCACGATGAACTTAATAGATTTATAAAAAATAATATTCATGACTGGTGTGTCAAAATATTATTTTTAACATGAACATAAAAGCCACTAATCAAATACTCGTTGAGAACGCCATTGAAATATATAAGGTTGATATAGTGATCAATATATGGGGTGATGAGTCTCATTTAAAAGATCAATGAAGCATCTTTGAACAGGCTAAGAAGTAAAACATGAGGATAAACTTGGAAAAATTCCCTATGAGGGTTAATGCATAAAGTTTCTAGGATTCACGATCACCTACACGGAGATCAAAACTGAATTAGAAAAGTGCAGCGTAATGCTTGAGATTTATAGAGTGACATCCATCAAGGATATACATCATCGTGAAGGATTAATAACATCTATATCTCAATTTTGTTATGAATAGACAGATTTCTCCTTATCTTTCTACCAAGTCCTCAAAAGTATTGGGCGTTTCCAATAGATTCCCTAGTGTGATCACGTCGTCAATAATTTGAAAAAGTTATTCTCAACATCATTGGTGCTAACTAGAACAACACCATGTGCTAAGCAAATTTTATACTTATCATCGTTATAAGACACCAGCATGTCATCTCTAGTAGAAAAACAGAAGGAGCTTAGTACTATGTATACCGAAGATTTGAACCCACGAAGCCTGTTAAAGTAAAAACAAAAAACAAAATTTATTTGTTAAGAGTGAGATTTGAACCCATGAGGCCGATTAAGGTAAAAACAAAAAACAAAAATTATTTGTTGAGAGTGGGATTTAAACCCACGCCCTTTCGGACCAGAACCTTAATCTGGCGCCTTAGACCAACTCGGCCATCTCAACTTTGGTGTGGGTGAAATTACAACTATGAATTATATATTCAATTAAATATTTGATAAAGCATAGATTTTTTTCGTCATGTTTTATACTTGTTAAAAAATTGTTTCATAAATTATTTTACTCTTTTGCATTAGTTTTTAATTTATTCTTCAAAAATATATATCTCACTGTTCGTTATTCATTTAAATACATTGAACAATAAGCAATATATTTCAAGACTTAAATTATAATTTAAAACGATGTTTCTTTAAAATTAATAATAACATTTTTAAAAATAATTATATATATTTTTAATTTATCTTTATTATAATTTTTTAAATGTGCAAATCTACAAAATACATTTTTAGTTTTGCACTGACAAAAAATTAATTGAGTTATGCTCAGTTTTATTTTTACTAATACCAAACTTTTAAAACACTCTTAACTTACTACCTTTACAATCTTTACAACATATTTTTAATATAGGTTCAATTTACAACCTTTACATCAAACTTTGAGGTTCAACTTTTACACCTTAAAAATCCAACTATCATAGTTTACAATCAGATCGAACAAAAAAAATAGTTACAAAGATTAGATTTACACCGCATGTTTGGATGAAACGAATTGACACATGATTACAATATTAGCTAGCTATATAGTAGTAGGAGCACTCGATAATCAATATACTAAGTGAATTCAAATATTATAAGCAAATTATAAGAGAAGGAAAATGTTCGTTGGAGATGATTTCACTTAATGTGTTTAGAAACAATTCTAAGGAACCTTTATATAATTGGGGTGACATAATTACCCATTAAATGGTAAATATGATTTTGACTCGTAAAAGTGACCATAATCAATTATTGGGTAGCCATGCTTATTTATTTGAACGTATGTTAGGAAGCATTCTATAGATTATATAATAAAGAGGAATGCTATTTTGACATTGATATTTGCTATACCGTAATTCATAACAAAGGAAAACTTTCTTGCACAACCTTCAAAACAAAATAAATTACTTAAAAAATGGATTTGTGTATTGTATATATTCAACTATGGTGTAGGTGTAAAAAATAGTGTCAACTTATCATTTTCCTATAATAAATTATGAGTTATGATATGTTTACACTGTTTTTTCAACACCGTATAATACACCGTATAAACTAACCAACGAAAATGCAATTGCATAAAAATCAAGACAAAACAAATTATTAAAAAAACAAAAATGTTATGTTTACACCAAAAACATACACTATATCGTACGTACAGAGTTAACAGTGTGAAACAGGACATGGACAATGCTATATGAATAGTGCATGTGCCTCTGAATAGTAATGTGAATAGTGTTTGCATTCAGTTCATGAACAATGACTTTTTAAGAGTAAATAAAGTTGGTTAATACAATGAAAAAATTGGTTAATGAAATAATGAAGTTGGTTAATAAATGCTCGGATATTAAAAATAATTTTTAATAATAAATCAAAGTTAGTTAATGAAAAGTACAAAGTTGGTTAATGAAGTTATAAAGTTGGATAATAAATATCCAGATATTAAAAATAATTTTGAGCAGTCACCAAAGTTGGTTAATCACACAATTTATTATCAGTATTTTTTAATAAAAAAAAATTAACAATATTATAATATTTCACTGTTCACCGTATTGGTGAACAGTGAAATACAATGTAAATGTAGGAATTGGGTGCAAGAATATCATTTCTCTTGATAAAATTGAATGCAACTATATATGTATAAATATACGGTGTTAGGGTAAAAAAGAGATGTCAACTTATCATTTCTCAATAAATTATTGACAGCCATAAAGTTTTTTTTCCTCAAAATATGATGGTAATTTGGCCCATATCCATCGGATATTCGCAAAAATTATCCACAACAGATAGAGTAAAAACCTATAAAATGGGCTCGAGCATGGACACGAGTAAATACCCACTAAAATAAGCATGTATGGGTGAGAGTACGAGTACCTTAGTACCCAACTCGTTTCATACACGCACAATATATATTTATATATTATCATTTATATTATTATATAAAAAATGCATGTTTGTCAGTTTTTTTAAAATACCATTATAAAATACCACACATTTTAATATAAATGTTTATTTTAAAATTCCACAATAAAATCTTTGAGTTTTTTTAAATAATGTTAAAAAAATGTTAACTAGTTGATATTTCATAATTGGTCGATTTGTTTTGACTATAAATGCAAATAACGGGTACGAGTATGAGTACTTAGGTATTCACAGGGTACAGATACAGTTACAGACATTGACATCTATTCGGGTATAGACTCGGGTACAGAGTTGTTTTTTTTAAGACTTGAATATGGGAACATGTATTATACTACCATGCCCATAGCTTACTCATTGCCATCCCTACCTCAAAACAAACTTTTTAAAAAATTAAAATAATTTTAGAAAACATTTTTGGGTGTTTAATTTTATTAACGAGATATTTTTCCATTATTTTGTAAATGAGCATAATAGAATAAGTAAACTTCCTAAGACCACCTCCACTGGAGGTTCGTTGAATGGGTTTGCCAGCGTGGCACCCAACTTTTTCCTTTTCCTTCTTCCAGCGTGGCAAACGGTTAAAAGAGAAGCAACGACACAATATGAGTTGTGGGACCCAACTTTTTGCTTTTCCTTATTTATTTATTTAATATAAAATTTAATAGGAATAAAATATTAATATATAAAGGAAAGTTGTGGGACCCAATATGAGTTCTTCAGAATTGCACCATTGGAGTGAAAAACTAATTGAGTTGCTTCAAGCTAACGTGACTTAATAGGTCCCACAAAGAACCCAAAAATGGGTTCACGGTTGGAGATGCTCTAAGCATCCTTTAAAGTGCTCGATCATTTTGACCATTTTTTATATTTATTTTCTTCTTTGATGGTAATTAAGATAAACAAGTTTTTCTCTATTAGCACAAATTCAGAAGATATTCAACTTATCCATGAAACTAATTTAAATATTAGAATTAATTTAAGTTTTTTTTAACTTCATAAAAATTTTTTTAATTGACAACTAATAGCTAATTCAATCGACTCTGAGCCGCTCCAGCTTGAACCTGACCTCGGTCCCGACCTCCCTCAGCTTAACCCTAGGCCTCCCTTGATCAAAATCATCCCACCTATTTTGATCCTTGATCCCTATCACTTTAGCTTAACTTTCCCTAACTCTACTTTAGAGATCAAAAGTTTTTTCATTAATGGGGTAAAGTAAGAGAAATATTATTTTCTTTTATCTTTACCTTAGTAGTTTCATCTTTCACTTGAGTGTTGGTCATTTTTTAGAGACCTATTTGAGTCTCCTCTTGTTACTTTAAGAATTCGAAAAGGCTTTTCAAACTTTGTTGTATTATCTGATTTATGGACAATTATCAGAAACATTTCCTAACTAGTTATTCCATGCTCAGATGGACCTCCTTGAGATCTGAGAGAAAAACAAAAGTACATAAGAAGGAAATGAAATTACTTTACCCCTATAGGGTTTTGATTTTGGTGTTTGTCTCATTTTCTATTTTATCATTTTATCGTTTTTGGTTATTGAGTTTCTTATAAGTTAAGTTTGCACCTATCTCAAAATTGAGTGTAATGTATATAAATCATATTTTGCATTAAACCGTGTTTTGCATACTTTAAATTTAACCTTAAGATAAAAGTCATTGCAAATTGATTTAAGTCAAGTTATTCGATTATTTGGATCAATAAATGCATGAATTTTGGCTTCCTATCATACCTACCTTAGATTCAATCAAACACTTCACTTTTCTTAAAAAATAACTTTTTGAAGCGTGATTTGAATCAAGGATATGCAAGATTTAAATCAATAAACGATGGCGAAATTCATGTTTTGCATGTGCAAGTGTGATTCAATTTACAAATTTTCCTGATTCTAAACAAAAGCAAGCTTGATTCAAATTAAGTTTGTACTGGTCAAAATGTACAGGTGTGCGCATTGCCATTGTGAAGGACTGGGATAGTCAGAGGTCCTAGTAGGTATATTAAGCTATATCGTGGTTAGGGCTTGCCCAAGACGGCGAGAAGTTCTGTGTGGTGGTGTTTTAGAGGTCTTGTTCACGTGAGGTGAGGGTCTCTGTTATTGAATGGTGTGCTTAGGTATAAGTGTATGAAAGGTGTGATTTTTATGGTTTCAGATATGTCCTTCCTCTCACGAGGGAGAAGTATTTACAGAGGCTTTTTGGGCCTAGGGTTTGGATTAACCCTTAGGCAAACCCGACCCTGTGTAGAAGCAGTAGACTCTACAACACAGGGCCCCAAATTTTGGAGGGCCCCAAAATTTTGAAAATTCCATTTTTCACATTAATATTAATAAAGATAAAAACAATATTACAAAAAAATAAAAAAAAATTTTAAAAATGCTATGATAAATACCCAATACATTTAAAAAAAATGACTGACCAAAGTCAAAATAATTATAATTAAATTTTTTTATTAAAAATTATATTTTTGATGTGTCATTTTTAATTATTATAATTGTATTTTTTTAATTTTGGTCAATTTTTAAACTAGAACTCGGCTTCCAGTTTGATTGGGCTGACCCTGCCCTTAGGGGCGACAACCGCTCCCTCGTGACCAGGGGAAATTGTTAGCCAACTAATCTTCAGAGGGTAGTGGTGGACTCACTTTTATTTGAATAACGACATTGCACATAACATCAATGCCAATGGAAAGCCCTATGTCCCTGCAGGGACATCGCTTGGGCGACACCAGTTCTGGTCGAGGGCGCCCTTGTTTAGGACACCCACAAATATAACATTACATAGTCCTTCAAGCACGAGACTTTTTAAGGGCTAAGTGCTTTCAAGGCGTGTTTTGTAACACCCCATTTAATCATTTAGTCGTGTTGTAATTATTTTGTGTGTTGTTTGGGATTTTATTGACTTAATTAAGGGTGTGTGGTTAAGGGTGAGTGTGAGGAGTTAGCCTTAATGGAATAAAATCAATAAAACTTTAGGATAATGGTAATTAATTAATAATAGGTGGGAATTATTAGTAACATTATTGTTATTGATCGGAGAGGACCAGAAGGAGATCGTTGTGGCCTTCGTGTAGGGGAAGAGTTGATGCTCATAGGAGAGGAAAAAGGGGTGGAGGTACCTGCAAGGTACTCCGATGCCAAAGTAAGTGTTTGGTCAATAAAGGGGAAAAACAAGTAAGAGATGTCAAGTATATGATTTTGGATACCTGTCCTTCTCAAGCGAGGGGGTATTTATAGGTGGATTTCTGGCGAGCAAAGCTCCTGATCTACCAATGAGGGATTGCCAGATGGAGGGCAAGGCGTGTGGCCTTTTGACTTGGACTAACTGTTTCCGTGATATTCGGGGAGGCAGTTGGTCGCGTGAACTACTCTGCGCGTGAAGGGGACATGCCCAACGGCTATATTGTGCCCAACGGCTATATTGTGCCCAACGGAGATATTGTGCCTATTGGGTCTGTTCGTCAACTATAATGGATTGGGCCTAATCCTTAAGGGCAGAAAGCCCTGCCCGGTCCAGAACAGGAGTCCCCCAAGTCATTGCTCTGTTGGAGAGTAATGACTTCAGACAACTGTGACTACGACCGTACCGTCGAGGAAGTGGTTGCTCGTGTGGAGTGTCCCATTCGTGCCCGACCAGATGTGGTCGTTTGATGATTACGCTGAATGTCGACCAAGGTTAGTAGTGTGCTCGCAGAGATTGATGTTTTTCGCCGAGCAGCCCTGCACGGATGCGTTCGTTTTGATGAGGAGACTTGCTCGTGGGAGCCAAGGACTTGGGTGTATTTTCTGCAATAAGCCAGGCGAAGAGTTTTTGTGACACGTGGTGAGCATTTATGACTTTTGTCAGTCCTAGGGCCGCATAGGCTATGATGACCTTCACGATTCCCCATGATCAAATGGTTATAAATTGGTGGAGGAAGGTTTTATTTTCACAATTCTCACAAGTTCTCACTCCTTGCTCTTATTTGCTCTGCAACTAGTCCTTCGCCGGAGTTCCTCTTCGCCACCGTTGATCCTCCTCTTCTCCGTCAACCTCTTCTTCTTCCTGTAAGTTTGTTCTTCCTTTTTTGTATTTTTTTTATGAACCTTCAGTTTTCTGGGTGTTGTTCATGGATTCTCCGGTGAGCTTATGAATTTTCCGGTTGAACTTCATGTGTTCTTCGATGAACACATGAATTTCTGAAAAATTCATGAAGAACATGAAGAACATGATGAATTTCAGGATTTTTGTAGAAATTGTTAGCGTAGATCCTTGTAGAATTTGGTTAAGTGTAGAATTTTGTTTGTAGTCGGGCACTAGGCCTGTTCGGAACTTTGATGTGATTTTGAGGTGAGTATGCGTCCTCGTATGGATATCTGCGAGTTCTGGTCACGGAGACCTCTCCTGATGATTACTAGGTAATTTATACGGGCTCGCGGTTGTCCTCGGCTTCATCAACGCCCTTTCACTTGATTAGTGGTGGAAGGGTGGATTTGATCTTGGATGTCGAATTCACTTCTCTTCCTCTGCCTTTCAGGTGAAAATGGCTGAACCCCAGGATGATGTTGTGCCCGACACGCAAGATACACAAGAGGGGCCCAGTGTGCCCGCTGATTATTCAAATATCAAGGTCGCAGAAGGGGACCTTGACTGGCTCGCACATGAGCCTCTATCGTTCCGATCAACTTTCTCCGCAGAGGAGATACGAGAATTTGACTTGTTGGAGAGACGTGCAGATGGCGCTCCTCGGACGTGGAAAGCATTTCGCCCCGGGGAGTATGATAGAATATGCTCCTCATACCCAGGATTGCGTTTTCCTATGTACGAGTTCGCTTTTACGGAGGCCAAGATGCGTCTCCCTTTTACCGACTTTCAAGTTTCCCTGTTCACCCATCTGGCCTTGTGCCCGTCTCAGCTTCACCCCAATGCCTTGGCTTTCATCCAGGCATTTGAGCTAGTGTGCCGTTACCTTAATGTCGGCGCGACCACAAATCTTTTCTTCTGCCTTTTCCAAATCCAAAGGAGCACAGCGGGGACGAAACAAAGTTGGGTTTCGTTTAAACAACAGAGTAGGCTGTTCTGGCCGTATTCTGATTTAATTCGCAACTTCAAGGATAGGTTTCTGATCGTGAAGCCTATTTCCGAGGAGGCAAAGAGGACTATCTCGACCATTTAGAAGGTGGTAGTGAATGGTCGGGAGAGGGATGGTGTCGTCTCCATATTTTCTTTGGAATGGGTCTATACCCACTTTAAGCGCAGAACGGATCAGTTCCTGGTGAAGCACGAGCAGCTTTGCCCGGCGGATAAGGAGGGGTATAGACTTCTTCACAAATACGTGGAGAGTTTTTCCCCGGCTTTCGTGGTTGATCGGCATGGGAATGCGGAGATCGGGGATGACGGGGAGCCCGTCACTGCAGCTAGATATATTAATATCAGGGCTCTCCTCGAGTGTGATAATGACGATGATGCGATAACCTTGCTTGGTATGCTCCACTGTTTGATTTTATTTCTTTGAATTCTTGGTCCTGACTTGTTATGTGTGTTCGCAGGTATGATGGCCGACATGCGGGAGGGTTGATGAGGTCCCAGGCGGTGAAGGTTCAGAAGAAGACGACCGTAGGTGCCAAGGGCGTGGCGACCAATCAGACTATACTGGAAAGCTTCACAGCTGTTCCTCCACCTGTTCCGGAGGTAACTTCCACCCCGGAGACCCCGGACACCTCACATAAGAGAAAACGAGATGTCGTTGGGACGTCTTCGGGTGCTGGCCCTAGAGGTTCTGGTGTCGGTCATCTTGTCCTTCCCGCCTGCTATTCGCGCCGAGATTTATTTGCTGAAGAGGAGTCCATAGTTGTTCACGATTATGAAGGCGTGGCTATTCTAAATGCCAATCCCAAAGCGAGGAGAAAACAGGTGTGCCAGGATGCTGCGGGCATATTTAGGGTGCTTGAAGCAGCCCTTGTCCTTGTCGATGATGAAGTTGCTACTCGGGCGAGCCTCGTGACGTTCAAGAATAGAATTGCCGAGCTGGAGACGGAAAATAACAAGTTGTACAATGATTTAAAACAGTTTGAAGGTCACGAGGAGGCCAAAGTGTTGCTTCAGAAGGAGGTGACCCAGCTGAAGTTAGATGCGCTCAAGGCTGACGAGGAGAAGGCAAGTTTGCAGGCGAGGATCGCTGAATTGGAAGGCTTGACTTCAGCTGTCCAGGACGAGAATGATGACGATAAGGCCCTGAAGTCGCGGGCTGACTTGATCAGGAGGATTAGACTCCTTGGCGAGGACAACCTGAAAGCAGCTGAGTTCGGCTTCAGTGCTGCAAAAGAGCAGATGGTGGCCCTCAACTCTGATGTGTAGCTCATGACGGATGGGATGGGTTTATTCAACAAGGTGGTGGATGGTCAGGTCATTCCTGCCGAATAGGAGAGTGAAGTTGCTGAATAGGACTTAGTGTATGCATGTTTTGTGGGCCTGCGTGCCCTTTTTATATGAATTTGTAGGGGCTATGCCCTAAAACTCATTTTTTCGGCCGAGGCCGATGATAACTTATATTTATGGTTTTTTGCTCTTAGCTTTGTATGGACGTTTTTGCTCGGTTTATTTGTTGATTTGTGCTCGGAGAGTTTACAAACTTGTCGAGGAGGGCAATGTGGTTTTGCCCGTGATGAAACTAGTACTTCGTTTGAGGTACTAATTTCATAGGCTTGGACTGTTCCCATCGCGAGCTGGGTGTCCTGCCTGAAATGGTGTGGCAACGGCGGAGCTCGGTCGAGGTATCCCCGTTGTGCACAAGATCTGCTTGTACAATAAGCAGAAACTGGCCGTCGTTGTAATCGTGTCATGCCTCACCAGGGCATGATACGATGGTCACGCAAATCTCCCCGTTTTGGGTGTGATTATGTCTGGCCTTGCATTGAAGGATTTAGCTGTAGTACTGCTTGAGTTTTTCAGCGTTCCATGGTCGAGCAAGTGGTTCTTCGTCCAATGTTTCTAAGTAGTATGCTCCTGTGCCCGTTTTGGACTTGACCCTATAAGGTCCTTCCCAGTTTGCTGCCAGTTTCCCTTCGCGCGAATCCTTCTGGTTTATGCGCAGAACCAGACTGCCTACGGGGAAGTCGCGCTTTACGACTCTGGCGTCATGTCGCAACGTTATTTGTTGCTTTAATGCGGCCTCGCGGAGAGCAGCCCCTGATCTTATTTCTTCGACCAGATCGAGCTCCTCGCGTAGAGCCTCATCGTTCATTTCTTCGTCGAGGGGAGCTTCTGTCCTTCTGGAGGGTTCCCTTATCTCCATCGGTATTACCGCCTCTGTTCCATACGCTAGTCGGAAAGGGGTTTCCCCGGTGGTAGAGTGGGGTGTTGTTCTGTACGCCCAGAGGACGTTGTGGAGCTCCTCGACCCACCTTTTCTTGGCCTCGCCTAGCCTCCGCTTCAATCCACGTAGGATTACGCTGTTCGCGGCCTCCGCTTGCCCGTTGGTCTGGGGATGCTCGACCGAAGTAAAGTGTTGTTTTGTTCCCAATTTGGCGACGAAGTCTTGGAATTTTCTGTCTGTGAATTGGGTTCCGTTGTCGGTTACCAGGGCCTGGGGTACCCCGAATCTGGCGAGGACGTTCCTTTTGTAGAAACGCAATATGTTGAAGGCTGTGATCTTGGCGAGCGCTTCGGCTTCAATCCACTTTGTAAAATAGTCGACGGCCACGATTAGGAATTTATTTTGATAAGATCCCATTGTAAAGGGGCCACTCGTTGGGTGGTGCCAAATGCATGTCCCCGTGGCGTTGGCAACGATCACATTTTTGTACATGTTCTTTGGCGTCGTGTTGCATGGTTGGCCAGTAATATCCTGCGCGCAAAGCTTTTCGAGCCAGGGATCTTCCCCCTAGGTGTTGTGCGTTGATGCCCTCGTGGATCTCTTGTAAGATTTCGGGGACCTGGGCCTCGTCGACACAATTAAACAGGGGGATGGAAAATCCTCGTCGATATAATTTGTCCTCGACCAGTATGTACGAACAGGCTCGTCGCTTAGTTACGCTGGCCTCCTTACTGTCCTCGGGGAGTTCCCCCTTGGTGAGATACTTGTACACCGGGGTTATCCAACAAAGGGGATCTCTGATGACGTTAACATCTAGCAGGTCGGGTTTTACAATGCTCGAGTGGGCCAGCATTTCTTGTATGATGGATTTGTTCCCACCTTTTTTCCTGGTGCTGGCTAGTTTAGAGAGGATGTCTGCTCGGGTGTTTTGCTCGCGCGGGACATGCTAAACTTCCCATGCTTCAAACTCCGCTATTTTTTCTTTTACCATTGCCAAATATTTGGCTAGTTGGTCGTTCTTTGCTTGGAACTCTCCTCGTACTTGGGCCGCTACGAGCTGGGAATCAGTGCAAATTTTTATTTCTTTCGCGCCGACGTCTTTGGCTAGTCGTAATCCTGCGAGGAAGGCCTCATACTCGGCTTGATTGTTGGATGTTTTGAAGGAGAGGACCAGGGATACTTCGATCAGGGTCCCTTCCTCGTTCTCGAGGATAATTCCTGCTCCGCTGCCCGAGGGGCTCGATGCGCCATCCACGTAAACGATCCACCTTCGTGTCCCTCCTGGAGGGGATAGTTCCGGAGTCATTTCTGCCACGAAGTCGGCCAGTACCTGTGCCTTGAGGGCTTTCCTCCCCTCATAGTGAATGTCGAACTCGGCCAATTCAAGGGACCATTTTAGCATCCTGGCCGCCATATCTGGTCGGCTTAACAGCTGCCTAATAGGCTGGTTGGTTCTGACGATGATGGTGTGCGCCAGGAAGTAATATCTGAGTCTCCTCGCGGCCACTATGAGAGCAAGGGCCACTCGTTCTATTTGCGCGTACCTGACTTTGGGTCCCTGCAGGGCTTTGCTGGTGAAATAGATGGGTTTCTGCCCGCCATTCGTTTCTCGAATAAGTGCTGCGCTTACAGCTTCGTTGGCCACGGAGAGGTATAGGTATATGGTTTCCCCCCGGTCTGGTCGGGACAATACTGGAGGCTCGGACAAAGCTTGTTTGAAATGGGCAAGGGCCTGCTCGCATTCGTCCGTCCACTCGAAATTTGCTTCCTTCCGGAGTAATTTGAAGAAGGGCAGGACGTGCTGGGCGGATTTGCTCACGAAGCGGGCAAGGGACGCGAGCATCCCGTTTAGGGTCTGTATTGCCTTCTTCGACCGCGGAGTGGGGAACTCCACGAGTGCTCGACATTTATCTGGGTTTGCTTCTATTCCTCTTTCAGTGAGGTAAAACCCGAGGAATTTTCCTGCTCATCGCCGAAGGTGCATTTTTCTAGATTGAAACGTATTTTACATTTTCGAGCTTGGTCGAACACCTTTCGTAAGTGGGTGGTATGGTCGGATTCCTCTTGGGATTTTACGATCATATCATCCATATATACTTCGAGCATGTCCCCGATTTCTAAACGGAAGACTTTGTTCATCATGCGCTGGTATGTGGCCCCGACATTCTTTAGTCCAAAGGGCATTACGTTATAGTAATAGTTCCTCGAGGAGGTCATGAATTCCGTGTACCTCTTGTCCTCGTCTGCCATTGGGATTTGGTTGTATCCCGAATAAGCGTCCATGAAGGACAAGAGCTTGAAAAATGCGGAATTGTCTACGAGTTTATCTATGCTCGGTAGCGGGTAAGCGTCTTTCGGGCAAGCCCGATTGAGATCAGTGTAATCAATGCACATGCGCCATTTTCTATTACTTTTCTTTACAAGTACAATGTTTGAGAGCCAGGTCGTATACCTGGCCTCAGAAATAAATTTTGCCTCTAAGAGGTCTTGTACAAGTTTTTTGGCAGCTTGTGCCTTTTCCTCGGATTGCTTTCTTCTTCGTTGGGCAATGGCGCGAGCAGCTGGATTGATTGTCAAGTGGTGACATGCAGTTTCTGGATCAAGGCCAGACATATCCGCCGCACTCCAGGCGAACAGGTCGACGTTTTTGTCAAGACATTTCTTCAACTCCTTCTTTACCTCTTCGGGGAGACCAACGCCTATCTTCACTCCCCTGTTGGGGTTATTGCTGAAGGTGATGATCTCGAATTCCCCATCTGGGACTGGTCGCAGAAGTGTAGGAGATGAGGAGCTTGTTACTCCTGACTTTTTGTCTTCGTCACGATCTTCTCTTCCATCTTCAGAAAGCCTGCTGTCGAGGTCGATGGTATGCACGGGAAGCGTGGGGTTTTTGTCTGGCTAGCCACCTTCAGCTGGAACCTCACCTTCTCTTGGGTGCTTTGCTGATTTTGCCGTCGTCGCGATCTGATTCTGTCTTTTTGTTACGGCCTCAAAGCATCTGCGAGCAACCTCGATGTCGCCATGCAGAGTTGCGACGTGTCCTTTCTCAGTATAGTACTTGAGCTTGAGGTGGACCGTAGAGGGGACATCAATGAGTGCGGCAAGAGCTGGCCTGCCGAGGATGCACTGATAAAGCGACGGGCAATCAATGACTAAGAACTGCGTTTTGATTGTCCGAGATGCCTCTTCCTCGCCAAAAGTAACTGGTATCTCCACGTAACCCCAAGGTCGGGCTGTTGCCCCGTTGAATCCTTGGAGGTCTGATCCTACGTATGGGGAGAGGTTAGATTTATTCAGTTTCAATGCGCGGAACAGGTTAGAATACATGATGTCCACGGAACTGCCCTGGTCGACCAGGATTCTCCGAACATCGGTAGAGGATAATTTGGCCCTGATCAGCTGAGGTATATGGGAATTTGGTGATCCTCCGGGGAGTTCTTCTCGGTAAAACGTGATCGGCTGCGAATGCCCTTTACCTTTTCCGATCGTGTACAACTGCTCGGGGCTACTGTCTATCAGCTGTTCAAACTTTTGTTTGATGGATCCTATTGTAAGCTCGTGGTACCCCCCACATGAGATGACCATGGCCGTAGGAATGGCTTCCCAGGTGCTGTGGATGATTGCCTGGGAAGTCGGGTCGAGGTGGTCAGGAACGAAGAAGTCCTCTAGTCGGCTGACGGCCATTGCGATCTGCGGGGGAGGAATGGATTGGGCTGATTCCGCCTCTTTCTTCGGATCGGATTTGTCTCATCGAGAGGACTCTCCCTTCTTCACGTATTGCTTCAAGTGACCCTCTTTGATGAGGATCTCTATTGCATCCTTAAGATGCACGCAATCTTCTGTCACGTGGCCGTGACTACGATGGAAATGACAGTATTTGCTTTTGTCGACGTTTCCTTTGGACGTGGTTGGTTTAGGGAACCTGACACCCCCTTGTTTAAATTCTGTGTTGATGCAGTCAGAGAGAATGCACTATCGCGAGGTCGTGAGTACGGTGTACTCCATAAACTGGCCAGCCGGCTCTTTGATTTCGCGAGGACGCTCATCGCGCCTTTTCTCTTTCCCTTGTCGGGATGATTCTGGCTCGTCTTTTTTTGATGCCCGGGGTGCTTCGCGATCTCTTAAGTCCTGGGCATGGAATGCAGCTTCTTTTTCCTCGTAACGGATGTAGTCCTCAGCTTTACGAAGAAGTTCTGTCAGTGTCCGGGGAGCTTCGATCTCTACTGCCTTACGGAAATCGCTTTTGGGCCGGAGTCCCTTTTCGAGGAGGTACTTCTTCATGTGATCCGTTGTTCGGACTTCCACTACTTCTTTGTTGAATCTTTCAATGTATGCCCGCAGGGATTCATCCCTGCCTTGGATAATGGCCTTGAGTGTAGCCTCCGACTTAGGATGTCGTTGGGAAGCTGTGAAATAGTGGACAAACTGGCTCTTTAACTCCTTCCATGAAGAGATGGATTCGCGAGGAAGTCGTTTGAACCATGTCATCGCTCCCTTTCTCAAGGTGATGGGGAACATTTTGCATCTGATAGCCCCGGAGACACCGTGATATTAGAGCATAGCTTCTATATTTTCGATATGCTCGCGGGGATCAGACGTCCCGTCGTAGGTTGTCAACGCGGGTGGTTTCTCCAATCCGCGGGGATTCGAGTGTCCAGGATGTCTCTTGTGAATGGGTCATGTACATCATCGTCACTGCTGGAACTAGGAGAGAGTGAACGGGAACGGCTGTGACCGCGGCTTCGACTTCGGTGAGGAGAACGTCCGCGGGTGTGTCGGTGATCGTACTTATCCGCATGTCAATACCTCTTGGAAACTGGGGAGTGCCTGGATCTTCGCGGGGGAGACTGATGGCGTCGTCGTGCTTGATCAGGGGTAGGGTTCCTCGATCTTGACCGTTTCCTCTCCGGGGAGAGACTGTCACGTCTTCGTTTCGAGGGAGTCCGTGGACGTGGGGAAAGACTCGTCAGTTTTTCTGAAGCTAGGCGTTCTAGGAGGATATGCTCGAGAGCATTGAGCTTCTCTCCCTGCTGGAGGATTAGGAGGTTCGAGTTGTTAAGATATGCGATGAGCGTTGCGGTGCTCGGATCAGCATCCTGAGGAACCAGGATGGACTCGTAGGTGAGCTCCACGGCGGTTCCCGTGGCTTTGGTTCGTCGGGTTTCGGGGAAGCAGGCCTTCCGTCTCTTCGGTCACTTTCCTGCGGGATATGCCCAACGAAAGCATGGTCGTTGTTGTTGTTGGCCGCAGGGGCCACGGAGTCTTGGTGAACATCGTTCTTGACGAAAGCCATGTTGATCTAAGATTTGAAAAGATGAAGCTTTGGTCTTTGTTGAGCAAGAGAGAATCTTGGTTAAAGACGGGGGAGCTGTTTCCCACAGACGGTGCCACTGATCGGAGAGGACCAGAAGGAGATCGTCGCGGCCTTCGTGTAGGGCAAGATTTGATGCTCGTAGGAGAGGAAAAAGGGGTGGAGGTACCTGCAAGGTACTCCGATGCCAAAGTAAGTGTTTGGTCAATAAAGGGGAAAAGCAAGTAAGAGATGTCAAGTATATGATTTTGGATACCTGCCCCTCTCAAGCAAGGGGGTATTTATAGGTAGATTTCTGGCGAGCAAAGCGCCTGATCTACCAATGAGGGATTGCCAGATGGAGGGCAAGGCGCGTGGCATTTTAACTTGGACTAACTGTTTCCGTGATATCCGGGGAGGCAGTTGGTCGCGTGAACTACTCTGCGCGTGAAGGGGACATGCCCAACGGCTATATTGTGCCCAACGGCGATATTGTACCTATTGGGCCTGTTCGTCAACTATAATGGATTGGGCCTGATCCTTAAGGGCAGGAAGCCCTGCCCGGTCCATAACAGTTATTATTAGTAGTACCAGTATTATTATTATTATCATTATTATTCCTATTATTGTTATTATTATTATAATTAATAAAATAAACAAAACAATTAAAAGTAATTAGTGGGAAGTTGGAAGTCAGTTTCTGCTACGTGAAAAGAGAAAGAGAAAAGAAGAGAATGAGAGCTAGGGCAAGGGAACAAGGGAATTTTCCACCATTATTGAAGGATCAAAGCTTGGAAATTTTAGGTAAAGGGGGATAACGGGATTCAATATAGGTGATCTGAACATGAGAGGATAGTGAAGGGTCCTTTTCCTCTTAGGTTCTATGCATTTTTCTCCTTCTTGCTTGATTTTTCGTATTTGAATAATTGTTGTGTGATTGTTGCTGTTAATTTGTAACTGTGTACTGAATATGTATATGAATCTGTGTTGTATGTTGAATTCAAATGGTAAATTCGTGCAAATTGGTTATGTGTTGCTGAGTTCTGATATAGAATAGATCTGGGAATTTGGGTTTATGGGGTTAACGAAAAATAGGTTTTTAGAACATAAAATGTTGATAAAAATGATGAAACAATAAAGTAGAGTTAGGACTTTGGAATTGGACTGGAATAAAGATGATTTTGGATCTGATTTAGGTGCTGGAATGAGTTTCAATGTGTGAGAACTTGTGTAGATGGAAAACTGGGATTTTTGGGCATGCTTCTGGTCATACGCGTATGGGGGAAGGCCATACGGGTATGAGGGGACACTCCCAAAGGCCGTACACGTAGCATACGTGCCTTGTCTTTAGAGCCAGCACGACCCTCTGTCGGTTGTAGCTCCAGTTTTTTGTGACGCGACCACTACCGCTTTTAGTGCTACTTTCTGATTTCTATATTTATCCAATAAAGCTTAAAATAAAGGGGAAGATATCTTAAACTAACCCTGCACGCAAGTGTTTTCCTTTACAAATGCGAAGAGATCTGGAATCGGGGGTTGGTTATACAAAGGGAAGTTGTTAACCCCCTAAGTATCTATAGTAATCTATAGGAACCTTTATTTGCATATGTTTCGGACTGGGCCAACGCCTGCCCCACCGTCGGACAGGCCCAGCCCAACACTAGTATGGCCCACTATGGCCCATGAGTATCCAGTGTTGAGCACGTCTCTTGTCCGCGCCGAGCACATCTATAACACCCTCTCACCGGGCACGTAATGGCTAGATACTGTCGACCAAAGTCTATACATCTAGGAGAGAACAACTCTCCTCCCTGCGAGGACACGTTCTCTTGTAACCTCCCACTCACGAAGGAATCGGTCTGCCCTACTTCTAGAGATCTCGGGACGGTTACCCCAGGGAGAAGACCACGTGCTGGTCTTCACTATGCCACGTAAGCCCTGGCAGTTACTTGGATTGGGCCTTGCAATCCATCCAGGGCAAGTAACCGTTGACCCCGCGCTGGGGGATCTCTATAAATACCCCCTCACTTGAGAGGGCCAGGTTACGCATTATTCTAAACTCACACCTATTCTTTGTACTTGCTTTTCTCTTACCTTTCCTGACTTGAGCGTCGGAGTACCTTGCAGGTACACCCCCCGACCGTCTCACCATCACCGAAGCTGAAGGTTTCACGTCGCTGTTGGCCACTATCTAACTATCTGATCAAGGTATGATCAGTGGCGCCGTCTGTGGGAAACACTGCTTCCCCGTTTTTCCTTCAACGATAAACCAAATCAATTTTTCCGTTCATCACCAACATGGCCAACAACCCGTCTGCGAACAAAGCTCTGAACACCGTCCTCGTGCAACTCGAGAACGGAAACCACTGTGAGGATAATGCTGCCCTCAACGTCGAAGAAGGCAACGTAAGAGGTGGGCAGACCGCCTCCCCAGACTTCGAAGACGCGACTTACAACGCCGCCCAGCAGGACGACCAACAAGTCGCCTTTCAGCTAGCTGCTCCTCTGCCTAATGCAGATCCGAGCACCGTGGCCCTGTTTGCCTTGGTCAACCAGACCAACCAGCTGATCATGCACTAGAATCTCAGAATTGAAGCACTCAAGTGAGGGCGAACACGACGATCTTCCCCGCGAAGACATCATCGTCCACCTTCACCTCGTCGTTCTCCTTCCCCGCGAAGGACTCCTCCGGTAGAATATCGGACCCCCTCACCGGTGCGCGAGGGCCGCTGGCCGCGCCTGGAGCGTACCCAGCCAGAAACCTCCCACAAGCGCCATCGTTCCCCGCCTCGGAAGGAAGACCGCCGAGGAAAGTCCGAGGAACCGTTCTAGGAACTCCTCTCCATGACAGGGACCTGGTCGACACCACCGATCCCCATCAGGGTCCCTAGCAGGAAGCGACGACGACGACCCGAGGACCCCCCTGTCATGGGAGATCATGGACGCCCCAATCCCTGCGGGCATGGAGAAACCCCGGCCACTGGGGACCTACGACGACCTGGCCGACCCCGACGATCACGTCGAAAGTTTTGAAGCCATGCTCAACTTCAGAAACGTCAGGGGAGCCATTAAGTGCAGGCTCTTCCCCACCACCCTGCGGAAGGGCGCAATGACCTGGTACAAAAGTCTAGCACCTGGGTCGATCACGTCCTGGAAGCAACTAAGAGAACGCTTTACCAAACACTTCACGGTATCTCGCCGACACCCGAAGATGGAGTCCGCGCTGGAGAGCATCTTCTAGGGTAAGAACGAGTCTCTCAGGAACTACATTAAGAGGTTCACTAGGGAGGATGTCGAGGTCCACACGACCGACAACATGAAGAAGTTTTTAATTATATGGGGACTGTGACTAGGATCCGACTTCGCCAAGTCCGTGGGCCTCCGCAGACCTCGCCGGCTGGAGGACCTCCTCCAGCAAGCTCAGTCATACATCGAATTCGAAGAGTCAAAGGCAGCACAGATCGCCCTCGACTCGAGGCGGAAGGAAGGACCCCGTGGCCAGAGATAAGAAGACTCTCCTCCCCTATGTTGAGGAGAAAGAAAGAAGGAAGGCCGCCCCCGGGACTCACGCGAACCGAGAAGACCAGCTGGCTGGTTCATAGAATACACGCCGTTCAACGCTCCCCACGCGCGGATCCTCTCCAAGTGCTCCAACTCGGAATTTCTGAAAGGAGGCGTCCGCTTTCCGAAGCCAACGACCCCCAAATCCAACACGGACAAGTCCAAGTACTGCAGGTTCCACCGGAGCCACGGACATGTCATGGAGGACTTTATCCATCTCAAAGATGCAATTGAGATCCTGATCAAGGAAGGGAACCTAAAGAAGTATGCCCAGAAGAATGACGCCCCTCGTCCCAGTACCCGGGAAGCCCAAAACGTCGAGGAGACAACACCTCCTCCTGACGAGAGTAAGCTGCAGGTCACCCTCAGCGTCACTCGACCCGAAGACTTCGTTGTCCCCGAAGGCATCGAGGGCCAAGAGGCAGTTCGCAGCATGTGGGCAAACTTCCCCCACGAAGACCCCGTTGCTGCCCGCAGCACGTGGGAAGGTTTCCCCAAGACAATGGTCATATCTGAAGGTGGTTACGAGAAGGTGTCCGTAGGGTCGATCAAGCGGAAGTTTGACGAACTGGAGTCCGCAACGTCAGCAAAGACCACCACTTTTGAGAAGGTGCAAGGGAAATCAAACCCCATCACCTTCTACCCTGAAGAGCTCCCAGGAGGAGCGCCCAACGCCACTATCCCCCTCTTGGTCAGGGCACAAATGGAGAATTTTGACGTTTGCAGGATCCTTGTCGACCAGGGAAGTTCGGTCGACATCATGTACGCTCACCTATTCGGGACTCTCGAGCTCGACGAGAGGCACCTGACCCATTACATGGGTTCAGATCTGCATTATTTCAACGGCACCACCACCAGACCGTGGGGCTATGTCGAACTGATGGTCACGTTCGGGGCCGAAGACACTGCCCGGCAAGTCAAGACTCACTTCCTGGTGGTCGAATGTCCATCCCTCTACAACTGGATCCTCGGGAGGACCACCCTGGCCGAACTCACAGCAGTGCCATCAACAGTCCACCTCAAGATGAAGTACTACACGACCAAGGGACGGGTAGTTACGATGCACGGGGACATAGACGCGGCCAGGAGGTGCTTCGACGCTACAATCAAAGGCATAAGTTCCATCGGCACCAAGCCCAAGACCGGAGCAAAGTTATCCACGGACACCGTACAGAGGCCTCTCCTGCGCGTCAACGCGGTCGACCTCGACAGCAGGTTCCTGGGTGAGCATGAAGAGGGCGGAGCAGTGGACCTCGAACTCCAGGCAGAAAACAACGGACAACCTCTCAACCCAACGCGCCCCATCCCAAATGGAGACTTCGATATCGTCACCTTCGGGGACAACCTAGACCGGAACATGAAGATTGGCACCGGGATCCCCGACCTGGCGAAGAAGCAGCTGAAGGCGTGTCTCCAGGAGAACGCTGATCTGTTCGCATGGAGCCCCTCTGAGATGCCTGACCTTGACCCCGAGGTGGCTTGCCATCAGCTCGCAGTGGATCTGGTCGCTAGGGCCATAGTTCAACGTAGGCGTAGACAGTCTCCCGAAAAAGCTGAGGCTGCTGAAAAAGCTATAAAAGACCTCCTAGAGGAAAATTTTATTTCGGAGGCCAGATACACGACCTGGCTGTCCAATGTTGTACTTGTCAAAAAGAATAATGGAAAATGGAGGATGTGTGTTGACTATACCGACCTTAACCGGGCATGCCCGAAAGACTGTTATCCTTTGCCTAACATCGACCAGTTGGTCGACAATTATGCAGGTTACAAGCTATTATCCTTCATGGATGCCTACTCGGGGTACAACCAAATCCCCATGGATAAGGCCGACAAACAGTACACAGCCTTTATGACCGGGTCGAGCAATTATTACTACAACGTAATGCCCTTCGGCTTGAAGAACGTCGACGCGACCTACCAACGGATGATGAACAAAGTCTTCCGGGGAGAGATCGACGATATGCTCGAGGTCTATATGGATGACATGATAGTCAAATCCGCATAGGAAGTCAACCACGTTGCCCATCTCGCAAAGGTGTTTGACACGGCGAGGAGATGCCGCATGAGGTTCAATCCCGAAAAATGCACCTTCGGCGTTCGGGCGAGTAAGTTCCTCGGTTTCTACCTCACAGAGCGAGGAATCGAGGCCAACCCCGACAAATGTCGGGCTTTCTCTGAGATCCCTACCCCGAACTCGAAGAATTCAATACAATCACTGAACGGGATGCTAACCTCCCTCTCCCGCTTTGTCGCCAAATCCGCACAATACGCGCTCCCGTTTTTCAAGCTTCTTCGACAAAAAGCCACGTTTGAGTGGAGCGAGGAATGCGAGCAGGCTTTACTCCATCTCAAACAAGTCCTGTCACAACCCCCGCTCCTCTCACGACCAGAGAACAGGGAGACACTCTTTTTATACCTCGCCATCACGAGCGAAGCGGTCAGCGCTGTCCTCATACGGGAAACCCCTGACGGACAAAAACCGATTTACTTCATGAGCAAAGCCCTCCAAGGTCCTGAGCTCAGGTATCATCAGATCAAGAAGGTTGCCCTGGCCCTCGTCACCGTGGCCAGGCGGCTGCACCATTACTTCCTAGCCCATACGGTCGTCGTAAGAACCGAGCAGCCCATAAGACAGCTTCTCGGACGACCAGATATGGTGGGAAGGATGCTCAGATGGTCACTCGAACTCGCCGAATTTGACATTCACTACGAGGGAAGGAAAGCTCTGAAGGCTCAGGTGTTGGCCGACTTTGTGGCGGAGATGACCATCCCGGAACCTTCGACCAACGGATCCTAAAAGTGGACAATCTATGTCGACGGAGCATCCAACACGAAGGGGAGCGGGGCTAGAATTATCCTCGAAAATGAGGAGGGCATCCTGATCGAGATCTCCCTCGAACTATCCTTCCCAACGTCGAACAACCAGGTAGAGTACGAGGCTTTTCTCGCCGGGCTTCGGTTGGCCAAGGACCTCGGCGCCAAGGAAGTCAAAATCTTCACTGATTCCCAACTCGTAGCCTCTCAAGACCGAGGAGAGTATCATGCCAAGAACGACTGCCTCATCGAATACCTGACCTTGGTAAAGGAAAAGATGAAGAATTTCGCTTCCGCGGAAGTGACCCACATCCCGCGCGAGCACAATACCCGAGCAGACATCTTGTCCAAATTGGCGAGCACGAAGAAGAAAGGCGGGAACAAGTCCGTCATTCAGGAAGTACTTCCTCACCCGAGCATCGACAAACCCGCTCCGACGACAAACGTGAACGCCATCGGGGACAATAATTGTTGGATGACCCCGGTATACGAATACCTGACGATGGGCAAGCTACCCGAAGATCCCAGGGAAGCGGGGATGGTTAGGCGGCGAGCGTGCTCGAACACAAAATATTCGAGGACAAGCTATACTACCGCGAGTTTTCTATTCCCCTCCTCAGATGCATCGAGGAGACCAGGGTCCCCAGTATAATCCAAGAGATCCACGAGGGGATCAACGCCCAACACCTTGGGGAGCGATCTTTAGCCCGTAAGGCACTTCGGGCAGAGTATTACTGGCCCACCATGCAATAGAACGCCAAAGAGCACGTCAAGAAATGCGATAGGTTCCAGCGACACGGGGATATGCACCTCGCTCCTCTAAACGATCTCAAGGTACTTTCGTCCCCGTGGCCGTTTGCGTGGTGGGGAATGGATATCCTCGGGCCTTTCGTTGTAGGGTCGTACCAAAACAAATACCTCATCGTCGGCGTGGATTATTTCACGAAGTGGATCGAGGTGGAAGCGTTAGCCAAAATCACGACCTTCAACATACTCCGTTTCTATAAGAGGAACATCCTCGCCTGATTCGGCGTACCCCAAGCAATTGTCACCGACAACGGGACACAGTTCACCCACAGGAACTTCCAAGACTTCGTCACCAAGCTGGGCACGAAGCAACACTTCACGTCGGTCGAGCACCCTCAAATGAACGGGCAGGCCGAAGCAGCGAATAGGGTGATCCTGCGAAGATTGAAACGACGACTCGGCGATGTAAAACAACGATGGGTCGAGGAACTACATAGCGTCCTCTGGGCTTACCGAACAACTCCACATTCCACAATCGGGGAAACCCCTTTTTGTCTGACCTACGGAACAAAAGCGGTGATCCCCGTAGAAATCAGGGAACCCTCGAGGAGGACAGAGGCCCCTCTTGATGAGGATGTGAACAACGAAGCCCTGAGAGAAGAGCTCGACCTTGTCGAGGAGATAAGGTCGGGCGCATCCCTCCAGGAAGCCTCACTAAAACAAAAAATAACTTTACATTATAACAGGAAAATTATTAAACGTGATTTTCAGGTAGGCACCCTCGTCCTACGAAGGAACCAGAAAGATTCGCGGGAGGGAAAGCTTGCCACGAACTGGGAGGGCCCATACCACGTCCGCGCAAAAATGGGGACATGAGCCTACTTCCTCGAAAATCTGCACGGGGAAGAACTTGCTCGACCATGGAACGCTGAGAAACTTAAGCAATACTACAATTAAACACTGCCCGCGACACACCAATGTCGCGATTACGGGGGCGCGCTAGGGTACAAGCGCGACACCTCTATACGAGACACGATGATCAAGGGTCGCGTTGTGTGTGCACGAGGACTTTGATCCGACGAGGACACCTCGATCGAGCTCCGTCGTTGCTGTACCAGTTAGGAAGAACACCCAGCTCGTGATGGGAAGTTCACGCCACGAAGCTAAGACCTCGACCGAGCCCTTAGCCTCGTTGAAGGTCGGAATACACCTTCGACCACTCGGCAAGCTCTCCACGCAATCGAGGATCATCAAAGTCGAGCAAATTCCCAAAACCACCGAATCACTTAGACAAAAATAAGTAAAGTATAGCAAATACACAAGCATCACACACACATATGAGCAAAAGGAAAAGTATTAAAATCGGGCAAAAGCCCATTGTACAAATGTTACAAACATGTCAAAAAGCCCCTAACACGTAGGCCGGGCACAAGTCATTACAAAAAATGGCACGCAGGCCAAACAAAAAGACCAAAAAGTGATGGCACGTAGGCCGAGAAAACAAAAAACTAAACAACGATCTCTTCCTCGATCCGGTCAGTGTCCTCCTCATTCTCCTCCTCTGGCAGGTCCAACTTGCCATCGACCACGCGAATGAACGGGTTAATCCTGTCGAGCGTAAGTAGGGCACCTGGATTCTTGGCCCTGACCTGCGCCACAACATTCTTGAAGCCTATTTCGAGGGCCTCCAGGCTATCCTGTTGAAGCTCCCGAATCTTAGTGATCAAATCCGCGCGGCTGGCGAAACCTTTCTCTTCGATCGACTCCTTCTCTGCAGGACGGGCAGCAGCTTCCAGCTTAGCATTCCTGGTTCAGAGGCGGTCACGCTCCTCTTGAGCCACCTTCAGTGCAGCGTTGGGCTTGTTCAGTTTGCGGAGGACGCGGGCGTAGTCCTCGCACTTGGTTCGGGCCTCTTACAGATCCCCCTCAACCTTGTCCTTCTCTTTCTCGAGGGCAGTATATTCATCCTTTAGCTTCTGCAGCTTGGAGGAAGAAGAGGTCCCCTCATTTAAAATCAAGGCAGTCTCAAAGTTTCGTATCATGGCCGCCAGGTCCTCGACAAGCTCCGCTCTCCTGGCCATTATGTCCATTTCCAGAACTGCCTTCGCCTATGCCTCAGCAACGACGGGAGGGCTTCCCCCAAAGAAGTTCCGCTGAAGATGATAGGAGAGCAGTAGGAACTTTTTCGTTGGAACAGGCTCCTCAAGATCCATGAGGACGGGCCCCTCAGTCCTCGCCTTCTTGGCAGGGGTGCTCTCCGGAGAGGGAGACTGGCTGCACTGTGGAGAAGATGAGTTGCTCGTACCGATCGACACCGCTGCCTGGATAACGTCTCGAACACGACCCTTAGCTCGTTTGGGAGCTCGCTCAGCAGCCATCTTCATGATGCGCTCGGTGGCGTTCGACATTTGAGCTGCAAGGGAACACAAAACAAGTTAGCACAAGGAAACAATACTAAGTGCACACACGAACATGACAATTGGTTCCTACCTAAAAACCTCTTGGCCTCGTCGGGGGACTTGCACTCAAGGAGAGCCTTGGTGTTTATATAACGGGCCTCGGTCTTAACCCTTCCCCGCGAGTCGAGGATAGATTTTCCGTCCCTAGTTATACACACCGCCCGGTTGAAGCCGACAACATACGCGACCAGCTTTGCATACGCTTCTTTGTCCTCCTCCATCATCTCGCTGGGTTTCACGAGGTATTCATCCATACCAAGCACGAAGTGCGTATCCTCCCACTCCAGGGGGCACTTGGACACAAACCTTTCCTGCCCGGCACTGTCGGTCACGATGTCATAAAGCGTGCCTACAGCATCGTACGTCGCGGGCATGACGTAGTAAAACCTATCTTTAAAGTTCCTAGCAGAATTTGAGTACGCCTTGAACAGCTTCCTCGGCTGTTTGAAGGAGACCCAGGTATGTCGCCCTTGGTCAGTTGACCGTTAGAGGTGGAAGACGCAGAAAAAGAGCGAGAGGGTGGTCCCGACGTTGAGGTAGTCACACACGATCTCGAACGCCCGCATGAAGGCGAGCACATTAGGATGGAGCTGAGACGGCACCAGGTGCAGCCGGTTGAACACCCCCACCTGAAAACTGTTGAAGGGGAGACGAATACCGACCTTTTTGAAGGCAAACTCGTACATGGGGAACCTTAACCCACGGTAATTCGAGCAGATACGGTGGTGTTCCCGAGGCTAAAAGACCGTCCACTTCGCCTGCTCGCCCACAGCGACGTCCTCGACGATGGCGAAAGCGTCCGTGTCGTCAATGGTAAATCGCGAACGAATGCGTAAGGGCTCCTTGCAGGCCCAGTCGACGGCCGGGCGCAGGGGCTCCTCCCTGGGAATCTGCGTGGGGCCATCCATGTCGGGTTCAGTGTCTATCTGGATGATGCCCGCAAGCCTCACGACCATTTTTACCTGAAAAGTAGAGGAAATAGGTGAATTCGCTGGCCACGACCAAATCCACCCTTCCACCGCCGATCAAGTGAAAGGGTAGCGAGAGCACGGGAGATGCTCGGGACAACGGCGAACTACCCAATACCTCTACCCCGTCCGAGGACCTTCTTCAGGTCCCCTGTCCTCTCTCTTCTCACTTCCCCGGGACATTCATCGTACGTCCTTGGGGAATTCATCGGTTCCTCGGGACATTCATCCCAAACCTCCGTCAAATTGAACGGAACCCTAGAAACGTCTCGCCATTTTAGCCGGAAATTTCACCGGCTTACCAGAAAACCACCAAATGAAAATAAACGGAAAAGAAAAGGATTAGAGGCTTACTTGGGACGGTGGGGGAGGGCGGACCGGTATAGTGGAAGGGCCGGCGTACGGTGGTGCACGACGGTTAAGCAGCGGCGGAGAAGAGAAGAGAAAACCAAAGCGAAAAAGGTGGGAACATGCAAATGACACGAACTCAAACCCTTTTATAGGTCCCTCACGGGACTCAAGGAGTCCCTAGGCTTTTTGAGTACCCTAGGCCTAACCGCCCTTAGGCATTAATGGCAGACGACACGTGGCACACGTGTCTCGCGTTAACCTTGTCATCTGCCTCTGTCCTCAGACTCACAATCCCTGATATCCCCATGGCGCCGGCCAACGACAACATCACTATTTGAACAGAGGTCAAGATTCCTGCCCGTCTGACATCCCGTGCCCATGGCCTTCGCATGCACGACTTGGAGAACATTACCCCCAGGTGACACGGGGACATCCCCTCGCGAAGGCTGGCCCTTAAGTCATTACTTCGACACCTCGGAGCAACGACTTGGGGGGCTCCTGTTCTGAACTGGCCCAATGCCTGCCCCACCGTCGGGCAGGCCCAACCCAACACTGGTACGACCCACTATGGCCCATGAGTATCCAGCGTCGAGCACGTCCCTTGTCCGCGCCGAGTACATCTATAGAATCCTCTCACCGGGCATGTAATGGCTAGATATTGTTGAGCAGAGTCTCTACATCTAGGAGAGCACATCTCACCTCCCTGCGAGGACACGTTCTCTTGTAACCTCCCACTCCCGAAGGAATCGGTCTGCCCTACTTTCGGAGATCTCGGGACGGTTACCCAGAGAGAAGACCACGTGCTGGTCTTCACTACGCCACATAAGCCCTCGCAGTTACTTGGATTAGGCCTTGCAATCCAGCCCAGGGCAAGTAACTGTTGGCCCCGCGCTGGGGGCTCTCTATAAATACCCTCTCACTTGAGAGGGCCAGGTTATGCATTATTATAAACTCACACCTATTCTTTGTACTTGCTTTTCTCTGACCTTTCCTGACTTGAGCGTCGGAGTACCTTGCAGGTACACCCCCCTGCCGTCTCACCATCACCGGAGCTGAAGGTTTCACGTTGCTGTTGGCCACTATCTAACTGTCTGATCCAGGTACGATCAGCATATGTTTTTATTGTTTAATCATTCGGTTGCTTAAGTTTATTTGCTGTTGAATTGGGAAAGATGTTTTTTTTTTAGGGTTTTCTATTGTGTTTGGGAAGGTACTTGACCTAAGATTTTTTTATTAGTGCGCTCGCTAAGATTTCACAATCTTATGCCTACGTATTCCCGTAACGAGACTTTGGAAAATCAGAGCGTTCGTAGTTCCTCCAATTCTATGGGAGGAAATTATTTGGTGTCTTGTTCAAAGCCCAAGATTGAAGCTAAAAGAGTATTTGTGTCTTGTTTAAAGCCTAAGACTGAAGCTAAAAGTGTGACTGAGAGAAAATTTGTCATATCTAAAGGGAGATATCTCACTTATTCATCACAAACATTGAAGAATTGATTTATAAGGAAAGTTGCTTTAACTGGGATGTGTGGAATCCGGTAATGTCACATCTTCCTTTATAGGAGAATTGAAATGTCATGAAGGAAGAAGCTTTAACTCAGCGTACAACAATGCTACTTTTTCCTTTATGAATCTTTTCATGTTAAGAGAAGGACGTTGACTTGGATGTGTAGAATCCATAGATTTGCCACTTACATCACTTAGATGAAAGAGAACTTCAACCATGATAAAGGAGGGACTCCAGCTTGGATTTTGAATCAACAAGTGTGCCACTTACATCAATTATTTGGAAAAAGTTTTAATTGTTTGTTTTGAAATGGAATGTATAGAGGAGATATCCTCCTACAGAAAGGACTCATGGTCTCATCTGTGGGGATGTTAAATTTTGTGCCTTGATCAAAGCCCAAGGTTGAAGCTAAAAAAAGTTGAAACCTGACTCAACTGGGGGAGTGTTATATTTGTCTTGTACAAAGCCCAAGATTGAGGCTGACTGGGGAAATCATTATATGAAGCCTAAGAGGAGGCTGAGGGAATTTAAGTGGAGATTGACTCTTGCTGAGGAAATTTAAATCCAAGAGAAGGTTCAAACTGCTCTGAGGAATAAAAAAGGAAACTAACTCTTGCTTAAAAGAGTTGAACTATTAAATGCCACAAAGACTTTGATTCTTTTGGGGATTTGTTGATTTTAACCTGATCCTGGCTGAGGATTTTAAAGTGAAAACCAACCCTTGTTGAGGATTAGAAGGGACCTACCTTGTTGAGGATTAGAAGGGACTTAAAGGATGAGATTGAATTCCCTAGAGGTTTTTTTACTTTCCTGGGGATTGATGTATTGATAAAGATGACTAGGATCTATCTTATGCTTTTAGGAAGCACGAGGGTCCTTGTATGAAGCCCAAGAGGAGGCTAGGGATTGAGACTTTCCAAGTCTAGGAAGAGTTCAAGAAAGGTTTCACCGGGAAATAATCCTTTCTTTGTTGAAATGTCCCAGGGTTAAAGGGGTTAAAGAAGAGTTTTCACCGGGAAATGATCCTCTCTTTATTGAAGTGTTTCTAGTTTGAGTATATTGAATAAAGCCCAAGAGGAGGCTGACTGTATTGGGGAGAAGAAATCCTTTGTACAAGAGGGAACTTAGTGGTTTAAACTAAGTTATACTGAATGAAAGAATCATATTGTTTGAACTAGTCTAAACTGAGGATGATTTAAAAGATAAGAGAAACTTAACAAGATATGTACAAATATATACAGATATATGAACAAGTATATAAACAAGTATAAATTGAATTGAGAAAGGTGGTGGGTCTTATTCTCTGGATAGAGACCCAAGTGTATTGTGATTGATTAGATGCCTTCTTCAAGATTGAATTAGTGTTTTGAGGAAATTGAAGAAAGTTTTGAAATGATTTTGAATTTGAAGATGACTTGATCTTAAGTTAGAGAGAAGCAAAGGTGTTGGGTCTTACACTATAAATAGAGGCCCAAATGATTATTTGTATCGTGTACAAAGCCTAGGATGAATGAGGCTAAAGATTTTCTATTTACAAAAGGGTGTGTTGGGTCTTACACTCTATCTGAGGCCCGTATGGTTATTTAAAACAAAGTTTATGTACAGAGGGATGAGACTTACACTCCTAAAAGAGGCCAAATGATTATTGTGAAAACAGTGATCGCACCGTGATTTTGAAAAGCGCGATGGGACTTATACTATAGCAGAGGCCTATGAAGTGGTTTATTTACAAAGAGGATTGAGTCTTACACTCTAATAGAGACCCAAGTGTATTTGAATTGAAGTTTGAAAAGGTCGAATCAAGGTGAAAACCCTAATTTCATTTTTAAGATATTTTTAAAAGAAAATTAATTAAAAATGTATAATTCATCAAATGAATCCATTAATCATGTCATAAACAATGATTAAGGTTTATGAAAAAGATGTTTTATTTACATGAATATTTGAAATTAATTAGGTTTAGGAAAAATCAAAAAGGAAATATTTTAAAAGTATTAAAAATACTTAAAAAACAATTTTTTTTCAACCTAATAAAAACTTATCAAAAAAATATTATTTTTTGTGATTTAAAATAATAGAGTATTTAAATGATATGTGTGAAAAAATTGAGATTAAAAATAATTAATTTGATAGGAGAAATCAATATTTGAAATTATTTTAAAATAATTAAAAATAATATATTAAATATATTAAAAATATATCAAATACAAAATATTTTTTTGATTTCTTTGGTGAATAAACTATTTAAATATGTGGATGATATTTGTGCAAAAATTCATTTGAAAATAATTAAAATTGAATATAGAAAATAATTTTTGAAAATAATATGAAAATATTAAAAATATAAAAATTAAAAAAATTTGAATTATGGCGCCAAAGCCATCTTCTTCTTCCTCGCGCACACCACCATCATCATATTTGCAAAACCTCTCTTATCTCTCTCAATACACAATGATTTTAAAAGATGTAAATATGAAAGTTGCTCGTTTTTGAACAAGGAATTCAATGATGGTAATTAAATTCATTTCTTTTAAGTGTGGAGTGAGTTATCAAGTGATGAACAGATGAACCCTAATTTTTGCAAGAACATTGTGAAATCTTATACACGATTGATACATAACAATTGATTGAGGGAAAACATTATATATGTGCAGAAACATGTAGGTAACTTGAAATATAAAAAATGATGCATGATTCATGGAGTTTGGGAAGTTCAGGCTTACCTGTGCTAGAGGAAATCGAATCCTCAGTTGTAGGTGTTACAGATGTGAAATGATGACCTAGACAACTTCCCTAGACCTCAAGGAATGTGTTGATGTGTTTATAATGGCTGGAAACCTTCTGGATTGGTGGGCTCGAATTCAACTGCAGCTGGCTTGGGATGAACTATGATCTTGATGAATTTGATGTTACATATGATGTTTAAGTGTTTGGATCACTCATATATGATGTATGTGAGGTGTTTGGATCATTGGTTTAGATGGAATTGCTCTGGTTTGAGAAATTTGATTTCTCCCTCACTTGGAATTTTGAAACTTGGAACAAAGATGAGTTTTCAGAAAACAAGGATTGAAGTTGTTTTGGTGTGTTTGAAATGAGGCAATGTGACCTCTATTTATAGGTAAATGGATTTGTCTTGGATGAATAGTTACAACTTGAAGGATAAGAGTTTGGTTCAATGGTTTTGGACTTGTGTCATTACTTCTCATGCAAGGTACAATAGCTCCCACAAATAGCACAACTACCAATTGACCAATTCCACATTCCTCAGTCATTTTTATTGTTGTTTATATGAGAATCTTGACTGAAAAGAGTACCTTTGTTGAATGTGCATTATTGCACATAAATGCCTTTGAATTCAAGGCATAATGTGACAAAATCCATTAATCCAATTGAGATCTCTCTTGACCCTTTTGGCCTAATTCTGCAGGTTTGTTATGACTCAACCTGATCACATTGAATTAGCTTAGCAACATGATCATTGCACTTGACAAAACAGTCGTGTACCATAAGAAATGGCCAATCTGATCTTGGCAAAACACTTGCAGCAATGTGTCTTGCAACCTTCACAATTCTTTGCTCAAGTGGAGGTTTCTCATGCTCTTGGGCTCTTTGGAAAGCTGGGATAATGTACTTCAACTTTGATGTTCATAATTGGACTTGATTCATCTTGGATCATGGTGAAAAATACCTCCACGTTTTGATATTTTGACTGATTTTACCTTAGGCAGATTTTCACTAAGTGTTGAAGTTCATTTCATACTTTTCTTGATTTTGATCACTTCATAACTTAAAATCCAAGCATTTTTTAATCATGGATTAGTTTAGAACTTTTGTAGTATGTGATGAGATCTATCATTTGAGCTTTGGAGTGCAAAAAATGGTTGCTTGGATCACAAGTTATGGCCTTTGGAAGTTGGGTATTTAAACACTTTTTTCCATAACTTAGTGAAATTTTCACTTTCTTAACATTGCCCTTTTTACAAGTAGCCTTGATTTTTTGATCAAATCTTGTTCAAATGCAACAATGGATCATATTTTCTTGTATAATGGTTCATGGTGAACATTTTTGACCAAAAAGTCAAACATTGACTTTGGGTCTCAGATAAATTTTGTGTAGAGAAACCCTAATTCCTGATTTTCAATGAATGGATGTCCCAAGGTGATTTTAAACTTATGAATGGACTTCAAGGGTGAATTTGAGTTTCTTGGATCATATCCCAAGGTTTGAGATTATGCCTTGGCCAAAAGTCAAAGGTATGGTTGACTTTTCATCAAAACCCTAGTTTGTGGCTCAGATGGATTTGAATTCTTGCATTGTTTGTGAATCAAGTTCTTTGAATCAATCCAATCATATGAATAGACTAATATGATGTATTTGAGGTCCTTGAAACATATCTTGAGGTCTTGACTCATGTCCAGATGAAAAATTCCCTCTGGAAGCCTTGATCGACCAAAACCCTAATTTGGTGACACTGATGATCTTGAGGCTTGATCAACTTGGAATGATGCAATCTTGTGCTTGATTCTTGATGTTGAGGACCTCTTTTCCTCCATGAATTATTGAGAGGCTTGATAAGTTGAAGATCATGTCAATTCTTGATTGATCCTTTGCCTGAATCCTCTGTAGGGATTAAAAAACCTAATTCTTGGTCGAGGTGAACACTCAACAATCTTTGAAAGGAGTAGTCAGGTATGAAGGTACATCCATATTGTGGTGATGATTTGCACAATGATGTGAAGTTTTAGGGTCAAAATTTAGGGTATGACACCGGTACGCGTATGATACGCATATAGTGGGGTGGTCATACGCGTATGGCAAGGTCAGTACGCGTATGGGTAGCTTTTGGAGGGGGCCATACGCGTATGGGCTAGCCATTACGCGTATGGGGAGTTTTGAAGGGGTTTTAAGAGGGAAATCCTCTCTGGCCATACGCGTAAGGCCCAAGGCAATACACGTATGGATGGTCTGGGCAGGTGAGCCTACGCGTATGATACGCATGCCTGGGGCGAGGGAAGCTGGCCATACGTGTATGGGGCAGGGTCATACGCGTATGGGCAGAGCTATGGTGAAAATTTCCCGGTTTCGCTATTTCGGTCCCGATTTCGCGTGTAATGCAATTTCCCTTGATTTGTGAGACTAAGATGGTATAATTGGACATAGACGAAACTAGTAATAACATTAAGTAGGATACAATGTGGGTTTTTATGAGAATGTCTAGTCGAGACATGTTGAGTGTGTGAGCCAAGATTGTCGTGTGTGGACGGTCTTGTGCTGTGGTGGTCATTCTGGAGAGAATTACAGTGAGCATGTGGCTCGTGTGTGATCATTGAGGATCATGAAATTATGCTTGATTAATTATTACGCTGTGCATAATTTGTGTCATGCATTCATGTCATGTTATGTGGAGATGAGCTAGGTGGGAATCCATGATGGGTGCCTAGTCTTGTCCGGACTCTATGTGGGAGTCATGTAAAGATAAGTTGTAGTTCAGAGGAACGTATACGACTTATCTTGATTCCGATGGGAATCAGGTTCTAGGGTGAACCGTATGTGATTGTGATGGTACCGCATGCATTGTGTCGTGTCAGTTGATTTGCATTGAATATATATGACTGAATGTGGGTTGTTTATGCCGAATGATGATGTGGCACTTGTATGTGCATGGTAATTGTATGATTGGTGTGTTTTGTGTGTTAACTACTCCTTAGCATGTGTTTTTCATCGTGTATTTATTGAATGTAGTTCTCACCCTTTTTCTGTTTGTTGTGTCTGTACTCCTTTGGGAGTACAGGTGATCAGGTACATGAGTAGTGCTTGGAGCATTGTGTTGCTATTTTGATCGAGTCTTAGGAGTCACTCTGATACGTAACACGTGAAGGATGAGGGCTTCGTATTTTCTTTATTTTATTTGACGTTGTATTTGTTATGTATCTGGTTTTGTTTAATTGTTGATGAACCACGTGTTATGTGAAGTTTTTGATGTAATTGAAGTCTTTAATGCTAAACCTTGATTTAATTCCGCTATGTAGTAGAAGCATTATTTTATTTATGAATAAGACATGAAGTGACTTGATGCTTCATGATGAGTTTTTAGTAATGTGACATCCTACGGGTTTTAACTCTGATTTATTTCCGCGTTATATATGTATTTTCAATTATTATACGAATGGGTAGAGTAGGGTGTTACAATTGGTATTAGAACAGGTCGGTCTGTCCGGCCAGTGTAGCAGTAGAATCTGACTATAGAGTGTGTATAGTCGTGTGTTTCTTCTAACATGTGTTCCCTTTGGTGTTAAGTAGTATGACTGGTAGAAATGATGTTGCGATTGCTGTTGCGTTACAAGCTGTTGCACAGGCGGTGCAGAGTAACAATCGGAACGCTGAGGATGTCGGGTTCCATAATTTGGAAAAGTTCCAGAACAGTAAGCCACCTAAGTTCGAGGGTAGACACGAACCGGATGTGGCGCAGAAGTGGCTGAAAGATATTGAAAAGATCTTCAGAGTCATGGGATGCACTGAAGCTCAGAAGCTGCAATTTGGCACGCACATATTGGATGGAGAAGCTGAAGACTGGTAGGATAACACCCGTAAAATGCTAGAAGCTGCAGGTGGTCCTATTACTTGGACGATGTTCAAGGATGAGTTTCTGGAGAAGTATTTTCTAGAAGACGTTCATGGCAAGAAAGAGGTTGAATTCCTAGAATTGAAGCAAGGAAACTTGACAGTTGCAGAATATGCAGCCAAGTTTGAGGAACTGGTGAATTATTGTCCTCATTACAATACTGATGTTGTTATGAGTTCGAAGTGTATCAAGTTTGAGAACGGGTTGCGTCCCGAGATCAAATAGGGTATCAGTTATCAGAAGATCAGATACTTTCCAGAGTTGGTGAACAGGTGTCGAATTTATGATGAAGACAACAGGGCTCAGGTTGCTCACTACAAGGCCCTGAGTGACAAAAGGGTTAAGCAGAGACATGGGAGTACACCTTACAGTGCTCCGACAAATAAGGGAAAGCATAAAGCTGTTGCTGGTAAGAAACCAAGTGGGGGAGGAAATTCTTCCAATCCTCTCAAGTGTTTCAGATGTGGTGGCGCTGGTCACCGTGCTAATAAATGTCAGAATGAGGTGAAGAAGTGTTTCAAATGCAGGAAGCCAGGTCATGTTGTCGCAGATTGTAGGACTAATATACCTACTTGTTACAACTGTGGTGAACAGGGTCACATCAGCACCCATTGTCAAAAGCCAAAGAAGTCGCAGACTGGTGGGAAGGTATTTGCAATGGTGGGGGCTCAGCCTACCAGTGAGGATCGTTTGGTCAGAGGTAATTGTTACATTCATAACACTAATTTGATTGCTATTATTGATACGGGTGCGACCCACTCGTTTATTTCTATTGATTGTGTGAAGAAACTAGGACTTATGCCGTCTACTCTGAGTAAAGGAATGGTGATTGATACTTCATCTATTGGGTCGATCACTACATCTTTAGTGTGATTGAATTATCCTGTGTCGATCGTTGGTAAATATTTCGGAGTGGATTTGATTTGCTTACCACTCAGTGATCTGAATGTTATTTTAAGGTTGAAGTGGCTAGAGAGAAATTATGTTAACATTAATTGCTATAGGAAAAGGTTGTTATTTCTCACTCTAGAGGAAGAAGAGTTGATTAGTTTTATATCTACCAAGGAATTGAGGACCTTGTTGTAGGATGAAGCTAAAATGTTTGCGGTGTTTGCCTCATTCTCTGTTGAAGGGAAACCATCGATCAATGAATTACCTGTGGTGAAAGAGTTTCCAAAAGTGTTCCCGGATGATATTTCAGAGTTGCTTCCGCAGCGAGAGGTGGAATTTGCAATTGATCTTGTTCCTGGTACCAGACCTATATATATGGCACCATACAAGGTGTCAGCATCGGAATTGGCGGAGTTGAAATCTCAACTCGGGGAATTGCTTGATAAGAAGTTTATTAGACCCAGTGTGTTGTCTTGGGGAGCTCCGGTGTTGTTGGTTAAGAAGAAGGACGGTAGTATGTGTAGCGCAATTTTTGTGGTATTGAATCACTATCACTTGGTCACTATAGTTCGATTCATTTTTTATCTTGTTGAGATGTTTAAGGAAGGGAAATAGATGTCTCCAATTAACCCTGCTTGCATACTGAGTTTAAACAGTCAAAACTGTTGGTTTACATATGCTATTAAGATGTGGGCCTCTCTTCGGTTATTTTGTTAAGAATAGAATGTTTGGACCATTTGTGAGGTTTTCGATAATGTGTTTAGATTTGATGCTTTTGGGTTGATATATGCAGTTACTGGATTTTGGGTTTTTGATTAGTGTGCTCGCTAAGATTTTTACAATCTTATGCCTACGTATTCTCGAAACAGGGAAATCAGAGCGATCGTAGTTCCTCCTATTCTATGGGAGGAAAGAGATGTTTTGGTGTCTTGTTAAAAGCCCAAGACATGAAGCTGAAGGTAGTTTGTATCTTGTTTAAAGCCCAAGATGTGAAGCTAAAAGGTTGAAAGAGAATTTGTCATCTCTAAAGAGGAGTTGTTGATGTTTGTATGCTGTGAGCAAGGCACAACTTTGATGCTAAAAGGTTGATGGACTCAACCGGGTTTTGCTTTATACAAAGCCTAAAAGGAGGCTAGAAGTTTGACCTTTCCGGGGAAAATGTTCTTTCTGTCTTGTACAAAGCCCAAGATTGAGGCTAAATGGGATTTTGACTCTGTTGGGGAGAATGTATCTTGTATAAAGCCCGAGATGGAGGCTGAAAAAAGGGGTTGACTCAACAAGAGAGTCTTAAATAGGTGATTGACTCAACAAGAGAGTCTGAAGGTTGCTTGACTCCACAAGAGAGTCTTTTATACTCGACAAGAGAGTGATTTGTTGTCTCGTACGAAGCCCGAGATTAAGGCTAAATGGAGATTAACTCAACAAGAGAGTCTTTTATACTCAACAAGAGAGTGATTTATATGTGTCTTGTATGAAGCCCAAGACGGAGGCTAAAAGTGGTTGAATCAACAAGAGAGTCTTTTATACTCAGAGTATTTTTATATCTCGTACGAAGCCCGAGATGGAGGTAAAAATGGTTGACTCAACAAGAGAGTCTTTTATACTCAACAAGAGAGTGTTTTTCTATCTCGTACGAAGCCCGAGATGGAGGCTAAAAGTGGTTGACTCAACAAGAGAGTCTTTTATACTCAATAAGAGAGTGTTTTTCTATCTCGTACGAAGCCCGAGATGGAGGCTAAAAGTGGTTGACTCAACAAGACAGTCTTTTATACTCAACTAGAGAGTGTTTTTCTATCTCGTACGAAGCCCGATATGGAGGCTAAAAGTGGTTGACTTAACAAGAAAGTCTTTTATACTCAACAAGAGAGTGTTTTTCTATCTCGTACGAAGCCCGAGATGGAGGCTAAAAGTGGTTGACTCAACAAGAGAGTCTTTTATACTAAACAAGAGAGTGTTTTTCTATCTCGTACGAAGCCCGAGATGGAGGCTAAAAGTGGTTGAATCAACAAGAGAGTCTTTTATACTCAACAAAAGAGTGTTTTTCTATCTCGTACGAAGCCCGAGATGAAGGCTAAAAGTCATTGACTCAACAAGAGAGTCTTTTATACTCAACAAGAGAGTGTTTTTATATCTCGTACGAAGCCCGAGATGGAGGCTAAAAGTGGTTGACTCAACAAGAGAGTCTGAAAAGGTTAGCTCCACTAAGAAGAATCATTTATACAAAGCCCAAGAGGAGGCTGCCTTACCGCTGGGGATTCTGAAGATCCTGAAGCGGGTCCAAGAGAGACCGGGGTTTCTTCCTATGTTGTAAAGGAACTTGAGAATGTCTTTGAGACTCAAGGGTCCTAGACTGTCCAAGTATAGAGTTTTATCTTTTGTACAATACCCAAGAGGAGGCGCGGGTCATTAAGGGATGAGTATCAACCCTACAACGGCCGGAGTTTTGACGCTGGAAAGACTGCTCTAGCAAAGGATGACTAAGTTCTGTCTTATACCTTTAAGAGGTCGTCAGGGTCCTTGTATTAAGCCCAAGAAAATGCATAAGAACTTTTAAGAAGCCGAAGGGTCCTTGTATAATGCCCAAGAGGAGGCGGGGGTACTTTTAGGAAGCCTGTGGGTCCCCAAACTAAGAGAAGTTCAAGACATGCTATTCACCGAGAATAGATCAAGCCAGGAAAGTTCCAGGATTTGGAAGAAACTCAAGAGATGCCATTCACGGAGAAAAAGATCATCTCTGGGGAGTTAGAGTTTCTTTGACAATTTCTAAGGGTGACAGTCTGAGAAAGGATTCACCGAGAATACTGTCTTTCACGTTTCCATATTGTTTAACCCCAAGAGGAGGGAAGACTATGTCTGGTAATCCTATGGGGATCTAGTTTTGTTTGTTTTTAAGAGTGACCAACAAGGCTTTACCTAGTGCTAGACGTAGTTTCCGGGGAAAACTCTAAATAACTATACTAGTATTACACAGTGGATATATGAGAAGTATATAAAAGGATATGAAAGAAGACTTATAGTGAAGCAGCCCCATAATACAGTTATATGAAAGCGATAAATGAAAGCGGATAAACACTTACCCGTTGTAGAGCTTCCACACTGTTTTGTTAGTTGTTCAACAAAGAAAGCTTTGATAATAATATTATATTCAAAATCAAAGGAAAAGTGCTTTGAAAAGATTGTTGGGGCTTACAGCTCAAGGAGAGGCCCAAGATTTTATCAGTGATTGCACTGTTGTTTTGAATTTGTACATGGACTTATACAAATGACTGAGGCCCAAAAAGGTTTTCTGTATAAAGGGATGGGTCTTACACTCTCTCAAGAGGCCCAAAGGTGTTTAAAGAAAAGGAATGGGGCTTATAATACGAGGGTAGGCCCAGATGATTAGATTTTTGAACCGGCGATTGCGCCGAGATTTTTCTTTTAACGCGGAGGGACTTATACAGTGTCTGAGGCCCAAAAAGTTTTGGTTAAAAGGGGGTTGGGTCTTACACTCTATTAGAGGCCCAAAGAGATTATTTTTGTACAAGATATGGGGCTTACAACTCAAGGAGAGGCCCAGATGATTTTCGTTTTGAAATGGCGATCGCGCCAAAATTTTTGAAAAGGCAGTGGGTCTTATACAATGACTGAGGCCCAAAAATGTTTTGGTTTTCAAAGGGGTTGAGTCTTACACTCTATTAGAGGCCCAAAGGTTATTTGAAAAATTTTGTTTGGGTGAAAATCAAGGAAACCCTAATTTCATCATTTTAAAAGTAAATTCTCAAGGAAAATCAATAAAAAATGATAAAATACCAAATAAGTTTGAATAAACAACTTGTGATTTTTGGTTGAGGTTTGAAAAATGATGTTTTAATCACAAGATGAAGTAAAATTCATTTGGTTTTGATTTTCAACATGAGAATTCAATTTTAAAATGTTTAAAAAGCAATTAAAAGTGAATTTATTCACAAAAATACCAACTATATTAAATAAATAATATAAACTTGATTTTTTGTGGAATAAAATATTTCAACATTTTTGTGATTTTTTGCAAAAAGAACCAATAAAAAATAATTAAAATTGAGGGAGTTATTAATTTTTCAAATCATTAAAAATAATATGAAAAATAATAAAAAAGTGGAAAAAGCATTAAAAAGGGGGTCTGGGGCGAGGGGGACTCGAACCCCAAACCTCTTGTGTGCAGCATGCGCGCCTTACCACTGGGGTGGTGATACATCCGTATATTGAAACACAACCACAAATATACAAGGCTTGCTTGTTTTTGGCCTGGCCCAAGGCAAGGCAAGGCAAGATTTTGGTTAGAAACGTGAAGGCCATAACTTTCTCATTTCTCCATGGATGGAGAGAAAATTTATATGCATATGGCCTAGAATTTTCTAAGGAATCCAATGGTGGTGGTGGTTTTTCCAGAAAACAAATCCTCCTCAAAACCTGATAGTGGTTTTGAAATAGGCCATGTTTTGCATTTTCTGTGATACCTCTTGGTACAGGTGTGAATTACATGATAAATTGGTGCTAACACAACACATATAACATGTATAAGAGATGCATGATCAGTGGACTTCAAAGCAAGGCATTTTTCAGAGAGTCCAAGTTATGATGCTTACCTCTCTTTGGAGCTTTTGGGCTATCTACCAAGTGCTTTATTCCAGAAATGTTTTGATGCTTTGGACACCCTCAAATGATCCCTTAGAAGCTTTTAGGATGATTGGAATCAGCTGGAAACCTCGGGAATGGAAATTGGCCCTTTCTTGCAAAAGGGGCAAAAGTGGCCAAAATAGAAACTCTCTCAAATGATATTCCAGATGTTGGGAACCACTTGGGACAGTTCAAGGATGATATTTGGAGTGTGTTTGAGGTTTTATCTGGTTTGGAAAGTGACTGATTCAAGACATGGCTTGAAAAATGCACAAAAGTCCTATTTTGAGGTTTTGAGAGGGGACTTTGAGATTTTGGTGTTACAGGTCACTTGTGAGAGTTTGGACAGCTTAGATATGACATATTGGATGTGTTTGGATCATGAGCTATGATGGAAATGCTCTCTAACTCAAAAAATCAGAGTTACCTTGCTAAAGAAAGTATTTTTGCCTAGAGAAAGTGATTTTGAGGAAAACATCTGTTTGATGGCTTTGGTGTACTCCAACTGACCACAAATGAGCTTTATTTATGGTGTGTCAAGTTTGTTTTGGCTGCAATAGTGAATGGCAACTGCTGCAGAAGTTTGGCAAATGTTGATCAATGAGAATCCAAGTCTCCTCTAGCCATTGACTAGAGGTTAGAGCACAGGCTGCTGGTTCCCTAGTTCTTGGATAAGTCTTGACTGAATTCAGTTGGAAAGGGCTCAGTCCATGCCACCTTGGTACATCCATTAAATGCTCCAAACCAAAATTGGAGTCTTGTCCCTCTTTTAGGCATTTTTAGGTTTGGCATGCTACTTTTGGTTCCAAAGACTTGGTAGGCTTATGGATCAGAGTTGGTTCCTCCTTGGTCCCTCCTTGAGGTGTTCAGATGGATAGACCTGCTTTCCCTTTGCAAAATTTAAGAAAATCGAGCAAAACTCCCAAATCTGCCTTGTTATGACAGTTGCAGCAAGGCATATTGCCACTGTCATAACTTCTTGCTCAAATTGAGTTTGGTGAAGTTCTTGGTCATTTTAGAAAGCCCTCATATGATACAACATATGTGTGATCATAGTTTGTTTTGACACTTTTTGGATCCAATTGAAAAATGCCCTCACATTTTGGAAAAAGTGAAACAAATTCTGACTTAGTGAAAATTTCACTAAGTGTTGGAAAAAGTGGCATTTCATGTTTTCAACCATTTTGACCCAATCATAACTCAAAATCCATGATGAATTGGAATGAGGTGTAGTTGAAGCTTTTGTAGAGGGCCATGAGAGCTACAAATCCAGCTTTGAATGGGGAAAAATGGCCTTGTTGTTTAGGAGATATGATCCTCCAAAGTTGGTACCCTAGCCACTTTGTTACATAACTTAGAAAATTTCTAAGTTTTTATGGTTACCCCTTTTACAAGTTATCCCACTTTTCTTGATTTTTCTTGATGAATGATGATCCCAATCACACATTAACATCATTTTAGGGTCAAAGAACCATAATTGTGAAAAATCTCAAAAAGTCAAAGTTGACTTTTGTGCACAGTTGACTTTTTGTCAAATGAACTCCAGACTGTGCGATCCTCTATGAAATCAAGTCCTTGACCTAAATCAAACTTGATGGATTGATTTCATAGGTGTTATAGGGTGTATTGAATCATGTCCCAAGGTTTGGGAGTATGTCCTGGTCAAAAGTCAAAGGCACAGTTGACTTTTCTCGCGAAACCCTAATTGTGGTTCTGATGAATTTGAAACTTGTTGCTCAAGCTTCTTGGATCAATCCATTGTTGCAAATGGATCAATGTAGTGTGTTAGGGACCCTCAAATCATTTCTTGAGGTCTTGGCTCATGTTTTGTCCCAAAAGTCACCTTAGGGGTGAATTAGGTCAAGAAACCCTAATTCCTGATTTTTTATGAATGCATCCCCTGAGGCTAAATTGACTTGATGATTGGGTTCATGATGTCTCTTGGAGCATCTTAGGTTGTGCTTTGAAGCCTTTGGCTCATGCCCAGAGGAAAATTTCCATCTGGAGGCCCCAGTCGACCAAAACCCTAATTTGGTGACACTGGCGATCCTGAGGCTTAATCCACTCAGAATGTTGCAGCCTTGTGCTTAATCCCTGAGGTGGGAGTCCTATTGATCCATTGTGGATGTTTGAGAGGTTTAGACAAGTTGAAGATCATGTCATTCCTTGATTGATCTTTTTTCTAAGAGCTCTGAGAGGGCTTGAAACCCTAAATTTGATTGTAGTGAATGCTCACCCATCTTTGGGGAGACTAATAAGGTATAATGGTCCATCCATGTTGTGATGATGATTTGCACAATGATGGGAAATCTTAGTGGTCAAAATTTGGGGTATGACAGATGCCCCTATTTAATCTTCTTGGACCCGAAGGTGTGAATGGCGAAGGTATTCAGGCATTCAGGGTGCAAGAGAATTAAATATCGGAATACCCGAAATTTTGATGGCAGTTATGAATGGTAGATCACACATTCGTCTTCTTTTGCTAAGCGATGATGCTTAGAAAAGGTAAAACTTCCCCTCGATCCTGGTTTTCCGCCACGGAACTGGTCTCAGTTTCTGAAATAAACTTCCCCTCGATCCTGGTTTCCTACCAAGGAACTGGTCTCAGTTTCTGAAATAAACTTCCCCTCGATCCTGGTTTCCTACCAAGGAACTGGTCTCAGTTTCTTTTGTCAATGAACTTCTTGACAAGGGACGTTGTTCGTAGCGGTGTTCCTCAAACTTCTCGCCGAATTTTCCTGGTGAGATGCCATTTGACGAAAAAAGATTTGATGTCAGAGTTGCTGGGGAACCCAGTTGTCTGAGTTGTAGAGGTGTGCAAACTTCTCTGTTTGGAGACGCCATTTGTTGACTCTACCGGGGGAAAACGAGTCTCTTGAGAGACTGCTTTCACTTGGGGTATTACATCATACTTTTCTTGGGATCTTCTCAGAGAAATGCCATATGATGTGATCCAATTTTGAGGTGCTGATGACTTCATTATCATTGACTCTCTTGGAGAGAAAAACTGATGTATTGCTGAGAGTCTTTGGTTGTGAGGCATTCTCTGGGGATTTTTCCTTAATCTGGGAAAGTGAAGATATCATCTTCAATGGCGAAGAGTGATATTTATTGAATGTTTTCTTGCCTTTTCAGAGGTTCAAGTTATCAAAGTGGTCGAAAGCCCGCTACAATAAATAAACTGGAAGAGGGATTATTTGGACGTGACGTTTCCTGACAAGGACATAACTGACAACTCGATTGAGAGGACTTTTATCACTAGGGGATAAGACCGACTAGAGTGAGAGCGATGCAATATGAATGTAAATAAATAATGCACGATGTATGTATGTTTATGTTGACAAAACTGACACGACATACAGACTGATAGATGAACGTGACTGGATACTCGGCCATAATGGGAGATGAAAAGTATCGCTGGTCCAAGATAGCAATTCCGCCTTGCTTAGGAGAGATAGTCCCTGTGGGGAAAACCGTTGGTCGGGCTTAGGAGATAAGAACTCTGCCGGGGGTGTCAGATGAAACATGGTCTCTGACACAGTTGATCCTTCGTTCAGACGTACTGGTTTAGAAGGAGTACTTTGATTCTGCACTTTGAGGTTTGATTACCTCGAGAGAAGCGACCGATGTTCTTTCGATGTTCAATAGTCAAAAGAAATTGCCATCTTTATTTTAAAAGCAGAAAAAGTTTGACAAGTAAATTCACTTTTGTTTTATTTCAAGAATCGTTGATCATATTAAAATGTCGTTCTGTAAAGCTAAAACAAATGAGAATTGTAAACAAAAGCACTAGGGCTCAAAATTTATTGATAGGATGGAAATCAGCCAAACGCGTGATCCCATGAAGTATTTACAAAGTTAGAAAATGGTAATTTAAGGGAAAAGGGCTACATTGAAACATAACGACCACTATCCTTCTACCAACTTTGAATTCTGGACATCCTGAGCTTCTGTCGAAGATGACCTTGACTGGAGTTTTCTTTCGATGGATGGCATGACTGCCGCTGGGGGATTTTCCCCTTTGTTGGACGTAGTTACTTGCCATTAATCCCTAACTTTTTCCTGGATTGTACTTTAAGGTTTCCAATCCATTAGGATGATTTTTTGCTTGTGTCTCTAATTTTTTCCTAGACCGCCCTTTCGGGTTTTCAATCCACCGAGACATTTTTTTTAGTTTAGGCGAAGTATTTCTTGACTACGTCAACATTTGTGGGGTAGGAAAATTCTTCTCCATCCATGGTTGCGAGTTTCAAGGCGCCGCCTGAGAAAGCTTTATTGACCACATATGGGTCGTCATAATTCGGAGTCCATTTTCCCCGAGAATCGGTGAGGAATGATTGTATCTTTTTTAGCACAAGGTCTCCTTTCCTGAAGACGCGAGGTTGAACCTTTTTGTCAAACGCCTTCTTCATTCTTTGTTGATATAACTGACCATGGTATAGTGTTGTTATTCACTTTTCTTCGATCAGATTCAGTTCGCCGCGTCGACTTTGACACCATTCAGCCTCTATTAGCTTAGCTTCCATCAATACCCTGATTGATGGGATCTCTACCTCTGTGGGGAGCACTGCTTCCATGCCATATACTAGAGAGAAGGGGGTTGCCCCTATTTAGGTGCGGACAGATGTGCGATAACCGTGAAGAGAAAAGGGTAGCATCTCGTGCCAATCTTTGTAGGTTACAACCAACTTTTGAACAATTTTCTTGATGTTCTTATTAGCCGCTTCTACCGCTCCGTTCATCTTGGGTCGGTAGGGATATGAGTTATGGTGTTCGATCTTAAACTCAGCGCACAACTCCTTCATCATTTCATTGTTCAAGTTAGATCCATTATCCGTAATGATCTGGCTCGGAACACCATAACGGCAAATGATATTGTTTTTGATAAAGCGGACCACCACTTGTCGGGTTACATTGGCGTATGACGCTGCTTCGACCCACTTGGTGAAGTAATCAATGGCTACCAGAATGAACCGATGTCCGTTTGAAGCTTTGGGTTCGATCATACCAATCATGTCGATTCCCCATATGGAAAAAGGCCATGGGGAAGAAAGAACTTTGAGATGCGTTGGCGGTACATGGATTTTGTCTGAGTATATCTTACACTTATGACACTTCCTCATGTACTTGTAGCAATCAGATTCCATCGTCAACCAATAGTACCCTGCTCTTAGAATTTTTCTCGCCATCGTGTGTCCATTGGCATGAGTGCCAAAGGATCCTTCGTGAATTTCTTTTATCAGCATGTCTGCTCCTGGTCTGTCTACACATCGGAGCAAGACCATGTCAAAGTTTCTCTTATAGAGTGTATCACCGCTCAGAAAGAAGTTGCCTGCCAATCTTCTGAGGGTCTTTCTATATTTTCTAGATGCCCCAGGAGGGCACTCTTGTTTCTGAAGGAAGCATTTGATATCATAGTACCAAGGTTTGTCGTCTATGACTGCTTCAATTGTGAAGATGTAAGCGGGCCGTTTGAGGCGCATTATGTTGATCTTAGGTAAGTCATTCCATTGACCTACACTAATCATGGAAGAGAGAGTGGCTAATGCATCAGCCATGTGATTCTCTTCACGAGGGATATGATGAAACTTGACTCGGTTGAAGAAAGGTAACAACCTTCTTGCATAGTCTTTGTAAGGAATTAGTCCTGATTGGTATGTTATCCAATCTCCTTTGATCTGATTGATAACCAGGGCAGAGTCGCCATATACATCCAAGTTCTTGATCCTTAAGTCGACCGCTTCTTCGAGACCCATGATACAAGCTTCGTATTCGGCCTCATTATTTATACACTTGAATGTCAGTCGGACTGTGAAAGGAATGTGGGTACCCTGAGGTGTTATGATGATTGCCCCAATTCCATTTCCATAATGATTAACATCTCCGTCAAAGATAAGTCCCAATTGGGAACCTGGTTCTGGCCCTTCACTGGGTAGCGGTTCATCGCAATCTTTCATTTTTAAATACATGACATCTTTGTCTGGGAAGTCAAACCCGATTGATTATTGATCGTCAATCGGTTGATGAGCCAAATGATCGGCTAAAATACTTCCTTTAACGGCTTTTTGAGCATGGTACTCTATGTCATATTCTGACAACAACATCTGCCAACGGGAAATCCTTCCCGTGAGAGCAGGTTTTTCAAAGACGTACTTGATTAGATCCATTTTGGAGATTAACCAAGTAGTGTGACGAATCATATACTGGCGAAGACGTTTGGCTGCCCAAGCCAAAGCACAACAAGTTTTCTTGAGCATAGTGTACCGAGTTTCACAGTCCGTAAACTTCTTGCTTAAATAGTAAATGGCTGACTTTTTCCTTTTTGTTTCGTCTTGTTGGCCAAGTACACAACCCATGGAGTCTTCCAAGACTGTTAAGTAAATGATCAGTGGTCTTCCTTCCACTGGAGGTGATAAAATCGGTGGGTTCAACAGATGTTCCTTAATACTGTCGAAGGCAGTTTGGCAGTCTTCTGTCCAAACGCAGTCCTGATTCTTTTTTAGTAATTTGAATATGGGCGCGCACGTCGCAGTCATGAGGAATATAAATCTGGAAATGTAGTTCAAATGTCCCAGGAATCCTCTGACTTGTTTTTCAGTCTTTGGAGAAGGCATCTCTTGAATGGCCTTAACCTTGTCAGGATCAACCTCAATTCCTTTCTGGCTAACGATGAATCTAAGAGTTTCCCTGAACGGACACCGAAGGTGCATTTGTTGGGATTCATGCGGAGTTTGTACTTTCTTAGCCGCTCGAATAGTTTTGACAGGTAGGTCACATGCACCTCCTCTATTTTAGATTTGGCAATCATGTCATCGACATATACTTCGATTTCTTTGTGTATCATGTCATGAAATAGAGTAGTCATGGCCCTTTGATAGGTTGCCCTGGCATTCTTCAAACCGAACGACATTACCTTGTAACAAAAGGTGCCCCATGGGGTGATGAACGAAGTTTTCTCCATGTCCTTCGTCGCTATTTTTATCTGATTATAGCCCGAGAATCCATCCATGAAGTAGAATATTTTGAACTTTGCTGTACTGTCTACCAGCATGTCAATGTATGGTAAAGGAAAGTCATCCTTTGGACTAGCCTTGTTTAGATTTCTGTAGTCCACACACATTCTGACCTTTCCGTCCTTTTTCGAAAAGAGCACTATGTTGGCTAACCATTGAGGATATTCTGATGTGGCGAGGAAGCCCACGTCAATCTATTACCGGAGGACATTCTGATTTCAACGGTAGATGATGTTCCACGATGCTGGTATCCAACCCTGGCATGTCCTGATAGGACCAAGCGAATACATTGGGAAACTCTTTGAGAAGCTTTATCAAACTTTCTTTGACAGTTGGACTGAGTAGTGCCCCAATCCTGACTTCTTTTCTCTCTTCCTCTGAACCTAAGTTGACCGTTTCCAACGACTCTTTGTGAGGTTTAATGGACCTTTCCTCTTGTCTGAGTAATCAAGAGATCTCTTCTGGAATTTCGTCGTCATCTCCTTCTTCAGCCCCAAATACCGGGAATTCAAAGTTGGGAGAAGGCATCGGATCGCGTGTTTCAACGGGGTTTAAGACAAGCAATTTGCATGACGTGATGATTTGTTTTTTAGAAGAGATAGAGAGAATGTAAGAGTGTGTGCAGTGTATTTTTTTACTGCTTGTTTTTATTATTTGAATTGTTTTTTAGGATTACCATTTTCTGAAAAAGTAAAAAGAGAAAACAACAATTATTGCGGAAATTACAGAACGATGTTATTTTACTTATGAACTAGTAAAACTCTATCGTTGTGGGCGAAGCGAAGAGGTATTTACAGCAAGTGAACCCTATCAAAACATCTGTTTCACCTGGGTAGAGTGAAAGGTTGAAACAAAGATGGCAATTACTTTGACTTATGGACAATCTTCGGAATGTCGAACGCAACCCATTGGCGGCGAACTCCTCGGTGAATCACAAAGTCTGGTACCTTCTTTCTTGGCTTGCCCTCAGAAATGACGCTCATTTCTGGCGGAGTTGGATCATTGGAATCTGTCTCCCAAGCAGAGTTGTTGTAGGAGGATTCTTCAACTATATCTTGCATAATGTTTGTGCTCTCAGGTATATCTCCCTATCCAGTTGGCTGGATGTCTTCGAGCTTGATACGAGAGCTTTCGGGAGCGGTGTACTTGACCAGGTAGTCTTATTTACCACTCGGTTGTCCCAAGGTGTCCCATACTTCTTTGGGACTGGAGGAGTCATCTCTCTCGATGACGTTGACCTCGGGAAAGGCATAGTTGATGAACTCTAGTCCTGCAAATTTTGAAAATTCATCGTCGTGCTAGATATTTTCTGAATGACCTGAGTGTTGATCCCATGACATGGTGGGGATACATGTATTCTTCTCAATGATGCTCAACTGATTTCCATTGTTCGGCTGGTTTTCTTGCCTTGAGTCTCCTGGGTACGCCTGCCAGATAGGCAGGCCATCCTTCGGGCCATAATAGTCGTGGTCAAAGTTGTCTTTCATCGGAGTGTCTTCCTCTAATGAGTTTGGCGGAGCACGACATCCTTCTGGATCACACTCTCCGTACAACATTTGGACGTCTGACCTTGGTATATATCTCGAACCCTGTGTGGGATAGCAAAATGGCATATGCACTTCTTCTTGAGACATATAACCATCTTTGTTAAGATAGGACTTCCATTCTTCCTCCGTATCAGAGGAATCACCTTCATTGATGGTATGTACTTCTTGAGACACTGGTGTAACGAGCGATTTTTGGATGTGGCTGCGAAGCACTACCGCTCTTTGGTATCTACAGCTTGATTCATTTTTATCCCATTAAAGATGATGAAGGAAGGGAAATAAATGTCTCAAATTAACCCTGCTTGCAAACTGAGGTTAAACTGCGGTCGGTTGGTGGATTGGGTGTATTTTGTTAAAAGTGGTGTTTGGTCGATTGGTGGGAGGTTTAGATATTAGGACGGATATATGAAAGTATGGGATTTTGGGTTTTTGTTTAGTGTGCAATCTAAGATCTTTTCTTTCAATCTTATGCCTACGTATTCCCGTTTACCGAAACAGGGAAATCAGAGCGTTCGTAGTTCCTCCTATTCTATGGGAGGAAATTGTTGTTTTGGTGTCTTGTTCAAAGCCCAAGACGTGAAGCGAAAGTTGGTTTGTATCTTGTTCAAAGCCCAAGATATGAAGCTAAAGGTGATTTGTATCTTGTTCAAAGCCCAAGATGTGAAGCTAAAAGGGTGTTGACTTTAGAGAGAATTTGTCATATCTAAAGAGGGGGTTGTATGTCACAACTGTTTATAAAGGAGAATTACTTTAACCGGGATGTGTGAATCCGGCAATGCCATAATTTCCTTTATAGGGGATTTTAACCTGAAGGAGAAGACTTTAACTCAGTGTAGAGCAATGCTATCTTTCCTTAGGAATTTCTCATGCTAAAAGAGGGACAGTGGCGTGGATGTAAATAATCCAGAGGCTTGCCGCTTACAGCAATTAGATGAATGGGAAGTAGTTATTGATGTTTGTGTACTGTGAACGAGGCACATTTTTGATGCTAAAAGGTTGATTGGATCAACCAGTGGTTTTCTTATACAAAGCCTAAGAGGAGGCTAAAAGGTTTTCCTTATACAAAGCCTAAGAGGAGGCTATGGGGAAGTGACTCGACAAGAGAGTCCTCTATGGTATCTCGTACGAAGCCCGAGATGGAGGATAAAAGGTTTGACTCCACAAGAGAGTGTTTTTGTATCTCGTATGAAGCCCGAGATGGAGGCTGAAATTTGTTTGGCTCAATAAGAACCTTTTTGTATCTCGTATAAAGCCCGAGATGGAGGCGGAAGGGTGATTGACTCAACGAGGGAGTCTCTTATGTGTCTCGTACAAAGCCCGAGAGAGAGGCTAAACGTTGTTTGACTCCGCTGGGGAGAATCATTGTACAAAGCCCAAGAGGAGGCTATTGCGCTGTTTCAGTTGAGTGACAGGTCCAGTATGCTGATTTAAAGAGAAAATAAGTTCTTATATGAGTAATGTTAGCCCTCATGGATTTTGATTCGAGGATCAGGGATATTTCCTGTTCTTTAAGGAAGTGGGAAATCCGAAGGGTATTGAGACTGTCCGAGTCTACGGGTTTCCTTCCTATTTTTGAAGGGGTCAATTGAGAATGTCTTTGAGGCTCATGGAAATTAAACTGTCCAAGTCTAGAGTTTCATCTTTTGTACTATGCTTTGAGAAACAGTAGTAGACTCTTTGAAAGGACTGTTCTATGAAGATGACTAAGTTCTGTTCCTATACCTCTAGGAGGTCGTCGGGACAATTTGTACGAAGCCCAAGAGGAGGCTGGAAACTTTTAAGAAGCCGACGGGTCCTTGTACGAAGCCCAAGAGGAGGCTATCATTCCCGGAGGAAGAGATCGTTATAAGAAGCCTAAGAAGAGGTTGTGAATACTTCTAAGAAGCCGACGGGTCCTTGTACTAAGCCCAAGAGGAGGCGGGGTTGCTTTTAGGAAGCTTGTGGGTCCTTGTATGATGCCCAAGAAGAGGTCGATGCTTTTAAGAAGCCCGTGGGTCCCCAAACCCCGAGAAATTCAAGACATGCTATTCACAAAGAATAGATCAAGCCAGGAAAGTTCGAGAATTTGGAAGAAACTCAAAGATGCCATTCACGGAGAATACATTCATCTCTAGGAGTAGAGTTTCTTGACAATTCCTAATGAGGACAGCCGAAGAAAAGACTGTATCTGGTGATCCTATTGGGGATCTAGCTGTCTATTTCTACGAATAAACGAAACGGATTTACCTAGTTCTAGACGTAGTTGCCAGGGAAACTCTAAATATCTATACTATTATTACACAGTTGATATGCGTTTATGAAAGAAGACTTACAGCGAAACAACCCCACAATACAGTTTATAATATGAAAGCAGTAAATGAAAGCGATAACCACTTACTCGGTTGTAGTGCTTCCATGCTGTTTGGTTAGTTGTTCAACAAAGAAAGATTAAAAACAACAGTATATTCAAAATCAAAGGAGAAAGTGCTTTGAAAAAGAAAGATTTGGGGCTTACAGCTCAAGGAGAGGCCCAGGGTTTTATCAGTGATCGCACTGTTAAATTTGTACAGAGGGACTTATACAAGTGACTGAGGGCAAGAGTTACCCTTGTACTTTTCAAAGTCGGGCACTTGGAACTTGTGCGGGACTTTCACATTGGGGACCAAGCAGAGGTCTGCGGCGTCCTTTCCAAATAGATCCTGACCGCGAATGGCTTGAAGTTCCTTCTGCATTTCCACGATCTGTTCCTGGAATTCATCTATTCGGTCAAACGTAGTTTCCTTTTTACCTGAAGGTATCTGTGGAATCTGTCCTTCCGGGACAGTATGCACCACAGGGGGTGGTACCGTGACTACGGCAGTGAGTCTTGGCGTTTCTCAAAGTTTGTAACCTTTAGAAGTCTTCAGTATGCTGCTGGCATCTTCGCTTTCCCAAAGTTTGTAACCTTCAGGCCCAGCGGCTTCTGTTATGATTCCATGATCTTCAGTGATCGGCGGAACATATCCTTCCGGGATATAGTTAACAGGCATGCCCCAAGGACCATCTTTCGGAATTTGATACCTAGGATCATACTTCTCCACTATGGGTGTTGAGGTGATCTCTGAGATCACAGTTCTTTGTAGCTGAGCTTCTGTCATGGCTTGCATGTCGTTACAAAGCTTTCTCATATCCTCTCTCAGAGCGTCGATCTCTTCTTTCAACTCTCTATTCTCTTCCTCAAGATCATCCATCTTTTTCTGACAATTGGCCCGAGTATTGTAGGAATGAGACAGTTTGACTCTAGAACCGAGACACAAACGTGATATTCGTAGGTAAAAAGAATACGCGATGTGAGAATGATGAATGCAATGATTATATTAATTGTTTTTTGATTTAATCAAAATAAACTTCGACAATTAGATTGCAAATATCAAACGGTGGGGAAACCCCTTTTTATTGAAATTCAAAGGATTGTGGAAACGAAAATACAGTAGATTACAAAGTGCAGAAACAGAAACCTAAGCTAAGGGGTCCCGAGAGAACTCGGGTGCTGATTCTGGTATCTTCCTTTTCTTTGACCGGGGCTCTGGAGCCGTTGTCGGGTTGTCATTCCTTTGCCAAGTGAAAGGAGCGAGCAAATTCCTTTGGTCATCTTGATTCTCTACAGCATGTTGCTCCAAAATTTCATTCAGAGCGTCCTTATCTTTCAGTAGTTGCTGTATTTTGATGCACTCTACGTTGAGGGTGCGGTACTTGTTCTTCCAAGACCTCATCTCCCGTTGAACTTTGTTGAGAGTAACCTGAAGCTTTTCAGTTTTCGTCATGAAGTACATGACAGATTCCCTCGGCGGAAGAATTCCGTAACGAGGATAAGGCATCTTTAGCTTGAGGGCTCTAGTTTGTACCCAGTGGAGATAAGGCTCCACCGAGACACAATCCGGTTTTCCTAGAGACTCCCGTCCTTTCTTATGAACGTGTTTCCAAGCGTGCACTATTTCCGTCTTTAGTGCTCTGTCATTTTCTCCTTCCTTAAAGAAAAGACCTTCCAGATGAGCATTACGCGGGACATGCCTCATTGGGTATCCAAACTGACGGCGAACCAATATCGGATGATAGTTGATTCCTCCCTTAGTTCCTATAAGGGGTACGTTGGGGAAGTTTCCACAACGGTCAATGATTTTGATTCCATCATAAATCCTATTGCACCAATCTATATCAGAGTTGGTGGGAGACATGATCTTCTGCGACCAACGCAAGGCACTCTTATGATCTCAGAAAGCGGTAGACTTAGGTAAATGGGAGATAAACCATTTGTAAAGCAAAGGTACACAACATGTGATCTCCCCTCCGCTGTACAAATTCCCTAAGTTTACAGAATGATACGCATCCGCGAGCAAAGTCGGTACAGGGTTTCCAATGAGAAAAACCTTAATAGCGTTGATATCGACGAAGTTATTAATGTTGGGCAACAAAAATAATCCGTAGGTGAGTAAAACAAAGATGCTTTCAAAAGCAGTCCCGTTCCCTATACTAGCGAAGTACATAGCTTTCTTTGTGAGAAACTGGGCTGACAAACCTTGTATGCCACCCTTGGTAGTCATGTGAGTCCTGACCTCAGACTCGTCCAAATGAGTTGCTCTTGCAATGGTCTGATTCTTTGGAATTTCTTCCAGTCCAGAAAATGGAGCTCGATCAGTGATATGTAAATCGATCAGATGAGAATATTCCTTCAGCGTTGGTGCTAGCTGGTAATCCGGGAATGTGAAGCAGTGATAAACTGGATCGTAGAACTGAATGAACGCATCCATGATTCCCTCAATCACATGGACCCTTAACAGAGGTAGCAGACCTCCATACTTGGCTCTGAAGGCCTCTTGGTTTGTGATCATTCTCGCCAAACCTCTCAAATCCTCTAGTTTTGGAACCTTGAAGGTGTACTTATGAGTTCTCCTTCTACCGAAATCCATTAGCACAATCCTTTTCTCTGATATTTGCAATCACAGTCTTAGTTTAATTTGAAAAACAGAGAGACTAGAAGAGAAGAATTTTTTGAATGTTTTAATGTTTTTTAGATGAATGCATGAATGCAGCACACAAAAACATAGAAAAAACATGGGGTCAAAAAAAGGGTCTTTGTCATGGAGTCAAGGCTCTACCCATCCCAAAGGTTTACTAGTGACTTTTGTACCTGTCTCTCATCATCATCAACTCTTGTCAAGAAAACACCAGCGGGCCGGGAACCATGCTAGGTGATGTTTTTTGAAGAGTCCTCAGAAGAGGGTGGCATCGCATGACAACTATTTTCGATAGCCTCTGCGCCACTAATTTGCTCCTCAGCTTCTCAGACACCACAATCGACCCATTGCCTGTGAGAGGGAATGAGTTGCATTGGGAAGCCTCCACTGAGGTTGATGGTCGACCTCGTCGCCATCACCTATCTTAAGTGTATACTCAATCTTTCCACATACGGCATCACACGCATTCCCATTAGCAGAAAAATAAACACATATATCAATTAGGAAAAGCAGTATATATATTTGTCCTAATCATCCTAGACCTTTAAAGCTATGAATCCTATGTTCCTAACAGAAAATGGGTTCCCCGGCGGAAGCCCCAATCTGTGGTTTTCACACAAGAGAAGAGAAAAAAGGTTAGAAGAGCCTCACGGTGGGCGCCACTTTTAAAGTTTCCACCTAATAGATGGGAGGAGAACAAGATCTCGCTACAAAGGTGACATAGATCCTAATGACACATTCCCCAGTGAAGTCACCATTTTTCTGTAGCGAGCGATTTTTGGATGTGGTTGTGAAGCACTACCGCTCTTTGGTATCTACAGCTCGATTCATTTTTTAGCCTATTAAAGCTGATGAAGGAAGGGAAATAGATGTCTCAAATTAACCCTGCTTGTAAACTGAGGTTAAACAGCGGTCTGTTAGGTTACAGATGCTACAAAGATTCGGGGTCTCTATTGGGTGTATTTTGTTAAAAGTGGTGTTTGGTCGATTGGTGGGAGGTTTAGATATTAGGACGGATATATGAAAGTATGAGATTTTGGGTTTTTGTTTAGTGTGCTCGCTAAGATCTTTTCTTTCAATCTTATACCTACGTATTCCCGTTTACCGAAACAGGGAAATCAGAGCGTTCGTAGTTCCTCCTATTCTATGGGAGGAAATTGTTGTTTTGGTGTCTTGTTCAAAGCCCAAGACGTGAAGCGAAAGGTGGTTTGTATCTTGTTCAAAGCCCAAGATATGAAGCTAAAGGTGATTTGTATCTTGTTCAAAGCCCAAGATGTGAAGCTAAAAGGGTGTTGACTTTAGAGAGAATTTTTCATCTCTAAAGAGGGGGTTGTATGTCACAACTGTTTATAAAGGAGAATTACTTTAACCGGGATGTGTGAATCCGACAATGCCATAATTTCCTTTATAGGGGATTTTAACCTGAAGGAGAAGACTTTAACTCAGTGTAGAGCAATGCTATCTTTCCTTAGGAATTTCTCATGCTAAAAGAGGGACAGTGGCGTGGATGTAAATAATCCAGAGGCTTGCCGCTTACAGCAATTAGATGAAGGGGAAGGAGTTATTGATGTTTGTGTACTGTGAACGAGGCACAGTTTTGATGCTAAAAGGTTGATTGGATCAACCAGTGGTTTTCTTATACAAAGCCTAAGAGGAGGCTAAAAGGTTTTCCTTATACAAACCCTAAAAGGAGGCTATGGGGAAGTGACTCGACGAGAGAGTCCTCTATGGTATCTCGTACGAAGCCCGAGATGGAGGCTAAAAGGTTTGACTCCACAAGAGAGTGCTTTTGTATCTCGTACAAAGCCCGAGATGGAGGCTGAAATTTGTTTGGCTCAATAAGAACCTTTTTGTATCTCGTATAAAGCCCGAGATGGAGGCGGAAGGGTGATTGACTCAATGAGGGAGTCTCTTATGTGTCTCGTACAAAGCCCGAGAGAGAGGCTAAACGTTGTTTGACTCCGCTGGGGAGAATCATTGTACAAAGCCCAAGAGGAGGCTATGGCGCTATTTCAATTGAGTGACAGGTCCAGTATGCTGATTTAAAGAGAAAATCAGTTCTTATATGAGTAATGTTGGCCCTCAGGGATTTTGATTCGAGGATCAGGGATATTTCTTGTTCTTTAAGGAAGTGGGAAATCCGAAGGGTATTGAGACTGTCCAAGTCTACGGGTTTCCTTCCTATTTTTGAAGGGGTCACTTGAGAATGTCTTTGAGGCTCAAGGAAATTAGACTGTCCAAGTCTAGAGTTTCATCTTTTGTACTATGCTTTGAGAAACAGTAGTAGACTCTTTGAAAGGACTATTCTATGAAGATGACTAAGTTCTGTTCCTATACCTCTAGGAGGTCGTCAGGACAATTTGTACGAAGCCCAAGAGGAGGCTGGAAACTTTTAAGAAGCCGACGGGTCCTTATACGAAGCCTAAGAGGAGGCTATCATTCCCGAAGGAAGAGATCATTATACGAAGCCTAAGAGGAGGCTGTGAATACTTCTAAGAAGACGACGGGTCCTTGTACTAAGCCCAAGAGGAGGCGGGGTTGCTTTTAGGAAGCCTGTGGGTCCTTGTATGATGCCCAAGAGGAGGCCGATGCTTTTAAGAAGCCCGTGGGTCCCCAAACCCTGAGAAATTCAAGACAGGCTATTCACAAAGAATAGATCAAGCCAGGAAAGTTCGAGAATTTGGAAGAAACTCAAAGATGCCATTCACGGAGAATACATTCATCTCTGGGAGTAGAGTTTCTTGACAATTCCTTATGACGACAGCCGAAGAGAAGACTGTATCTGGTGATCCTTTTGGGGATCTAGCTGTCTATTTCTACGAATAAACGAAACGGCTTTACCTAGTTCTTGACGTAGTTGCCGGGGAAACTCTAAATATCTATACTATTATTACACAGTTGATATGCGTTTATGAAAGAAAACTTACAGCGAAACAGCCCCACAATACAGTTATATGTATATGAAAGCGGTAAATGAAAGCGTATAAACACTTACTCGGTTGTAGAGCTTCCATGCTGTTTGGTTAGTTGTTCAACAAAGACAGATTGAAAACAACATTATATTCAAAATCAAAGGAGAAAGTGCTTTGAAAAAGAAAGATTTGGGGCTTACAGCTCAAGGAGAGGCCTAGGGTTTTATCAGTGATCGCACTGTTAAATTTGTACAGAGGGACTTATACAAGTGACTGAGGCCAAAAAAGTTTTCTGTACAAAGGGATGGGTCTTACACTCTAATAGAGGCCCAAAAGGTTTAAAGAAAAGAAATGGGTCTTACTACTCGAGGGTAGGCCCAGATGACTTTTCGTTAAAAATGGCGATCGCGCCGAGGTTTTCTTTTAACGCAGAGGGACTTATACAATAAGTGAGGCCCAAAAATGGTTTTGGTTAAAAGGGGGTTGGATCTTACACTCTAATAGAGGTCCAAAAGTTTTGAATGGGTCTTATAGCTCAAGGAGAGGCCCAGATGGTTTATTTTTAAACTGGCGACGATCGTGCCGAATTTAAAAATGTACAGAGCGACTTATACAATAAGTGAGGCCCAAAATATTTCTGTACAAGTGGGTTGGGTCTTACACTCTAATAGAGGCCCAAAAGGTTTTGAAAATGATTTGTGAGGGTTGAATTAATCAAAAACCCTAATTTATTTCCAAAATGTATTTTAATTGAATAAAAATTCAATTAAAATGATAAAAAATTGTTTAACATGTGGGAAACAAATTATGATCTTGGATTAATGCTTCAAAAATCAAGTATTGACCTACAAAATAATTAGAAGTCATTAATCTTTACAAAATCAAGAGGGAAAAAATATTTTAAATGTCAAAAACAATTAAAATATTAATTCTTTGCAAAAATATCAATTATATGAAATAAATAATATTTTTGGGATTTTTTGGGAAAATAAAATATTTCAACATTTTTGTGAATTATTAAAAAAAGAATCAACTCAAAATCATTAAAACTCAGAGAGAAATTAATTTTTGAATCAATTAAATAAAAATCACAAAATTCAAATATTCAAATGTTGGAAAATGGCGCCAAGAACAAGGGCAAGAACACGCGCGTGTTCTGAGTTTCTCAGATTTGCATTTTCTATCCAATCTCACTAAATACTTAATCATATCATGCAATGCACATACCAATCAACTCGTTTCAACCTCACGATCATGTCTATGACAATTAATTTCATTTAAATTAAACATAAAACAAGAAATCATGCACAATCCTCAAGAACCCTAGATTCTGCATGATGGCTGGGATTTTTGATACACGATTCAAACAATGCAATTAATTGAGGGGAAACATTCCATGCATGATTATGAACATATGGCCAAATTACTGTGCAACAAAAATTGCATGGATCATAGAGTTAGAAGAGCTCATGCTTACCACTTGCAGCTGGTGATCGTGATTTGTGTTGGAGGTATTACAGATGAGTTGTGATGATCGGAACAGCTTCCCTAAACCCTATGGAGTGTGTTTGAATGTTTGGACTTGATTGAAATTGGCTGGATCACTTCATGGCATCTCAACTGCAACTTGGTTAAAACCTTGAGCAATTGAGTGGTGATTCTGAGAAATCAGTGTTCCAGTTGTTGTTTAAGTGTTTGATCAACTCATATGTGATGTATATGAGGTGTGTGTGTGATTGGTTTGATTGGAAAAGCTCTCAAACTCAAAACCCGATAGTAACTTGCCTTAGAAGGCAAAATTGGAGTGAAAGAAGAGATTTTCAGGAAAGCATCTGTTTGATGGCTTTGGTGTACTCAAACTGATCACAATTGAGCTCTATTTATAGTAGAGCAAGTTTGTTTTGCAAGGAATAGTGAATGGTAACTGCTGAGTAGGTTTGGCCAATGTTGGCAAATGAAAATCCAAGTCTCCTCTAGCCATTGACTAGAGGTTAGGGCACAGGCTGCTGGTTCTCTTCGTCTTGGATAAGTCTTGGATGAATTCAGTTGAGAATGACTCAGTCCATGCCACCTTGATGCTTCTATTGAATGCTCCAATCCAAAATTGGAGTCTTGTCCCTATTTTGGCAATTCTAGGTTTAACATGCTATTTCTTGTTCCAAAGACTTTGGAGGCTTGGCTCAGTGATTGTCCCCTTTAGATTCAATCCTCAGATGTGTCCAAAGTGATGACAAGGCTTGGAATTGGCTGATTTTGGCAAATCGACCAAAAGTGCAAAAATTTACCTTGCCTTGGCAGATTTCAGCAAGGCATCTTGCCAATGTCATATCTCATAGCTCAAATTGAATTTGGTAATGTTCTTGGTCATTTTGGAAAGCCCTTACATGATACAACAACTATTTGAACATGTTTGGTTTTGATCTATTTTGAATCCAAGTGAAAAATCCCCCTACATTTGGAAAAAAGTAAAGGCAGATTCTGACTTAGTGAAATTTTCACTAAGTGTTGGAACAAAGTGACTTTTCTTGATTTTGATCACTCCATAACTCAAAATCCATGAGGAATTTGGACATAGGTCAGTATGAAGCTTTTGTAGAGGGCAATGTGATCTACAAATCAAGCTTTAAATGGGGAACAATGGCCTTGTGGTTTAGGAGATATGGTCCTCCAAAGTTGGCACATTAGTGTCACTTTTTCCATAACTTAGAAATTTTTCTAAGTTTTTATGGTTACCCCTTTTACAAGTTATCCCACTTTCTTTGATTTTTCTTGATGAATGATGATTCAAATCATACATTAACATCATTTTAGGGTTAAAAATCCATTTTGGTGAAAAATCTCAAAAAGTCAAAGTTGACTTTTGTGCACAGTTGACTTTTTATCAGATGAATTCCAAACTGTGCAATTCTTCAGGAAATCATGTCCTTGACCTAAATCAAACTTGATGGACATGTTCCATGGGTGTCTGAGGGTATATTGAATCATTTCTTAGGGTTTGGGAGCATGTCCTGGTCAAAAGTCAAAGTTACAGTTGACTTTCCTCGCGAAACCCTAATTGTGGTGCAGATGAAATTGAGGCTTGTTGCTCAAGCTTCTTGGATTAATCCATTGTTGCAAATGGATCAATATAGTATATTAAAGCCCCCCAAATCATGCCTTTAGGTCTTGGTTCATGATTTGTCCCAAAAGTCAACTTAGGGGTGAATTAGGTCAAGAAACCCTAATTCCTGATTTTTTATGTTTGCATCCCCTGAGGTCAAATTGACTTGATGCTTGGGTCCATGAGGCTCCATGGAGTATATTAGGTTATGTTTTGGATCATTGGCTTGTGCCTAGATGAAAAATTTCCATCCGGAGGCCCTGGTCGACCAAAACCCTAATTTGGTGACACTATCGATCTTGAGACTTGATCCACCTAGAAGGGAGCAGCCTTGTGCTTAATCCTTGAAGTGGGACTCCTCTTGATCCATTGTGGATATTTTAGAGGCTAGACAAGTTGAAGATCAAGTCAATCCTTGATTGATCCTTTGTCTAAGGCTCTGAGGGGGCTTAAAACCCTAATTTTGACTGTAGTGAATGCTCAACAACCCTTGAGGCATTTGATGAGGCATGATGGTTCATCCATATTGTGATAATGATTTGCACAATGATGAGAAATCTTAGTGGTCAAAATTTGGAGTATGACAGATGCCCCTATTTAATCTTCTTGGACCCGAAGGTGTGAATGACGAAGATATTCGGGCATTCGGGGTGCAAGAGGATTAAATATCGGAATACCTGAAATTTTGATGGTGGTTATGAATGGTAGCTTGCGCATTCATCTTCTTTTGCTAAGCGATGATGCTTAGAAAAGGTAAACTTCCCCTCGATCCTGGTCTTCAGCCAAGGAGCTGGTCTCAGTTTTCTTTTGAAATAAACCTCCCCTCGATCCTGGTTTCATACCAAGGAACTGGTCTTAGTTTCTTTGTCAACTTCCCCTCGATCCTGGTTTCCTACCAAGGAACGGGTCTCAGTTTCTGAAGTAAACTTCCCCTCGATCCTGGTTTCCTACCAAGGAACTGGTCTTAGTTTCTGATTTAAACTTCCCCTCGATCCTGGTTTCCTACCAAGGAACTGGTCTCAGTTTCTTCCGTCAATAAACTTTATTGACAAGGGACGCTATTTGTAGCGGTTTTCTTCAAACTTCTCGCCGGATTTTCCTGGGGAGATGCCATTTGAGTGGGAAAAGTAACGTCAGACTTGCTGGGGAACCCATTCGTCTGAATTGTAGAGGTACACAAACTTCTCTGTTTTGGCAGACGCCATTTGTCGATTCTACCTGGGGAAAATGAGTCTCTTGAGAGACTGCTTCCGCTTGGGGTCTTACATCATACTTTTCTCGGGATCTTCCCGGAGAAATGCCATATGATGGGCTCTAATTTTAAGGTGCCGATGACCTTTTCATCAGCGGTCTTTTGGAGAAAGGCAGCTGTGCTGCCAAATCTCTGCTTGGGAGGCTTTCTCTGGGGATTTTTCTTTAATCCGGGAAAGCAAGGATATCATCTTCAATGGCGAAGAGTGACATTTGTAGAAAGCTTCTCTGGATTTTCAGAGGTTCAAGTTATCAAAGTGGTCGAGTGCCGACTCTAATCCAGAGATACACTGGAGGAGAGAGGTAGTGCAGACGCAATATTTCCTGACGAGGCAAGAACTGACAACTCGATTGAGAGGACTGTTATCACTAGGGGATAAGACCGACGAGAGTGATAGTGATGCAATATGAATATGAATGCAAATCAAATGCATGATGCATGTTGTAATACCCCAAATTTTGACCACTTAGATTTCCCATCATTGTGAAAATCATCATCACAATATGGATGAACCATCATGCTTCATTAGCCTCCCCAAAGATGGGTGAGCATCCACTACAAGCAAAATTAGGGTTTCAAGCCCTCTCTGAGTGCTTAGACAAAGGATCAATCAAGAAATGACATGATCTTCAACTTGTCTAATCTCTCAAACATCCACAATGGATCAAAAAGGACTCCGACTCCAAGGATTAAGCACAAGGATGCTCCCTTCTAGGTGGATCAAGTCTCAAGATCGACAGTGTCACCAAATTAGGGTTTTGGTCGACCAGGGTCTCCAGATGGAAATTTTCATCTGGGCACAAGGCAATGATCCAAAACATAACCTAATATGCTTCATGGAACCTCATGAACCCATGCATCAAGTCAATTTTGCCTCAGGGGATGCATTCATCAAAAATCAGGAATTAGGGTTTCTTGACCTAATTCACCCCTAAGTTGACTTTTGGGACAAACCATGAGCCAAGACCTCAAGAGATGATTTGAGGGTCTCTAATACACCATATTGATCCATTTGGAACAATGGATTGATCCAAGAAGCTTGAGCAACAAGTCTCATTTTCATCTGCACCACAATTAGGGTTTTAAGGGAAAAGTCAACTGTAACTTTGACTTTTGACCAAGACATGCTCCCAAACCCTAATACATGATTGAATATACCCTATGACACCCATGGAACATGTCCATCATGTTTGATTTAGGTCAAGGACATGATTTCCTGAAGAATTGCACAGTTTGGAATTCATCTGATAAAAAGTCAACTGTGCACGAAAGTCAACTTTGACTTTTTGAGATTTTTCACCAAAATGGATTTTTAACCCTAAAATGATGTTAATGTATGATTTGAATCATCATTCATCAAGAAAAATCAAGAAAAGTGAGATAACTTGTAAAAGGGGTAACCATAAAACTTAGAAATTTTTCTAAGTTAAAAATAAAGTGGCAAAGGTACCAACTTTGGAGGACCATAACTCCTAAACCACAAGGCCATTTTTTCTCATCCAAAGATGGATTTGTAGCCCTCATTATCACCTACAAAAACTTCAACTACAAGTCATTCCAATTCATTAAGGATTTTGAGTTATGGAATGATCAAAGTGGCTGAAAAGTGAAAAAGTAACTTTTTCCAACACTTAGTGAAATTTTCACTAAGTCAGATTTTGCCTCGCTTTTTGCCAAATGTAGGGGGATTTTTCACTTGGAATCAAAAGAGATCAAAACCAAACTTGTTCAAACAGTTGTTGTATCATGTAAGAGCTTTCCAAAATGGCCAAGAACATTGCCAAATTCAACCTACATCATGAGATACAACATTGTCAAGTTACCTTGCTGAAATCTGTCAAAGCAAGGCAGAATTTGCATTTTGGCTCGATTTTCCAAAATCAGCCAATTTCAATAGTTCCTATCCACTTGGACACCTCAGAGGATTGAATCCAAAGGGGACAATCACTGAGCCAAGCCTCCAAGGTCCAAGGAACAAAGAATAACATGTTGAACCTAGAATGTCCAAAATAGGGACAAGACTTCAAATTTGGAATGAGGCATTCAATGGAACCATCAAGGTGGCATGGACTGATCCATTCTCATCTGAAATCAGTCAAGACTTATCCAAGACCAAGGGGACCAAAGCTCTGTGCCCTAACCTCTAGTCGATGGCTAGAGGAGACTTGGATTCTCATTGGACAACATTGGCCAAACCTACTTACCAGCTGCCATGCACTATTCCTTGCAAAACAAACTTGCTCTACTATAAATAGAGCTCAATTGTGGTCAGTTTGAGTACACCAAAGCCATCTAATAGATGCTTTCCTCAAAATCTCTTTCTCTTGGCAAAAATGCCTTTCTTAGCAAGGTAGCTATCGGGTTTTGAGTTTGAGAGCAATTCTGCACAAACCAATCACTCACACACCTCACATACATCACATATGAGCTTATCAAACACTCACATAACTTCTGAAACATCAATTTCATGAAATCACCAGCTGGTTGCTCAAATTTTCAAACAAGGTGCAGCTGAGATGCCATAAACTGATCCAGTCCATTTCAATTCAATCCAAGTGTTCAAACACACTCCATATGGTGTAGGGAAGCTGTCCAGATCATCACAACTTGTCTGTAACACCTCCAACTCAAAATCACATCTGCTCTTGCTGTCACGACTTGGAGGTAAGCCTAAACTTGGGCATCTCTCAATCTATGCATATTTCCTCGCACAATAATTTGGCCATATGTTCATAATCATGCATGGAATGTTTTCCCTCAATTAATTGCATTGTTTGAATCGTGTATAAAAAATCCTAGCCTTCATGCAGAAATTAGGGTTCTTGAGGTCTCTTTGTGATTTCTTGTTGTATGTTTAATTTAAATGAAATTAAAGTACATAGACATGATCGTGAGGTTGAGGCGAGCATAATGATATGTGGATTGCATGATATGATTACGTATTCATGGAGATTGGATAGAAAATGCAAATCTGAGAAACCAAGAACACGCGCGTGTTCTTCAGCCTGTTCTTGGCGCCATTTTTGAATAATTCAAATATTTGAATTTTGTGATTTTGTTTAATTGATTCAAAAATTAATTTCTCTCTGAGTTTTAATGATTTTGAGTTGATTCTTTTTTTAATAATTCACAAAAATGTTAAAATATTTTATTTTATCAAAAAATCCCAAAAATATTATTTATTTCATATAATTGATATTTTTGTAAAGAATTAATATTTTAATTGTTTTTGGCATTTTAAATATTTTTTCTACATTGATTTTGCAACTTTTAATGATTTCTAATTATTTTGTAGGTCAATACTTAATTTTTGAAGCATTAATCCAAGATCACAATTTGTTTTGCATGTGTTAAACAATTTTTGATCATTTTAATTGAATTTTTATTCAATTAAATACATTTTGAAAACAAATTAGGGTTTTGGATTAATTCAACCCTCATAAATCATTTTCAAAACACTTTGGGCCTCTATTAGAGTGTAAGACCCAATACTTTTTTTGACCAAATCATCTTTGGGCCTCACTTATTGTATAAGTCCCGATACCGTCAAAAAACAAACGGCGCGATCGTCGCCTTTTCAAAAATCATCTGGGCCTACCCTCGAGTAGTAAGACCCATTTATTTTTCTTCAAAACTCTTTGGGCCTCTTGAGAGAGTGTAAGACCCATCCCCCCTTGTACAAAAACTTTTTGGGCCTCACTCATTGTATAAGTCCCTCTGTACAAGTAAACGGCGCGATCGTCGCCCGTTTAAAAATAAAAATCATCTGGGCCTCTCCTTGAGCTATAAGACCCATTCAAAACACTTTGGGCCTCTATTAGAGTGTAAGACCCAATCCCCCTTTTAACCAAAACATTTTGGGCCTCACTTATTGTATAAGTCCCTCTGCGTTAAAAGAAAACCTCGGCGCGATCGCCATTTTAAACGGAAAAATCATTTGGGCCTACCCTCGTGTTATAAGCCCCACTCTTTTTCTTTAAACCTTTTTGGGCCTCTTGAGAGAGTGTAAGACCCATCCCTTTGTACAGAAAACCATTTTGGGCCCCAGTCACTTGTATAAGTCCCTCTGTACAAATTCAAACAGTGCGCTCACTGATAAAACCTTGGGCCTCTCCTTGAGCTGTAAGCCCCAAATCTTTCTTTTTCAAAGCACTTTCTCCTTTGATTTTGAATATACTGTTGTTTTCAATCTTTCTTTGTTGAACAACTAACCAAACAGCATGGAAGCACTACAACCGAGTAAGTGGTTATCGCTTTCATTTACTGCTTTCATATTATAAACTGTATTGTGGGGCTGCTCACTGTAAGTCTCCTTTCATAAACTCATATCTACTGTGTAATAATAGTATAGATATTTCGAGTTTCCCCGGCAACTACGTCTAGAACTAGGTGACGCCGTTTCACTTATTCGTAGAAATAGACGCCTAGATCCCCAATAGGAGCACCAGGTACAGTCTTCTCTTCGGCTGTCCTCCTTAGGAATCGTCAAGAAGCTCTACTCCCCAAGATGAATGTATTCTCCGTGAATGGCATCTTTGAGTTTCTTCCCAATTCTCGAACTTTCCTGACTTGATCTATTCCTTATGGATAGCTTGCCTTGAATGTCTCGGGGTTTGGGTACCCACTACGGTCATAATCTTGGACCTTAACTAAGGAACCCTCTTTAAAAGCTAAAAGTCGCTGGATAGTAAACCTCGCACGTTTACCAGTGGTTTTCATCTTTAAAAGAGTTATCTCTCCTAATGGAAAGGAGATGATAGACCCACGGGCTTCTTAAAAGCATCGGCCTCCTCTTGGGCATTATTCAAGGACACTACGGCTTCTTAGAAGTATTCACAGCCTCCTCTTAGGCTTCGTATAATGATCTCTTCCTCCGGGAATGATAGCCTCCTCTTGGGCTTCGTACAAGGACCCGTCGGCTTCTTAAAAGTTTCCAGCCTCCTCTTGGGCTTCGTACAAATTGTCCCGACGACCTCCTAGAGGTATAGGAACAGAACCTAGTCATCCTCATAGAACAGTCATTTCATAGAGTCTACTACTGTTTCTCGAAGCATAATACAAAAGATAAAACTCTAGACACGGACAGTCTAACTTCCTTGAGTCTCAAAGACATTCTCAAGCACCCTTCGTTAAATAGGAAGGAAACCCGCAGACTCAGATAGTCTCGATACCCTTTGGATTTCCCGTTTCCTCAAAGAGAAGGAAATATCCCTGATCCTCAAATTAAATCCCTGTGTACAGTGTTACTCATATAAGAACTGATTTTCTCTTTTAAATCAGTATATTGGATCTGTCACTCAACTGAAATAGTTACAATAGCCTCCATCTCGAGCTTCGTACGAGATACCAAAATTCTCCCCAGTGGAGTCAAAACAACCTTTTCGCCTCTCTCTCGGGCTTTGTACGAGATACAAAAACACTCTCTTACTGAGTATAAAAGATTCTCCAACTGAGTCAACTCTTTACTAGCCTCCTCTTAGGCTTTGTATAACGATATGCCCCACTGGGTCAAAAACTTTTAGCCTCTCTCTCGGGCTTTGTATGAGACACAAAATAGCCTCCTCTTAGGCTTTGTATAATGATTTTCCTAGCGGAAATTAGCCTCCTCTTAGGCTTTGTATAAGAAAATCACTGGTTGATCCAATCGACCTTTTAGCATCAAAGCTGTGCCTTGTTTACAGTACACAAACATCAACAACTCCTTTCCTTTCATCTAATCGCTGTAAGCGGCAAGCCTCTGGATCATCTACATCCATGCCACTGTCCCTCTTTTAGCATGAGAAATTCCTAAGGAAAGATAGCATTGCTCTACACTGAGTTAAAGTCTTCTCCTTCAGGTTAAAACCCTTTCTTCGGAAATTATGGCATTGCTCGGATCCGCGTATCCCAGTTAAAGTAATTCTCCTTCTCCCCTCTTTAGAGATGACAAATTCTCTCTAAAGCCGAGGTCTTTCAGCTTCACGTCTTGGGCTTTGAACAAGACACAAATAGACCTTTTAGCTTCACATCTTGGGCTTTGAACAAGATACAAATCACCTTTAGCTTCATATCTTGGGCTTTGAACAAGATACAAACCAACTTTTGCTTCACGTCTTGGGCTTTGAACAAGACACCAAAAACCCCAATTTCCTCCCATAGAATAGGAGGAACTACGAACGCTCTGATTTCCCTGTTTTGGTAAACGGGAATACGTAGGCATAAGATCGAAAGAAAAGATCTTAGCGAGCGCAATCAACAAAAAACCCAAATCCCCTATCTTCGTCAATCAAAAGCAGTAATTCAAAAGCACCAGTCCTAACATCCTAATCCTTATTCCCCGCCAGAAACCTTCTGCCCAGGTAAAAAGAAAGAGAACAGTATTGGCGAAAATACAAATAACCAGTACAAAGGCCCCCCACATTGATAGCATTCGTAACCTAATAGACCGCTGTTTAAACTCAGTATGCAAAGCAGGGTTAATTGGAGACATCTATTTCCCTTCCTTATTCAGCTCACAATAGGATAAAAAATGAATCGACCTGTAGTTTAAAGCTTAAACCGCAGAGAGCGACCAGCGCTTAAGAACCGCGTCCAAAATTGCTCGCTACAGAAAAGTGGTGCCCACCGTGGGGCCGATCTCATTTTGCTTTAGGGCATCATCCTCATTTTCCACGGAAAATGGCAACTCGGCTGAGGAGAAAGATTGACCTATGATGGTCCATCTCTTGGGCTGAGAACCACAGATTGGGGCTTCCGCCGGGGAACCCATTTCTGTCAGGAACTTAAGATTCATAGCTTTATAAGTATAGGATGATTGGGACAAATATATATACTGCTTTTCCTAATTGCTATACATGTTTATTTTTCTGCTACTGGGAATGCGTGTGATGCCGCATGTGGTGAGATTGAGTATACACTTAAGAAAAGCCAACCTTTTTCGTAGTGCGGAAACTATCGGAAATAGTTGTTACGCGATACTACCCTCATTTGAGGCTGGTGATCTATTCTCGGTGAATGGCACTTACTCTAAGATTGCACACAACTCGCTGGCGATCCGCTTGTTGTTTTGCTTTCCTGGGAGGAGCTGATGATAATGAGTACAGGTACAAAAATCACCCTAGTATAAACCTTTGGGGATGGGTAGAGCCTTGACTTCATGACAACGACCCTTTGACCCCATGTTTTTTCTATGTTTTTGTGTGCTGCATTCATGCATCCATTTAATAAAATATTAAAACATTCAAAAAACTTTCTCTTCTAGTCTCTCTGTTTTTCAAATTAAACTAAGACTGTGATTGCAAATATCAGAGAAAAAGATTGCATTAATGGATTTCGGTAGAAGGATAACTCACCAGTATACCTTCAAGGTTCCAAAACTAGGGGATTTGAGAAGGTTAGCGAGGATGATCGTTAACCCAGAGGCTTTTAGAGCCAAGCACGGCGGTTTGCTACCACTGTTAAGAGTCCATGTGATTAAGGGGATCATGGGCGCGCTCATTCAATTCTACGATCCAGTTTATCATTGTTTCACATTCCCGGATTACCAGCTATCACCAACGCTGGAGGAGTATTCTCATCTGACTGATTTACATATCACTGATCGAGCTCCATTTTCTGGACTGGAAGAAATTCCAAAGAACCAGACTATTGCAATAGCAATTCATTTGGACGAGTCTGAGGTCCGGACTCACATGACCACTAAGGGTGGCATCCAAGGTTTGCCAGCCCAGTTCTTGACAAAAAAGGCTCTATACTTCGCTAGTATAGGGAACGGGACTGCTTTTGAAAGCATCTTTGTCTTGCTCACCTACGGGTTATTTTTGTTTCCCAACATCAATAACTTCGTCAATATCAACGCTATTAAGGTTTTTCTCATTGGAAACCCTGTGCCGACTTTGCTCGCAGATGCGTATCATTCTGTACACTTGGGAAATTTGTACAGCGGAGGGGAGATCACATGCTGTGTACCTTTGCTCTACAAATGGTTTATCTTTCACTTGCCCAAGTCTGCTACTTTTTGGGATTGCAAGAGTGTCTTACGTTGGTCGCAGAAGATCATGTCTCTCACCAATTCCGATATAGATTGGTGTAATAGGATTTATGAGGGAATCAGAATCATTGACTGTTGTGGAAACTTCCCCAGCGTACCCCTCATAGGAACTAAAGGAGGAATCAACTATCATCCGATATTGGTTCTTCGTCAATTTGGATACCCGATGAGACACATCCCACTGGGTGTTCATCTGGAAGGTCTTTTCTTCAAAGAAGGAGAAAATGACAGAGCACTAAAGATGGAAATAGTGCAAGCTTGGAAATAGGTTCATAAGAAAGGACGAGAGTCTCTGGGAAAACCGGACTGTGTCTCGGTGGAGCCTTATCTCCATTGGGTACAAACCAGAGCTCTCAAGCTAAAGATGCCTTATCCTCATTACGGAATCCTTCCACCGAGGGAAATTGTCATGTACTTCATGACGGAAACTGAAAAGCTTCAGGTTACTCTCAACAAAGTTCCAAAGGAAAGAAGGTCTTGGAAGAACAAGTACCGCACCCTCGACGTAGAGTGTATCCAAATACATCAACTACTAAAAGAGAAAGATGCTCTGATTGAAATTTTGGAGCAGCATGCTGTAGAGAACCAAGATAACCAAAGGAATTTGCTCACTCCTTTCACCTGGCAAAGGAATGACAACCCGACAACGGCCCAAGCGCCCCGGTCAAAGAAAAGGAAGATACCAGAATCAGCACCCGGTTTCTCCTCAGAGAGGACTCGGGACCCATTAGTTTAGGTTTCTGTTTCTAAACTTTGTAATCTACTATATTTCCATTTCTGTAATCCTTTGGAATTCAATAAAAAGGGGTTTCCCCACTGTTTGATATTTGCAATCTAATTGTCGAAGTTTATTTTAATTAAACCTAAAAACAATTAATATAATCATTGCATTCATCAGAAAAAGATGGATGATCTTGAGGAAGAAAACAGAGAGTTGAAAGAAGAGATCGACGCTCTGAGAGAGGATATGAGAAAGCTTCGTAACGACATGCAAGCCATGGCAGAAGCTCAGCTACAAAGAACTGTGATCTCAGAGATCACCTCAACGCCCATCATAGAAAAGTATGATCCTAGGTATCAGATGCCGAAAGATCGTCCTTGGGGCATGCCTGTTAACTATATCCCGGAAGGATATGTTCCGCTGATCACTGAAGATCAGGGAATCGCAACAGAAGCCACTGGGCCTGAAGGTTACAAACTTCAGGAAAGCGAAGATGCTAGGGGCATACTGAAGACTCCTGAAGGTTACAAACTTCGGGAGGCGCCAAGACTTACTGCCGTAGTCACGGTACCACCCCCTGTGGTGCACACTGTCCCGGAAGGACAGATTCCACAGACACCTTCTGGTAAGAAGGAAACTATGTTCGATAGAATGGATGAATTCCAGGAGCAGTTCTTGGAAATGCAGAAAGAGCTGCAAGCCATTCGCGGTCAGGATCTATTTGGAAAGGACGCCGCAGACCTCTGTTTGGTCCCAAATGTGAAAGTCCCGCACAAGTTCCAAGTGCCCGACTTTGAAAAATACAAGGGTAACTCTTGCCCTCAGAGCCATCTGGTGATGTACGCTCGGCGGATGTCAGCTCAGACGGAGAATCCGGACCTGCTAATTCACTACTTCCAGGATAGTTTAACCGGTGCCGCACTCAAATGGTACATGGGTTTAAACCGTACTACGATCAGTACTTTCAGAGATCTTGGTACTGCCTTCGTCCAACAATACAAGTACAATTTGGACATGGTACCCGACAGAGATCAACTCAGATCAATGTCGCAAAAGGAAAAGGAAACCTTTAAGGAGTATGCTAAAAGGTGGCGTGAAATTTCCGCTCAAATTTGTCCACCTCTTGAGGAAAAAGAGATGACAAAAATATTCTTAAAAAACTTAAGCTCATTTTACTATGACCGAATGATTTCCAGTGCACCCAGTGATTTCACCGAAATGGTCGGCATGGGTGTACGTCTTGAGGAAGCCGTCCGAGAAGGACGTTTGGTAAAAGACACTGGATCAACGAGCGGTACTAAAAAATACGGTAGTGCTCTCCCTAAGAAAAAAGAGCAAGATATTGGGAATATCTCTCTCGAAAAGCAAAGGCGACGTTATCAGCCAGTAGCAGCTGTTACTCCTGCTATCGGCCCCGCGCCTGTTCCTATGTATCAACCTCAGGTTGCGCAGAGCCAACCTGACCAACAAAGGACACAACAGCCTCTTCAGCAGGCTCGTCCTCCATATAACAACAACCGTACAACACGGCCACCAGGATTTGATCCTATACCTGTAACGTACGCAGAACTGTTTCCGTTACTGCTTTCCAAGGGGCACATCCAGACTAAGTCTCCCCTTTCAGTTCCAAAAAATCTGTCTTTTTGGTTTAAAGCGGATCAAACATGCCCTTATCATCAAGGAGGTTCAGGGCATAACATTGAGACTTGTCTCAATTTCAAATCCGACGTGCAAAAGCTTGTTAGGAGCGGGCTCTTATCTTTCAAAGATACGAACCCTAATGTTCTCACGAACCCGCTGCCTCAACACGAGAAAGCTGCAGTCAATCTGATTGAGAAAGAGACTAACAATGTCTATCAAATTCACGATGTACTCTTATTGGGGACCAATCTGGTCAAGATGCATTGTAGACAGAGTGGATATGGCCATGTGCCACCTCATAATTATCACCAGTGTGATATCTGCTCTAAAGAAAACCAAGGATGTTCTGTAGTGCAAGCAGCTCTACAGGAACAAATGGATCTTGGATGGATCCAAGAGCACCGAGTTCGTGGAGTTAACATGGTTTACACGAATTCTAACGTCATTCAAAACCACGACATCCGTGTGATGAATGTCAACTTGGTGGCGATGCACTCAAGGCAAAGCCAGTATCATAATCTACCGCGGCACGATTACGGTTCCTGTCTGATTTGCTCGGTAAACAAACAGGGATGCTCTTTCATACAAGAGGCCCTCCAGCGTCAGATGGATCTTGGATGGATCCAAGACTACCATGATAGGAACTCCTATCAAATCAACATGGTTCAGATCTTTGACATTCGCGTGATGAATACCAATCTGGTAGAGTTACATGCTGAGCAGGTCCGACTCAGATTCTTAATATCACACGATTATCAAAACTGTAAAGCAGGTTGCGAAAACGATCGAGGTTGTACCCTTGTCCAGGAGGCACTGCAGCACTTGTTAAATCACTGGTGGATGCCAATCTATATGGACGAAGATACTCAGCAGATTAGTATCAATAACAGGAATCCTACTCGTCGTCAAAGTCAGGATGTCCGATCAATGGAAGGTAACCTAGTGAGGTTACATTGTATTCAAAGTGGGCGTGGCCAGGTGCCACCACACAACTATGACAGTTGTAGCGTCTATTCGGAAAGTAACCAAGGGTGTTACCTTGTGAGAGCAGCTCTTCAGGGTCAGATCGATCATGGAGAAATTCATCCATATCCAGGTTCAGGACCCATCATTTGGTCGCCGAACTACCTTGCCGATCAAGTTGAGGATGTTGTCACGATCTCTGGTCATCACCAGATCAGGGATGTTTTTGCCATTGTCCCTCTACTTGACGAATCTAGAGTTCCTAACCGGGAACGGGTCAAGATTACTTATGATGGTCAGAAAAATCAGAAGGTTCCCATAGTCATCTATCTACCGGGACCATTACCGTATGAATAAGCTAAGGCAATCCCTTACAAAGATGGTGCAACAATAATCGAGAATGGAAAGGAAATTCCATTACCCTCCGTCGTGAATATTGCAGACGTCAGTCGTGTAACACGGAGCGGTCGAATCTTCAACCGAGGGATTGGAGAATCCAACAAAGAAAAGGAACTTCAGGCGGAAATTCCTGATCCACCAGTCGGTCAATCTGGTAATCCCGACTTTTCAAAAGACAAAGATGAGATGCTAAAGCTCATCCAAAGGAGTGAATATAACATTGTTGATCAACTGTTACAGACTCCTTCAAAGATCTCAGTATTATCGCTGTTACTCAGTTCAGAAGCACACAGAGAGGCTCTACAGAAAGTCTTGGAGCAGGCCTTTGTGGAACAGGATGTAACAATCAGACAATTCGATAGCATTGTCTCTAACATCACTTCCTGCAATAATTTGGGATTTAGTGATGAGGAATTACCCGAAGAGGGTCGTCGTCATAACATGGCGCTCAACATTACAGTTAACTGCCAGGGCGATGCTTTAGCCAACGTACTGGTAGACACAGGGTCATCCCTGAATGTTATGCCGAAGTCCACTTTGACGCAATTATCATTCAAGGGCCCTCCGATGAGAGTCAGCGAGGTCGTCGTCAAAGCATTCGACGGATCCAGAAAAATAGTTATCGGCGAAGTGGATCTTCCCATAACTATTGGTCCTCACACTTTCCAAATCACTTTCCAGGTCATGGACATCCGGGCAACATACAGTTGTTTATTAGGAAGACCTTGGATACATCAGGCTGGAGCGGTTACTTCAAACCTCCACCAAAAGCTAAAGTTCGTCAAGAACGATCAACTTGTCACGGTTTGTGGGGAACAAGCCTTGCTTGTGAGTAACTTATCATCATCTACTTGTGTGGAACCCGAGGAGGTTATTGGAACTCAGTTCCAAGCACTATCGGTGAGCAAGGACAATCAGTTCGAAGAAGGAACTTCAATTTCTTCATACAAAGATGCTATCAAAGCGGTCGAGAGTACCGATACGACAGGATGGGGACGGCCTGTCATTCCTATTGACAATAAAACAAAGAAGGGTCTTGGTTTTTCTGCAACCTGTACCCAGACAGCCGCCAATGATGAAAGTCTTCATCCCCTTCAAAACTTCTTCCACAGTGGAGGTTTTCTTTACCCAGTGTCTCAGACAGTTCATGCTATCAATGAGGAAGATCCCTCTGACACAGATGAAGAATGGAAGTCCTACCTTAACAAGGACGGCTATATGTCTTAGGAAGAGGTGCCTATGCCTTTTTGCTTTCCTACAGAAAGTCCGAGATTTATACCAAGATCAGATGTCGAAATGATCTACGGAGATTGTGATCCGGAAGGATGCCGTGCTCCGCCAAATTCATTAGAGGAAGACACTCTGATGAAAGAAAACTTTGATCACAATTACTATGGCCCGATGGATGGTCTACCAATGTGGCAGCCTTACCCAGGAAACTTGGGGCAAGAAAATCAGCCGAGTAATGAAACTCAGCTGAGCATCATTGAACAGAATACCTGTGTCCCCACCATGTCATGGGATCAACACTCAGGTCATTCGGAAACTACTCAACATGAAGATGAATTCGCAAAGTTTGCAGGACTAGAATTCATCAACTATACTTTTCCTGAGGTCAACGTCATTGAGAGGGATGACTTCTCCAGTTCCAAAGAAGTTTGGGACACCCTGGGACAACCAAGTGGAAAGTACGACTTCATGGTCAAGTACACCGCTCCCGAAAGCTCTCGTATCAGGCTCGAAGACATCCAGCCAACTGGATGGGGAGATACAGCTGAGAGCACCAATGCTATGCAAAATGCAACAGAGGAATCCTCCTACGACAATTCTGCTTGGGAGACAGATTCCAATGATCCTGCTCCACCAGAAATCAACGTCATTTCTGAAGACAAATCAAGGAAGGTGCCAGACTTTGTGATTCACCGAGGAGTTCGCCGCCAATGGGTTGCCGTCGAGGTTCCGAAGGTCGTTCATCAGTCAAAGTAATTGCCATCTTTAACCTTTCACCCTGCCCAGCTGAAACGGATGTTTTGATAGGGCTCGCTTTTTGTAAATTTCCCTCTTCGCTTTGCCCAGAGTGAGTGAGTTTTGTTTTATAGGGCTGTAGTTTCAAGAGTCGACTTGTTCATTAATAAAATAACGTCGTTCTGTAATTTCCGCATTAATTGCTGTTTTCTCTTTTTGCTTTTTCAGAAAATGGTAATCCTAAAAAACAATTCAATCATAAAAACAAGCAGTAAAATCAAAACACTGCACACACTTGCATTTTCTCTATCTCTTCTAAACACGAATCATCACGTCATGCAGATTGCTTGTTTTATACCCCGTTGAAACATACGATCCGATGCCTTCTTCCAACTTTGAGTTCCCGGTATTCGAGGCTGAAGAAGAAAATGACAACGAAATTCCAGAAGAGATCTCCCGACTACTCAGACAAGAGGAAAGGTCCATTGAACCTCACAAAGAACCGTTGGAAACGGTAAACTTGGGTTCAGAAAAAGAGAGAAAAGAAATTAGGATCGGAGCATTGCTCAGTCCAACTGCCAGAGAGGGTTTGATAAAGCTTCTCAAAGGATTCCCCGATGTGTTCGCTTGGTCCTATCAGGATATGCCAGGGTTGGATACCAGCATCGTGGAACATCACTTACCGTTGAGATCGGAATGTCCGCCAGTAAAGCAAAGGTTGAGACGCACTCACCCGGACATGGCCATCAAAATCAAAGACGAGGTACAGAAACAGATCGACGCGGGTTTCCTCGCTACATCTGAATATCCTCAATGGTTAGCCAACATCGTACCCGTTCCCAAAAAGGACGGAAGGGTCAGAATGTGTGTTGATTACAAAGATCTGAACAAGGCAAGTCCAAAGGACGACTTTCCTTTACCACACATTGACATGCTGGTTGACAGCACAACAAAGTTCAAAGTATTCTCCTTCATGGATGGATTCTCGGGCTATAACCAGATCAAAATGGCGCCGAAAGACATGGAGAAAACTTCGTTCATTACCCCATGGGGTACCTTTTGTTACAAGGTAATGCCGTTCGGTTTGAAGAATGCCGGGGCAACCTATCAAAGGGCCATGACTACTCTGTTTCATGACATGATACACAAAGAAATCGAGGTATATGTCGATGATTTGATTGCAAAATCAAGAACAGAGGATGAGCACGTTGAACATCTGTCGAAATTGTTCGAACGTCTAAGAAAATTCAAGCTCCGCTTGAATCCCAACAAGTGCACCTTCGGTGTCCGTTCAGGGAAACTACTAGGGTTCATCGTCAGCCAGAAAGGGATTGAGGTTGATCCTGACAAGGTCAAGGCCATTCAAGAAATGCCTTCTCTGAAAACTGAAAAACAAGTCAGAGGATTCCTGGGATGTTTGAACTACATCTCCAGATTCATATTCCTTATGACCGCGACTTGTGCGCCGATTTTCAAATTACTAAAAAAGAACCAGAATTGCGTTTGGTCAGAAGACTGCCAAACTGCCTTCGACAGTATCAAGGAATACCTGTTGAATCCTCTGATTCTATCACCTCCAGTGGAAGGAAGACCACTAATCATTTACCTCACAGTCCTAGAGGACTCAATGGGATGTGTACTTGGCCAACAAGACGAAACTAAAAGGAAAGAGTCTGCCATTTACTATCTAAGCAAGAAATTCACCGACTGCGAGACTCGGTACACGATGCTCGAGAAAACTTGTTGTGCTTTGGCTTGGGCAGCCAAACGTCTTCGCCAGTACATGATTCGTCATACTACTTGGTTGGTCTCCGAAATGGATCCAATCAAGTACGTTTTTGAAAAACCTGCTCTCACGGGAAGGATTGCCCGTTGGCAGATGTTACTATCAGAATATGACATAGAGTACCACGCTCAGAAAGCCGTTAAGGGAAGTATTTTAGCCGATCATTTGGCTCATCAACCGATTGACAATCAAGAATCAATCGGGTTTGACTTCCCAGACGAAGATGTCATGTATCTAAAAATGAAAGATTGCGATGAACCGCTACCCAGTGAAGGGCCAGAACCAGGTTCCCAGTGGGGACTCATCTTTGACGGAGCAGTTAATCATTATGGAAACGGAATTAGGGCAATCATTGTTACCCTTCAGGGTTCCCACATTCCTTTCACTGCCAGACTTACGTTCAAATGTACGAACAACGAGGCCGAATACGAAGCTTGTATTATGGGTCTCGAAGAAGCGATTGATTTAAGGATCAAAAACTTGGACGTATACGGCGATTCAGCCCTGGTTATCAATCAGATAAAAGGAGATTGGAATACATACCAATCGGGATTGATTCCTTACAAAGACTATGCAAGAAGGTTGTTACCCTTCTTCAACAGAGTCGACTTTCATCACATCCCTCGTGATGAGAATCACATGGCTAATGCGTTAGCCACTCTCTCTTCCATGATTAGTGTAGGTCGATGGAATGACATACCTAAGATCGACATAATGCGCCTTGAACGGCCCGCTTACATCTTCGCGATCGAAGCGGTCATAGACGACAGACCTTGGTATCACGATATCAAATGCTTCCTTCAGAAACAAGAGTACCCATCTGGGGCACTCAGAAAAGACAGGAAAACCCTCAGAAGATTGGCTGGAAACTTCTTCCTGGGCGGTGACACTCTTTATAAGAGAAATTTTGACATGGTCTTGCTCCGATGCGTCGACAGACCAGAAGCAGACGTGCTCATGAAAGAAATTCATGAAGGATCCTTTGGCACTCATGCCAACGGACACACAATGGCGAGAAAAATTCTCAGGGCCGGGTATTATTGGTTGACCATGGAATCCGACTGCTACAAGTACATGAGGAGGTGTCGCAAGTGTCAGATATACTCCGACAAAATTCATGTACCGCCATCACATCTCAAAGTTCTTTCTTCCCCGTAGCCATTTTCCATATGGGGAATCGACATGATTGGCATGATTGAGCCCAAGGCTTCAAACGGACATCGGTTCATCCTGGTAGCCATTGACTATTTCACCAAGTGGGTCGAAGCAGCGTCATTCGCCAATGTAACCCGACAAGTGGTGGTCCGATTTATCAAAAAAAATATCATCTGCCGTTATGGTGTTCCAAGCGAGATCATTACTGATAATGGATCTAACTTGAACAATAAGATGATGAAAGAGTTGTGTGCAGAGTTCAAGATCGAACACCATAACTCATCTCCCTACCGACCCAAGATGAACGGAGCGGTAGAAGCGGCTAACAAGAACATCAAGAAGATCGTTCAAAAAATGGTTGTAACCTATAAAGATTGGCACGAGATGCTACCCTTTGCTCTTCATGGTTATTGCACATCTGTCCGCACTTCAACAGGGGCTACCCCTTTCTCTCTAGTATATGGCATGGAGGCAGTGCTTCCCATAGAAGTAGAGATCCCGTCAATCAGGGTATTGATGGAAGCTAAGCTCACCGAAGCTGAATGGTGTCAAAGTCGACACGACGAACTGAACCTGATCGAAGAGAAGCGAATCACGACACTATGCCACGGTCAGTTGTATCAATAGAGAATGAAGAGGGCGTTCGACAAAAAGGTTCGGCCTCGTGTCTTCAGAAAAGGAGACCTCGTGCTCAAGAAGATACAATCATTTCTCACTGATTCTCGGGGCAAATGGACCCCGAATTATGATGGCCCCTATGTGGTCACGAAAGCTTTCTCAGGCGGTGCCTTGAGACTTGCAGCCATGGACGCAGAGGAATTTGCCTACCCCACGAATGTTGATGTAGTCAAGAAATACTTCGCCTAAACTAAAAAAAAAACGTCTCGGTGGATTGAAAACCCGAAAGGGCGGTCCAGGCAAAAGTTAGAGACATGAAAAAAAGAATCATCCCGATGGATTGGAAATCTCATAGTACAATCCAGGCAAAAGTTAGGGATAATGGCAAGTAACTATGTTCAACAGAGGCAAGTCCCTCAGCAGCAGTTGCATCACCTATCGGAGGAAATCTCCAGTCAAAGGTCATCTTCGACAGAAGATCAGGATGCCCCGAATTCAAAGTTGGTAGAAGGATAGTGGTCGTTATATTTCAACGTAGCCCTTTTCCCTGTAAATTACCGTTTTCTAACTTTGTATATACTCTTTGGAATCACGCGTTTGGCTGATCTCCATCTTATCAATAAAATTTGAGCCCTTGTGCTTTTGTTTGTAATTCTTGCTTGTTTTAGCTTAACAGAACGACGTTGTTTAAACTTAATCAGCGATTCTTAAAATAAAACAAAAATGAATTTACTTGTTAAAACTTTTTCTGCTTTTAAAATAAAGATGGCAATTTCTTTTGACTGTTGAACATCAGAAGAACATCGATTGCTTCTCCCAAACAAAGTACTCCTTCTAAGCCAGTATGCCTGAATGAAGGGATCAACTATGTCAGAGACCTTGTTTCGTCTGACATCCTCGGCCGAGTTCTCATCTCTTAAGCCCGATCAACATAGCTCCCAACGGGACTATCTCTGCTAAGCAAGGTGGAATTGCTATTTTGAATCAACGGTACTTCTTCGCCCCGTGATGGTCGAGTATCCAATTGTGTTCATCCATTAGTCTGTATGTCGCGTCTGTTTTGTCAGCATATACATACATACTTCATGCATTTTATTTGCGTTCGCATTTCGTATTGCATCACTATCACTTGAGTCGGTCTTGTCCCCTAGTGATAAACAGTTTTCTCAATCGAGTTTGTCATTTCTTTCCTCGTCAGGAAGTGTTGCGTCTGCACAATCTCGCCACCAGTGTATCTTTAGATCAGAGTCGGCACTTGGCCACTTTGATAACTTGAACCTCTGAAAAGCCAGAGAAAACTCTCAATAAACATCACTCTTCGCCATTGAAGATGATATCCTTGCTTTCCCGGATTAAGGAAAATCCACAGAGAAAGCCTCGTGATCAGAGATTTGGCAGCATGCCAGTTTTGCTCCGAAAGGACCGCTGATGAACAGGTCATCGGCCCCACAAAATTGGACCCCATCATATGGCGTTTCTCCGGGAAGATCCCGAGAAAAGTATGATGAAAGATCCCAAATGAAAACAGTCTCTCAAGAGACTCGCTTTCCCCAGTAGAAACAAATGGCGTCTCCAACAGAGAAGTTTGTACAACTCTACAACTCAGACGACTGGGTTCCCCAGCAAGTCTGACATCAAAACTTTTTCCACTCAAATGGCATCTCCCCAGGAAAATTCGGCGAGAAGTTTGAGGAAAGCCGCTATGAATAGCGTCCCTTGTCAAGAAAGTTTATTGACAAAAGAAACTAAGACCAGTTCTTGGTAGGAAACCAGGATCGAGGGGAAGTTTAAATCAGAGACTGAGACCAGTTCCTTGGTAGGAAACCAGGATCGAGGGGAAGTTTACCTTTTCTAAGCATCATCGCTTAGCTAAAGAAGATGAATGCGTAAGCTACCATTCATAACCACCATCAAAATTTCGGATATTCCGATATTTAATCCTCTTGCACCCCGAATGCCCGAATCCCTTCGTTATTCACACCTTCGGGTCCAAGAAGATTAAATAGGGGCATCTGTAATACCCCAAATTTTGACCACTTAGATTTCTCATCATTGTGAAAATCATCATCACAATATGGATGAACCATCATGCTTCATTAGCCTCCCCAAAGATGGGTGAGCATCCACTACAAGCAAAATTAGGGTTTCAAGCCCTCTCTGAGTGCTTAGACAAAGGATCAATCAAGAAATGACATGATCTTCAACTTGTCTAATCTCTCAAACATCCACAATGGATCAAAAAGGACTCCCACTCCAAGGATTAACCACAAGGATGCTCCCTTCTAGGTGGATCAAGTCTCAAGATCGACAGTGTCACCAAATTAGGGTTTTGGTCGACCAGGGTCTCCAGATGGAAATTTTCATCTGGGCACAAGGCAATGATCCAAAACATAACCTAATATGCTTCATGGAACCTCATGAACCCATGCATCAAGTCAATTTTGCCTCAGGGGATGCATTCATCAAAAATCAGGAATTAGGGTTTCTTGACCTAATTCACCCCTAAGTTGACTTTTGGGACAAACCATGAGCCAAGACCTCAAGATATGATTTGAGGGTCTCTAATACACCATATTGATCCATTTGGAACAATGGATTGATCCAAGAAGCTTGAGCAACAAGTCTCATTTTCATCTGCACCACAATTAGGGTTTTAAGGGAAAAGTCAACTGTAACTTTGACTTTTGACCAAGACATGCTCCCAAACCCTAATACATGATTGAATATACCCTATGACACCCATGGAACATGTCCATCAAGTTTGATTTAGGTCAAGGACATGATTTCCTGAAGAATTGCACAGTTTGGAATTCATCTGATAAAAAGTCAACTGTGCACAAAAGTCAACTTTGACTTTTTGAGATTTTTCACCAAAATGGATTTTTAACCCTAAAATGATGTTAATGTATGATTTGAATCATCATTCATCAAGAAAAATCAAGAAAAGTGAGATAACTTGTAAAAGGGGTAACCATAAAACTTAGAAATTTTTCTAAGTTAAAAATAAAGTGGCAAAGGTACCAACTTTGGAGGACCATAACTCCTAAACCACAAGGCCATTTTTTCTCATCCAAAGATGGATTTGTATCCCTCATTATCACCTACAAAAACTTCAACTACAAGTCATTCCAATTCATTAAGGATTTTGAGTTATGGAATGATCAAAGTGGCTGAAAAGTGAAAAAGTCACTTTTTCCAACACTTAGTGAAATTTTCACTAAGTCAGATTTTGCCTCACTTTTTGCCAAATGTAGGGGGATTTTTCACTTGGAATCAAAAGAGATCAAAACCAAACTTGTTCAAACAGTTGTTGTATCATGTAAGAGCTTTCCAAAATGGCCAAGAACATTGTCAAATTCAACCTACATCATGAGATACAACATTGTCAAGTTACCTTGCTGAAATCTGTCAAAGCAAGGCAGAATTTGCATTTTGGCTCAATTTGCCAAAATTAGCCAATTTCAATAGTTCCTATCCACTTGGACACCTCAGAGGATTGAATCCAAATGGGACAATCACTGAGCCAAGCCTCCAAGGTCCAAGGAACAAAGAATAGCATGTTGAACCTAGAATGGCCAAAATAGGGACAAGACTTCAAATTTGGAATGAGGCATTCAATGGAACCATCAAGGTGGCATGGACTGAGCCATTCTCATCTGAAATCAGTCAAGACTTATCCAAGACCAAGGGGACCAAAGCTCTGTGCCCTAACCTCTAGTCAATGGCTAGAGGAGACTTGGATTCTCATTGGACAACATTGGCCAAACCTACTTACCAGCTGCCATGCACTATTCCTTGCAAAACAAACTTGCTATACTATAAATAGAGCTCAATTGTGGTTAGTTTGAGTACACCAAAGCCATCTAACAGATGCTTTCCTCAAAATCTCTTTCTCTTGGCAAAAATGCCTTTCTTAGCAAGGTAGCTATCGGGTTTTGAGTTTGAGAGCAATTCTGCACAAACCAATCACTCACACACCTCACATACATCACATATGAGCTTATCAAACACTCACATAACTTCTGAAACATCAATTTCATGAAATCACCAGCTGGTTGCTCAAATTTTCAAACAAGGTGCAGCTGAGATGCCATAAACTGATCCAGTCCATTTCAATTCAATCCAAGTGTTCAAACACACTCCATATGGTGTAGGGAAGCTGTCCAGATCATCACAACTTGTCTGTAACACCTCCAACTCAAAATCACATCTGCTCTTGCTGTCACGACTTGGAGGTAAGCCTAAACTTGGGCATCTCTCAATCTATGCATATTTCCTCGCACAATAATTTGGCCATATGTTCATAATCATGCATGGAATGTTTTCCCTCAATTAATTGCATTGTTTGAATCGTGTATCAAAAATCCTAACCTTCATGCAGAAATTAGGGTTCTTGAGGTCTCTTCGTGATTTCTTGTTGTATGTTTAATTTAAATGAAATTAAAGTACATAGACATGATCGTGAGGTTGAGGCGAGCATAATGATATGTGGATTGCATGATATGATTACGTATTCATGGAGATTGGATAGAAAATGCAAATCTGAGAAACCAAGAACACGCGCGTGTTCTTCAGCCTGTTCTTGGCGCCATTTTTGAATAATTCAAATATTTGAATTTTGTGATTTTGTTTAATTGATTCAAAAATTAATTTCTCTCTGAGTTTTAATGATTTTGAGTTGATTCTTTTTTTAATAATTCAAAAAAATGTTAAAATATTTTATTTTATCAAAAAATCCCAAAAATATTATTTATTTCATATAATTGATATTTTTGTAAAGAATTAATATTTTAATTGTTTTTGGCATTTTAAATATTTTTTCTACATTGATTTTGCAACTTTTAATGCTTTCTAATTATTTTGTAGGTCAATACTTAATTTTTGAAGCATTAATCCAAGATCACAATTTGTTTTCCATGTGTTAATCAATTTTTGATAATTTTAATTGAATTTTTATTCAATTAAATACATTTTGAAAACAAATTAGGGTTTTGGATTAATTCAACCCTCATAAATCATTTTCAAAACACTTTAGGCCTCTATTAGAGTGTAAGACCCAATCCTTTTTTTGACCAAATCATCTTTGGGCCTCACTTATTGTATAAGTCCCGATACCGTCAAAAAACAAACGGCGCGATCGTCGCCTTTTCAAAAATCATCTGGGCCTACCCTCGAGTAGTAAGACCCATTTATTTTTCTTCAAAACTCTTTGGGCCTCTTGAGAGAGTGTAAGACCCATCCCCCCTTGTACAAAAACTTTTTGGGCCTCACTCATTGTATAAGTCCCTCTGTACAAGTAAACGGCGCGATCGTCGCCCGTTTAAAAATAAAAATCATCTGGGCCTCTCCTTGAGCTATAAGACCCATTCAAAACACTTTGGGCCTCTATTAGAGTGTAAGACCCAATCCCCCTTTTAACCAAAACATTTTGGGCCGCACTTATTGTATAAGTCCCTCTGCGTTAAAAGAAAACCTCGGCGCGATCGCCATTTTAAACGGAAAAATCATTTGGGCCTACCCTCGTGTTATAAGCCCCACTCTTTTTCTTTAAACCTTTTTGGGCCTCTTGAGAGAGTGTAAGACCCATCCCTTTGTACAGAAAACCATTTTGGACCCCAGTCACTTGTATAAGTCCCTCTGTACAAATTCAAACAGTGCGCTCACTGATAAAACCTTGGGCCTCTCCTTGAACTGTAAGCCCCAAATCTTTCTTTTTCAAAGCACTTTCTCCTTTGATTTTGAATATACTGTTGTTTTCAATCTTTCTTTGTTGAACAACTAACCAAACAGCATGGAAGCACTACAACCGAGTAAGTGGTTATCGCTTTCATTTACTGCTTTCATATTATAAACTGTATTGTGGGGCTGCTCACTGTAAGTCTCCTTTCATAAACTCATATCTACTGTGTAATAATAGTATAGATATTTCGAGTTTCCCCGGCAACTACGTCTAGAACTAGGTGACGCTGTTTCACTTATTCGTAGAAATAGACGCCTAGATCCCCAATAGGAGCACCAGATACAGTCTTCTCTTCGGCTGTCCTCCTTAGGAATCGTCAAGAAGCTCTACTCCCCAAGATGAATGTATTCTCCGTGAATGGCATCTTTGAGTTTCTTCCCAATTCTCAAACTTTCCTGACTTGATCTATTCCTTGTGGATAGCTTGCCTTGAATGTCTCGGGGTTTGGGTACCCAATACAGTCATAATCTTGGACCTTAACTAAGGAACCCTCGTTAAAAGCTAAAAGTCGCTGGATAGTAAACCTCGCACGTTTACCAGTGGTTTTCATCTTTAAAAGAGTTATCTCTCCTAATGGAAAGGAGATGATAGACCCACGGGCTTCTTAAAAGCATCGGCCTCCTCTTGGGCGTTATTCAAGGACACTACGGCTTCTTAGAAGTATTCACAGCCTCCTCTTAGGCTTCGTATAATGATCTCTTCCTCCGGGAATAATAGCCTCCTCTTGGGCTTCATACAAGGACCCGTCAGCTTCTTAAAAGTTTCCAGCCTCCTCTTGGGCTTCGTACAAATTGTCCCGACGACCTCCTAGAGGTATAGGAACAGAACCTAGTCATCCTCATAGAACAGTCATTTCATAGAGTCTACTACTGTTTCTCGAAGCATAGTACAAAAGATAAAACTCTAGACACGGACAGTCTAACTTCCTTGAGTCTCAAAGACATTCTCAAGCACCCTTCGTTAAATAGGAAGGAAACCCGCAGACTCAGATAGTCTCGATACCCTTTGGATTTCCCGTTTCCTCAAAGAGAAGGAAATATCCCTGATCCTCAAATTAAATCCCTGTGCACAGTGTTACTCATATAAGAACTGATTTTCTCTTTTAAATCAGTATATTGGATCTGTCACTCAACTGAAACAGTTACAATAGGCTCCATCTCGGGCTTCGTACGAGATACCAAAATTCTCCCCAGTGGAGTCAAAACAACCTTTTCGCCTCTCTCTCGGGCTTTGTACGAGATACAAAAACACTCTCTTACTGAGTATAAAAGATTCTCCAACTGAGTCAACTCTTTGCTAGCCTCCTCTTAGGCTTTGTATAACGATATGCCCCACTGGGTCAAAAACTTTTAGCCTCTCTCTCGGGCTTTGTATGAGACACAAAATAGCCTCCTCTTAGGCTTTGTATAATGATTTTCCTAGCGGAAATTAGCCTTCTCTTAGGCTTTGTATAAGAAAACCACTGGTTAATCCAATCGACCTTTCAGCATCAAAGCTGTGCCTTGTTCACAGTACACAAACATCAACAACTCCTTTCCTTTCATCTAATCGCTGTAAGCGGCAAGCCTCTGGATCATCTACATCCATGCCACTGTCCCTCTTTTAGCATGAGAAATTCCTAAGGAAAGATAGCATTGCTCTACACTGAGTTAAAGTCTTCTCCTTCAGGTTAAAACCCTTTCTTCAGAAATTATGGCATTGCTCGGATCCGCGTATCCCAGTTAAAGTAATTCTCCTTCTCCCCTCTTTAGAGATGACAAATTCTCTCTAAAGCCGAGGTCTTTCAGCTTCACGTCTTGGGCTTTGAACAAGACACAAATAGACCTTTTAGCTTCACATCTTGGGCTTTGAACAAGATACAAATCACCTTTCGCTTCACGTCTTGGGCTTTGAACAAGACACCAAAAACCCCAATTTCCTCCCATAGAATAGGAGGAACTATGAACGCTCTGATTTCCCTGTTTCGGTAAACGGGAATACGTAGGCATAAGATCGAAAGAAAAGATCTTAGCGAGCGCAATCAACAAAAAACCCAAATCCCCTATCTTCGTCAATCAAAAGCAGTAATTCAAAAGCACCAGTCCTAACATCCTAATCCTTATTCCCCGCCAGAAACCTTCTGCCTAGGTAAAAAGAAAGAGAACAGTATTGGCGAAAATACAAATAACCAGTACAAAGGCCCCCCACATTGATAGCATTCGTAACCTAACAGACCGCTGTTTAAACTCAGTATGCAAAGCAGGGTTAATTGGAGACATCTATTTCCCTTCCTTATTCAGCTCACAATAGGATAAAAAATGAATCGACCTGTAGTTTAAAGCTCAAACCGCCGAGAGCGACCAGCGCTTAAGAACCGCGTCCAAAATCGCTCGCTACACATGTATGTATGTATATACTGACAAAATAGACGCGACATACAGACTAGAGGATGAACACGACTGGATACTCGGCCATCGCGGGGCGAAGAAGTGTCGTTGGTCCAAAAAAGTAGCAATTCTACCTTGCTTAGGAGAGATAGTCCCTGCGGGGAATACCGTTGATCGGGCTTAGGAGATAAGAACTCGGCCGAGGGTATCAGATGGGAAAGTCGCATCTCATACAGTTGATCCTTCGTTCAGGCGCACTGGTTTAGAAAGAGTACTTTGATTCTGCACTTTGAAGTTCGCTTACTTCTGGAGAAGTGATTGATGTTCTTTCGATGTTCAACAGTCAAAAGAAATTGCCATCTTTAATTTTAAAAGCAGAAAAAGTTTTAACAAGTAAATTCATTTTGTTTCATTTCAAGAATCGCTAATCATGTTAAAAACGTCATTCTATAAAGCTTAAAACAAATAAGAATTGCAACCAAAAGCACAAGGGCTCAAATTTTATTGATAAGATGGAGATCAGCCAAACGCGTGATTCCATAGAGTATATACAAAGTTAGAAAATGGTAATTTACAGGGAAAAAGGGATACGTTGAAACATAACGACCACTATCCTTCTACCAACTTTGAATTTGGGACATCCTGAGCTTCTGTCGAAGATGGCCCTGACTGGAGTTTTCCTCCGATGGATGATGTAACTACTGCTGAGGGACTTGCCTCTGTTGAACATTGTTACTTGCCATTATCCCTAATTTTTGTCTGGATTGTACTATGAGATTTCCAATCCATCAGGATGATTTTTTTCATGTCTCTAACTTTTGCCTGGACCGCCCTTTCGGGTTTTCAATCCACCGAAACGTTTTTTTTTTAGTTTAGGCGAAGTATTTCTTGACTACATCAACATTCGTGGGGTAGGAAAATTCCTCTCCGTCCATGGTTGCAAGTCTCAAGGAACCGCCTGAGAAAGCTTTCGTGACCACATAGGGGCCATCATAATTTGGAGTCCATTTGCCCCGAGAATCAGTGAGAAATGATTGTATCTTTTTGAGCACGAGGTCTCCTTTTCTGAAGACACGAGGTCGGACCTTTTTGTCAAACGCCTTCTTCATTCTCTGCTGATACAACTGACTGTGGCATAGTGCCGTGATTCGCTTCTCTTCAACCAGATTCAGTTCGTCGTGTCGACTCTAACACCATTCAGCTTCTGAAAGCTTAGCTTCCATCAATACCCGGATTGATGGGATCTCTACTTCTATGGGGAGAACTGCCTCCATGCCATATACTAGAGAGAAAGGGGTTGCCCCTGTTGAAGTACGGACAGATGTTCGATAACCGTGAAGAGCAAAGGGAAGCATGTCGTGCCAATCTTTATAGGTTACAACCATCTTTTGAACGATCCTCTTGATGTTCTTGTTAGCCGATTCTACCGCTCCGTTCATCTTGGGTCGGTAGGGAGATGAGTTATGGTGTTCGATCTTGAACTCTGCACACAACTCTTTCATCATCTTGTTGTTCAAGTTAGATCCATTATCAGTAATGATCTGGCTTGGAACACCATAACGACAAATGATATTGTTTTTGATAAATCGGACCACCACTTGTCGGGTTACATTAGCGTATGATGCTGCTTCGACCCACTTGGTGAAGTAATCAATGGCTACCAGGATGAACCGATGTCCGTTGGAAGCTTTAGGTTCAATCAAGCCAATAATGTCGATTCCCCATATGGAAAAAGGCCACGGGGAAGAAAGAACTTTGAGATGTGATGGCGGTACATGAATTTTGTCGGAGTATATCTGACACTTGTGACACCTCCTCATATACTTGTAGCAGTCGGATTCCATGGTCAACCAATTAGTACCCTGCTCTCAGATTTTTTCTCGCCATTGTGTGTCCGTTGGCATGAGTGCCAAAGGATCCTTCATGAATTTCTTTCATCAACATGTCTGCGTCTGGTCTGTCTACGCATCGGAGCAAGACCATGTCAAAATTCTGCTTATAAAGTGTATCACCGCTCAGGAAGAAGCTTCCAGCCAATCTTCTGAGGGTTTTCCTGTCTTTTCTGAGTGCCCCAGATGGGTACTCTTGTTTCTGAAGGAAGCATTTGATATCGTGATACCAAGGTTTGTTGTCTATGACTGCTTCGATCGTGAAGACGTAGGCGGGCCGTTCAAGGCGCATTATGTCGATCTTAGGTAAGTCGTTCCATTGACCTACACTACTCATAGAAGAGAGAGTGGCTAAGGCGCCAGCCATGTGATTCTCTCTACGAGGGACGTGATGAAACTCGACTCTGTTAAAGAAGGGTAACAACCTTCTTGCATAGTTTTTGTAAGGAATCAGTCCTGATTGGTATGTGTTCCAATCTCCTTTTATCTGATTGATAACCAGGGTTGAATCGCCGTATACGTCCAAGTTTTTTATCCTTAAATCAATTGCTTCTTTGAGACCCATAATACAAGCTTCGTATTCAGCCTCGTTGTTCGTACATTTGAACGTAAGTCTGGCAGTGAAAGGAATGTGGGTACCCTGAGGGGTAACAATGATTACCCCAATTTCGTTTCCATAATAATTAACTGCTCCGTCAAAGATAAGTCCCCATTGGGAACCTGGTTCTGGCCCTTCACTGGGTAACAGTTCATCGCAATCTTTCATTTTTAGATACATGACATCTTCGTCTGGGAAGTCAAACCCGGTTGATTCTTGATCGTCAATCGGTTGATGAGCCAAATGATCGGCTAAAATACTTCCTTTAACGGCTTTCCGAGCGTGGTACTCTATGTCATATTCTGATAATAACATCTGCCAATGGGCAATTCTTCCTGTGAGAGCAGGCTTTTCGAAGACATACTTGATTGGATCCATCTCGGAAACCATCCAAGTAGTATGACGAATCATGTATTGGCGAAGACGTTTGGCTGCCCAAGCCAAAGCGCAACAAGTTTTCTCAAGCATCGTGTACCGAGTCTCACAGTCGGTGAACTTCTTGCTTAAATAGTAGATGGCAGACTCTTTCTGTTTGGTTTCGTCTTGTTGGCTAAGTACACATCCCATTGAGTCCTCTAGGACTGCGAGGTAGATGATCAGTGGTCTTCCTTCCACTGGAGGTGATAGAATCGGCGGATTCAACAGGTATTCCTTAATACTGTCGAAGGCGGTTTGGCAATCTTTTGACCAAACGCAATCCTGGTTCTTTTTGAGTAATTTGAAAATCGGCGCACACGTGGCGGTCATAAGGAATATGAATCTTGAGATGTAGTTCAAACGTCTCAAGAATCCTCTGACTTGTTTTTCAGTTTTCAGAGAAGGCATTTCTCGAATGGCCTTAACCTTGTCAGGATCGACCTCAATCCCTTTCTGGCTGACGATGAACCCTAAGAGTTTCCCCGAATGGACACCGAAGGTGCACTTGTTGGGATTCAAGCGGAGTTTGTACTTCCTCAAAGGCTCGAATAGTTTTAACAGGTGGGTCACATGCTCCTCTTCTGTCTTAGATTTTGCAATCATGTCATTGACATATACCTCTATCTCTTTGTGTATCATGTCATGAAACAGAGTAGTTATGGCCCTTTGATAGGTTGCCCTGGAGTTCTTCAAGCCGAACGACATCACCTTGTAACAAAAGGTACCCCATGGGGTAATGAACGAAGTTTTCTCCATGTCTTTCGGCGCCATTTTGATCTGGTTATAGCCCGAGAATCCATCCATGAAGGAGAAAATTTTGAACTTTGTTGTGATGTCTACCAGCATGTCAATGTGTGGTAAAGGAAAGTCGTCCTTTGGACTTGCCTTGTTCAGATCCCTGTAATCAACACACATTCTGACCTTTCCGTCCTTTTTGGGAACGGGTACGATGTTGGCTAACCATTGAGGATATTCAGATGTAGCGAGGAAACCTGCGTCGATCTGTTTCTGTACCTCCTCTTTGATTTTGATGGCCATGTCCGGGTGAGTCCGTCTCAACCTTTGCTTTACTGGCAGACATTCCGATCTTAACGGTAAGTGATGTTCCACGATGCTGGTATCCAACCCTGGCATATCCTGATAGGAGCAAGCGAATACATCGGGAAATTCTCTGAGAAGCTTTATCAAACCCTCTCTGGCAGTTGGACTGAGCAGTGCCCCAATCCTGATTTCTTTTATCTCTTTTTTCGAACCCATATTGATCGTTTCCAACGGCTCTTTGTGAGGTTCAATAGACCTTTCCTCTTGTCTGAGTAATCGGGAGATCTCTTCTGGAATTTCGTTGTCAACTTCTTCTTCAGCCCCAAATACCGGGAACTCAAAGTCGGGAGAAGGCATCAGATCGTATGTTTCAACTGGGTTTAAAACAAACAATCTGCATGACGTGATAATTCGTGTTAGAAGAGATAGAGAAAATGCGAGTGTGTGCAGTGTATTTATTTTACTGCTTGTTTTTATTTTTAATTGTTTTTTAGGATTACCATTTTCTGAGAAACGAAAAGAGAAAACAACAATTAATGCGGAAATTACAGAACGACGTTATTTTATTAATGAACAAGTCGATTCTTGAAACTACAGCCCTATAAAACAAAACTCTGTAGCTTTGGGCAAAGCGAAGAGGGAAAATTTACAGAAAGCGAGCCCTATCAAAACATCCATTTCACCTGGGCAGGGTGATAGGTTAAAGATGGCAATTACTTTGACTTATGAACAATCTTCGGAACATCGACAACAACCTATTGTCGGCGAACTCCTCGGTGAATCACAAAGTATGGTACTTTTCTTAATTTGTCTTCAGAAATAACACTGATTTCTGGTGGAGTAGGATCGTTAGAATCTGTCTCCCAGGAAGAGTTGTCGTTGGAGGATTCCTCTGTTGCATTTTGCATATCATTTATGCTCTCAGCTGTATCTCCCCATCCAGTTGGCTGGATATCTTTGAGCCTGGTACGAGACCTTTCGGGAGCGGTGTACTTAACCATATAGTCAAATTTTCCACTTGGTTGTCCCAGGGTGTCCCATACTTTCTTGGAACTGGAGGGGTCATCCCTCTCGATGACGTTGACCTCGGGAAAAGCATAGTTGATGAATTCCAGTCCGGTAAACGTTGTAAATTCATCGTCATGTTGAGTAGTTTCTGAATGACCTGAGTGTTGATCCCATGACATGGTGGGGACACAAGTATTCTGTTCAATGACGGTCAGCTGATTTTCATTGTTCGGCTGACTCTCTTGCCCCAAGTCTCCTGGATAAGGTTGCCACATTGGCAGACCATCCATCGGGCCATAGTAGGTGTAGTCAAAATTGTCTTTCATCGGAGTGTCTTCCTCTAATGAATTTGGCGGAGCACGACATCCTTCTGGATCACAATCTCCGTATATCATTTCGATGTCTGACCTGGGTATAAATCTCGGACTCTCTGTAGGAAAGCAAAAAGGAGTTTGCGTTTCGTCCTGAGACATATAACCGTCCTTGTTAAGATAGGACTTCCACTCTTCCTCTGTGTCAGAGGGATCTTCCTCATTGATAGCATGGACTGCTTGAGGGACTGGGTGAAGAAAACCTCCACTGTGGAAGAAGTTCTGAATGGGATGAAGACTTCCATCGCTGGCAGCTGTCTGGGTACAGGTTGCAGAAAAACCAAGACCCTTCTTTGTTTTATTGTCAATAGGAATGACAAGCTATCCCTATCCGGTTGTATCGGTACTCTCGACCGCTTTGATAGCATCTTTGTATGAGGAAATCGAGGTTCCTCCTTAGGATTGATTATCCTTGCCCACCGACAGCGCTTGGAACTGCGTCCCAATAACCTCCTCGGGTTCTACACAAGTAGATGATGATAAGTTACTCACGAGCAAGGCCTGTTCTCCACAGACTGTGACAAGTTGATCGTTCTGAACGAACTTTAGCTTTTGGTGGAGGGTCGAAGTGACCGCTCCAGCCTGATGTATCCAAGGTCTTCCTAATAAACAACTGTATGTTTCCCGGATCTCCATGACCTGGAAAGTGACTTGGAAAGTGTGAGGACCGATAGTTATGGGAAGATCAACTTCGCCGATAACTATTTTTCTGGATCCGTCGAACGCTTTAACGACGACCTCGCTGATTCTCATCGGAGGGCCTTTGAATGATAATTGCATCAAAGTGGACTTCGGCATAACATTCAGGCCTGATCCTGTGTCTACCAGTACGCTGGCTAAAGCATCGTCCTGGCAGTTAACTGTAATGTTGAGCGCCATGTTATGACGGCGACCCTCTTCGGGTAATTCCTCATCACTAAATCCCAAATTATTGCAGGAAGTGATGTTAGAGACAATGCTATCGAACTGTCTGATTGTTACATCCTGTTCCACAAAGGCTTGCTCCAAGACTTTCTGTAGACCCTCCCAGTGGGCTTCTAAACTGAGTAATAGTGATAATACCGAGATCTTTGAAGGAGTCTGTAACAGCTGATCAACAATGTTATATTCACTCCTTTGGATGAGCTTCAGCATCTCATCATTATTTTTTGAAAGGCCGGGATTACTGGATTGACCAAATGGTGGATCAGAAGCTTCTGTCTGAAGTTCCTTTTCTTTGTTGGATTCTCCAACTCCTCTTATGAAGATTCGACCGCTCCGTGTTACACGACTAATGTCTGCAATATTCACGACGGAGGGTAATGGAATTTCCTTTCCATTTTCAACTGTCGTTGCACCGTATTTGTAAGGGATAGCCTTAGTTGATTCATACGGTAGTGGTCCCGGTAGATAGATGACTATGGGAACCTTCTGATTTTTCTGACCATCATAAGTAATCTCGATCCGTTCCCAGTTGGGAGCTCTAGATTCGTCGAGCAGAGGGATAATGGCAAAAACATCCCTGGTCTGGTGACGACCAGAGATCGTTACAACATCCTCGACTTGATTGGCAAGGTAGTTCGGCGTCCAGTTGATGGGTCCAGAACCCGGATATGGGCGAATCTCTCCACGATCCACCTGACCCTGAAGAGCTGCTCTCACAAGGTAACACCCTTGGTTACTTTCCGAACAGACACTACAACGGTCATAGTTGTGTGGTGGCACCTGACCACGCCCACTTTGAATACAATGTAACCTTACTAGGTTAGCTTCCACAGATCGGACATCCAGACTTTGACGCCGAGTGGGATTCCTGTTATTGATACTAATCTGCTGAGTATCTTCATCCATATAGATTGGCATCCACCAGTGATTTAACAAGTGCTGAAGTGCCTACTAGACAAGGGTACAACCTCGATCGTTTTCGCAACCTGCTTTACTGCTTTGATAGTCGTGTGATATTAAGAATCCAAGTCGGACCTGCTCAGCATGTAACTCTACCAGGTTGGTATTCATCACGCGAATATCGAAGATCTGAACCATGTTGATCTGATAAGGGTTCCTATTATGGTAGTCTTGGATCCATCCAATATCCATCTGACGCTGGAGGGCCTCTTGTATGAAAGAGCATCCCTGTTTATTTACCGAGCAAGTCAGACAGGAACTGTAATTGTGTCGTGGCAGATTATGATACTGGCTTTGCCTTGAGTGTATTGCCACCAAATTTACATTCATTGCACAGATATCGTGGTTCTGAATGACGTTTTGTTCGAAGCCCAAGAGGAGGCTGGAAACTTTTAAGAAGCCGACGGGTCCTTGTACGAAGCCCAAGAGGAGGCTATCATTCCCGGAGGAAGAGATCATTATACGAAGCCTAAGAGGAGGCTGTGAATACTTCTAAGAAGCCGAAGGGTCCTTGTACTAAGCCCAAGAGGAGGTGGGGTTGCTTTTAGGAAGCCTGTGGGTCCTAGTATAATGCCCAAGAGGAGGTCGATGCTTTTAAGAAGCCCGTGGGTCCCCAAACCCCGAGAAATTCAAGACAGGCTATTCACAAAGAATAGATCAAGCCAGGAAAGTTCGAGAATTTGGAAAAAACTCAAAGATGCCATTCACGGAGAATACATTCATCTCTGGTAGTAGAGTTTCTTGACAATTCCTAATGAGGACAACCGAAGAGAAGACTGTATCTGGTGATCCTATTGGGGATCTAGCTGTCTATTTCTACGAAAAAACGAAACGGCTTTACCTAGTTCTAGACATAGTTGCCGGGGAAACTCTAAATATCTATACTATTATTACACAGTTGATATGCGTTTATGAAAGAAGACTTACAACGAAACAGCCCCACAATACAGTTATATGTATATGAAAGCGGTAAATGAAAGCGTATAAACACTTACTCGGTTGTAGAGCTTCCATGCTGTTTGGTTAGTTGTTCAACAAAGACAGATTGAAAATAACAGTATATTCAAAATCAAAGGAGAAAGTGCTTTGAAAAAGAAAGATTTCTAGGGTTTTATCAGTGATCGCACTGTTAAATTTGTACAGAGGGACTTATACAAGTGACTGAGGCCAAAAAAGTTTTATGTTCAAAGGGATGGGTCTTACACTCTAATAGAGGCCCAAAAGGTTTAAAGAAAAGAAATAGGTCTTACTACTCGAGGGTAGGCCCAGATGACTTTTCGTTAAAAATGGCGATCGCGCCGAGGTTTTCTTTTAACGCAGAGGGACTTATACAATAAGTGAGGCCCAAAAATGGTTTTGGTTAAAAGGGGGTTGGATCTTACACTCTAATAGAGGCCCAAAAGTTTTGAATGGGTCTTATAGCTCAAGGAGAGGCCCAGAAAGTTTATTTTTAAACTGGCGACGATCGTGCCGAATTTAAAAATGTACAGAGGGACTTATACAATAAGTGAGGCCCAAAATATTTTTGTACAAGTGGGTTGGGTCTTACACTCTAATAGAGGCCCAAAAGGTTTTGAAAATGATTTGTGAGGGTTGAATTAATCAAAAACCCTAATTTATTTCCAAAATGTATTTTAATTGAATAAAAATTCAATTAAAATGATAAAAATAATTGTTTAACATGTGGGAAACAAATTATGATCTTGGATTAATGCTTCAAAAATCAAGTATTGACCTACAAAATAATTAGAAGTCATTAATCTTTACAAAATCAAGAGGGAAAAAATATTTTAAATGTAAAAAACAATTAAAATATTAATTCTTTGCAAAAATATCAATTATATGAAATAAATAATATTTTTGGGATTTTTTGGGAAAATAAAATATTTCAACATTTTTGTAAATTATTAAAAAAAGAATCAACTCAAAATCATTAAAACTCAGAGAGAAATTAATTTTTGAATCAATTAAATAAAAATCACAAAATTCAAATATTCAAATGTTGGAAAATGGCGCCAAGAACAAGGGCAAGAACACGCGCGTGTTCTGAGTTTCTCAGATTTGCATTTTCTATCCAATCTCACTGAATACTTAATTATATCATGCAATCCACATACCAATCAACTCGTTTCAACCTCACGATCATGTCTATGACAATTAATTTCATTTAAATTAAACATAAAACAAGAAATCATGAACAATCCTCAAGAACCCTAGATTCTGCATGAAGGCTGGGATTTTTGATACACGATTCAAACAATGCACTTAATTGAGGGGAAACATTCCATGCATGATTATGAACATATGGCCAAATTATTGTGCAGCAAAAATTGCATGGATCATAGAGTTAGAAGAGCTCATGCTTACCAATTGCAGCTGGTGATCGTGATTTGTGTTGGAGGTATTACAGATGAGTTGTGATGATCTGAACAGCTTCCCTACACCCTCTGGAGTGTGTTTGAATGTTTGGACTTGATTGAAATTGGCTGGATCACTTCATGGCATCTCACTGCAACTTGGTTAAAACCTTGAGCAATTGAAAGGTGATTCTAAGAAATCAGTGTTCCAGTTGCGGTTTAGGTGTTTGATCAGCTCATATGTGATGTATATGAGGTGTGTGTGTGATTGGTTTGATTTGAAAAGCTCTCAAACTCAAAACCCGATAGTGACTTGCCTTAGAAGGCAAAATTGGAGTGAAAGAAGAGATTTTCAGGAAAGCATCTGTTTGATGGCTTTGGTGTACTTAAACTGATCACAATTGAGCTCTATTTATAATAGAGCAAGTTTGTTTTGCAAGGAATAGTGAATGGCAACTGCTGAGTAGGTTTGGCCAATGTTGGAAAATGAAAATCCAAGTCTCCTCTAGCCATTGACTAGAGGTTAGGGCACAGGCTGCTGGTTCCCTTGGTCTTGGATAAGTCTTGACTAAATTCAGTTGAGAATGGCTCAGTCTATGCCACCTTGATGCTTCCATTGAATGCTCCAATCCAAAATTGGAGTCTTGTCCCTATTTTGGCAATTCTAGGTTCAACATGCTATTTCTTGTTCCAAAGACTTTGGAGGCTTGGCTCAGTGATTGCCCCCTTTAGATTCAATCCTCAGATGTGTCCAAAGTGATGACAAGGCTTGGAATTGGCTGATTTTGGCAAATCGAACAAAAGTGCAAAAATCTGCCTTGCCTTGGCAGATTTCAGCAAGGCATCTTGCCAATGTCATATCTCATAGCTCAAATTGAATTTGGTAATGTTCTTGGCCATTTTGGAAAGCCCTTACACGATACAACAACTGTTTGAACATGTTTGGTTTTGATCTCTTTTGAATCCAAGTGAAAAATCCCCCTACATTTGAAAAAAAGTAAAGGCAGATTCTGACTTAGTGAAATTTTCACTAAGTGTTGGAACAAAGTGACTTTTCTTGATTTTGATCACTCCATAACTCAAAATCCATGAGGAATTTGGACATAGGTCAGTATGAAGCTTTTGTAGAGGGCAATGTGATCTACAAATCAAGCTTTGAATGGGGAACAATGCCCTTGTGGTTTAGGAGTTATGGTCCTCCAAAGTTGGCCCATTAGTGTCACTTTTTCCATAACTTAGAAATTTTTCTAAGTTTTTATGGTTACCCCTTTTACAAGTTATCCCACTTTATTTGATTTTTCTTGATGAATGATGATTCAAATCATACATTTACATCATTTTAGGGTTAAAAATCCATTTTGGTGAAAAATCTCAAAAAGTCAAAGTTGACTTTTTATCAGATGACTTTCCTCGCGAAACCCTAATTGTGGTGCAGATGAAATGAGACTTGTTGCTCAAGCTTCTTGGATTAATCCATTGTTGCAAATGGATCAATATAGTATATTAAATCCCCCCAAATCATGCCTTTAGGTCTTGGTTCATGATTTGTCCCAAAAGTCAACTTAGGGGTGAATTAGGTCAAGAAACCCTAATTCCTGATTTTTGATGTATGCATCCCCTGAGGTCAAATTGACTTGATGCTTGGGTCCATGAGGCTCCATGGAGTATATTAGGTTATGTTTTGGATCATTGGCTTGTGCCCAGATGAAAAATTTCCATCTGGAGGCCCTGGTCAACCAAAACCCTAATTTGGTGATAATGTCGATCTTGAGACTTGATCCACCTAGAAAGGAGCAGCCTTGTGCTTAATCCTTGAAGTGGGAGTCCTCTTGATCCATTGTGGATATTTTAGAGGCTAGACAAGTTGAAGATCAAGTCAATCCTTGATTGATCCTTTGTCTAAGGCTCTAAGGGGGCTTAAAACCCTAATTTTGATTGTAGTGGATGCTCAACAACCCTTGAGGCATTTGATGAGGCATGATGGTTCATCCATATTGTGATGATGATTTACACAATGATGGGAAATCTTAGTGGTTAAAATTTGGGGTATGACAACTGGGTGAAGGAAACCTCCACTGCGGAAGACGTCCTGAATGGGATGAAAACTTTCGCCGTTAGCAGCATTTTGGGCACAATTTAAAGAAAAACCAAGACCTTTCTTTACCTTGTTGTCATTGGGAATGACAACCTGTCCCCATCCTTTTATTTTGTTACTTTCAATTGCCTCGAGAGCATCTTTGTATGAGGAAATCGACGTTCCTCTTTCTGATTAGTTGTCATTGCTCACCGATAGTGCTTGGAACTGAGTTCCCACAACCTCCTCTGGTTCAACACAAGTAGACGATGATAAGTTACTCACGAGCAAGGCTTGTTCTCCACAGACCGTGACGAGTTGATCGTTCTTGACGAACTTCAGCTTCTGGTGAAGCGTCGAAGTGACTGCCCCAGCCTGGTGTATCCAAGGTCTTCCTAATAAGCAACTATATGTTTCCCAGATATCCATGACCTGGAAAGTGACCAGGAAAGTGTGAGGACCAATAGTTATGGGAAGGTCGACTTCGTCGATAACTGTTTTTCTGGACCCGTCAAATGCTTTGACGACAACCTCACTGCCTCTCATCGGAGATCCTTTGAATGATAGCCGCATTAGAGTGGACTTCGGCATGACGTTGAGAGCCGATCCGGTGTCTACCAGTATGTTGGCTAAAGCATCGTCCTGGAAGTTGACTGTGATAATGAGCGCCATGTTGTGACTTTGCCCTTCTTCCAGCAGTTCCTCATCACTAAACCCCAAGTTGTTGCAGGAAGTGATGTTAGAGACGATGCTATCGAACTGTCATATTGACACATCCTGTTCCACAAAGGCCTGCTCTAAGACTTTCTGTAGAGCCTCTCTGTGGGCTTCGGAACTAAGTAAAAGTGATAACACTGAGATTTTCGAAGGAGTTTGCAACAGTTGATCGACAATGTTGTATTCACTCCTTTGGATGAGCTTCAGCATCTCGTCATCGTTCTTTCAAAGGCCGGGATCACTGGATTGACCGACTGTGGATTGGGAACTCCTGTCTGAGGTTCCTTTTCTCTGTTAGGCTCTCCAACTCCTCGGTTGAAGATTCGACCGCTCCGTGTTACTCGACTGATGTCTGCAATATTCACGATGGAGGGTAATGGAATTTCCTTTCCATTCTCAATTATTGTTGCACCGTATTTGTAAGGGATCGCCTTAGTCGATTCATACGGCACTGGTCCTGGCAGATAGATAACTACAGGAGCCTTCTAATTTTTCTGGCTGTCGTAGGTAACTTCAATCAGTTCCTGGCTAGGAACCTTTGATTTGTCCAGTAGAGGGATGATGGTACAAACATCCTTGTTCCGTTGATGATCAGAGATTATGATAACATCCTTGATTTATTCAGCGAAGTAGTCCGGTGTCCAGTTGGTTAGCTCAGAACTCGGACATGGGTGAATCTCTTTACGATCCAACTGATCTTGAAGAGCTGCCTGCACAAGGTAGTATCCTTGGTTATTCTCCGAGCAGACTCTACAACATTCATAATTGTGTGGTGGCACTTGGCCACGTCCGCTTTGGATGCAGTGCAACATTACCAGGTCAGTTTCCATAGATCGAACATCCTGACTTTGACGTCTAGTAGGGTTCCCGTTAGTCACACTGATTTGTTGTGTGTCTTCTTCATCTAGATAGATCAGAAGTCACCAATGGTTTAAAAAGTGTTGTAAAGTTCTTTGAACGAGAGCGCACCCTTTGTACTCTCATTGTATACTGTACAGCTCAGATAATCGTGAGAAGTGAGAAAACCAAGTTGGACTTGCTTGGCGTGTAACTCCACCAAGCTGGTATTCATCAAACGAATATCAAAGATTTGAATCATGTTAATCTTATAAGGATTTCTATCATGGTAGTCCTGGATCCATCCAAGATCCATCTGACGCTGGAGGGCCTCTTGTACAAAAGAGCATCCCTGTTTGTTTACCTAGTCAGTCAGACAGGAATTGTAATCGTGCTGCGGTAGATTATGATACTGGCTTTGCCTTGAGTGCATCGCCACCAAGTTGACATTCATTGCACGGATGTCGTGGTTCTGAATGATATTGGAATTTGTGTAGGTCATGTTGACTCCCCGAACTCGGTGTTCCTGGATCCATCCGAGATCCAATTGTTCCTGTAGAGTTAATTGCACCACAGAACATCCCTGGTTGTCTTTAGAGCAGATATCACACTGGTGATAATTATGAGGTGGCACATGGTCGTATCCGCTCTGTCTACAATCCATCTTGACCAAATTGGCCCTTAATAAGAGTACATCATGAACTTGATAGATGTTGTTAGACTCTCCCTCTATCAAATTATCGCAGCTTTCTCGTGTTGAGGCAGCGGGTTTGTGAGAACATTCGGATTCATATCTTTGAAAGATAAGACCCCTCTCCTAACAAGCTTTTGCACATCAGATTTGAAACTGAGATAGTTTTCTATGTTATGCCCTGGTCCTCCATGATGGTAAGGAAAAGTCTGATCCTTTTTGAACCAGAAAGGCAGATTTTCTGGTACTGTAAGAGGAGACTTGGTTTGGACATGCCCCTTGACCAGTAGTAACGGAAACAATTCTGCATGGAACATTGGTATAGGGTCGAACCCTGGTGGTCGCGTTGTACGGTTGTTGTTGTACGGAGGACGAGCCTGCTGAAGAGGCTATTGTGTCCTTTGCTAGAATTACTGTTGATTTGGTTGGCTTTGAGCAACCTGAGGTTTATACGTAGGCGCAGAGTTGATAGCAGGAGTTACAGCTGCTACTGGTTGGTATCGTCTCCTTTTCTTTCTGAGAGAAATATTCCCAATATCCTGCTCTTTTTTCTTAGGGAGAGCACTGCCGTATCGTTTTGTATTACTTGATGATCCAGCGTCTTTAACTAAACGTCCTTCTCGGACGCTTCCTCGAGACGTACCCCCATACCGACCATTTCGGTGAAGTCGTTGGGCGCACTGGCAACCATTCTATCGTAGTAAAATGAGCTCAAGGTTTTTAAGAAGATCTTTGTCATCTCTTTTTCCTCCATAGGTGGACATATCTGAGCGGCAATTTCACGCCATCTCTGAGCGTACTCCTTAAAGGTTTCCTTGTCCTTTTGTGACATTGATCTGAGTTGATCTCTATCTGGTGCCATGTCCAAATTGTATTTATATTGTTGAATGAAAGCAGCGCCAAGATCTATGAAAGTGTCGATCGTAGCGTGGCTTAAACCCATGTACCATTTTAATGCGGCACCGGTTAAACTATCCTGAAAGTAGTGAATTAGTAGCTCCTGGTTCCTTGTCTGAGCTGACATTCGCCGAGCGTACATCACCAAGTGGCTTTGAGGGCAAGAGTTACCCTTGTACTTTTCAAAGTCGGGTACCTGGAACTTGTGTGGAACTTTCACACCAGGGACCAAAAAAAGGTCTGCGGCGTCCTTTCCAAATAAATCCTGACCGCGAAGGGCTTGCAGTTCTTTTTGCATCTTCAGGAATTGTTCCTGGAACTCATTCATTCTGTCGAACATGCTTTCGTTTCCACCAGAAGGTATCTGTGTAATCTGTCCTTCCGGGACAGTGTGTACCACGGGTGGTGGTATAGTCATTATGGCCGAGACTCTCGGGGTCTCCCGAAGTTTGTAACCTTCAGGAGTTGCTGTCATGCCCCTGGCATCTTCGCTTTCCTGAAGTTTGTAACCTTCAGGCCCAGCGGCTCCTGCTGCGGTTCCTTGATCCTCCGTGATCGGCGGAACATATCCTTCCGGGATATAGTTAAGTGGCATGCCCCAGGGACGATCTTTCGGCATTCTGTACCTAGGATCATACTTCTCCACTATGGGCATTGATGTGATCTCTGAGATCACATTCCTTTGTTGTTGCATTTGAGCTTCTGCTAGAGCTTGCATGTCGTTATGAAGCTTCCTCAAATCCTCTTTCAGAGTGTCAATCTCTTCTCTCAACTCTCTGTTCTCTTCCTCGAGATCATCCATCTTTTTCTGACGATTGGCCCGAGTATTGTACGAATGAGACAGTTTGACTCTAGAATCGAGACGCAAACGTGAGATTTATAGGTAAGAAGAATGCGTTACGTGAGAATGATGAATGCAATGATTATTTTTTTTTATTAATTTTTTGTTTAATCAAAATAAACTTCAACAGTTGGATTGTAAATATCACACAGTGGGGAAGACCCCGTTTTATTGAATTCGAAGATTGCGGAAATGGAAATACAGTAATTTACATAGTGTTGTAAAAAGGAAATCTAAGCTAATGGATCCGGAGTCCTCTTTGAGGAGAGCTCAGGTGCTAGTTCTGGTACTTTCCTGTTCTTTGACCGGGGCTCTTGGACCGTTGTCAGGTTGTCATTCCTTTGCCAAGTGAAAGGAGCGAGCAAATTCCTTTGGTCATCCTGATTTTCTACAACATGTTGCTCTAAAATCTCAATCAGAGCATCTTTTTATTTTAACAGTTGTTGTATTTTCTTGCACTCTACATTGAGAATACGGTACTTGTTCCTCCAAGACCTCCTCTCCTGCTGAACTTTGTTGAGAGTAACCTGAAGTTTTTCTGTCTCAAACATAAAATAAAGGATAGGGTCCCTTAATGGAAGAACTTCCTGACGAGGGTAAGGCATCCTCATCTTGAGAGCTCTAGTTTGTACCTAATGGAGATAAGGTTCCACCGAGACACAATCTGGTTTTCCTAGAGACTCCCGTCCTTTCCTTTGAACGTGTTTCCAGGCATGCACTATTTCGGTCTTTAGTGCCTTGTCATTTTCTCCTTCCTTGAAGAAAAGACCTTCCGGATGAGCATTACGCGGGACATGCCTCATCGGGTATCCAAATTGACGATGAAATAACACCGGATGATAGTTGATTCCTCCCTTAGTTCCTATAAGGGGTACATTTGGGAAATTTCCACAACGGTCAATGATTCTGATCCCGTCATAGATTCGATTGTACCAATCGATGTCAGAGTTGGTAAGAGACATGATTCTCTGCGACCAACGTAAAGTATTCTTTTGATCCCAAAATGCAGCATACTTGGGTAAGTGGGAAGTGAACCATTTGTATAGCAGGGGTACACAACATGTGATCATTCCTCCACTGTACAAATTCCTTAAGTGTACCGAATGATAAGCATCTGCGATCATGGTCGGTACAGGGTTTCCAATCAGAAAAACCTTAATGGCATTGATATCTACAAAGTTATCGATGTTGGGAAACAAAAATAACCCGTATGTGAGCAAAACAAAGATGCTCTCGAAAGAGGCCACGTTCCCTATACTAGCAAAGTATAGAGCTTTCTTTGTCAAAACTGGGCTGGCAAACCCTGGATTCCCCCCTTAGTGGACATGTGAGTCCTGACTTCTAACTCATTGTTGCACCCCAAAATTTGCCCTCCTTACTTTAGTACTAACTGGCTTATGTTTCATTTCATTTTTGCATTATCATGTGTGCTTATCATTGGTTCTTAGCATGGGGTCAAGGTGCCTGAGGCAAGTTCAAGAGGAGAAGATGTTCTTCAAAAGGGTCAAGAAAGAGAGTTCAAGTGGATCACTTTTTCCTAACCAGTGCAGAAATTAGGGTTTTGAGATTCTTGGGTTTATTGCTCCAATAGGCAAGCTCCTTGGGTTTTTATCATCACCAAATGGCATATCCTATCCTTTTTGGAGAGGATACACATCATATTCAGAGGAATTTGGATTTGGAGACTGTGATATTTCCTCCTAGACTGAGGGTACCTAAATTAGGGTTTGCTATAAAGTCAGTTTATTTCTGATTTTTTGGGCAAGACTTGATTCCATGGTATTCCTTGGGTCCCTGAGTATCTAGGAATGGAAGATTGTCCATCAGTTTGGTTCAGGAGGAGTTCAATTGGCTAATGGATTGGGAATCAGGTGAATTGGGTAAAAGTCAACAGTGAGAGGGGAAGTCAACTGTGGAATTTTGAGGTTCTCTCCAAGGTTTTCAAGGTCTCACATCCTCATATGGTCTTCAAGGGTCAATATTCACACCATTTATCAAGAATCAAGGGTTGGTACAAAAGTTGCTAAATATGGAAATGACCTATAATTTGAAAGTTTCCTTTTTGGGCAAGTCCTTACACTACATTCAACTTGACTTTTCACCATAAAGAAAGCTTCAAATGAATTTTCCTCAAACATAAAAGTTGAAGATATTTTTCTCCCCTTTCCAACAAGTACTAGTGGGTCTCCATATCATTTGTGAAACTCAAGTTATGACCAAAAGAAGGCAAAGTGGTTTTTAGGGTTCCATTTTCACAACTTTTGCACTTTGGGACATATGGACCTATAATTAATTCCATTGCTTCAAGGCACATTCCAACATCAAGGAACGATCCCTAAGGAGCATTTTTGGCCTTTAAATAAAGAATTTCCATGGTTTATTCATTACTTATTTTTCATTATGCAAAATTGCCAAATTATCTAAAACTCATGAACCAAGGCATCCCAAGGCCCAAATCAATTCAGGTGTAATTAGCAATTGGAAATTAAGTGATCCATCATGAAATATTTGGATATCCATGCATGGAGGAGGGTGTATCTCACATAATGCAATTTTCTAAAATCATCCAAAACTCTTTAAACAAAGAATTACCAGGGCCCAATTGATCATCAGTGGTTTAACCTAGCCTATTTAAACTCACTCATGCTAGGGTTGGAAGGAGAACACGTGATATTGGAGGAGAAAAAAGCTTGAGCCCTAAAACTTTTCTTTATTGAATCTCTCAATCCACAAGGTTTCTTCCAAAAGTTCTTTCACAATCTTCATCCCTGGGTTCCATAGAGCACGAAGCACTCACCATTCGCAGCCAACAGTAAGGATTAGGAGTGCTTGACCTCAGGTTGGTAACTTTTTTCATGATCCTAAAACTCCATTTTTTAACATGCATAACGATGTGTGATTGTCACTGATGATTCTGGTGTAATTAGTTTTGAAATTGGACGCGTATATTGGTTGTATGTTGAGTTTAAAGTTTTGAACCCTAACCTTTTTTCATTCGAATCTCCTTATGCATTGATTATTTGTAATTTTGGACTGGATATTTGAGATCCTTGCATTTTTCTGGTCAAAATGGAGTACCTATTTGCAATTTCTGGAAAAAATCACGCAGCAGCTCACCGGAGAGGGTGGCCGGAGCCCTAGCTCCGGCGGCTGGAGAAAGTGCAGTCCGGCGAGGGCTAAGGGAAGAAGAAACAATCCTGGCCGTCCATCACGTTGATCCAACGACCATGATCGTGCCACATTTTTTTTATTTTATGTTTTTATTTTATTGTTCTCGTGTATGCTCACCCATGTATGCTACCATGTGCTTCAATCATGACCTTTGTTTTAATTAATTTTTGGATTGTGTGATTTAATGGTGTGCGTTGATCTGATCTTATGGTGGAGAGTGTGACAGCATATTAATGAAGTCACGTGCCAGTCACATGGGAGTCGTATGGTATGCTGCTGGCTTTAGTGTATGTGCGTGCGTGTTTGTTACGGTGTATTTTTAATCATGGCCCTTTATCATAGTTACTTTGTGTTTGGTTTGACTCAGCGTGAGGCGCAGGATTCATCCAAGGGCAGGTATGCAGTCAACTGGGTTGACTGAAGTCCACACGTGGACTCTTTTTTTATTTTTTTATTTTTCTGTTGAATTTAAGTTTTGGACTTACTATCTGCACCCTCCCACCTGAGCCCATTTCAAATTTTCAACGTGTTTTGTTACTTTCCACACCCCCCATGCGCATTTCATTATTTTTATTTTAATTAATTATTGCATTTCATTTTTAATTTTTTAAAAAATAGTTAATTGCATTAAAAAATTCCCAAAAAATTCATGCATCATATTTATAATTTTATAAAATTTTCACAAATTTTATTTTATTATTTTATTTTATTTTTAGCATCTGAAATAAATATTTGTTTATTTTCTTTTTGAATTATTCATATCATGCACACCTAAACTTGTAAAATTTTGTTCTCATAGCATACATAACATTTAGAGCCCATTCTTTTTGCATTTTTTCACCAATACATTGAAGTGCATTAAAATATTTTTCTCTCATTTTTAAAATCATCTCATATTGCATTTCAGTCCTTTTCTTTAGCACATTGAACCATGTTCCTCATCTGACTTTGCATAATTGTTTGAGTGACTTATATCTTGAATTTTTGCAGGAGTTTTTGATATGTTGTTTGTCTCTGGTTGAGCAATGTTGATAATTAATTTGGAAATTTTAGAAGTTGTTTCTCTAATTATGTGATTGCTCTTTGTTTGAGGCTTTCTTGTATGCACATTTTGACCATGTCTGATTATTTGTTTGAGAAGGCACTTGTACCATTGCTTTGGGGTGTGTTTCTTTGACTTACTAATGCATGTTTAGGTCATCCACATTCTGTCTTGGTTGATTTCATTTGGTTGATAACCATTTCTCTTCGGTTTGTGATTTGTTGGACTTTCTCTTCTCTTATTGTTACGTATGTCTGTTTCGTACTAACCTTTCGTGCAGGGGCTGAGGTAAGTTACTTAAGGGTGTGGATAATCATCCATATTCACCCTTGCTCTTTCCTTATCTCATCTTTTCTTTTCTTTAGGCTTAGGTTGTCGTCAAACCTCACTAACCGTAGGTCACCCATGCATGATAACATTAGGTATCTTAGTTTCCCTTTAGAGTTTCCTTTGTGTCTTCTCTCTTCTCATCTCAAAACTTCTTGAAAACACTTAATAAGGATAAAGTGTATTGCGCACGAGCCTTAAGCGTGGGGAATGAGAAATGAGGGGCTTCCTCTCATCTTTCTAGAGTGCTTAGCGAGCGTCCTGTCTTGGGACGATGCGTTAAGTATTCGCCCCTGTGCCCTAGACTTTGGTGCAATGCAAGTTATGAACTAACTCAAGTCACTTCTGTCCTAAAAAATACAAACAAACTTCAAACCTTTTTGTCCTTCGGGATTGTCAAACTAAAGGCTATTTTCAAAAAGGGCACGTTACTTTCCGTCTGAGTCGCAAACAGGCATCGACCCTAACTACCGGACACGAACTTAACGTTGCTCATAAAAAACACAAAAAGAACTTGGTCCGAACTACGTTGACTCTGAATTCCCCATTGCACAAAGGGGGTACGTAGGCCTAGGACATTGACGTCCTACCGAGTCTGTCTTTGTCTTTCCCTCCTCCGTCTTAGTACAGCCATAGATGATAGGATAACTCACCCTTAGAATAGACAACAAGCGTGGATCCCATCGAGTACGATGGACGCGTGGGGTGCTAGCACCTTCCCCACGCGTAACCGACTCCCGAACCCAGGTTATGGTTGCGATGACCATTCCTTTCCCTCTTCCTCAGGTTTGTGCGGTGTTCCCTTTCCCTCTCTTGGGATAAATTTACACGGCTGGCGACTCTGTTTTTTCCGCGCCACTCACGCGTTTGTACCTGGATGAAAATCCTGGGAGCGACAGCTGGCGACTCTGCTGGGGACTCTGGTTGACCTATGCTGGTCCATCCCTGAGCGAGTCAACCCTAGCGCTTGCTTGTCTTTGTTCTCTTTGGGTGTTTTTGTTTTTTGTTTTGCTTTACTTGTTGTATTTTATTTTTACGGCTTTTACTGCATTGCACTTTATTTTTATTACTGTCATACTGTTGTGTTGTGCTGGCTGTTTCTGTTTTGCAGGTTGGGTTGTTCTGAGAGATAAGCCCAATAACCAGGCTTGAGTACACCCTAGGACTAGAGTGGAGAGTAGTGGGACCTACGTGCCCGCTTGGTACATTTGTGTGTTCACGAAATTCACAACCAGACGAGCTATCTTGGGACGCATTCTGACGTGTGTGTCTTGCGCATGTTAGGATGTCGATCTAGAGAGCTGTCGACTCTGGTGACCGATCATCGATGACCTTAGTGGAAACATCCCTCTTTAGTGGTGACAGTGGCAGACCACATCCTGTGAAAAACCCATTCGCACCCGAGGGCCCACTTTGGAAATCGCATAGGATGGCCCCTATCTGTTAAAGAGAATCAGTGGAGGCACTCCTCGATTGACGATAGTACTGTACCCCGAGGGATGAATGTACTATTGTTTCTCGACCTCAGTGCCAGAAGCTGAGGACCTTCTGTTTTGGAGAATCAGTTGAGGCCTCCTCGATTGATGATGATGCCAAACCAGAAATGGTGAACGTATCATCATTTCTCGACCTGAGAGCCCGGGATACTGAACATCCTAGTACCCACACGTGAGAGGGGATGGGTGTTTGCAGGTTTGCAGGTAACCGAAACCTTCAACCTACCCGGTTTTTCTAGATTTCTCATCAATGTCTGATTATTTGGGTTCCTGGTTATCTCAGTGGTTCAGAATTCTGGTTTTCTGGGTTGTGGTTCTCGTTCAGTTAACAGCACAGTACATCCAGCAGTGTTGCCTTGATCCCATGTTTGCATGAGCATATCATTTTTCTTGCATTCTAACATGTTTGACATTTTTCAGGGCTTGCATCTTACTCTTGATTCCGGTTTTCTGAGGTTACCTTGGCATGGATGTCCAGAGAAAGAAGACTGTTGCCTATTCGTTCCCAGATCCGACCTTGACATTGATTCACAAGCTGATTAATATGGCTGGTCCCGGAGTTCATACAGAGTTCAGTGGAGGGTATGGGAGACTTCTGAAGTTTGTCTACAATATCTCCAAGTATGAGAAGGATGTCATTCATACACTTCTTCAGTTTTAGGATCCGTCTTTGCGTTGCTTCACTTTCCCAGACTACATCTTGGCCCCAACGTTGGAGGAGTTCTCATTTATTTTGGGAATCCCCATCAGGCATGACATAGTATTCTTTTCTGAAGAACACCCCGAGATAAAAGAAATGGCTATTGCTCTTCATATTGGCGAATCCGTTCTGAGCAGTAATATTGAGGAAAAACAAGGAGCTAAGGGTTTCTTATTGAAGTTCTTGTTTGATCAAGCTTGTATACATGTTAAAGAGAAGAATTGGACTGCTTTCCAAGCTATTCTGGCTATGTGCATCTATGGGATTGTCATGTTTCCCAATGTTCCTGATCTGGTGGATATGCTTGCTGTCAAAATATGTATTTCAAAGAATACTATACCTACCTTGCTAGGTGATGTGTATCACTCAGTCCACTACAAGAATGAAAATAGGCGGGGAAAAACCGTGAGTTATTGTCCACCGCTCTTATCTACTTAGTTTCTGAGCCATCTCCCCGAAACTGGTGCCTTTGTTGATACCAAAGATTCTCTGAAGTGGTCAAAGAGGTTAATGGGCTTGACTGCTGACAACATTGTCTGGTTCAACCGTGATTTGCTAGGAATAGAGATTATTTGCAAGTGCGGGGAATTTCCTAATGTACCCTTGATAGGGAGAAGAGGTGGAATTAATTATAATCCATCCCTTGTTATCAGGCAGTTTGGTTATCCTTTGAAAGGTCCACCTGAAGAGCGAGATGTCAAAGAGTCCTTATTCTTCAATGGTACTGAGGATCAAGAGATGATAAGGAGGATTGTGAATGCTTGGAAGCAGGTGCCCAAGAAGGGAAAAACTTCATTCGGGAAATGTAACAATCGGGCTTTCCCTTCCTATAAAGAGTGGATTAAGAAGAGAGCAGAAGAGGAGCTTCTTCCCTTCCCGGTAGAACCACCATCTTACCCCTTGCTGATTGAGCCTCCTACCACAGTTAAGATAGAAAAGTTTAACAAGTTGTGGGCTGAAAAGGAAAAGCTGCGAGAAGAAAACAGCGAGCTACTAAGGGAGATTTATCAGTTGAAATATGAGCGGGGTGAAGCTGTTCATACCGCGAAGTTGAAGACAGAGCTTCTTGCTAAGGCAGAAAAAGAGCTAGCTGACATGGTCACATCCAGACAAAGGATGAAACAAGCTTTGGATGGTATCAGTAAGGTTCTCGAGTCTAATAAGGAGGAATTAGACAAGGCTTTGTTGAAAATCCACAGGTTCGATGATCACCGAGAAACTGCAATGGCTGAGAATAAGAGAAAGGAAGACGGTTATCTAGCTCAGATTGATCAGTTGAAGTTGATGCTCAAGAAAAAAGACGCTGAGATCCTGTCAGGGGTATTCAAGAGACAAGCAGTCGAGGGTCGACTAAATGAAGCTATAGCCTCCATAGAGGAACTGAAGATCCAAGCTGAAGTGAAAAGATCTAGACATGAGGGACCTAGTATGGATGGTGTTTTCGGAGAAGACGCTTGGGAGTTACAGCGTCGATACTTGGAGGGGATCATGCATAGGAGAGACATCCTCATTCAAGAGCTAATTCAGAGACCGAAGCATCCCGACACCAGAAAGCTGTTCAAGGAGATTCAAGACTGGAGCAGAAAGCATAATGGATGGGGGGATTGACACTTGTGAACTTTGATGATATGTCGTAGTTTTCTATTTTCTTTCATTACTTGGACCACCGCCAGACTTGTTGGTTGGGATCTATGATTATTGTGTTCAGACTTGTTATCCTGGATTTGTGATTGTTGACATTTGGTTTTCCTCTGGTTTTCTTAATATATGAGCAGAAGTTTCGTTCTATCTTATTGTTAAACTGGAATCAAGGGGTGGATCGCCCTGTGAATATTCAAACATGTTCATTTGCATTTGCATATTCATAATCATTTTGCATAATCATTGTGCATAACAGGTGTTCAAGGCTGGTTATTCTTATTGTGATCTGGTTTTCTTCAGAAATTGCAGACTTAACTCCTCAGGCCATTCAAGAGTTGATCATGGAGCAAGTTCAAGCTGAGTTGAGGGAGATGCGAGGCTAGATGGAGCAGCTTATGGGGAATATGCAAACTCTTATTCAAGACCAGAAGATGCTGAGGGAGGAGGTCAATCAGATGAAGACTCAGATGGGTTTGGCCATGGAAATTTTGAATAGGGTGTTGAAGAAGGAAGACAGTCCTGTGCCCGCTTCCACAACAGGGATCCTTACTCCTCCCATCTCTTTGGAATTTGATTTAAATCGTGGATTACCTCGTGAATCTCTTCCACGAGCGGAAGTTCCAGAACTTTCCCAACAGCAGCTAGGTCTTGGCTCCTGTAATACCCCAAATTTTGACCACTTAGATTTCCCATCATTGTGAAAATCATCATCACAATATGGATGAACCATCATACTTCATCAGTCTCCCCAAAGATGGGTGAGCATCCACTACAATCAAAACTAGGGTTTCAAGCCCTCTCTGAGAGCTTAGACAAAGGATCAATCAAGGAATGACATGATATTCAACTTGTCTAACCTCTCAAGTATCCACAAAGGATCAAAAGGACTCCCACTCCAAGGATTAAGCACAAGGATGCTCCCTTCTAGGTGGATCAGGCCTCAAGATCGACAGTGTCACCAAATTAGGGTTTTGGTCGACCAGGGCCTCCAGATGGAAAATTTTCATCTGGGCACAAGGTAATGATCCAAAACATGACCTAATATACTTCATGGAACCTCATGAACCCATGCATCAAGTCAATTTTGCCTCAGGGGATGCATTCATCAAAAATCAGGAATTAGGGTTTCTTGACCTAATTCACCCCTAAGTTGACTTTTGGGACAAACCATGAGCCAAGACCTCAAGACATGATTTGAGGGTCTCTAATATACCATATTGATCCATTTGGAACAATGGATTGATCCAAGAAGTTTGAGCAACAAGTCTCAATTTCATCTGCACCACAATTAGGGTTTTAAGAGAAAAGTCAACTGTAACTTTGACTTTTGACCAGGACATGCTCCCAAACCCTAATACATGATTTAATATACCCTATGACACCCATGGAACATGTCCATCAAGTTTGATTTAGGTCAAGGACATGATTTCCTGAAGAATTGCACAGTTTGGAATTCATCTGATAAAAAGTCAACTGTGCACAAAAGTCAACTTTGACTTTTTGAGATTTTTCACCAAAATGGATTTTTAACCCTAAAATGATGTTAATGTATGATTTGAATCATCATTCATCAAGAAAAATCAAGAAAAGTGAGATAACTTGTAAAAGGGGTAACCATAAAACTTAGAAATTTTTCTAAGTTAAAAATAAAGTGGCAAAGGTACCAACTTTGGAGGACCATAACTCCTAAAACACAAGGCCATTTTTTCTCAACCAAAGATGGATTTGTAGCCCTCATTATCACCTACAAAAACTTCAACTACAAGTCATTCCAATTCATTAAGGATTTTGAGTTATGGAGTGATCAAAGTGGCTGAAAAGTGAAAATGTCACTTTTTCCAACACTTAGTGAAATTTTCACTAAGTCAGACTCTGCCTCACTTTTTACCAAATGTAGGGGGATTTTTCACTTGGAATCAAAAGAGATCAAAACCAAACTTGTTCAAACAGTTGTTGTATCATGTAAGAGCTTTCCAAAATGGCCAAGAACATTGCCAAATTCAACCTACACCATGAGGTACAACATTGCCAAGTTGCCTTGCTGAAATCTGTCAAGGCAAGGAAGAATTTGCAACTTTGGTCGATTTGCCAAAATCAGCCAAATTCAATTGCTCCTATCCACTTGGACACCTCAGAGGATTGAATCTAAAGGGGACAATCACTGAGCCAAGCCTCCAAAGTCCATGGAACAAGAAATAACATGTTGAACCTAGAATGGCCAAAATAGGGACAAGACTTCAAATTTGGAATGAGGCATTCAATGAAACCATCAAGGTGGCATGGACTGAGCCATTCTCATCTGAAATCAGTCAAGACTTATCCAAGACCAAGGGAACCAAAGCTCTGTGCCCTAACCTCTAGTCAATGGCTAGAGGAGACTTGGATTTTCATTTGCCAACATTGGCCAAACCTACTTACCAGCTGCCATGCACTATTCCTTGCAAAACAAACTTGCTCTACTATAAATAGAGCTCAATTGTGGTCAGTTTAAGTACACCAAAGCCATCTAACAGATGCTTTCCTCAAAATCTCTTCTTTCACTCCAATTTTGCCTTCTAAGGCAAGTCACTATCGGGTTTTGAGTTTGAGAGCAATTCCAATCAAACCAATCACTCACACACCTCACATACATCACATATGAGCTGATAAAACACTTAGATTACTTCTGAAACATCAATTTCAAAAAATCACCAGCTGGTTGCTCAAGGTTTTAACCAAAGTGCAGCTGAGGTACCACAAAATGATCCAGCCAATTTCAATCAAGTCCAACCATCCAAACACAATCCATAGGGTGTAGGGAAGCTGTTCAGATCATCACCACTCATCTGTAACACCTCCAAACCAAAAATCACCTTGCACTTGCTGTCACGACTTGGAGGTAAGCACATACTTGGTCATCTCTCAATATATGCATATTTCCTCGCACAATAATTTGGCCATATGTTCATAATCATGCATGGAATGTTTTCCCTCAATTAATTGCATTGTTTGAATCGTGTATCAAAAATCCTAGCCTTCATGCAGAAATTAGGGTTCTTGAGGTCTCTTCGTGATTTCTTGTTGTATGTTTAATTTAAATGAAATTAAAGTACATAGACATGATCGTGAGGTTGAGGCGAGCATAATGATATGTGGATTGCATGATATGATTACGTATTCATGGAGATTGGATAGAAAATGCAAATCTGAGAAACCAAGAACACGCGCGTGTTCTTCAGCTTGTTCTTGGCGCCATTTTTAGAAATTCAAATATTTGAATTTTGTGATTTTGTTTAATTGATTCAAAAATTAATTTCTCTCTGAGTTTTAATGATTTTGAGTTGATTCTTTTTTTAATAATTCACAAAAATGTTAAAATATTTTATTTTCACAAAAAACTCTCAAAAATATTATTTATTTCATATAATTGATATTTTTGCAAAGAATTAATATTTTAATTGTTTTTGACATTTTAAATATTTTTTCTACATTGATTTTGCAACTTTTAATGCTTTCTAATTATTTTGTAGGTCAATACTTAATTTTTGAAGCATTAATCCAAGATCACAATTTGTTTTCCATGTGTTAAACAATTTTTGATCATTTTAATTGAATTTTTATTCAATTAAATACATTTTGAAAACAAATTAGGGTTTTGGATTAATTCAACCCTCATAAATCATTTTCAACACTTTTTGGGCCTCTTGAGAGAGTGTAAGACCCATCCCCCCTTGTACAAAAACTTTTTGGGCCTCACTCATTGTATAAGTCCCTCTGTACAAGTAAACGGCGCGATCGTCGCCCGTTTAAAAATAAAAATCATCTGGGCCTCTCCTCGAGCTATAAGACCCATTCAAAACTTTTGGGCCTCTATTAGAGTGTAAGACCCAATCCCCCTTTTAACCAAAACATTTTGGGCCTCACTTATTGTATAAGTCCCTCTGCGTTAAAAGAAAACCTCGGCGCGATCGCCATTTTTAAACGAAAAATCATTTGGGCCTACCCTCGTGTTATAAGCCCCTCTCTTTTCTTTAAACCTTTTTTGGGCCTCTTGAGAGAGTGTAAGACCCATCCCTTTGTACAGAAAACCTTTTTGGGCCCCAGTCACTTGTATAAGTGCCGCTGTACAAAGTCAAACAGTGCGCTCACTGATAAAACCCTGGGCCTCTCCTTGAGCTGTAAGCCCCAAATCTTTCTTTTTCAAAGCACTTTCTCCTTTGATTTTGAATATACTGTTGTTTTCAATCTTTCTTTGTTGAACAACTAACCAAACAGCATGGAAGCACTACAACCGAGTAAGTGGTTATCGCTTTCATTTACTGCTTTCATATTATAAACTGTATTGTGGGGCTGCTCACTGTAAGTCTCCTTTCATAAACTCATATCTACTGTGTAATAATAGTATAGATATTTCGAGTTTCCCCGGCAACTACGTCTAGAACTAGGGGACGCCGTTTCATTTATTCGTAGAAATAGACGCCTAGATCCCCAATAGGAGCACCAGATACAGTCTTCTCTTCGGCTGTCCTCCTTAGGAATCGTCAAGAAGCTCTACTCCCCAAGATGAATGTATTCTCCGTGAATGGCATCTTTGAGTTTCTTCCAAATTCTCGAACTTTCCTGACTTGATCTATTCCTTGTGGATAGCTTGCCTTGAATGTCTCGGGGTTTGGGTACCCACTACGGTCATAATCTTGGACCTTAACTAAGGAACCCTCTTTAAAAGCTAAAAGTCGCTGGATAGTAAACCTCGCACGTTTACTAGTGGTTTTATCTTTAAAAGAGTTATCTCTCCTAATGGAAAGGAGATGATAGACCCACGGGCTTCTTAAAAGCATCGGCCTCCTCTTGGGCATTATTCAAGGACACTACGGCTTCTTAGAAGTATTCACAGCCTCCTCTTAGGCTTCGTATAATGATCTCTTCCTTCGGGAATGATAGCCTCCTCTTGGGCTTCGTACAAGGACCCGTAGGCTTCTTAAAAGTTTCCAGCCTCCTCTTGGGCTTCGTACAAATTGTCCCGACGACGTCCTAGAGGTATAGGAATAGAACCTAGTCATCCTCATAGAACAGTCCTTTCATAGAGTCTACTACTATTTCTCAAAGCATATTACAAAAGGAAAAAAACTCTAGACTTGGACAGTCTAACTTCCTTGAGTCTCAAAGACATTCTCAAGTGACCCCTTCGTTAAATAGGAAGGAAACCCGCAGACTCGGACAGTCTCAATACCCTTTGGATTTCCCGTTTCCTCAAAGAGAAGGAAATATCCCTGATCCTCAGATCAAATCCCTGAGTACAGTGTTGCTCATATAAGAACTGATTTTCTCTTTTAAAATCAGTATACTGGATCTGTCACTCAACTGAAACAAAAACTTTTAGCCTCTCTCTCGGGCTTTGTACGAGACACAAAATAGCCTCCTCTTAGGCTTTGTATAATGATTTTCCTAGCGGAAATTAGCCTCCTCTTAGGCTTTGTATAAGAAAACCACTGGTTGATCCAATCAACCTTTTAGCATCAAAGTTGTGCCTCGTTCACAGTACACAAACATCAACAACTCCTTTCCTTTCATCTAATCGCTGTAAGCGGCAAGCCTCTGGATCATCTATATCCATGCCACTGTCCCTCTTTTAGCATGAGAAATTCCTAAGGAAAGATGGCATTGCTCTACACTGAGTTAAAGTCTTCTCCTTCAGGTTAAAACCCTTTCTTCGGAAATTATGGCATTGCTCGGATCCGCGTATCCCAGTTAAAGTAATTTTCCTTCCCCCTCTTTAGAGATGACAAATTCTCTCTAAAGTCGAGGTCTTTCAGCTTCACGTCTTGGGCTTTGAAGAAGACACAAATAGACCTTTCAGCTTCACATCTTGGGCTTTGAATAAGATACAAACCACCTTTTGCTTCACGTCTTGGGCTTTGAACAAGACACCAAAACACCAAAAACACCCATTTCCTCCCATAGAATATGAGGAACTACGAACGCTCTGATTTCCCTGTTTCGGTAAACGGGAATACGTAGGCATAAGATCGAAAGAAAAGATCTTAGCGAGCACAATCAACAAAAAACCCAAATCCCATATCTCCATCAATCAAAAATCAGTAATTCCAAAGCATCAGTCCTAACATCCTAATCCTTGTTCCCCGCTAGAAAGTCCTAGAAAGAAAGAAAACAGTATTGGCGAAAATACAAATAACCAGTACAAAGGCCCCCCACATTGATAGCATTCGTAACTTAACAGACCGCTGTTTAAACTCAGTATGCAAGCAGGGTTAATTGGAGACATCTATTTCCCTTCCTTATTCAGCTCACAATAGGATAAAAAATGAATCGACCTGTAGTTTAAGCTCAAACCGCAGAGAGCGACCAGCGCTTAAGAACCGCGTCCAAAATCGCTCGCTACAGAAAAATGGCGCCCACCGTGGGGCCTACCTTTCTTTCTTTCTGTTTTCCTTGTAAAATGGCGAGTCTGCTGGGGATTCCTTGCCAGAGTCATTTTCTGCCTTAGGGCATCATCCCCGTTTTCCACGGAAAATGGGAACTCTGCTGAGGAGAAAGATTGACCTATGCTGGTCCATCTCTTAGGCTGAGAACCACAGATTGGGGCTTCCGCCGGGGAACCCGTTTTCTGTCAGGAACTTAGGATTCATAGCTTTAAAAGTCTAGGATGATTAGGACAAATATATATACTGCTTTTCCTAATTGTTATACGTGTTTATTTTTCTGCTAATGGGAATGCGGGTGATGCCGTATGTGGAAAGATTGAGTATACACCTAGAAAAGCCAACCCTTTCGTAGTGCGGAAGCTATCGGAAATAGTTGTTACGCGATACTACCCTCATTTGAGGCTGGTGATCTATTCTAGGTGAATGGCACTTACTCTAAGATTGCACACAACTCGTTGGCGATCCGCTTGTTGTCTGCCTTCCTGGGAGGAGCTGATGATAATGAGTACAGGTACAAAAATCACCCTAGTATAAACCTTTGGGGATGGGTAGAGCCTTGACTTCATGACAACGACCCTCTGACCCCATGTTTTTTCTATATTTTTGTGTGCTGCATTCATGCATCCATTTAATAAAACATTAAAACATTCAAAAAAATTTCTCTTCTAGTCTCTCTGTTTTTCAAATTAAACTAAGATTGTGATTGCAAATATCAGAGAAAAAGATTACGTTAATGGATTTCGGTAGAAGGAGAACTCGTCGGTATACCTTCAAGGTTCCAAAATTAGGGGATTTGAGAAGGTTAGCAAGGATGATCGTTAACCCAGAGGCTTTCAGAGCCAAGCACGGCGGTTTGCTACCACTGTTAAGAGTCCATGTGATTGAGGGGATCATGGACGCGCTCATTCAGTTCTACGATCCGGTTTATCACTATTTCACATTCCCGGATTACCAGCTATCACCAACGCTGGAGGAGTATTCTCATCTGACTGATTTACATATCACTGATCGAGCTCCATTTTCTGGACTGGAAGAAATTCCAAAGAATCAGACTATTGCAATAGCAATTCATTTGGACGAGTCTGAGGTCAGGACTCACATGATTACTAAGGGTGGCATCCAAGGTTTGCCAGCCCAGTTCTTGACAAAAAAGGCTCTATACTTCGCTAGTATAGGGAACGAGACTGCTTTTGAAAGCATCTTTGTCTTGCTCACCTACGGATTATTTTTGTTTCCCAACATCAATAACTTCGTCGATATCAATGCTATTAAGGTTTTTCTCATTGGAAACCCTGTGCCGACTTTGCCCGCAGATGCGTATCATTCTGTACACTTGGGAAATTTGTACAGCGGAGGGGAGATCACATGCTGTGTACCTTTGCTCTACAAGTGGTTTATCTCTCACTTGCCCAAGTCTGCTGCTTTTTGGGATTGCAAGAGTGTCTTACGTTGGTCGCAGAAGATCATGTCTCTCACCAATTCCGATATAGATTGGTGTAATAGGATTTATGAGGGAATCAGAATCATTGACCGTTGTGGAAACTTCCCCAGCGTACCCCTCATAGGAACTAAAGAAGGAATCAACTATCATCCGATATTGGTTCTTCGTCAATTTGGATACCCGATGAGACACATCCCACTGGGTGTTCATCTGGAAGGTCTTTTCTTCAAAGAAGGAGAAAATGACAGAGCACTAAAGATGGAAATAGTGCAAGCTTGGAAACGGGTTCATAAGAAAGGACGAGAGTCCCTGGGAAAACCGGACTGTGTCTCGGTGGAGCCTTATCTCCATTGGGTACAAACCAGAGCTCTCAAGCTGAAAATGCCTTATCCTCGTTACGGAATTCTTCCGCCGAGAGAATCTGTCATGTACTTCATGACGGAAACTGAAAAGCTTCAGGTTACTCTCAACAAAGTTCAAAGGGAAAGAAGATCTTGGAAGAACAAGTACCGCACCCTCGACGTAGAGTGTATCCAAATACAGCAACTACTAAAAGAGAAAGATGCTCTGATTGAAATTTTGGAGCAGCACGCTGTAGAGAATCAAGATGACCAAAGGAATTTGCTCACTCCTTTCACTTGGCAAAGGAATGACAACCCGACAACGGCCCAAGCGCCCCGGTCAAAGAAAAGGAAGATACCAGAATCAGCACCCGATTTCTCCTTAGAGAGGACTCGGGACCCATTAGTTTAGGTTTCTGTTTCTGCACTTTGTAATCTACTGTATTTCCATACGAATCTCACGTTTGTGTCTCGATTCTAGAGTCAAACTGTCTCATTCGTATAATACTCGGGCCAATCGTCAGAAAAAGATGGATGATCTTGAGGAAGAAAACAGAGAGTTGAAAGAAGAGATCGACGCTCTGAGAGAGGATATGAGAAAGCTTCGTAACGACATGCAAGCCATGGCAGAAGCTCAGCTGCAAAGAACTGTGATCTCAGAGATCACCTCAACGCCCATCATAGAAAAGTATGATCCTAGGTATCAGATGCCAAAAGATCGTCCTTGGGGCATGCCTGTTAACTATATCCCGGAAGGATATGTTCCGCCGATCACTGAAGATCAGGGAATCGCAACAGAAGCCGCTGGGCTTGAAGGTTACAAACTTCGGGAAAGCGAAGATGCCAGGGGCATACTGAAGACTCCTGAAGGTTACAAACTTCAGGAAACGCCAAGACTTACTGCCGTAGTCACGATACCACCCCCTGTGGTGCACACTGTCCCAGAAGGACAGATTCCGCCAACACCTTCTGGTAAGAAGGAAACTATGTTCGATAGAATGGATGAATTCCAGGAGCAGTTCTTGGAAATGCAGAAGGAGCTGCAAGCCATTCGCGGTCAGGATCTATTTGGAAAGGACGTCGCAGACCTCTGCTTGGTCCCAAATGTGAAAGTCCCGCACAAGTTCCAAGTGCCCGACTTTGAAAAATACAAGGGTAACTCTTGCCCTCAGAGCCATCTGGTGATGTACGCTCGGCGGATGTCAGCTCGGACGGAGAATCAGGACCTGCTGATTCACTACTTCCAGGATAGTTTAACCGGTGCCGCACTCAAATGGTACATGAGTTTAAACCGTACTACGATCAGTACATTCAGAGATCTTAGTACTGCCTTCGTCCAACAATACATGTACAATTTGGACATGGCACCCGACAGAGATCAGCTCAGATCAATGTCGCAAAAGGAAAAGGAAACCTTTAAGGAGTATGCTCAAAGGTGGCATGAAATTGCCGCTCAAATTTGTCCACCTCTTGAGGAAAAAGAGATGACAAAGATCTTCTTAAAGACCTTAAGCTCATTTTACTATGACCGAATGATTGCCAGTGCACCCAGTGATTTCACCGAAATGGTCGGCATGGGTGTACGTCTTGAGGAAGCCGTCCGAGAAGGACGTTTGGTAAAAGACATTGGATCAACGAGCGGTACTAAAAAATACAGTAGTGCTCTCCCTAAGAAAAAAGAGCAAGATATTGGGAATATCTCTCTCGGAAAGCAAAGGCGATGTTATCAGCCAGTAGCAGCTGTTACTCCTGCTATCGGCCCCGCGCCTGTTCCTATGTATCAACCTCAGGTTGCGCAGATCCAACCTGACCAACAAAGGACACAACAGCCTCTTCAGCAGGCTCGTCCTCCATATAACAACAACCGTACAATACGGCCACCAGGATTTGATCCTATACCCGTAACGTATGCAGAGCTGTTTCCGTTACTACTGGCTAAGGGGCACATCCAGACTAAGTCTCCTCTTACAGTACCGAAAAATCCGCCTTTTTGGTTTAAAGCGGATTAAACATGCCCTTATCATCAAGGAGGTTCAGGGCATAACATTGAGACTTGTCTCAATTTCAAATCCGACGTGCAAAAGCTTGTTAGGAGCGGGCTCTTATCTTTCAAAGATACGAATCCTAATGTTCTCACGAACCCGCTACCTCAACATGAGAAAGCTGCAGTCAATCTGATTGAGAAAGAGACTAACAATGTCTATCAAATTCACGATGTACTCTTATTGGGGACCAATCTGGTCAAGATGCATTGTAGACAGAGTGGATATGGCCATGTGCCACCTCATAATTATCACCAGTGTGATATCTGCTCTAAAGACAACCAGAGGTGTTCTGTAGTGCAAGCAGCTCTACAGGAACAAATGGATCTTGGATGGATCCAAGAGCACCGAGTTCGTGGAGTTAACATGGTTTACACGAATTCCAACGTCATTCAAAGCTACGACATCCGTGCGATGAATGTCAACTTGGTGGCGATGCACTCAAGGCAAAGCCAGTATCATAATTTGCCGCGGCACGATTACAGTTTCTGTCTAATTTGCTCGGTAAACAAACAGGGATGCTCTTTCATACAAGAGGCCCTCCAGCGTCAGATGGATCTTGGATGGATCCAAGACTACCATGATAGGAACTCTTATCAAATCAACATGGTTCAGATCTTCGACATTCGCGTAATGGATACCAACCTGGTAGAGTTACATGCTGAGCAGGTCCGACTTGGATTCTTAATATCACATGACTATCAAAATTGTAAAGAGGGTTGCGAAAACAATCGAGGTTGTACCCTTGTCCAGGAGGCACTTCAGCACTTGTTAAATCACTGGTGGATGCCAATCTATATGGACGAAGATACTCAGCAGATTAGTATCAATAACAGGAATCCTACTCGTCGTCAAAGTCAGGATGTCCGATCAATGGAAGGTAACCTAGTGAGGTTACATTGTATTCAAAGTGGGCGTGGCCAGGTGCCACCACACAACTATGACAGTTGTAGCGTCTGTGCAGAAAGTAACCAAGGGTGTTACCTTGTGAGAGCAGCTCTTCAGGGTCAGATCGATCATGGAGAAATTCATCCATATCCAGGTTCAGGACCCATCATTTGGTCGCCGAACTACCTTGCCGAGCAAGTTGAGGATGTTGTCACGATCTATGGTCATCACAGGACCAGGGATGTTTTTGCCATCATCCCTCTACTTGACAAATCTAGAGTTCCCAACTGGGAACGGATCAAGGTTACTTATGATGGTCAGAAAAATCAGAAGGTTCCCATAGTCATCTATCTACCGGGGCCACTACCGTATGAATCAGCTAAGGCAATCCCTTACAAATACGGTGCAACAATAATCGAGAATGGAAAGGAAATTCCATTACCCTCCGTCGTGAATATTGCAGACATCAGTCGTGTAACACGGAGCGGTCGAATCTTCAACCGAGGGGTTGGAGAATCCAACAAAGAAAAGGAACTTCTGGCGAAAATTCCTGATCCACCAGTCAGTCAATCTGGTAATCCCGACTTTTCAAAAGACAAAGATGAGATGCTAAAGGTCCTCCAAAGGAGTGAATATAACATTGTTGATCAACTGTTACAGACTCCTTCAAAGATCTCAGTATTATCACTGTTACTCAGTTCAGAAGCACACAGAGAGGCTCTACAGAAAGTCTTGGAGTAAGCCTTTGTGGAACAGGATGTAACAATCAGACAATTCGATAACATTGTCTCTAACATCACTTCCTGCAATAATTTGGGATTTAGTGATGAGGAATTACCTGAAGAGGGTCGTCGTCATAACATGGCGCTCAACATTACAGTTAACTGCCAGGGCGATGCTTTAGCCAATGTACTGGTAGACACAGGGTCAGCCCTGAATGTTATGCCGAAGTCCACTTTGATGCAATTATCATTTAAGGGCCCTCCGATGAGAGTCAGCGAGGTCGTCGTCAAAGCATTCGACGGATCCAGAAAAACAGTTATCGGCGAAGTTGATCTTCCCATAACTATTGGTCCTCACACTTTCCAAATCACTTTCCAGGTCATGGACATCCGGGCAACATACAGTTGTTTATTAGGAAGACCTTGGATACATCAGGCTGGAGCAGTTACTTCAACCCTCCACCAAAAGCTAAAGTTCATCAAGAACGATTAACTTGTCACGGTTTGTGGGGAACAAGCCTTGCTTGTGAGTAACCTATCATCATCTGCTTGTGTAGAACCCGAGGAGGTTATTGGGACTCTGTTCCAAGCACTATCGGTGAGCAAGAACGATCAATCCGAAGAAGGAACTTCAATTTCTTCATACAAAGATGCTATCAAAACGGTCGAGAGTACCGATACAAAAGGATGGGGATGGCTTATCATTCCTATTGACAATAAAACAAAGAAGGGTCTTGGTTTTTCTGCAACCTGTACCCAGACAGTTGCCAATGATGAAAGTCTTCATCCCCTTCAAAACTTCTTCCACAGTGGAGGTTTTCTTCACCCAGTGTCTCAGACAATTCATGCTATCAATGAGGAAGATCCCTCTGACACAGATGAAGAATGAAAGTCCTACCTTAACGAGGACGGCTATATGTCTCAAGAAGAGGTGCCTATGCCTTTTTGCTTTCCTACAGAAAGTCCGAGATTTATACCAAGATCAGATGTCGAAATGATCTACGGAGATTGTGATCCGGAAGGATGCCGTGCTCCGCCAAATTCATTAGAGGAAGATACTCTGATGAAAGAAAACTTTGATCACAATTACTATGGCCCGATGGATGGTCTGCCAATGTGGCAGCCTTACCCAGGAAACTTGGGGCAAGAAAGTCAGCCGAGTAATGAAACTCAGCTGAGCGTCATTGAACAGAATACCTGTGTCCCCGCCATGTCATGGGATCAACACTCAGGTCATTCGGAAACTACTCAACATGAAGATGAATTCGCAACGTTTGCAGGACTAGAATTCATCAACTATGCTTTTCCTGAGGTCAACGTCATCGAGAGGGATGACTTCTCCAGTTCCAAAGAAGTTTGGGACACTTTGGGACAACCAAGTGGAAAATACGACTTTATGGTCAAGTACACTGCTCCCGAAAGCTCTCGTATCAGGCTCGAAGATATCCAGTCAACTGGATGGGGAGATACAGCTAAGGGCACCAATGCTATGCAAAGTGAAACGGAGGAATCCTCCTACGACAATTCTGCTTGGGAGACAGATTCCAATGATCCTGCTCCACCAGAAATCAGCGTCATTTCTGAAGACAAATCAAGGAAGGTGCCAGACTTTGTGATTCACCGAGGAGTTCGCCGCCAATGGGTTGCCGTCGAGGTTCCGAAGGTCGTTCATCAGTCAAAGTAATTGCCATCTTTAACCTTTCACCCTGCCCAGGTGAAACAGATGTTTTGATAGGGCTCGCTTTTTGTAAATTTCCCTCTTCGCTTTGCCCAGAGCGAGTGAGTTTTTTTTTATAGGGCTGTAGTTTCAAGATTCGACTTGTTCATTAATAAAATAACGTCGTTCTGTAATTTCCGCATTAATTGTTGTTTTCTCTTTTTGCTTTTTCAGAAAATGGTAATCCTAAAAAAAACAATTCAAAAATAAAAACAAGCAGTAAAATAAATACACTGCACACACTTACATTTTCTCTATCTCTTCTAAACACGAATCATCACGTCATGCAGATTGCTTGTTTTATACCCCGTTGAAACATACGATCCGATGCCTTCTCCCAACTTTGAGTTCCCGGTATTCGAGGCTGAAGAAGAAAATGACGACGAAATTCCAGAAGAGATCTCCCGACTACTCAGAAAAGAGGAAAGGTCCGTTGAACCTCACAAAGAGCCGTTGGAAACGGTAAACTTGGGTTCAGAAAAAGAGAGAAAAGAAATCAGGATCGGAGCACTGCTCAGTCCAACTGTCAAAGAAAGTTTGATAAAGCTTCTCAAAGAATTCCCCGATGTATTCGCTTGGTCCTATCAGGATATGCCAGGGTTGGATACCAGCATCGTGGAACATCACTTACCGTTGAGATCAGAATGTCCGCCAGTAAAGCAAAGGTTGAGACGGACTCACCCGGACATGGCCATCAAGATCAAAGAGGAGGTACAGAAACAGATCGACGCGGGTTTCCTCGCTACATCTGAATATCCTCAATGGTTAGCCAACATCGTACCCGTTCCCAAAAAGGATGGAAAGGTCAGAATGTGTGTTGATTACAGAGATCTAAACAAGGCAAGTCCAAAGGACGACTTTCCTTTACCACACATTGACATGCTGGTTGACAGCACAACAAAGTTCAAAGTATTCTCCTTCATGGATGGATTCTCGGGCTATAATCAGATCAAAATGGCGCCGAAAGACATGGAGAAAACTTCGTTCATTACCCCATGGGGTACCTTTTGTTACAAGGTAATGCCGTTCGGTTTGAAGAATGCCAGGGCAACCTATCAAAGGGCCATGACTACTCTGTTTCATGACATGATACACAAAGAAATCGAGGTATATGTCGATGATTTGATTGCAAAATCAAGAACAGAGGATGAGCACGTTGAACATCTGTCAAAATTGTTCGAACGTCTAAGAAAATTTAAGCTCCGCTTGAATCCTAACAAGTGCACCTTCGGTGTCCGTTCGGGGAAATTACTAGGGTTCATCGTCAGCCAGAAAGGAATTGAAGTTGATCCTGACAAGGTCAAGGCCATTCAAGAAATGCCTTCTCCGAAAACTGAAAAACAAGTAAGAGGATTCCTGGGACGTTTGAACTACATCTCCAGATTCATATTCCTTATGACCGCGACGTGTGCGCCGATTTTCAAATTACTCAAAAAGAATCAGGATTGCGTTTGGTCAGATGATTGCCAAACCGCCTTCGACAGTATCAAGGAATATCTGTTGAATCCTCCGATTCTATCACCTCTAGTGGAAGGAAGACCACTGATCATTTACCTCACAGTCCTAGAGGACTCAATGGGATATGTACTTGGCCAACAAGACGAAACTAAATGGAAAGAGTCTGCCATTTACTATCTAAGCAAGAAATTCACCGACTGCGAGACTCGGTACACAATGCTTGAGAAAACTTGTTGCGCTTTGGCTTGGGCAGCCAAACGTCTTCACTAGTACATGATTCGTCATACTACTTGGTTGGTCTCCGAAATGGATCCAATCAAGTACGTTTTCGAAAAACCTGCTCTCACGGGAAGGATTGCCCGCTGGCAAATGTTACTATCAGAATATGACATAGAGTACCATGCTCAGAAAGCCGTTAAAGGAAGTATTTTAGCCGATCATTTGGCTCATCAACCGATTGACGATCAAGAATCAATTGGGTTTGACTTCCCAGACGAAGATGTCATGTATCTAAAGATGAAAGATTGCGATGAACCGCTACCCAGTGAAGGGCCAGAACCAGATTCCCAGTGGGGACTTATCTTTGACGGAGCAGTCAATCATTATAGAAATGGAATTGGGGCAATCATTGTTACCCCTCAGGGTTCCCACATTCCTTTCACGGCTAGACTTACGTTCAAATGTACGAACAACGAGGCCGAATACGAAGCTTGTATTATGGGTCTCGAAGAAGCGATTGATTTAAGGATCAAAAACTTGGACGTATACGGCGATTCAGCCCTGGTTATTAACCAGATAAAAGGAGATTGGAACACATACCAATCAGGATTGATTCCTTACAACGACTATGCAAGAAGGTTGTTACCCTTCTTCAACAGAGTCGACTTTCATCACATCCCTCGTGATGAGAATCACATGGCTGATGCATTAGCCACTCTCTCTTCCATGATTTATGTAGGTCGATGGAATGACATACCTAAGATCGTCATCATGCGCCTTGAACGGCCCACTTACATCTTCGCGATTGAAGCAGTCATAGACGACAGACCTTGGTATCACGATATCAAACGCTTCCTTCAGAAACAGGAGTACCCATCTGGGGCACTCATAAAAGACAGGAAAACCCTCAGAAGATTGGCTGGAAACTTCTTCCTGAGCGGTGACACTCTTTATAAGAGAAATTTTGACATGGTCTTGCTCTGATGTGTCGACAGACTAGAAGCAAACATGCTCATGAAGGAAATTCATGAAGGATCCTTTGGCACTCATGCCAACGGACACACAATGGTGAGAAAAATTCTCAGGGCCGGGTATTATTGGTTGACCATGGAATCCGACTGCTACAAGTACATGAGGAGGTGTCACAAGTGTCAGATATACTCCGACAAAATTCATGTACCGCCATCACATCTCAAAGTTCTTTCTTCCCCGTGGCCGTTTTCCATATGGGGAATCGACATGATTGGTATGATTGAGCCCAAGGCTTCAAACGGACATCGGTTCATCCTGGTAGCCATCGACTATTTCACCAAGTGGGTCGAAGCAGCGTCGCTCGCCAATGTAACCCGACAAGTGGTGGTCCGATTTATCAAAAACAATATCATCTTCCATTATGGTGTTCCAAGCGAGATCATTACTAATAATGGATCTAACTTGAACAACAAGATGATGAGAGAGTTGTGTGCAGAGTTCAAAATCGAACACCATAATTCGTCTCCCTACCGACCCAAGATGAACGGAGCGGTAGAAGCGGCCAATAAGATCATCAAGAAGATCGTTCAAAAGATGGTTGTAACCTATAAAGATTGGCACGAGATGCTATCCTTTGCTCTTCACGGTTATCGCACATCTGTCCGCACTTCAACAGGGGCAACCCCTTTCTCTCTAGTGTATGGCATGGAAGCAGTGCTCCCCATAGAAGTAGAGATCCCATCAATCCGGGTATTGATGGAAGCTCAGCTCACCGAAGCTGAATGGTGTCAAAGTCGACACGACGAACTGAACCTGATCGAAGAAAAGAGAATCACGGCACTATGCCACGGTCAGTTATATCAACAGAGAATGAAAAGGGCGTTCGACAAAAAGGTCCGACCTCGTATTTTCAGAAAAGGAGACCTCGTGCTCAAGAAGATACAATCATTTCTCACTGACTCTCGGGGCAAATGGACCCCAAATTATGATGGCCCCTATGTGGTCATGAAAGCTTTCTCAGGCGGCGCCTTGAGACTTGCCACCATGGACGGAGAGGAATTTTCCTACCCCACGAATGTTGATGTAGTCAAGAAATACTTCGCCTAAAAAAAACGTCTTGGTGGATTGAAAACCCGAAAGGGCGGTCCAGGCAAAAGTTAGAGACATGAAAAAAAATCATCCCGATGGATTGGAAATCTCATAGTACAATCCAGGCAAAAATTAGGGATAATGGCAAGTAACTATGTTCAACAGAGGCAAGTCCCTCAGCAGCAGTTACAGCATCATCTATCAGAGGAAATCTCCAGTCAAAGGTCATCTTCGACGGAAGCTCAGGATGTCCCGAACTCAAAGTTGGTAGAAGGATAGTGGTCGTTATGTTTCAACGTAGCCCTTTTCCCTGTAAATTACCATTTTCTAACTTTGTATATACTCTTTGGAATCACGCGTTTGGATGATCTCCATCTTATCAATAAAATTTGAGCCCTTGTGCTTTTGTTTGTAATTCTTTACTTGTTTTAGCTTTACAGAACGACGTTGTTTAAACTTAATTAGCGATTCTTGAAATAAAACAAATTTACTTGTTAAACTTTTTCTACTTTTAAATTAAAGATGGCATTTCTTTTGACTGTTGAACATCAGAAGAACATCGATCGCTTCTCCCGAAGTAAGCGAACTTCAAAGTGCAGAATCAAAGTACTCCTTCTAAACCAGTTCGCCTGAATGAAGGGATCAACTGTGTCAGAGACCTTGTTTCGTCTGACATCCTCGGCCGAGTTCTCATCTCCTAAGCCCGATCAACATAGCTCCCAACGGGACTATCTCTCCTAAGCAAGGTGGAATTGCTATTTTGAATCAATAGTACTTCTTCGCCCCGCGATGGCCGAGTATCCAATTGTGTTCATCTCTTAGTCTGTATGTTGCGTCTATTTTGTCAGCACATACATACATACATCATGCATTTTTTATTTGCATTCACATTTCATATTGCATCACTATCACTCTAGTCGGTCCTGTCCCCTAGTGGTAGAAGTCCTCTCAATCGAGTTGTCAGTTCTTGCCTCGTCAGGAAATACTGTGTCTGAACAACCTCGCTTCCAGTTAATTCTGGAAAGAAGTTGGTCCTTGACCACTTTGATAACTTGAACCTCTAAAAAGCCAGAGAAAACTTTCAATAAGCATCACTCTTCGCCATTGAAGATGATATCCTTGCTTTCCCGGATTAAGGAAAATCCACAGAGAAAGCCTCGTGATCAGAGATTCGGCAGCACGCCAGTTTTGCTCCGAAAAACCACTGATGAGAAGGTCATCGGCACCTCAAAATTGGATCCCATCATATGGCATTTCTCCGGGAAGATCCCGAGAAAAATATGATGTAACCCCAAACGAAAACAGTCTCTCAAGAGACTCGCTTTCCCTAGTAGAATCGACAAATGGCGTCTCCAAAATAGAGAAGTTTGTGTACCTCTACAACTCAGACGAATGGGTTCCCCAGCAAGTCTGACATCAAAACTTTTTCCACTCAAATGGCATCTCCCTAGGAAAATTCGGCGAGAAGTTTGAAGGAAAGCCGCTACGAATAACGTCCCTTGTCAGTAAAGTTTATTGACAAAAGAAACTAAGACCAGATCCTTGGTAGGAAACCAGGATCGAGGGGAAGTTTAAATCAGAAACTAAGACCAGTTCCTTGGTAGGAAACCAGGATCGAGGGGAAGTTTAAATCAGAAACTAAGACCAGTTCCTTGGTGGGAAACCAGGATCGAGGGGAAGTTTGTTTCCACAACTGAGACCAGTTCTTGGTAGGAGACCAGGATCGAGGGGAAGTTTACCATTTCTAAGCATCATTGCTTAGCTAAAGAAGATGAATGCGTAAGCTACCATTCATAACCACCATCAAAATTTCGGGTATTCCGATATTTAATCCTCTTGCACCCCGAATGCCCGAATGCCCGAATCCCTTCGTCATTCACACCTTCGGGTCCAAGAAGATTAAATAGGGGCATCTGTAATACCCCAAATTTTGACCACTTAGATTTCCCATCATTGTGAAAATCATCATCACAATATGGATGAACCATCATACTTCATCAGTCTCCCCAAAGATGGGTGAGCATCCACTACAATCAAAACTAGGGTTTCAAGCCCTCTCTGAGAGCTTAGACAAAGGATCAATCAAGGAATGACATGATATTCAACTTTTCTAACCTCTCAAGCATCCACAAAGGATCAAAAGGACTCCCACTCCAAGGATTAAGCACAAGGATGCTCCCTTCTAGGTGGATCAGGCCTCAAGATCGACAGTGTCACCAAATTAGGGTTTTGGTCGACCAGGGCCTCCAGATGGAAAATTTTCATCTAGGCACAAGGCAATGATCCAAAACATGACCTAATATACTTCATGGAACCTCATGAACCCATGCATCAAGTCAATTTTGCCTCAGGGGATGCATTCATCAAAAATCAGGAATTAGGGTTTCTTGACCTAATTCACCCCTAAGTTGACTTTTGGGACAAACCATGAGCCAAGACCTCAAGACATGATTTGAGGGTCTCTAATATACCATATTGATCCATTTGGAACAATGGATTGATCCAAGAAGTTTGAGCAACAAGTCTCAATTTCATCTGCACCACAATTAGGGTTTTAAGAGAAAAGTCAACTGTAACTTTGACTTTTGACCAGGACATGCTCCCAAACCCTAATACATGATTGAATATACCCTATGACACCCATGGAATATGTCCATCAAGTTTGATTTAGGTCAAGGACATGATTTGCTGAAGAATTGCACAGTTTGAAATTCATCTGATAAAAAGTCAACTGTGCACAAAAGTCAACTTTGACTTTTTTAGATTTTTCACCAAAATGGATTTTTAACCCTAAAATGATGTTAATGTATGATTTGAATCATCATTCATCAAGAAAAATCAAGAAAAGTGAGATAACTTGTAAAAGGGGTAACCATAAAACTTATAAATTTTTCTAAGTTAAAAATAAAGTGGCAAAGGTACCAACTTTGGAGGACCATAACTCCTAAACCACAAGGCCATTTTTTCTCATCCAAAGATGGATTTGTAGCCCTCATTATCACCTACAAAAACTTCAACTACAAGTCATTCCAATTCATTAAGGATTTTGAGTTATGGAGTGATCAAAGTGGCTGAAAAGTGAAAATGTCACTTTTTCCAACACTTAGTGAAATTTTCACTAAGTCAGATTCTGCCTCACTTTTTGCCAAATGTAGGGGGGGTTTTCACTTGGAATCAAAAGAGATCAAAACTAAACTTGTTCAAACAGTTGTTGTATCATGTAAGAGCTTTCCAAAATGGCCAAGAACATTGCCAAATTCAACCTACACCATGAGGTACAACATTGCCAAGTTGCCTTGCTGAAATCTGTCAAGGCAAGGCAGAATTTGCAACTTTGGTCGATTTTCCAAAATCAGCCAAATTCAATTGCTCCTATCCACTTGGACACCTCAAAGGATTGAATCTAAAGGGGACAATCACTGAGCCAAGCCTCCAAAGTCCATGGAACAAGAAATAATATGTTGAACCTAGAATGGCCAAAATAGGGACAAGACTTCAAATTTGGAATGAGGCATTCAATGAAACCATCAAGGTGGCATGGACTGAGCCATTCTCATCTGAAATCAGTCAAGACTTATCCAAGACCAAGGGAACCAAATCTCTGTGCCCTAACCTCTAGTCAATGGCTAGAGGAGACTTGGATTTTCATTTGCCAACATTGGCCAAACCTACTTACCAGCTGCCATGCACTATTCCTTGCAAAACAAACTTGCTCTACTATAAATAGAGCTCAATTGTGGTCAGTTTGAGTACACCAAAGCCATCTAACAGATGCTTTCCTCAAAATCTCTTCTTTCACTCCAATTTTGCCTTCTAAGGCAAGTCACTATCGGGTTTTGAGTTTGAGAGCAATTCCAATCAAACCAATCACTCACACACCTCACATACATCACATATGAGCTGATCAAACACTTAGATTACTTCTGAAACATCAATTTCACAAAATCACCAGCTGGTTGCTCAAGGTTTTAACCAAAGTGCAGCTGAGGTACCACAAAATGATCCAGCCAATTTCAATCAAGTCCAACCATCCAAACACAATCCATAGGGTGTAGGGAAGCTGTTCAGATCATCACCACTCATCTGTAACACCTCCAAACCAAAAATCACCTTGCACTTGCTGTCACGACTTGGAGGTAAGCACATACTTGGTCATCTCTCAATATATGCATATTTCCTCGCACAATAATTTGGCCATATGTTCATAATCATGCATGGAATGTTTTCCCTCAATTAATTGCATTGTTTGAATCGTGTATCAAAAATCCTAGCCTTCATGCAGAAATTAGGGTTCTTGAGGTCTCTTCGTGATTTCTTGTTGTATGTTTAATTTAAATGAAATTAAAGTACATAGACATGATCGTGAGGTTGAGGCGAGCATAATGATATGTGGATTGCATGATATGATTACGTATTCATGGAGATTGGATAGAAAATGCAAATCTGAGAAACCAAGAACACGCGCGTGTTCTTCAGCTTGTTCTTGGGGCCATTTTTAGAAATTCAAATATTTGAATTTTGTGATTTTGTTTAATTGATTCAAAAATTAATTTCTCTCTGAGTTTTAATGATTTTGAGTTGATTCTTTTTTTAATAATTCACAAAAATGTTAAAATATTTTATTTTCACAAAAAACTCCCAAAAATATTATTTATTTCATATAATTGATATTTTTCTAAAGAATTAATATTTTAATTGTTTTTGACATTTTAAATATTTTTTCTACATTGATTTTGCAACTTTTAATGCTTTCTAATTATTTTGTAGGTCAATACTTAATTTTTGAAGCATTAATCCAAGATCACAATTTGTTTTCCATGTGTTAAACAATTTTTGATCATTTTAATTGAATTTTTATTCAATTAAATACATTTTGAAAACAAATTAGGGTTTTGGATTAATTCAACCCTCATAAATCATTTTCAACACTTTTTGGGCCTCTTGAGAGAGTGTAAGACCCATCCCCCCTTGTACAAAAACTTTTTGGGCCTCACTCATTGTATAAGTCCCTCTGTACAAGTAAACGGCGCGATCGTCGCCCGTTTAAAAATAAAAATCATCTGGGCCTCTCCTCGAGCTATAAGACCCATTCAAAACTTTTGGGCCTCTATTAGAGTGTAAGACCCAATCCCCCTTTTAACCAAAACATTTTGGGCCTCACTTATTGTATAAGTCCCTCTGCGTTAAAAGAAAACCTCGGCGCGATCGCCATTTTTAAACGAAAAATCATTTGGGCCTACCCTCGTGTTATAAGCCCCTCTCTTTTCTTTAAACCTTTTTTGGGCCTCTTGAGAGAGTGTAAGACCCATCCCTTTGTACAGAAAACCTTTTTGGGCCCCAGTCACTTGTATAAGTCCCGCTGTACAAAGTCAAACAGTGCGCTCACTGATAAAACCCTGGGCCTCTCCTTGAGCTGTAAGCCCCAAATCTTTCTTTTTCAAAGCACTTTCTCCTTTGATTTTGAATATACTGTTGTTTTCAATCTTTCTTTGTTGAACAACTAACCAAACAGCATGGAAGCACTACAACCGAGTAAGTGGTTATCGCTTTCATTTACTGCTTTCATATTATAAACTGTATTATGGGGCTGCTCACTGTAAGTCTCCTTTCATAAACTCATATCTACTGTGTAATAATAGTATAGATATTTCGAGTTTCCCCGGCAACTACGTCTAGAACTAGGGGACGCCGTTTCATTTATTCGTAGAAATAGACGCCTAGATCCCCAATAGGAGCACCAGATACAGTCTTCTCTTCGACTGTCCTCCTTAGGAATCGTCAAGAAGCTCTACTCCCCAAGATGAATGTATTCTCCGTGAATGGCATCTTTGAGTTTCTTCCAAATTCTCGAACGTTCCTGACTTGATCTATTCCTTGTTTATAGCTTACCTTGAATGTCTCGGGGTTTGGGTACCCACTACGCTCATAATCTTGGACCTTAACTAAGGAACCCTCTTTAAAAGGTAAAAGTCGCTGGATAGTAAACCTCGCACGTTTACCAGTGGTTTTATCTTTAAAAGAGTTATCTCTCCTAATGGAAAGGAGATGATAGATCCACGGGCTTCTTAAAAGCATCGACCTCCTCTTGGGCATTATTCAAGGACACTACGGCTTCTTAGAAGTATTCACAGCCTCCTCTTAGGCTTCGTATAATGATCTCTTCCTTCGGGAATGATAGCCTCCTCTTGGGCTTCGTACAAGGACCCGTAGGCTTCTTAAAAGTTTCCAGCCTCCTCTCGGGCTTCGTACAAATTGTCCCGACGACCTCTTAGAGGTATAGGAACAGAACCTAGTCATCCTCATAGAACAGTACTTTCATAGAGTCTACTATTGTTTCTCAAAGCATAGTACAAAAGGAAAAAAACTCTAGACTTGGACAGTCTAACTTCCTTGAGTCTCAAACACATTCTCAAGTGACCCCTTCGTTAAATAGGAAGGAAACCCGCAGACTCGGACAGTCTCAATACCCTTTGGATTTCCCGTTTCCTCAAAGAGAAGGAAATATCCCTGATCCTCAGATCAAATCCCTGAGTACAGTGTTGCTCATATAAGAACTGATTTTCTCTTTTAAAATCAGTATATTGGATCTGTCACTCAACTGAAACAAAAACTTTTAGCCTCTCTCTCGGGCTTTGTACGAGACACAAAATAGCCTCCTCTTAGGCTTTGTATAATGATTTTCCTAGCGGAAATTAGCCTCCTCTTAGGCTTTGTATAAGAAAACCACTGGTTGATCCAATCAACCTTTTAGCATCAAAGTTGTGCCTCATTCACAGTACACAAACATCAACAACTCCTTTCCTTTCATCTAATCGTTGTAAGCGGCAAGCCTCTGGATCATCTATATCCATGCCACTGTCCCTCTTTTAGCATGAGAAATTCCTAAGGAAATATGGCATTGCTCTACACTGAGTTAAAGTCTTCTCCTTCAGGTTAAAACCCTTTCTTCGGAAATTATGGCATTGCTCGGATCCGCGTATCCCAGTTAAAGTAATTCTCCTTCCCCCTCTTTAGAGATGACAAATTCTCTCTAAAGTCGAGGTCTTTCAGCTTCACGTCTTGGGCTTTGAAGAAGACACAAATAGACCTTTCAGCTTCACATCTTGGGCTTTGAATAAGATACAAACCACCTTTCGCTTCACGTCTTGGGCTTTGAACAAGACACCAAAACACCAAAAACACCCATTTCCTCCCATAGAATAGGAGGAACTACGAACGCTCTGATTTCCCTGTTTCGGTAAACGGGAATACGTAGGCATAAGATCGAAAGAAAAGATCTTAGCGAGCACAATCAACAAAAAACCCAAATCCCATATCTCCATCAATCAAAAATCAGTAATTCCAAAGCATCAGTCCTAACATCCTAATCCTTGTTCCCCGCTAGAAAGTCCTAGAAAGAAAGAAAATAGTATTGGCGAAAATACAAATAACCAGTACAAAGGCCCCCCCACATTGATAGCATTCGTAACTTAACAAACCGCTGTTTAAACTCAGTATGCAAGCAGGGTTAATTGGAGACATCTATTTCCCTTCCTTATTTAGCTCACAATAGGATAAAAAATGAATCGACCTGTAGTTTAAGCTCAAACCGCAGAGAGCGACCAGCGCTTAAGAACCGCGTCCAAAATCGCTCGCTACAGCTCCCAAGAGAAGCTCAAGGGCAAAAAGTGTACACAGGGACAGAAGAAGTCTGAAAGAGTTTTTCATCCGCTCCCTATGCCATATTCTCAACTATTGCAGCATCTCCTTCAGTTGCAACTGGTACAGAAAAGGACTTTGGCTCCTCTCACCGGTAATTCTCCATAAGGCTATGATGCAAGAGCCCATTGTGATTTCCATTCTGGGGCACCAGGGCATACTGTAGAGAAATGTAGGGCCTTTCAGCACCAAGTCCAGGATTTGATTGATGCAGGGGCAATTGAGTTCACGTCGGGCGGCGTGAATGTACAAGGTGATTTTACCCTAATTGTTGCAAAAGAAGTGAAGCTCCTCCCCTCTTTGCAGGATCCACCTCATGTCATGGACTTTCTCCACAACCTTTTGCTGCAGAAGCTCTACGTCAGCAACCTTTATTTGTGCCTCAGCCAAATGTGGAAAGGAAAGTGCAAGCGCAGGTGGGGCGCCCAAATCAACACCGACAGCAGAATTATCAGCAACAGGGGCAACCGAGACCAAGAGGGCCCAAGAGGATATTTGATCCTATTCCTATCCCTTATAGTCAGCTGTTTGCTCATCTGCTCAAGAACTCTCTGATTCAAACAAGAAGTACTGCGCCGGTACCGTACCCTATTCCTCCAGATTATGACATGACTGCTAGGTGCAAGTTCCACTCGGGAACGTTTGGGTATACAATTGATAAGTGTAACGTGTTCAAGCACAAGGTGCAAGACCTGGTAGACTCAGAGATCATTGTATTCACTGAAAGTGATATGTACATCAACGGAAGCCTCCTTTCTCAAATGAACACTCAGTCTGCAAGTACGTCTAGACATAATTAAGCTTCCTCGGCAATGGCAATCTTTAGCTTCTTTACTGCATTTTCATTTGTAGTTTTTCATTTCTTGTTAAAGCATCGTATGCAAGTAAGACTTGTTTGTTTTTTATGATGATATTAATGCAATGAGCATGTTTTCCTTGAAGTAATCCATTCGTGTTCACTCTTAAATGTTTATATGCATTGCAATATCAATTTTCTTGTTTAGAATTCTTGAGGGAGGATAATGAGACGAAAACGCAAAATCTCTGGTTGTATGTTCAAGGATAGAACCCTGTTGAGGATGTACAGGCATTGTTTCAAACCCCTAAACACTGGAGAGATAAGGAGATAAACCTTCGTTAACCCCTTTGAGCCTTGGAGTAGGAGCTTCTTTCGTACGAAAAAACCCTCATACTTAACCCAGGGGCAGGGTAGGCGTCAGTTAGTTTGACCGAGCGTTCAAATTTTAAGGAGAGTGTGCATCCGAGGAACCATTACCTTCTATCCCACCATCAAGAGGTCAAGAGATGTGAAACCACGAACGTTATCCTTCAACAACTAAGGAGTGAGGCAGTCACAACCAGTGTCGCACGCTTTGTTCAAAAAGGGGAATAAAAAAGGAAAAGCCCGCTAAGTCGAAACTTGAAAACAAGCGACTTAGGCAAAAGTTAGGGCATCCCGCTGAACTTCAAAATCGAAAAACTCAAAAGAGTCATTCCAGGCAAAAATTAGGGATCGAAAAAGAGCAAAAGAAAGAAAAAGCGAAAAGCATTACAAAAGAAAATCCTCGATAAGAACAAATTCGTGTGATTACAGACACAAAAGACAAAAAGGGGTGACTGTTGTCATACCCCAAATTTTGACCACTAAGATTTCCCATCATTGTGAAAATCATCATCACAATATGGAGGAACTATCATACCTTGTCAGTCTCCCCAAAGATGGGTGAGCATCCACTACGATCAAAATTAGGGTTTCAAGCCCTCTCAGAGCCTTAGACAAAGGATCAATTAAGGAATGACATGATCTTCAACTTGTCTAAACCTCTCAAACATACACAAAGGATAAAAAAAGTACTCCCACTTCAAGGATTAAGCACAAGGTTGCTCCCTTCTAGGTGGATCAAGCCTCAAGATCGCCAGTGTCACCAAATTAGGGTTTTGGTCGACCAGGGCCTCCAGATGGAAAATTTCATCTGGGCACAAGCCAATGATCCAAAACACAACCTAATATACTCCATGGAACCTCATGGACCCAATCATCAAGTCAATTTTGCCTCAGGGGATGCATTCATCAAAAATCAGGAATTAGGGTTTCTTGACCTAATTCACCCCTAAGTTGACTTTTGGGACAAATCATGAACCAAGACCTCAAGAGAGGGTTTGAGGGTCTCTAATATACCATATTCATCCATTTGGGACAATGGATTAATCCAAGAAGTTTGAGCAACAAATCTCAATTTCATCTGCACCACAATTAGGGTTTCGCGAGGAAAGTCAACCGTAACTTTGACTTTTGACCAGGACATGCTCCCAAGCCCTAGGACATGCCTCAATATACCCTATAACACCCATGTAACATGTCCATCAAGTTTTATTTAGGTCAAGGACATGATTTCCTGAAGAATTGCACAGTTTGGAATTCATTTGATAAAAAGTCAACTGTGCACAAAAGTCAACTTTGACTTTTTGAGATTTTTCACCAAAATGGTTTTTTAACCCTAAAATGATGTTAATGTATGATTTGAATCATCATTCATCAAGAAAAATCAAGAAAAGTGGGATAACTTGTAAAAGGGGTAACCATAAAAACTTAGAAAATTTTCTAAGTTAAAAATAAAGTGACAAGGGTACCAACTTTGGAGGATCATAACTCCTAAACCACAAGGCCATTTTTTCTCATCCAAAGATGGATTTGTAGCCCTCATTACCCTCTACAAAAACTTCAACTAGACCTAAGTCCAATTCATTAAGGATTTTGAGCTATGGAGTGATCAAAATGGCTGAAAAATGAAAATGTCACTTTTTCCAACACTTCGTGAAATTTTCACTAAGTCAGAATCTGCCTTCACTTTTTGCCAAATGTAGGGGGATTTTTCACTTGGATTCAAAAGAGATCAAAACCAAACATGTTCAAACAGTTGTTGTATCATGTAAGGGCTTTCCAAAATGGCCAAGAACATTGACAAATTCCATTTGGGCTATGAGATATGACATTGGCAAGTTGCCTTGCTGAAATCTGTCAAAGGCAAGGCAGAATTTGCAACTTTGCTCGATTTGCCAAAATCAGCCAAATTCAAATGCTCCTATCCACTTGGACACATCTGAGGATTGAATCTAAAGGGGACAATCACTGAGCCAAGCCTCCAAAGTCCATGGAACAAGAAATAGCATGTTGAACCTAGAATGGCCAAAATAGGGACAAGACTCCAAATTTGGATTGAAGCATTCATTGGAAGCATCAAGGTGGCATGGACTGAGCCATTCTCATCTGAAATCAGTCAAGACTTATCCAAGACCAAGGGAACCAAATCTCTGTGCCCTAACCTCTAGTCAATGGCTAGAGGAGACTTGAATTTCCATTGGCCAACATTGGCCAAACCTACTTAGCAGTTGCCATTCACTATTCCTTGCAAAACAAACTTGCTCTACTATAAATAGAGCTCAATTATGTTCAGTTTAAGTACACCAAAGGCCTACAACACTTGCCTTTCTCAAAATCTCTTTCTCTTGGCAAAAATACCTTTCTTAGCAAGGTAACTATCGGGTTTTGAGCTAGAGGGCAATTCCACTCAAACCAATCACTCACACACCTCACATACATCACATATGAGCTGATCAAACACTTAAACAACAACTGGAACATTGATTTATCAGAATCACCAGTCAATTGCTCAAGGTTTTAACCAAAGTGCAGTTGAGATGCCATGAAGTGATCCAGCCATTCTCAGTCAAGTCCAAGCATTCAAACACATTCCATAGGGTGTAGGGAAGCTGTTCAGATCATCACCACTCATCTGTAACACCTCCAACTCAAAAATCACATTGCACTTGCTGTCACGACCTAGAGGTGAGCCTAAACTTGGGCGTCTCTCAATCTATGCATATTTCCTCGCACAAAAATTTGGCCATATGTTCATAATCATGCATGGAATGTTTTCCCTCAATTAATTGCTTTGTTTGAATCGTGTATCAAAAATCATAGCCTTCATGCAGAAATTAGGGTTCTTGAGGATTTTTCATGATTTCTTGTTATATGTTTAATTTAAATGAAATTAATGGACATAGACATGATCGTGAGGTTGAGACGAGCATAATGATATGTGGATTGCATGTTATAATCAAGTATTCAGTGAGATTGGAGAGAAAATGCAAATCAGCCAAACCCAGAACACATGCGTGTTCTTCAGCTGTTTTTGGCGCCATTTCTTTCAAATTCAAATATTTGAATTTTGTGATTTTATTTAATTGATTCAAAAATTAATTTCTCTCTGAGTTTTAATGATTTTGAGTTGATTCTTTTTTTAATAATTCACAAAAATGTTAAAATATTTTATTTTATCAAAAAATCCCAAAAATATTATTTATTTCATATAATTGATATTTTTGCAAAGAATTAATATTTTAATTGTCTTTGACATTTTAAATATTTTTTCCACATTGATTTTGCAACTTTTAATGCTTTCTAATTATTTTCTAGGTCAATACTTAATTTTTGAAACATTAATCCAAGATCACAATTTGTTTTTCCTATGTTAAACAATTTTGATCATTTTTATTGAATTTTTATTCAATTAAATACATTTTTGAAAACAAATTAGGGTTTTTGGATTAATTCAACCCTCATAAATCATTTTCAAAACACTTGGGCCTCTAATAGAGTGTAAGACCCAATCCTTTTTTTGACCAAATCATTTTTTGGGCCTCAATGTATTGTATAAGTCCCGATACCGTCAAAAACAAACGGTGCGATCGTCGCCTTTTCAAAATAACCCTTGGGCCTCTCCTCGAGCTATAAGACCCATTCAAAAACATTTTGGGCCTCTATTAGAGTGTAAGACCCAACCCTCTTTTAACCAAAACATTTTGGGCCTCACTTATTGTATAAGTCCCTCGGCGTTAAAAGAAAACCTCGGCGCGATCGCCATTTTTAAACGGAAAAATCATCTGGGCCTACCCTCGTGTTATAAGCCCCACTCTTTTTCTTTAAACCTTTTGGGCCTCTTGAGAGAGTGTAAGACCCATCCCTTTGTACAGAAAACCTTTTTGGGCCTCAGTCACTTGTATAAGTCCCTCTGTACGAATTCAAACAGTGCGCTCATTGATAAAACCCTGGGCCTCTCCTTGAGCTGTAAGCCCCAAATCTTTCTTTTTCAAAGCACTTTCTCCTTTGATTTTGAATATACTGTTGTTTTTCTTTCTTTGTTGAACAACTAACCAAACAGCATGGAAGCTCTACAACCGAGTAAGTGGTTATTGCTTTCATTTACCGCTTTCATATACATATAATTGTATTGTGGGGCTGTTGCGCTGTAAGTCTTCTTTCATAAACTCATATCAACTGTGTAATAATAGTATAGATATTTCAAGTTTCCCAGGCAACTACGTCTAGAACTAGGTGACGCCGTTTCGTTTATTCGTAGAAATAGACAACTAGATCCCCAATAGGATCACCAGATACAGTCTTCTCTCAGGCTGTACTCATTAGGAATTGTCAAGAAACTCTACTTCAAACAGTTGTTGTATCATGTAAGGCTTTCCAAAATGGCCAAGAACATTGCCAAATTCCATTTGGGCTATGGGATATGACATTGGCAAGTTGCCTTGCTGAAATCTGTCAAAGGCAAGGCAGAATTTGCAACTTTGCTCGATTTCCCAAAATTAGCCAAATTCAAATGCTCCTATCCACTTGGACACATCTGAGGATTGAATCTAAAGGGGACAATCACTGAGCCAAGCCTCCAAAGTCCATGGAACAAGAAATAGCATGTTGAACCTAGAATGGCCAAAATAGGGACAAGACTCCAAATTTGGATTGAAGCATTCAATGGAAGCATCTAGGTGGCATGGATTGAGCCATTCTTATCTAAAATCAGTCAAGACTTATCCAAGACCAAGGGAACCAAAGCTCTGTGCCCTAAACTCTAGTCAATGGCTAGAGGAGACTTGAATTTCCATTGGCCAAACCTACTTAGCAGTTGCCATTCACTATTCCTTGCAAAACAAACTTGCTCTACTATAAATAGAGCTCAATTGTGTTCAGTTTAAGTACACCAAAGGCCTACAACACTTGCCTTTCTCAAAATCTCTTTCTCTTGGCAAAAATGCCTTTCTTAGCAAGGTAACTATCGGGTTTTGAGCTAGAGGGCAATTCCACTCAAACCAATCACTCACACACCTCACATACATCACATATGAGCTGATCAAACACTTAAACAACAACTAGAACATTGATTTCTCAGAATCACCAGTCAATTGCTCAAGGTTTTAACCAAAGTGCAGTTGAGATGCCATGAAGTGATCCAGCCATTCTCAGTCAAGTCCAAGCATTCAAACACATTCCATAGGGTGTAGGGAAGCTGTTCAGATCATCACCACTCATATGTAACACCTCCAACTCAAAAATCACATTGCACTTGCTGTCACGACCTAGAGGTAAGCCTAAACTTGGGCGTCTCTCAATCTATGCATATTTCCTCGCACAAAAATTTGGCCATATGTTCATAATCATGCATGGAATGTTTTCCCTCAATTAATTGCTTTATTTGAATCGTGTATCAAAAATCATAGCCTTCATGCAGAAATTAGGGTTCTTGAGGATTTTTCATGATTTCTTGTTATATGTTTAATTTAAATGAAATTAATGGACATAGACATGATCGTGAGGTTGAGACGAGCATAATGATATGTGGATTGCATGTTATAATCAAGTATTCAGTGAGATTGGAGAGAAAATGCAAATCAGCCAAACCCAGAACACGCACGTGTTCTTCAGCTGTTTTTGGCGCCATTTCTTTCAAATTCAAATATTTGAATTTTGTGATTTTATTTAATTGATTTTGAGTTGATTCTTTTTTTAATAATTCACAAAAATGTTAAAATATTTTATTTTATCAAAAAATCCCAAAAATATTATTTATTTCATATAATTGATATTTTTGCAAAGAATTAATATTTTAATTGTTTTTGACATTTTAAATATTTTTTCCACATTGATTTTGCAACTTTTAATGCTTTCTAATTATTTTGTAGGTCAATACTTAATTTTTGAAACATTAATCCAAGATCAAAATTTGTTTTTCCTATGTTAAACAATTTTGATCATTTTTATTGAATTTTTATTCAATTAAATACATTTTTGAAAACAAATTAGGGTTTTTGGATTAATTCAACCCTCATAAATCATTTTCAAAACACTTGGGCCTCTAATAGAGTGTAAGACCCAATCCTTTTTTTGACCAAATCATTTTTTGGGCCTCAATGTATTGTATACGTCCCGATACCGTCAAAAACAAACGGTGCGATCGTCGCCTTTTCAAAATAACCCTTGGGCCTCTCCTCGAGTTATAAGACCCATTCAAAAACATTTTGGGCCTCTATTAGAGTGTAAGACCCAACCCTCTTTTAACCAAAATATTTTGGGCCTCACTTATTGTATAAGTCCCTCGGCGTTAAAAGAAAACATCGGCGCGATCGCCATTTTTAAACGGAAAAATCATCTGGGCCTACCCTCGTGTTATAAGCCCCACTCTTTTTCTTTAAACCTTTTGGGCCTCTTGAGAGAGTGTAAGACCCATCCCTTTGTACAGAAAACCTTTTTGGGCCTCAGTCACTTGTATAAGTCCCTCTGTACGAATTCAAACAGTGCGCTCACTGATAAAACCCTGGGCCTCTCCTTGAGCTGTAAGCCCCAAATCTTTCTTTTTCAAAGCACTTTCTCCTTTGATTTTGAATATACTGTTGTTTTTCTTTCTTTGTTGAACAACTAACCAAACAGCATGGAAGCTCTACAACCGAGTAAGTGGTTATTGCTTTCATTTACCGCTTTCATATACATATAACTGTATTGTGGGGATGTTGCACTGTAAGTCTTCTTTCATAAACTCATATCAACTGTGTAATAATAGTATAGATATTTCGAGTTTCCCCAACAACTACGTCTAGAACTAGGTGACGACGTTTCGTTTATTCGTAGAAATAGACAACTAGATCCCCAATAGGATCACCAGATACAGTCTTCTCTCAGGCTGTACTCATTAGGAATTGTCAAGCAACTCTACTCCCAGAGATGAATTTATTCTCCGTGAATGGCATCTTTGAGTTTCTTCCAAATTCTCGAACTTTCCTGACTTTGATCTATTCTCGGTGAATAGCACTGCCTTGAATTTCTCGGGGTTTGGGGACCCACGGGCTTCTTAAAAGCATCGGCCTCCTCTTGGGCATCGTACAAGGACCCACAGGCGTCCTAAAAGCAACCCCGCCTCCTCTTGGGCTTAGTACAAGGACCCTACGGCTTCTTAGAAGTATTCACAGCCTCCTCTTAGGCTTCGTATAATGATCTCTTCCTCCGGGAATGATAGCCTCCTCTTGGGCTTAGTACAAGGACCCGTCGGCTTCTTAAAAGTCTCTAGCCTCCTCTTGGGCATCGTACAAATTGTCCTGAAGACCTCCTAGAGGTATAGGAACAGAAATTAGTCATCTTAATAGAACAGTGCTTTCATAGAGTCTACTACTGTTTCTCAAAGCACAGTACAAAAGATAAAACCCTAGACTTGGACAGTCTAATATCCTTGAGTCTCAAAGACATTCTCAAGTGACCCCTTCGTTAAATAGGAAGGAAACCCGTAGACTTGGACAGTCTCAATACCCTTCGGATTTCCCGTTTCCTTAAAGGACAGGCATAACCCAGACCCTTGAATCAAGTCCTTCAGTACAGTATTGCTCATATAAGAACTGATTTTCTCTTCAAAATCAGTATACTGGACCTGTCACTTAACTGAACATTCACCATAGCCTCCTCTTGGGCTTTGTACAAATGATTCTCCCCAACGGAGTCAAACAACGTTTAGCCTCTCTCTCGGGCTTTTTATGAGCACATAAGAGACTCCCTCGTTGAGTCAATCACCTCTTTTGCCTCCATCTCGGGCTTTATACGAGATACAAAAAGGTTCTTATTGAGCCAAACAAACAACAGCCTCCATCTCGGGCTTCGTACGAGATACAAAAAACTCTTTTGTTGAGTCAATTAGCCTCCATCTCGGGCTTTATACGAGATACCAAAAGACTCCCTTATTGAGTCAAAAGCTTTTAGCCTCTCTCTCGGGCTTTGTACGAGACACATATTAGTCTCCTCTTAGGCTTTATATAAAAAAACCACTGGTTAATCCAATTAACCTTTTAGCATCAAAGCTGTGCCTCGTTCACAGTACACAAACATCAATAACTCTTTCCCCTCCATCTAACTGCTGTAAGCCACAAGCCTCTGGATCATCTACATCCATGCCAATGTCCCTCTTTTAGTATGAGAAATTCCTAAGGAAAGATGGCATTACTCTACACTGATTTAAAGTCTCCTCCTTCAGGTTGGAAATCCCCTTTAAAAGAAATTATGGCATTGCTAGGATCCGCGTATCCCGGTTAAAGTAATTCTCCTTTATAACCCGTCACCCAACAGTCGTGACAGACAAACCCTTCTTTAGAGGTGACAAATTCTCTCTAAAGACGACACCTTTTAGCTTCACATCTTGGGCTTTGAACAAGATACAAACGGACTTTCAACTTCACATCTTGGGCTTTGAACAAGATACAAATCACCTTTTACTTCACGTCTTGGGCTTCAAACAAGACACCAAAACACCATTTCCTCCCATAGAATAGGAGGAACTACGAACGCTCTGATTTCCCTATTTCGGTAAATGAGAATACGTAGGCATAAGATTGAAAGAAAAATCTTAGCAAGCACACTAAACAAAAACCCAAATTCCATATCTCCATCAATCAAAAGCAGTAATTCAAAAGCACCAGTCCTAACATCCTAATCCTTGTTCCCCGCCAGAAACCCTCTGTTTAGATAAAAAAGAAGAAGAAACCGTATTGGCGAAAATACAAATAACCAGTACAAAGGCCCCCACACATTAATAGCATCCGTAAACTAACAAACCGCTGTTTAAACTCAGTATGCAAAGCAGGGTTAATTGGAGACATCTATTTCCCTTCCTTCATCAGCTCACAATAGGATAAAAAATGAATCGACCTGTAGTTTAAGCTCAAACCGCAGAGAGCGACCAACGCTTAAGAACCGCGTCCAAAATCGCTCGCTACAACTGTCACTCCAAAACTTCTTTAGGTGTCAAACCATTAGTGGCACAGGTTCCTTAAAGATCATAAACCTTTTGAGAGATGAGCGTTTGTGTCAGATTAACTGAACATAGGACTGGAGAACATCACGAAGAGTGGGTGGGCACCGATAAATTTTGAGCCATAAATCCATTTTCTGAAACCGTGAACCAGACCACGTTACAACCCTTAAAAGTCCTAATTGAAACAGGGTTTATTCCGAAAGCGTACTCCAACAGGATAGCGTTCCTGACTCCTACGAGTTGTGCTAATAAGATTTGTTGGTATTGCATGTGCGCATTGTTTTGCCATTCAAAAATCAAGGTCGCATCCCAGCAAGTGATTCGTTCACAAGGCTTGGCGACGCATTTTCAATAAAAACTTCAAGGTTAACATGAGTGTTGTATTAGAATTGTCATTCTCATAATAAACATTTTCTGTTTGTATATATGTGCCTAAGCATCAATGCAGCTTACACAGTGAAAGTCAGTCAAGAAGCTTGATCCTGCTAAGTTAGGATGCTTGGAAATTCTAAAGGACAATCATATCAAAGGGCAGGCTGCCAAGGGACTCAGTGTAGAGTGGGGTCTCCCTAGTAAGTCGTGTTAAGACGTAGCCAATCTGGGGCAGTCACGTCGAGAAATCTCTCTGAAATTCAGTTATTCTAGGGCATTTATTCTAAGATCAGGGGCAAAGTCATTTCAAAGCTCATATCGGGGCAGGCCACATCTAGAGCGTGGGAGATTGTCCACTCCTGAAAATGGTTAATTGAAAACACCGCCTCAAGGTTCAAGGTACTAAAGAAGAGTATTTTCAAGTCATTACAATCCCTTTCGAGGTAATGTACTTCATGGATTATGAAGACTGGGGCAGTTATGTCAAGATATGATAAATCTCTCCAAGAGTTTGAAGACCCTAGGGCAGTGCGAACGCCCGATCTTCTATAAAATCCTCTTGAGATGATTTCTTCCATTAGACCTGGTGGTCTGGGGCAAGTGAAAAGTTCAAAGAGCCGTTCATGACCATAAAGACAAGTCATGCTGCAGGGCAATGGGATTGTATTTCCCCAGCATTGAGATTGCACTTTCCTCAGCAGAGCAGACCTTCCCCAGCAGGAGACCTGGAAAGTATTTGCTCCGGATCAAGACGTTAATTCCCCACAGAATCAGGGTTTTCACTTCCCCCATCCAGTCAGGAAGCGTGCTTTCGCCGACGATGTCATATTCTAATCCCCAGCAAGATGGGAGTAGAGTCATTCTCCCCATCAGCAGGCTAAGATCAGCAGTATCCCCAAGCAGGATGGTATTATGGACAGTTTTCCACGAGCAGGATGGTGTTATGGGCTGGCATCCCCCAGCAGGTTCTGAGCCCAATTGGTTATTGGCAATCCTCAGTAACAGACTTCCGGTTCCGTTATTGGCGTTCATTCTCAACTCCCCCAGCAGAGGAGAAATCTTAGGTTTTGGAGGTTACCTTCAGTGAAAGACAGGTGTGGCCCCCGGTAGTTCTTTCGGGATTTCATCCCCAATAGAAGTTGTTGATCCGAAGAGTCGATAAGTATGACCCTTCTCAGCAGAGTTCCCGGATTCAGAGGACAATTTATTCTTGTCATCCCCAGCTGGATTGGTCCTTTCTCTCCAGCATTTGTTTTGCTGGAGGGACCCCTTTTGCATATCATAAGCATTTGCATTGCATCCTCAAACGTGTAGCATTTCTACTTCGTATGGAGCATTACACCACTATTTAAACATTTGCATTCGAAGCGTAAGCCAGGTTTGGTACTTTCTTTGCCAGTTCTCTTTCCCAGCAGAGATGGCATAACTCAGGAGATCTTGGAGGGATGCGTTCCTCATATTTGTGCTCCCCGACAGAGTCTTTTATTTAGACTTCTCCTTTCCCCAGCAGAGTCATCTTATCTGTGGACCGTGAGTCCGTTAGAAGTTTACCTTGGTTTGGGCTTCCTCTTTAGTGAAATCCAGTTCTCTCCAGGTATTCAGTTCTTTCTCGACATATTTTGTTTGCTAGTTTCCCTTTATCAGCAGGGATGGCATTTGTTTTGCTAGTTCTCTTTGTCAGCAGAGATAGCAATCTTTTGAAGATTTTTCGTCAGTTCCATTTATCAGCAGGGATGGCATTTATTTTGCTAGTTCTCTTTGTCAGCAGAGATAACAATCTCTTGAAGATTCTTTTCGTCAGTTCCCTTTATCAGCAGGGATGGCATTTATTTTGCTAGTTCTCTTTGTCAGCAGAGATAGCAATCTTTTGAAGATTTTTCGTCAGTTCCCTTTACCAGCAGGGATGGCATTCATTTTGCTAGTTCTCTTTATCAGCATAGATAACAATCTTTTGGTGAGTTTCTTTTGTCAGTTCCCTTTATCGGCAGGGATGGCATTTGTTTGCTAGTTCTCTTTATCAGCAGAGATAGCAATCTTTCGGTTATTTTCTTTCGTCAGTTCCCTTTATCAGCAGGGATGGCATTTATTTTGCTAGTTCTCTTTATCAGCAGAGATAGCAATCTTTTGGAGAGTTTCTTTCGTTAGTTCCCTTTATCAGCAGGGATGACATTTGTTTGCTAGTTCTCTTTATCAGCAGAGATAGCAATATTTCGGTTATTTTCTTTCGTCAGTTCCCTTTATCAGCAGGGATGGCATTCATTTTGCTAGTTCTCTTTATCAGCAGAGATAGCAATCTTTGGGAGAGTTTCTTTCGTCAGTTCCCTTTATCAGCAGGGATGGCATTTGTTTGCTAGTTCTCTTTATCAACAGAGATAGCAATCTTTCGGTTATTTTCTTTCGTCAGTTCCCTTTATCAGCAGGGATGGCATTTATTTTGCTAATTCTCTTTATCAGCAGAGATAGCAATCCTTTGAAGATTTTTCGTCAGTTCCCTTTATCAGCAGGGATGGCATTTGTTTGCTAGTTCTCTTTATCAGCAGAGATAGCAATCTTTCGGTTATTTTCTTTCGTCAGTTCCCTTTATCAGCAGGGATGGCATTTATTTTGCTAATTCTCTTTATCAGCAGAGATAGCAATCCTTTGAAGATTTTTCGTCAGTTCCCTTTATCAGCAGGGATGACATTTGTTTGCTAGTTCTCTTTATCAGCAGAGATAGCAATCTTTCGGTTATTTTCTTTCGTCAGTTCCCTTTATCAGCAGGGATGGCATTTATTTTGCTAATTCTCTTTATCAGCAGAGATAGCAATCCTTTGAAGATTTTTCGTCAGTTCCATTTATCAGCAGGGATGGTATTCATTTTGCTAGTTCTCTTTGTCAGCAGGGATAGCAATCTTTTGAAGATTTATCAGCAGAGATAGCAATCTTTTGGAGAGTTTCTTTCGTCAGTTCCCTTTATCAGCAGGGATGACATTTGTTTGCTAGTTCTCTTTATCAGTAGAGATAGCAATCTTTCGGTTATTTTCTTTCATCAGTTCCCTTTATCAGCAGGGATGGCATTTATTTTGCTAATTCTCTTTATCAGCAGAGATAGCAATCCTTTGAAGATTTTTCGTCAGTTCCCTTTATCAGCAGGGATGGCATTTGTTTGCTAGTTCTCTTTATCAGCAAAAATAGCAATCTTTCGGTTATTTTCTTTCGTCAGTTCCCTTTATCAGCAGGGATGGCATTTATTTTGCTAATTCTCTTTATTAGCAGAGATAGCAATCCTTTGAAGATTTTTCGTCAGTTCCCTTTATCAGCAGGGATGGTATTCATTTTGCTAGTTCTCTTTGTCAGCAAGGATAGCAATCTTTTGAAGATTTATTTTGTCAGTTCTCTTTATCAGCAGAGATGACATAACCTGGGAGAGTTTGTTTTATACCCAGCATACCTGGCACTCGTCCCTGTAGTGGCAGTACAACATTCATGGCTAATTCTCCAGTGGAGGATTGCAAATTTCTGGGTTCTTTGGTATTCAATCTCCGTGCTTCCTGATTGTCTGAAAGTCGTCGCTATCATACCCTCAGGACCAAGTTGATTGAATAGGGGCAGCTGTTGCACCCCAAAATTTGCCCTCCTTACTTTAGTACTAACTGGCTTATGTTTCGTTTCATTTTTGCATTATCATGTGTGCATATCATTGGTTCTTAGCGTGGGGTCAAGGTGCCTGAGGCAAGTTCAAGAGGAGAAGATGTTCTTCAAAAGGGTCAAGCAAGAGAGTTCAAGTGGATCACTTTCTCCTAACCAGTGCAGAAATTAGGGTTTTGAGATTCTTGGGTTTATTGCTCCAATAGGCAAGCTCCTTGGGTTTTTATCATCACCAAATGGCATATCCTATCTTTGTTGGAGAGGATACACATCATATTCAGAGGAATTTGGATTTGGAGACTGTGCTATTTCCTCCTAGACTGAGGGTACCTAAATTAGGGTTTGCTATAAAGTCAGTTTATTTCTGATTTTTTGGGCAAGACTTGATTCCATGGTATTCCTTGGGTCCCTGAGTATCTAGGAATGGAATATTGTCCACCAGTTTGGTTCAGGAGGAGTTCAATTGGCCAATGGATTGGGAATCAGGTGAATTGGGTAAAAGTCAACAGTGAGAGGGGAAGTCAACTGTGGAATTTTGAGGTTCTCTCCAAGGTTTTCAAGGTCTCACATCCTCATATGGTCTTCAAGGGTCAAGATTCACACCATTTATCAAGAATCAAGGGTTGGTACAAAAGTTGCTAAATATGGAAATGACCTATAATTTGAAAGTTTCCTTTTTGGGCAAGTCCTTACACTACATTCAACTTGACTTTTCACCATCAAGAAAGCTTCAAATGAATTTTCCTCAAACATGAAAGTTGAATATCTTTTTCTCCCCTTTCCAACAAGTACTAGTGGGTCTCCATATCATTTGTCAAACTCAAGTTATGACCAAAAGAAGGCAAAGTGGTTTTTAGGGTTCCATTTTCACAACTTTTGCACTTTGGGACATATGGACCTATAATTAATTCCATTGCTTCAAGGCACATTCCAACATCAAGGAACAATCCCTAAGGAGCATTTTTGGCCTTTAAATCAAGAAGTTCCATGGTTTATTCATTACTTATTTTTCATTATGCAAAATTGCCAAATTATATAAAACTCATGAACCAAGGCATCTCAAGGCCCAAATCAATTCAGGTGTAATTAGCAATTGGAAATTAAGTGATCCATCATGAAATATTTGGATATCCATGCATGGAGGAGGGTGTATCTCACATAATGCAATTTTCTAAAATCATCCAAAACTCTTTAAACAAAGAATTTCCAGGGCCCAATTGATCATCAGTGGTTTAACCTAGCCTATTTAAACCCACTCATGCTAGGGTTGGAAGGAGAACACGTGATATTGGAGGAGAAAAAAGCTTGAGCCCTAAAACTTTTCTTCATTGAATCTCTCAATCTACAAGGTTCCTTCCAAAAGTTCTTTCACAATCTTCATCTCTGGGTTCCATAGAGCACGAAGCACTCACCATTCGCAGCCAACAGTAAGGATTAGGAGTGCTTGACCTCAGGTTGGTAACTTTTTTCATGATCCTAAAACTCCATTTTTTGACATGCATAACGATGTGTGATTGTCACTGATGATTCTGGTGTAATTAGTTTTGAAATTGGACGCGTATATTGGTTGTATGTTGAGTTTAAAGTTTTGAACACTAACCTTTTTTCATTCGAATCTCCTTATGCATTGATTATTTGTAATTTTGGACTGGATATTTGAGATCCTTGCATTTTTCTGGTCAAAATGGAGTACCTATTTGCAATTTCTGGAAAAAATCACGCAGCAGCTCACCGGAGAGGGTGGCCGGAGCCCTAGCTCCGGCGGCTGGAGAAAGTGCAGTCCGGCGAGGGCTAAGGGAAGAAGAAACAATCCTGGTCATCCATCACGTTGATCCAACGACCATGATCGTGCCACGTTTTTTTATTTTATGTTTTTATTTTATTGTTCTCGTGTATGCTCACCCATGTATGCTACCATGTGCTTCAATCATGACCTTTGTTTTAATTAATTTTTGGATTGTGTGATTTAATGGTGTACGTTGATCTGATCTTATGGTGGAGAGTGTGACAGCACATTAATGAAGTCACGTGCCAGTCACATGGGAGTCGTATGGTATGCTGCTGGCTTTAGTGTATGCGCGTGCGTGTTTGTTACGGTGTATTTTTAATCATGGCCCTTTATCATAGTTACTTTGTGTTTGGTTTGACTCAGCGTGAGGCGCAGGATTCATCCAAGGGCAGGTATGCAGTCAACTGGGTTGACTGAAGTCCACACGTGGACTCTTTTTTTATTTTTTTATTTTTCTGTTGGATTTAAGTTTTGGACTTACTATCTGCACCCTCCCACCTGAGCCCATTTCAAATTTTCAACGTGTTTTGTTACTTTCCACACCCCCATGCGCATTTCATTATTTTTATTTTAATTAATTATTGCATTTCATTTTTAATTTTTTAAAAAATAGTTAATTGCATTAAAAAATTCCCAAAAAATTCATGCATCATATTTATAATTTTATAAAATTTTCAAAAATTTTATTTTATTTTTAGCATCTGAAATAAATATTTGTTTATTTTCTTTTTGAATTATTCATATCATGCACACCTAAACTTGTAAAATTTTGTTCTCATAGCATACATAACATTTAGAGCCCATTCTTTTTGCATTTTTTCACCAATACATTGAAGTGCATTAAAATATTTTTCTCTCATTTTTAAAATCATCTCATATTGCATTTCAGTCCTTTTCTTTAGCACATTGAACCATGTTTCTCATCTGACTTTCCATAATTGTTTGAGTGACTTATATCTTGAATTTTTGCAGGAGTTTTTGATATGTTGTTTGTCTCTGGTTGAGAAATGTTGATAATTAATTTGGAAATTTTAGAAGTTGTTTCTCTAATTATGTGATTGCTCTTTGTTTGAGGCTTTCTTGTATGCACATTTTGACCATGTCTGATTATTTGTTTGAGAAGGCACTTGTGCCATTGCTTTGGGGTGTGTTTCTTTGACTTACTAATGCATGTTTAGGTCATCCACATTCTGTCTTGGTTAATTTCATTTGGTTGATAACCATTTCTCTTCGGTTTGTGATTTGTTGGACTTTCTCTTCTCTTATTGTTACGTATGTCTGTTTCGTACTAACCTTTCGTGCAGGGGCTGAGGTAAGTTACTTAAGGGTGTGGATAATCATCCATATTCACCCTTGCTCTTTCCTTCTCTCATATTTTCTTTTCTTTAGGCGTAGGTTGTCGTCAAACCTCACTAACCGTAGGTCACCCATGCATGATAACATTAGGACTCTTAGTTTCCCTTTAGAGTTTCCTTTGTGTCTTCTCTCTTCTCATCTCAAAACTTCTTGAAAACACTTAATAAGGATAAAGTGTATTGCGCACGAGACTTAAGCGTGGGGAATGAGAAATGAGGGGCTTCCTCTCATCTTTCTATAGTGCTTAGCGAGCGTCCTGTCTTGGGACAATGCGTTAAGTATTCGCCCCTGTGCCCTAGACTTTGGTGCAATGCAAGTTATGAACTAACTCAAGTCACTTCTGTCCTAAAAAATACAAACAAACTTCAAACCTTTTTGTCGTTCGGGATTGTCAAACTAAAGGCTATTTTCAAAAAGGGCACGTTACTTTCCGTCTGAGTCGCAAACAGGCATCGACCCTAACAGCCGGACGCGAACTTAACGTTGCTCATAAAAAACACAAAAAGAACTTGGTCCGAACTACGTTGACTCTGAATTCCCCATTGCACAAAGGGGGTACGTTGGCCTAGGGCGTTGACGTCCTACCGAGTCTGTCTTTGTCTTTCCCTCCTCCGTCTTAGTACAACCATAGATGATAGGATAACTCACCCTTAGAATAGACAACAAGCGTGGATCCCATCGAGTACAATGGACGCGTGGGGTGCTAGTACCTTCCCCTCACGTAACCGACTCCCAAACCCAGGTTATGGTTGCGATGACCATTCCTTTCCCTCTTCCTCAGATTTGTGCGGTGTTCCCTTTCCCTCTCTTGGGATAAATTTACACGGCTGGCGACTCTGTTTTTTCCGCGCCACTCTCGCGTTTGTACCTGGATGAAAATCCTGGGAGCGACACTCATCCAAATAGATTGCTCTCGCAATGGTTTGATCCTTTGGAATTTCTTCCAGTCTAGAAAAGGGAGCTTGGTCAGTAATATGCAAATCAGTCAGGTGAGAGTACTCCTCCAGTGTTGGTGCTAGTTGATAATCCGGGAATTTGAAACAGTGATAGACCGAATCGTAGAACTGGATTAGTGTGGACAAGATTCCTTCTATTACATGAACCCTTAACAGAGATAACAGTCCTCCATACTTAGCTCTGAAAGCCTCGTGGTTGGTGATCATTCTCGCCAGACCTCTTAAATCCTCTAGTTTTGGAACCTTGAAGGTGTACTTATGAGTTTTCCTTCTACCAAAATCCATTAGCGCAATCTCTTTATCTGACATTTGCAATCATTATCTTAGTTTAATTTGAAAAAGAGAGACTAGAAAAGAAGATTTTTTTCTTTGTTTTAATGATTTTTAGATGAATGCATGAATGCAGCACACAAAAACATAGAAAAAACATGGGGTCGTAGGGTCGGTGTCATGAAGTCAAGGCTATACCCATCCCCAAAGGTTTATACTGGTGATTTTTTGTACCTGTCTGCAAAATCATTGACCCCTCTTGGGATAACAACAACAAGCGGATCGCCAGCGAGCTGATGTATCTTAGAGTGATCTCAGATGAGGGTAGTATCACGTGACAACTATTTCTGATAGCTTCCGCACTACAAAATGGTTTCAGTCAACTTAAAACCTCAGCTTCTCAGATAACCCAATCGACCACACTACTTTTAAAAACCAACGTCGTATAGGCAATGTATCTGTAAAGGGAGTCTCCACTGAGTTCGATGGTCGACCGGGGACTCTTAACTGGGATTCACTCCCTGCAAGATTACCCGTATAATGCCATCACATACCTTAGGTGTATACTCAATCTTTCCACATGCGGCATCACACGTATTCCCATTAGCAGAAAAATAAACACAGATATCAATTAGGAAACGCAGTATATATATTTGTCATAATCATCCTAGACCTCTAGTCTTATGATCCTATACAGACAATGACTCCCCAGCAGAGTCGCCATTTCCGTGACATTTTGTGAACTCAGGGTTTTCTACCTAAGATTGTGAACTTAAGGTTTCTACCGAAGATTGTAAGAAAGAGAAGAGGGCCCCACGGTGGGCGCCATTTTTTCTATAGCGCGATTTTTGTGGTCTTGAATCACTATCGCTTGGGCACTACAGTTCAATTCATTTTTTATCCTATTGAGCTGATTAAGGAAGGGAAATAGATGTCTCCAATTAACCCTGCTTGCATACTGAGTTTAAACAGTCAAAACTGTTGGTTTACAGATGCTATTAAGATGTGGGCCTCTCTTCGGTTATTTTGTTAAGAATAGAATGTTTGGACCATTTGTGAGGTTTTTGGTAATGTGTTTAGATTTGATGCTTTTGGGTTGATATATGCAGGTATTGGATTTTGGGTTTTTGATTAGTGTGCTTGCAAAGATTTTTGCAATCTTATGCCTACGTATTCCCGAAACAGGGAAATCAGAGCGATCGTAGTTCCTCCTATTCTATGGGAGGAAAGAGATGTTTTGGTCTCTTGTTCAAAGCCCAAGACATGAAGCTGAAGGTAGTTTGTATATTGTTTAAAGCCCAAGATGTGAAGCTAAAAGGTTGAGAGAGAATTTGTCATCTCTAAAGAGGAGTTGTTGATGTTTGTATGCTGTGAGCAAGGCACAACTTTGATGTTAAAAGGTTGATGGACTCAACTGGGGTTTTCTTTATACAAAGCCTAAGAGGAGGCTAGAAGTTTGACTTTTTCGGGGAAAATGTTCTTTCTGTCTTGTACAAAGCCCAAGATTGAGGCTAAAAGGGATTTTGACTCTGTTGGGGAGAATGTATCTTGTATAAAGCCCGAGATGGAGGCTGAAAAAGGGAGTTGACTCAACAAGAGAGTCTTGAATAGGTGATTAACTCAACAAGAGAGTCTGAAGGTTGTTTGACTCAACAAGAGAGTTTTTTATACTCAACAAGAGAGTGATTTGTTGTCTCGTACGAAGCCCGAGATTGAGGCTAAAAGGAGATTGACTCAACAAGAGAGTCTTTTATACTCAACAAGAGAGTGACTTATATGTGCCTTGTATGAAGCCCAAGACGGAGGCTAAAAGTGGTTGACTCAACAAGAGAGTCTTTTATACTCAACAAGATAGTGTTTTATATCTCGTACGAAGCCCGAGATGGAGGATAAAAGTGGTTGACTCAATAAGAGAGTCTTTTATACTCAACAAGAGAGTGTTTTTCTATCTCGTACGAAGCCCGAGATGGAGGCTAAAAGTGGTTGACTCAACAAGAGAGTCTTTTATACTCTACAAGAGAGTGTTTTTCTATCTCGTACGAAGCCTGAGATAGAGGCTAAAAGTGGTTGCCTCAATAAGATAGTCTTTTATACTCAACAAGAGAGTGTTTTTCTATCTCGTACGAAGCCCGAGATGGAGGCTAAAAGTGGTTGACTCAACAAGAGAGTGTTTTTCTATCTCGTACGAAGCCCGAGATGGAGGCTAAAAGTGGTTGACTCAACAATAGAGTCTTTTATACTCAACAAGAGAGTAGTTTTCTATCTCGTACGAAGCCCGAGATGGAGGCTAAAAGTGGTTGACTCAACAAGAGAGTCTTTTATACTCAACAAGGGAGTGTTTTTCTATCTCGTACAAAGCCCGAGATGGAGGCTAAAAGTGGTTGACTCAATAAGAGAGTCTTTTATACTCAACAAGAGAGTGTTTTTCTATCTCGTACGAAGCCCGAGATGGAGGCTAAAAGTGGTTGACTCAACAAGAGAGTCTGAAAAGGTTAGCTCCGCTAGGAAGAATCATTTGTACAAAGCCCAAGAGGAGGCTGCCTTACCGTTGTGGATTCTGAAGATCCTGAAGCGGGTCCAAGAGAGACCGGGGTTTCTTCCTATGTTGGAAAGTAACTTGAGAATGTCTTTGAGACTCAAGGGTCTTAGACTATCCAAGTCTAGAGTTTTATCTTTTGTATAATGCCCAAGAGGAGGCGCAGGTCATTAAGGGATGAGTATCAACCCTACAACGACCGGAGTTTTGACGCTGGAAAGACTGCTCTAGCAAAGGATGACTAAGTTCTGTCTAATACCTTTAAGAGGTCGTCAGCGTCCTTGTATTAAGCCTAAGAGAAGGCATGAGAACTTTTAAGAAGCCGAAGGGTCCTTGTACAACGCCCAAGAGGAGGCGGGGGTGCTTTTAGGAAGCCTGTGGGTCCCCAAACCAAGAGAAGTTCAAGACATGCTATTCACCGAGAATAGATCAAGCCAGGAAAGTTCCAGGATTTGGAAGAAAATCAAGAGATGCCATTCACGGGGAAAAGATCATCTCTGGGGAGTTAGAGTTTCTTTGACAATTTCTAAGGGTGACAGTCTGAGAAAGGGTTCACCGAGAATGCTGCCTTTCACGTTTCCATATTGTTTAACCCCAAGAGGAGGGAAGATTGTGTCTGGTAATCCTATGGGGATCTAGTTTTGTTTGTTTTTAAGAGTGACCAACAAGGCTTTACCTAGTGCTAGACGTAGTTGCCGGGGAAAACTCTAAATAACTATACTAGTATTACACAGTGGATATATGACAAGTATATAAAAGGATGTGCAAGAAGACTTACAGTGAAGCAGCCCCACAATACAGTTATATGAAAGCGATAAATGAAAGCGGATAAACACTTACCATTTGTAGAGCTTCCATGATGTTTTGTTAGTTGTTCAACAAAGAAAGCTTTGATAACAATATTATATTCAAAATCAAAGGAAAAAGTGCTTTGAAAATATTGTTGGGGCTTACAGCTCAAGGAGAGACCCAAGGTTTTATCAGTGATTGCACTGTTGTTTTGAATTTGTACAGGGACTTATACAAATGACTGAGGTCCAAAAAGGTTTTCTGTAGAAAGGGATGGGTCTTACACTCTCTCAAGAGGCCCAAATGTGTTTAAAGAAAAGGAATGTGGCTTATAACACGAGCGTAGGCCCAGATGATTTGATTTTTGAACCGGCGATTGCGCCGGGATTTTTCTTTTAACGCGGAGGGACTTATACAATGTCTGAGGCCCAAAAAGTTTTGGTTAAAAGGGGGTTGGGTCTTACACTCTATTATAGGCCCAAAGAGGTTATTTTTGTACAAGAGATGGGGCTTACAACTCAAGGAGAGGCCCAGATGATTTTCGTTTTGAAATGGCGATCGTACCGAGATTTTTGAAAATGCAATGGGTCTTATACAATGACTGAGGCCCAAAAATGTTTTAGTTTTCAAAGGGGTTGAGTCTTACACTCTATTAAAGGCCCAAAGGTCATTTGAAAAGTTTTGTTTGGGTGAAAATCAAGGAAACCCTAATTTCATCATTTTAAAAGTAAATTCTCAAGGAAAATCAATAAAAAATGATAAAATACCAAATAAGTTTGAATAAACAACTTGTGATTTTTGGTTGAGGTTTGAAAAATGATGTTTTAATCATAAGATGAATTAAAATTCATTTGGTTTTGATTTTCAACATGAGAATTCAATTTTAAAATGTTTAAAAAATAATTAAAAGTGAATTTATTCACAAAAATACCAACTATATTAAATAAATAATATAAACTTGATTTTTTTTTGTGGAATAAAATATTTCAATATTTTTGTGATTTTTTTCAAAAAGAACCAATCAAAAATAATTAAAATTGAGGGATTTATTAATTTTTCAAATCATTAAAAATAATATGAAAAATAATAAAAAAAAGGGGAAAAAGCATTAAAAAGGTGGTCTAGGGCGAGGGGGATTAGAACCCCAGACCTCTTGTGTGCAGCATGCGCGCCTTACCACTGGGGTGGTGATACATCCGTGTATTGAAACACAACCATAAATATACAAGGCTTGCCTTGTTTTTGGCCTGGCCCAAGGCAAGTCAAGGCAAGATTTTGGTTAGAAATGTGAAGGCCATAACTTTCTCATTTCTCCATAGATGGAGACAAAATTTATATGCATCTGGCCTAGAATTTCCTAAGGAATCCAATGGTGGTGGTGGTTTTTCCAGAAAACAAATCCTCCTCAAAACCCGATAGTGGTTTTGAAATAGGCCATGTTTTGCATTTTCTGTGCTACCTCTTGGTACAGGTGTGAATTACATGATAAGTTGGTGCTAACACAACACATATAACATGTATAAGAGATGCATGATCAGTGGACTTCAAAGCAAGGCATTTTTCAGAGAGTCCAAGTTGTGATGCTTACCTCTCTTTGGAGCTTTTGGGCTATCTACCAAGTGCTTTGTTCCAGAAATGTTTTGATGCTTTGGACACCCTCAAATGATCCCTTAGAAGCTTTTAGGATGATTTGAATCAGCTGGAAACCTCAGGAATGGAAATTGGCCCTTTCTTGCAAAAGGGGCAAAAGTGGCCAAAATAGAAACTCTATCAAATGATGTTCCAGATGTTGGGAACCACTTGGGACAGTTCAAGGATGATATTTGGAGTGTGTTTGAGGTTTTATCTGGTTTGGAAAGTGACTGATTCAATACATGGCTTGAAAAATGTACAAAAGTCCTATTTTGAGGTTTTGAGAGGGGACTTTGAGATTTTGGAGTTACAGGTCACTTGTGAGAGTTTGGACAGCTTAGATATGACATATTGGATATGTTTGGATCATGAGCTGTGATGGAAATGCTCTCTAACTCAAAAACTCAGAGTTACCTTGCTAAAGAAGGTATTTTTGCCAAGAGAAAGTGATTTTGAGGAAAACATCTGTTTGATGGCTTTGGTGTACACAAACTGACCACAAATGAGCTCTATTTATAGTGTGTCAAGTTTGTTTTGGCTGTAATAGTGAATGGCAACTGCTACAGAAGTTGGCAAATGTTGATCAATGAGAATCCAAGTCTCCTCTAGCCATTGACTAGATGTTAGAGCACAGGCTGCTGGTTCCCTAGTTCTTGGATAAGTCTTGACTGAATTCAGTTGGAAAGGGCTCAATCCATGCCACCTTGGTGCATCTATTAAATGCTCCAAACCAAAATTGGAGTTTTGTCCCTCTTTTAGGCATTTCTAGGTTTGGCATGCTACTTTTGGTTCCAAAGACTTGAGAGGCTTATGGATCAGATTTGGTTCCTCCTTGGTCCCTTCTTGAGGTGTTCAGATGGATAGACCGACTTGCCCTTTGCAAAATTTGAGCAAATCGAGCAAAACTCCCAAATCTGCCTTGTTATGATAGTTGCAGCAAGGCATATTGCCACTTTCATAACTTCTTGCTCAAATTGAGTTTGGTGAAGTTCTTGGTCATTTTGGAAAGCCCTCATATGATACAACATATGTGTGATCATAGTTTGTTTTGACACTTTTTGGATCCAAGTGAAAAATCCCCTCACATTTTGGAAAAAGTGAAACAGATTCTGACTTAGTGAAAATTTCACTAAGTGTTGGAAAAAGTGGCATTTCATGTTTTCAACCATTTTGACCCAATCATAACTCAAAATCCATGATGAATTGGAATGAGGTGTAGTTGAAGCTTTTGTAGAGGGCCATGAGAGCTACAAATCTAGCTTTGAATAGGGAAAAATGGCCTTGTGGTTTAGGAGATATGATCCTTCAAAGTTGGTACCCTAGCCACTTTGTTCCATAACTTATAAAATTTCTAAGTTTTTATGGTTACCCCTTTTACAAGTTATCCCACTTTTCTTGATTTTTCTTGATGAATGATGATCCCAGTCATACATTAACATCATTTTAGGGTCAAAGAACCATAATTGTGAAAAATCTCAAAAAGTCAAAGTTGACTTTTGTGCACAGTTGACTTTTGTGCACAGTTGACTTTTTGTCAGATGAACTCCAGACTGTGCGATCCTCTATGAAATCAAGTCCTTGACCTAAATCAAACTTGATGGATTGATTTCATAGGTGTTATAGGGTGTATTGAATCATGTCCCAAGGTTTGGGAGCATGTCCTGGTCAAAAGTCAAAGGCACAGTTGACTTTTCTCGAAACCCTAATTGTGGTTCTGATGAATTTGAAACTTGTTGCTCAAGCTTCTTGGATCAATCCATTGTTGCAAATGGATCAATGTAGTGTGTTAGGACCCTCAAATTATCTCTTGAGGTCTTGGCTCATGTTTTGTCCCAAAAGTCAACTTAGGGGTAAATTAGGTCAAGAAACCTTAATTCCTGATTTTTTATGAATGCATCCTAAATTGACTTGATGATTGGGTTCATGATGTCCCTTGGAGCATCTTAGGTTGTGCTTTGAAGCCTTTGGCTCATGCCCAGAGGAAAATTTCCATCTGGAGGCCCCAGTCGACCAAAACCCTAATTTGGTAACACTGGCGATCCTGAGGCTTAATCCACTCAGAATGTTGCAGCCTTGTGCTTAATCCCTGAGGTGGGAGTCCTCTTGATCCATTGTGGATGTTTGAGAGGTTTATACAAGTTGAAGATCATGTCATTCCTTGATTGATCTTTTGTCTAAGAGCTCTGAGAGGGCTTGAAACCCTAAATTTGATTGTAGTGAATGCTCATCGATCTTTAGGGAGACTAATGAGGTATAATGGTCCATCCATGTTGTGATGATGATTTGCACAATGATGGGAAATCTTAGTGGTCAAAATTTGGGGTATGACAGTATGAGATTGTGTATTGATTATCGTCAACTGAATAAAGTGACCATCAAGAACAAATATCTGCTTCCAAGGATTGATGATCTAATGGATCAACTCGTGGAAGCTCGTGTTTTCAGTAAGATTGATTTGAGGTTAGGTTACCATCAGATTCGGGTGAAGGAAGATGATATTCAGAAAACGGCTTTCAGGACTCGATATGGACATTGTGAATATGTTGTTATGCCTTTTGGAGTGTCCAATGCACCGGGCGTATTCATGGAGTACATGAATCGTATATTTCATGCTTATTTGGATATGTTTGTGGTAGTATTTATTAATGACATTTTAATTTATTCCAAGTCGAAAAGAGATCATGAGAGTATCTGAGGGTTGCATTGCAAGTATGGAAAGATAATAAGTTGTTTGCAAAACTTTCAAAATGTGAGTTTTGGTTGCATGAGGTGAGTTTTCTGGGAAATTTTATTTCTGGTGATGGCACACCAGTAGATCCATCCAAAGTAAGTATTGTAATTCAGTGGGAACCTCTGAAATCAGTGACGGAGATTAGGAGTTTCTTGGGTTTGGCAGGGTATTACCGCAGGTTTATTGAGGGATTTTCTAATTTGCCCCTTCGCCTGACTCAGTTGACCAGAAAAGGTCAGGCCTTTGTGTGGGATATCTTGTGTGAAGAAAGTTTCAGGGAATTGAAGAAGAGGTTGACTACAGTGCCATTGTTGATTTTACCAAAGCCAGATGAACCTTTTGTGGTGTATTGTGATGCGTCTAAAATGGGATTAGGCGGGGTATTGATGCAAGATGGTAAGGTTGTGGCTTATGCCTCACGACAATTGAGAGTACATGAAAGGAATTATCCTACTCATGATCTTGAGTTAGCTACAGTGGTTTTCGTGTTGAAGATTTGGAGACATTACTTGTATGGGTCGAGGTTTGAAGTGTTAAGTGATCATAAAAGTTTGAAATATTTATTTGACCAAAAAGAGCTGAATATGAGACAGAGAAGATGGTTGGAGTTCTTAAAGGACTATGATTTTAGCTTGAGTTACCATCTCGGTAAAGTTAACGTCGTAGCGGATGCTTTGAGTCAGAAGACAATTCATATGTCGACATTGATGATTAAAGAGTTAGATTTAAGTGAATAGTTTAGAGACTTGAGCATGGTTTGTGAACTGACTCCTGAGAGTGTGATGTTGGGTATACTGAAAGTTAATAATGAGTTCCTTAGTGAGATTAGAGAGATTCAGAAGCTTGACTTGAAGCTGGTGGATTTGATGAGTGCAGGAGGTTCGGATGCAGAAAGTGACTTTAAAGTAGATGATTTTGGAGTATTGAGATTTCGAGGCAGAATTTGTGTGCCAGATAATTCTGAAGTGAGAAAAATGATCTTAGAGGAAAGCCACCGGAGTAGCTTGAGAATTCATCCGGGAGCTACGAAAATGTATCAGGACCTGAAGAAATTATTTTAGTGACCAGGTATGAAGAAAGACATAGCTCAGTTTGTGTATGCTTGTTTGACTTCCCAGAAGTCAAAAGTGGAACACCAGAAACCTTCCGGTTTGATGCAACCGATGGAAATACCAGAGTGGAGGTAGGATAGTATTGTGATGGATTTTGTGACTGGGTTTCCGAATACAGTGAGAGGCTTTGATGCTATTTGGGTGATTGTGGATAGACTGAAGAAATCAACATATTTTATACCGATTAACATCAGTTTTCCATTGTCAAAGTTTACAGAGATTTATATTAGAATAATAGTGAAGTTGCACGGGGTTCCGTCGAGCATTGTGTCTGACAGAGACCCGAGGTTTACTTCTGGATTTTGGTAGAGCTTGCAGGAAGCTTTGGGTTCTAGTTTGAAGTTGAGTTTTGCTTATCATTCGCAGACAGATGGAAAGTCTGAGAGGACTATTCAGTTGCTGGAAGACTTGTTGAGAGCTTGTATACTCGAGCAGGGAGGTGCTTGGGATACTCGTTTACCGCTGATTGAATATACTTACAATAAAAATTACCATTCTAGTATCGGAATGATGCCTTTTAAAGCATTGTATGTGTCGCAACTGCGAAAAAACAACCGGCAGAAACTAGAACAGAAGAGTCGCCACCGAACGTTATTTATCCCGGCGCAGGGAAAGGAAACGATCGAAGAAAACCTGAAGAGGGAAAGACATGGTCATCGAAACCATAGTCCGGGTTCGGGAGTCGGTTACGCGAGGGGAAGGTGTTAACACCCCCACGCGTCCATCGTACTCGATGGGATCCACGCTTGTTGTCTAATCAAAGGGTGAGTTATCTAAATTCTACTACTAAATGAAACCGGAAAGGGAAAAACAAAAACGGACTTGCAAGGATTATCGCAATCCTGTGCCTACGTATCTTTGTGGATGAGCGAAGAATCAGAATCGAAGTAGTTCGACGGACTACGCACTAAAGGGGGGAGGTTGCTCGTCGAGATATTGCATCTCGTGCCTACGTATCCTCAATCGGACGGGGAAGAGGAATCAGAGAAAACGTAGTTCGACGTACGAGTCGATAAGTGTTTTTTACGTGAGCGACGAGCTCTTTTCTGAAAACGATTTGAAACCCAACAATCCTGAAGGATAAAAAGATTTGAATTTGTTTTGTGTTTTTTAGACATAAGTGAGTTGAGTTAGTTCATAACTATGACGTAGGAACGAATGCGTCGCATATCGTCCCCAATAGGACGTATGCTAAACACCCTAGAAGAATGAAGGGAGGCCCCCCATTCCCCATTTCCCATGCTTAAGGCTCATATGCAATACACGTTTTTCCTTATTAAGTATTTTAGAATTGTTATGAGATGAAAAGAGAGAACTCAAAGGAGAAGAAAACACTACGGGAATTCTATCCTAACGTTATCATGTAAAGATGGCCCTAAGGTTGAGGTAAGAGGGAAAGATTCTACCTAATGTTAGCATGCATGGTTTGAATCCTAATGTCTATCCTACTCCAAGCTTAATCAAAGATTAAGTTGGACTAGGGAACCCTAAGGGAAAAAGGCAAATCCAAGACTTAAACAAGTCTTGAGATTCAAGGGAGGGAAAGAAGTGAAAGAGATGAAGAAGAGAAAGAAATATGAGATGAGAAACAAAGTAGGGCAGCAAGCACATCATGCATATCATATCCAATTCATATCATCAATCATGCTTCAAAATAACACACAATGAAGCTCAAGCAAGAAGGTAGAAGCAAATAAGAAAGGGTGCAAACAAACTTGCATTTGAAGCACAATTGAACACCATTAAACATCACACCAAGGTAATGTGAGCAAAGCAAGATGAGAATGAAGCAAGGTCAGAACTCAAGTCATGTTATAATTGTAACACCCCAAATTCATAAGAATATTTATTTAATTTATTTAAATATAATATTCGTGATTTTCGGTGAATTTTGGTGTTTTTGGGTATTGCGTGAAATTTGTGGAGTTTGGTTATTTAATTAAATAATAGTATATATTATGGGTTATAATGTATTATTATTAATTTAAATAATATTAGAGGAATTAAGGGTAAATTGGACTTTTGAGGAGGATTAGTGAGGATGTTATGGAGAAAGCCCAATTTTGAGGCCCAAGGGTTAGGTTGAATATAAAAGGAGGATTTGAGAATAGGTTTCATTTTTTTGGTAAACCGTGAAAAGAAGAAGGTGAGAGCTCTAAGGAAAAAGGAGGAGGCGGGGAATTCGAGAAGGTTTCCTAAGGCTCAGAGAGAAAGCTTCGAATCGACAATCTAAGGTATGGGGAGTATTACCTTTCATTGTTTTCAATATAGGGATTCGGTGTGTTTAAGGCCGATTTTGAGGCTTATGTGGGTTTATGATTATGTTGATGATTTAGGTGTTGTTTTTGTGGGTTGATGATGAATATGAAGGGTTGGATTGAATTGGGTAAAATTAGGCCTTTGAGGCTAATGTTTCTTTGATGTTGTTTTGACCTTGTAGAAAAAGGGGATTGTGAGGGTTTATGGGTTTTGAGGTAAACTGATGAATTTAAGGGTATTTTTGTGAATCGATTAATAATGTTGAATTGAACCGGTAAAATAGACCTTGGGGATGACTTCCCTGTCGAATTTGTTTCGACCTTGTGGCAAAAGGGATTTATAGAGTTTATAGGAAGCTTGAGAGTTTTGAAGGTTTAGGAAAATAAGGTTCCCGTAGTGTCTTGAATCGACCTAATAGACGTAGGTTTTATGCCTTTGATTTTCATAATGCCTTAGGATTGTTGTAGGGATGAATAGGGAAGAATTCATGGAATGAGATGTAGAAATTATTGATAATATGATGGTTGTATCCCTAAAATAAGTGTCATATGATGTTATAAATGTTATACAGTCATAGGATTTTGAATTACGAGACCGAGACTTTTTACAGAATCGAAATCGGAGGTCCGGAAGGCCTCCAACGATGAAAAATGCAAAATCTGCATCATGTAGGCAAACGGCGAGCGCCATAAGGCTTACGGCGGTCGCCATGCAGTTCCGTCATAGCCAGGCAGCTTTGGGTCCAGATACGGTTTTGATCACAACTTTTGATTCGTAAGTCCGATTGAGGTACCGTTCGAAGCGTTGGAAAGCTAATGCGATGAACTACATTTTAGTGAAACCAAGAGAGCAATATGGAGTATTTTTCAATTGTCTAAACTATGAGGAATTGAGGTTAATTGTGACGATATACGTATGATAGATCTCGTTGTTGAATTAGTGGTGTTATGAAGTTGTGATTGCTGAACCATGATGTTATTGATGATATTGAGATGATGATTTCGTGATGTTTTGAGGGATAATTGATGATATGATTTACTATGATGTATATTGATGATTATGAGCTGTATATATATGATGTATGATGATTATGAACAGTTTATACCCGATGTTTGAAGATTAAATACTGATGTGATTTACCATGAGCTATATTGATGATTATAAGATGATGATGCATGATGTTTTGATGAATAAATGACGATATGACGAATATGAGATTTTGATTAATGATGATGCACGTAATGACTTTGTTAATGATGATGATTAGGACGTTGTGCATCATGCATTCATAGCATTTAGACTTCGGTCTATTGATGATGTTAGGAATTCGGTCCAGTGACGATGTTAGGACTTCGGTCCAGTGGTGGCTTCAATCCCATTGTGTGGATTGAGGTGTTTATGACATGCTCCCTTGTGGAGGGTTGATGGCCTAGTGTCCATCTTTTGTGACGATTGGTACCACATGCATGAGTCTTGTTGTGCATTGCATTTTATGTGGCATTGATGTGATTTTGTGATATAATGATTCCTGATGTTTTCCTTTATGATGACCCTGATGATGTTGTATATGATAATGACGCCATTTTGCATATCCTGTTTTTATATTGATTATAATGAATTGTGATTACTCACCTTGCCTATTTGAATGTTGTCTCCACGTGGGTAACCTGCAGGTGATTAGGTTTAGTTATGGATACCTTCGAGGACTTTTGAAGTTGTACTTTACTTTTGGTCGATGTAGAGGGTCTTGCTCTGATAGTGTAACATCTGGTTGGGTTGTTGAGTCGAACCATTGTTGAGTTGTTGTTTTGTGATATTTGATGACTATGGGTTATTTTGAAACTTTTTTTATTATTGTGGTTATGGTGGTTCTGCTGCTAACTTTGATGGCTTTGGTTGAAAGCCTTTTTATTTTGAATTATTGAGTTCTGCTGCCATATGAAGGCATTTGAGTATTTTTGAGGAAAACTCGTGTTTACGGAGCAAGTGTTTAATTTGAATTTATTGAGAAATGTGCACCCTTCGAGGTGGTTTTTTGATTTTGCTCTGATAATTTGTGTATTTTGCCGTGTTTATTCGTGGGGTAGAAAAGGGTGTTACAATAATCATCCAATTCAATCATGTGAGAAGGCTTCACATTAACATGCATCATGAACCAAAGTAGCAACAATCAAATGCTAATGAAATGCATCACAAAAATCAATCCACAATGATCTAATGAAATGAAAACATGATGTGAATCCAAGTGGGCAGTAGCAAATGCATCATGCATGAATCATTACCAAGCTCAAACCAAACAAGAAGAATCAGCAAGCATTATATTCAAAGCATGCACCAAAACTATGCAAGTATGCAACAAAACAAGGTCCAAAATGATCCACACACTTCCATACGAGTGAAACAACACAAAAGATGATCAATGCACCAAGTTCCAAGGTAAATCAGAATCTTAATCATGTCTTATCAATCCAAGAAAGATAACAAAGCAACAAGGAAGTTCATGTCATACAAAGGCACAAAATTAGGTTAAGAGGTATGCCTTAACATGCTCAAAACATCATCAAATGAGAGCATCAACCAAAAATAGTAAATTGATCCAATAAAATCCCAAAAAATAATCAAAGACAAGTTTAAACATCCAATTAACATGTCCAAAAATATTGGAACAAAACTAGCTCAAGAACATGTCTAAAGGTGCTCCACAAGGCAAGGTATGCATGTGATCGAGCATGGATCGAGGGCTAACAAAATTTGAGTGGCAAGTCACTAAAAGTAACTCAAACCAATCCCTAACCAACATCAAGACATCCTTATATCAAGGCCTAATAGTGGCCAAAAAATCAGCCTCAAAAGATAAGCAATGATCAATAAAATTCCTAACTCTAGATGAAGGGTATCATTGGAAACACATTATCAAATTAAATCAAAATAAAATAATAAAATGAAATTAAAAATAAAATAAAAATCATGAAAAATAATTCATCACATTAATTGACCAGGAAAATATTTTTTGGATTTTAAAATGAGTTTTAAGTATTAAAACAAAAATAAAATGAAAAATGAAATAACTAAAAAGAAAATGAAAACAAGGAACAAGCTAGGGGTGCGTTCAGCAATCCAAACACCACATGATTCACTTAGTGCGCGTACTGGGCCTTAAACTGGGCGTGAAAGAAGCAAAAACGCAGGCCCGTGGAAGCAAATGCCATCAGCTTGTCTTTCTAAAATAAAAGGAAAAATGGGAAAACAAAGTGTAACGAAAAAAACATGTGACACTATCTCAATCGGTCACCTTCAATTTAAATAGAAAAGGACAAAAAAGCGATGGACCAATCAGACGATGACAATGCATCGGCTCCTTCATGAAAACCCTAGTTGAAAAAACCATGCATCGTGAAAGTAAGAACACACGCAGCGTCAACACATCAAATTCCTTCATCAATTTCTCCATGAAAACTCAACCAAATCAAGTGAAATGAAATAGCAAATCGAAGCATACAAATCGTAGATCACCATGGTACCATTTATTTTCCATAAAAATCACTCAAACATAGAGAAAAATAATCCCAAAGAAGCGGGTACCAAGTCATAAGCATGAATTCAAACAAGACAACATGTTCAGATCCAAACAAAAACCATTGCACACATAATGCCTGCCATGAGTAGGACTTCAGCCACACATCAAATGACTTCAGAATTTCATAGATTCAACAACGGAGAGTTTGAGAAGATTACCTAGTGGAGTTATGTCCACTTCACCTTGATTATAGCAGCTTAAGAAACCCATAAATCTTGTTTTTCACTCTTCAAAGAGCATGAAATGAGCAAGAAAATAAAGTAGACTTGAGAGAAAATTGAGAGTTCTTGAGATGAAGAAAAATCCAGATCTGAAAGTGTGTGTCCAATGAACTCTACCTCCTAGTTTTAGGGTTTTGGAGACTTAAATACGATGGGTGGAAATTTCTTTTTGGGCCTAAGAAATGTGAAATGGTTCACTTGGAATTTTGCCAAAAAAGAGTGAGAGAAATGGTGGTACGGGTTGTGCCAATGGAGGGGTGTAGGGAGTGTGATCTTTTAGTGGAATTGAGTGTGTATTAAGTGTGAAAGGAAATGGCACATGAGAGGGAGTGAGGTCAGAATGTACTACTCATTTTTTTCAAGTTTATCAAAAAAAGAGCACACATGGTGCATGGAATGTGCATGGCCTTGTTTATCTATAATTGGTAATGAATTTGGCACAAAAGGACAAGGTTTCACGTATAAATGATGGCCCAAATTTGTTACATGGCTTGATGCATAAAAATGGGAACATGACATACTTGTAAACATATCCACATGGCTAACTATGATATATCCTAACTTGATGAATAATGAACCAATCAATGCACTCTTGTAATCACAAGAAAGTAGGAAATTAAGTAAGCAAGTTTGATGTTGAATGGAAGATGATTTGAGGCCTTAATCAATGAGAAAAATAGCCATGAAAGTATGTCCCCAAATCTGCGAAAAATAACTTAGAGAAAATTCTAAGTTTTAGAATTTTGCAAGTTCAAAACTTCCAACTTTGGGATGCCATAACTCTTTCAAAAATGACCCAAATGACATGGTTCTTGTGCTCATTTTGAAGGGAATGTTTCATACTACAACTTTCATGTGGGAGGGATTTGCAAATGAGGCCTTGATCAAAGTGAAAATTGGCTTTGAAAGTGATTAAAAACTTGCCAAAAATAGTAAGTTTCTAAAACCCTAATTTCCAATTTTAGTAACTTTTTCACATTCTTGATTTTTGATGAATCCTTGAACATTTCTTGACCAAATCTCATCCATTGATCACATTTGACTTGAAAATCATCATGTTGACCTCAAAAATTCAGGAGTTGACTTTTTCACTACACAATTGACTTTATCCCCAATTCTCCTGATTTTGAATCTTTTGAACAATTGAAACCCTTCTGAATCAAATTGATGGACAATCTTCCATTCCTAGACACTTAGGGAGATGTGGAATACCATGGAATCAAGTCTTGCCCAAAAAATCAGAAATAAACTGATTTTATGGCAAACCCTAATTTTGGCACCCATGGTTTATGAGATATCGACCCATGCTCAAAATCCAAATTCCTCTTAATATGATGTGCATCTTCTTAAACAATGATGAGATATGCCACTTGATGATGATTAAACCTCAAAGATCTTGCCCATTGGAGGGTTAAACTCAAGAATCTCAAAAGCCCTAATTTGAGAAATCAAGCTAGGAGGATGTGATTCACTTGAAATCTCTTGCCAATTGCAATCCTCTGATGAGGGGAAGGATACATTAGGATGCCCTGAGGTCTAAGGCTCCTTTGTGGCTTGAGTATTGATGACATCAAGAACCTTTCTCTCCTCCTTATCTCTTGGACAGTACACATGATTTTTTGCTTGAACCTCTGGAAAACATTCCTCTTCCCTAGAGTTGGCCTAGATACCTTGATCCCATGCTAAAAACCAATGATATGCACAAATGATAATGCAAGAATGAAATGAAACATAAGCCAGTTAGTGTTATAAATATAAGGGCAAATTTTGAGGTGTTACAGTATGGTAGGAGGTGTAGGACGTCTCTATGTTGGTACGAGTCAGGCGAGAGTACTGTACTTGGACCCGAGATTGTGCAACAGACTACTGAGATAATTCAGATGATTAGAGACAAGATGAAGGCATCCCAGAGTAGGCAGAAAAGCTATCATGATAATAGGAGAAGAGACTTGGAATTCAGCAAGGGTGACCATGTGTTTCTAAGGGTCAATCCTGTGATCGGTGTTGGTCGTGCGCTGAAGTCGAAGAAGTTAGATCCTAAGTTCATTGGACCGTATTAAATTTTGCAGAGAGTTGGGACTGTTGCTTATAGAGTGGCACTGCCACCTGTACTTTCGGATTTGCATGACGTGTTTTATGTGTCGCAACTTCGGAAGTACATTGCTGACTTATACCATGTGCTTCAGAGAGATGAAGTACAGATTCATGATAATCTTACCGTGGAGGTGATGCCGATAAGGATCGAGGATTGCAAGATGAAGCAGCTAAGGGGCAAAGATATTCTTTTAGTGAAAGTAGCTTGGGTAGGAGCTGCTGGAGGAAGTGTAACCTGGGAATTGGAGAGAAAGATTCGAGATTCGTATCCGGAATTGTTCTCATCAGGTACATTTTCGAGGACGAAAATATTTTAAGTGGGGGAGAGTTATAACGCCCTATTTAATCATTTAGTCGTGTTGTAATTATTTTGTGTGTTATTTGTGATTTTATTGACTTAATTAAGGGTGTGTGGTTAAGGGTGAGCGTGAGGAGTTAGCCTTAACGAAATAAAATCAATAAAACTTTAGGATAATGGTAATTAATTAATAATAGGTGGGAAATATTAGTAACATTATTGTTATTATTAGTAGTACCATTATTATTATTATTATTCCTATTATTGCTATTATTATTATTATTATTATTATTAGTAATATAATTATTTAGAACTAATAAAATAAACAAAACAATTAAGTGTAATTAGTGGGAAGTTGGAAGTCAGTTTCTGCTATGTAAAAAGAGAAAGAGAAAAGAAGAGAAAGAGAGCTAGGGCAAGGGAACAAGGGAATTTCCACCATTGTTGAAGGATCAAAGCTTGGAAATTTCAGGTAAAGGGGGAGAATGAGATTCAATATAGGTGATCTGAACATGAGAGGGTAGTGAGGGGTCCTTTCCCTCTTAGGTTCTGTGCATTTTTCTCCTTCTTTCTTGATTTTTCGTATTTGGATAATTGTTGTGTGATTGTTGTTGTTAATTTGTAACCGTGTACTTAATATGTGTATGAATCTGTGTTGTATGTTGAATTCGAATAGTAAATTCGTGAAAATTGGTTAAGTGTTATTAAGTTCTGATATAGAACAGATCTGGAAATTTGGGTTTACGGGGTTAACGAAAAATAGGTTTTTAGCACATAAAATATTGATAAAAAATGATGAAACAATAAAGTAGAGTTAGGACTTTGGAATTGGACTGGAATAAAGATAACTTTGGATCTGATTTAGGTGCTGAAATAGGTTTCAATGTGAGAGAACTCGTGTAGATAGAAAACTGGGATTTTTGGGCATGCTTCTGGTCATACGCGTATGGGGGAAGGCCATACGCGTATGGGGGGACACTCCAAGAGGCCGTATGCGTAGCATAGATGCCTTGTCCTTAGTGCCAGCACGACCCTCTACCGGTACGCGTATGATACGTGTATGGTGGGGAGGCCATACACGTATGGTAAGGTCAGTACGCGTATGGGTAGCTTTTGGAGGGGGCCATACACGTTTGGGCTAGCCATTACGCGTATGGGGAGTTTTGAAGGGGTTTTGAGAGGGAAATCCTCTCTGCCCATACGCGTAAGGCCCAAGACAATACGCGTATGGATGGCCTTGGCAGGCGAGCCTACACGTATGATACGCATGCCTGGGGCGAGGGAAGCTGGGCATACGCGTATGGGGCAGGGCCATACGCATATGGGCAGAGCTTTGGTGAAAATTTCCCGTTTTCGCGATTTCGGTTCCGATTTCGCGTGTAATGCAATTTCCCTTGATCCGTGAGACTAAGATGGTATAATTGGACATAGACAAAACTAGTAATAACATTAAGTAGGATAAAATGTGGGTTTTTATGAGAATGTCTAGTCGAGACGTGTTGAGTGTGTGAGCCAATATTGTCGTGTGTGGACGGTCTTGTGCTGTGGTGGTAATTCCGGAGAGAATTACGGTGAGCATGTGGCTCGTGTGTGATCTTAAATTCTGGTATACAGATCCTCAGATGTCCTAACAATATGTCAAAACATTAATCTCTGCATCTTATAAACAAGGGAAGAACACAAACAGTTGATACTCTGAATATCAACACAAAGTCACAACAGATGTTACAACATCTGTTACGACATGTTTATCAAGAACGCAACAGAACTTTAAATTGCAGAATGATAAACAACACAGAATATGTTAACCCAGTTCGGTGCAATTTACCTACTCTGGGGGATACCAATCCAGGAAGAAGACTCCACTATTTTTAGTATTGTTATAAAGCTAAACTCTCTCATTTACAACTTTATCTTCTAATCACTACCCAATGAAATATTTATCAAAGAACACCATCTTCGATATGAGAACCACAACTCACTTCCTTTAAAAATAACCTGAGATCTCTTACAGTTAATGCCACTAGTAACTGATTCATCCCTGTCAATACAGTGTTCTATCAAGCATACTTAACCAACAAGCTAACTCGGATTTGCTTCAAAGCTTCATCCAAGAACAATACACACTTCATTACCTAAAGGCTTCTGAATCTGCGTGATACCCTATGTCTACCACAATGCATCAAACCGATACAGAGGGAGACTTACAATACAAAAAGCCAACGACTCTCAAAACCCTACACCCTTGTTTTTCAAAACAAGAACTAGGTTACAAAAAGGTATATTTAAAACCCTAGGTCTAAGTCTTCTTATATAGGCTTCAACTGTCTTGGGCTTCATATCTTTGGTCCTTGATCCACTCCTAAAAAATGCATCAAGTCTTGGGCAAATTTGTTACAGATTTAAAACCTGCTAAATCAGTATATTAATTCAGGATGTCGTATCTTCAGGTTGGGACATCTTCTTCGACATCTTTGTTCATGGCCAGATTTCTTCATCTTTATCAACAATATGTTTTACCAAAATTTAGTCAAACCATAGGAGCTTTCAATCTCCCCCTTTTGACAAATTTTGGCTTAAACTCCTTTTGGACAATAAACCCAGGATGCTCCTGAATTTATTTTAGTCTGGGTGGGGGTTATGATTGGAATACTGTGCATACTGAATTTATGTTGGTGTACATGAGGAAGAAGATAACACAAACTCCCCCTTAACCCATGAACTGTATAACCTCACCTGAGAGGAAGAATAATCCCAGGGTGAGTGAAGTTGGAAAAGGTCCAGAAGTTGAGACTCCTAAAGAAACTAGAAAGAAGTCTGAAACAGAAGAACACTGAACACTCTTATCAAACACACACCCGCTCCCGAGAACAGTTGTAGACTTCATAGTTCTGAGTACATAGAGTGTGTAACTCAGGTCACAAGACACAACCTGTTCTATAACTCAAATCACAAGACACAAAGGAAACCGAGACACAAACAAGATGTTAGAACATATTGTACAACATCCTTGCAAAGCAACTACAAGAACAACACATGCTTCCCCTGTGCCAGTGACTCACACTCCCCCTCTTTAGCAAAAAATTGACAAAAGTAGCCAAGACATTCCCATACCAACCAATACTTATCCAGACTCGAACAAAAGACATTTGGAACACACCACAAAGAAAACACATCCTGAGACAAACTAATCCAAGGACTCCCGTAAATACCCAAGAAATTTCCTTAGAATGTAACGAACCATTAAAAATAACAATGGTCAATTCAATGAAATTATTAATCGAAGGATGTAACTTCACCAAAACAAATTCGCACCGACCAAGAATGCTTTGACTGTTTCTTCTTTAGAAAAAACCTTCGAAGAACATGTTTTGCACGCGCATTGTTGGAATACAAATAGAGTTAGGGTTTTGTTATCGTTCCACAGAGATTGTTAGATATATCACTGCCTTTCTACAGTTGAAGAGGTTTTAAACTTTAATCGGAACAAAGGGTTTTGGTTGCTTTCAGTCAGAACGTTTGCATTCAAAATTAAGTAATGAATGGTAAAAGGATTTGTTTTAACGATTTATAAAAACATGTCAAGATTAGTAGCCGATAATCCATTTTTGTACGTATATCTTCGAAAAAGCGTGTGAACTTTCTAACGATAAATAAACTCACATATCCTCTCAACAAGTTTCTCTCGAACACTTGTTGTGGGATTTATAATATTGATCCTTTGTTGATCTCTCACACAAACTATCCATATGATAACATTTAAGAACAATATTTATGAACATCAATATTTAAAACTATCTCTAGCCTCATGAATATTTAATGGATTGAAACTTAGGTCAAGTTTTAACACATATCTCTCAATCATGAATCAAAACAAAAGATGAACCATAAAAACAAAGTTTCTTCTCTATATTTATCATTAACAAAGTTCACAAGCTTAATACAATATCAATACATACAAAAATGATGGATTACCTCCACTAATCTTGACACCAGAAGTGCTTAGCTACCCATTATCATGGTAGCTTCACAAACAAGAGAATGGAGAAGAGAAACAAGCATCAACGACGATCTCTCGATAAATGATGCTCCGATTCTTCGAAAATAGGATACTACAGTATTTTCAAGGTTTTTTGCTATAAGAAAATGAATAGTGATACCCAAAAAATATGATCTAATCTATTTATAAGGGGCTGAGTTACGCAGAGCACGCTAAGCGCGCAACACCGCGCTAAGCGCGTTGTCATTAATTATCAAACCGCCCTTGACCACGCTTAGCGGACTACAGACCGCGCTAAGTGGGCTACCTGCTGGAAAATGCTCCCAGTCTGCGCTAGGAGCACGCTAAGCGCGCTTGCAGCATGCTTCAAATATCCAATTTCTTCAAAACTGCTCCTTAAGAGCCTTCCATGCTCCAAGCTTCCATTGAAATGCTAAAACCTACAATTATAAACACAAAAGTTAAATAAATAAGTCTAATAATGCAATTAAACTATACTACGATTATTTACCGGAAACACGGGAAAAAGCATCGATTATCAAATAAAGATCTCAAAAGGTGCCAAAAACTAAACTAAATATTAACACATTTTAGCACCTAACACGCATATTCTCCACTGTTCAAGGTATACCGTCCAAAGAACCAATTACTTAAAAGCATATCCTTAACAATGTCCTGACATCAAGTCAGACATTGTCTAGCAAAAACTTCTGTATTGATTAATACCCCATAGCATCGTCTCATCTATCTTAGACACACACAACTTGAAGCATAGTCACAATTCTTCTTACTCAATTCTAAATGAACTGCTTTCATCTATAATTAGTAACCTTGATCATGATATCTTCTTAAACTTCAATAGTAAACAACTATTGAATTTGAATCCCAATCTGCAGAGAAAAATAAATTCTCCCAGACGCACATGATGATTCTCAAGACACTCCTAAGAAGCATAAACACCACTGATTTAATCTATTGACTCTCCAATGATTGAACCTATCTTATACTGTCAAGTACTCCACAACAGCAGAGCAATGTAAAGACATTCTTCTCGACATCTCATCCTCCCAAGAGACAACCTATCACAAACTGTTTGAAACCACAAACAGTCTTGATAAACAACTGCACTACTGCAACAACCTATCCAAAACAGAAGTCTAACTCCCCCTGTCATATATAACCAGTGCTCTTTTGCAAGCAGAACACCTTAAATGAATGGAAAACATAAGACACATCTTCACGTCTTCAAGAGCGCACCCTCTATTCAACACACCTGCTGAACGCAATCACCTCTTATACCATTGCTTCTTCTGACAAGAAATAATATCCACTTACACGATTCTCCATGATCACCATCATGCTCACTGTGAGATCACCCTAGGATCACCATCCTATAACCAACAAACTCTTGGATTGAGATCAAAATCACCATTGATCCCTCTCTTCCTGAACCCATCCATACACCATACGAATTCCTTCTAAATTCTCATGTATAGATTTCCATGTTTCTTGAGATAAAGTCCAATTGAATCTGGAATACTCCACATCCCTCAAAGAGATACGCTACCTCTTAGTTTGTTAGCTTCTTCATGATGTCAGATATCATACACATGCTCCAGAGCTTCTCAGCTTGCCAAACTGATCCACTTCTCTCTAGCATGACTTGTAGCAGAGGCGGTATCCCCTCCACAAGCTTTTTGAACTCAACATTAGTCAAACAACTGGATAGACACTCCATAATCCCAGACAATCATTCCTTCATCATTCTCCCGTATGATAAGCTGGAATGCTTCTGAGACACGATGCGAGTGTCTAGTTCCACACACAGAACTTAGAATCCTACTCCAAGGATAACCAACCCAGATGATGTTCTAACATCGGTTAGGACATCCTTCACATATCACAGACACCATACACCATGGTTCTTGATATTCTCCACCACTAGACTTACTACTACATAGTAATCCAATTAAATATCTTCATATAACACTGCGCCACCAGCTTGATGAATAAGAACTTCAGATACCCAACGAGAGAAATAAACTCTCATTCAACTCCCAAAAAAAGGTGATCTTCCATAAGCAACTTAGGACTTCTACCATAAGCTCCAAGATATGAGTAGAACCAGAACCTCCTTTGATTTTAAACCAACTACCCTTCTGCCCAAGAGTAATTAGTTCCAAGCACCCTGCTTGAATGCACGATAAAGATTAACCAAATGCCACTGTTTGGTTAATCTTAGCTTTTCTTCAGAGTTTCAGAAAACCTTCTGATCCACCAATGAAACCTAATCTTCAAGTCACATAATCTACTTACTCCATAGTAAGCCATCTTGGATACACCAAGCCTTAGACATGTAACATCTTCTCCTTCTCACAACTCCCACAAACGGCATGAGATAGACCTTTTTGAAGCATTAATTCCATATATTTCTGAGAAGATCAACTTATCTTACGATGATGCGCCACAACATCAACTAAGACCCTGAAATTTCTGCTTGATGTCACAACATCTGTTCAGACATCCATCTGAAGAATTAAGCTCTTCCTTCTGTCACTTAGAAGAACCACATCCCTTTAACAAAACAAGAGTTCCATGTTCTCATAGAATTGATTCGACAAACAAGTTTGAGCAGACAACCTCCATCATGCTTAATCATATCATAGGTATTCAATTCAAGCTCACACCTTGATGAATATCAGCTTCATAACTCCAAAGAACTCAAACATGCCAAGTCTGATTCTTCAGAAAAGAAGTAGTCATAGACTACACCACAACTATACCAAAGGAATGCCACTTTCCTTAAGTAGAGCCTTAGTTAGAGATAACTTCCACTTATCCTTGACCTCCAAGATGAGCAAGATCACATGCTCTTATGTTCCTGATTAGAAATAAACTGACTCAAGTTGTGCCATCACCAGCACCATATTCTGGACAAGTCTCTTGCCAGGACACTTTCCAGATAAACATCAGATGTTTCTAGTAACAACTGGAACACACCTGTTGCACTCCAATACTCCTAGATCAGAAATAAACTGATCCAAGAAATATTCATCAAGATTATGATGTCTTCTTCTTCATCTTCAACAACAGCATTGTCTAGACCAGTTTCTTGCCAGGAAACTCTCCAGAGATCAGATGCTTCTGCCACACCAGACTGAAGCAGATTCTTAGGTCAACACCAAAGATAAATAGATCCAAAAGCGTATGCAGTACCCCTCCCATGATTCTGCACAAACTCTGTTGAAGAGATGTTTCAACATCTTGTTGAACATCAGCAATCTTGAACTTTAAATACAGGAATAATCAATTAAATACTTGTGAATTTCACAAATAACAATTGATCTTAAATCCTTGTTCAATAACCCTGTTTCACTGTTGAAGCCATACTCTAACAGATCACTCCATGAACACTTATCAAGTATTCAATCTTTGCAAGTATCTTCAAAGTGTTGAGATACCAAGGCTGCCACCCTTGACTCAAGTAACTAAGATTCTCTCTGTACGAACCCTATTTACCTTAACAATTCTGAAATCTCCTTTCAGATTGGATTCATCCTTAGGATTAAGAAAGATGAATCCTTCCTTGCACTTTTGGATGGTGAAAATAAATCACCTCCACTATCTTCAGAATTATGTTTCACAGAAACACCCTATAGTCAGAAGAGTAACTAGAAGACTCCAGATGCACGACTGAGATGCCTTTATGAATGGACTTGAGAGAATTCTCAAGTATCTTTGACAACTTAGTCGAAAAATAATTTATCAAATTCCTAAAGCATGAACTTGATAAATCTAATCTCAACTCACCTTATCTCCAACTTACTTCAAGATACACATTGAAACCAAGCTTCCAAGTACCAAGTCACCATGACAAACATCAACCAACAACTCTCTCTATTCCATCTCTCCCGACTTTGGAATGAAAAGATGCAGATATCTTCAAATATAGAAGCCAACAATTGAGATCTTCCACCATCTTTCTTCAGTCACAACTCCAGAATCCCATAAATACTAGAGTTCTTCCATCAGAAACATATGCAGCGGAACCACCAAGAAACATCTTCAACATGCCCTAATAAGATGTCAGAACATCTTATAAGACACCCCAACAAGAGAACTAACCACTTCTCCTGCAGTCGTTGTGGACTCCTTAGAAAATATGAACAACCACTAGTAGTTGTTACTTTCGATCCAAAACATCTATCCCATCCATTAATACCCTTGAGTATGTCTGAGTTAATGATCTGATCTCCAAAACTCCTCCTTGTTTAAAGCGCCAGAAAGTATCTCCCAAAGATCTCATCCAGAAACAGGAAGGATGCCTGCTCTAATACCAATTGAAATTCTGGTATACAGATCCTCAAATGTCCTAACAACACGTCAAGACATTGATCTCTGTATCTTATAAACAAGGGCAGAACACAAAAAATTGATACTCTGAATATCAACACAAAGTCACAACAGATGTTACAACATCTATTACGACATGTTTATCAAGAACACAACAGAACTTTATATTGTAGAATGATAAACAACACAGAATATGTTAACCCAGTTCGGTGCAATTCACCTGCTCTGGGGGATACCAATCCAGGAAGAAAACTCCATTATTTGTAGTATTATTATAAAGCTAAACTCCCTCGTCTACAACTTTATCTTCTAATCACTACCCAATGAAATCTTTATCAAAGAACACCATCTTTGATATGAGAAACACAACTCACTTCCCTTAAACACAACATAAGATCTCTTACAGTTACTGCCACTAGTAACTGATTCATCCCTGTCAATACAGTGTTCTGTTAAGCATACTTGACCAACAAGCTAACTCAAATTTGCTTCAAAGCTTCATCCAAGAATAATACACACTTTATTACCTAAAGGCTTTTGAATCTGTGTGATACCCTATGTCTACCACAATGCATCAAACCGATACAGATGGAGACTTACAATAAGAAGAGCCAACGACCCTCAAAACCCTAAACCCTTATTTTTCAAAACAAGAACTAGGTTACAAAAAGGTATATCTAAAACCCTAGGTCTAAGTCTTCTTATATAGGCTTCAGCTGTCTTGGGCTTCATATCTTTGGTTCTTGATTCTCTCCTAAAAAGTGCATCAAGTCTTGGGCAGATTTGTTACAGATTTAAAACCTGCTAAATCAGTATATTAGTTCAGGATGTCGTGTCTTCAGGTTGGGACATCTTCTTAGACATCTTTGTTCATGGCCAGATTTCTTCATCTTTATCAACAATATGTTTTACTAAAATTTAGCCAAACCACAGGAGCTTTCATGATCATTGAGGATCATGAAATTATGCTTGATTAATTATTACGTTGTGCATAATTTGTTTCATGCATTCATGTCATCTTATGTGGAGATGAGCTAGGTGGGAATCCATGATGGGTGCCCAGTCTTGTCCGGACTCTATGTGGGAGTCGTGTGGAGATAAGTTGTAATTCAGAGGAACATATACGACTTATCCAGATTCCCATGGGAATCGGGTTCTAGGGTGAACTGTATGTGATTGTGATGGTACCGCATGCATTGTGTCGTGTCAGTTGAGTCGTATTGCATATATATGACTGAATGTGAGCTGTTTATGCCGAATGATGATGTGGCACTTGTATGTGCGTGGTAATCGTATGATTGGTGTGTTTTGTGTGTTAACTACCCCTTAGCATGTGTTTTTCACCGTGTATTTATTGAATGTAGTTCTCACCCCTTTTCTGTTTGTTGTGTCTGTGCTCCTTGGGGAGTACAGATGATCAGGTACCTGAGTAGTGCTTGTAGCATTGTGTTCCTATTTTGATTGAGTCTTAGGAGTTGTTCTGATACGTAACACGGGAAGGATGAGGGCTTCATATTTTCTTTATTTTATTTGACGTTGTATTTGTTACGTATCTGGTTTTGTTTAATTGTTGATGAACCACATGTTATGTGGAGTTTTTTATATAATTGAAGTCTTTAATGTTGAACCTTGATTTAATTCCGCTATGGAGTAAAAGCATTGTTTTATTTATGAATAAGACATGGAGTGACTTGATGCTTCATGTTGAGTTTTTAGTAATGTGATATCCTACGGGTTTTAACTCTGATTTATTTCCGCATTATATTCGTATTTTTAATTATTATACAAATGGGTAGAGTAGGGTGTTACATGTTTCATTTGTGAGGTACGCCCCTTCGCCCTTCGGTGTGTCCCTTAGCTGATGGTGACTATTTATTTAAATAGTGAATCCTTCAGCTTAGGGCGAGATCAAAAGTTCTTGGAATGATGATGATGATATGAAGAAAATGCTCTTATTTATTTATCTATTCATAATTCCGAAAAAATTCAAAAAATCAGAAAAGTCTATAAAATCTCTAAAAAAGTCACTAAACCTAATTCACCCCTTCTTAGGTTGAACTCTAAACTTACATTTTCATCATACTAACCTAGCTTGAGAGGATTTTTCATGGATTTCGGTATCTTTTTGTCCAAAGTTTGGAGACACAAGGGATACTTCAACTGACTCTTGGATGGTTGTATTTCTACTTTATCTGGTGGAGGTGGCTACCCCGATCTCCCTCAGGACTTTTAAGGGGACTTTGTTATTTCCTACTCCGATGCTGATTTATTGATATAAGAGCTTTTTCATTCTTCGTCTCGGCCGACTTTGGGACAACAATATGACTCCTTCTTGATTTTACTTCCTGAAAAGTGTTCTCGTGCGGAGGAACATTGTGGAGGATTTCTTTAAGGCAAAACAACCTTTATTCAAATGCATGTGAGTGATGTTGTCGAACAATGTGATACATGTTGCGCAATAGCTCGTTAGCGCGTTGCAATCCAATGCTAGCTAGCAACAAATGAAAACTAGAAAAGGCTTCTGGCTGTGTAAATGGAGGTGGGACCTGAGGTCAAATTGAAGGCAATTTGATAGAGCCAACTATTTAAAGAGTTTGAACTAGTTCTGGATGCATCAATCATCTCTTTTAGATTCACAACGCTTTATTGAGGAGATTGAGGCATAGGTGGTTAACTTATCGCTACTTGAGTTTTGGCAGCGACAACAACTTGTCGAGCAACAACAGAATGAGTAGCTTTGGAGCCATACATCTATTTGAATCAAAAGAACTACAAATCTAGAGATTTGAGGAGTTGAAGTTGAAATGATATTCGATTTGATGGAATGCGACAAATCTTTATGTTCGATCTAAAGTGCTCTTGGTTCTGTTACCTAAGAAGGTTACAAACTGGTGTGTCAGAAATCGATTTAACATAATGGAAATGCAAGAATCTAATGTCATTCCCACAGAAGGTACCTACCACTATTCCATTCCTAAAACGAAAATGGAGTGAGAATCGAAAGTGGTGGTGGATATGAGTTTCCAACACGGTTGAACGGGGAACTGCAAAGTTAGCACTCCAACGTTCAAGTCAGTACATGAGGAATAAGAGTGAATTGAAATTAGGTTTGAAACTTATTACCTTAATTTGACGCCTTATATGAAGTATCCTATGAGAATGCCATTTTTATGTCACTACTAGAAAATTCGCTTTTAGTGACCGAAAAATTCCGGTCACTCTAGTGACCGAATTAGCCACCAAAATTTGACATTTTGTTAGTAAAATTTTAAAAGTCGCTAAATCAGTCACAAAATAAAATTAGCCACCGAATTAGCGACTGAAATTTGGTGACCATAATTCCTGGTCTCAAATAATCGTTTTTTATATAAATTAATTCATAAAAAAATTTGTGACCGAAATTTCGGTCACTAATAATTTTTTATTTTATTTTTTATTATTAAGTTACTTCCCTCCCAATTTTCTCCTTTTTTATTTAATTTTATTTTTATTCAAAATTTCACAATCATATTATATTAACAAATAAAACATATATTTATAGAAATAATTAACTCATTCAAATTTATTAATTTAAATAAAATATAATTTTAATGATAATTAGTGTAAAAAAAATTTAAATAATATTTAAAATTTCTATTTCATTAATATTATATACATTTTAAATGTTAATATAACAACTAAAATGAAGTGGCATAGTGGTCATGCGGAAACTTTTCAAAGGAAAATGCATTGGTTTGATTCCCACTTGAGCCAAAAATTTTGTTTTTTTAAGTTTTTAAACAAATAAAAATCACTCACTAATTTCAGTCGCTAAAATTGGTCACTAATTTCAGTCACTAAATTTGTCGCTAAAGGTTGGCGACTAGCACGTTATTGGTCGCTAAACGTTATAGTGACCGATTTTTAGACTTTTTCGGTCTCTAATTCGATCACTAAACGCGAATTTTTTAGTAGTATGTGAGAACATTAGAATGAATCTAAACCATTAAATTTTAAAATAAATTTTGGAGATTATGTGTCATTTTTTTCTCTCCGAGAGAAAAAAAAATGACACATAATAATAAATAAATATCGTGTTTGAAATTAATAAATAAATATCGTGTTAGAAATTTATTAAAAAAAAGTGAAAAAGTTGATTGCGAACTTTGTTTTTTGAATAAATTAATTTTTTACTTAAATATTATTTTTAAGTAAAATATTTTTTTTTATGGAAAAGATTATGGATGAATTTTTTTTTTGAGAAATATATTTTTTTTTGTAAAAAGAAAAAATTTTAATTTGAGAAAAAAATAAATATTTTTTTGAATTAGATAAAATGAGTAAAAATATTAATGCGTGTATTGAATTTTAATTTTGGGAGCTATTTGTGGGAAAAAATATTTTAAAATTTTTTAATAGATATTTATGATTTTTTTTTCTAAAAAATCGTATTTTTTTAGTATGGAAAATAAATATCCTATGAGAATGTCATTTTTATATGAGAACATGAGAATAAATCTGAACCATTAAATTTTAAAATAAATGATAGAGATTATGTGTCATTATTTTTCTCTCTCCTCCATTATTAAAATAAATAATGGAGAGATAAAAAAGACACATAATAATAAATTAATATCGTGTTTGTAATTAATAAATAAATATCGTGTTAGAAATTTATAAAAAAAAAAAGTGAAAAAGTTGATTGCGAACTTTGTTTTTTGAATAAAATAATTTTTTGCTTAAATATTATTTTTAAGTAAAATATTTTTTTTTGTATGGAAAAGATTATTGATGCATATTTTTTGTTTGAGAAATATATTTTTTTTGTAAAAAGAAAAAAATTTAATTTGGGAAAAAAATAAATATTTTTTTGAGTTAGATAAAATGGGTAAAAATGTTAATGCGTATATCAAATTTTAATTTTGGGAGCTATTTGTGGGAAAAAAATATTCTAAATTTTTTTAATGGAGAATTATGATTTTTTTTCTAAAAATCGTATTTTTTAGTATGGAAAATAAATATCTATATTGGAAAAAAATGCACAAAAAAGGTGACAAATTTGAAATCTATGACTCCACATTAATTTTTGGTGCTAGCTTATTTTTTAATGGAAAAATATTAATTTTGAAAATTTGCATATTTTAGATTTTTTTAAATGTGGGAAAATATAATTTTTGCATGGAAGAAATATGCTTTAGGAAACAATAAATATTGTGTTTCGAATTAAAAATAGAGAGGATGAATGTTGATTTCTAATGGCAGAGTTCAACAAAGATATCAAAATCATCGCCGGCGCCGGTGCTGATGATAACAGCATTGCCCTCAAAGATGCGTTAATCTCCCACTTCCGTTCACTCAACATCCAAGTCGAAGATCTCGGTAACTCTTCTTATTAGAGGAATCAATTCTTAATGAAAAATTTTAGAGGGATCAAAATTGAAAATCGCTATATTTATAGGAATTTAAAATTTATTTAATCCTTAAATTTATTTTTAATTTATTTTTATATAATTTTTAAATAATATTTTATTTTTAAAATATTATTGGAATAGTTCATAAAGTTAGCTAGTTCATAATATTTTATTGTAAAACTTAATAAGTGGCACGAGACACAACCCGTTAAATTCCGCAAACAAAACAAACATATATATATATATATATATATTTCTTTTAATGATGTGACACGAAAGACAATTAGTTAGATTCCATTTTTTTTCCATTTCCATTGTTATATATAAAGGTTTATGAAGTAACACTAAACATATCCAATTATATTCAAACAAGAAAGCATACAAATATTCTTCTTAAAAATAAAAAGTCTAAAATATTGATTATTATATATTTCAATCTTTGTAATGTTTAAATTGTAATTGCAAGATTTTATAAAGTGACACAATCAATTAGATCCAAATAAAAAAACATGCATATATATTGTTCTTAATGTGCATTTGAATATAATTCAACTATTAATATATTAAAGTACTATATTTCATATTTTTTCCGCAATGGGTCTTCTACTAGTATTTTTTTAAATTAGATAAAATGAGTAAAAATGTTAATGCGTATACCAAATTTTAATTTTGGGAGCTATTTGTGGGAAAAAAATATTTTAAATTTTTTTAATGGATAATTATGAATTTTTTTTCTTAAAAATCGTATTTTTTTAGTATGGAAAATAAATATCTATATTGGAAAAAAATGCACAAAAAAGATGACAAATTTGAAATCTATGACTCGACATTAATTTTTGGTGCTAGCTTAATTTTTAATGGAAAAATATTAATTTTTAAAATTTGCATATTTTAGATTTTTCTAAATGCTGGAAAATATAATTTTAGCATGGAAGAAATATGCTTTAGGAAACAATAAATATTGTGTTTTGAATTAAGAATAGAGAGGATGAATGTTGAAAAAGACTAAAAATTTGACAACTTTATTTAACCCCTACTCAACACACTCTGAGTCTCAGCCTTTACTATCCCAAACTCATGGCAGAGTTCAACAAAGATATCAAAATCATCGCCGGCGCCGGTGCTGATGATAACAGCATTGCCCTCAAAGATGCGTTAATCTCCCACCTCCGTTCACTCAACATCCAAGTCGAAGATCTCGGTAACTCTTCTTATTACTCCATCAGCGCCGAAGTCGGCCGTCGAGTTTCTCAATCTTTATCTTCCTCCCCGGAGATCCGCGGTCTCGTCGCCTGTGGAACTGGTGCTGGCGTCTCCATCTTCGCCAACAAGTTCCCTGGCGTGTTCGCCACCACCTGTCTCACTCCATCTGAAGCTGTCAACGCCCGTTCTATCAACAACTCGAACGTCCTTGCTGTCTCCGGTTATTTCACTTCAACGGAAACAGCTACCGAGATCATAGACGCGTGGCTGAGTACACCGTTCAAGTCTCCCTGTCCCGCAAACGACAACAAAGCGTGGCCAGAGGAGGTGGAGAAGTTTCTAGACAAGTCTCTGGTTGAAATGCCGGAAATCGGAAAGGGAGACGCGGTTAACAAGTGTGTAATATGCTGTTTGGCGAAGAACAGGGAGCTGAAGCCAGTGGACTTGATTCCAGGTGGGTCAATGAAGATTGTTAGGGAGAGTCCAACTTCGGCGTTTGTGAGATTCAAGGCGGGGAGCGTGGAGCCAGCACATCACCACACGTTTGGGCACGATTTGGTAGTGATTGAAGGGAAGAAGAGTGTTTGGAATGTGACAAAAGAGGAGAGGTATGATCTAAGTGTTGGGGATTACTTGTCTATTCCTGGCGGTGATGTGCATAGAGTGAAGTATCATGAGGACACTGAGTTCTTTGTCAAGTGGGATGGTCAGTTTGATATATTTTTTAATGAGGATCTTGATGCTGCCAATCATGCAATTCACGCTGCCAATCTTGCATAGACTAAAGTACCATGAGGTTCTTTGTGGGTTTTAGTGGAATAATAACTTCACTTGTCATACTTGTTTGTGTCAATTCTCCTATGTTATCTTATGGTGTGTTTGTGTTTAGTCTAAAAAACTACATTTCCATAAAGAAAAATAAACGTGTAGGGAATAACTACAAGTCACTACCCATTTTTATTACATGATTAATAAATAAGTTATTATGAAATATAACGGTCCTTATGGATTTACTTTTGAACAGAAATATCATGCTTCAATCACTTTGCCGCTGCATATTTAGTGTTTCAGAAAATACAAATTGAAATATTTCACTTTTTACATATTAGAATTACATAGGCCATCTTGCGTACCTTATCACACGAAGGGTATCATCTATTATACTCACCGTTCTTGCTAAAGACATTAAAAAGTTGACTTCCCGGTTATCAATCTGGGAGAGCCTTAAACAAATGTTTATTGTGTCTGTAATGGAACAGGGTTCATGGCCACCATTGTTGACAGACCAAGATTTCTGTATATTTTTCCTCTTTTTTATGTTATTCATTCGCGTGTCCCCCTTTACTTTGGTCTCTAGGACCTCTTTTTATACTGTTTCTCTCCCTCTGCCTAGGATCCCAAAAGCCTCACTTTATTATGACATAAGTCTGGTTTGATGGTCATTAGGAGGATAACAGTTTGAGTCGTCACTATAACTACAATGAGTGTCTGCCTCTTCACTAACTATAACTCTCTTGTCATAATGTATCACCTTGTAACTGTTTCTTATGACCTTTCAAATGACATTTTACCTTTATCATCGAATCTGACTTGCGTTAACGGGATCATTACCAGCTTAAACGAGGTCGGCTCCGTCTTGTTTACTTTGATACCCTAACCGGATTCTGACTAATAACTATAACACAGCTACTGACCTGCTAACCTGAAACATACTCGGCCGTTACACCAACTCGGCCTCAAGGAATTCTGGTATGTACATAAATGATCCTCCGATCTTATATCCCGACTGGTCAAACTAATTTTTCGGGATGTACATAAGTCCTCCAAGCATGAGATCTGAAAGGTTGAAATGTTCGGACAAAGAAAGCCCAGAAATTTTTTTTCTGCATTGAGCCAAGGCCTTCTTCGATCTTCTTATACATCCCATAGCAAAAATTCTAAAGTGTTCTGAGTTCTATTCCAGGTTTCCTAAACTTGACATGAACACACTTAATCAAGTGAGCTCTCATAAATTTATGATCTTGATCATTCCTGGGGAATTTTATCTTGATGCATATTTTATGATTTTGAATATGTCGGAGCACCTTGGTGATTTGCAATGCAGAACAATCAGAGAGCTCTGGTGGATTTTTTATCATAGGACATGGCGGGTTCTGTATACGGTGAAGTCGGACAGGGAAGTCAGAGAGCCTCAGCGGGTCTTAACTAATTGTAGCCCCACTTTAACTATGTCAATGCATATCCTTGTTTATAATACCCCATGTGTGTTTTTCGAATTAACAGTAACCAAATCCTGATAGTTTTTTTAGATAATCATAGGTTTTTGACAAATTCTGAGTATGTCTTGCTTTATTCTTTACATGGCCCAAGTGAGTTGGGCTTTAATGCCTGAGAATATTTTGATGTGATTAAAAATCAGAGATCTCTTATCAGAGCATTGGTTCATCATTGTTTTAGTTGTCGCTTACACATGTATTTCACAATGTTTAGATGCATTTCTGGTTTTTTTTTATACAATAATATTCAATCTCTTATGCGTTTGTTGTGACCGTATTTAATCTTTTTGGACATGCAGTTCTAATACATTTTATCTTCTTGATAACAACTTATTTATTTGAATGGTAATCAGATAAAAAATGGCTAGCTCTGAGTGAACCAACTTGCCTTGGTACCGTATAGGTTTTGAAGCCCCCAACGTCGAGCCTTAATGATTTGAGGGGTCTCATTAATCTCGTACGCAGATCAGCTAATTCCGAGTAGATCATGTCGGATATTTGGTCAATGGTAAGCTAACGAATCCATTTAAAGTCAGGGATATGTCATTTTCTCATGACCGTCGTTCAAAGCCACACAAGGGTTGACGTTAAATATAGGTCAGAGGCTTTTTATTTTGCATGACCTGGCCGAAGCCAGTTATGCCAGAGTCTTAAAATGCTTGTGATCTTATTTTTATGCCAGGATTCTTAAAATGCTGGTGGTCTTATTTTTATGCGAGGAGTCTTAAAATGCCTGTGGTCTTATTTTTATGCCATGAGTCTTAAAATGCTCGTGGTCTTATTTTTATGTCAGTAGTCTTAAAATACTCGTGGTCTTATTTTTATGTCAGGAGTCATACAATGCTCGTGGTCTTATTTTTACGCCAGAAGTCTTAAAATGCTCGTGGTCTTTGGCCAGAGGCTTGTAAGTTTCTTGGACTTTGGCCAGAGGTATCAAGTATGGGTAACCCAGACAAAGCTGATTATGCCAGAGGTATATTAACTTGAACTTTGGTCAGAGGCATCAAGTGCGCATAGCCCTGACAAAGTCGATTATGCAAGAAGTATATTAATTTGAACTTTGGCCAGAGGCATCAAGTACACACAGCCGGAGAAAGCCGATTTGTTCTTTGATGCAGTCTTCGTCGTTCTTGATCCCTACCTTTGCAAAATTTTACAAGTTTATATAAGAGGGGGTGCCTCCCGCCCTCACAGGAGAAAAAGAGCACCACTTGTTTGCCTAATGTAAGCTCTAAAGTAGTTTACAAATCAACTCGCCTTACAACAAAAATATTTAATTAAAGCATGGATTTTAGTCTACTCTACACCTTGATCTTGTCCTGTTTATCTTACATTCTTGCACTCCCAATGTGGCACATTTTGATTTTTTTCGTTTCCGTGGGTAACCTGTTATCTTCTTTTCCACAATACACTACAAAAAAAAAGGTTATCCGTCACGGCCAGAAAACCGCGGTTATATGAAATATAACCGTGGTTAAAAGCTTTGGCCACGAATAAGTGACTGTGGGAAATGCAGTCGTGGCCTAAATTATAAGCCACGGTTTTCATGTTTGGGCCACGTTTTATATACATCCGTGGCTTGAATAGGCCACGATTTAGGTATCTAGGTTAAGGCCGCGGTTTATCATGCGCCGCGGTTCTTAACAGTGGTCGAATCTAGCCACGGTTCTTATTTAATGTATAGGGTTTTAATTTATGGCCACTAATTAAAACCGCGGCTATATTTTGCTCATGGTTTTACACCATTTAAGTAGGCCACGGTTTCTTTTTGTGCCGCATAGTTGTAACCATGTTGTTCTTCATGACATGGCATAAAGAACCAGTTTAGATCAATATAATGTCTTCCAACGAGAATACTCATTTTTGTAGATATTGATTAAAAAAATTAAAATCTAATTATACAAGAAAATATTAAGCCACAACGTCAAAATATTCATTAAGAAATAAGTAAGTCTACATCAAGTGACGCTACCGACTAAAAAGTCGCAAAAATATAGATAACTTTTGATATTATCATTCTTAAACGAAACCAAGTTTCTCTCTCGAGAGTCATCCCAAATTCAAAACAAAAGTTCTAAGAGATAGATAATATAAAACACAACTACTCTTAATTAAACTCATGCATGATAATATTCTTCTAGATCATCTCCTCCTTCTTCTTCTTCTTCCATATCTTGATGACACGCTTCTTTGTCTCCATTCTGCAAGGAACATGATACATAAATTAATATAAGCAATTTTAGAAATTTAATGTGTTTTAGGAGATTTTAATGCATTTTGAAATCATATATCATTTGTAGGAATGTGGTTCATTTGTAGGCAAAAAAAGACAAACAGAGAACAAGCAGTAGTTTAGAGTATACCTCTTCACAATGAGGAATATGAGTTGATGTAGATGAATGTGGAGTAGCAGAAGCAGCATTAGTACTATTGGAACTGCCCAAAGCAGTTGTCATCATATTAGAGATCTCCTCGTCACAAACTTCATAGGATAACAAATATAAGGATAACAATTCAACACTACTGTAAGAAACACAAACTTCAACAACAGCTCAAGATACTATAAGTATATGTGCATGAGAATCAATGAACAATATTGGTTCAACTGACATTAATTAAAGGTTATATCCATATATTTAACATATAATTCTTAGCAACTAAATCCATCAATAAAACAGAAAACTTACAATTGCAGTTTGTGTTTCCTCATCCACTTGTTTTCCTTTTCGACTTTGTCGAGTCTCAATGAACATCTCTGCTTGGCTAACTTCCTTTCCGTCATCTTTCTTTGCACGCTACATTGGTTGATATTAAACACAGACAATTATGAATCACTCAACCAACAAAGAATTATAAATTGAAGAATGTATAAAACTTCAACATCCATTAACAAAATGGAAACAAAAATGCTAACAAAGTAGTGCAATTTCTCTAAATTAAAAAACCTTGAAAACAATATCAGAGTCTAGATTTTACATAACATATAGATCTCAAAGAGAAAGTCTGAGATAAAATTACAAAAAAAAGGGTTAAAGATTGACACTTTACTCTGCATCAGAAGCAATTTCACCATTTTTCTTGTTGTGCTTCCTTGCGTACCTCTGGTTCCTCAAAAACTTTGGATCCATCTACAGTTATCAACAAAAATAAATACAAATCAAAATCACTCATTTCAAAAATGTTAAAATTGAAAACTCAGAAATAAATAGGAGAATGGTTACCCCTTTAGTTGAAGTGTGGCGATGCCTTTTTGGCTTCTTGATGCCATTCTTGTGAGCCTTGTAAGACTGGTTGTGAGCGGTGTGATTCTTCGACTTGGCCATTTCTAAAATTCAACACATACGGAGTTAAGCAATGGAGAAAGAATTAGATAATTAAAATTTGGAGAAGTCGAAGAAAACGAACCCTAATTCGGCGATTCAGACGATCGATTTGCAGTAGGGTTTTCTGGAGTGGAAGAAAAAATTCAAAATACCAAAACCACATACACACCTTTGATCATTCAGAATCGTGCCAAAGTTCATCCACACCAGAACATATTCAAAATACCTCAGAAACCACATACACACCTTAAAATAGGCAATCATACACACAAACTCATGTACCCACACAAATTGGAAGCAGTAATAAGCAGGGTGGATTCAAAACAACATTCACATACACACAAAAGAAAAAAGACGTAAGGTCACGAACCCGCAACGTGTTGATAAAAGTCTTCACCTCGAGTCCTCTTATAGCCAGCCGCGTCCGCCATTCCGCTCTTCGGACCTCCACAAAATCAACACCACCGTAGTCTACGAGAGAATCCAACACCACTACGTCAACGAACTGCCGTTGTTGCATCCGTCATTGAGAAATCGAAATAGCGAGCGATAATCTGAAAATAAGGCGATGGTGATGAATTCGCGACCTTCAGAGAGAAATTGGTGTAGAGAATGATGAGCAGGAGTGGGAGTCGGAGAGCGTTTTCGGCGCAACATTGTGAATGTAACAGGTTTGTTTTCATCGTATTTTGTTTCTATGGAGCTATTTGAGTTCATCCACTGCAGACCGTGTAGCTGTATCAATTAGGGTTTCTAAAGTGATACTTCCCTCATTAACAAATAATCTGACCCAACTTGTTTCAAGACTTGGGCTGCATCTTATGTTTTAGGCAGCTCGTTACTATTACCGTTCGTTTAGGAACATTATTAGTGTCCTTAACCTCATTTTCTTTATATATGTAACTGTGAAATGAGAAAAATTTGTTTCTAACCTAATTTACTTTTTCAATTTTTTTTCTTCTTTTAATCTAAAAAAAAATAGAAAATAAAATAATTAACGAGAGGAAAACTAAAAAACGATAGGGAAATTCTGGCGGGGTATATTTTTTTGGGCTTGGGCCACAGTTTGAAGTGAAAATTATAATTCCGCGGTTTTTCTTTGTGGCTTAAAATATCTACAGTTTGCTGACCGTGGCTTAAGGGTGATTTTGTAACCGTGGCAATTGAAGAAAATGCCACAGTTTCACACTCCGGATTCAATGTTTCTAAACATATGTCTACAATTTGAAAACCCTGGCCAAAGCTTGTATGTGGCTACAGTTTTTGAGTTGTGGAAAATTTTAGCGTGGCCGTAGGCCAAAAATGTTGTAGTGATAGCTCTCGATTCATCTTTTCCTTTTCTGTCACTAGAGTACGGGCAATGTTTCCAACACCACTAGAATCTTGATGGCTGTGTTAAGAATCCTTACGCCATGCTTGCAAGGTGGTGGAGAAATTCATGTATCCTTTTGAGCCCCAATTTGATGCTACTCTGATACCGTGAGGTATAGCCCCACTTAGAACTAAAGATGCTGAAGTTGATGTTTGAGAGGCTTTGACATGCTTACATTTGTACTGACTACTGTACGCAATGCTATAGTTAGTCACTTTTGTACAAACACATATACTTATATCTTTCTAAGCAACATAAATCTCAAGCATAACAACATAAACAACAAGCCACAAGCTGTAATAGTAAACACCCATATTTTTTATATACACGACAATATAAGTATTAGCTAGTGATAACAATGATTACAAGTTCGATCCTCCTTCTCAAGACATAACGTGTGAACTTTGTCATAGCCTCTGTGATTGCATAAAGCTCTCGGTCGTTTGCGGATTTAGTCTGCATCATTCTATTGAGTTTCTTTGAAAAATAGGCTATGGATGCTTGGCTTAACTCAATATGGCATCAATCCCTGTACTGTTCGTTACTTGTTCCTGTCCTATGCCTTCAGCTCCTCTATATTCGCAATTTAATTCTACCTATTTACCCGGATTATCATGACACGGTTTTGTATAACATCGGGTTTTCGCATGACATAACGCTGTTGAGGACACCGTGAGGGCGAATGTGTGACTAGGGGTGACAAAATGGATGGATTGAATGGATATGGATTGGATTGTTAATAGATGGATCAAAACAATTCATTAATCCATCAAGGATCCACTAAAATTTCTTCTAAAAAATTCAATCCAATCCATTAATCCATCAAGGATCCACTAAAATTTCTTCTAAAAAATTCAATTCAATCCATCTATTAAGAATAAAATCCATCAAATCTATCCATTAACATAATTCTAATGAATGGATAATTAAATATTTTACTTTTTTAAAAATTTTAAAAGTCTAATCCTGTAAGAAAAAAAATTGACAAGAGTCTGGTCTTTCAAGAATTTTACTGAAAAAAATTTCATTACTGTTGTTTCAAGAATTTTACATTTATAAAAAATAATTCATTACCGTTAATTTACATAAACGTTACCACCACTACTATTTTAATTATAATTATAATATATATACATTAAAATGCTAGAGAGTTTTAAAAAATATTTAACTTTTGTTTTCATTTTTACAAAATATTTATTATTATTTGATTTTGAAAATAATCCATTAAAGTTTATAGAAATAGTTAAACAATCCATTGGATTTTTTGAATTGGTTGGATAGATTGTATCCATCCATAACATTAAATGGATGGATTAGATTCAATCCATTACCTAATAATTTTTGTAATGGATGGATTGGATGGATAATTTAGTGGATGGATTGGATGAATTTTAGCTTAATGGATTTCATTAGCACCCCTATGTGTGACTAGGTTACTAGGATGAAGCAGTTGGACAGAACGTGATATGATAAGCATAATTGTACACAAAGGGACATGCACTCTTAAACATCTTCGAGTAATGTGTTGCAGTACAGCTCTGCAGACTTGAATGCTCGCCGGTGCAACAACACTCCTTCATTACACTTTAACCTTCCAAGCTTATTGACACTCTCAATTGCGATAATACCAATCTACCACCTGTTCGATAGCACCGATTTCCAGCATTCACACAAAGCACATTCAAAGTTAGCAACGACATAAATGAATTGTAGGCACGATATTTAATCAAACACCTTATCCCCATAGTAAAATATGCTATACAACTTAAATTATATTCACTTTGAAGGCACAATACTATACAAGCGGAAAATTTCCCGAGGTGTAACAACTTTCAAATTACGAATTAGAAAGGAGGACCAAGTGAAGACTTATCTTTAATTGGTGATGTTCACGTAATTGTTCAACTGCTTCCTAGCTGGCTAGGAATTTTCAAGGCGAATTCGATATCTGAAGGGAGCCTCGGCTGACCTTCCAAGGAGTAGATCGAATGAGAGCGAATTTCTTCATAGAGATGTTCTGCTTATTTGCTTCGTCGACGTACTCCAAAACGTCCTGGTACGAATTCAAGGATATTGGTGTCAAATTTATTTCGACCATTTTTATAAACTCATAGCATCACATCCTTTTACGTTGACGATGCGATCCTTCATGTTTTAATAGTGAAATCACCAAATATATGCAACATAGTCTAATGAATTAGTGAAAATGAAAAGGATTTGACTTATCTTTGTTGAGATTGTAATTCCTTGTGTCGAAGCAGTGTTGCTCGACAGGAATAAGGTCTAGTCGAATTAGCCTAATGTGTGTGTCGAGTTGTATTAGTGTGTTGAAGTGTTGAAGCAGGTTGCTTCACATAGGATTTCGACTTGGGCCTATTTTAGTAATGTTAGCTATTTTAGGCTTTTATAGTTTTGAGCTTTGCCTTGGGGTGCTAGTTATCCTAAATCTATAAATAGGGAGCAACCCTTATTTTGTAAAGAACTAAGTATTGTATTCACGGTTTGCAGTTGCAAGTGAATAAGACAATATTCCACAGTTTGTGGGCAGAGAGAACTCTGCAGATTTTTCATCTTCTTCTCCAACGTTACTTTCTTTCTTTCTTTCTTTCTCTCTCAATTGTTCATTGTCATTGCGTGATTGATTACAATCTTGAGATTAAGATTGAGTGAAATTCTCCATAGGTTGTCGTTGAATTCCAACATCTGGTATCTAGAGCTCTGGTTGCGATTCAAGGAAGCAAAATCGTGATGGCGATGAATCATTCAAACGGACACTTTTCGACAAACCTTCTGATTCTCAAGAAAGATAATTATGAGAATTGGTGCAAGCAGATTAAGGATGTTTTCTGTTATCAAGATATTTGGGATCTTGTGAAGGGAGGAGTAGCACCGCTTGCAGAAAACACGACAGATCAAGAAAAGGATGTACACAAAGAATTGAAGAAGAAATATTATAAAGCTCTCTTTATAATCCATCAATGTGTTCATCCAGATAATTTTGAAAAGGTTAGTGATGTAGAATCAGTGAAGGAAGCATAGGAAATTCTGGAAACGCCGTTTGGAGGAGCAGAGAACGTGAAAGAGGTGAGGTTACAAACTCACAAGAGAACCTATGAATTGCTTCAGATGGAAGAAAGTGAAAGTATAACAGATTTTTTCACTAGGGTTACTAAACTGGTGAATCAAATCAAGGTATGTGGAGAAGTGTTGACATCAAGATCAGTTGTTGCAAAGATCTTGAGGTCATTGGCTCCAAAGTTCGACCACATGGTAGTATCCATAGAAGAGTTAAAAGACTTGTCAGTATTGACAAAGGAAGAGCTTCAAGGGACACTTGAGTCTCATGAACAAAGGATAGCTGAAAGAGCTGCAGGAAAGTCGAAAAGTGATATGGCTTTGCTGACGCAGTCAGAAAAAGAAAAGAATGGCAACGGAAGCTGGAATGGCAACAAAGATAGAAGAGGCTACAATAATTCAACTGGTCAAAATCAGCAGGAAGTAAACTGGTCAAATCAGAGAAAACTCTGGAACCAAGGCAACCAAAGAGGTGGTGTTGCAAGTAGAGGAAGAGGTGGTGGTCGAAAGCCTGACAAAAGTCACATTCAGTGTTTCGATTATCAGAAGTATGGTCACTATTTTAGTGAGTGTCGAGAAAAGAAGAAGAATCAAGAAACTGATGCAAAGCTGAAGAAACATGAAGAATAAGAGATGTTGTTGATGGTCACAACAAGAGATAAAGAAAGATTACAGGATCAGTGGTACTTAGACTCATGATGCTCATCACACATGACTGGTAGGAAAGATTGGTTTGTCAACATGAAGCTCTCAATGAAGAATATGGTGAAATTTGTAAATGACAATACTCTAGCAGCTGAAGGTATTGGTGATGTTTTGATTATGAGGAAAGATGGCAAGAGGTCAGTAATTCCCAATGTGTTACATACCAGGCATGAAGAGTAATTTGCTCAGTATAAGGCAGTTGGTCGAAAAGAACTACAAGGTGTCGATCGAAGACAAGATGATGAGAGTTCTCGACTCAGGTGGTAGGTTAATCTTGAAGGCTCCAATGTCTCAGAATCGGACCTTCAAGATTGAACTTAATGTGATGGGGCATAACTGCCTTGCAACTGCACCCAGCTGAGATGAATGGTTATGGCATTATCGACATGGTCATCTCAACTTCAAAGAAATCAGAGATTTGAAGAGAAGAAATATGGTTTCAGGATTACCAGAAATCAACATTTCAAACGAAGTGTGTGAAGAATGTGTTTAGGCGAAACAACACAAGAATAACTTCAGCAAGGATGCAGGAAGCAAGTCGAAGGCAATTCTTGAAGTCATATACTCTGATGTATGTGGTCCTATCCAGGTGGATTCGATTGGAGGTAACAAATACTTTGTCACTTTCATAGATGATTTCTGTCGAAAATTGTGGACTTACCTGATCAAGAAGAAAAGTGAAGTGATCTAGGTATTTGCCAAATTTAAATCTTTGGTCGAAAGACAAAGTGGTCGAAAGCTAAAGATTCTTAGTACTGATGGTGGTGGAGAGTATGTGTCAAAAGATTTTGATGCACTATGTGAGAAAGAAGGTATTGTGCATGAGGTGGTGCCACCCTACACTCCACAATAGAATGGAACTGCAGAAAGGAAGAATATAACCATCATGAATATAGTGAGAAGTATGTTGAAAGGTAAGCATCTACCCAAAGAATTATGGGGAGAAGCTGTGTCGACAATAACATACATCTTGAATAGATGTTCGACGAAGAAGCTAGAAGGAATCATGCCAGAAGAATGTTGGTTTAGTGTCAAGCTTAGCCTAAGTCATTTGAAGGTGTTTGGATCTATAGCACATAGACATGTGTCAGATCAGTTGAGGAGAAAGCTAGACGACAAGTTGAGTCAAATGATCCTGATAGGATATCATTCGACTAGAAGATACAAGTTGTTCGACCTAGTGAACAAGTAAGTTGTGATCAGCAGGGAAGTGATCATAGATGAGCTTAAGGAATGGGATTATACTGAGAATGTTAAGAAGGATTAAGTGAGAATCTTATGTGAAGAACCAACAAGTGAAGTCGAAAGAGAAGTTAGACAAGAAGAAGTCCGAGGTGAAGGAGGCCCTAGCAGACCTCGACGAACAAGACACATGCCTGCAAGGTTGCAAGAATGTGTGATTTCATCAGATGATGTGGTCGATGAAGAAGGTGAGCTGGTACACTATGCTTTCTACGCAGATGTCGAACTAGTCAATGTAGCTGAGGCATTGAAAGATTCAAAGTTGGTGAAAGCAATGAATGAGGAGTTAGAGTCCATCGAAGTCAACAACACTTTGTCACTTGTCAAATTGCCTCAAGGCAAGAAGGCAATTGATGTGAAATGGGTTTACAAGGTGAAAGTGATTCCTAAAGGAGAAGTAACTCGACACAAGGCGAGACTTGTGGCGAAAGGATTTCTACAGAAGGAAGGAATCAACTTTGATGAAGTCTTTGCACCTGTTGCTAGGATCGAAACAATCAAGTTGGTTACTGGTCTAGCAAACATGAATAATTGGCACACATGTCAGACGGATGTGAAATGTGCATTCATGAATGGCCCCTTAGACGAAGAAGTTTATGTTGCACAACCAGATGGGTTTGTGAAACAAGGCGAAGAAAGAAAGGTGTACAGGCTACATAAAGCCATGCATGGACTTAAGCAAGCTCCAAGAGCTTGGAATAAGAAGATCGACAACTTTCTAAGGGAGAAGAAATTTGTGAAGTGCACAACTAAGCATGGAGTATATGTAAGGAGAAGCAATAGTGAATTGCTTATACTATGTCTCTTTGTCGATGACCTATTGATAATAGGAAGTTGCAAGAAAGAGATCGAAGATTTTAAACATGACATAAGTGAGGAGTTTGAAATGTCAGACTTGGGAAATCTCTCATATTTCCTTGGCATCGAATTCTACAAGAGTGGTAGAGGTTTGATGATGCACCAAAGAAGATATGCACGTGAAATACTCAAGAGATTTGAGATGCAAGATTGCAACCAAACTTCGACTCCAACTGAGATCAGATTACAACTGGCGATGGATTCAGATTCAGATGATGTCGACCCAACCTAATATAGAAGACTTATTGGGTCACTTCGATAGCTTTGTCACACAAGGCCTGACTTAGCATACAATGTGGGTATGGTAAGTAGATTCATGCAGAAGCCAAAGGTATCACACCTAGAAGCGACGAAGAGGATACTAAGGTATCTGAAAGGAACTCTCGACTATGGAATTTTGTTTCCTACACTGATTCAAGTTAGTGTAGTGATGTTGAGGATAGAAAATGCACAGCTGGCTATGTGTTTATGCTAGGTGGTGCACCAGTTGCTTGGAGTTCGAGAAAGGAGCCAATAGTGGTATTGTCATCATGCGAATCAGAATACATAGATGTTTCTCTTTGTGCATGTCAAGCAACATGGATGGTGAACCTAATCGAAGAGATTATAGGGAAGAGTCATGGAGCAATTACCATGAAGATCGACATCATGTCAGCTATCAACATGGAGAATAAAATTCAATAGTACATGGTCGAAGCAAGCAAATCGAAATGAGGTTCCATTATCTTCGAGAGCAGGTAGCAGAAGGGAAGATGAACTTGGAACACTGCAGAACTGAGAATCAAATTGCAGACATCATGACGAAGGGAGTGCAGGTCGAAGTGTTCAGAAGACTAAGAGCTATGATGAATGTAGATAGCTTAGACACAATGAATTAGGTGGTGTGTTGAGATTGTAATTCCTTGTGTCGAAGCAGTGTAGCTCGACAGGAACAAGGTCTAGTCGAATTAGCCTAATGTGTGTGTCGAGTTGTATTAGTGTGTCGAAGTGTCGAAGCAGGTTACTTCATACAGGATTTCGACTTAGGCCTATTTTAGTGATGTTAGCTATTTTTGACTTTTATAGTTTTGGGTTTTGACTTGGGGTGCAATCTAACCTAAATCTATAAATAGGGAGCAACCTTTATTTTGTAAAGAACTAAGTATTATATTCACAGTTTGTAGTTGCAAGTGAATAAGACAATATTCCATAGTTTGTGGGCAGAGAGAACTCTGCAGATTTTTCATCTTCTTCTCCAACGTTACTTTCTTTCTTTCTTTCTTTCTTTCTTTCTCAACTGTTGATTGTCATTGCGTGATTGATTACAATCTTGAGATTAAGATTGAGTGAATCTCTTCATAGGTTATGGTTGAATTCCAACAATCTTTCTGAATTTTTGACATTTCAAACTCGTTGAAGCCACAGATCTGGAGATTTGGTTACTACCTCCACCATTAGAGTCAACATTATAAACGATGATAATATCTATCGTTCACCATTTGGTAGCACAGTGAGATTGACATTTGATAACTGAGCGTTTTCCATCATTGGTGACGTTAACGACATCTTGATTCGGTGATCAAAAAGAATTCTGAAGCATGAGCCTAAGGTTCTTGTATCACCCTATGTAACACCCTTTTCTACCCCACAAATAACACAGCGAATTAAACAAAATATCGTGTAAAATCATCACAATAAATCAGATTCACCTCAAGGGTGCACATTTCTCAATAAGAATCAAAACATCAAAGTTGCTCCGTAAACAACGGGTTTTCCTCAAAAATGCCTCAAAATACCTTTTTAGGGCAGCAGATCCACCATAACACAAAATCCCACAAAATGTTTTTAAAATAAAACCATAAACATTAAAAATAACAATCAAAATGATAAGTCAACATAGTTCGACTCGACGACCCAACCCGATGTTACACTATCAGAGCAAGACCCTCTACATTGACCAAAAGCAATAATACTTCAAAAGTTCCTCGAAGCATCCGCGACTAATCCTGATCACCTGTACGTTACCCACGTGGAGGCAACATTCAAACAGGTAGGGTGAGTAAAACAATTCATTATAATCAATATAAAATAAGATATGCATAAAAATGGCATCATCAGCAAATACAACATCATCAGAGTCATCACAAGGCAAACATCACAACGCGTCATCATAAATCACACCAAATGCCACCTAATACAATGCACAACTAGACTCATGCATGTGGTACCAATCATCACAAATCGATGGACACTTAGGCCATCACCCTCCAAAGATCCCCGTCAAATAGGATCGGATCCACACAAGAACCGGAGCACGTCATAATCCACTTCACATCCACACAATGGGATGGAAGCCATAGTAGACCGAAGTCTAATCTCATCATCACTGGACCGAAGTCCTAACATCATCATTAAAGTATGCTATGAATGCATGATACACAACGTCACTAATCATCGTCGTCAAAATATCATTATGTGCATCATCATTCATTAAAACATCATATTCATCATGTCATCATATAATCATCAAACATCACAAATCATCACGTCATAATCGTCATTAACATCACTAACATCATAGCAAAACATCAGAAACTTCACAATACAGAAACATCATAAACGTCACAGAAATCATAACAAAATTTTGCGAACAACAGGCATTCGCTGTCGAGTTCGCTTTGCGATCTGATTCGCCAGGACCTTCACTTTGCGAAGCACTCAGCGAGTCCCCAATCCCATACAAAACCAGAGAAATCCCCATTCTTTTTTCCTCGCCACTCTATTCGCTCTGCGAAGCCCTTCGCTGGGACATTCACTTTGCGAGCATCACAGTTACTTCCCAGAATTCACCAGAATCTCCACACAGTCATCGCGCATTCGCTGCGCTGTTCGCTTTGCGAACCAAGGCGAACATTCGTCGTACGAAGCATTCATTCGCTTTGCGAACCTGCGATTATCAGAAATTGCTGCTACGCATCAGTAGCATTCCAGCCCCAAACCATTACGATTTCAACCTCAGATTTCCCCCAAAAATATCCCAGAACAGTCTCAAAACATTATGGCTCATCGAAGGTCTAAAACCTACGACATTTAGGTCGATTCATACATATCCTAAACCTCAATTCACCTAAACCTTCAAAATTCTCAAGTTTCCTATAAACCCCCAAAAATCCCTTTTTATACAAGATCCCACATATCATCAAAAGGTTTAGCCTCGAAGGCATATTTTTACCCAAACCAATTCAACTCTTAATAATTCATCATCGATCCTCAGAATTACTCCTAAATCATCAATAACATATAAACCTTCACAAAAACCCCAAAAACCTCAACATCCACTTTACAACACATCAATTTCTATATTGCAAACAATGAAAGGTAATACTCCCCATACCTTAGATTGTCGAATCGAAGCCTTCTCTATCGATCCTTCGGAAAGCTTCACGAATCCTTGCCTTTTCCTTCTTTCCTCAGAGCTCTGCACCTTTCTCCTTATTTTCACGATTAATCACAAATGAATCCTAATTCTCCTCAATTTCTCCTTTTTGGTTAATTTAACTCTTAGGCCTCAAAAATGGGCTTTCCCCACTTTACCCTCACTAATCCACCTCAAAAGACCATCTTACCCTTAATTCCTCTAATATTATTTAAATCCATAATAATACTAATATATTCATATTATATACTATTATTCCATTAAATAACCAAAACTTCGCCAAAATACCGACATCGACACAAACCACCAAAATTCACCGAAAATTCACACATATTATATTTAAATAAATTAAATAAATATTCTAATAAATTTGGGGTGTTACAACTCTCCCTCACTTACAGAATTTTCGCCCTCGAAAATTACCTCAAAGAAACAGAGTCGGATATGACTCCCTCATCTGATCTTCGCGTTCCCAAGTCCAACTTTCGCCAGCTGGTCCGCCCCACAACACCTTCACCAAAGTTATTTCTTTACCACGCAGTTGCTTTGTCTCTCGACCGTCAACCCGCACAGGTAAAGCTTCCACTGTCAGATTATCCCTCACTTGTGCATCATCCATCTGAATCACATGTGACGGATCCAAAATGTACTTCCTCAACTGAGACACATGGAGCACGTCATGCAAATTTGCAAGTGACGGCGGTAAAGCAACTCGATAGGCTACTTCTCCTATCCTCTGTGAGATTTGATATGGACCAACAAAACGTGGAGTGAGCTTCCTAGACTTCAAAGCTCGACCCACACCAGTCACTGGCGTCACCCTCAAAAACACGTGATCTCCCTCTTGGAATTCAAGTGTCTTCCTCCTCTTATCATGATAACTCTTCTGGCGACTCTGCGACTCTTTCATCCTTTCTTGGATCATCTTAATCTTCTCGGTCGTCTCTTGCACAATCTCAGGTCTGAGTACAGCACTCTCGCCTGACTCTGATAAGTGTAAAATGTACCTATTTTTGTATATAAGTTTTGTTGCACTTATCTATACTTTTTGTTAAATAGCATACGAATAAACCCCGCTTTGTGTGTAAATACGTTTACTTTACGTTTTCGTGTGTATATTGCGTTTTCTTGTAAATATCATTGAGTTTAATTGATTTTATCTCATTTTTGTAGGTATTCAAGTAAAGATATTTTTCCATATTCATAAAGAGCATTGAATAAGCTTTCTAACACTTCAAACTGTGCGTCAATCGGAGTCACGGTTCAAAAGTTATGAAGAAAACAAGTTCTGGTTTGCTGTCATGTTCGCTAGGCAAACCAGGAGGCGAGCGCATTCGCTGGGGAGTTTGCTAGGCGAACTCTGGCGAATAAAAAGTTCCAAAAGCGTGAAAAAACACACTTTTGGCAGAAGTTAAGGCGGCATACGTTCGCTAGGCGAACGAGGGCTCGCTAGGCGAACCTGGAAAGCCAATTTTGCCTATTTTAGTCATTTTTCATCATTTTTTAGGTTATGGTTTTGGGGATTCTTGCTCCAACTCCATCAAACTTCATTTTTTTAGTAGATTAGCTTAGAAAACATCATGGAAGCTTGCATGTGGATGATCCGAGGTGGATTGATCGTCGATCGGCTCTGACAATCCGTGAAGAGTTTGGTTCATTTCTGATTTTCTTCATATCTTTCTTCTTTGTTGGGTTTGTATATGTTTGTACTATGATCTCATGTATATTTGTCACCCATGGCATTGTATAAAACTTGCTTTACAAATCTCTATTGGTGATTATCTTTGATTTTTGCTTTTATGCGCGGGGTTTGGGTTGCGTTACATAACCTTCGTGAACTTCGATTGGGGATGATTGTCTGTTAGTTTCTGGATTCTAGAGATAGATTTAGGGTTAACAATCTTCAATAGGCGTCGAATCTTAATGCCTCCGTGCCTTGAGCTAGCATACGAAAGTATCGGCAATGGTAACACGGTTGTTCTCTCAACTTTGCGTTAGACATAACCTGTGTTGTGAGCGTTGCTGGGTGATATTGAGGAGTATTGTAGGTGGAGTATAACTGGTCGGTAAGTTTAAGTTTGTGAGGATTCGATTATGTACACATCAGATAAGTTTGTCTTGCTGAAGAATGAATTAGTTTTTATGTTTTAATGTTTATTTTTCCGCATTTACACTTTAAACCATTTAAATCCAAACTCATTAACGCGAGAGACTGTCGAACGACATTCTTTCCCTAGCACTGATCTCTGTGGACACGACATAAATCCCGGAGGGAATTCTTCCGCAATTAAATTATTTTTGCTTGCTTGGCCCTATGTTGCAACCGAACAGACTCATACCAACACAAAGGAGTCCTACACCTTCTTCCATACAAAGCTTCATAGGGCGTCATTCCAATACTAGCATGAAAACTATTATTGTACGTGAACTCAATCAATGGCAAAATGGCTATCCCAAGATCCTCCATGATCCAACACACAAGCTCTCAGCAAATCCTCTAAGGATTGGATAGTCCTTTCTGTCTGACCGTCCGTCTGTAGATGATAGGCAGAACTCATCCTCAACTTAGTACCCAACACATCTTGCAAACTCTTCCAGAACCTCGATGTAAATCTCAGATCTCTATCCGACACAATACTCAAAGGTATCCCATGTAACTTCATAATTTCCTCAATATACATCTCGGCTTACTTCTGCATCGAATGATTAATCCTCATCGGCAAGAAATGAGCCGATTTAGTTAATCTATCCACAATCACCCAAATGGAATCATTTCCCTTTGAAGTCTTCGGCAATCCCGCCACAAAATCCATGGAAATGCTATCCCATTTCCATTCTGGAATCCTCAATGGCTGCATCATACCTAAAGGCTTCTGATGCTCAATCTTCGACTTCTGACAAGTCAAACACGCATAACAACTTTTTCAAATCGTGATACATCTTCATAGCACCGGGATGAATACTCAACCTACTTCGGTGTCCTTCTTCAAGAATGCTCTTTTTAATATCTGGAACATCCGGAACACATACTCTGTCTCTGAACATCATCACACCATTCTCGTCAATTCGAAATTCTCCTCCGTTACCTTGGTTGATCAAAGTCAACTAGTCCACTAACTTCAAGTCGGATTGTTGTCCCACTCTGATCTCTTCCAGAATGGTACTAGTCAACTTCAATATTCCCAATTTCACACTGTCAGGAGTCTCTTCACATACTAAACTCAAATCTCAGAACTGCTCAATTAATTCCAACTCTCTCACCATAAGCACCGACGTATGCAATGACTTTCTGTTCATTGCGTCAGCCACTACATATGCTTTGCCCGGATGATAACTCAAATCAAAATCGAAATCCTTCAACAGCTCTAACCACCTTCTCTGCCTCATATTCAATTCTTTATGGTCAAATAAGTACTTCAGACTTTTATGATCACTGAACACTTCAAACTTAGAGCCAAACAGATAATGTCTCCAAATTTTCAACATAAACACCACGACAGCCAATTCTAAATCATGGGTAGGATAATTCCTCTCATGAACTCGCAATTGTCTCGAAGCATAGGCAGCAACTTGTCCATTCTGCATCAATACTCCACCAAGACCCATCTTCGACGCATCACAATACACCACAAAATATTTGCTCGAATTAGGCAAAATCAACACTGGAGCGGTCGTCAATTTCTTCTTCAGTTCCACAAAAATCTCTTCACAAGCTACATCCCACACAAAAGCTTGACCCTTTCGAGTCAACTGAGTCAAAGGTAAAGCCAACTTAGAAAAACCCTCGATAAACTTGCGATAATACCCCGCCAATCCCAGAAAACTTCGGATCTCAGTAGCAGACTTCGGAGTCTCCCACCATAACACAACATCAATCTTGGAAGGATCTACAGCAATTCCACCACTTGAAATCACATGGCCAAGGAAACTCATTTCCTTCAACCAGAACTCACACTTCAACAGCTTTGCATACAACTTCTTCTCTTTCAACACTTGCAACATGGTTCTCAAATGCTCAGCATGCTCTTCTTCAGACTTAGAATATATCAGAATGTCATCAATGAAAACCACCACAAACTGATCCAAATACTCATGAAAAATCTGATTCATATACTCCATGAACACACCAGGTGCATTGGACACACCAAACGGCATCACAGTGTACTCATAGTGACCATATCTCGTTCTAAAAGTTGTCTTCGGAATGTCATCAGGCTTGACACGAATCTGATGATAACCCGACCTCAAATCAATCTTGCTAAACACACAAGCACCTACTAACTGATCCACAAGTCGTCGATTCTCGGAAGTGGATACTTATTCTTGATAGTCACTTTATTTAACTGTCGATAATCAACACACAATCTCATACTTCCGTCTTTCTTCTTCACTAACAACACATGAGCACCCCACGGGGAAACACTTGGTCGAACAAACCTCTTTTCAAGCAATTCTTCTAGTTGTTTCTTCAATTCACTTAACTCAGAAACTGACATCCGATAAGGAGCCATCGACACTGGACTCGTACCTGGTATTAAGTCCACTGCAAACTCTACTTCACGTTCTGGAGGCAAATCACTGATGTCATATGGAAACACATCTGGGAATTCACAGACAATAGGCAACTCTACACTTGCAGCTTCACGATCAATCTGCAACGATGCAAACATTGCAAACACCAAGGCTTCATCTTGCATAAGTTCGTCTACTTGCTTAGCAGACAGGAACATCAACCCTCCACTATCACCAAACTCAGAAAACTCCACAGTCTTAGTATAACAATTGATATGAACATGGTTGAACTCCAACCAGTTCATTCCAAGAATTACATCGATTTGGTGCAAGGGTAAACACACCAAATCCATCACAAAACTCTTCCCAAAAATCGTCAAAGGACATCTCAAACACACAAAAGTAGTAATAACAGAACCATTAGCAGGAGTCTCTGTTAGCATACTACCATTTATATTAGACAACTTCAAACCCAATCTATTAGCACATTCAAGCGAGATAAAATAATAAGTAGCACCAGTATCAATCATAGCAACCAACTCAATATTATTAATAAAGCAAGTACCTCGAATCAGGTTGTCCTTCTCTGACACTTCTGCACCACTCAAAGAAAACACTCTGCCACTGGTCTGAGCAGCAGTAGTCGTCTTCTTCGGTTTCTGACACTTGGTACTGATGTGACCTTCTCACCACAATTGAAACAATTTGGATTCTCGTCCTTGCAATCAGTAGCTCTATGACCCTTCTTACCACACTTGTAGCATCTTAACACGCTGTTGGTACAAACATCAGCACGGTGACCTTGCTCACCACACCTATAACACTTCCCAGAAGCGGGAGCTTCTCCCCCACTTGTCTTTTTCCCATCTGAAGCGTTCTGCTTCCCTTTGTCAGCTGAAGTTGTATAAGGTTTTCCCCTATACTGCCCTTTCTTCTCACTCATCTGCTTATAGTGAGCAGATTGATCTCGGCTATCCTCGTTGTAGATTCTGCTCTTGTCCACCAGCTCAGCATACCTGCGGATTTGTTGATACCCAATACCCTGCTTAATCTCTGGTCTCAGTCCATTCTCGAACTTGAGACACTTGGACATCTCAGCATCAGCACGGTTGTAATGCGAACAGAACTTCACCAGCTTCTCGAACTTCGCAGCATACTCTGCAATAGTCATATCTCCTTGCATCAGCTCAAGGAATTCTACCTCTCTCTTACCACGAGCATCTTCTGGATAATACTTTCCCAGAAATTCCTGCTTGAACACAGCCCATGTTATCACAGTACCAACATCCTCCAGTCTCTGACGGGTGTAATCCCACCAGTCCTCAGCCTCCTCTGACAACATATGAGTTCCAAACTGAACTTGTTGCGCATCAGTACACCCTATCCCTCCGAAGATCTTCTCAATTGCCTTTAACCACTTGTGTTCACTTGCTGGATCGTGAGTACCCTCAAACTCCGGCGGATTGTTCTTCTTGAACTCCCCCAAAGCACGAAACTCATCTGGAACTCCACCATTCGGATTGAGTTGCGCCACCACATTAGCAACTGATTCCAAAGCATCCGTAATAGCACGATCATTTCTTCCAGCCATCCTGCACACCACCAATAAGGATAGAAGAACTAAAACATCGATAGTGTACACACACTTGTCGACTGACAGGGGACTGACATCGCGTAAAAACCTGGCCGGACGGACCGACCTGCTCTGATACCACTAATGTAACACCCTTTTCTACCCCATAAATAACACAGCAGATTAAACAAAATATCGTGTAAAATCATCACAATAAATCAGATTCACCTCAAGGGTGCACATTTCTCAATAAGAATCAAAACATCAAAGTTTCTCCGTAAACAACGGGTTTTCCTCAAAAATGTCTTTTTAAGACAGCATATCCACCATAACACAAAATCCCACAAAAGGTTTTTAAAATAAAACCATAAACATCAAAAATAACAATCAAAATGATAAATCAACATAGTTCGACTCGATGACCCAACCCGATGTTACACTATCAGAGCAAGACCCTCTACATCGACCAAAAGCAATAATACTTCAAAAGTTCCTCGAAGCATCCACGACTAATCCTGATCACCTGTACGTTACCCACGTGGAGGCAACATTCAAACAGGCAGGGTGAGTAAAACAATTCATTATAATCAATATAAAATAAGATATGCATAAAAATGGCATCATCAGCATATACAACATCATCAGAGTCATCACAAGGCAAACATCACAACACGTCATCATAAATCACAACAAATGCCACCTAGTACAATGCACAACTAGACTCATGCATGTGGTACCAATCGTCACAAATCGATGGACACTTAGGTCATCACCCTCCAAAGATCCCCGTCTAATAGGATCGGTTCCACATAAGAACCGGAGCACGTCATAATTCGCTTCACATCCACACAATGGGATGGAAGCCATAGTAGACCGAAGTCTAATCTCATCATCACTGGACCGAAGTCCTAACATCATCATTAAAGTATGCTATGAATGCATGATACACAACGTCACTAATCATCATCGTCAAAATATCATTATGTGCATCATCATTCATCAAAACATCATATTCATCATGTCATCATATAATCATCAAACATCACAAATCATCACGTCATAATCGTCATTAACATCACTAACATCATAGAAAAACATCAAAAACATCACAGTACAGAAATATCAGAAACGTCACAGAAATTATAACAAAATTTCGCGAACAGTAGGCATTCGCTGCTGAGTTCGCTTTGCGAACTGATTCGCCAGGACCTTCACTTTGCGAAGCACTCAGCGAGTCCCCAATCCCATACAAAACCAGAGAAATCCCAATTCTGTTTTCCTCGTCACTCTATTCACTTTGCGAAGCCCTTCGCTGGGACATTCGCTTTGCGAGCATCACAGTTACTTCCTAGAATTCACCAGAATCTCTACACAGTTATCGCGCATTCGCTGCGCTATTCGCTTTGCGAACCAAGGCGAACACTCGCCGTGCAAAGTATTCGTTCGCTTTGCGAACCTGCGATTATCAGAAATCGCTGCTACGCATCAGTAGCATTCCAGTCCCAAAACCATTACGATTTTAACCTCATATTTCCCCAAAAACATCCCAGAACAATCTCAAAACATTATGGCTCATTGAAGGTCTAAAACCTACGACATTTAGGTCGATTCATACATATCCTAAACCTCAATTCACCTAAACCTTCAAAATTCTCAAGTTTCCTATAAACCCCCAAAAATCCCTTTTTATACAAGATCCCACATATCACCAAAAGGTTTAGCCTCAAAGGCATATTTTTACCCAAACCAATTTAACTCTTAATAATTCATCATCGATCCTCAGAATTACTCCTAAATCATCAATAACACGTAAACCTTCACAAAAACCCCAAAAACCTCAACATCCACTTTACAACACATCAATTTCTATATTGCAAACAATGAAAGGTAATACACCCCATACCTTAGATTGTCGAATCGAAGCCTTCTCTATCGATCCTTCGGAAACCTTCACGAATCCTTGCCTTTTCCTTCTTTCCTCAGAGCTCTGTACCTTTCTCTTTATTTTCACGGTTAATCACAAATGAATCATAATTCTCCTCAATTTCTCCTTTTTGGTTAATTTAACTCTTGGGCCTCAAAAATGGGCTTTCCACTTTACCCTCACTAATCCACCTCAAAAGACCATCTTACCCTTAATTCCTCTAATATTATTTAAATCCATAATAATACTAATATATTCATATTATATACTTTTATTTCATTAAATAACCAAAACTTTGCCAAAATACCGACATCGACACAAACCACCAAAATTCACCAAAAATTTACAAATATTATATTTAAATAAATTAAATAAATATTCTAATAAACTTGGGGTGTTACACCCTCGACTTCGTCCGACCAAGCGCTGACATGAAAACCGAATTTCACTATTGAAATTATTTGCCAGATACGGAAAAATAGTCACCCCTAATGAAATCGAGATTTGAACGGAGCCCCACACCGGGTTGCGTAATTGGTTCGAATTGATGGCTTTTCTTCCTTGCGGTAATGTTACTGTGTGGCGCGATTTCTTTTCCTTGAACAATGTCCGGTGCTTGAAATGGACAAGACTACAATGTTGGAATATTGACATCAAGGCTAATAGTTATAATAAATTTTTTGAAATAGGAGTGAGATCGTGGAAGTAGCTTTGGGAACTATCATTGTTTTAGTAAGATTCGCGTGGTCCGGGAAAGTTTTGCCAGAGCTCCACGGTGGGGGCCAAATGTTCTTGCTAAAAATATTAAAAGGTTGACTTCGTGGTTATTAATCTGAGAGATTCTTAAACGAATGGTTATTGTGGCTGTAATGGAACAGGGTTCATGGCCTCTATTGTTAACAGACTAAGATTTCTGTATATTTTCCCTCCTTTTTATGTAATTCATTCACGTGTCCCCGGGGTTATGAGTCTAGTAGGGGTTATATATTACAGTAGGGGATATATATGTCTAGTATGGGTTATATATTCTAGTAGGGGTTATATCCAGTAGGGGTTATGAGTTTAGTAGGGGTTATCACACTAGTAGGGGTTATGACTAGTATGAGTTATCAATCTAGGAGGGGTTTTATATGATTAATAAAACGATAAAGGTGAGATAACTCGTCGTGGCACCCCTTTGTCATACAACATTATCATCAGGCGGCATACCTTTAATAACTTAGAAGCCACCCTCTAAACACTCTATCTAACTAAGAAGTACCTCTAGATAGTGGAAGATTAGGCATTTTGAAAGGAGATTGAGAAACGACCTAAAAATACTATCAAGATAGTCTGATAATAAAAAGTGAAGAAAGGGTCATCCGTGCCGCACCAAAACCTGACCCTAAATAGTGAAATTTTTGACCAAGAATCTAGATAGGAGTGTATGGAAAAAGGTTGGCGCCTACAGAAGGTTAGAAAAAAGTTAGGAAATGACCTCATGACTTCCAAACAACAAAGCTAGGCATATCCTTGACAAAAGGCAAAGAAAAATAACGGGCAAGGAGAAGAGAATGACCGTGGATCAAAAAGTCAAAATATTAAATGAGGCAAGGTTCATCAGAGAAGTCAAGTAACCCACTTGGCTGGCGAATTTTGTGTTGGTCAAGAATTCATCAGGAAAGTGGAAGATGTGTGTAAATTTTATTGACCTCAACATGGAGTTCCCTAAGGATTCATATTATTTTCCCAACACTAATAGGTTAATTGACACTTCCTTAGGTTACAAGGAATTGAGCTTCATGGACACTTATTCTGGGACAAACTCTCAAACATGTGACTTAACACACAAGGGGGGGGGGGTCAATTGTGGGGGTTTGAGAAATGACACTTTAAAGCTAAATTGTTTTCTAAAATAGAGTTTAAAATCATTTTGAATAAAAAGTTTGAATATTTTAATGGAAATCAAGGTAAAGAAAATATGTAGAGAGTAAAGAGATAAGGGTAAAGAGACGACGCTAGTATTTATACAGTTTCAGAATATTTTCTTTCACTTAAGTTGCCTTCGTACTCTTGAGTGAAGTTTCCTTATGATTACTTTCAAGAGTGTGGTTCTGGAGATTAACCAATCTTAAAATCTATGTTTGGTCTTGAGATTAACTTGGAAAATCTCTATTTGGTTCATTATCTTAGGCAAAGTAAAAGTTTCATGTTTGAACGGAGATAAACCATTGTAAAGATCAACTTGTATCAAATGTTCAAGGGCATAACCTATAAAAGCTCAAAGTTTTAGTCAAAATTTTAAGAAAATCTCTCGGGGATAGTAGTAGGCCAACATTTGGGAAAATCTGGATATATCTATGGTGTAATCATTCCAACCCTTATCCTTTTTGTAGGGGGTGAATTAGATTTTCCATATTTTTAGAATTTTTATCGTTTTTGGACGACGGTTCTTATGTTCTATACATGCCAAATATATTTGATGCCGAGTAAGATCAAGTATGAACTAGACTACGATAGCAAGAAAAGTCGAGCAATGCAGAGAGCTAGGCAAATATCCTCCATAACCCGAGCCGGTCAGGGAGCCCGACTCCCATCAGCCGAACTCCTACAAGGCCGAGTACTGACCTTGATCAACCCGGGTACTTACGCCGAACATAAACTCAACTGGCACACCAATAATTGTAACAGTGGCAGCTCATCAATGCGGACGTTACCAGAGCTTTAAAGCCTACATTCATGAAGGGGAGTTACAGCAATGATGGCCATGAAACGTCAGAAGTCCAAGAGACTTCTCTTAATGGCATATCTTAATAGAAGACTATAAAAGGGGCTCCCACATGAGGGTTAAGTAAGACACAATCATCTTGAGACTATACACAGCACGAGTGTAGCTCTCAAATCCCCAAATATCCATCACAACATACTCTATAGTATAGACAGCGTAGTTCTCCTTGTCCAGAATAAGGAGAACTAGCACTTTTGGTGTATCTAACCATTTTTGGCTAGAACATTTAGCGCCCACTGTGGGGCCTAGGTAAAACTCTCCTAGGCCACACCTTACACTAACAACATGTCCTCTGAAGGAGATCCTCCATACATGGCTCAACTGCTAGCCATCAGCTAGCCATGATGGATACCATGCGTTAGTAGAATGAGACGCTGCAAGACAGCGTACAAGTTCTGCAACAACAAAGTCGGGCTGACGACGACCATGAGGAGGAGGTTCTCGAGCCACAACCTCTTTCTCAAGAAATATGGGACGACCATGTCCCAGAAACTTCAAAGCACCATCACTAACCTCTTATGATGGGAAGACAGATCCTCGGGAGCATGTTATTGCCATTAACAATCAGATGGCCATAGTTGCCCCTTTGGATTCACTGAAGTGCAAGCTCATGGCCGATACCTTTAAGGATGTAGCTCTAAGATGGTACATGAGCCATCCTCGGCTCTACATCGTAAGCTACCAAGACTTGACTAAGAAGTTAGTACAACACTTCTCGGCAAGCAAGCGTCGGAAGGTGTCCACGACCACTGTAACGCCCCAGTTTTGGTCCGATTTATTTAATCGAGTTGATTTAATTATTTTATTTTTATATTATTTTATTATTGACTTTTATTTGACAATATATTATTTTTCATCGTTGTTTATGTTTTATCGCATTTTGAGAGCGTTTGGGAGATATTTGAGCCGAGGGGTATTTTGGTCATTTGGGTAGTAGATATTTTGAATAAATAGAAAGTGGAAAGAAAAAGAGAGAAAAGAAAAGGAAAAGAGAAAGAAAGAGAAGAGAAGAGAAAAGAGAGGAAAGAAAAGGGAGAAGAGGAAAAGTGGAGGAATCGAGTATTCGTCCGTTTCAAGCGCGATTAATCGGGTAAGGGTGAGAAGTTTCGATTATATTTCGATTGTATATGTATATGTATGTTTTGTTTGAATGTTTGGGTGAAAAATATATGTTTTCTATTTGGTTGAATTTGTGAGCAATTGATAGAAATCGATGTTTTAACGGTTAGAATGCGGAATAGTTCGCGTAGAATAGTCGGGAAATGATAGGATTTAGTCGGGAATACTTGTTGGTATGATCGGGGGGTTTAAGGATGACTTTGGAGGGATTTTAGGTCATTAAATTTTGGTTTTTCTGATGTTTCGCGATGGTTAATCGATTAACCATATGCGTTAATCGATTAACAGTGTCAGTTTCAGAAAAAAATATTATTTTCAAAAACCCATAACTTTTGAACCGTAAGTCAGTTTTGGTCCCCGTTTGAAGCGTTGGAAAGCTAATGAAAAGTTCTTTCTATTAAAAATGGTTTGGAGGGTAAAATATGATTTAATTAATTCATGTTTTTGAAAAATAGTCGGGTTGTCGGGTTTTTATCGCGTACCGTGTGTGCGATTGATGTGTTACCACGCTATATGCTTTTAATATGTAACGTATAGCTTGTGTGCTGCTATATGATGTGAATATACGGGATGAAATGTTGTGCATGATTGATACGCATTGGTGATGGATGTATGATATTTGAATGGTGTTGTTTTGTCGACTTTTGTTGTTGTCATTATGTGTAATTGATGTGTATCATGCAAGGTGCTTTTGATATGGATATTGTATGACTTGTGTGATGTATATGATGTGAATGCATGTGATGACATGTGATGATGATGATTTGTGGCCTTACGGCAAGAAATTGCAATGTGTTGTAATGGTTGAGTTATGCATGATTATGGATGAGTAAATGTGTGCATATGAATGTTATGAGTCATTGTATGCCAAACATCATAATATGCATATTGTGAAGTCGAGTACCATTAGGGTACGAGCGACGGAAGTCGGGTACCATGAGGGTACGAGCGACGGTTTGGTTCCAGAGGGAATCTGCTATAACATCGTGAGCCTCAAAAATATGAGGCATGAATCGCCTGAGGACCTAAAGCGATGGTTATAGACGATCGTGTCCCCATGTGGGGTCTGTGGCGATCGGGTTGTGTGCCCATGCAGGGACCTAAAGCAATCCATAAATGTCGTGTGCCCATGCGAGGACCTAAAGCGACGGGGAACATCGTATGCCCGACGGGGACTTACACTAAGTAACGAGCGATGGTTCCAATAGTTCCTGAGTGAACTGATGATGAGACATGAGAAACATTGGAAGTCGGTACCGCATGGCATTTGCATAGAGTCGTTGTGTCGGTCTCTGTGCATTTGCATAAATCATGGATGCATTATGTGTGGAAATTGTGCATTGATTGATTATGTGTTGAGAATTATGTTTGGATTGGTGATTTGATGTGCATATGTGATAAATGCATTGGTTATGGATGATGTGTGTTATGTATAGACATGTGTTATGTGATGCGGTGGTGGGTTTACATATGTTATAACTTTGGTATGCCTATGTGCGAATATGTGTTTATGTCGGTATAGTTGATATATGTTATGTGGTAGGATTATTAGAAAATATGTTATGCATCTGTGGCTTGCTATATGTATTGGTATGTGATGTGTGAGGTGAGAATAACTATGTATGTGAATTTATATGTTTTTGCATATTATTATGCAATCTTGATTTAGTTGTTATTTCTCACTCTTCTGCTGTTTTATAATGCTCTATGAGGCATTGCAGATTTGTAGTCTTGGAGGCATTTGTGGAGATTAGTCCTCCGTTCTGTTGTCGGTCTAGGTGTCTGCTCTGATACGTAGCACGGGAGTCGGAGAACGATTATATATATATATATATATATATATATATATATATATATGTGTGTGTGTGTGTGTGTGTGTGTGTGTACATTTGTTGAATGTATTTTGTAGTACTTTTGCGTATATAGTTCATGCTGTAAAATGATTTATTTTGTAAAAAAAAGTCGGTTATGGATCTTTCCGCTTTATTCCATAATTGACCTTTTCCTTTATATGGAAAAAGTTTCCCCTTTGAGGGTATTCTATTTTGTGCTATGTATCAAAAATATTGAGCAGGGATTGTATTTTATTTCTTTAAGTGTGGCATCCCTGTTTCTGTCGGAAAAATAAATTTTTAGTTACTCTGATTTTATTTATGTATTATTTATTCGCGATGGGGATTGGGGTGTTACATTAATGGTATCAGAGCAGGTCGGCCCGTCCGACTAAGTTGTTGAGTCAGTTGGCGTGACAGTTGAATACTGTCGTTGTTGTTTGTTCCTTAGTACGTGATATGTGTGTGAAACACTGTCAGTGCTTTCTGGTTTCTCTAATCCTTTGTCTGCAGGAGTTAGAATGAGATAAGTGGGGGAGAAGCTGGTACTTCTCCAAGTTGCTTCAGGTGGAGCGTTGGCTCAGTGTGTTGCGAATTGCAAGATTGTAAGTGCTCTTTGGACAGTGTGGTTCCCGATTCCGGAGAGAATGCGGAGGTAAGGTTTATGTCAACTAAGGATTTATGCCTTAGGTGGTTTTGTGCGCAAGATGCAAGAAATGCTATTATAGTTTGGTAAAGACGGTTTATGCCCCATCATGATTGTCAGTTGTCTATTGACAAATTGAGGAACTGATCACCCTTAATCTCTTGTTGATAGTAGACGGGAATTATGTTGGTGGAATAGACGTGTCTTTCCGGCTTTGATAGTGTGTGCAATGGATTATTTTGAAGTAAGGAAATGGTTACAGATTGTTTTGATGAGTCGATGAAGATTCTTATATTGTGAGATAAGGCGGATTAGAGGTTTTTGCATGTTGGTCCAGTTGGGAAGTCATTGAGAGAAAACGATTGGGTATCGTCAATGGTTGTTCTCAGAGAGTAGAGTGTGAACTCAAATTGGACGAAGGTGATGATTTGAGGTTTGGATCTGCTAAGGAAGTAGAAGGACTTTTAGGAAGTGAAACTCAGATGTTTGTTATGTTTGTGATGATAGTGCTCTAGAAATTGGCAGAAAGGCCACAGTGAAGGGCTGCCAGTTGTGCGTGATTTTCAGACGTATGTCCGGATGGAATCTTGGATGTTAGCATTAGAAGTACCCGGACTGATAGACCAGTTGGAAGATTTACTGGAAAGGAGAATTGTGAGGCCAAGTGTGTCGTCTTGGAGGGCTCCAGTATTGTTAAGTTACAAAAAGGAAGGATGATTGAGCGGAATAACAAGCATGATGTGTATAAGGGTATTGAGACTATGGAAAGCCAAACTTAGAGTTCTGGTGAGGTTTGGAGTCTTTGGAATTGTAGAGCATTAAGGGAAATCTTGAGAGAACCCTTAGGTGTGGATGTAATATTTAAGAGTTCTTTTTGGTTGGTCGTTGATACATGTTGGAATTTATGGAATCTGGACTGTCAAGAGAAGAAATTGTGTATGGATTACTGACGGTTGAATAAGGTAACGATTGAGAATAAGTGCCCACTTTTGAGAATAGATGACTGGAATGGTTTGGTTACGATTGATTGAATGATGTTTGGATAGGTTTGGTATAATTGTTATTGGCTGGTATTTAATCGGGTGGAATTGTTGGAATGAGCCTACGGGATTTAATCGGGTTTTGGTTGGTTTTTCTGTCATTAAAACAGAGTTTTTGGTGGTTCTGCATCAGTGTTAACCGATTAACCAAATGTGTTAATCGATTAACACGTGAAAAATTTGGGTGTTTTACGTGAGTTTCATTCTGTTAACCGGTTAACCAAATGGGTTAACCGATTAACAGAGGCAAAACTTTGAAAAATCCAAAACTTTGAAAATTCATATCTTTCGAATCGTAAGTCCATTTTGGCCGCCGTTCGAAGTGATAGGAAGCTAATGAGATGTTCTTTCTTATAAATACGGTTTTGCTGCTAGTGGGCGATTTGATTGTGTCGTGAATTTGGATAAGTTTGTAGTGGTTTTGATTGAGGATATTGGGATCTGTTATAAACTCAGAGGAAGAACAAGTAGAGTATTTAAGAATTGAATCACAAGTGTTGAAAAGAGACAAAGTGTTATGCCAAGTTATTCAAGTGAGAATTTCGGTTGAAAAAAGGTTAGTTTCTTGGATATGTTATTGCAGGTAATGGTATTGTTATGAATCCATCGGAAGTAGATGCAATTCTACAATGAGAGACTCCGAAGTTGGTTAAAGTGATTAGAAGCTTTTTGGACTTTAGTTGGTTATTACCGCTGGTTATTGGAGACTTCGCTAAGTTCGTACTTCGGTTATTTCAGTTGACTTGCAAAGGGTGAGTCGTTTGTTTTGGATGTTCGTTGTGAGTAAGTTTTGGTGAGCTGAAGTAGAAGTTGTCTACGGCTTCAGTTTTGATTTTGTGTGATCCTAATAAACCGTTGGTGAGGTATTGGGATGCGTCTTTGATGAGTTTAGTCAGTGTGTTAATGCAAGAGGGTAAAGTTGTGGCTTATGATTACGACAATAGAGGATTCATAAAAGGATCTATACTATTCTGGATTTGGAATTAGTCGCGGTTGTATTGTGTTGGAAAATTTGGAGGTATTATCTTTATGGTTCTGGGTTCGAAGTGTTTAGTAATCACAAGAATATTGAGTACCTGTTTGGTCGAAAGGAATATAGTATGAGACCGCGAGGATGGTTGGAATTTGTGATGAGTTATGACTTTAGTTGGAATTATCCCATTGGTGAAGTTAATGTCGTGCCTGATGAGTTAAGTCGAAGGTTTTATACATGTCTATTTTGATGGTCAGGGAGTTAGAATTATTTGAGCAGTTCAGAGACTTGTGTCTGGTGTGTAAGCTAACATGCAGAGAGAGAGGTTGGGCATATTAAAGTGCACGGTGATTTTCGGTGAATATAAGAAAGAGTTAGACTTTGGACGTGAGATTGGAAGACTTGATGGTTTCGAGTAATCAGAGTGCGCAGCGGAAGCGTGATGTGGCACATTTTGTATTTGCGTGTAGGACTTGTAAGAATTCATAGGTTGAACATTGGGAACATGTAGGAATGGTGAGACTATTGGACGTTTCAGAATGGAAGTGTTAGGTGAAAGGTTTAAATGTTATCCATGGGCTACTATGTAGATGGATGTTTAGTTGTATGTTCGATTGGTGAATCGTAGCATTGTTGTAGTATGGTTGTGTGACAAGGAGGTTGGTGTTCTGGTTTTGTTGATGTTGTTGAGACCTTGTGGTGTCGTGGGACTTTATGCTCTTGTTTGTGTTGTTGCCTCGTTTCCATGGTGATGGTTCGAGTGTGTGTAGCTAATTCCTGTGCGGGGAATTAGGGGAGTGTTACCTAGGGTAGGGTAACGATCTCGTTGTGATTCGGTTCCTGAGTGAACCTGTGTGTTCGTAACTTGTGTATTCTTTGAGTTGTGAGTTGGTCGTCAAGTGCATTGTATGGGTTTTGCATCTTGTCGTTGTAGTTGTCGTCGTTGTCGTGTCGTTGTTGAGGTTGCTATTAGTAAGGTGGTTTGTCAGGTTGTGTTACTCGTGGTGTGCCTAGTGTCGGCGTGTTAGTTGGTTAGTCGGATGCGAGAGTTATATCCGGAGTCGTTCGTCTCAGTTAGATTTTCGAGTACGAAAATGTCTAAGTGGGGGAGAGTTGTAACGCCCCAGTTTTGGTCCGATTTATTTAATCGAGTCGATTTAATTATTTTCTTTTTATATTATTTTATTATTGACTTTTATTTGACAATATATTATTTTTCATCGTTGTTTATGTTTTATCGCATTTTGAGAGCGTTTGGGAGATATTTGAGCTGAGGGGTATTTTGGTCATTTGGGTAGTAGATATTTTGAATAAATAGAAAGTGGAAAGAAAAAGAGAGAAAAGAAAAGGAAAAGAGAAAGAAAGAGAAGAAAAGAGAAAAGAGAGGAAAGAAAAGGGAGAAGAGGAAAAGTGGAGGAATCGAGTATTCGTCCGTTTCAAGCGCGATTAATCGGGTAAGGGTGAGAAGTTTCGATTATATTTCGATTGTATATGTATATGTATGTTTTGTTTGAATGTTTGGGTGAAAAATATATGTTTTCTATTTGGTTGAATTTGTGAGCAATTGATAGAAATCGATGTTTTAACGGTTAGAATGCGGAATAGTTCGCGTAGAATAGTCGGGAAATGATAGGATTTAGTCGGGAATACTTGTTGGTATGATCGGGGGGTTTAAGGATGAGTTTGGAGGGATTTTAGGTCATTAAATTTTGGTTTTTCTGATGTTTCGCGATGGTTAATCAATTAACCATATGCGTTAATCGATTAACAGTGTCAGTTTCAGAAAAAAAATATTATTTTCAAAAACCCATAACTTTTGAACCGTAAGTCGGTTTTGGTCCCCGTTTGAAGCGTTGGCAAGCTAATGAAAAGTTCTTTCTATTAAAAATGGTTTGGAGGGTAAAATATGATTTAATTAATTCGTGTTTTTGAAAAATAGTCGGGTTGTCGGGTTTTTATCGCGTACCGTGTGTGCGATTGATGTGTTACCACACTATATGCTTTTAATATGTAACGTATAGCTTGTGTGCTGCTATATGATGTGAATATACGTGATGAAATGTTGTGCATGATTGATACGCATTGGTGATGGATGTATGATATTTGAATGGTGTTGTTTTGTCGACTTTTGTTGTTGTCATTATGTGTAATTGATGTGTATCATGCAAGGTGCTTTTGATATGGATATTGTATGACTTGTGTGATGTATATGATGTGAATGCATGTGATGACATGTGATTAGGGGTGTTCAAAACCGAACCAACCCAATAGAAAACCGCAAACCAAATCAAACCAAACCGAAACCGCAAAAAACCGCATTTGGTTCGGATTTGTTCGGACCATCTTTTAACAAAACCGCACGGTTCGGTTTGGTTTGCGGTTTGTATTTTGCAAACTGAACTAAACCAAACCAAACCGCATTATGTTACAACCCAAACTTCACTTAACCCACATCTAACCCAGAACTCAAACCCATTATGCCTTAACCTTACAATTACGAAATATTTTCTCTTACTCACACATAACTTTTCAGTTTTAATCTTCTCAAATCTCTCCTAATAGTATTGCGCATTCTTCTCATCTTCTTTGTCATGTACGTCTCACCTCTTCTACACAAATCTCTCATCTCACATGTTTTTTCTTTTTCATCTTCTCATTTTTATGTTACTATTTTCTCTTCTAATTATATTTTTATCGCACCTTTGTCTCTAATTTCACATCTCTTATGTTCTTTCTTTTTCATCTTCTCTAATCTCCCTTCTCCTCTATTTTCTGTTTTATTATAATATTTTTGATATTGTTTTATGCTACTATTTTTTTCCACTTTTGTTTAAATTGATTTTTTATATTGAATGAGAACTTTTTGTCTAAATATGATGAGTTTTGTTGTTATTTAGCAATGTGTGAATGACTAAACACAAAGTTATGTTGTTCTCTATATATGTAAATATCACTCAATAAAAATCTTGTAAAAAACCGAACCAACCGAACCAATCCAAACTGCGTTGGTTTGGTTTGGTTTGGTTCGGATTTTTTTTAAAAGCCAACCGAACCAAACCAAACCGCATGCTTTTTTCTCTTGCGGTTCGGATGATTTTTAGCGTCAAAACCGCCCAAACCGCACCGCGAACACCCCTACATGTGATGATGATGATTTGTGGCCTTACGGCAAGAAATTGCAATGTGTTGTAATGGTTGAGTTATGCATGATTATGGATGAGTAAATGTGTGCATATGAATGTTATGAGTCATTGTATGCCAAACATCATAATATGCATATTGTGAAGTCGAGTACCATGAGGGTACGAGCGACGGAAGTCGGGTACCATGAGGGTACGAGCGACGGTTTGGTTCTAGAGGGAATCTGCTATAACATCGTGAGCCTAAAAAATATGAGGCATGAATCGCCTGAGGACCTAAAGCGATGGTTATAGACGATCGTGTGCCCATGTGGGGTCTGTGGCGATCGGGTTGTGTGCCCATGCGGGGACCTAAAGCAATCCATAAATGTCGTGTGCCCATGCGAGGACCTAAAGCGACGGGGAACATTGTATGCCCGACGGGGACTTACACTAAGTAACGAGCGATGGTTGCAATAGTTCCTGAGTGAACTGATGATGAGACATGAGAAATATTGGAAGTCGGTACCGCATGGCATTTGCCTAGAGTCGTTGTGTCGGTCTCTGTGCATTTGCATAAATCATGGATGCATTATGTGTGGAAATTGTGCATTGATTGATCATGTGTTGAGAATTATGTTTGGATTGGTGATTTGATGTGCATATGTGATAAATGCATTGGTTATGGATGATGTGTGTTATGTATAGACATGTGTTATGTGATGCGGTGGTGGGTTTACATATGTTATAACTTTGGTATGCCTATGTGCGAATATGTGTTTATGTCGGTATAGTTGATATATGTTATGTGGTAGGATTATTAGAAAATATGTTATGCATCTGTGGCTTGCTATATGTATTGGTATGTGATGCGTGAGGTGAGAATAACTATGTATGTGAATTTATATGTTTTTGCATATTATTATGCAATCTTGATTTAGTTGTTATTTCTCACCCTTCTGCTGTTTTATAATGCTCTATGAGGCATTGCAGATTTGTAGTCTTGGAGGCTTTTGTGGAGATTAGTCCTCCGTTCTGTTGTCGGTCTTGGTGTCTGCTCTGATATGTAGCACGGGAGTCGGAGAACGATTATATATATATATATATATATATGTATACATTTGTTGAATGTATTTTGTAGTACTTTTGCGTATATAGTTCATACTGTAAAATAATTTATTTTGTAAAAAAAAGTCGGTTATGGATCTTTCCGCTTTATTCCATAATTGACCTTTCCCTTTATATGGAAAAAGTTTCCCCTTTGAGGGTATTCTATTTTGTGCTATGTATCAAAAATATTGAGCAGGGATTGTATTTTATTTCTTTAAGTGTGGCATCCCTGTTTCTGTCGGAAAAATAAATTTTTAGTTACTCTGATTTTATTTATGTATTATTTATTCGCGATGGGGATTGGGGTGTTACAACCACACTATTCAGTGTTCGACATAAACAATCAGAATCACTACGTGAGTACTTGGCTCGATTCAATAAGGAAACCCTCAAAGTATCTCATCCAAACCGGGAACTATTTGTGGGTGCATTTTAACATTGACTATGAGCCGGACAGTTTAATGAGTCGTTAGCTCAGAAGCCGGCTATCAGCATGGACAAGATCACTACTCGGGCTGAGTGTTACATCAAAGGAGAAGAAAGTAATCAAGAGAAAAGAGCTTGGGACAGCAATGAAAAGACAAAGAGCAAGGAAGAGGCGTCGAACAGGAGAAAGTAGCATCCATGGGTAGCTATGCGCGAGCGACATGCTCCCAGACCATACAAACAGTCATATGAGCCGGACATAGACCTCACCCCATTGAATACAGACAGGGGAGATATCCTTAAAGAAGTCGGCCATATCAACTTGTTACCAGAGCCTCATCGTCCCAAAAGAGCCAACGCTATCACGGGAAGGCAACCTGAATCTTGGTGTAATTACCACCGTATACGGGGACATCACACCGAGGTCTGTCAATAGCTGAAAAAAGAAATTGAAGCTCTAATCTAGAGAGGTCATCTCTTGGCATATGTGAAGGATTCTCGACAACAAAATAACAAGAGAAGTCTCGCCGAGATAACTCGGTACTAGAAAAGTCATTCCGAAAGAAGAGTTAAGATGTCGAAGAGGGTCACGAGACAAAGACAGCTCGACACACGCTAAACACCATCGCTGGAGGGTTTGCTGGTGGTGGAGAAACAAGTTCGGCCAGAAAGAGATATGCTAGGGCAGTCATGCATATCGACCAGAGATCTCCAGAGAAATCGGAAGGCAACTTAGATGCTGTAACATTCTCAAAATGAGATGCCATAGGAGTCCTAGCTCATGAAAATGACCCCATGGTTATTAAAGTACAAATAAGCGACTGGAGCGTGAAAAGGGTATTGATAGACCCCGGAAGCTCAGTCGACGTACTGTATTGGGATGCTTTTAGAGGAATGGGGCTCGATAGGACTGAGTTATTACCATTCAAAGGCAGTCTAGTAGGATTCTTGGGAGAACAGGTGCAGGTGCTCGGCACCTAGCGTTGCCGACCACCTTTGGCAACACGGCTAATGCGAAGACCGTCCGAGTGAGGTACCTGATAGTTAACGCTGCTTCACCCTATAACATCATTATAGGCCGGCCATCATTCAACGCCCTGGAAGATTCACTTTCAACTCTGTATTTGACCATGAAATTCCCACTCGGAGATGGCCGGGTTGGTATTGTCAAAGGCGACCAGGGGCTGGCGAGAAAGTGTTATAAGGATAGCCTAAGTTGAAAAGAAAGGAACCTGCAGGAGAAGCAGATCCCAAGAATACCCTCAAAGTTCACCTGGTCGACATAGACCACATGATAATTTAGTTGAAGACAACATAATGCCCAACGAAGAAACAAAGCAAGTCCATATTGGGCACCTACCATCCCATGTTACACACATCAGAGTCAACTTGTCCCCCGAAGAGGAGAAAGAGATCGTTCAAACACTAAAAGACAATGTGGATCTTTCCACCTGGAAACCTTCATACATGCCAGAGATAGATCCTAATTTCATGTGTCATCACTTAGCAATCGATCCAGATATCAAGTCAGTTTCCCAAAGGAAAAGAAAGGGTGATGATGAAAAGAGGAAAGCAATTACAGAGGAAGTCGAGAAGCTGTTACAGGCCTGGTTTATCAAGGAGATCAAGTATCTGACCTGGTTATCCAACGTGGTGATGGTAAAGGAGAAATCCGGGAAATGGAGAATGTGTGTGGACTTTACGGACCTCAACAAGGCGTGTCCTAAAGATCCATATTCATTGCCAAACATTGACCGGCTGATAGATGCCATGTCTGGGTTCCGTTTGCTCAGCTTTATGGACGCATACTCCGGATACAATCAGATTCGGATGAATCCAATAGATGCACCAAAAACCGCCTTCATGACACATCAGAGCAATTATTATTATAAGGTCATACCCTTTGGACTAAAAAATGTTTGGGCTACTTACCAGAGGCTGATGAATAAGGTGTTCGCTACTTAAATAGGTCAGAATCTGGAGGTCTATGTAGATGACATGGTTATCAAGACAAGCGCAAATTGGTCACATGCAAAGTATTTAATAGAAACCTTTGCATCCATAAGAAGCTACAACCTGAGACTAAACCCGAACAAGTGTACCTTTGGAGTACAAGCCTGGAAGTTCCTCAGATTTATGCTCACCAACTAGGGAATCAAAGTAAACCCAGATAAATGCCATGCTATAATAGATATGAGAAGTCCAACCACGAAAAAGGAGGTCCAACAGATGACCAGGAGACTGGTCGCATTGTCACGATTTTTATCATGTGCAGGAGACAAATCAATACACTTTCTTTGCAGCTATAAGGAAGTCTAAGGAGTTTGAATGGACAGAGGCATGTGAAGAAACCTTTCAAGAAGTAAAGCGTTTTCTGTCCTCGCCTCCTATCCTAGTAAGGCCCAAAGAAAACACACGTTTGGTCTTATACTTGTTGGTCATAGATAAAGCCCTTAGCTCAGTTTTAGTACAAGATGGAGAAGACGGAGAGCGACCCGTGTACTTTATCAGCAAAGTTCTAAAAAGGGGCAGAGCTAAGGTACCAGAAGATTGAACGGTTGGCGCTGGCAGTAGTCCCAGAAGTTGAGACATTATTTTCAAGGGTCACCCCATCACAGTCAAGACGAATTACCCTATCAAAACAAATACTGAAAAATCCTGACATAGCAGGACAGTGGTCAAGTGGGAAATAGAGCTCTCCGAGTATAACATCAACTTTGTGCCCAGAACTAATATCAAGTCACAGACACTTGCCGATTTTGTGGTAGAATTAAGTGCACCAGCTAGAGAAGAGATCTCAAACAAATGGATCCTCTATGTAGATGAATCTTCAAATCCTAAGGGAAGCGGAGCCGGAATAATTCTGAAAGGACCCGGAGATCTAACATTAGAATACTCTTTAGGTTTCAACCAAGCAGAGTATGAAGCTTTGATTTCCGGAATGAAATTGGCGAGAGAGGTCGGAGTAACACATTTATTAGTGAATACCGACTCCCAGCTAGTGGTCGGACAGATGAAGAACAAGTACCAGACGAAGGATTCCACCCTGATAAAGTACCTTCAGAATGTTTCAGGAATATCCAAAGCGTTCTCAGAATTCAAAGTCGTCCACATCCCAAGAGAAGACAATACCCGGGCCGACCTCCTAGCCCGATTAGCAAGCTCAAAGAATTCAGGAATGAATAAGATTGTGATCCAAGAAGTTCTCGAAGCACCTAACATTCAATCAGAGGAAGTATTAACAATAGAAGATGTCCAAGGATGGATGAGGCCCGTCATCAACTATCTGACCCAGGAAATATCACCTGAAGATGTCAATGAAGCCCGGAAGATTAAAAGAATAGCTTCCCAATACGTCATAAACTCAGGCACGCTATACAAGATGGGTAGGTCAACACCTATGCTCGATGGGTGTCAGAGCCTGAGATTGAACTGGTAATTAAAGAGGTCCATGAGGGAGCCTGTGGTAGCACATCAGTGGGAGAGCACTATCCGAAAAAATCCTAAGAGTCGGGTACTACTGGTCGCATATGATGCGAGATTGCATCGAGTACGTTAGCCAAGTGCGAAAAGTGCCAAGTATTCGCTCCAATTAAACACCTACCAGATGAGTCGCTCCATTTGATTTCATCTCCATGGTTGTTCCATCAGTGGGGAGCAGACATTCTAGGACCATTCCCAGTTGCTACAAGATAGCTCAAGTTCCTAATCGTTGTCGTTGACTATTTCACAAAATGGGTGGAAGCCGAGGCTGTTGCTCGGATCTCTGCTGATAGGGTTCGCAAAATTTTATTGGAGGAATATCATATGTCGGTTTGGTTTTGCCAGGAATCATAGTCTCGGACAATGGAACCCAATTTGCAAGCACTTCCGTCATAGACTTTTACAGGGATTATGGAATAAAAATCAAGTTCACATCTGTGAAACACCCCCAAACCAATGGCCAAGCAGAAGCTGCAAACAAGGTTATCCTGGGAGGAATAAAAAAGAAGCTGAAGGAGGCAAAAGGAATGTGGGCCGAGTACCTACCCGAAATCTTGCGGTCATACCACACAACACCACATTCTACTACTCAAGAGACACCCTTTAGGATGGTGTATGGAGCTGATGCAATGATACCGGTAGAATCAACACCCCGACTTGGAGGCGTGAACACTTTGATGAAGTCGCCAACATGGATAACTTGAACATCTTGGCTGATCAGATAGATGAGGTTAGAGAGATAGCACGAGTCAGAGAAGTCGCTCCAAAACAGAGGTTGGCAAGAAGATACAACCTGAAAGTCCGACAGAGGGAGTTCCAGGGAAGGCGACCTGGTCTTGAAGAAAATCATAGACCCAAAAAACAAGGGAAAGCTCGCCCCCAACTGGGAAGGCCCATTCAGGGTACTTCGAAAACTAAACAACGGGAGCCTACAAGCTGGAAACATTAGAGGGAGTAGAAATACCTAGGACATGGAATGTATCCAATCTTAGGCTATATTTCAGCTAATATTAATGTAATTCAATAACGAATAAAGGATTCGGGTTGCACTATTTTCCCTTACAAGGGCAAGGGTTTTTAACGAGGCACTTGGACTTAAAAAAATTTATGTCTTGTTTATAGGTATTCGGCTGAAGATGGTGAGTTATAACTCGGAAAACTCCTATAAACGTGTTGACTTGCTCCGCGTACATAGGTCGCCCATAAACACTCATCGTACAAGGGTTGATTAAACTCCTATAAATATGTAGGTCGTCCATAAACACTCCGCGTACAAGGGTTGATTAAACTCCTATAAACGTGTTGACTTGCTCCGCGTACATAGGTCGCCCATAAACGCTCCGCGTACAAGGGTTGATTAAACTCCTATAAACATGTTGACTTGCTCCGCGTACATAGGTCGCCCATAAATGCTCCGCGTACAAGGGTTGATTAAACTCCTATAAACGTGTTGACTTGCTCCACGTACATAGGTCGCCCATAAACGCTTCGTGTACAAGGGTTGATTAAACTCCTATAAACGTGTTGACTTGCTCCGCGTACATAGGTCGCCCATAGACGCTCCGCGTACAAGGGTTGATTAAACTCTTATAAACGTGTGTTGACTTGCTCCGCGTACATTGTTCGTCCATAAACGCTCCGCGTACAAGGGTTTATTAAACTCCTATAAACGTGTTGACTTGCTCCGTGTACATAGGTCGCCCATTAAACGCTCCGCGTACAAGGGAAGATTAAACTCATATAAACATGTTGACTTGTTCCGCGTACATAGGTCGCCCATAAACGCTCCACGTACAAGAGTTGATTAAACTCCTATAAACGTGTTGACTTGCTCCGCGTACATAGGTCGGCCATAAACGCTCAGCGTAGAAGGGTTGATTAAACTCTTATAAACGTGTTAACTTGTTCCGCGTACATAGGTCGGCCATAAACGCTCCCAGTACAAGGGTTGGTTAAACTCCTATAAACGTGTTGACTTGCTCCGCGTACATAGGTTGCCCATAAAACGCTCCACGTACAAGGGTTGATTAAAACTCCTATAAACGTGTTGACTTGCTCCACGTACATAGGTCGCCCATAAACGCTCTGCGCACACGGGGTTGAACAAGCACTCATAAATGTGTCTACTCGCTTCGTGCACACAGGTCAGATAATCAATTATGAAAATGATGAAACATCTAGGCCTGAGCACACCAAAATAAACTTGGGCTCAAAGTCATACATGACTAACTGCCAAAGGCTTATAAGAACTAGGAACAAGTCCCCTGATAAAAGGACACCCAAGTCCAACTATAATCGGCACCTAAGCCTATAAGAGTTCAGGACTCTCAATAGTGTCAAGGCTATACGCACGCGATAGTTAAAGGCTTCTTAAATAATAATTTGCTTCGCGGTGAACTATCTAAAATGTCTTAGAAATCAAACATAAGCAAAGTAAATAGGTGAAAATAATACCCGACCACTTTATAATCGGACACCTTAAGTTATTTTAACTTAGTGCCCGAGGGGGCTGGATATACGCACGGGATTATTTTGCAAAGGAATAAGCACGATAAACAGAAATGACATAAACAAAAGCCTCAGAGGGGCTAAACATTGTACATTACAAAGCCCGAAGGCTAAAAAGTCATGATCATAAGTGGGGACAACACCACACCCCCTCGCCAAAATTTATCAAAAATGCATCCAGAAGGCTGACTAACCAAAACAAGGAGAACTTCAAAATCAGTCAGCAACTGAGGTGCCAGTCGCGCCAGCATTGTCCGGAGTCTCATTCCCGTCATTGACAAGAGTATGTGACTTCTCCCGAATTGTTCTTTTCAAGCTCTCCAGATCTACAAGGCGGTCATCCTGCACCACCTTGAAGTAATCAACTTCAGACAGATCCAACCCGAGATGGAGGCATAAAACTTGGTCTTTGGCCCTGTTAAAGGCCTCGTCACCAGCGGAGAGAACTTCAATCTGAGCCTTCTTAAGGGACTCAGTGAGCTCGGTGAACTTCAATCTGAGCCTTCTTAAGGGACTCAATAATGCAAGGAGAATTTGAGATTTCTATGATGTGAAAATTGAAATATTTCCTTAGGTTAAAAATCAAACAAACAAAGGATGACACATTCATCAATCAATCTAAGTATTGCAAATAATTTCTTAAAAGATATCACATCCATGTTTGCAATGAAATTGTCATCCAATGGGATCAAGCATATATATGGACCAAGATAAATTGGGAAAACCAATGGACATAACCAAATGTTGAGGTATGATTAGTTCTTTATTATATCTAACTACAAGTCGCTATGATATTATGTTTTGTGTCCAAAGGAGTCTCATCTCTCTACTGTAAAAATAATTATGAAGTATCTCAAAGGGTCAACAAATGTCGAGTTGTGGTACCCCAAAAGAAGTGTATACAGTTTAGTTGGTTTTCCTGGCACAAATTATGCAGGATGTAAGACGGAGAGAAAAACCATCAGTGGAAATTATCACATTCTTAGAAACGCTGGAGTACCATGGTCATGCAAAAATCAAGCTTGTGTAGCACTTAGTACTGCAGAAGTAGAATATATTGCTGTCGGAAGTTGTTGTGCACAAATACTTTGGCTAAAACAACAAATTTTGCAACTTCGGTGTAAATCTAGGATGCATATCATTAAAATGGGACAACATCAGTGCAATCAACATATCAAAAAATCTGATCATGCATTCGAAAACCAATCATATTGACATAAGACATCACTTCCTTTGGGATCATGTTGTAACACCCAAAATCTATACCCCCAAATAAATAAAGCGGTAAAGAAAATTCAAAATTTTGTCAGAGTATATTTAAAACATTCATGGCATATACCGAGGGGTCACATTATATTGAAACAAAACATACAACACCTGCTCATAAAGATATGCAACAATCGGGTAGTAATACAACAGAGGAGCTTAGTTCCTACTACCCACAAATTCAGTTACAGAATAAAAGCGGAAAATCTGCAACTGAATATCATACATATATATATCACATAAAAAGTCTGTATATCATACAACAATTCATACATGTACAATTCATTAGATATCTATACATGTACAAAATAATCACAACGATCCCCCTGACTACCCGGTGCTACATATCAGAGCCGACCGACAAAAGAATGAAGACCTAATCTTCACAAAAAGACCTCCGGCAATCTAATCTGCAATGCCTCATAGAGCATTATAAAACAGCAGAAGGGTGAGAAACACAATCATAATATAATTGCATACAATTATATATAATAATACATCAATGCACAAGTAAACATATTCTCACCACAAATGCACCACAATCAAATACAACACATATTTCATACATACATCACCAAGGCATATCAATCATATACAATACACTCATCCTCAACACAAATATACATATTCCATCTCATCAATCACATTCACAATTCCATACACAGTCAATTCATGATTTATGCAAATGCACAGAGACCGACACAACGACTCTATGCAATGCACATGTGGTACCGACTTCCAATATTCCTCATCACCAGTTCACTCAGGAACTATTGGAACCATCGCTCGTTACATCACTGTAACTCCCCGTTGGGCATACGATGTTCCCCGTCGCTCACACCCCACACGGGCACACGACGTTTATGGATCGCTCACACCCTACACGGCAAACGACCCGATCGTTCACACCCCACATGGGCACACGATCATCTATAATCATCGCTTTCGGTCCTCTTATTTTTAAGGCGCACGATCCAATCAGGTCGCTTTCGGTCCTCTTATTTTTAAGGCGCACGATGTTATAGCAGATTCCCTCTGGAACCAATCTGTCGCTTACGACGTCATAAGAATGCATATCATGATGCTTGGCATACAATGACCCATGACATTCAAATGCAGACATATATGCAACCAAAATCATGCATTTCCATCAAAAACACAACACATTTCATTTACTTGCCTTTCGGCCACAAATCATCATCACCACATGTCATCACACGTATTTTCATCACCCAACGGCACACAAGTCATACGACATCCCAATCAACAGCACGTGGCATAATACACAGCAATTACACACAATTAAAACGGCAAAAGTCGACAAAACGACACTATTCACATTTCCCGACATAATTAAATCGGCTAACAATCTCAAAACCTTTATAATCAAAAAGTACAGCTCAATAGCTTTCCAACGATACCAAGAATGTAAAAATCGGATAATCGGAACTCAAGTTACGGACGAAAACGAAAACGACATTTTGAAAAATCACATTTTTACACTTCTCCTGCCCATACGCGTATGGACCTAAGTCATACGCGTATGGCCAAACCTCGTACGCGTATCTTACGTGTTTCACTAGATGGCCGGGAAAAGTTGCAACCCAACGCGTATTGGCCCCAAACCTCGCCCATGATACGCGTATTGCCAAGGCCCATACGCATATGAATATGCCCCATACGCGTATGACCTGGGCTGAACCAGAATTTTTTTCTGCAGAATTTTTCTGCGTTTTGAACACCCAAAATCCTCCAAATCTCATTTTTACACCAGAAAATTACCAATAGAATGCCTAACAACATGTATCTATCATGTATCAACAACAAGGAACCAGAAAACATGATTTTCGACGCAATTTAATCGAAATCTAACACTTTCTACACAAATGAGTTTTTATTCTATTTCTCATACAATCCAACAAAACAACAAACATATACATACATAATCATACACAGGCATATAATAATCGAGTTTCACACCCTTACCCGATTTAATCGATTCCTAGAAGTTGTTTTGATGATTTCCAAGCTTTTCTCCCAATTTCTATCTTCTTCTCTTTTCTTTCCCTTTTCCTTCTTCTCTTTTTCTTTCTTTCTATTTTTCTCTCTTTCTATTTCTATTTTCTATTTCTTACTAACTTAGTAAATAATTAGGGAAAAAACTAAAATACCCATACTCTCAATTATCTCGCAAATGTTCCCAAAACGCGATAAAATATCACAACATTGAAAAATAACATATTATCACACCAAAGTCATAAATAAAAATAATATAATAATGAAAGTAATTAAATCGACTCGATTAAATAAAAACTGACAAAACTGGGGCGTTACAACTCTCCCCCACTTAGAAATTTTCGTCCTCGAAAATATTACCTGAGACGAACAACTCCGGATACGACTCCCGCATCTGACTCTCCAACTCCCAAGTCAAATTGCCCTCAGCAGCGCCTCCCCACGCTACTTTCACAAGTGCAATATCCTTGCCCCTTAACCGCTTCACCTCGCGATCCAAAATACTAACTGGTAACGCCTCGACCGTAAGGTTCTCCCTTACCTCAACCTCGTCCATCGGGATCACATGTGACGGATCCGAAACATACTTCCGAAGCTGTGAAACATGGAACACATCATGCAAATTCGACAGATTCGGCGGCAACGCCACCCGATAAGCCACAGCACCAACTCTCGCGGATATCTGGTAAGGACCAATAAATCGAGAAGTAAGCTTCTTCGACTTCAATGCACGACCAACACCCGTTACCGGTGTAACTTTCAAAAATACATGATCGCCTTCTTGAAACTCAAGATCTTTCCTTCTTCGATCATGACAACTCTTTTGCCTACTCTGAGAAGCCTTCATTTTCTCACGAATAAGTTTCACCTTTTCCGTAGTCTATTGCACTAACTCCGGTCCAACCACCGAACTCTCACCAGATTCATGCCAACACAAAGGTGTTCGACATCTTCGTCCATACAACGCTTCAAAAGGTGCCATTCCAATACTTGAATGGAAACTGTTATTATACGTGAATTTAACCAATGCAAGATAACTATCCCACGCACCACCTTGCTCAAGAACACAAGCTCTCAACAAGTCTTCTAACGACTGAATAGTTCTCTCTGTCTGACCATCCGTTTGCGGATGATAAGCAGAACTCAACCTCAACTTAGATCCTAAAGCCTTTTGCAAACTTTCCCAAAATCTGGAAGTAAACCTCGGATCTCGATCAGAAACAATGCTCAACGGAACACCATGAAGTTTCACAATCACACTGATATAAATCTCAGCCAACCTCTCCAAAGAAAAACTGATGTCAATCGGAATGAAATGCGCCGATTTCGTCAGCCTATCCATAATCACCCAAATAGCATTATGTCCCCTCTGAGTATTCGGCAACCCTGTCACAAAATCCATAGAAATGCTATCCCATTTCCACTCAGGAATATCCAACGGTTGCAACAATCCACTAGGCCTCAGATGTTCTACCTTCGATTTCTGACAAGTCAAACACGCATAAACAAACTGAGCCACATCTCTCTTCAATCCAGACCACCAGAAAATCTTCTTCAAATCTTGGTACATCTTATTAGCTCCCGGATGTATACTCAAATTACTCCGGTGTCCCTCCTCCAAAATCATTCTTTTCAACTCCGCATCGTCCGAAATGCAAATTCTACCTCGGAACCTCAAAACACCTTTACCATCCACTTTAAAGTCCTCATTCACACTTTTCTCTCCAACCGCCATCAAGTCCACAAATTTCACATCCATTTTCTGTTTCTCACTAACCGTCAACAGGAATTCATTAGTAACCTTCAACATTCCAAGTCTCACACTAACCGACGTCACTTCACATACCAAACTCAAATCTCTAAACGATTCCAAAAGTTCCCACTCTTTCACCATCAACGCAGACATATGCAAAGATTTTCGGCTTAAAGCATCGGCTACCACATTAGCTTTACCAGGATGGTAATTCAAGCCAAAGTCATAGTCCTTCAAAAATTCCAACCATCTTCGTTGCCTCATGTTCAACTCTTTCTGATCAAACAAATATTTCAAACTTTTATGATCACTAAAGACTTCGAACCTTGCACCATAGAGATAATGCCTCCAAATCTTCAACACAAAAACCACAACCGCTAATTCCAGATCATGAGTAGGATAATTTTTCTCATGAATCCTTAATTGCCTTGAAGCATAAGCCACAACCTTACCTTCCTGCATCAACACTCCACCTAGCCCAATCAAAGACGCATCATAATACACCACAAATGGTTCATTAGGATTCGGTAAAATCAAAATCGGAGCTGTCGTCAATCTTCTCTTCAGCTCACTAAAACTCTCTTCACACTGAATATCCCAAATGAACGCTTTGTCTTTACAAGTCAACTGGGTCAAAGGAAGTGCTAGCTTAGAAAAACCCTCAATAAATCTCCGATAATATCCAGCCAAACCCAAAAAGCTTCGAACTTCAGTAACGGATCTAGGAGCCTCCCATTGTAGAACTGCATCTACTTTAGATGGATCCACAGCAATACCATTACCTAAAATTACGTGCCCAAGAAAACTCACTTCTGACAACCAGAACTCACACTTGGACAATTTGGCAAAAAGTTTCCTTTCCTTCAAAACCTGCAAAACAATACGCAAATGCTCTGCATGCTCCTCACGAGATTTAGAATAAATTAAGATATCATCAATAAACACCACAACAAAACGATCCAAATGCTCGTGGAAAATACGATTCATGTACTCCATAAACACACATGGCGCATTAGAAACCCCGAACGGCATCACAGAATATTCATAATGACCGTAACGTGTCCTAAAGGCCGTCTTCTGAATATCTTCTTCTTTCACTCTAATCTGATGATACCCCGATCTCAAATCAATCTTACTAAACACACAAGCACCAACCAACTGATCCATCAGATCATCAATTCTTGGAAGAGGATACTTATTCTTAATCGTCACCTTATTCAACTGGCGATAATCAATACACAATCGCATACTTCCATCTTTCTTTTTCACCAATAAAACTGGAGCACCCCAAGGAGATACACTTGGTCTCACAAACCTCTTCTCCAACAATTCATTCAACTGCTTTTTCAACTCCACCAACTCAAATGCCGACATTCGATAAGGTGCCATAGAAATAGGTCTAGTACCAGGAACTAGATCTATAGAAAACTCCACTTCTCTCTCTGGCGGTACATCTGAAATATCCTCAGGAAACACCTCTGGAAAATCACACACAACAGGAAACACATCAAGTGAAACTTGACTATCCACAGTCAACGATGCAAACAACCCAAACAACTAAGCTTCATCCGCCAAAAGTTTCTTCAACTCTTTGGTAGATAAGAAACTCGAGTCTTCGTCTTCCTCAAGAGAAGGAAACCTTACTAGCTTATGATAATAATCGATATGAACCCGATTGAACTATAACCAATTCATTCCCAAAACCACATCTAAACCTTCCAACGGTAAACACACCAAATCCATCTCAAAGTCTTTACCATAAATGGTCAAAGGACAACTTAGACAAACCAAAGAAGTAGTTACTGACCCCATTGCTGGAGTATCAATAACCATCTCACCACCCATCAAAGACAACACAAGATTCAAACGCTTCGCGCACTCAGACGAAATAAACGAATGAGTCGCTCCAGTATCAATAATAGCAACTAAAGGCGTACTGTTAATAAAACAAGTACCTCTTATCAGACGGTCTGCACTTGTAGTCTGAGTTCCCGCCAATGAAAATACTTTCCCACTAGCTGGAGCTTGCTACGGTTTCGGACACTTTGTACTAATATGCCCAGCTTCACCACAATTAAAACACTTCACCACATTCTTCCTTTTACAATCAGCTACGACATGTCCGACACCCCCACAATTAGAACACTTCCTCATATCTTTCCTGCATTCAGACTGACGATGGCCCAATTCACCACACCTATAACACCTCAGAGGACCAGACATACCTCCACCACTGGACCTTCGATCAAAAGTACCCCTTTGCTTAACCTTATCTGCTGGTGTCACATAAGGACCACTACGAAACTGTTGCTTCCCTTTCCTATCACTCACACTCTTATAGTGAGCAGAACGAGCTTTACTATCTTCATTATAAATCCTACAGCATTCCACCAAATCAAAAAACCTTCTAATCTTTTGATAACCGATAGCCTGCTTAATCTCAGGACGCAATCCGCTTTCATACTTCACATACTTAGAAAATTCCGCAGTCGCTTCCGCATAATGAGGATAAAACTGCACAAGTTCCACAAACTTAGCAGTATAATCAACAACAGACATATTACCTTATTTTAATTCCAAAAACTTAATTTCCTTCTTTCCTCTAACATCCTCGGGAAAATACTTCCTCAGAAACTCCCGGCTAAACAATTCCCAAGTGATCTCTTCTTCCTCCGCAGCTTCCAACACCTGACGAGTACTAACCCACCAATCATCAGCCTCTTCATGTAACATGTGAGTACCCAGTCTCACCTTCTGATCATCAGCACAATCCATTACTCAAAAAATCCTTTCAATCTCTTTCAACCAAATCTGTGCACCATCCGGATCATGCTTCCCTTTGAAGACCGACGGTTTATTCTTCCTGAACTCATCATTTCCAGCAGCATTAGGTGCACCCTGTACAGCCCGAGCCATAGCTTGCATAGCAGCAGCCAAAGCAGCGTCATTCCTACCAGCCATATTCTGTTCATCCAAATACAGAAACTATGGTTAAACAAATAACTCACCAGAACACAACTGCCGCACAATAACAACTCGCCCAAAACGACCGACACAGACACAAACTGACACAAACTGACACGGACTGGCTCTGATACCACTTAATGTAACACCCCAAATCTATACCCCCAAATAAATAAAGCGGTAAAGAAAATTCAAAATTTCGTCAGAGTATATTTAAAACATTCATGGCATATACCGAGGGGTCACATTATATTGAAACAAAACATACAACACCTGCTCATAAAGATATGCAATAATCGGGTAGTAATACAACAGAGGAACTTAGTTCCTACTACCCACAAATTCAGTTACAGAATAAAAACGGAAAATCTGCAACTGAATATCATACATATATATATATATATCACATAAAAAGTCTGTATATCATACAACAATTCATACATGTACAATTCATTAGATATCTATACATGTACAAAATAATCACAACGATCCCCCTGACTACCCGGTGCTACATATCAGAGCCGACCGACAAAAGAATGAAGACTTAAGCTTCACAAAAAGGCCTCCAGCAATCTAATCTGTAATGCCTCATAGAGCATTATAAAACAGCAGAAGGGTGAGAAACACAATCATAATATAATTGCATACAATTATATATAATAATACATCAATGCACAAGTAAACATATTCTCACCACAAATGCACCACAATCAAATACAACACATATTTCATACATACATCACCAAGGCATATCAATCATATACAATACACTCATCCTCAACACAAATATACATATTCCATCTCATCAATCACATTCACAATTCCATACACAGTCAATTCATGATTTATGCAAATGCACAGAGACCGACACAACGACTCTATGCAATGCACATGCGGTACCGACTTCCAATATTCCTCATCACCAGTTCACTCAGGAACTATTGGAACCATCGCTCGTTACATCACTGTAACTCCCCGTCGGGCATACGATGTTCCCCGTCGCTCACACCCCACACGGGCACACAATGTTTATGGATCGCTCACACCCCACACGGGCACACGACCCGATCGCTCACACCCCACATGGGCACACGATCGTCTATAATCATCGCTTTCGGTCCTCTTATTTTTAAGGCGCACGATCCAATCAGATCGCTTTCGGTCCTCTTATTTTTAAGGCGCACGATGTTATAGCAGATTCCCTCTGGAACCAATCTGTCGCTTACGACGTCACAAGAATGCATATCATGATGCTTGGCATACAATGACCCATGACATTCAAATGCACACATATATGCAACCAAAATCATGCATTTCCATAAAAAACACAACACATTTCATTTACTTGCCTTTCGGCCACAAATCATCATCACTACATGTCATCACACGTATTATCATCACCCAACGGCACACAAGTTATACGACATCCCAATCAACAGCACGTGGCATAATACACAACAATTACACACAATTAAAACGGCAAAAGTCGACAAAATGACACTATTTACATTTCCCAACATAATTAAATCGGCTAACAATCTCAAAACCTTTATAATCAGAAAGTATAGCTCAATAGCTTTCCAACGATACCAAGAATGTAAAAATCGGATAATCGGAACTCAAGTTACGGACAAAAACGAAAACGACATTTTGAAAAATCATATTTTTACACTTCTCCTGCCCATACGCGTATGGACCTAAGTCATACGTGTATGGCCAAACCTCGTACGCGTATCTTACGTGTTTCACCAGATGGTCGGGAAAAGTTGCAACCCATACGCGTATTGGCCCCAAACCTCGCCCATGATACGCGTATTGCCAAGGCCCATACGCGTATGAACATGCCCCATACGCGTATAACCTGGGCTGAACCAGAATTTTTTTCTGCAGAATTTTTCTGCGTTTTGCACACCCAAAATCCTCTAAATCTCATTTTTACACCAGAAAATTACCAATAGAATGCCTAACAACATGTATCTATCATGTATCAACAACAAGGAACCAGAAAACATGATTTTCAACGCAATTTAATCGAAATCTAACACTTTCTACACAAATGGGTTTTTATTCTATTTCTCATACAATCCAACAAAACAACAAACATATACATACATAATCATACACAAGCATATAATAATCGAGTTTCACACCCTTACCCGATTTAATCGATTCCTAGAAGTTGTTTTGATGATTTCCAAGCTTTTCTCCCAATTTCTCTCTTCTTCTCTTTTCTTTCCCTTTTCCTTCTTCTCTTTTTCTTTCTTTCTATTTTTCTCTCTTTCTATTTCTTACTAACTTAGTAAATAATTAGGGAAAAGACTAAAATACCCTTACTCTCAATTATCTCGCAAATGTTCCCAAAACGCGATAAAATATCACAACATTGAAAAATAACATATTATCACACCAAAGTCATAAATAAAAATAATATAATAATGAAAATAATTAAATCGACTCGATTAAATAAAAACTGACAAAACTGGGGCGTTACACATGTACTCATAGGTGATGTGGCGATAGTGTTCATAGATACACACAATCAAGTGGCAAATATCTTTACCAAGCCTCTTCCAAAAGAATCAATCTTAAAAATTCAAAGAGAACTTAGCCTTCTAGATGAAACTAATGTGTAAACAATCAAGGTACATGCTACTAATGCTTAAAATTCTTGCAAAATTCATAATTTCTTTTGTGAATTAGTTCTTAAAATCTTGAGTTAATATGATAAGATACTTCTAGGTATAATTGTGTGTTTTATGCTAAATCAATACTTTCTTATCATATATTATGTTCATATGTGTTTATTATGCTTTGTGTTGCCTAAAAATGCCTTTATTTTAAGAATTTTTCAAAAAGTTAGAGGAAGCAATCGATTGCTGAAATATGCTAATCAGTTACACTCTGTATTTTTGTCTAAAATCTTGAACAAAATGTAAGTGTAACCGGTTACACATATAAGGCAACTGATTACTCCTGGGCGAAATTTGATAATTCAAAATTGAATTCAGTCAAATGTATTTTTTCATTAAGGGTCTCGATTCTTCACAAGTTTCCATCATTTCTCTCTCATAAAAGCAAGAGAATCATCTCCCTTTTCAAAACACTAGAGACTCTTTTCTTCAAAGTTTTGAGATTTTATTCAACATCATTTTTCTCTTCTTTCAACATTACACATGGATGCTCAACGAAAAGGAAAGGGAAAGGCTTTATCAACCAGAAAAGGAAAAATCTCTTGGATTCCTCAAGGCTACTCTCATCCAAGGAGTAAAAGACAAGATTTTTGCAACTTTTCTCTAAGAAGAAACAAATTCCTCCTATATATGGTAACCTTGATAGCTTTCCTTTTGATGCATTTTATTTTCCACATCAATTAATTATTAAAGGGTTGGAAGATTTAATTTGTGATGATGGAAGATATTACTCTGATTTGGTGAGATATTTATATATAAATTTAGAGTTAAAAGATGGAAATATGTTTTGTTCCTCTGTCAAAGGTGTCTCTATTGCTTTAACCACCAAACAACTAGGTGAATGTTTGAAAGCTACTTATGTGGGAACTGAACTTCAACATAATTTGTTCCTACATGGGATAATTATAACAAGCATGATTGTTACTATGGAATTAGTCATTTTTCAAGAGAGGAAATTTTCAACAAAAGAAAGAAAGTTAGTGGTGGTATCAACCCAGCTCATTCTCTCTGATCTGCAGGAAATCTAACAATTGATTATAGAATGACTCACTAGTTTTTGGATTATGTGCTGGTGCCAAAGTATTCGCATCATTCTCAGATTACTAATTTGGAAATGATGTTGTTGTATACAATTAAGCGCGAGATTCTAATTAATTGGGCTCATGTAATTATGTACCATATGTGTATCCATGATGAACATTCCAGTGGATTACCATGTGTTGAGCTTATCACAAGGATCTTAAAATAGTGCACTGTGGATCTCTCTGGTGAACTCTGTGTGACAACGACTGAGGAATATGCAATTGATATCTCTGTTATCAATAGCAAAATGGGTGTTCAATATGATAAAGTTACAAAAAAAATCACCTACTTGGATGAAGTACATGTTCAACTTGTTGGTCCCTCAAATCAAATGCTTATGGATTATATGGTGGAACTTCGTCATGACATGATGCAACAGCTTGGGTAAATTTGTAATAAGAAATCAAGGATGGGATTTTAGCATAGAGGAGACGATGATGGTGGAAACATGAAAGAAGACTATACATGGTTGTTTTGTTATTTCCTATTTCCTTTTCTAACTTTGTTTGTTATGTTTCAAGTATTAAGGTTGTGTAACCCTAAGATATGTTTACTTTGTTTTTTTCCATATTATGAATACATGTATGATGTGATGATATTGGTTGTGTATTGATGTGTATGAATATTTATTTTCATGATGTTGTGATATCTTTCACCCATCTTTCACTTCCTTTTTGATAATGTCAAAAGGGGGAGAAGGATGTATGTTTGTGTGTTTTTCTCTTGTTTCAAATTTAAGGTACTCAAAAGCTTAAGGTCAAAGAATTCAAGAGTTAAAAAATTTAGGGGGAGAGGCACATGGGAGAGATCTTTCATCAAGAATACAAACATCTTTCAATTTTTCATCATAAAAAAGGGGGAGACTTTGAAGTAGAGCTTAATTGTAATATTAATTTTGATGAAGACAAAGTGATTATCAAAAAGGGAAAGTGTTCAAGAAGACAAGGATTATTAATATTCAAGATTTGAGTTGGATCATTAATCAAGGTACTCTAATAGCAATTTACTTGTTTATATAATTAGATGCTCAAAGAAACTTCATCTCAATTCCTCTAAAGTTCCCCTATCACTCCTATTGCATTCTTCTTCAAATCATGGCATTTCAGAAGCAAAAATTCAATATTTTCAAAAGTGTAATTAGTTAATATGTTAAGGCAATCGATTACATTTTTCTTCTATTTCAAATTTTCTGAAGTTTTTTGAAGTGTAACCGATCGACTTATGTGTGCAACCGGTTACACCTGCGATTTTTCTTAAATTTTTTAAATGTTACGAAGAGTGTAACCGATTGACATAATAGTGCAACGGGTTACACCTGTAGCTTTTTGGAAAAATTCTGAAACTTTTTTGTACCTCTTCATTGCATTGATTCATCATACCTTTTCCAAATCATTGCCAAATGTGGAATTTGGATCGAACTCTAGAAGAAGCATGCCGTCGAAGTTGGATCACATGCTGCTGTCGAAGATAATGCATGATTGTAGTCGAAGATTGTTCTAACATGTATTAGTTAATATTGCTAGGTTTGTTAGCATATTGAATTGGGCCTTGTATTAAGGATCCAATTGATTAAGTTAGCTTGTACCCTAAGTTAGCTTGTAATGGGTATTTTGTTAAAGGCCCATTAGTTTAGTATGCTAGGTTTTATTATAAATAGCATGCTAGTCTCTCATTCTAGAGTGTGACAAAACCTAGAAAGAGTGAGAGTGGTTAGTTTGTTATTCTTGTATACTTGTAATCCTTGTTTTAAGGAGAAAGGAAAGAATAACAGTTTTATAACCAATCCTTGTTGTTTTTACTCTTGTTTTCTTTGTTAACCCTAACCCTTGTGAGTTCTTTGATCATAAAGAAACCGTAAATACTTTGTTTCAAGGTATCCGATTCACAACAAATTGGTGCGGTGAGCGTGGAGGAGATGCCTTCAACAAAGTATGAGATCGAGAAGTTCACCGGAGTGAAGGACTTCGGTCTGTGGCGCTTGAAGATGAAAGCCCTACTGGTTCAGCAGGGTTGTTTGGAAGCGTTGAAGGGAATGGCAGCCATGGATGCTGCGTTAACGGAAAAAGAAAAGACTACCATGATCGAGAAAGCACACAACGCAATATTGTTGAGCCTTGGTGATAAGGTTCTTCGACAGGTATCAAAAGAGACGACAGCGGCGGGATTATGGACGAAGCTGGAAAGTTTGTATATGACCAAATCCTTGGTGAATCGTCTTTACCTGAAGCAAGCCTTGTATTCGTTCAAGATGAATGAAGAAAAGGCTTTGGCTGAGCAGTTGGATTCTTTCAACAAACTGATTCTTGATCTTGAAAACATTGATGTGAAGATTGATGATGAAGATCAAGCATTGTTGTTGTTGTGTGCTTTGCCCAAATCGCATGCTCACTTCAAAGAAACTCTCTTGTATGGAAGAGAGTCCCTGACCTTTGAAGAAGTTCAAGCAGCCTTGTACTCTAAGGACCTGAACGAACGAAAGGAGCATAAACCTTCGACGGTTGGTGAAGGTTTAACAGTTAAGGGAAAATTCTTGCGAAAGGATGGTAGGTTCGACAAGAAGAAAGGTAAAAGTCAGCAGAAGTCTTCTAGTGGCGAAACATCTGGTTTTCGATGTTATCACTGTAAGAAGGAGGGTCACACAAGAAAAGTGTGCCCTGAACGCCTGAAAGATCATGGAGGTAAGGATAATGGCAATGCAACCATTGTTCAAGATGACTTCGACTCATCTGATGCTCTTGTAGTTTCAAGCGGCGACTCAAGAAAAGAGTGGATTATGGATTCTGGATGTACTTGGCACATGACTCCAAACAAGAATGTGTTTGAAGAATTATGTGATCAAGATGGAGGATCAGTGCTGCTGGGAAACAACAAAGCTTGCAAAATTGCAGGTATTGGATCCGTGAGATTCAAGCTCCATGATGAGTCAATAAGATTATTGACTGAAGTTAGGTATGTACCTGACTTGAAGAGAAATTTAATTTCTCTTGGTGAATTCGACAGAAAGGGATATGTTTTCAAAGGAGAGCAAGGTACCCTGAGAGTCATGAAAGGGTCGAAGAAAGTCTTGAGAGGCGTGAAAAACCAAGGCTTGTATACCCTGGAGGCTGAGGTTGTAAGTGGTTCGACAAATGTTGTATCCACGAAACCTATGTCGAGACAGAGTTATGGCACATGAGATTGGGCCATGTCAGCGAAAGAGGCCTGGTCGAATTGGGGAAGCAGAACCTGCTAGGTGGTGACAAAGTCGAAAAGTTGGAGTTTTATGAATCTTGTGTATTGGGTAAATCCTGTAGGGCGAAGTTTAACAAAGGCAAGCAAAGAACACATGGATCCCTTGATTACACTCATGCTGATCTTTGGGGGCCTGCAAGGAACCCTTCACACTCAGGTGCAAGGTATTTTCTATCCATTGTTGATGACTATTCCAGAAAGCTATGGGTATTCATTCAGAAGACGAAGGATGAAACTTTTGAGAATTTCAAAAGTTGGAAGATTCTGGTCGAAACTCAAACTGGCAGAAAGGTTAAGAGGTTGAGAACTGACAATGGCCTTGAGTTCTGCAACAAAGCGTTCGACAGTTACTGTGTTGAGTCTGGGATTGCAAGGCATAAGACTATAGCAGGTACTCCTCAACAAAATGGCTTAGCTGAGAGATTCAATCGAACAATCCTTGAAAGGGTTAGATGCATGTTGGTTAGTGCTGGATTGAAGAAGGTGTTTTGGGCTGAAGTTGTTTCGACAGCCGCATATCTGATAAATAGATGTCCTTCGACTGCATTAGATATGAAGACACCTGAAGAAGTTTGGTCGGGAAATCCACCTAGTCTCGACAGACTGAGAGTATTTGGCTGTGTGGCCTATGCTCACATTAGGCAAGACAAGGTCGAACCTAGAGCTATGAAGTGCATGTTCATGGGATACCCTGAAGGAGTCAAAGCTTATAGGCTATGGTGCCTAGAGCCAGGTCACAGGAGGTGTATCACCAGTCGAGATGTAGTTTTCAATGAAGCTGAGATGGCTTTCAAGAAAATTGATGTTGCTGACGAAGAGCTGGAACAGGGAGAGATTCCTGTTGAGGTGGAGCATGTTGATGCTGAAGTGCGTACCCCAGATGAAGTCGAAGATGAAACAGAAGATGTTGTCGAAGATGAGGAAACTGATAATGACTACCTGTTAGCAAGAGACAGGTCGAGAAGAGTCATCAAGCCACCTCAAAGACTTGGGTATGCAGATCTTATAGCTTATGCCTTAATCTCTGCAAGTGAGGTTCTCGACGAAGAACCTAGAGACTATAAGGAAGTTATGAGGAGTCGAAAGAAGACTGAATGGCTGAAAGCCATGGATGATAAGATGAAATCTCTTCATGATAACGACACATGGGAACTGATAAAGAAACCTGCTGGAGCCAGGTTAGTCAGCTGTAAATGGATCTTCAAAGTCAAGGAAGGAATCGAAGGAGTGGCGTCGAAAAGATACAAGGCAAGGTTGGTTGCTAGGGGGTTCACTCAGAAAGAAGGCGTCGATTTCAATGATGTGTTCTCGCCTGTTGTGAAGCACAGGTCCATTTGAATGTTGCTTGCCATGGTGGCACAGTTCGACCTTGAACTGGAATAGATGGATGTGAAGACTGCATTCTTGTATGGTGACCTAGATGAAACGATCCTGATGAGGCAACCTGAAGGGTATGTCGTCGAAAAGGGGAAGGAAGATTATGTGTGCAAGCTGAAGAGATATTTATATGGACTGAAACAATCTCCTCGACAGTGGAATAGGAGATTCGACAAGTTCATGGCACGCATAAGTTTCATCAGAAGTCAGTTCGACCACTGTGTTTACTTCAGATTTCGACCGGGTAATTCATTTGTTATTTTGTTGCTTTATGTGGATGATATTCTAATAGCAAGCAACAATGTCGAAGAGGTAATGAGAGTGAAGGCTGAACTCAGTAAGGAGTTCGAAATGAAGGATCTGGGAGCTGCGTCCAGGATTCTTGGGATTGACATCCGAAGAGATAGAAAGCAGTCGAAATTATGCTTATCTCAAGAGGCATACCTACGGAAGATTCTCGAAAAGTATGGTATGTCGAATTCAAAGCCTGTTGTAACTCCAACAAACCCTCAATTCAAGCTGAGTATAAATCAGTGTCCCAGTACTGATGTCGAAAGAACTTATATGAATAGCATTCCATATGCTAATATAGTTGGTTCTTTGATGTATGCTATGGTCTGTACAAGACCTGACATAGCATATGCAGTGAGTCTTGTGAGCAGGTACATGTCGAATCCTGGAAAGGCTCACTGGCAAGCATTGAAGTGGATTTTAAGGTACATAAATGGGTCTCTGAATAGAGTCCTAATTTATGGTGGAGCCTTGGGTGAAGATAGTAAAGCAGCAGTCGAAGGATTTGTTGACTCTGATTATGCAGGTTGTATGGATTCCAGAAAGTCTATTTCTGGATATGTTTTCACAATGTTTGGCACAACAATCATTTGGAAAGCGACGCTCCAGAAGGTTGTTGCCTTATCAACCACTGAAGCTGAATATATTGCCCTCACTGAAGTTGTGAAGGAAGCATTGTGGCTTGAAGGATTTGCAAAGGAGCTAAAACTTCAAGGTCGAAGTATCACTGTTAAATGTGATAGTCAAAGTGCAATACACCTGTCGAAGAACTCAGCCTATCATGAGCGAACCAAGCATATTGATGTGAGACTGCATTTCGTCAGAGGGGTAATCGAGCGTGGAGAAGTCCAAGTGCTGAAGGTTTCGACAGATCATAATACTGCTGATATGATCACCAAGACATTGCCAAGTTGCAAGTTTTTCCACTGTATGCAGTTGATAAAGCTGCATCAAGAAAGCTAGTTTGTTTTCTTGTTGTTAGAGTTAGATCCAAGGTGGAGATTTGTGGAATTTGGATCGAACTCTAGAAGAAGCATGCCGTCGAAGTTGGATCACATGCTGCTGTCGAAGATAATGCATGATTGTAGCCGAAGATTGTTCTAACATGTATTAGTTAATATTGCTAGGTTTGTTAGCATATTGAATTGGGCCTTGTGTTAAGGATCCAATTGATTAAGTTAGCTTGTACCCTAAGTTAGCTTGTAATGGGTATTTTGTTAAAGGCCCATTAGTTTAGTGTGCTAGGTTTTATTATAAATAGCATGATAGTCTCTCATTCTAGAGTGTGACAAAACCTAGAAAGAGTGAGAGTGGTTAGTTTGTTATTCTTGTATACTTGTAATCCTTGTTTTAAGGAGAAAGGAAAGAATAACAGTTTTATAACCAATCCTTGTTGTTTTTACTCTTGTTTTCTTTGTTAACCCTGACCCTTATGAGTTCTTTGATCATAAAGAAACCGTAAATACTTTGTTTCAAGGTATCTGATTCACAACACCAAATGAATCATGAACGTTTCTTTAAACATTGTCATTGTTTATAGAGTTATCGTATACATTATAAATATCAGAATTTTTCATGAATCAAATCACCTCTTCCATTCAAATTTTTACATCAATTCAAAATGTTCTATACTTGAAACTTTTGTTTCCATAATTTCATATTAGTTCTCAAAAGTTTATGAGAAATATAATTGTATTACATTTGAATTAATCATTGGAAGAGAAGATCAATTTATGTATAGAAATTAATTCAAGTGAAACAACTTATTTCAAATCTTTATTCAAAGTTTTGTTTTGATCACAAAGTGTCAGTGATCATTGTATGTAATAGAAAGTGGTGTGCTTTCTAACCAAGTGTGAAAAATAAAGTGGCGTGCTTTCTTGTTTATGTTAGAATAGTGTATGAGTGGCCTTGGTGTGAGGCTTGTACAAATTCTAACATAGTGAAATCTCTCACGGGGTGTGAAGGGACTAAATGTAGCCTTGGTTGATAATAGGAACTAGTATACATAGTTGTGTTCATTATTTTTCTGCATTTATATTTATGCACTTTACTTTATAAGTTTCATTGAAACAGTTCCGAAAAAATAAGTGCTCTAGCCAAAAATGGTTAGATACACCAAAAGTGCTAGTTCTCCTTATTCGGACAAGGAGAGCTATGTTGTCTATACTATAGAGTATGTTGTGATGGATATTTGGGGATTTGAGAGCTACACTCGTGTTGTGTATAGTCTTAAGATGATTGTGTCTAGCTTAACCCTCATGTGCCATTAAGAGTAGTCTCTTGGCCTTCTGACGTTTCATGGTCATCATTGTTGTAACTCCCCTTCATGGATGTAGGCTTTGAAGCTCTGGTAACGTCCGCATTGATGCGCCACCACCGTTACAACTATTGATGTGCCAGTTGAGTTCATGTTCGGCGTAAGTACCAGGTTGATGGAGGTCAGTACTCGGCCTTGTAGGAGTTCGCTGATGGGAGTCGGGCTCCCTGACCGACTCGGGTTATGGAGGATACTTGCCTAGCTCTTTGCATTGCTCGACCTTTCTTTCTATCGTAGTCTAGTTCATACTTGATCTTGGTCGACTACACAACTCGACATCAAATATGTTTTAGCATGTGAAACACCCTTTTCTACCCGGAAAATATTCGCAATAAATACAACAATTATATCAGAGTACATCATTCAAGAGTGCTACATTGCATCATAAAACATCAAAATATTAACCTGCTCCGTAACACGGATTTGATCATCATAAATTTATTTAAACACTTCGCAGCGGAATTCAAAACTTAAAATAATTTATAACCCAAAAACATCTTAAAATAAAACCCGTAAACATCATCATGCCAACAAAAGAAAGAACGTAAATCGTTCGACTCAAACGTCCCGACCTGATGTTACATATCAGAGCAAGACCCTCTAATCGACGGAGAAATCAAAATACTTCGAAAGCTAAATCTTCAAGCACCAAGAGAGCTAAGCCTGATCACCTGCACGTTACCCACGTGGAGGCAACATTCAAACAGGCAGGGTGAGTAATCACGAAATCAATATATATGATATAAGCAAAAGATAAAGTGGCAACACATAACATCACTAACGCATTCACAAATGTCATCAACACATCAAACACATCAATAGAATGCAATGCTACATAGTATGCAAATACAAAATCATAGACTCATGCATGTGGTACCAATTCGTCATAATTTATGGACACTGGGCCATCACCCTCCAAAGATCCCCACCAATAGGATTGATTCTACACAAGAACTGGAGCACGTCATAAAACACTTCAATCCACACAATGGGATTGAAGCCACCACTGGACCGGAATCCCAACTATGCCATGAATGCATGATGCAAAGTGTCATAATAAGCATCGTCATACAATCATCAGTTTTGCATCATCATTCATGAATCATCAACATATCATAATACAACATCAATTCACACTCATCACAATTCTTCACTATACCTCACAATTCGTCATATCATAATCATCATGTCAAATTTTCTCGATTTTATCCCATTCACCATCATTAATAGTTCACTCATGTTTTATTACCTCCTCATAGTCTTACGTTTCAAGGAAACCGTATTACAAGCAAAATCAGGACAGAAATCGCAAAGACAAACAAAATCTAGCAGCAGCTCTGCCCATACGCGTATGGCTCTCTTCCTCGCCCACTGGCCTGCGTATCATACGCGTAGGGCCACCTGCCCAGGCCTCCCATACGCGTACCACCTTGGGTGTTACGCGTATCACCAGAGAGGTTTCCCTCTCAAAAATCCCCTCTAATCTCCCATTATGCGTAATGGCTAGCCCATACACGTAATGCCCAATTCCCAAGAATCCCCTACGCGTAATGGCCTTCCATACGCGTACGACCACCTTCCCTTACGTGTACCCTACGCATACTGGCAGAGGGCCGTGCTGGCCCTGGGGACGGGTGCGTATGCTACGCGTAACACCCTAGGGATGTCCCCTTCATACGCGTAAGGCTCCCTCCCTTACGCGTATGGCCAGAAGCTTCTCAAAAATTCAGATTTTCGCATCTGCACGAAATTCTTCCCATTCCAGCACCTTCAATCCTCCAAATCAAACCCAAAACTGTTTTGATTCATCACAGATCTAAGTTCTAATCCTACTTCATTATTTTCATCAATTTCTATCATTAAAATCTAGATTCGTTCATCCTAATTTTCTCAATTTCAGATCTGATATGTTCATCATAGTAGCAGTAGAGACTCATACGAATCCAAACATTAATGACAACATTCACACAAATTTCATAGCAGACATCAATCACACGTACAGATCCACGAAAATTCATCATAAAATTCATCATACAAAAATTCATCACAGATTCATCAATTTACACCTACACACAGATCCTACATCTACCTTAAACTCATATCAGACATATTAACCCAGATTAACCCCTTATACCTCGAATTGCTTAGCAACAAATTCTTCTTCGGGGTTCTACGGTTGATCTTCTCGTTCTCTGTGCCCTATCCTCCTTTTCTCCATTCTCTTCACTTCTTACGATTGCACAAAATAACTTCCCTAATTCCCACTTTTCTTTTTGTCAAACCTACCCATTGGACCCCAATTATAACTTCCCCATAATACCCTCACTTAACCTTCCCAATAATATCGTCTTACCCTTAATGATCCCCTTAATTATTTTAAATAATAATAATAATAATAATAATAATAATCTAATTATTTAAATTATTCTATTATTATTACTAATAAAATAATCCTAATTAAATTACTAATTCTAACTGCCTCAATATTCCCTTAACTCAATGCTACCCCACAACACCACACAAATTCACCACGTGCCACAATATTCATCAAAATTCACTGAAACACCGAATAATCATAATAAATCAATTAAATAAATATTATAATTATTTTGGGGTGTTACAACATGTACATAAGCCCCCCGAGTACTATATCCGTTTACAAGGGTACAGTACTCGGCAGTAACATGAGCCTGGATATATTTGACTGATGTCGTGCTATAGGTCAGCTTTTCTTCTCAGGTCCTTACGTGTCATAAAGTCCTTAGAAGGTCGTGTCCTTTCATTTTCTCCAGTGTAATGATGACTGTTAATGGCTACTCCCTAGCTATCCTTGGGTGCTGAGTTCTTTAAAAGCCTTTCTTTCTTCTCTCCTTCTTCTCATTTCGGCTATGCATCATCTTCTTTAACGATTAAAATCCTATTTTCAATTTCCAGCCTCTCATTACTCACAGGCATTTCCTAACCCTTCTTGATTTATCTTATTCTTCTACTTGATTTTTATAAAGAATGGTCGTCTTTAGGGAAAGGGGAGATGACGGTAGTGGTAGTGACGTTCGTATGAGTGTCGTGGAGAGAAAAGAGTTGTGGGAGCAATGCATGCGGGAAATGGAAGACGCTTTAGGACAAGAAGAGTATAGACGGGTTATAAGTGAAGTTTATGGTGATATTCTCACTTCTAATGATTTTGACCCTGACTCATCTTCCTCAGGTTTTATAGAGACTTCGATGACGACCGCTGCTCCCTTCGATCTCGAAGTCACGAACTATAAGAATAGCGTATTTGATGATATAGAAATCGCAAAAGTTTGATCCAAAAAGCAAATATCTTCAACAGGGTCCGAGGATGATGTTGTCTTGGAATCATGTATTCTCGGAGAACGAGTTTGTATACTCCGTTCTAAAGGTGTCAAGGAAGATTTTTTCTATTTTTATGTTGGGGTTTTTAGAGGACTTCAGAATCCAGATACCCCTTTCCGATTTTGAAGCGGATGTTTTATAAACCGTGAACATAGCCCCTTCTCAACTTCGCCCCAATAGTTGGGGTTTTATAAAGGCCTTTGAAAGAGTTTGTGAGGTTTTAAACATCACCTCCACCATTGGCTTATTCTTCTATTTCTTTGAAGTTAAGGGTGTTGATAACCGTAGTTGGGTACAAATCAGCGAGATTCCTGGCCGGAGTTTTCTCCAGGCATACACCTCCAACTACAAGAATTATAAGAATTGATTCTTAAGGGTAAAGAGTGGGTCGAGGTGTCCACAAGTATTATATGCTTTAGACGACCAGCCTCGCTTCCCTTTTTATTAGGTTAAACATCCACTGTCGATCACGGGCTTCAGCTTTGATAAGTTAAGTAACCTGGAAACCCAATCCCTAATAGTTCTCGACTCCTTCCGTATGATGAAGGTCAAAGAATTGTTATCTCTAAGCGACGAACAACTACTCGCCTTTCTGGGTAACTGTAGATACGATGACGAGCATATCTATAGCTAAACAAAAGAAGTTAATGCAGGAAGCTCGAGCTGCTCGGAGAGGATCTGGAGGAGTTGCCTCATCTAAATCGGAATTGGGCGGTTGGAGATCCGAAAACCAAAGCGGACACGGGGGACGAGTACTAAGACAACCCCGAGTAAGAGTGAACCTCATCCTTCTGCTCCTCCAGCCCAAGAAGAAACTTCGCAAGGTGCTCCCAAGAGGCTAAAAACCTTTACGACTGACGAAGTCTGTCGAGCCGACTTGGAGATCAACTCTCTTATGCGAGTTCCTGGGGAAAATGCTGCATCCGGGGAGTTTAAATTTTGGTCCAACAGCTTTGATGGGCTTGGATTTTTGTACGATCATCTTAACGCCACAGAGGACGTTAACAAAGTGAAATCTATTGGTCAGCAGAAGATTACACAAAATATAAGCTCTTACCTTATGCGGTGTGTTGTTCTTGCTAGGGGCCTATTTGAATCCAGTGATGATTATGAGATGGAGAAGCTTAAGCTGAAAGAAAAGATTACCCGGCTACAGGAAGCTCACAAGGTTCAATCAGAAAAGCTTTCCGGTTTAGAGAAAAACCTAGCTGATGAGAAGAAGAGCAAGGAGACCCTTGAATCTGAACATATGTTGGCTTTGTCTAGGGATTCATTTGTGGATCCAAATATGATGTCAGCGACATATATTTGCACTAAGATCTCCAATTCTTATGATAAAGAGAGTAGTATATACTTTACCTTTTTCGAAGCCTTTTTCCCAAAGAAAATTACTTAATCTGTCATACCATTCTCTTGGTGCTTGCCTCAATCCATACAAAGCCTTTTTAAGTTTAATCACACGAGATGTAAGTATTCAAATTATGGGGGTTTACTTACATTAACTTCTTCAAGTATGTGACCATTCAAGAATTCACTTTTTGACATCCATTTGGTACATCTGGAAATTAAAAAAACAAGCATATCCTAACAATAATCTAATTGTTTGTAGTCTAGTGACAGTTACAAATGTTTCATCAAAGTCTATATCATCTTCTTGATTGTAACTTTGGGCCACTAATCTTGCCTTATTCCTTATAATGATACCATTTTCGTCTAACTTATTTTTGAAAACCCATTTAGTGCCAATGATATGCTTATCTTTTGGTTTAGAAACTAAATCCCAAATTTTATTTCTTTCAAATTAGTTTAGTTCCGCTTGTATATCTAGAATCCATTGGTCATCATCTAAGGCTTCATTAAATTTAGAAGGTTCAACTTGTGAAACAAATGCCATGTTTAGACAAGCGCATTTAAGATTTAAACGAGTGGACACTCCCTTATTCATGTCTCCAATGATGTTTTTTAGTTGGATGATCTCTATGTGTTCTCCATTCTTGTGGAAGGTCGTCTAGGTTTTATTCTTTTTATATAGCCTCATCTTTCTTTCCAGATTGATCAACATGATTGTCTTTACTATGTTCTTCACATGTATAAAATCATCATCTTAACAATAGCACTTATATTCTCTTTCGAGGGATCAGATTCATCGAAATAAATATGCATTTATTCCTCTATAGCTAGAGTTCTTTTATTAAAAATTCTAAATGCTTTACTAGATAAAGAATATCCAAGAAACATAACTTCGTCGAATTTCTCATCAAACTTTCCCAAGTTATTCTTTCCATCATTTAGCATAAAACATTTACATCCAAAGATGTGTAGATGAGTGATATTAGACTTTCTTCCTCTATATAATTCATATGGAGTCTTCTTAAATATTGGACGAATCATCACACTGTTGGTTACATAGCAAGTTGTACTTATAGTATCCACCAAAAAGTATTTTGACAGATCTGAGTTATTTAACATAGTCCTTGCAAGTTCTACCAATGATAGATTCTTTCTCTCAACTACTCCCTTTTGTTGAGGTGTTCATGGTGTAGAAAAATGATCAAAAATGCCATGCTCTTCATAAAAATCTACAAAATAAGAGTTTTGAAATTCTCCTCCATGATCACTTATAATTGATTCAATTTTTTATGATTGCTCATTTTGGACTAATTTGGCATATTTTTAAATGCTTTAAAAGCTTCAACTTTATGTGCCAAAAATAAGGTCAAAGTGAACCTTGAATAGTCATTCATAATAACTAGTCCATATGAGTTACCACAAAGGCTTTTAGTTCTTGAAGACCAAATAGATCCATATGTATCAATTAGAGTGGTCTTGAAGTAGCCACAATATTTTTGGGTTTAAAGGAAACTTTGGTTTGATTACTCTTTTGACAAGCATTACATAATTTATCTTTGATATATTTTATCTTTGGTAATCTAACAACAAGTTCATACTTGAATAATTTGTTTAAATTGTCCATGTGATATGAGCAATTCTCTTGTGTCGTAGCCATGCATCATTGTTTTCATTTACCATTAGACATTTTAATTTCAAAGATAAATCATCAAGACAAATCATAAAAATATTTTTAAATCTCTTACCAACAAGTTTGATTTCTTGAGATACCTATCTTGTATTATGCATTCATCCTTGTTGAAACTTATCTTGAGACCTTTATCACAAAGTTTACTAATGCTTATAAGATTATGATTACCCTTCTACATATAATACATCTTCAATGGTAAGAAAAGGGGTTGCACCAACTTTACCATGCCCAAAATTTTTCCCTTGTTGTTATCTCCGTATGTTACATAACCTTTGGATTTTAGAGTATGGGATGAAAATTTGGTCTTGTCTCCAGTCATTTTCTAGGAGCAACCACTATCTAGATACCACATGTCAGAAGTGGCCTTCAAGCATACCTATAAAATCGAGTTATCATTTGTTAGGTACCCAATGTGCTTTGGGTCCTTAAGGATTAGTTCCCATCTTTACCCATATATACTCACCATAAGTAGTACCATAATTTCTTATGTAGAAAGCTCTAGGGGAACTACTACAAAAAACATCTTTAACCACAGTTTGATATGAGTTGTTACCCCGTTTTCAATGCGAGGTAACGAAGGGCTTCATAAAAAAAGCATCACTTTACCTCTCAGTTGAAACTCCACCGATGAGTAATGTGTAAAGGTCATGGGTTCAATGCCCAGGGAGATCCTTTTTAGAAATTTAAATGGCAAACACACTTTCCCCCTCAAATTTGACAATCAATTGACGAGTAAAACAACTTTCACCTCGGTTTTGATATTCCACCGATAGGTAAAACACGATTAAGTATATTATATCTAATGTGGATTGCTTCTTTCACTAATTCCTAACTTAACATATAACTTCTCAAATTGGTTAGGAAAATAATTATATGAACAATTATTTTATATTTGAAGAACAACTTACATTAATAAATAAATGGTTTTTCGAGCATCTTATAACTCATCATTCATCTCACGTTCTTTAATGATTAGAATATCTTCAATGTTTAAAGTTCTTTATTCAACACCTTCTTTTCTACTAATTCATTATTGAAAGCATAAAATTTAATGCTTAGAAAAATGATCAAGTATGGAAGAAAGATGAACGAAAACTAGAAGTATTGGAGATGTTTTAACCATAAAAGAACACGAGTTGAATGACGAGTTGCAGAATGCTTGAAAAAACATTCATTAGTGTAACATATGTCTCAAATAAAACATAATTTTTTATATTATTATTTCCAAAATCAATTAATAGGTTATATGTTCAAAGAGGGGTTAGTGAAACAAACAATCAACATTAGATATAATAAGCTCAACTCGACGAAACAAGATAAGAGCTTCACAAAGAATCACAAAAACATAATATCAAAATCAATATCAATCTCAAACTCAAACTCAATAACAACAACTAAATTACAATATATAGTTTTTTCATAACTTTGGGAAGTAGAACAACTAAACAACAACAAAAATAACATCAATAACTCACAAACAACAACTTACATTAATATATAAACATATAACATCAATTTGTTTAAACAATAACAACAACAAAAACAACAACAATCTATTTAAACAACAACAACAACAACAACAACAATAACAACAAAATTAAACTTATAACAACAACTAAGATTAAACCTATAACATCTATCTGTTTAAAAAACAACACGATTAAACCTCTAGGGTTTCAGGTCTCAACAACAACAACAATAACAACAACAATAAATAACAACAACAACAACAACAACAACAAACAATGACAACAATAACAACAATAACAACAACAACAAACAATGACAACAATAACAACAATAACAACAACAACAACAACAACATTAATGTAACATGAGTAGTGATGTTTGATGTATCAAATCTGTGAAGAAGAAGTGGAAGAAATGATTTCGGTCTTTCATTCAGGTAAGTATAGAACGAGAGCCCTAAACACATATCATATTCGTATTGAGGATGATATGTGTTTAGGGCTCTTTGTTAGGGTTCTATCTGTGTTGTTTTTAGGCAAGTGAAATTGGATGCTACAAGCTAAGAGATATATATATATATATATATATAAGAAAAACAAATCCACCTCGGTTGGAAAACAAAATTGAGGTGAAAAGTGATTTATTTTTAGATTAAAGATAAAATATTCAGGAAGACACCACTTTTAATGAAATAAAAACATAAACTGAAGCCGCTGATCAATATTCAAAGCATGTTCCCTGAATTAGTTATCCCTCGGTTTTTAACTAAGACTGACGAAATAGATTGTATATATTTTAAAGAAGAAAAAAACATGGCGTGTTCAGGAAGTATACCTTGGTTCTTTTATACGTGAGGTGAAATAGTTGTCATAAAATTTATTATTTGTACATGTAGGTTTATGAACATGGTTATGTCTATATGCATGTGAATTATTTCTAGCATATGAGTTATTTGTTTTATATTCAACACGAGAATGATTTCTACAATATTAGACCTTTTTGGAGGATTTACAACATGCATTTTCTTAGGTTCCAAATTGTTGTAATTTGTGCTATCTTTGGCAAATATGATTTTACTAGTGCTTGATTTATCAAAATGAGAAACTCCAAGCCCGTTGTTACTATTTGAATACCTTTGTCTACTTAGCACGTCTTCTAAATCAATTTGATCTTTTTTATATTTCTTGATCACTTGGTTTAGTTCAACAATTTTTGCCACATGTTCTATACATTTATTACATGTAAAATTCTTGATATTTTCTAATTTCAAATTAGTTTCACTAAACTTGCTTTCTAAAGATAAAATTAATTTTTTTAGCAAGTTCTAGAGAGGATTAAACATTCTTCATGTAATTCATGAAATGCAGTTTGTAATTCTTTAAAAGAAGCTTATTATTTAATTCACAATCACTAACCTCTTGTTCATTATCGGAATGCTGTGACGCCATTAATGTAAAATTTGAACATTTTTCATTTTCTGAGTCAGAAGATGAACTCACTTCATTATCATTCCAAACAATGTAGGCTTTCTTCGATTTGAATTCTTTTTTTCCTTTGTGGATGCTTTTCTTTGCAAGATTTGGGCAATCTGATTTCATGTGACCTTGATTTCCGTATTCGAAACATGTGATGATCTGGTTTGATGTAGAGGCATCATTCTTTTTGAAAAATTTCTTTTTTTTTTACCAAATTTTAAAGATTTTTCACTTTGAAGAAATTTTCCACTCCTTTGTACAAGAAGAGTAATGTTCTCATCTTCATATGGATTCTCTTCTTCCATTTGTTCCCTTAATTTAACTTTTGAGGTCATACTCTTGGGTTTCTTCTCTTGCACTTCATGCTTTTCTATCTTCTAAGTTCTACCTCATATTCTTGGAGTTTACCAAATAATGTGTAGAAGTCATTTTGGAGAGACTTTTCTTCTCCAATATTTTCCTTACCTTTGGTTGTTATGCCCTTGTTAATAAGGACTTTGAGATTTAATTCATCATTTGTAAAGGTCTTTCCAAGAGACATTAAGTGATTTTTTAAGCAAGAAAATCTCTTTTATAAATCAAGAATATATTCACCGGTCGGCATTCTAAACATTTCATATTCTTAAGTTTAGATCTTTTTATCTCTATCGTGCCTTCATGGGTTACTTCTAGAGTATCCCAAATCTCTTTTGTTGTTTTACAATGAGATATACGAAAGAATTCATCCATACCTAGGGATGATTGAAGCATGTTCTTTGCCTTCTTATCGAATATCACTTTCTTCTTATCATCATCATCTTTCCAAGAGCCTTTCACTTTTATATGTTCTACATCATTGATGACCGTCTTAAGAATGTAAGGACCATTTTCAACAACATCCAATATCTCTTCTCTTTATGCTTCTAGATACGTTTGCATGAGAATCTTCCAAAAATCATAATGTTCATCAACAAAGCATAGAGGTTTGTTGTTATTACCGCCAACTTTAAAATATGGATTAGCGGAAGCCATTTCTGAATCGAGGAGAAAATTACCTTAATCTGCTCTGATGTCAAATGTAAGTATAGAATGTAGTCTAAGGGGCGGGGGGGGGGGGGGGGGGGGGGGGGAGAGAGGAGGGTGAATTAGATATTTCGGTTTTTTAGATTTTTAATCATTTTTTAACAGATCTATTTCAATGAAACTTATGAAGTAAAATGTAGAATATAAATGCAAAAAAATAAAGAACACAACGATGTATGCCAGCTCCCCTTATCAACCAAGGTACGTTTAGTCCCCTCACACCCCGTGAGAGATTTCAGTATATCAGAACTTGTACAAGCCTCACACCATGCTCACTCATACACTCTTCTAACATAAACAAGAAAGCACACCACTTTCTTTTTCACACTTGATTAGAAAGCATAACACTTTCTATTACAAATAATGACCATTAACACTTTGAGATCAAAACAAAACTTTGAATAAAGATTTTAAATAAGTTGTTTCACTCGAATCAATTTCTATACAGAGATTAGTCTTGTCTTCCAATGAACAATTTAAATATAATACAATTAGATTGCTCAGAAACTTTTCATAACTAATATGATTTTATGCAGAAAAAGTTTCAAGTATAGAAAACCTTGAACTGATGTAAAAATTTGAATGGAAGAAATGATTTGATTCATGAAAAATTATGATATTTATAGTGTATAAGATACCTATATAAATAATGCCAATGTTTAAAGAAATGTTCATGATTTATTGGAAATGATTTGGAAAAGGTATGATGAATCAATGCAATGAAGAGGTATAAAAAAGTTTCAAAATTTTTCAAAAAAAGCTACAGGTGTAAGCGGTTGCACTATCATGTCAAACGGTTACACTCTTTGTAGTATTTTAAAAAAAAATTGAGAAAAATCACAGGTGTATCCGGAGGCATAAATATGTTAACCGGTTACACTTCATAAAATTTGAAACAAAAGTAAAATGTAATTGGTTGCATTAATATGTTAACCAATTACACTTTTGAAAATATTGAATTTTTCCTTTTGAAATGTCATGATTCGAAGAAGAATGCAATCAGAATGATTGGGAAACTTTATAGGAATTGAGATGAAGTCTCTTTGAGCATCTAATTATATAAACAAGTGAATTGCTATTAGAGTACCTTGATCAATGATCCAACTCAAGTCTTGAACATAATCAATCCTTGTCTTCTTGAACACTTTCCCTTTTGATAATCAGTTTGTATTCCTCAAATTGATATTCCAATTAAGCTTGACTTCATACTCTTTAATTTCCATTATTTATTTTAATATCTTTATTTCCGCTGCTATTTACTATATACTTAAGAAATTACTTAAACAATTTCAAGTGTAATTGAGACAACCACTAAAATAATCGAGAATTTTAATTACCACAATTCACCCTTCTGTTGTGCTTGAAGTCACTTGTCCAACATGCTATATGACTCTACCCTTCTGAGATCTTTACTACCATGTCATCAGCATAAACTTCTAAGTTTTGCCCTATCTGTTGGGAGAATTGCGTCTATGAGTCATCGGTAAATGACACATTCATTCTTCCGGGCAAATGGCTTGAAGTTATAATAATAATTGTTGTGGTTTGACATGAACACCGTCTTGGGCGTATCTATGAGATTCATCTTAATCTGGTTGTGCCCCGAGTAGGCTTCCATGAAACTCAGATTCTTGTAGCCCGAGGATCCATCAATCAGGCGATCAATATCTAGTAGGGAAGAAGGGTCCTTGGGATAGGCTGTATTGAGGTTGGTGAAATCCACACACATGTGCCACTTGTTTGTTGCTTTCTTCACCATGACAACGTTAGCTAGTCAGGTTAGTTATTTTACTTGTGATGAAGTCAACGCTTGCTAACCTTTTCACCTCTTTGTCGATGGTGACTCTCTTCTCCTTGCCAATCTTTCGCTTACTTTGAGACATTGGTCTCATAGTGTGGTCGACGGCGAGGCGATGGTACACCACTCGGGTATCTATGTTTGACATGTCGGAGGGGGCCCAGGCGAACTGGTCAATATTCCTTATGAGTTTGTCGACTAGTTCGCACTCTTCTTCTTCGGAAAGCGATCATTACTACGAAAACTCCTTTTATGTCGGGTAGAAAAGAAGTTTTACCTCGGTTTCACATACGAGGTAACGAAGGACATCATGAAAACTTACACTTTTCCCCTCAATTGTAGTTCCACCGATGGGAAAAATTGTATTGGTCATTGGTTTGATCCCTAACAACAATATTTTTGTATTTTCATAACTAAAAAGCGTGTGTCACACACCTCTCGATTTCTATTATTATCCGAGGGAAAACGTAAGTGTTTACCTTAGATAATAACCGAGTGGTAAAATATATTTTTTTGTCAATTTTAATTTGTTTTAAATTTAATTTGACCTATATTATTTTACAAAAAATCTATATACAAATTTTGTGAAAGAATCAAAACTTTTATTTTATAAAAGAACATAAACAAATTACACATGATACCAAATTACATTGTTTACAAAATTTGTAACATAACCTAATATAGACAATATCCAAAATCCAAAATGGTACACCAAGAGAACCTATTTACATATTTGAAAACATAACCATGATAACAAAACCAATACACAATGTTTAGAACAACAAAGAAAAACTAGTGTTTTTAATCATAAAAAGATAAGCAACCGATCCAACGTGATTGGATGTCATCTATATCTTCTTGTGGGAGTGGTGTTGGGTCGCTAAACACCTATAATTTGATCAAAATTTAAATTAGGATAACCCGGCAATAACAACAACATTGAAGATTCAATCTCCACAAAAACAACATAAACCCTTTTACAAAAACTCAGAGAGATAATTCTACCCAATTTTCCAAATTTTTTGTGATGATTCCTAAAAGAAATTTCTAACAATTAATAATAATAAACACAAGTGTTGTGTTGTAATGTTATTGGAAAACGTAAGATGAGAAATTTGGGCATGTTATGGTCCTCACCTTTTATTATAACACTAGGAGTTTGACCTGCAAATTGAAAGAGTTAGAAAAATCAAAGAGAGAGAAGCAGAGTTTACGCAGTTGCATTTTGTTGTTACAGAGTAAGAAACTAATGGAAGGTGTTGAGAGAGACAAAATCGTGTCACTCTCAAAATCTGTGAAGGTGTTGTTAGAAAACCATGTTTTTACTTTGTTCGCCGATAACTTGAGGAGGCCCGAGGTTGACGTTTCATTTTTGCAAAAGCTGAAGAAAACACTGTTGGATCTTGAAGATGTACTTTGTTATGGTAAGGAGAAACTGATCCCCAATCCATCTGTCAGCCTGTCGCTGGATTTGCTCACATTTTCTGTCTTTCAACTTGCTACTCTCTTTCAGGAAGTCAACAATATTTTATGGTATGATACCATTACCAGGCTTGATGCTTTTTTAAATATTAATAAGCAGATCAAAACTGATCCTAGTTTAAAATATTGCATTGATGCGATTAATTCTAAAACCCAAGAATTAATTGAAATATTACCAGGCTTTAGTTCACGAGAAACTCCAACTAGTTCTATTTTGGATGCTGAATATTCTATTTATGGACGAGACTGTGATATTGAGAAACTTAAGGATCTTTTGTTGTCTAATACTGATGGTGATAGTAAAATCAGAATCATTTCCATTGTTGGTATGGGAGGGATTGGTAAAACAACCCTTGCTAAACACCTTTACAATCATCCACAAGTCAAGGCCAATTTTGAGTTAACAGTCTGGGTAGATTTCTCAAAAGATCAAAATGATTTCACTGTTTTTGAAAACATTCTTGAATCAACTCACATCAATACCATTTGCCCTCATTTTTTACTTGTATTGGATGGTGTGTGGGATGCAACAACTGTTAATTGGAGATTACTGCTGGATGTCTTTAATGCTGGGGAAACACCAAGTAGGGTCATCATCACAACACGAGATGAAAGAGCTGCACAATCCATGCAACCCTTTCTTTATGTTCACTATTTGACACCCTTGAAAGATGAAGATTGTTGGTATTTACTTGCGGAACATGCATTTACGGCACATGACTACCACCAACAAGTCCATCTACAAGACATTGGCTGGAAAATTGCAAAACAATGTGATGGATTGCCATTAGCTGCAGTAGCACTTGGGGCTATTCTTCGCATCTCATTGGAACCGAATTTTTGGAATTATGTGCTAGAAAGTAAGGTTCGGGATGCAACTTATGAGGTGCAAGCTGCTCTCAAATTGAGCTATAGTTTTCTTTCTGATCCTTTAAAATGATGTTTTGAATATTGTTCAATTTTTCCGAAAAAGTCCATCTTAGAAAAAAAGATGCTAGTTCAGTTGTGGATTGCAGCAGGCCTAGTACAATCGTCCACAGATCAGGAAAAACTCGGAGAAGAATATTTTGATGTACTAGTGTCAAGGTCGTTGATACATCGACGATCGATTGGTGATGAGGAAGGAAACTTTGAAATGCACAACTTCATCCATGATGTAGCTGAAAAGGTTTCATATCCATATTGTATCAATATGGACGAACATAACCCAGATGATTGGCTGCATAACTTATCATACAATAGAGAGACATATGATTCATATCATAAACTTGATATATTGTATGGATTAACTGGCATGCGTACCTTGCTAGCATTACCATTACAAGAACAACTGCCTCTTTCTTTGCTATCAAACACGGTAGTACATGACTTGCTGCCAACAATGAAAGAATTACGTGTCTTGTCTCTGTCAAACTACAAGAGTATCACCAAGATTCCCAACTCTATTGGAAATTTGTTATACATGCGGTACTTAAATCTTTCCGGCACTTGTATTGAAAGGCTGCCTTCTAAAACATGCAAGCTTAACAATCTGCAGTTCTTGTTATTAGCGGGCTGTAAAAGGTTCACTGAATTGCCGGAGGACATAGGAAAATTGGTTAATCTATACTACCTTGATGTTAGTAACACCGCATTGAAGGAGATACCGGGGGACATCGGAAAATTGGTTAATCTACGCCACCTGGATGTTACTGACACTGCATTGAAGGAGATGCCGATTCAAATAGCCAAACTACAAAATCTCCAAACTCTGTCTGACTTTGTTGTCAGCAAGCATAATGATGGATTGAAGGTTGCAGATTTGGGAAAATTTTCCAACCTACATGGAAAACTCTCCATCTCACAGCTACAAAATGTTAATGACCCTATTCAAGCTTTTAAAGCCAATATGAAGATGAAAAAAGGAATAGACAAATTATCTTTAGAGTGGGATTGCGGTACTGCTATTTCAAATCCACGAGTTCAAAGTATTGTATTTGAGCACTTGCAACCCTCAACAAATTTGAAAATTCTGACCATCAAAGGCTACGGTGGAGTCAGCATCCCAAATTGGTTGGGTGATTCTTTATTTAATAGTATGGTGTATTTGAGGATCTCGAAATGTGATAACTGTAGATGGCTTCCGCCTCTTGGACAATTGGGTAATTTGAAAGAACTCAACATTGATTCGATGCTCTCAATTAAAAGTGTTGGTATAGAGTTCTTCGGAAATGATAATTCTGCTTCATTTCAACCATTTCCCTCCTTGGAGACTCTACGCTTTGAGGATATGCCTGAGTGGGAGGAATGGAGCATGATTGGTGGTCAAACAATGAGTTTTCCTAGTCTCAAACGTTTGTTGCTAAGTGAGTGTCCTATACTGCAAGGAGACATAGCTCACAGACTTCCTGCCTTAACTGAACTTGAGTTAAGAAGGTGTCCTTTACTGCTGGACTCAAGGCATTCATCTGATAATAACAATATCATATTTCTAATTCCGATTTCAGATGTATTCAACAGATTGATGCTCCCTCTCCATTCTCTTCAACAGTTGACCATACACGACTTTCCATCTCTAAGGTCTTTCCCAACCGACGGCCTACCAAAAACCTTGAAATTTCTCATAATCAGTAATTGTGAGAATCTAGAGTTTCTACCTCATGAATATTTGCACAATTACACATCACTCGAGGAACTGAAAATATCTTATAGCTGTTATTCAATGACATCATTTACCTTGGGTGCTCTCCCTGTCCTCAAGAGTCTGTTTATTGAGGGTTGTATAAATCTGAAATCGATATTAATTGCAGAAGATGTGTCGCAAAACGGTCTCTCATTTCTTAGAAGCATCAAAATATGGGATTGTAATGAACTGGAGTCATTTCCCCCAGGTGGATTGGCCACTCCAAACCTCATTTATTTTGCACTGTGGAAGTGTGAGAAGCTCCCTTCACTACCAGAAGCAATCCACACTCTAAGTTGCCTTCAAGAAATGGAAATTGATAATCTACCAAATCTTCAATCTTTTGTCATAAATGATTTGCCTAGCAGCTTACAAGAACTGACTGTTGGTTCTGTTGGAGGGATTATGCGGAATACCTGGCCAGCTTTGGAACATTTGACATGTCTTTCAGTGTTGCGAATAAAAGGCGTTGATACGGTGAACATGCTGATGGGGCCTTTTCTACCTGCATCGCTTGTGACACTGTGCGTTTATGATCTTAATGATACAATCATGGATGGGAAGTGGTTTCAACATCTAAACTCTCTCCAAAAATTTGAGATTGTTAATGCTCCTAAACTCAAGTCGTTTCCAAAAGAGGGATTGCCTTCCTCTCTGGATGTACTAAGTATCACTTGTTGTCCATTACTGGAAGCAAGTTTGCAGAGGAAGCGAGGGAAAGAATGGCGTAAGATTGCTCGCATTCCCTTCATAATCATCAATGACAAAATGATCACATGAGTTTCCTGTCTGGGTGAGTCAGTGACATACTTCGTTTTTGTTTGTTTCTTCAATAAATAGAATATTATAACACAAACACTAACTCATCTTTTTAATCATAGAATACTTGTGCCCAATCCTGCTGTTGCAAGAAACCAAATTAACTGTTAGGAACTCAAGAATTCTATAATCCTATCAACAAATGACCGGAGATATGTCAGGTACTCGTTTTTTCTATATGACTTCATTATATTTTACTGAGTTAGTTTTAATGCATTGACTGTATCTAATAAATGTCATTTATGCATTTATTTACTCACACATTCTTTTCTTTATTGTTGGTTAACTAGAACTCTTATGTAAATGTCATTTATGCCTTCACATCAGCACACAATTTAACTCACCATTAAGTGTATGTACATTTTCATTTTTACTCCTATTTTTTGCATCATGTTATTTGGTTGTATCATGTTAGTTTGGCATATGTAAAATTACTAATTTCTGCTGGACATCAGTGTCGAAGTTCTAGTAATTTAGAATATTAGTTTTATTTTCCTCGAATCCTATATATGTTAACAAACACTGACCAACTCCATCATCAAACTTGACATGATATAGGCATCAGTGTTGATCATGACATGATCGATGCTATTGGCAAGGCAGGACATGTAGTTTTTCTTGTTGGTAATTAGTTAGGCTTTATCATGTACTCTATTTGTGCACCTTTAGTAAAAACCGGAATAGTAAGTTCTTATAATTTAGAATATTTGTTTTATTTTCCTCGAATCCTATATATGTTAACAAGCACTGACCAACTCTATCATCAAACTTGACATGATATACGTACTTATTTTTATGTCAGGTTTGTATTTGGTCAACTGGAGGTAGATTCATCCAATGGTTTTCTCCACAAATCGGAATGATGTCTGGGGAATATGCAGGCCTTCGTTGAGGAGTAGAGAGCCATGCAGGGCATATCAACAATATATCCAGTTCTGTTACAGTCATTGCAGAACCATCTTTTCATTCTTCCCATAGTGTTGCCATTGCTAATTTCTGATACACTAAACCTGCAACTTTGTGTTTTGCCCACTTTTCATCCAAAAGACCTCGTTCAGTTCTTAAACAACATGAGAAAATAAGAGCAGTTCTTACTCTTAAATTAGTCATGTGTCACCATTACTACTACTCTTGTATTCTTCATCAATTTTTTCATGTTATCATATCTTTATTCATGACCCATTTAATTATTTTCAATTTCATTCAAATCTCATTTAAACCTTGTTATAACATAAATTTGACTCCTAATGCTCAGAGATAGTTCAGTGAGGCCCCAATCACATTGTTATACTACATGATGGAGAGACTTACCATTTCTAAATCTACACAACACCCTTTCTCTTATATGTTAGAGGTGTTCAAGATTTTTCTTAAATACTCTACAACTTGTGTGTTTGTGAGTGAACAATAACTTTCAAAATTTGGAAATAATGTTTTTGGCTATCCCACATCGGATTCTTCCGATATGTTTTAATTTTAAATTTAAAATTCTTTTGACACTTTCCAAATCAGTTTGTAATAGCCTTAATTTCAACTCTTATCCCACTTTTAATGAGGTGGAGTTAGTGCTCCAAATTAATTTTTTCCCATCTGCTTTATATATACAAAAAAAAAAGAAGAAAGTTTTTCTTCTCCTCAAAAAGCTCCATTAACGTTCTGAGTATGTCAGTTGATTTCAGTTCTTTATTGGCAAGAGTTCACGATTGTAGTAACCTGGGGGAAACACTGATCTGACTGAGCTCCGGGGATCAGGGCGTAATCGCTTCTAAGACAACTACTATTTTACTGTGACACATCACGTTTTTGGTTCCCGTTTTCAAAGGCTTCCAAGGCAGCTCTACATTGTATTCTGATTTTGCACCTACAATTTAGAAGAGATTTTTTGAAATCAGAATGACTATGTACTTCAAGCCGATGTTGGATCTGTCGGAGCTCGACCTCTTGACAAGACGAATTACAAGAGGTGGTCTCAGAAGCTGCTGATTTTCTTCGAGCAACTAGAGGTCGACTATGTCCTCCTTCAACAGCCTCCGGTCGTCGTTGGTTCCATCGTTTCGAACACTCTTGGAATGGATGATACTCTGTCTATGACATTGCCGCAAGTGCACGACTTTGTGAAGTAGTAAAAATAAGAAATCAATAAGATGAGTCTTTGGTGAAAACAACTTAAAAAAAACAAAATACTTAAATGAAAACAGCTTATTTGTAAAATCACTTAAATTCCAATTGAGACAAACATGACCTAGAGTTATGGTTCTCACTCTAATACATTCACACAATTCAAGTCACTTCTATTATGAGAATTCCGCATAATTTATGGAAAATAGATAAATGTGGGCAATATCTGCTTTCGCCAGCGCATTGCCTTATCGATGACGAATAATTCGTATGCTTTCGCACGACCAGATTATTCGTCAATGATTCGTTACTTTTTCTCAGCTATATAATTTTCTCAAATTCGTCCAAGCGTTTTCGCTGTATTCAACTCTGTTGTTTAAAAATCTGTGCTCCGATATCGACAAATATCCTTCCAGACTACGGTCCATACCTGAGAAGACCTTACTTCTCTCCTGCTACGACCCGTAACAGCTACTACGGGTGGCCGTAGCAGGCCCCTGGTTAATGTACCGAGAATGTATCTTGGTGAACCTTAGGCGCCTCTGCTGCTATGGCCCGTGGCATCTGCTACGGGTGGCCGTAGCAACCCCCTTATTTTACTATAAGGAAAACTTGACTTTTGTCTTTTTGCCTTGTTTTACTTGTTGTTTATCCGTTTTTGTCTTGGATGCTCATTAGGCCCTGAAAATGGCAAATGGCAAGAACACACAATCAAAGCGTAAAATATGGTAAACAGAAGTAAAACAATCAAAATGCGATGAAATACTAAGTGAAAATAATTAGAAATAACGATATGAAAACCACTCATCAAACTCCCCCAAACTTAGACCATTGCTTATCCTCAAGCAATAAAGCTCGCATTTAAAAGTTTTCGGATCAAACGGTTCACTTCATGAGAAAGCATACGGAAATAAAGTCAACGATACTCATACGTGATTTTTTGTTCTGATCGGCTAGACCTAGTTCTCTTGTTAATCATTTGCCAACAAAGGTATTCGCAAGAACACTACCTGCGGTAGAGCCACGAACCTAAGTCTCCCTTTCAGACACCTCTCCAACTATGCTTTGGGGTTATGTCTTTTTTTTTATTTATCTCTTCCCCTTTTACTTGGACAATCAAATTAAGGCTATTTATTTATTTTTGTCGTCGCATACACAAGGCCAGTCGAGAATTTTTGTTTAGGCACATTTTTTTTTTATAATTTTTTCAATGAATTTACAGACTTTGTGCGTTTACTGGTCCACTTTCGGACAACGTTTGGGGTTCAACCACCGTTAGGATAAATAATTGAGTGAGGGTTACCCAACTTAGAAGGTGTAGTTGCCTTTATCGCCTTTTCATCAATTTGGTGCCCAAAATTACTCATTTCTCAACCAATCATACATGTACGCGAGCCTAAATATGTCAGACTATCATTTTAAACTAATCAGGTGGTACTTTTCAGAAGCCGAGTACTATGGCACAAATCTACACGTTGGAGTCATGTCCTACTCAGAGGACCTAGGGTGTTTAGTTAATACATAAGTTGTAAAACTTTCCCAATGTCCCTAGTCCTGGCATTTCATCCCTCAAACTCTATATACTTTCCCGTTTTCCCCATAACCGAAGTTTTTCATGAATTTTTTGTGCACAATCCTAGTTTGGGAAAATCTACGAAAAAAATGATCTTTTGAAGCAAATAAAATAGAAATAGCTAAAAACAAGAAAAAATGCATGAACATAAAAATGCAAGAAATTAAAAATTCAAGAAAAGTAAAGAAGTACCTCCCCCAAACTTGAACCAAACATTGTCCTCAATGTTTTAGCGCAAGCAAGAGGAATAAAAATCACAAGACCCTCACTCGGAAGATGGGAACCACAACATGAGTTATTACATCATCGCTTGGACATCATCAAAAACCACTCCTTGCCTAGTTTGTTCATCCTTCACCCCATTAATCTCCGACTGAACTCACTCCCACCTATCTTTATTTGCATTCAAAGCGCCAGTTTCATATTGGGTAGGGAATATGGGTGGAGGAATCGTGTCCTCTTCCATTATGATACCCGCAGGATAGTTAGAGCTATTGGGCTCGCTCTCTTCCTTGGATGATTTACCCCGAGAGGGGATGCCCGCTTGGTAGACCCAATTACTAGGAACATCAATTCTCACCTTTCTAGGATTAGGCAAGTCGAGAATGGCCTTGTTACAGATCATCACCGTATAGGTGTTTCCGTCCACGAAGTTCATGCCTTGATGCACAAGGACATCCATATCAACCTTACTCTTCCCCTCGACTATACGACCCTCGACTAAGTTAAACTTAAAACCAAGGTGCTCAATTATTTGGGTAATCATACCCCCCAACCGAAATGCCTCTGGTGGCCGCACAAGCAACCTTGCTCAAATAATTTACCGCAAAGGCGGCGACATTAAGAATACCATTATTGGTCATGCAATATAAGAAGAAAAGCTCCCTTTTGGGAGGCCACACCCGTGTTTTCACCTCATCCGAACAAGGTGAAAGCAAGCGCCTTTTGCACGTACCAGGAGCATGTGTTTTGGATGCTGGAGGCTTTCTTCCATGGGGAAGTATAAAAGCGGACGCCGGAAATAGAATGCCAAGAGCGCTTAACATCAAACTCTTTTGGGACATCTTCCGGCCCATATATGGGAAATTGGAGAATATGCCCCAACTCTTCTACACTTAATTCTTGGTTTTGGTTAAAGAGACCGAACTTGAGAGTACCATAGTAGTATCTCGTTCCTTGAATCCACTTTTTTTTTTCCAACTTAAAGTCTAAAGTGCTAAGAAATTCAAGAGTAATGTGCTCAAAGGTAGGCGCTTCCCTTTGCATAAAACCAAACAAACCAATCGAGTGGAACATCATATCAGTTTAGGGTTTAAGGCCAAGAGTAGTAAGGGTGCTTTTGCACATACCTTGACGCATGAACGAGTACTTCCTCTCTACCGAGTCTTTGATGATTCCGCTACTTGTTTCCCCTTGTCGCTCTTCATAACTGCCATTGATGGATGAAGTTGAGAATTTTTGAAGTGGGGGTTTTGGAAATTTTGTCCCTGGAAGTATGATCGGAATAGTGGAAAGTGAAGTTTGTGTGAAGGTGATTTAGTGATGGAGATTAATATGAGGTTAAAGGTGGAAGCTTTATTTTTTGAAAATAATGGAGTTTTTGAGAATATGTGGGAGAAGTTTGGAGAATTTGGAGAAAATGAATGATTTGGAGAGAGAACGAATGGTAGTAATGAGGTTTAAAATTCAGATTGGGGTGTTTTAAATAGAATTTATGGGTGATAATTGGCTTAAATAAAGGTGGGTGGGATAAAAAAATATTTTCAAAATTCAAATTTTTTTTACTCTCTTTCTGCATGTCGTGTTATGGTCCGTAGCACGTGTTATTGCCTTGATAGGTCCGCAAGTGCACAGAAATATCGTTTGTAATATACAAAATTTCGAACCCACAGAGACCAAAGTCAAACTACATTTATCTATTGCTACTATGTAAATCTAAGGTTATGAATGATTGTTTTAGTTTGGAAAAAAGATAAATAAGTTGTTTTGAAATCAATTAAGAGACAGGAGATTGGAATGTGGCTCTCGTCAACCATTTGTGCCTGTCAACTCATTATTAATAATTAATATGGGACAAAATTTTAGCCTATACTCTATACTTCCCGCTTTCTAGTGTCCAACATATTAAAGTGAAAATGTCTTTTTGAAAATTAATTGCTTTTAATTATTTGAAAAATTTCTTAAGGTAGAAAAATCAATTTAAAGGTATTACTGGTTTTCACGTATAATACTGGATTTTAAGCGCATAGACGCCCGTTTTCACGTGTCCTCTTAAACTCTTACAATCACCTTTTTGAAAACTTTATTTTTCTTAATCAGATAAAAATGCTTTCACAGTGTTAATAGTTGAAAACAAAATTTTTCCTAAGTCAGATATATGTTTTGTTCTTTCGAATCAGAACCAATATCTCTAAGTTTCTACTTTCGCACTAAACATTTAAGTTAAAATAGAAAAGAAATCGCCCTATTAAACAATTTCCAATTAATTATAATTTTTACGACTTATTTCGAGCACCGTCGGTACGACGGTCCTCACATTCCAGGCTCGACAGAATTAGCCGGACATACTTTTAACATAAAAGCTACTAAAATTAATTATAAACATCATGCTAGACATACTAAATAATATAATAACTAGATTAAGACCCGCGCGATGCGCGGTTGTAAATTAATTTTTATTTGATTTATATTGAATTTTAATTATTATTATATTTAAATATATGGTTAAAAAGATATATTATAATAATTTATTATGAATTATAATATAGAAAATAATATGATAGAAAAATAAATATTTTACTTGAAAAAAAAAGTGAATATTTGTAAGTTGACAACGATATTAAGAATTTAGTTTTTGCAAATTTTAATAAAACTCTAAAATATATATTCTTGTGGTCATTTTTAATATTTTTATCCTCATCCTTTTTGACAATTATATGTAAAAAATCAATAATGTTATTATTTGTTATTAATTTTCTGGTATGTCATAATATGAAGAATATAATAATAAAGTATATAAATATGATTATAATGTTTTGCATACTCTATTATATTTCAATATTAACAAATAGTGATAAGTCTTTAAAATTTGTGTAATAACTAATTTGACACTAAAGACATTAGTTTCAACTTTTACATTTTTATAAGTAAAAAATTATTTCATGAAAAATAAATAATGATATATAAGTTTTAAAACATGATTGTTCTTTTTTTAGACTTTTTCTCAATATTTTTATCATACTTTCTATGGTCACATAAAAGAAAAGATAAAGCATAATTCACTTTGGTAATATGTATTTATGAAAATAATAATATATTTTTAGTGTTCATATTCTTTATGATTTCAAATAAGACATAATTTTAACTTTAATGTTTAGGGGAATATAGATAGTTGGAATAGTAGTTGTCTTGTTAGATCAATTTTGTTAAAAATGAGATTTTTTCGTTTTTGCCAAGGTTCGAACTCGTGACCTCCAATAGAGAATAAATATAGTATTTGTCTATTTAGAAAATGAAAATAATATCTTAGACGTGCCACATAGGACTATGGGATGATGTGACACAAATGGAATAGAAATGTCAGTATGTGTCGTCATATAATTCGCCGCTTCCGATTTAATATATTATATAGATATAGATATAGATAAAGTACATGCAAAGTAACTTAAACAAAAACAAAAACAATAAAGAGAAATGGAACATGTTATAACAATACTTAAATATATTAAAGAAAGTTGCAAACTGATATATATGAATGTTGGAATAAAAATCCGGAAAATTATGCTGGCAAGATTATATTACGATGATTCAAATACAAACTACAAATTTTTAGATTCTAACTGCTTTTACAAAATTAATTGTTTTGCCTAAAAATAAATTCTAAAAATTTGGATGATCAATTCTAAATTGAAAGGTCTTGTTTATAGTGAACAATTTCGTACTGGATTGTCTTAGATCGTGTAGGAGAAAGTGGAGATAATGGTGGGAAACTCCTCTTGCTAAGTCTCAAAACATGGCTAAAAACTGGGCATTAACACCATGGCGAGCGTCATGATAATGATGAACCGTTCGTCAAGAGGTGGGAAAGGATGACGGGGGTCATCCAGATGACGACCTACCTGTCATCCAACTGGGCCACATTTTCTTCTGTTTTTATCCTTTTGTTGTGACGATCTTGCCCTTAACACGTTGTGACGCCATTCATGCTAGCACTGGACTCGCCATGACAGTGTAAAAAGCGCATTTTATTCCCGTTTTTGCCGTTTCTTCGAAAATTAAAATATCTTAAATAGACACAAAGTACCAACATAAACCATTAATATAAAGAAATTACATAAAATATGTGAATTGAGTCGGAAATGCGATGAGTTTTCGATTTACCAAACTCCATTACACTTAAACCCTTGCTTGTCCTCAAGCAAGTCAGCTAGCCTATAAAACAATGGATTGTAGTAGTGAAGGTATAAATACTTAAAGGAAACAAAGCATTCAATTACTTATATGTGGCTATAAAAGTTGGTTCAAATGAAATTGACTCGATAGATACTAGTGTCGACACCAAGGATAATATGACAACACAAACCAATTTTGCGGTCACAAGTTTCCCTCCATTGATTACTAGTTCAAACCATGTCATTGAATCAAAGTCTAATTTTCTTATTTGTTTCATCTTTTCATTCAGGACAGTCACATTAAAACCCTTTATCTTTCACACACATGGTAGGCGGTCTGTTAGTGATTATGATCAACACATCTTATTTGATTTACACAAAAAATATTTTTCAAAGATGTATTATTTCTTTTGAAGGTTCAACCAATTCTTGGGTTAAATGACCGGGTGAAGGTCACCTAGCTTAGTAAATGCAATATTCTCATTTTATTCTTTTTTCCGCAATGGATCATTCACTTATTATTCGTCGATTGCCCTACTTAGTGTGTGACTATAGATGGTGCTTGACTGGATATAAAAACTACTCGAGGATTACACCAAATAGAAGCTCAAGACTAAGGCCCAATGGGAATTTAAACTAACATGCATATTTAGGAGACTTGAGGTGTTGCGACAATACCGATTTTATAGAGTTTTCCCAAGTCTTCTCAACCTAGCGTCTCTTATTTTTATAGCCTATATACTTTCAAATTACACTAAGCATCCTAAGCCTTTTAAAAAAAATTGGTAGGGCTCAAGTATTCATGGAAAATCAACAACAAGCAGAAAACCATGCATAAAGGACTCTACAGCACATGCAATGACTCAATACACTATGATACACAATAAAAATAATAAATAACATAAAACGAAGCTAAGGAAAATAAAATAGAATATAAAAAATAAAGAAAAGAGGTAAAATCCAACCTTACACATAAATCCTACATTGTCATCAATATAAGGAAATGAGAGCAAGAGAGGAAGGTAGAGCCTGGCAAGGTGGAATAAACGTCAGCTTCCGCCTCGGTGGGGCCTGCACTCAGGTGGTGGCATACCTAATCCCTGCAAATAGTAAAGCATACCCCCAGGATCTTATCGTGCATCTGATCTCACTAAAACTCTATGTAGTCCCTGTTAGCCATCTTTATCTACATGTCATGCATCTGTTGAGTCAAGCTCTGTAACATCTCATTACTCTGCACATGAGCTTTCTGTAAACTCTACATTTGTGTGGTCATGGTAGCCTGAGATGCCTACATAGCTCGCATACGCTTCATTATATCTTGCTGCTGCTGATGCATGGCATAGAAGAGATTACCATGCTCCGATTCACGATCGTTGTGTGCCTGGATCTCACATCTCAAGTAAGCTATTTCTGCGTGAAAGCCTTCTATACATATTTGTTTTTCCCTTTTCATTCAACCATCATACTTTTTTTCACAAATCCTTTGACCTCTTTATGGATAACAAAATAAGACAAATGGAGGATAGGATTGGAACAATCTTCAAGATACATTATAGTTGTAGAGTACGTAGGTTCAACTGTAAATCTTGGGTAGTAGGTAGAAAAAAATTTATAGTCGTTTGAAGTATAGTATTATTTATTTGACATTGAATTGTACTATACATAAGAACCGTTCACCTATTTTAATACTTTAGAACATTGTCTTTGCATATGAGGACTTAATGCGTGTTCAGAATTCAAAGCCTTAACAATAGACATTAGAGTCTAATGACTAGATAAGGCTTGAATGAATCAGAGATGTCTACTTTAGAAGTTGTTCCACACTGGACTAATGCCTAGGCATGACCCAATCCACTTCTGCTCCCAAAACGGACCAATTGCCTAAGTCCAGCTAACAGGGGGCAGCATTTACCTTTCTGCCTCTCTACCGGGCACATATGGTCAGAGGGACCGCAATATCTCCTGCTCCTCCTCGGCATTCCTGTCTGTCATGTGCAGCTCTACCATCCAGAAACAGCCACGATGCTTATGCCCAGAACCGTGTCCTTACCCGTGGTAATGGCTAGTTTCGGGCACCTCTACTCGTCCCAACGGGTAGTTTTTGGCAGTTACCTATTCTTCGAAAAACAGTTATTTAGCACCGAAAATAGGGACCATTGGCCACGCGCTGAGGGCATTATAAAAACCCTCTCATTTGAGAGGGTCAGGTATTCCAAATCACCCTAAGAAACTCATACTTCTGTAATTGCCTTTTTCCTATCCCGATTCTTACTTTAGCATCGAAGTGCCTTGTAGGTACATCCCCTCCTCATCTCACACACCCAACATCACAGATGTCTCTTTTGACCCACTTCAGGTTCTGATCAGCCTTCAAGATCAGTGGCGCCGTCTGTGGGAAATTGTTATCCCCGTCTTAACATCCACCTCAGATTCAAGACCAAAATAGCTCTCTGTCCAAGATTTCGATCATGGCTTGCCAAGATCACATCCAAGATGCTCGCAATCCTACTTTCCTCCCCGTCAACAAAACTAACACTGACGGATCCATTTCCTTCCTCAAAGGAGATGCCCGTCGTCAGAGAGACGGAGCTACTGCGTCTTCCTCCGCCACTCGTACTGATTGTACTGAAGACCAACCCCCGCTGGCCCTCCAGCCCGTTCCAACTCCACCCAATGTTGACCCGGCCGTGGTGGCCCTACTTGAAGCAATCAACAAGACCAACCTCTTATTCCTCCAACAAAACGAAAGGTTTGGGGCGTTAGAAGAGTCTGCCCGACTAAGATCCCCTCAGCCGAGGAAAGATCGCCGACGATCCAAAAGTCCACATCCCCGACAGGAAGGTGATCGTCGGGTGCGCCAGGAGCCAGAATCCCATGCCATCCGGGAGCGTGACCAGGTTTCCCCATAAAATAAACATTCCCCGGGAAACAAGAGAACCCGGAGAGACCAAAGTTCACCCCCAGTCAGATCGAAGGGCCGGGCACGAACACCGTCTCCCCACAAAAATCACCGCCTTGTCCCTGATCGAAGCATCCGCTCCCCTTCTTGGACCAGTTCCAGCAGCGACGATGAGCGCCACGGCCTGTTGTCTCAAGAAATCCTGGCTACGCGCCTCCCCAAAGGCTTGGAGAAACCACCATATTTGGGCCCTTATGACGGAACAACAGAACCAGATGAGCACATCGAGAATATCGATGCGTTGCTCGATTATCATGGCGTTTGGGGCGCCATCAAATGTCGTATATTCCCCACCACGCTCCGGAAAAGGGCTATGAACCGATAAAAACAACTGCCCGAGGAGTCCATCACCTCGTGGAAACAGTTGGGAAGAATATTTTCCTGACACTTTACGACATCACGCCGCCATCCAAAGACCGAAGCCTCCCTTGAGGCCATAATTCAAGGGAAGGATGAGCCTCTCCGTGTCATACCCTTAATTTTGACCACAAGATTTGCCATCATTGTGAATATCATTACCACAATATGGATGTACTATCATACCTCATCAATCTCCTCAAGGATTGTTGAGCATTCACTACAATCAAGAATTAGGGTTTTGTGCCCTCTCAGAGCACTTAGACAAAGGATCAATAAAGAATTGACACGATCTTCAACTTTTATAGCCTCTCAAACACCCATAAAGGATCAAGAGGACTCCCACATCAAGAATCAAGTACAAGATTGCAACATTCCAAGTGGATCAAGCCTCAAGATCGCTAGTGTCACCGAATTAGGGTTTTGGTCGACCAAGATCTCCAGATGAAAACTTTCCTCTGGGTATGAGCCAATACTTCAAAACATGATCCAAAATGCTCAAAGGAACCTTATGAGTCCCATCATCAAGTCAAAATGGCCTCAGGGGATGCATTCATAAAAAATCAGGAATTAGGGTTTCTTGACCTAATTCACCCCTAAGTTGACTTTTGGACCAAGACATGAGCCAAGATCTCAAGACATGATTTGAGGGCCTCAAATACACCACATTGATCCATTTACAACAATGGATTGATCCAAGAAGTTTGATTCACAAGTTTCATTTTCAGCTGGACCACAATTAGGGTTTTGAAGAAAAAGTCAATTGTACCTTTGACTTTGGACAAAGACATGTTCCCAAACCTTGGGACATGATTCAAGACACCCTAAAAAACCTATGAAATTCATCCATTAGGTTTGATTTAGGTCAAGAACTTGATTGCATAGAGGATCTCACAGTTTGAAATTCATCTGACAAAAAGTCAACTGTGCCCAAGATCAAGTTTGACTTTTTGAATTTTTTCACAAATATGGCTCCCCTAAGTCATAAAAAATGTTAATGCATGGTTTTGATCATCATCCATCAATAAAAACCAAGAAAAATAGGTTAACTTGCAAAACGGGCAACCATAGGAAACTTAAAATTTTCTAAGTTATGGAACAAAAGTGATTTGGTACCAACTTTGCAAGGTCATAACTTCCAAACCACAAGGCCTTTTTCTTCCATCCAAAGCCCAAATGAAAGTCCACATGACATACTTCAAAAGTGTAAACTACAAAAGATTCTAAATCCTCATGGATTTTGAGTTATGGATTGATTAAAATCACCAAAACATGAAAATGACCGCTTTTTCCAACACTTAGTGAAAATTTTGGACAGAATCTGTCTTGGTTTTTCACCAACTTTGAGGCCATTTTTCACCTTGATCCAAGTTGATTCAAGACCATTGGTGGACATCAAAGTTAAAGTAGGATATACAAGCTTTCCAAAGAGTACCAGAACTCATCCTAATTCAACTTGAGTAGGGAGTTATGAGCATGGAAACATGACACCTCCAAGACTGGTTTTTGCAAGACAGTCTTGCACTTGCCCCAAGATTTTTTCATTTCCATGACTTGGCAAGCCTTGTCACCATACAAGACAAGTTTCTAAAGTGCAATGAACATGATCTCTGCAGAGCTACAACACCATAGAGCCTTGCAAGTCCAAAACCTCGTCATTTGGCATTTGACATTCAAAGTTCAAATCCAAAACTTTCAAATTTGTCATGAGGCATTGAATGGATGCATAGAGCTGGCATGTATCAGTCTACAACATTGCAAATCAGTCAAGATAAACTCAAGCATCAGAAGGCCATAGGCCTGCAAGATTGACCCAAGTAAATGGATAGAGAAGACTTGAGATTCTTTTTGAAAAACCATTGGACAAAGGTATGTACTAGCCACCATTCACTGTTGCTGCCAAAACACACTTGGCACACTATAAATAGAGCTCATTTATGGTCATTTTGAGTACACGAAAGCACCATAACACATGCTTTACTCAAAATCACTCTCAAAAACCAGATTTTTCTTCTCATTCAAGTAACATTCGAATTTTTCATTTGAGAGCAATTCTATCAAAACCAATCATGCCAACACCTCACATACATCATATATGAGTGATCCATGACCTTAAAACTCATTTGTAACACCTGAATCACAAAGTCACCCCCCATTTGCTCAAGCTTTTTGGCCTGTTTGCAGTTGAGGTGCCACAACAAGTTCTAAGCTGATTCAATTCATTCCAATCCTGCAAACACATTACTTGAGGTCCATTGAAGCTGTCCAGATCATTACACAACATCTGTAACACCTCCAACATAGAATTTGATCACCAGCTGCAAGAGGTAAGCCTGACACTCTCACTACTACAAAACGCGTAAACAACGACGCCATGCTCACAACGCTTCATCCCTACACCGTTGTGACATATCTAAACTAAGGCGCGGTTGCATTTTATTTGTTTATTGAATTAAACTTATTTGTATATAACAACAGTTGATAAACCAACCATGGTGATTATCTGTATATAACAATGGTTGATAAATCAACAGTAGTAATACCTTCAAGCTTTCATGTGTTCGAACCTCAGTGCATTCATATATATTATTCCTTTTATGTTAAAGCGCGCCTTTACTTTTTTATTTACTTCTAATTAAAAAAATTAAAAGTTATGACTACGGTTGTTTTTATACACCGTTGTGATATATTTTGTATGTTTTTTTTAATTTTTAATTCTAAAAATAACTCTGGCGCTTTAATATGAAATTTCATTATGTAAATAATATATCATAACGGTGTAAATTCTTGACCGTCGCAGTAGAGTTTCAATAGTCTCCAAACTAGCTAGTCTCATTGTCTCTTCAGTATCCTTATTTCGATTCCATTGAAAATAGAAACCAGACGAAACGTTACACGATTTCAACCCTAAACCCTAACCTTCAATATTGTGAAACAATACACGATTCCACCAAAGCTTGCATCATCAGTATCCATTTGTTTTCATTTTCGTCATCATCGTCACGATAGTGAAGAAAATAGAAGATTACGCACATACCAACACCGTCGTCATCATCGTCACCGTCGTTGTCGTAAGGAAGGAAGACAACAACAACACCAACATCAACATCGTTTACTTCGTCGTCACGTTTAGGGTACGTAAAATATTTTCCCCATGCATCTACAGTAAACTCTTTTGCCATTGTTGTTCATGTTGTTGTTGTTGTTTTTGAACTTAGATGTCGACCTTGTCGAGTTCTTCATCAGAAACCAGCGAAGAAACTCAAACAAATGAAAGGTTAGCCGATGAAACTCAAACAACTGAAAGTCAAACGAAAAGATCACAAAGAGGTGTCACAATGATGCCCCAATTCACATCAGTCTGCAACTCATCTGGTGCAAAAATTCCGATCGAGTTTGATTCGCACTACAGATTAGTGGATTATCCACATTACGCTACTTTTAGGAGTTATGTTGCGTTCCTTGCACGTAGCAAAGTCAGTATATTGATTGATGATTGGAGAGAAGTGGATGGTAATGTCAAAGACAACATATGGACATACGTTAAGGTATTTCTCACGGATGACTACATTACGAAGCCTAAGAGCGGTCTTCAACCTCCATGGATTTGGTATAGTTTTTTATTGAAGAAGGTGTGGCACAAGTTTGCGAAGAAACGCCGTTCTGAGGAATTCAAGGTTAGTACTAGTCTTATGTAACCTATAATGTTATGCTAATGATTTATAGATACTAATCATACACATTTTTCACTATGTTAATAACAGGCTAAAAGCGAAGTAGGAATTCAGAACAAGGCGAAAAACATGTACCCCCATAGATTGTCTCGTGGGGGTTACAGGAAATTTGAGAAGAGGATCCTGCAGGAAAAACTACAAGAAGGAGGAGATAGTGACATTCCATCTCCACCTTCAAGACATGAGAAATGGAAGAGGGCTTGATTAAGACCTAATGGAGAGTACACCTCTGAGCCTTCAAGAGTAGTTGCTGAGAAAATTGTAAGTATATGTTTTATTTAAATGCATTTGCTTATGTAAATTGCTCATGAGTTGTTACTTAAATGCGTTTGCTTATGTAAGTTGCTCATGTTGTGTAGGATAACTTGGTTGTGGCGGCCCGTGAAGGCACATTTGTTCCAGAAGCACGACATGACATATTAGTCGAAGCTATCGGAACAGCTGAGCATGGAGGCCGTGTCCGTGGTGTTGGAGATGGTGTCGGCTTGAGGTCATACTTTGGATCTCAAAGAAGAAGCATCGAAACCGCTGAATTTCTTGCTCAACGACAAAAGATTGATAATGTTGAGAAGTAATTGGCGGAGCAAAGGAGGCTTATTGAGGAGGAGGGGGAAAAAAGGAAGAAAGAAGTGGAAAGGTTACAAGAGATGTATTCGGTATATGTCGTAAATCGCGCTTATTTTTGTATGATATATATTATATGTTCTAATTGAATATATTGTGCTTATTTTTGTTTTATGTTCTAATTGAATGTTATGATGTAGAGATTAAGTGAAAGTCTCGAACAACAAACTAATGAAGATCGTCGTTGCATTGGTGATGATCAAACTCCAAGTAGAAGTGTCGTAAATCACGCTTCTACAAAAGGGAGTAATTGTACAGCCCCTCCCCCACCTGTAGATAACAACAATGGGATATTGGACCCTAGTCCAAATGAAATAACAAGTTTATACTACTACATTTCAACACAGACCTTGCGCAGCCCCTCACGCTAGAACATTGCCCAAAATTGGATTTAGTGTATTACACTCCTGAAGATGTGAGGGATTTTCTCGCAGGATATAAGTGGCTTGACATATCTATTTTTCAAGTTTGGTGCACGTAAGTATATAGTCGAATATACATGTCATTATAGAACATTATAATTTTTTGTATTTTCTCCCTTAATTTATTCATTTTCTTTGACCATTTAGGTACATTCACCGTGTTTGTATAGAATTGAATAAATCAAGTACCTATGGAATCTTGGACCCAAGTTTTATTGCTTGGGCGTTTAATGAAAAAGATATCAGAGAAAAGTACTTGAAAAACCGGCTAAATGACGGAGGAAAAGAATGTTACCTTGCACCATTCCTATGTAGGTTAGTATTGTTGTAATTTATTTCTATATTCTATATTTAGTTTTGTTTTAGTAACAACTAATAATATATATATATATATATATATATATATATATATATATATATATATATATATATATATATATATATATATATATTCTCGTGTTGTCATTGGCAATTGATCGTAATATCGTTTAGGACAAATACGGTGACATTACTGTGTTCCTTGCACGATCCACTCCACAAACCAATGAAAGATCTTGTATTAACGTAAGTGTCTTTGTTTAATATCATTTTGTTTGGCATTAATTGTAATTAGTTTATCATGTAATATGTTTAATTCAATTTTCAATGTGCAGTATTGTGGAGCAAGTTAATATATTGAGGAATGTTAGAAAAAAGCCCACATACCTTGCTCCTAAAGTAAGTGGCATGATTACCTGTTTATTTCATTTACATTCATGCATGTGTGGTTGTATTCATGTAATTTGTAGACAAGGAAACGACGCGGGAGTTACGAGTGTGGGTATTTTATCATGAAACATATGTTAAACATCGTCCTTGTTGGCACTGTTGATTCATGGGATACGGTAATATATGCCATAAAATGTTTACATATATTAATATATAAGTTGACTATTGAATTATTATCATGCATGATATATCTTCAATTTTTTGCTCTTATGTAGATGTTTAACGACGAAACCCCATTCCCCCTTGAGGACTTTGTGGATCTTCATAAACGTTGGGCTTATATCCACAATGAGCTTAAGGGTTCTGCTCATGCTGTATGATATATCAGCAACATTTTTTTATGCACATATTTTTTGCGTTTGATGCACATAATGTGAACAATAGTTTTGGCTTTTGATGCACATAATGAAATCAATAATATTGGCTTTTGATTTAAACAATGTTAGCAGTTTAATTCTCTGATTCATTTATCTTTTGATGTAAATTTCTTTTGATTTAAATTCTCTGATTCATTTATAAGGATAAAATATAGGAAGAATTGTGTTTGATGCACATATTGTGTTTGCATGTAAACAGAAGTTGTTTTGACAGAATAAATTATGAGAATAATTTGATACGCAGATAAATTTTATATTTAAAATAGTCTGTTTTTGGCAGCGGTTATAAACCTATCCGTAGTTGTATGTCAAACGCTAATATAAATAAAAAATGTTGTTGCTGAGAATCGAACCAGATCACAGTTTAGTATATCACAACTATTGACTAAACTAACCGTCGTGAAATGGTGCGCGCAAACTGGAATACAACAACGGTTCCCGGACTGTCATTGTACGTACCTCATATACAACAACACCCTACATAACAACGCCTTTGCCCCCGTCATTATATGTCATTTCCAACCGTTGTTAAATGGGTTTTTCGTAGTAGTGTCTCAAACTCTATAATTCATGCATCATAAATGTATTTTCAAGTTACAAACTTGTTTCTGCACATATATAGAGTGTTTCCCCTCAATCAATTTCTATGTGTGAATCGTGTATAGGATTTCATAGTGTTCTTGCAGAAATTAGGGTTCTTGAGTTCATCTTCTAATTTCTCACTCCACACTTAATATAAATGCAATTAATTTATATGGTTGTAATCCTTGTTCAAAAGCGAGCAAGTTTCATGTTTACAAAAGTTATTTTCATTGAGTAATCAGAGAGATATGAAAGGTTTTGCAAATCTGGGGAGGCAGAGCACGCGCGAGAAAGAACATGTGTTTTTGGCGCCATTTTCAAATATTTGAATATTTGATTTTTTTTATTAATTGTTTCAAAAATTAATTTCTCTCTGGATTTTTATGTTTTTGAATTGATTCTTTTATTCAAAATTCACAAAAATGTTAAAATATTTTATTCTACAAAAATTTCACAAAAATATTATTTATTTTATATATTTAATATTTTTGTAAAGAATTTATTTTTATTTGTTTTTAAGCATTTAAAAAATATTTCTTTCTCATTATTTTTCAAATTCAAATGATTTTTAAATCATTCTATGGATAAAACATAATTTTTCAAACATTAATCCAAGATCACAACTTGTTTTTCATTCATGTTTGATAATTTTTATCATTTTTATCCAAATTAAAATGCATTTTTAAATCAAATTAGGGTTTTAATTGTTTTCACCCTCACAAACATTTTTCAAAACATTTTTGGGCCTCTTGATAGAGTGTAAGTCCCATCCCTTTGTAAATAAATCTTTTTTGGGCCTCAGTTATTGTATAAGTCCCGATACAATTTTAAAAATCTCGGCGCGATCGTCGTTTTCCAAACAATTTTCATCTGGGCCTCCCTTTGGTTGTAAGTCCCATATTTCTTCTTTTTCAAACACTTTTGGGTCTCTAATAGAGTGTAAGACCCAACCCCCTTTGTACATAAATAATTTGGGCCTCAGTCATTGTATAAATCCCTACAACGATTTTCAAATTAACTACGGGATCGTTGTTTTTTATCTGGGCCTCTCCTTGACTATAAGTCCCAACTCTTGTATAAAAATAAACTTTTGGGCCTCTAATAGAGTGTAATAACCATCCTCTTTTTAAATAAATAATTTGGGCCTCAATCATTGTATAAGTCCCCTCTGTGGTTTTCAAAATTACGACGCGATCATCGCCTTTTCAAAAGAATTCATTTGGGCCTCTCCTTGAGTATTAGTCCCAAACTTCCTTTTAAAACAACTTTCCTCTTTGATTCAAATTCAAATTCAAAGTTTTTATCAAAACTTTCTTCAATTTCTTGAATAACTAACCATACAGCTGTAGTTAAAATGCTTGGGCTTGCACAACTGTAAGTTTCACTATCTCTTCAATACATACTTGTTTATATATTTCATCTGTTTATATATATAATATATATATATATATATACTATATATATATATATATATATATATATATATGCTTGTACATACTTGCTTAAAGTTTTCCCCAGAAATTAGGTCTAGGTCTAGATCAAACCAGTGGTTACTCTTTTAACACAGTCAAAACTAGTTCCCCATAGGAAATTCCAGATACAGTCTTGCCTCCTCTTGGGCTTATACAATATGGAACAAAGAAAGGCATAATTCCGGTGAAACTTTTCTCAAGACTGGTCCTAACTTAGAAATATATGAGTACAAGAAATTCATTTCCCCAAAGAGGATTAATTCCCGGTGAAACCTCTTATGAATTTCTTTAAACCCTAAAACTGTTCTGCAAGGAAATGACTTATTCCCGATGAAACCTTTCTTGAACTTTTCTTAGGTTTGAACTCACAAGCTTCCTAAAAGCATCCCCAGCCTCCTCTTGGGCTTAGTACAAGAACCCAAAGGCCTCCTACAAGCATAGGATAGAACTTAGTCATCTCTACTAGTTCAATCCTCAGAAGAGTCAGAATTCCAAAACATCAGACCATTTTAGGGTTGATCTTCATCCCTTAAAACCACAACCTCCTCTTGGGCATTATACAAAGATCATTCTCCAGTTAAGAATCAACTTCTTCATACCACTAAACTTGGAAAGTCTCATCTCCTCTTGGATCTCAAAGAAACTCTCAAATTTCCTAAAAACACAGGAAAAAACCCTGATCATTTCATCAATCTTCAGCAGAATTTGAAACCTCCATAGGTTTTCATACTCAAGGTTTAAACCTTTAACATCAGTAAAACCCTCACAAAATCAGAACCTCAGGGCATCTGATATTTCAAATCTTCTTCAATCCCCAGCAAGAGTTGATTCCCCAACACATACTGGACCTATCTCTCGATTTCAATAATCCTCAGCAGAAGCTAGCCTCCTCTTAGGCTTCATATAAGGATTTCCCCAACCAGCCTCCTCTTAGGCTTTATATAATGATATTCCTCAATAGAGTCAGTCTCAATCTTGGGCTTTATACAAGACAGATATAAAACCTCCCTAGTGGAGTCAATTTCTTTTAGCCTCAATCTTGGGCTTTATACAAGACAGATACAAAACCTCCCCAGTGGAGTCAATCTCTTTTAGCCTCAATCTTGGGCTTTATACAAGACATATATAAAACTCCCCTAGTAGAGTCAACCTTTCAGCTTCAACCTTAGGCTTTAATCAAGGCACACAAAAATCAACATCCCCTTAGATGAGACCATGAGTCCACTCTGCAGGAGGATATTTTCTCTATACATCACACATAACATCAGACAACCAAAATCTTTTTCCCAGATAATTGTTGTAAGTGGCACACTTGTTGATTCAAAATCCAAGTTGGAGTCCTTCTTTTATCCTGGTCAAAATTCTTCTTTCAACTAACAGCTGTAAGTGGCAAGCCTCTAGATTATTTACATCCATGCCAATGTCCTTCTCTTAGCATGAAAGATTCATAAGGAAAAATGGCATTGTTCAACACTGAGTTAAATTTCCTCCTTCATGATATCACCCTTATAAAGGAAATTATGGCATTGTTGGATTCTCATATCCCAGTTAAAGTAATTTCCCTTATCATCAATTTCTCAAATACTTGTGATGAATAGGTGAGATATCTCCTTTTAGAGATGGCAAATTCTCTCTCAGTCACCCTTTAGCTCCAATCTTGGGCTTCGAATAAGATGCAAATACTTTTTTAGCTTCAATCTTGGGCTTTGAACAAGACGCAAATACTCTCTAGCTTCAATCTTGGGCTTTGAACAAGACACCAATCATCTTTCCTCCCATAGAATAGGAGGAACTACGATTGCTCTGATTTCCCGAGTATCTTTACAGGAATACGTAGGCATAAGATTGTGAAATCTTAGCGAGCACACAAATAAAAAAACCTTAGGTCCAGTACCTTCCAAAAAATAATGAAAAACCCGAAAACAACAAAAACACTCTCTCTACACTCCCAAAGGAGAAACTTTCCTAACCCACAATAGATAAACACCAGAAAGTATTTAAACCAAAAACACGCCATAAAAAGTCTATGGATAACCATATATACACTGGGTGATTGACAACTTCCCTTTGTATAACCTGACCCCGACCCCTCAATCTCTTAGCATTTGTTAAAGAAAACATTTGCGTGCAAGGTTAATTTTAGATATCTTCCCTTTCCTTTCCAGATTCATAGGATAAATGAGAAATCAGAAAGTAGCACCCAATTCCAACCATTGCGGTAAGGTGGTCGCGTCACCGACAAAAATCGCACGCTACAGAAAAATGGCGACTCTGCTGAGGAGTTCTAGGATTAGAGTTCCTAAGAGGTCTAGGCTTTGCTTGGCATTTATTTACATATTTTCTACCATATATATATATATATATATATATATATATCATTTATTGTTATACTACTTGATACCCGTTTCTGTTAACTGGGAATGTGATTGATACGCATGTGGAAAGTTTGAGAGAACACTAAGATAAGTGGTGGCATATCTGGGAAATGCTTATAGGGAGTGAATCCCGGCCAAGCTAACTTGGAAGTCCACCGAATTAGGCGAGGTACCCGTGCGGAAATATTGATGTTGAACAACCGATTGTCATGAAAGCATCATTTATCCCAGTGTGGTACCCATGATTGTCATACTCCAAATTTTGACCACCAAGATTTCCCATCATTGTATAGATCATCACCACAATATGGATGTACTTTCAAGCTTCTTCAATCTCTTCAAGAATTGTTGAGCTTTCACTACAACCAAGAATTAGGGTTTTGAGCCATCTCAAAGCACTTAGACAAAGGATCAATCAAGAATTGACATGATCTTCAACTTGTCTAACCTCTCAAACACCCCTAAGGGGTCAAGAGGACTCCCACATCAAGAATCAAGCACAAAGTTGCAACATTCCAAGTGGATCAAGCCTCGAGATCGCCAGTGTCACCAAATTAGGGTTTTGGTCAACCAAGGCCTCCAGATGGAAAATTTTCCTCTAGGCATGATCCAATGCTTCAAAGCACAACTCAAGATACTCCAAAGGACCTCATGGACCCAATCATCAATTCAATTTAGCCTCAGGGGATGCATTCACAAAAAAAAATCAGGAATTAGGGCTTCTTGACCTAATTTACCCGTAAGTTGACTTTTGGAGAAAAACATGAGCAAAGACCTCAAGACATGATTTGAGGACCTCAAATACACCACTTTGATCCATTTACAAAAATGGATTGATCCAAGAAGCTTGATTCATAAGTTTCAATTTCACCTGGACCACAATTAGGGTTTTGAAGGAAAAGTCAACTGTATCTTTGACTTTTGACCAAGACATGATCCCAAACCTTGGGACATGATTAAATACACCCTATAACACCTATGGAACATATCCATTAGGTTTGAATTAGGTCAAGAACTTGATTGCACAAAGAATCACACAGTTTGGATTTCATCTGATAAAAAGTCAACTGTGCACAAAATCAAGTTTGACTTTTTGGAAATTTTCACAAATATTGTTCCCCTAAGTCAAAAACAATGTTAATGTATGATATTGATCACATTTATCAAGAAAAATCAAGAAAAGTGAGGTTTCTTGCAAAAGGGGCAACCATGAGAAACCAAAATTTTTCTAAGTTATGGAACAAAAGTGGTTTTGTACCAACTTTGCAAGGTCATAACTCCTAAACCACAAGGCATTTTTCTCCCATTCAAAGGCCAAATGAAAGTCTATTTGACATACTTCAAATATGTCAACTACAAGAAATTCCAAATGTCCATGGATTTTGAGTTATGAATGGAGCAAAATCACTAAAACATGAAAATTCCACTTTTTCCAACACTTAGTGAAATTTTCAATAAGTCAGAATCTCTCTTACTTTTTCCAAAATGTATAGGCATTTTTCACTTTGATCCAAGTAAAACTAGGTCCATTGGTGAAAAAAAAAAGTTAAAGTATGTCATGAGGGCTTTCCAAATTGACCAAGAACTCAATCAAATTCCATTTGAGCTAGGAGTTATGGATCTCCCAAGTTGCCTTGCTGCAACTGTTTTCAAGACAGGTTTTGGTGCAAACTTGCACCCCACGATTCCTTAAACTGATTTTGAACATCTTAATCATTCAAGTTCTATTCAAATTCAACACAAATGAGTGAGTAATCTGATCCATAACACAAAATGCCAAGAACCTAGCCTTCCATGTGCAAAATCATCATGACATGAACCTTGAATTTCAAATTTGACATCAAGAATTTAATGGATGCATCAAGGTGGCATGAACTGAATAAAACTTAACTGAATGAGTCAAGACTTATCCCTACAACAGAAGACCATAGGCCTTTGCTCTAATCCAAGTCAATGATCATGGAAGACTAGAATTCCTTTATGCAACCATTGGCCAAAGGACTGTCCAAGTTGTCATTCACTATTGCTTGCAAAACAAACTTGCTCTACTATAAATAGAGCTCATTTGTGGTCAATTTGAGTACACCAAAGCACCACAACACTTGCTTTCCTCAAAATCTCTCTCATTTTGCAAAAATGCCTTCATTTGCAAGTCACCACTGAGTTTTCGAGTTAGAGAGCAATTCCACCACAACTCATGATCCAAACACATCCAATGTATCATATACAAGCTGTTCAAACACTCATCTTTGATCTGAAACACCAAAATCAGAAAGTCAATCTCCAAAACCTCAAATTTTTACTTTTTTGCATTTTTCAAGCCATGTCTTGATTCAGTCATTTTCAAAACCAAACAAAGCCTCAAACACACTCCAAATATCATCCTCAAACTGTCCCAACAAGTCTCCCTCAACTGTAACATCATTTGAGTGAGATACCATTTTGGTCACTTTTGCCACTTTTGCAAGAAAGAGCCAATTTTTGTTCCTGAGGATTCCAGCTGGTCTTGATCATTCTAAAAGCTTCTAAGGGATCAATCAAAGGTGTCTAAAGCATTGGATCACTTCTGGCACAAGCATCTTTAAAGATAGCACAAGGAGCTTCAAGAGGTAAGTGCATCACAACTTGAACTCTTTAAATCATGCATTGCTTTGATGTCCATTAATCATGGACATCTCATACATATCATATATGTTGTGTTTGAACCAATTTGCCATGCTATTGTTGCCTGTATGATGAGATAACATAGAACATGCAAATCTATGCCTATTTTGAAACCACTATCGGGTTTTAAAATAGGGACATCTTTAGAAAAATCTAAAAGCATCATTGAATTCCTTATGAAATTCTAGGTAGGATCCATCTAAATTTTGTCAAAATCCATGAAGAATTGAGGGAGTTAGAGCCTTCATGCTATAAGGCAAAAATCAGGCCATGCCTTGGGCAAGGGCCAGGCCAGGGCGCATTGGCCAAGCCTAAAATCTTGTCACCCTCATATACACATGGGGTGGTTTTGATACACGGATGTATCACCACCCCAGTGGTAGCGCGCATGTGTGTTTGGTTGGGAGGTCATGGGTTCGAGACCCTCCCAGACCATTTTGCCATTTTCTCTTATTTTGCTATTTTTCACATTTTTATTAATTAATTCCAAAATTAATTTCTCTCTTAATTTTAATTATTTTTTATTGGTTCTTTTTTTGAAAATTCAAAAAAATATTATTTATTTCACACATTTGGTATTTTTGTAAAGAATTATGTTATTAATCATTTAAAAATATTTCTTTTTCTTAATTTTTCAAAACCAAATGAATTTCAAGCTTTCATGTGATTAAACATGATTTATCAAAATATTTTTCAAAGTATACAACTTGTTTTTTAATATATTTGGTATTTTATATCATTTATTATTTAATTTCCTTTAAAAATTATATTTTTAAATCCAAAATTAAGGTTTTCTCTAATTCTTGATTTTTCAAACTTCACAAAACACTTTTGGGCCTCTAATAGAGTGTAAGACCCAACCCCTTTGTACATAAAATAATTTGGGCCTCAGTCGTTGTATAAGTCCCGATACGATTTTAAAAATCTCGGCGCAATCGCCGTTTTCAAATATTTTCATCTGGGCCTCTCCCTGAGTTATAAGTCTCATTCTCTTTTCTTAAAATACACTTTTAGACCTCTAATAGAGTGTAAGACCCAACCCCTTTGTACATAAAACCTTTTTGGGCCTCAGTCATTGTATAAGTCCCCACGCGATTTTCAAAAACAACGATGCAATCACTGTTATTTCTGGGCCACTCCTTGAGTTGTAAGCCCCATCTCTTGTACAAAAATAAGCTTTGGGCCTCTAATAGAGTGTAAGACTCAACCTCTTCGTAAATACAATAATTTGGGCCTCAGTCATTGTATAAGTCCCGATACGATTTTCAGATCAACGGTACGATTAGTGTTTTTCATCTGGGTCTCTCCTTGAGTATAAGCCCTGAACTTCTTTTCAAAACAACTTTCTTTTGATTTGGGTTCAAATTCATAGTTGTTATCCAAACTTTCTTTAATTTCTTGAAAAACTAACCATACAGCTGTTACAATGGAAGCTTGCTCACCTGTAAGTTTTAAAACAACTTTCTTTTACATACTTGTATATATATATATATATATATATATATATATATATATATATATATTTGTTTGTAATGCTGGAAGCTTGCTCACCTGTAAGTCCTCCTACCCTCTTTTACATACTTGTCTATATATTTCATATGTATATACCTGTATATTATCTACTTAGAGTTTTCCCCGGCAATTAGGTCTAGGAATAGATCAAACCAGTGGTCACTCTTTCAACACAGTCAAAATTAGTTCCCCATAGGAATTTCCAGATACAGTCTTGCCTCCTCTTGGGCTTATACAATATGGAACAGAGAAAGACATTATTCCCGGTAAAACTTTTCTCAAGACTGTCACTACTAGAAATTTGTCTAAGAAATTCATTTCCCCCAGAGAGGATTCATTTCTCAAGAAGTTTGAGAGGTTAGACAAGTTGAAAATCATGTCATTTCTTGATTGATCATTTGTCTAAGTGCTCTGAGAGGGCTCAAAACCCTAATTATTGATTGTAGTGAATGCTCAATGTTCCTTGAGGAGACTGATGAGGCATGAAGGTACATCCATATTGTGGTAATGATCTGCACAATGATGGGAAATCTTGTGTGAAGAAAGTTTCAGGGAATTGAAGAAGAGGTTGACTACAACACCAATGTTGATTTTACCAAAATGGGATTAGGCGGGGTATTGATGCAATATGGTAAGGTCGTGGCTTATGCCTCACGACAATTGAGAGTACATGAAATGAATTATCCTACTCATGATCTTGAGTTAGCTGCAGTGGTTTTTGTGTTGAAGATTTGGAGACATTACTTGCACGGGTCGAGGTTTGAAGTGTTCAGTGATCATAAAAGTTTGAAATATTTATTTGACCAAAAAGAGCTGAATATGAGACAGAGAAGATGGTTGGAGTTCTTAAAGGACTATGATTTTAGCTTGAGTTACCATCCAAGTAAAGCTAACTTCGAAGCGGATGCTTTGAGTCAGAAGACAATTCATATGTCGACATTGATGATTAAAGAGTTAGATTTAATTAAATAGTTTAGAGACTTGAGCATGGTTTGTGAACTGACTCTTGAGAGTGTGATGTTGGGTATGCTGAAAGTTAATAATGAGTTCCTTAGTGAGATTAGAGAGAGCCAGAAGCTTGACTTGAAGCTGGTGGATTTGATGACCGCGTGAGGGTCGGATGCAAAAAGTGACTTTAAAGTAGATGATTTTGGAGTATTGAGATTTTGAGGCAGAATTTGTGTTTCGGATAATTCTGAAGTGAGAAAAATGATCTAAGAGGAAAGCCACCAGAGTAGCTTGATCATTCATCTAGGAGCTACGAAAATGTATCAGGACCTTAAGAAATTGTTTTGGTGGCCAGGTATGAAGAAAGACATAGCTCAGTTTGTGTATGCTTATTTGACTTGCCAGAATTCAAAAGTGGAACATCAGAAACCTTTCGGTTTGATGCAACCAATGGAAATACCATAGTGGAAATGACATAGTATCGCGATGGATTTTGTGACTGGGTTGCCGAATACGGGGAGATAATTTGATGCTATTTGGGTGATTGTGGATAGACTGACGAAATTGGCACATTTTATATCGATTAACATCAGTTTTCCGTTGTCAAAGTTTGTAGAGATTTATATCAGAATAATAGTGAAGTTGCACGGGGTTCCGTCGAGCATTGTGTCTGACAGAGACCCGAGGTTTACTTCTGAAATTTGGGAGAGCTTGCAGGAAGCTTTGGGTTCTAGTTTGAAGTTGATTTATGCTTATCATCCGTAGATAGATAGACAGTCTGAGAGGACTATTCAGTCGCTGGAAGACTTGTTGAGAGCTTGTATACTCGAGCAGGGAGGTGCTTGGGATACTCATTTACCGCTGATTGAATTTACTTACAATAAAAATTACCACTCTAGTATCGGAATGACGCCTTTTGAAGCATTGTATGGTAGGAGGTGTAGGACACCTCTATGTTGGTACGAGTCAGGCGAAAGTACTGTACTCGGACCCAAGATTGTGTAACAGACTGCTGAGATAATTTAGATGATTAGAGAGAATATGAAGGCATCCCAGAGTAGGCAGAAAAGTTATCATGATAATAGGAGAAAAGACTTGGAATTCAGCAAGGGTGACCATGTGTTTCTAAGGGTCAATCCTGTGACCGGTGTTGGTCGTGCGCCGAAGTCGAAGAAGTTGGATCCTAAGTTCATTGGACCATATCAGATTTTACAGAGATTTGGGACTGTTGCTTATAGAGTGGCGTTGCCACCTGAACTTTCAAATTTGCATGATGTGTTTCATGTGTCGCAACTTCGGAAGTACATTACTGACCTACCCATGTGCTTCAGAGAGATGAAGTACAGATTCTGGATAATCTTACGGTGGAGGTGATGCCGATAAGGATCGAGGATGGCCATATGAAGCAGCTAAGGGGCAAAGATATTCCTTTAGTAAGAGTAGCTTGGAGAAGAGCTACTGGAGGAAGTGTTACCTGAGAATTGGAGAGCAAGATGCGAGATTCATATCCGAAATTATTCACATCAGGTACATTTTTTAGTACGAAAATATTTTAAGTGGAGGAGAGTTGTAACACCCCATTTAATCATTTAGTCGTGTTGTATTTATTTTGTGTGTTGTTTGTGATTTTATTAACTTAATTAAGGGTGTGTGGTTAAGGGTGAGTGTGAGGAGTTAGCCTTAACGGAATAAAATCAATAAAACTTTAGGATAATGGTAATTAATTAATAATAGGTGGGAAATATTAGTAACATTATTGTTAGTAGTACCATTATTATTATTATTATTATTATTATTATTATTATTATTATTATTATTATTATTATTATTCCTATTATTGCTATTATTATTATTATTAGTAATATGATTATTAGGAATTAATAAAATAAACAAAACAATTAAGAGTAATTAGTAGGAAGTTGGAAGTCAGTTTCTACTATGTGAAAAGAGAAAGAGAAAAGAAGAGAAAGAGAGCTATGGCAAGGGAACAAGGGAATTTTCCACCATTGTTGAAGGATCAAAGCTTGGAAATTTCAGGTAAGGGGGGAGAATGAGATTCAATATAGGTGATCTGAACATGAGAAGGTAGTGAGGGGTTCTTTCCCCCTTAGGTTTTGTGCATTTTTCTCCTTCTTGCTTGATTTTTCGTAGTTGGATAATTGTTGTGTGATTGTTGCGGTTAATTTGTAACCTTGTACTGAATATATGTATAAATCTGTTGTGTATGTTGAATTCGAAAGGTAAATTCGTGAAAATTGGTTCTGTGTTGCTGAGTTCTGATATAGAACATATCTGAAAATTTGGGTTTATCGGGTTAACGAAAAATAGGTTTTTAGCACATAAAATGTTGATAAAAATGATGAAACAATAAAGTAGAGTTAGGAATTTGGAATTGGACAGGAATAAAGATGATTTTGGATATGATTTAGGTGTTGGAATGGGTTTCAATGTTCGAGAAATCGTGTAGATAGAAAACTGGGATTTTTGGGCATGCTTCTGGTCATACGCGTATGTGGGGACACTCCCAGAGGTCGTGCGCGTAGCATACGTGCCTTGTCCTCAGTGCCAGCACGACCATCTGCCGGTACGCGTATGATACGCATATGGTGGGGTGGGCATACATGTACGGCAAGGTCAGTACGCGTATGGGTAGCTTTTGGAAGGGGTCATACACATATGGGCTAGCCATTACGCGTATAGGGAGTTTTGAAGGGGTTTTGAGAGTGAAATCCTCTATGGCCACACGCGTAAGGCCCAAGGCAATACGCGTTTGGATGGCCTGAGCATGTGAACCTACGCGTATGATACGCAGGTCTGGGGCAAGGGAAGCTGGCCATACGCGTATGGGCAGAGCTGGGTGAAAATGTCCCTTTTTCGTGATTTCTGTCCCGATTTCATGTGTAATGCAATTTCCCTTGATCCGTGAGACTAAGATGGTATAATTGGACATAGAAAAAACTAGTAATAACATTAAGTAGGATAAAATGTGGGTTTTTATGAGAATGTCTAGTCGAGACGTGTTGAGTGTGTGAGCCAAAATTATCATGTGTGGACGGTCTTGTGCTGTGGTGGTAATTCCTGAGAGAATTATGGTGAGCATGTGGCTCGTGTGTGATCATTGAGGATCGTGAAATTATGCTTGATTAATTATTACGCTGTGCATAATTTGTGTCATGTATTCATGTCATGTTATGTGGAGATGAGCTAGGTGGGAATCCATGATGGGTGCCTAGTCTTGTCCGGACTCTATGTGGGAGTCATGTGGAGATAAGTTGTAGTTCAGAGGAATGTATACGACTTATCTGGATTTTGACGGGAATCGGGTTCTATGGTGAACCGTATGTGATTGTGATGGTACCACATGCATTGTGTCGTGTCAGTTGAGTCGCATTGCATATATATGATTGAATGTGGGCTGTTTATGCCGAATGATGATGTAGCACTTGTATGTGCGTGGTAATTGTATAATTGGTGTGTTTTATGTGTTAACTACTCCTTAGCATGTGTTTTTCACTGTGTATTTATTGAATGTAATTCTCACCCCTTTTTTGTTTGTTGTGTCTGTGCTCCTTGGGGAGTACAGATGATCAGGTACCTGAGTAGTGCTTGGAGCATTGTGTTCCTATTTTGATTGAGTCTTAGGAGTCGTTCTGATACGTAACACTGGAAGGATGGGGGCTTCGTATTTTCTTTATTTTATTTGACGTTGTATTTGTTACGTATCTGGTTTTGTTTAATTGTTGATGAACCACATGTTATATGGAGTTTTTGATGTAATTGAAGTCTTTAATGCTAAACCTTGATTTAATTCCCCTGTGGAGTAAAAACATTGTTTTATTTATGAATAAGACATGAAGTGACTTGATGCTTCATGTTGATTTTTTAGTAACGTGACATCCTACAGGTTTTAACTCTGATTTATTTTCGCATTATATTCGTATTTTCAATTATTATACGAATGGGTAGAGTAGGGTGTTACATGTTTCATTTGTGAGGTAAGCCTCTCGCCCTTCAGCGTGTTCCTTAGCTGATGTGACTATTTATTCAAATGGTGAATCCTTCAGCTTAGGGCGAGATCAAAAGTTCTTGGAATGAAGATGATGATATGAAGAAAATGCTCTTATTTATTCATCTATTCATAATTCCGAAAAAATTCAAGAAATCAGAAAAGTCTATAAAATCTCTAAAAAAGTCACTAAACATAATTCACCCCTTCTTAGGTTGAACTCTAAACTTACATTTTCATCATACTAACCTAGCTTGAGAGGATTTTTCATGGATTTCGGTATCTTGTTGTCCTAAATTTGGAGACACAAGGGATACTTCAACTGACTCTTGGATGGTTGTATTTCTACTTTATCTGGTGGAGGTAGCTACCCCGATCTCCCTCAGGACTTTTAAGGGGAATTTGTTGTTTCCTACTACGATGCTGATTTATTGATATAAGAGCTTTTTCATTCTTCGTCCCGACCGGCTTTGGGACAGCAATATGACTCCTTCTTGATTTTACTTCCTGGAAAGTGTTCCCGTGCAGAGGAACATCGTGGAGGTTTTCTTTAAGGCAAAATAACCTTTATTTAAATGCATGTGAGTGATGTTGTCGAACAATGTGATATATGTTGCGCAATAGCTCGTTAGCGTGTTGCAATCCAGGGCTAGCTCGCATCAAATGAAAACTAGAAAAGGCTTCTGGCTGTGTAAATGGAGGTGGGACCTGAGGTCAAATTGAAGGCAATTGGATAGAGACAACTATTTGAAGAGTTTGAACTAGGTCTGGATGCATCAATTATCTCTTTCAGATTCACAACGCTTTGTTGAGGAGGTCGAGGCATACGTGGTTAATTGATCGCTACTTGAGTTTTGGCAGCGGCAACAACTTGTCGAACAACAACAGAATGAGTAGCTTTGGAGCGATACATCTATTTGAATCAAAAGAACTACATATCTAAAGATTTGAGGAGTTGAAATGATATTCAATTTGATGGAATGCGACAAATCTTCATGTTCGATCTAAAATGCTCTTGATTCTGTTACCTAAGAAGGTTACAAACTGGCGTGTCAGAATTCGATTTAACATAGTGGAAATGCAAGAATCTAATGTCATTCCCACAGAAGGTACCTACCACTGTTCCATTCTGGAAACAAAAATGGAGTGAGAATTGAAAGTGGTGGTGGATATGAGTTTCCAACACGGTTGAACGGGGAACTGCAAAGTTTGCACTCGAACGTGCAAGTCAGTACATGAGGAACAATAGTGAATTGAAATTAGGTTTGAAACTTATTACCTTAATTTGACGCCTTATATGACGTATCCTATGAGAATGTCATTTTTATGTGAGAACATCAGAATGAATCTGAACCATTAAATTTTAAAATAAATGGTGGAGATTATGGGTCATTTTTTTCTCTCTCCTCCATTATTAAAATAAATAATGGAGGAGAGAAAAAAAATGACACATAATAATAAATTAATATCGTGTTTGAAATTAATAAATAAATATCGTGTTAGAAATTTATAAAAAAAAAAAGTGAAAAAGTTGATTGCAGACTTTGTTTTTTGAATAAATTAATTTTTTGCTTAAATATTATTTTTAAGTAAAATATTTTTTTTGTATGGAAAAGATTATGGATGAGTTTGTTTTTTGAGAAATATATTTTTTTTTGTAAAAAGAAAAAAAATTAATTTGATAAAAAGATAAATATTTTTTTTGAATTAGATAAAATGAGTAAAAATGTCAATGCGTATACCAAATTTTAATTTTGGGAGCTATTTGTGGGAAAAAATATTTTAAATTTTTTTAATGGATAATTATGATTTTTTTTAGTATGGTAGATAAATATCTATATTGAAAAAAAATGCACAAAAAAGGTGACAAATTTGAAATCTATGACTCGACATTAATTTTTGGTGCTAGCTTATTTTTTAATGGAAAAATATTAATTTTTAAAATTTGCATATTTTAGATTTTTTTAAATGTGGGAAAATATAATTTTTGCATGGAAGAAATATGCTTTAGGAAACAATAAATATTGTGTTTTGAATTAAAAATAGAGAGGATGAATGTTGAAAAAGACTAAAAATATGACAACTTTATTTAACCCCTACTCAACACTCTCAGAGTCTCACCCTTTACTATCCCAAACTCATGGCAGAGTTCAACAAAGATATCAAAATCATCGCCGACACCGGTGCTGATGATAACAGCATTGCCCTCAAAGATGCGTTAATCTCCCACCTCCGTTCACTCGACATCTAAGTCGAAGATCTCGGTAACTCTTCTTATTACTCCATCAGCGTCGAAGTCGGCCGTCGAGTTTCTCAATCTTTATCTCGGTAACACTTGTGGACATCTCGGTCCTCTCTTTACCCTTAGGAAATGGTTCTTATAATTTTTATAATTAGAGGTATATGCATGAAGGAAACTCCGTCCGGGAATCCCACTGATTTGTATTCAACTACAATTATCGACATCTTTCACTTCAAAGAAAGAGAAAAACAGACCAATTGTAGGGGTGATATCTAAGACCTCACAAACCCGTTCGAAAGACTTTATGAAACCCCAACTGTTGGGACGAAGTTGAGAGGGAGCTATATTCACAGTTTTCATCAAGTCCGCTTCAAAGTCAGAAAAAGGTATTTGTATATTGAAATCTTCTAGAACCCTGACATAGAAGTAGAAAATGTCTTCTTTAACGCCTTTGGGGCGAAGTATACAAACACACTCTTCGGGAATACACGATTCCAAGACAACAACATCTTCAGACCCAGTTGAAGATATTTGTCTTAGGGACCGGAGTTTCGCGATTTCTACATCATCAAAGGTACTAGTCTTATGATTCATGACCTCAAGATCAAAAAGAGCACCAGTCGTCATTGAAACCTCTACAAAACCTGAGGAAGATGAGCCAGAATCAAAATTATTCCCAGAAGTAAGAACATCGTCATAGATTTCGTTCATGACTCGCCTATACTCCTCTGGCCCTAAAGCACTTTCTATTTCCCACATACATTGTTCCCACAACTCCTTTCTTTCCATAGCATTCATACGGACTTCGCTACTACTATACTCACCTTCTTGTTTACTAAAGACTACCATATTGTATAGAAACAAAATTGAAGAATAAAATTGAAATTAGAAGTGATAGAAGGATACCTGCGAGTAAAGAAGCCTTGGAGATTGGAAAGTGTTCTGGTTGATACAGATGGAAGACGATTCAGAAATGAGAAGAGAGAAAGAAGGATTTTGATAAAAGACTCAAGAGTAGCTAGGGAGTAGCCTTTAATAGTCATCATTATATTGGGGAAACAGAAAGGACATGGCCTCCCAAGAAATTTCTGACACGTAAGGAACTAAGAAGAAAGACCGATCTACAGCTCGATACCTAGCAAATATATCCGGGCTTATGTCACTGTCGTGCACTACATCCCTATGAGCAGATATAGTACTCGGGGGGCTTATGTACATGCCAAATATACTTGATTCCGAGCTGAGTAGTTGGATAAGGGTGAGCACGTACCAGACTATAGTATCGGGAGAGATCGTATAATGAAGAGAGCTAGACAAGCCTCATACACAACCCGGGCCGATCAGGGAGCCCGACTCCTACCATGCCGAGTTCTCACAAGGTCGGGTACCACACCCCACCAACCCGTCACCGATGCCGGACACAAGCTCGTCAAATGCCACTCCAACTTCTGTAATGGCGGCGGTGCATCAATACAGACGTTATCAAGAGCTTCAAAGCCTGTATTCATGGAGGGAGGTTACGCAAATGATGGCCACATAACGCCAGAAGGCCAAAAGACTTCTCTTAATGGCCTGTATTAATAAGAAGACTATATAATGGGGATCCCACATGAGGGTTAAGCAAGACATTCATCTTGAGGTAGTATACAACACCTATATAGCCCTTAAATCCCCAAATATCCATCTCAACATAATCCGCAGTATAGACAGCGTAGCTCTCTTTGTCCAAAGAGAAGGAGAGTTAACACTTTTGGTGGTCTAACAATTTTTGGCTAGAACACTATTATTATTAGTAGTAGTAATATGATTATTAGGAATTAATAAAATAAGCAAAATAATTAAGAGTAATTAGTGGGAAGTTGGAAGTCAGTTTCTGCTACGTGAAAAGAGAAAGAGAAAAGAAGAGAAAGAGAGCGGGAGCAAGGGAACAAATGAATTTTCCACCATTGTTGAGGATCAAAGCTTGGAAATTTCAGGTAAGGGGGGAGAATGGGATTCAATATAGGTGATCTGAACATGAGAGGGTAGTGAGGGGTCCTTTCCCTCTTAGGTTCTGTGCATTTTTCTCCTTCTTACTTGATTATTCGTATTTGGATAATTGTTGTAAGATTGTTGCTATTAATTTGTAACTGTGTACTGAATATGTGTATGAATTTGTGTTGTATGTTGAATTCGAATGGTAAATTCGTGCAAATTGGTTATGTGTTGCTGAGTTCTGATATAGAACAGATATGGAAATTTGGGTTTATGGGGTTAACGAAAAATAGGTTTTTAGCACATAAAATGTTGATAAAAATGATGAAACAATAAAGTAGAGTTAGGACTTTGGAATTGGTCTGGAATAAAGATGATTTTGGATCTGATTTAGGTGCTGGAATGGGTTTCAATGTGTGAGAACTCGTGTAGATAGAAAACTGGGATTTTTGGGCATGCTTCTGGTCAGACGCGTATGTGGGACACACCTAGAAGCCGTATGCGTAGCATACTTGCCTTGTCCCCAGTGCCAGCATGGCCCTCTGCCGATACGCGTATGATACACGTATGGTGGGGTGGCCATACACGTACGGCAAGGCCAATACGCGTATGGGTAGCTTTTGGAAGGGGCCATACGCGTATGGGTTAGCCATTACGCGTATGGGGATTTTTGAAGGGGTTTTGCGAGGGAAATCCCTCTCTGGCCATACGCGTAAGGCCCAAGGAAATACGCGTGTGGATGGCCTTGGCAGGTGAGCCTATGCGTATGATACGCAGGCCTGGGGCGAGGGAAGCTGGCCATACAGGCCCATACGCGTATGGGCAGAGCTTTGGTGAAAATTTCCCGTTTTCGCAATTTCGATCCCGATTTAGCGTTTAATGCAATTTCCCTTAATCTGTGAGACTAAGATGGTATAATTGGACATATACAAAACTAGTAATAACATTAAGTAGGATAAAATGTGGATTTTTATGAGAATGTCTAGTCGAGAGGTATTGAGTGTGTGAGCCAAGATTGTCGTGTGTGGACGGTCTTGTGTTGTGGTGGTAATTCTGGAGAGAATTACGGTGAGTATGTGGCTCGTGTGTGATCATTGAGGATCATAAAATTATGCTTGATTAATTATTACACTGTGGATAATTTGTATCATGCATTCATGACATATGTTATGTGAAGATGAATTAGGTGGGAATCCATGATAGGTGCCTAGTCTTGTCCGGACTCTATGTGGGAGTCGTGTGGAGATAAGTTGTAGTTTAGAGGAACGTATACGACTTATCCAGATTCCTACGGGAATCGGGTTCTAGGGTGAACCGTATGTGATTGTGATGGTACCGCATGCATTGTGTCGTGTCAGTTGAGTCGCATTGCATATATATGACTGAATGTGGGCTGTTTATGCCGAATGATGATATGGCACTTGTATGTGCGTGGTAATTGTATGATTTGTGTGTTTTGTTTGTAAACTACTCCTTAGCATGTGTTATTCACCATGTATTTATTGAATGTAGTTCTCACCCCTTTTCTGTTTGTTGTGTCTGTGCTCCTTGGGGAGTATAGATGATCAGGTACCTGAGTAGTGCTTGGAGCATTGTGTTGTTATTTTGATTGAGTCTTAGGAGTCGTTCTGATACATAACACGGGAAGGATGGGGGCTTCGTATTTTCTTTATTTTATTTGATGTTGTACTTGTTACCTATCTGGTTTTGTTTAATTGTTGATGAACCACGTGTTATGTGGAGTTTTTGATGTAATTGAAGTCTTTAATGCTAAACCTTGATTTAATTCCGCTGTGGAGTAAAAGCATTGTTTTCTTTATGAATAAGACATGAAGTGACTTGATGCTTCATGTTGAGTTTTTAGTAATGTGACATCCTACGGGTTTTAACTCTGATTTATTTTTGCATTATATTCGTATTTTCAATTATTATATGAATGGGTATAGTAGGGTGTTACATGTTTAATTTGTGAGGTACGCCCCTTTCCCTTCGGTGTGTCCCTTAGCTGATGGTGACTATTTATTTAAATGGCGAATCCTTCAGCTTAGGGCGAGATCAAAGTTCTTGGAATGATGATGATGATATGAAGAAAATGCTCTTATTCATTCATCTATTCATAATTCTGAAAAAATTCAAGAAATCAGAAAAGTCTATAAAATATCTAAAAAAGTCACTAAACCTAATTCACCCCTTCTTAGGTTGAACTCTAAACTTACATTTTCATCATACTAACCCAACTTGAGAGGATTTTTCATGGATTTCGATATCTTGTTGTCCAAAATTTGGAGACACAAGGGATACTTCAACTGACTCTTGGATGGTTGTATTTCTACTTTATCTGGTGGAGGTGGCTACCCCGATCTCCCTCAGGACTTTTAAGGGGACTTTTTTGTTTCCTACTCTGATGCTGATTTATTGATATAAGAGCTTTTTCATTCTTCGTCCCGGCCGGCTTTTGGACGACAATATGAATCCTTCTTGATTTTACTTCCTAGAAAGTGTTCCCGTGTGGAGGAACATTGTGGAGGATTTCTTTAAGGCAAACAACCTTTATTCAAATGCATGTGAGTGATGTTGTCGAACAATCTGATACATGTTGCGCAATAGCTCGTTAGCGCGTTGTAATCCAAGGCTAGCTCGCAGCAAATGAAAACTAGAAAAGGCTTTTGGCTATGTTAATGGAGGTGGAACCTGAGGTCAAATTGAAGGCAATTGGATAGAGCCAACTATTTAAAGAGTTTGAACTAGGTCTAGATGCATCAATCATCTCTTTCAGATTTACAACGCTTTGTTGAGGAGGTCGAGGCATAGGTGGTTAATTGACCGTTACTTGAGTTTTGGCAGCGACAACAGCTTGTCGAGCAACAACAAAATGAGTAGCTTTGGAGCCATACATCGATTTGAATCAAAGAACTACAGATCTAAAGATTTGAGGAGTTGAAGTTGAAATTATATTCTATTTGATGGAATGCGACAAATCTTCATGTTTGATCTAAAATGCTCTTAATTATGTTACGTAAGAAGGTTACAAACTGGTGTGTCAGAAATCGATTTAACATAGTGGAAATGCAAGAATCTAATGTCATTCCCACATAAGGTACCTACCACAGTTCCATTATTGAAACAAAAATGGAGTGAGAATCGAAAGTGGTGGTGGATATGAGTTTCCAACACGGTTAAACGGGGAACTACAAAGTTAGCACTCCAACGTTCAAGTCAGTACACGAGGAATAAGAGTGAATTGAAATTAGGTTTGAAACTTATTACCTTAATTTGACGCCTTATATGACGTATCCTATGAGAATGTCATTTTTATGTGAGAACATGAGAATGAATCTGAACCATTAAATTTTAAAATAAATGGTGGAGATTATGTGTCATTTTTTTTCTCTCTCCTCCGTTATTAAAATAAAGGCTTAAATGCACTTTTGGTCCCCATAGTATCATTTTTTTAAACTATTGATCCCCCTTTAAAAAGACCCAGGTTTTAGGTCCCTTGTTTTGAGTTTTTTTTAGGATTTTTTTGGTCCCCCACCAGATTTTGGTTATGTGGCATTGGAAACGCTGATGTGGCATGGGTTATGTTGTTCATAGCTGGATATAAATTGCCATGTCATTAATTAAGACATATTTAATGAATTTTTAATATTAAAAAACAATTTTAATTAAAGAATTAAAAGAAATAAGATTATAAAAACGTAATTGTTTTCATGTTCTTCCCCAATCGCGTCTAAGAACCCTAGAATTCAAAATCTTCCCCAATTAATTTTTTTCAATCGCCAATCCTCAACAACCAAGCCTCACGACCATGTCTGGGTATTCAGCTTCAAGCAATCGCAGTGTTTCTCGCGCGAATCATGTTGAATGCAAGTGTGGTATTACCTCTCCATTGGTGACGGCTTGGACGGAGCAAAACCCAGGAAGACGATTTTTTGGTTGCGGGATGTACAAGGTTAGCTATAAAATACTCTTCCCTAGAAATCCCTATTTTGTAGTAACATGAATGAAATCCCTAATTTCTTCATCTTCATGTCCAGAATCAAGGATACAAGTGATGTTCGCATTTTGTTTGGTTTGATGAAGAAATGTCGCAACGAGCCAAGGAAGTTATATCTTTAATGCATCAAAAGTTGAACCAAGAAAAGGTTAAGTTGAATGAAGTTGTTGTTAGAGAAGATCAATTGAAGTTGGAGATCAAATTTTTGAAGAAGATGAACAAGTTGACTATAGGAATAACATTAGAGTTGTTAATTGGGTTGGTGTTAACAAATGTATGAAAAAAATTTGTAATGTGTTATTTAAGTTTGTAAGTTGTTGTTGGTTGTTGTTGGTTATTTTTTAGTGTTAGGTCTGATTAGTGTATGGTTTGTAATGAAATGGTTAACTGTATGGAATTGTAATGACATGTTGGTTTCTAATGAAATTGTTCAGTTGATAGCATTTTAATGTCCATAGCATTATGTTTGGTTGAATTAAAAGAATTGCCTTTGGTTGCATAACAGTCCTATAACTTTAAGCAATAACAGTACAGTAATACCAGACTCTGGTTGCATATGCTAATATCAGTACAACAATAACAGACCTATAACTTTAAGCACATGCTAATATCAGTACAGACCTTTGGTTGCATAACAGTCCTATAATTTTAAACATGCCTGTAATTTTTGGTTGCATAATTGAGATCTACAAAGCTTTGCAATAACATGCCTGTAATTTTTTGTAGCATAATTGAGACATACAATGCTTTGCAATAACAGACCTATAATTTTTGGTTACATAATTGAGACCTACAAAACTTTGCAATAACAGAACTTCAAAACATAATCCTTAATTCAACATTAATTCAGACCAAACATTAATTCAACATAACAAAATAATAGCTTCATAACAACATTAGTACCGCCAGTAATGGCTACATAATTCAACATAACACTTAGGTGATGAAAGTTACAAAATACTTAATCCAAAATGACAGCTTAGGCCATGACAGCATAATACATAATTAAGTCAAATACATAATCCTATTCTTAGGTAGGCTGTGAGCTTAAGAACATGATCCAATCTCTTGAGTTGACTCCTCTTGCTTCTTTTGCTTCTTTTGCTTCTTAGCCTTCTTTGTCTTTGCACCATTTCCATTTTTAATCTTCTTCTGCTTGCTGACAGTTTTTTGTTTTTTGTTCCCTCCCTTAGGCATCACTCTATCAGCTGCTTTCTTCCCCTTGCAAGTTCTCATGTTATGGCCAATGGAACCACACTTGTGGCATGTCACAGTTTGAAATTTCCTTGGTAACACATGTGGATTTTTGGGTTCATCATTGCTTTTGTTCCTCATTTTCTTTGGTCGTCCAATTGCCCTCCTCATCACAGGTGGGTTGACTATCAGCTTATCATTTACAGGCCACAGCTGGGAACCATTAGTTGGCAAGATGATACGTGAGTATGTTTTCTGGAAAGTAGCTTTCCTGCAGAATTATAACACTAAGTTCAGTGGAAATAATGACAAAAATAACTAAGTTAGAAAATAGGATTATAGTTTAATCATACTTATAGTAATCAGAAGTGAATTCTTCTGGTTATGTTTTGTTATGCCACATGCATGCTATTGCATGACTGCAAGGTATACCAGAGAGGTTCAGAGTACTTGGGCAAAGATCACCAACAAACCTCTTATTTTTCTCAAGAACTACTTGAATTCTTGGGCAAAGATCACCAGCATACTTAACCATCAACTCTTTTTGTTGTGTAATCCTCTTGGTCAGGTAATGTTTAATCCACCATGGCATACTCCTTTATAGCCTCCTTCACCAGATCCTTTGTATTAAATCTCATCCCTAACTCAAATTTGACTCCCTCACCAACTTTATAGGTTGGGAATCTCTCACATTCCTCATCATTTTCACTCTCATTTGGGTTTTGAAGCTGATCAGAATCTTCTCCATTGTTAAAGTCATTCACAATGGGTTCAGCATTGTCTTTAGGTAACACACTTGTCCAATCTAAGTCATTAACTTCATCATCCATTTCATCATCCATTTCATCTTCCAATTCATCATCAATTCCATCTTCCTTGTCCATAGCCTCCTCCACATTAACCTCAGCCTCATTTCCTCTTCCCTCTTCTTCATTCATCTCAGCCTCATTTTCAATTCCCTCTTCATCATTCATCTCAGCCTCATTTTGAACCCCCTCTTCCTCACTCACCTCATCCTCCTTTCCCAATCCCTCTTCATCATTCACCTCATCATCCTTTTAATAATCCCATTTGGGGTCCACCATTACCATTAAACTAAGAATGAAACGAAATAAAGGAAGAACGTGGGGAATGAATACGACAACATACCTGAGGCAGAACTTGACGCCATTGTTCGTCTTGGAAATACCAGGATTTTCCATGGAAGCTTCAGAGTACTTGATGCGTTTGAATCGTTTGGTGTTCTAGGGTTCAAAGTTTCTGGGAAGCTTTCTCTTGAACAATGTTACGATGGAATCGTTTGGTGTGTTTTAATCGTTTGGTGTTCTAGGTTAGTACTTATATTAAATACCCAGAATAATAAAAATAACATAAAGTTATTTTATTTTGTGATTTTTAAAAATTAAAATTGTGTTTACTGATGTGGCTATTCAACTGCCCAACATAACCCATGCCACATCAGCGTTTCCAATGCCACATAACCAAAATCTGGTGGGGGGCCAAAAAAATCCCAAAAAAAACTCAAAACAAGGGACCTAAAACCTGGGTTTTTTTAAAGGGGGATCAATAGTTTAGAAAAATGATACTATGGGGACCAAAACTGCATTTAAGTCTAAAATAAATAATGGAGGAGAGAAAAAAAGACACATAATAATAAATTAATATCGTGTTTGAAATTAATAAATAAATATCGTGTTAGAAATTTATTAAAAAAAAAAGTGAAAAAGTAGATTGTGAACTTTGTTTTTATGAATAAATTATTTTTTTGCTTAAATATTATTTTTAAGTAAATTTTTTTTTTTTTTTGTATGGAAAAGATTATGGATGATTTTTTTTTAGAAATATATTTTTTTTTTGTAAAAGGAAAAAATTTTAATTTGAGAAAAAAATAAATCAACTACCTACCCATTAACAAAAACCACACCCATTCACCCTAAAATACCCTTCAACTACCTACCCATTAACAAAAACCACACCCATTCACCCTAAAATACCATTTCACTAAAATTTCATTTACACTACAAACAAGCCCTTTTATGTAATTGACTAAATCAATATTCATTACCCAATCATATCAACCCATTTTGCCAAATGGCACAACTATTTTGAATTTTTTCCCTCTCATTTGTCTTCCCTCTTTTCCTCTTTCACTCTCTTTTTCCCTTTTCTTTCTCTCTTTCTCGTCTGTCTTTCAGATCTCTCTCTCTTTCCCTTTTCTTTCTCTCTTTCTCGTCTCCCAGATCTCTCTCTGTTCTTTCCCCTTCCTCCCTCTTTTTTCGTCACCTCTCTTTCTCCCTCTCTTCTTTTCCCTTCAAACCCTAGGTATAGGAATGATTTTGAGTGGGCAGAGGAAAAACACAAACTCATAGGTTGGGTAAAGCTGCGAAAATGAAAAAGAATAAAGGTTGGCCCGGGTTAGAAAAAAACAAACTCATCCTCCTCAGTTCGTTGAAGAAATGGCGCAAAGGTATAGTTAGTCTTCATGTTCTTGTGGTTATATTAATGTGTTGGTGTTTTTTTTAACTTGGTGTCGGTTTGGTTTTGTTACTGCCTATTTACTGCCTATTTCTCATTTTCCTTCTCTGTTGAGTCATTGGTGTTTGTTGTTGTTGACAAATATAATTTTGTTGTTGTTGCTGCCTAATTATTTGGGAATGTTGTTGTTGCTGCCTAATCATTTGGGAATGTTGTTGTTGCTGAAGGCTAGGTGATACAGACGATTGTGTCGTCGAAGGATGCATACCAGATGATGGTGAGAGTCTGAATGGTTTTTCTTTTGATTTTCTTGTCAATTGATTCGAAGTCTGATATTTTGATCAATAATCTATATATGTTTATGTACAGGTTCTGCGATTAACATTCACACTGGCGAAAAAGTTGCAATCAAGAAAATTCATGATGTTTTCGAGCATGTATCAACAGTAAACTCTTGGCCTTTATCATCTTTTGTCATTAACTTTTGCTTTCTGTAAAATATGATCATTATCAAAATAATCTCAGGGAGCAAATGCCTTAAATAAAGCAGTTGTGGTTAGAGCATGTGGTTTCCAGCACTTAGCTGTTTATGTCAAAGTCTTTGTTATCTTGATAGCAGTGTTTTATTACAATAACTAGAGCTTTTGGAAACTGATATAAACTGGTTTAAAACCATGTCAAATTTTATTTGGATAAGATACTAACAACACACAGCATATCAGCCTATGTTTCTGATGTTTGTCTTTTTGCCTTTGAGAAAGAAAAGTTTCTGAATTATGGTATTCATTCTTCTTATGAATTACTGCGTGATCTGAACTTGTTTTTGGATTGAAATCACTTGGATGATGAATTTGATATGTAGGATTTTGAATTGAACTGGTTCTTTGGAACTAAGGAATGTGATCATGATATTGCTTTGAGTTTGTGTGAATGTCCTTGATTGAATTTGAGATTTGAATGAGCTATGTAGTAAAAACTTGAAATGGTTTGAATTGTTTTTGAACTTGAAACAAATTGGAAAACCAAATACTTGAATTGTTTTGAAAATGGTACTGAATCAAATTCATTGTTTGCATGTAGTGGAAACTACTGCTGTCATAAATTCTTGATGGTATCATTTCCATGTTTTTCTCTTTTTCATTCGAAACTTCCCATTGCTGCTATAGGTGACAATGCATTGCAATGTTCTGCACTCTTGAGTGTTGTCATTACTGCCATACCTTGTTTCATGAATTGTTTGGAATTTCTTGAATTGCACTGATTAAAATTTACTTGTCTTCCATGTGCTGTTGTAACTTATTAAGTTCACTTCTTTTCTTTCATGTATACAACATGTTTGGAGTGAGGGAGACAAGAGGAATCACAACTAATGTGGCATTGATGGCTTGAAGGATATTTTATGAGAAAGCTTGACATGAACACCATGAATCACAAATAGCTACTAGGCTTGAAGCCTACTTATACGCTGCCAATGAAGGTTAGTATGGTTGTTCATCTTTGGTGTTTTTTTTGGGTTAGGAGCTATTTAGGTTTGACTGATAATCTCTGTGATATAGTTGAAATGTTTTGTCTTGTGTTACTTTGAAAACATGACTCTATATTGTATGAATATGTGATCCTTTTGAATGAAATTGAATAACATGAGATGGTTGGTGAATATGACATGTCCTGCTGGTGAGTCCAAAAACAACACCCTTTCAATGTCTATACAATTCACTCATAGGAAAGTATGGTGACACAACTTCAAAAAGAATCATTTGACCATTATTTTAGTGTCAAACAGGAAGTAAAACATGCATGGTTATTTGGAAGTTTATGGCCTGTTGGTTTGAAGGCAATGTGTGTTCCTGGTTGTGTTGTGCAGGTATAAGCTTGGCAGGGCTTTATTGTTGTAGCATTGATAAGTTGTAGTAATAGGTGGTACAACTTGGTGTTGTGGGATAGTAGTTTTTAATTTGCTCACCATTATCATATGCGTCCCACAATGGACCAGCAGGTAATTGCTCATGAGCAATTCTATAGAATCAACATGACTTAAAAGTGGAGAACCACTGCTACTATTATCTTCGTCTGGCCATTTGTTGACTTTGTAATGTGAATGATTATATTCGATTGAACTCAAAGCGCAGGAGGATGCAGCTTGCAAATCGTCTATGGAGCAATACTGATATGAACCACATAATGCAGAGTGCTGCAGTGGTTGCGAGGTTAGTAAGGTTCATGTTACTGGATTGTTTTAGAGGGGCACATTTTTCTTTTATTTTCACCCTGAAAAATCCAGAAAACTTTCACTTGAGAACCAACGAAATCACATTATTTGGCTATGCATTTTAGCTCTACAATGTTCTGTTTCTGTGGAATTATTTTTTTAAGCTTGCAACCATATATGTGAACATGATTTAATAATAGTACTACATTAAGGCAATTCTAGATGGTTTTCCAAGAACTGTGGTCCAAGCACAGAAGGTATTGTATTGTTTGACATCTGAGCTACTCCGTGAGTTTCTTTTGTTTGAAATATTGGGATTGTGTGTAGAAAACCAGAATGACTTGAATTACATGTTGTTCTACTACTTACTATATGTAATACCCTAATTTTTGCCCCTAAGATCCCACATATCATTTGCATTCTATGTGTTTCTCCTGAGTATTTGTATATTATTCTTACTTGTTTCTGTTTACTAACCTCTAACCAAATACCAAAAATATTTTGCAATTTTTGTTTGTTTCCTCTTCTCTGTGTGGTTAGGGTTTTGCAAGAAGGTTGATGGCAAAAAGTATGGCTTGTAATCAAGGGTGGCAATTCTATTGTGGTTAAGGCCAGATGGATGTTTGACCTAATCCTGGTCAAACTATCAAGCAATTGTTTCAAGTGCCAGTTATCTATTTCAGTGAGCTATTCCTCAAAGCAGTGACTGTCAAGTTGTTGTGTGGTGATATTCATCAGGTTCATCTGAGTTCATCAATCAAGACTGTGTTCATCTGCGAATTTATTTTCCAAGATAATTGATTTAGATGAATTTTGAAGTGATTCAGAACTTACTCAAATGGTCGTTGCTCAGTTGTGGCTTGTTCAATGGTAACTGTGTTTTATCAGAGGCTTGTGGAAAAAGTTTTAAGTTGGTTCTGGGCTAAAAAAATAAAGATTTTGCTATTCATGATCCATATCCATTCCCATTTTTTGCTATCCATTTTCTAAACCGTTTTTATCCACTTTTAATCTCTTTTGTCACCTTTCTAATACCCACATTTTTTTTCAATATCCATTTAGAAACCCACTTCCATTTTCCAATTTTTTCTAAATCCACATTTTTTTTATCCATTCTTAAATCCATTTCCATTTCCATTCTAATATCCATTTTTTTTAATAACCATTTTTTTTATCCAAATTCAATTCATTCGAGTCCTCCATATAAACCATCTTTCATGCTAAACCATACCATTTCCTATTCAATTTCCCAATTTTCAATTATCCAATTTAATCCAATATCCATTTTAAAATCCATATCCATTTTTATATATAACCAACTAGTCCAATATCCAATATCATTTTCCAAATCCATTTTCAATTATCCAACAATTAACTTTTTCTTTTAAATCCATTTCCATTTTTTTAGATATCCACTTTTTTATCCATAACCAATATCCATATCCATTTTTTTTTCTAAACCATTTTTATCCAATTTCACTTCCATAAAATTTTTATTTTTTTCTATTTTTAATCACATCCAAATTTCCATTAGTCATTAATTACTAAAGCTTTTTCTAATCCATTTCCATTAAGCCCAATTCCAATATATTAGGCCCATTTACCAATTCTTACTTCCAAAAAATTCATGTACATGGAAAAAAAAAAAAAGGAAATGATAAATTCAGGCCACAACATGAATAACACGGCCCACTCATGAACAAGATCAGCTGCTCCACTTGCAAGCACTTCCCAGCCAAAACGCAGCAACCTGCAAATCAAAACGACACAGAAAAATTCAGCAAAAAAAAATATCATCCTCGCGCAACTCCCATAAGCCCAGCTGTCCCTCACCCAAAACGCAACACACTCACGTCGTCACCAAATGCAAGCCGTAAACCATACACACCTCACGCGGATTGCACATCACCAAAACGCGAGAAAAAAATAGCAAAACGGCAATCACTCTCCCTCACTCTCCATCTATAAATACAGCTTCATTTTTCACAATTTCTCAAGCTTTGAGAGCCCTCAAACCATTTTCTTCACCGATTCAAGTATCCAACCGAAATTCCATTTTTCATCCATAAATTCTCACTACTCCAAACAAAAAGAAAACTCACATAAATCAACAACAACCACACTCATTCAAGGCAAGGAAGAAAAGAGGAAGAATTTAAAGAGTGCTTACTTGAATTTTGAAGGTAGTGAATTTTTTTCCGACGAAGCTTTAGTCTCAGTTTGCGTTGCAATTTGTTTACGACGGTTGAAATCGATTACATATTTGAAATCCTCTCCGTCTCACGATCGCAACGGTATATGGTTTGAGCTCCGTCGCTCCGATTTGACGGAGCTCAAAATTTGAAGCATGGTGTTGTTCTTGGATGAATAGTAGCGCATGGAAATGTAGAAGAAGAAGATTTTCTTTTCTGACTTTTTCTTTTTTCATTTCCTTTTCTTTGTTTTTGCTTTTGGTTCATTTTTTTTTCTCTTTTTTTTGGAAAGCATTGGGCCTAGCCCATTCATTACACCACCACCATTTTCTAAAACTAACCTCCTTCACTTTTTCTCTATTTTTCTTAAAAAGTTATTTCCATTTGGTTTCTATTTTTCTTAGTAAGCTTGTGAAATTAATTTTTACTTCTAAATTCTGTTTTAGAAAAATTTCTTGAAATTTATTTGAATATTTTGCTCTTGATTTTCATTTTTCTTTTTAATCTTGGATTTGGACCACATTTTAAGATATTATTTCTCTTTAAATTCATTGGACTTAGGGTGTAGATGAAGTTGAATAAATATTCACTAATTCAAATCTACCTTTAAAGTGAATTATTTAATTCACTTTAGGTGCTTTGAGTTAATGATATATTTAGCACTTTAATCCACCAAAATGAGTGAATGAACTTAAAGATGGAATTGTCTTGAATTTGTAATTCAAATTTGGTTTCCTCTTTCTTCTATTTCTTTTATTTTTGATCGATGAAAGTCGAAGTGATCGTGAAATTTCTTTGTTGAATTTTGATCGAGACGAGATCATTACCACTTTTTCTTTTCGTGTGGCATCGCTTTAGGATAACGATCTCTATATCGTTTATCTCGCGTGCATTAACACATATATCTCATGGCCGGCCTCATTCGTAGGGTAATTGCTTGAATAAATTACTCGGCGTGCGCTTAACATAGACCAAAATTTGTCCCGCCTCGAAAAAAATATCAAAAATAGTTGATTATTTGTCTTATGGTTCACAACTCATGAAACTTGTTGTTAGGAGGCTTTGGTCTTATCAATCCTCTAATAAGTTTCATCAACCTTGACCTAAGTGCAATTATTCAATTGTTATTGATCACTAACACTAACAATTAATCACTAACTTACTAACAATTTTATTATATTAATTTTGTTTATGTTCCATTCTCGCTCCTTATCTCTTTTATTTCTTTTATGCTTCATTATTATCATTCCATATCATGTTTATGTTTTCGCATTTTTTTCCTTTGTCCGTTGGACACATGTTTATGCTTATGTCATTTTTCTTTTGTCCATTTGGACTTAAAACATTTATAAAGGATTAAACCATAAAAAACTTAATTCTCTTCATTTGGACTATTGGTTACTATCCTATGCTTTGGAGTGATCTCTTTATGGACCTCTTTTGAAGTGATATTGGACTTATGGACCTAGAATTAGGACTTCTTATCCCTTTGCTTGGAGTATGGATTGAAGACTTGCCTTTATTTGGCCAATTTGCTTAAGGATGGAATTCTTTTAATATTGCTTCGAAGTGGCTCCATTTTGGTTAGATCCTTCTTTTCCCTAGCTTTTATTTTATGCATTAGGATAGTCACTTCTTCTCCTCCCCATTCTTAAATTTTCAAAATCTTCTCTCTTTTTCAAAACGTTCTTGTTTTCAACTTAAAACCGCTTTCATAATAAAACCTCGACTTTTGTCGAGTGACTTTTTAAACTTTGTTTTCTTAATAAATGTCAATCCATTTAACTATACTTTGACTTTTTTCATAAAAACATAAAAAATACAAAAACTCATCCAAATTCTTTTGTGCTTTTATGCACCTTTTTTCTTTTAAACTTTTCAAAAAAGAATTAGACATGAGTCATTTTTGTGATGAGATGTAAAACTCCTAACCATGGTATTTTGTTGAAAGTATGGTCGTTTTCCACTTAGATGTTGAAGTGATTAGTCTTGTTGATGTTAATCCAAGCAAATCCTCCATCTCAATGTGATGCAAATGCCACTTTCCCATACCTTTGGGTAATTAGTTGAGTATTCTCTCTTGAGAATAACAGGTTGTCTTTTTCAAGATAAAATAAACCATAACCAATAATTTTTGTTCTTTGTACCACGAACTACGAGGTTTTGATCCTACATTGCACATCGTGGGTACGTAGGCATGAGGCGATAAGTCTCTCCAAACACAAAAATCTTAAAAAATAATTCTCCTCTCATCTCCTCAATCTCATTTTCAAGCAAACCACTTTCAGACCAAAAAGCAGTGAATACATCAAAGGGCTCCTATAGAGTACTATAGATGTATTGGGTGCGTAAAACCTTCCCTTTACATAACCAACCCCCCTTACCCTTATCTCTTTAGGTTTTGTTCGCTCTTTTTTCCTTTCCTTTATGGATAAAAATAAAAGTGCGGTGGCGACTCTTGCTTATTTTCGAGTTGAGTTAATTAATAGCTTATACTCACAAATTTTACCGCTACAGAAAAGTGGCGACTCTGCTGGGGAAAGATTGACCTCTTGCTGGTCCATCCCTTGAGGGGTTTAGCCTACTTTGATTTATTTACTGCTTTTTGTCTGTTTTGTGCTGGCTGGATTTTCTGTTTGGTGGGCAGGGTGTTCTGAGAGATAAGCCCACTACCCAGGGTTGAGCATACACATAGGTTTTAGTGTGGGCAGGCGTGACGCTCCCGTGGTGTTGGCCACGTGCGGGTGATCACGATCCCTATAATCAGACGAGGTTCTATCGGCAGCTTTCTGCTACTATATGTTGATACATGTCAGTAGTTATTCTCTTGAGGAATTGTCGACTCTGATGACCATTCCCGAGGACTCAGTAACGACACTCCTCCCGAGAACGATAATGGCAGACCAGAAATGGCAAACCCATTACGTTTCTCGGCCCGAGGACCCAATGCTGGGAACTTGCCATAGGATCTTTTTTTTGAAAGTGAATCAGCGGACGGCCTCTTTGATTGGCGATAACATTGTATCCTTCGGGCTGAATGTGCTATTGCTTCTCAAACCTCTGAAGCTGAGGACCTTTCGTTTTGGAGAATCAGTTGAGGCCTCCTCGATTGATGATGATGCCAAACCAGAAATGGTGAACGTATCATCATTTCTCGACCTGAGAGCCCGAGATACTGAACATCCTAGTGCCCACATGTGAGAATGGGCGGGTGTTTACAGGTTTGCAGGAAACCCTGACCTTCAATGTACCCGGTACTTCAAAGCGAACCTCTGTCGTCAGCAACAGTTATTCCGGATCTGTGGAAGTTTTGACCCCTTGTTTGCTGCATTCATATTGCATTGCATTTGCATCAAGCATCATTCTGCATTGTTTCTTACCTTTCCCAGGTGTCTTATTTGCTTCCTTTTCTTGGTCTTCGTTCAGCCAAGTTGTCGCACCAGTATAGTACTCGGGCTAATCAGAGAAAGAAGAGGATTTAGCTGATTTTCTGGCATTCATACTGAATTCAAAGTAGAACATGGAGAGAACAAAAGATGATGATCTCATGTCAGGCTTTACAGTGATGACCAATCCGATGTATGATTCTCCTCTGGATGATGATGTACCACAAGTGAATGTTCCTACTCGATCCCGACCTGTGCAAAATGATCTGGTTGGTCAAGTTGTTGAAAAAGATTCTCGATTTTCGAGGTATATGCCAAATCCTCAAAATGTCCACCCTGTGACAGAGATGATTAATCTTAAAGTTGTGGAGATGAAAGAAGGACTTCGTGATCTCAGTGAGGAATTGAAAATGTTGACAAGACCCAATGCATCTAGTTTTAAGGCTCATGACTTGTGCCTGGTTCCGGATGTGGTTATCCCTCCGAAGTTCAAAATGCATGTCTTTGAATTATACAAGGGTATTAGCTGTCCAATGTACCATTTGACAATGTTTTGTCGAAAGATGACCACTCATGTTGACAATGATAAGTTGATGATTCATTGCTTTCAAGAAAGTTTATATGGGGGATCCTTGATGTGGTATATGAAGCTAGAAAGGAACCATATTCAGTCTTGGGAAGACCTAGCTGACGCTTTTGTGAAACAATATGACTACAATTTGGACATGGCTCCAGATAGTGATGAATTGATGAGTATGAGTCAGAAGGACAGCGAATCCTTCCGAGAGTATGCACAAAGGTGGAAAGAGTTAGCAGCTCAAGTTCATCCGCCACTCTTAGAAAAAGAACTATCCAAAATGTTTCTAGGAACGCTGTCAGACCCTTATTATGCCAGGATGGTAGGAGTTGAACCTCTAGATTTCTCCAAAATTGTGGAAGTCGGAGTAAACATCGAAAATGCATTCAAAAGTGGAAGAATCCAAGATGGTTTGAATGGCCAAGCTAGTAAAGAAATTGTTGAAGTTGATACGATTCAGGATTCTCCTCAGTTCCAGAAGCAGCAGAGACCTCTGAATAATTCAGAAAGAGAGACTCGCCAGTTTGATCCAATCCCAATGACTTATAGTCAATTGTGGTCTTATTTTGCCCGAAACTTGGTGATGACACCCAGAAAGACCAGAGCCATGAAGTCTCGTCCTCCTTGGTACAACCCAAATACTAGTTGTGAATTTCATGATGGAGTAATGGGGCATCCAATTGAGGAGTGCAAGGTTTTCCAGGAAAAGGTTCAAGAGATGATCGACGATGAGGTGTTGACCTTCAAGGAAGGAAGCACATTTGTGAATGGAACGCCTTTATGCTGATATTAGAGTGACCCGCAGTGGTTGTATGTTTGCTTTTGTGTCTCCCAAGAAAGTCCATAATGTTCTTTCAAGCTCAAGCTAACACAGTTTCCTCAGATCTTTAGTTCTTTTACTGTGTTTTCATTTGTAATCTTTTATGATTGCTATTGCTTTGTTTGCATGTAGAACTTGTTTGTTTTGAATATTAATCATAATGCAATGAGTATGTTTGTCTTGAAGTGATCCATTCGCATTCGCTCATAAATTGTTTTTCCTGCATTTGCAATACCAAATTCTTGTTTAAACTCTTGGAGGGAGGATGATGAAGTGAAAACGCAAAATTTCTGGTTGTGTGCTTTTGAATAAGACCCTGCTGATGATGTACAGGCATTGTTTCAAATTCCCAAACACCGGAGATATAAGGAAGATAATCCCTTGTTAACCCCTTTGAGCCTTGAAGTAGGAGTTTCTTTTCTAAATGAAAAACCCTTACATTTAACCTGGGGCAGGGTAGTCTTCAGTTAATTTGACCAAGTGTCCAAATTTCAAAAGGAGTGTGTGTCTAGGGACCAACCACAATGGTTATCCCTCATTCCAAAGGGAAGAGGCAGTCACAACCTTTTTAATATGTCAAATAAGGCAATGTCACATGATTTGTTCAAAAAAAAAAAAGAATGAAAGAAAGAAATCAAAAGAAAAATAAAAGCCCGCTAAGTCGAAAAAATGGAAAACAAGTGACTTAGGCAAAAATTGGGGCATCCCGCTGGACATCAAAAATTCAAAAAAAAATCAGTCCAGGCAAAAGTCAGGGAAAAATAAAAAGAATGAAAGAAAAATTCTCATCAAAAGAACAAATCTTTGTGTGACTACAAGTCAAAAAACGATAAGGGTGACTGTTATCCCCGAAAAATCTCATTGGTTCTTATACCGTCAGTTTAATACTTTTTTAGAGATGAACATTTGTGCAATTAGCTGAATATAGGACTGAAGAACATCACGGAGAATGGGTGGGTACAAATAAAATTTGAGCCTAAAAATCCTTTTTTTTCTGAAAACCGTGAACCAGACCAAGTTATAACCCTCAAAAGACCTAATTGAAGTAGAGTTTATTTTGAGAGCATACTTTAGCGAGATAGCGTTCCTGACTCCCATGAGTTGCGCTAAAAGATTTTTGTTGGTATTGCATGTGCATTCAAAAATAAATGTCGTATCTAAACTAGTGATTCATTCACAAGGTTTTGCGACATCTTTTCAGTAAAAACTTCAAGATTAACATGCCTGTTGCATTAGAATTATCATTCTCAGAATTAACATTTTCTACTTGCATACATTTGTTTGACATCATGGAAGTTTACATTTGAGCATCAGTGATGAACTTAATATTTTGAGGCCTGAAACTCTATTGAGTAATTGGCAAATCATTTCAAGAATGATCCTATCCTGGGGCATGTTGCCTGAAGGCTTTGTTGAGTATGAGCAAACTTGTTTTCCCAGTTGATGCTTTCACATGGGGCAAAGCTGGAAGACTCTATTGATTGAAGAGTGTGCCAAGTTCAGTAAATCTGGGGCGGTTACGTCGAGATTCGTTGAATCTCTCTAAGAGTTTGAAGACACTGGGGCAGATTATCTCAAGTCGTTATGGTACAAAGTTTCCTTTTGGTGTAAAATCCTTTGTAGACCATGCAGTCTGGGGCAAAAGTTAAATGGTGAAGTCAACACACATAAGCATACTTGTTCTTGTGGATGTAATCGAGTTGATGGATTCCCTCAAGATTGTTGTGAGATGTTGGACTCTTGAAATCCATTAATCCCCAATTGAGCGCCAGTTTGGGTATTTCCCGTCCAAGTACCTTTTTGGGTATTCCTCCGGCTAAGTCTTGATTCAAGTTTCCCCAGCTGAGTATGATTCTATTCTCCAGCTAGGTTATGATCAAGCATTTGTAAGCTTTGAGATGATGTTTCCTCTTAATGTGAAACCCCGCGCAGAGTTTTATCTCTTGTTGTGATATTGTTGTCGTGGCCACTCCCCAAGCAAAGAGTAATGTTGACTTCCTCCAATTGGTTGACATCCCCTTTAGGGTTTGCTTTGTTGTTCTCCTTGACATGATCTCTTTTGGTATTCAGCTAAGTTGTGGTGTTTATTCATCCTCTGTTCATCCGTATGTCTGTTTTGTCAGCATATTCATATTCATACGCATCGCATGCGCATTCATTTGTTGTGCATAGCATGTTGTAGTTACATTGTGCATCTTTGCATTTGTGTTGTGCTTCTTTGCTCTTAGGTGCTGTTAGCCCTGCAGAGCGTGTGTGTCCTCTCTTCATTTAGAGTGTCGACCCGTAAGCAGAAAATACCTATCTTTGTTAATTCCCCACTGAGTTTGTTTCTCGTGGAAGATTTTGATTCAGTTTCCTTTCCAGTTCATTATCTGGATGGAATTAATCCCCAATTGAGATATTTCCTCCTTGGGATGAGTCTTGTTTGACCGTTTCTCTCCAGTTGGTTCCTGGATTGAACTTTGGTCTCCGGCAGTGACTACTTTGAAACTCTCTAGGTTGTACAACCTAGATGATTGAGAGTGCATTTATTTTGCACCTTTGAGGATTTTGTATTACTCAGCAGATGATCTGTTTGTGTTTACCAGCAGAAGATGAATTTTTTGTTTCTCCAGCAGGGTTGTGACAACACTCTTTTGGAATCCTTTGTATGACAACAAGCAACAACCTCTTTATGTGAGAAACTTGTGTGTCTCCGGTTATCAGATGTTATCTTTTCCATCAAATGGTATCTCTCAGGTTGTACCTATCAGAGAAGTTTGTTGTGAATTTCCACCAGATAGTTGTCTCTTTATTTGAGAAGTCTGTTGCGTGATATAACTTGCCCATATCTCCTATGAAGATCCCTGGTAGAGTTATTGATTCCTAAATCCTGGCAAGTCTCGGCAGAAGATTTCCAGCAAACCTCGGCAGAAGGTGGCTTTATTTCAGATTTCTTTGGTTGATCTCGGCAGTAGATTCTCCATTGAGTTTTAAAATAGAATTTGCAACAAGCCTCGGCAGAAGGTATTTTTCTTTCCAAGAATCTCGACAGTAGATTTCTCGCATAATTAAAAAAAGGATTACAGTAACCTCGACAGAAGGTATTTTTCTTTTTAGGACCTCGGCAGTAGAATCCTTAAAAGATCTTTCAGTAAAGCCTCGACAGCAGGCATGTTTTCAATTATTCCTCGGCAGTAGGAATTACATATAAAATCTCGGTAGAAGGTGTTTCATTTGAAGGTTCTCTGGTTGATCTTAGCAATAGATTCCCCAGTAATTTTTTGATGGTTGACACATTTCCTAAAAAAAAATCTTGGTAGAAATTATTCCAATGAATGGTAAGTCTCTTCGATTTGATGGGACAGTTCGTTGTTGAGATTTTGTGACTCCAATGAATGGTAAGTCTCTTCGGTTTGACGGGACAGTTCGTTGTTGAGATTTTGTGGCTCCAATGAATGGTAAGTCTCTTCGGTTTGACATGACAATTCGTTGTTGAGATTTGTGACTCCGATGAATGGTAAGTCTCTTCGGTTTGACGAGACAGTTCGTTGTTGAGATTTGTAACTCCGATGAATGGTAAGTCTCTTCGGTTTGATGGGACAGTTCGTTGTTGAAATTTGTTACTCCGATGAATGGTAAGTCTCTTCGGTTTGACGGGACAGTTCATTGTTGAGATTTTGTGACTCTGATGAATGGTAAGTCTCTTCGGTTAGACGAGACAGTTCGTTGTTGAGGTTTTCTACTCAGATGGATGGTTAGTCTCCTCGGTTAGACGAGATAGTTCATTGTTGAGGTATTGATTTTCTCCAGTGGAATCTTGTTGTGCTAAGTCTTCCCTGTTGAGTTATATCCTTGTTGTGTTGTGGTTTATTTCCATATACGGTTATCCCCAGTTTGAATATTTTCCTCAGCTGATTCCCAGTAGTTGTGCGGTATGTTCCCTGGCTAGTTGGTGGTCTCATGTGATGTGTTTCCCCGGTGGAGTTTCTTTCTCCCGTTCTTCTTTTTGTTGATCTCCTGTGGCATATTCTCCCCACAGTGGTCTTGTGTCTGCATATCATTTGCATAATCATATCATTTTGTGGTCTCTTAGGGCCAAAAATTGGGTTTATTGTTATATTTAAGTCTCTTCTATCTCGTCGAGACAAAGATGTCAATCTTCTTATCTCCGGATAGAAGAAACTTAAATAGGGGCAGCTGTAATACCCTAATTTTTGCCCCTAAGATCCCACATATCATTTGCATTCTGTGTGTTTCTCCTGAGTATCTGTATATTATTCTTACTTGTTTCTGTTTACTAACCTCTAACCAAATACCAAAAATATTTTGCAATTTTTGCTTGTTTCCTCTTCTCTGTGTGGTTAGGGTTTTGCAAGAAGGTTGATGGCAAAAAGTATGGCTTGTAATCAAGGGTGGCTATTCTATTGTGGTTAAGGCCAGATGGATGTTTGACCTAATCCTGGTCAAACTATCAAGCAATTGTTTCAAGTGCCAGTTATCTATTTCAGTGAGCTATTCCTCAAAGCAGTGACTGTCAAGTTGTTGTGTGGTGATATTCATCAGGTTCATCTGAGTTCATCAATCAAGACTGTGTCATCTACGAATTTATTTTCCAAGATAATTGATTCAGATGAATTTTGAAGTGATTCAGAACTTACTCAAATGGTCGTTGCTCAGTTGTGGCTTGTTCAGTGGTAGCTGTGTTTTATCAGAGGCTTGTGGAAAAAGTTTTAAGTTGGTTCTGGGCTAAAAAAATAAAGATTTTGCTATTCATGATCCATATCCATTCCCATTTTTTGCTATCCATTTTCTAAACCGTTTTTATCCACTTTTAATCTCTTTTGTCACCTTTCTAATACCCACATTTTTTTTTCAATATCCATTTAGAAACCCACTTCCATTTTCCAATTTTTTCTAAATCCACATTTTTTTTATCCATTCTTAAATCCATTTCCATTTCCATTCTAATATCCATTTTTTTTAATAACCATTTTTTTTATCCAAATTCAATTCATTCGAGTCCTCCATATAAACCATCTTTCATGCTAAACCATACCATTTCCTATTCAATTTCCCAATTTTCAATTATCCAATTTAATCCAATATCCATTTTAAAATCCATATCCATTTTTATATATAACCAACTAGTCCAATATCCAATATCATTTTTCAAATCCATTTTCAATTATCCAACAATTAACTTTTTCTTTTAAATCCATTTCCATTTTTTTAGATATCCACTTTTTTATCCATAACCAATATCCATATCCATTTTTTTTTTCTAAACCATTTTTATCCAATTTCACTTCCATAAAATTTTTCTTTTTTTCTATTTTTAGTCACATCCAAATTTCCATTAGTCATTAATTACTAAAGCTTCTTCTAATCCATTTCCATTAAGCCCAATTCCAATATATTAGGCCCATTTACCAATTCTTACTTCTAAAAAATTCATGTACATGGAAAAATTAAAAAAAAAAAAGAAAATGATAAATTCAGGCCACAACATGAATAACACGGCCCACTCATGAACAAGATCAGCTGCTCCACTTGCAAGCACTTCCCAGCCAAAACGCAGCAACTTGCAAATCAAAACGACACAGAAAAATTCAGCAAAAAAAAATATCATCCTCGCGCAACTCCCACAAGCCAAGCCGTCCCTCACCTAAAACGCAACACACTCACGTCGTCACCAAATGCAAGCCGTAAACCATACACACCTCACGCGGATTGCACATCACCAAAACGCGAGAAAAAAATAGCAAAACGGCAATCACTCTCCCTCACTCTCCATCTACAAATACAGCTTCATTTTTCACAATTTCTCAAGCTTTGAGAGCCCTCAAACCTCTGCCAAAATCACAACTCAAACCATTTTCTTCACCGATTCAAGTATCCAACCGAAATTCCATTTTTCATCCATAAATTCTCACTACTCCAAACAAAAAGAAAACTCACATAAATCAACAACAACCACACTCATTCAAGGCAAGGAAGAAAAGAGGAAGAATTTAAAGAGCGCTTACTTGAATTTTGAAGGTAGTGAATTTTTTTCCGACGAAGCTTTAGTCTCAGTTTGCGTTGCAATTTGTTTACGACGGTTGAAATCGATTACATATTTGAAATCCTCTCCGTCTCACGATCGCAACGGTATATGGTTTGAGCTCCGTTGCTCCGATTTGACGGAGCTCAAAATTTGAAGCATGGTGTTGTTCTTGGATGAATAGTAGCGCATGGAAATGTAGAAGAAGAAGATTTTCTTTTCTGACTTTTTCATTTTTCATTTCCTTTTCTTTGTTTTTGCTTTTGGTTCATTTTTTTTTCTCTTTTTTTTGGAAAGCATTGGGCCTAGCCCATTCATTACACCACCACCATTTTCTAAAACTAACCTCCTTCACTTATTCTCTATTTTTCTTAAAAAGTTATTTCCATTTGGTTTCTATTTTTTTTTAGTAAGCTTGTGAAATTAATTTTTACTTCTAAATTCTGTTTTAGAAAAATTTCTTGAAATTTATTTGAATATTTTGCTCTTGATTTTCATTTTTCTTTTTAATTTTGGATTTGGACCACATTTTAAGATATTATTTCTCTTTAAATTCATTGGACTTAGGGTGTAGATGAAGTTGAATAAATATTCACTAATTCAAATCTACCTTTAAAGTGAATTATTTAATTCACTTTAGGTGCTTTGAGTTAATGATATATTTAGCACTTTAATCCACCAAAATGAGTGAATGAACTTAAAGATGGAATTGTCTTGAATTTGTAATTCAAATTTGGTTTCCTCTTTCTTCTATTTCTTTTATTTTTGATCGATGAAAGTCGAAGTGAACGTGAAATTTCTTTGTTGAATTTCGATCGAGACGAGATCATTACCACTTTTTCTTTTCGTGTGGCATCGCTTTAGGATAACGATCTCTATATCGTTTATCTCGCGTGCATTAACACATATATCTCATGGCCGGCCTCATTCGTAGGGTAATTGCTCGAATAAATTACTCGGCGTGCGCTTAACATAGACCAAAATTTGTCCCGCCTCGAAAAAAATATCAAAAATAGTTGATTATTTGTCTTATGGTTCACAACTCATAAAACTTGTTGTTAGGAGGCTTTGGTCTTATCAATCCTCTAATAAGTTTCATCAACCTTGACCTAAGTGCAATTATTCAATTGTTATTGATCACTAACACTAACAATTAATCACTAACTTACTAACAATTTTATTATATTAATTTTGTTTATGTTCCATTCTCGCTCCTTATCTCTTTTATTTCTTTTATGCTTCATTATTATCATTCCATATCATGTTTATGTTTTCGCATTTTTTTCCTTTGTCCGTTAGACACATGTTTATGCTTATGCCATTTTTCTTTTGTCCATTTGGACTTAAAACATTAATAAAGGATTAAATCATAAAAAACTTAATTCTCTTCATTTGGACTATTGGTTACTAACCTATGCTTTGGAGTGATCTCTTTATGGATCTCTTTTGAAGTGATATTGGACTTATGGACCTAGAATTAGGACTTCTTATCCCTTTGCTTGGAGTATGGATTGAAGACTTGCCTTTATTTGGCCAATTTGCTTAAGGATGATTCTTTTAATATTGCTTCGAAGTGACTCCATTTTGGTTAGATCCTTCTTTTCCCTAGCTTTTATTTTATGCATTAGGATAGTCACTTCTTCTCCTCCCCATTCTTAAATTTTCAAAATCTTCTCTCTTTTTCAAAACCTTCTTGTTTTCAACTTAAAACCGCTTTCATAATAAAACCTCGACTTTTGTCGAGTGACTTTTTAAACTTTGTTTTCTTAATAAATGTCAATCCATTTAACTATACTTTGACTTTTTTCATAAAAACATAAAAAATACAAAAACTCATCCAAATTCTTTTGTGCTTTTATGCACCTTTTTTCTTTTAAACTTTTCAAAAAAGAATTAGACATGAGTCATTTTTGTGATGAGATGTAAAACTCCTAACCATGGTATTTTGTTGAAAGTATGGTCGTTTTCCACTTAGATGTTGAAGTGATTAGTCTTGTTGATGTTAATCCAAGCAAATCCTCCATCTCAATGTGATACAAATGCCACTTTCCCATACCTTTGGGTAATTAGTTGAGTATTCTCTCTTGAGAATGACAGGTTGTCTTTTTCAAGATAAAATAAACCATAACCAATAATTTTTGTTCTTTGTACCACGAACTACAAGGTTTTGATCCTACATTGCACATCGTGGGTACGTAGGCATGAGGCGATAAGTCTCTCCAAACACAAAAATCTTAAAAAATAATTCTCCTCTCATCTCCTCAATCTCATTTTCAAGCAAACCACTTTTAGACCAAAAAGCAGTGAATACATCAAAGGGCTCCTATAGAGTACTATAGATGTATTGGGTGCGTAAAACCTTCCCTTTACATAACCAACCCCCTTACCCTTATCTCTTTAGGTTTTGTTCGCTCTTTTTTCCTTTCCTTTATGGATAAAAATAAAAGTGCGGTGGCGGCTCTTGCTTATTTTCGAGTTGAGTTAATTAATAGCTTATACTCACAAATTTTACCGCTACACTATAAACCTTCCTTTTTTTCCTTCGTTGCAGCTTGATGAGATGCTGGAAAAACAAGGTACCAAAATTGACAAAGTGCTCAATTTTGTGATCGACGACGCAATTCTTGAGGAGAGAATTACTAGTTGCTGGATACACCCTCCCAGTGGCAGAACCTACCATACAAAGTTTGCTCCTCCTACGACTTCTGGTGTTGATGATGTAAGGCCGCATCTATTTTTAATCCCTGCAAAATGTTAATTTCCTTATATCTGGTTTAAATAAACTTTTAAATAAGCACTTGTACAATTAGAAAAGTTGAAATGGTCTTATAATCACTGGGAGTCGTTTAAAATAAGCTTTTGCATCTTGACTTTTATCAGACCTTCCTTATCTAACTTCGTCACGAACATCTACTATTATGTATGAACTTTCTTTAAGGTAGAAATCAAATATTTATATTAGTTGTACGAGCTAGAAGCTTATGCAAGCTCGATCTAAGTATGATTTTTGCTGGGAAATGAATTTTGTTTTGAAGGAACTGCTGGTTTAGTTGCTGTTAGTACAAGCATGTTATTTTAATAAGTTAAGCTCCTATGACTACTTTCATACTCAAATCCGTGTTTTTCAGGTTACTTGCCAACCTCTTATTCAGCGCAAGGATGACACTGCAGCTGTTTTTAAGTCAAGACTGAAGGCATTTCACAAGCAAACTGAACCGGTATGATTCTGAATCCATAAATATTGAAACATTTGAATCCATCAAGATTAAATTCTTAAATGATTTAATTAAATGACGTTAGCCTTGAGGAATCTAGAAGAAAAATTAAATAATTTCCTCCGTGAATACTTATGCGTGCCTTCTGTAACTACTTTATGTATATGATTTTTGTGAATTGTTTATGGTTGTGTTGTTTGATGCTTCATGTGAATACTCTTTCTCTGCAATGCTTGAATTTTCTCTGATATTTCCCCTGCTCTGCGTGAATTTATGGATTCGGTGAATGTGTGGTATTTTTCCGCTATGCCTGTGTGTATTGGGTTTCTGTGAAATGCTGCTTATGAGTGTATTGTAATTTCTCTTTTACTGATATGATACTCTCAGTTTTCTGAAACCGTGTGTTTGTGAATTTGTATCTGTACCGTGACTTCTTGCCCTCTCTCTTGAATGTCTTCTGATTCTGTCTCTTTTATAGGTGCTGATTAAAATCTGAACTTAATGCTATTAATTGTGTTGCAAAGTATTTTCTTGGAAAGAATTAAAAATGTTTCGGGAACATGTTTGAAACCTGTTTTGGAAAAGAACATATGCTGCTAGGAATATGATATCGTTTCCGTTTTCATCTTGATATGCTTGTGATTGTTTTGGAAAGTATCTCAATTTGTCTTGTGAATGTTTGAATTGTTTTGATTACTTTTAATTCTGAATTCTTAAGTTTCCATATGATACTGATTCCGTGTTATTTTCATTTTGAAAAGGTTTGATGATGATTGAAATTGCTAGAAGTATTCGTATTGAAAGATATTTTCGTCAAACATCGGTCCTGCATCTGTTCTGTCATTACATGATCTTTTTTTTTTTAATGAAAAGAGTTAGAAATCTTGAGCTTGCATTTTGAACTGCTTTTCGGATGCTGCCTAATAATGCTTTTTCAGTTGAGCACTAGCAGTTTGTGCAGCTGCCATTGATAGTTATGATTGCTCTGCATAATTGAATAATTTTGCGCACTAAATGAGAGGTCAAGGTCAGTAACTTCATTGATGACATGATGAATGATGGAGAAGTTTTTCCACCAGCTCTTGAACCAGGTTGTTGTTGAAATTTTTGTATGAAAGGTCTACGTCTAAGTTTGTTTTCTCTTGGAATGCAAGCACTTGTCCAATGAGAAGGTTTCCGGTTAAAAAAAAAGTAATTTGTGGCGATCATGTCGGCATTGTTCTACCTTAAAGCTGAGATCCAAAAGCTGTAGATGAGGATGAGTTTTCGCTTGAATTGTGTAGGACTAATGCGGGTTGAATTCCAACTACAGTCTTTTGAATTTGAGAATTATTACTTGCAGCTTCTTTTGAATAAACAACGAAAGATGAGAGGTTGGTGGCCAAGAGCTGTTGTTGTTCTTCGTGAAGGTGATGCTTCTCCTTTTCAATGGAATAAGTTCATGTGTGTTTTGGAAATAAATGAGCTAAGTCTTCTTGTCTTGTTTCACAATTTCATTCATGGTTAATGATTTGTGCCGTTTTGACGTCTCTTTTGCAGCTTACGTATTGTGGCAACTTTGAGTGATTTTGTGGTTCTTGCAATGATTTGTGTGATTTGCTGCTATAATCATTCTTTAATGCGTGTCGATTTGTAGGTCCAAGATAACGTTAATGATATTTTAAAAAATTAGTAAGTTTAGTATTATTTTTATTTAAGTTATTATGATTAAATATACAATAAATTAATAGTTTAAAATATTAAGTTTAAAATATTTTTAAACAACCTATCTTAAATTACTTTAACATATAGCATATTATTTATAAATTTTATAAATTATTTTAATTTTCTTCATGTTACTATATCAATTTTAATTAAAATATTAAAACACTTAACACAATATATTAAAATTTTGAGAATGTCATAAATTTAACAATATATTTTAAATATAATTTTTTTTAATATTGAAATATATTTTTTACACTTTACTTCTATAGAGGACACTAATACTCCATACTTTTTATTTTATTCTAAAATGCTGTAAAATTTAATAAATCATATTTAAATTTAGGGTTAAATAAGTTTTAAATCCCTATAAATATAGCGATTTTCAATTTTGGTCCCTCTAAAATTTTTCATTAAGAATTGGTCCCTATAAAATTTTCCGTCTCAATTATGAGTCCCTGGCGTCAAATGGGGCTAACGGAAGCTGACGTGTCAATTATCATAAATATAGCGATTTTCAATTTTCGTCCCTCTAAAATTTTTCATTAAAAATTGGTCCCTATAAAATTATAATTAATTAATTTAATTATATGTGAAATTAATTAACAGAAATTTTAAACTAAAAACTATGAGATCTTGTTATCTATTAACTAAAAACTATGAGATCTTGTTATTTATTAACCAATAACTTCCCCATTACAGCAGAATGATCGGTTTAGATGAATAAGAAATACGTTTGGGAGGAAGACATTGTCATTTAAGAAATGATCATCTATATCTATAGTAATATAGAGTACTTTTAAATAACAGGGGTGAGCTAAAATTTTGTGATTTTGGGTTGGCTCGTCAATATGGGAGTCATTTGCAACCATATACTCACCTGGTGGTTACGCTTTGGTACAGGTGAGCTGTATTTACTTATTGCATTCTGTGTCTATCTATCAATGTTTATATCAATTACATATATTGGATGAAATGATATTGCACCATTCATAGCATACCTTGATTGTTTGCTTGTGAATTTGATAATTGTGGTCATGCGTGCTGCATTGAATGAAACTTATTCTTCATTTGTAGTTATTCTGCAATTAATAACCAAATATTAGTGTTGCAAATTGGCGACTGTTACTTCCATGTCCTTTGACTGTTAGGTCAATGTTTACACACTTACTTACCTTATCTTTTTATTTGTGGCAATGTTTTCAACGAACATATCTATCTGCTCCTCTTTTAGTTTTTCATTTCATTGTGCTGCTAGTTTAATTAGCTATACTTGCCTTCAATTATGTGTTTTAACATTTTTTCTGCATTCTGTTGCAGAAATAAGAATCATTTACCTGATAGTTGTCTATCTGTTTCTCAAGGCACCTGAACTTCTTCTTGGGGCAAGACAATACTCAACAGCTATTGATATGTGGTCTCTTGGTTGTATAATGGCCGAACTTTTGTCTAAGGAACCACTGTTCAATGGAAAAACGGAATTTGATCAACTTGACAAGGTATATACTGTGTCTATTATTTGGTAGAACATATGCTAGCTCCATTTTTCTCTTGTAAATTTTGTTGTATTGTGCCTAACCACTTTTATTACAGTGGTTACTGCTATATTGATGTCTGTTATTTTCCCCCAGATTTGCAGGGTGTTGGTAGCCACTGTTAATATCTGTTGAGTCTTTATAATGTTTGTATAACAAAATTCATGATGTAAACAGGCGGTTGTGTAGAATGTACAAGAGTCCAGATCTTTTAGAGGAGCAGCGACTGGAAGGAGTTGCAGCAGGGTGACTTGGGCACTGGCGGAATTTTTGGTTAAGATTGGAGCTATTTAAACCTGTGTCTAAACTGTCATTCTTACACGCCACACTGATTGCTTGCATTGATGAGGTGAGGGCATGCACTGAACGGAAGTTGCGAGCTTTGTTTGTTAGACAATCACTCATGCTATTTTTTAGCAGGAACTTGTTGGTTTGAGCAGAGATGTAATGTAGATAAATCCATTTTTTATCCTTTCTTTCGTGTACAACTTCTAGATTTTATGGGTAGCATTAGATTGTTTAATTAGTTTGAAGAATATAGTTTTATTTGCTTATTTGTGCTGGTCTAAAATAATCACCATTATGAAAAATTAATTAATTATAATTTTATAGGGACCAATTTTTAATGAAAAATTTTAGAGGGATCAAAATTGAAAATCGCTATATTTATAATAAATGACACGTCAGCTTCCGTTAGTCCCATTTGACGTCAGGGACTCATAATTGAGACGGAAAATTTTTGGTAGCCACTGTTAATATCTGTTGAGTCTTTATAATGTTTGTATAACAAAATTCATGATGTAAACAGGCGGTTGTGTAGAATGTACAAGAGTCCAGATCTTTTAGAGGAGCAGCGACTGGAAGGAGTTGCAGCAGGGTGACTTGGGCACTGGCGGAATTTTTGGTTAAGATTGGAGCTATTTAAACCTGTGTCTAAATTGTCATTCTTACACGCCACACTGATTGCTTGCATTGATGAGGTGAGGGCATGCACTGAACGGAAGTTGCGAGCTTTGTTTGTTAGACAATCACTCATGCTATTTTTTAGCAGGAACTTGTTGGTTTGAGCAGAGATGTAATGTAGATAAATCCATTTTTTATCCTTTCTTTCGTGTACAACTTCTAGATTTTATGGGTAGCATTAGATTGTTTAATTAGTTTGAAGAATATAGTTTTATTTGCTTATTTGTGCTGGTCTAAAATAATCACCATTATGAAAAATTAATTAATTATAATTTTATAGGGACCAATTTTTAATGAAAAATTTTAGAGGGATCAAAATTGAAAATCGCTATATTTATAATAAATGACACGTCAGCTTCCGTTAGTCCCATTTGACGTCAGGGACTCATAATTGAGACGGAAAATTTTATAGGGACCAATTCTTAATGAAAAATTTTAGAGTGACCAAAATTAAAAATCGCTATATTTATAGGGATTTAAAACTTATTTAACCCTTAAATTTATTTTTAATTTATTTTTATATAATTTTTAAATAATATTTTATCTTTAAAATATTATTGGAATAGTTCATAAAGTTAGCTAGTTCATAATATTTTATTGTAAAACTTAATAAGTCGCACGAGACACAACCCGTTAAATTCCGCAAACAAAACAAACATATATATATATATATATATATATATATATATATATATATATTGCTTTTAATGATGTGACACGAAAGACAATTAGTTAGATTCCATTTTTTTTCCATTTCCATTGTTATATATAAAGGTTTATGAAGTAACACGAAACAGATCCAATTATATTCAAACAAGAAAGCATACAAATATTATTCTTAAAAATAAAAAGTCTAAAATATTGATTATTATATATTTCAATCTTTGTAATGTTTAAATTGTAATTGCAAGATTTTATAAAGTGACACAATCAATTAGATCCAAATAAAAAAACATGCATATATATTGTTTTTAATGTGCATTTGAATATAATTCAACTATTAATATATCAAAGTACTATATTTCATATTTTTTCTCATACCCGTGCGGACGCACGGGTCTTCTACTAGTATTTTTTTAAATTAGATAAAATGAGTAAAAATGTTAATGCTTGTACCAAATTTTAATTTTGGGAGCTATTTGTGGGAAAAAATATTTTAAATCTTTTTAATGGATAATTATGATTTTTTTACTAAAAAATCGTATTTTTTTAGCATGGAAAATAAATATCTATATTGGAAAAAAATGCACAAAAAAGGTGACAAATTTGAAATCTATGACTCGACATTAACTTTTGGTGCTAGCTTATTTTTTAATGGAAAAATATTAATTTTGAAAATTTGCATATTTTAGATTTTTTTAAATGTGGGAAAATATAATTTTTGCATGGAAGAAATATGCTTTAGGAAACAATAAATATTGTGTTTTGAATTAAAAATGGAGAGGATGAATGTTGAAAAAGACTAAAAATTTGACAACTTTATTTAACCCCACTCAACACTCTGAGAGTCTCACCCTTTACTATCCCAAACTCATGGCAGAGTTCAACAAAGATATCAAAATCATCGCCGGCGCCGGTGCTGATGATAACAGCATTGCCCTCAAAGATGCGTTAATCTCCCACCTCCGTTCACTCAACATCCAAGTCGAAGATCTCGGTAACTCTTCATATTACTCCATCAGCGCCGAAGTCGGCCGTCGAGTTTCTCAATCTTTATCTTCCTCCCCGGAGATCCGCGGTCTCGTCGCCTGTGGAACTGGTGCTGGCGTCTCCATCTTCGCCAACAAGTTCCCCGGCGTGTTCGCCACCACCTGTCTTACTCCATCTGAAGCTGTCAACGCCCGTTCTATCAACAACTCAAACGTCCTTGCTGTCTCCGGTTACTTCACTTCAACGGAAACAGCTATTGAGATCATAGACGCGTGGCTGAGTACACCGTTCAAGTCTCCCTGTCCCGCAAACGACAACAAAGCGTGGCCAGAGGAGGTGGAGAAGTTTCTAGACAAGTCTCTGGTTGAAATGCCGGAAATCGGAAAGGGAGACGCGGTTAACCAGTGTGCAATATGCTGTTTGGCGAAGAACAGGGAGCTGAAGCCGGTGGACTTGATTCCAGGTGGGTCAATGAAGATTGTTAGGGAGAGTCCAACTTCGGCGTTTGTGAGATTCAAGGCGGGGAGCGTGGAGCCAGCACATCACCACACATTTGGGCACGATTTGGTAGTGATTGAAGGGAAGAAGAGTGTTTGGAATGTGACAAAAGAGGAGAGGTATGATCTAAGTGTTGGGGATTACTTGTCTATTCCTGGTGGTGATGTGCATAGAGTGAAGTATCATGAGGACACTGAGTTCTTTGTCAAGTGGGATGGTCAGTTTGATATATTTTTTAATGAGGATCTTGATGCTGCCAACCATGCAATTCACGCTGCCAATCTTGCATAGTTGCATAGACTCAAGTACCATGAGGTTCTTTGTGGGTTTCAGTGGAATAATAACTTCACTTGTCATACTTGTTTGTGTCAATTCTCCTATGTTATCTTATGGTGTGTTTGTGTTAAGTCTAAAAGACTACATTTCCATAAAGAAAAATAAACGTGTAGGGAATAACTACAAGTCACTACCCATTTTTATGACAAGATTAATAAATAAGTTATTATGAAATATAACACGGTCCTTATGGATTTACTTTTGAATAGAAAAATCATGCTTCAATCACTTTGCCGCTGCATATTTAGTGTTTCAGAAAATGCATATTGAAATATTTTATCATAATTACTTTACTTCTACATGTTATATACTTGATACACTATAAACTAAAATATTTTGTGTCTCAAGTTTAAGAGATTTTGAACTAGAATGTCATGGGCTAGACTCAAAGACTCTGATCGATCAACACTCTAAACATGTAAATAATATGGATGATATTTGGAGGCAAAGGGCGGGGTCAAGGTGGCGACCACGTTACCTTGTCCGACCCACTACTCCTTTGTCATTTCTTAAAAGAGAATGTGTGAAGTCACGTGTTATGTGAGTAGCGGAAAGATTTCAAGTATCAAACGCTAATAATATCTCATTTTTTAATAGGGATGACTCGCTCCATTCATTTCCACCACTATGTCAAAGTCAAAGAACGAGTAGCCAATTTTATAAGCAATATAATCGATCTCCTCAAAGACCCCTTAATTATTTAATCACGTCTATAAATACCCCAACTAGACAACTAGGGAAAAGATTATTCACTTTTTACATATCAGAATTACATAGGCCATCTTGCGTACCTTATCACACGAAGGGTATCATCTATTATACTCACCGTTCTTGCTAAAAACATTAAAAGGTTGACTTCCCGGTTATTAATCAGGGAGAGCCTTAAACGAATGTTTATTGTGTCTGTAATGAAACAGGATTCATGACCACCATTGCTGACAGACCAAGATTTCTGTATAATTTTCCTCTTTTTTATGTTATTCATTCACGTGCCCCCATTTACTTTGGTCTCCACGACATCTTTTTATATTGTTTCTCTCCCTCTGCTTAGGATCCCAAAAGCCTCACATTATTATGACATAAGTCTGGTTTGATGGTCATTAGGAGGATAACAGTTTGAGCCGTCACTATAACTACAATGAATGTCTTCCTCTTCACTAACTATAACTCCCTTGTCATAATGTATCACCTTGTAACTGTTTCTTATGACCTTTCAAATGACATTTTACCTTTATCATCGAATCTGACTTGCGTTAACGGAATCATTACCAGCTTAAACGAGGTCGGATCCGTCTTGTTTACTTTGATACCCTAACCAGATTCTGACTAATGCTAACCTGAAACATACTCGGCCATTACACTAACTCGGCCTCAAGGAATTCTGGTATGTACATAAGTGATCCTTCGATCTTATATCCCGACTGATTAAACTAATTTTTTGGGATGTACATAAGCCCTCCAAGCATGAGATCTGAAAGGTTGAAATGTTCGGACAAAGAAAGCCCAAAAATTTTCTTTTCTGCATTGAGCCAAGGCCTTCTTCGATCTTCTTATACATCCCATATCAAAAATTCTGAAGTGTTATGAGTTCTATCCCAGGTTTCCTAAACTTGACATGAACACACTTAGTCAAGTGAACTCTCATAAATTTATGATCTTGATCATTCTTGGGGAATTTTATCTTGATGCATATTTTATGATTTTGAATATGTCGAAGCACCCTGGTGATTTGCGATGCAGAACAATCAGAGAGCTCTGGTGGATTTTTTATCATAGGACCTGGCGGGTTCTGTATACGGTGAAGTCGGACAGGGAAGTCAGAGAGCCTCAACGGGTCTCAACTAATTGCAGCCCCATTTTAACTTATGTCAATGCATATCCTTGTTTATAATACCCCATATGTGTTTTTAGAATTAACAGTAACCAAATCCTGATAGTTTTTTAGATAATCATAGGTTTTTGACAAATTCTGAGTATGTCTTGCTTTATTCTTTACATGGCCCAATTGAGTTAGGCTTTAATGCCTGAGGATATTTTGATGTGATTAAAAATCAGAGATCTCTTATCAGAGCATTGGTTCATCATTGTTTTAGTTGTCGCTTACAAATGTATTTCACAATGTTTAGATGCATTTTTGGTTTTTTTTTTACAATAATATTCAATCTCTTATGAGTTTGTTGTGACCGTATTTAATCTTTTTGGACATGCAGTTCTAATACATTTTATCTTCTTGATAACAACTTATTTTTTTGAATGGTAATCAGATAAAAAATGGCCAGCTCTGAGTGAACCAGCTTGCCTTGGTACCGTATAGGTTTTGAAGCCCCAGCGTCGAGCCTTAATGATTTGAGGGGTCTCATTAATCTCGTACGCAGATCAGCTAATTTCGAGTAGATCATGTCGGATATTTGGTCAATGGTAACCTAACCAAACCATTTAAAGTAAGGGATATGTCATTTTCTCATGACCATCGTTCAGAGCCACACAAGGGTTGGCATTAAATGTAGGTCAGAGGCTTTTTATTTTGCATGACCTGGCCGAAGCCAGTTATGCCAGAGTCTTAAAATGCTCGTGATCTTATTTTTATGCCGGGTTTCTTAAAATGCTCGTGGTCTTATTTTTATGCGAGGAGTCTTAAAATGCCTGTGGTCTTATTTTATGCCATGAGTCTTAAAATGCTCGTGGTCTTATTTTTATGTCAGGAGTCTTAAAATGCTTGTGGTCTTATTTTTATGCCAGGAGTCATAAAATGCTCGTGATCTTATTTTTATGTCAGGAGTCTTAAAATGCTCGTGGTCTTTGGCCAGAGCCTTGTAAGTTTCTTGGACTTTGGCCAGAGGCATCAAGTACGGGTAGCCCAAACGAAGCTGATTATGCCAGAGGTATATTAACTTGAACTTTGGTCATAGGCATCAAGTGCGCATAGCCCTGACAAAGTCGATAATGACAGAGGTATATTAACTTGAACTTTTGCAAAATTCTACAAGTTTATATAAGAGGGGGTGCCTCCCGCCCTCACAGGAGAAAAAGAGCGCCACCGGTTTGCCTAATGTTGCCTAATGTAAGCTCTAAAGTAATTTACAATTAGCAGGGAAATCAACTCGCCTTACAACAAAAATATTTAATTAAAGCATGGATTTTAGGCTACTCTACACCTTGATCTTGTCCTGTTTATCTTACATTCTTGCATTCCCAATGTGGCGCATATTGATTTTTTCCTTTCCGTGGGTAACCTGTTATCTTCTTTTCCACAATAGCTCCCTATTCATCTTTTCCTTTTTCTTTGTCACTAGAGTACGGGCAATGTTTCCGACACCACTAGAATCTTGATGGCAGTGTTAAGAATCCTTACGCCATGCTTGCAAGGTGGTGGAGAAATTCATGTATCCTTTTGAGCCCCAATTTGATGCTACTCTGATACCGTGAGGTACAGCCCCACTTAGAACTGAAGATGCTGAAGTTGATGTTTGAGAGGCTTTGACATGCTTACATCTGTACCGACTACTGTACGCAATACTATAGTTAGTCACTTTTGTACAAACACATATACTTATATCGTTCTAAGCAACATAAATCTCAAGCATAACAACATAAACAACAAGCCACAGACTGCAATAGTAAACACCCATATTTTTGATATACACGACAATATAAGTATTAGCTAGTGATAACAATGATAACAAGTTCGATCCTCCTTCAAATGTATCCCTCGGGCATAACACCTGCATACCCTGAAACATAACTTTTTGAATGAGACCTTCTCAAGACATAACGTATGAACTTTGCCATAGCCTCTGTGATTGCATAAAGCTCTCCGTCGTTTGTGGATTTAGTCTGCATCATTCTATTGAGTTTCTTAGAAAAATAGGCTATGGATGCTTGTCTTAACTCAATATGGCATCAATCCCTGTACTGTTCGTTACTTGTTCCTGTCCTATGCCTTTAACTCCTCCATATTCGCAATTTGATTCTACCTATTTACCCGGATTATCATGACACAGTTTCGTAGAACATCGGGTCTTCGCATGACATAACGTTGTCGAGGACACCGGGAGGGCGGATGTGTGACTAGGTTACTAGGATGAAGCAGTTGGACAGAACGTGATATGATAAGCATAATTGTACATAGAGGGACATGCATTCTTAAACATCTCCAAGTAATGTGTTGGAGTACAGCTCTGCGGTGCAACAACACTCCTCTGTTACAGTTTAACCTTCCAAGCTTATTAACATTCTCAATTGCGATAATACCAATCTAACACCTGTTCGATAGCACCGATTTCCAGCATTCACACAAAGCACATTCAGAGTTAGCAACGACATTTAATCAAACACCTTATCCCCATAGTAAAATATGCTATACAACATAATTGTATTCACTTTGAAGGCACAATACTATACAACCGGAAAATTTCCCGAGGTGTAAGAACTTTCAAATTACGAATTAGAAAGGAGGACCAAGTGAAGACTTATCTTTAATCGATTATGTTCACGTAATTGTTCAACTGCTTCCTAGCCAGCTAGGAATTTTCAAGGCGAATTCGATATCTGAAGGGAGCCTCGGCTGACCTTCCAAGGAGTAGATTGAATGAGAGTGAATTTCTTCATAGAGATGTTCTGCTTTATGTGCTTCGTCGACTCCAAAACGTCCTGGTACGAATTCAAGGATATTGGTGTCAAATTTATTTCGACCATTTTTATAAACTCATAGCATCACATCCTTTTACGTTGACGATGCGATCCTTCATGTTTTAATAGTGAAATCACCAAATATATGCAACATAGTCTAATGAATTAGTGAAAATGAAAACGATTTCCTTTATCTTTGTTGAGTTTGTAATTTCTTGGGTCGAAACAGTGTAGCTCAACGGGAATAAGGTCTAGTCAAATTAGTCTAATGTATTTCGAGTTGTATTAGTGTGTTGAAGTGCCGACGCAATTTGTTTCACACAGGATTTCGACTTAGATCAATTTTAGTAATGTTAACTATTTTTAATTTTTATAGTTTTAAACTTTGCCTTAGGGTGCTAGCTAACTTAAATCTATAAATAAGGAGCCACCCTTATTTTGTAAAGAAATAAATATTGTATTCACAGTTTGAAATTGCAAGTGAATAAGACAATTGTAGGCAGAGAGAATTATACAGATTTTTCATCTTCGTATTCAACGTTACTTTCTTTCTCAATTGTTCATTGTCATTGCATGATTGATTACAATCTTGAGATTAAGTGAAATACCCCGTATTATTTTAATGCTCAATTGGATATCAGATGAGATTAGATGAGTATCTATGTGCTCTATCTCTAATCAATTGGAATAATGGAATTCTTTAAGTATTGTTAAGTGGGATCATTAGAGCATTTAGTGACCTCTGAAGAGATAAATTATTTAATAAAAAAGTCAGATCAATAATTATTTGTTCAAGAGAGGATTTTATAGTAACTCTAATAATTGACCATTTGGTGTTAGACGATAAAATATCGATCGGAGATGTTTTACCATGTTGGATTATATTATATAATAAGTTTATATATATTATAAGAAATAGAAAAGAAGAAGAAGAAGTTAGTAAGAAGAAGAGGAAAAGGAAGAGAAAGGGAGAAAGAGGAAAGAAGAGAGGAAGAACTTGGGAAAAAGAAGGAAGCTTGGATTCATAATCTTTTTCAACCTCCTCTTCGATTATCAGGTGGGTTCTAGTTAGAAACTCTAAGTTCTAGAAATTCATGATTTTGAAATTAGGTTAGAGTTTGAGAGAAAATGATAAAATTGATAAATTGATGTTTCTAACGGATAAAACGTGAAATAAACCGCGTAATATAGTCAGGTTATACGTGGAAATAATCGGGAATACTTGTTGGTATGTTGGAATATGTTTTGGTTAAGATTGGATTGAGTTTCTACCATTAAAACCAGGTTTTTATGTTTGTGGTTCAGTGGTAACCGGTTACTCATTTTGAGGTAACCGGTTACAAGAAGGAAAATTGAGGTTTTTACGTAAAAATGAACTGAGTAACCGGTTACTCATTCTGAGGTAATTGGTTACCAAAATGTGTCTCTAACTCTCATTTTGATTCTGTTTTGAACAGTGCAGTTTGAGTAACCGGTTACTGTTAGGTGTCAAGAAGTGCTTATTTTCATAACTGATTTTGATACCTTTAAGCTCTTTTAATCGCTTTAATCGGGAAATGACTTATCAATTAAGCGATTCTTGCATTTTTGTGAATATTAGGTATTTTGATATGTTTGTGTATTTTTGTTGCAATTTTGGTGAAAAGATCGCAGCTCGAATCGCACAGAAACGCTAAATTTGGAAAAGCTGCGTGTCGCAAATTAGGCCCCTGCACCGCCCGGCCCTGCTAAGGCGCAGGAAGGCCTCATCGCCCGACGCTGCTGAGGCGCTGGTTCCCCCATTTTGATCAAGTTCCAGAATTGTTCCTTGTTGCGCCTCTTCAAGACCGCTCGGCCGTGTACTCATCGCCCGACGCTCTTATCTAGGTGGTGGTTTCGAGCGGAATCCCTCCGTTGTGCCGTTTTGCGATCCTTGAGGTTGCATTGGACCGTCGAGCTTAGCCAATGTTAAACAAGCGCTTGTTGGGAGGCACCCCAACATTGTAAGTATTTCTTGCCTTTTTAGTGTTTTTATTGTTTGCTTTGCCTTTTGAGTGAAGTGTGAGGTTTCTACATGTTTTGAGTTGAGTTGCCTAGAGAGCATTAAAAAATGGTCTGAATCACCATAGCAGGAAAAACTGCTATCTGGTGTGGAGCGCCCGGTGGTAGTTTTCATCGCCTGGCGGTGCGTGAAATTTAAAAGAGGCCTCGTCTCTGAGTGGCCAGGCAAATGAGTTGAAAGGGTGGGAAATTTGAACGTTTTCTGATGTAATTAGTGGTTTAGTAGCTCTAAATGAGTGTTTTTCCCATTTTGCGCCTGTCTTATTAAAAGACTTGAGAGAAAGTGTAGAAACTTTTCTCTCATTCTTTCCTTTTGCAAACCCTAGCTTGCTCTCTCCCTCTTTGCTCTCTCACGTACCCTCATCTGAGAACTTTCAAACTTCAAGGTATTGCATGTTTTCATTTTTTGTTTGTTTTTCTTTTCTTCATTATGATTCATTAGTACAAATGTGGTTAGGTTTGTGTGATTGTTTGATATAGATGATTGTTAGCTTGATGCCTTTCTTCAAACTTGCATGTCTTTATTGTTGCTATCTCTGTTGTTTACTGGTAATGGGTTTGAAGAAGGATGTTTAAGAAAAGAACAGTGATGCTCTTAAAAAATTTTCCTGATGTCGTAAGTACCGCCCGACGGTAGAGGGGCGCAGCAGCGCCCTAGCTTCGCCCGGCGCTGCTAAGGCAGCAACCCTGTTTTTCCCAGTTTGGGTTTTCACTGATTGTTTCGTTCTTTTATGATTCTGACAGTGCTAATGTGTATACGTATGTGCTGGGCTATTTTTGTTTGGTTTTGTGCAGATGACTGACAGTTTCGCTCCACAACACGCTTCAAAGAAGAAGCAGAAGAACATTGCTACTACATCAAATGTTCCAGATGTTCCACTTGAATTTGACAGCAGCTGTTTTTTGTTCGCAGAACATGAAGCTCGAATCAAATCTCTCGAAGGCAGGTCGGTTCTCTCAGAAAAGAGGTTTGTTATCAACCGTAAGGGTGACTACCGACGGATTCAGGCAATTTTTGAGAAGAAAAAGTGGGGTATTTTGATGAACCTGACTGACCGCATTTTCTATCAATTGATCAGAGACTTTTATGCAAACGCGCTGCAACCTAAAGGTAAATTCTACCGATTTAAGACCTTTGTAAGGGGTCGAGAAATCAGCTTCAGCCGGGACGTAATTAACAAGATCTTGGGCAGTCCAAGTAATTTAGGAAGTCTTCAAACTGATAACTTCGTGAAGCTTTCCAAAGCAGCCCACGATCACAAAATGGTTGCAAAAACGATTCTCAAGCTGGGATGTAAGGTGGATCGGAATGGAAAAAGGGAGCCTATTAAGTACAGTCGTAAGAACATAACTCCAGAGGCTCAAGCCGTCCTTCTCTTGCTATGCTATAATGTGAGGCCGCGATTTCACCGTTCTTCTGTCCCTCTTGATACAGGACTTCTCATGTACTGTATCATGGAGGACAAGGAGGTGGACATCACCCAAATAATTGCTCAGGAGATGAAGACTTTTGTTGACAACACACGGAGGCCTGGAGTTCATGATGATGCTCCAATCATTTTTCCTTTCCTGGTTCAAGCTTTGATTTATCAAACTGACATTCTCATTCCGGGAGTGGTTAATGAGAAGCTGAAATATCTGGTTAATGATGACTATTTGGATCGTTTTTACAAGTCCAAAGAAGAGAGGAAAAAAAAAGCGGCTGAAATAGGTAGTAGCTCAGGAGGTCAAGGAAGTGGGCAGGCGGACGAAAGTGACTCATCTGTTTTCGATATGAATGCGGCATTTAATTATACTTGGGATATGGGTGAGTCACTGCACATATCTAATCAATTTAATTTTGATTGTATGCAGCAACTTTATCATTTTCAGACGCATCCGGCGGAGTTCACTCCTTTTCCTACAAGGGAGTCGTTCGATGCTTATGCTAATTGGCCTGGGGACAGGCGCCCGTTCTATTCGGAGGGGGCAAGCACCGGTGGTGTTAATGTGGATGATGATTATAATGATGATGATGATGGTGACGAGATGGAAGATGATCTTAATGACATGGTCAATTAAGGGAGCTACAAAGTGAAGGATTTTTTTATGTTGTTTTGCTATTTATTTCATGTAGTTTATTTTCAGTTTTTTTATGATAGTAAGTACTTTTGGATCGCTTCGGCGAGAATTTCTGTTGTAGTGTTTTGTCACTTCGGCGAGTACAATTTTAGTGTTTTATTTTATGTTGTGGTGGCGCAATGAAAATGATGGTTGTCCTTAAAATTTTGAAAATTTTGTGTGTTAGCACAAGAAGAGAAAAGAGTACTTTGTTGACCTTAAACATTGATGCTGATGATAGAATTCTTGAGTGTGTGCACAATCAAGGTATGTAATTGAGTTTGTAGAATCATAATGTGAATGTGAAATTTTTACTTTTTGTAAAATTGGTCAATGCAATGTTTTGTAAACTCTTGTTCATTTTGAATCAAGTAGGACATTACCACAAATGTGAGTTGCCTCCATTGTTCACAAATTCTTGAGGGATTCAAGAAGTTGTTGCTTACTCAAATAGTTTATGTTTAATTTTGCTTGTTGTTTTGAAATTGTGGAAACATAGAAATGATCAAGGCAATGTTTGTGCACTTTAAGTATAACCACTATTCCAAAAACATTTCAAGTCACCTTGTGAGTGTGTACGCATTAGAAACCTCTTTTGAGCCAAAAGCGAAAAAATTTGTTATTTTTGAAGCATGAACCCGAACTTTAACCGCTTTGAAGAGCATTTTGATTTAAGTGTATAGTATTGTTGAAGTTGGGGAGATTGGTTCATTGTGAAAAGAGAAAAAGGAATTGTGGATACAATGCATTCTCAAATGAATTAAAAAAAGAGAAGGAAAAAGAAAGAAAAGGAAAAATCAAAAGAAAAAAATTTTATGGGAATCAAAGCAAGAAAAGAGAATGCATAGTGAGAATAAGAGTTGGAAGTTTGAGCAAGAATGGTTATGTTTAAAAAAGAAAAATGCTCTTCATGAAATTTACCCTTTCTTGATTCAATGGCCGTGTACATATGTCCCTTGTTTTTAACCCCGGCCAAGTTACAACCGATAAAAGACCTTTTGTGATCTTTGTTTCCGTAGTTTTCATTAGTAGTAAGATGATTGCATAAATTGTTTTGGATGTGGCACGATTACTTATGAGTGTGTTTTGTCCCGTGTAAATAATGCATGTAAATATTTAGGTGATTCAATTCGAGCTTGATGGTACTTGGTGTTGCATTGTTTGATTTTGTGATTAGGATTTGATTCATATTCATGTTTTGATCCTATGAGTGATTAGAAATACTTTGTGCGTGTATTTGTCGAGTTTGAACCATTGATGTTTTTCGGTTGATTTGGTGTTTGGAAATCTTGCTTGTAGTTGTTGACACTTACTTTTGTTTGAGGGCAAACAAAGATGCAAGTTAGGAAGAGTTTGTTAGGTGTCAAGAAGTGCTTATTTTCATAATTGATTTTGATACCTTTAAGCTCTTTTAATCGCTTTAATCGGGAAACCACTTATCAATTAAGCGATTCTTGCATTTTTGTGAATATTAGGTATTTTGATATGTTTGTATATTTTTGTTGCAATTTAGGTGAAAAGATCGCAGCTCGAATCGAACAGAAACGCTAAATTTGGAAAAGCTGCGTGTCGCAAATTAGGCCCCTGCACCGCCCGGCCCTGCTAAGGCGCAGGAAGGCCTCATCGGCCGGCGCTGCTGGGGCGTTGGTTCCCCCATTTTGATCAAGTTCCAGAATGGTTCCTTGCTGCGCCTCTTCAAGACCGCCCGGTCGTGTACTCATCACCCGACGCTCTTATCTCATCGCCCGACGCTCTCAGATATTTTGGGAGGTCTACGTGACACTGTAGCTGTCACGTGGCCTCACTTTTGGCCACCGCCCGACCGTGAAAAGCACCGCCCGACGCTTCTTTCTGGGCTGAAAATCTATTTAGGCACATTTGGTAGATATCGCCCGACCCTGCTAAGGCGCAGGAAGGCCTCATCGTTCGGCGCTGCTGGGGCGCTGGTTCCCCCATTTTGATCAAGTTCCAGAATTGTTCCTTGTTGAGCCTCTTCAAGATCGCTCGTCCGTGTACTCATCGCCCAACGCTCTCAAATATTTTGGGAGGTCTACGTGACACTGTAGCTATCACGTGCCCTCACTTTCGGCCACCACCCGACCGTGAAAAGCACCGCCCGACGCTTCTTTCTGGGCTGAAAATCTATTTAGGCACATTTGGTAGATATTTTTGAGGCAGGTGAAAAGATCGCAGCTCGAATCGCACAGAAACGCTAAATTTGGAAAAGTTGTGTGTCGCAAATTAGGCCTCTGCACCTCCCGGCCCTGCTAAGACGCAGGAAGGCCTCATCGCCGGCGCTGCTGGGGCGCTGGTTCCCCCATTTTGATCAAGTTCCAGAATTGTTCCTTGCTACGCCTCTTCAAGACCGCCCGACCGTGTACTCATCGCCCGACACTCTTATCTCATCGCCCGACGCTCTCAGATATTTTGGGAGGTCCACGTGACACTGTAGCTGTCACTTGGCCTCACTTTTGGCCACCGCCCGGCCGTTAAAAGTACCGCCCGACGCTTCTTTCTGGGCTGAAAATCTATTTAGGCACATTTGGTAGATATTTTTGAGGCATCATCACTTTTCATTACCCTCTTTTGTAACCTAGAACCTTGTTGGAAGAGAAAAAACTCCATTGTTACTCATATTCTTAGTTTAAAAGCTTTTATGGTTCAATCCTTGAATCTTTGAAGATTGATGCTCCAAAAGCTTTGCAACATTACTTGTTGATCAAGCTACCATGACAATGTGTAGCTAAACACTCTTGTGTTAAGATTAGAGGTAGTTAATCTTGCTTATATATATTTCTTTTGATCTTTTGTATATGAACAAGGTTGATGATCAATATATGATGAAGTTATTTGTGCTTAATGATATATTTGTGGTTTGAATCACTCTAGACATAGATTTTCCAAATCTTGCCCTAATAGCTTCATCTCTTAAATACCAAACTCTAGACATAGATTTGGGGTTCATTATTCGCTTTGTATTGATCTTAACGGTTGTTGTTTCGATTGTTAGCGTGAGACATCATCTAAAGGTCTAAACAACGATACTCATAAATTTGCTTTAGACATAAACTTATTCGAGAGGATACGCGATTGTATTGGTCGTAACTAAGTTCACATGGTTGATTAATCGGATATGTATGAAAAGGATTAGCGAAATCTAATCTTGACATGCTTTTATAAAACCTACAACATCTTTGATATACTTTACTTCTTTTGCTACCAAAATTGATGTTACCAAACAAATAACAATTTGAAAACCAATTACTTAAAACGTTTCGACTATTGAACGCAAGCATCAAAATATCGCACAATCCCTGCGGATACGATAAAAACACCCCCCGAAATATTGTTTCAACAAAATTTTGAAAATAATGTTTATGTGATATGTTGAAAATCCATATCTTTTGGATCGTAAATCCGATCGAGGCATGGTTATAATCGATGTAAAGCTGTGAAAATATCCTACGGGATAAAAGTGAGAAATATTGATTTTGATACCCGATTAAATGAATCGGAGGGAACCCGAGAATTGTGTTAACTTTATAAGTTGAATTATTACATGTAATTCATTACAAATTGTATTATGCCATATCTATCTAATTGTGAATTGTGAATGAAAGAAAATATGCATGTTTAAAATATGAATTAGGAAGAGTGGGGAAACTCTACCCCAAAACAAAATGGCATAGTTTAAGGGGATGACCTAATAATGGCTAGGAATTGATAGAGACGCTAGATGGCGATACTCGTGCATTTGATGTAGAAAGGTGCATCCTTGACGAGTAATGGTCTAGAGTAGATAACCTAGATGGCGATGCTCGTGCATTCGATGTAGAAAGGTGCATCTTTGACGAGTAATGGTCTAGGAGAGAGTGAAACACTAGTATGGAACATGTGTGTAAACCTTTGTGTTTTATGAGAAAAGGCAAAAGAGGCCTTAAGGCAAATGTGGCCTTGTGATTGTCGAATACAATCATGTTTGTGTGTGAATCACGTAATCGTAACCGTTTCCCTATTATGTGTCGTTTCATGAGTAACAAGCTCCTCTAGAATGAATGCATGATTTCTTGGTAGGTTTGATTCCTGAGTATAGTACGAATGGAGCCTACGGGTAAAGAGACTTGTGATGGTTAACAGGCCATGAGAAGTGACGGTTCATGGTTAACAGGCCGATGATCCCAAATCCATTTCGTATGCCAAGAAATCTATGAGGGTCCATGACTCGTTCTGACTTCTAGACGTAGAAGAGGACGGGAAAAGGGGATGCCCTGATGAGGTTATCGATTAGTGATAATTTTTGAGTTAACAGACTCATGACATGTTTCCATATAGTGTGAGATTGTGAACTCAAGGTCATTTCCCTTCCCCTTGACTTGAGTTAGGATTTGGCTAGAACCCTGTAAAGCTGAGAGAATCCATAAGATAGGGAACTCACTGAGATTAATATCTCACCCCATTGTTGTTGTTATTTTTCAGGCAGTGTTGCAGGTTTGATTTACAAGTGGAGCTGTGCTTGGGTGTTTCAAGAGAAGCTTAGCTTTAGTTTTCCGCTGTGTATTTGTTGTATACAATTGAGGATATTGTATATTGATCTTAGTTTTTATTGTTTTGGCTAATTTCCATGTCTTGTACCATAGATTGTTTTATGTCTTTAGAATGGTCAAGTATGTGAATTATGCCATTAGGCACTTATGATGGTGTCAGTACCAAATAAAATGCTTGTATAGTATTATTCTAGGTATATATTATACAGGGCATTACATTAAGATTGAGTGAAATTCTCCATAGGTTGTGGTTGAATTCCAACATCTGGTATCTAGAGTTCCGATTGCGATTCAAGGAAGCAAAATCGTGATGGCGATGAATCATTCAAACAGGCACTTTTCGACAAACCTTCTGATTCTCAAGAAAGATAATTATGAGAATTGGTGCAAGCCGATTAAGGTGGTTTTCTGTTATCAAGATCTTTGGGATCTTGTGAAGGGAGGAATAACACCGTTTGCAGAAAATGCGATAGATCAAGAAAAGGCTGCACACAAAGAATTGAAGAAGAAAGATTATAAAGCTCTCTTTATAATCCATCAATGTGTTAATCTAGATAATTTTGAAAGGGTTAGTGATGTAGAATCAGCGAAGGAAGCGTGAGAAATTCTGGAAAAGTCGTTTGGAGGAGCAGAGAAGGTGAAAGAGGTAAGGTTACAAACTCACAAGAGAACCTATGAATTGCTTCAGATGGAATAAAGTGAAAGTATAACAGATTTCTTCACTAGGGTTGCTAAACTGGTGAATCAAATCAAGGTATGTGGAGAAGTGTTGACATCAAGATTAGTTATTGCAAAGATCTTGATGTCATTGGCTCCAAAGTTCGACCATGTGGTAGTAGCCATAGAAGAGTCGAAAGACTTGTCAGTATTGACAAAGGAAGAGCTTCAAGGGACGCTTGAGTCTCATGAACAAAGGATGGCTAAAAGACCTGCAGGAAAATTGAAGAGTGATATGGCTTTGCATGCGCAGTTAGAAAAAGAAAAGAAAGGAAAAGGAAGCTGGAATGGCAACAAAGGTAGAGGAGGATACAACAATTCGACTGGTCGAAATCAGCAGGAATGAAACTGGTCGAATCAGAGAAAACTTTGGAACCACGGCAACCAAATAGGTGGTGCTGCAAGTAGAGGAAGAGGTGGTGGTCGAAAGCCTGACAAAATCCACATTCAGTGTTTCAATTGTCAGAAGTATGGTCACTATTTTAGTGAGTGTCGAGAAACGAAGAAGAATCAAGAAACTGATGCAAAGCTGGAGAAACATGAAGAAGAAGAGATGTTGTTGATGGTCACAACAAGAGATGAAAAAAGATTCCAGGATCAGTGGTACTTAGACTCAGGATGATTATCACACATGACTGGTAGGAAAGATTGGTTTGTCAACATGAAGCCCTCAATGAAGAATATGGTGAAATTTGCAAATGATAATACTCTAGCAGCTGAAGGTATTGGTGATGTTTTGATTATGAGGAAAGATGGCAAGAGGTAAGTAATTTCCAATGTGTTGTACATACCAGGCATGAAGAGTAATTTGCTCAGTATAGGGAAGTTGGTCGAAAAAGAACTACAAGGTGTCGATCGAAGACAATATGATGAGAGTTCTCGACTCAGGTGGTAGGTTAATCTTGAAGGCTCCAATGTCTCAGAATAGGACCTTCAAGATTGAACTTAATGTGATGGAGCATAAGTTCCTTGCAACTGCAGCCAACATAGATGAATGGTTATGGCATTATTGACTTGGCCATCTCAACTTCAAAGAAATCAGAGATTTGAAGAGAAGAAATATGGTTTCAGGATTACCAGAAATCGACATTTCAAACGAAGTGCGTGAAGAATATGTTCAGGAGAAACAACACAAGAATAACTTCAGCAAGGATGCAGGAAGCAAGTCTAAGGAAATTCTTAAAGTCGTATACTCTGATGTATATGGTCCTATCCAGGTGGATTCGATTGGAGGTAACATATATTTTGTCACGTTCATAGATGATTTCAGTAAAAAACTATGGACTTACCTGATCAAGAAGAAAAGTGAAGTGATCGAGGTATTTGCCAAATTTAAATCTATGGTCAAAAGACAAAGTGGTCGAAAGCTAAAGATTCTGAGTACTGATGGTGGTGGAGAGTATGTGTCAAAATATTTTGATGCACTATGTGAGAAAAAAGGTATTGTGCATGAGGTGGTGCCACCCTACACTCCACAGCAGAATGGAACTGCAGAAAGGAAGAATAGAACCATCATGAATATGGTGAGAAGTATGTTGAAAGGCAAGCATCTACCCATAGAATTATGGGAGAAGCGGTGTCGATAGTAACATACATCTTGAATAGATGTCTGACGAAGAAGCTAGAAGGAATCATGCCAGAAGAATGTTGATTTGGTGTCAAGCCTAGCCTAAGTCATTTGAAGGTGTTTGGATCTATAGCACATATACATGTGCCAGATCAGTTGAGAAGAAAGCTAGATGGCAAGTCGAGTCAAATGATCCTGATAGGATATCATTCGACTGAAGGATACAAGTTGTTTGACCCAGTGAACAAGCAAGTTGTGATCAGCAGGGACGTGATCATAGACGAGCTTAAGGAATGAGATTGGACTGAGAATATTAAGAAGGATTTAGTGAGAATCGTATGTGAAGAACCAGCAAGTGAAGTCAAAAGAGAAGTTCAATAAGAAGAAGTCAGAGGTAAAGCAGGCCCTAGCAGACCTCAACGAACAAGACACATGCCTGCAAGGTTGCAAGAATGTGTGATTACATCAGATGATGTGGTCGATGAAGAAGGTGAGCTGGTACACTATGCTTTCTACGCAGATGTCGAACCGGTCATTGCAACTAAGGCATTGAAAGATTAAAGTGGGTGAAAGCAACGAATGAGGAGTTAGAGTCCCTCGAAGTTAACAACACTTGGTCACTTGTCGAATTGCCTCAAGGCAAGAAGGAAATTGATGTGAAATGGGTTTACAAGGTGAAAGTGAATCCTAAAGGAGAAGTAACTCGACACAAGGTGAGACTTGTGACGAAAGGATTTCTACAAAAGGAAGGAATCGACTTTGAAGAAGTCTTTGCACCTGTTGCTAGGATCGAAACAATCAGGTTGGTTGTTGGTGTAGCAAACATGAACAATTGGCACACATGCCAGATGGATGTGAAATGTGCATTCCTGAATGGCCCCTTAGAAGAAGAAGTTTATGTTGCACAACCAGCTGGGTTTGTGAAACAAGGCAAAGAAAGAAAGGTGTACAGGCTGCATAAGGCCCTGTATGGACTTAAGCAAGCTCCAAGAGCTTGGAATAAGAAGATCGACAACTTTCTAAGGGATAAGAAATTTGTGAAGTTCACAACTGATCATGGAGTATATGTAAGGAGAAGCAATAGTGAATTGCTTATACTATGTTTCTATGTCGATGACCTGTTGATAACAGGAAGTTGCAAGAAGGAGATCGAAGATTTCAAACATAACCTAAGTGAGGAGTTTGAAATGTCAAACTTGGGAAATCTCTCATATTTCCTTGGCATCGAATTCTACAAGAGTGGTAGAGGTTTGATGATGCACCAAAGAAGATATGCAGGCGAAATACTCAAGAGATTTGAGATGCGAGATTGCAGCCCAACTTTGACTCCAACTGAGACCAGATTGCAACTATCGAAGGATTCAGATGAAGATGATGTCGACCTAACCCAATATAGAAGACTTATTGGGTCACTTCGATACCTTTGTCACACAAGGCTTGACTTAACATACAGTGTGGGTATGGTAGGTAGATTCATGCAGAAGCCAAAGGTATCACACCTAGCAGCGACGAAGAGGATACTGAGGTATCTGAAATGAACTCTCGACTATGGCATTTTGTTTCCTGCAGCTGATGAAGGAAAAGAACGCAAGATAGTGGGATACAGTGATTCAAGTTAGTGTAGTGATGCTGAGGATAAAAAATCCACAGCTGGCTATGTGTTTATGCTAGGTGATGCACCAGTTGCTTGGAGTTCGAGAAAGGAGCCAGTGGTGGCATTGTCATCATGCGAAGCAGAATACATAGTTGCTTCTCTTTGTGCATGTCAAGCAACATGGATGGTGAACCTGGTCGAAGAGATTACAGGGAAGAGTAATGGAGCAATTACCATGAAGATCGACAGCATGTCAGCTATCAATGTGGCGAAGAATCCAATAGCACATGGTCGAAGCAAGCAAATCAAAATGAGGTTACATTATCTTTGAGAGCAGGTAGCAGAAGGGAAGATGAACTTGGAACACTGCAGAATTGAGAATCAAATTACAGACATCATGACGAAGGGAGTGCAGGTCGAAATGTTCAGAAGACTAAGAGCTATGATGAATGTAGATAGCTTAGACACAATGAATTAGGTGGTGTGTTGAGATTGTAATTCCTTGTGTCGAAGCAGTGTAGCTCGACAAGAACAAGGTTTAGTCAAATTAGCCTAATGTGTGTGTCGAGTTGTATTAGCGTGTCGAAGTGTCGAAGCAGGTTGCTTCACACAGGATTTCGACTTAGGCCTATTTTAGTAATGTTGGCTATTTTTGGCTTTTATAGTTTTGGGCTTTGGCTTGGGGTGCAAGCTAACCTAAATCTATAAATAGGGAGCAACCTTTATTTTGTAAAGAACTAAGTATTGTATTCACAGTTTGCAGTTGCAAGTGAATAAGACAATATTCCACAGTTTGTGGGCAGAGAGAACTCTGCGGATTTTTCATCTTCTCCAACGTTACTTTCTTTCTTTCTTTCTTACTTTCTCAACTGTTCATTGTCATTGCGTGATTGATTACAATCTTGAGATCAAGATTGAGTGAAATTCTCCATAGGTTGTGGTTGAATTACAACAATCTTTCTGAATTTCCGACATTTCAAACTCGTTGAAGCCACAGATCTGGAGATTTGGTCACTACCTCCACCATTAAAGTCAACATTGTAAACGATGATAATATCTATTATTCACCATTTGGTAGCACAGTGAGATCGACATTTGATAACTGAGTGATTTTCCACCATTGGTGACGTTAACGACAACTTGATTCGATGATAAAAAAGAATTCTGAAGCATGAGCCTAAGGTTCTTGTATCACCCTCGACTTCGTCCGACCTAGCGCTGACAAGAAAACCCAATTTCACGATTGAAATTCTTTACCAGATACGGACAAATCGTCATCCCCGATGAAATCGAGATTTGAACGGAGCCCCACACCGGGTTGCATAATTGCTTCGAATTGATGGCTTTTCTTCCTTGCGGTAATGTTACTGTGTGGCGCGATTTCTTTTCCTTGAACAATGTCTGGTGCTTGAAATGAACAAGACTACATTTTTGGAATATTGACATCAAGGTTAATAGTTATAATGAAATTTTTGAAATAGGAGTGAGATCGTGAAAGTAGCTTTGGGAACTATCATTGTTTTAGTAAGATTCGCGTGGTCCGGGAAAATTTTACCGGAGCTCCACGGTGGTAGCCAAATGTTCTTGCTAAAAATATTAAAAGGTTGACTTCATGGTTATTAATCTAAGAAAGTCTTAAACGAATGGTTATTGTGGCTGTAATGGAATAGGGTTCATGGCCTCCATTGTTAACAGACTAATATTTATGTATATTTTCCCTCTTTTTTATGTAATTCATTCACGTGTCCCCGGGGTTATGAGTCTAGTATGGGTTATATATTCCAGTAGGGGTTATATATGTCTAGTAGGGGTTATATATTCTAGTAGGGGTTATATCTAGTAGGGGTTATGAGTTTAGTAGGGGTTATGACACTAGTAGGGGTTATGACTAGTATGAGTTATCAATCTAGTATGGGTTTTAAATGATTAATAAAACAATAAAGGTGAGATAACTCGTCGTGACACACCTTCGTCATACAACGTTATCATTAGGCTGCATACCTTTAATAACTTAGAAGCCACCCTCTAAACACTCTATCTAACTAAGAATTACCTCTAGATAGTGGAAGATTAGGCATTTTGAAAGGAGGTCGAGAAACGACCTAAAATTGCTATCAAGATAGTCTGATAATAAAAAGGGAAGAAATGGCCATCCGTGCCGCACCAAAACCTGACCCTAAATAGTGAAATTTTTTTACCTAGAATCTAGATAGGAATGTATGGAAAAAGGTTGGCGCCTACTGAAGGTTAGAAAAAAGTTAGGATACGACCTCATGACTTCCAAACAACAAAGCTAGGCATATCCTTGACAAAAGGCAAAGAAAAATAATGGGCAAGGAGAAGATAATGATCGTGGATGAAAAAGTCAAAATATTAAATGACGCAAGGTTCATCAGAGAAGTCAAGTAACCCACTTGGCTGACAAATTTTGTGTTGGTCAAAAATTCGTCAGGAAAGTGGAAGATGTGTGTAGATTTTATTGACCTCAACATGGAGTGCCCTAAGGATTCATATTATTTGCCCAACATTAATAGGTTAATTGATACTTCCTTAGGTTACAAGGAATTGAGCTTCATGGACACTTATTCTGGGACAAACTCTCGAACATGTGACATAACACACAAGAGGGGGTGTCATGCCCTAAATTTTAACCCCAAGACACCACATCATTTGCACATCATATGAATATACTTTCATGCATCACTAACCCATCACAAATACAAGATATGTGTGCTTACTTGCTTCACAGGTTAGGTGATCCCCCTAAAGCTCAAGCAGATGAATTATCATGAGATAAGCATCATATTCAACACCACAAGTCTCTATATCATCCGTGAAGATCAAGAACCTTTTTCATCAAGAATTAAGCACAATGCTACATCACTTCAAGTGGATTAACCCCAAGAGCATATGAGGCACCAAATTAGGGTTTTGGTTGATCAAGGCCTCCAGAGAGAAATTTTCATTTGAGCATGAGCCAATACCTCAAGATGTGTTTCAAAGACATCAAATACATCATAGTAGTCCATTCATATGATTGGATTGACCCTAAGAACTTGATTCATAAGCAGGGCAAAGATTCAAATTCATATAGACCACAAACTAGGGTTTCTGACAAAAAGTCAACCATGCCTTTGACTTTTGACCAAGGCATGATCTCAAACATTGGGACATGATTCAAGACATTCAAAAACACCCTTAAAATCCATCCATTATGTTTAATTTAGCCCAAGGATTTGATTTCATAAAGGATCACAAAGTTCAAGATTCATCTAATATAAAAAGTCAACTGTGTTCAAAATCAAGTTTAACTTTTTAAGTTTTTGGCGAACCATGCCCTTTTCAAGTCAAGAACAATGTTAATGTGAAATTTGGATCATGATTGATCAAGAAAAATCAAGGAAAGTGAGATAACTTGTAAAGAGGGCAACCTTAGAAAACTTAGAAATTTCACTAAGTTATGGAAAAACATGATTTTTACCCTACTTTGCAAGGTCATAACTTCCAAACCAAGCAACCATTTTCTTGGATCCAAAGCTCAAATGATAGATCTTTTTCCATACTACATGATTACTGGGCTGAATCATCCCCGAAAAATGCATAGATTTTGAGATATAAAGCCATGAAGTTGGAAGAATTTATGTTTTGAACTTTGACACTTATAAGTTTTTAGGCAGAATCTGTTTTATATTTTGGCCAACTTTGAGAACATTTTTCACCATGATCCAAGGAGATTCAAGACCAAAGGCAAACATCAAAGTTAAAGTAGGATATCTCAACTTTCAAAAATGTCCAAGAACTTCATCCAATTCCACTTGAGCAAAGAGTTATGGAGGGTATAATACACCTTGCTGCAACTGTTTTGCAAAATAAGTTTTGGGCATTTCTTGCACTACACGATTTTGAAGTCAAGTACAATGATCATGATCATACCGATTCAACAAAGATCAGAATGAATCACCACAAACCTGCAAGATCAGGTATTGATTCAAGAAGAATTTCATTTGGAATGATGAAGTTTTGTCACATATGCCTTGAAATTCAAAGTGCATTTATGTGCAATAGTGCACATTCAACAAAGCCACTCCCCTCAGTCAAGATTCATGCATAAACAACAATAAAACCATCTGAGGAACGTGTATTTGGTCAAAAGGTAGATGTGCTACTTGGAAGTGATAATGTACCTTGGCAAGGAAGTAATGGTATCTTGCCAAAAACATTGAATGAGCTCTTATCCTTCAAGCCATCTCTATTCAGCCAAGACAAACTCATTCACCTATAAATAGAGCTCACTTCTGATCATTCAAACCACACCAAAACAACACCACACTTGTTTTCTTTCATTTCTTTCTTTCACTTCAAGTTTCAAAATTTTCAAAAGTGAGAATCGTGTTTTCAAAACCAGAGTTTCTTGGCTAAAACTTTTGGTTCAAACACATCATATACATCATGTATAAGTGATCCAAACACTTAATCACCATTTGTAACATCGATTGCATCAATATCATAGCTCATCCCAACCAAGCTACAGTTGGATTTGACCTCTTCAATCCAAAAGGTTTCCATCCATTCCAAGCATATCAACACATTCCTTGAGGTGTAGGGAAACTGTCCAGATCATCATTTCTCTTCTGTAACACCTACAACTGAGGATTCGATCTCCTCTTGCAAGGTAAGCCTGAACTTTTCAAACTCCATGATTCATGCATCATAAATGTTATTTCAAGTTAACAACATGCTTCTGGTAGTTCATAGATCATTTACCCTTAATCAATTGCTGTTTATCTTGCACGAATAGGATTTTGTTGTGAAAAACGATGTCTTTAAGCAAAGTATAAATGGTTTCTTGGTGATCAAGAACCAAAAACAAGGGTTAGGGTTTAACGAGAAAGAAACCAAGAAGAAGAAGAAGAGAACAACAAGTATTGGGCAAATATAATTCTGTTTACTATTCACTTTCTCATTAAAGTTTACAAATGATTACAAGTGAATATCACAATTTGCCACACTCAACAAACTGAGTGTACTAGCCTATTTATAGACTAACTAGGTAACTTGCAGCCCAAGAAACCTAAACAATTAGATCCTTAACACAAGGCCCAATTCGACAGAATATAAACATTTCGACAGAATACATATAAGAACAGACTTCGACTACTATATGTAACTAACAGGCATCAGCATGTGAACAAGCTTCGACTGCATGCTTGCCTCCTGTCGAAATACATGAAAGCTCTCCTTCGACACAGTTGAGTTCGACCCAAATCTCACAAATCTCCACCTTGGATCTAACTCAGCAACAAGAGAATCAACTAGCTTTCATCATGCAGCTTTATCAACTGCATACAGTGGAAAAACTTGCAACTTGGCAACGTCTTGGTGATCATATCAGCAGCATTGTCTTCAGTCGAAACCTTCAGCACCTGGACTTCACCACGCTCGATTATCTCTCTGACGAAATGCAGCCTCACATCAATGTGCTTAGTTTGCTCATGATAGGCTGAATTCTTCGACATGTGTATTGCACTTTGACTATCACATTTAACAGTGATACTTCGACCTTGAAGTTTCAACTCTTTTGCAAAACCTTCAAGCCACAATACTTCTTTCACAGCTTCAGTGAGGGCAATATATTCAGCTTCAGTGGTTGATAAGGCAACAACCTTCTGAAGCGTTGCTTTCCAACTGATTGTTGTGCCAAACATTGTGAAAACATATCTAGAAATAGACTTTCTGGAATCCATACAACCTGCATAATCAGAGTCAACAAATCCTCCGATTTCGACTATGCTATCACCATCACAGGCTCCACCATAAATTAAGACTCTTTTCAGAGATCCATTTATGTACCTGAGAATCCACTTTACAGCTTGCCAGTGCGCCTTTCCAGGATTGGCCATATACCTGCTCACAAGGCTCACTCCATATGCTATGTCTGGCCTCGTACAGACCATAGCATACATCAAAGAACCCACTACACTAGCACATGGAATGCTATTCATATAGATTCTTTCACCTTCAGTACTCGGACTTTGAGTAGTACTAAACTTAAACTGAGGATTTGTAGGTGTCACAACAGGCTTTGAATTCGACATACCAAACTTGTCGAGAAGCTTCCGTAGGTATGTCTCTTGAGATAAGCACAACTTCGACTGCTTTCTATCTCTCCGGATGTCAATCCCAAGAATCCTGGCTGCAGCTCCCAGATCCTTCATTTCGAACTCCTTACTGAGTTCAGCCTTCATCTTCGTTACATCCCCAATACTGTTGCTAGCTATGAGGATATCATCCATATACATCAGCAACATAACAAGTGAGTTTCCAGGTCAAAATCTGAAGTAAACACAGTGATCGAACTGACTTCTAGTGAAAATAATGTGTGCCATGAACTTGTCGAATCTCCTGTTCCACTGTCGAGGAGATTGTTTCAGGCCATACAAAGACCTATTCAGCTTGCACACATAATCTTCTTTACCCTTTTCTGCACACCCTTCAGGTTGACGCATCAGGATCGTTTCATCTAGATCACCATACAGAAATGCTATCTTCACATCCATTTGCTCAAGTTCCAAGTCGAACTTTCCCACCATGGCCAACAGCATTCGAATGGATCTATGCTTTACAATAGGTGAGAACACGTCATTGAAGTAGACTCCTTCTTTCTGAGTGAACCCCCTAGCAACCAGCCTCACCTTAAAGCGCTTCGACATCACTCCTTCGATTCCTTCCTTGACCTTGAAAATCCACTTACAACTGACTAACCTTGCTCCTGCAGGTTTCTCAATCAGCTCCCAAGTGTTATTATCATGAAGAGATTTCATCTCGTCATTCATGGCTTTTCGCCATTCAGTCTTGTCTCGACTCCTTATAGCTTCCTTGTAATCTCTAGGTTCTTCCTCAAGTACCTCACTTGCAGAGATTAAGGCAAAAGCTATAAGATCTGCATAACCAAGTCTCTGAGGTGGCTTGATGACTCTTCTCAACCCATCTCTTGCCAGTAGGTAGTCATCGACAGTTTCCTCACCCTCTTCAGCATCTTGCTCTTCTTCTTCGACTTCATCTGGGCTATGCACTTCAGCATCACTATGCTCCACCTCAACAGGCATCTCTACCTGTTCCAGCTCCTCTTCAGAGATTTCTGCACTTTGACCAACATCACCAGTTTTCTTGAAATCCATTTCGACCTCATTGAAAACTACATCACGACTTGTGATACATCTTCTGTGATCTGGTTTTAGGCACCATAGCCTATAACCCTTGACTCCTTCAGGATATCCAAGGAACATGCATCTCAAAGCTCTAGGTTCGACCTTGTCTTTCCTAATGTGAGCATATGCTAAATAGCCAAATACTCTCAGTTTGTCGAGATTTGGTGGATGACCTGACCAAACTTCTTCAGGTGTCTTCATTCCCAGCGCAGTCGAGGGACATCTATTTATCAGATAAGCTGCTATCGAAATAGCCTCTGCCCAAAACACCTTCTTCAATCCAGCACTAACCAACATGCATCTAACCCTTTCAAGGATTGTTCGATTGAATCTCTCAGCTAAGCCATTTTGTTGAGGAGTACCTGCTACAGTCTTATGCCTTGCAATCCCAGACTCAACACAGTAACTGTCGAACACTTCATTGCAGAATTCAAGGCCATTGTCGGTTCTCAACCTCTTAACCTTTCTTCCAGTTTGAGTTTCAACCAGAACCTTCCAACTTTTGAAATTCTCAAAAGTTTCATCCTTCGTCTTCTGAATGAATACCCATAGCTTTTTGGAATAGTCATCAACGATGGATAGAAAATACCTTGCACCTGAGTGTGAGGATTCTTTGCAGGCCCCCAAAGATCAGCATGAATGTAATCAAGGGATCCATGTGTTCTTTGCTTGCCTTTGTTAAACTTCGCCCTACAGGATTTACCAAATACACAAGATTCACAAAACTCCAGCTTTTCGACTTTGTCACCTCCTAGCAGGTTTTGCTTCCCCAATTCGACCAGGCCTCTTTCGCTGACATGGCCCAATCTCATGTGTCATAACTCTGTCTTCGACACAGGTTTCGTGGATACAACATTTGTCGAACCACTTATAACCTCAGCCTCAAGGGTATACAAGCCTTGTTTCTTCATGCCTCTCATGACTTCCTTCGACCCCTTCATGACTTTCAGGATACCTTGCTCTCCTTTGAAGACATGTCCTTTCTTGTCGAATTCACCAAGAGAAATTAAATTCCTCTTAAGGTCAGGTACAAACCTAACCCCAGTCAAGAACTGTATTGACTCATCATGGAGCTTGAATCTAACAGATCCAATACCTGCAATCTTGCAAGCTTTATTGTTCCCCAACAGCACTGATCCTCCATCTTGATCACATAATTCTTCAAAAACATTCTTGTTTGGAGTCATATGCCAAGTACATCCAGAATCCATAATCCACTCTTCGCAAGAGTTGCTGCTCGACACCACAAGGACATCAGATGATTCATAACCATCTTGCACTATAGCTGCATTCCCATTGTCCTTACCTCCATGATTATTCAGGCGCTCAGGGCACACCTTTCTTGTGTGACCCTTCTTCTTACAATGATAACATTTGATACCAGACATATCACCACCATAAGATTTCTGCTGAACCTTTCCTTTCTTCTTGTCAAACCTACCATCTTTCTTCGACGATCTTCCTTTCACGGACAACCCTTCGCCAACTGATGAAGGTTTCTGCTCCTTTCTTTCGTTCAGGTCCTTCGAATACAAGGCTGCTTGAACTTCTTCAAAGGTCAGTGACTCTCTTCCATACAAGAGGGTTTCTTTGAAGTGAGCATGCGATCTGGGCAAAGCACATTGTAGCGAGTGATTTTAGATGTGGTTGCGAAGCACGATCGCTCTGGTACTACAGTTCGATTCATTTTTTATCCTATTGAAGCTGATGAAGGAAGGGAAATAGATGTCTTCAACTTACCCTGCTTGCATACTGAGGTTAAACAGTCAAAACTGTTGGTTTACAAATGCTATCCAAAGTGTTGGTTTCTCCTAGATTTATTTTGTTAAAAAGGGGTGTTTAGGCTATCGGTTAAGATGTTAGGACGGATGTTTTTTAATTGGTGTATGAGGGTACGGGATTTTAGGGTTTTTTGAGTAGTGTGCTCGCTAAGATTTTTCTTTCAATCTTATGCCTACGTATTCCCGTTTACCGAAACAGGGAAATCAGAGCGATCGTAGTTCCTCCTATTCTATGGGAGGAAACGGTGTTTTGGTGTCTTGTTCAAAGCCCAAGACGTGAAGCGAAAGGGGGTTTATATCTTGTTCAAAGCCCAAGATGTGAAGCTGAAGGGTCTATTTGTATCTTGTTCAAAGCCCAAGATGTGAAGCTAAAAGGTCTCGACTTTAGAGAGAATTTGTCATCTCTAAAGAGGGGTTTGTCTGTCACAACTGTTGGGTGACTGATTATAAGGGAAAATTACTTTAACCGGGATATGTGAATCCGGTAATGCCATAATTTCCTTTATAAGGGCTTTCCAACCTAGAGGAGAAGACTTTAACTCAGTGTAGAGCAATGCCATCTTTCCTTAGGAATTTCTCATGCTAAAAGAGGGACAGTGGCATGGATGTAGAGGATCCAGAGGCTTGCCGCTTACAGCAATTAGATGAAGGGAAAGGAGTTGTTGATGTTTATATACTGTGAACGAGGCACACCTTTGATGCTAAAAGGTTGATTGACTCAACTGGGGTTTTCTTATACAAAGCCTAAGAGGAGGCTATTGGCCCAACAAGAGGGAGTTTTTAAGTGTCTCGTACGAAGCCCGAGAGAGAGGCCAAAAGGGTTTGACTCAACGAGGGAGTCTTTTTGTATCTCGTATGAAGCCCGAGATGGAGGCTACAAAAGTTTGACTCAACAAGAGAGTCTTTTGTATCTTGTACGAAGGCCGAGATGGAGGCTAAAAGGTTTGACTCAACAAGAGAGTCTTTTATATCTCGTACAAAGCCCGAGATGGAGGCTGAAATTTGTTTGCTCCACTGGGGAGAATCATTGTACAAAGCCCAAGAGGAGGCTATTGTAACTGTTTCAGTTGAGTGATAAATCCAATATGTTGATTTAAAGAGAAAATCAGTTCTTATATGAGTAATGTTTGCACTCAGGGATTTGATTCGAGGATCAGGGTTATTTCCTGTTCTTTAAGGAAATGGGAAATCCAAAGGGTATTGAGACTGTCCGAGTCTATGAGTTTCACCTCCTAGTTTTGATAGGAACTTGAGAATGTCTTTGAGACTCAAGGAAAATAGACTGTCCAAGTCTAGAGTTTTATCTTTTATACTATGCTTTGAGAAACAGTAGTAGGGTCTAGACTCTTTGAAAGACTGTTCTATGAAGATGACTAATTTCTGTTCCTATACCTCTGGGAGGTCGTCGGGACAATTTGTACGAAGCCCAAGAGGAGGCTGGAAACTTTTAAGAAGCCGAGAGGTCCTTGTACGAAGCCCAAGAGGAGGCTATCATTCCCGGAGGAAGAATCATTATACGAAGCCTAAGAGGAGGCTGTGAATACTTCTAAGAAGCTGATGGGTCCTTGTACTAAGCCCAAGAGGAGGCAGGGATGCTTTTAGGAAGCCTGTGGGTCCTTGTACAATGCCCAAGAGAAGGCTGATGCTTTTAAGAAGCCTGCGGGTCCCCAAACCCCGAGAAATTTAAGACAGGTTATTCACAAAGAATAGATCAAGCCAGGAAAGTTCGAGAATCTGGAAGAAACTCAAGAGATGCCATTCACGGAGAAAAGTTCATCTCTGGGGGGTAGAGTCTCTTGACAATTCCTAAGGAGGACAGCCAAAGAGAAGACTGTATCTGGTGCTCCTATTGGGGATCTAGCTTGTCTATTTCTAAGAGTAATTGATACAACTTTACTTAGTTCTAGACGTAGTTGCCGGGGAAACTCTAAATATCTATACTATTATTACACAGCTGATATGATTTTATGAAAGGAGACTTACAGTGAGTAGCCCTACAATACAGTTATATATATACGAAAGCAGTAAAATGAAAGCGGGTAAACACTTACTCGGTTGTAGAGCTTCCATGCTGTGTTGTTATTTTGTTCAACAAATTGAAATTGATAACAACAGTATATTTCAAAATCAAAGGAGAAGGTGCTTTGAAAAGACAGGTTGGGGCTTACTGCTCAAGGAGAGGCCCAGGGTTTTATCAGTGATCGCACTGTTGAATTTGTACAGAGGGACTTATACAAGTGATTGAGGCCCAAGAAAGGTTTTCTATACAAAGGGATGGGTCTTACACTCTCTCAAGAGGCACAAAAAGTTTTAAAGAAAAAGAGTGGGGCTTATAACACGAGGGTAGGCCCAGATAACTTTTCGTTTGAAATGACGATCGCGTCGAGGTTTTCTTTTAACGCAGAGGGACTTATACAATATCTGAGGCCCAAAATTGTTTTGGTTAAAATGGGATTGGGTCTTACACTCTAATAGAGGACCAAATGTTTTGAATGGGTCTTATAGCTCGAGGAGAGGCCCAAATGGTTTTTTTTAAAAAGGCGACGATCGCGCCGTTTATTTGAAAATGTACAGAGGGACTTATACAATGAGTGAGGCCCACAAAATTTCCATGTACAAGGGGGTTGGGTCTTACACTCTATTAGAGGCCCAAAAGTGTTTTAAAATATTTTTATGAGGGTTGAATTAATCAAAACCCTAATTTGTTTCCAAAATGCATTTTAACTGAATAAAAATTCAATTAAAATGATCAAAAATTGTTTAACATATGGAAAACAAATTGTGATCTTGGATTAATGTTTCACAACTCAAGTTTTGACCTACAAAATAATTAGAAGCCATTAATCTTTGCCAAATCAAGAAGGAAAAAATATTTTAAATGTCAAAAACAATTAAAATATTAATTCTTTGTAAAAATATCAATTATATGAAATAAATAATATTTTTGGGATTTTTTGGTAAAATAAAATATTTTAACATTTTTGTGAATTATTAAAAAAAGAATCAACTCAAAATCATTAAAACTCGGAGAGAAATTAATTTTTGAATCAATTAAATAAAGTCGCAAAATTCAAATATTCAAATATTTGAAAAAGGGCGCCAAGAACATGGCAAGAACACGCGCCCTTCCTCTGTTTATGCAGATTTGCGTTTTCTATCCAATCTCACTGAATACTTGATTATATCGTGCAATCTACATATCAATCTACTCGTTTCAACCTCACGATCATGTCTACGGTCTTTAATTTCATTTATTTTAAACATGGAATAAGAAATCAAAGAGAAACCTCAAGAACCCTAAATTCTGCATGAAGGTCCAGCAAAGTTATGAACATATGGCAAAGTTATTGTGCAGCAAAAATTGCATGGATCATAGAGTTAGAAGGGCTCATGCTTACCACTTGCAGCTGGTGATCGTGTTTTGTGTTGGAGGTGTTACAACTAGGTTCCAATGATGTGGATAGCTTCCCTAGGTTCCATGGAGTGTGTCTGGATGCTTGGAGTGGATTGAAATGATTAGGAAATCTGTCAAGAACTTGCGCAATTAGCTAGTGATTTTGTGAAATCTGTGTTCCAGATGTTATGTGAGTGTTTGGATCACTTCTATGTGATGTATGTGAGGTGTGTGTGTGATTGGTTTGGTTGGAAAAGCTCTCAAACTCAAAACCCGATAGTGACTTGCCTTAGAAGGCCAAAGTGGAGTGAAAGAAGAGATTTTGAGGAAAGCATCTGTTTGATGGCTTTGGTGTACTCAAACTGATCACAATTGAGCTCTATTTATAGTAGAGCAAGTTTGTTTTGCAAGGAATAGTGAATGGCAATTGCTGAGTAGGGTTGGCCAATGTTGAGCAATGAGAATCCAAGTCTCCTCTAGCCATTAACTAGAGGTTAGGGCACAGGCTGCTGGTTCCCTTGGTCTTGGATAAGTCTTGACTGAATTCAATTGCAAATAGCTCAGTCCATGCCACCTTGGTGTATGCATTGAATGCTCTAATCCAAAATTGGAGTCTTGTCCCTCTTTTAGGGATTTCTGGGTTTGGCATGCTACTTCTTGTTCAAAGGACTTTGGAGGCTTGGCTCAGTGATTGTCCCCTTTAGATTTGATCCTCAGATGTGTCCAAGATGATGACAAGGCTTGTAATTGGCTGATTTTGGCAAATCGACCAAAAATGCAAAATTCTTCCTTGCCTTGGCAGCTTTCGGCAAGGCATCTTGCCACTACCATATCTCTTAGCTCAAATTGAATTTGGTGATGTTCTTGGCCATTTTGGAAAGCCCTCATATGATATAACAACTGTTTGATCATATTTGGTTTTGATACTTTTTGGATCCAAGTGAAAAATCCCCCTACATTTGGAAAAAAGTGAAGGCAGGTTCTGACTTAGTGGAAATTTCACTAAGTGTTGGAAAAAAGTGACATTTTCACTTTTTGTGATTTTGATCATTCCATAACTCAAAATTCCTAATGAATTGGAATGAGGCCTAGTTGAAGTTTTTATAGAGGGCCATGAGGGCTACAAATCAAGCTTTGGATGGGGAAAAATGGGTTTGTGGTTTAGGAGTTATGATCCTCCAAAGTTGGTACCCTTGCCACTTTGTTCATAACTTAGAAAACTTTCTAAGTTTTTATGGTTACCCCTTTGACAAGTTATCCCACTTTCTTTGATTTTTCTTGATGAATGATGATTCAAATCATACATTAACATCATTTTAGGGTTAAGAACCCATTTTTGTGAAAAATCTCAAAAAGTCAAAGTTGACTTTTGTGCACAGTTGACTTTTTATCCGATGAATTCCAAACTGTGCGAACCTCTATGAAATCATGTCCTTGACCTAAATCAAAATTGATGGACATGTTCCATGGGTGTTATAGGGTGTATTGAATCATGTCCTAGGGTTAGAGAGCATGTCTTAGTCAAAAGTCAAAGTTACAGTTGACTTTTCCCGCGAAACCCTAACTGTGGTTCAGATGAAATTGAAACTTGTTGCTCAAACTTCTTGGATCAATCCATTGTTGCAAATGGATCAATGTGGTATGTTAGAGACCCTCAAATCCTCTCTTGAGGTCTTGGCTCATGGTTTGTCCCAAAAGTCAACTTAGGGGTGAATTAGGTAAAGAAACCCTAATTCTTGATTTTTGATGAATGCATCCCCTGAGGTCAAATTGACTTGATGATTGGGTCCATGAGGTTCCATGGAGCATTTTAGGTTATAATTTGAAGCATTGGCTCATGCCCAGAGGAAAATTTCCATTTGGAGGCCCTGGTCGACCAAAACCCTAATTTGGTGACACTAGCGATCTTGAGGCTTGATCCACCTAGAAGGGAGCAGTCTTGTGCTTAATCCTTAAAGTGGGAGTCCTTTTGATCCTTTGTGGATGTTTGAGAGACTAGACAAGTTGAAGATCATGTCATTCCTTGATTGATCTTTTGTCTAAGGCTCAAAGAGGGCCTGAAACCCTAATTTTAATTGTAGTGGATGCTCACCCATCTTTGGGGAGACTGATGGTTCACCCATATTGTGATGATGATTTGCACAATGATGGGAATCTTAGTTGCTGAAATAAACTTCCCCTCGATCCTGGTTTCCTACCAAAGAACTGGTCTTAGTTTCTGATATAAACTTCCCCTCGATCCTGGTTTCCTACCAAGGAACTGGACTCAATTTCTGAAATAAACTTCCTCTCGATCCTGGTTTCCTACCAAGGAACTGGTCTCAGTTTCTAATGTAAACTTCCCCTCGATCCTGGTTTCCTACCAAGGAACTGGTCTCAGTTTCTGATTTAAACTTCCCCTCGATCCTGGTTTCCTACCAAGGAACTGGTCTAATTTTCTGAAATAAACTTCCCCTCGATCCTGGTTTCCTACCAAGGAACTGGTCTCAGTTTCTGAAATAAACTTCCCCTCGATCCTGGTTTCCTACCAAGGAACTGGTCTAAGTTTCTTTTATCAATAAACTTTATTGACAAGGGACGCTAGGTGTAGCAGTTTTCCTCAAACTTCTCGCCGAATTTTCCTAGGGAGATGCCATTTGACGGAAAAAGTTGATATCAGACCTGCTGGGGGACCCAGTCGTCTGAGTTGTAGAGTTGCACAAACTTCTCTGCTTGAGATGCCATTTGTTGACTCTATCGGGGAAAATGAGTCTCGTGAGAGACTGCTTTCTGTTTGAGGATATTACATCATACTTTTCTCAAGATCTTCCCGGAGAAACGCTATATGATGTTATCCAATTTTGAGGTGTCGATGACCTTTTCTTCAGCGGTTTTTTTGGAGAAAAACTGCGGTATTGCCGAATCTTCGATTAAGGGGCTTTCTCCGGCGATTTTCCTTAATCCAGGAAAGCAAGGATATCATCTTCAATGGCGAAGAGTGATGTTTGTTGAAAGTTTTCTGGTCTTTCAGAGGTTCAAGTTATCAAAGTGGTCAAGGAGCCAACTTCAATCCAGAAATAAACTGGAGGAGAGATCGTTCAGACGCGGCACTTCCTGACGAGGAAAGAACTGACGACTCGATTAAGAGGACTGTTATCACTAGGGGATAAGACCGACTAGAGTGATAGTGATGAAATATGAATGGAAATCAATAATGCAAGATGTATGTATGTATATGCTGACAACACTGACGCGACATACAGACTAATGGATGAACATGACGGGATACTCGGCCATCGCGGGGCAAAGACGTACTGCTGGGTTCAAAATAGCAGTTCTTCCTTGCTTAGGAAAAATAGTCCCTACGGGGAATACCGTTGGTCGGGCTTAGGAGATAAGAACTCGGCCGAGGGTATCAGATGAGAAAGTCGCATCTGATACAGCTGATTCTTCGTTCAGGCGTGCTGGTTTAGAAGGAGTACTTTGATTCTGCACTTTGAGGCTCGAACACCTTTGGAGACGCAATCAATGTTCTTTCGACGTTCATCAGTCAAAAGAATTTCCATCTTTATTTTAAAAGCAGAAAAAGTTTAACAAGTAAATTCATTTTGTTTTATTTCAAGAATCGTTAATCATATTAAAATGTCATTCTGTAAAGCTAAAACAAATAAGAATTGCAAACAAAAGCATAAGGGCTCAAATTTTATTGATAAGATGGAAATCCGCCAAGCGCGTGATTCCAAAGAGTATATACAAAGTTAGAAAATGGTAATTTACAGGGAAAAGGCTACGTTGAAACATAACGACCACTATCCTTCTACCAACTTTGAATCCTGGGCATCCTGAGCTTCTGTCGAAGATGACCTTGACTGGAGGTTTTCTGATGGACGACGTAACTGCTGTTGAGGGATTTGCCTCTGTTGAACATTGTTACTTGCCATTATCCCTAATTTTTTCCTGGATTGTACTTTGAGATTTCCAATCCACCGGGATGATTTTTTATCATGTCTCTAATTTTTGCCTGGACCGCCCTTTCGGGTTTTCAATCCATCGAGACATTTTTTTTTTAGTTTAGGAGAAGTATTTCTTGACTACATCAACATTTGTGGGGTAGGAAAATTCCTCTCCGTCCATGGTTGCAAGTCTCAAGGCGCCGCCTGAGAAAGCTTTCTTGACCACATAGGGGCCGTCATAATTCGGAGTCCATTTGCCTCGCGAATCAGTGAGGAATGATTGTATCTTTTTTAGCACGAGGTCTCCTTTTTTGAAGACGCGAGGTCGGACCTTTTTGTCAAACGCCTTCTTCATTCTTTGTTGATACAACTGACCATGGCATAGTGCCGACATCCATTTTTCTTTGATTAGATTCAGTTCGTCGTGTCGATTTTGACACCATTCAGCTTCTGTTAGCTTTATTTCCATCAATACCCGGATTGATGGGATCTCTACTTCTATGGGAAGCACTGCTTCCATGCCATATACTAGAGAGAAAGGGGTTGCCCCTGTTGAAGTGCAGACACATGTACGATAACCATGAAGAGCAAAGGGTAGCATCTCGTGCCAGTCTCTGTAGGTTACAACCATATTTTGAACGATCTTCTTGATGTTCTTGTTAGCCGCTTCTACCGCTCCGTTCATCTTAGGTCGGTAGGGAGATGAGTTATGGTGTTCAATCTTGAACTCAGCGCACAACTCTTTCATCATCTTATTGTTCAAGTTAGATCCATTATCAGTAACGATCTGGCTAGGAACACCATAACGGAAGATGATATTGTTTTTGATAAATCGGACCACCACTTGTCGGGTTACATTGGCGTACGACGCTGCTTTGACCACTTGGTGAAATAGTCAATGGCTACTAGGATGAACCGATGTCCGTTCGAAGCCTTGGGCTCAATCATGCCAATCATGTCGATTCCCCATATGGAAAAAGGCCATGGGGAAGAGAGAACTTTGAGATGTGATGACGGTACATGGATTTTGTCTGAGTATATCTGACACTTATGACACTTCCTCATGTACTTGTATCAGTCAGATTCCATGGTTAACCAGTAGTACCCTTCTCTAAGAATTTTTCTCGCCATTGTGTGTCCGTTGGCATGAGTGCTAAAGGATCCTTCGTGAATTTCTTTTATCAGCATGTCTGCTTCTGGTCTGTCGACGCATCGGAGCAAAACCATGTCAAAATTCCTCTTATAGAGAGTATCACCGCTCAGGAAGAAGTTTCCAGCCAGTCTTCTGAGGGTTTTTCTGTCTTTCCTGGATGCCCCAGGTGGGTACTTTTGTTCTTGAAGGAAGCATTTGATATCGTGATACCAAGGTTTGTCGTCTATGACAGCTTCAATCGTGAAGATGTAGGCGGGCCTTTCAAGGCGCATTATGTCGATCTTAGGTATGTCATTCCATTGACCTACACTAATCAGGGAAGAGAGAGTGGCTAGTGCATCAGCCATGTGATTCTCATCACGAAGGATATGATGAAACTCAATCCTGTTGAAGAAGGGTAACAACCTTCTCGCGTAATCTTTGTAGGGAATCAATCCCGATTGATATGTGTTCCAATCTCCTTTTATCTGATTGACGACCAAAGCTGAGTCACCATATACGTCCAAGTTCTTGATCCGTAAATCAATCACTTCCTCGAGACCCATGATACAGGCTTCGTATTCGGCCTCGTTATTCGTACACTTGAACGTAAGTCGGGCAGTGAAAGAAATGTGGGTACCCTGAGGGGTAACAATGATTGCCCTAATTCCGTTTCCATAATGATTAACTGCTCTGTCAAAGATAAGTCCCCATTGGGAACCTGGTTCTGGCCCTTCACTGGGTAGCGGTTCATCGCAGTCTTTCATTTTTAGATACATGACATCTTCGTCTGGGAAGTCAAACCCGATTGATTCTTGATCGTCAATCGGTTGATGAGCCAAATGATCGGCTAAAATACTTCCTTTAATGGCTTTCTGAGCATGGTACTCTATGTCATATTCTGATAGAAACATCTGCCAACGGGCAATCCTTCCCGTGAGAGCAGGTTTCTCGAAGACGTACTTGATTGGATCCATTTCTGAGATCAACCAAGTAGTGTGACAAATCATGTACTGGCGAAGACGTTTGGCTGCCCAAGCCAAAGCGCAACAAGTTTTCTCGTGCATCGTGTACCGAGTCTCGCAGTCGGTGAACTTCTTGCTCAGATAGTAAATGGCAGACTCTTTCCTTTTGGTTTCGTCTTGTTGGCCAAGTACACATCCCATTGAGTCTTCCAAGACAGTTAAGTAAATGATCAGTGGTCTTCCTTCCACCGAAGGTGATAGAATCGGCAGATTCAACAGGTATTCCTTAATACTGTTGAAGGCAGTTTGACAGTCTTCTGTCCAAACGCGGTCCTGGTTCTTTTTCAGTAACCTGAAAATCGGCGCACACGTGGCGGTCATAAGGAATATGAATTTGGAGATATAGTTCAAGCGTCCCAGGAATCCTCTGACTTGTTTTTCAGTTTTCGGAGAAGGCATTTCTTGAATGGCCTTGACCTTGTCAGGATCAACCTCAATTCCTTTCTGGCTGACGATGAACCCTAATAGTTTCCCTGAACGGACACCGAAGGTGCACTTATTGGGATTCAAGCGGAGTTTGTACTTTCTTAAACGCTCGAATAGCTTCGACAGGTGGGTCACATGCTCCTCTCCTGTTTTAGATTTTGCAATCATATCATCGACATATACCTCGATTTCCTTGTGTATCATGTCATGAAAAAGAGTAGTCATGGCCCTTTGATAGGTTGCCCCGGCGTTCTTCAAACCGAACGGCATTACCTTGTAACAAAAGGTACCCCATGGGGTAATGAACGAAGTTTTCTCCATGTCTTTTGGCGCCATTTTGATCTGATTATAGCCCGAAAATCCATCCATGAAGGAGAAAACTTTGAACTTTGCTGTACTGTCTACCAGCATGTCAATGTGTGGTAAAGGAAAGTCGTCCTTTGGACTTGCCTTGTTTAGATCTCTGTAGTCGACACACATTCTGACCTTTCCGTCCTTTTTGGGAACGGGTACGATGTTGGCTAACCATTGAGGATATACTGATGTGGCGAGGAAACCCGCGTCAATCTGTTTCTGTACCTCTTCTTTGATTTTGATGGCCATGTCCGGGTGAGTCTGTCTCAACCTCTGTTTTACTGGCGGACATTCTGATTTTAACGGTAGATGATGCTCCACGATGCTGGTATCCAACCCTGGCATATCCTGATAGGACCAAGCGAAAACATCGGGAAACTCTCTGAGAAGCTTTGTTAAACTCTCTTTAGCAGTTGGACTGAGCAGTGCCCCAATCCTGATTTCTTTTCTCTCTTTTTCTGAACCCACGTTGATCGTTTCCAACGGCTCTTTGTGAGGTTCAATGGACCTTTCCTCTTGTCTGAGTAGTCGGGAGATCTCTTCGGGAATTTCGTCGTCAACTTCTTCTTCAGCCCCAAATTCCGGGAACTCAAAGTCGGGAGAAGGCATCGGATCGTATGTTTCAACTGGGTTTAAAACAAGCAATCTGCATGACGGTATGATTCGTGTTTAGAAGAGATAGAGAAAATGCAAGTGTGTGCAGTGTATATTCTTTTATTACTGCTTATTTTTATTATTTGTTTTTTTTAGGATTACCATTTTCTGAAAAACGAAAAGAGAAAACAGTAATTAATGTGGAAATTACAGAACGACCTTATTTTATTAATGAACAAGTTAATTCTTGAAACTACAGCCCTATAAAACAAAACTCTGTCGCTTTGGGCAAAGCGAAGAGGGAAATTTACAGATAGTGAGCCCTATCAAAACATCCGTTTCACCTGGGCAGGGTGAAAGGTTAAATACGGCAATTACTTTGACTTATGAACGATCTTCGGAACATCGACAGCAACCCATTGGCGGCGAACTCCTCGGTGAATCACAAAGTCTGGCACCTTCCTTGATTTGTCTTCAGAAATAACGCTGATTTCTGGTGGAGCAGGATCATTAGAATCTGTCTCCCAGGCAGAGTTGTCGTAGGAGAATTCCTCTGTTGCATTTTGTAGAGTATTTGCGCTCTCAGCTGTATCTCCACATCCAGTTGGCTGGATGTCTTCGAGCCTGATACGAGAGCTTTCAGGAGCGGTGTACTTGACCATGTAGTCAAATTTTCCACTTGGTTGTCCCAAGGTGTCCCACACTTCTTTGGAACTGGAGGAGTCATCTCTCTCGATGACATTGACCTCAGGAAAAGCGTAGTTGATGAATTCTAGTCATGCAAACGTTGCAAATTCATCGTTATGCTGAGTAGTTTGTGAATGACCTGAGTGTTGATCCCATGACATGGTGGGGACGCAGGTATTCTGTTTAATGAGACTCAGCTGATTTTCATTGTTCAGCTGGCTTTCTTGTCCCAAGTCTCCTGGGTAAGGCTGCCACATCGGCAGACCATCCATTGGGCCATAGTAGGTGTAGTCAAAATTGTCCTTCATCGGAGTGTCTTCCTCTAATGAATTTGGCGGAGCACGGCATCCTTCCGGATCACAATCTCCATATATCATTTCGACATCTGATCGGGGTATAAATCTCAGACTTTGTGCGGGATAGCAAAATGGCGTAGGCACCTCTTCCTGAGACATGTAACCGTCCTCGTTGAGATATGACTTCCATTCTTCCTCCGCATCGGAGGAATCCTCCTCATTGATAGCATGGACTGCCTGAGGCACTGGGTGAAGGAAACTTCCACTGTGGAAGAAGTTCTGAATGGGATGAAGACTTTCATCGTTGGCAGCTGTCTGGGTACAGGTTGCAGAAAAACCAAGACCCTTCTTTTGACCGGATGCGTAGGATCAATCATAGGGAGTGTGTGAGTCAAAGTGGTTGACTGAGGGTCCATTTTTTTTGTTTGGTGCGCTGATTGGGTTTTTGTGCTTGGACCTTGCTATTTTCACCCCCCCCCCCCTTAAGCCCATTTCCATTACTTCAACGTGATAACTTACTGATTGCACCCCCTTGCTTCTTTCACTTATTTTTATTTTCTTTTTTTAATTATTTGTTTTGCTTTTTAATTCCTAAAATCATTTTTATGCATTTAAAAATCATACAAAAAATCATGAAACCTCTTCTTAGTTTTCTCAAATTTTTCCATATTTTATTTTCTCATTTTATTTTTATTTTGGCATCTGATTTAATTAATTGCTTTATTTTCTTTTCTTAATTGTTTCACTTGCACACTCCAACTTGCAAAATTTATTTCTCTTCATCTATAATACATTTTTAATCCATTCTTTTTGCATTTATTAGGTGACATATTAAATTACATAAAAACATTTTTGTTTCATTTTTAAAACTTTTCCATATTGCATTTTGGTCCCTCTCTTTTGCATATTGATACATGATGCTTACTTGACATTTGTCTAATTGTTTGAGGTACTTAGTTTGTGAATTTTGGTTTGATCTTTTTGCACATGTTACTTGACTGAGTTAACTTCTGTTTGGATATTTTTTGGGATTTATTAACTCACTTTGCTATTTTTGGTTGAATTTTGTATGTGATGCAAGTTTGATTGAGGTTTACTTTGATACATGATATAGTTTGAATGTATTTGCTTACTTGTGATGGAGTGATGTTTGAGATGTTTTTATGGTATGATCATGCTCTGTTTGAGCTTACTTTTGGCTTTGGAATCATCCTCATTTGATCATTTTCCAATTTGTTCTTGATTTTCTAAGTTGATATTATTTTGACTTGAGTTTTGTGGATGTTTTGATTAACTTTGATGCATGTTTTGAATGTGCTGCTTAAGGATTCATCTTGCATGACTTGAGTTTGATTTTGGTATGATATTGATACATATGCTACTGCCCCTTGAGTTCATTACTTGGTTTTCATCTCACTTGATCATCATGGTTTGATTTGTATGATGCATATCATCATCATTGGTTTTGTGGTTGCTTTGGCTCATAATGCATCATAATGTGAAACTTTCTTGCATGTTTGGATTAGATGATCATGATATGAATTGAATTCTGAATTGGTTTCACTTTCATCTTATCTTGTATGAACCCTTAGTGTGTGAAATTGTGAATCTTGTGCTAGTTTACTTGCATCCTTTCTTGTGTGCCTTCACTTGTATACTTGATATGTGCTTGTATGATCTTTGAAGCATGTTCTATGTTATGATTTGGATATGATGATTATGATATGCTTGCTGCCCCATCTCTTTTCTCATTCTTCCTTTCTCTTTTCTTCTCTTTCGCTCTTTCTCATCCCATGAATCTCAAGACTTGTTCAAGTCTTGGATTCTTTTCCCCTTAGAGCTACCTAGTCCAACTTAATTTTTGATTAAGCTTGGAGTAGGATTAGCATTAGGTTAGGTAGCCTTTTCTCCTAAACCTCACTAACCATAGGACATCCATGCATGATAACGTTAGGACTCTTAGTTTCCCTTTAGAGTTTCCCTCGCGTCGTTTCTCTTCTCATCTCAAAATAAAAGTAAAAAATACTTAATAAAGGTTAGCATGTATTGCGTCCGAGCCTTAAATGTAGGAAATGAAGAATGAGGGCCCCCCTCCTCTTCTAGAGTGTTTATCATACGTTCCATTTGGGTGCGACCATGCAACTCACTCGTTCCCGCATGATAGAATTTGGTGCAATACAAGTTACAACTAACTTAAAAAAACACTTCTGTCTAAAAAACTCCAAACAAACAGTAACGTCTTTCCTTCGGGAATTCTCTTCTCATCTCACCCACTCTCAGCGCATAAACGTGCTCTTACTCGTTCTCTTGCAAGACGGTAACGCCTAAGTCTCGATTCAGTGAGCTGCAACACCTGAGCTAGAACGTAAGTCGTTCCCTAAAAACATAATCCACCCCTAGTGAGGGGAACTACGTCGCTCTGATTCTCATGCTCCCGATGAGATACGTAGGCAGTGGGGTAGGGCCCATGCGAGCACTTCTTTTATTTTCCCTACATTTGTTTCTTGCTCCCTCTCTCTCCTTTCTTTTTCCTTTTTCCTGTTCCTTTTCCTTTCCAGCAGTAGCGAAGTTCCAGTTGACGACACCCTTTGATCGAGACAAGCAAGCGTGGATCCCATCGGGTACGATGGACGCGTGGGGGTGCTAATACCTTCCTCGCGCGTAACCGACTCCCGAATCCAATTCTCTTGGTCGCAAGACCATGCTCTTTCCTTCCTTTCCTTCAGGTTTATGCAGTGTTCCCTTTCCCTCTCTTGGGATAAATACACATTGCTGGCAACTCTGTTTTCCGCGCCACTCTCGTATTTGTACCGTTGGATGCGAATCTTTCGGGAGCAACAATAACAAAGCTCCTGGTTTGGATGGCTATAGTGCTAAGTTTTTTAAAAGTTGTTGGAGTATTGTCAAGCAGGACCTTGTAGCCACTATATGCTACTGGATGCATCATAATACCATGTTCAAAGCTTTTAATAACACTCTTGTCTCCCTTATACCTAAAAAAGATGAAGCTAGCTCTTTGAAAGATTATAGACCCATAGCTTGCTGCACTGTGGTCTACAAAGTGTATTCAAAAGTTCTAACAACTAGACTGGCTAAAGTTATTGGTAGTGTTATCAGCCCTAATCAAGCTGCTTTTATCCCTGGTCAACAAATCCACAGCCATATCTTGCTGGCTTTTGAGCTTATAAAAGGTTATTCCAGAAAAAATGGTACTCCCCCAGGTGTTGTATGCAACTTGATCTTCAAAAGGCATATGACATGTTGAATTGGAAAGCCCTTGAGAAGATTCTAATGGAAATTGGTATGCTTGAGCAATTTGTAGGTTGGATCATGAATGGAGTCACAACTGTCTCTTACAAGTATAATATCAATGGGGAGAATTCTAATCTGATGCAGGCCAAAAGAGGGACAGACAAGGTGATCCCATATCACCTTATCTGTTTGTTATAGTAATGGAATATTTGAGTAGACTGCTGAGTAAAATGCAAGAAAACCACAACTTCAACCATCACTCAAAATGTGAAAAAATGAAGCTCACACACCTAGCCTTTGCTGATGACATCTTATTATTTTGTAGACGAGACATAGGATCTGTGGATTTAATGAACACTACTATGCAGGAGTTTTCAAAGTCTACAGGGCTGGTGGTGAATCCTGCTAAGTGTCAGATGTACTTTGGGGCTGTTAGAGATGAAGATAAGGAGCGCATCATCAACTTGACAGGTTATAAGGAAGGAGTCTTACCTTTTAAATATTTGGGAGTGCCTCTCACAAGCAAGAGATTGAATGTAGACCACTACCTGCCCCTCATTGAGAAGATTTTGCAGAGAATCAACCATTGAAGCTCTAAGTTGCTTAGCCAAGCAGGTAGAATCCAACTGGTTAATGCTGTTTCTTTTGCTATAGCTAACTACTGGCTTCAGGTTTTTCCTTTGCCTAAAACTGTCATTAGGAAAATTCAAGTTGCCTGCAGAACCTTTATTTGGACTGGTGGCACAAGTCCTAGTAGAAAGAGCCTTATGGCTTGGGAGACTGTTTGTAAACCCAGAAGCAAGGGTGGGCTTAATATTCTTGATTTGGAGAGATGGAATAAGATCACAATGCTTAAGCTCCTATGGAATATTTGTAATAAAAGTGATGGGCTTTGGGTAATATGGATTCATATGACGTTTATAAAAGGGAGAGATGTGATGTTGATGGAAGAGTACAATAAAATCTCTTGGATATTGAAGAGTATCATGAAAGCTAGATTACTCATTCCTGAACTGCAGAATTTCTGGAATATGATTTTGGAAACCAAGAAATTCAAAATGCGCAGGGCTTACAAAGAAATGTATAAAGATGAGCCTGTTGTTAACTGGTTTATGATTGTGGCTCATAATCTTGCCAGACCTAGAGTTGTGTTGTGTCTCTGGTAGGCCTTTCATAAGAGGTTGCCCACCAAGGATAGGCTTAAAAATTGGGGCTTTAAACTTGAAACCAAATGTTGTTTTTGCCAGGATGATGAGAGTATAAACCATTTGCTTTTAAGATGCAAGAAGATGAGTGAGATATGGCAAGGAGTCCTCAACTGGTTACAAGTCAGTCATAGCCCTGGAAGTTGGGAGGAGGAGCTGCAATGGTTAAGAAGCTATTGCAAAGGGAAAGGTCCTAAAGTTGGCATCATGAAGGTTGTTGTGGCTGAGACAGTCTACCACTGTTGGCAGATTCGCAACAAAGTTTATTTTGATAGAAACCATAGCATTGATACATATACGATTGTAAATAACATCATAGATTGTGTCATACATAGAGGATGGCATAATAGTAAACTGAAAAAACATATAGCCTTATTGTTAATGTAAAAGGCTCTTGCTTGGTGTAGTTAGCTTTGTAAATTCATGGCATTAGTAATGCATTTATTATTCTTCCAAAAAAAAAGAGTGTTGTTAGAAAAATGAGTGTTATAGAAAAATGAGTGTTGTTAGAGTATCAATGTGTGAGTAAGTAAGAAGTGATGATGTTTTACATAATGTGATTGAATTTGCGCGTCGATGCCATGTTGCTTAATTGAAGGAAGTGATGATGTTTACTAAATTTGATTCTTAAGACTTTGACTTGTTTCTCCGATATATCTTGTTTGTATTATTATATACTAAATTTGTCCTGTTATATTTGGTATACACCATCAGTTCTAACTTAGTGAATTTGCTATAGGGGTTATGTAAAGACCATATACAATACATGCCTCAAATCATATATTATACATGAGTTTCACTTTTTTGGTACTGAAACATAATAAGTTCCTAGTTAACACATTATATATATAAATGCCTCTAATACAAAAGAACTAAAAGTCTAAGGCATTACATATACAAGATGTTCCAAAATGATAAAAACTAAGAACTAGATCAAAACAATGATCTCAAAACATAACGCCATAGCGGAAGCCATGCCATCACAAAACCACGATCCGTAAGGAAAGTCAAATAACCTTGTCCTTACCCTTCGCCAAACCTGCAGAACCTGTGATGTAAACAACAACAGTGGGGTGAGATACATCAAATCTCAGTGAGTTCCCTATCTTAAAGTCCTCTCGGCTTTACAAGGTTCTAACAAAGTCCTAACTCACGTCCAAGGGGACAGGGGAAAGACCATGAGTACACACACACTATATGGAAACATGTTATGAGTTCATCAACTCACAATATCACTAATCGATAACCATGCCAAGGTATCCCCTATTCCCGTCCTCTTCTACGTCTAGAAGTCGACCCGGGTCATGGATCCTTGCAACCTACTTGACATACGAATGGATTCGGGTTCTACGGGCCATTAACCGTTATGAACCGTCACTTCTCACGGGCCTTATACCGTCACAAGCCTACGCTCCATGGGCGCCATTCGTACTAAAATGAAATGCGGGAATCAAACCTGCCAAGTAGTGGTGCATATGTTTCAGAGGAGCTCGAGACCCATGAAACGCACTCGCAAAAACAATAATAACCGGTTACGATTACGTGATCTCACAAAGACTTGATTGTATTCGACAATCTCAAGGCCATTACGCCTTATCACAACCAAACGGTTAACACACATGTTCCATACTAGTGTTTATCCATTCTATATTCTTCCGACACTGTTTGGGTTAATTGTCCTCACTCTACTTATTTTATGTTTTATCATACATACATTTTCAACAATAATTACACAACATTAAACACTAAAATCAACAAAGCGACACGATTTCATAAATCCCAATATAATTAAATCGGCCGACAGTCTTAAAACCCATGGATTAAGAAAGTACATTTTATTACCTTTCCAACGATACCAAAATTGTTCCATTCCGAGTTACGGATAAAAAGTTACGGCATTGGAAACAAACGATCGGAAATAAAATATCACAACAGCAGAATTCTGCAAGTCCCCTGGCCATACGCGTATTGGTACTCCCCGTACGCGTATTGCCCAACAATCTCGCCCAGCCATACGCGTATTGCCCAAGGCCATACGCGTATGGGCAAGGCTATTTTCCTTCAAAATTCCCTTGTAAAAGTCCAATACGCGTACCACCATGTCTCATACGCGCATTGCCTTGTCCATACGCGTAACGCCCAATTTTCTTCACATCCATACGCGTATTGCCCTACTCAATACGCGTATGGCCCTGCGTGATACGCGTATGGGCAGTTTGAACCCAGAAATTTTCCTGCAGAATCTGTCTGCTACGGGTTGATTCAATTCAACCCCAAAATCCCATTTTTCCAATCTAAAAATTCATCAAAACATGTTATAACATAACAATCGGTATAAACATACAATCACACATTGCATTTAGCAGCTAGATTCATGAATTTCATGCAAAATTAATCAATTTCCATAATACCAATCTAACTCTAACTCAATAAAACTCTACCCTAAAGAGTCTAACTAGAACCCACCTGGATTACTAGACGAGGAGGTTGAAATTGAGACGAATTGATGAAGAACAGATGATTGTTGATGATCTTGAGCTTTTGGGAAATTTTCCTCTCTTTTTCCTCCTCCTTCCTTTCCTTCTCTTCCTTTTCCCTTTCTCTTTACTATCTTTAGCTTTTGTTTGTTTTCTTCCAAGGAAAATGAAAAGAAAATAGATAGTATAGAAACTATCACTTTTAGTAATACTACTAAATGTCCAAGATTAGCTCAAATACATCAAATTATAAAAACTCAACGTTAAATACTATTAATTTAATCAACTCTGAGTTCGTCAGTTTACTCTAATTATTTTATCAAATAATTACTCAGAGTACTCCGGAACCCAGTTGATCATAATAATATTAACCAGAGCGTTTATAAATTTACGGGGTATTACATCCTCCCCCCCTTAAATAGAAATTCGTCCTCGAATTTAGAAGATTACCTGAACAGATGTGGATAAGATTCTCGCATTTCCGATTCTAGTTCCCAAGTAGCATCGCCCGGATGCGTCATATCCCATTGCACCTTAACAAGTGGAATATCTTGGTTCCTTAACACTTTTGTTTCCCTTCCCACAATACAACTCGGTTGTGGTCTAAAAGTCAAATCCGCTTCAATTTCCACTGATTCGGGTAGAATTGGCTGAAGAGGATCAGGAATAAACTTACGGAGCTGAGATACGTGAAAAACGTCATGCATCTCGGATAGAGAGGGTGGTAAGGCTAATCTATAAGCAACTTCACCAATCCTTTCTAAAATCTGATACGGTCCCACGTATCTCGGACTTAACTTACGCGACTTAAACGGTCCTTTCAATCTCAATCTCGGAGTAACCTTCAGAAATACATGGTCACCTTCCTCAAATTCCAAAGGTCTCCTACGATTATCCGCATAACTCTTCTGACGATCTTGTGCTTGTTTAACCTTCTCGCGGATCATTCGAATCTTTTCCGTAGTCTCTTGAATAATCTCGGGTCCCAAAATTCTATCTTCGCCAGTTTCAGCCCAACATAAAGGTGTCCTACACTTTCTCCCATACAACGCTTCATAAGGAGCCATACCGATGCTCGCATGATAACTATTGTTATAGGAAAACTCAATTAACGGCAAAAGTTCTTTCCAATTCCCTCTACTCTCTAACACACAAGCTCTTAACATATCCTCCATCGTTTGTATTGTTCGTTCAGTCTGACCATCCGTTTGAGGATGATTCGACGTGCTCAAACACAAACTCGTACCCATCGCTTGTTGGAACACTTTCCAAAATCTCGAAGTAAACTTCGGATCTCGATCGGACACAATACTAGAAGGAATACCATGCAATCTCACAATCTCAGCAATAACAACCTTGCAAGATGACTTGCCTTATAAGTAGTCTTTACGGCTAAGAAATGTGCAGATTTCGTTAGTCGATCCACAATTACTCAATTAGAATCATAACCTCCTAGTGCACGAGGTAAACCTACTGCAAAATCCATAGAGATACTACTCCACTTCCAAACTGGAATATTCAAAGGTCGTAATAGACCGCCCGGTCTTTGGTGTTCAATCTTCACCTGTTGACATACTGCACATTCTGACACATATTCCGCTATATCCTTTTTCATCCCGGACCACCAATAATCCTTCTTTAAATCCTGATACATCTTCGAAGAACCAGGATGTATCGTAACAGTACCTTTATGAGCTTCGTCTAGAATCTTCCTTTTTAACGCTTCATCTTTCGGAACACAATTCCTTTGATTAAACAGAACAATCCCATCTTGTAACTCCTCCTCTAACATTTGTGCCTGTTGAATCTCAACTCTCAAGGTAGAATTGATATTCAAATTTCCCATAATCACACCATTCGGAGTCCACACAAACTGGAGATTAAGATCTCTAAACTTTTCCAACAATGAATACTCCAAAATCATCAATTCCGCACTATGAACCATTTTCCGACTTAAAGCATCCGCTACTTTATTCGCCTTTCCTGGATGATACTTCAATTCTAAGTCATAATCTTTTAAGTACTCCATCCACCTTCTTTGTCGCATATTCAACTCCTTTTGATCAAACAAATACTTCAAGCTTTTGTGGTCACTGAACATTTCAAAACGTACACCATATAAATAATGACGCCACACCTTCAGTGCAAAAACCACTGCAGCTAGTTCCAAATCATGAGTCGGATAATTCTTCTCATGAACTTTTAACTGTCGAGAAGCATAAGCTACCACTTGACCACCTTGCATCAGAACACCCCCTAATCCCCTCTTAGAAGCATCACAAAATACTTCATAAGAGTTGTTAGGATTAGGAATAATTAATACTGGAGCACTCGTCAAACTTTCCTTCAATTTCATAAAACTTTGTTCACAACCCGAATCCCACTCCAAAGCAACATTCTTCCGAGTAAGTTTCGTCATTGGTAAGGCCAATTGAGAAAAGCTGTCAAAAAAATCTTCCATAGTAACCTGTCCATCCCACGAAACTTCTAACTTCTGTAACATTTCTCGGTCTCTCCCAATTAATCACTGCTTCTACTTTCGATGGATCCACTGCCACACCACCTCGAGATATCACATGTCCAAGAAAATTAACTTCCGACATCCAAAACTCACACTTGCTCAACTTAGCAAACAATTGCTTCTCTTGCAAGACCGATAAGACAATCCTCAGATGTTCTTCGCACTTTTGTGGAGTACGAGAATAAATAAGAATGTCATCAATAAAGATTACCACAAACTGGTCCAAGTAAGCCTGAAATATACGGTTCATGTAATCCATAAAAACAGCTGGAGCATTAGTCACACCGAAAGGCATCACTAAGAATTCGTAATGACCGTAACGGGTTCTAAATGCAGTTTTTGGCACATCGGAACTCTTCACTCGAATCTGATGATAACCCGATCGGAAATCAATCTTTGAGAACACACAGGCTCCTTTCAATTGATCTAACAAGTCGTCTATCCTTGGTAAGGGATACTTATTCTTAATGGTAACTTTATTCAACTTACGATAATCAATGCACAAACGCATACCCCCATCTTTCTTCTTTACCAATAACACTGGAGCTCCCCACGGTGAAACACTAGGCCTAACGAAATGCTTAGACATCAAGTCCTTCAATTTGTCCCTTAATTCTCTTAATCCAAGCGGCGCCATCCGATACGAAGAAACGGATACAGGAGCCGTTCCCGGTATCAGGTCAATAGAGAACTCGACTCCTCTCTCCGGAGGAAAGAGTAGTAACATTCTCTGAAAACACTTCGGAAAACTCACCCACTATAGGAATACTCAGAACTTGCTGGTCACTACCTCCTTCCTTAGGAAGAACCATTAAAACAGATTTCTCCTTCTCGAATAAGAAGTCTACCATTCTTACCGTACTTCCTAAAATCGTTGATAAAACATCTTTCAGAGTAGTCTCAGCAGATGGAATAATAATTAACTTCTCTTCACAACCGATAAAAACCGAATTAACTGAAAGCCAAACCATTCCCAGAACAACATCCACTTTCTTAAGCGGTATACTAATAAGGTCGATCTGGAAAACTCTATTATTCATAGACAAAACAAAATTTTCACACACACCTGGACACAAAAGAATATGTTGCACCGCAATCCAATAAAACAAAACAAAGATATCCGTTAACGAAGCACGTACCCGAAATTCCAAAGTCATCGCCTTTTGCTTCCTCCCTTTGCGTCTGATTCCTATTCTGAGGACAATCCCTCGCAATGTGGCCCACCTTCTGACATTGATAACACTTCACCCCTTTGAAGCTACATATACCAAAATGCATCTTACCACATGTGCAACACACAGGAGATGCACCCGTCCGAGATTTCTGGATCTGTTTCCTTTTGAAAGCCTGCTGCTTAGACCGAAACTGTTGGCCTGACCTTCCACACTCGTTCTGATTCGGCCTACGCGAATCCCCTTCTGTCTGAACTTCCCTCAAGCTATCCTCTATCATATCACATTGCCTCAACTGCTGGGCTTCAGGCTCTCTTCGAATCCTCAAAGAACTAGGAAGATACTTTTCAATAAAAATCGGCCTGAATTGCTCCCACACTTTAGGTACACCTTGCATAGTCATGAAAGCTGAAGCAACATCCCACCACCTCTCAGCAGGACCCCTCAGTGAGTGAGAAGCAAACACTACCTTGTTCTCCTCACTACAGCAAATTACTAGAAAAATTCTCTCCATGCCAGCAATCCAGTCATGAGCTCTCACAGGATCCATTCCGCCATGAAATTCTGGAGGATTCATGCGGAGGAAATCCCGAAAACTCCCACCTACAATCTCTGGGACAACCACTCGAGGATGAAGACCTACATTCATCCGTTGCACCATATGTTGCATGAACTGGTTCTGCTGCTGCTGCATCTGTCGTACAAACTGATACAAAGAAGCATTTGCATCGCCGCCTGGCGGATTCATCCCAGCTGGAGCATTTGTGGGTCTACCACGATTGTTTCTGCGTCCGCCAACCATGTTCCTAAATGTCATATAGATAGAATTAAGTTGATCAGGCTCAATACCATAAATATAGCACCTAAGACCCAAGGCGACAACACGCATCTGAAACAGAAAGAAACACTTATTCTATTTCATGGCTAGGTCGAGGATACGACCTGCTTTGATACCAACTGTAAAGACCATATACAATACATGCCTCAAATCATATATTATACATGAGTTTCACTTTTTTGGTACTGAAACATAATAAGTTCCTAGTTAACACATTATATATATAAATGCCTCTAATACAAAAGAACTAAAAGTCTAAGGCATTACATATACAAGATGTTCCAAAATGATAAAAACTAAGAACTAGATCAAAACAATGATCTCAAAACATAACGCCATAGCGGAAGCCATGCCATCACAAAACCACGATCCGTAAGGAAAGTCAAATAACCTTGTCCTTACCCTTCGCCAAACCTGCAGAACCTGTGATGTAAACAACAACAGTGGGGTGAGATACATCAAATCTCAGTGAGTTCCCTATCTTAAAGTCCTCTCGGCTTTACAAGGTTCTAACAAAGTCCTAACTCACGTCCAAGGGGACAGGGGAAAGACCATGAGTACACACACACTATATGGAAACATGTTATGAGTTCATCAACTCACAATATCACTAATCGATAACCATGCCAAGGTATCCCCTATTCCCGTCCTCTTCTACGTCTAGAAGTCGACCCGGGTCATGGATCCTTGCAACCTACTTGACATACGAATGGATTCGGGTTCTACGGGCCATTAACCGTTATGAACCGTCACTTCTCACGGGCCTTATACCGTCACAAGCCTACGCTCCATGGGCGCCATTCGTACTAAAATGAAATGCGGGAATCAAACCTGCCAAGTAGTGGTGCATATGTTTCAGAGGAGCTCGAGACCCATGAAACGCACTCGCAAAAACAATAATAACCGGTTACGATTACGTGATCTCACAAAGACTTGATTGTATTCGACAATCTCAAGGCCATTACGCCTTATCACAACCAAACGGTTAACACACATGTTCCATACTAGTGTTTATCCATTCTATATTCTTCCGACACTGTTTGGGTTAATTGTCCTCACTCTACTTATTTTATGTTTTATCATACATACATTTTCAACAATAATTACACAACATTAAACACTAAAATCAACAAAGCGACACGATTTCATAAATCCCAATATAATTAAATCGGCCGACAGTCTTAAAACCCATGGATTAAGAAAGTACATTTTATTACCTTTCCAACGATACCAAAATTGTTCCATTCCGAGTTACGGATAAAAAGTTACGGCATTGGAAACAAACGATCGGAAATAAAATATCACAACAGCAGAATTCTGCAAGTCCCCTGGCCATACGCGTATTGGTACTCCCCGTACGCGTATTGCCCAACAATCTCGCCCAGCCATACGCGTATTGCCCAAGGCCATACGCGTATGGGCAAGGCTATTTTCCTTCAAAATTCCCTTGTAAAAGTCCAATACGCGTACCACCATGTCTCATACGCGCATTGCCTTGTCCATACGCGTAACGCCCAATTTTCTTCACATCCATACGCGTATTGCCCTACTCAATACGCGTATGGCCCTGCGTGATACGCGTATGGGCAGTTTGAACCCAGAAATTTTCCTGCAGAATCTGTCTGCTACGGGTTGATTCAATTCAACCCCAAAATCCCATTTTTCCAATCTAAAAATTCATCAAAACATGTTATAACATAACAATCGGTATAAACATACAATCACACATTGCATTTAGCAGCTAGATTCATGAATTTCATGCAAAATTAATCAATTTCCATAATACCAATCTAACTCTAACTCAATAAAACTCTACCCTAAAGAGTCTAACTAGAACCCACCTGGATTACTAGACGAGGAGGTTGAAATTGAGACGAATTGATGAAGAACAGATGATTGTTGATGATCTTGAGCTTTTGGGAAATTTTCCTCTCTTTTTCCTCCTCCTTCCTTTCCTTCTCTTCCTTTTCCCTTTCTCTTTACTATCTTTAGCTTTTGTTTGTTTTCTTCCAAGGAAAATGAAAAGAAAATAGATAGTATAGAAACTATCACTTTTAGTAATACTACTAAATGTCCAAGATTAGCTCAAATACATCAAATTATAAAAACTCAACGTTAAATACTATTAATTTAATCAACTCTGAGTTCGTCAGTTTACTCTAATTATTTTATCAAATAATTACTCAGAGTACTCCGGAACCCAGTTGATCATAATAATATTAACCAGAGCGTTTATAAATTTACGGGGTATTACAGGTTACTTGTGAAGAGTGAAATTCAGATCGTTTCCAAGAATCTTACACTGTGTGGGTCCAGAAGTTGCTGACTTCTCTACAGGTAATTAGTTGTTCTTTTGTTTTTGTTTTGCTTACTTAGTAAAATCATGGATAAAAAATGGATGTCGTCCAATCGATTGTCGAAAGAGTACGAGAATGGGGTATCAGAATTCGTTAAGTTTGCTGTTGAACACGCCAAAGACCCTAGTCGAATCACATGTCCTTGCTTGGGTTACTGTTTTGGGCGTAGGATTGAAGCGGCTCAGATGGAGTCGCATTTAAAGAGGCATGGAATTGATCGAAGTTATACAAGTTGAACATTTCATGGTGAGAAAAGTAACGGGAATGTTGAATCGGGGGATAATACGACCTATGCTTCAAACGACAATGCCACAGATACATACGATTGTGATTGAGTAGAAGAGATTGCAGAAGCACTTGAAGAAGATCTTCAGGATTGTCCCAAAATGTTTGAGAGGTTGGTAAGCGATGCAGAGAAACCGTTGTATAAAGGTTGCACTAAATTCACAAGATTATTTGCGGTATTAAAGTTGTACAACTTAAAGGCGGGTAATGGATGGTCGGATAAAAGTTTCACAGATTTATTAGCCCTTATGAAAGATATGCTTCCGGAGGATAATGTTCTTCACAATCAAACATATGAGGCCAAAAAGATGTTGTGCTCTATTGGCATGAGCTATGATAAGATACATGCCTGTCCAAACGATTGCGTTTTGTTTCAAAATGAGTATGCATCATTAAATGAGTGTCCTAAATGTGGTGTCTCTTGATATAAGAAAAAGTTGTCTCCAGCAAAAGTTTTGTGGTATTTTCCTATAATTCCGAGATTCAGACGCATATTTCGTAGTGAAACCGATGCAAGAAACTTGACTTGGCATGCAGATGAGAGAATTATAGATGGAAAGTTTCGACATCCGGAAGATTCACCACAGTGGATGAAAATTGATAATGATTATCCTGAATTTGGAGAAGAAGCAAGAAACTTTCGCTTGGCATTATCTACTGATAGAATGAACCCACACGGTCTTCAAAGTATCTCACATACCACATGACCTGTGATTATTATAATTTATAACCTACCTCTATGGCTATGTATGAAGCGTAAGTACATGATGTTATCTATGTTAGTTTCTGGGCCTAAACAACCAGGGAATGACATAGACGTATACTTGACACCCTTAATCGAAGATTTAAAGATTTTGTGGGAGAACGGTGTGGAGGTTTATGATGGATATAGGAAAGAAAGTTTCAATTTGAGGGCGATGTTATTTGGCACAATTAATGATTTTCCAGCATACGAAAATCTATCAGGGTATAACATAAAAGGTCAATGTGCGTGTCCTATTTGTGAAGATAAAACAGATTGGACGCGATTGGAGTTTGGTCAGAAGGATGTCTTTCTCGGTCATCGTAGATTCTTAAATTCTAATCATCACTACCGTGGGTGGAGAAAAGCCTTCAATGGAGAGGCAGAACAAGGTAGAGCTCCATCTATATTGATAGGTGATCAAGTTTTTGAAAAGGTGAAAGATGTGAGTACTCAGTTTGGCAAGCCTTTTGCACATACCCTTGTCAAGAGTGGGTGGAAGAAGAGGTCAATTTTTGTTGGATTTCCATATTGGAAGTCGTTGTATGTAAGACATTTTATTGATGTTATGCATATTGAAAAAAATGTATTTGACAGTGTTATTGGTACATTACTCAATATACAAGGAAAGTCTAAGGATGGCCTTAAAGCAAGAAAGGACTTGATAGCGATGGGGATAAAAACTAAATTAGGACCCTTGAAGATAGGAAAACGAACATATCTACCACCTGCTGCCTATACTCTATCTATAAAGGAGAAAAAATATTGTGTAAGTTTCTAAGTGAAGTTAAAGTTCCAGAAGGATACTCTTCAGATATTAGAAGACTTGTGTCTATGAAAGACCTCAAATTAAAGAGTTTAAAGACGCATGATTGTCATGTTATAATGGAACATTTTCTACCAATAGGTGTACGTTCTATTTTGCCATAAAAAGTATGACGCACAATAACTAAATTGTGTTTCTTCTTCAGGTCAAGTTGTAGTAAGGTAATCGATCCTGCGATCTTACCAACATTGCAAAAAGAAATAGTCATTACATTGTGTGAGCTTGAAATGTTTTTTCCTCCCTCATTTTTTGACATAATGGTACATCTAGTTGTTCATCTTGTGAAGGAGATACAATTGTGTGGACCAGCTTATATGAGATGGATGTACCCTGCTGAATGGTATATGAAAATATTAAAAGGGTATGTGAAAAATCGAAGTTGACCAAAGGGTTGTATTGTTGAACGATACATTGTTGAAGAAGCGATTGAGTTTTGTACTGAATATGTATCCAATGTTCAATCCATTGGACTCCCCAAATCTCACGTTGTTGAAAAAAAAGAAGGAAAAAAGTTAATTGGAAATAAAATTGTGACCGTATCAAGGGCTGAACGGGAGCAAGTGCATTTGTATGTTCTGCACAATGACAATGAGGTTGAGTCGTATGTTGAAATGCACAAGGATTTTCTACGAGGTTTAAATCTGAATAAAAATGAAAATTGGATAGTACGAGAGCACAATCGAAGTTTCATACCATGGTTTAAGGATCATATTTATTCAAAGTTTTGTGTAGATCCCGCTTTAATAACAGAAAGGTTAAGATGTTTAGCATATGGTCCAAGTTTGCATGTGTTTTCTTATAGCGCATACGCAATTAATGGATACACATTTTATACCAAAGAACAAGATGACAAAAGTACAATGCAAAATAGTGGTGTCACCTTGGTAGCTGAATCAATGCACATTTCAAGTGTGAAGGACTTAAACCCAAAATATGCAAATATGTCATATTTTGGGGTTATCGAGCACATTTGAGTTTTTTATTACGAGAAGTTTCAGATTCCTATCTTTGGTTGCAAGTGGGTTGAAAATAATAGTGGCATACGAATGGATAAGTCAGGATTTTTGCAAGTGGATCTTAATAGGGGGGTACAAAGATGAGCCTTTTATTCTAGCCTCTCAAGCTAGACAAGTGTTCTATGTCACTGACCCGACAAGTACGAAATGGTCTATAGTGCTTTTATCTAACAAATTAATTGATGATAACATTAGAGACCAAGGTGATATTGTTGGAGCGAATGCATCATATATTATAAAGAGGTAATATTTGAGAATGATTATGTATTCTGTCATGTATTTTTCATATTTGAGAATGATTATGGATTATGGATTATAGATTATAGATTTATATGTTTGTCATGTGTTTGTCATTTCATATTTGATTATGGATTATGGTTTTATATGTTTGTCATGTGTTTGTCATTTCATATTTGATTATGGATTATATTATGCTCAACTGATTATGGATTATGGATTGTGTATTATGGATTTATATGTTTGTCATGTTACGTATTTGTCATTTCATATTTGAGACTGAATTATGGAATATGGATTATGGATTTATATGTGTTTTTCTTTATTATAGGTTAAATGGCTACTAATGAGGAGAACTCGCACGATACTTCCAAGAATGATGCAAAAGAATCAGTTCAAGATGCAGAAGGAGATATTTCAAGAGGAATAACAATCATGAAATGAGTAATTCGTGCTAGAGACAAGGGAATAATATACGACGTTCATTGGAATGAAACAGGTCAACTAATTAAGCCTAATGGCGCAATGTTGACTAGTTACATTGGTGCACTTGTCCGTTCACTAGTTCCTATTACTTGTGACAATTGGCGAAATCCATAGTCAAAACCCGCCAAAGATAAAATATGGAGTGAGATACATGTACTATATGTGATGTTATTTGTTATTTTTGATGATTATATATTTAAATTAATTATACTAACACACTTTATTTGTTATTGTAGAGATCTTTTAACATTGGTGACAAGAAGCAAAAATATCGTCTTCAATTAGCCGGAAAAAGACTTAGAGGGTTCCGAGCATTTTTATCCAACAAGTTTCTTAAGGATGCCCAAGGAAAGTTTGTTGAAGCGGAATGCCCGAAGAAGTATGCGAACTTGATTGCGCCCGAAAAATGGGACACTTTTGTCGCCAAACGAAGAACTGAAGAATTCCACGTAATCTTAATTATATTTATTATGAACATTGTATTATATTCATGTAGTTATTACATGTGTTCTGATATGACTTATAATTGTTTATGCAGGTTGTGAGTGACGTAAATCGTCAAAGAGGCTCGAAACCCGCGTATCCATACAAGAAAGGACGTTTGGGATATCCACGCTTGAAACAAAAAATAGTAAGTATATATAATTGCTATGATATTTTTGTATTATTATTTATCCTAATTCTTGACTTAATGTGTAGCTTGCAGAGCAGAAAAGTGAAGAAACATCTCTTCCGGAGCATGTTTTGTGGAAGGATGTCCGTGTGGGAAAGGATGGAGTTGTTACTGAAGGTGTTCAACAAGTTTTTGAACAATGTGTAAGTATAACGTTATTTGTTTAATTAAATAAAAAGTTCTTGTTTATCTAATATATTTATGCTTAACTCAAATATTGAATTTCATGAGACTCTATCTCAGTCCTTAACTCTCACGGAAGACCAGGATTGCAGGAACATACTGAGTCGAGTATTAAATGTTCCTGAGTACTTTGGTCGCGTGAGGGGTAAGGGATTTGGAGTCACTCCATCTGCCTTGTATAAGCGTTCAAAGACAAAAAATCCTAGCAATAGAGAGGTGATGGAAACGTTGGAAGAATTGAGAGCTCAAGTTTGTGAACTGCAACAGGATAAAGAAAGATATATGTCGTAAACGCGGTTCAAAATTTAAAGATACTACTGACAAGGCCAGTATCAATTGTCAACAAAAAATTTTGGAGGTAATTATATTTATTAAATTAGCACAGTTTTTTATATTGACATCATTGCACAATAACAATTTCGTATTATTTTTTTTGTTTAGGGCATTTTACCTTGTCAGCTATATTTATCGGCACCGACATATCGCATGGTTGGCAAGGGAAAAATGCATAACACTCCGGGAGACGTACTTCACAATAGACCGCTCCCTGCTGGATTTTTGAAGGTTTCAATTGATATTGCTTTAGAGCGGGATGCGTTACTACCTATACCTGACGAAGTTTCAAATGCAACATTGGTGGGGGACGCAATAGGGTCGTATGTTGCATGGTCGTCAAACCTCATCGTCATAGATGACTCGGTATGTTGAAAACCATTATTAACCTTTTAGTTTTCAAATGTTTTACTTGCATATAAGTTATATTATGCTTACTTTTACCTACATTTTATTTACATGACATTGTTAGACTCCTACAAAATCCAAATAAAAAAATAAAGGGATTGTGCGGCAAACCGAGTCAGTTGCATCACAAAAAGAGGTACATTGATATATATGCATCGAAAATGTTAATTCTATGATTCGAATTCAAAAGCTTCATGATTACTAACTTTATGACTTATATGATTTTCATATTCCTACACAAGAGGTGCAACAAGGGAGCAAGAACAAGAAGCCAGTAGTAGCCAAGGCAAATAAAGCATTTATTTCTCGATTTTGGTTGTGCCTTGAAACAATTGTAGGCACAACGGATTTGATGGAAGGTGGTATCCGTGAAGTAGGTATTTTTGGGTTTGCCTATTCAGAAATAATTGCTAAAGAAGACTTGGATTAGATATTTACGCATTCTGAATTAGGCGTCGGTGTTATGAATTCATACATCAGGTAATTCATCAATTTTATTTATTTAATTGATCAATTTATTTACTCATTTCAATGAATATTATAAGGTTGATTATAATAACATATCTATCATAATCCGTTTTTATTTCAGGTTCTTGTATGAAAAATTGATGCTCCCGCGTCAATTGACAGAAAGATACTCCTTCTTGTCTCCCAACTATGTCAATGCAAATTTAATCAATCAAACTACAGATGCGGTCAAATATCACTTAGTAGATGCATTTATGACCAACATTAATACAGAGAAGTTGTATCTTTTACCATATAATACTGGCCATGGGTAAGATTTTCATTCTAACTTCCTTTATTATAATCTTTCACTTTTTTACGTTGTGTATAACATTTTCATCTATACTTTTGTTTTATTTTACAGTGGACACTGGTTGTTGCTTGCGATTAATCCGATAAAAGAAATTGTCCATTATCTGGATTCGCTAGAGGGTGATCAAACAAAATACCCGGAGATGAAGAAGATGATTGTTACGTAAGTGATGCGATTATTCTAAATATTCGCGTGTGTATTTCTTTATTTATGTGAGATTGTTCTAAATATTCGTTTATATTATGATAGATTCATACCAATATCCCGATCACAACGACAAGCTCGGGTACCAAAGAGCAAAGCAAACAACATTACATGGATAAGAGTGGAGGTATAATTTGTTATTATAATAGTAATGCTACTGGATAACACAAGTCATCTATGATACATATTAATACTGTTTTTCTATGTGTAGTGTCCTCGGCAACGTAATGGTATCGATTGTGGTTATTTTGTCTTGAGATTCATGAAAGAAATTATTCATTTGGAACATATAGAGATTCCAAACATGGTATGGATTTATATATAAGTTATGATTTATTTTAAGATTTATTATCAGATATTTCATCTAATTAATTACTTTTAACTAATTCATTCATATTATGTTATATGTAGTATTTTGATGAATTCAATTGTGCCACCTACACGAAAGATAAATTAGAATAAATAAAGTAAGATTGGTGTAAATACATGGTTGAAATGAGAATTTGTTGAATAGTTTTAGAAATTGTGTTAGGTTTATGGAAGGTGTTGTATATATAGGTGATGGAAATGGTGTATAAGGTTTCGAATTGGTGCATGGAATTGGTGTTGTATAGTTTGTATTGAGTTATATATATGTAATGGTTATTTTTGCGTTGTATATATAATGGTTATTAAGGTTTATGTGTTGAATTTTAATCGTATAAAGGCCTATTGTTGAATTATAATGGTATAAGGCCTATGTGTTGAATTATGGTATCAAAGGCCATGTGTTGAATGATTATGGATTCTGTTAAATTATACAGGTTTAATAATTGATTTATAAAAAAATTCTTTTAAAAAACACTTTTATAAAAGACAACGCTTTTTAAAAAAGCACTGCCTAAAGGGGGGTCATGACGTATACATAAGGCAACGCTTTTAAAAGCGCTGCTAAAGGAGGCATATGAAAGCGTTTTTCTTTGAAAAAGCGCTGCCTAAAGGGGGACCTTTAGCAGCGCTTTTAAAAGCGCTGCTAAAGGGGGTCCTACGAAAGCGTTTTTCTTTGAAAAAGCGCTGCTATATGGGGGTCCTACGAAAGCGCTTTTAAAAGCGCTGCTAAAGGGGGACCTAAGACAGCGCTTTTCAAAGAAAAAAAGCGCTACCTTTACCTACAGCAGCACCACCTTTGGCAGCGCTTTTAAGCGCTGCTAAAGATCTTCTTTGGCGTAGATTTTTCTATTGCCTATGTTCTCAACCTATTTCAACTCCTCCATAGGATTAATCTTTTATTATTTTTATTCCCTTGATTCTAACTCTATGGATTTTCATTCTTCTTTGTATTCGTATAGATTAATGGACTTGTTGTCTTGGTTGGGGTTTTCACTATGCTTTTTTAAGTCGTCGCCATAACATTAACTCATCATTTTCAGATATATATGTATGGTGGAGATCTTCATGTTATCTAATGGTAACTTCATTTTCGTATGTAGGTTGTATGATAACTTTAAGTGCATTCAATATCAGTCGTTCAATGAGGAGTTTACAATTCAACGTTCCTTCCATAACTAATTTCTTGGTCTGTAAAAACTTGGAGTCAACTTCTCCTACAAAGTTTATTATAACTTTTGAGTGCTATAAGTTCAATAATGTCTCATAAGAATCTTACAAGTGTTTTACCACAAGGCTTCATAATTGTGTTAGGTAACCCAATTATTTATATGCTTCTTTGAATATGATATCACTTGAACTGCCTCAGTCAATTAGGCATCTATTGACATTGCAATTTACCATGCATACATATGAAACCACGAGGTCGTCTTGCAGCACGTTGTTGCATTTGTAATATTTTTGAAAGTTTGTGATTGAAGGCAATGCATTCCATAGCTATGCAATTGACAAATGCATTTCGAGGCCCAAAAGTTCATTTTCTAGGCATTGTTGGAATTCCTGTAAATCCTCTCAATTTCTTTGGGCTACGCGAACAAACTTCTCTTTTTTGGTTCACCTCGGTTATGTCTATATTCTAAACTTATAGACCTCGTCAAAGGTTCATGTGACATGGTCCTTCTACAACAAGGTTTGGAGTTTCCCTTATTTATAGCATTGTACCTATTGTTTACATAATTTTGTAGACTACCCTTTCAGATAGAGCTGTCAAATGGGCTAGCCCATATGGGCCGGCCCGCCAGGCCCAAAAAATCATAGGGCTTGGGCCTTAAAATTAGAGGTCGTATTTTTCAGAGCTTTTTTAGCCCAGTCTTAAAAAGCCCGCTACCTATTAGGGCTAACCCATATGTGTCGTGGGTAGTCCATTAAACCCACATTGCTATAAATTTTAAAAAATTATGTTCATACTTATATTCTCTTACTCCAAAATAACACATTGAGTTTTCTCACCTCGCTAAATTTTCTCTCTATTCTATTCAATTTTTCTCTTTTAAATATTATACATTAATATAATTAACACTCTTTTCTCATATTCTATTAGTTTCTCTTATATTAAATATTCGAGTATTATTTTATACAATTTAGACATGTATAGTATTTAAAAACACATTATAGTATTTATAAAAGATAATATAGTACTTAAAAATGTATTATGTTTAAAATAATATAATTTTTAATTTTATTTATAATAAATATTATGACGTTTTTATTTAAAAAAAGCCCGTTTAGGGCCAGGTAGCCTGAAGCCCATCTAGGGTCGGGCTCAGGTAGTAATTTTGAGCCCATATTAGAAATGGGCTTTTTTTGCCCAGCCCTAAAAAGCTTGAGCCCAGCATGTCTGGCCCGTTTAGGACCGGGTAGCCCATTTTGACAGCTCTACTCCCATATATGTTTCCCGATCCAAAAATTTTAATCTTCATAGTCGTTTATGAAATGCACATATGTGTAATTTTATTTACAATGCACCAATATATATGTTATTTGGCTTTACCTCATGTTGTCAAGTTTGATTAATGAGGTTGGATTTATAATCTTCTCAAAAGATCCTTTTTGGTTTCTCCTTGAGTATAATGTATCCGTCTAATGAATAATCGTGAGACTAGTTGCTCATCCAGTTGCTTCCAAGACCGGATAGACCTACTTGGAAGTGGGAGAACCACATTAGTGTGACTTTCTTTAGCAGGCACAAAAATATGATGCACTTAAGGGCATCACGTGTAAGGATTTAATACGTGTTACCTAGACTGTTATGTCTTCTTTCCTAAACCACTTCGTCCTTACATGACTCATGCTTAAGTGATTGTGGATCGTTATTTCGTAATCTAAGCCCAATGAATATCAAAGGTCCAATGAGGTCATGTGGCAGACATGTGGGCAAGCTTTCCTAGTCCCCTGGTTTAAATGAGATGATATGTGTAACACATTTTGAGCAACTAATGAGACTTTCCTGCTCATAAGCAAAGAGTCATAGGTTTCACTGGCCGACTAGCTGTGTCTCACATATTAAAGGGATGAAACTTCTACTAATATCACTATTTGATCAAAGCTTGACCATATATAGCCGAAATAATAGGCAAATGATTCAGTCTCCTTCACGGAAGGACCAATAATATAAATACCTAATTTAATAGTTAGGTTAAAAGTTGATCAATGATTCACATATCATCAACCTCAAGACACTCGCTTGATCACACACACCCATAGACACATGCACACAAATGCATGTGAGCACGCACACAGAAGTACATATGCGCACATGCACATACACCCATAGACACATGCACAAACACATGAAAGCACATACACAAATACACACGCAAATCACACATATATCCATAATGTTAAATCCAACCAACTTTTCACTTTAAAGCACCAAAAGCAAATATGTTCACAAGTCGATTCATATGTTACTATAAAAATGATTAGGAATTTAATCACGAACTATGGTGATCGACCATATAGTTTCATACATAAAAAACGGTTATATTTAAGAAATGTGTTAACTTGTGATGTAGAAGAACATATAAAAGAATTAAATATAAAAACATTGTTAATAAGATTGTGCTTTCAATTTTTAAAATTTATTTTTTATAACAAAACTTTTTTATAACAAACTTTTTTATTTTTAAATTTCTTAGCATGTAAACATATTAGTTTGCTCTTTTAAGATTCAAAAATATATAGTTTTTTTTATTTGAGACTATTCAAACTTTAGAAATGGTAAAAAAAAAAAAGTAATATATTAAAAAAATACTTAACTTTTATACGTTTGGACTAAACGTAGGTTAGACCACCATCGAAATAATTTTACGTAGTAATCGAAAATATTATTTATTTTAAACAAAGTATTAAGATATCCGGTTATGGAGAACAAGTTTTTAATAAGAAGTGTAAATGTATTGTATGTTTTTGTATACAAATTTAATAATATAGAGAGATAGAAACAAAACGGTTCTATGGTGTAGTGGTTAGCACTCAGGACTTTGAATCCTGCGACCTGGGTTCGACTCCCGGTAGGACCTTCTTTTTAATTTGTCTTCTTAAAACCGAAAATAACTATTATTAATGCTCTTTTTTAATCTCACGCATAGTGATCGTTGAAGTTTTTTGCTAAGGACGATGGAAGAAAAATACAAAACTCTAGAAATTGTGGAGAAAATCCCTAAATCTGGTGTGTTTTATCTCAACCTCAATCGCCCTGCACAGCGCAACGCTCTCACGCATGATTTCTTCTCTGAATTCCCCAAAGCCCTCTATGCACTCGATCACAACTCTGATGTCAACGTTATCGTTTTGTCCGGCGCCGGCAAACACTTCTGCTCCGGCATCGATCTTTCCCTTTTGAAATCTACCGCCGGGGAAATGTCCGGGGAGAGTCTCCGTCGTCAGATCTTGGCGATGCAAGATTCGGTTACAGCTCTGGAACGATGCCGTAAGCCTGTGATTGCAAGTATACACGGAGGCTGCATCGGCGGTGGAATCGACATCATAACCGCGTGTGACATAAGGGTTTGTACAGAGGATGCGTTTTTCTCGGTGAAAGAAGTGGATTTGGCTCTGGCGGCTGATCTGGGATCACTTCAGAGACTGCCGAGTATTGTTGGTTTCGGCAACGCGATGGAGTTGGCTTTGACGGCTAGAAGGTTCTCCGGTTTGGAGGCAAAAGAGTTGGGTCTGGTTTCTCGAGTTTTTCGCTCGCAACATGAACTGGATGAAGGCGTTAGGGAACTTGCTCAGGGTTGGTTTCTTTTTCTTACTCTGTTTTTTATTCATTCATTATTCTTGTGACTTGTCATTATAACTAATTGGGGCCATACACAGGAATTGCTAGCAAGTCACCGGTTGCAGTTGTTGGGACAAAGACTGTGTTGCTTAAAAGTAGGGATTTGACGGTGGATCAAGGATTGGATTTTGTTGCAACTTTAAATTCTGCAAGATTGTTATCCAGTGATTTAATTGAAGCAGTTGCGGCAGTGAAAGAGAAACGAAGGCCAGTTTATTCTAAGCTCTAATTGCTCAATATGTATTTGATGCCAAAGAAATAAAAATCATGTAATGAAGGACAAAGGTACCTCCTGCATTGTGTTGTATACATTATTATATTTATATATAGTCTTTGAATTTTAGCACCTCCAAGAAATTTACTCACGATCCTCTTCCAAACATGATTGAAATGTTCTCTAGAAGTCTGAAGCACTTATCCAGAAGTTCGATCAAATGAATGTAACTGTTGTAATCCATCCTACTTTAATCACAAGTTCTCTCCAATTGAGTATCCTAAGCTATCCAATACTTCAGAGTAGGAAATGTAATCCGGGTCACAATCTCGAACCTATACGAGAGTGTTGAAGACTAACTTTGTAAATCCACTAAATCTTAATATGGTGCATGAAGACACGCTAAACTACTATTCATACCATGTTATTTTATGGGTTTGAAATATTGTCACAAAACAAATTATCTGATTGAATAGGGGACTAGATTGTTCTCTTTAAGATGTTTTGTGACACAGTTTTAAATTGTTAAATTGTGCAACACAAGTCACTCATCCACAACGCATTCAGGATATAACAACTCAACACTATGTTGTACAATTACTATTTGCACAACAAATAATCGGTCTAAAAATACACCATCTAATGGTACAAAGACTATTCAAATATGGTATAAATATCACTCGTGTATATGATATAAAGATCAACCGTAATAATTTTTCAAACTAGGAGAAATTCAAATAATTCTTAAAATAGAATTTAATAATAGTCATTTGACCACTCAAAATAATTTCTCAAACAAAGAGAAATTTAAATAATTATTCGAAGAGAATTAAAAAATTAATACTTGTAATTTCTCAACTCAAACGATGAGAAATTAAAATAATCATCTAAAGAGAATGCTAGAAAAATATTTGAAAAATTCAACAAGTAGTAAGAAAGGGGAAGAAGTTGACGTTTCGACAATTCAAAAGACGCAAGGTTATATAAGAATGAGGAAGAAAAAATTTAATAGAATTTTTTGGTGTGTTTTGTAATGAAATAAGTGATTTCATTATATAATGAAGTAAGGTAGCCAAAATATCTAATCTAAGCAAAATGAGACTACGAAATATTTTCAGCTAACACACAAAGTCACTTATTTTTTCTAACAATGCGGAATTTAAGAAACTTTTTCAAATTCATCTATATATTGAAATATTGACGTGTTCCAACAATCCCCCACTTGAATTAAAAAAAAATTTAGAAGTAATGTCAAACGTTTTTAAGATTGTGCAAAAACAAAAGTGTCTATGACTTGAACATTTGCGTAGCAAGTATGATTATGATTCAACAAGAGTAACACAATTCTCTTGAACTCTATATCAGACATCAAATCCGCACACAACCTTTTCTTAAGGTGTATTCTAATAAGCTCGTGCTTTAATGGACTTACACTTCTATTTAAGTTTAGTGAAGACTCTTGAAATTCCATAAGAATCGGCATAAGTTCCACAATCACACATGTGAGTCTATCACGAGTACTTCTATATCTAGGTACTCCCTCATATAGAGTATAGATCTTGTTAAGAGTTTATATTCTGTCATCCATTTTTGCTTTAGTATTCATGCATATCTTATTTATACTAGCACGATCACCTCATATTACTTACAACTTATTATTATCCATTGAATCTATATCTTGGGATCTCAAATCTATTAGGTCGGGTTACCATCATGAGAAACTCATTTCTCTATAGGCATTAGTCTCATCATCTTGGATGTATGGACTTTCTCTCTAGCTAATATTTTCGTTAAAGAATCTACTAAATTTTCATCAGTGTGTACATGATTCACTCTTACAACTCTTTTAGAGATACAATATCTAACAATATTGTGTTTCATTCTCATTTGATATCTCTTACCATTATAATAATGGTTCTCAATTTTTACAATAATAGCGGTATTTTTCCTAGAAAGGAATCTCAGTTAGCAAGCATATTAACCAACTTGCTTCTTCACTAGTAGTCGTTAATGCTATCTTTTTAGTATTCATCGTGGGTTGAGCCAAAATAGTTTGTTTCTTTGATTTTCAAGATACAACTCCTCTAGCTATACCGAATATATAACTATTTGTTGCTTTGGAATCATCAGATAAAGTGTTCCAAGCCACATCACTGCATCCTTCAACCACAACAGGAAATATCTGATAATGTAAACCGAGATTAAGGATCCTCTTAAGGCATCAGACAACTCTCAATGACTTTCCAATGCTCATTGTTCGGTCTACTTGTAAACTTGCATAACAATCCTACAACATGTGCAATGTTGGGTCTAGTATAATCAGTGGCATACCTAAGACTGCCAATGGTGTTCGCATACTCATTTTGTCTAACACTATCACCAATGTTTTTAAATTTTTTTACACTTGTATCGTATGGTGCGCAAGTAGGTTTACAATCAAAGTGGTTATATATCTTTAAGATCTTCTCCATATAATGAGATTGGTCCAAAAAATTCCTTGTTCGGATCTAGTGATCTTAATACCAAGAATCACATTGCCTTCTCCATGGTCTTTCATATCAAAGTTGTTACACAACAATCATTTCACATCATTAACTACATGAAGGTTTGATCCAAATAAGAGTAAGTCGTTTATATAGAGACATATGATAGTGCAAATATCATTTTCAGATTTGTAATAAATGTATTTGCCACTTTCATTCACTTTGTACCCACTCGATATCATTAAGTTATAAAAAAATTTATGCCACTACTTTGAAGCTTGTTTTAGACCATACATAGACTTATCTAACTTACAGACCTTGTTTTCTTACCCATGAATTACAAACCCTTCCGGTTGTCTATATAAATTTCTTCTTTTAAGTCACCATTTAAAAAAGTTGTTTTAACCTTCATTTGGTGTACAATTTTGTTATAAATAGTTGTAATTGAAATCAGTACCCTAGTGGATGTAATTCTAGTGACTGAAGAAAAAGTATCGAAGAAATCTATATTTTCTCTTTGTGTAAATCTTTGGATACAACGCGAATCTTGCACTATCAATAATTCCATCTGGTTTTTGTTTCCTTTTCAAAACTTATTTACAACTGTTTATTTTATAACCACTGTAATACCCCAAATTTGTCCTACCTGGGTATAACTTTCACCTGTACATCCACTCACTAACCATATACCTAAAAATTCGAAAAATATGCTGCTTCCGTTTCCTAAGTCCAGTTACTGCAAGGATGAGTTCAGGCATGAATATCAAGTCAAGGGTGTGTGTTGAAGATCATTTGGTTTTGACCTAATATATTGGTCAGGTGCGATTCTATTTTCAAGATCAATGTTGTGGTGCGCAATTTAAGTAGTGTTTGAGGATTCAATTAGGGTTTGCGTCAAGGCAATTCATCTGCGTGTGGGTCAGGTCATCAGGCTATGATTGAAGATTCAATGACTAGTTAATTTTAGTCAGATTTCACAGTGGAGTTCATCAGGGTTGAGATTGATTCATGGTTTCTTAAGGGCAATTCATAATCATCATCCATTTTTTTTCCATTTATCCAATCCAAATTATCAATACCCATTTCCATCTTTATCCATTTTTTATCTTAGTCCATTTCAAATCCATGTTCATTATCCATATTTTATCCAAAGTTTATTATCCATTTCCAAACCATATTCAATTTAAAATTACAAAAAAATAAAAACAAAAGTAGAGAATTGATTCATGTGGTCCAAATTACAAAATCAAAATATAAATCAAAGCCACATTGATGAAGTCTAAGCCCATGAAGCTACACGGTATACTTTTGCAGCAAACCACCACATATCACTTGCCAGGACCCACACATGAAACCAACCAAGTCCTCCATGTACCAGCCATGATTCCCTACAGCCTGCGACCAAACACAACAAGACAAACAAGACAAGGCCATATCACAGATTCTACAAAAAAATCAAACTCGTTATTCTGATATACAGGAACCATATCACAAATACCATCCTGCTGCTTTAAGTCGTACAAACCTGCTACAATACCATGCCATAACAAAGACATATCATGGCACCAACCAACAACAACAGCTGCAAGCACTGCATTACGAAAGAGACAATACCACAACTGAAAAAATTCAAAAAAAAGGAGATGAAGTGACAATAAAAAGAGGAAGAATTCTGAAAATGAAGGAGGAGGAACTCGAGCAAGAAATAAAAAACCCACCTTCATATTTTGTGACCCAATCTTCACCACCATCTTCTTGAACCAAACACCACCTTGCCATGTGAAACCACTAAACTACATCTTGCTACTTTTCTTCTTCCACGAGACATTCTGCAGAGAACAACCATAACACAACCTAACCTTCACCATATTCACACCACACGACGACAATAAACAAACTCGGAACACCACATGAAACGCATACCCCACCACTGCATTACAACGAACACCCTTTCAAAACCATCTAACCACCTTCATCCTATCCTTCAACTTCTGATTTGCTTCCACCAACAACAAGCTTCCGACCGCCCTTCATAACCTCATCACCATTAAGGCCATCTTCTTCAACCTTATCACTCTTCCATCAAGAACCTTTTTCTACATAAACCAAGATACACTTGCAGAAACCATGACTTGCTACTCACCAAAACAACCACAACCCAACAGCAACACACAATAACCTTGAACAGCACGAACACCTCCACCATACCTTCAACAACAGCCATCGTTTTATAACTGACAAATCCAAATCCAAGCCGACCACGCTCGCCTACTCGAAGAAGAGGATTTCAAGAATAACCAAGCTACTTACCTCGCCGCAATCGCTGACCTTCACCACTGTAACCGCCGCAAGAGAAGCGAACTGAAAACAATACACTGCGAAAGAGAAAGCCTCGCAAGAAAGAGCGATTACGCCGCCGCCGATGAAACGGAGAAAGAATTTGAGGATGGAGAAAGAATCTGAGGAGAACCGCCACAAGCAAAAGGGAATCGTGGCGGTGTTTATTTTCTGAGATCCGCGGCGAGAAAGATAGAAGCAAGGGCGGAAGAAACTGAAAGAGAAACCGCATCCGAGACCGAGCAGAGGAGAAGCGAGAAAAGGTTGGAAACATAGGCATTTTTCTGGGTTCGTTATCGTGTTGATTCTTTCACAGCTTTTTCTATTTCTTTAGAATTGATTTTTTAAAGAGGGTATGACTTTATTTTAACAAATTTAGAAATATGATGCCTTATATGAGTCTGATGATGAGCTGAGTTTTATTGTGAGGGTTATTGGGTTCCATGACCCATTTGATGTGCATTTTATTTATTTATTTATTCTTTGCTAGCCGTGTTTTTTCGTAAGAGAGGATGATGGGGTTTAAGACCCAATTGATTTCTTTACACACCCTAATTTCTTCCTGCGCCCTCATGTTCTTTTGGTTATTTCTTTTTAAAAAAAATTATATTCTTTTTGTTTTTATTTTCAAGTGGTTATATTTTTTCTAAAAAGGGAAGCTTGATTCACCCATGCCTTAATTTCTCATCATTTTCATCTTGTTTATTTCATGATTTATTTCCATTTTGATTTCTATTTCATTTCACATTAGCTTCTTCTTTTCTTTTTGGGCCAATGATACAACAATATTCATGATTTAGTCAAACCGATTAAATTTTGATTTATTTAAGGCCTACTATTTATTTATTTACTTTTTATTTCGATTTATTTTTCATTATTTTATTTCTATTAATTTTGGGTCAATGAAAACCAAAATACCAATGATTTATCGATTTTCGATTTAAAATCTTGATAAAGGTGAGACCTTTATTCTTTTTCTCTTTTCGATTTTATTTCATTATTTTTTTATTTACTTTCGGTCAATGAAAACCAAAATATCAATGATTTATCGATTATCGATTTAAAATCTTGATAAAGGTGAGATCTTTCTTTTTTTCTTACCTCTTTTCGATTTTATTTCATTTTTATTGTCCTTTCATTATCTTTATTCATTTTGGGTCAATGAAAATCAAACACAAGAGATTATCGATTTTTTTCAATTTAAAATCTTAGTAAAGATGAGATCTTTCTTAGTCTTCCGATTTTATTTCTATTTCAATTTATTTTTCATTACCTCATATTCTTTTATTTTCACTTTTGGTCAAGGAAAGTCAAAAATCGTTGATTATCAATTTCTCGATTAAATCTTGATTAAGACGAGACCAACTTTACTTTTATGTCGATATTATATCTTGTCAATATTATCTTGATTATTATTGTTCATATTCTTATCATAATGTCCATATCATATTCATATCATGTTTATCTAACCATTTCATTTTTTCATATCTTAATCAAAACACACTAAAATTATCGAAACTCCTAAGCACTTAATTTTCGATTAAAATACTTAACACACCTATTCAAATCATTTTCATAATTAAATTACGAAAGAATTGAATTCTTGAGGTCAAGCACTTATTGGGTTCTTGAGTGACCGCGATTGAGGTGCACGCCTTGGGTTGTGATCACTTGACCTTTCATTTCTAAAACACGCGTCTTAATTATTTGGACAAAGGAATGCCACTGGAGTCTAGCATTCCATGTGGTACTTTTGTTGTTCAACAAACAATATTTCATATATCAATCGAATGAAAAAGGTGTCGTTGGGATCTAGCATCCCAATAATGTCCCGATTAATTGGTTGCGAGGTCGACGTCTCGTTTATCGAATAATCGTCATTCTCCCTAAAACACTTAACAAATCAAACCATTTCCAAATCAATTCTCGACTCGTCGTCGAGCCACTCTTCAAAACATTCTCGTAAATCGAGTGCCTTTTGCCTCGTCGTCAAATGCACACTTGCACATTTCGTAGGTTTTGTTACTAAGAGCACCCCTAGGGTCTAGTATCGATCCTCACGTCTTTTCGCAACCCATTCGACCCAATCTTTTTCCAAACGCTTTCTTAATCGACTTACGAAAGGAGGAGATTCTTGGAGTCTAGCATTCCTTGGGTCTTCGAATGAATGGCTCTCGAGGCGCGCCCTTGGGTTGTTGTTCATTCACCCTTTCGTCTTACGACACTTAATCTTTATCGAACATTTTTGCAATCAATCACGAAAGAACTGAGTTCTTGGAGTCTCGCATTCCTTGGATTCTTGAGTGACTGCTCTTGAGACACGCCCCTTGGGTTATTTACCATTCAATCTTTCGTCTCCTAAAAACACTAACCCCATTCTTTTTGTGGGTGTACCACGAATTACGACCGCTCTGATTCTTTATTCTCGTCCGAGTAAAGATACGTAGGCACAAGATTGCGATGATCTTGGCGAGCTACCTTCCCTCCATCTTCCATTTTCCCTCTATCCCTTCCCGCGGTCGAACTATGATTGCTCTGATTCCTCATTCTCGTCCGAATGAGCATACGTAGGCCCGAGGTCGCGATGATCTTGCCGAGCACCCTATTCTAAAACCACCCATTTCCCTTAGCATCGAAACCTTTTACCTTAGCTTTTCGCATATACCGTTGAGAAGAAAACAAACAAGCTTAGCTAACGTTCATCACAATTCGAACTAAGAGGTTCCCGTTGAGTACAACGAACGTAAGGGGGTGCGCGTACCTTTCTCTCACGTAACCGACTCCCGAACCCAGAATGTGGTTGCGATGACCATGTTCTTATCTTTCTCTTTAAAGGTTTTCTCGATATTTTCCTTTCCCTCTTTTGGGATAAATAAAGTTCGGTGGCGACTCTGTTGAACCGTTTTTCCGCGCCTTTCGCGCAAAGGGTCGTGTCTTCGATTGAGCAATTTTTTCGAGGTGCGACAGATGGCGACTCTGCTGGGGATAAATTGCTCCATGCAAGAGAGAGTCGAGCTTAACTTAGTACGATTTGTGAGGAGTGTTATCTTTGTTTGCATGTTTTCTACTCGTTTTCGTATTTGTCCTCTTATTGCTTTCCCTTATGCTCATTATCATTCTTGGCTGTTGAATCATGGGTTGATATCATGAGTAAAGCTCTACACCCGAGCTTTGGTAAAAGCAGAGGGAACACATGGTTTAGAATTGGATGTCGAGTAGTGTTAGTCCCCAAGGACTCGTTCCTTGTGTGCCTAGCATGAAAGCTCCCCTAGAGTAGACCTTTTCGTAGATCCTGTTGTAACACAGCTAGCCTGACGCACGACTTAATTCATGAAGGGTATGTGGCTCTATGAACCACTCTTAGAACTAAGTTCTATATTTGTGGTCGTGTAGTGTTAGTCTCCAAGGACTCGCTCTTTGTGCGCCTAGCACGAGGACCCCACTCAGGAGAGACCTTGTCGTCATTATCGTCGTAATGCAGCTAGCCTGTTGCATGACATTGATGCGATTTGTATCTGTAATCCTGGGAACCTTATCCGTCAACATAGAAACCATCCCGTGAGTGGGTTTATGGGTAAAGAATCTAGAACTTTCCTCATAGAGCCTACCTATAAGGTTTCTTTGATCAGAGACTTTGGTCATCTACCCGTGAACGACCAACCTCAGAAATGTTTGAACCTGTAATCTGCAATCCTGGATCTTGCATCTTACATTGCATACATGTCATTGCATTACATTGCATCAGTTATGTATCTTGCATTGCATTTCAACATCAGAATCTCACTTCACCTTCCTTCCTTCTCCAGTAAATCAAGCTGATTCCTTGACACCAGTACGCAACTCGAGCCAACACAAGACGTATGATGGAGCAGATTCAACAAGAGCAAGCCGCCTTCAGAGAAGAGTTGGACTCTACCAAGGGAAAGATCGATCAGATTCTCGAAGCAATCATGATGGCCAAAAAAGAAGAAGAACTGCGTGAAGCCGTTGCTGCCACCAACAATGTGCCTGAGCAAGGGTCTTCCTCAAGACTCTCAGTTCCTGTTCCCAACCCTATCAATTATGGGATACCAATGAATTTCACTCCTGCCATTGAAGGATCCACTTCCAACATCTGGAGTTACTGTTGGAGCTATTCCGCAAGCCCAACCTATTGTCACTCAGATTCCTATTCCTCATGCTGAAGAAAATCTGGTAGATCAGTATGATGAGGTACAGAACTACCATGCTGATATCCCAATTGTCAATCCTACTGCTGCTCAGGATTCTGAAGTTATCAAGATGTGTCGTAATCTAGCTAAAAACTCCGAGTCATGGAGGGACGCAACTGAACTTCTTTGAAATGCTCTGGATATGTGCTTGGTGCCAGATGTTGTCAATCCTCCCAAATTTAAAGTGCAAGAATTCCTAAAGTACAAAGGTCTCAGTTGTCCTCACATCCATTTGAAGACGTATTTCCGCAAGATGGCTGCCTATGCCAAAGACGAAAAGCTGATGATCCATTGCTTCCAAGACAACTTGTCTGGGGCATCTCTTGAGTGGTATATGCAGTTGGAGCGTAGCAATGTGCGCACTTGGGATGAGCTAGCTGATGCATTTATCAAGCAATACAAATACAACACTGACCTTGCTCCAAATCGTACTCAACTTCAGAGTATGGCTCAAAAGGACAACAAATCCTTTAAGGAGTATGCGCAACGCTGGAGAGAGCTAGCTGTCAGAGTGCATCCACCTCTGGTTGACCGTGAACTGATTGACATCTTCATGGGTACTTTGCAAGGCTAATACTATGAGAAGCTGATTGGTAGTGTTTCTGCTGGATTCTCTGATTTGGTAATCGTCGGTGAGAGAATCAAAGAAGGTCTAAAGAGCAGAAGGATCCAAGGAGGATCTAGCAGTCAGTCTCAAGCCAAGAAGCCCTTCAATGGATACAAGAAAAAAGAGGGTGAAACAAATGTTGTCTCTGCTCAGAAAGGGCAAGCTCAACAACAAACTCCGGCTCCAATGCCTTATCAAATCCCTTACTTCAAGTATCCGTATGTTGCTGCTGCGCAATACGCTCCAATGCCTTATCAGCCAACAGTTCAAGCTGTACAAGCTCCAATGCCTCAACAACAGGTTCCTCAGCAACAATCCTACAACCAGCAAGGGTATCAGTATCCTCCTCAATATCAACAACAGAGAGCTGCTTAACAACCATAACCTAATCAACAAAGGACAAGGAGGTCTGATAGAGACTTTGATCGTCTGCCAACATCATATGCTCAGATCTTTGCTCAATTGATGGAGAAGAGGGCAATCGCTCTGAGGGACCTAGCTCCTCCAACTGTCATCCCTCCAGACTATGATGCTAATGCCCATTGTGAGTTTCATAAGGGTGCCCCAGGGCATACGATTGAGGACTGCAGAGCTTTCAAACACAAGGTTCAAGACATGATTGACTCAAAGTTTCTCACGTTCAATGGGAGGGCTCCAAACGTCATCAAAAACCCTATGCCGCCGCCAAACTAGTGTCAGCATCAAGTCAAATCAAGTCAAGTCAATTTTATTCTCCGAAGAAGGCAGTCACGTTGCCATTCCATCATTTGCATTCTTGTATTTTCGTCCTTATTTGTTTAAGTATTGTATGCTTTGAACATTGTCGTTTATATTTGGTTTTCTTAATGTATTGACTATGCATGTTTTGAATCAGTTATGTCGTATTCACTCATTTCTTCCATTTATTGCAAAACACCGACACATTTATCCATTTCACTTTCTATATCAAACTGTTGTTAGAAATGATTGGAGGGAGGATGATGACAACGAAATACCCATAATTGCAAAATGTATGCTTTCGGATAGAACCTCGCCGATGATGTACAGACATTGTTTCAACCCCCAAACACTGGAGAGATAAGGAGATAATCCCTAGTTAACCACTTCGAGCTAAGAAGTAGCAAGTTTTCTTCGGATATTCAAACCCTTACACTCAACCTGGGGCAGGGTAGTGTTCAGTCACACACTCAAATCACTAAGCAAAATCCAAAAGACATTTGTTCATCAATACCCATGACTTGGCAGTCACCACCCTCCAACAAAATCAAAAAAAAAAAAAAAAAGTCAAAAGCCTGCTAAGTCGAACACCTCAAAGGAGACTTAGGCAAAAATCAAGGCAATCCCGATGGACTCGACAAGCGAAATCAGTCCATGCAAAAGATGGGATAAAAAACAAAGTTAAAAGAGGCCCTCGAATCCTCACCAAAAACAAAATAAGACTCAGTGACCACCAAATCAAAACCAAAGGGTCACTGACACCCATCAAAAACAAAATAAGGTGGCTACTAGTTCTAGCAAACCTTGAGTCATCACTCTTACACCGTCAACCCTTTTGGAATACAAACATGTGCAGATTTAATTGAACGTAGGACTGGAGATCATCACGAAGAAGGGGTGGGTACAAATCATACTTTGAGCCTAATATCCTTTGTTTCATAAACCGTAAACCATACCACGTTACAACCCTCAAAAGACCTAATTGAGGTGAGGTTTATTCTGAAAGCATATTATTGCAAGGTTACGTAAACTGACTCCCCACATATTTGCTAATCTTCAGCATTGGTGTCATTCTCCTTGCTATGTCTTTCACACCACCAAAATCAACACACGTTTGGGCTAACGGTCCATTCGTCTCACTATCACGACACTCCAATAAACGACTCTTTTTCAAAACTTGCATGAGTATTGCATTAAGATTACCATTTGTAAATGAGCAATTTTAACTGCAAATCAGCGCTTGACATCAAGACAACTCTAACAAGGGGCAATCGAAGAGGAACTTGAACTTCCAGTGGTGTCAACCCGAAGTAAGAATACCTCAAACCCTCAATCAGGGGCAAATCCTTCAACAGCTCAATCAGGGGCAAGATATCTCAAAGCATATCAAAGTTCAGCATTCAAAGGTCAAATCACTTCAGAATTGGTTAATCAGGGGCAGACCATTACCATTTTCAGACTGGGGCAAGACCCATTACAGTAGGCAAATCCCTTTTGTACCTTCAACTTGGACAAGCACACCTCGCCAGACACTAGCAATCATCAAGTTCAGAGCAAAGGCATGGTCTTCATGAGTTGATCATGTCGCTACGCTCAGTTTCAGGCCATCCTGACCCTCAAGCACAGAGTCATGGGCTTCTCAGAAATGACCTATCAATCATGTGATCAGATTCGAGACATCAAGAGCATCTTCGTCTGCTTCGATCATGGCGTCTTCAATGAACTGAGTGTCGAGGAAATCAATCCCTCCCACCACCCAAAGTCCAATTTGCATTGGCAACTACTAAAAGTCCACCACGCTGGTGCCTCTCCAAACATATCCAATCACCCGTCTGCAATTATATGCATCATACGCGTCATACGCACCGCATTCAATATCATGTGCATCATATGCATACCAAAACCAAATCATACTTCCCAAGCACTTGCATCTCCACGCGTCAGCATTTGCATTTGCATTTCCATTCGTCATGGAACAACATTACAAAATCAAGCATTCGTGCATGCATGATCAAGATCCAGGATCAATTTCAAGATTTTCAAGACGGTCTTCAGCCCAGCCAGGGGCATCATCTTCAGCAAATCCTTGGGCGTTCCTCACGAAGTTGTTTTAACCTTTTGTTGATCAAGCTCAAGCAATCTTCAGCCCAGTCAGGGGCATCTCCTTCAGTTTATGGGCGTTCCTCATGAAGTTCCTCAACCTTTTATTGATAAAGTTGTCATCCTCAGCTCAACTAATAAACATTCCTCCAAGGATGGTGTTCCTCAGTGACTTCTTTGCTTCAACCTTTTGTTGATGTCTCCAAATAAGCCTCACCCATCATATCCCCAGCAAACTTGACCTTTTGTCAATTACCTTACTATCATCCTTTTGGTGATAGCCGAACCCTGTCAATTAAACCTAACCTAAATCCTTTTGGTGTTGGTCCTCGCAAGTGGGAAGTTCCTATCATCCTTTTGGTGGTAGTAGCTTGTATTTATCTGTCATCCTTTTGGTGCCGCCGATCCGTAAACCCTTGGTATGTGTATCATCCTTTTGGTGAATGACAACCTCTAACACTGTGTGCGCCCTATTATCCTTTTGGTAATAGCAGGCTTTGACCTCATTTTCATCCTTTTGGTGGAAGAGTCTGTGTGTGTGTGCCCTATTATCCTTTTGGTAGTAGCAGGCTTTGACCTCATTTTCATCCTTTTGGTGGAAGGGTTTGTGTGTGTGTGCCCTATTATCCTTTTGGTAGTAGCAGGCTTTGACCTTATTTTCATCCTTTTGGTGGAAGGGTCTGTGTGTGTGCCCTATTATCCTTTTGGTAATAGCAGGCTTTGACCTCATTTTCATCCTTTTGGTGGAAGGGTCTGTGTGTGTGTGTGTGCCCTATTATCCCTATGGTAATAGCAGACTTTGACCTCATTTTCATCCTTTTGGTGGAAGGGTCTGTGTGCGTGTGTGCCCTATTATCCTTTTGGTAATAGCAGGCTTTGACCTCATTTTCATCATTTTGGTGGAAGGGTCTCTGTGTGCGTGTGTGCCCTATTATCCTTTTGGTAATAGCAGACTTTGACCTCATTTTCATCCTTTTGGTGGAAGGGTCTGTGTGTGTGTGCCCTATTATCCTTATGGTAATAGCAGGCTTTGACCTCATTTTCATCCTTTTGGTGGAAGGGTCTGTGTGTGTGTGCCCTATTATCCTTTTGGTAATAGCAGGCTTTGACCTCATTTTCATCCTTTTGGTAGAGGGGTCCGTGTGTGTGTGCCCTATTATCCTTTTGGTAATAGCAGACTTTGACCTCATTTCCATCCTTTTGGTGGAAGGGTCTGTGCGTGTGTGTGCCCTATTATCCTTTTGGTAATAACAGGCTTTGACCTCATTTTTCATCCTTTTGGTGGAAGGGTCTGTGCGTGTGTGTGCCCTATTATCCTTTTGGTAATAACAGGCTTTGACCTCATTTTTCATCCTTTTGGTGGAAGGGTCTATGTGTGTGTTCACTATCATCCTTTTGGTGATAGGTCTGTCATCCTTTTGGTGTCAGATTTCTTGTATTTCAACTTCCCAATCCTTTTCTTTCTTTTCGGACAAATTTGTGGTCTTCTTCATATCTAATTGACTTTTACCTCGAAAGAATGAACGCCGTAGCAGTCCATCTTACTCGGTTCAAGCCAATTAGATAGGGGCATCTGTAATACCCCAAATTTGTCCTACCTGTGTATAATTTTCACCTGTACATCCACTCACTAACCATATACCTAAAAATTCGAAAAATATGCTGCTTCCGTTTCCTAAGTCCAGTTGCTGCAAAGATGAGTTCAGGCATGAATATCAAGTCAAGGGTGTGTGTTGAAGATCATTTGGTTTTGACCTAATATATTGGTCAGGTGCGATTCTGTTTTCAAGATCAATGTTGTGGTGCGCAATTTAAGTAGTGTTTTAGGATTCAATTAGGGTTTGCGTCAAGGCAATTCATCTGCGTGTGGGTCAGGTCATCAGGCTATGATTGAAGATTCAATGACATTAATTTTAGTCAGATTTCACAGTGGAGTTCATCAGGGTTGAGATTTATTCATGGTTTCTTAAGGGCAATTCATAATCATCATCCATTTTTTTTCCATTTATCCAATCCAAATTATCAATACCCATTTCCTTCTTTATCCATTTTTTTTAATCTTAGTCCATTTCAAATCCATGTTCATTATCCATATTTTATCCAAAGTTTATTATCCATTTCCAAACCATATTCAATTTAAAATTACAAAAAAAATAAAAACAAAAGTAGAGAATTGATTCACGTGGTCCAATTTACAAAATCAAAATATAAATCAAAGCCACATTGATGAAGTCTAAGCCCATGAAGCTACACGGTATACTTTTGCAGCAAACCACCACATATCACTTGCCAGGACCCACACATGAAACCAACCAAGTCCTCCATGTACCAGCCATGATTCCCTACAGCCTGCGACCAAACACAACAAGACAAACAAGACAAGGCCATATCACAAATTCTGCAAAAAAATCAAACTTGTTATTCTGCTATACAGAAACCATATCACAAATACCATCCTGCTACTTTAAATCGTACAAACCTGCTACAATACCATGGCATAACAAAGACATATCATGGCACCAACCAACAACAACAGCTGCAAGCACTGCATTACGAAAGAGACAATACCACAACTGAAAAAATTCAAAAAAAAGGAGATGAAGTGACAATAAAAAGAGGAAGAATTCTGAAAATGAAGGAGGAGGAACTCGAGCAAGAAATAAAAAACCCACCTTCATATTCTGTGACCCCATCTTCACCACCATCTTCTTGAACCAAACACCACCTTGCCATGTGAAACCACTAAACTACATCTTGCTACTTTTCTTCTTCCACGAGACATTCTGCAGAGAACAACCATAACACAACCTAACCTTCACCATATTCACACCACACGACGACAATAAACAAACTCGGAACACCACACGAAACACATACCCCACCACTGCATTACAACGAACACCCTTTCAAAACCATCTAACCACCCTCCATCCTATGCTTCAACTTCTGATTTGCTTCCACCAATAACAAGCTTCCGACCACCCATCATAACCTCATCACCATTAAGGCCATCTTCTTCAACCTTATCACTCTTCCATCAAGAACCTTTTTCTACATAAACCAAGATACACTTGCATAAACCATGACTTGCTACTCACCAAAACAACCATAACCCAACAGCAACACACAATAACCTTGAACAGCACGAACACCTCCACCGTATCTTCAACAACAGCCACCGTTTTATAACTGACAAATCAAAATCCAAGCCAACCACGCTCGCCTACTCGAAGAAGAGGATTTCAAGAATAACCAAGCTACTTACCTCGCCGCAATCGCTGACCTTCACCACCGTAACCGCCGCAAGAGAAGCGAACTGAAAACAACACACGGCGAAAGAGAAAGCGTCGCAAGAAAGAGCGATTACGCCGCCGCCGATGAAACGGAGAAAGAACTTGAGGACGGAGAAAGAATCTGAGGAGAACCGCCACGAGCAAAAGGGAATCGCGGCGGTGTTTATTTTCTGAGATCCGCGGCGAGAAAGATAGAAGCAAGGGCGGAAGAAACTGAAAGAGAAACCGCATCCGAGACCGAGCGGAGGAGAAGCGAGAAAAGGTTGGAAACAGAGGCATTTTTCTGGGTTCGTTATCGTGTTGATTCTTTCACAGCTTTTTCTATTTCTTTAGAATTGATTTTTTAAAGAGGGTATGACTTTATTTTAACAAATTTAGAAATATGATGCCTTGTATGAGTCTGATGATGAGCTGGGTTTTATTGTGAGGGTTATTGGGTTCCATGACCCATTTGATGTGCATTTTTTTTATTTATTTATTCTTTGCTAGCCGTGTTTTTTCGTAAGAGATAATGATGGGGTTTAAGACCCAATTGATTTCTTTACACACCCTAATTTCTTCCTGCGCCCTCATGTTCTTTTGGTTATTTCTTTTTAAAAAAATTTATATTCTTTTTGTTTTTATTTTCAAGTGGTTATATTTTTTCTAAAAAGGGAAGCTTGATTCACCCATGCCTTAATTTCTCATCATTTTCATCTTGTTTATTTCATGATTTATTTCCATTTTGATTTCTATTTCAGTTCACATTAGCTTCTTCTTTTCTTTTTGGGCCAATGATACAACAATATTCATGATTTAGTCAAACCGATTAAATTTTGATTTATTTGAGGCCTACTATTTATTTATTTACTTTTTATTTCGATTTATTTTTCATTATTTTATTTCTATTAATTTTGGGTCAATGAAAACCAAAATACCAATTATTTATCGATTTTCGATTTAAAATCTTGATAAAGGTGAGACCTTTATTCTTTTTCTCTTTTCGATTTTATTTCATTATTTTTTTATTTACTTTCGGTCAATGAAAACCAAAATATCAATGATTTATCGATTATCGATTTAAAATCTTGATAAAGGTGAGACCTTTCTTTTTTTTCTTACCTCTTTTCGATTTTATTTCATTTTTATTGTCCTTTCATTATCTTTATTCATTTTGGGTCAATGAAAATCAAATACAAGAGATTATAGATTTTTTTTCGATTTAAAATCTTAGTAAAGATGAGATCTTTCTTAGTCTTCCGATTTTATTTCTATTTCAATTTATTTTTCATTACCTCATATTCTTTTATTTTAACTTTTGGTCAAGGAAAGTAAAAAATCGTTGATTATCGATTTCTCGATTAAATCTTGATTAAGACGAGACCAACTTTACTTTTATGTCGATATTATATCTTGTCAATATTATCTTGATTATTATTGTTCATATTCTTATCATATTGTCCATATCATATTCATATCATGTTTATCTAACCATTTCATTTTTTCATATCTTAATCAAAACACACTAAAATTATCGAAACGCCTAAGCACTTAATTTTCGATTAAAATACTTAACACACCTATTCAAATCGTTTTCATAATTAAATCACGAAAGAATTGAATTCTTGAGGTCAAGCACTTCTTGGGTTCTTGAGTGACCGCGATTGAGGCGCACGCCTTGGGTTGTGATCACTTGACCTTTCATTTCTAAAACACGCGTCTTAATTATTTGGACAAAGGAATGCCACTGGAGTCTAGCATTCCATGTGGTACTTTTGTTGTTCAACAAACAATATTTCATATATCAATCGAATGAAAAAGGTGTCGTTGGGATCTAGCATTCCAATAATGCCCCGATTAATTGGTTGCGAGGCCGACGTCTCGTTTATCGAATAATCGTCATTCTCCCTAAAATACTTAACAAATCAAACCATTTCCAAATCAATTCTCGACTCGTCATCGAGCCACTCTTCAAAACATTCTCGTAAATCAAGTGCCTTTTGCCTCGTCGTCAAATGCACACTTGCACATTTCGTAGGTTTTGTTACTAGGAGCACCCCTAGGGACTAGTATCGATCCTCACGTATTTTCGCAACCCATTCGACCCAATCTTTTTCCTAACGCTTTCTTAATCAACTTACGAAAGGAGGAGATTCTTGGAGTCTAGCATTCCTTGGGTCTTCGAATGAATGGCTCTCAAGGCGCGCCCTTGGGTTGTTGTTCATTCACCTATTCGTCTTAAAACACTTAATCTTTATCGAACATTTTTGCAATCAATCACGAAAGAACTGAGTTCTTGGAGTCTCGTATTCCTTGGATTCTTGAGTGACTGCTCTCGAGGCACGCCCCTTGGGTTGTTTACTATTCAATCTTTCGTCTCCTAAAAACACTAACCTCATTCTTTTCGTGGGCGTACCATGAACTACGACCGCTCTGATTCTTTATTCTCGTCCGAGTAAAGATACGTAGGCACAAGATTGCGATGATCTTGGCGAGCTACCTTCCCTCCATCTTCCGTCTTCCCTCTATCCCTTCCCGCAGTCAAACTACGATTGCTCTGATTCCTCATTCTCGTCCGAATGAGCATACGTAGGCCCGAGGTCGCGATGATCTTGCCGAGCACCCTATTCTAAAACCACCCATTTCCCTTAGCATCGAAACCTTTTACCTTACCTTTTCACATATAACGTTGAGAAGAAAACAAACAAGCTTAGCTAAAGTTCATCACAATTCAAACTAAGAGGTTCCCGTTGAGTACAACTGACGTAAGGGGGTGCACGTACCTTCCTCTCACGTAACCGACTCCTGAACCCAGAATGTGGTTGCGACGACCATGTTCTTATCTTTCTCTTTAAAGATTTTCTCGATATTTTCCTTTCCCTCTTTTGGGATAAATAAAGTTCGGTGGCGACTCTGTCGAACCGTTTTTCCGCGCCTTTTGCGCGAAGGGTCGTGTCTTCGATTAAGCAATTTTTTCGAGGTGCGACAGATGGCGACTCTGCTGGGGATAAATTGCTCCATGCAAGAGAGAGTCGAGCCTAACTTAGTACGATTTATGAGGAGCGTTATCTTTGTTTGCTTGTTTTCTTCTCGTTTTCGTATTTGTCCTCTTATTTCTTTCCCTTATGCTCATTATCATTCTTGGTTGTTGAATCATGGGTTGATATCATGAGTAAAGCTCTACACCTGAGCTTTGGTAAAAGCAGAGGGAACACATGGTTTAGAATTGGATGCCGAGTAGTGTTATTCCCCAAGGACTCGCTCCTTGCGTGCCTAGCATGAATGCTCTCCTAGAGTAGACCTTTTCGTAGATCCTGTTGTAACACAGCTAGCTTGTCGCACGACTTGATTCATGAAGGGTCCGTGACTCTATGAACCACTCTTAGAACCAAGTTCTATATTGGTGGTCGTGTAGTGTTAGTCTCCAAGGACTCGCTCCTTGTGCGCCTAGCACGAGGACCCCACTCAGGAGAGACCTTGTCGTCATTATCGTCGTAATGCAGCTAGCCTGTTGCGTGACATTGATGCGATTTGTGTCCGTAATCCTGGGAACCTTATTCGTCAACATAGAAACCATCCCGTGAGTGGGTTTATGGGTAAAGAATCTAGAACTTTTCTCATAGAGCCTACCTATAAGGTTTCTTTGATCAGAGATTTTGGTCATCTACCCGTGAACGACCAACCTCAGAAATGTTTGAACCTGTGATCTACGATCCTGGATCTTGCATCTTACATTTCATACATGTCATTGCATTACATTGCATCAGTTATGTATCTTGCATTGCATTTCAACATCAAAATCTCACTTCACCTTCCTTCCTTCTCTAGTAAATCAAGTTGATTCCTCGACACCAGTACGCAACTCGAGCCAACACAAGACGTATGATGGAGCAGATTCAACAAGAGCAAGCCGCCTTCAGAGAAGAGTTAGACTCTACCAAGGGAAAGATCGATCAGATTCTCGAAGCAATCATGATGGCCAGAAAAGAAGAAGAGCTGCGTGAAGCTGCTGCTGCCAACAACAATATGCCTGTGCAAGGGTCTCCCTCAAGACTCTCAGTTCTTGTTCCCAACCCTATCAATTATGGGATACCAATGAATTTCACTCCTGCCATTGAAGGAGACACTTCTCAACCACTTCCAACATCTGGAGTTACTGTTGGATCTATTCCGCAAGCCCAACCTGTTGTCACTCAGATTCCTATTCCTCATGCTGAAGAAAATCTGGTAGATTAGTATGATGAGGTACAGAACTACCATGCTGCTATCCTAATTTTCAATCCTGCTGCTGCTCAGGATTCTGAAGTTATCAAGATGTGTCGTAATCTAGCTGAGAAACTCCGAGTCATGGAGGGACGCAACTCAACTTCTTTGAATGCTCTGGATATGTGCTTGGTGCCAGATGTTGTCATTCCTCCCAAATTTAAAGTGCAAGAATTCCCAAAGTACAAAGGTCTCAGTTGTCCTCACATCCATCTGAAGACGTATTGCCGCAAGATAGCTGCCTATGCCAAAGACAAAAAGCTGATGATCCATTGCTTCTAAGACAGCTTGTCTGGGGCATCTCTTGAGTGGTATATGTAGCTGGAGCGTAGCAATGTGCGCACTTGGGATGAGCTAGCTGATGCATTTATCAAGCAATACAAATACAACACTGACCTTGCTCCAAATCGTACTCAACTTCAGAGTATGGCTCAAAAGGACAACGAATCCTTTAAGGAGTACACGCAACGCTGGAGAGAGCTAGCTGCAAGAGTGCATCCACCTCTGGTTGACCGTGAACTGATTGACATCTTCATGGGTACTTTGCAAGGCCAATACTATGAGAAGCTGATTGGTAGTGTTTCTGCTGGATTCTATGATTTGGTAATTGTCGGTGAGAGAATCGAAGAAGGTCTAAAGAGCAGAAGGATCCAAGGAGGATCTAGCAGCCAGTCTCAAGCCAAGAAGCCCTTCAATGGATACAAGAAAAAAGAGGGTGAAACAAATGTTGTCTCTGCTCAGAAAGGGCAAGCTCAACAACAAACTCCGGCTCCAATGCCTTATCAAATCCCTTACTTCCAGTATCCGTATGTTGCTGCTGCGCAATACGCTCCAATGCCTTATCAGTCAACAGTTCAAGTTGTTTAAGCTCCAATGCCTCAACAACAGGTTCCTCAACAATAGGCTCAAAAGGACAACGATTCCTTTAAGGAGTACGCACAACGCTGGAGAGAGCTAGCTGCAAGAGTGCATCCACCTCTGGTTGACCGTGAACTGATTGACATCTTCATGGGTACTTGTCAAGGCCAATACTATGAGAAGCTGATTGGTAGTGTTTCTGTTGGATTCTCTGATTTGGTAGTCGTCCGAATGAGCATACGTAGGCCCGAGGTCGCGATGATCTTGCCGAGCACCCTATTCTAAAACCACCCATTTCCCTTAGCATCGAAACCTTTTACCTTACCTTTTCGCATATACCGTTGAGAAGAAAACAAACAAGCTTAGCTAACGTTCATCATAATTCGAACTAAGAGGTTCCCGTTGAGTACAACGGACGTAAGGGGGTGCGCGTACCTTCCTCAACAACAACAACAACAACAATAACAACATCAACAACAACAACAACATCAATAACAACAATAACAACAACAACAATAACAAAAAGAAGAAGAACAAGAACAAGAACAAGAACAAGAACAACAACAATAATAATAACAATAATAACAACAAGAACAACATTAATAAAAAAGAACAACAAGAACAACAATAATAAAAAAGAACAACAAAGAACAACAATAATTAAAAAAGAACACCAACAACTAACATTGCTAACTCGAGTTTTGAAATTTGTTCTGAAATTTGGTTTAGTGGAGAAATAGAGTATCGTAAATGAAAGATGATGTTTAGAGGTAGAAGATGTCTAAGTTTTAGGTTTCACGCGGATCACTAATAGTAGTGCCTTGGCCGTTGATAATCACTAAATGGACGACCAAGATTTGTTTAAGGATAGTGAATAAACTCAACATGCACGCCACCTATAATGTTGGTAATGAGACTTGAAAAATGCTGGTGCTGGAACTTGAACCCATGACAAGATGATACCTATAATGACGGTTGGTTTAAATTACCCGTGGTGAAAGATCTGTAAGCATTTTGAAAAAATCAGTAAAAAACGCCACCTATAATGACGGTTGGTTTAAATACCCGTGGTTAAAGGTCTGTTAGCATTTTGGAAAAATAGGAAAGAAGTAACATGATTAAAATAAATTCAGAAAAATCTAAAACACGAAATTTAATCTAATTAGGTAAAATAAGAATTTTGAGAATTTTTTTAGAATTTTTTGAGACTATGAAAACAGTAAAAAATTCATTAAAAATAGAAAAAAAGACGAATTTGGGGTTTTGAGGGTGAAGTCCCGTAAATCTTCCAGAGTAAGGGACTAATGACCGCACGATTTTTCTGCTTCAGATGCACGAAACAGATCTAAAAAAGGAGACGATTTTCCCTAAAACCGATTTTTTGAAGTGCAAGACCTAAAACTAAACTATAGGCTATTATGACGGTTGAAAACATAACCATGGTAAAGGTTGTTGGCATTTTGAAAAAATATTTAAAAACCATAAATGTTGGTGCTGGGAATTGAACCCATGACCAGGCGCTACTTATAATGATGGTTCTTTAAATACCCGTGGTGAAAGGCCTCACATTTCACCACGGTTGGAATTTTAACCGTCATTAAAAAAATGCGTGAATCTATTACAACGGTGTATAGGCAAGCCGTTATAAGCCTGGCGTTGTTGTTTGCGCGTTTTGTAGTAGTGATCATTTCATGTGCATACCCTAACACTCATGGTTTTTCATTTCCATGTTATATCTTACTCTTGATTCCAGTTAGCGGGTTTCTACAGGGATGGATACTGATAAGAAGAAAATATCATCACCTACAAGTTTCCTAAGCCTAATCTAGGCCCCATTAACAGTTTGAAGGCATTGGCGAATCCTGACGTGTTGGGGGTTTTCAAGGAGAAGTACGGGCGAATCCTATCTTTTGTTCATAACATCAGTGATTGTGAGTACAGAGGTTTTCACACTTTGTTGTAGTTCTACGACCCTCCTTTGAGATGTTTCGTATTTACAAACTATCTGTTGGTCCCAACCCTGGAGGAATATGCAAGTATCTTTGGGATTTCTATCAAGGAAGGTGCGTCGTTCTTTGGTTCCAAGAAAAATCCTGACTTTGGGGATGTGTCTAGTGTTCTTTATTTGAGCAAATCAATGTTGGAAGCTAACATAGCCAGTAAAGAAGGTTTTCAGGGTTATCATCTGGGGTACTTGACAAAGAAAGCTCAAGAGGCTGCTGGAGCAAAAAGGTGACTACTTTCAATGCAATATTGGCCCTCTGTGTGTACGATATTGTTCTATTCCCGAATGTGTCTGACTTCGTTGATGTGGACGCTATCAAAATATTTACGATGGAGAATCTGGTGCCAACTTTATTGGGGGATCTTTATCATTCAGTGCATAATAGAAACGAGAAAAGAAAAGGAGGAGTTGTTCATTGTTGTGCACCTCTCTTTTATAAATGGTTTGCAAACCGTCTACCACGTTCACGCGCTTTTGTGGATACCAAGGATTCTATGGAGTGGTGCCAGAGATTGATGGGTTTGGCCGCCAAAGATATTGCTTGGATAGATCATGGGTTAGTTTGTAAGGATATCATTCACAGTTATGGCAAAGTTAAGAGATATCTTTGGAGATGATGACAGAGCAGAGCATATTGGTAAGCTGAACCAGAGTATTGGGAAGAGAAATAAGCTGATCAAGGGGTTGATAGAGCGACTGACTCATCCTGATACTGAAGCACTTCTCGAGGAGGTCAAGCCCAGTTTGTACGGACTAAGGGTTCGGGAATAAATTTTCTCTGTATTTCTGTGGGCTGCTTATTGTGATTACCATCAGACTAGTTGATGGAATCACCTATGGTTGTGTCAGACGCATTCGTATGACTCTTTGAAGTATCGTATGTTGAGATATTTAATTCAGTAATATTTGTCTCAGTAATATTTGTTTCAGCAACATTTGTTCCAGCTATATTTTCTCTACAATATCTATCTGTCCCAGTAATATCTTCTTAACAATGTATCTGATCCCTCGCCCGGTTGAACTGGAATCAAAGTATAGATATACTTTGGAAATGATTAAACATGGCATGTGCATTCATTCACGCATTTCATTTTGCATAACAGGTGTTTACATTGGTTTTTTTTACCTTGTTTGATTGAACATGCAGGATTACTGATTCTTACCTTCACCGCTACTCAACACTCCAGAATCAACAGAAAGTAATGGAGCAGATTCAAGCAAAATTGACGGCAGTACGCAGCCAAATGGGGCAGTTCATGGTGGACATGCAAGCTTTGTTTCAGGTCCAGAAAATGCTGAGAGAAGAAGTCCATCAGCTGAAGACTCAGATGGGATTAATCATGGAGGTCATGAGAGTCGTGTTAAGAAATGAGGGCATTCCTACGCCCAGTGCTGCAACAAAAGGTGTTATTCCCACTGTCCGTCAAAATCTTTCTCAGATCGTGAATTGCCTCGGGGATCTTCTTCACAACCTGAGGGCCCAGAACTTTCTCGACAGCCATCATTGCCTGTCTCCCAAGAGAATCCTAGGAGCGGAGGGTATGAATCAAGGCCAAAGAGGTCTAAAAGAGTTTTTGACCCGCTCCCGATGCCGTATGCACTGCTACTAAAACATCTGCTTCAACTTCCATTGGTTTAGTAGCAGACTCTAGCTCCACCTGTTGGTAAGCTTCCACCAGGCTACGACGCAAATATCTATTGCGATTTTCATTCTGGAGCGCCGGGGCACAGTATTGAAAAACGCAAGGCCTTTCAGCATAAGGTCTATGACTTAATTGATTCAAAGACAATCGAGTTCACTGTTGCAAAAGAGATGGATGCTCCTCTCATATCTCCAGGGTCAGCCTCAGGACAGGGGCATATTCCACAATCTTGGGTTTTAGAATCCTCACGCCAACAACATTTGCCTGTTCCTTAACCAGATCTGAAGAGGAAAGCGCCCGGACAGGTTGGGTTCCGAAATTAGAATCATCCTCAAAAAGAGACAACAGAGGTCAAGAAGGCCTGAGAGAAGGTTCAATCAAATCCATATTTCTCACAGTCATTTGCTTGCTCGTTTGCTCGAAGGTTCTCTGGTTCAGCTAAGGGAGGTCAGGCCTGTTCCAGAACCTATTCCTCTTGCCTATGATTCAACTGTAATATGTGAGTTCCATTCAAGGGCACCTAGTTAATCAATCGAAGATTGTAGAGCTCTGAAGCACCAAGTTTAAGATCTGATTGACACAAAGGTCATCACATTTACTGCAGATGGTATGCACATCAACTGAAGCCTCCCAAGTGAGCACTCAGACTGCGAGTACATCGTCAAGAACAATAAGTCCAGACGGAGTCAGACCTCCTCAACAATGGCAATTTTCAGCTTCTTTACTGTATTCTCAGTTGTAATTTTTCATTGTTTGTTAAAGCATTGTATACATGTAAAACTTGTTTGTTTTGGATGATGACATTAATGCAATGAATATGTTTTTCTTAAAGTAATTCATTTTTATTCATTTATATGATATTTCTGTACATTGCAATACCAATTCACGTGCTTAAACTCTTAGAGGGAGGATGACGAATTGAAAGCGCAAACTTTCTGGTTGTATGCTTTTGGGAACAAAACCTTGCTGATGATGTACATGCATTGTTTCAACTCCCCAAACACCGGAGATATAAGGGAGATATACCCTTGTTAACCCCTTTGGGCCTTGAAGTAAGAGTTTCCTTTCATATAAAAAAAACCCTCGCATCTTAACCCCGGGACAGGGTAGTTATCAGTTGATTTGACCAAGCGTTCAAATTTCAAAAGGAATGCACATCTAAAGATCCATTGCCTTTTATTCCTCATCAGGAGGTCAAGAAGCGTGAAACCACAATGGTTACCCCTCACCGCAAGGAGTGAAGCAGTCACAATCCTTTTATGAAAATCAAGACCGACAAGATTCCTTTCCCTTCTTCAGGTTTTCTTCGATCGTTTCCTTTCCCATGCGTCGGGATAAATAACGTTCGCTGGCGAATCTTCTGTCTTTTCCGCCGGTTGATTTTTGCGTTGCGACACGAGAAATCCAATAGTTCCACCTTTTTTGGGGGTTGGCCTCCTGTTGGCACTGTCTGATGTTTTGGACGTCGTATTCCAACGTCTTATTATGGCGTCGTAGTTCGTGCATGGTGGCACGCAGCTTCGCCATGGCATCAACATCGCCTGTATCGTTGGCACCCTCACGCGTAGGGGATGGAACTCTTCTATTTACCATGACCGATATTGAATAGGTGTAGGAGTTAATGGTAGAGCAGGAAATGTGATGGTGCTTAAAAGAGATGTGACTCAAGTTAATTTTATCAGGACTTCACAGTAGGTGTCATTGTATTGGTCAAAAAACACATGTGTGTTTCCAATGTAAAAACTTTTTAAATTCATCTTCTATCAAAATATTAACATGTTCCAACGTACCACAATGAAAATTAACAAATTGAATGAAAAACAAAAAAAACATACAAATGTAAAATAGTAAACCATTGTATTTTGCAATTTTTAACAAAAACAAAACAAAAGTCGGTGATGATTGGAAATGAATCCTCGGTGAATTGTTAGGAGATCGCGATAGAAGTATTCATGCTGCAACTTCGTTGTTGTTATTTCAACAAACCATCTTCTTTTGGAGGAATTTAAGGTCGTGAATTTGAAATAGAAATGATAGATCTAATTGTGCCGTCGAGAGAAAAATGAATCTACCATATTAAAATAAAGTCAATAAAGATGCCACCTAAATATAATTTAATGATGTTTTTTTTTTTAATTTAAGAAAAATGATATAATTGATTGACAAATATGTTTTTGAGAAGACTTAGAATTAAGGAAACAAATGAAAATTATAAATTAAAGAAAAAATAGCATTTTTGGTCCTTTAAATTATTTAATGCTACCACTTAGATCCTTTAAGTTTGTTTTGTAACGTTTAGGTCCTTTAAGCTTTAAAACATTTGCATAGTTAACGTTTTTTGAAAATTCCGTTAGAAAAAATATATGTGGCTTTGACGGTGCTGAGTTGGCAGTTAAGTGAGATGACTTGGCATGTTTCAAGTATGATACGTGGCTTTGTGGTTAATATTCATTTGATAAACACAGTTGTGCAAAGATAACACAAATTACTGAACCCTAATTCTCTTCTCCATCCATTCGTGAAAATTGTTTCGTCGTCTCTTCTTCGCCATTGATGGTGAAATTCCGGAATCTTCTCTGCAGAACGGAAGTACATTGAAGGTGGAGAAAGCATTGTATCAGGTTCGTACACTTCTTCGCCATTGTTGTTTAGGTATTTGAAATAATTATGTCTGTAAGTAGATAGAAAATAGGTTACTTATGTTACGGGGATTTAAACAGGAACAACATTGTTATGGATGAATTTTTTGTTGACTTTCATCATGGAGGGTATTTCGAAGGTGACAAATATATTGGGGGTGAAGTCTCAAACTGGAAATGTGATGGTGACTGGTGGAGTTACTTTGAAATATTGGGGGTTGTTAAAGAGATGAAGTATCGAGGAGTGCAAGAGATGTGGTATGACTTTGCTGGAACCCTGAAGGCGTTGGAAGATGATTTTGAGGCAATAGAAGCTTTGAATTGGTCAAAGACAATTGGAAAGGTTGACATCTTTATAGTCCACCCAGTTGAAGAACCCGATGAAATAGTGGCTTTACCTACATCCCAACCTAATTGTGAAGCCTAAAACGAGGAAGAAATTGTTAATGATGGAAACTGCTATAGGAAAGACACTTACAAAGCTTGCTACTAACCTATAATATATCCAACAAATGGAGAAAATTTGTGGGAAAAAACACCTTATCCTGACATACTTCCACCACCTTCTAGAAGAGCACCAGGGAGGCCTAAAAGAAGAAGAAATAAAGAGGCTGATGAAAAGAGAAAGGATGCAGTGAATGTCTCAAAGAAGGGGCTGCCAAATAAGTGTTCCATATGCAGTCTTTCTGGGCATAACAAGGCCTCATGTCCAGCAAGACCAAGAGAGGCTCAGACTGCCAACACTAACCAATCCCAAACAACAGATCTAGTTCTAACTGTACAGGCACAAACAAGTCATCCAGTTCCAACTGTCCAGTCACAACCAACTCCAAGGGTTCAGAAAAAACAATCACAAACCACTCCAGCAACATCTGGCACAACATCATTTAAGCCACCAACAAGTATGAGGCCAAAATTGGCTAAAAGGAGGAAGACCACCAACAAATATCATTTCTGTTTTGGATTTAGGACTGTTTTAGATTTTTGTTTTGGATTATGTGATGACAATTATGTTTTGGATTATGTAATTACAATTGCCTTTTGGATTATGTAATGACAATTGTGTTTTGAAATTGTTTTGGAATGTTTTGAAATTGTCTTATAACTGAAATTGGTTCAGCATTGTGTAGAATTCTCAATGCAGGAATATGTTAATGTTCACATTTGTGTTTGCAATTAATTTTAGTTTTGTTTTAAAATGTAACAATCACATCATTCATGTTTTTAAAATGTAACAATGTAGTCCAATATGTTTTTAAAATGTAACAATATAGTCTCATATATTTTTAAAATGTAACCATATAGTCCTTCCCTGTTAACAATAACTGAACTTAATTGAAAACAACACAGATGGAGGCATAAATTTCACAGAATGCAACACAAAGAAGTTTCATTAAGTGCTGTCAACAAAAGATACATAGCAATCACTCAATATCCCTTTGTTTGTTACAAATTACATCAACCAAAACAGACAAACACATAACACTAACAAAATAAGACCTAACAACACAATGACATAGCCTAACATCTTCAACATCTTCACCATGATCTTCATAACCTCCTTAGTGTATCCCTCTTCATTATCAATGTTCCTTCTGAGCAAATTAATTTCAACATCCTTTTCTTCACATTTGGAACATTTTGAAATAACTGGGGCATGTAACTCTGGATTGACTTCATCACTGACATTGTATTCATACCATTCAAAGAAATTGCAACCCACATTATAAGCTTCACTCTACATAAACCAAAACGAAAATTATTACCATAAACCAAAACCAAAATTTGATAAATAGTTTGAGCTTCAGACGTACCTCAAAGAATCTGCATCCCCAAAATTGCTTCCCAAAATTTATTCCTTTTTTTTAACAGTTCGTAGCACGGCTGACGATCCACACGTACACTTCTTCTCCATTCCAATTTGAGATACATGAGAAACGCAAGTATTAGTCTTCATATACCTACGATTTGTTGAACTACTACCTTGAGATACCATTGCTGCACTTTTCAGTTTTAGGGTTCAAATAGTTTGATTTAGGGATTTATGTATGAAATCATTCAATACTCTAAAATGCCAGCACATTTGCCCAGTCTATAAACCTAAAAGTCAAATCATCTCAGTTATAAGTCACCTCAGATCAATTTTTGCCACCTATGCGCTTTTTAAACGGAATTTCTAGAAAAGGCTAACGTTGCAAACGTTTTTAAACTTAAATGACCTAAACATTACAAAAAAAAGATATAAAACCTAAATAGTAGCATTAAATAACTTAAAGGATCTCTGATAATATTTTGCCTAAATTAAATTAAGGAAACAAAAATCTATCAAAGCATTCTTACCAAACAATATTCATAGCATAAATAAAGATTTGTCTAAATTATAAGATAAGACATATTGTTTTCTTTTTAAAAAAGAAATTGACAGAAAGGGGAGGGAGTGATGGAGAAAGAGAAGGAGATGACTGTAATGTACGGTTGTGTCATCATAACCATGGACGCCGATCACCGAGTTTTTAAAGACGGAGCTATCGTTATTCACCTCGATCGAATCAAAGCAATCGGTCATTCCCAACATATTCTCTCCCACTTCTCTCATCTCGCCGATCACCTCATCGACCTCACCGGCCACATCATACTCCCCGGACTCATCAACACACACGTTCACACTTCCCAACAACTTGCCAGAGGCATCGCCGACGACGTTGACTTAGTCACGTGGCTTCACCGCCGCATTTGGCCTTACGAATCCGCCATGACCGAACACGATTCTTATCTCTCTACTTTACTCTGTGGTATCGAACTCATTCACTCCGGTGTTACCTGTTTTGCTGAAGCTGGTGGTCAGCATGTTTCTGGAATGGCCAAGGCTGTTGAGTTGCTTGGCTTGCGTGCTTGTTTGACTCAGTCAACTATGGATTCTGGTCACGGTTTGCCTTCTTCTTGGGCTATTCGTACTACTCAGGATTGTATTCAGTCTCAAAAGGATAATTATCACAAGTACAATAATACCGCTCAAGGTCGCATTAGAATCTGGTTTGGAATCAGACAAATCATGAACTCTACGGAGGACTTCCTTCTTCAAACAAGAGAGGCTGCTGCACAACTCAACACCGGAATACACATGGTGCGTATCTATGTAGCAATGACACATCTGAATAAATGTGTGTCTGTGTTTTTGTCGATTAATTTATAAATTTTTAAAATTATTATTGATGTGGTGTCGTATTTCTGGTGTCCGTGCTTTATAGGTAGGTATTTGGTAACTCATCTCTGGTTTTTGTATTGTTTCAATTTCGTATTTAAAACATCATACTGAGTACTAGAATTTGCATAATTGTCAGCATGTTGCAGAGATACCTTATGAGAACCAACTAGTTGTGGATGTTCACAAAGTTAATCATGGAACTGTTACATATTTGGACAAAATCGACTTCCTTCAAAATAATCTCTTAGCAGCTCACTCGGTTTGGGTGGATGATAATGAGGTAAATTTTTGCCCTTATATAAAACTCAGTTCATCAATTGAATTCTGTTTTTTTTTATTATCGATGCTAAATAAATGGTGATGGTGGTATGCAAATAACTATCCGTAGTTGTTTGCAAGTATTTGCTAATATGGACTTTGTGGATCCAACAGCAGACTTTACTTGAAATAATCCTTTCATTCACCTCTTAAATTTGACAAGTTCAAAATGCAAAATTTTCAGATATCTCTTCTTTCAAAGGCAGGGGTCAAAGTCTCTCACTGTCCAGCTGCTGCTATGAGAATGCTTGGATTTGCCCCTGTAAGGGAGATGCTTGGTGCCGGCATCTGTGTCTCCTTGGGAACGGATGGGGCCCCATCAAACAATCGCATGAGCATTGGTTCCTCTCAACTTTATATTTTTCCTTAGCATCTCTCGTTAGTGTCATGTATACACATGGATTTTCATGTGAAGAATTTGTTATTTTTAATACACTTATAAAATATACCATGGAAACAACCTACATGCATATAGTAGTGGGATGGAAAATGCTGGGTACAGTTTACTGAGTAGGAACTTTCATTAATACATACATTATATTTGCAGTTGATGAAATGTACCTAGCTTCTCTAATTAACAAAGGGCGGGAAGTTTTTGCCAATGGAACTACAGATCCAACAGCACTGTCTGCAGAAACTATTCTTAAATTGGTTACAGTTAATGGTGCAAAGTCAGTACAATGGGATGATGAACTAGGTTCTCTTGAGGTTGGGAAAAAGGTTGGCACTGCTTCCAATTATATATGTTTTTATTCTCATTGTTGTTATTATGGTTATTATGGTTTTCTCATTCTCGTTTAACAAGAACTAACTGCTAGAACACCTTTTAGCTGGACACAACATCTACTAATATTTAAATTCAATGCAGACAACTTTGGCGAGGGGAGCAGAATTGTTAATTATTTTCTTATCTTCGTTATGTTTTATTGTGCATAAATAAAGTACTAGTGAAACTTGGAAAACTTATATCTGTTGGTTGTTAAGATGATTAATTTTCTGAACTTTGACAAACAATGAATGTATATAGGGAAAGTTTTCAAGATCTTATGGACCTATGGTGAAAACTCAACTTTCACTATTGTGTAAAACCTATTACATTCAATTTGATAATTGGCTATTAGAATTTGGGTTGGGCTTAACTCAACCCTACAAAACCAACATTTAAAAACCTGACTACTATTTAAATAATATTTAAACCTGACTATTATTTACAATGGAAAGAGGAGAGAAGCTTCAGAAAATATATGCACATCAAAATGACTGGCTTTTGTGACAAGCAGACACGAAAACACACTAGTGTAGCATATATAAATAATAATAAAATGCAGCACTCCAGCTGCATTATCTTCAAATGTCAAAACCTGGCACTGCAAACTGAGTTGCAAAAGCTTCAACATGTACTCAGAACTCTGCAGCATGTTTGCAATTTGTGCAGCCCTGAAGAGAAAAAATTCAATTTCATTCATATATTGGTTTCCTCTGTAGTAACATGCACCTGGCATTCTCTCGGTATTTATTCATCAAATGGCTTTTGAGTGCTTTCATCACAACCCTACATGCGAAACTCTCAGAAGCTATTAATTTCAACCCCTTTTAGTCATGCTGCTTTTATCATATACATAGAAAATGTTGGCAGCTAAGCTTGATTGTGGTGTAGTCAAACGTGATTTCTCATGTTATGATCCAAAAACATTTGTGTTTGTCTCTTGTACTGTTTCAGTATATTTGTTCCCCGATGTAGTAAGTCTTCTAATTGACCGAGTCTAGAGCTAGTGTATTAGGATGTTGGGAAAGCCAAATGAATGGATAAGCCGCCAATCCTTCACTAGGCAAGAAGAATACTTGGCAAGATAGTTTCAGCTGACTGACCGAGTGAATAGAAGTTTGAATACATGGCCTCACTTCCCATATGGCCCAAGACATAAGCACCATGACGGTTACATATGCCTATTCACTTTATATATAAGGGGGCCTTCCTTACCCTATTTTAGCTCTCTCTCATACCCTATTCACTATCATATTAAACTGAGAGTGACTTTCGCAGCATCAGAGTGCTTTTTGTGTATAATTTTGTAAAAGAACCATGTATGATTTTATTAATATTATCAGCATTTTTTTCTAGCAACAGAAGCTGACAGTGTCTGTACTTGTCCTTTGTTAGGCTGACATTGTTGTTGTCAATCCTTCCACTTGGTCTATGGTTCCTGTTCATGACTGGTAAGAACCCACTCCTTGTCAAATAAATAACCTTTTTAATTACTTATTTTTGAATTAGATGACTATTGAATATTCTTCTAGGGTGATTTGAAATTTTATAACGGTTAGTCTTGCCCAAACATTAGGTGATAGAAGTTCTATATCCTCTTGCAATCTTGACTTGCTGAATACAACTTCTTTATCATCATCATGTCATTCCAAATTTTTGAAAGATATTTCCTATATTTACTGTTTAATTAATATGCAGCATCTCCAACATGGTTTACTGCATGCGAACAGAAAACGTGGTTTCTGTCATGTGCAATGGTCTGTGGATAATGAAGGACAAAAAGATTATCAATGTTGATGAGGTATTTCATTGAACTACTTAGGAGAGGCGTCAAACCCTAAATTTAGGAAATATCTTTCAAACTGCTTTTAGGTTCCTTGCTACCAACTAAGCAGTATTTTTTCGGCTGTGTTCATTGTGATTTTAATTTGATTGTCCATGACAGGATGAAGTTATTTTGAAAGCAAAACAGGCGTCCGCTGAACTTCTGAAAAGGGCAGGCATACAATTACCAACTAGAATGAACTTCATTTGATTGTTGTTTTGCAAACATTGTTTATGATAAGGAATATATGTAATAATAATATAAGCAACAATGTATATCCTTGTCTAATGAACATTTTGCAAGCGTACAAAAGTGACTTTGTTTTTGCATTGCATGGCCTGATGAGCATAAAGCAGCTCGAGGTCGACGGGACCATTGAATCTTGGAGCCTTCTCACACTTGATCAAACTAAAAGATTTATCTTGAACCTGTCAGGTAAAACATGAGCCATCTCACCTTGATTAAATTAAAAGTTGAAGAAGAATCCATATGGATGTTTTACTCCAAAAAAGCTTTTGATGAGATAAAAAAGTACTTACAAATCCACCTGTTATATTGTTTGAAATGGCTCGTAGACCTTTGATGCTGTTCATTTGAACACCATAGAAAGTTTATTAGCTTCAAAAGATAAAAACAATGTGGAATGAGGAGTTTATTATCTATTTATCATAGTAGATTGTTGAATGGTCCTGAAAGAAGAGGTAGTATTGTGTAATTTTTTTTGTATATATTTAACACTATTTCTCTTCTGCTAAATTAAGTATTATATGATGTGTAATGTTTTTGTCATGTTTATAGCAAATTATATTAAATATATATTGTCTAAACCTATCTTAAATGATGGAACTATTCATTGCCATTGTCTGAAATTTCATTAAAATATGACCTATTGGAAGCTGTCAAAATACAGGGCATTGTACATTTTGATGGATCTAAACACCAAAAGAAGTATCGGAGTGAGAATTTTGATTATTTCCTCAAATGGAATTCTCACAAGATGCATTGTAAAATTGAAATAGAAATTGAAACTTTAATCCTTAGACTATAAATCATTCTTGATAGGGAGGCAATGCATGTTAATTAAAATATTAGAGAATTCACAATTTTCCATTCAACATTTAATTCTAAATACAAATCTGTAACTTATGATCTAGCTAAATATTGTCTTATAGCAAAAAAATTTGTTGAAGAAATTTGAAAACATGACATTAAATTAAAACACATTCTAAAATATTTTTTTCTTCATATTTTTCATGATCAAAACAATTTATTTTCAAAAACCCAATAAAAACACCTCTCTTGAAGTTTTAAAATCTAAATTGGATAATCTCTTGTGGTATTCAGACAATCGAAGGGTGGTTAAGATCGAATACCGCTCACCCCTCGATTGATAGTGAATGAAAGTTGAAGTTCAACAAATTTGAGTTGAAAACAGATGAAGATCTAAGAATTATGTGGAGTATGTTTCACCGTCACGAAAGAAAAGGTCTAGTCGAAGTGGATATGATAGCTGCGAGATTAATCGACGATATTCTAAAGATGTTGAAACTTTATCAACCATCTCTAGATCATGAAATATAATGTTACATTTATTTTAACAAAGTACATACGAAGGCGAAATTGTGTGGCATAACGACTTGATGCGAAGAAATAAAAAGGCCCGCCCTATCAGCAGCCGGATTGAAACGGAGATGGATACAGCCGAAAAAATGGTGAGGTTGTGTAGTTTGTGCCGCCAGCCATGCCACAATCGTACTAAGTGTCCAAACGTGTCAGGGCCTAGCACAGCGACATAGTTACTTATGTAATCTTGTCTATTTATAATAAGAACAAATTCCATTTCATTGATGGCATACTTAACTCAATACAACGACATAACAAACCCAAACGAAACATAAACGAAACAACTCAAATCATAAAATAACAATAACAAACTCAAACGAAACAACTCATAAAATCAGCTTATCTAGGCAATTACAACCATCAACTTAATTTCTTGTTCTAACATCATCATCATGAGGACGCCGACATCATTTTCCACTTTCCTCTAAGTCCGGGTGACTCCGTCTGGACCAGACTTCTCAACCAGCCTCTCTATCTTCCTGATCTTTTCACCTGCCTGAAATTCTTCTGGTAGCCAGCGGCGAAGTTCCCTGTGCAAATGCTCCAACGTCTGGGTGTTCCAGAGTAGTATCTCCAACGGAGGGTTGACAACTGAGTATATAACTAAGGCATTTCGTTTCATCAATGGAAACTCTGGCCACTTATCCTCCGCTGCTGATGATGACGACGATCGGCTATTTGAGGATGAAGACATGGTGTTGAGTAAGGGAGACTTTGGTATATTGGTGAGGGAAGGGAGGAAATTAGGGTTTCGGCGACAATTGTTGTGTAAAAACAAGTGAAGGTGAACCCTTATTTATAGGCACATCATAACCTATTAAATAATATAATTATTTATATATTAATAAAATATAAATATAAATTAAACATAAATATTAAAAAAAAAAAACATCACCTGAGGCGCCATTTCATTTGGCTTCTCCTCAGGGAGTTCAAACCATGGCCTGAGGCGCCATATGGTTTGGCTACTTGCCTCTAATTGAGGCGTCATTCCATATGGCGCCACCCTTATTCCCCATTTCCAAACCCAGTCAGTTTGGTATATCTCTTGAAACAATGGTTTATTAGGGATTTTTTTTTTTTAAAAAGGTGTTATATTAAAAAAAAAAAAAAATCTTGGTTCCTCTCCCACCTTATGTTTATACAAGTCTTTAATGACACTTCTATCCTTTCTTGTAATATAAGAGTGATCAACAACAAAATTGCTAAAAGATATTTTAATTTTAAGACATCATTCGCAAGTCCAACCTTATTTTTCTTGTCATCTTCAAACTTCGCATTCTATTAATTAGTTTCTCTGCCTTCTAGACTTACAATGGTTACATTCCTCATACATATAGTTGATGTCAATACTAATTCAAGAGTTTGATTGATAAAACAAATATCTCGCATATACTATCATCGACCACAACAATCAACCAATTTACTTTCACTATTATTCTTTTTTTAATAGTACACATCATTCCATTATGTGAAAAATCAAGTAGGCATTACAAAGATCAAGAGACATATAGCATAAGACATACCTCATTCATATTCTAGTAGCATCTTTAAAAGTAAAAATTACATAGACATAAAAGACATTAAACATAGTTTGATCACAAACTAAAATGACACAATCAATCCAAAAACAACCACATATCATATATTCATTTATTCTGTTAAGAACACCAATAGTGACAATATATAAATGAGAATCCATTTCCTTTTTCCAAATCCAATTAAGGATGATTTCTTTGACTTATGTTTGGGCATTTTGACTAACGTTGGTCTCGAGATTGTCCATTTTTATCAAATTTTCAAAAGTAAATTGATGACTAAAGATAGTGTTGCTCTAAGACACAAAACTCTTTAGAGACTTTTTATCAAACACCTGGAGTGCAGACTTATGCCCCAAAAGACAAAAGCAAAACATAGACAACACTAAAACAAAAATAAATATATATGATGGAGTAATAAACTGTAACCTGAAAAGGATCCATGGTGCCTTTGGGGGACGGAAAAAAGTTGTCAACATAAAAGGTGTTAGACCAAATACAATGAATAGAGGTACACCGTCATTATTGAGTTTGGGATGCTAAGAACAACATTAACAAGTTTTTCATTTCTTAGTGGTGGTGGCTCCGATAGTGGCCGCATCAGTAGAGAGAGAAAGAGGCAGCTTGAAAGTGGTTTACGGTGAAAAGAGAGGGTCTACGATGAGTGACATAGATCTAGTAGAAACATGAGAGTAAGATTGAAAGAAAGAGATATTACCCATCATAGGGGATGTTACATTATTTGTATTGTGATTGGCAACATTTTGTTAAAACAAGTGAAATAGAAAGATGTTGGACAAAATGTCTTGACGTTTGTTAAAACAAGTGAAATAGCAAGATGTTGGACAAGATGTTTTGATGTGCTTGTACGACATCATAGCGTGCTGTGCTTTTACATTCTTGGAAGATTTGTTCTTAAGCGTGAGATCTCTTAAGATTCTTTGATGATTTGATTCACATATTTTGTGGTCCAAGAAGCGTGTTTTCAGATGCAAAAGTCGGTTTTTTCCTTGCCTTGTTTCCTAAGAAAGGATGTCAAATCAATTAAGCAAACATTAGATTTGATTTGATTTGATTATGCAGAAGATTGTGTAGCAGCTGTATTTGGATATGCATTTAATAATATATTCTCTTCTAGAATATTATGGATATGTTATTTATTTTAGCCCGATTTGCTCATAAAGCCCATGTTTTTTCAAAGGACATTTATAAGAAGACTCTAAACCTAAAGAAAGTGAGATATGTGCATGTGATTGTGATTATTAGGGTTTTGCTTGTTCATTGTTGTTTGTGAGACACTCTTGTATCACCTTGATACTAGGGTTTGACTGTTTTAGTTGAGTTGTATTTGTGAATCACTCATGAGCTTTTAAGCAAAAGTGAATTTTGTTTATTGGAGTGTGTCTCCTTTTTTTATTGTTTTCGTTGTCATCACTGTTGTGTGATTGAGGGGGAATGAGAGGGGTCACATATCTAGAAGAGTCTTAGATAGATATTCCATGGGTAGTGATTAGGTGTGAAGTTTGTAAAACCAAAGGTTGTTTAGAACTTCAAACTAATACTATTTTAGTGGATTTCCTTCCTGGCTTGGATGCCCCTAAACATGGGTGACGTTGCACCAAACTAGGTTAACAATTACCTTGTGTTATTTACTTATTGCAATTTTCTTTAAGTTTTTATTTATTTGTGTTGTCACAGCGTCTTGACATTGCATTCGACATTCTGGTATCCTGACATCGTATACGACATATGTCCTCTTAGTGTCAAAATTTCAATTAGCATTAGAGCAGACACCCTGTTCTATTTTTCGGTGAGCTCTAGGTAAGATACTTTTGAAGGTGCAAGAAAGACACAAGAAATGGAGGGTTTGAATTGTGTATTTACTCTTTAACAACTTTTCGCTTCTTATCGTTAAGATGCTGAGATAACATCAGAGTTCGTTGAGAGACTCTGACTTGCGAAGTAACATTCAGACTTACCGTGCATGAAGCATAAGAACCAACAAGAGTCTGAACGCAATATGCATTATTCAGAACTTGCAGTGCGGAAGCTTATCAGAGTTAAGCTGCAAGGTTCTGACTTGTTTATGTAAGGTTCTGATACTCAATACAGAAACATAAACTTTAACATAAAGCATAACAAGAGTAAAGGACACACGATATATCATGGTTCACCACAAGGCTAATCCAGTCCACCCTCCTCAGGTGATTTCGCCTTGAATACAAGGTCTTAATCCACTATAATCAATCTCAATTACAGATGCACGGGCAACAGCCGGTGACTAACAACTTGCATAGCTGCACTGTGACTAACCCATAATGAACTGTTCAGGGATTCAACTTAATGAATATAATGAACATTGACCTGCAGGTTCCAATCTCGCAAGATCTACTGCTAGAATTTCACAGCTAGACGTTCAGGGATTCATCGCAATGAATATAACGCTACTGACCCTATTTCAGGATTTCCCACAATGACATCTCGCCATTGTCTTCTCGAGTCTCCGGTCACACTGACCACTCAAGAAATCCTAATTCACCAAGAATTAGTTATACAAGAGATTACATAGATGCTTCTTAACAAGTAGATTACTCCTAAATTTAAGTACAACGAACACACAAGTGTTCAAGCAAGATGTGAGCAACAACTCCTTGTTATTCTAAGAAACTACAAAGATGTAGAATTTGACATTTGTTGATATCTTATAGATCTTCTTCTTCTTCTTCGTCTTCTTGGGTGAGCAAGCTTTGAGCAATAACTCCTTGCTTCAGATCTTCAATGTATCACTGACGAGAAGGTGGTTGATGACTTGACTGATTTTCAATGTTGTCTTCTTCATCAATAGTTTTTGTACCAATTTATTATTGTTGTGTTGAATGATGATCGTAAGCTCTAACAACAATGGCCTTGTGTAAATGGTGATAGCTTTGAATGTTTAAGTGTTACAACGAGAACTCATCGTTGTTGCTATCTTCACACAATGACTTTGATCAATTCTCCATTCATGAACTTAATTGATACCTTCAGAAGCGTTTACTCCTTTATTTAAATAGCCCAGTAAAATATAGCCGTTTAAAATACTGTTGGCTGTTAGAAAAGAGACGTTGCGTAATAATTAGTTGTACTGACACATCTCCTTTTTACTGTGGAGGAAGTGACCTGATATTTCTTCTTGGGCGTAGTGTACAGTCGTTTCACAATGGTAACATTTGTCTTCAAATATTCAGAGGCTTCTGATGGTAATTAATTGAAGCATGAGTAGAGCCTTCTTAACAGGATATCTGATATGTCAAGTCTTCAGTCTTTTGAAGAAGTCCATTAGGAATCAGTCTTCAGAACTTCAACACTTGTCTTTTAAGAACATTATCCTTTACTACTTCAAGTCTTCTGAAACTTCAGAACTTGTCCATTAGGAATCTGTCTTCAAAGTCCTTAGCACTTGACCTTTGGAACCGTAATCTTCAGAACACATAAATCTTCAGAGTCTTTGTGCACTTGGTCTTCAGAGCCTTCTGCCTTCAGAGCTTTAAGTCATGAGAGTCTTCAGCACTTCGGTTCTCTAGAAGATTATCTTCTTCAGACGCTTCACTATCTTCAGAATCTCAACCACTTTCAGAGAGCATCCACAAGAGCATTGCAATAGCAATATCAGCATCCTTGGATCTTACTGATCATGATTAGATACCAAAGTGTTCTTGCTTCTTGCGACTTGTGTCACACATAGTAACTTTGCATATTATCAATTACGCACATCTGGCTGGTGCTTGTTGGATCTGATATCTTCTATGATTATGATCTGCACACAACACACGTTAGAACATAAAATAGTTCTTTCAAAAATACGTATTATTATCATCAAAACATAGATTGACTTGTAGAGACAACTCTTGCTCTCACAATCTCCCCCTTTTTGATGATGACAAAACCAAGTATTTTGATTGAACATTTTATACAAGGTAATCACCAAACAAACATATTCAGAGTCTGGAACAACAGCTCCCCCTGAATGTGTTAACCTCAAAGTTTTATCTATGATCATCTAGAATCTTATATGATCCAAAGACATACAGAATAATAACTTGAGTTGCCAGAACAAAGAATAGAAAATGATTACTTCTCTATCTTGTCTATAAGAAAACAGAGAGTCTTTAGCATCTGGAGTAGTTCATCAGAACTTCCATCTTCAGATCTTCAGAACTCAGTTCCTTTGTAGTTGTATCAGAGCTTATAATCTTCAGAGACATCTGAAGCATTTCTACTTTTTAGCATATTCATTTAAGCACAAACATAACAGTTCTTATCTAATAACATAGAATCGCTATTCATCAGAGACAGACACTGTCTTTTGAGAAACCCCCCCTGAGTTTCAGACTTTGTGAAGATTTTAGATTTTGCAATTGAATCTTCTGGGTAGTCTCCCCCTAATTTCCATAAGTCAGATATTGAGATCTTCAGAATCGTAATTCAGGAATATGAGTTTTTAATCACCAATATGGATCATGACTTTTTCAGAGTTTGACTTTTGAACACAGGTCTTCATCTCAGAACCTTGTTACTGTCACAACTTAGTGGTTCATCAAAGCTTGATTTTTGATAAGATACCAATTGAAGGTTAATTATTGTGATCAATCAACGCTTGATTCTGAAACTGGCACACATATTTTAATCTTAGTCTGATACTGAGTTATACCAGATGTCGCACCTCGAAAAAATTACTTCATCGAAGACACGACCCTTCGCGCGAAAGGCGCGGAACACGGTTCGACAGAGTCGCCACCGAACTTTATTTATCCCAAAAGAGGGAAAGGAAAATATCGAGAAAACCTTTAAGGAGAAAAGATAAGAACATGGTCGTCGCAACCACATTCCGGGTTCGGGAGTCGGTTACGTGAGGGGAAGGTACGTGCACCCCCTCACATTTGTTGTACTCAACGGGAACCTCTTAGTTCAAATTGTGATGAACGTTAGCTAAGCTTGTTTGTTTTCTTCTCAATAGTAAATGCAAACCGATAAGATAAAGGGAAAAGATACTAAGGGGAAATGGGGTGGTTTTAGGATAGGGTGCTCGGCAAGATCATCGCGACCTCGGGCCTACGTATACTCATTCGGACGAGAATGAGAAATCAGAGCAATCGTAGTTCGACTACGGGAGAGGATAAAGGGAATACGGAAGGTGGAGGGAAGATAGCTCGCCAAGATCATCGCAATCTTGTGCCTACGTATCTTTACTCGGACGAGAATAAAGAATCAGAGCAGTTGTAGTTTGTGGTACGCCCACGAAGAGAATGAGGTTAGTGTTTTTAAGAGACGAAAGATTAAATGACAAACAACCCAAGGGGTGTGCCTCGAGAGCAGTCACTCAAGAATCCAAGGAATTCTAGACTCCAAGAACTCAGTTCTTTTGTGAGTTGATTACGAAAATGTTTGATAGGGATTAAGTGTTTTAAGACGAAAGGGTGAATGAATAACAACCCAAGGGGCGTGCCTAAAGAGCTATTCATTCGAAGACCCAAGGAATGCTAGATTCCAAGAATCTCCTCCTTTTGTTAGATGATTAAAAAAACGGTTTGAAAAAGATTGAGTCGAATTGGTTGAGAAAAGAGGTGAGGATCGATACTAGTCCCTAGGGGTGCTCCTAGTAACGAAACAATGAGATGTGCGAGTGTGCGTATGATGGCGAGGCAAAAGGCGTTCGGCTTACGATCGGGCTCGACGACGAATCGAGGATTGGTTTGAAAATGATTTGGTATGTTAAATGTTTTAGGGAGAATGACGATTATTCGATAAACGAGACGTCGGCCTCGCAACCAATTAATCGGGGCATTATTGGGATGCTAGATCCCAACGACACCTTTTTCATTCGATTGATTTACGAAATATTGTTTGATGAACAACGAAAGTACCATATGAAATGCTAGACTCCAATGGCATTCCTTTGTCCAAATAGTTAAGACGAGTGTTTTAGGAGCGAACGGTCGAGTGATCACCACCTAAGGCGTGCGCCTCAATAGCGGTCACTCAAGAACCCAAGAAGTGCTAGACCTCAAGAGCTCAATTCTTTCGCGATTTAATTAAAAAACGATTTGAATATGTGTGTTAAGTGGTTTTAATCGAAAATTAAATGCTTAGGCATTTCGATAATTGTTAGTGTGTTTGATTAAAATATGAACAAAGAAAAATGGTTAGATAAATATGAATATGGATATGAACAATATGATAAGAGTATGAATAATATTTAAAGTTGACATAAAGTAAAGTTGGTCTCGTCTTAATCACGATTTAATTAAGAAATCGATAATCTTTAATATTTGACTTTCATTACCCAAATAAAAGAATATACGAAAATTAAATGGAGATAAAAAATAAATCGAAAAAAACTAAGAAAAGGTCTCACCTTTACTAAGATTTTAAATCGAAAAATTGATAATCTTTTGTATTTGGTTTTCATTGACCCAAAAATGAATAAAAATGAAATCAAAATAATAGAAATGAAATAAAATAAAAAATGACAAGAAAAATAATAAAGGTCTCACCTTTATCAAGATTTAAAATCGAAAAATCGATAATCTCTTGTATTTGACTTTCATTGACCCAAAGTGAATAAAAAAAATAATGAAATAAAATCGAAAAGATGAAAATAAGAAAGGTCTCACCTTTATCAAGATTTTAAATCGAAAATCGACAAATCTTCGATATTTTGGTTTTCATTGACCCAAAGTGAATAAAAAATAATGAAATAAAATCGAAAAGAGAAAAAGAATAAAGATCTCACCTTTATCAAGATTTTAAATCGAGAATCGATAAATCATTGATATTTTGGTTTTCATTGACCCAAAATTAATAGAAATAAAATAATGAAAAATAAATCGAAATAAAAAATAAATAGATAAATAGTAGGCCTAAAATAAATCAAAATTTAATCGATTTGACTAAATCATGAATATTGTTGTATCATTGGCCCAAAAATAACAAACAATAAGTCAATATAAAAATCAAAGATCCCAAGAAATATAAAAGAATAAAGCTAAATACCAAAATATAATATGCGTTATTTTTAAAATAAAGCAATTTGTAAGAATAAAAGTAATTAAAAAAACAAGAAGAAGAGAGAGTGGGGAGGCGCATCACCAAGGAGGGTGTGAGCAAGGAGTGAGGATCATATGGGCCTAAACCCATCATCTCACACAGTCAGAAAAACAAACAAAAAATGAGGGTGGATGAAAACAAAAAGGCAGTGCGTAAAAATGACAGGGTGTGTACATGAAAACAACACAAGCTAAAGGGAAAACCCAAATCACCAACACAAGGTCATCATCAGAACATGATTTCATTTTTTTTAAATAAAAAGAAAAAACCAAAACTAAAGAAACAACAACATTAATGCCAAACAGTACAAATCCTTCGCTCGGAAATAACACGGACATGGAATGAACAAGGTACGGATTTAAGAACAAAAGATCCAGAATCAACAATGTCAACGGAAAACAGAAAACAAAACAAGGCTATGCGAGACTTCAAAACAACAACGACGAACATCATCTCACTACAACCTTTTCTCCAGTCCCGTCTCCGCTTCGATCTGTTCCAGGTTCGGTTTAAAATTTCCGTTCTCGATTTCAATCTCCTCTTCTTCTTCTAAGTCTGAATCATTTGTGGGTTTGAGTTAAGGTTCAGAAACAGTTTTGGAAAATTGTTGTTTAAAGTTGTGGAGTGACTGAAAGTTTTGAGTGAAGGTTTCAATGGTGAGTTATTGTTACTCAGACTTTTTTGAAGGTTGGTCGAAGGTTGGTTACGAAGGAGGTTTTGGGTATTGTTCTGAGATTTATGGTTGTGAAGGTGAAGTTGAGCGAGGAGAAATGGAAGAGGGGTTGAGGGATGGATATCGCAGGGTGTGTGGCGGCTAAGGCTTTTTGAATGAATGAAGGACACATTCCATTTATAGAGAAATTGGAGGGGTAATTTGGGGAAGAAATTGAAGCTGTTGTGGTGTCATGTTTGGAATTTGGTCGTACAAGTACAAGGTGGATAGCAGAATTTGGCTGTACGTCACAGCAGCAGCTCCAAATGGTTTATGATATTGGTTGTGGTTTTTTTTTTTGTGAATTTGTGGTTTGTTTTGGCAAGGCTATTGTGCGAACGGTTGTTGTGGCTGAATGATTTCATGGCTTGGCTGGTTGAGGCAAGGTTTTGGTGAGTCTCTTGAAATCGGTGGGGTCGGGCGATTTTTGTGCGAGGATTTTGGTTGCAGAATGTGGCTCACATTGTGGTTTGTGAATTGTCTGGTAGCTGGTATATTAGAGATATATTGTGTAGTAACACTGGTGAATAGAAAAAGTACTTTTGGCGTAGATTTTTATGTTATATATATATTGAACATTGTATTTGGACTTTGTACATGTGACTTGGATATTGAAACTTCAATTTGAAAATTGAGACTGAACAAAAAAACATATTTTGGGTTTTTTGGAATTGAATAAGGACTCTATTTGGAACTTGGTTATTGATTGGAAATGAATATATATGGACTATAAAATATGGATATTTTGAGATGAATTTGAAAAAATAGGAATTGGATAAATAAAAAAGAAAAAAGGTTTAGAATTGGATATGAATGATGGTGAAAAATGGATAAGAATGGATAATGGTTTTGGATGGAGTGTACAGATGACAATTATACACAGGTAGGACAAATTTGGGGTACAACAGATGCCCCTATCTAATTGGCTTGAACCGAGTAATATGAACTGCTATGGTGTTCGTTCTTTCAAGGTAAAAGACAATTAGATATGAAGAAGACCACGAATTTGTCTGAAAGAAAGAAAATGCTGGGAAGTGGAATAGTGATCAATGTCAACTTTCGAGTGGACACTGAATAGCACGAACACCAAAAGGATGATAACACTAAATCTGACACCAAAAGGATGACAGACCTATCACCAAAAGGATGATAGTAAACTCACGCACACAGACCCTTCCACCAAAAGGATGGAAATGAGGTCACAACCTGCTATTACCAAAAGGATAATAGGGCACACACACACACGCAGACCCTTTCACCAAAAGGATGAAAATGAGGTCAAAGCCTGCTATTACCAAAAGGATAATAGGGCACACACACACGCAAACCCTTTCACCAAAAGGATGAAAATGAGGTCAAAGCCTGCTATTACCAAAAGGATAATAGGGCACACACACACTCAGACCCTTTCACCAAAAGGATGAAAATGAGGTCAAAGCCTGCTATTACCAAAAGGATAATAGGGCACACACGCACAGACCCTTCCACCAAAAGGATGAAAATGAGGTCAAAGCCTGCTATTACCAAAAGGATAATAGGCTACACACACACGCAGACCCTTTCACCAAAAGGATGAAAATGAGGTCAAAGCCTGCTATTACCAAAAGGATAATAGGGCACACACACACACAGACCCTTTCACCAAAAGGATGAAAATGAGGTCAAAGTCTGCTATTACCAAAAGGATAATAGGGTACACACGCACAGACCCTTCCACCAAAAGGATGAAAATGAGGTCAACGCCTGCTATTACCAAAAGGATAATAGGGCACACACGCACACAGACCCTTTCACCAAAAGGATGAAAATGAGGTCAAAGCCTGCTATTACCAAAAGGATAATAGGGCACACACACACGCAGACCCTTTCACCAAAAGGATGAAAATGAGGTCAAAGCCTGCTATTACCAAAAGGATAATAGGGCACACACGCACAGACCCTTCCACCAAAAGGATGAAAATGAGGTCAAAGCCTACTATTACCAAAAGGATAATAGGGCACACACACACGCAGACCCTTTCACCAAAAGGATGAAAATGAGGTCAAAGCCTGCTATTACCAAAAAGATAATAGGGCACACACGCACAGACCCTTCCACCAAAAGGATGAAAATGAGGTCAACGCCTGCTATTACCAAAAGGATAATAGGGCACACACACACGCAGACCCTTTCACCAAAAGGATGAAAATGAGGTCAAAGCCTGCTATTACCAAAAGGATAATAGGGCACACACACACAAAGACCCTTCCACCAAAAGGATGAAAATGAGGTCACAACCTGCTATTACCAAAAGGATAATAGGGCACACACGCACACAGACCCTTCCATCAAAAGGATGAAAATGAGGTCTCAACTTACTACTACCAAAAGGATAATAGCAAGCAAAACGATACCAAAGGCTATCACTCACCAAAAGGATGACACACAGACCAAGGGTTCATGGATCGGCGACACCAAAAGAATGACGGATCAATACAAGCTACTACCACCAAAAAGATGATAGGAAATTTTTTATTTGAGGGTTATCAACACCAAAAGGATGCAGGTTGAGTTGAATTGATAGGGTTTGGCTATCAAAAGGATGATAGTAATGTAATTGACAAAAGGTCAAGTTTGCTGGGGATATGATGAGTGAGGTTTATTTGGAAACATTAACAAAAGGTTGAAGGGATCCAACTCAATGAGGAACGCCCGCTGATTTGCTTGGAGATCACAGCTTTACCAACAAAAGGTTGAATATTTCATGAGGAACGCCCATGAACTTGAAAAAGATGCCTCTGACTGAGTTGGAGATTGCTTGCAGTCTGGTCTTGATCAACAAAAAGGTTGAAACAACTTCGTGAGGAACGCCCACGGATTGATAAAGATGCCCCTGGCTGGGCTGAAGATCTTCTTGCAGTTTTGAGATTGATCCTGGACCTTGACTATGCATGTATGAATGCCTGATTTTGCAATTATGTGCAATGCAAATGCTGACGCACAGAGATGCAAGTGCTAGGGAAGTATGATTGAGTTTTTGGCATGCATATGATGCAGATGATGTTTATGATGTCGAATGTGATGCTTATGATGCGTATGATGCAGACGGGTGATTGGATATGTTTGGAGGCGCCGGCATGGTGAACTTTTTGGTAGTTGCCAATGAGGATTGGACTTTTGGGCAGTGAGAGGGATTTGATTTCCTTGACACTCAGTTCGTTGAAGACGCCATGATTGAAGCAGACGAAGATGCTCTTAAAGCTTTAAGCTTGATTGCTTGTTGATAAGTCATGGTGTTCGTTCTGAGGGAACCACAACTTTGTGCTTGATGGTCAAGGTTGCCTGAAAAAAATAAGCGTAGCAACGTGGTTGACCTATGAAGATTGTGCTCTTGCTCTAAACTTGATGATTGCTAACGTCTGGCAAGGTATGCTTATCCAACTTGAAGATACAAAGGGATATGCCTGCTGCAATGGATCTTGCCCTAGTCTGAACGTGATAATGGTCTGCCCCTGATTAACCAGTTATGAAACAACTTGATCTTTGGAGGTTGAGATTTGATGTGCTTTGAGATGTCTTACCCCTGATTAAGCTGTTGAAGGGTCTGCCCCAGCCTGAGGGTTTTGAGGGAGTCTTGCTTAGGGTCGGCACTACTGAAAGTTCAAGTTCTTCTTTGATTGCCCCTTGTTGGGATTGCCTTGATGTCTAGCACTAATTTGCAGTTAAAATTGTACATTCACAAATGGTATTCTCAATGCAACGCCTATGCAAGTTTTGAAAAAGAGTCGTTTATTGGAGTGTCGTGATAGTGTGAGACGAATGGACCATTAGCCCAAGCGTGTGCTGATTTTGATGGTGTGAAAGATATAGTAAGGAGAATGACACCAATGCTGAAGATTAGCAAATATGGGGAGTCAGTTTATGCAACCTTGCAAAAGTATGCTTTCAGAATAAACCTCGCCTCAATTAGGTCTTTTGAGGGTTGTAACGTGGTCTGGTTTACGATTTATGAAACAAAGGATATTAGGTTCAAAGTATAATTTGTACCCACTCCTTCTTCGTGATGAACTTCAGTCCTACGTTCAGTTAATTCTACGCATGTTTGTCTTCCAAAAGGGTTGACGGTGTAAGAGTGATGATGCAAGGTTTGCTTGAAATGACAGTTACCTTTATTTTGTTTTTGATGAATGTTAGTGACCTTTTGGATTTTGACATGGTGGTCAATGGATCTTATTTTGTTTTTATTGAGGATTTGAGGGCCTCTTTTGATTTTGCTTTTAATCCCTATCTTTTGCATAGACTGATTTCGCTTGTCGAGTCCATCGGAATTGCTTTGATTTTTGCCTAAGTCTCCTTTTGAGGTGCTCGACTTGGCAGGCTTTTGGTTTTTTTATTTTGGTTTTGTTGGATGATTGTGACTGCCAAGTCATGGTTATTGATGAACAACCGTCATGTCTTGTGGGTTTTGCTTAGTGATTTGAGTGCGCAACTGAACACTACCCTGCCCCAGGTTGAGTGTAAGGGTTTGAATATCCGAAGGAAACTTGCTTCTTCTTGGCTCGAAGTGGTTAACTAGGGATTATCTCCTTATCTCTCCAGTGTTTGGGGGTTGAAACAATGCATGTACATCATCGGCGGGGTTCTATCCGAAAGCATACATTTTGCAAACATGGGTATTTCGTTGTCATCATCCTCCCTCCAATCATTGCTAACAACAGTTTGATATAGAAAGTGAATGGATAAATGTGTCGGTGTTTTGCAGTAAATGAAAAAAATGAGTGAATACGACATAACTGATTCAAAATATGCATAGTCAATACATTAAGAAAACCAAATACAAACGGCAATGTTCAAAGCATACAGTACTTAAACAAATAAGGACGAAAATACAAGAATGCAAATGATGGGATGGCAATGTGACTACCTTCTTCGGGGAATAAACTTGACTTAACTTGACTTGATGCTTACACTAGTTTAGCGGCGACATAGGGTTTTTGTTGACGTTTGGAGCCCTCCCATTGAATATGAGAAACTTTGAGTCGATCATGTCTTGAACCTTGTGTTTGAAAGCTCTGCAGTCCTCAATCGTATGCCCTGGAGCACCCTTATGAAACTTGCAATGAGCATTAGCATCATAATCTGGGGGAATGACAGTTGGAGGAGCTAGGTCCCTCAAAGCGATTGCCTTCTTCTCCATCAATTGAGCAAAGATCTGAGCATATGATGTTGGCAGACGATCAAAGTCTCTATCAGACCTCCTTGTCCTTTGTTGATTAGGCTGATGTTGTTGAGCAGCTTTTTGTTGTTGATGTTGAGGAGGATATTAATACCCTTGCTGATTGTAGGATAGTTGCTGAGGAGCCTGTTGCTGAGGAATTGGAGCTTGAACAGCTTGAACAGTTGGCTGATAAGGCATTGAAGCGTATTGTGCAGTAGCAACATACAGATACTGAAAGTATGGCATTTGAAAAGGCATTGGAGCGAGAGCTTGTGGAGCTTGCCCTTTCTGAGCAGAGACAACATTTGTTTTACCCTCTTTCTTTTTGTATCCATTGAAAGGCTTCTTGGCTTGAGACTGACGGCTAGATCCTCCTTGGATCTTTCCACTTTTCAGACCTTCTTCAATTCTCTCACCGACAATTACCAAATCAGAGAATCCGACAGAAACATTATCAATCAATTTCTCATAGTATTGGCCTTGCAAAGTACCCATGAAGATGTCAATCAGTTCATGATCAACAAGAGGTGGATGCACTCTTGCAGCTAACTCTCTCCAGCATTGCGCGTACTCTTTAAAGGATTTGTTGTCCTTTTGAGCCATACGCTGAAGTTGAGTGCGATTCGGAGCAAGGTCAGTGTTGTACTTGTATTGCTTGACAAATGCATCAGCTAGATCATCCCAAGTGCACACATTGCTATGCTCCAGCTGTATATACCACTCAAGAGATGCCCCAGACAAGCTATCTTGGAAGTAATGGATCATCAGCTTTTCGTCTTTGGCATAGGCAGCCATCTTGCGGCAGTACGTCTTCAGATGAATGTGTGGGCAACTGAGGCCTTTGTACTTCGGGAATTCCTGTACCTTGAACTTGGGAGGAACGACAACATCTGGCACCAAGCACATTTCCAGAGCATTCAAAGAAGTTGAGTTGCGCCCCTCCATGACTCGGAGTTTCTCAGCTAGATCACGACACATTTTGATTGCTTCAGAATCCTGAGCAGCAGTAGGATTGACAATTGGAATAACAGTATGGTAGTTCTGTACCTCATCATACTGATCTACCAGATTTTCCTCAGCATGAGGAATAGGAATCTGAGTGACAACTGGTTGGGCTTGCGGAATAACACCAACAGCGACTCCAGATGTTGGAAGTGGTTGAGAAATAGCTCCTTCAGCGGCAGGCGTAAAGTTCATTGGTATCCCGTAATTGATAGGGTTGGGAACAGGAACTGAGATCCTTGAGGGTGACCCTTGCACAGGTGCAGTGTTGTTGGCAACAGCGGCTTCACGCAGTTCTTCTTCTCTTCTGGCCATCATGATGGCTTCAAGAATCTGATCAATTTTTTCCTTCATAGAGTCCAACTCCTCTCTGAAGGCAGCTTGCTTTTGCTGAATCTGCTTCATCGTTCTTCTTGTGTTGGCTCGAGTTGTGTACTGGTGTCGAGAAATCAGCTTAATTTACTGGAGATGAAGGAAGTTGAAGTGAGATTCTGAGGTTGAAATGAAATGCAAGATGCGTAACAGATGCAATGCAATGACATGAGATGCAATACAAGATGCAAGATCCAGGATCGCAGATCACAGGTTCAAACATTTCTGAGGTTGGTCGTTCACGGGTAGATGACCAAAATCTCTGATCAAAGAAACCTTATAGGTAGGCTCTATGAGGAAAGTTCTAGATTCTTTACCCATAAACCCACTCACAAGATGGTTTCTATGTTGACGGATAAGGTTCCCAGGATTACAGACACAAATCGCGTCAATGTCAAGCAACTGGCTAGCTGCATTACAACGATAATGACGACAAGGTCTCTCCTGAGTGGGGTCTTCATGCTATGCGCACAAGGAGCGAGTCCAGGGAGACTAACACTACACGACCACCAATATAGAACTTGGTTCTAAGAGTGGTTCATAGAGTCGCGGACCCTTCATGAATCAATTCATGCAACAGGCTAGCTGCGTTACAACAGGATCTACGAAAAGGTCTACTCTAGGGGAGCTTTTATACAAGGCACACAAGGAGTGAGTCCTTGGGGACTAACACTACTCGACATCCAATTCTAAACTATGTGTTCCCTCTGCTTTTACCAAAGCTCGGGTGTAGAGCTTTACTCATGATATCAACCCATGATCTAACAGCCAAGAATGATAATAAGCATAAGGGAAAGCAATAAGAGGACAAATACGTAAATGAGAAGAAAACAAGCAAACAAAGATAACAATTTTCACAAATCGCACTAAGTTAGGCTCGAATCTCTCTTGCATGGAGCAATTGGTCCCCAGTAGAGTCGCCAGCTGTCGCACCTCGAAAAAATCGCTTCATCGAAGACACGACCCTTCGCGCGAAAGGCGCAAAACACGGTTCGACAGAGTTGCCACCGAACTTTATTTATCCCAAAAGAGGGAAAGGAAAATGTCAAGAAACCCTTTAAGGAGAAAAGATAAGAACATGGTCGTCGCAACCACATTCCGGGTTCGGGAGTCGGTTACGTGAGGGGAAGGTACGCGCACCCCCTCACGTCCGTTGTACTCAACGGGAACCTCTTAGTTCGAATTGTGATGAACGTTAGCTAAGCTTGTTTGTTTTCTTCTCAATGGTAAACGTGAAACGATAAGATAAAGGGAAAATATACTAAGGGGAAATTGGGTGGTTTTAGGATAGGGTGCTTGGCAAGATCATCGCGACCTCGGGCCTACGTATACTCATTCGGACGAGAATGAGAAATTAGAGCAATCGTAATTCGACTACGGGAGAGGATAGAGGGAATACGGAAGGTGGAGGGAAGGTAGCTCGCCAAGATCATCGCAATCATGTGCCTACGTATCTTTACTCATACGAGAATAAAGAATCAGAGCAGTCGTAGTTCATGGTACGCCCACGAAGAGAATGGGGTTAGTGTTTTTAGGAGACGAAAGATTGAATGACAAACAACCCAAGGGGCGTGCCTCGAGAGCAGTCACTCAAGAATCCAAGGAATGCTAGACTCCAAGAACTTAGTTCTTTCTTGAGTTGATTACGAAAATGTTTGATAGGGATTAAGTGTTTTAAGACGAAAGGGTGAATGAATAACAGCCCAAGGGGCGTGCCTCAAGAGTTATTCATTCGAAGACCCAAGGAATGCTAGATTCCAAGAATCTCCTTTCGTTAGTTGATTAAAAAAACGGTCTGAAAAAGATTGAGTCGACTTGGTTGAGAAAAGAGGTGAGAATCGATACCAGTCCCTAGGGGTGCTCCTAGTAACGAAACCATGAGATGTGCGAGTGTGCGTATGATGGCGAGGCAAAAGGCGCTCGGCTTACGATCGGGCTCGACGATGAATCGAGGATTGGTTTGAAAATGATTTGGTTTGTTAAATGTTTTAGGGAGAATGCCAATTATTCGATAAATGAGACGTCGGCCTCACAACCAATTAATCAGGGCATTATTGGGATGCTAGATCCCAACGACACCTTTTTCATTCGATTGATTTACGAAATATTGTTTGATGAACAACGAAAGTACCATATGGAATGCTAGACTCCAATGGCATTCCTTTGTCCAAATAGTTAAGACGAGTGTTTTAGGAGCGAACGATCGAGTGATCACCACCTAAGGCGTGCGCCTCAATAGCGGTCACTCAAGAACCTAAGAAGTGCTAGACCTCAAGAGCTCAATTCTTTCGCGATTTAATTGAAAAACGATTTGAATATGTGTGTTAAGTGGTTTTAATCGAAAATTAAATGCTTATGCATTTCGATAATTGTTAGTGTGTTTGATTAAAATATGAACAAAGAAAAATGGTTAAATAAATATGAATATGGATATGAACAATATGATAAGAGTATGAATAATATTTAAAGTTGACATAAAATAAAGTTGGTCTCGTCTTAATCACGATTTAATCGAGAAATCGATAATCTTTAATATTTGACTTTCATTGACCCAAATAAAAGAATATACGAAAATTAAATGGAGATAAAAATTAAATCGAAAAAAACTAAGAAAATGTCTCACCTTTACTAAGATTTTAAATCGAAAAATTGATAATCTTTTGTATTTGGTTTTCATTGACCCAAAAATAAATAAAAATAATAGAAATGAAATAAAATCGAAAATGACAAGAAAAATAATAAAGGTTTCACCTTTATCAAGATTTAAAATCGAAAAATCGATAATCTCTTGTATTTGATTTTCATTGACCCAAAGTGAATAAAAAAATAATGAAATAAAATCGAAAAGATGAAAATAAGAAAGGTCTCACCTTTATCAAGATTTTAAATCGAAAATCGATAAATCTTCGATATTTTAGTTTTCATTGACCCAAAGTGAATAAAAAATAATGAAATAAAATCGAAAAGAGAAAAAGAATAAAGATCTCACATTTATCAAGATTTTAAATCGAAAATCGATAAATCATTGATATTTTGGTTTTCATTTACCCAAAATTAATAGAAATAAAATAATGAAAAATAAATCGAAATAAAAAATAAATAGATAAATAGTCGGCCTCAAATAAATCAAAATTTAATCGATTTGACTAAATCATGAATATTGTTGTATCATTGGCCCAAAAATAACAAACAATAAGTCAATATAAAAATCAAAGATCCCAAGAAATATAAAAGAATAAAGCTAAATACCAAAATATAATATGCGTTATTTTTAAAATATAGCAATTTGTAAGAATAAAAGTAATAAAAAAAACAAGAAGAAAAGAGAGTGGGGAGGCGCATCACCAAGGGGGGTGTGAGCAAGGAGTGAGGATCATATGGGCCTAAACCCATCACCTCACACAGTCAGAAAAACAAACAAAAAATGAGGGTGGATGAAAACAAAAAGGCAGTGCGTAAAAATGACAGGGTGTGTACATGAAAACAACACAGGCTAAAGGGAAAGCCCAAATCACCAACACAAGGTCATCATCAGAACATGATTTCGTTTTTTTTTAATAAAAAGAAAAAACCAAAACTAAAGAAACAACAACATTAATGCCAAACAGCAAATCCTTCGCTCGGAAATAACACGAACATGGAATGAACAAGGTACGGATTTAAGAACAAAAGATCCAGAATCAACGATGTCAACGGAAAACAGAAAACAAAACAAGGCTATGCGAGACTTCAAAACAACAACGACGAACATCATCTCACTACAACCTTTTCTCCAGTCCCGTCTCTGCTTCGATCTGTTCCAGGTTCGGTTTAAAATTTCCGTTCTCGATTTCAATCTCCTCTTCTTCTTCTAAGTCTGATCGTTTGTGGGTTTGAGTTAAGGTTCAGAAACGGTTTTGGAAAATTGTTGTTTGAAGTTGTGGAGTGATTGAAAGTTTTGAGTGAAGGTTTCAATGATGAGTTATTGTTACTTAGACTTTTTTGAAGGTTGGTCGAAGGTTGGTTACGAAGGAGGTTTTGGGTATTATTCTGAGATTTATGGTTGTAAAGGTGAAGTTGAGCGAGGAGAAATGGAAGAGGGGTTGAGGGATGGATATCGCAGGGTGTGGCGGCTAGGGCTTTTTGAATGAATGAAGGACACGTTCCATTTATAGATAAATTAGAGGGGTAATTCGGGGAAGAAATTAAAGCTGTTGTGGTGTCGTGTTTGGAATTTGGTCGTACAAGTACAAGGTGGATAGCAGAATTTGGCTGTACGTCACAGCAGCAGCTCCAAATGGTTTATGATATTGTTTGTGGTTTTTTTTTATGAATTTGTGGTTTGTTTTGGCAAGGCTATTGTGCGAACGGTTGTTGTGGCTGAACGATTTCATGGCTTGGCTGGTTGAGGCAAGGTTTTGGTGAGTCTCTTGAAATCGGTGGGGTCGGGCGATTTTTGTGCGAGGATTTTGGTTGCAGAATGTGGCTCACATTGTGGTTTGTGAATTGCCTGGTAGCTAGTATATTAGAGATATATTGTGTAGTAACACCGATGAATAGAAAAAATGCTTTTGGCGTAGATTTTTATGTTATATATATATTGAACATTGTATTTGGACTTTGTACATGTGACTTGGATATTGAAACTTCAATTTGAAAATTGAGACTGAACAAAAAAACATATTTTGGGTTTTTTGGAATTGAATAAGGACTCTATTTGGAACTTGGTTATTTATTGGAAATGAATATATATGGACTATAAAATATGGATATTTTGAGATGAATTTGAAAAAATAGAAATTGGATAAATAAAAAAGAAAAAAGGTTTAGAATTGGATATGAATGATGGTGAAAAATGGATAAGAATGGATAATGGTTTTGGATGGAGTGTACAGATAACAATTATACACAGGTATGACAAATTTGGGGTACAACACCAGAGTATGTTGTGTCTGATTCCAACTGAAGGAATTCTTTTTATACCACTTGAAAGGTATTTCCTTAGTGTTCTGAGATTGATACCAATGAAGGTATAGAAAACATTTCACAGCTTAGCTCTGATTGATATTACTGCAGACTGAGTCTGATACCAATCTTTATGTGCTGAGTCTGATTAGCAATTATTGATTTAGTTTGAAACCAAATCATTTCTTCTTAATTGAGTTCTTGGTTAACATCAGAACTACTTCTTCTTCTTGGATCTTCAATCCAGATCTTCAGACAGTTCTTTAACTTCTGATTTGCACAGTTCTTCGGAAATGCATCTTGAGATGTAGACTTTACTTTGACTGCTTTCAGAGCTTTCTTCTTCTGATTCTTACGTTCTGAATCTCATATTCTCATACAACTTACAGCTTCTGAACCAAGTGAGACAGAGATCAAGATAAACTTTGACTTTCAGAAAGTTCTCAACTTCTGAACAGTACTGGGTAGATCTGATTCTGAACACATGTTCACAAAGTGTACAACTTCGATCATATGAACAAACAGTTCATAAGAACTTTTAGCAAGTTCTTGTTTCTTAACCTGTTCTTAGAATGCCTATTGAACTTGTTTAGAGTTCCTCGGTTAAACATCATACAATAAACGTTAGTAGTAACATATTTTATATGATTGATTACTTGTTTGAGTTGCATTCTTTTCCTTTAAGATTTCTTTCTTTCCAATCAAAATCATATTTCTTTCTCCCACTTTTTGACATCATAAAAAAGTTCAGAGCGTTTGAGCATTTAAGCATACGTAGATCAATATGATAGTGAACATAAATAGACTCAAAGGATATTATCATTTAAGCATTAAGCATACGAAGATTGATATAATAGTAACATTTTCATTGGTGACAGAACCACAAAATAGTTTTAAAATATAAAGCATGGGTTAAGCTTAATCCTAAAAGGTTCAAGGTAAACACATACCTAACGAGGATAGATTACTAAGGATTAGACTAAAAGGAGCCTAATGATGATGAGGAAGGTGAGAGTAAGCTTTCAGAATCATCAATTTTAGAGGTATGCAGCTTTTCTTCTGCTTGAGTAATTTCCAGCCTCTTGCTCTTCACAATTTCCTCTGAGATCCATTCATGGAACTTAGTCCAGATATTTCTTATTTCCATGGGGTCCACACAGGAACTGGAAGCATCCACTAAGCTTTGGATTTTTGTGATGGCATTATCCTTAAAGGATGTTAATGTATCATTCACCGTTTTTGATCTTTTTGATGAAGGTTCTCCATCATCAGTGTCCTTCTGCTTCTTTTCTCTATTCTTCCATCTTGATAGTTCTTGCAGCACATCAGAGATATTTTCCATATTAATCTAAATACTGATGTCGTCTTCCTTAAATTGTTGCAGATAGTTTCCTACATCTGCTTGATTGTGTGTTGAAAATTTTGGGAATTCGTCAACAGGAACCCTTGGGGTCAACGTCAATTCTCTAAACGATGTATCATCCAGAGTGACATCTTCTCGTTTAAGATCCTCAAACCTGAGAATTTTTCCAGCGCTTTTAAGCAACTTTCTTGATTCTCCCTCATTAATAAGAATATCGCCAACTACTCTTAATTTCACCAAGATGTCATAAATAAGTCTTCCATACGGAATATGTTTGTCCTCCGTGACAGAACCTGTTCTGGAGTTTCTTATGGCTTCCTTTAGAAGTTTGAAGAGAACGGAAGGAAGATGGATCTTAATTCCTTTAAGGAGAAGGAACAAGACACATTTTTTAGTGTCATTAAGTTGATCTGAAGGAAGATGGTGAAAGACACTTCCTTGTAGAATTCTGAACCAAACTTGTAGTGAATCCTTCAGATTTGGGAAAATTTGATTCTCAACTGTAGCTTCATCTATGAAAATAGAAGCCATGACCTTAGCCTCTCTTTCCTCACTAAGTAGATTTTTATTGATTCTTAATCCGTTGTTCTCATGCATCAAGAGATCTGCAATAGTCTTCTCAGATATGAATACTCTTCTTCCAAAAACTGAAGAATTAATGAGAGTTCTCCCTACATTCGCATGAATCCAGAAATTCTTAACCAAATAACCGTAGGTTGGTCCTTCCAACCTCTTGAAATAGTTACTCCAACCTTGAGTTTCCATCGAAGAAGTAATATCAAATCCATTTGTTTTCAGATTGTTGAAGTTTACAATTGTTTCTAACATGACGATGAGACGGTCAATTGGAATCTGTGTGGTTATGGGGGTTAAGGAATTTTGGGAGACAAAAGTCATTGTAGAGGTCGATAGAAGATATTTAGGCAGAATTTTCTTTAAGATTCAGATGGGTAGGAACTGTGTTACTGAATTAGGATTTAGTACTTTTTATAGAGGAATGAGTAGAGAAAGGTTTGGAGAATTTGGGAGAATAACGGTTGATTTTTCCTAGACGCACTAAGTAACGTAGGAAAAGAGATTTAATGATTATCATCTTTAATAAGGATTATCTTATTAAGAGTCGTAATAGTAACCCTTGCTTAATTATGACCTGAAAGGGATTTGTGGTTTTAGATAGTCCAAACATTTTCGTGTGATTCTTAAGAGATAATTATTGTTGATTAAGATGCTTAATTATTTTGTTTTAATTTCCAGTTAGTTAATCAGCAATAGAGAAACATTCAAGAGGATGAGCAATATATAGTTAGGAATACTTCAATAATTAATCATGAAGATACATATCCATAAGATGAGAACCTTAATTAATTTATGATTCTAGAAAGACTAACTTCCTATCTTACACTAAGAAGGTTATAGGTTGACAAAACTCAGGAAGGATCTTCTCAGTCATTCCATTTCTTCTGCAATGACCAACTAATCCTTAAAGAATGAGAATGTGGAAGATGACTCTACAATATGGAATTTGACAGATTGTGTCTTCCCTAGACAAATTGATTTCTTCCTTCAGATGATTGAATATGGATTGGGGTAGGTTTATTTTGATCCTAGACACTAGGAAGAAAACAAATAATCTTTCTTTGTCAAATAACCATCCTGCTCCTCTTTCTCTTGGTCTTAAATTAGTTATCATGAGCTTGTACCAATCTTTAGCAATAGGAGTGAGGGTGCATGGTTGAGTGGGACGGCCTTCGGTTTTAAAAATGGCATGCATATGCCTGTCAAAGCTATGGTTGTTGATATTTCTTTCCACGGTCACACCATCTTCAACACACCTAATGGCTTTAGCTATGATGGTGGAGTTGATCAAGACTGGACAGCCAGCGACCACAGACAGAATAGCATTTTCGCCATAGTCATATTCTAGTACTCGTGCATTTGCCCAGAACTCAGTTACAAGCGAAGGAAAAACAGGTCCAACAAGCATGTTGACGTAGTTTTCCCAGTTTTGAAATTCAATTCCAGAGAGAAGACTTGTTTTGTTGAGTTGGGTTAGAAGGTTTAAGTCAAGAGTGTATTCCATTAGGAGTTCAAGATCAGCGATTTCTCCTCTGATATTGTGGGAAGACATTTTGAGCAATTTAGTTTTGAGGAGAGAGGTTCTAAACTACTGGACAGTTGAATAGTGATTCTTCCTAGAGAAGGGATGAAAATGTGGGGAGAACTTAGGAGTGATAGCTTTTTATCAATCTGGAACACGTGAGGTCATCATTTCCGAGACAAACAATGAATAACTGAGATGGTCAGCTGAAAGGACATGCGATAGACTAAATCGCCATAAACCTATGGGTAGTAGAGTAGTAGCTGACACAACGTAATCATAATGGTTTGTTTAATTTTTAAAAATTGTCTAATCATAAATTCTTGAGAATCTAACCTTATATTTAATTATCCTTATAAACTTAAAGTGATACTAGTAAATAGTCTGAGGTTAAAAAAATGATTGAGAATAAAGGAGACCATACCTTAGGAATACAGAAATCATTTTGCAGAGATTCTTCACCTAGATTTTTCCATGAATTTACTAGTGACTGATGGAAGTGACATTTGGATCTTATTGCTTTTTCTGACTTGTTTCTTCAACCTGATGCAAATCTCGTTCAGAGCAAACTATCATCAATCATGTGTACAACATGAAACGTAGTTTGCATGATACACTTTGGTCTCACAATGTTGATCTAACTTGTTTCAAATTAGTACATTAAGGAATTGACAGCATATCTACTTTTGAAAAGAATGTCAGCTGATTTCTTCATTCTGAAGGACATCAGTAACTTAAATCTATTTGACTTTAAGTAGAAGATTTAAATGTTTGGATTGACATCTTCTGAAAGAGGTTCTGAGACACTTTGTCAGATCAATCAATAACATTTGGTTCTTCTGAGATAGAATCTCAAGATAACAGAACTTAATCATCTGTGATAATTCAATCAAGACTTAGAATTCATTCTCAATTAAATTCTTGATGAATTATTGAATTCTTCTTCCTGAATATTTTTTTCAGTTTTCTGCAAACTTTCTAAGAAAACAATATTTAGTTATTCATTGAACTGGAACAGTCAAGATTCAGATGTTGAATCATTTCTAGGAGTTTGAACTTATCAGATTTCTGACTTCATCAGACTTAATTCTGAAATTTAAATTCATAGAACAACAATCTTTCTTCTTTACATGAAGAAGTTCTGAATGAGCTTTAAATGAGAAAGTCAAGGGTGGACCTAATCCGTTTCTTGAAAACATTTCAAAAACTCATATAGAACTAATCTTCAGCAAACAAGATTTCTTGTTTTCTGATTATTCAACTTTGAGCAAATACGTGGTTCATCCACACGTATCTTCCAAGATTAGCATTCAACAGATACTTCTTCTTATCTGATGAACCTATCCTATCAGCTGATTCTTCAATCTTCAACAAAGCTTTAAGTGAGGAAGATTTAGTTGTTTGACAACTGAAAAACTTCCAGAATCACTGATTTGTGTTGTCACGACGTCTTGACATTGCATTCGACATTCTGGTATCCTGACATCGTATACGACATATGTCCTCTTAGTGTCAAAATTTCAATTAGCATTAGAGCAGACACCCTGTTCTATTTTTCAGTGAGCTCCAGGTAAGATACTTTTGAAGGTGCGAGAAAGACACAAGAAAGGGGGGGGGTTGAATTGTGTATTTACTTTTTAACAACTTTTCGCTTCTTATCGTTAAGACGCTGAGATAACATCAGAGTTCGTTGAGAGACTCTGACTTGCGAAGTAACATTCCGACTTGCCGTGCATGAAGCATAAGAACCAACAAGAGTCTGAACGCAATATGCATTATTCAGAACTTGCAGTGCTGAAGCTTATCAGAGTTAAGCTGCAAGGTTCTGACTTGCTTATGTAAGGTTCTGATACTCAATACAGAAACATAAACTTTAACATAAAGCATAACAAGAGTAAAGGACACACGATATATCCTGGTTCACCACAAGGCTAATCTAGTCCACCCTCCTCAGGTGATTTTGCCTTGAACACAAGGTCTTAATCCACTATAATCAATCTCAATTACAGATGCACGAGCAACAGCCGGTGACTAACAACTTATACAGCCGCACTGTGACTAACCCACAATGAACCGTTCAGGGATTCAACTTAATGAATATAACGAACATTGACCCGCAGGTTCCAATCTCGCAAGATCTACTGCTAGGATTTCACAGCTAGTCGTTCAGGGATTCATCGCAATGAATATAACGCAACTGACCCTATTTCAGGATTTCCCACAATGACATCTCGCCATTGTCTTCTCGAGTCTCCGGTCACACTGACCACTCAAGGAATCCTAATTCACCAAGAATTAGTTATACAGGAGATTACATAGATGCTTCTTAACAAGCAGATTACTCCTAAGTTTAAGTACAACAAACACACAAGTGTTCAAGCAAGATGTGAGCAACAGCTCCTTGCTATTCTAAAAAACTACAAAGATGTATTTGAATTTGACATTTGTTGACATCTTGTAGATCTTCTTCTTCTTCGTCTTCTTGGGTGAGCAAGCTTTGATCAACAACTCCTTACTTTAGATCTTTAATGTAGCACTGACGAGAAGGTGGTTGATGACTTGACTGATTTTCAATGTTGTCTTCTTCATCAACAGCTTCTGTGCCAATTTATTGTTGTTGTGTTGAATGATGATCTTAAGCTCCAACAACAATGGCCATGTGTAAATGGTGATAGCTTTAAATGTTTAAGTGTTACAACGAGAACTCATCGTTGTTGCTATTTTCACACAATGACTTTGATCAATTATCCATTCATGGACTGAATCGATACCTTCAGAAGTGTTTACTCCTTTCTTTAAATAGCCCAGTAAAATGTAGCCGTTTAAAATACTGTTGGATGTTAGAAAAGAGACGTTTTGTAATAACTAGCTGTACTGACACATCTCCTTTTTACTGTGGAGGAAGTGACCTGATATTTCTTCTTGGGCGCAATGTACAGTCGTTTCACAACGGTAACATTTGTCTTCAAATCTTCAGAGGCTTCTGATGGTAATTAATTGAAGCATGAGTAGAGCCTTCTTAACAGGATATCTGATACGTCAAGTCTTCCGTCTTTTGAAGAAGTCCATTAGGAATCAGTCTTCAGAACTTCAGCACCTGTCTTTTAAGAACATTATCCTTTACTACTTCAAGTCTTCCGAAACTTCAGAACTTGTCCATTAGGAATCTGTCTTCAGAGTCTTCAGCACTTAACCTTTGGAACCGTAATCTTCAGAACACATAAGTCTTCAGAGTCTTTTTGTACTTAGTCTTCAGAGCCTTCTGCCTTCAGAGCTTCAAGTCATGAGAGTCTTCAGTACACATTAGATCTGATATCATGGTGCTTGTTGGATCTAATATCTTCTATAATTATGATCTGCACACAACACATGTTAGAACATAAAATAGTTCTTTCACAAGTACGTATTGTTATCATAAAAACATAGATTGACTTGTAGAGACAACTCTTGCTCTCACAACTTTGTGGTACTGTGGACAACGAACAAGGATTTGTCAACAGACCACCTATTTTGGATGGCACCAACTATGATTACTAGAAGGCGCGTATGGTGGCTTTTCTAAAATTTATGCCTAGCAAAACCTGGAAAGCAGTTATCAAATGTTGGGAACACCCTGTTGTGAAGGACAAAGATGGGAAGGACAAAACTGAATTGAAGCCAGAAGAGGATTGGTATAAGTAAGAAGATAAATTCGCTCTTGGAAACTCCAAACCTTTGAACGCCTTATTTAATGGGGTTGACAAAAATATTTTTCAGGTTGACAAATACATGTACCGTGGCTAAAGATGCATGGTAGATCCTCAGAACCACTCATGAAGGCACATCAAAAGTAAAGATGTCAAGACTTCAACTTCTCACCACCAAATTTGAGAATCTCAGGATGAAAGATGACGAGTCTTTTCATGATTTTCACATGAATATTCTTGATATTGCTAATACATCTAGTGCCTTGGGAGAGAATATGTCAGAGGAGAAGCTGGTTAGAAAGATTCTCAGGTCGTTTCCTAAGAAGTTTGACATGAAGGTCACAACAATTGAAGAAGCCCAAGACATCAGCAACGTGAAAGTAGAGGAGCTTGTTGGGTCACATCAAACTTTTTAATTGACTATCAATGAAATATCTGAAAAGAAGAACAAGAGCATAACTTATATCTCTAACACTAATGATGAAAAGGTTCAATGTGACATGGAGACTGATGAAGGAATTTCTAATGATATGTACTTCTTAGGAGGCAATTCAATAAGGTGTTGAAGAGTATGGATAGGAAGCTAAGACCAGATGTCAAGAACATGTCATTTGACATCAGAAGAACAATGATTTTCAGAGAAAAGCAAGAACAGAGGAGAAGCCCAATCGAGGAAAAGGTATTCAGTGTCATGAATGTGAGGGTTTTGGTCACATTAGACCAGAATGTCCCACATATCTCAAGAAACAAAAGAATGACATGTTTGTTTTTGGTCTAATGATGATTCTGAAAGTGAACCTGATGTTGAAACTGCTAAGCATGTTACACTCTTTACTGGGAGATGTGAACATGATGAAGATTCCTACGATGAGGATGTCTCTTATGAAGAATTGGTTGCTTCCTACAAAGATCTTTATGCCAGAAGTGAAGAGGTGTGTAAGATAGGAGAAAACCAGAAGATAATCATAGCTCAACTACAGGCTAAAAAAGAGAAACTTTTATCTACTATCTCTGGTCTTCAAGATGAGGTAACCCAATTGACTTCTAAACTCGAAAACATTTAAACAATGGGTCTGGTATGTTAGATGAAATTCTTCAAGTTGGAAAAGGGGCTGTAAACTTAAAAGGTATAGGTTTTGATTACCAATCTTTGAAAGGAAAAACCCATGTGACAAAATTTATTCCCGCAGAAAGGAAGTATGATCCCATAATGTCCGACCAAATGTTACAACATCCTTCCAGACATCAGGAAACTCAAACTAAAGTCAATTTTTTGCCTTGGAAATGTCATTATTGTGGTAAATATGGACATATAAAGCCTTGTATGGTTATCCATAACGTCCGACACAACCTAGGGTTAGTCATGTGATGATTAAGAATAGAAAGGAGTGGAAACCTAAGGTTGGTGATACTAGTCTCCCTTATCTGAAAAAGAAATGATTGGCATACCTTACGGAATCCTTACTTTGATAGGTTGGTTAATAGCAGAGCTTCTAGATTTTCTGATCTAGTTGTAATTGGGGACCGAATAGAGAAGGGCATAAAAGATGGCAAGATTCTCAACAATGCTGGGGGCATCCAGCACTCCCAAGAAATTCTCTAGAAATTTCTAGAAGAATAAGGAGGGAGAAACTAATGCCATCTCCGTTGATAAGTCTAACACCCTAAACCTCGAAACTTATAAATAAAGTATTACTCGACAATTTAAGGTGTCACCAACGACAACCTTCAAAAACACGTCAAATCATTTAAAACTACGCAGTGGAAAAACATTTCATAATAACTTCATAAATAAGTTATAAACTTCAAAACAACAAAGCAACACCGACTTCAAAAACATAGTAACTCCCATCCACGATGTTACATAATCAGAGCACTAAAACCCACTAAAGTATTATAAAGCGATAAATTAAAGCGAAGAGTAGCTCCAACAAGAAACCTTTCACACACAACAACAATGATCACCATTGAGTATCTGCAAGATGTCCATGGTAGACAACATGAAGCAAAGGGGGGGGGGGGGTGAGAAACAACATTCAATATAAATAATATAGAATGTTAAGGTAGAGAACATACAACATGTGAACATTCATCACACAATCAACAACAACATAGTCTCACACCCATTCATAACAATATGCACATATATGTATATGAAATGCGAGTGACAACACAACATGACACTTATGCACGTGGTACCATTTATGGACAACACATGTCCATATCGCTCCTAAATCCCCACCATAGGACAAGAGCACACCAAATCGTTAGTATAACCATAAGTAACGTTTCATCTATTCCCACATGGAACCAACCAGTGGCGGAACTAGGAATTGTTTTTTTGGGCGGGCCTCTAAAATAAACTATAATATTTAAATTAAATATAACAATTATATTGCATATAAAGATTTAAGTCGTGATAACCGCAAAGTTGATTACTAGAAAAATAACTTACTTACCTTAAAATAATACTCTACTTGTATTGAGTGACTTGAAATCATCAATAATAGAGTCTGAACTAATACATGCACTAATTTCTTTTTCAATGTAAACAGTCATGATATCTGTTAGAAACCGACCTTCCATCTTGTTTCGTAACTTAGTCTTGATAATTTTCATTGCCGAAAAAGATCTCTCAGTTGTGGCAGTAGAAACTGAAAGAGTCAAGCTAAGACAGAGTAGTCTATAATTCAAGAAGTAAATTTTATTCTTGTTAATTGTAACCAAACACGAGTATAATTTTTGAATAGTTGATAAATTCCTCAAATTTGTTGATTGACGGACATCAACAAAAAATTTCCGAAGCTGAAATTGCAAAGTAATCTTCTCTTGCTCATTGAAATCCATAGGATAATATTTTTCAACTATAGTGCAAATAGTATGAATGTTAAAAGCTTTATAACTACCCTTAGGATTCAAATCACAACTTAGAGTTAACAAATCCATTGCTTCCTCACTAAATCTACTATTCAACTCTTGTAATTGTTGGTCAATAATAGCAAAAAAAAAATCAAATGTAAAGTAATGTTCTAGTGTGACCTGATTCTCTACAAGACGATAATGTCTATATCTTGTTGCTGAATGAGTATCATCAAGATTAGGAATCTCAATATCATGTCTCACACAATAATACATCACATTAGCATACAACTTACCCCAACCATTTTCTCTCAGCTCTTGAATAAGAGTTTTGGTTGCACGAACTAAAATCATAACATTAACCACATCCTGAGATTGTTGTTGTAAATAATTAGCACTTATCATCTTAATTCATTTGTTATCATTTTGAGTGTGAATAATTAGCACTCATCAGCTTAATTCATTTGTTTTATACCAATAAACCTCAACTTTTGTGTATATTTTGCATAGTTTATGTTATAGTGTATATATTGCGTTATCGTGTAAATATCGTCGAGTTTGATTATTTTTATCTCATTTTTGTAGGTATTCAATCAATGATATTTATTTATTGTCTTATATATCATTGAATAAGATTTCCAACACTTCCGACCGTGCATAAAACGGAGTTACCGTTCTCAAGTTATGATTGAAACAATAGCTGATTTTTCTGTCATGGTCGCTAAGAGAACTAAAGGCGAGCTCCTTGTGCAAGCTTAGGCGAGCGGAAAGTGACCCAGAGGCATGGAAAAGCACCGTAGAGGCATAAACTAAGCCTGATATGCTTGCCTAGCAAGCTGGAGCTCACACAGCGACCGCTTGAATTCTTTTTTTAGGTTATGTTTTTTAGATGTTTTAACCCCAACTTCATTACCAACATTTTTTTAGATTCTACGGTTCGAACTCGATCTAAGATGAGCATCAGTTAGATTCTAAACGCTAGACACATATTTAGGTCTAATATCGCGTGTGTATCGATTCTTAATGCTCTGTGTTGTTGAGTTGCATGAGACATCACCGATGAGACGATATGGTTGTTCTCTCAACTTTGTGTTAGACATAACCTCTATTGTGAGTGATATGTGATGATATTGACGAGTGATTTAGGTTGCGTACAGTTGATTAATAAATTTTTTAATATTTGATGGGTAGATGAAATATAATTCCTGACGAGTTCTCTCCTCTCTAAAGAATGCATTATTTACTTGTTAATATCTTTTACTTTCCGCACTTTACTCATTCCAACCATTAAAACCTAAGCTTAGAGAGGTAGTGATTATTGAACGACATTATTTCCCTTGCACCAATCTCCGTGGACACGATAAAAACCTGGAGGGAATTCTTCCAAATTGTCGCACCTCGAAAATTCATCGAAGACACGACCCTCGCGCGAAAGGCGCGGAACGGTTCGACAGAGTCGCCACCGAACTTTATTTATACCAAAAGAGGGAAAGGAAAATATCGAGAAAACCTTTAAGGAGGGATAAGAACATGGTCGTCGCAACCACATTCTGGGTTCGGGAGTCGGTTACGTGAGGGGAAGGTACGCGCACCCCCTCACATCCGTTGTACTCAACGGGAACCTCTAGATTCGAATCGCGATGCTCGTTAGATAAGTTTGTTTGTTTTCTTCTCTATGATAAATGCAGAACGGTAAGATAAAAGGGAAGGATGCTAAGGGAGAAATGGGTGGTTGATAGAGTGCTCGGCAAGATCATCACAATATTGTGCCTACGTATGCTCATTCGGACGAGAATGAGTAATCAGAGTAATCGTAGTTCGACTGCGGGGTTTGACGGAAAAAGAAAAAATGTGCTCGCCAAGATCATCGCAATCTTGTGCCTACGTATCTTTACTCGGATGCGAGTAAAGAATCATAGCAGTCGTAGTTCGTGGTATGCCCACGAAAAGAGGAGAGTTGGTTTGTTTTAAAGGCGTCAATTGCTCACACACGAGTAAGAGAACCCGCACCTAAACAACCAAAGAGAGATCAAAGACTTGAACCCCTCTTTTTCACCTTGAAAAGAGTTTCGATAGTTGTTAGTCATTTTTTAGTTTTATTGTTAAAATCCGCTTGACGTTGGATCAATGGTTTATTTGTGTGCGAAGAGGTTAATTTGAAAAAAAGGTTTGGTTAGAGGTTGATTTAAAAATGGCTCAACGACGAGTCGAGGGTTTGGTTGAAAAGAGGTTTGTTTGAAAATGGCTCGACGACAAATCGAGAGTTTGATTGAAAATGGGTGAGAATCGATCCTAGTCCCTAGGGGTGCTCCTAGTAACGAAGCCACGATGAAGTGAATGAGGTTGATGGCGATGTTAATGAGCAATCGACTTACGGGGGTGTTTTGAAAATGGCTCGACGACGAATCGAGAATTAGTTTAAAAATGGGTTGTCTATGCTAGTCCCTAGGGGTGATCCTAGTAAACAAACCACAATCAAAGAAAGCACGAATGCGTACATTGGAATGGGAGAGGGGTACATGTAAAATACAGGGGATGACATGAAGTAAAAGGTCTCATTGTAAGGTAGCCCAAGAGGAAGTCGTGTCTGTGCGAGGTGTCTTAAACTAAACCTTAAGCAAGAGTCTGACAAAAGCTCCAAGCAAAGGATAGTAACCAACAGTCCACCAATTGAGTTTTTTATGGTTTCGATAATCGTTAGTGTGTTTTGATTAAGGTATGAACAAAGAAACAAAAAGAGGGTTAGATGAACAAGTATGAATAATATGAATATGGACAATATGAATAATATGAATACGAACAAGAATATAAAGCAAGATAATATTTGACGGAAAGTAAAGTTAATTGTTAGATGATTAGTTGTTAGGAGCAAATGATACGGGACATGTAGCGCTAAACCATCATAACACGATCTATGACAAAGATCACACTATAGGAGGATGCGCAATTTGATCTTTGTGCTAAAACACGATGGAGAAATTATATTGAGGATCATTCTCCAATGAAATCGTGCCACACGAAACGAAAAGGTGAAGATCTCGTCTTAATCACAAACTTTCATCGATTAATCGAAGGTAACCTATCACGATCTCAAAGTATAGAAAGAGATCTCGATGATCACTCACTACAGATTTGAAATAATGAAGGTTAATCGCTTCAATAATCAACATTCGTGAATAGAAAGACTTCATCGATCGAAAATGAAAAAGAAGATAGAAGAAAATGCGAAATGAAAATGAAATGGAAATAGAAAATAAATCGAAGTGGTCTCGTCTTAATTAAGATTTAATCGAGAAATAGATAATCTACGATATTTGACTTTCATTGACCAACAAAAATAGAAAATAAGAAATGAAATGGAAATCGAAAAGAGATCGAAAATAAGAAAGGTATCATCTTTACCAAGATCTTAAATCGATAAATCGATAATCTTTGGTTTTAGATTTTCATTGACCGATAAAAAAGAAAAAATAAATAAAAAAAGATAATAAGAAATGTAATGGATATTGAAAAGAGATCGAAAATAAAAAAAAAAGTCTCATCTTTACCAAGATCTTAAATCGATAAATCGATAATCTTTGGTTTTAGATTTTCATCGACCGATAAAAAAAATGGCCTCATATTGATCAATATTGTAGATCAATTTGAATAAATCAACTAGTCAAGATGTTTGTTATATCATTGGCCCCAAAAAAAATTAAAGTGGAAATAGAATTGAAAATGGTCTAATCTTAATCGTGGATTCTCATCGATGAATCGATAATCCACAATTATTTAGATGTTCTTCGACCGAAAATGAAGTATAATAAAAGTGAAAATAGAATGTAAATGGAAATGAAATCATAAAATATAATATAAACAAGACAAGGGTGGCTTATGATAAAATAGAAGGGGTGTATAAGATAGAAAAAAGGTGTGCAAAAATGGGAAAGAGGAATCCCATGGGCTTAAAGCCCATCATCCTCTTAGAATAAACAACAACACGGTATAACAAAGGGTGGTACTAACAAGGCCCAACCCGCAAGAAGCAATGAATAAAGAAAAAGAGTAAAACATCAGCCTCTAAGATGTTGAACCCAACACGGTCAACCTTATTTTCACGGTTCAAACAAAGCCATTGCTTTCAACAAAACCAAAGAACAATGATATACAGTAAGGCTCAAATCGAAACTAAAAGAAGATCATGAACCATTCAAAATCGAAAACGAATCTCAACCTTATTCTCTCCGTCACGGTTTCGCCTCCTCCCTCACGATCCAGGTTTCATTTCAGATCTCTCTCTATTTCATCCTTTCATCTTACTCAGGTTCTGTATCCGTGTTTGGTTTTATCGTTGTGGTGGTGTGAATCGATTGCTAAGATTTGTGAGTTATGGGTTTTGCTGATGATTGAATAATGAATAGTTTTGGATTTTTGTTGTTGGTGAAGAGGAAGGTCAGGTTGTGGTTGTATTGTGAAGGTTTGGTGGACGTCACGCTTTGACGAAGACTCGGTTTTAGGAATGTTCAGAAATGGTTTTGAAGAGATTTTCGCAGCATTTTTCCGGTTCTGTCGAACTTTGGTTTGGATTAGGTTAGGTTTGCAACATTTTTTTTGGGTTGAGTTGTGAATGATGATTGGATTTGTGTGATTTTTGGTTGTGGAGTTTTGTGTTGCTGTTGATTTGGAAAGGAATAAAAGGTTTGAGGTTTGGGTGAGGTTGGAGAGGAATTTCAGCAGGGTTTCAAAGGCTTCTCCAGCTTTTTTTATGGAATGAGAGAGAGTTGGATTTATAGAGGGAATGAAGGGTAGAATGGGAAGAGGATTATGTGAGCTGGTAAGAGAATGAGCTGCTGCTGCGTTTTGGTTATTGGAATTGTGGGGGACCAGTTTGTTGTGTATCGTTGCGGAATGATTTTATTCGAATTGTGGTTTTGTGCAATGATCCTTTGGTGGCTTGGCTGAAGGCTGTTATATGTTGTGTATTGGTTTTGTCGTACAACTCATGAAACAGCTTGAGGTTGAAAGTATTTGTTGTGTAAAAAGGCTTGGTACAATCTTTCTCTTTTTCTTTTCTTTGTAAACAGACCTGTATGTTCACGGGCCTATGATAATGTATTGTTTTTGTCCTATTTTGTAACATCCTATTGGGCTTTGTGAAATTTTTTAGAAAAGTAATTAATGTGAGAAAATGATTTATGAAAAGAAGTGGTTAAAAATAAATGAATTTGGATTATGGTTTAAACTTGAACAAATAAAATGGGAAAAAATGGACTAAGATGGATAAAGATGAAAATTTAGTTTCAAAAAATGGATATAGACATGGATGGATGTTAAAAAATGGAATTGAAAATGAGTATTGACTACATATATGGATTTGGTAATGGATATAACAAATGAAATTGGATATGGATATTAAAGTGGAAAAGATAATAAAATGAGTTTATGAGAAAATGGATAACTAAAAAAAATGGTTTAGAAATGAATATTAAAAGTGGATATGGTTTAATTGAGAAAAAATATGGATATCCATGGATAGGAAATTGATAAGGAATAGAAAGTGGAAATAGATTTGGGGATGAATATTGATAAACGGGTATAGAACTGCCCTTGAGAAATTATGAATCACAAGTCAACCATGATGCACTTCATTGTGAACCCTTTTGGACCATGCTTTGAAAATCAAAAGATATGAACTGCACAAAAACCTAATTCGAAGATACCCTGACCCACACCACCTGAATCAATCACACTCAGGATTTGACCTTGAGACAAACCTTTGCCTGACCATTGAACCTCAAACAAAACTGCACACACCTGATTTGATATCACAGACTTAGGCAATAGGAAAGCAACCATTTTTTTTGGATTTTATGGATAACTGTTAGTGGATGGAGGTACAGATGATAATTATACACGGGTAGGACAAATTTGGGGTATGACACAAATCTTTTGCTTCTTGCCGCTATGCTGTAGTTCGAACAAAATGGCGTCGTTGTCGGGGATTAGTGTTGATATTGAAAGCATTGTGATAGTTTCTATATTTCTAAACTTTGTACATAATTGTCTATATTGTATATATGCTTGTATAGATACTTGTTTTTCTTTTGTTTTCCATTATGTTTGTTCAAGTGTTGTATGTATTTTATTTTCGTAACGTTTGTTCAAGTGTTTGGTTATGACACTTTCTTTAGGTGTTCACTTTGAAGAAAAGCATCGGCATATCTGTGAGGATGTTACTAGCCAAACACAATAAAGGCGTCAAGCTAATGACGTGAAACAAGCGCTTGTTGGGAGGCAACCCAACCGTTGAGTTTGTATAACTTTATGTTTAGTTAGTTTAATTTGATTTTTTTAGGTTGTTAGAAATTTTTATGTTTGTTCTCAAGTTTTGTTTTTGATTAGCTTGAGGATGCATTTTGTGATTGTTCAAGTTTAAGTGTTTCAACAAGAAAATGTGTGGTGGTAATAAGAGTTTGAAAGAAAGTTGCATTGTCAAGGTATGTGTTTATTGCTTTCTACAACATAACGTGTTTATGAACCTTATGCTTTGCACAAATAACATGACATTTATTCTTTTGGAATTCTTATCCATTTGCGAATCACTTTAGTTCATAACGAATGTGAGGAAGCTTTCCATTGTTTACTAAATTCATGGAGACCAACTTTCTTGTTTAACTCATTTAACTTATGTTAAATCTTGTATTTGTGTTGATTGTATGAAAGCATGAAAAGGATCAAGACATTTTGTTTAATTTTGAGCACAACCACTTGACCAAATAGTCAATCTACCTTGTGAGTGAGTGAGAATTTTCTTACCCCCTTTGAACCTTTGTTAGAATCCATGTTAGTGTTGAGCTCATTTTTGTATTGATTCTGAATTTTTTTCTTGAACCCTTAACCATTAATTGTGGTTTGAATTTTTACCCTTGCCTTAATATGTTTGGGTGCATTCATATTGCATTGCATGGTTGTATTCAAGTTGGGGAGAAAAGGTTGGATGCAGTTGAGAAAGAAAAAGATTAAAATTAAAATAAAAAAGTGAAAAAGAAAAAAAAAATAAAAGAAAGAGAAAAAGCATTGAAAAAGAAGAAAAAATAGCAAATAAATTGTGCTAATAAGTTATGTGAAATGGTGTAACAATTGGGAAAATAGTAAAAGGGGAAAGAACTTTGTGAATGCTTGAGGTTGTGAGAAATGACCACTCTCATTTGATTAAGTTTTTGTTCCATTGACCTTTAGAAATCGACCCTTCCTTGTTAGCCAAGCCACATTACAACCCTTAAAGCCCTTGTGGTTCTTGCTTTTATACTTTCAATATGAGTTCTTTGTAGATGAATTCATAATTTGAATTGATGTTTGCAAGATTGTTGGGTGTGAGTTCAATCCCTCATGTTTATTTTTTATCCCTTGATGAAGTTGTGCATTAGGTGTGATTCATTCTTGAATATATGTATTGCTTTAGAATATTTGGCAAATGTTTTGTGCTTAGACTTTGTTTCATATTCGTTGCATCGTTGTAGTATAGTGGTAAGCATTGCTTTGCGTGTACTTTTGATATTTGTACCATACATTTGTTTCCGTTTGTAAAAACTTGTTGAGCATGATTTCTCAGCAATTGTTTTTGTTTCTTTAGGTTTATTGATTCTTGTTTGGGGACAAACAAGTCTAAGTTTTGGAGAGTTTGATGAGTGCTAAATTGTTATGATTTTGAGTGTGAATTATTAGCACTCATCGGCTTAATTCATTCGTTTTATACCAATAAACCTCAACTTTTGTGTATATTTTGTATAATTTATGTTATAGTGTATATATTGTGTTATTGTGTAAATATCATTGAGTTTAATTTTTTTATCTCATTTTTGTAGGTATTCAAGCAATGATATTTAGTCATTGTCTTATAGAGCATTGAATAAGTTTTCCAACATTTCCAACTGTGTGTAAAACGGAGTTATGGTTGAAACAAGAGCTGATTTTTCTGTCATGGTCACTAGGAGAACTAAAGGCGAGCTCTCTATTCGAGCTTAGGCGAGTGGAAAGGGACCCAGAGGCATGGAAAAGTACTGCAGAGGCAGAAACTAAGTCTGATCATTTTTTTAGTTGATTTTAATGATCTAAATAATAAACTTGAGAACCATTTCTTCTCGCATCTCATAATGGAGATGGCGTCGTGTCTTAGACAGATTGTCCGTTGTCAAAGGCGGAGAAGAAGCAAGTGAAACTCTTAGAATAGAGCCAAAAATTTGATTTAGGAAAAGAAATTGTGTTACGCTAGTACGCTAACGTAGAATAGAAGAAACGAAAACAAATGTTTTTTTCATATAATAATATAATTTTTAGGGGTGTTAAAGTAAATTCCTATGATATAAAAAAATTTGGGAGGGGGCCATGGCCCACCACATTCCCCCTAGTACCACCTCTGGAATCAACTACTTAAAAATTGTACTGAAGCTTGTACAACATGATGCATGACCCTCAACAACATGTATTATCACCAAAAGAATCACCAAAATTATCACCATGCATATTTCACCATTATGGACAACCTCATTCACAATACGCAACAATTAATCAATGTCACAAAAATTAACAAACAACAACTCATCAAATACATATTCACCAACATTCAATCATGTTAATTCATAATAACATCAACACATCATTCAACAAACATAACAATCCACTAATTAATCATACATGTCATCACATACATTCTTACAATGAACACACGACTAAAACTCAATTATTTCACCAAGCACTACCATAAGGTAGTTTTGCGCATTAGCTTCCCAACGTTTCAAACAGTGCCTCATTTGGACTTATAAAACAAAAGTTACGGCCAAAATCGCCAGACAATGCAACAAAAGGAAAAACAAATTTTTTCACAATTTGACCTAAGACAATCGATTATCATAGGATGATAATCAATTGTCATCAAGAGGATTTTGTTATTAATTTCTCAAAACTCACATTTTCTAGGAAAACAATAGATTAATTTCGCCCTTGCAATCGATTGTCATAATTATTTTTTTTTCAAAATTTACACTAGTGCAATCAATTCTCATTGGGCGGCAATCGATTATCACTGTATTGTTTTCCAAAAAAAAACCCCAGTTTTCACATACGTTCTTCATTTCCTTTATCTCTAAACCTCCATACATGACTCAAACTAATTTTTCCAAAATCAAATAAACCAGAATATGAATTTAACAGTGAATCATGTTATCACAACCATTAACATATTACAACACTTATATTCATCATGATATATATATATATATATATATATATATATATATATATATATATATATATATATATTCTAAAAGTTGGAGAAAATTGACTGCATTTTAAAAGTTGGAGAAAATTGGGTTAATCGACTTTGGAGTGATTATATTTGGTGATTATATGTGTTGTTGGGGTGTAGTGATTATAAAATTGGGTTAATCAACTTTTAGAATATATACTTTCACAAAGTCGATTGCATTTTCTCCAACATTATTATTACCCAACTAATTCTTAGCTTCTATCCTCTTACCACACACTTCTCTCAAATCACACAATTGGCTCAATTCCTCTTATTAACCAATTTTCTCAATCTATTTCTAATATTAATTAAATGCTAATTATTCTAATTGTGTTCTAAATTATTCTACCAAACTAATACATTCTCACCACACCCTACCATTACCACTACACCCCAACAACACATATAATCACCAAATTATTTTAAAAGCACACCAAACACCAAATAATTAAATAAAAATTATAAATAATTCAATTAAATTAATTAATCGACTTTAGAGTGTTACAACTCTCCCCACTTGGAAACAATTTTCCCTCGAAAATTACCTAAAAGAAACAAAGTCGAATATGACTCTCTCATCTGGCTTTCCAACTCCTAAGTTATGCTCCTACCAGTTGGTCCTCTCAACGTTACCTTCACCAAAGCAATTTCCTTACCACACAATAGCTTCACTTTCTGATCCTCTATTCGCATGACTGATTCCTAACAGTCAGGTTCTCTCTCTCATGTATATTGTCCACTTGGATCATATAAGACTGATCTGGAATGTATATCCTCAATTGAGACACATGAAACACATCATGAAGATTAGCAGGGCGGTGGTGGCTAGGCAATCCTTTAGGCCAACTCTCCTTCCTTTGCAAGATCTGGTATGGACTAACAAAGTGTGGCGTGAGCTTTTGAGACTTCAAAGCTCGACCAACTCCAGTTACCAGAGTAACTCTAAAAAAACACATGATTCCTCAGAACTCAAATGCTTTCTTCCTCTTATCATGGTAACTCTTTTGGCGACTCTGCGAAGCTTTCATATTCTCTTGGATCATCTTGATCTTCTCAGATGTTTGTTGCACAATTTCACGTCCAATCACCACACTTTCACCTGGTTCATACCAATACAAAGGTGTTCTACACCTCATACCATGCAACACCTCAAACGGGGTCATTCCAAAAATCGAATGGAAACTGATATTGTAAGTGAACTCAATCAGCATTAAGTAGCTATCTCAAGCACCTCCTTGTTCTAGCACATAAGCCCTCAACAGATCCTCTAAGGACTCGATGGTTCTCTCTGTCTGACCATCAGTCTGCGGATTATAAGTAGAACTCAACTTCAGCTTAGTACCCAACGCTTCTTGCAAACTACGCAAAAAATTCAACTTGAACCTTGGATCCCTATCCGACACAATGCTCGCCGGAATACCAAGTAGACTAACAATCTTCTCAATATACAGCTCTGCCAACTTCTGCAAAGGATAAATGATCTTAATCGGAATGAAATAATCTGATTTAGTCACTTTATCAACAGTCCCCCAAACGGAATCACACTCTTTTGTCATCTTCGACAAACTTGTCACGAAATCCATGGAAATACTATCCCATTTCCACTATGGAATACTCAATGGTTGCATCATACCTAATTACTTGTGATGTTCAATCTTAGACTTCTGGCAAGTTAAACAATCATACATAAACTCATCTACTTCTTTCTTCATTCCTGTCCACCAAAACATTTTCTTCAAGTCTTGATACATCTTAATGGCACCGAGATGAATACTCAACCCATTTTTATGGCCTTCCTCAAGAATACTCTTCTTAAGTTCAGGTACATCATCACACCATTCTCGTCAATTTTAAATTCACCTCCCTTACCTTGATTGATTAATAAATTATGGTCAATCAATCCCACATCGATCTTCTGACCTTCTCTAATCTCTTCAAGGATGCCACTAGTCAGCTGCAACATTCCCAATTTCACACTATTAGGAGTCTCTTCACATACCACACTCATATCTCTAAATTTTTCAATAAATTCCAACTCTCGAACCATCAACATCGACACATGCAGCGACTTTCTAGTCAATACATCAGCTACGACATTAGTTTTACGAAGATGGAAACTCAATAAATTTAAATTATTTTTATATCTGTTATATGTTGTTTTCATTAGATATCTTGAAGAATTTATAAAAATAAGTTCAAAAAAATGTATGAACAATGTCATAAACTATTTTGATCAAGTCTCTCAAATAGTGTCACAAAACTTGTGGCAATAGATAAACTCAAATAAGTTCGTCCAAATAGGCCACTAGTTGCAAGCATTAATCTAATATCAATTTCAATATTTAATAGGTCAAGCATTAGATCTACAAAGCTTTTCATAATTATACTTCAAATTGATGATGAATTTACCGGTTATCCACATGGAAAAATTTAAGATGTCTTATTTAGACTTTATAATTATGAACTTTATTATTGAGGAAGAAACTCCCATCATATTGGAAAGATAATTTCTTGCCACAGTAAAAATACTTATTGATGTTAAAAAATGGGAGCTCGCCATGGGAATAAATAGATCAGATTCAATGTGTTAAATGCCTTAGATGTATCTGGAAGGATAAGTGAAAGACTTGTGATAAAGAGTTGAGATACTATAGCGCATCAACAATTCCTTCCAGATTATGACATCCGTGGTATCAGGAGATATAACAAGACTCAAGGATGGGATACGTGCAAGCTTTAGGAGGAAAAGTTCTTTTACTTGTATTGATGTTTTAGCTATTTAATAACATTGTATCACTCAACATGCATTGAAGTTACAACTGTTTCATTGAAGTTTTATCTTTTAAAATAATATATTTGTATAGTGTTTCAATTTGAGTCATTCTCTAAGAGAAGGAATTCAGTCACTTATATGGAAGAGTCTGAGAAAAAGGGGTTACTCATTACACTTTATGTGTTATTCATGCACCCTGGCGATATTATAGAAATACTCAATGATTCTAAATTTTAAAATCCGCATGCGCCTAAAATACACAACAAACCCTGAAACACATCAAAGCCAATGGTAAAAACGAATCCGGATTTTAAAATTCAAATTCTTCCCTGATACTACTATTTAAACACATCACAAACTCATCAAAGAGTATTTTTGGATTTTGAAATCCATAATATACCTTGTTATCATAAAATCATAATAAATTTCAAACAAGAATAGAAAATCATGTCATGAGATTTTTTCAGATTATGAAATCCGGAATATACCCTGTTATTAGAAAACTAAAGCAATTTCATACAAGAGATGAAGAAAACTTAAATTAACATAAATATTTAATATCATATACACAAAATATGTGACATTGCAGTTGTCATCCTTTGCGACCACTTAAAAGCTTGTACGGTACACATTACATAGAGTACTGACATGGTGAAGAACATGGAGATAGTTGGTTGGGTCCAGTCGGACCTTGGAACAGGCTGCTATGACATGGGAGCAAGCCATACGGAATGCCTGGAACTTTCCACAGTCACACCAACTCCTATCTAGTTCCACTCGATAAGATCCCCTAGGCCTTCCTTCGTTGTGATCAATAGACTCTGCAACACTGAAGTGTCCTGCAAAACAGTCGAAGACCGTGACGACGTGTGTGTTAGCCTTTGCAGCCTCGTCCTTCATGAATGTCATGGAATAGTCACTAAACAGATGCTCAGATTATATGACCTAAACCCACTTAGTACGTCTGGTATCAAAGAGCACAGTGAGCCTAAAATAAGTTGACCTCACAAGAGCGGTTATCGGCAGGTTCCGGATGCCTTTGATACCGAGTTCATAGACTCAACGAGGTTTGTTGTCATATGGCCCCATCGCCGCCCATTGTCATACGCCCTTGTCCACTTCTCCCGTGGGATGTTATCAATCCAACTCAATGCTTATGGGTTTGTTTGTCTGATCTCGTCCCGGTAGTATCTGAACGTAGGCCCTGTTAATGCATATCCCGCGTTAGTAACCAGCTGCTTTAGGCCCTTGTCTTTGAACGCCCGCAGGACATTTTTCCCGATGTGTCTAATGCAATACACATGGCTCGATGGAGGATCCTGTCAGCCGTTATCAGGATTATTGTAAGCACTATCGATTGAGGGATGCCTATCGGAGATCAAACACACGTCAGGTTGGGGAGCAACATATTGTCGGAGATTTTTTAAGAAAAAACTCCAACCTCCAACAGTCTCCCCTTCAACTAGAGCGAATGCGATAGGGAAAATGTTATTGTTGTCATCCTGTGCCACGGCCATTAGTAGCATGCCCTTATATTTGCCGTACAACCATGTTCCATCAATTTGAATTATAGGTTTACAAAACGTAAATCCTTTGATGCATGGTTCAAACGCCCAGAAGAGTCTGTGGAAAATGCAATTTCCACTTACACAATTCCCGTCAGGCGTATATGCCGACAACGTCTCCAATAAGACAACAGTACCTGGAGCATAGTGTTTTAGGACGACGAGGTATCTTGGGAGTTCTTTGTAAGAGTCCTCCCAATTTCCAAAAATCTTTTCAACCGCCTTCGTCCTAACAATCCACACCTTCCTGTACGAGGGAGTATAGTTGTATCTTTGCACCATATGAGCTATGATGGTACTAACTTTCACAGAAGGGTTGTCGCTCACGATTGATAGAATTTCGTTGCAGATCATCTGAGAGCCAAGCTTGCGATGATCCTGACTTGGATTGGTTAGTATGCAAGCGTGCTTCGGACCCATTGACCCTATCTTCCAGGAATCGCTTCGCTTCCGGAAAGATGTCGTTAGTTTAAAGGGGCAGACCTCGTTGCGGCAGTAGATCTTGTATAGAGTCGGATTTGTTCGATCGACTCTATAATCTGCAGCTAAGTTCATATGGTATTGTTTAATTGCTCTGACACAATCTTCTTTTGTACGAAAATTGTCTCCAACTTTTAGTACTCCCCCCGTCTTTTTGTATGGGTCGTAAAAAATATCTGTTGCTGGCTGATCCTCGCCTAAGCTTAGTGTTGTCATGTGTTGAGGTGGGCAATAAACATGACTGTCTGGCAATTAGTATGCCTCGTCGCCGTTTATCATTTCGTCAACAACGTCCTCCGCTTCTTCTTCCTCATCGTCAACGACGTCCAACTCAGCTTGTTGATTGTCGAAATCGTTAAAAATCTGCGATACCTCAAGTTGTTGAGACAATGGTTGATTTTGTAACGTAATATATAACTCAACCTCATTGAAACCAGAATGCTCATGGCTGAGAAACATATTACGCACATCATCATCATCCCGTATTTTCATCTGAAAAAATTTGCACAGCTCTTGCCCCTAAAAAGAGATAGGGTTTTTGTATATAATTTGCCCAACTGAACCGCACTGCAATTTCTTCTCTAACCGGGCTTTCAAATGATAGAAATTTGTTCTTCTATCCATTAAAAACCTAGTCACTTCTGTATCCCTAAAATTGAAACCACTCATTGGACAATCAAATATCTCACCAAGGATATGTGCAGTTATCAAGTATTGTGGTCTTTGAGCCATAACTGAATTTGTGTTAGGAAGAAATGGGTTACAAACTTTAAAGTTTGAAAGAAATAGTTTGCAGAATAGAAATGGTTTGAATGTATGTGATGATAGGATGTATATTTGATGTGTATTAATAGGCAGAAAAGATGACACAAGAAACATGTCTTTGTAGTCTAATTGCTTCAGAAAAGCCTTGCCAAAGAACCATTGACAAGACTATTGACAAGATTACACTCTGCATGCCTATACTCTGCATGTCTACACTCTGCTTCTACTGTTCGTAAGCATGCCTCTGCACAAAATTAAATTTTGTTTTTTTTAATTTCAGATTAAAAAAAAACAAAATCACCTGAGGCGCCATTCCATTTGGCTCCTCCTCAGGGATTTTTTAGGGCATAGCCTATGGCTTGAGGCGCCATATGGTTTGGCTACTGGCATCAAACTGAGGCGCCATTCTATATGGCGCCACCCTTACACTCCTTTTCATACCCCAGTCACTTTGATATATATGCTAATACTTTGATTTATTTGAATTTTTTTTTTTAAAAACGTGTTATATTAAAAAAAATTGGAGGAACCAACTAATGAAAAGAAAAGATAATATTTAAAGTGTCTAATATTTTAGTATTTTTTCTCTTATATATTGATACATTTTACGTAGGGATGTAAATGGATATCCATGGGGACGGATACTATGATATCCGTATCCACCCCGTTGGATAAATATGATATCCATATCTGTCCCATATCCATGCGGATATTCGTTAAACGGGTAATCCGCGGGTTTTACGATATCCGTGGATATTTACAGATATTCATGGATAATATTTTCTTTATAAAAATTATTTTTTGAAAAAAATAGTTTTAACTTCTTTTAAAGACATAAAAAGTTACCATCACATAACCTCAATATAATTTGCTCTTAATTTAACAATAAAATTTCATCACATTAATTTTCTTCTTATTCACCAAAACATAATTAGATCCAAACATAATATCCATACATTTCATTTTTAACCAAACAAATAAAAAATATTGTGATTGTGAGTTATGATGGAAGAGCAGACGACAAAGGAGTAGGAAGGGAGACATTGGTTCGACCAAAGAATGACGACACTAGTTATTGAAATGACGTATGAAGTATTAAAAAGTTTAAATATGAAATGTCTAATAAAATTTGAATGAAATGTGAAAGATTTTCTTCAAAGAATATTTTTTTTTTTAAAAAGAAAGAAATATAAAAAGACTAATTTTTTTAAGATGAACAGATAATATATAATAAACTAATGATATTTAAATGATTTTTATAATTTATTAACGAATATGGATATCTGCGGATATGGATATCATTAAACCCGTATCTATATCCATTAACAAATGGGTATTTAAATTTCATTTATTTTATCCGTGGATATCCATTAAACTATCTGTCTCATATCCGTGACGGATTTTATCCACAGATATCCACCGGTACGGATTTTTTTACCATCCTTAATTTTGCGGGGACATTGTAGTAATTTAGGTGTGGATCCACTCCACAGGATGGAAAGAGAGGGTTTGAGTTTAATAACCGAAGCTAAAAGATAGATTGGTCGGTCATATCCATAGGCAGCCTTTGTGTGTTCTAATCTAACACAACACGCGCCCGCCGTTTCTTCCTGTCTTTAACCCATGGCTGCTGCTGCTTCATTCAATGTTATATCACCCCCACTATTCTCACTGGTAATTACTTCTTCTTCTTCTTTTAATTAGGTTTAGTTTGGTTGAATTCATATTCAATTTCTTTCTGTTTTGGGTTCTTAGTCAAATGTTGCAGATACTAGAGCCCTAACCATCAGAGCTTTCAACCCTAACCCTAGAAGTACCCCCATTCACCCACGTCTGGGGTTGAAATTACGTACTACTAGTAATGTTAGTGCGGCTGCTGCGAGACTCAAAGTGCGGGCGGCCACTGGTAATTCAGAGTCAGAACAAGTAATCGTACAATCCAAAGTGACTCACAAAGTATACTTTGACATCGGTATTGGAAATCCACTTGGACAATTCGTTGGAAAGATTGTCATCGGACTCTTCGGTGACGATGTCCCTCAAACTACCGAGAACTTCCGCGCCCTTTGCACCGGCGAGAAGGGCTTTGGCTACAAGAACTCCACCTTCCATCGCGTCATCAAAGATTTCATGATTCAAGGAGGAGATTTCGACAAAGGAAATGGAACTGGCGGCAAAAGTATATATGGTCGCACTTTCAAAGATGAGAATTTTAAACTCTCACATACCGGACCCGGAACTGTTAGTATGGCAAATGCAGGTCCTAACACCAATGGGAGTCAGTTTTTCATATGTACTGTCAAGGTAATCCGCAGCATCCATTTTCAGCATTTTTTTTACTTTCAATTGATATCTGATGTTTGGTTTTGATATAATAAACTTAATTGGCAGACACAGTGGCTTGATAAGAAACATGTTGTGTTTGGCCAAGTTTTGGAAGGCATGGACATCGTTAGATTGATTGAATCGCAAGAGACCGATCGCGGTGATCGTCCACTAAAGAATGTGATTATCAATGAATGCGGTGAGCTTCCAATTGCTTGATATGTTTAGTTTGTGGCTGCTGAGGATGAAACTCGGCTCTTGCTCTATGGAATTTTTTTGTCTGACTATTATAATGCTAAATGAGTTCAGTGCCTTTTTAATTTTCATACTAGAGACCTACAAACTCTTATCAGCTATTTGTATTCTAGTAGAAATATAGTTGGAGTTGGTATAATCATATTGGTTGGCAGATTTTTGATGTTATCTGATTCTGAATAGAGTTTCCTTAAAATAAGCCAAACTGCACATTCATTATGGAATGTTTCTATATGGGTGAAATTTAATATTATTGTGATTGACTAGTCTAAGACATTCTGTTAGCAATTCTATGACTTTGATTCTTGCATTGAGAATGTTGTAACTTCCTCTTGCCCTTTCCAAAGATATCCTTCCTTCAAATATTTTAAGGTGCATCTTGTCTGGCTTAATTGTCACTGACACTAATATGTGTTGGGAAATAAGTGTGAGTTGTGTGTGTTGGTGTACAAGGTGAAAATAATGAAGATGAAGAAGAGAATATATTATATTGAATGACGGCTACAAAAGGATAAAAGGATACAAATGATTGGAATGACAACTACCCTATTTATAAGCTAAAATTAGGGTTACCAAAAGCAACATTAAAATACTAAAATACCCTCTAACAAACTTAATGACTAAGTTTGTGAATATAAAATAAAATATAAATTATTATTCTAATACCATCCCTTAATTTATATTTCCTCAAAACTAACAACTCCAATTCCTTCGATTGTTGGTGTACAAGGTGAAAATAATGAAGATGAAGAAGAGAATATATTATATTGAATGACGGCTACAAAAGGATAAAAAGATACAAATGATTGAATGACAACTACCCTATTTATAAGCTAAAATTAGGGTTACCAAAAACAACAATAAAATACTAAAATACCCTCTAACAAACTTAATGACTAAGTTTGTGAATATAAAATAAAATATAAATTATTATTCTAATACCATCCCTTAATTTATATTTCATCAAAACTAACAACTCCAATTCCATCCCTTAAGCGAAGGAATTGATCAGTCTTGATAGCCTTCGTCAGAACATCTGCCAACTGCTTCTGGGTGCTGCAGTGCAGAACTTCTAACACTCCATTCTGAACTTGACTTCTCAGATAGTGATACTTGGTCTCAATATGCTTGCTTCTCCCATGCAACACTGGGTTTCTGGCAAGATTGATTGCAGACTTATTATCAATCATCAGCTTCAGAGGCTTGTCAACTTTGATCTTCAGATCTTCCAGCAAGTTCAGAATCCACACAGCTTGACATGCAGTAACAGCGCCTGCAATATATTCAGCTTCACAGGTTGACAACGCAACAACAGGTTGCTTCTTAGAACTCCAAGAAATAGGACCTCCCAGAAACTTGAACAAGTATCCAGAAGTACTTCTTCTATCAACTCTGTCTCCACACCAATCAGAATCTGAGTAACTCAGAAGTTCTGATTCAATCTTCCTTCCAGAACTCAGAAGTTCTGATTCAATCTTTCTTCCAGAAGGGAACAACACTCCATACTTCAGAGTTCCCTTGATATACCTCAGAATCCTGACAGCAGCTTGGTAATGGGACCACTTAGGTTTACTCATGAATCGACTAACCATTCCAACTGCATAGCAAATATCAGGTCTGGTATTACACAAATACCTCAGAGAACCAACCAACTGTTTGAAGGTTGTAGCATCCACATCCTCACCATCAGAATCAGAATCTAATTTCTGATTTGTATCTGCAGGTGTGATAGCAGCCTTACAATTCTGCAGCTTAAATCTCTTCAGAAGTTCTCGTTCATACTTCAGCTGATGCAAAATGATACCTTTCTCAGAATATCTGAACTCCATCCCTAGAACGTATGTCATTTTCCCGAGATCAGTCATTTCAAACTCATTCATCAGCACCTTCTTGAACTTCGCTAATTCTTGTTCAGAACTTCCGGTCAACAGTATGTCATCAACATACAAACACACCAGAATCATATTTCCTTCAGAAATATGCTGAACATAAACACCGTATTCCATCTCACATTTCTGAAACCCTTGCTTCTTGAAAAATGAATCGATCTTCTGATTCCAAGCTCTGGGCGCTTGCTTCAATCCATACAAAGCTTTATGTAATCTGTACACCATCCCTTCCTGATTCTCTTTCACAAATCCAGGAGGTTGTGACACATAAACTTCTTCTTCTAATGGACCGTTCAGAAATGCAGATTTCGCATCTAAATGCATCAGAGGCCAATTCCTGTTAGCAGCTATTGCAATCACCAATCTGATTGTTTCATGTCTCGCTACAGGTGCAAACACTTCAGAATAATCCAGCCCAGGTTTCTGTAGAAATCCTCTTGCTACCAACCTCGCTTTGTATTTGCCAATTGATCCATCTGGCTTTAGCTTCTGCTTGAAAACCCATCTGACGCTGATGGCTTTCTTGTCCTTTGGAAGTTCTGACAGCTTCCAAGTCTTGTTTCTCTCTATGGCCTCAAGTTCTTCTTTCATGGCCTTTAGCCAGAACTTCTGCTTGAGAGCATCTTCTGTACTCACGGGTTCAGAGTCTACTAACATGGCACACTGAATAATCTCTCCCTCAGAATCTACTTCAGTGTCTTGCAACATGTCAAACTCTTCAAATCTTCTTGGAATGTTTCTGATTCTCTGTGGCCTCTGACCTCGTTCAGAACTTTCTCCGGATGCTTGAACCTCAGAAGTTCTGTCCTCAAAAGTTTCTCCTTCAGAAGTTCTTGCTTCAGAAGTTGGACTTCCTCCAGAACCTTGACCACCTTCAGAGTCTGGCATATTCCCAGAATCTGAATCACCACCAGAATCTTGATCATCATCAGAATCTGGATCATCAGAATCACCATCATCTTCTGAGTCTTCTTCAGAGTCAGAATCACCATCAGTTTCAAAAATTCTTATTTCTGACCTTTCTTCAGAAGTTCTAACATCAGAATCAGATTGAGACTTATCCCAATTCCAAACTTCTGATTCCTTCACAATAACGTCTCTGCTGAACTCAACTTTATTAGTTTCTGGACAATAAAGCTTGTACGCACCCGTACTGTGGTACCCCACCAGTAACATTACTTTGCTTCTATCATCCAACTTCTGTCTTCTAGCTTCTGGAACATGTTTGTAACAAACAGAACCAAAAACCTTCAGATGACTAACACTTTGCTTTTCTCCCGTCCACTTCTGAATAGGAACTATTTCCTTCAGCTTCTTCGTTGGACATCTGTTTAGCACATATGCTGCAGTGGCAACAGCTTCTCCCCAGAAGTTCTGAGGAAGCTTCTTCTCCTTCAGCATGCTTCTCACCATATCAAGCAAAGTACGATTTCTTCTTTCAGCAAGACCATTGTGTTGAGGAGTGTAAGGAGCAGTAACCTCATGCTCAATTCCATTCTCCTCACAGAACTTCTGAAACTCTTTGGAGTTATACTCACCCCCACCATCGGTTCTGAGAATCTTCAGAGTCTGACCACTCTGATTCTGAACCTTCATTCGGAACTTCTTGAATTCACCAAACACCTCGTGTTTGAACTTAATAAGGGATACCCATATCATTCTTGTGAATTCATCAACAAATGACACGAAGTATTTATTCCCTCCGAACGATTCTACTGGAAATGGACCACACACATCAGAATGTACTACTCCCAAGGCATGTTTTGCTCTTGGAGCAACTTCTGACGCAAATGGCAATCTTGGTTGCTTTCCTTCCATGCACACTCTGCATGACTTCTCAGGCTTCTTAATTGTAGGAATTCCATGTACCAGCTTCTTCGAATTCAGATGTTCTAAGCTTCTGAAATTCAAATGACCAAATCTTCTGTGCCACAGCTCACTTTCTTTCACAACACTTGTTACACTAAGACATTCAGAATCAGAAGTTCTGACATTCACCTTGAATGTTCTATTCCTTCCTTGTTCTGACTCCATAATCAGCTTCTGATTACAGTCATACAGCTTCAGAAGATTGTCCTTCATGGTAACTAAAAAACCTTTCTCAATTAATTGTCCCACGCTCATCAGATTGCTTTTGATGCCAGGTACATACCATACATTCTGAATCAATGCTGTTTTCCCATTATTCAGAACAACTCTGACATTTCCCATACCTTCAGCGTTAAGATATTTGTCATCAGCACATCTGATCTTTGTCCTCTTCTCAGAATCAAAATCAACCAGCCATTTCTTATTTCCAGTAAGATGATTTGAGCAACCAGTGTCTATATACCACCAGTCTGTCAAATTCGTATCATCAGATTCAGAAGCCATCAATAGCACAGATTCATCATCAGAACTTCTGGCTATATTTGCTTCTTCTGACTTCCTTTCCTTGTTTGACCAACAATCTCTAGCAAAGTGACCAAACTTCTTGCAACAGTAACATTGGATCTTCTTCTTGTCATACTTCTCTTTTCCCTTCTGAGCATTCTTTTGCCTATCAGAAGTTGAGGTTTCTGACTTCTGACCACCATCAGATCTTCTCCTAGCTTCTGACTGCTTCTGATGCTTCCTATCAGAAACTGCTTTCAGAGCCTGCTGCTCTACTTCCCTTTCAGAAGTTCTCTCAGTCAGACGCAACTCTTGCGCTTCTAGACTGCTTTGCAACTCTTCAATTCTCATGGTGCTCAGATCTTTAGAATGTTCTATTGCTACCACAATGTAATCAAACTGAGGAGTAAGAGATCTCAATACCTTCTCAATGATTACTTGTTCAGAAAGAGTTTTTCCACACGCCTTCATCTCATTAGTGATCACAATCACTCTGGAGATGTACTCAGAAACTTTCTCATTGTTCTTCATGTTCTGATTCTCATACTGCTTACGTAGAGACTGAAGCTTCACCTTCTTCACTGATGCGTCACCACCGTAACATCTGACCAGTGTGTCCCACGCCGCCTTTGCCGTCGTAGAATCTGCAATCTTCTCAAACACATTCGCATCCACACACTGATGGATGTAGAACAATGCTTTCTGATCTTTCTTCCTTGTATCCTTCTGCGCGTTCTTCTGCTCCTCCGTCGCATCTGCTGCTACCGGAACATAACCGTCGGTGACAAGATCTAGAACATCTTGAGCACCGAACAGTACACGCATCTGAATCATCCAACGATTCCAGTTTTTGCCATCAAATACTGGGAGCTTGGTGTTCATTCCGCCGCCGCCGTTCATCATCTTCAACCTTCAACCTTGTACAATACACTCAGAATCTCACCGCACACAGTGTTTCCCAACCCACAAAATCACAAATTTATGATTCCGATCAGAACTTCGTTCAAGATTCAACACAAATCAAGAACAAAATTCAATCACACAAGAAAAAAAAATCCTCACGTTTTCACTCGTGTTTCCCGTTGATCCTAACCGGAGCTCTAGATACCAATTGTTGGTGTACAAGGTGAAAATAATGAAGATGAAGAAGAGAATATATTATATTGAATGACGGCTACAAAAGGATAAAAGGATACAAATGATTGGAATGACAACTACCCTATTTATAAGCTAAAATTAGGGTTACCAAAAGCAACATTAAAATACTAAAATACCCTCTAACAAACTTAATGACTAAGTTTGTGAATATAAAATAAAATATAAATTATTATTCTAATAGTGTGGAGAATCAAGTGTAAGTTCTAAATTCCACATTGCTTAGAAAAAGTGGAGGTTCAGCACTTTATAAGTGAGATGACTCATACACCTATCACCTTAAGGTTTTGGGTGAATATGTGGTGTCTCTCTCACTTGTTTGGGTGAGTCTTTGACCTTTAGGTGAGTGTTTGATCAAATGTGAATGCTTCCACCTTCTGATGACCTATCAGTGGTATCAGAGTCCGGTTTGAATAAGGGATTGGCTCCTTGTGTCGAAAGTCTTCCTGACATGGTGGTTAGGAGACGTGTTTCGTTGAAGTGCCCAAGACGAGATAAGGGATCAATATGCAAGATTGGAATGTGATTATTGATGTTGATTTTCTAGATTCATCTATCTCGTAGTTGTCTGTCTCGTACGCCCCTCTTCCTATCTATTGTTTGCACCCGTTTCATTTTATGTCAACGAAAAACTTAGAACTTCACATATCTCTCCGTTTGATATTTGTTTATGGCACAAGCTGTGTAAAAGAAAATCGGTGTTCTGGATGATTGCTGACTCTGTCACAGAATATTCTGTCTACCATGTAATGTCTCTCTAACAAACTTCACTGTGTGTACATATTAAAGATTCAGAGTTCTGTTTTGGATCGAAAGAGTTCTAGATATGCTTATCAACATATGAAAGAAAAATAGATGAATGTTTTTTTTTTGGTCAACAATAGATTAATGTTTTAGAATTAAATTATGTTTATAAAGTATCATTTAAGCTTAAAAATGATATGCATTACTATAGAATTTGTTGTGTTTATTAAAACATAGTATCAAATAAGATGAAATTGACACGGATGACAAGTCATAACAACAGACCAAGGGGAGATTTGCTTCGGCCCTAGAATCTTATAATACAATCTTCCATGTTCATGCAAAATCACATCTTCCAAGCGTTTGCAGAACTGTAACAATTCAGTAACAGTGATTCACCTCCTTTGGGTATTTGCTCTAAGATCACCACCATCTGCTGCAGTCTTTAAAGCTTGTGTTATGTTCTCCATCTTCCCATCAGCTACACCTTCATCCAGTGTTTTAAAAACCGGACCGGTCGGTTGGACCGGGAACCGGCCAGGTAACCGGTCGGGTTCACTTGCTCGATCGGCTATGCCTTCGAACCGGTGGGAACCGGTGTGAACCGGAAAAACCGGGAAAACTGGCGGTTTTCGAAAACCGGCGGTTCAACTGCTTATTTAAAAAAAAAAATAATAATTTTTTTTTTAATTTTTTTTTAAAATTTTTTTTTACTCAAATACATAGGAACTTTTCTCCAAGAATAATAGTGATCACTCATTTGATTCAAGTGATACACAAATTAAGTTTCGTAATATCCACAAAACTATTTTTACTATTTTTTATTTATATTAATTGAAAAATCATCATACAAATATTTGTATAGAAATTTAAGAACACAGATTAAAAAATTAAATATAATATAATTTTAGACTTAACTGATTTCTATTATATATATAGACTTGGAAAATTTATTATTTAGAATAATGTTAGTATTTGTATTGTTTTAATTATTAACATTAAAACTGATTTTCTATTAACATCAAAACTATGAATTTAAATTAAACTCTGTTTAAAATTTATAATTAGACTCTGTTTAAAATTTGAATTTAAATTATGAACCTGTGAAATTATGATATGATATTTTTAAAAAATTTAAGTGCTAGTTATATTTTTTAGAGTCTGAATCATCCGGTTCGACCAGTTTTACCAGTTTTATACCTATTATAATGACAGATTTATTCAACCGAGTTATCCAGTTTAATCCGGTTTAATCTGGTTTGGTCATGCGGTTTGATCAATGACTCAGTGGTTCGACCGATAAACCAGTGATTCAGTACCCTCACCGGTTTGATGACCGGTCCAATTTTTAAAACACTGCCTTCGTCTCTTTGGTTTTAATATTGCAAATGAACATTGTTTTGTATTTTAGGAGTTTTTTTTTTTTTTTTTGGTGTTTAGGATTCATGAACGAAAATAGTCATTTCATTCACTAACGAAGAATCTAATTGAAATCAATTTTATATGGATTAATTCATCACAGAAATTTATGAGTTTATCGTTAACTCGTAAAAAGTTTTAAAAAAATGATTGAATATATGCGAAAACAATGAAGAATTGTAAAAGGATATTGATAAGAATTGATTGCATTGATCTTTACTTTTTTTTTAATTACAAAAAATAAAGTTTTACTCAAATAAATCTGTGATATCAAGCTATAAATATCTATATTCACGAAATTTTATTATTGATCATTTTATTATTAATGATTTTCTTACAAAACCTATAACATAATTTGTTTGTTAACTAAAATTTAATTGATCATAATTTATTAACCAGTTATACTAATACTATATATAATTAATTAAAAATGAATTATTGATTTTACTTAGATTTTTTTTATAAGTTACACAAAGTAGTTTCTAAAATAGTAGCACGACTTTCTCAAGACTAAGACAGCATGGTTAAAAAATGGTGAATAATGTGTTACAAAATGTCAACCTATCTATATTTAGAAAAATAATGGTCACATTTTTTTTTCAGTTACTTAGAATGATTTTACAGAGATATAGAAAACAAATAAAATTATCAAGTGAAATATTTTCTTCTCTTTACTGAAAGCATTCGATGCATAAAGGCTAAAATGAACAAAACGGCATATGTCTTAATTGTTAGCGAAACAACCAAAACAGTATAGAGATAGAAAGATGGTTGGCGTCAAATTACTGATAATTCATGGCCAGTTTGCAATATGCGCGTTATTGTGATTTAAAAGATGATAGCAGTGGCTTTTTTGTATGTTTGTTTTGGAACTATTCTACTCTAGAGAGTGCTATGCTGTTTTAGGTATATATGGTTGTACTCACATCACATCCTTCAATGGAATTAAATGTCATGTTCCCACCAAATAATCCACCAAATAATGTTTCAACATAGATCTACTTCTAAGACAAAGTTTCAACACGCTATTATTTAATATTAATGTCTCTTGAAAAGGCTCGTTAGAACAAGGTAACTGATTTCCAACTTCTGGCCCTTTGGTTCTGAATTTGTTATAATTGCATTTCTCGATTATAATGTATTGCTTTGCTGTCATATTAGAGTCATGCAGGTTATACTAATTTGTTATATTCGAGTTATGTAGGTTAGAACAATATGTTTAGTTAGTTATACATATTTGTTTCTGTTATTTTTGAATTGTTTCCTGATCTAATTATCTCAGATCTATGTAAAGAAGATGTCGATTGTGGTAAAACGGATTCTGTTTGGATTTTTGGTCTTGAACGGTGTCGGTGGTGGAACAAGTTTTATATTTATAATTTTATATTACATACTGGCGGTGGAACAAGTTTTATATTTATAATTTTATATTACATACTTTATTAGTATTTGTCATTTCACATCTAAAAAAACATTTTAAAACATTTTAAAATAGAATGTCATGAATTTAAATTGGCACTCTCCAATCAAGTTTTATTACACAAATTTTCTTACATAAATATCAATTAATCTGAATTATTCTCCAATTAAATTAATGTACTTATTTTAATTTTTTTGTCTTCTATTATATGCTAAATATAGACAATTAGTTTTGATTTTCTTTTTTAATTGTAATATTTATATCATATAAAAAGTACATAATATATTAAATAATAGGACATAGATCTTTTTCATTTACTCATTTATTATAATTTTAAAAAGTTTTAAGGTTACAGAAAATAGTATCATTGTTATTAATAAAATAGATTTTACTTTTATCTCACCTTTAAAAAAAATATATACTTTAAATGTAGAATCTTTTTGAGATTGTGGTTTGTTAGTTTTTATAAAATATCTAAAATAGATTTAATAAATTTTTAGAATTAAATATAATTAAATATGATAAAAAGTGATACCAAAATATATTTAAAATAGGTTTAATAATATTTTTGTCAAAAAGATACTAAATATATTTTTTAAAATTTACAAAAGTTTAAAAATTTTGTAGAGTTAAACTTCTATTATGAAATTCTCCTAGACAAAAAGATAGATAAAAATATTTATTTAGAACTTAAATTTCAAGATACCATTGAGTGTAATATTAATTTAGAACTGAAATTTGACGTGGAGCTGTCATATATTGTAGGTTTGTGTAAAAATTGTAAATATGATATAATAAAACTGATATTTGCCGGGAAGCTGTTATATATTTTAGGTTTTGAAAAATTGACTAATATCTAAAAGGTAATGTTAATTGAATTGGAAAAATGATTTTATTCAAATATGTAGTTTTAAAATTAACTCATCTCGATTCAACTAAGTTTTGTTAACTCATTTGGATTTACGGGTAAATGTAAACATATCTATTAAATACCAGTTGTAGACTGTTCATTTTAATGGTCATCTTTTAAATATATCTTGCTACTGTTTTTAATAATATAATAGTTTATAATAATATGTATTGTAACCTAAATATTGTTTGTATTTAAAAAAAAAAATTGTATATATATATATATATATATATATATAATTTAACATTCAATACAATTGTAATTACTAATACGTAAAATTTTATGCAGCCCTTATTTAAAAAAAAAAATCTAAATCTTCATTCAATTTTTTTGAAAAAACTAAATGAAATTAAGGTGAATATTTGGATTTGATCATGATAATGAGAAAAAATTTATTGATATAGAAAATTGTTACAAAATTTTAAAATTTTAGTAATATATTAACTATAATTAAAACTACTATTAAAATATAATAAATTATATTAAAATTTCAATTTATCAAAAAATGTTAGTGTTTATTTTATGATAAAACGTTATCATTTATACTAAACAATGTTTTAAATATTTTTGTATGATACAAGAACATGAGACAATTATGATAGAAAAATACAAAATTTTTTTATGAAAAAGATAAATTTATCATTCTTTTTACATTTCTACAATTATGTATTATCATTTTATTTCATTAGTACACATAACATAAAATTTTATCACCACATCAAAAGTAAGTTTTGTCTCTTTATAAAAACGTAGAAAATAATATACATTAATTGTAATAATAATAATAATAATAATAATAATAAATATTAAACGTAGAAACTTTTAAGTATTTGATGGGAGCTGTCATATATTTTAGGTTTGAAAAAACAGGCTAATATCTAAAATAGGTTTAATAAATTTTTAGAATTAAATATAATTAAATATGATAAAAAGTGATACCAAAATATATTTAAAATAGGTTTAATAATATTTTTGTTAAAAATATACTACATATATTTTTTAAAATTTACAAAGGTTTAAAAATTTTGTAGCGTTAAACTTCTATTATGAAATTCTCCTAGACAAAAAGATAGATAAAATATTTATTTAGAACTGAAATTTCAAGATACCATTTAGTACTAAAATTTGACGGGGAGTTGTTATATATTGTAGGTTTGTGTAAAAATTGTAAATATGATATAATAAGACGGATTTAAAACTGATATTTGACGGGAAGCTGTTATAAATTTTAGGTTTTGAAAAATTGACTAATATCTAAAAGGTAATGTTATTTGAGTTGGAAAAATGATTTTATTCAAATATGTAGTTTTAAAATTAACTCATCTCGATTCAACTAAGTTTTGTTAACTCATCTGGATTTACGGGTAAATGTAAACGTATCTATGAGATACAAGCTGTAGACTGTTCATTTTAATGGTCATCTTTTAAATATTTCTCTTGCTGATGTTTTATATTAATTGAAGTTAGAATCGGTTGTACGATTTATTGTAAGTACGATTCAATGCTTAAAAGTTGGTGCATATCATTAGCATATTGTTGTAAGTACGAACCAATTGAAAAATGAATTCAAACTTTACAAATAATGCTACAAAAAAGAAGGATTTAAAACTGATATTTGATGGGAGGCTGTTATAAATTTTAGGTTTAGAAAAATAGAGTAATATCTAAAAAGTAATGTTATTTGAATTGAAAAAATGATTTTATTCAAATTTGTAGTTTTAAAATTAACTTATTTGCATTCAACTTAGTTTTGTTAACTCATCTGAATTCACGGGTAGATGTAAACGTATCTATGAGAGGCTATGTTGTAGACGGTTCATTTTAATGTCCATCTTTTAAACATTTCTCTTGCTGCAGTTAAAAGTTGGTGCATATTATTAGTTTATATTTGTAACTATGTCAATGTTAACTAATTGAAGAATGAATTCAAACTTTACAAATGATGGTTTAGTAGACATTTAGAACCAAAATTTCAAGATACCGTGGAGTGTAGATATGTATTTAGAACTGAAATTTGACGGGGAACTCCCATATACTGTAGGTTTGTAAAAATTGTAAATATGATATAATAAGAAGGATTTAAAACTGATATTTGACGGGAAGCTGTTATAACTTTTAGGTTTGGAAAAATTGGCTAATATCTAAAAAGTAATGTTATTTGAATTGGAAAAATGATTTTATTCAAATCTGTTGTTTTAAAATTAACTCATCTGAATTCAACTAAGTTTTGTTAACTCATCTGAATTCACGGGTAGATGTAAACGTATCTATGAGAGGTTATGTTGTAGACTGTTCATTTTAATGTCCATTTTTTGAAGTTAGAGAATTGGTTATACGATTTATTGGAAGTACAAATCAATACTTAAAAATTGATGCATATTATTAGCATATATTTGTAACTATGTCAATATTAACCAATTGAAAAATGACTTCAAAATTTACAAATGATGGTTTAGTACTAGTTGTGATTTAAAAGATGATAGCAGTGGCTTTTTTGTATGTTTGTTTTGGAACTATTCTACTCTAGAGAGTGCTATGCTGTTTTAGGTATATATGGTTGTACTCACATCACATCCTTCAATGGAATTAAATGTCATGTTCCCACCAAATAATGTTTCAACATAGATCTACTTCTAAGACAAAGTTTCAACACGCTATTATTTAATATTAATATCTCTTGATTAATTTTATGCTGTATCAATATAATTTCAATGATTAATCATGGTTATGTATTAAATAGTACTCCCTCCGTCCCAAAATATAAGAGAAAAAAATACATTTTTTTTGTCTCAAAATATAAGAGAAAAAAATAACTTTCATCTTTTTCAAGGTAAAATTAAATGCAAGTTGCATTTAATTTGCTTTCTCTCACATCTTTTCTATAGTTAACAACCAATTAGAATTGTTTTTATATCTTTTAAAACAATTTTTTTCAACAAAATCTTAGTCAAACTATTATACTTTTTACTTTTCTTAATAAATGTGTTTTTAATTTTTTTTCTTATATTTTGGGACGGAGAGAGTATGTTATTAAGACTCCTTCAATAAAAGATATTATGATTTTCAATCAATTACAAAATCTTATAAGTTGTTTTAAGAAAATCTTATGGGATAGACATTAATCATCAGGAATAGTCCAGCGGCACATGATCGAATAGGTATATTTGGATGTTGACATATATTAACAAACAATGCTTTGCAACTATCTCTATGTTTTATCTCTACATACACATTTCTAGAATGTCAAATTACTCTTATATAGCTTTTCATCCCAAACTCTTGTCAAGCATACGAACGCATAACACTTTCAAAGAATGAAGGTAATTAATTGCTAATTTTGATATCGCTGCTTCAACTGCACATATATAATCGCTCTTTAATTTGATGCAGTTACTCGGACGGATTCATAAAAAACTTGGCCAGAATGGCACTCAACCCTTGAAACACCTGCTCGTTGGTAACTTTATTTTTCTATATGCATTTACATATTTATATCCCTATAAAAGTACACCATAAACTAATATATTATAGGCAAACATGTGAAACAAACTCACAAAGAGCGGTTTAACATTGGAAATTGTTTCAAAGCAGCTAGAGGGAGTGGAAGATCAGTAGTCGACGAGAAAGAAGAGCAGGAGGCATGGAATGATGGTATTTTCCCGGGCTTCCTAGCAATTGGAACTCTTGGTTTGGATCCATCATCAACTCCAACATTTTCCTTCTCGGTTAAAAATATAATAACTGAAAAGGAAGATGAAGTGACTGAGAATGAGCTGAAGCTGATCAACGATGAGCTAGAGAAAGTTCTTGTGCTAACCAACAATGGTGATGATTCATCTGGCAGAAACAGTCATAGAAGCAGCAGCGGAGAATCAAACACTGTTTGTCCACTTCAGGGATATCTCTTTGGATCCGCATTTGAATTATCAGAGACAACAACAACTAGAGTATCAGTGTCAAAGAATAAGGAGGAGGCGGAGGAGCAGCAGCGCAGTGAGAGAACATCACTGGCAGAGCTGTTTCGGAGAAGCAAAGTAGAAGATCAGAACAATCTTGTTGGAGAAAAGGATGATACTGACAATGAAAAGGAGGAGGCCAATAAATCCGCCATGCAAAAAAGGGTCAAGAAAAAAAGGATGCCCTCTGTTGATTCGTCTTCAGCAGACAGAAAACTGCATAATAAGGTTCCAATTAGTCCCCTTGATAAGTTATTGTATTTAGAGTTTAGGCGGCTGTACTGATGAATTTGTGAATTGCAGATTGTCCAAATGTTCCAGAAGAAAATTCACCCTGAAAATCCAAGAGCAGCAGAGAAGAAGAAGAAAAGAAAGAATGAGAATAAGGGGCAGTGGACAACAGATGCAGATTGTAAGCGTACATGCATTCATCTCACTCATTAGCATTGCATTTCAAATTTTGTGTTATCATGGAACTTTTTTGAAATTGCAGATTTAGTGTTGGAGCTCTAAAAGGCAGAAGAGAATGCAATATTTTGGTTTTTCTTGTTCTATTTATGCGTGTGTAATGTAAAAGTTAGTTTGAACCTTTTGTTTTGTGTATGGTGTTTAATTATATCAGCTTGTTTTGTTCTTTATGGTTCCACAAGGATGAATTATCATATTTATTTAGTATTAAACAAGTGAATTAAAACTAATATTGCGACGATAGATGAATGGCGTGCGTACGTGCATGCATGTTCTGGGTTCATTTTTCTTTTTTAAAGTTAAAAAGAGGAACAAGAAAATGGATTCTCTCCTGCCATTAGCTTCTGCCATCCCTCCTGCTATTTATCCAATGGTTAAGAATTGATAGAAATTAAATAAAGAAAAAAAAGGTTGTATTGAAATTTGAGAAATGATATAGATGAGTGGCTAAGATGATGGCTGAACGGACAGCAGCAGAGAATGCACTGCAGAGGATCCATATTCGAGGAACAAGGGTGGTGTATGACTAAAAACGTAGGGTGTAAAAGGAAAAATAAGCGAAGCGAATGAATAAATAAAAAAAAAAGAAAAAGGAATTGGAATTGAAAATTGATAGAAGAGAAGAGAAGAGAGAGAATGCCGAAGAGGACGACGCATACGTACTCAAGCGAGGATGCGGCTCCGGAAGGCCCCAACTCCGATCTCTTTGTTTATTACTGCAAACACTGCGGTTCCCATGTCCTCATCACTGGTCAGTTCCTTTCTTTTTCTTCTTCAATTGAATCTCGATTTTCTCAATCAATTGCAAAAAAAAAAAAAAACTAACCTAGAAGAATGAACAAACTCAAAAGACACCCAATTGCAGAAAATGCCTAGAAGAAACACCGACAGAGCTTACGTTCTAGACAAGACCAAACATCTTGCTAGATTCAACATTCACGAAGCCGGCAACGTTCTCTTAAAGCGAGGGGAAGGCAGACTCGAGAAACAGTTCCGTATGAACTGTATCGGTTGTGGTCTCTTTGTTTGCTATCGTTCTCAACCAGATTTGGATTCTTCCACTTTTATTTATGTACTTGACAAAGCACTCAGTACCGTCGCTGCTGAAACCAACCCGCAGGATGCACCTGTTCCACCTTGTATTTCTCATCTTGAAGGTGGGCTTGTTCAACTTGCTATTGAAGTCGAGGATCGTGCTCACCGCTCTGCAATCACAAGTAACTAACTAACAACCTTAATGCTGATACCTTTCATTAAATTCTTGTCCAATTTGGTGTCAAAATGTTTTTTTTTCCCGGTAGAAACAGGTTTTGTTTGTTGTTTCTGTAATTGGTAATTGGTAAAGATCTCATGTTAGTTACAACACTGTTTTTGTTTCCAAGCCCATAATGATTAAAAAACAGTGCAATTGCTTCATTGCTTTCTTGCTAAACCATCATGGCTCTTTATAATCAAGTTTTCTTTGTCAGGAGTTAATGCCGATGATGTTCGAGTCTCTGTAGCTGCTCCCGCTGCTCGTGGAGAAGCTAACAATGAACTTTTGGAGTTTATGGGAAAAGTATATCTCTACCCTTGTTTACTCTTTATTGTCGTTGGGTTTTGCTCAAGATTAGGGTTGTTTGTTGCCTTGTAACCTTGTACTCATGACATTGAGCTGTGAAAACAGCCTCTTTCTTCATGACAACAAGGTTGCTCTTTCAATGGAGTGACCTTGCGTTTGGCATTATTATGTCTCTTTGCTCAATCTGTTCTCTCTAGGAAAATATAGTTGGTTACCACTGACATCATATGACTCACTTTTTTTGTTATAGGTTTTGGGTTTAAGATTGAGTCAAATGACTCTTCAGAGAGGATGGAATAATAAGTCAAAGCTTCTTGTGGTGAGTTACATTACTATCAACTTTACCTTCAAGTAAAGCATATCTTGTATTTGAGCGTTTTCTTTCTATACGAAGCTATTTCTCAAAGAAACAATTGATTCCTAATAGACAAGTTATTTGATTAATTTTGCCTATTTGACGATCATTTCAGGTGGAGGATTTGACTGCCAGACAAGTTTATGAGAAACTTTTGGAGGCTGTGCAACCTTGATGCTGTTTCTCTGCACATTTCATACTAGGCGTTGTATCTCTTTTTTCAACCAAAAAACAAGTTTGGGGGCTTGAATTTCAGTTGTATTTATTAACTTTAGTAAGAGACACGTCCAAGGCCACCGGTCTATTGATGTTGGAAATGTAAAGTAAAACTCATCTGATTAATCAACAATTGAGTGGGGTTGAATTGAAACATAACTAGATATGCTTTGAATGTGAAATACTGTTAAAAGTCTATATTGTGATTGAAATTTGAAAGACTGTTAAAGGAGTGAGCAAAATTGTTCTTGTGGGTGTTGAGGAAGAGAGGTAATGATGAAGGGATTGAGGTGTGCACACTTGTCTTTAATCCTGCTATGGAAGCTCTATCAATAGTTAATAACTAATCTTTTTACTATAAACCTCTTTATATCGTTCATAAATTAATGCCTTGAGCCTCTATAGATGATTTCTGGCTTTAATTTCATGTGCAACAAGAAGATTTGGAAATGCTTCGGTTTAAATGAAATTGAGTACCCTTTAGTGTGATAGAAGGGTCATCAATGAAAAGGTACGATATTTTTGTGTTTTACTCAAAGTCATAGATGATGTTTGACAGAATTACTTTTTGGTTTGGCTTCCAAAGATTGACTGTGTTGATGTTGATCCGTGGTTGTAGTGGCTCTTCGTTGATAGGTGAAGTTAGACCATAACATAGGTATCGGAGATCTGTGTTGCTTGTAAGAAGAATGAGGTGATGTAAAAATGTTAAAATTAAACCATTGAAACACTCCAAAGCTTAATTTTTTTTAACATATCAAATATTTAAAAAATCTTTTTAAGGAATTACTCCCCCTTTTTTTTATATATAAGTTATTTTGGAGAGTACTAAAATATAAATTGTTTTAAAATATTAAAAAATATCCCCTTTTTTTATTTATTTATAAGTGATTACTCTCTCTTTTTAAGTTATTCTAGCGATACAAGGTTTCAAAATAACATCATCTTCGTTTCTAGTAGAGGAAACATTTTTTAAAGGTCGAAGTTTAGCAATCTCCACTTCGTCACTAGAACTGTGGTCGTAACTTATTACTTCTAGATCAAATGAGTCTGTAATCTCCATCAACACCTCTACCGATGAACCTGGTGAAGAAGATTCAGAATTAGAATCACTAAAAGAGACAGAAATATTGTCATAAGCCTTATTTACAATACGATCAAAATTAGTCTAGTTTAGAGTATCCATATGTCCTCTCACATAAAAGTCCCAAAGATATCTTATTTCTCGAGCATTCAAGGTTTTTAATACATTTGTATCATCATCACATGCATCAACAATAGCCATTGAATAAAAGAACACAGAACAAAGAAATAAAAAGTAAATCTGATCTTGAAGAGTGAACGAAAGCTCTAAAACTTTCTTTGGAAAAAAGGAATAAGTTACTATAATGATAAGCCAGACAATGAATAGATAACTTTAATCAGGAAGAAATCCTCTTAAAGACACAAAAAACTCGAAGCGTTTTGAATCATTGAAGGGGATCAAATTCCCATAAAAAACGAGTGCCGCAACATGGGAAAACCAAAGAAAGTTTCGATCCCGAGCTTAGGTGAAAATGATATTTTCGGGCTTCTTTTGTCCGAACATCTCAACCTTTTAGATTTCATGCTCGAGTGACTTATGTACATCCCGGAAAATCAGTTTGACTAGACGAGGCCTAAACTCGAGGACAGCCTGTTATGTGTACCAGAAATCCTTTGGGGCCGAGCTGATGAAACATGTCAGCTGATTATGGTTACTCAGATAAGTCGGAGTCCGGTTAAAGTGAGCACATCGGGGCCGGTCTTACTCATACAGATCAGAGCCGACCTTATTAGTATAAGTCGTGGCCGATGATAGCGTCGGGATACCACCTGAAGAGTCACAAGGAACAATTAAAAAATGATACATTATGACTAGAGAGTTACAATAATTGAAGAGGCGGACGTTACATAAACAATTATGGGGACAACGAACGTTACATAAAGATATATTAGAGAAGAGAGACCTATAAATAGGAGACAAATAGGAAGGTAAAGGCAGGCAAAAACCCGCAAATACATACCTAACAAACACTCCAACCAATCGTTTTAGGATCTCCTTAATTTAGAACAAGAAAGTCAACCTTTTAGTGTTTTTAGCAAGAACAAATACCTTTTCTATGATTAAAACCTTTCACAACCAATCTAGCTTTGTATCTTGGGTGAGATTTATTCTCTTCAGACTTTATCTTGTATACTCATTTATTCTTGAGTGCACTTCTACCCTTATGCAATTTCACCAATTCAAATGTGTGATTCTCATGCAAAAAATCATCTCTTCTCTTGCATGGAAATTGTTCTGGACTGGGCCAGCGCCTGCCCTACTATCGGGCAGGCCCAAGCCCAATCACCAGCGAAGGCCCAACGAGGCCCAAAGTCACCTCAATGTCGGGCACGTACCAATCCCCTTGGACGTCGGACACGCGGGGTAAAAAGACCGTCGAACAGAGGTACATAGCCCGCGGACACACCTCTCCTCGACACCCACGTGCTCCTCCCCGCGAGGACACATTCTCTTGTAACTTCCCACTCCCGAAGGAATCGGTCTGCCCTACTTCCGGAGATTCAGGGACCGTTACACCAGGGCGAAGACCACGTGCTGGTCTTCACTACGCCACGTAAGCCCTGGAAGTTAATTGGATTGGGCCTTGCAATCCCGCCCAATGCAAGTAACCGTTGGCCCCGCGCTGGGGGCTCTCTATAAATACCCTCTCACTTGAGAGAGTCAGGTTACGGAACATTCTAAACTCACTTCATTGTATTTGCTTTTCTCCGACCTTACCTGACTTGAGCGTCGGAGTACCTTGCAGGTACACCCCCGGCCGTATCATCATCACCGGAGCTGAAGTCCATACGATGTTGCTGACATTGTCTAACTGTCTGATCCAGGTACGATCAGTGGCGCCGTCTGTGGGAAACACTGCTTCCCTGTTTTTCCTTCAACGATAAACCAAAGCAATCCCTTTGTTCATCACCAGCATGGCCAACAACCCGTTTGCGAACAAAGCTCTGGACACCGTCCTCGCGCAGCTCGAGAACGGAAACCACCGTGAGGACAATGCTGCCCTCAATGTCGAAGAGGGCGACGTAAGAGACGGGCAGACCGCCTCCCCAGACTCCGAAGACGCGGCTTACGACGACGCCCAGTAGGACGACCAGCAAGCCGCCTTTCAGTCAGTTGCTCCTCCGCCTAATGCAGATTCGAGCACTGTGGCCCTATTCGCCTTGGTCAACCAGACCAACCAGCTGATCATGCACCAGAATCTCAAAATTAAAGCACTCGAGCGAGGGCGAACACGACGATCTTCCCCGCGAAGACATCGTCGTCCACCTTCACCTCGTCGTTCTCCTTCCCCGTGAAGGACTCCTCCAGAAGAATCTCGGACCCCCTCGTCGGTGCGCGAGGGCCGCCGACCACGTCTCGAGCGGTCCCAGCCAGAAACCTCCTAGAAGCGCCATCTTTCCCCACCTCGGAAGGAACCCAGACACTCCTCGACTACCAAGAGGAGCAAGACCGCCGAGGAGAGGCCGAGGAACCGTTCTAGGAACTCCCCTCCACGACAAGGACCTGGTCGACACCACCGATCCCCGTCAAGGTCCCCAGACGGAAGCGACGACGACGACCAGAGGACCCCCCTGTCATGGGAGATCATGGACACCCCAATTCCTGCGGGTATGGAGAAACCCCCGCCACTAGGGACCTACGACGGCCTGGCCGACCCCGACGATCACGTCGAAAGTTTTGAAGCCATGCTCAACTTCAGAAACATCAGGGGAGCCATTAAGTGCAGACTTTTCCCCACCACTTTGCGGAAGGGCGCCATGACCTGGTACAAGAGTCTAGCACTAGGGTCGATCACGTCCTGGAAGCAACTAAGAGAACGCTTTACCAAACACTTCACGGCATCTCGCCGACACCCGAAGACGGAGGCTGCACTATAGAGCATCTACCAGGGGAAGAACGAGCCTCTCGGGAACTACATTTAGAGGTTCAATAGAGAGGCTGTTGAGGCCCATACGACCGACGACATGAAGAAGTTTTTAATCATCCGGGGACTACGACTTGGATTCGATTTTGGCAAGTCCGTGGGCCTCCGCAGACCTCACCGTTTGGAGGACCTCCTCCAACGAGCTCAGTCATACATCGAGTTCGAGGAGTCGGAGGCAGCACAGATCGCCCTCGACTCGAGGCGGAAGGAAGGCCCCCGCGGCCGCAGAGAAGAAGACTCTCCTCCCCGACGCGGAGGAGAAAGAAAGAAGGAAAGCCGCCCCCGGGACTCTCGTGAACCGCGAGGACCAGCTGGCCGGTTCACAGAATACACGCCGCTCAACGCTCCCCGCGCGCGAATCCTCTCCGAGTGCTCCAACTCGGAATTTCTGAAAGGAGGCGTCCGCTTTCCAAAGCCAACGACCCCCAAATCAAACACGAACAGGTCCAAGTATTGCCGGTTCCACCGGAGTCACAGACATGTCACGGAGGACTGCATCCATCTCAAATATGCAATTGAGATCCTGATCAAGGAAGGGCACTTAAAGAAGTACGCCCAGAAGAATGACGCCCCTCGTCCCAGTTCCCGGGAAGCCCAAAAGGTCGAGGAGACGACACCTCACTACTACGAAAACCCCATTTAACGACGCCAACTTTACCACGGTTTCGTATCCCACCGTTGTAACAGGATTAAAAATTTATAACGCCATATTTAACGACGGTTGTATTACATAACCGTTGTAATACAAGCTGTGTAACAAGCTTCGATTCCCAGCTCTATATTTTTTCTCCATATTTTTACATTTTAACACGCTTGTATTAGAAGACCGTTGTACTACATGTATCACGCTTCGATTCACAGCAATGTATTCTTTAGTATTTTTAAGTGCAATAGAGTATATATATAACTTTAAAAATAAAACTGTAAGAGATGAACATATATAGACATAATTTTATTTTAATATTCCATTGAGAGTACATTGATAAACATATTACATATCAAGATCATTGTCAGAGCCCATAGCATAAAATGTGTCATACCCCAAATTTGTCCTACCCTCTCATTTTTCTTATACCAAGCATTTGTGTTGCTTCATGATCTTTCTCAGAGTGATCATTTGGGTTATGAAGGTCTTGTTTGTGCTTATTGTGTATACAGTTTATTGCAAGTGTGTTGAATTCAGGTGGAGATAAGAGAAAAGATGTGTCCTCGTTCTCATGGTAAATTAGTCAAGACATGATCAAGTGATTTCAAGTGGTTTTTAAATTATATGGTCATTCATTCTCAAGCCATACTTCAAGGTGATCTTGTTACATTCATTTCCCAAACCTTGGCTTAACTTGTTTCAAGTTTATTTCTAAGTTATTATTCAAGTCGTTTCAAGATGGTTCTAAGCCATATTTAAGCCTTACCGCATAACCATGTTTGAATTAGTTTTGTGCCATGAAGATTATTGCAAGGAAATTTCCTAGTCAAGTTTCACGCCATGATGTTACAAACCATGTCTAGATTCGTCTCAAATTCTAATTCATGGTCAAATGGTGCTTCCTTTCAAGCCTTGACTAGATTTGTTTTCATGTTGTTTCACGCCATTTGAAGAACCAAGGGTACTCTAAGTACAAAATTGGAATATGTATTGCAAGAAATTGGGAATTAAGGTTTGTTACAAAAATTACAAGAATTCAAGTATAGTTACAAATGAAGTAATGGCCTCGTCACACACATCTCCAAATAACAAATACAACATTATCACACGTCAATACTTCCATATTCATACAAGAAGACCAAAATACCAATATAAATACAAGATTTTCAAATTGGTGGATCACATTCAAGGTATTTAGGAATTACATGATAAATAAAATTACAGGTTTTATGTCTACAAATTTTAAGCCTAGGAAATCACAAGAGGCGAAGATTGTGAGCAATACCACAAGCTTTTACAATTATTAATGAGCTAAATTTCAATTTACTCCAAAACCTCAAGGATCCAACTCGTGTCAATCTTCAAGATGATTCACCTTGCCATCAAGCCATCATCAAGCTTCAATTTGATGCCTCCATGCTCCAAGCTGCCACGGCTCATCCTAACTGACCAAGTCCTTCAACACGACCTCATCCAAATAACTCTCAAGTCTTTCCAAGAAGGTTCCTTCTGTGCCAAATACGTCCTCAAACTGAATAATGCACATGAAACATTGAACAAAGGATTAATACAGTTTAAGGATAAACTAATTTGAGGGCATCCTAAAAGTACCTAACATCAACCTCAAGCAAATATCAGGATAAGCCAATAACACAAGCTTATGGAGTTCAAATTTTAACAAGTTTCACGTCATGTTCCAAAGACACCTCAAATTCATGTCATCAAAGACCCAAAGCAATTATCATACACAATTCAAAAATAAGTTTCAAAGCTCACACGGTCAAAAAGCAATAACACATCTACACTTTATCCAAAGTCAAAGGCAAAGCAAATAGGGACTATACAAAATTCAACTTGACCAAAGTAGTAAAACAGGAAGAGCAGCAAAAATTCACAGTACTGTAACCTTAACACAAAAAGGAAAAAGGACAAGGTATAGGGCAACAGTGAATAGCAGAAAAAAAAGTATCGCAGAGGTTCAGCAAAGCAGTAACACTCTTTTGGCAAAAACATGTTCTGAATTAGGGAAAGTTACCTTATACAATTCCATGAACGTGATCCCTCAGCAATGTTGACACCGCCTTTCCAAACCCTAATCCTCACAATATAAAAAGAGGAGCAATGAATCAGAGAAGGACGCAAAAAAAAACCTACACGACGCAAGAAATCCACTCTACTCACCAAAGCTCTAAAAAAGAAAATCTTAAGAAATTTACTCAAGGTTTTAAAAAAAAAAAAAGCTAAACCCCTTCATTAATTCGTGACAACAACGCAAGCAGCAAGAAGGGTTAGGAAGGAGAAGAACTGAAATATAAAGAAGAAGAGAAGTGGAAGATACGCAAGTTAAGAACCTCACCTTCGCCGGAAAAAGCTTCGGATCGGAATTACTCCAATCTAGGTATCATTCGTTTCTTCTTTACTCCTTGATGCTTGATTAGTAATCTCCATGCGATTGTCTGTTGAACCCCTCTGTTATTTGTTTCGCTTTGTTTACTTTTGACGAATCTAGGGTTTTCTGAGTGGTTTCGATTAAGAGATTTAGGGTGAGTTTTAGGAAAATCTAACCTGGGATTTGAGAAGAGGAGAAGAAAATATGTGGGGTTTGTGTTTATAGTTTGAGGTTTGGTGGAGGTGTCGCCGGAGAAGACGGTGGCGGCCGCCGCGCGCCGCCGCTTCTCCGGCGGGTTTCTTAGGTTTCCGACAGGGTTTGTTTGCGTTGAGAGAGAAGAGAACAGTTGAGAGAAAGAGATAATGAGACGTTGGAGAGTGAGATAGAGAGTCTGAGTGAATTCCACCATTCATTTATCGTTTGTTGCCTTCTTGCCACGCGTGTGAGATAATGATGTTGGTGGCAGGTGATACCGGTGACAAGTGTCACCGATCTTAATTTCATGATCCCATGCGCGTCTCCTCGTCTCCCTTACCATGCATACGCGTTTTGGCCGTTTGATCCAGGGTCAGATTGACTCTTAATTAATTCAACACTCCAGATCCACCCTTCAGTCAACCAGGGTTGACTAGGGTTCATGGTGAACCCCCACTGGCGTGTGGGCTTCCGGTCTTGGGCCTGGAGTGATTTCTAATCACACCCCCTGTTTACTGTTTGTTGCTGGCCCATCCATTTTCTTTTTAAAACCTTTTTTTTTTCTTCTCTTTTAATAATAAGAAAATTCAAAACATTTTATTAACTTATTTCTTAAAAATAGATTACTTGTTAATTAATTTCTAAAATCCTTTTCTTTAGTTAATTCCTAATTAATTTTATTAAACCAAATACTTAATACTAATTAACTTTAAGGGTTAATTTTATTAAATATTTTAGTTTAATTCAATTAATTGTTTGAATTTTAATTCTAAAAATCTAAAAAAGTTCTAAAAAATACTTTTATTTAATTAATCCTAAAATTCTTATTTAATTAATTTTATTAAATTATTTTATTTAATATTAATTAATTTTTGATAATTCATTTTATTAAATATTTTGATTTAATCTAGTTAATTATTGAAACTTTAATCAAAGAAACCTAGAACTCTTTTTAGTTTAGGATACCTCCCTTAAACTAACCTTAGAATTAAGGGACTAACCATATCATGCTTGAGTCCATTTACTTATGCTTATTATGTGTGGTGCATGATGTTTACCTTGTGGATTTTTTATGCCTCGATTATATTACGCTATGTCATTGCGTGTTTATTCAAATCAAAATATTTTTCAACTAATAGTTGGACTTCGTGTCAATCATTTTCATACCTGATAAGTCGATCGTTTTCACGATCGCAACCGACCTCCCCTTTGCCTCCTCTTGGGCCTTATGCAACGATTACCCATTTTATTTTGATTTGTATGCATGTATGTGATTGGTTTATGTTTAATCATGGCTTAATTAATTCCATAAGATTAAAATCACCCCTTTTTATAAGAACAAAAGTAAACTTGATCCAACGTCAAGTATTTTCCAAATAGACGTAATTAACTCGATCTCAAGCATTTTACTTGATCCATATATCAAGTATCTCCAACCTTCACTTTAAACCATAAGACATCCTTATTTCTTAACCTTCTCATAAATCAAAACCTCGATCCAACGTCGAGTACTTTTCTCAAATCAAATCAACATACTTAATAATACTTAGACATTTTCATAAAGGTGAAAAAGAGGGGGACCAAGTCTTTGGTTTTTCTTTTCAATTGTTCGGGTGCGAGTTTTCTTACTCGTGTGTGGGCAATTGACACCTTTAAAACACATTTTATCCGATCACCTTCAAACTCATTTTCTTAATCAAACATTAAGATATGTAATCAGTATTCAAATACATTTTTATAAAGGTGAAAAAGAGGGGGACCAAGTCTTTGGTCTTTCTTTTCAATTGTCTAGGTGCGAGTTTCCTTACTCGTGTGTGGATAATTGACGCCTCTAAAACACACGAAACTCGACCACATTTAAACCATTTCTAAATCAAATCATCAAAGCACTTAATCCTTACATAAATATTTTTACCAAAGGTGAAGTGAGGGGGATCAAGTCTTTGGTCTTTCTCCTTAATTGTTTGGGTGTGAGTTCTCTTACTCGTGTGTGGACAATTGTCACCTCTAAAAACATCCAATACGATTCAAACTCTTTTCCTCGCCTACGTGCGACCAAAACCTAAAACCATACGCAAAATCAAATCCTTTTCTCAATCAAACCTCTTAACATACTTAACCACATATTCTAACAACTTTCCTACAAGGTGTAAAAGAGGGGGGCTAAGTCTTTAACCTTTCTCCCCAATTGCTTGGGTGCGAGTTTACTTACTCGTGTGTGGGCAATTGGCGCCTACATAAAAAATACAAACCAAACAACCGTAGTCCCACGAACTACGAATGCTCTGACTTTCCCATTGCACGAGGGAATACATAGGCCCAAGGATTCTTAATCCTTGCCGAGCACACTAATAAAAAACCACCCATTTTTCCCTTAGAAAACAAATCCTTTTACCTTAGAAGATAAACAAACAAACCTAGCTAACTTTCTCACGAATCGAATCAAGAGGTTCCCGTTGAGTACAACGGACGTAGAGGGTGCTAATACCTTCCCTCTTGCGTAACCGACTCCCGAACCCGAATTTGGTTGCGACGACCATGTTCTTATCTCCCTTTAGAGGTTTTATCGATATTTTCCTATTCCTTCCATGGAATGAATAAAATTCGGTGGAGACTCTGTTTCGAACAATTGTTTTTTCCGCGTCCATCGCGAGGATCGTATTTTTCGAGGTACGAAAGATGGCGACTCTGCTGGGGATTTGCATTGCCCTATGCTAGAGAGAGTCAAGCCTAACTTGACTCGATTCATGAGTGTTAGATCCGCTTGTTTGTTTATCTTCTCTTGTTTATATGCTTGCTTGTTTGACTATCTATTATCTACTTGCTTGCTTATTGTTATTATATCCTATTATTATCTTGTATGACACTGTTGAGGTTCTCTGATCATTGGTGCTTTGTGATACGGCTCTACACCCGAGTCCGAGAAAAACCTAGGATTAGAATGGTGGTTGTGTAGTGTAGGCTTGCGTGGTCTCTTCCGCGTGAGTTGAAGCGAAAACCCCGCTTGGAGTAGGTTCCCTTGGATATATTATTGTTGTGGTGAAACTTTGCCATGGCGGTAATATTTTCGAGCCTGAATCGTTGATCCCAAGGACCTTTAACCTAATTGCCCATAGTGGTTAGTAGTGTTAATTCTATGAGAGTTAATGCGAACGCCATAATCAGATGAGATCCCTTGAACGTATTACTTCCTGACAGTAATATTTTTTACCTCGATCTAAGATTCTGAGAACCCTAAACCCGTGTGTCGATGGTTGTGTAGTGGGCGCCTCCGAGGAATCTTTCTCGTGGGGAAGAAACGAAGACCTCGCCTAGACGAGATCCTTTCAAAGATATTATCGTCTGATGTTCCTTCGTCATGGCTATAATGTCTTTGAAAGATATCCACAACTCTAGGCACCTACCCGATTAGAGCCTACCTATGGGGGGTCCGGTGATCAGAGATATCCTGTGTCTAACTCCTTCCTCAGAATCAGATGTCGTTTTGATCCTGTACCCTTGCATGAGCATCGCATGACCATAACATTTGCACCCTTTCTGTTTTCAGGGAATCTAAGAATTGTCATTTGCTACAGATAGGAATTATGGAAACTGACGTCAGTTGCCCTCATTCTTTCAAGTTCAAGAAGCCTAATCTGACTGCTTTACGTGGGTTGGTTTCGCGTATGCCTTCCGTCTACCGAATCAACTTTGGGAAGAACTTTGGTAAACTGTTGCGTATTCTGAATCAAGATGTGGACTTTGCCATGATAAGCACCTTCATACAGTTTTATGATGCTCCCTTGAGATGTTTCACATTTCAAGACTTTCAGTTGGCACCAACACTCGAAGAGTATGAGAAACTGGTGGATATACCAATGAAAGGCAAGTTGTTATTTGAAGGGGTTGGTGTGACTCTGAAGGATGAAATCATTGCAAAAGCTCTCCATATGACTAAGCAGGATGTCACTAACAACTGGAAGATCAAGGGAGGGGTCAAGGGCTTCTTCCTCTCATTTCTGTTGGAAAGGGCTGAGGCTATGATGAAAGAGGAAAGTTGGGAAGCTTGTTATGCTGCTGTAGCATTAGCCATCTATGGGATTGTTCTATTTCCTAATGTGGATGTAGATGATTTCATAGATATTACTGCTGTCCATGTTTTTGTCACAGGAAATCCTGTGCCTACCCTTCTAGCTGACATGTGTTATTACTTGAGTTTGAGACACATTAAGAAGGGAGGTATGGTTGCTTGCTGTGCTCATCTGTTGTATCAATGGACCCAAATGCACCTTTCGAAGAAGGGACCCTTCATAGAACAAGTGGACGAAAGTTGGGCCCAAAGGTTGGGAACTCTCAGATCAGCTGACTTATCTTGGTACTCCCTAGACTACGATACAGTCATATCCAATTTTGGTCGATTCCCTAATGTTTCCCTCATCGGGACCCGCAGCTGTATTAATTCTAATCCAATATTATTCGTGAGGCAGTTGGGGTATCCGATGAGTGGACCACCTGATGAGAAGGCTTTGGAAGCATTCTTAGTGCATGGTTTGAAAGCTGAGAATCCTGACCTACTCAAAAGAATCACAAAGGCGTGGAAGGAGGTCCATAGGAAAGGAAAAGCTGAGTTGGGGAGAAGGAACAACATTACTAAAGAGCCTTACTTCATATGGGTCAGAGAAAGAGTGGAAAGAATCAAGTTGCCTTTTGCCATTAAGGTGTCCGAGCCTCTGCCTGAGCCAAAGCCTACTCACGTCCCGATTGAGGAGGCCGAGGATCTCAAGGCAACGATAGCCAGATTAATAAAAGAAAATGAGCGACTTGAGTCAAAATAGGATAAGGCATATGCAAAGTGCGCTGAAAATAGGAAAGCTTGGCTCCTTGCCACTGAGAGGAAGAAGGCACTTAGAGAAGAGATGGGAGCGGAAATAGAAAAACTAAGCTCAGCTTTACGCCAGTCAAAGGCTTCTGAAGCAATGGAATGCCAACTTAAGGAGGATCTCATGAGAGTTGCTTATGTGGGGCCAGCAGATTGGGACAAAGTGTGTGGCGAGCTGAATAATCTCAAAAGGCTTGCGGAAGAGCAGAAGAATCATCTTGAGGCTGTCCTGGCGGACAAAGGTATTTGGGCCTCCGCGAGGAAGAAGGTGCTTGATGAATGTACTAGTTATGAACGCTCTATTCACATTCTAATAGCTGATAGAGATATGTACCGCAACAAGCTTAATAGGCTAGCGGATTTTTGTAACTGGTTGGCTGAAGACTTGGTATGGAAGCATAGAGATGCTCTGGAGGCTCTCGAAGAATCTACCCCTCAAGCCATCGTCGAATTTGTTTACCTTTGTAAGGCGATGCTGAAGAGGTTTAAAGAAGAGTTGAAGGAGCGCGAGGCTCGAAGGCCCAAGTTTTGAGTCTTATGTTGTTTTTTCTTGCTTTTTGAATTGTACTAATGTCCGGATGATTATGTATCACTTGATTATTATAATCTTATGAATGAATGAGACTTGATCTCCTTTACAATAGTTTGTTTCTTAATATTTCTGTATAAATAATGATTAATTCGAACGATTCCCTGAAACAAATGCATACCATCCTGCATACATACCATTGCATTCGTTTTCCAAAAAAAAAGCACCTAGCAATAAACTCATTTACTCTATCATTTCTCCAAATAGAAAACCTGACTACTCGACGCCGATACGAGACTCGCCAAAGCTTCAATATGACGCTGGAACAGATCGAGGAGAACCAGAACACAATAAGGGGCGATATCGATTCGCTGAAGGCTAAAATGGATCATCTACTGGAAACTATGATGTTGCTGGCCCAGAAAGAAAAAGATGCTGAAACAGTGGCTAATGCCAAGAAGATGGTTGAGAAGATAGGCACTTATGGAGTTAAGGGAATCCCTCCTCCCGTTTACATAGACTTGTCAGAACACTCGGCTCATCATGGATCTGTGAGCGATACGGACGAGCAAGTTGATGCCTTCAACATACCACCTCCACCTCCTCAACTTGTTGGATCTGATCCATCTGCTGACCGGTTGCACGTACTAGAAGAGAAATTCAAGGCCTTGGAGGTTCAGACAACTCCCGGCTTGGATGCTGTCGACATGTGCTTGGTCCCTGGACTGGTAATCTCTCATAAGTTTCAAGTGCCGACGTTTGACAAATACAAGGGACTTAGCTGCCCTAAGACTCATTTGCGAGCATACTGTCGGAAAATGGCTGCCCACGTTAAGGACGACCCTCTGCTAATTCACTACTTTCAGGATAGCCTCAGTGGGGCATCGCTGGAATGGTACATGCAGCTAGAGAAGAGACAGATTAATACTTAGAGGGATCTCTCTGAGGTGTTCCTCAAACATTACCAGTACAATACTGATTTAGCACCAAACCGTACTCAATTACAAGATATGACTCAGCACAACAATGAGTCATTAAAAGAATATGCTCAACGTTGGCGGGAATTGGCTTCTCGTGTTCAACCACCTTTGCTGGACAAAGAATTAATGGATATGTTCATGGGAACTTTGCAGCCTCAGTATTCAGACCGTATGATGGGATCTAGCTTCCCCAACTTTGCTGAGATTGTGTTAGTGGGAGAAAGGATCGAGAGCCAGTTGAAGAAAAAAGTTGTTATTGCCTCTGCAAGTGGAGTTAAAAAACCTTTTGTGAAGAGGAAAGACGAAGAAACCAATGTTGTCATGAGAGGAAGAGGGGGTAGAGCCCCAGTGAATATACCCTATCAGCAAGTGGCTGCAGTTGCGCAAGCCCCACTTCAACCACCTGCTCAGCAGCCGAATTATCAGAATGTTCCTCCGCCGCAATATCAGAATGCCCCACCACAGAGGCAACAAAGACCAAGAAGGCATATCGATCCTGTGTCAATGCCGTATAGCTAGATTTTTTCTCAACTATATCAGAGTGGGCATTTGAAACTCAGGGATTTGAGACCAGCAGTCTTCCCATATCCTCCCGGATACGATGCCAACGCCCATTGTGAGTTTCATAAAGGTGCTCCCGGGCGTACCATAGAAAACTGCTATGCGTTTCAGAACAGAGTTCAAGATTAGGTTGAGTCCAAAGATCTTACTTTCACTCAGTGAGGCGCTAATGTTAAACACAATCCCATACCCCCGCATGGAGGACCGTCTGTGAATGCTGTGGAAGAAGGCAGCGGACAAAGATTGATTACGAGAGTTGAAGATATTCGGACTCCTATGGCGGTTATAGGAGAAAAACTAAGGAGATGTGGGATGATCCCTGAAGATGAGCTTGAGAATTTGACTGATGAGGTGGTTAAGAAACATTTGCAGAAATTCCTGGATCAAGGTGTGATTCAAGTTGAACGTCGGGATGCAAGAGAACAAAGTGTGGCTGTCATTAACCTTCAGTATGATGCACCTGAAGGCCATCAACAAAGGCGAGTTCGTCCTGCTCCGGTAATCATTGAATATGATGGAGCTAGTGTTTTCCAACAAAGATCAGTTCGTCCTGCACCGTTGGTTATTCAGTTTGATGAGGCAGATGTTAGCAAGTCAAGGCCAGTGCGCCCTGTCCCGATAACCATTGAGTATCCTGGTAATGTTCCTGAGTCTAAGTGTGACGCTATAGTAGGACCAGGTGGAATGACCCGTAGTGGTCGAATCTTTGCGGCAAAGCAAGCAGAGGTGCCGAATAATGACAAAGGTAAGGCAGTTACTATACCAGTTGAAAATCCGAGGGCCGAATTACAAGAAGGGTTGTCGTCTCCAAGAGGGGCATTCACACAGAAAGAGGCTGAAGAGTTTTTGAAGATTATAAAGAAGAGTGACTACAAGGTAGTTGATCAGCTGAACCAGACTCCTGCCAAGATATCTATGCTCGCCCTGTTGCTCAGTTCCGAGGCACATAGATCCTCCCTGCTGAAGGTGTTGAGTGTTGTACACATTACCAAGGATATCACTGTAGCACAGTTTGATGATGTGATAGCCAGTGTCACCACTGGCAACTTTTTGGGGTTTAACGATGATGATCTGACTGCTGAAAAGAAAACCCATAACAAGGCTCTTCACATTTCCTTTAGGTGTGAAGACGTTTTGATATCTAGAGTCTTGGTGGATACTGGATCTTCCTTAAATGTGCTCCCAAAGATAACGCTGGAGAGGATGCCTGTGAATGGAGTAATCATGAAGCCAAGTACTCTCATAGTGAAGGCATTTGATGGATCTAGGCGTGCGGTTATTGGTGAGGTGGACTTACCGATTAAGATTGGACCTACTGTTTTTACCATTACTTTTCAAGTGATGGACATTTATCCTGGCTACAGTTGCTTGCTAGGAAGGCCCTGGATTCACTCAGCAGGGGCAGTTACGTCCACTCTTCTTCAGAAGTTAAAGTTTATTTCCAATGATAAAATGGTTGTGATAGGCGGCGAAGAAGACATTCTAGTAAGTCATTTGACATCGTTCCGTTACATTGACGTCGAAGGTGAAATGGTTGAGACCCCTTTTCAGTCCTTTGAGGTGGTGAGTACATTGGCTGTGCAGCGAGTACCAGAGTACCAAGAGTTAAGATCATCAATGGCCTCATACGAGGAAGCTAAAGCTGTGGTGGAAGAAGGAAGTGCCCAAGGCTGGGGCAAAGTGGTTGAAATTACTGAAAAGCTTGCTATGTTTGGGCTAGGTTATCAGCCATCCCGCAGTTCAGCCTTTGTTCCATACAATGGAAACCAATTCCCTCCTGTTGAGAAGACTTTCATAAGTGCTGGCCGCATCTTTGATTCTCCAGTAGCAATGATCATTGAAGACCATGTGGGTGATGAGCAATTTTCTGCAAGCTGGATCTGACAAGCAAGGCCTGGTGAAGAGCTCCAGAATTGGAAGACCATTGAAGTCCCTCAGTTTTTCACACACCAAACGTAATTTTACTGTTTATAAAAAACCCTACGCTCTGCCCAAGGCGTAGTGGAGCATTGTATGGGCCACCTGATGTTTTCAAACTTTGTTTATCATTAATGAATTTCAGTTTGCATTCAATTTTCGCTCACTTTCTTTCATTCTTTTTACTTTACAATAAATGGCAATATTTTTCGTGCACACACTTTCTTAAATAAACTGCATAAATCATGAACATGCAGAAACACCACCGAGGTCCTTGACATAGGCGCTGCTGCGGGCCTATATGACTTTGATTGCCCAATCTACCAAGCTGAAGAGGAAGGCATGAAAGATTGTGAACTCCCCGACGAGTTGGCAAGGATGCTCAAGCAAGAGGAGAAATTCATCCTGCCGCACCAAGAAGACATTGAAGTCATCAACCTGGGTACTGAGGAAGACAGAAGAGAGGTAAAAATAGGTGCATCCCTTCAAATTGAAGTCAAGACCAAGTTGATAGAGCTCCTCCGTGAGTACACTGATGTATTCGCCTGGTCGTATCAAGACATGCCTGGGTTGGATACTGATATGGTTGTACACAAGTTACCACTCAAGGAGGAATGCCATGCTGTCAAACAAAAGTTAAGAAGGACCCATCCGGATATAGCTCTCAAAATTCGTGAAGAAGTCCGAAAGCAGATTGATGCGGGATTCCTGGCAGTAGCAAAGTACCCACAATGGGTTGCCAACATTGTGCCGGTACCGAAGAAAGATGGAAAGGTTCGCATGTGTGTGGATTATAGGGATTTGAACAGAGCTAGTCCTAAGGACGACTTCCCATTACCTCACATCGACGTATTGGTTGACAACACAGCTCAGTTCTCTGTATTCTCTTTTATGGAGGGATTTTCTGGATATAATCAAATTAAGATGGATCCAGAGGATATGGAGAAGACCACATTTATCACACCATGGGGCACCTTCTGCTATAAGGTGATGCCATTCAGACTTAAGAATGTTGGGGCAATGTATCAATGTGCAATGGTGATGCTCTTTCATGACATGATCCATAAAGAGATTGAAGTGTACGTCGATGATATGATTGCCAAGTTTCAGACCGAAGAAGAGCACTTGATCAATCTGCAAAAGTTTTTTGTCTGACTGAGGGAGTTTAGATTGAGACTTAACCCCAACAAGTGCACATTTGGGGTACGATCTGGAAAACTGTTGGGCTTCATCGTAAGTCAGAAAGGAATCGATGTGGATCCTGATAAGGTGAGGGCAATTCAGAATATGTCTGCGCCTAGGACAGAGAAAGAGGTTCGTGGCTTTCTGGGAAGATTAAACTACATCGCCAGATTTATTTCACATCTTACTGCCACCTGCAAACCTATTTTCAAGCTGCTAAGAAAGAATTAGTCAATTGCGTGGGATGATGATTACCAAGAGGCATTCGATAAGATCAAAGAGTATCTGCAAGAACCACCGATCCTGATACCGCCTGTTCCTGAAAGGCCACTCATTATGTACTTGACTGTACTTGACGATTCTATGGGCTGAGTGTTGGGGCAACAAGATGAGACGGGAAAGAAAGAACATGCAATCTATTACCTCAGCAAGAAGTTCAATGACTGGGAGACAAGGTATTCCTTACTCGAGAAGACTTGTTGCGCATTAGCCTGGGCTGCCAAACGTCTCATGCAGTATATGTTGACCCACACTACTTATCTGATTTCCAAGATGGATCCCATTAAATACATCTTTGAGAAACCTGCTCTCATCGGCAGAATAGCCCAATGGCAAATGCTTCTGTCTGAGTACGACATTCAATACGTCACTCAAAAAGCCATCAAGGGTGGCATACTGGCGGACCATCTTGCCCATCAACCGGTGGATGATTATCAGCCCTTGAAGTTCGATTTTCCAGACGAAGACATAATGGTACTAAAAGATTATGAAGAGCCAGGTCCAGATGAAGGGCCCGAACCAGGGGAGCGATGGACTCTCATGTTCGACGGTGCCTCAAATGTTCACGGAAATGGAATTGGGGCAGTAATTACGTCACCCAAGAATTTCCACTTACCGTTCACAGCTAAGCTCTGCTTTCCATGCACCAATAACATGGCTGAGTATGAAGCTTGTATACTTGGATTGGAAGAAGCCATCAATTTAAGAATCAAGACTCTTGATGTGTTCGGAGATTCTGCTTTAGTAATACATCAGATTCGAGGTGACTGGGATGCCAAACATACCAATCTAGTTCCATATCGAGATTACGTGGCAAAGCTACTTCCTAGATTTGATGATATCACCTTTACCCATGTGCCTAGAGAGGAAAATCAAATGGAAGACGCTCTGGCAACTTTGGCTTCTATGTATAAACTGATATGGCCCAACCATCGGCCGCATATTGATCTACAGCGATTTGAAGAGCCAACTCACTGTTTGGCTACCGATGAAGAGTCAGATGAAAAGCCATGGTTCTATGACATCAAACGTTATCTGGAAAAACAAGAGTATCCAGAGGGCGCTTTGGCGGTGGATAAGAGAACTTTGCGCAGATTGACATCAAATTTCTTCCTCAATGGGAATGTGTTATACAAGCGTAATCATGATACTGTACTACTCAGATGTGTGGAAAAGCATGAAGCTGAGCAGATTCTGAAAGACATTCATGAAGGTTGTTTTGGTACCCATGCAAATGGGCATACTATGGCAAGTAAGATATTGAGAGCAGACTATTATTGGCTTACCATGGAGGCTGATTGCTACCATCATGCCCGAACTTACCATAAATGCCAGATCTACTCTGATAAGATTCATGTACCTCCCACTCCCTTGAACGTCTTGACTTCACCATGGCCATTTTCCATGTGGGGAATAGACATGAGTGGGATGATTGAGCCAAAAGCCTCGAATGGGCACCGCTTCATATTGGTTGCCATAGACTACTTTACCAAATGGGTTGAGGCTGCATCGTATACGAATGTTACTAAGAAAGTGGTCGCTCGCTTCTTGAAACACAACATCATATGCAGATATGGAGTGCCTAACCGTATCATCACTGACAATGGGTATAATCTCAACAACAAAATAATGGATGAATTGTATGCTAGTTTCAATATTGAGCACCATAATTTGACACCATACAGACCCAAGATGAACGGAGCCATTGAGGCAGCCAACAAAAACATTAAGAAGATCATTCATAAAATGGTGGTCACTTATAAGGATTGGCATGAGATGCTACCTTTTGCGCTGCACGGCTACCGTACCTCAGTGCGAACTTCAACAGGGGCAACTCCTTACTCATTGGTTTATGGCATGGAAGTGGTCCTTCCAATAGAAGTCAAAATCCCCTCATTGAGAGTATTGATGGAAGCCCAGCTCGACGAAGCAGAATAGGTGAAGACGAGGTTCGATGAACTCAACCTTCTCGAAGAAAAACGCTTGGCAGCGATATGCCATGGCCAGCTCTATCAAAGATGCATGAAGAAAGCTTTTGACAAGAAAGTGCATCCTCGGACATTCCAGGAAGGTGAATTGGTGCTCAAGAGGATTATGACTGTATAATGAATCCAGGGGCAAGTGGACGCCAAACTACGAAGGCCCATATATTGTAAGAGAGGCATTCTCCGGTGGTGCCTTGAAGCTCGCAACTATGGACGGGGATGAATTACCATACCCAGTGAATGCAGAGTACGTTAAGCGATACTACGCCTAAAAAAGTGGAATAATAAAGCCGCTAAGTCGAAAACCTGAAAAGGCAACTTAGGCAAAAATGGCAATCCCGGTGGACTTGAAAAACAATATCAGTCCAGGCAAAAATTAGGGATAAGATAAAAGATATAGGCCCGCTGAATTGAAAACCCGAAAGGGCGGTTCAGGCAAAAAAAGGCGTCCCGGTGGATTGAAAACCCGAAAGGGCGATCCAGGCAAAAGTTAGGGACAAATTCCAAGGCAAAGTATCTAGTCTGCACGTCCACTTGATCCTGATGCACCACTGAAGAGAGGGATCAACCCAGCCGTCTTTCTACGAAGCAAGGTGGTGAAGTTATCAAAGTCATAGGGACCATAGCAGTGTTGAAACTCAATGGAACCTCATTAATTTGTATTGCCATATGTTTTTTTCTTGCACCACAATTAGCTCATTAAGGAATTGCATCCCTGTACATACTTACCCATTCCAGGGGCAAATCAATACAAAGAGAGATTTCTCACCAAATTGCGCTCATTTTTTTACTTTATCTGTTTTGTTTGCAAATTGATTTTGTTTTTGATAAACTGTGTTTTGAAACTCCGGTTAATAAAGACAATATTTGAAAACGATAAAATTTGTTTGGTGTTGGGAGAACTAAAAGGAATTAGATAGTATCCAGAAGAATTTCACCACATGAAAGCATCAAATCAGTTGTCAGTCGTTCTAGCTCTTCACCACAAGCAGCGTAGCTTAATAGGGATGTACTTACTATAATCTCCAATAATTAATCTTTCAAGTTCAACAGGGGCAGTCACGCTCCCTAGTCATATTTGGCTTGCTCAAAAGGGGTCGAGTAGTCAAACACTCTCACCATAACTACAAAACCCAAAGTCCAATCCTCTATTGGCAGCTACTCAAAAGTCCACGCTCGTTGGCACCTTCAAATCTACCCTTCAAAGTCCAATCTTCATTGGCAACCATTAAAAGTCCACCATCGTTGGCATCCTTATGACACCAAAACTACCAAATTTAATCCCTGTTGATACCCTCGATAAGGAAACTTATCCCCGGCGCGCCCGATCATTTGCATCGTCATATGCATGGCATGCTAGCATAACATTACATAATCATATCAAGCACTATCATATCATACGTGCATTAGATTCCTCGGCAGTTGCATCTTAGTGTGCATGTCAGTGCATTTTGCAATGCCTGGCATTTCCATCCCCAACATCATATCATAATAGGATCCAGGATCAGTTCACAAGCATCTTGGCCAGTCCTCCATCAAAGACAGTAATATTCTTCTAAAGAGAGTTGATACCTCGCTCGTGCTCATGGAATCATATTCCCCAGCAAGTCATTCTTCAGCCAGGCAGTTGATATTGACAATCCCCATCAGCTGTTGCTATTCTTACTCCCCAAGCAGAGGAAATCCTAGAAAGTTTCTTGTGAGCTTTCCCCTGCAGAGCTAGCACATTTCCTCTGACAGGAATCCTGCTCAACTATCCCCCAACAAATTTACCACAGAGATACTACTTTGGTATCATCGGGGAACCTTAATGGATAAGGGACTGCTTCGACGACCCAGAGAATCGTCTGCCTTCAGAGATACTGCTTTGGTATCATCGAGGAACCTTAATGGATAAGGGACTGCTTCGACGACCCAGAGAATCGTCTGTCCACAGAGATACTGCTTTGGTATCATCGGGGAACCTTAATGGACAAGGGACTGCTTCGACGACCCAGAGAATCGTCTGCCTTCAGAGATACTGCTTTGGTATCATCGAGGAACCTTAATGGATAAGGGACTGCTTCGACGACCCAGAGAATTGTCTGCCTTCAGAGATACTGCTTTGGCATCATCGGGGAACCTTAATGGATAAGGGACTGCTTTGACGACCCAGAGAATCGTCTGCCTTTCAGAGATACTGCTTTGGTATCATCGAGGGACCTTAATGGATAAGGGACTGCTTCGACAATCCAGAGAATCGTCTGCCTTTTAGAGATACTGCTTTGGTATCATCGAGGGACCTTAATGGATAAGGGACTGCTTCGACAACCCAGAGAATCGTCTGCCTTTCAGGGATACTGCTTTGGTATTATCGGGGAACCTTAACGGATAAGGGACTGCTTCGAAGACCTAGAGAATCGTCTTCCTTCAGAGATACTGCTTTGGTATCATCGAGGAACCTTAATGGATAAGGGACTGCTTCGACAACCCAGAGAATCGTCTGCCCTTCAGAGATACTACTTTGGTATCATCGAGGAACCTTAATGGATAAGGGACTGCTTCAATGTTCCAGAGAATCCTCTGCCCCCCCCCCCCCCTTTCATAGATACAACTTTGGTATCGTCGAGGAACCTTAATGTGTAAGGGACTGCTTCGATCACCCAAAGAACCTCAAGTTATTCTGTTAATTTTGTACTCCGCTACCTCATTCTGCTAGTTCTTACTCCATAAGTACATGTCCCTCTTGATACACAAATTTTGGGGTCTTCTTATATCTAATTGACTTCTACCCTAAAAATGAACACCATGCAGTAGTTCATTCTCTCGGGTTCAAGGCAATTAGATAGGGGCATCTGTCATACCCCAAATTTGTCCTACCCTCTCATTTTTCTTATACCAAGCATTTGTGTTACTTCATGATCTTTCTCAGAGTGATCATTTGGGTTATGGAGGTCTTGTTTGTGCTTATTGTGTATACAGTTTTTTGCAAGTGTGTTGAATTCAGGTGGAGATAAGAGAAAATATGTGCCCTCGTTCTCATGGTAAATTAGTCAAGACATGATCAAGTTATTTCAAGTGGTTTTTAAATTATATGGTCATTCATTCTCAAGCCATACTTCAAGGTGATCTTGTTACATTCATTTCCCAAACCTTGGCTTAACTTGTTTCAAGTTTATTTCCAAGTTATTATTCAAGTGGTTTCAAGATGGTTCTAAGTCATATTTAAGCCTTACCGCATAACCATGTTTGAATTAGTTTTGTGCCATGAAGATTATTGCAAGGAAATTTCCTAGTCAAGTTTCACGCCATGATGTTACAAACCATGTCTAGATTCGTCTCTAATTCTAATTCATGGTCAAATGGTGCTTCCTTTCAAGCCTTAACTAGATTTGTTTTCATGTTGTTTCACGCCATTTGAAGAACCAAGGGTACTCTAAGTACAAAATTGGAGTATGTATTGCAAGAAATTGGGAATTAAGGTTTGTTACAAGAATTCAAGTATAGTTACAAATGAAGCAATGGCCTCGTCACACACATCTCCAAATAACAAATACAACATTATCACACGTCAATACTTCCATATTCATACAAGAAGACCAAAATACCAATATAAATACAAGATTTTCAAATTGGTGGATCACATTCAAGGTATTTAGGAATTACATGATAAATAAAATTACAGGTTTTATGTCTACAAATTTTAAGCCTAGGAAATCACAAGAGGCGAAGATTATGAGCAATACCACAAGCTTTTACAATTATTAATGAGCTAAATTTCAATTTATTCCAAAACCTCAAGGATCCAACTCGTGTCAATCTTCACGATGATTCACCTTGCCATCAAGCCATCATCAAGCTTCAATTAGACGCCTCCATGCTCCAAGCTGCCACGACTCATCCTAACTGACTAAGTCCTTCAACATGACCTCATCCAAATAACTCTCAAGTCTTTCCAAGAAGGTTCCTTCTGTGCCAAATACGTCCTTCAATCGAATAATGCACATGAAACATTGAACAAAGGATTAATACAGTTTAAGGATAAACTAATTTGAGGGCATCCTAAAAGTACCTAACATCAACCTCAAGCAAATATCAGGATAAGCCAATAACACAAGCTTATGGCGTTCAAATTTTAACAAGTTTCACGTCATGTTCCAAAGACACCTCAAATTCATGTCATCAAAGACCCAAAATAATTATCATACACAATTCAAAAATAAGTTTCAAAGCTCACACGGTCAAAAAGCAATAACACATCTGCACTTTATCCAAAGTCAAAGGCAAAGCAAATAGGGACTATACAAAATTCAACTTGACCAAAGTAGTAAAACAGGAAGAGCAGCAAAAATTCACAGTATTGTAACCTTAACACAAAAAGGAAAAAGGACAAGGTATAGGGCAACAGTGAATAGCAGAGAAAAAATTATCGTAGAGGTTCAGCAAAGCAGTAACACTCTTTTGGCAAAAACATGTTCTGAATTAGGGAAAGTTACCTTATACAATTCCATGAACGTGATCCCTCAGCAATGTTGACACCACCTTTCCAAACCCTAATCTTCACAATATAAAAAGAGGAGCAATGAATCAGAGAAGGACACAAAAAAAGACCTACACGGAGCAAGAAATCCACTCTACTCACCAAAGATCTAAAAAAGAAAATCTTAAGAAATTTACTCAAGGTTTTTAAAAAAAAAAAGCTAAACCCCTTCATTAATTCGTGACAACAATGCAAGCAGCAAGAAGGGTTAGGAAGGAGAAGAACAGAAATATAAAGAAGAAGAGAAGTGGAAGATACGCAAGTTAAGAACCTCACCTTCGCCGGAAAAAGCTTCGGATCAGAATTACTCCGATCTAGGTATCATTCGTTTCTTCTTTACTCCTTGATGCTTGATTAGTAATCTTCATTCGATTGTGTGTTGAACCCCTCTGTTATTTGTTTCGCTTTGTTTACTTTTGACGAATCTAGGGTTTTCTGAGTGGTTTCGATTAAGAGATTTAGGGTGAGTTTTAGGAAAATCTAACCTGGGATTTGAGAAGAGGAGAAGAAAATAGGTGGGGTTTGTGTTTATAGTTTGAGGTTTGGTGGAGGTGTCGCCGGAGAAGACGGTGGCGGCCGCCGCGCGCCGCCGCTTCTCCGGCGGGTTTCTTAGGTTTTCGGCAAGGTTTGTTTGCGTTGAGAGAGAAGAGAACAGTTGAGAGAAAGAGATAATGAGACATTGGAGAGTGAGATAGAGAGTCTGAGTGAATTCCACCCTTCATTTATCGTTTGTTGCCTTCTTGCCACGCGTGTGAGATAATGATGTTGGTGGCAGGTGATACCGGTGACAAGTGTCACCCGTCTTAATTTCATGATCCCATGCACGTCTCCTCGTCTCCCTTACCATGCATACGCGTTTTAGCCGTTTGATCCAGAGTCAGATTGACTCTTAATTAATCCAACGCTCCAGATCCACCCTTCAGTCAACCAGGGTTGACTAGGGTTCATGGTGAACCCCCACTGGCGTGTGGGCTTCCAGTCTTGGGCCTGGGGTGATTTCTAATCACACCCCCTGTTTACTGTTTGTTGCTGGCCCATCCATTTTCTTTTTAAAACCTTTTTTTTTCTTCTCTTTTAATAATAAGAAAATTCAAAACATTTTATTAACTTATTTCTTAAAAATAGATTACTTGTTAATTAATTTCTAAAATCCTTTTCTTTAGTTAATTCCTAATTAATTTTATTAAACCAAATACTTAATACTAATTAACTTTAAGGGTTAATTCTATTAAATATTTTAGTTTAATTCAATTAATTGTTTGAATTTTAATTCTAAAAATCTAAAAAAGTTCTAAAAAATACTTTTATTTAATTAATCCTAAAATTCTTATTTAATTAATTTTATTAAATTATTTTATTTAATATTAATTAATTTTTGATAATTAATTTTATTAAATATTTTGATTTAATCTAGTTAATTATTGGAACTTTAATCAAAGAAACCTAGAACTCTTTTTAGTTTAGGATACCTCCCTTAAACTAACCTTAGAATTAGGGGACTAACCATATCATGCTTGAGTCCATTTACTTATGCTTATTATGTGTGGTGCATGATGTTTACCTTGTGGATTTTTTATGCCTCGATTATATTACGCTATGTCATTGTGTGTTTATTCAAATCAAAATATTTTTCAACTAATATTTGGACTTCGTGTCAATCATTTTCATACCTGATAAGTCGATCATTTTCACGATCGCAACCGACCTCCCCTTTGCCTCCTCTTGGGCCTTATGCAACGATTACCCATTTTATTTTGATTTGTATGCATGTATGTGATTGGTTTATGTTTAATCATGGCTTAATTAATTCCATAAGATTAAAATCACCCTTTTTTATAAGAACAAAAGTAAACTTGATCCAACGTCAAGTATTTTCCAAATAAACGTAATTAACTCGATCTCAAGCATTTTACTTGATCCATATATCAAGTATCTCCAACCTTCACTTTAAACCATAAGACATCCTTATTTCTTAACCTTCTCATAAATCAAAACCTCGATCCAACGTCGAGTACTTTTCTCAAATCAAATCAACATACTTAATAATACTTAGACATTTTCATAAAGGTGAAAAAGAGGGGGACCAAGTCTTTGGTTTTTCTTTTCAATTGTTCGGGTGCGAGTTTCCTTACTCGTGTGTGGGCAATTGACACCTTTAAAACACATTTTATCCGATCACCTTCAAACTCATTTTCTTAATCAAACATTAAGATATGTAATCAGTATTCAAATACATATTTATAAAGGTGAAAAAGAGGGGGACCAAGTCTTTGGTCTTTCTTTTCAATTGTCTGGGTGTGAGTTTCCTTACTCGTGTGTGGATAATTGACGCCTCTAAAACACACGAAACTCGACCACATTTAAACCATTTCTAAATCAAATCATCAAAGCACTTAATCCTTACTTAAACATTTTTACCAAAGGTGAAGTGAGGGAGATCAAGTCTTTGGTCTTTCTCCTTAATTGTTTGGGTGCGAGTTCTCTTACTCGTGTGTGGACAATTGTCACCTATAAAAACATTCAATACGATTCAAACTCTTTTCCTCGCCTACGTGCGACCGAAACCTAAAACCATACGCAAAATCAAATCCTTTTCTCAATCAAACCTCTTAACATACTTAACCACATATTCTAACAACTTTCCTACAAGGTGTAAAAGAGGGGGGCTAAGTCTTTAACCTTTCTCCCCAATTGCTTGGGTGCGAGTTTACTTACTCGTGTGTGGGCAATTGGCGCCTACATAAAAAATACAAACCAAACAACCGTAGTCCCACGAACTACGAATGCTCTGACTTTCCCATTGCACGAGGGAATACATAGGCCCAAGGATTCTTAATCCTTGCCGAGCACACTAATAAAAAACCACCCATTTTTCCCTTAGAAAACAAATCCTTTTACCTTAGAAGATAAACAAACAAACCTAGCTAACTTTCTCACGAATCGAATCAAGAGGTTCCCGTTGAGTACAACGGACGTAGAGGGTGCTAATACCTTCCCTCTTGCGTAACCGACTCCCGAACCCGAATTTGGTTGCGACGACCATGTTCTTATCTCCCTTTAGAGGTTTTATCGATATTTTCCTATTCCTTCCATGGAATGAATAAAATTCGGTGGCGACTCTGTTTCGAACAGTTGTTTTTTTCGCGTCCATCACGAGGATCGTATTTTTCGAGGTACGACAAAATGCATCTTCATAATCTAGACATCTCTCTTCACTCCCGTCATTGGAATCATAATATACAGGCCTCCTTTTCTTCTTTATCTTCTTCTTCTTCGGCTTCTTCTTCTTCTTCTTCTTCTTCTTATCCTTCCTTACCCTTAAGGCATCCCTGAAGTTGGCAGTTGCTGGTTGGACGACCTCCTGGATTGGTGCCTGACGTTCCTCATTGAGGTTTCTAGGATTCTCATTTGTTGAACTCATTGTTACGAAGAATATATTATTTAGATATGTAAAATTGTCTATTTATAGATGAGGTTGAAGATGAAAAGACTAATAGTTTAATGCTTGTAATGATGATAACTTGTAAACCGTTCATATTCTGGAACTATATTTTCTTGTAAACCGTTCATATGTTGGGAAGTGCAACGGTTAATAATATCACGACGGTTATAAGTAATGACCGTAGCGATATCACTTATAATCCAGGCGTAACTTTAGGAAAATGTTGTTGCCTGGTGTCGAACCTTGTACCACGTATAAGGGGTATCGCTACGGTTATTATATCTAACCGTTGTGATATTATTAAATTAATATATAATCTATCATAACGGTTATTTAAGAAAACCGTTGTGAAACATTTACCTATATAAGGGAATTAACTTTCCCTTTTTGACAGTAGCGCCGTTTCCTTCACAGCGAAACCTTAGCACCCAAACTTCATCTTTTTTTAGAATCTGCGAAAAGAAATTCAAGAAGTATGAAGCTTTTGATTTAAGCTTTTTCCTCCTTGAATTCCTTCTTGCAGAGTCTAAAACTAGATGAACATGGTGATGATGCTGGCGTAGCAAGCGTAATGTACATATTGTTTATGGAAAATAAGGTATTCTTCCACTTCAATCTTTTTGTTAGATAATACTCATTATCTCGTTTACTTCATGATGTTTTTGTTGATTGTTCTCTTTTTGCGCAGATTCGACTTCAATGCTTCACAAGCAAGGTGAACTTCATTGTTATGGTACAGTCCCACTTCTTAGCGTTTTCTTTCAACTTTTGCTTGTTTTGTTTTGAATACTAACTAATTTTCTTCATTGCTTCCCACTTCTTAGGGTTTATTTCTAATTTTGCTTGTTTTGTTTTGAATAATAACTAATTTTCTTCATTGCTTTCCCGCTTCTTAGGTTTGTTTCACATGGTGATGATGATGGTGGTACATATATATATGAATTCATTCTAATAAGGTACATATATATGAATTCATTCTGATATTGTACATATGAAATTTAGTTTATTATTCTGATATTGTACATATGAAATTTAGTTTATTATATACTATGTATATTGTTTGTTTTACTATCCTTTTAATGAAAATGCAATCTGTTAAATTGGTATCGAAACTTATAATCTGAAAATTAAGATGTATTTGAAAACCAACCATTATCATGTTAATGTTTTTCGAATTGCATCCATTTCATTCATCACATTGAATGTTCCTTAACGCATAATATACGATTCAACGGTCTGATTCCTTCTACACATCGATATCTTTTATATTAATCGATATCTTTTATATTATATAGTTTACCTTTTCATCGCCAAAAATCATCGTGTTTTTATGATCATGATTGTTATGATGATAAAATCGCGATGATTTTGGGCGATGGAGAGGTAAACTATATAATTAAAAATATCGATGAGTAGAGTGAATCAAACCATTGAATCGTATATTATGTGTTAAGGAACATTCAATGTGCTGAATGAAATGGATGCAATTCGAAAAACAATGGTGTGTTTGAGTTAGTTTACAAGAATATTTTAATTTTCAGATTATATATTTCCTTACCAATTTAATGGTTGTAATTCTTTAACTAGGTGTATGGTAAAACAAGTAATATACATTTGTATATAATAAACTAAGGGTACATGTAACAACGGTTGAAACTAATATCCCTTGTGATTGATAATATATTTCACAACGGTTGAAACTAATATCCGTTGTGATTAATAATATATTTCACAACGGTTGATACAACTAACCGTTGCAATATATAGCGCGTTTTCCAGAATACAACAACGGTTTTCAGACCGTTGTAGAAACATCGAAGATACAACAATAATCTACATAACAACGCCTTCGCCCACGTCATTATATGTCATTCCCAACCGTTGTTAAATGGGTTTTTCGTAGTAGTGCCTCCTCCCGACGAGAGTCGGCTGCAGGTCGCCCTCAGCGTCACTCAACCCAAAGACTTATTTGTCCCCGAAGGCATCGAGGGCCAAGAGGCAGTTCGCAGCATGTGGGCAAACTTCCCCCACGAAGACCCAGTCGCTGCCCACAAAACGTGGAAAGGTTTCCCCAAGACAATGGTCATATCCGGAGGGGGTTACGAAAAGGTGTCTGTCGGGTCGATCAAGCGGAAATTTGACGAACTGGAGTCCGCAACATCAGCGAAGACCACCACTCTCAAGAAGCTGCAAGGGAAATCAAACCCTATCACCTTCTACCTTGAAGAGCTCCCAGGCGGAGCGCCCAACGCCACTATCCCCCTCTTGGTCAGGGCACAGATGGCGAATTTTGACGTTCGAAGGATCCTTGTCGACCAAGGAAGTTCGGCCGACATCATGTACGCTCACCTGTTCGGGACTCTCCAGATCGACGAGAGACATCTGACCTCGTACGTCGGTTCAGATCTGCAGGGGTTCAATGGTACCACCACCAGACCATGGGGCTACGCTGAACTGATGGTTATATTCGGGGCCGAAGACACTGCCCGTCAAGTGAAGACCCGTTTCCTGGTGGTCGAATGTCCATCCCTCTACAACTGCATCCTCGGGAGGACCACCCTGGCCGAACTCACAGCAGTGCCATCAACGGTCCACCTCAAGATGAAGTACTACACAGCCAGGGGACGGGTAGTTACGATGCACGGGGACATAGAAGCGGCCAGGAGGTGCTTCGACGCTGCGATCAAAGGCACGAGTTCCATCGGCACCAAGCCCAAGACCGGAGCAAAGTCATCCCCGGACACCGTACAGAGGCCTCTCCCACAAGTCAACACGGTCGACCTCGACAGCAGGTTCCTGGGCGAGCACGAAGAAGACGGACCAGTGGACCTCGACCTCTAGGCGGAAAACAACGGGCAGCCTCTCTACCCAACGCGCCCCATCCCAGACGGAGACTTCGAGCTCGTCGCCCTCGGGGACGATCCAGACCGGAACGTGAAGATTGGCACCGGGCTCCCCGACCTGGCGAAGAAGCAGCTGAAGGCATGTCTCTGGAAGAACGCTGATTTATTCACGTGGAGCGCCTCTGAGATGCCTGGCCTTGACCCCAAGGTGGCCTGCCATCAGCTCGCAGTAGATCCGGCCGCTAGGGCCATAGTTCAACGTAGGCGTAGGCAGTCTCCCAAAAAAGCGGAGGCTGCTGAAAAAGCTGTAAAATACCTCCTAAAGGCAAATTTTATTTCGGAGGCCAGGAACACGACCTGGCTGTCCACCGTTGTACTTGTCAAAAAGAATAATAGAAAATGGAGGATGTGTGTTGACTATACCGATCTTAACCGGACATGCCCGAAAGACTGTTATCCTTTGCCTAACATCGACCAGCTGGTCGACAATTCTGCAGGTTACAGACTGTTATCCTTCATGGCGCCTACTCAGGGTACAACCAAATCCCCATGGATAAGGTCGAGAAACAGCACACGACCTTCATGACCGAGTCGGACAATTATTACTACAACGTAATGCCCTTCGACCTGAAGAACGCCGGCGCGACCTACCAACGGATGATGAATAAAGTTTTCCGGGGAGAAATCGGCGACATGCTCGAGGTCTGTATGGACGACATGATCGTCAAATCTGCAGAAGAAGTCGACCACGCCGCGCACCTCAAGAAGGTGTTCGACACAGTGAAGAGATGTCGCATGAGGTTCAATCCCGACAAATGCACCTTCGGTGTTTGGGCAGGTAAGTTCCTCGGCTTCTACCTCACAGAGCGAGGAATCAAGGCCAACCCCGACAAGTGTAGGGATTTCTCCGAGATCCCAACTCTGAACTCGAAGAAGTCAATACAATCATTGAACGAGATGCTAACCGCCCTCTCCCGCTTCGTCGCCAAGTCTGCATAATACGCACTCCTGTTTTTCAAACTTATTCGACAAAAAGCGATATTTGAATGGAGCGAGGAGTGCGAGCAGGCGTTCCTCCACTTAAAACAAGTCCTGTCGCAGCCCCCGGTCCTCTCACGGCCAGAGAACGGGGAGACACTCTTCTTGTATCTCGCCATCACGAGTGAAGCGGTCAGCGTCGTCCTTATACGGGAAACCCCCGACGGGAAAAAACCGATTTACTTCACGAGCAAAGCCCTCAAAGGTCTCGGCTCTGGTATCAACAGATCGAGAAAGTCACCCTGGCCCTCGTCACCGCGGCCAGGAGGCTGCGCCATTACTTTCTAGCCCACACTGTTGTCGTAAGAACCGAACAGCCTATAAGGCAACTCCTTGGACGACCATATATGGTGGGAAGGAGACCCAAGTGGTCGCTCGAACTCGCCGAGTTTAACATCCAATACGAGGGAAGGAAAGCCCTGAAGGCTCAGGTATTGGCCGACTTTGTGGCGGAGATGACCGTCCCAGAGCCTTCGACCAACGGATCCCAAAAGTGGACGATCTATGTCGACGGAGCATCCAGCACGAAGGGGAGCGGGGCGGGCATTATCCTCGAAAATGAGGAAGGCATCCTGATCGAGGTGTCCCTCGAACTATCCTTCCCGACGTCAAACAATCAGGAAGAGTAGGAGGCCTTCCTCGCCGGGCTTCGGTTAGCCGAGGACCTCGGCGCCAAGGAGGTCAAAATCTTCACTGACTCCCAGCTCGTAGCCTCTCAAGTCCGAGGAGAGTATCAGGCCAAGAACGACTGCCTCATCGAATACCTGACCTTGGTAAAGGAAAAGATGAAGAATTCTGCCTCTGTGGAAGTGACCCACATCCCTCGCGAGCATAATACCCGAGCAGACGTCTTGTCCAAATTGGCGGGCACAAAGAAGAAAGGCGAAAACAAGTCCGTCATACAAGAAGTGCTTTCCCGCCCGAGCATCGACAAACTCGTTCCGGCGGCGGACGTGAACGTTGTTGGGGACAGCAACTGCTGGATGACCCCGGTATATGAGTACCTCACGATGGGAAAACTACCCGAAGATCCCAAGGAAGCGGGGATGGTCAAGCGGCGGGCGTGCTCGTACACTATAGTCGAGGGTAAGCTATACCGCCAAGGGTTTTCTATCCCCCTCCTCAGGTGCATCGAGGATACCAAGGATCCTGGTATACTCCAGGAAATCCACGAGGGAATCAATGCACAACACCTCGGCGGACGATCTCTAGCCCGAAAGGCACTTCGGGCAGGGTATTACTGGCCCACCATGCAACAGGACGCCAAAGAGCACATCAGGAAGTACGACAGGTGCCAGCAGCACGGGGACATGCACCTCGCTCCCCCTAACGAGCTCAAAACATTGTCATCCCTATGGCCGTTTGCGTGGTGGGGAATGGATATCCTCGGGCCCTTCGTCTTGGGGTCATACCAAAACAAATACCTCATCGTCGGCGTAGATTATTTCATGAAGTGGATCGAGGCGGAAGCCCTGGCCAAAATCAAGGCCTTCAACATACTCCGCTTCTACAAAAGGAACATCCTCGCCCGGTTCGGCGTGCCCCAAGCGATCGTCACCGACAACGGGACACGGTTTACCGACAAGAACTTCCAAGACTTCGTCACCAAACTGGGCACGAAGCAGCACTTCACGTCGGTCGAGCATCCTCAAACGAACGAACAGGCCGAGGTAGCGAACAGAGTGATCCTCCGGGGATTGAACGTCGATTAGGTGACGCCAAACAACGGTGGGTCGAGGAGCTACACAGCGTCCTCTGTGCCTACTGAACAACCCCACATTCCACGACCGGGGAGACCCCTTTTCGTCTGACCTACGGAACGGAAGCGGTGATCCCCGTGGAGATCAGGGAACCCTTGAGGAGGATGCAAGTCCCCCCTCAACGAGGATGCAAACAGCGAGGCCCTAAGGGAAGAGCTCGACCTAGTCTAGGAGATAAGGACGGGCGCATCCCTCTGCGAAGCCTCACTTAAACAGAAAATAACTTTACGTTATAATGACAAAGTTATCAAACGTGATTTTTAGGTAAGCACCCTCGTCCTACGAAGGAACCAGAAAGATTCGCGAGAAGGCAAACTCGCCGCGAATTGGGAGGGCCCGTACCGCATCCGCACGAAAACGGGGACAGGAGCCTACTTCCTCGAAAATCTGCACGGGGAAGAACTTACTCGACCATGGAACGCTGAGAAGCTTAAATAGTACTACAGCTAAGCACTGCCCGCGACACACTAGCATCGCGGTTATGGGGACACGCTAAGGTACAAGCGCGACACCCCTATACAAAACACGATGATCAAAGGCCGCGTTGTGTGTGTGTAAGGACTTTTGATCCGACGAGGACACCTCGATCGAGGTCCGTCGTCGTTGTACCAATTAGGCAGAACACCCAGCTCGCGATGGGAAGTTCACGCCACGAAGCTAAGACCTCGACCGAGCTCTTAGCCTCGTTGAAGATCGGAATACACCTCCGACCACTCGGCCAGCTCTCCATGCGGTCGAGGATTATCGAAGTCGAGCAAATTCCCAAAACCTCTATTACTTAGACAAAAATAAATAAAGTATGGAAAATACAATAACATCACACACAAGCAAACATCCCAAGCGCAGATAAACAAAAATGCATTAAGTGGGCAGAAGCCCATTGCACAGGTATTACAGACAAGTATCAAAAAGCCCCTGGCATGCAGGTCGGGCATAGACATCAAAAAATAAAACGGCTCGCAGGCCAAATAAAACAAAAAAAGGAAAAACCTAGTCGGCGACGGTCCCCTCCGGCTGCTCGTGTTCGTCTGCCCCTCCGCCGACCTCTTCCTCTTGCATCGGATGCACGATCTGACCGTCGACCACCTCGTAGTCGGGGTCAGTCCCTTTAGTTATAAGGTCGGGGTTGAGAACCCGAAGCTGCTGCACAGCGTTCCTGAAACCTATGTCAGCCGCCACGAGGTTATCCTGCTCGGCTTCCCTGAGTTTTGCTATCAGCGGTGCCCGCGAAGTCAACAACTTGTCTTCCTCGGGTTCCTCCTCATCCAGGCGAACAGCTTCTTCCAGCTCGACGTTCCTCGCCAATAGACGTTTCCTCTCCTCCTCAGCGTTCTTCAATCTCTCCTCCAACTTCTTTTGAAGCTTGACCTGGGACTTGTTCTGGTTTTTGCAGTCAGTCAGCTCTTTGCCGACCTTCTCCATTTCTGCTGAGATGGACCTGAATCTCGCTTGCAGCCTGTTCAGCTCATCCGCTGGGCATGTATCGTTGTTCAGGACCAAGGCAGCAGCGCAAACCTGCATCACCATGGACACGTCCTCCACCAGCGCCCTTCTCCGAGAAACCCTGTCAACACCCAAGATAGTCTGAACTTCGAGTGCACCAACGCATAGGGAATTGTTCCCTATAAAGAAGTTCGGCCTCGAGTGGCAAGGCGGGAGCACATATTTCACAGCGGGAGGGCTTTCGTTCTCAGTGAGGTCGACGTCCACCTGATAAGTAAGCCGTTGTCTCTTCGGGGAGTTCTGAGTGCTGGGGGAGTCGCTGTCTTGGGGAGAGCCAAAAGAACCCCCAGCTGCCGGAGTGGGACCGGGGACCTGCGATCGGATTTGCTCGATACGTCCTTTGCCGCCCTTCTTTGAAATACGGGCAGCTTTCAGTTTCTTGATACGCTCCTCAGTATCCGACATCTTGCCTGCAAAGAAAATAAATGTGTCAGCAAATCGGAAACCAGGATGCAAAGAAAAAGCAAGTCGAAGAGGGTTCCACCACCTAACAGCTCGAGGGCATCCTCGTCGGAAAACGTCTCGAGGAGGGCCCTCGTATTGATTAACCGGCGCTTCGTTAAGACCTGCCCGTCGTCACCCCGGACGAATTCTCCGTCTGACGTCACGAGCTTGGCCTTGTTAAAACCGTTGATGAAGGCGACTATTTTCTCATACGCCAGACGATGCCCCTCGCCAAGTCGGCCAGGGCTGACAATGTAGCTGTCCGTCCCCTTTTTGAAATGTTCTTCCGTCCAGAACAAGGGGAATCTCGGTTCAAGGACCTCCTCCTTCTGCCCATCCACTTCGCGGGAAACCCGGCGGTACACCGAATTCACAGCCTCAAGCGTGATCGGCCTCACGATGTAATACCGATATTTAAAGTCCCGAACAGAGTCTAAGTATGTGTGGAAGAGGCTGCTAACTTATTTAAAAGACACCCAGCCGTGTCTGCCGTCGGAGGCCTGTCGTTGGAGGTGGAAGATACGAAAGAAAAGAGGCACGGTTGCCCCGATCTGGAGATATTTACTTACGAGCTCGATGGCTTGGATAAAAGCAAGGGAGTTAGGATGGAGCTGCGAGGGCGCCAGGCGCAGCCAAACGAACACCGCTTGTTGGAAATCTGTAAAGGGCAAACGCCACCCCGCTTGGTCGAACATGAATTCATAAAGAGGAAACCTCGTCCATCGATATGTTGAACGGATGCGATGGTGCGCCAGAGGCCGGAACACCTTCCACATCTTCGGGGAGCCCACCAGCCAGAGTTCGACTGTATAAAAAATATCATCTTTGTCCCCGTCGACGAACTGGGAGATCATGTTTAGCGGCTCGTGGCTAACCCACTCCGCGAGGGGACGCTCCTCGGCGCTGGTGATCGGCGCCATTGGAGAGTCAGGCTGATCGTCGACGTCTACCGATCCCACAACCACAGATACGGACAAAGCTTCCATGTACCTGAAAAGCAGAAGGAAATGGTGAATTCGATGATCCATATCAAATTCACCCCTCCACCGCTGTTCAAGTGAAAGGGCGAAAAAGGAGCGTCGGGATCCTGAGACTGTCGTACTCGCCCACGTCCCCGTGACAACCGACGAGCATCCCCGTGACCATCCTCAGGTCACCGGTGTGCCGCTTTGGGAGGGATCCCTCCCACAGAGGAGATATTGTTGAGGACCCCGAGATTTTCATCTCGTGTCCTTGGGACATTCTTCTTGTCCCCGGGGTGTTCATCCCTTCTCCCCGCGAGATTCAACAAAGAAACTAAGAAATTCCACCGTTTTCGCCGAAGATTTCGTGATTTCCATGAGAACTTCATCAGTTCACCATGAAACTACCATATAAATGCAAACAAAAGGAGAAAAAAGAGAGAAACTTACGTGAAATACACTTCCGGTAGGGTTCCGGCGCGACTGTCAGTGGCGGCGAATGGTGGCAAAATAGAGAAAGAAGAAAGGGAGAGTCTGAGCAAAGGGGGAGCGAACGTGCAAATGAAGCGGGATGACCCCTATTTATAAGGGCCTCACGAGACTCGAGGACTTCCTAGGCAATAGATTATGCTACCCTAGCGTAGCCGTCCTAGGCAATGATGAGGTGTGACACGTGGCACACGCTTCCCCACGCACGTCTTTTCATTCCCCAACACGCGTCCTTCCATTCGCCTCACTTTAGACTTCTCGTATCCTCGCGAGCAGGTCAATTTATTCCTGCCTGGTTGACCAACCGCTCCTCGTTTAAAATCCCTTCCCCGACGGGATACGTCCTCGACATAGTACTAGCCCTTAAGTCATTACTCTGACACCCTAGAGCAACAACTTGGGGGCTTTTGTTCTAGACTGGGCCAGCGCCTGCCCTACTGTCGGGCAGCCCAAGCCCAATCACTGACAAAGGCCCAACGAGGCCCAAAGTCACCTCCGTGTCGGGCACGTACCAATCCCCTTGGACGTCGGACACGCGGGGTAAAAAGACCGTCGAGAAGAGGTACATAGCCCGCGGACGCACCTCTCCTCGACACCCACGTGCTCCTCCCTGCAAGGACACGTTCTCTTGTAACTTCCCACTCCCGAAGGAATCGGTCTGCCCTACTTCTGGAGATTCAGGGACCGTTACACTAGGGCGAAGACCACGTGCTGGTCTTCACTACGCCACGTAAGCCCCGGCAGTTACTTGGATTGGGCCTTGCAATCCAGCCCAGTGCAAGTAACCGTTAGCCCCACGCTGGGGGCTCTCTATAAATACCCTCTCACTTGAGAGGGTCAGGTTATAAAACATTCTAAACTCACTTCACTGTATTTGCTTTTCTCTGACCTTACCTGACTTGAGCATCGGAGTACCTTGCAGGTACACCCTCCCCCCCCCCCCCCCCCGCGCCGTATCATCATCACTAGAGCTGAAGTCCATACGACGTTGATGGGCACTGTCTAACTGTTTGATCCAGGTACGATCATAATTCAACTACTTTTCTTTATCAACATTTGAAATAGCCTCTTGGTAGTATTTTTTTCTCGCCATTATCAGTGATCATCACATACTCGTGTGGAGGATATCTTTGAGAAACTTGACGCTCTCTAGTAGATCTTCTCAACCCAAGTTCAACCGGTGGCTCAGGTGGAACCTTTTAAACTTGTTCATCATGATAAGGTTCTTGGTCATTGGTCACATTATCATCTTCTACCTGTATATCTCCCCTTTCAGCAAAATTTCTACTAGGATGTTTAGGAACAACACTAGTGTAACTTCTACTATCAGATTTTGGCTTCTCTGTTTTATCAAAATCTTCAATAGTTTGGTCTTCAAGAAATATTACATCATGACTTCTGGTGATTTTCTTGTCAACTGAATCCCATAATCTATAACCAAACTCTTCATAACCATAACATACAAACAAACATTGCTTATATCTTTTATCAAGATTGGATCTCTCATCTCTTGGAATGTGAATAAAAGCCTTACAACCAAACACTCTTAAGAAACCATAAGAGACATCTTTCCATATTCATACTCTGTTTGGAACATCAAAATCAAGTGGAATAGAAGGAGAAAGATTGATCAAATTTTTCATGCTTATGAAAATTTCTGGTTTTGATTCTCCCCCTTAACTTGGTAACTAGAGCTTCAGACTGATTAGAAGTAACAACCAAACCACATTCCTTTTTTTTAACTTCTTCATTAAACATGATATCTTTAACCGTTGACATTACCAATTTCTATTCAGAGCTGATTAATATGTGTCACATCAAGAGTTATCAGGCAAGGAACTAAGCAATAATAATGCTTGCGACTCGTCATCCAACTTTATATCAGTAGCTTTCAATTGATTCACAATATTCTTAAACACACTTATATGCTCTACCATTGAGTCACCATCCTTGTATTTCATATTAACTAACTTCCTGATCAAACATGCTTTATTTTGCAAGTTCTTGTTCTCATACAACTCTTTTAAACTATTCCACATTCTCTGGGCATCAGTTTCAACTTCATCATGTGGATATACACTCATGTCCTATCTTTGTCTGATTATAGCAACTATCTTCCGATTCACATTCTTCCATTTGGCATCAGACTTATCACTTTGTTTACTTTTTCTCCCTGAATAGGATTATACAAATCTTTGTTGTATAACATATATTCCATGAGAGTCTTCCATAGTGTATAATTAGTAGAGTTTGATGGGTCATCATGAGGGGGAAGCATTCACATTAGGTCAAACACTCACCTAAAGATCAAAGACTCACCCAAATAAGTGAGATAGACGCCACATATTCACCCAAAACCTCAAGGTGATATGTGTATGGGTCCTCTTACTTATAAAGTGCACAACGTCTACTTTTCTAACAAATGTGGGACTTAGAACTCACACTTGTTTCTCAACACAACTCACACTTGTTTCTCAACAATCTTCCCTTCAAGTGTGCGTTCATCCACCATGTGTCATACCCCAAATTTTGACCACAAAATTTCCCATAATTTTGAAAATCATCACCACAATATAGGTGTATCTTCATGCCTCATCAATCTCCTCAAAGATGGTGGAGCATTCACTACAATCAAGAATTAGGGTTTTAAGCACTCTCAGAGCACTTAGGAAAAGGATCAATCAAGAATTGACATGATCTTCAACTTGTCTAACCTCTCCAACACCCATAAAGGATCAAGAGGTCTCCCACACCAAGGATCAAGCACAGAAGTTGCCACATTTCAAGTGGTTTGAGCCTCTAAACACCCGATGTCACCAAATTAGGGTTTTTATCGACTGAGGCCTCCAGAGTGAAATTTTCGCAGGAGGTTAAGCCAAGGCTTCAAAATATGACTCAATATGTTCAAAATAACCCTAGGAGTCCCTTTGCAAAGTTAAAACACCCTCAGAGATTGCATTCACCAAAAGTCGGGAATTAGGGTTTCTCCGCTACGAACCGCTTCGGAGCCAAAAGTCAAAACATGACTTTTTTTTGGCAAAAATGATCCTTATGACTCATATTTTCATAAGATATGATTTATAATGTCATTTGAACAAGAATTGATCAAGAAATCATGATAACTTGTAAAAAGGGTAATCTTGAAAAATTGAAAATCTTTCTAAGTTACTAAATTTGAATGGTTTTGGTGCCAACTTCCAAGGACCATAACTTTTGATCCAAGCAGCCATTTTGAGTGATCCAAAGCCTGATTTGTAGGTCTTCCTACATTCTATAAAAGCTTCAACTACCTCAAACTCCAATTCTTCATAGATATTTAGTTATGGATGGATCAAAGTGGCAAAAAAAATTAAACATTAAACACTTAGTGAAAACTGCTTGAGTTTTCAGCCTTGAATTTAAATAGTTTCAAGACAAACTATGATGACATATGGATTGTATCATGTTAGGGCTTTCTAAAAAGCACAAGATCTTTCCATAAATCCATTTGAGCAAGGAGATATAATCCTCCCTAAGTGGCACTTTCCAACTGTCATGTGCAAGGCAGTTTTGTGCATGTTTGCTCGAGCTGGCCAAATTGTGCAACCTTAAGCCTTGTCACACTGCTGAAAACATATAAGGATCTTATCCAAGCAAGTACCTCTGATCCACAATCCTTGCAAGTCAAGACACCTCCCCTTTTGGCATGTGGAATTCAATGTTCCAAATCCAAAAACTCCAATTTTGTTTCAACGCATTCAAGAGGTGCATTGAGGTGGCATGGACTGAGTCTTTAATCACTGAATGAGTCAAGCCTTATCCCTGCAACAGAAGACCATAGGCTTGTGCTCTAATCTCAAGTTAATGATCATGGAAGACTAGAATTCCTTAATGCAACCATTGGCCACAGACCTGTACCAGTTGCCATTCACTATTGTTTGCAAAACAAACTTGATCTACTATAAATGGAGCTCATTTGTGATCAGTTTGAGTACACCAAAGCACCCAAACTGATGCTTTACTCAAAATCTCTCTTTCACTCCAAAAAACACCTTCTCTTGCAAGTCACTATCGGGTTTTGCATTTGAGAACAATTATGTCCAAACCAGTGATACAAACACCTCACATACATCATATGTAAGTGATTGAAACAAATAAACAACATCTGGAACATCAGAATCACAAAGTGGTATCCCATTTGCTCAAGTTCAAGAACCTACTGCAGAAGGATTCGAGCTGGTCAGGCCAAGAAGTTTCCAACCACTCCAAGCATTCAAACACGTTCCTTGACACCTAAGGAAGTTGTCCAGATCATTGGAACACACCTGTAACATCTCCATCATCAAGCTCGATTACCAGCTGCAAGAGGTAAGCCTGAAGCCTTTAAACTCTATATTCCATGCATCATAAATGAATTTTTGAGTTACCATCTTGTTTCTGCATGTATATAGAGTGATAACCCCCAATCAATTGCCATGAATCAATCGTGTATGAAATTTCATTGTGTTCATGCTCAAACTAGGGTTTTTGAGGTTATCCTTTGATTTCTTACTCCATACTGAATATGAATGTAATTAATCTATATGGTTGTGATCCTTGTTCAAAAACGAACAAGATTGGTGTTTGAATCATGCAAAACCATTGAGTAATCAGAGAGAAAAGTGAGAAAATGCAAATCTGCAAAAATAGGGCACAGGCGAGATTGAAGATGACCGTTGGCGCCATAATTGAAATTATTTGAATTTTTGAATTTTTGATATTTTATTTAATTGATTCAAAAATTAATTTCTCTATGAGTTTTTATGTTTTTGGATTGATTCTTTTTTTCAAAACTCATAAAAATGTTGAAATATTTTATTCTACAAAAATTTCACAAAAATATTATTTATTTGATATATTTAATATTTTCATAAAGAATTTATTTTTTATTTGTTTTTTAACGTTTTAAAAATATTTCTTTTCTTGATTTTTCAAACTCAATTGATTTTTAAATCATTTTAGGGATAAAACATGATTTTTCAAACATTTATCCTAGATCATAATTTGTTTTACACATATTTGTTAATTTTGATAATTTTTTATTTGAATTTTTATTCAAATAAAAATACATTTTTAACCAAATTAGGGTTTTGATCATTCACACCCTCACAAATCTTTTTCAAGAACACTTTGGGCCTCTAATAGAGTGTAAGACTCATCCCTTATCACATAAATAAATTTTGGACCTCAGTCATTGTATAAGTCCCATTGTGTTTAAAAAAAAACGCGGCGCGATCGTCACCTTTTAAACAAAATCATCTGGGCCTTCCCCTTGTGTTGTAAGTCCCATTTTTCTTTTTTTTTTCAAACACTTTGGGTCTCTAATAGAGTGTAAGACCCATCTTTTTGTACATAAGATAATTTGGGCCTCATTCATTATATAAGTCCCAGTACAGTTTTCAAAACAACGGTGCGATCACTGTTATTTCTGGGCCTCTCCTTGAGTGTAAGCCCCATATCTTGTATAAAAATAAACTTTGGGCCTCTAATTGAGTGTAAGATCCAACCTTCTTTGTACATAAATATTTTTGGGCCTCAGTCATTGTATAAGTCCCGGTACAATTTTCTGAATAACAGTACGATCGCTGTTTTTCATCTGGGCCTCTCCTTGAGTATAAGCCCCAATCTTCTTTCAAAACAACTTCCCTTTTGATTTAGATTCAAATTCATAGTTGTTATCAAAATTTTATTTAATTTCTTGAATAACTAACCATACAGCTGTAGTACTAGAAGCTTGCTCACCTGTAAGTTCTATCAGCTTTCTTTTACATACTTGTATATTTTTCATCTATATATATATATATATATATATATATATATATATATATATATATATATATATATATGCATGTATATTATCTTGCTTAGAGTTTTCCCCGGTAACTAGGTAAAGATCAAAGACTCACCCAAACAAGTGAGATAGATGCCACATATTCACCCAAAACCTCAAAGTGATAGGTGTATGGTTCCTCTTACTTATAAAGTGCTCAACCTCTACTTTTCTAAGTAATGTGGGACTTAGAATTCACACTTGTTTCTCAACACAACTCACACTTGTTTCTCAATAATCTTCCCCTTAAGTGTGGGTCCATCCACCATGCTCCCCCTCAAGCGAAAGCTCTTTCATCCATATGCTTATACCACCATTGAGAGACACCCATATCTCGTTATGGACACTTCAACAAAACATGTCGCATGACCACCATGTCAAGAAAAATTTCGACACAAGGAGTTGATCTCTTACCCGAACCAACAACTCTGATACCACTTATGGGTCATCATGAGGGAAAACATTCACATTGGGTCAAACACTCACATAAAGGTCAAAGACCCACCCAAACAAGTGAGAGAGACACCACATATTTACCTAAAACCTTAAGATGATAGGTGTATGAGTCCTCTTACTTATAAAGTGCTAAACCTCTACTTTTTCTACGCAATGTGCAACTTAGAACTCACACTTGTTTCTCAACATAACTCACACTTATTTCTCAGTAGAGTTGAGCTTAATCATATTAGGCTCTTGATTTTCTCCATTTAAAATGCATAAAACAAGGCAACCAGAGTTCTGATGCCACTTTGTTGGAAAATTATCACATAATCATAATATTTTTCTCAAGCAAAATACTTTCTCAAACCTATGCAATTTAAATAGACAACCAGCATACCCAATTCCTAAGCACAATAATAATAATAAAAAGATAAAATAACAAGAACACCTAATTTTTAACGTGGAAAACTTCCATCAAAGTGAGAGAATAAAAACCACAGGACCTAATCTAGTAAAACCTTCCACTATATAAATAATAGGTATACATAAATCTTCCTAGTAACTCTATGGAATAACAATATTCATCGATAAATATTAAATGTGAAAAAATTCACTTTAAACAACACCTCTGTAAATTGTGGGTATACAAAAACAATTATAAGATAAGGTAAAATTACTCAACAAGAATATCAATAAAATTAGCTAAGTGATAGGAACAACATACTGAATTTGTAGCTCAAAATGATAAGTTTCGCTACACACCCTTCAATCTCTTGTTCATTTTCCTCTTCTCTGAAACCATTGTGCTCTTTTCTGAAACCCTCGTAAGTTTCTTATTTGTTTTGTTGTTTTAGAGATTAAAAAATCCCTTTAAATAGATGCCAAATAAAACAAATCTAATAAAATCTTTTTTAAAAAATTCTTTTTCTCTTTTTTTTTTCTAAATAAACGGTGAGTCTCACTTTAAGAGTGAGGCCACCCTACAAATTCTTGACCTTGACTTTTTCATTTTTATTATTTTGACTTGGACTAATGTTCATATTTGAAACTGCATAATCACTTGGACTTATTGCTTTTTCTTTCTCACTAATTGAAGCTATATTTTTAGGTTTCCTCTCTGCATCCTCCTCGACCTTGAGCTCCACACCTATTCTTTTTTCTTGATTATCGTCAAGTAATAATTGCTTATAATTACTTTCTATCTTCTATACATCCCCTTTCTCTTCCATTGACACCATTTAAGATGGAATGAACAAAGAATTTGAGTCTTCACTATCGTATTCCTCGATATCTTTTAATTTTTCCGCCATTTTTTGTTTCTCTATGTGCACATGAACGCTCACAAATCTTCGGTGTAACTAATATTGAAACATACATTATTAATTTGGATTCTGATAACTTTATTAATAAACTCCAAATATGGAGTTCTCACCGTTTTCACCAACACTAGAGCCATATCCAGTTTGTGTATACCTTGTTATAATGCATGTTTGATTTCAAGTTTAGAGCATCTAAAATTAATTTTAAAAATGTAAAAAAACCTCACCAACACTGGAGCCACATTTCGTCTGTATATACCTTGTTATAGTATATGTTTGATTTCTCATTTAAATCATCTAAAATTAATTTTAAAAATATAAAATTGATTTTGACATGTTCAATTACTCTTTAGTGAACCTCATGCTAAACGCATTTACTACACTACTAACTGAATTATTTAATCCATTAGTTGTGGAGGTGTCATCAAAGGTAGTGAGGGGGAATGACTCAATGGTTTTTCTAAACACATTGGAGTTTGTGATAGTTATACTGGTGAACTCTGGGGGGTTTATGAAGGATTGAAGCTTGCTATTGTTAACTTGGATGCGCGGCAAGTGGTGCATGATATTGCTAATAATAATACGAGCAAGACTTGGGGGCAGGAAGCTTATTTCCAAGATAAGATACTATCTTGATCATTTTCAGGAGATCACAATTATTCTTATTTTCGGAGAAGCAAACTTATGTGCTGATGCTCTTGCCAAAAAAGGCCTCTCTCCCTTTCTTAAGAATTGTGTATCTTCCAATGTTGTCCTTCCTTTGTTGTTTCCCAACTAGAGAGGGATTTGTTGGGTGTGTCCACCCCTCAGCTAATGTTTGTATAGTTTCTTTTTCCTTTGGGCTTCGGTCTTCCTTCAAAACAAAAAAAATTAGTTAAGTTTTCTAAAATTGATTCTATTTAAAAATACCATTGTCAATTTTTAAATTTAAACATGATTTTTACTTATAAATTAAAATTTAATATTCAACTTACCTTATCAAAAATTTATGAATATATAAATCAATTTATTTTGATAAGAATCAATTGTAAAAATTATTATTTTTTAAATTATTATTTTTAATATAGAATCAACAACTTCTCTTAAAAAAACGACGAATTCAATTATTGTATACTCTTAATATACTACTAATAATGATGCGGTTTATAGATTTTGATTGTGAAGGCTGGATCAGATCCTGTTGAAGTGGGTCACCAAGTACGTCTGAGATGTTGGGCGTATGAAGAGGAGGGGGTGTACTTGCAAGGCACTCCGACGCTCAAGTAAGTAAAGAGTCATAGAAAATGGGCAAGTACAAAGAGTGAGTTTCAAGGGTGATTTTTTGATACCTGACCCTCTCAAGCGAGACGGTTTATATAATGCCCCCAGTGCGTGGCCAACGGTCCTATTTTTTGGGCGAAATAATTGTTTTCCCGAAGAATAGGTAACTGCCCAAACTAACCGTTATGTCGGGCAGGGTGCCCAAAACTAGTTGTTATGTCGGGCATATGCATGGTTCTGGGCGCATGCCCTTGGCTGTTCGGGGAGTGAAGAAGCCGTGCGGAACATGCAGTTATTCTGGGGAGGAGCGATGCATTCCATGCCTGGATGGAGGGGCAGAAAGGTAACTTTTGCCCCTTTGTGGATTGGACTTAGGCAATTGGGCCGTTCTGGGAGCAGAAATGGGTTGGGCCATGCCTGGCCATTGGTCCAATCCAGAACAGGAGCCCCCCAAGTCGTTGCTCCCGAGCATGGGGGTGATGACTTAAGGACAACTCGTGGCTCCGAGGAGCTAGCGTGAAGTCGTCGTTTATTGACGGAGAAAGTTGTCTCGTGGTGCTCGTGACCCTTGATGTTCGTGATGTTTATGTCCGTGTCTGGATTGCCTGTCGTATGGGGAGACTAACGGTTAGGAGGAATGGGAAATGTTAGGGTGCCACGTGCGCCTCGAGCCTTACGCAGCAGTTACTAGGCAATGATGGCTAGTTAATAGCCATTATGATCTACGAGGGTGTGCCACTGCATGTGTCCCTCAGTATAAAAGGGGAAGACTCAGTTCATTTTGAACTTTTTGATTTTTCTTCTCTTCGTCTTCCTCAGAGCGTCTGTTCGTCGTCGCCGTTCGTTATTCCGGCCACCTTACCAAGTCCCGAGCAACCGCTTTTCATCTTTTTTACCAAGTAAGTTTGCTGATTTTGTGATCTTTTGTCCTTGGTTATTTGTAGATTGCATGCGGTTAAGTTTAGGTTTAAAAGATGAATTGTTCCATTTCTGGCGGTTGGTGGTGGTGGACGGTGGTTAGGCCATTTTCCGCCGCCAGGGAGGCCGCTGGGTTCTCAGGATATCTCGCGAGTAGGGCGGTTTCCGGCGTCGTCGCGATGAAGATGCAAGTATAGCTGTCGCGGTTGCTCAGGTTCCGGCGTTACGATGTAGCTTCCAGTTGAGCGCTTGCAGTTTCCAGTAAAGCTTTGCAGTTTCCAGTGAAGCTTTAAAAGGAAACTGGGAAGTGGCTCGAGGAAGTTCCTCGTACGAAAGCGGTTCGTTCTAAGCGTCTCCTCATGGGAGACTCTTGAGTTTTTCGTTTGATGTTAGGGCTTAGGTCGGGGACGTCGTTCTCAGCCCTTTGCACGCCCTTTCACTTGACTAGCGGTGGAAGGGTGGATTTGATTCTTCGTCGAATTCACTTTTTTCTCTGCTTTCCAGCTGATTAACATGGCGACAGGGCCAGACGGGGAAGTTATACTGGATTCGTCCAAGGAGTAAGTGAGTTCCTCGGAAAGCAGCAGTTCGGAGGCCTCGAGTGTCCCTAGCGAAGCCGGGGAGGAGGAGGTTGTCGAAGGCTCGACGGAGGAGTGGTCGGTGGTTGAGCCTATCGAGCACGTGTTCACTTTTGCGACATATCTGGGGGATGTCTTTACGGTCGTCGGGCCAGAGGGGGAGTGGAAGCTGCACTTTCCCTCCGAGGATCAAAGGGTCTGCACAAATTTCGGGGAGCGTTTCACCATGTACGAGTACATATTCAAAAAGCTGGGACTGAGGCTGTCGTTCACTGATTTCCAGCAGTCAATGTTCGTGCATCTAGATTTGGCCCCGACGCAGCTGCATCCGAACTCGCTGGCCTTTATCCGAGAATTCAAGCTGACGTGCGAATATTTGGGGATAGGGGCTACTCTTTCTTTGTTTTTCATTGTCTTCTATCTTCAACGGCAGTTGACGGGGAGGAAGTATGGCTGGGTTTCGTTGAAACAACCCCGCAAGCTGTTCAAGCCCTTTTCAGAGTCGATTCGGACGTTCAAGGAGAGGTTCTATATTATAGAGCTTGTATCGGGAGCCGCCCAGGATAGCACGATGCCTGGGCAATTGAAGTTGACGAGGAGGATAACGACATGCGCGATGATGCTGGGAGGTTTATCGGAGAAAGAGTATTCAAGTTCCCTTTCCACTGGGGACCTGGCCATTTTACCAAGGAGCCCAACGAGTATGTTCTCCAGCCGCACAATCTGGACGGGCAGGACGCAGTTGGCTATGAAAGGTTGGTGAAATACGTTAACTCCTTCCAGCTTGTTGAATTCTGGACGAAGAAGGGTAACCCTATCTTCGAGGAGAATGGTAGCCAGAGGGTGAAGTATCGTTTCATTAACACCAAGGCGCTTTTGGAGTGCAAGACTCCCGCAGAAGCTTACAAATTACTCGGTAGTTTTAGTCATTTGACTTGTCCGACATATTTTTTCTTCATCGTCTAACGCTCTTATTTTGTTTTTGCAAGTGAGATGCCTCTTGCTCACGAAATGATAGTAAAGAATGCTCTCGCGAGAAGCAAGATCGGGGCGGCTGCTCCCAAGTCTCGATTTTCCCAGCGTGCTCCTACTCCTCCTCAGCCTGCTGCGGGGACCTCTTCTCCCACTCCTGCCCCCCAGGGATCTCCCTTGCCTCTGGCCTCACGGTCCAAGCGGTTCAGGGCCACTGAAGGGGTAGATCTTACCCGGGCGCTGGAAAAGGGGAAGTTCGAACTTCCTTCGTGTATTATTGACAGAAGGTTTTTTGAAGGGACGTCGTTGGTCATGCCGCGGGCAGAGTCCCTCCAGCTAGAGGGCATGGATCGCCTGAGCAAGAGGGCGTTGGTTGCCCAAGATGCCTTTGCACTGGTCAGAGTTTTGGAGATGGCGGCCATCTATACCGAAGGGGACTCTGCAACCGAATCTGAACTTAGAGCTGCCCGGGCTACCATGGCATCTCTTGAAGAGAGGGCGAGAAAAGCCAAGGAGAAGGCCAGGAGTGCTGAGAATGCCCGGAAGAAGGCGGACGAGGAGGTGACCAAACTGAAGGGGGAGAATTATATGCTGGATACGGAGAAGAAGGCAGATGAGGAGCTGGTCGAGCAGCTGAGGAGCTGGTCGAGCAGCTGAGGGCGGCCAATGCTCCGGGCGAAGATGAACCCGAGGACGTGAAGGAGCTAAAGACAAGGTCTGAGCTGGTTGCCCGTATGTTTGCTGCCGAGGATGACAACATCGTCATTGCGGATGAATCCTTCAGGAATGTCGTGTCTCAACTGCGGGTGGTGAACCCCGAACTTGACATTTCCACCGAGGGTACCCAATATCTAGCGTATGTCGAAGATGGACGGATAATTAGATCGGACTCCCTCCTCGAAGAGCATGCCGAGAATCAGACCGTGGAGAGCCAAGAGCCTCAGCCTAACGCTGAGCAGACTGACCAGATGGATAAGTGAAGATTTTTGTTGTTGTTGTAATTTTGTCCGACCTGCGTGCCGTGTAATTTGTTGTAACTTATTTTGAATGGGGGCATGGCCCCCGGTTTATGTAACAAGCACAATTGTGGTCCTTGCGGCCACTCATTACTTTTAATTATGTATGTGTCCGGTCCTCGTGGCCGGTTTTGTGATTTGCATGGCTTTATCTACTTTAAATTATGCTAAGTGTTGTACTTTTGCTCGATATGCATGTGTGCTTGTAATAGGGATTATTTTGATTGACGTTAAGTTTCAGGGAATTGCTCGTTGTAGATGTGTTCGGCAGTGAGGGGTACAGGTCGAACGGCCAGGGAATATCCGGGCTAGGATGCGGAGCTCAAGTCGCATTTGAGGCCTGAGTTCGTGATGTGAACCTCCCATCGCGAGCTGTGTGTTCTTCCTGTCGTGGTACTTTGACGACGGCGGTGCTCGATTGAGGGACCGCTGTCGAGCAGAGACTCGGCTCGTTCCTGAGCGGAGTTCTGCTTCACTGGCATGCGACGCTTGTACCTAGGCGTGCATCATAGTCGGTAGGTGATGCTCGTCGTCGTGACGGATCAAACCGATAGTTAAGGCCTTAGTTGTAGTATTGTTTCAGCTTTTCGGCGTTCCATGGTCGAGCAAGTTCTTCCCCGTTGAGACGTTCTAGGTAATAGGCCCCATTCTCCGTTTTTGCCCGGACACGATAGGGTCCTTCCCAGTTGGCGGCTAGTTTGCCTTCGCAGGAGTCTTTATGGTTTCTCCTTAGGACGAGGCTGCCCACGTCGAACTCTCGTCGTATGACTTTGGCGTTGTGCCTGATGCCAATTTTTTGTTTTAACGAGGCTTCACGGAGGGTTGCCCCTGTTCGAATTTCCTCGACGAGATCGAGTTCCTCCCTTAGTGCCTCATCGTTCATTTCTTCATTGAGGGGTGATTCTGTCCGCCTGGAGGGTACGTGAATTTTGATGGGGATCACAGCTTCGGTCCCATAGACCAGACGAAAGGGTGTTTCCCCGGTTGAAGAGTATGGAGTTATGCAGTATGCTCATAAGACGCTGTGCAGTTCCTCGACCCAAGTTTTCTTCGTTTCGTCTAGCCTTTGTTTGAGGCCTCGAAGGATGACTCAGTTCGCCGCTTCAGCTTGCCCGTTTGTCTGAAGATGTTCGAAGGATGCAAAGTGTTGCTTCGTGCCGAGCTGGGCGACAAAGTCCTGGAACTTCCTATCCGTGAACTGTATCCCATTATCCGTGACTATCGCCTGGGGATGGAAAAACGTGCGAGGATGTTTCGTTTGTAGAAACGCAGTATGTTAAGGGCAGTTATCTTGGCTAGAGCCTCTGCTTCTATCCATTTTGTGAAGTAGTCCACGCCAACTATTAAGTATTTATTCTGATTTGATCCTACCACGAATGCTCCTAGGATGTTCAGGCCCCACCAGACAAATGTCCAAGGGGAGGACATTACCTTGAGCTCGTTAGGAGGAGCTAGGTGCATGTCCCTGTGTCGTTGGCACTTATCGTATTTCTTCACGTGCTCTTTAGCATCATGCTGCATGGTTGGCCAGTAGTACCCTGCTCAGAGGGCCTTTCGGGCAAGGGACCTTCCTCCGAGATGTTGGGCGGTGATTCCTTCATGAATTTCGCGCAAGATATGGGCGACCATTTCTTCCTCGACACACTTGAGTAGCGGGATGAAGAACCCTCGCCTGTAGAGTTTATCTTCGACCAGGACGTAGGAGCAAGCTCTTCGCCTAACTATGCTAGCCTCTTTGGGGTCGGACAGAAGTTCGTCTTTAGCGAGGTAGTTGTAAAAGGGGGTCATCTAGCAATTGATGTCGTCGATCATCTGTACGTCGAGGGTCGGGGAAGCCTTCTCGATGCTGGGTCGAGGAAGTACCTCCTGTATGACGGACTTGTTTCCGCCTTTCTTCTTCGTGCTGGCTAGTTTGGACAAAACATTTACCCGGACATTGTGTTCGCGGGGAACATGTTTTACCTCTACCACTGCGAACTTCTTCATCTTCTTCTTGACCAGGGCTAAGTATTCGGTCAGGTTGTCGTTTTGGGCTTGCTATTCCCCTCGGATTTGAAGGGCCACGAGTTGTGAATCTGTGCAAATGATGACTTCTTCCGTGCCCAGGTCTTCGGCCAAGCGTAACCCGGCAAGGAAGGCTTCGTACTCAGCCTGGTTATTAGAGGTAGGGAAAGACAGGGTGAGTGAAACTTCAACGATTATTCCCTCGTCGCTTTTCGGTATGATGCCTGCCCCGCTTCCCGCCGAACTGGAGGCCCCGTCTACGAAAATGGTCCATTTACGTGCTCCGTAAGTGGGGGAGTCTGCGAACGTCATTTCCGCGACAAAGTCGGCCAGGGCCTGGACTTTAGGGCTTTCATACTCTCACACCGGATGTTGAATTTGGACAGCTCAAGCGACCATTTGAGCATTCTACCGGCCATGTCTGGCCGTCCCAGTAGCTGCTTTACAGGTTGATCCGTTCGAACCACGATTGTGTGGGCTAGAAAGTAGTGTCTCAGTCTTTTAGCTGCGTTGATGAGGGTCAGCACCACTTTTTCTATCTCTTGGTATCTTAGCTCTGGTCTCTTTAGTGCTTTGCTCGTGAAATATATGGGCTTCTGCCCGTTAGGTGTTTCGCGGATAAGAGTGGCGCTCATTGCCTCGATTGCTACGGCGAGATACAGGTACAAAGTTTCACCGTTGTCCGGGCGAGATAGGACTGGTGGTTCTGAGAGTGCTCGTTTTAGATGGAGGAGATCCTGGTCATATTCCTCGGTCCATTCGAACACTGCCTCCTTGCGGAGGAGTTTGAAGAATGGTAGGGCGTGCTGGGCAGAATTGGCCATGAAACGGGACAACAACGTGAGCATTCCGTTGAGGGACTGGATGGATTTCTTTGACTTGGGCGTTGGAAATTTGGAGAATGCTCGGCACTTATCGGGGTTGGCTTTGATTCCTCGTTCTGTTAAGTAGAAATCGAGGAATTTGCCTGGCCGAACACCAAACGTGCACTTCTCCAAGTTGAAACGCATCTGGTACTTTCTGGCCTGTTCGAAGACCTTCCTCAGATGGGCAGTATGATCGGTTTCCTCGTGGGATTTAACGATCATGTCGTCCATATAGACTTTGAGCATGTCGCCTATCTCCCCCCGGAAGACCTTGTTCATCATCCTTTGATAGGTTGCGCCGGCGTTCTTCAGGCCGAAAGGAATTACGTTGTAGTAATAGTTGCCCGATTCGGTCATGAAGGCTGTAGCGCAATTTTTGTGGTCCTGAGTCACTATCGCTAGGGGTACTACAGTTCGATTAATTTTTTACCCTATTGAGCTGATTAAGGAAGGGAAATAGATGTCTCCAATTAACCCTGCTTGCATACTGAGTTTGAGCAGCGGTCTGTTAGGTTACAGATGTTATGTGGACGTGGGGCCCAATCTTTGGGTATTTCGTTAAGAACATAATGTCTGGATTATTTGTGAGGTTTTTGGTAATGTGTTTAGATTTGATGCTTTTGGGTTGATTTGGTGGAGATACTGGGTTTTGGGTTTTTTATTGGTATGCTCGCTAAGATTTTTTCCAATCTTATGCCTACGTATTCCCGTTTGATGAACAGGGAAATCAGAGCGATCGTAGTTCCTCCTATTCTATGGGAGGAAAAGAGGTTGTTTTGGTGTCTTGTTCAAAGCCCAAGACGTGAAGCTAAATGTGGTTTGTATCTTGTTTAAAGCCCAAGATGTGAAGCTGAAGGGTCTATTTGTATCTTGTTCGAAGCCCAAGATGTGAAGCTAAAGGGTTTATTGATGAGAGAGAATTTGTCATCTCTAAAAGGGGATATTTGGTCTGTTTGTCACAACATTTGGGGTGACTGATTATAAAGGAGAATTACTTTAAATAGGATATGTGAATCCAACAATGCCATAATTTCCTTTATAGGGGATTTTTAACCTGGAGGAGAAGACTTTAACTCAGCTTAGAGCAATTTCATCTTTCCTTAGAAATTTCTCATGCTAAAAGAGGGACAGTGGCATGGATGTAAATAATCCAGAGGCTTGCCGCTTACAGCAATTTAGATGAAGGAGTTGTTGATGTTTGTATATTGTGAGCAAGGCACAGATTTTGATGCTAAAAGGTTGATTGACTCAACTGGGGTTTTCTTATACAAAGCCTAAGAGGAGGCTATTGACCCAACAAGAGGGTGTTTTTATGTGTCTCGTACGAAGCCCGAGAGAGAGGCTAAAAGGGTTGACTCAACAAGAGAGTCGTTTATACTCAACAAGAGAGTGTTTTAGTATCTCGTACGAAGCCCGAGATGGAGGCTAAACAGGTTTGACTCAACAAGAGAGTCTTTTATACTCAACAAAAAAGTGTAAAAAGGTTAGCTCCGCTGGAGAGAATCATTGTACAAAGCCCAAGAGGAGGCTATTTATGCTGGTGACTGTTTCAGTTTAGTGACAGGTCCAGTATGTTGGATAAAGAGAAAATTAGTTCTTATGAAGGAAAAATTAAAGGTATTGTAGTGCCTTGGCACTGATCAGAGGATCAAGGTTATTTCCTGTTCTTTAAGGAAATGGGAAATCCAAAGGGTATTGAGACTGTCCAAGTCTACTGGTGTTGTGAGAAATTGATTCTCAGGTAGTAAATGATCTTTGTATGATGCCCAAGAGAAGGCTGGTATGTTAAGGGATGAAGGTCAACCCATTAACTGGTCTGACACTTGACTCAGAAAGACAGCTCTAGCAAATTGATGACTAGGTTCTATTCCTATACCTGTAGAGGTCTCTGGGTCCTTGTACTAAGCCCAAGAGAAGGCATGTGAGCTTTTAAGAAGCCGAAGGGTCCTTGTACAACGCCCAAGAGAAGTCGGGGATGCTTTTAAGAAGCCTGTGGGTCCCCAAACCCCGAGAAGTTCAAGACATGCCATTCACCGAGAATAGATCAAGCCAGGAAAGTCCGAGAACTTGGAAGAAACTCAAGAGATGCCATTCATGGAGAAAAGATCATCTCTGGGGAGTAGAGTCTCTTTGACGATTTCAAAGAGTTACAGTCTGAGAAAGGGTTCACCGAGAATGCTGCCTTTCACGTCTCCATATTTTTCAACCCCAAGAGAAGGGAAGACTGTGTCTGGTAATCCTATGGGGATCTAGTTTTGTTTGTATTTAAGAGTGACCAACAGGGCTTTACCTAGTGTTAGACGTAGTTACCGGGGAAAACTCTAAATAGCTATACTAGTATTAAGCAGTTGATATTTGACGAGTATATAGGAGGTTGTGAAATAAGACTTACAGTGAAACAACGCCACAATAGAATTATATGTATATGAAAGCGGATAAAGAAAGTGGGTAAACACTTACTCAGTTGTAAAGCTTCCATGTTGTTTTGTTAGTTGTTCAACAAAGAAAGTTTTGATAACAATATTATATTCTAAATCAAAGGAGAAAGTACTTTGAAAATATTGTTGGGGCTTACAGCTCAAGGAGAGGCCCAAGGTTTTATCAATGATTGCACTGTTGTTTTGAAATTATACAGGGACTTATACAAGTGACTGAGGCCCAAAAAGGTTTTCTATACAAAGGGATTGGTCTTACACTCTCTCAAGAGGCCCAAAGGTGTTTAAAGAAAAAGAATGAGGCTTATAACACGAGGGTAGGCCCAGATGTTTTGTTTTTGAACTGGCGATCGTGCCGAGATTTCTTTACCGTACTGGGTCTTATACAATGCATTGAGGCCCAAAAAAGGTTTTATCTACAAGGGATGGGTCTTACACTCTATTAGAGGCCCAAGTGTTTATTTTTGTACAAGTGGTGGGGCTTACAGCTCAAAGAGAGGCCCAAGGTTTTTTTTGTTAAAAAGGCGACGATCGCGGCGAACTTTTTGATGGGATCGGGACTTATACAATACACTGAGGCCCAAAAAGGTTTTCTGTATAAAGGATTGGGTCTTACACTATACCAAGAGGCCCAAAGGTGTTTTAAGAAAAAGAATTGGGACTTATAGCTCGAGGAGAGGCCCAGTTGATTTTGTTAAAAACACGACGATCGCGCCGTTGTTTTTGAAAATACAGTGGGACTTATACAATGACTGAGGCCCAAAAGGTGGTGTATTTACAAAGGGGTTGGGTCTTACACTTTATTAGAGGCCCAAAATGTTTGAAAAAGATTTGTGATGGTTGAATTGATCAAAACCCTAATTTGTTTTCAAAATATATTTTAATTGAATAAAAATTCAATTAAAATGATCAAAATTGTTAAACATGTGTGAAAAACAAATTGTGGTATTGGATTAATGTTTGAAAAATCATGTTTATACCCATAAAATAATTGGAAATCAATTAAGTTTGGAAAATCAAGGGAGGAAAAATATTTCAAATGTTAAAAACAAATAAAACATTAATTCTTTTCAAAAATATCAAATATATGAAATAAATAATATTTTTGGTATTTTTTCGTAAAATAAAATATTTTAACATTTTTGTGAATTATTAAAAAAAAACCAACTCAAAATCATTAAAACTCAGAGAGAAATTAATTTTTGAATCAATTAAATAAAATCACAAAAATTCAAATATTCAAATATTTGAAAAAGGGCGCCAAGAACATCTTGGCCTTGCCCGCGTGCTCTGTTTTGCCCATATTTGCATTTTCTCATCAATCTCACTGAATACTTGATTATATCATGCAATCTACATATCAATCTACCCGTTTTCACCTCACGATCATGTTTATGGTCTTTAATTTCATTTATTTTAAGCATGGAATAAGAAATCAAAGAGAAACCTCAAGAGCCCTAAAATTTGCACGAAGGCTCAGAAATTCCATACACGATTCAAACAAAGCAATTGATTAAGGGAAAACACTCCATGCATGATTATGAACATATGGCCAAATTATTGTGCAGCAAAAAATGCATGGATCATAGAGTTAGAAGAGCTCATGCTTACCTCTTGCAGCTGGTGATCATGTTTTGTGTTATAGGTGTTATAGCTAGGTTCCAATGATGTGGATAGCTTCCCTAGGTGCCAAATGATGTGCCTGAGTGCTTGGAATGGTTTGAAACAAGCTGGAACTGAAGATGGTATCCTAACTGCAACTTGGTTAAAACCTTGAGCAGTTGGTTGGTGATTTTCTGAAATCAGTGTTCCATATGTTGTTTAAGTGTTTGGATCACTTCTATATGATGTTTATGAAGTGTGTGTGTGATTGGTTTGGTTGGAATAACTCTCAAACTCAAAACCCGATAGTGACTTGCTTTGGAAGGCAATTTTAGAGTGAAGAAGGAGATTTTGAGGAAAGCATTTGTTTGATGGCTTTGGTGTACTCAAACTGATCACAAATGATGTCTATTTATAGTGCAACAAGTTTGTTTTGGGATCAATAGTGAATGGTAACTGCTGCAGAGGTTTGGCCAATGTTGATCAATGAGAATCCAAGTCTCCTCTAGCCATTGACTAGAGGTTAGGGTACAGGCTGCTGGTTCCCTTGGTCTTGGATAAGTTTTGACTGAATTCAGTTGGAAATGGCTCAGTCCATGCCACCTTGGTGCATCCATTAAATTCTCCAAAACAAAATTGGAGTCTTGTCCCTCTTTTAGGTATTTCTAGGTTTGACATGCTACTTTTGGTTCCAAAGACTTGGGAGGCTTATGGATCAGTGTTTGTCCCTCCTTGGTCTCCCCCTGAGGTGTTCAGATAGATAAGTGTGTTTGTCATTTGCACAAATTTGGAAAATCGAGCAAAATGCACAAATCTGCCTTGCTTTGACAGTTTTCAGCAAGACATGTTGCCATTATTATATCTCATGGCTCAAGTGGACTTTGATGGAGTTCTTGGCCATTTTGGAAAGCCCTCATATGATACAACAACTGTTTGATCATAATTGGTTTTGATACTTTTTGGATCCAAGTGAAAAATGCCCCTACATTTGGAAAAAAGTGAAGGCAGATTCTGACTTAGTGAAAATTTCACTAAGTGTTGGGAAAAAGTGACATTTTCACTTTTTGTGATTTTGATCATTCCATAACTTAAAATCCATAAGGAATTGGAATGAGTTGTGTTTGAAGCTTTTGTAGAGGGTCATGAGAGCTACAAATCCAGCTTTGAATGGGGAAAAATGGCCTTGTGGTTTAGGAGATATGATCCTTCAAAGTTGGTACCCTAGCCACTTTGTTCCATAACTTAGAAAAATTTCTAAGTTTTTATGGTTACCCCTTTTACAAGCTATCCCACTTTTCTTGATTTTTCTTGATGAATGATGATTCCAATCACACATTAACATCATTTTAGGGTTAAGGAACCATAATTGTGAAAAATCTCAAAAAGTCAAATTTGACTTTTGTGCACAGTTGACTTTTTGTCAGATGAATTCCAAATTGTGCGATCCTCTATGAAATCAAGTCCTTGACCTAAATCAAACTTGATGTATTGATTTCGTAGGTGTTATAGGGTGTATTAAATCATGTCCCAAGGTTTGGGAGCATGTCTTGGTCAAAAGTCAAAGGCACTGTTGACTTTTTCCTCAAAACCCTAATTGTGGTTCTGATGCAATTGAAACTTGTTGCTCAAGCTTCTTAGACCAATCCATTGTTGCAAATGGATTAATATGGTGTATTATAGACCCTCAAATCCTCCTTTGAGGTTTTGGCTCATGTTTTGTCCCAAAAGTCAACTTAGGGGTGAATTAGGTCAAGAAACCCTAATTCCTGATTTTTGGTGAATGCATCCCCTGAGGCTATATTGACTTGATGATTGGGTCCATGAGGTGTCATACCCCAAAGTTGTCCTACTTGTGTATAATCTCCATATGTACCATCCATCCACTAACCGTTATTCAGAAAACTTAAAAAAAATATATGTTTCTCCTACTTTTTGTCCAAACACAGGGTATCACAAGGTTGAGTTGAAGTGAATTGAGGTTCATTTGAGGCTTATCAGGACAAGAGTATGTGCATTGGTGTTCAGTTGGTCAGATAAAAGTTTGTTTCAAGATCAAGGATTGGTGTTAAGGCAATTCCTTATCCATTCATCAGTTACCATTTCCAAATTCGTCTCAGTTCCATACCCGTTTACCAATATCCATCTCCAGATATTCGTTTCCACTTTCCATATCCATTCACGCTATCCATCTCATAAACCATTTACAAATTTTAAACACATCATCACAAATCTATCCATAATTATCCATTCCAAACAAAATTCAATAAAATTCAAATCACTTTTTTTAAGCCATTAGTCTCTTTCCAAAGGCCCATTTTTTTTGCCAAAGTCTTTGTGTAAAGCTCTTATAATCACAAATTACAAACAAAAAGACCACTTCATAAAATTCTACAGCAAAGCCATTACAAATTTCCAAAAAATGAGAGATGTTACATTGCCACCAAGTCCAATTCAATTGCAAAAAGAAAGGAGAACAACATGAAGCATAAAGCAACACAGCCCACCAACCAAGTGCTACACATACACAACATTCCTCCTGCTAACTTCAAATAAACCATAAGCTGTGACCCACACAAACTATCCCATCCGGCCTCATACGCCTTCATCATCAGCATACCAATTGCCAAAAGCAAGTGTCCTGCAAAAATAAAAAACAAGCCATACATCACAAAGCCACATGATAAAATAAGCCTAAGAATGGTGACGTGTAATTCATATCCAATTAATTTTGCCAAGGACTATGTTAATGTTGCTGAGTTTTTTATGGTGAATTTGAAATGGCCAATTCATTTTGCCAAGGATTACCGTCACGCACCTGCTACTTGTAAAACATAATTCACAGGCTTATTTGCAAAATACACTCCAATCACGTGACTCACAAACAACACAATCGTACGACCCAGACCCCACCTCCAAAACATACACACAACCTGTACACACCCAAAACAAGGCCAACTGTGAAATTTGTACAACAACCAAAACGCAACAAATCAAGCAAAACGGCAACGAATGCTCACCCAACTCCATCTATAAATAGAGCCTTCTCATCCCTCATTTGGGGAAGCTTCAAAAAGCTAAACACACCCTGCAGAAATTCCAACTCTCTCTTCACGCAACAACCCATTAACAACAACCTTTCTCCTTCAACCTTTGCACCTTCATCATAACAACACAATCATACTCTTCATAACCTTCTTCAAACCCCAAATCTTCCGACGAACCTTCATCTCCTTAACAGCAAATCAAACCAAAAACCCAAACCCTTTTCTATCCAAAACCAGAAATGAATAGAAACAGAGAGATTGAGTAGAAATGAAGAAGCGAACCAAAAACCGAACCTGAATCTGACGAAAGAGCAAATGAGATCGTTGAGAGGTTGGAATCATCGTCGTTCTTGCTTGATCTGTTGTGGATTTATTCACATCATGTTTTTTCTGATTTTAAACGGTGAGTTGATCGTTAGCAGCATGTTTTCGTCTACAATGATTCGCATTTTGTTTCAATATAAGTGTTTTTTGTTTGACCATGATTCTGCTTCATTTTAATGGTTCCCTTTTTAGAAGAAAGACGATGTTGGTTTCTTAAAAAAAATAAAAGAAAACATTGGCTGTTGATTTCCTTTGGTTATATTTTAAAGGTTTTGATGTTGGTGCCTTGGGCTCGTGGCCCACGTTTGATTTCATCTTGCTGAACAATGTTGATTTTAGAAAATAATAAAAGCTGTTGATTCATGATGCAGAGTTATTGCTTCTTCATGCGCAAACCGTGTCATTGATTATAGGATGATAGGCTCAGTTTGGTTTAAGGCCCATATGAATCCCTTCACCCTCACATCTTTGTACCACACCCCTCTCTTGTTCTTACAATCTTCATTCCATTTTTCTTGAATTTTTATTGATAAAAGTTTTTCGTTTCTTGTTTAAATTTTATTAATTTTATTTATATTGCTTGACTTATCCATCAATCCTAATGATTTTCATTTCAATTTTCATTTTGATTCTATTTTTATTTTGGGCCAATGATATAACAACACTCATGATTTAGTTGATTTTCTCAAAATCGATTCAAAATCTTGATTAATATGAGGCCTATTTATTTTTCTTTTTTTATCGGTCGATGAAAGTCAAAAATCATAGCTTATCGATTATCGATTTAAGATCTTGATTAAGACGAGACCGATTTTATTTTAATTTCGATTTCCTTTTCATTTCATATTCTATTTATTTATTTCTCTTCTTATCGGTCGATGGAAATCTAAAACCAAAGATTATCGATTTATCGATTTAAAATCTTGGTAAAGATGAGACCTTTCTTCCTTTTCCATCTTATTTTCGATTATATCTTTTCATTTTCGATTTCTATCTTTTCTTTTCATTTTTGGTCAATGAAAGTCAAATATCGTTGATTATCGATTCCTCGATTAAATCTTGATTAAGACGAGACCATTTCGATTTATTTTCTATTTCCATTTCATTGTCTATTATCTTCTTCTATTTTCTCATTTTCGATCGATGAAGTCTTTCTATTCGTGAATGTTGATTGTTGAAGCGATTAACCTTCATTATTTCAAATCTGTAGTGAGTGATCATCGAGATCTCTTTCTATACTTTGGGATCGTGATAGGTTACCTTCGATTAATCGACGAAAGTTTGTGATTAAGACGAGATCTTCACCTTTTCTTCTCGTGTGGCACGATTCAATTGAAGAATGATCCTCAATATCATTTCTCCATCGTGTTTTAGCACAAAGATCAATTGCGCATCCTCCTATAGTGTGATCTTCGTCATAGATCGTGCTACGATGGCTTGGCGCTACATTGGACCCGATTCATCCGATTAACTACTAACAACTAACCTTACATTTTCGTCAATATTATCTTGATTTACTTTTATGTCAATATTATATCTTGTTCATATTATCTTGATTATATTATTGTTTATATTATTCATATTGTTCATATCATATTCATACTTATGCATCTAACCATTTTCTTTGTTCATACACTATTCAAAACACACTAATAAATATCGAAACCCTAAAACAATAAATTGGTGGACTGTTGGTTACTATCCTTCGCTTGGAGCTTTTGTCTGACTCTTGCTCAAGGTTTAGTTTAGGACACCTTGCACACACACGACTTCCTCTTGGGCTACCTTACAATGAGACCTTTTATTTCATGTCATCCCTTGTACTTTACATGTACCCCGCTCCCATTCCGATGTATGCATTAGTTTTCTTTTGATTGTGGTTTGTTTACTAGGAGCACCCCTAGGGACTAGCATAGACAACCCATTTTCAAACTAATTCTCGATTCGTCATCGAGCCATTTTCAAAACACCCCTGTAAGTCGATTGCTCATTAGCATTCGCCATCAACCTAATACGCACACTCACACATCTCGTGGTTTCGTTACTAGGAGCACCCCTAGGGACTAGTATTGATCCTCACCTCTTTTCTCAACCAATCCGATTCGATCTTTTTCAAACCGTTTTTTAATCAACTAACGAAAGGAGGAGATTCTTGGAATCTAGCATTCCTTGGGTCTTCGAATGAATGGCTCTTGAGGCATGCACTTGGGTTGTTATTCATTCACCCTTTCGTCTTAAAACACTTAACCATTATCAAATATTTTCGCAATCAACTCACGAAAGAACTGAGCTCTTGGAGTCTAGCATTCCTTGGATTCTTGAGTGACTGCTCTCGAGGCACGCCCCTTGGGTTGTATGTCATTCAATCTTTCATCCCCTAAAATTCAAACCCCCATCTCTTTTCGTGGGCGTACCACAAACTACGACTGCTCTGATTCTTTATTCTCGTCCGAGTAAAGAGACGTAGGCATAAGATTGCGATGATCTTGGCGAGCTACCTTCTTTCCATCTTCTGTTTTCCCCTATCCTCTCTCGTAGTCGAACTACAATTGCTCTGATTCCTCATTCTCGTCCGAATGAGCATATGTAGGCACAAGATTGCGATGATCTTGCCGAGCACCCTAATCCTAAAACCACCCATTTCCCATTAGCATCTTTCCCTTCATCTTACCGTTTCGCGTTTATCGTTGAGAAGAAAATAAACAAGCTTAGCTAACATTTCCTCACGAATCAAACTAAGAGGTTCCCGTTGAGTACAACGGACGTAAGGGGGTGCGCGTACCTTCCCCTCACGTAACCCACTCCCGAACCCAGAATGTGGTTGCGACGACCATGTTCTTATCCCTCTCTTAAAGGTTTTCTCGATATTTTCCTTTCCCTCTTTTGGGATAAATAAAGTTCGGTGGCGACTCTGTCGAACCGTTACACGCCTTTCGTGCGAGGGCCGTGTCTTCGATTAAGCGATTTTTCGAGGTGCGACATGAGGTTCCATGGGGTATATTAGGTTATTCTTTGAAGCATTGGCTCATGCTCAGAGGAAAATTCCCATCTGGAGGCCCTGGTCGACCAAAACCCTAATTTGGTGACACTGGCGATCTTGAGGCTTGATCCACTGGGACTATTGCAGCCTTGTGCTTAATCCTTGAGGTGGGAGTCCTCTTGATCCATTGGGGATGTTTGAGAGGTTTAGACAAGTTGAAGATCATGTCATTCCTTGATTGATCCTTTATCTAAAGCTCAGAGAGGGCTTGAAACCCTAATTCTGATTGTAGTGAAGGCTCACCCATCTTTGGGGAGACTAATGAGGCATGATGGTCCATCCATATTGTGATGATGATTTGCACAATGATGGGAAATCTTAGTGGTCAAAATTTGGGGTATGACAAAGGCTGTGTATTTTTTATCGCTCATTGCAATTGGAATTTGATTGTAGCCCGAGTAGGCATCCATGAATGATAAAAGTTTAAAACCGGCAGAATTATCAACAAGTTTATCAATATTGGGGAGGGGGTAGGCATCATTCGGGCATGCCTTATTAAGGTCGGTGTAGTCAATGCACATTCGCCATTTGCCATTAGATTTCTTTACAAGTACAACTTTGGACATCCAAGTGGTGTACTTGGGTTCCGAGATAAATTTTGCCTCGAGGAGGTCTTTTACAACTTTTTCTGCAGCCTCTATTTTCTCCGGGGACTGCTTTCTCCTATGTTGTGCTACTGCTTTGACGGTCGGGTCAATCTTAAGTTAATGGCAGGCGACGGACGGGTCCAAGCCGGGCATCTCGGCGGCGCTCTAGGCGAAGAGATCAGCGTTCTTACGGAGGCAGACTTTGAGTTGCTTCCTTGTGATGTCGGAGAGATCCGTTCCAATCTTCACTCCCCACTGGGGGTCATCGCTGAACAAAACGAGCTCGAAGTTGCCATCCGGGATTGGGCGCATCGGATGGGAGCTGCTGTTGGACGGGGTGGGCGAGCCGGTTGAAGCTGCTTGGTCCTCCTGCTGGTCCTCTTTGGGGAAGCGATTGTCGAGGTCATTAGAGTCGACCTGAGGCAGAGGCTTGGCCTCCTCAGAACTGCTGGGCAAGGCCGGCTTGTTCGAACCTTTGGCTTAGACGCGATGGCGTTGAGTCCCTTTGTGGCTGCTTCGAAACATCGTCGTGTAGCTTTGATGTCGCCGTGGAGGGTGACGACCATCCCCTTTGAAGTGTAATACTTTATTTTGAGGTGGACGGTTGAAGGCACAGCTACCAACTCGGCCAATGTTGGTCTTCCGAAGATACATTGGTACAGTGACGGGTAATCAATCACCAGAAACTGCACTTTGATAGACCTGGCCGTCTCTGCTGATCCAAAGGTTACGATCAGTTCGACGTACCCCCAGGGTTTAGTCACTGATTCGTTGAATCCTTGCAAATCAGACCCCACATAGGGGGTGAGGTGTGATTCGTCCAGCTAAAGTGTTGAAAATAATTAGGAGTACATAATGTCGACCGAGCTTCCTTGGTCGACGAGGATTCAGCGAACATCGAAGTTTGCCATTCTAGCTCTGACGAGCAGGGGTATGCTCGAGTTTGGAGATCCTCCGAGGAGTTCTTCCCGATAGAAGGAGATAAGGATAGAACCCTTCTGGGCCTGGTCGAGCGTGGTCACCTTATTGGAGCTCGTGCTGATTAGGTGCTCGAATTTTCTTTTCACGGAGCCCACCGTGACTTTATTGAAGCCTCTGCCCGAGATGACCATGGCGGAGGGGAATGTTTCCCATGGGTTGTGGGCCGCAAAATAGGCAGGAGCAATGAGTTCGTCTGGGACGTAGAAGTCTTCTGGTCGCGATACGGACATGGCGACCTGGATGTTGGCCTCTTCCGAGGAAGGCACTTCTTCCTCTATCTTCTTGGACTCCTGGGCGTCTTGCCGGGAGTGTCTTTCTTTTTCGTGAACTGTTTCAGGTGGCCATCCCTGATCAGTATCTCGATAGCATCCTTCAAATGGATGCAGTCTTTGGTAGTGTGGCCGTGACTCTTATGGAAACGGCAGTACTTCGATTTGTCGGAGTTGGGTTTGGCCGGTATTCGTTTGGGGAAGCGGACCCCTACTTGCCTGAATTCCGAATTTGCGCATTCGGACAGTATCTTCTCCCTGGAGATGGTCAGGGGGTGTAATCGTGGAATCGTCCGGAGGGTCCCTTGCTGTCGCGGGAGTCCCGAGGACGGTCTTCGCGCTTCCTTTCTCCTCGAAGGGATGTTAAGGCCTCTTCGCCTCTAGAGGCCCGAGCGTTCTCCTGGTGGCGGGAGGCTCGGACGGAGTTGGCCGCTTCCTTCTCCTCGTACTGAATGTGTAACTGTGCCTTGAGGAAGAGGGCATCCAGGTTCCTCGGAGATGCGAGGCCGACGACTTTAGAAAATTTTGAGCCCGGGCGGAGTCCTTGCTCGAGCAGAAATTTTTTTATCTCGTCCGTTGTAGGGACCTGTACCGCTTCTTTGTTGAATCTCTCGATGTATGCCCGGAGAAGTTCGTCATTCCCTTAGATTATGGCCCCAAGGGAGGCTTCAGTCTTGGGGTGGCGGCGCGACGCTGTGAAATGCCGGGAGAACATTCTGCCCAGTTGCTTCCACGAAGTAATTGACTCTTCGAGCAGTTGCTTGTACCAAGTCATTTCCCCTTTTCGGAGCGTGGTTGGAAATAGCCGACACTTGATGGCGCCCCAGATTCCACGGTAATCTAACAGCGCATCGATGTTTTCGATGTGCTCGTCGGGGTCAGTCGTACTGTCGTACATGCCCAGTGCTGGGGGCTTCTCCATGCCCTTGGGGAGGCGTGTTGCCAAGATTTCTTGGGATAACGGGCCGTGAGGCTCATCATCGCTGCTGGAACTGGTTGGTGACAGGGACCGGACGACTCGCTCGTGTCGACAACTTCTTTGGGGGGAAGGTGAACGGGTCTGACCCTTTGACCTGATCGCAGGTGACTGCTCATCTCTTCGGGTTCTCTTGTGGCCGGGAGAATGCTAGTTCCGCGGGGAAACCTGATCGCATTTCCGGGCAGCGCGAGATTTTGGTTCTTGGCGCGGCCTTCGGTCGGCTTCTCGCCGAGGTTGCGGGCTCTTGGATTGTCGATGGCTCTGCCTCAGAGGAGGGGATCTTAGACGAGCAGACTCCTCCAATGCCCCGATCCTTTTGTTCTGCTGAATGATCAGGAGATTGGTCTTGTTGAGCGCCTCCAGAAGGGCCACCACGACCGGGTCGGCGTTGGGTGGAGCAGGAACGGGCTGGATGGCCAACGAGGGCTGGTCATCTTCACGATCAGCAGGAGTAGGGGAAGGAGAGGTTGTGGCCCCGTCTCTCAGAAAACGGGGATCTCCGAGGAGAGAAGATGGACCGTCAACGTCAATCTTATTGATGGGAAGGACATCGGATTAGAGAGCATCGTGATCTTGAGAGGCCATGATGATGATCTTGGAAATTTGCTTTGATCTTTGGTTTCCGGGGAAAGAAAAATGGGGAGAACAAGATTTCCCACAGACGGCGCCACTGATCGTGAAGGCTGGATCAGATCCTGTTGAAGTGGGCCACTAAGTACGTCTGAGATGCTGGGCATATGAAGAGGAGGGGGTGTACCTGCAAGGCACTCCGACGCTCAAGTAAGTAAAGGGTCAGAGAAAAGGGGCAAGTACAAAGAGTGAGTTTCAAGGGTGATTTTTGGATACCTGACCCTCTCAAGCAAGAGGGTTTATATAGTGCCCCCAGCGCGTGGCAAACGGTCCTATTTTCAAGGCTAAATAACCGTTTTCCCAAAGAATAGGTAACCACCCAAACTAGCCGTTATGTCGGGCAGGGTACCCAAAACTAGCCGTTATGTCGGGCATATGCATGGTTCTGGGCGCATGCCCTTGGCTGTTCGGGGAGTGAAGAACCCGTGTGAAACGGGCAGTTATTCTGGGTAGGAGTGATGCATTACATGCCCGGCTAGAGGGGCAGAAAGGTAACTTTTGCCCCTTTGTGGATTGGACTTAGGCAATTGGGCCGTTCTGGGAGCAGAAGTGGTTGGGCCATGCCTGGCCATTGGTCCAGTCCAGAACAGATTTATTTTGGTAGAATTTAATTTTGTAATAATTTTTTTGGCTTAATACCTCTTTTGGTCCCTTAACTTTAGTCAATGATTCTCTTTGGTCCCTTAAAAAATGTTTCATAGTGGTCCACTAACTTATACTTCGTTACATATTTTAGTCATTTTTATTAGTTTTTGTTGAAAAACCGTTAAAACTTACTATGTTGGACTTTTAATGGCTGAGTTAGAATATTTATCTATTTTATATTGATTAAAATATTACAAATAAGTGTCAATTGAAGAAGCTGAAAAGTATTAGGGCATATGTCAATGTTCGTGAAATCACAACTTGAGAGAAGAAACAACAAAGACGATTCACAACGCAGGTTCCATTGAAGACGATAACGACGTTGTTCAAAACCCTCCATTAAAGACGAACTGCACTCATCCATCGTTTAAAGAGGAAACCATAAGGTATGAACTTGCAACAATAAGTTACTAAAAATGTTAACTTTCTTCTTTACCCAACTTACTTAGTACTTCTGCTACCATATGTAGGTTGATTAGGTCATGGAAAGTAAGTTTCAATGTCTTGTTCATCATACCGGTGATTTTTCTAGGGAGTTTGCCAATTTTACCAAGTCAGGTTATGTAGGGTTAAAGGAAATTTGGGATGTTGATCCCAATTATTGGAGTTACTTAGAAATATTGGACAAGTTAAAAGAGTTAGGTTACCCTACTATAGATAGGCTTTGGTATTATGATGACATGTATGCTAATGATATAGTTCTGTTAGAAAATAACAAGGGGACTGATAGGATGAGAACAATTGCAGTGAAAACTGGGGAATGCCATTTGTATGTTACATATCATGTATCTGAACCTGATGTTATTGAGGAGTTTATACTCTCACTACTAGATGGGACCACATTGGGTGAAGATGTGGTTGATGAAGGGTCTGAAATGGGAAATAATTAAGGTGGGAACACAATGGGTGAATATGTGGTTGGTGAAGTACCTGAAATGAGAAATAATCAAGGTGGGACCACAATGGATGGAGATGTGATTGGTGAAGGACTTGAACTAGGAAATAATCAAGGTGTGACCACAATGGGTGAAGATGTGGCGGAAGAGGGGACAATAATTAAGGAAGCTGAGGAGAATGTTGAAATTGAGGAAAATGAAGAGAATGTGGGACCAACTGTGAAATTGAGGAGAATGTGGGTCAACAAGAGACAAACTGTAACAATAAGGATAATGTGGGGACCAATTGTGTCAGTGAGGATATTGTGGTTCAAGGGATGGATGTTGAAGTAAAGGGAATTAATGAAGGAATGAACTGTAACCAATAAGAAGATGAGGTAGTGATCGTAAAAATAGCAAGTGAACTATGATTACCGGTGTAGTAATAGTCGGGGTTATCCCCAGAATCGATCTCTCGAGGACTGCATGTAATTATAAGTGCAGATGTTATTTCAATTAAACAAAAATGCCTTCAGGGTTTGTTTGTTGTAGAAATTTTAATAACTATTAGGAAAATAAGCAGAATGAATAAAATGACTTAAGCAAATATGAGAAGCTATGCTAGGAGAAGTGTATAAATTGCTCTGCAATAAACCCAATTATTATTCAAAGAGACATGCCTCAAACCTTAGCTTACCTAATCTTATTAGTGTTTTTCCTTAATTCCTTAACAGAAAAACCTTTGATATTCTCCCTTGACCCTAATTCCTTAGCAATCTCAGAATAACATCAAGCAATAGTTCTGACAAGATTTTTAAAGGTTATTGTGGGGTATCCTCATTCCTAAGCAATATCTACCGCAATATTATTTTACAAAAGCATTAGGGTGGTTTGTCCGACCTAATCCTAATCGTGAATCAAATTCAATTGGTCCGATCGAATAAGCATTAAGAACATTGCAAAATAAAAGCTTAAAGGAAAAAGGCATAATCTCATAGAATGATTCAAAATAGGTTCATTACATTGCAATTTAGGGACACCCCCTAGCATTGGGGGGGTTAGCTATTCATAATATTAAACAGAAATACAATACGAAAAGTAAACATTACAATAGTAATCAGATGATTTTGATCTTCAAATGTTAGCACTCATGAAGAATCTCCCTCCTCCAGACCACTTGATCGCATGAAACTCTAACGTAAAATTGTTCGTAAAAGCAAAAGTCTCGTTCTTTTCTCTCCCAAACGATCCTAAGTAACCACAATCCACTTAACAACGATGGAAAATACCCAGAATGCCCTTAGGAGGACTACAAACATAAAAATGATAAAAATCAGCAATTCCTCGCCCAGGTCAACACGGGCCGTGTCAGGCAACACGATTGGCCGTGTTGGCTTTCTGCCTTGAGGGAAGAAAAACTATTATGCTCTAGACCTGCTGACACGGGCACCCGTATCAACCCCCTGCCACATTTCCAACATCGTCTCTTCTTGGTACTCTCCGTGTCAGGCAACACGGGTGGTCGTGTCAGGCTACTGCCTTCCTACTTAAAACTCTTCTGAAACTTGCGATTTTTATTGTTCTTTCGCTCCGATTCCTCTTGAATATTTGTATGAACCTGAAAACACTAAAGGACACAACCAAGGCATACAATGTGGTAAAAGAGATGTAAAACAAATAAATAATGATGAAATATTAACTAAAACAAATAGTGAAATAACGTATGAAAACCACCGATCAAACTCCCCCAAACTTAAACCGTTGCTTGACCTCAAGCAACAAGCTTGCATAAATTTTTTTTAGATCAAACGGTACATATCAAATGAAAGACTTGTGAAGGTAAGTGTGTCTTTACTCATACGTGAGCCTTTGTTCCGATCGACGAAAACTAGTTTTCTTGGTAATCGTCCGTTAACGAAGGTATTACACAAACATAAATCGCGGTAAAACCACAGACCTACATCCCCCTTTTCGGTTACCTCTCCAACTATGCTTTGGGCTTAAGTCTTTTCTTCGATTTTCTACCCCTTTCATTCGGATAATCAGATTAAGGCATTTTTTTCGTTTTCCCTCAAATGTACAAGATTGATCGAAAGTTTTTCTAGGCACCGTTATCTCTTTTTTTCTCGCTCATTGGCATTTATTAGTCCACTTTGGGACGACAATTGAGGCTCAACCGCCGTTAGGCTAAGTAACCGGGTGAGGGTTACCCAACTTAGAAGGACTAGTTGTCTTTATCGCCATTATTCACTTTTTCAGTGCCTTAAGTCATTCTATCAATCAACCATATACATGCAATTCTTTCTAGTCATGTCGAACTATCACTATGAACTAATCGGGGAATACTTCTCAAATCTAAGTACTATGGCACAAATCTACACATTGGACTCGCTTTCTTACTCCGGGGAATCTAGGGTGTTCGGGTCATTCCTAAGTTTTCAAACTTTCCCAATGTCCTTAGTTCTAACTCCTCTTCCCCCAAACTCTATATACTTTCTTGACCATCTCAAAATCACAGTGTTCACAAGAAAAATTTAGACGGTTCTAATTCGGGGAGAATTCAGAGAGGTTTTCATAAAACAACACACAAAACAGACATGACCCATACAAAGAGGAAAAACTAAAAGCAGTAAATCCTCCCCCAAACTTGAACTACACATTGACCCCAATGTGTTAGAACAAGAGCAAGAAAGGTCACTCACATAGATCCTTATTCAGGATGCTGACGGTAATGCCACACCACTGCTACATCATCGTTTGCACATGTAGGATCCAGATTATTTCCTACAACCAAAACAAAAACAAACAGGAAATATAAAGTAATTAATCAGACAAGCGTGGGTTGCCTCCCACGTAGCACTTCGTTTAACGTCGCATGGCTCGACAGGTTACTCCCCATTGTTATGGGGGTACTTCAGCTTACACGTTTTGTTGCTTTTGTTGTTTGACCTTTCCGCAACAGAGCACCTGTCAGATTCAGGACTAAGAGCTACATTGTGATTCAACTCATATCTAACTTCCACATTCTTCCTTTGATGTTTTTTTCTTTTCTTTCTTTGATGTTTCTTCCTCTTATTGACTTCTTGAGTGGATGTTGGAGTCTTGCTAGGTGGAAAAGATGACTCAGATGCTGCAACCTGATGGATTATTCCAGAGACTTTTTCAAGTAGTGGTTTTAAGCTTTTGCTTTCTCCCACTGTTCGGATCATTCCAATTGAGGGGTGATTACTTTCCTCTTGACCTTGCTTCTCGAGTTCCAACACTTTCAAGGTTACTTCTTCCTCAAAATATTTCAAGGTTAAAGTACCAGCCTCAATGTCCACACTGCACCGACTAGTCATCAAGAATGGTCGACCCAGTATGATAGTCGTCTCCTCATCCCCAGGTAGATCAATGATCTCAAAGTCTACTGGATAGGTGAAGTTATCAATAGTCACAAACACATCTTCTGCTAAGTCGTATAACCGCTGTGAGAGCTGAGGTCTCTCATCTATTTTGGTTTTAATGATGTCAACCAATAAGAGTGTCATTAGATTGTAATTTGAGCGGTATCACTTCATTGTCGAGCAAATTGCATCTAACCGTCGTTTTTCATGCGTCCAAACATATAGGAAAAGGTTTTACCTAAAATTAGATATGCATGATCATAATATTGATGTTTGGTATGTTTGTCTTAGTCTTGGTCAGCTACAATGTGTAGAAAAAGGAGTTTTTGAAAATATGCAGGTCATGAGCAGACCCAAAGTAAGCATGAGTCGACTCATGCTAGTTGGAACAAATTTTATGAAAAGTTTGGGAAAGCGCACGCTGACCCCCTGCAGGACTTGGGTCGATGCATGCTTATGAGTATTTGAGAAAATGCAAAATCTGCAGACTTGCGTCGACGCAAGGTGCTGATGGGTCGACGCATGGTTGTTGAATTTGCGTAGTGAGTCCTGCGGGATAGCGTACGCCGGCCCTCTTTAAAAGGGCAGTCGACCCAACTTCGCCCGAACTGATTTTTCTGCATTAAATTTTTCTGTTATTTCTGTTACTTCATTTTGTGGGTCACAATTATTCATTATAAATAGCTGGGTTATCTCACATATCATAATAACAAGAAACGTGAAAATTTATACCAATCTTTCTCTTCATCTTCATCTTCAACCTTGAGTAAACAAACAATTACACATAATCATTTTTGTTTGTGTCGGAATTAGGAAGTGTGTGATCTTCATTTATGGGTTGAGAATTGGTAGGTGTTTCTTGAATAAAACCTTAGGTTTTATCCTCAAAGAATCAAAGGAGATTGGGGGGGGGGGGGGGGGTTGGCACAAACCGTTTCGTTCTACAGGGATTCAGCCGTGCGAAGGTAACCGAAGAACAAAGTATTCTTTCGGTTTAGTAGCTACAGTCGGAGGATCGTAGAAGAAAGGTTTAGGGATCGAATTGCGGAGAATTAAAGTCGGTCAAGTGAAGGTGACTGAAGAACGGTGGTTTCTTACAGTCTAGTAGCGTGGGACGGTGACTTGTTCAACCGAATTCGAGGCACTTGATTCGTCTTGAATCAAGGGGAGAGAAGACTCTACATCAATAATCAAAGACGTTTGAGAGTTTGGATGTTCATAGTTCTTCTCTTGTATAAATAATTTGCAAACAGCAACACACACACATATATATATATATATATATATATATATATATATATCTCAATTCCAATTATGGAATTAGGGGCAGGGGTACCCAAAGCGAGGACGATTGGGGAACTGCCTAATCAAATTGTGTTTGTTCTCTCTTTCCCTTAACTCTTTACGTTTGATATCATTCGAATTTGCGAAGTTTAAATTGATCGAAATTTCTGAGCTAGTGTTATATTGGGCTGTTAAATTGTTTTGTAAATTTGATACAATCCCTTGGATTGTATTTAGGAACAACTCAACATCACATTACTTTGAAATCAACACTTAGTGTGTTAACGCACACCAAGTGTTCGATAATTTCGTTTCAATGCAAAATCGAACGTATTCGCAATTAACTGTTTGTCGATTTACCTCGTTGGGTTAGATTAACTATCAAGCAAATAAAACATTGTTGATTGCATTTAAATTGTGTTAATCAATTTGAATTTTTCTCATCCATAATTCATTCCCAATTTTGTCGTGCATATCCGATCCCTCTAGTAGAGGTTCATTATAGAAGTAATTCAGTGGCCGCTTCCGTCAAACTTTTAAAACCAATTTTTGGAAAGCCATTTGCGTGTAAAACTCGAAGGATCTATTCAACCCCCCTTCTAGATCCTAGCCATCGTCTAACAAGTGGTATCACGAGCTCCGGTTTATCTGGTGCTTTGGTAAAACTTCTTGGAATATGGCGAACGAACCTAAAGAGGCTTATAATAGAGCTCCAGTTTTTACAGACGAGAATTACAACTATTGGAAGGATTGTATGCTCGTCCATATAAATTCCATAGATCGGAAGGTTTGGAACGTTTTTTTAAACGGTCCCATGGAAATTACAATGACCAATGCTGAAGGCGTTGTCGTTCCCAAACCCGAAGCTCAATGGAATGAGGAGGACGAGAAAAAGTACAACTATGACTGGAAGGCTCGAAATATTTTGATCTCCTCTTTGGGAGTTGACGAATATTATCGAGTCTCTCATTGTGAAACGGCCAAAGCCATGTGGGATGCTTTACAAGTAGCCCACAAAGGCACTAATGATGTCAAAATGGCCCGTATCCACACACTAACGCAAGAGTTCAATCTTTTTTACATGAAACAATGGGAAACCATTGCGGATATGCAAAAATGATTTACTCATATTATCAACAAATTGCATGTACTTGGTAAACCAATTCCAAATGAGGTTGCTACTAATAAGATTTTGAGGTGTCTTAACAGGGAATGGCAGCCGAAGGTCACCGCGATCAAGGAGGCCAATAATCTAGCTACTCTAGACCTCACCATATTATTTGTCAAACTCGATGTGCATGAGCAAGTGCTCATTAGCCTTGAAAAACATGAGAAGAGTATAAAGAAGGAGAAAACAAAAGATACGGAAAAGAAGTCGATTGCTCTTTAGGCTTCTTGTTTAAAGTCCACATCTAAAGAGCAAAGTGATGATGAAACCAACAATGACGAAGATGATGACTCCGATAATGATATGAGTCTATTTGTGAAGAGATACAATAGGTACGTTCAGAAGAACGAGATTCAACACTCGGATAAAAATCTAGTCAAATTTAGGAGGCAATCTAGAAATGAAGGAAATAAGAATGGCAAGGTTAAAGGAACGTGGTACAACTGTGGAAAATCCGGGCACTACAAGCCAGATTGTCCATCTCTCAAGAAAGACAAGGATAAGGATAAGGATAAGAATCGTCAACATAAAAAGTCAAACAAGTCTAGACAAGCATACATCGCTTGGGAAAGCGATAGCGAGTCGGAAAAAGATGAAAGCTCAAGTGACGAAAGTGAATTCGTTAATTTATGTCTTATGGCACGTCAAAATAAGAAGAAAGAGGTAAAACACTCTAAATATGGTCATTCTAAAAGTATGTCTCATTTGGAATTACAAAAGGCTTTTGATATGTTGCACCACGAGGCTAAGGAAGCTTTTCAACGCTTAGCCTCGAACAAAAAGATTTTTAAATACTTGGAGAAAAAGGTTTCCGATTCCGAAAAGAAATTGGAAGCTCTTAAAAACTCCATGGTGGATGCATCGAAAGCTAAGATTGATGAGAATAAGTCTCCATGGTTCAAGTTTGGGGGCTGTGATACTTGTCATATTTGGCAAAAAGAGGTGAGAACCCTTAAGTCCAAATTAGACAATGCTCTTAAGCCTAAAATTATGTTTGCTATTGATCGATCACATTATCGAGAAAGTATGAACAATCCGTATCAAAAGTATACGTATGTGATTCGAGATAGAGATAGTAAAGGTAAATTCCAAATGAATCGTGATTGCCTATATTGTTGCAAGCCTGGTCATACTATTGCTAAATGTCGTTTTAGAAGATTTCTTGTTCCAAAAGGCATTTATCAATGGTTGCCCAAGTGCGATCTTGGTTTCACTTACCGCAAAGGACCCAATGAGAATTAGGTACATACTCTCCCTTGATTGTTTTGTAGGTACAAAGTCTTGAGACCACCGAAAGAAGATAGGTTCTGGATAGTGGCTGCTTAAGACATATGACAGGAGACATATCTCTTTTCATCGACTTTGTGGCGAAGAAAAAGGGGTTTGTCACCTACGGAGATAACAATAAGGGACAGATTCTCGGCAAAAGTAGTGTAGGTAACCCCTCATCTACTACTATCTCTGATGTGCTGCTTGTGGAAGGCCTTAGACACAACCTTTTAAGTATTAGTCAACTATGTGACAAGAATTACAAAGTATCTTTTTCAAAATATTGTTGCATAGTTGAAGATAGTGACAAAAATGATGTGTTTAAGGGCTTGAGGGTGAACAGTGTCTATATGCTAGACTTAAATGGGGTATCTTTGAATGGAAACAAGTGTCTAGTCACTATGAATGAAGATTCATGGTTGTGGCATAGACGGTTAGCCCATATCAATTTTGATTTGCTTAACAAAATAGTCTCTAAAGACCTAGTCATCAGTTTGCCCAAAATCAAATTCACAAAGGATCATCTTTGTGATGCTTGTCAAGTGGGGAAGTAAACAAGGATCTCATTTTAATCTAAAAACATCGTTTCAACTATGAGACCCCTTGAGCTCCTCCATATGGACTTATTTGGACCATCTAGGATCAAAAGCCTAGGTGGTAACTATTATGGTTTTGTAATAGTCGATGACTTTTCTAGGTTTTGCTGGACTATTTTCTTAGCAAATAAGAGTGATACCTTTTCAGCCTTTGAAAATTTTGCTAAGTTATCTCAAAATAAGTTAAACACGAACATTGTGTCAATTCGAAGTGATCATGGAGGTGAGTTTGAAAACAATTTGTTTGAAGCATTTTATGAATCCCATAGAATTGATCACAATTTTTCCGCACCATGTACCCCTCAACAAAATGGGGTGGTGGAACGTAAAAATAGAATTTTGGAGGAACTTGGAAGGACTATGATCAATGAAAGTGGACTTCCAAAATACTTTTGGGCCGACGCTATTGGTATAGCTTGTTACGTTTTGAATAGGGTGCTCATCCGACCTATTCTAAACAAGACACTGTATGAACTTTTAAAAGGACGTAAGCCAAATATTTCTCACCTTCATGTCTTTGGTTGCAAGTGTTTTGTGTTGAACAATGGAAAAGAGACACTTGGTAAGTTTGATGCCAAGGCCGACGAGTGTATTTTTCTTGGATACTCTCAGTCAAGTAAAGCTTATAAAATTTATAATAAAAGTTACGAATTGTTGAAGAGTCGGTACACGTTACTTTTGATGAGTCTTATCCGAGAAATGTCGGAGAAGGTAGTTCTTTTCATGGTGCAGGTATATCTTCTGAAGACATACTCAAGGACACTGATAAAGGAACTGATCATCCCGAAGCAGTGCGTATTGAGGAGGAAAAAGATAACCAACCTATGAAGAGTGAGGAGGATCATCCAACTAATGAAGATAACCTTCCTCCAGCATGGAAGTCTTCCAAAGACCATCCAATCGACAATATCATCGGTGACATCTCTAAGGGAGTAACCACCCACTCTAAACTTAGTAACTTTTGTTATTACTCCGCTTTTGTGTCACAAGTTGAACCTAAAAACGCAAAGGAGGCGTTACCCGATGAGCATTGGTTTTTATCAATGCAAGATGAACTAAATCAATTCAGGAGAAATGAGGTTTGGGACCTTGTCCCCCCTCAGCGAGATCGTCGAGTAATCGGCACCCTATGGGTGTTTAGGAATAAACTTGATGAAAACAGGGTTATAATACGTAACAAAGCGCGGCTTGTAGCGCAAGGCTATAACCAAGAGGAAGGAATCGACTATGAGGAAACTTATGTGCCGGTTGCCCGACTCGAGGCTATATGCATTTTACTTGCTTGTGCTTGCACTAAGAACTTCAAATTATTCCAAATGGATGTTAAAAGTGTTTTCCTTAATGGATAATAAATGAAGGGGTTTATGTTGCCCAACCTCCGGGTTTTGAATCCCATGAATATCCTGATCATGTCTACAAACTTAAATGTGCTTTGTACGGACTTAAACAAGCCCCTAGGGCTTGGTATGAACGACTAAGAAAAATTTTACTTGATCAAGGGTATTCAAGAGGGAAGGTTGACACAACCCTCTTTATTAAACGTCAAGGAAAACATTTAATCTTGGTACAAATTTATGTTAACGATATTATCTTTGGGTCTACTAACATGACCTTGGTCAAGGAGTTTTCTAGTTTGATGCAGGGGGAGTTTGAAATGAGCATGATGGGGGAGCTCAACTATTTCCTCGGATTGCAAATCAAACAACTCGAAGAGGGCACGTTTGTGAGTCAAACCAAATATTGTCTTGAGCTTCTCAAATGTTTCGACATGCTAAACTGCAATGCAATAGATACTCCTATGCCTACTTGTTCCAATCTTAATCGTGATGAAAATGGTAAGGATGTAGAGGTAAAGAAGTACCGAGGTATGATTGGATCTCTTCTTTATCTTACCGCATCACGACCCGACATTATGTTCAGTGTATGCATGTGTGCGAGGTATCAAGCACGTCCCAAGGAATCCCACTTAAAAGCAGTTAAGCGCATACTTCGATACCTCTCTGGTACTCCAAAGTATGGGATGTGGTATTCCAAAGGTAGTGTTTGTTCCTTAGTTGGCTATTTCGATTCCGACTTTATTGGGTGCAAGTTGAATAGGAAAAGTACTAGTGGCACGTGTCACCTTTTCGTAAATTCCTTGGTGAGTTGGCATAGCAAGAAACAGGTTTCGGTTACTTTGTCAATAGCCGAGGCAGAATACATTGTCGCCGGCAGTTGTTGTGCTCAAGTCCTATGGCTTAAGCAACAATTACTTGATTTAAATCTAAAACTTGAACGTATTCCTATTTTGTGCAATAACACTAGTGCTATTAACCTAACTAAGAACCCTGTATTATATTCACGCACCAAGCATATCGAAATATGTCATCATTTCCTTAGGGATCATGTAGAGAAGGGTGATGTGGTCTTTGAGCATGTTGATACCAAAAATCAACTTGCTGACATATTTACAAAACCACTAGCTACAGAGCCTTTCTTTCACATCCGTAGGGAACTTGGCGTTCTCGACATTTCGGATCGTGTTTGATATTCCTCTAAGATAGTTGATCTTCACACACACACACACATACATACATATATATATATACTTGTTTATGTTATTGACTAACAATGCAAAAAAGTTATTGAGTTATATGTGAGGGCTCTCATCTTTCATCATGATCAAGGTAATATCGTTCCGCTTCGTAATATTCTTTTGTGTGTACCATGTTAAGTGCTTTAAAAAAAATTGATGTTTATTACATATGTTAGCATATATTATTCATTTGGATGATTCATATATGTGTTTGCATGTTTATTTATCCTATTTTGGGACTTTTGTTTGCAAAATTTAAGATTTTTTTCCATGTTTCACTTGGATGAGTCGACCTAAGAATGCCATGGGTCGACTCATGAATTGAAAATGTTTGAATGAAAACAATCGGGTCAGCGCGAGCCTACCAGCGGTCGGTGCATCTTTAAATTTTTTAAAATTTTCAAAAACACGCCAGCTTGCGCCGACCCATCCTATGCTACGGTCGACGCACACCTGACAAATTCAAAATCCCTTTTATTGGGATAACACGCGTCGACCTAATGTTTCTAAATTGCACTACATATCTTCAATGCACATTACATTTCATCATTGCATGCCATAAAATCTAATTCTTCTTGGTCTTCTCCTCTCTTTCTCTTCCAAATTCCCATTCAAAATCCATAAAAGCTCCATTAAAACCCTAAAACTCAAAACCCACAAAGTTTGAATTCACAAGGTTTATAAGAAGGGGTTTCACAAGACATTTGGAAGCAAGCACTCTATCAATTGTTCATCATTTAATCACTGTTCACCGCACACTATTCATCATCTTCATAATATCTTCAACAATGGCATTCTCAACGGCACGGTGATAGAGTTGAATTATTCCCTAGAGGACTTGCCACCACCAGAATACCATTACAGGGGACGAGGTCACCCATTTAGGGGGAGGAGACCATAGAGATCAGCATCATTATTAGTGCATTATTGTTTGTGCTTTTGATTCTATGTTTTGCTTTTTGGATTGCATGTTATTTCCGTTTGTTTTACTTTGAACAATGTTTCAATTTGTTATTGAATCTATGTTTTAAACTATGGAATAAATTATGTTTGCTTCTTGCATTCCATATTTATTCATTTATAGTATTGCATTAACTATATCATATGTGGATGCTTGTTAATGTCGCTATTTTGCAAATTGGTGAATGAACCATTACTTGATATGATGATATCTCTTTGACCACCTTCTTTTACTCTTTTTGATGTTGTCAAAGGGGGAGAAGGATACTAGCAGCAAAAAAATATTAAAGCAGCAAACGTTAAAGTGTTAAAGATAGGGGAAGTTTTTCCGTTTTCAAATTACAAATCAAGAGAAAGACATACAGGGTTGCCATCATAAAAAAAAGGGGGAGTATGTGAGGGCTGGGGTATCTCATCTATTTTGGTTTTAATGATGTCAATCAATAAAAGTGTCATTAGATTGTAATTTGAGCGGTATCACTTCATTGTCGGGCAAATTGCATCTAACCATCGTTTTTCATGCGTCCAAACATATAGGAAAATGTCTTACCTAAAATTACATATGCATGATCATAATATTGATGTTTGGTATGTTTGTCTTAGTATTGGTCAGCTACAATGTGTAGAAAAAGGAGTTTTTGAAAATATGCAGGTCATGAGCCGACCCAAAGTAAGCATGAGTCGACTCATGCTAGTTGGAACAAATTTTGTGAAAAGTTCGGGAAAGCGCACGCTGACCCCCTGCAGGACTTGGGTCGACGTATGCTTCTGAGTATTTGAAAAAATGCAAAATCTGAAGACTTGCGTCGACGTAAGGTGCTGATGGGTCGACGCATGGTTGTTGAATTTGCGTAGTGAGTCCAGCGGGATAGCGCACGCCGACCCTCTTTAAAAGGGCGGTCGACCCAACTTCGCCTGAACTGATTTTTTTGCATTAATGTTTTCTGTTATTTTTGTTACTTCATTTTGTGGGTCACAATTACTCATTATAAATAGCTGGGTCATCTCACATATCATAATAACAAGAAACGTGAAAATTTATACTAATCATTTAGGCACATATTAAAAATTTCGTCAGAGTATAATTATAAACATAGTATAAAAGAGGTTTGTCACATTATACATGAAATTAAAACATTCAACACCTGCTCAACAATTGATATGCAACAGTGGGGTAACTTTGCAACAGAGGAACTTAGTCCTTACACCCACATCTCAATATTTAGAATAAAAGCGGAAAATTTAAACATTGAATAACATATAACATATATATACATCATCAAGTATTATCCACCAACATAATTCATGTTTTCATAAACATTCATCAACAAGATACATGTACAAATGTATCACAAAAGAATCATATACATCCTAGCTACCCGATGCTACATATCAGAGCCGACCGACCAAAAGAATGAAGACACGCTTCACAAAAAGACCACCAGCATACCTACTCTGCAATGCCTCATAGAGCATCATAAAATAACAGAAGGGTGAGAAATATTATCATAATAACAATGCATATAATTATATATCTTAGCATAAAAATACACATATTCCACATTCTCACCACAATTCATCACGATTCAATCATATACATTACAATGTATATATATACAAAACCAAGCATATTCATCATGCATACTTTCACATTTCTTATCATTCCACATAAACATACATATTCATGTTTATTCATCAATGCACCATTATAAAGATGATAAATGCAAATCATAGAGACCGACTCACGACTCCATGCAAATGTAATGCGGTACCGACTCAATCATCTCAAGTTCACTCAGGAATTTATTGGAACCATCGCTCGTTACCAATGTAACTCCCCGTCGGGCATACGATGTTCCTCGTCGCTCACACCCCACATAGGCACATGACATTTATGGATTGCTCACACCCCACACGGGCACACGACCCGATCGCTCACACCCACATGGGCACACGATCGTCTATAATCACCGCTCACACCCAACATGGGCACACGATATTATGGCGGATTCCCTCTGGAACCAATCCGTCGCTCACACCCCACATGGGCACACGGCATTATAACGGATTCTCATTAGAATCCCACAACACGAGAATGTACATCATTATGCTTCACATACAAAATGACTCAAGACATTCTTGAAATGCATACATATTCACAATATATTCATGCATTCATCTCATACCATCACATACAATCTATATACATTCACATCAATGCACTATTGTATGATTCACATTCAAAATACACATTCAAAACGGTAAAAGTCGCTAAATAACACTATTCCTGACTTTCCGACATAATTAAATTGGCTAACAATTTCCAAATCGTCATAATAAGAAAGTACAGCTCAATAGCTTCACAATGATACCAAGAATGTAAAAATCGGATAAACGGAACAAAAGTTACAGACGAAAACGAAAACACATTTTTGAAAAATCTCATTTTACCATTTGTCCTGTCCATACGCGTATTGCCCTGAGCCATACGCGTATGAGCAGAGACGCATCTTTCCCAAAGTTCACGTGTAAATGTCCGTACGCGTATTGCCCAACCTCGTACGCGTATTGCCCTGAAATGCTACGCGTATCATACACAAATGGGCAGATGGCCGAGAAAAATAACATTCCATACGCGTATTGGCCCATGCCTCGCCCACCATACGCGTATTGCCAAGGTTCATACGCGTATGAACATGCCCCATACGCGTATGACCTGGAAAAACCAGAAAAATTCTTCTGCATAATTTTGTTCTACGGGTTACTCCCAAAATCATCCCAAATTCCACCTACACACCAGAAAATTACCAATACAATGTCCAATGACAAGTATCTATCATATACCAACAATTTTGGACACTAAAAACATGATTTCAACCACATTTAATCGATTTCCAAGCAATTTTACAAAATATGGGTTTATGCAAAAACTCATAAAAATCCACAACAACAACAATACAATCATACATAATGATACACATTGATAAGATAATAAGATTTCACACCCTTACCCGGATAATTCGATTCCTAGAAGTTGTTTTGAAAATTTCCAAGCTTTTCCTCTCTTTTCTTCTCTTTTCTCCTCTTCCTCTTTCTTTCTCTCCTTTTTCTCTCTATCTTTCTTTTCTTTGTCTTTCTCTCCTATTTCCTCTCCTTATCTCTTTTTCTTTTCTATTTCTTATTTTCTACTCAAATTAAATTAATTCATTTTCTCACAAAATTCTATTTCCACTAAATTTCTAACTTATCATTAATTGAGAAATGTCTAAAATACCCTCCATTCTAATTTCCCCAAAAACTCTAAAAAACGATAAAATATCACAACATGTTCAACATAGCATATTAACACACCAATTTCACAAATGAAATAATTTATCACTCAATTTAAATAAAAGACTCAACAAAATGGGAAATAATCGAAATCGGGGCGTTACAACTCTCCCCCACTTTAGAAATTTTCGTCCTTGAAAATATTACCTGATTCAAACAACTCCGGATACGACTCTCGCATCCTACTCTCTAGCTCCCAAGTCATATTACCTTCCGCAGCGCCTCCCCACGCTACTTTCACAAGCGCAATATCCTTGCCTCTTAGCTTCTTAACTTCACGGTCCAAAATCCTAATCGGTAAAGCTTCAACCGTAAGGTTATCTCTCACTTCAACCTCGTCCATAGGAATAACATGTGACGGATCCGGAACATACTTCCGAAGTTGCGAATCATGGAATACATCATGCAAATTTGAAAGATTCGGAGGCAACGCCACACGGTAAGCCACAACACCAACTCGCGCAAAAATCTGATATGGACCCATAAAACGAGAAGTCAACTTCTTCGACTTCAAAGCACGATCCACACCCGTAACCGGCGTAACTCTCAAAAACACATGGTCGCCTTCTTAAAACTCAAGATCTTTCCTTCTCTTGTCATGATAGCTCTTTTGTCTACTTTGAGAAGCTTTCATCTTCTCACGAATAAACTTCACTTTCTCCGTCGTTTGTTGTACCATCTCCGGTCCAACTATCGTCCTCTCACCGGTTTCATGCCAACACAAAGGTGTTCGACATCTCCGACCATACAAAGCCTCAAATGGTGCCATACTTATACTTAAATGAAAACTGTTATTGTAGGTGAACTCAATCAATGCCAAATAACTATCCCAAGCACCACCTTTCTCGAGCACACAAGCACGCAATAAATCCTCCAACGATTGAATTGTCCTCTCGGTTTGACCATCTGTTTGCGGATGATAAGCCGAACTCAATCTTAGCTTAGAACCCAAAGCCTTTTGTAAACTCTCCTAAAACCTCGATGTAAATCTAGGATCTCTATCTGATACAATACTCTTAGGAACTCCATGTAACTTCACAACCACAAGAACATAAATCTCAGCTAACTTTTCCAAAGGATAACTAATATCAATTAGAATGAAGTGAGCAGATTTAGTAAGCCTATCAACGATTACCCAAATAGCATTATGACCTTTTTGCGTATTCGGCAATCCCGTAACAAAATCCATCGATATACTATCCCATTTCCACTCCAGAATGTCCAACGGTTGCATCAATCCACTAGGCTTTTGATGTTCCACCTTAGACTTTTGACAAGTTAAGCACGCATACACAAATTGAGCCACATCCCTCTTTAATCCGGACCACCAAAAGATTTTCTTCAAATCTTGATACATCTTATTCGCTCCCGGATGAATACTTAAGTTACTTCGGTGTCCTTCTTCCAATATCATCTTTTTCAACTCCGCATCGTCGGGAATACAAATACGACCACAGAATCTCAAAACTCCAAAATTATCAACCTTGAAATCATCATTCTCATTCATCATCAAATCAACGAACTTCAAATCCAACTTTTGCTTTTCACATACGGTTGCAAGAAAATCATTCGTAACATGTAGCATACCAAGTCTCACACTTCTCGGCGTCATTTCACAAACCAAACTCAAGTCTCTAAAGTTCTCCAAAAGTTCCCATTCTCTCATCATCAATGCGGACATATGCAACGACTTCCGACTCATAGCATCGGCCACCACGTTTGCCTTACCCGGATGGTAATTCAAACCAAAATCATAATCTTTCAAAAGCTCTAACCACCTTCTTTGTCTCATGTTCAATTCTTTTTGATCAAATAAATATTTCAAGCTCTTGTGATCACTAAAAACTTCAAATCTTGCACCATAAAGATAGTGCCTCCAAATTTTCAAAACAAACACCACGGCCGCCAACTCCAAGTCATGTGCAGGATAATTCTTTTCATGCACTCTCAATTGTCTTGAAGCATAAGCCACAACTTTTCCATCTTGCATTAAAACACCACCTAAACCAACCAACGAAGCATCACAATACACAACAAATGGTTCCGTCGGATTTGGCAAAATCAAGATCGGAGCCGTTGTCAACCTTCTTTTTAGCTCATTGAAACTCTCTTCACAATGAATATCCCAAATAAAAGCCTTTCCTTTACAAGTCAATTGCGTTAACGGAAGTGCCAACTTCGAAAATCCCTCAATAAACCTCCGATAATAACCCGCCAAGCCTAAAAAGCTTCGAATCTCCGTAACCGATCTAGGAGCCTCCCATTGCATCACCGCATCAATCTTGGATGGATCAACACTAATACCACTATCGGAAATAACATGTCCAAGAAAACTTACTTCCGACAACCAAAATTCACATTTCGACAACTTAGCATACAATTATTTCTCTTTCAAAATTTGTAACACAATCCTCAAATGCTCTTCATGCTCCTCTTGAGACTTAGAGTAAATCAAAATATCGTCGATGAACACAACCACAAAACGATCTAACTGTTCATGAAAAATACGATTCATGTATTCCATAAACACACCCGGCGCATTAGAAACCCCGAATGGCATCACAGAATATTCGTAATGACCATACCGTATCCTAAAGGCCGTCTTTTGAATATCCTCTTCTTTCACACGAATCTGGTGATATCCCGATCTCAAATCAATCTTGCAAAAAACACGCGCACCAACCAATTGGTCCATCAAATCATCGATCCTTGGAAGCGGATACTTGTTCTTAATTATCACCTTGTTCAATTGTCGATAATCAATGCATAACCGTATACTCCCATCCTTCTTCTTTACCAACAATACCGGAGCACCCCAAGGAGAAACACTTGGTCTTACAAATCTCTTGTCCAACAAGTCATTCAATTGCTTCTTCAATTCTACCAACTTCGATGCCGACATACGATACGGTGCCATCGAAACCGGTCTAGTACCCGGGACTAGATCAATAGAAAACTCAACTTCTCTTTCCGGCGGTACATCCGTAATATCCTCCGGAAACACTTCTGGAAAATCACACACCACTGGGAACACATCGAGCTCAACTTTGCTCTCCACCGACAATGATGCAAACAAACCGAACAATTGAGCTTCGTCCGCTAAAAGTTTCTTCAACTCTTTAGTGGATATGAAACTCTCATCTTCAACATCTTCCAAAGAAGGAAACCTTACTAACTTGTGATAGCAATCTATATGAACTCGATTAAATTGTAACCAGTTCATACCCAAGATTACGTCCAATCCCTCCAACGGCAAACACACTAAATCCATAAGGAAGTCTTTACCATACATGGTCAAAGGACAACTTACACACACCAAAGACGTAGTTACCGACCCTGAAGCAGGAGTCTCAATAACCATCTCACCACCCCAAGAAGTCATAAACAAATTCAAATGCTTAGCGCACTCACGAGAAATGAATGAATGAGTCGCCCCCGTATCAATAATAGCAACTAAAGGCGTACTATTAATAAAGCATGTACCTTTAATCAAACGGTCTGCACTAGTAGTGTCCGTCCCCGCTAATGCAAACACCTTTCCACCCGCTTGAGCTTGTTTCTGCTTAGTACACTTAGTACTAATGTGACCCACTTCTCCACAATTATAGCACTTCACTATATTCCTTCTACAATCAGTAGTAGCATGCCCAAGGCCTCCACAGTTAGAACATTTCACCACAGTCTTCCCACACTCAAATGATTTATGACCCATTCCACCACACTTGTAACACTTAACGGAACCGGAATCTCCTCCTCCAGATCTCTTATCAAAGTGTCCCCTATGCTTGCCCTTATCAACGGGTGTCACATAAGGTCCACCTCTAGCTTGTTGTTTTCCCTTCCTCTCATTCAAACTTTTGTAATGTGTAGAACGAGCCTTGCTATCTTCCTCGAAGATTCTACAACATTCCGTCAAATCCGTAAACCTTCTTATCCTTTGATATCCCACAACTTGTTTGATCTCGGGATGCAAACCATTCTCATACTTAATACACTTTGAGAACTCAGCAGTAATTGCAGCATAGTGAAGATGGAATTGAACCAACTCCACAAACTTAGCAGTATAGTCCACCATGGACATACTTCCTTGTTTCAGTTCAAGGAACTCCATCTCCTTCTTCCCTTTCACACTTTCAGGGTAATACTTCCTCAAGAACTCGGTACGAAATAAATTCCAAGTTATCTCTTCATCATCCACCTCAAGAATTTGACGCATACCGACCCACCAATCGTCGGCTTCTTCCTTCAGCATGTGAGATCCAAGCCTCACCTTATTCTCCTCCGCACAGCCCATGACTTTGAAGATCCTTTCAATCTACTTCAACCAAATTTGAGCACCATCGGGATCAAATCTTCCTTTGAAAACCGGTGGTTGATTCTTCCTGAACTCGTCATTAGCATTCACGTTCGGCGTACCTTGCACCGCCCTAGCCATTGCTTCCAAAGCAACAGCCATCGCATTGTCGTTTCTACCAGCCATATTCTGATTATTCCCAAAAATGACAACAAGGTTAAACAACAGTTCAACCATCACAACAACAAGACAGACACAACTGACTCAACACTGGCTTTGATACCACTTAATGTAACACCCCCTTTCTATACCCCCAAATAATCACATAATCATTTAGGAACATATTAAAAATTTCGTCAGAGTATAATTATAAACATAGTATAAAAGAGGTTTGTCACATTATACATGAAATTAAAACATTCAACACCTGCTCAACAATTGATATGCAACAGTGGGGTAACTTTGCAACAGAGGAACTTAGTCCTTACACCCACATCTCAATATTTAGAATAAAAGCGGAAAATTTAAACATTGAATAACATATAACATATATATACATCATCAAGTATTATCCACCAACATAATTCATGTTTTCATAAACATTCACCAACAAGATACATGTACAAATGTATCACAAAAGAATCATATACATCCTAGCTACCCGGTGCTACATATCAGAGCCGACCGACCAAAAGAATGAAGACACGCTTCACAAAAAGACCACCAACATACCTACTCTGCAATGCCTCATAGAGCATCATAAAACAACAGAAGGGTGAGAAATATTATCATAATAACAATGCATATAATTATATATCTTAGCATAAAAATACATATATTCCACATTCCTACCACAATTCATCACGATTCAATCATATACATTACAATGTATATATATACAAAACCAAGCATATTCATCATGCATACTTTCACATTTCTTATCATTCCACATAAACATACATATTCATGTTTATTCATCAATGCACCATTATAAAGATGATAAATGCAAATCATAGAGACCGACTCACGACTCTATGCAAATGCAATGCGGGTACCGACTCAATCATCTCAAGTTCACTCAGGAACTTATTGGAACCATCGCTCGTTACCAATGTAACTCCCCGTCGGGCATACGATGTTCCCCGTCGCTCACACCCCACACGGGCACACGACCCGATCGCTCACACCCACATGGGCACACGATCGTCTATAATCATCGCTCACACCCCACATGGGCACACGACGTTATAGCGGATTCCCTCTGGAACCAATCCGTCGCTCAGACCCCACATGGGCACACGACATTATAACAGATTCTCATTAGAATCCCACAACACGAGAATGTACATCATTATGCTTCACATACAAAATGACTCAAGACATTCTTGAAATGCATACATATTCACAATATATTCATGCATTCATCTCATACCATCACATACAATCTATATACATTCACATCAATGCACTATTGTATGATTCACATTCAAAATACACATTCAAAACGGTAAAAGTCGCTAAATAACACTATTCCCGACTTTCCGACATAATTAAATCGGCTAACAATTTCCAAATCGTCATAATAAGAAAGTACAGCTTAATAGCTTCACAACGATACCAAGAATGTAAAAATCAGATAAACGGAACAAAAGTTACGGACGAAAACAAAAACACATTTTTGAAAAATCTCATTTTACCATTTGTCCTGTCCATACGCGTATTGCCCAACCTCGTACGCGTATTGCCCTGAAATGCTACGCGTATCATACACAAATGGGCAGATGGCCGAGAAAAATAACATTCCATACGCGTATTAGCCCATGCCTCGCCCACCATACGCGTATTGCCAAGGTTCATACGCGTATGAACATGCCCCATACGCGTATGACCTGGAAAAACCAGAAAAATTCTTCTGCATAATTTTGTTCTACGGGTTACTCCCAAAATCATCCCAAATTCCACCTACACACCAGAAAATTACCAATACAATGTCCAATGACAAGTATCTATCATATACCAACAATTTTGGACACTAAAAACATGATTTCAACCACATTTAATCGATTTCCAAGCAATTTTACAAAATATAGATTTATGCAAAAACTCATAAAAATCCACAACAACAACAATACAATCATACATAATGATACCCATTGATAAGATAATAAGATTTCACACCCTTACCCGGATAATTCGATTCCTAGAAGTTGTTTTGAAAATTTCCAAGTTTTTCCTCTCTTTTCTTCTCTTTTCTCCTCTTTCTCTTTCTTTCTCTCCTTTTTCTCTCTATCTTTCTTTTCTTTCTCTTTCTCTCCTATGTCCTCTCCTTATCTCTTTTTCTTTTCTATTTCTTATTTTCTACTCAAATTAAATTAATTCATTTTCTCACAAAATTCTATTTCCACTAAATTTCTAACTTATCATTAATTGAGAAATGTCTAAAATACCCTCCATTCTAATTTCCCCGAAAACTCTCAAAAACGATAAAATATCACAACATGTTCAACATAGCATATTAACACACCAATTTCACAAATGAAATAATTTATCACTCAATTTAAATAAAAGACTCAACAAAATGGGAAATAATCGAAATCGGGGCGTTACAGGAGGCCATTGACGAACACCTGCATCTGCTCAGTTTGATCCATGTTGTGAGTCGGACAGGCTACCAAAACCTTCTTGAACCTCTTGTATGCGTCTCCGAGAGATTCTCCATCCTTCTGTTTAAAGTTCACAATATCATATCTTTTTCGGATATAAACAGAGGCCAGAAAATACTTATTCTGAAATGCCTTCTCCATCTCTTTCCAAGTGGTAATACTCCCAGCAGGTAACGAGTAGAACCACTCTTCAGCCTCTTCCACAAGAGTGAAAGGAAACATTCTTAACTTTTTTGCTTCCTCCGTGTACCCCTCAATATTGAGAGTGGTGCTCATAGTCAGAAATCTTTGTAGAAGTTTGTTGGCATCTTCATTAACCTTTCCGGTGAAAGGTTTCCTCTCAAGTTGAGTGATCGTGCTAGGATGCAGCTGGAAATTCGGCACATTCACCGGTTGGTTCACAATGGTCAACCTACCAGCTGGTGCATTTGCCTCACCGTAATCGCCCAGAAGTCTCTCCACTGGTTGATTTCCAGCCATAATCACAGTATCTCTGTACGCCTCTGAACATGTTTCTGAACCTGAATCTGATTGTTCTGAGTGAACAAAAACTTTTTCTTCTTCTGGTGTTTGGACTGATGATTCTGCTTCTGAAGCTGCCAGTCTTGCTTGTCTACGCCTTGCGTGGAAAGTTCTTTCGATTTCTGCATCAAAATTAAAATTTGCTGAGGGTTCTCCTCGCATAAAAATATTAGACGCAGGTTAGAAGTAACAGTAATAATCCAAAAGAAAAAAAAAATAACTGAAAAATAAAATTTTAGTCACAGAGTGACAAAATTTCAATTGAATTAACACACGAACTTATAATTTGGCAGTCCCCGGCAACGACGCCAAAAACTTGATCGGAAAAATAGCAAGTGTACTATTTTTACCGATGTAGTAATAGTTGGGGTTATCCCCAGAATCGATCTCTCGAGGACTGCGTGTAATTATAAGTGCAGATATTATTTCAATTAAACAAAAATGCCTTCAGGGTTTGTTTGTTGTAGAAATTATAATAACTATTAGGAAAATAAGCATAACGAATAAAATGACTTAAGCAAATATGAGAAGTTGTGTTAGGAGAAGTGTATAAATTGCTCAGCAATAAACTCAATTATTATTCAAAGAGACATGCCTCAAACCTTAGCTTACCTAATCTTATTAGTGTTTTTCCTTAATTCCTTAACAGAAAAACCTTTGATATTCTCCCTTGACCCTAATTCCTTAGCAATCTCAGAATAACATCAAGCAATAGTTCTGATAAGATTTTTAAAGGTTATTGCGGGGTGTCCCCATTCCTAAGCAATATCTACCGCAATATTATTTTACAAAAGCATTAGGGTGGTTTGTCCGACCTAATCCTAATCGTGAATCAAATTCAATTGGTCCGATCGAATAAGTATTAAGAACATTGCAAAATAAAAGCTTAAAGGAAAAAGACATAATCTCATAGAATGATTCAAAATAGGTTCATTACATTGCAATTTAGGGACACCCCCTAGCATTGGGGGGGTTTAGCTATTCATAATATTAAAAAGAAATACAATACGAAAAGTAAACATTACAATAGTAATCAGATGATTTTGATCTTCAATTGTTAGCACTCATGAAGAATCTCCCTCTTCCAGACCACTTGATCGCATGAAACTCTAACGTAAAATTGTTCGTAAAAGCAAAAGTCTCGTTCTTTTCTCTCCCAAACGATCCTAAGTAACCACAATCCACTTAACAACGATGGAAACTACCCAGAATGCCCTTAGGAGGACCACAAACATAAAAATGATAAAAATCAGCAATTCCTCGCCCAGGCCAACACGGGCCGTGTCAGGCAACACGACCGGCTGTGTTGGCTTTCTGCCTTGAGGGAAGAAAAACTATTATGCTCCAGACCTGCTGACACGGGTCGTGTCAGCTGACACAGGCACCCGTGTCAGCCCCCGGCCACATTTCCAACATTGTCTCTTCTTGGTACTCTCCTGACACGGGCCGTGTCAGGCGACACGGGTGGCCGTGTCAGGCTACTGCCTTCCTACTTAAAACTCTTCCGAAACTTGCGATTTTTATTGTTCTTTTGCTCCGATTCCTCTTGAATGTTTGTATGAACCTGAAAACACTAAAGGACACAACCAAGGCATAAAATGTGGTAAAAGAGATGTAAAACAAATAAATAATGATGAAATATTAACTAAAACAAATAATGAAATAATGTATGAAAACCACCGATCAGGTAGTTAACTGTAACCAAGGATATGTGGCAGAAGATGGAAGTGAAGACAGTGCTTTGAATGTCAATTTTGTAGACTTAGAAAATGATATAGGTATTAATTGAGAGATAACAATTAATGAGAATGAAGTGAATACAAAATGTAAGGAGAAAGGAAAAAGTAAGAAAAAAGGCAAGGCAAAAGGCAAGGGGAAAGGTAAGAAAAATGTCCTTGTTATGAATAAAGGTGGTGACAATGACAGTGAGGTCAATCTGGAAAATTTGAGAGGTTTAAGTGACATTGAGGAGTATGATAGTGATGAATTGCCTAATGAGTATGATAGTGAGAATGATGAGGTTGTAAAGGGTGATTTTGTAACAATTAAGCTCCCAAAAAGAATGGAAGACTACAAATGGGAACTTGGTACATATTTTTCTACAAAGGATGTATTTCAAGAGGCATTAAGAACATATGCTATACATTCAGGAAGGAACCTGAAATTTTCTAAAAATGATAAAGCAAGGATGAAAGTAAAATGCAAGGCAGGTTGTCCATGGGAGGCTTACTGTGTAAATATAAAAGGTGAAGAGACTTGGAAATTGAGGACAATTATGGACAAACATACATGTAGCATGGATTATAAGATTAGGTTCCTGAATTTAAAATGGTTGGGCAAGAAGATTCAAATAAGTGTTAGAGAGAATCCAACTTTGAAGTTAACTAATATTATGGAGAAGACACATAAAAAGTGGAATGTTGGGATTAACAAGACATTGGCATATAGAGCAAAGACACTAGCTGTTGATATTATGGATGGCTCATTTAGAAATCAGTATAGAAGAATCCATGATTATGGCCACAAACTCTTAAGGGAAAACCCAGGATCAACTATCAAGATTACAAGTCAACCAGTTCAAGGGGAGAGCAGTGAACATCCTAGTCAAATGAATCCTCGCTTTCAGAGGATGTATGTATGTCTCAAAGCTTGTAAGGACAATTTTTTGAAGTGTAAACCTATTATAGGATTAGATGGATGTTTCTTAAAGGGATACTATGGTGGACAAATACTAGCTGCTATTAGGTGGGACCAAATGACCAAATGGTACCAATTGCATATGCTGTTGTTGAGGGTGAAACTAAAGACTCATCGAGTTGGTTTTTTAGAATTATTGATAGCTAATTTGGGAGGAGTCAGATTGTGCAAAACCTATACCTTCATTAGTGATCAATAAAAGGTTAACTCTCACCTTGAAATTTACCTGTTAGCCAATTGTTTAAATATCACCATCAATTTTACTTATTTTTTAATGCAGGGTTTGCTGCCAACTATTGATGAATTACTTGGTAATGTTAACCAGAGATTCTGTGTTAGGTATGTTTTCTTAAACTGTGAATTACATGATTTTAGATATTTTGTACACTTAAATAGTGCATAGGATTTTAGTTAAGACTACTTACTTAAATTGTGCATTGCAGGAATTTATATAACAACTTCAGGAAGAAGTTCCCTGGCCTAAAATTGAAGGAATTGATGTGGAGGGCTGCATGTGCAAGTTATGTAAATGCTAGGGAGAAAATAATGCTTGGAATCAAGGGAGTTAATGAAGAGGCATTCAAACATCTCATCAAAATTCCACCAAGATTCTGGAGCAAATCAAGGTTCATGCCAAGTACATGATGTGACACTTTGGTTAATAATATGCCTGAGGCCTTCAACTCTATGTTTGTAGCTGCTAGATCCAAGCCCACTATGACAATACTTGAAGAAATTAGAGTGTATCTAATGCAGAGATGAGAATCCAATAGGCAAAATCTTACCAAATATGAGGGCATCATACTACTAAACATTAAGAAGAGGATGGAAAGGGAATTACAGAAAACCATTCATTGGATTGTAAGGTAACATGGTTGATTTGTTGTCCTTTTACTCTATTAAATGCATATGTTGAATATTACATTGGCTAACATTAAAATGACTACCTTTTTACAGGCGTGCATATGAATATGGCTATGAGATAAGACATATTTCACTAAATGGAGAAAATATGCTGCTAACCTTTGCAAGAAAGAATGCTCATGTAGAATATGGATGTTGACTGGACTTCCATTCTGTCATGGAATGTCTTGCATGAAGTTTCACCATTTACAAATTGATGACTTTGTACCTTACTGTTATAAGAAGGAACAATATTCTGCTTGCTATGCACATGCTATTTATCCACTTAATGGGGAAGCCTTGTGGGCCAAAACTAATGTTGTTGATCTTTAGCCACCACCAATAAAGAGGAAGCCTGGAAGGCCAAAGAAAAAAAGGAATAGGGAATAGGGAATTGGAGAAATGGTGAGGGATGAGACACACATGAAAAGGGCAAAACATGGTATTAAGTGTAGTCGTTGCCACAAGGATGGTCACAACAAGGCCACCTGTAAACTACCACAACCACAAGCTCCTCCAAGTCAAGTACAAGAAAGAGTAACTCAGGAACCAGAAGCAACAAATGTTTCAAGTCAGGTACAAGAAGCAACAAATCAGCCACCACCAACAAATGTTTCAAGTCAGTTACAAGAAGGAACAACTCAGCCACCACCAACAAATGTTTCAAGTCAGGTACAAGAAGGAACAACTCAGCCACCACCACCAATTGTTACAAGTCAGCCACCACCACCAATTGTTACAAGTCAGCCATCACCCAAAACTAAAAAAAAAATCATAAGGATGACAAGTCTGTTTCAATTCAACCTTGATGTTTTTTATGATGTCTGGTCACATTTTGTAATGTCATTTTGTTATGCCTTTTAATGGCCTATCTGTTTTGTTTTTGTAAGGCACATTTTGGCTTATTGACAATGACCTATCTGTTTTGTATTTGTATCACATTTTGGAATGTTATATTAATGCCTTATAATGGCCTTTTGTTATTTAACCAGTTATGTATTAGACTTCAGATCTGTTAATGAAAGTTGAAATGACTTACAGTGGCAAATTATCTTACTGTATGGTTCCATAAAGTCCATTAATTTTATAATTTGTTGCAAATTGGTCTATTTACTATTTTGATTCTTACCAATAAGGTCCTTAAGCTGCATTTTTAATTTATACCAGTTATGTATCACAGATAAAATAGAGAATAATGAAGAAACATTGGTAATATGTTGAAATAGACACTAACATTATTCATTAAACCAACTTAAGAATACATTGAAAATGTGAAAATATAACATTGAACTACCCTAATTCTAATTGAAATACATTGTTACAAACACAAGGTTCAACCCTAAGCTCAACATCCCAACCAAATGGACATTTTCAGCCATCCTCTAGGGTAGATAACCTCATTCTTCAATTTGTTAATTTTCTTCTTTTGTCTATCAAGCTTCAAATCTCTTTCATCAACAAACTCATCACCTAACCACTTAAAAAAATTACAGCCCTTATCCATGTGATTTCTGTAATTTCTATAACCCCAGAATTTTCTCCCATAGTTGACACTGTTCACACCATTCACTGTTCGAAGAACACTTTCATCTTGGCAAATACACTTCATTCTCTTGTTTCTACGAAGCACATATCATGATGTACCATAGCTTTGGTTGTTTGACGTTGAAACATTATGTGCAATCTTTGACATTGCACTCTAATTTGGAAAAGAAAATGGAAGATGGAAGATAGTGATTTAACTCTAATTTGGAGAAGAAAATGAAAGAAGACAAAATATGGATGAACACCGTAAATAGAAGATGGTGGAACCCAAAAACCCTAGAGCGTTTATAACACAGAAGCTGAATGTTCAATTTAATATTTGGTTACCTGACATGCCACCTCACTCATAATTAACGTTTTTTCACATACTAACATAATATATTTTAATACGGAGACCAAAGCAAAACTTCGCTCAAATTTAAGAGACATAAAAAATTTATTTTCTCCCACTTATACAGTGTGTTTGAAATAAGTGAAATAGCTGAGAGAGAACTTCGTAAGAAATATAGCATTTCTTCTGTTTGGTTTGAATAGAAATAGAGGAGAGAGAGATAAAACACATGGGACCCACTGCTTTTCATCTTCTTCTCAAACTAGCGAAGAAAGAGGAGAGATTTGTGTATTTATTTTTCATTTCCAGCTTTGTCCTTGCTTTATCCTTCTTTCCACTATATTTTTCAGTTTAATTATTTTGCAATTACATTATATTGTATCTTGATACTATTTGTTTTTTTAAATATTAATTTAATAACTTTTAAATAAAAATAATATTAAAAGCAAATAAATAATAATATATAATAAATCAAATAATTTAATTAAGTTATATCTTAGACAAATATATTAATACTATTTAACTGCATTATATTAATTAAAAATATAAATGAATTTAAATTTAATTGATTAATCTTTAAAAATAAATAAAATTTTAATTTAATCAATTAATTAATTATATTAAGTTTGATAAAGCTAAAATTAAATGATTTTTCATGAATATATAAATTAACATAAATTTTATATTAATTTTTAGTTAAAGGGTATTTTTGTCATATTCAAAATAAAACACACTTCTTTCTCTTCTATTTCTCTTCTATTATATCTATACCAAACAATATCCAAAATCTACTCTATTTCTCACATACTTGTATCTTCTTATACTCTTTCTCACTTCTTTCTCTCTTCACATTCTCTTCTCTATACCAAACATAGCAGTAAAGAAAAGCATATGCGAGTACCGACATGTATGAAAGAAACGTAGCATCCCCGGCGGTTGACACGAATACCACATATATTAGTAGTATTGATTTGTAAAAATGTACAAGTATAATCCAAGTCACGTGTGTTGCAAGAAGACAAAGCTTCTATATTTACTCATTCCAAAAATCCCCATTCCCAACCCAGACGAGTACTGTGTTGAGTTTGAGTTTGAGTGGCAATGAATTATTCTCCACACTCTCACTCAATCATCCATACTCCCCTCAATCGATTCATCCTTCCATCGCCCTTCTCCTCCTCCATCCTTCGCTATCGCTATCGCTATCGCATTCCTCCCCGCACTCTTCCGCTGCTCGTATATGCTGTCTCCTCCCCCCAAAAACAATCTAGGTTTTCAACTCTCCCTCTTCTAATTCACTACATCTTTATTTATTACTATTATTTACTACACTTTTCAATTTTGTTTTTCTATTTCAGCAAAGGTGAAAAAAATTACAAGAGTACCAACAAAGATAATGTTCATCTGCATCTCCGATTAGATCACCAAGTTCAGTTCGGTGACCATGTTGCAATTCTTGGATCAAGCAAACAGTTCGGTTCCTGGAAGAATAACGTTCCACTCAATTGGACCCCAAATGGATGGGTATGCGACTTCCATTTCAACGGGGGCGATCACGTTGAATTCAAATTCGTCGTTGTCAACCAACACGGCACTCTACTTTGGGAATCCGGAGACAACAGAGTCTTGAACTTGCCCCAAGCTGGCAATTTTCACACGGTTGCCAAATGGAACACAACACACCAGACTATGGACCTACTGCCTTTGGATGACCACGATACCAAGAATGTAGGAGATAATAGTCAGTCAAATGATGACAAGGAAGCTGCCACCGCTTCTTCTTCTTTCGAAGCAGGGTCAAGTCCTTTTGTAGGAGAGTGGCAAGGCAAATCTATTTCTTTCATGCAATCCAATGAGCACCACAGCAATGAAGCACAAATGACGTGGGACACCTCAGGTCTTCAACCCTTGCCTCTCAAGTTTGTTCAAGGGGATCAATCCGCAAGGAATTGGTGGAGAAAGGTACTCTTATGTTGTTACCTCTAATGTTCGAAAATGTATGTTTTTGCATATATAATCAATCTCTAGGGCTTGGTTTAGTTAATTCATTAGCCTAGCCCAATGATTTGGCACGACACTGAATAAAGTTGATCATTTTATCTGTTGCACCCATTTTGCCAGGAGATGATTTATTTGCTTGTGTATGTTGATGACATTGTGATCACTAGCAATGGCATATCAGAAAATTAAGCCACTTGGTTTATTTTCTGATTTATTCAACTCATATAGAAATTCTTACAATGTATTTTTGCTGATATAGATTTTATAATTCATCAATCTGTAAAACTGTCTACTACCAATTTTTGGAAATAAATTTCTAAGGTTCTTTACTGCAGTTTTAAATTTGAATGTCAGCTGTAGTACTAACTTTATATTGACTATTCAATTTGAAGCTTGAGATTGTACGCGATATAGTTGAAAGTGTTCACGGGGAAGATCGATTGGAGGCTCTCATATACACTTCTATCTATCTGAAGGTCGTGTTATGACTTTTCCTCGTTATTTATATTTCTTCATCTATGTTCTTCTTAGACCACCATCTGAGCCCTTCTAAGATAAATATGGTGCAGTGGATAAACACAGGGCAAATACCATGTTTTGAAGATGGAGGTCACCACCGTCCCAATAGGCACGCTGAGATTTCAAGGGTTATATTTCGTGAGTTAGAGCGACATACAAGTCAAAAGGATGTATCTCCACAGGTGATTTATTGTTATTTTTAACACTGATGTTGAAGGACAGCCTTTTTGGTTCTCTATCCCGGTCCTAATTGAATAATAGCTATTAAGGCATTAGTCATATTTCATACGACTACTCATGAGTGTATTTCTATCATAGATTTAATTGTACTGTAGCCTTATACATCTCTCATGTTTGTATATACATATGGTACTGCAGCAGCACTGAATTGAGTTATGGCTTTAACAAATTTTGTTCTCTACTTTTTCCCCTTCTTTTCTCTTCTACCCATGAATTTTAATACGGGGATAGCTTGATAGTTAGGGGGAGGACATTATTTTGGCCCCGTTCAGGAAGTTTATGTCTAACTTCCTTTATTTACCATAATTTCATTGATATACAGGAAGTACTAGTTATTCGAAAGATTCATCCATGTTTGCCATCTTTCAAGGCAGAATTCACGGCATCTGTTCCTCTGACTCGAATTAGAGATATCGCTCATCGAAATGACATTCCACATGACCTCAAGGTTATTTTCCCTAAACTACATGGACTAAGGAATCTTATTGCACTTCATTATTGATGATAGGTCATCTGTTTTACACACATATATTTACATATTTTCAGACACAAATTAAACACACAATACAAAACAAGCTTCACCGTAATGCTGGTCCTGAAGACTTGGTTGCTACAGAAGCTATGCTTGCTAAAATTACAAAGAACCCTGGAGAATATAGTCAAGCATTTGTAGAGCAGTTCCAGATATTTCATCGGGAACTCAAAGACTTCTTTAATGCTGGCAGGTTTGACATGAATATCACAAAGCTGACTCATTATAGTTTCTAATCATATGGAATTGCAGATTTGTTTTGGTTTTTCCTTCAAATCACTCTCTCTTGTTATGATGTATGTTATTTTAATTTCCGGCATTAGTTGATAGGAAAACCTGCATTTTGAGTGATAATGAAATTTTTGGCATTCGTTGACAGGAAAAACTACATTTTGAAGTAATCATGTATATCCTTAAGTCATAAAGTCCTTGAGCTGAGCACTATGTAGTTTTTTTTTTTTTTTTTTTTTAATTTTATTTTTATCTTGGAGGTGTTGAAGTTAATGGGTTTTAGACAAATTTAGGAGAAGAGAAATAATAAATACTTTTGAATATGATTATAGTGTAATATTATTGATAATGAATTGATACTAAAGACACCTATTTATTGGGATATAAGACTCCTAACCTTAAAGAAATAAGGAAATCAAGAAACAAATTATTGTTGTAACTAAATAATATGAAAACTAGTCTTATAGAATCCTATGACATAAACAAACTAATGATCCCGCATATTTGTTGTCTTGCAGTCTTGCCGAACAGCTAGAATCAATTTATGAATCTCTGGATGAATATGGCATGTCAGCACTTAATTCATTTTTCGAGTGCAAAAAGGTGCATTTGCTTTTTCTGATTCTCTTGTATTTTTTATTGATTGGTTTTGGATCCTAACTTACTATCCTCTATTCTGCAAAATTCTCTCAACCAGATTGTTTTCCCCTCCATTTCTTTGTCTAAATACCTCTTCTATGTCCTGAAAATAGTTTGCTGCTCATCATATTCAGCATGAAATTGAATTATTATGGTTGTTAAGCTATTGCACGATAAGAACTCACTCCATTATTATGAATCTATGGTTAAGCCATATCGATCCCTATTGACTTTGGTACTAAAAGTCTTTCTTATAATGGCATCTACTGATGAGGAAAAACATTTTGTACTTCTCCAGAATATGGATACTACAGCAGAATCAACAGCTTCAAAAGAACAAGGAATTAAACTTTTATTTAAAACCATGGAGTCTTTGAATGCTTTGAGAGATATTATTATGAAGGGTCTTGAAAGTGGCCTCAGGAATGATGCTCCAGATTCTGCAATAGCCATGCGTCAAAAGGTGAGACTAATTTTATTCAATTATCTAGCAAACACTTGAGTATGGATAGTAATTTAAAGATGTTGGAACGTCTATTGATTCTTGCTCTTTGGAGGAACAGTGGAGGCTCTGTGAGATTGGGCTTGAGGATTACTCATTTGTTCTTCTGAGCAGGTTTTTGACTTGCCTTTTCCTAATTTATTCTTTTAACATTCATCAGATATTTGGACGTTGAACAACTTTTGTAAAGTATATGAAGGGCACATGATTTTGCAATAGGCATGGAATTTGTTAAGAGATGTGGTTGGGCCTGACTCAACCCTACAAAACCGGTTGGTAGAGTGAGGATTGCCCCCATTTATAAACACATGTTCATGCCATATATTGTCCGATGTGGGTCTCTTAATACACAACCTCACGCCCAGGACTGGACTTCTGGAGCGTGGAAATAAATGGTGGGTGGCCCGATAGCGGAAACCATAGAAGGTAGCCCACCGGATCTTAAACGAGGCTCTGATACCATGTTGAAATAAAAGAGACTAAGAGACATTTAAATTAAACCGTGTGTTTTGAAAAGCACTACGGAGATATTATTATATATAAATAGATTACAACTAATTACATGATATAGTCGATGTGTGACTATTCTATATACAAATATTCTTAACACTATATATATATTTACAAATATCAACAGAATTCTTGCTAGCTAATTAGATGATAGGGACATCTAGAAATATTAAAGGGATTCGATTGTATGTTTATTCTAATCAGAAGGGTGATCCTTTTATAGGAAAGACTATACAGAATATTCTAAAATTATTGAGGAATAAAATAAAACAAAATTAACAGGTATTGATGATCGTCAATACTAAAATATTTCAACATTATAACTATAATATAATGCATATTTTCTCTAATTGTACAAAGGTAGATGTTTATTTGATGTTGGATTTACTTAAAGAATTATATGAACTTATCAATTATCTAATACATTAGAACGGCGTAATATATGATAATTTTTTTCAAATTTAAACAATTGTTAATGATAGGGATTTATTGAATAATGTAGAGCACGATTGATGGAATTGGAAATATAAAACTACTCTAGCTTCACGCCACTTGTAATAACAAGATTTTTCTCTTGGTAGAGCATTAACTTCTGAACTCATATAAATAGGTTTCTCAATGTGCTTGAAGTTATGGGAGGTGCTTCTTGGCTAGCTTCAAATTTGGAGTCAAAAAATGTTAACTCTTGGAATGATCCACTTGGAGCCCTTATTATTGGAGTTCACCAGCTGAAATTATCTAACTGGAAACCAGAAGAATGTGGTGCTATTGAAAATGAGCTTATTGCCTGGAGTACAAGAGGCCTTTCAGAAAGCGAAGGTAACTTTCTTAGGTCTTTGATTGAATTGTTCTGCGTGTTGAAACCTTGTAAACAGTCTTGACTAATTTATTTTTATTTTTAAATGTACACTCTTTTTCTCCCAGGAAATGAAGATGGCAAAAAGATTTGGACATTGAGACTGAAGGCTACTCTTGATAGATCCAAGAGGCTAACTGAGGAATATACTGAAGAACTTCTTAAGATATTTCCTCAAAAAGTTGAGGTTAGATAGTAATTTATTACTAAGTTGAAGCCTGATATTTATTACTGTTTGGTTTTTTAACCAGGTTCCTGTTCCTTCATGTTGTGCATATATATTTTGAAAAAACAAACTTGTTATTTTAAATGTTACAGATCCTAGGAAAAGCTTTAGGAATATCTGAAAACAGTGTCAAAACATATACAGAAGCAGAGATTCGTGCTGGGTATGATAATGCTTTATCCTTATATTTTAATAAGATGAGATTTACAAGAATTATAACATGTAGTGTTTTCAACAGTATCAATGGTTTCTTGTCATGTTTATTCTTACACTGAATTTCATTACTATAAACAAAACTAGTATGTTTTCTAACCTCCACTGTAAATTTTTAGTGTAATTTTTCAGGTTTCAAAACTATGTACTCTTCTTCTAAAAGCTGTGAGAAGTACGCTTGGTTCTCAAGGTTGGGATGTTATTGTTCCCGGAGCTGTTTTAGGAACATTGGTTCAGGTAATGAGTTGTGTTTAGAGAAATCATGTACGATGTTATTAGGATAGTTACCCTGTGTGCACAATGTTTAGAGAAACCATGTACGATGTCTTGTAACAAACAACATGTAGTAACAAATAATATGATAATCATGCGCAGATGTGTGTGCGTGTAAGAGAGCGCTTTATAAAAAAACCTTCATTATTGAATTTAAAGAAATGAATAACCCCTTGCGCAGGTGTCTTAGAATACATCCTCATCTATGAAACACGGACTCCGACATTGCACCGGGACACGACACAGACAGTCTGACGCCGATAATGTCAAAAACATAGGACACCGACACCGCTACATATATGATAGAATTTGAACTTCATTGATCCATCTATTATTAAAAGAGTTCAAAATATCCTAATCAAAATTATTGTCTTTAATTTTCACTAACAGTATTGCTTCAATACATGTATAACTATTTTAAATGTGCGTGAGATTTGTCTTAAAAAATGTATAAATGTATAAGGTGTTTTGAAGCAAAGAAAAAACAAATTATTATTTAAACATTTCTCTAAATTGTTTGACATGTGTTGAATGAGTGTCATACGGGTATCAGACACTGATTTAAAGAGTGTCGAAGCAAAGAAAATAAATCATTTATTTTGGGACACTTGTCTTACTTTTTCGACATTTGTCTTACGGGTGTCATACAAGTGTCGGACACTGCGACACACCTACTCCTAGAGGTGTCCAGGCTTCATAGATCCTCACTTCATTATGATTAAAAATGAATTTGAATTTTGTTTTACCTAGGTTGAAAGAATTGTTCCTGGGTTGTTACCATCACCAGTAGAAGGTCCTATTATCCTCATTGTTAACAAAGCTGATGGTGATGAAGAGGTATATTTGTACTTCTTTGAGAGCATACTGAAGTCTTAAATATATTAATATTAATAAGTTTGATTGCGCTGGCAGGTAACAGCTGCTGGGAAGAACATAGTGGGAGCTATCCTTAAGCAAGAGCTGCCTCACTTATCTCATCTAGGTGTTAGGGCCCGGCAGGCAAGTTTTATTTCTAATAAGCAATTCCAACTAATGATTTTGAATTTATAACGTATAAATTATTAAATTGTCATCGACATTCATACAGCTATTGCTTATTACAGGAAAAGGTCGTCTTTGTCACTTGTGAAGATGATGAAAAAATTGCTGATATTCAAAGACTTGTTGGGTCGCGTGTGAGGTCATTTCCAAGACAATTTTCTCATCCATAATTGTTTGTATTTAAAATTAAAATCTCTAATGTCAGGATATGTGTCAAATAATAATATTCTTTTTTTTTCTTCTTCAAACTATTTTGATTCTGCTGTGAACAGATCTTATTCTATAATATTTTCCATTTTATCCTTACCTAGTTTCTAACTTTTCAGATTGGAAGCATCCGCTGCTGGTGTTAATCTGACGTTGGCCTCTTCAGTTAACCCTGATGGCAATTTTTCTGCTGAAAGTGCTTTTGAGGGTAGTTTATCTGGAGTTGAGGTTCCTGCTTCCTCTGCCGGTAGAATCTCCAAATCTAGTCAGGTAGATAGTGGCCGAATTATTCATTTCATTATTTTAGCTATATTTTGACATTTTTTTTTATCTACAAATAAACTTCTAGTTTGTTGAATGTGGTGATATTTAGAACTAAACAATTGGACAAGAAATTTAAATTCTAATGATTTTGATTTCTGGGTGGTACTAGAGATAAAATATTTGATTACCGTGATGAGAAGAAAACCAATGAGGGTAGAGATAAATTAAGGTGAGGGGTGCCACTTTATATAAATTATTTCATTGTTCTATCTCCAACCAATGTGGGACTTTAGCATCTTCCTAACATACCCCCTCACGCCCAGCACTCTTTTTGGGCTTGGTGCGTGGATTTAAACGGTGGGCTGCCCAAGGTCCGATCGATAGGCTCTGATACCATATTAGAGTTTGGCCTAATACAACCTTACAAAACCGGTTGGTAAGGTGAGGGGTGTCACTCTATATAAAATATTTCATTGCTCTATCTCCGACCAACGTGGGACTTTAGGATTTTTCTAACAATATATCAAATATTTTTCCATATGGTATCAAGAGCTCGATTTTGGAGGTCTTGCTGCCATCACAGTTGTGGTTTCTTATTTTTTCCGGCCTTCATTGTGGATTCTAAGTCCTTTATTGCAGATCTTTTCTGGGGTGTCACTGTTCGCCTCTGTATCTTACAATTACAATTTGCTATCGTTCATGCAAGTTTAACAGCCTTCCACTAAAGTTTTTGCTCCAGCGACCACACCATCTGGTTTAAAACCAGCTTGAATCCCATAGTGTATCCTCGATTCCTCGAACTCCTTCCTATGTGCCAGTGCCACCACCCGCGTGTTCTTTCCCGTGGTCTTCCGAGCTCATGACGGACATGCACTGCCATACAGGAGACATTTTTTCACCGAATTTCAGCCGTGAAAGGATCAGCTCATTTTCTTTCCATTGTGGGATTCCACTTTCCTTTTCAAGCGCTTTGGTTTGTAGGTCATTAGAATCCCGGGCATTGTTTATTATTTTCTTTCTGATTTTTCAGTGTTTCTCTCTGCATTACAGCTTGCAGGGTCTCTTTATTACTCTAATATATATAGGGTCTCTTTATTGCCGTGTTCATTTACCAGGTGCCCGTAAGTGCACCGATAATCATTTCCTGTGTATGTTAGTTCCCAGGTGTTATGATTAGGAGTGTTGAGATATTAATATTTATTATCATATGATTTGTTGGTATTTGTAGGGATTATGATAGGATTGCATTCCTATTTAGGTTATGCCTCTAATGTATATAAATAGTGGCTTAAACCTTTTCATAGTTAATGAAAAATATTCAAATTTAAGTTAATTTAATCTCATAATATTCAGAGTAATTGTTTTTGTATGCACATTAGTTATCAATTATTATTATTATATTATTATTATTTAAAATTCTTTGTACTAAGGGCCTCAACTGAACATAACTCAATTTGTATAAAGGGTTCTGGAGTTATCTTACTTCCTGATGCTGAAACTCAGACTTCCGGTGCAAAAGCTGCTGCATGTGGTCACTTATCATCATTGTCTTTAGCTTCCGATAAAGGTATTAAAAGCAACATGTGTTGAATACCTATGTCTTACATAGTATCAATCTTACAGACTGAGTGAGTATCCTCAACACAATCTTTCTAACCCTACATTATTTCAGTTACTTTAGTTTAACGACACTCGTAGGGAAAGAGATTCCAGCTGAAGGAATTTCTTTTTTTAAAATCATTCCTCTCAATACTTTATCTTCAGAGAACTTTACTGAAATAATGTCTGGTATCTTTTTATTCATATTTGGTTTTATGCTCTCCTCTTCAGCTGAAACAACATTTCAAACCTCTTATGATTTTATCACAAGGAGGATCTATTGTGGTTCAACCCTTTAGTATGTTGTCTGTCCCATCATTGTTGTAAATGTATAGCCATACGGGTGCGCATGGTTCTGCGTAAAGTATCTTGCAGTTTCAAGAGGGTGATTGCATAACTCAAACCTGTGACCTTTTGTCACATGGTAGCACATCCAACCATTGTGCCAAGCTATGCTTCCTCTCTTTCAATGGAGCTTTGCTTTGTGTACTTTCTTTTATTTGAATAGACTGAAGTGCTAACATATATTATACTATTTTATCCGGAGATCATTCAATTAAGCTGGAAGACACCCATGCAATGTTGATTGTCGGCGATCGATCAGAGTCATAGATGTAAATTTTAATATTGAATGACAAATGTATTCTTACAAACTACATTTCTAAAATCTAGTTTTTGAATGACAGTTTACAGTGATCAGGGAGTGCCTGCTTCATTTCAAGTTCCTTCCGGGGCAGTTTTACCATTTGGATCCATGGAATTAGAGCTAGAGAAGAGCAACTCCACTGAAATATTCAGGTCTTTACTGGATAAAATAGAAACAGCAAAACTGGAGGATGGTGAACTTGACGGTCTATGCAATCAACTCCAGGAATTGATTTCTTCCCTGAAGCTATCAAAAGAAGTGATTGAAAGCATTGGAAAATTGTTTCCAAGCAATGCACGTTTGATTGTTCGATCCAGCGCCAATGTGGAGGATTTGGCTGGAATGTCAGCAGCGGGACTTTATGAATCAATACCAAACGTGAGTCCTTCCAATCCAACAGTTTTTGCAGATGCGGTTGGCCGAGTATGGGCTTCACTGTACACACGAAGGGCAGTGTTGAGCCGCCGAGCTGCTGGCGTGCCTCAGAAGGAAGCTTCAATGGCAATTCTGATCCAAGAAATGCTTTCACCAGATTTATCATTTGTACTACATACTATGAGTCCGACAGACCAGGATAACAATTCTGTGGAGGCCGAGATTGCATCTGGCCTTGGTGAAACTCTGGCTTCTGGAACCCGGGGTACACCATGGCGTATATCATGTGGGAAATTTGACGGGCTTGTGCAAACACTGGCTTTTGCGAATTTCAGTGAGGAATTGATTGTACGTAGTGCAGGGCCTGCGGATGGGGAGGTTATCCATTTGACTGTGGATTACAGCAAGAAACCACTGACAGTTGATCCAGTTTTCCGGCGACAACTTGGTCAACGGCTTTGTGCAGTTGGGTTTTTCCTGGAGAGAAAGTTTGGTAGCCCACAGGATGTGGAAGGATGTCTTGTTGGAAAAGACATTTATATTGTTCAGACAAGGCCCCAACCTCAGTAGAAATAACAAAGTTGGACTCAATTTTGAATATGCCTTGAGATAAGATATCAAAGCCTGTATACTATTGTATCATACTTGTTTAAAAATAAATCATTTGCAAACAATCACAAAAATGTAATACTAGTATTGAGATATAATAATATATGTGACTTGTTCAAGAGACGGGACAGCCCTCCTTGTGAGTTGTTTTTATTTATTTTTCATCTTTTGTATGTTTGTTTGTTTCTATTGAATTTTTTTTTTTTAATTATCATATTATCCTATGTACTTGTCAAAAGTACAGGAGTGCAGGGTATTCTTATGCGTATAGAGATAACTAGGGGCCTTAGTGCATGTTTGGTTTAGCTTCTGGATGACCCAGAATCAATTCTAGAGGTGTAGAATTGATTCTGGGTAATTTTGAGGTGTTTGTTTTATCAAAAGCAGAATTGATTCTACCTCCAGAATTGATTCTACTTGAAGCTAGAATTTGTAGCTTCTAGCTTCTGGGTGATTTTTACACTGAAATTTATTCTCTAACTCACTTTTACATAAATGTATCCAAACATAAATCAATTCTGCTAAACTCAATTCTGTTAAAATCAATTCTACTAAACTCAATTCTGCTAGAATCAATTCTGTTCACCGCCAATCCAAACACACCCTTAGTAATTAATGGTGGTTAGGTCTTGTTCACTCAAGGTGATGATATATTCTATTAAGTGGTGATTTTTTTGTTATGAACGAAGGTGATGATATATTCTATTAAGTGGTGATTTTTTTGTTATGAACGAAACTAGCTCAAGTGACGTAAGAAGTTTTATATTTTATGAGTTATTTATAGAGGCTTTTGGTCCTAGGATTTCTTTGGAATGATAATTGTTCATTAAGTCAATGGTAGACTGTTAAATTTCTATTTTCTTGGGAGTCGTGGATAAGTCTATTGACCCTAACTTCTCTTCGACTGAGACACGTCTTTTCCCACGTAGGGTGCTTAAAGCGAGGCGATGCATACAGACGTCGCCCTTCATGAGGACTACAATCCTCCCACCTTTATCATGCTCTTTACAAATATATCACTACACAGTCCCTCAAGCATAATGACTTTCGTAAATGGCGAAGTGCTTCTAAACTACTGAGTGTTGGGGTATCCCGAGGTCCTAAGTTTTCTGGGCACTATTGTATGTTGAACCAGATTGACTAGGCCTTGAGTCCTTCAGGCGAGGTTATGTATCGAGCCTGACTGATGAGATTCTAAGTCCCTCAAGTGAGATGTAAGACATCTCGAGCGGGACTTCTATCAAGAGCTCAACCGAGACTATAAGTTTTTTGGGATAAACTTCAATCTCATCCCGTGGGCGAGATTTTACATTGGATCCCGTTTGAGGAAACTCAAAGTATCTCAGGCGAGGAGTTTAGATAGCATGTTGGTTGGGACCCTTAGTTCCTCAGATTAGATTATGCATCGAGGCTGACTTATGAGACTTTAAGTCCCTCAGGTGAGGTGTTGGACCTCTCGGGTGGAACTTCTAATAAGTCCTCTGACAAGATTTTTAAGTTAAGTGTCTTGGGATAGACTTCAGTCGCATATTTTAAGCGAGACTTTACGTTGAATCGTGTTTGAGGAAACTCCAACTCTCTCTGGCAGGGAGTTTAGATAGTCTATTTGATATGACTCTTATTCCTCATGCGAGATTATGTATTGGGTTCGAATGATGAGACTCTAAGTCCATCAGACGAGGCATTGAACCTCTGAGGAGAGACTTTTATTAAGCTCTCAGACAAGACTTTAAGTTAAGTCTCTTGGATTAAACTTCATTCATGTCCCTTGGGCGAGACTTTACGTTAGATCCTGTCCGTATAAACTCCAAATCCCTAAGGCAGAGAGTTTAGATAGATGGGATATGTTCCGTACTAGAATTAGAAATGAGAATTTTAGACGGAGGTGATAGTGGATCAAAACCTCCGATGTAGTGGAATGGATGTATATGCAAGGTTAACACTCCAACGCTTAAGTCAGTATCGGAAGAAAAAAAGTTAAATAAAATTATATTTGAAATTCGTTACCTTGATTTGACACCTAATATATATATATATATATATATATATATATATATATATATATATATATAAAGTACAAGTGCAGCATGATCGAGTGGTAACTTCCTTTTTTTCTATGGATAACTTGGGATCGAAGTTCAGAAGCTTAAATGCCCAAAACGCTTTGTGCTCTAATTCCAGCGGAAGATGACAAACTTTCCCATAAGCCATATGAAAAGGGGTAAGACCAATTAGAGCTTTGAAAGCAGTGTGATATGCCCACAAAGCTTCATCAAGCTTGAGAGACCAATCTTTTCTTGAAGCAGAAACTATTTTCTCCAAGATTTTTTTGATTTCTCTGTTGGACACCTCAACTTGGCCATTTGTTTGCGGATGGTATGATGAAGCTACATTGTGCTTAACACCATAGTGCTCAAGGGATTTTGCTAATTGAGAGTTGCAAAAATGAGAACCTCCATCACTTATCAAAACCCTTGGAGTACCAAAACGGGTGAAGATGTTTTTCTTTAAAAAATTTATCACCGTTTTGCCATCAGCCTTTTGAGACGCAATCGCCTCAACCCACTTTGAAACATAATCAACTACCACCAAGATATATTCATTTGCACAAGAAGCAGGAAATTGACCAACAAAGTCAATGCCCCAACAATCAAAAACTTCAACTTCCAACATGTTTTGCAACAACATTTCATTTCGTTTATTCATTATTCCCATCCTTTAGCAACTATCACAATTATGGGCATGCTCATGTGCATCCTTAAACAAGGAAGGCCAATAAAAGCCCGAATGGAGAACTTTTGTTATTGTCCTTTGACCGTTATAATGACCCCCATAAGGTGAATTGTGACAATGCCAAAGTATACTTCTTGCTTCTTCTTTGGTAACACACCTCCTTAACAGGCCATATGCTCTTATTTTGAACAAATACGACTCATCCCAAACATAAAACTTTAAGTCACGAGGGAATTTCCTTCTTTGCTGCCAAGTCAAATCCTCCGGTATCCAACTAGTGACCTTGTGATTGGCTATATTTGCAAACCACTGCCTGACTTGTACCATGAATAATTTTCATCGGGGAATTCCTCTACAACTTCTCTTTCCTTTTTGGTTATCTCATCATTCACCAACCTAGATAAGTGATTTGCTACCAAATTTTCTGTGCCCTTTTTATCACGAATCTCAAGATCAAATTCTTGTTACAAAAGAATCCATCATATGAGTCTTTGCTTCGAATCATGCTTAGTAAGTAGGTAATTTATTGTTGCATGATCAGTATAAATAACAACTTTTGAACCAATGAGATAAGACCTAAATTTCTCCAATGCATACACTATAGCAAACAACTCTTTTTATGTGGTAGCATAATTAATTTGAGATTCATTCAAAACCTTGCTCGCATAGTGTATAGCATGAAAAAAATCTGCCTTTCTTTGACCAAGAACTGCACCAACCGCATAATCACTTGCATCAAATCAAGTTTCCAATCAGGAGCAATGATTATGGGTGCAGATATCAGTTTTTCTTTTAAGTCCTCAAAAGTAATTAAACAAGCATTATCAAAATCAAAAGAATTATCTTTGTTGAGTAGATTGCTCAACGGTTTGGCAATTTTTGAGAATCTTTGATGAATTTTCGATAGAATCCGGCATGTCCCAAAAAGCTTCTGACTCCTTTGACATTAAATGGTGGTGGAAGTTTTTCAATAGCTTCAAACTTTGCTTTATCAACTTCAATGCCTTTGGAAGAGATTTTGTGGCCGAGTACTATGCCTTCGGTCACCGTGAAATTGCTTTTCTCCTAATTTAGAACCATATTAGTTTCCACACACCGCTTCAGAACGATGTCCAAATTTTTCAAACATGATTCAAAGGAAGGATCAAACACGGAGAAGTCATTCATGAAGACTTCAATACATTTCTCGATTAAATCAGAAAAGATGGCTTGAACGCATCTTTGAAAAGTTGCAGGAGCATTACACAACCCAAAAGGCATCCTTCTATAAGCAAAAACACCAAAAGAACATGTAAAAGCCGTCTTCTCATGATCTTCCGGGTTGACAATAATTTGATTGTACCTTGCCATCCAATAAACAATAAAACTTTTGATCTGACAATCTTTCAATCATTTGATCCATAAACAGTAAAGGAAAATGGTCTTTTCTAGTGGCTTGGTTAAGCCTCCGGTAATCTATACACGTCCTTCATCTCGTTACGGTTCTTGTTGGAATCAACTCATTATTTTAATTCGTAATCATTGCCATCCCTCCTTTCTTGGGTACCACTTGCACTGAACTCACCCAAGAACTATCCGAAATAGGATAAATCAAGTCGGCCTCCAATAATTTCACTACTTCTTTCCTTACTACCTCTTTCATAGTAGAATTCAAACAACATTGTGCTTGAGCTACCGGCTTGTAATCCTTTTCCATCATGATTTTATGCATACAATAAGCTGGACTTATTTCTTTTAAATCGGAAAATGCCCAACCCAATGCCTTTTGATTTTTCTTCAAAAGTTCAATCAATTTTTGTTATTCATTGTTGGATAATGCATTGCTAATAATCACATGTTTTGACCACCCTCTTTAAGAAACACATACTTCAAATGTGAGGGTAGCATCTTCAATTCAAGTTTAGAGTCATCTTTTTTTTACTCGTCTTTCAATGCTTCAACTTTGGCTTCAAGAGGAGGAATTTCTTCTAATGACTCAAGTTCTCTTAAACATTCTTCAATATCTTTTTCTTCATATTCATTGAGAACTTTAAGTGCATCATTTAGAGCTATCTCAAGTGGATTGGATAAATGAACTTGTCTTTTCCCCTCCATAATAGCTTTATCGGTGGCATCCATCCGAAAACAATCTCCTTTATCTTGTGAGTGTTCCATGGCTTCAAAGAGGTTGAACCACACTTCTTCATCTTGACCTCAAACCTTCATTAAGCCATCATCAATATCAATCATCATTCTTGCGGTTTTCATGAAAGGTCAGCCTAGAATCAAAGGTACATCATCATCTTCTTCCATGTCTATTACAACAAAATCATTTGGAAATAAGAACTTATCCGCCTTAACTAAAACATCATCAGTTACTCCATGCGGATGGGTAGTAGACTTATCGGTCAATTGTAATGTCATCCTTGTTGATTTCATTTCAATGTTACTTAACCTTTGAACCACTGACAACGGAATCAAGTTTATACTAGAACCCAAGTCAATCAATGATTTTCCAATGTATACATTTCCTATGGTGACAGGTAATGTAACCCCCACAAGATTGATTTCTTTCCGTGGGAGAGTTCTTTGAATGATGGTGCTACAACTAGCATCAATATTGATGGTTTCTTGATCCGTATACCTCATTTTCTGTGAGAATGTCCTTCATAAAATTAGAATAAGTTGGCATTTGTTCAAAAGCTTCATAAAATGGAATATTTATCTGCAAACGACTAAATATATTCAGAAACCTTGCATAATGATTTGCATTGTCTTTCTTGGAAGGAGCATGTGGATACGGTAGGTGTTGTAATGGAATACTCTTCATTTTCTACTTCTCCTTTTGATTTTTTTTCTTCTTTTCCTCTCTTTTTTTCTTTTCTAACTCATCTTTTTCAATTTTTTCATTTTCAACTAATTCTCGCTCATTATTTGTTTCTACTTCAATCCCATTTTCTTCTTCTCTTTCTACCACAACTTCCTCTTTCTCAGCATCATCACAAATGCATATGCCAATTTCTCTACCACTATGAGTTAGAATGGACTTACAATGTTCCTTCAGATTATCTTGAGTATTTTCACAAAATGTTCCTTTTTGTTGATCGGATAATTGCTTAACTATTTGACCAAATTGAGTTTCAAGATTTTTGATGGCCACGTCAGTGCTCTTTTGATTTCCTATGAACATTTGCATAAATTGGTTCATAGTATCCTCCATCTTTGAGTAGACACCTTGTGGTTGAAGATTTTGATTATAATTTTGATAAGGATTTTGTCTATTAGAAGGTTCGGCTTCTTGTCGCCACCCTTGGCCATATTGTGAATTGTCCCCTCTTTGTTGATAACTATAATTATTTTTATACGTTGTGTGCCTTTGTTGATATTGATTTTGATTTCCTATGTCATTCACCTCTTCATGTGTAGGAGGATAATAACTGGTGGGATGGTCTCCATTACAAAGTTCACAAAATGATATTTGTTGATTTTTGTTCGGGACTCTTTGTGTATTTATGAATTGTTGTGGAAGCTTCGACATTTGCTTTGTAAGTTCCTCCACTTGTTGAGATAACAATTTTTTTTATGCCAAGATTGCATCATTTGTTCCCAATTCAATGATTCCAGCTTTCTTTTGTAAAGGCCCTCTATTATGTTTAACTTGATGATCATTGAGTGTCATACGATCAATAATAGCCACTGCATCTGTTGCGCTTTTAAACATTAAAGAACCACCTGCAGTTGCATCTAAAAGAAGTTTTGGTTGCGGTTGAAGTCCATTACAGAAGATATGAATTTGAGTAAGATAATCAAAACCATGGTTAGGACATCTTCTCAACATAGACTTGTATCGCTCATATGCTTCACAAAGGAATTCACTTGAACCTTGAGAAAATATAGAAATTGTAGTTTTGGCCTTCATAAATTTGTTGTATGGAAATAACCTATCAAGAAAATTTTTCTCAAGCACATTCAAATTTGTCATAGTCTGAGTTGGTGGATCAAGGTACCACTCTTTTGCTTTTCCAATCAATAAATGAGAAAACAATCTCATGAACATTTGTTTTTCTTCTTCTTTCGGAGCTTCTAGTGTGTCTGCAATCTCATAGAACTTGGTAAGGTGGGTATATGGATTTTCATGGTCAGTCCTGGTAAAAGGATTCTGCATACAAGATTTTTAGCAAACTGGTCTTGATTTCTGGATTCCTTGCATTTTGAGCAGGTTTGATAAAATGAGCATTTCTTCTTAGGCTGTTGACACACGACCTTCTTACAACTTCTGGAGGTTCTGCCATGACTGGTACAGTATAGTTGTTGAAGAAGTACTACCAGAAGTTCCTTCACATTGTTTTCTTTCCTTAGCTAGTTGCCTTCTCCTTCTGGTTTCGCTATTAAGTCTATGAGTTGTTCTTTCAATCTCCAGATCAAAAAGAAGTTGATCTTAAGGTATACTTCCTCGCATAAACAGAGTTTTGAAATGCTAACCAAACAAATTAACAAACACGAGGGACAATAAATAAGGTAGTTTATAATAGTACAACATTACTTAAACAAGATAAATTGTTGTTATGCTTGCAATATCTAAACGCTAATCCCCGGCAACGACGTCATTTTGTTGAAACAATTTTGCTAGGGCAAGTATTTGTTTTATCTTATCCACATGGATTAGTGCGATATCATCGTCGTTCCACAGTTAACAATGTTTTAAGTAAGGGTTTAAAAGGGGTTTCAATTGTGCAAAGAAACATTCACTAAATATTGTAACAACGATAATTGATTTGGAAAATAAAGTTTAAAGAAACTTGTCAGGATTAGAGGTCATTAACCTATCTCATATGTATTCTATTGATCTAGTATGTGAACACCATTATCAATCAATAATTATCACGTATCACTCATCTTCATTGTTTATGTCTAAACAATGACGTGAAATCTCACTGTATTGTTTAATCAATGATCTCTGTACATATTAAATAATACAGTGATGTTTAAGATTTGATACATGTGAATATCAAACCCCAAATTCATTTCTACACTTTGGTTTTTGATAGATGAAGATCTTAGGTCAAGACTTGGAAGATATTTCTCAATATTCATTCAAACTCATAGATTTAAAATGTAAACAAAGATAACATCAACATTGACTCATAACATGTTCACAAAACAACGATCAAAAGATATACATACAAGTTTTAGCTAACTACATTTAATTCGGACACAAGAGATTTAGCTACGCATCTTCAAAGTAGCTTGATTCACAAGAATGGAGAAGAGATGAAAAAACATCAACAATGATTTCTCGACTATTGATGCAAATCTAGCTTCGATTCTTCAATTCCTGAGTTGTTCAAAGTTTTTGGTGTATTTGGTGCCCAAAGTTGATGTCTCTCCTCCCTAAATTAAGTGAGGAGAGAATTTATATAAAACAAGAAAAAGCAGACCGTGCTTAGTGCAAATGGATCACAAATCAAACTGTCATAATTCGCGCTAAGCGACACCAGGTCGCACTAAGAACGAAACTCACTGACTTGTGGTGCTTTGACCGCGGTGAGCGACACTTCTGGCATGACTTTGATCCAAAATGTAGGTATAATCTCATGTCTTGCCCTTTTAGCATCCAAGACTTCTGCAATGCAACAAAACTACATAATTTGATGCTAAATGATAAATATTTATAATATTTACATGATTAAACTAAAAAGCATAATTTAAACAAAAGTCGAGAGATCGAAATAAATGAATTAAGCTAATAAGAACTGTCACACCCTAATTTTTGACCCTAAGATCTCTTTCCTTTTTGCATAGCATCTTTGGGTCATGCGGTTTTTGTGTGCGTGTTCATTGCGACTAACCAGCTTGTGCAGGAACATTGGTTTCAAGTAGCGATGGTACCCGTTCTCTCAGTCAACTACTCCAAAACGCAACTAGGCATTAAGGTTTGGAGTCGTCATCATCATGAACATGTGGCAAGATTCATCAATATCAGTATCATTTCCTTCAAAATCTCTCAATATCATCTCGTGCTTAGGACTTTATTATTGTTATTAACCAAGAAAAACCATGGACTAGAGTTTTATTTCCTCGAAATATCAAGTTAATTCTTGATTCAAAACAAGGAAGATCAAGGTTTCTCATTCATGATGCTTGAGTTTGTTTAGCATTTATCAAATGGAGATCTTGAAATTAGAACTTCATGTCAAGAATATGCTTAAATGCGTCAAGCATTAGTTTTACCAAATGGATTTTTCAAAGCATTGCTGGTTAAGTTCTTATTAAGGATGCAAATTGATCATCATAAAGATGGAGAATTTCGGTAAGGTAATTGTCCAAGTAGATTGGTACATGAAAATAATGGTATAATGCTATACGTAATTGCCATACAATGTCTATGCTCAATCTTGTACCATAGGCGTTTTCTTGCAAGATGAGTTTGATGATTAGTATCCATTTCACTATCATAAGGCCAAGTAGTATGATTACCAGCCAGGAGCATGATTCTTCTGCGCCTCTTATTTCTATAGACATTGGAAAAGTACAAAATAAATTCAATGAGGAATCCAAGTAAAACATAAATTCTGTCAATTCATTCAAACAAAGTGATTACAAGAGCAATGACAGTTGCTACAAAGTGATGGTAAGTTACAATGGTTCAAGCTTTGACTAAATCAAGCCATGTACATTGGGTCACCGACTCAAAAACAGACGGCATACAGTATTGTAAATCCTGAAGTTCTAGACTTAGTTCTTTTATTAGAAAACATTCGCAACAACTCCCTGCATGACAGAACAAAAGGGAAACTCTAAGAAATCATTGCAGGGTAGTAATGAGAAACAAGAAGTAGATTACAAACACTATACCCAAATATTCTCTACATGGGGAACTTACTTTGCAAAGGCGGGTGGACCATTTTGGCTATAAATCTTAGTACCTTATGCACTTTAAACACCTTGAAAGAACTTCTTCAGTAAGAAAGACTCAAACTCCCCCAAGCTGTACTCTAAGAGATCACAATCATGAAGGTTTTGAATGCTTGCAAGAGGTTAAGGTCTATCTGCCACGTGATGCAACACTGTGGAAATAGAAGTTGATGATCAGTACATAATTTTAAAAGATAAATATATAGAAACTTTTTTTATATATAACCTTTTTTAAAAATATAACTTCTTTTATATTTAAAATATCACTTCTTTTTAATAAAATATAACTTTTTTAATTATAAACTTTTTGATAAAACCTTTTTTTTAATTAGTAAAACCTTTCATTTATTTAAAATAATAAAACCTTTTTTTTTAATTAAAATATTAAAATTAATTCTTTTTTAATTAATAAGATAAAAACCTTTAACAAAACTAATAATAACTTTTTAATGTAATATAACTTTTAAAAATAAGAGAAAATAATGAACCTTTTATATAATAAGATTCTCCTTTTAAAATTATCAAATTTTTCTTAATACATTGTTCCTTATTAAAATTCTTCATCATGCACTTAATCATACGTTTGTGTGAAATAAATTTAGAACCTTAGTCTTGATTTATATCATGCCACTTGCTTATGCATTTGTTTGTCTACCATTATATTTGATGTATGCATTCTATTGTGCTCCAAACCCTTTCAAAAGTAAATTTCTCGATCCAACGTCGAGCCATTTTTCACCCCTGTAAGTCGATTGCTTTTAAGCATCGCTATCAACCTTTCGGTCACGATACACGAGGCTAGCCCACTTTGCTAGTGTACACGATTTAAAACTTAACTCTTTGTTTTGATTAATCGTTGCTTTCTTTATCATAACTTTGTGCTTTATTGCTTTATTTTTATATTTATATTGCTCGCATCATATCCAAGGAAAAATCTCATGCATGATAATTACTTATCGTGCATGGTGCATTTCATCCTCCCCTTAGTGGTTGTATGTACCCTTTTAAGATAAGTATTTCTTAGACAACTTTAGGATAGATTTTTCTAAGTTAGTCCCCCTTAATTTTGATTCTACAATCAAACTTTAGCTCACCTAATTCTCCACACAAGAGAATTAGATGTGAATCATCTCAAAGAAGAGACATACAATCTAATACCCCACAAATACAACAAGATGTGGATTCTTTTTTCACTTAGAAAAGGTATGAGGCATACTCGCCGATTTTATATCCGAGTTGGAGCCCTTCTCCTAAGATGAAGCAAAGGTCCATTCTCAAAACTGTGGTGGTTCTTAAGATGACAACTCATCTTTTCTCCTAGACTTAACAAACTTTAGTATCCCTCAGAGAGGAACTACAAGTGCTCTGATTCCACTCCCGACAGGATATGTAGACACAAGATGCGATATCTTGTCGAGCACACTTAAGAATAGAACTTTAGGTCTTCCTACCCCATGAACCCTTAGCAAACAGATAACATAATAAAACAAGAGGTTCATGTAGAGTACCACAGATATCTAGGATGCTAACACATTCCTTAGGCATAACCAACCCCCGAACCTTAGACTCTTAGCATTGCATTTCATTGCATACTGTGGGATATTCGATCTTTCTTCCTTCTCTTGGATAAATCAAAGACTGGTGGTGAATAAATGATTTGCGATTTAAGTTAATCAATAATTTGATATACAATTCTCATCGCGACAAGAACCATTAATTAATACGAAATATCAACATATTTTGGCCCTTAACAATGGGGTGGTGCTGACACTAGAACTTTCTCTATTGCTACTATGTTTGATCACTTGAACAATTTTGGAACTAGTGATAGCAGGGATGATACCATCAATTGGATAGGTATATTGAAGATGCAGGACATGAGAGAATCTGATGTTTCATTTGGAATACTTTCTAAATAGACCTCATTACTAATGAGTACCTCTGGAAGCTAAAGATTAGACACAAGTATTGTAGCGAATGCAGGGAACAAGAGAAAACTATATTGCATGCTTTTAGAGACTGCATAATCGCAAAACAAGTTTGTTTTATCTTGTTAACAATTCTAACAAACAAAGATACTTTTAGGTTGAACTAGAAGATTGGCTAAATCCTAATATGCAGGAAAATAAGAATACCATGTATAATGGTTAGGAAGCTATCTGGGAAAATACTTGCTATAGCATTTTGTATTGGAGAAACAAGAGGAAACATGAACCAAATTTTATTATGCCTTACAACGTGGTGCCAGATATCAAGGATAACGTGCAGCAATAATGTAACAGCAGGAGCATGCAAATCAAAATGAATAAAAGGAAAACAAGTGTGACGCATGTCAAATGTAGGCCACATAAAGGCGATTGGATTTGCTTAAACACAGATGGGGTGGTGCAGAAAGCGAAAGAGGCTCGATGTGGGGGAATATTGAGAGGCAGCCAATGCAAGTAGAAAGGTGGCTTCAGAAAGCACATTAGTAAAAGTAAGTGTCATACTGCAGAGCTCTAGGGTGTGTTGACAGGTCTATCAATGACGCAAAGTATATATGAAGTTTGTTGTTCAAGTTGATAGCAAGAGGGTGGTTGATGAAATTCAAGACCCAAATAAGAAGCACTTCCAGGGTACTAATTTGTTAGGGAAAATTCATATATTAGGAAGCAATTTCGAAGAGATAAGGATTGAACATAATTTTAGATAATTTAATCGTTGCGCGGATATGTTGGCTATGCAAGAAGCATTGGAATTAAAGAGTGGATTGAGAAATGTCCTAATTGGTTGAATCACATGTTGTTAGAGGATCTTCATGATACTTTTTTAAGTCATGATTTTTAGTTGTCTTTTCTGTTAGGGCTTTGGCCCTCCACTTTAACGGGAAAAAAAAAAATCCAAATGATCGTATGTATATCGGGTGACTTTCAAAAGCACGGCAATTTGTTCAAATTTATTTGAAATTGTGATGCGATATTCCACTGACATCATCAAAGTGGACAACTCATTCAACAAGGAAAGTTGAGACTTGGCCGGGTCATTATTTGAAAAGGATGCATGAGTTCATCAGTTCAACGAGATTGAAAAATAATCAAATAAAAAAAATTCAAAGGTGGTACCACCCATAGATATAGATTTAGTCGGTGACAAATATTTTGATTCATTTTAGTTTTTCTCCAACAATGTATTTAGGTGGTTATACATGTTTTGTTTGTAAAGTTAGATTGATATTAATAATGACAAATATATAAATTTTTATACATTTAAATACATGTTTTAGTTTTCATAAAATTTCCCCATTTTTCATTCTAAAACAGGTTTTGTTTCTCCCATTTTCTGAAATTGCTTTTGTGTTGTGTGGTTCCAGAAATGCATATCCTTAATCGCAAGATAGAATTTTTAAGGTCGATATTGACATAGAACTTCTATAAGCATGGGACTCTCGTCTCATATTTTTTACTAAATCACATTACACCTGAATGAACATCAAATGGCATGTCGCATATGTCTACTTCGACGGCGAGAAGCCCTCAATTGAATTAAGTTCAATGAGTACACTTCTCTTGTAGATCTGAAATTCATATTAAAGAATCTCCTACAATACTCCGACAATCAAAAAATTGTGAAGCATGAATATCTTTCACCCTCGATTGATAACGAAGGGAATATTTTGTTCAGCAACTTTGAGCTGAAGACATGTGACAATTTAAGGGTTATGTGGATTACATGTTTCCGTTACGAAGCAAAATGTTTGATCGAGCTGGATGCGACAAATGCGAGATCGGTCAAAGAAATTATGAAGATGTTGAAATGTAATGTTCGATTTATGTTAACGGTCTATGTATTGTTTTGTTTTTTTGTGTTATCAATGTTTCATTTTTCTGCATCTTTTTGGTTCAGTTTTTTCAAAAATACACATTTGTAAAATTTACGGAGATGCATTTCTGGATTCAATCCAGACAGTTATATGTGGAGTAACTCAAAAATAGAAAAGTTGTGTGTATTTGATGTAAATCCAGAGATGCATTTACAAATTCTATGAGTATTTTTTATTTTTCACGAGGATGGAAAAACAATTCTTAAGGTGCGTTAAACAATTCTTTAAAAAAGGTGTTGGACTTTTGCAAATCTATTGTTTATAACAAGAGCAACAAATCAATTTGAGGAGGTTAAAGCATAGTAAAGAAAAAGTTTCATTAAATATTCGAATTTCAAAATTAACATTTTTTAACATTGTTAATTTGGATTTCAAAATCCTCACATAGTTATCTATATTTTGGCTTGTTTTTCAGAGAGAACTAATGCGTGTAGATTTTAAAATCTAAATTATAAAAGCATTTTTGAAATTTTGTTGGGGTGTGTTAATAAGGCATGACATGTATTGCACAGTATTTTATTTTTATTTAAAACTAAACCTTTATGTATCTTATCATTAACCCTAGAAGAAGACCAATTACAGTGGTATATAATGTTAATTTGATGGTTGAATTGAAGACAAATTTGAGAAATATGTTCAATAAAAAATTGAACTTTAAATAATATTTGTATTGTATAAAAAGTATGATAGTTTAACACACAAATTGAGGTTTAATTTAAAATTAGAAGTATTAGAACCTAAATAATATTCTAAATTAGTATTTATACAAGGAATTCCAAAAAACTCCCAACATTTTTTGTACAAAATTATCTGGGCAACAAAGCTTTATTCAAATTTAACTTTAAAATTAATTATATTGTTAATTCTTATAAAATTACTGATGTTTCAAGTTTAAGAGATAATAACAAAAAGTGGCCGTTTGATTAAAAAAATATGGACTTTTTCTTTTTAGCATGTGGACTTGAGTAAATCAAAGTCTCTTTTTTAGGTTTATATCAAAACACATTTCCTATTGTTTTGTTTCCTCAACGGATTATATGGTTGAACAAGCATTATACGAAAAGATATTACGCAATATCTAACACTAAAATATGCTGTAAACATCTTCCCTAATGTCTTGATGATTGATCTAGAATAAGTAAACTCAGTATATAATCCTAAATCGGGTCAAGAACAAACGATAATTTACATTACTCTGGTTCTTGGACATAAAATGAGTAATCAAAACACTGGTCCCTTTCTTGCTCACTTTCCCATATGAGTTAATATTCGGCTAACAATAGCTTCCTTCTTCCCAGAAACAGGAAGATTGTGTCCTGTGAGATAATACTTTAACTCCACCATTGTCAAATCCTTCAACTGCAAAACAAGATCAAATGATTCAGTATCAACAAGGCAGCTGACTAGGCAGCTGAAAATTTGAATATGTTGCATGGGCCTTCACCCATTGGCTTAATGTTTAAGCAAACCTGCTTGTCCCAAATTTATTAAAACAAAACCACTACGCAAAATAAATTTCAAGGTTCACCTTTCCAGAATCAGCGAGCTCACCCCAATCATAGCTCTCACACTCTTTCTTAGCAAACTCACTATGCGCTTTTCGTTTCTTGGAGGCTTCAGTTGGCTTTCCGGTGCCTTGCTCACTTTCCTCGTCATAATTCTCCCCGTATATAGAAGTCTTGAATTCTTCTAATACCTTTACCACTCCTGGTCTGCATGTGAAATGTAAGTAAGATTATCATTTCATACCGAGTCTTTGGAAGAAATCTTTTATCTTTTCCAGTGAACAGAGGAAGAGTCAAACAGGAAATTTAAAAAATATTATACAACAATCTCTCTAACACGCTCATATCAAATGGTTAAAATTTATACAGGTCCCATCAAATTTATGAGGAAACAGTATAATTTAGTGACCTATTTGAATTTCAACTAATACGAGAAAGTCAAGCAATAAATTTTCTTCCAATTCTGATAAAAAGTAGATTTTCTTCCAATTCTGATCAGTCTGAAAATCAAGCAATAAATTTAAATATTCATTACATCATGAAAATCTTGCGCTTACCTGGCCAAACCTTCCTCGTCAGGTAATGTTTCATCTTTGATTTCTGGAATCTCGTCTTCTTCCAAAGCTAATGCCTCCAATACTGCATAATGTCTCTGCAAGGCTGAAAACTCATGTGTTACCAACCCCAGAATGATAACTTTCTCATTTTGTTAAATGAGAATAATAAACATCTGGAAAATTACACCATCTACAGATATGAAGCGTGTTCGTTAATGATGATTTACTATCGGGGGGTTTGAAGAAGTTTCAAGTCAACAGGTAAGGCAAGTGCAGGAATTTAAGAAGGTTTGAATAATGATGCCAGAATGCAGTGGATGTGAGTAATTGACTAAATAAATCAAATTATAGCATTCCAATATTTAAAACTAATAAAGTATTTCAATGAAGCTTCCTAGAAGTCTAAACACAACATTAAGTTAGGTGAGCGGCTGAGCAATAGGAAGAAGCAGCTTACCAGGGTTGGTAAACTGGAATACAGAAAAGTCTTTCAAGTCCAAACGCTTAATTAAATCAGATGCCTTTTTTATCTGATCAGCACTTGCTTTAGGCACCCCACTAGTATCTGAAAAACGCTGCAGAAATATTTCATTCCTTGTTAATAAATTTCTTTTTAAAACATTAAACTTTGTTTTCTCTAGTTTGACAATTGAACTTTAAAGACAAGTTCAACTTATTGCAGTTCTCTCTACCTCTTCAACAAGTCTGATGTCATCAGAATATGGAAGATAAATCATTTGCATTCCAGGCGGCTCAATCTGACCACCAGATTGGATAACCTCGTCCTACAATCAAAGACTTATAAGCTACAAATATGACACGCAGATTTAGCTCAGAAACAACAGGTTCAAATTGTCGGTTTGACTTGAACGTCTTAAATAGCTATGATTTCTTAATTACAACAAGCTGACAAGTGATGATTCTGCTATGATAAGAAGCAGTATGAAATGTACAGAAGAAAATTTGGGCAAAAGCAAATAGATCTGTGGCAGGCAAATTAGCAGAATGCAAGAAAATGCAAGGCAGTTGTACTATATCAGTAAAAGAGCATTCCAGAATTATCAAATTCTGAGACAAAGCCATCCAAGTATCTAATTAAAACATCACATGCAAGCTCTTGAATTCAAGGATTTCTATTCATTGTATAATGCAAAAATATTGTAGAGTTCAACATATTGTACCTGCGCAATAAGGGCAACCAATTGAGGTCGAGATGAACTACCACTAAATGCAACTGCAAAACTAAAAGGATCACAAGGGTATTACTTTGATTAGTAATTATTAACACACAAGTTAACAAGTCACTTGACATCAGCAATGCCCTAATAACGAAACTACAATACTAAACATGTGTGTGTGCATAGTATACACTGCCTAACTTGCAGCTTTCACCAATCAGTCTTTGTCCCCCTTTTTCTACTATGTAACCACCCATTAATAGCCAAGATTTTTTGAACTTGAGTATATCTAACACTCAAATTCTACTTTGTATAAACAAATGATTTTACATGTAAAAAATATCACAGATATCTAACTGGAATATGCTTTGGAGTAGTAAACCACATAGGTAAAGATTCTCTCTCAACCTCTTTCAACCTCCAAACCTAACCTACTATAATTTGGTGTGGGTTGCCTCTGCCAACCTATTTTATCAAATTAGCCAACCCACCTAGTCCCTTTTTCTGCATGTTAGGAAAATTCAACCACTTTGTCAACTCTACTACAGTAGACATAACCATGACCAAAAGGATGTGATAGTGCAACTGAAAAGAGCTATTGTTGTAAGGAATTGAGAATATTGTACCGGTTAAGCTGTATCATGGACTTATGAAGCGCAATGAAGGTACACATGCTACCATCTGTACCCTGCAAAACAAAACGAGGCATGACAGAGAAAAAATTAACAAAAGTTTTCAGAACATTCCTTAAAGCTGAAGGCATAAATACACAACACCAATAGATCATTGATGAGAATACTACTTAACAGTACAATAAGATAGCTTTCGGACCAATTCGATAAGCTGAAGGCATATATACATATATGCATTTCTATAACATGGAATGGAACTTTAAATTGAGGGAAAGTCACAGTAAGTAAATTTGTCAGAATGATTTGTGTTTAAACAAAATTTCAGAGGGTAGGTGATGAAATGTCATCAAAAGGCTGATGAAAGACCATCGTATTGTTGATGCTTAAATTTGACAAAAATTAAACAATATCAAAAGTACAGGATAAGGCATCGGCGCCAAGGATACAAATTGCAATTAAAACCAAAAATTACTGATGAATAAAATGTAATCAACAACTGTGTATTGATGACTAGATGAACAATAACCTCGTCACTTGGATAAAGGAAAGTTGATGGCTTCAAGTTGTAATAATCTCTCAAGCAACTCAATGGTTTGAACCCTAAAAGATGTAGATGTCCAGTAGCAACTCTCTTAATTTCAGATAGCTCCTTCACAGAAAATATGATATTCTGGCTGAAAACAAATATAACAATCTTATATTATAACTGTAATTAAAAATAAAAAAATAAAAGGAGACAACACAACATCAAAAAACATTTGAGGTCAATAAGCATGCCAATAGCATATTTATTGCAGTGTCTAACAAACCAACCAGCCTCAACAAATTGATGTTACATGATACATACACCACACTCGTATAATTCATCCAGTGCCAAATTTGGATAAATGGAGTTTCCAAAAATGAATTTTCCACACTCATATAATTCCGATAAACATTCTATATTGCATTTGGATAAATGAAGTTTCCAAAAATTAATAGTATCAATTGCATCGCAAACTTTTACAAGCTTGATAAACTAATGTATCCATAAACTCATGGAGGACACCCTTTGGTGAAAAGGCATATCATGGTAAAGATTACACTATTTATTATGACCTTGACAGCTGGAAAGACATTGATAGGTTTCATTTTGATGCAAATGTAACGAGAAAACAGATACATATCATTGTTTTAGAGCAAAAGTGATACGAGATTTAAAAAGATGTCTCTGACTCTTAAACGCCTTTGTAGATGTTGTGGAAACCCCGTGTATCTAGTTTTTGATTAAAAAAAAATTTTAAAATGAGTGTGCAGTAATGGCTTACACAGGGAGGACAAAGGGTGTAGGGATAATTTTGGAAATAATAAAATTGGGTAGTGTTGTTCAAATAAATTTATAAGGGGTAATTTGGGATTTAAAATAAAAGTTAAAACTAGTGGATGAATTAGATAAGTGTGGGATATGTAACGTCAACCTGTTATCGTCAAAGGAAAACATGTAAGCGAAACATGAAAATGGAAAGAAAAAAATAAACAAATATCTGAGATTCAACCAATTTTACATTGGCTAACATCTACATAGGCATTGAACCAGCTATGTAACACAAGATAGGCAAAGCTTGATAAGACATTTGAGAAGTACTTAAGCACTTGGTGAACTCTCCCTTAAAAGCTGCTATTAAGGGAAAAGAACCGAGACATATAAATATTTCATTGAGCATCTCATACTAGTTTGTACGACTTGGACACTCCATATACCCAAGGCTCTATCCTTTCCCTAATGCATCAAATTCTGCCACAAAAGTGTTCTCAAAATCTTTGACTACTATTATAGCTTTCTTAAGTTGCTCAAATGACATTTGAGCATCTTCCCCCTTAAGCAAAGTTGTCTTTATTAAGCTTTTGGGTGACGGCCATGCTATTCTTTCATAATTCTTCACAACTTTTATGCAGTCTCCGGTAAACCATGGAACCCTCTCAAACCCTTCACATCCTTTGGAGTCCACTCCAACATATCTCAGAGGTCCTCCGAGACTCCTTGACTTCACACAATGAGTCCCGAATACGCTAGCTTCTCTTTAGACCAAGTTAACATTACTTCTTATTAGCAAACAATATATGTTCCCTCAACACTTACAGCTATCTTCACATGAATGTCTACCCCGTTACTATAAATGAGGATATTGTCGAAGAAAGCAAAAACAAATGAAATTTCCTCAAAAAAGGTTTAAGTATCTGTTCATGAAGGAAGTCATCTTTCACCCTAATTTGGAAATATCCAAATCTCAATTACTGTCCCCCGCCCTCAACCAGTTCAAAAACTCTAGTATAATTGGGACAGGAAATTATTGAAATATGCTTTATTATTTCATATCAGTAACACAGTACAAAGAGGTATTTATAGAATATGAATTACACTAGAAAATAGGGGTAATTATTCTCCCTATAAATGCTAATCCTAAATAAGGTAAAAATTGAATAATACAGTTGATTACTATTAATTACAATATATATCCAGTCATAATTAGCTGTACAACAGAATTTCAACACTCCCCCTCAAGCTGGCATGAATATATCGTTCATAGCAAGCTTGCACACCATGTTATCAAAAAATCTCTTTGGAAGACTCTTTGTGAGCACATCTGCTACTTGACTTTTGGTGGGTATGTAGGACATACAAATCTCACCACTGTCAATTTTTTCTTTGATGAAATGCTTGTCCACTTCAACATGCTTCGTCCTGTCATGTAGGACAGGATTATGGGCAATAGAAATAGCAGCCTTATTATCGCAGTAAACTTTAATTGGAGTTGGACCAAAAAACTTCAATTCTTCCATGCATTTTTTGATCCATAATACTTCACAAAAACCATGGGCCACAGATCGGAATTCAGCTTCTGCACTGCTCCTGGCTACAACATTTTGTTTTTTGCTCCTCCATGTTACTAGATTTCCACCTATAAAGGTACAATATCCCGAGGTAGACCTTCTATCATTTATATTACCTGCCCAATCAGCATCTGTATAGGCTTCAATCTGTATATGCCCTCTATTTCTGAATATCAACCCCTTTCCAGGAGTACCTTTCAAGTATCTTAATATTCTGAAAATAGCTTCAAAGTGGGCTGCCCCTGGTGCATGCATAAATTGGCTTATTACACTCACTGCAAAGGCTATATCTGGCCTTGTATGTGACAGATAAATTAGTCTTCCAGCTAATCGTTGATAGAGTTCTCTATCTACTATTTCATCTTCAGCAACTGACTTTAGTTTCACCTTGGGATCCATTGGTGTTTCTACTGCTTTACACCCTGTCATCCCTGTTTCTGCGAGTAAATCGAGTATATACTTGCGCTGGTTGAGAAAAATTCCTTCTTTAGATCTTGCGAACTCCATCCCAAGAAAGTATTTTAACTTTCCAAGATCCTTGATATCAAACTCAGCCTCAAGTTTTCTCTTCAAATCACTAATTGCTTTAACGTCATCTCCTGTAATAATAATGTCATCAACATACACTATTAAGATAGCAATCTTACCTTCACATGAGTGTTTAAAGAACATAGTGTGATCTGCTTGACTTTGGGTGAAGCCATGTCTCTTAACAACGCTTCCAAATCTCTCAAACCAAGCCCTTGGCGATTGTTTCAATCCATATAAGGATTTTCTCAATCTGCAGACTTTGTTTCTTCCAAGATTTTTTTCAAATCCAGGAGGTAAACTCATATATACTTCTTCATGTAATTCACCATTTAAGAAGGCATTTTTAACATCATATTGATATAGTGTCCAGTTGAAGTTTACTGCAAGAGAGAGAAGAATTCTGATGGAGTTGATCTTAGCAACCGGAGCAAAAGTCTCTTGGTAATCAATACCATGAGTTTGAGTAAATCCTTTTGCTACTAATCTCGCCTTGTATCTTTCCACACTTCCATCAGCCTTGCATTTCACCGTAAAGACCCACTTACACCCTACTGCCTTTTTATCTTGGGGTAGATCAGTGATACTCCAAGTATTACTTTTGTTTAGAGCATCCATCTCTTCTTTCACCGCTAATTTTCAATTCGGATCACTTAATGCTTCCTGAATAGTTCTGGGCACAAACAAATTAGAAATCCTAGACACATATGTCTTGTGGGTGTGCGATAGTTTGTCATATGACAAGTAATTAGACATAGGATGTTTAGTGCACATACGAGAACCTTTCCTCTCAGCAATTGGGACATTGAGGTCAGGAATATTTTTTCTCACAGAAATTGGAAGATTAATATCAGGAAAAGACAAATCAGGTAAATCATTGGATGAGTAAGAAGGATTACCAGATGAAGAACTAGAAGGCAGATTATCGGTAGGACCTTCACTTGGTAAATCAGATTGGATTTCTACCGGAGAGACAATAGGCCTTGCACCACCTTTGTGGAATTTTTTTCGAACATACACTTTAATTTCACGATTATCATCCTTAATCAGTGTTTCTCCCCCTGTTTCAGATTCTCTTATCTTGGCACTTGGGTGATTAGTAGTCACAATATCATCTAGAGCAGGCAAGGTTTCCCAAAAATTATCTTCTTTATTATTACATTGACTCTCCCCCTGAAGAGAATTTTTTAAAAAAGGTTGATTTTCAAGAAAGTGAACATCCATGCTTTCAAAAAATTTATTTGTAACTGGGTTAAAACATTTGTATCCCTTTTTGTTGGAAGCATAGCCAAAAAAAACACATTTTTCGGCTTTAGGATCCAATTTAGAACGAAAAACATTGGGGATGTAAACATAACAGAGACAACCAAAAACTTTAAGGGGAAGATCCGTAATAATACGAGATGTAGGAAAATTGTTTTGTAACACTTGTACAGGACTTTCATATTGTAACACCCGAGATGGCATTCGATTGATGAGGTGACAAGCAGTTAATAAAGCATTTCCCCAAAGATACTTAGGTACATTCATAGAAAACATAATAGCTCTCGTAACTTCGAGGAGATGTCTATTTTTTCTTTCAGCAATACCATTTTGTTGCGGAGTATCGCGACAAGTGGATTGATGAATTATCCCCTTAGTTACAAGGAATGTACTTAAGTATTTGTTGAAATATTCAGTGCCATTGTCATACCTTAGAATGCCAATCTTGGTTTGAAATTGATTGTTAATCATGTTAAAAAAATCTTGAAATCTTTGTTCAACTTCTGATTTTTTCTCCATGAGATAAACCCAACACAGCCGTGTATGATCATCAATAAATGTCACAAACCATTTTTTTCCAGACATAGTTTTAATTTTTGAAGGACCCCAAACATCACTATGAATTAAATAAAAAGGTTTGGAAGCAGAATAGACTTTTGATTTAAAAGACACACGATGATCTTTAGCTAAGTGACAAGTTTCACAATGAAATTGTGAGGAATTTATTTCTTTTGAAAAAGCAGGAAACAAATGCTTAAGATACGAAAAACTAGGGTGGCCTAATCTTTTATGCCATAACATAACTTGATTTGAAACAGGAGATGAGCTTGTACTGTTTGAACCGAAAAACGCTGTATTGCCAAACTGAATTCCATCAAGGTAGTACAGTCCATTCATCTCTCTAGCAGTTCCAATCGTCTTCCCCGAGTTCTGGTCCTGAAAAACACAAGTAGAAGGACGAAAAAGAACAGAACAATTAGTGTCCTTAGACAATTTATGAACAGATAGAAGCGAATTTAGGAACATGTAAAACAGATTGCAAAGTGATTTGCTCTGAAATTTTTATGCTGCCTTTGCCTGCAATACTTGAGTAACTACCATCAGCTATCCTAACTTTTTCAAAACCTGAACTAGGAAAATAGGAACTGAATAGATGAGAGCAATTAGTCATGTGTTCAGATGCCCCTGAATCTATTATCCAAGGGTTAGAGTGGTTGTAGGCAGATAGTGCCCAAGAATCCTTACCTGTTTGTGCCACAGTTCCAGTAGGAATATTAAGAGATGAATTGAGCTTTAGAAACTTAAGAAGGTTATCCATTTGCTCCTTCGTACATGGAGACGAATCAGCCTCATTGGCTGTAGGCATGGGACGGTCACCGAACTTACCAGCCTTGCCATGGTTTGGTCGTCCATGTAGTTTGTAGCAAGTTTCCCGAGTGTGGCGATTGCGACCACAATAGTCACAAAATAAATGAGTCTTATCTCTACCTTGTTGATTAGGAAGTGGTTTACGATTGACATGGGGAATTGCCAAGGCAGATCCTTCAACTAGTGGAGGGACAACTGCTGTATTTTTGCCAAGCATCACTTGTCGACGACTCTCTTCGCGACGTACTTCTGAAAAAACTTCACTAATTGGAGGGATAGGATTTCTGCCTAAAATACGGCCACGAACCTCATCAAAATCAACATTTAAACCTGCAAGGAACTTGAAAACACGACTAGTATCCACCATCTTCTTGTAATGTTTGTTGTCAGCAGGTGATTTCCACTCATACTCATTGAAAAGGTCCAAATCTTGCCAAATACGTTTGAGACAATTGAAGTATTTTGTGACTGAATCTTCACCTTGCCGAATTTCTCCCAGTTTGAGAGTTAATTCATAGATTTGGGGTTGATTTTCCAAATCAGAGTACATTTGGGAGACACCTTCCCAGAGTTCTTTTGCAGTATCATAACAGAGATAATTTGCACCTATCTCTTCATCCATGGAGTTGACTAACCATGTCATGACCATGGAGTTTTCAGCATCCCATTTATCATAATCTGTACCTGCCTTGTCTGGTTGTTTTTTGTCACCAGTGATGTAGCCAATCTTTCCTCTCCCCCTGAGATACATACGAACGGATTGCGACCATCGAAGATAATTACCACCGTTCAGCCGAATTGTTGTGATCTGAACAGGGTGGTTTTCATGGTACGTCCGGACTAATTGAGGTGTTTCAGGTTTGGGTGAGGAATGTTTGGGTGAAAGTGAGGACTCAGTGTCAGACATTATGTGGGATGAAAAAAGACAAACAATGCGGAAGCAAAAACAAAACCCTAAAGGATTCTTTTTGCTACTGATACCATATTGAAATATGCTTTATTATTTCATATCAGGAACACAGTACAAAGAGGTATTTATAGAATATGAATTACACTAGAAAATAGGGGTAATTATTCTCCCTATAAATGTTAATCCTAAATAAGGTAAAAATTGAATAATACAGTTGATTACTATTAATTACAATATATATCCAGTCATAATTAGCTGTACAACAGAATTTCAACAGAAATTTATCCAGAATGTTCAACTTGTTCAAAGCAAAACAATCAACCTAAAACCTCCAGCCACCATCTTACTTGTTGAGTAATGTGATTGAGCTACAATAATGGCTGGTACTTGGCCTAATAATTCAAGGAAACAATATCCCCTTCACTATTTTCTCAATTTCATTTATCTGATAGTATGGATGCTTGTAGGGGAGGGTGTTAGGAATTGAAACTCCATTCAAGGTGATAGGAGAATAGTCTGACATCTGGTTCTTGGAGGATATTTGTTAGATTGATATCTCTTTTTTAGAGACCTTTTGAAGCACTGAATCCCAAAATAAATAATCCCAGAGATTATCACCCTAAAGTTTGCAACTAAATAACTCACCCTGGAATTTCTATAATTAAACCACCGATTTCTCCCAGAAAGAAAGAAAAAAAACTGGTAAGGGTCCGGATCCCAGCAAATCCTATTCTCAGTGATGACTGCATTTTCTTAAATAGAAGGGACCATAGGGTTGCTATCATTTTCTAAATCCAATCTAAATAGGGCAACAATGACTAAAATGTCCAAAGAATCAAAATAATAACATTCAAATAAGATAAAGAAAGAAGAAAAAAATGCTTACTTTTTATAAGGATGAAACCGTCTGGTAGATTCTTCCACCAATGCACCAGTATCAGCACAAATGAAAGATCTTTCACTCTGGACCACCAAACTAGTTACAATCATTTCTTAAAAACATTTTTTTAGAACATTCAGCATTACAGTCTGGCTAAAAGAATATAATCACAGAAAATTTAGGAGAATATAAAAAGGCATGACTACAGAGAAACTAACGAAAAAATATGATGCAGCAATATGTGCGTAGTGGTTTGGCTTTCTCAAAACTATCAAAGTCATAACAGATCTATAAATATTCTTTTCCTACAGTTCTATCCATATCCTCCAACAAAATTCTAGAATCTAGAATCACGTTAAAATTCTGTTGTGTATTTAAATAGAAAGGGTATGGGATGGTACAATGAACCTTTCATGTTTCAACCAAAGGATATTATAACCTTGTCAGGGAAATTTTAAATGTATGCATCATTTAATCCACATAACCGACACCACGGAGTGGAAAAAGGCTTTGATTGTTATTATTGTTTGATGAGTGAATTACAAATTTACACTGTAACATAAAGTATAGATTGTTTACAAGTTAAGGCTGTAACATTCATCACCTTCAAAGGACGATTAGTAATGGAATCAAGCCATGTGATTGATCCTACACATCAAAGTATAAACTGCCATTACAACATAAACTGTGAAAAACTAAAAAGGGGCCATGAGAGAAATTTAGCAAGGGTAATGGAGAAAAATAAAACACCAAAGAAGGAATATAAATTCCACTAAACAATATCTGCTATTAGCTAGAAAATAACAAGAAATGCTTACCAGGAGCAGTGGGACGAATTAAAGCATATGAATTAAGCTCTATTGATAGCCCATCAACTATTGTGAATTTAAATTTTTTGACTCTGCGTTTCGTAAACATGCGCTTTCTTAACTGATCTTTCATATCCTCCAATCTGAAATTGAAATGCAAAATTACAACACAAGAAAAACATTGAAAATCAAATTGACCTAAAATAAAGACGAACTTATTGTTTTAAAACATCAACTCCTAGTCCTGGTTAGAGCTTTTAATCATAATTGCTCTTGCGCAACATAATAATCCTCATGCAGTAGAAAATCACACCTTTTGTTATCTTAATATATCAACATTATTAATCCAAATATGAAAATTGAGTTGAATATATTATTAGTTCTCCTTATTTTAAAAGAAAAATGCTTTCAATAGCCTCTGGATCAAGTGTAACAATCTTGGCAAAGGTAATGAATATAAGATCATGAACTCCAAACACAAATGCATCAATGAACGGCATGTTGAATATTGTAGGTTCAGACCCAATATCCATGGGTTTTATCTAAAACCTAAATCTCGGTGACTGAATCCTAAGCCCTAACCCAGAAACAACTTGAAAATATCATTTTCATGTTTTTTAATACTTACTGCAAACAAAACAAGCGTCTAAGAACTAACAGTGCCCCAATCTGGCTGTTGCTTTGGTTCCATTTAGGAATTATTAGAATGCATAAAACTAAAGGATATAGTTGGCTTTATTCTTAATCCTTATAAATTTCTACACCATAGTCTATAAGTATCCAACATAAATGTGCCCAATTTATAACAGATCAGAACCACCATTTACCGATATCTCTGCATTATAATAAATTAGTAACAATAATAACTTTTCCAATTTGAATTCAAATAGATGGTACTTAATTTACAATAGTATCTAACAAGAATCCTAAAGCATACACAGTCAGATGAGGATAGCAAGTTTAAGCTTGCTACTCTCCCTGCTAAAAAAATAATGTGTCAGAAACTTCAGATTCCGGCAGCACAAATCAAACTTTGAAGGACACACTAGTTGCCCTAGTTCAGTACATAACGATATTTCAATGATTTTAAAAATAAAAAGATGTAAGCCGGAGAAACTTAGAGATAGGTTACGTAGATAAGTTGCCATACCTGTTTCCTGCTGATGCCATAAAGTTAACAAGCTCATCTCCTTCCAAGCCAATCAAATCCTGAAAGACAAGCAAATAATAAAATGAGGAAAAACAACAGTTTATCTAATCAGTATACCTTAAGAGAATAAATTAGTTGATTATGTATATGTAAAAGATGTGTACATACAACATAGAATTTAGATAAGTCGAACATTTCATCAGGGGAACTCAATGGAAGAAGCTCAATTGTTATGCCAAGATCTTGTGCGTCCTTCACAAACACAGAAAACAATGATAATTGGTATGAAATACAAGCATCCTTTAAACTCAACTTCATGTTAAACTACGTAGGCTAAAAAGCATATAAAGATTGGTACTTTAGCTCTCTGCAGTGTGGTTCTTGTCATGTCAGATTTTATAGCCCCTTTGAGACACCCAAAAGGATCATCTTCATTTGTGAACAAAAGTATGCGTTTATTGACTGTCTTTGCGGACCTGATATAAATGTTTCCTCCTTATCATTCCCCAATAAATACAATATATATTAGAATGCAAGTATTGTGTGTATGTATTACCCTTTACGAAGAAGTGCTTGAGCCACCCAGATGGCATTGTAGAGAGGATTCTCTCGACTTCCCGGCAAGACGCCATGGTGGCTTCCAATGTTTTTGGAAAAAGAATCTAGAGAAGATTACAAAAAAAAATGAGAAGTAGCTAGCATTAAAACAAATGTTTGCCTAGCAGCAGCAGCAAAAAAAAAGTTACCGTGAAGATTATCAAATTCTTTGATAAGCCTAGCTGTAGGCCTATCTAGATAGTCTCCTTCAGGAATATGAAATGCATAAACACCATTTAGGTCTTGTAAATTCTTCTTCTCCCTCTGTAAATAAAAAATTAGGGTATGAGCAAGAGAAAGGGTTATGAAAAAGAAGAAATGAAAAAGTTACTCACTGTGTTATAGAAGCATATGGAAACTTGATCATAGGATTTGTTGATGATCTGAGCCTTGAGCGAGAGAGAGATGCAACTAAGGGCAATCTGGAAGTGAGTTTCAGGGTCTTGGTTTTCCTGCAGTGATTGAAATTAGGGCATGGTTGGGAGTGGGAAGAGGAATGAAAGAAATTAGGGCATGGTTGGAAGGGAGAAACAAACCGATAGACAAGTAGTGGTGAACATTTTAGGAGATGCATCGACGAGATAAACGACGTACTCTTTGTTGGAATCATTTTCCTGCAATGAATGAATCGATATTAAGATTTAAGAAGGAAGATAAGAAAATAAGTGTAGTTACTGACACTGTGGAGTTGAGCATCAGGATCTTCATCTTCGTCTCTGAAGATATCATAATCAGGATCATCTTCCATGTCCATTTCTGCTATTCACTCGATGCGCGCTCAAACCAATTTCTAAATAAACTTGTTGCTTCTCTTTCCTTTCCGCACACAGCCACACACACGCTTGTCTTTTCTTTTCTTTCACCTCCAATTTCTTCTAAACTTTTTTTAAATATATCATTACTATAAAATAATTTTACATCAATATTTAATGAAGGATATGTATTTCATTAAATCAATAATATGTCTGTTCTGGACTGGACCAATGGTCAGGCGTGATTCAATCCACTTCTGCTCCAGAACGGCTTAATTACCTAAGTCCAATCCATAAATGGGCAAAGTTATCTTTCTGCCCCTCCAACCGGGCACGGACTGCATCGCTCCTCCTCGAAAATACTGTTCGTCACGCACGGCTTCTCCACTCCCCGAACAGATGAGGGCATGTGCCTGAAACTACGCTTATGCCCGACATAACGGCTAGTTTCGGGCACCTTGCTCGACATAACGGCTAGTTTGGGCAGTTACCTATTCTTCGGAAAAACAGTTATTTCGCCCCGAAAATAGGACCGTTGCCACGTGCAGGGGGCTCTATATAAACTCTCTCACTTGAGAGAGTCAGGTATTCAATATTCACCCTACGAACTAATACTTTGTATTTGCCCCTTTTCTCTGACTCTTTCTTACTTGAGCGTCGGAGTACCTTGCAGGTACACCCCCTCCTCCTCTCCATACGCCCAGCATCTCAGACGTACTTGGTGGCCCACTTCTACAGGATCTGATCCAGCCTTCACGATCAGTGGCGCCGTCTGTGGGAAACATTGTTCTCCCCATCTTTCTTTCTCCGAAAACCGAAGATCAAAGCAAATTTCAAAGATCATCATCATGGCCTCTCAAGATCACGCCAAAGGTGATCTCCAAACCGCTGTCCCCCCGTCAACAAGACTGACGTTGACGGCCCATCATCTCTTCTCCGAGATGCCCGTTTTCTGAGGGACGGGGCCACAGCTTCTCCTTCCCCTACCCCTGCTGACCACAACAACGATCAGCCTTCGTTGGATATCCAGCCCATTCCTGTTCCACCCAACGCCGACCCGACCATGGCGGCCCTCCTAGAGGCGATCAACAAAACCAACACCCTGATCCTGCAGCAGAACGAAAGGATCGGGGCGTTAGAAGAGTCCAACCGTCCAAGATCCCCTCCTCCGAGGAGGAACCAGCGACGATCAAGGAGCCCGTAGCCCCGGAGAGATGTCGACCGAAGACTGCGCCAAGAACCTGACCCTCGCGCCGTCCGAAAGCGTAACCAGGTTTTTCCGCGTAACCAGCACTCTCCCGGCCACAAGAGGACTCGAAGGAACGAGCAGTCACCCCCGGCCAAGTCTAAAGGTCGGGCCCGTTCACCTTCTCCCCGAAGGAACCGCTCACCTTCTCCCCGAATGAACCGACACCGCGAGCGTACCCTTCGGCCCCCGTCATTCACCAGCTCCAGCAGCGACGATGAGCCTCGCGGCCCATTGTCCCAAGAAATCTTAGCCACCCGTCTCCCCAAGGGCCTGGAGAAGCCCTCGTCACTAGGCACATACGACGGGACTACTGACCCCGACGAGCACATCGAGAACATCGATACGCTATTGGACTACCGAGGCGTACGGGGCGCCATCAAATGCTGGCTATTTCCGACCACGCTCCGAAAAGGGGCGATGACATGGTACAAGCAGCTGCCCGAAGAGTCCATTACCTCATTGAGGCAACTGGGCAGAATGTTCTCACGATATTTCACAGCTTCTCGCCGTCACCCCAAGACTGAGGCCTCCCTTGGAGCCATAATCCAAGGAAAGGACGAACCTCTTCGCGCATGTATCGAGAGGTTCAACAAAGAAGCAGTACAGGTCCCTACAACGGACGAGATGAAAAAGTTTATGCTCGAGCAAGGACTCCGCCCGGGCTCTGAGTTTTCTAAAGTCGTCGGCCTCGCACCGCCGAGGAACCTAGATGCCCTCCTCTTCAAAGCCCAATCGCACATTTAGTACGAAGAGAAGGTTGCGGTCAGCAACGCCCGAGCATCACGCCATCAGGAGAACATTCGGGCCTCCAGAGGCGAGGAAGCCTCAACATCTCGTCGAGGCGAATGGAGGCGCGAGGACCGTCCTCGGGACTCCCGCGACAGCAAGGGGCCCTCCGGGCGATTCCACGACTATACCCCCTGACCGTCTCCAGGGAGAAGATACTGTCCGAGTGTACGAATTTAGAATTCAAGCAGGCAGGGGCCCGCTTCCCCAAACAACTGCCAGCCAAACCCAACGGCGACAAATCGAAGTATTGTCGCTTCCACAAGAGTCACGGTCACACTACTGAATACTGCATCCATCTGAAGGATGCTATCGAGATACTGATCAGGGACGGCCACCTGAAACAGTTCGCGAAGAAGAAGGACACTCCTCGGCAGGACGCCCAGGAGTCCCAGAAAATAGAGGAAGAGGTACCCTCCTCGGAAGAAGCCAACATCCAGGTCGCTATGTCTATATCGCGACCAGAGGACTTCTACGTCCCGGACGAGCTCAGCGCCCCTGCTTATTTCGCGGCCCACAGCCCGTGGGAGACGTTTCTCTCCGCCATGGTTATCTCTAGCGGGGGCTTCAACAAAGTCACGGTGGGCTCCGTGAAACGAAAATTAGAGCATCTGATCAACACAAGCTCTAATAAGGTGACCACGCTCGATCAGGCCCAGAAGGGCTCTATCCTCATCTCCTTCTATCGGGAAGAGCTCTTCGGGAGGTCTCCAAACTCGAGCATACCTTTGCTCGTCAGAGCCCGAATGGCGAACTTCGACGTTCGTAGAATCCTCGTCAACCAGGGAAGCTCGGTCGACATTACGTACTCCCAGCTGTTTTCAACACTTCAGTTGGACGAATCACACCTTACCCCCTATGTGGGGTCTGATTTACAGGGATTTAACGGATCAGTGACCAAGCCATGGGGATACGTCAAACTGGTCGTAACCTTCGGATCAGCTGAGACGGCCAGATCCGTCAAGGTACAATTTTTGGTAATCGACTGTCTCTACCAGTGCATATTCGAAAGACCAACTTTGGCCGAGTTGGTAGTTGTGCCTTCTGTGAGAGCAAGAATTGTCTCTACAAGTCAATCTATGTTTTGATGATAACAATAAGTATTTGTGAAAGAACCATTTTATGGTCTAACGTGTGTTGTGTGCAGATCATAAGAACTAAAGATATCAGAACCAACATACACCAGCTAGATGTACTATGATTGAATATATACATATGCGAAGTTACTATGTGTGACTGAAGTCGCGAGAAGCAAGAACGCTTCTTTATCTAGTCATGATCAGCCAGATCCAAGGATGCCAAGATTGTTGTTGCAATGCTCTTGTGGATGCTCTCTGAAAGTGATTGAGATTCTGAAGATAGCGAAGCTTCTGAAGAAGTACACTCTGAAAAAACCAAAGGACGGAAGACTCCTATGACTTGAAGTTCTGATGGCTGAAGGCGCTGAAGATCAAGTGCAGAAAGAATCTGAAGACTGATGAGTTCTGAAGATCAAGGTTTCATATAAGAAGTTCTAAAGACTCTGAAGGCAGGCTCTGAAGATTCGGAAGACTTGAAGCATAAAAGAATAATGTTCTTAAAGACCAAGTGCTGAAGTTCTGAAGACTGATTCCTAATGGACTTCTTCAATCGACGGAAAACTTGAAGCATCAGACATTCTTCTATGAAGACTCTACTCATGCTTCATCAAACTAACATCCGAAGCCACTGAAGTTTTGAAGTCTAAATATTACTGTTGTGAGTTAAATGTACACACTGCCCAAGAAAAGATGTCTGATCACTTCTTCCTCTGCAAAAAGAAGATGTGTCAGTACAACTCATTATATCACAACGTCTCTTTTCCATACAGCCACCAGTATTCTCTAACGGCTATAATTCTACTGGCTATTTAATGGAGAGAGTTTTTACTTCTGATGTGTCGATCACTTGTAGAATCACGAACTGAATGTTTATCTACAATATTGACCAAGTCATTGTGATGATAGCAACAACGATGAGTTCTCGTTGTAACACTTAACATATTCAGAGCTATCATTATTTCACTAATGGCGATTGTTGTCGAAACTCAAGAAGACAAATCAACACAACAACAACAATCAAACAGAAGTTAGTGATGAAGAAGACAACATTGAAGATATGTCAAGTCATCAACCTACTTTCTCGTCAAGACTACATTGAAGATCTGAAGCAGGGAGTTGCTGCTCAAAGCTTGCTCAACCTGAAGACGACGAAGAAGAAGATCTACAAGATGTCAACAATTGTAATATCTAAATACATATTTGTAGTTTCTTAGGAAAGCAAGGAGCTGATTGCTCAAAACTTGCTTGAACACTTGTGTGTGTTCTTTGTACTTAAACTTAGGAGAAACTTGCTTATTAAGAAGCACAATTTGTAATCTCCAGTCTGCCAATTCAACTAAATGAATTGAGACTCCTCAAGTGAACGTTATATCCTGATGGGATCCCTGAACGGTTCAGTTGTGATTTGAGGCCCTTGAGTAGATCACGTGGTGATCATATACTTGAGATGACAATGACTGGGTGCCATTGTGGAAAATCCTGAAACAGGGTCAGTAGCGTTATATTCATTAAGTTGAATCCCTGAACGTCTAGCTGTGAAAGCCTAGCAGTAGATCTTGAAGAGATTGGAACCTGCGGGTCAATGTTCGTTATATTCATTAAATTGAATCCCTGAACGGTTCATTGTGTTGCTAGTCACCGGCGTGGCTTGTGCAAGTGTAATCATGATTTGATTATAGTGGATTAAGTCATTGTGTTCAAGGCGAAATCACCTGAGGAGGGTGGACTGGATTAGCCCGCGTGGTGAACCAGGATATATCGTGTATTCTTTACTCTCTTGCTTAGTATCTCTATTTATGTTTCTGCAAGGCTGTGCATCTGTGCAAGTTGTTAGTCACCGGCGTGGCCCGTGGAAGTGTAATCATGATTTGATTATAGTGGATTAAGTCCTTATGTTTAAGGCGAAATCACCTGAGGAGGGTGGACTGGATTAGCTCGCGTGGTGAACCAGGATATATCGTGTGTCCTTTACTCTCTTGCTTAGTATCTCTATTTATGTTCCTGCATTGAATATCAGAACCTTATATTAAGCAAAGTCAGAACCTTGCAGCCTATCTCTGATAAGCTTCTGCACTGCAAGTTCTGTGTATCGTATCATATGATTAGAACCAATATGGTTCTCATGTTTCATAGTTAAGAGATGAGAATCTCTCAACGAAAATTGAAGGATCTTGAGTGTCTCTTTAACAAGATACGAAAAGTTACAAAAAGAGTAAATACACAATTCAACCCCCCCCCCCTTTCTTGTGTCTTTCTCGCACCTTCAATTGGTATCAGAGCTCCGGTTCTGTTATTGATTTACATCAAACACTTAACAGTGTCAGAAAAAGATCCAGATGTGGTGCGTAGAAGTACTCTTGGTGAGATTGAAATCCACTTACAATTCTGTAACAGATCAGCAGTTGACTGTGTACAAAATTGTAATCAATCTGATTACTTCATGAGCAATTCACTGATTCTAGATGAAGCTTCACTAAAATTGAAGAATCAGCTGATAAGATAAATTCATCAGATAAAAGGCAGTATCTGTTGAGTGCTCGTCCTGGAAATTAAGTGTGGATAAAACCACGTATATGCTTAAAAGATGAATCATCAGAAAGCAAGAAATCTTGTTTGCTGAAGATCAATTCTTTATGAGTTTTTGAGATGTTTTCAAGAAACAGATTAGGTCCACCATTGACTTTCTCGCTTAAAACTCATTCTGAATTTCTTCACGTAAAGAGGAAAGATTGATGTTCTAAGACTTTGAATTTCAGAAAGAAATCTGTTAAGATCAGAATCTGAAATATTCAAATTATTAGAAATGATTCAATGTTAGAATCTGGAATGATCAAAAGATTCAATGAAGAACTGAATCCCAAAGACTCAGTAAATACTTGATTCTGAACGAACTCTTAAGCTTTAACTGGATCAGTAATTAAGCTCCAACAACTTAAGATTATGCTAGTAAAAATCAAATGTTGATAATCTGATTTTCATCATATCAAGTGTTCTCAGAACCATTTGACCTATGAAATTAGATGTTATCATTCCAGACATCTAGGTTCTCCAACTGATGTCTTAAAAGATGACGTCAATAATGTTCTTTTAAAGAAATCAGTTAACTTATAGATATGTGTGAACAACTTCAAATAAGTTGATCTGCATTGTGAGAACAAGAAGGTTCATACAAACCATGTCTAGTGATATACACATGGGGCGTGATGATGTTTTGGTTCTGAACAAGTTCTGAAACAACCTTGAGGAACAAAGTCAGATGTTGATATGTCAATTCCTCCTTGAATAACCCTACTAATCTTGTGAAATCAATCATCCTTCAAAGACAAGAAACTCTCACACACGCAAACTGAATTCAGGCTATGAAAGGAGAACTCAACCAATTTTCAAAGTTTGTTGTTTAAGATTCAGATCCATATCTTAAGAACTGTATCGGAACTAAACAGGTTATATGGATCAAGGAAATGAGAAGTAAGAAGCAATCAAAAACAGATGTAATCTGTTGTTTATGAATGGGGTCATCAAATGGAATTTACTGTTCACTCAGTACTGCTCCCACGCATATGAGTGTCAATTTTTCTTTGAACATTCGTTACATCCGCCTTACCAAAAAAATTGCATGTAATTGGCTAAGTTCAGTTGGAGCGGTCACTCTGATCATGCTAAGTCTTAATCTCGGTTATTATAACCTAGAAAACTGACGGACAAGGTTGAACAGGAAAAGAGAGAAAGCCGTAATTCAACCAGGATCACTTTCCAAGAAAATATTTTGTTTCTTCAGAAGTCAGAAAACAAGCGTATCTTGAAGAACCCAAGAAACATCTACAGCTTACTCGGAAATAGGCAGAATCAGAAAGATGCTCAAAGATTCAGAAGTCAGAAAGGAATGCTTTCACGAAAAGGTTTAGCTAAAAGATTCTCTTCAAAAAGGTTAAGCATCCCTAAGGTATGGTCTCGCTCATTAATTTTTTTTAAATTATGGTAAGATTATCAAGTATTTATGATTTCCAAGACAATCATAATTGCACGTGTGTAAGCTACCTTATCTCTAACCTTAGGCATACAACAACTTAAGTCTATCATATATCCTGTCAACTGACCGTCACAGCTATTCATAGCTTGTCTAGGAAATGATGATCTCGCGTGTTCCAAGCGTGATAAATAACCATCACTCATAAGTTCTCTTCACATCCGCATCATGTCATTCACCATGCTTAATTTCTTCCTATAACCCATTAATACACTCTAACTAGTACTCCTGTTTCAGACCTAACTCTCTCTCTCTCTCTCTCTCTCTCTCTCTCTCTCTCTCTCTCCTAGAGCCCCTTTATCTGACCTAGTTAGTTTACTAAACCTGAATGTTCAATTAAAAGGCTGCATCTAAATCTCCTTGGTTTACTCACATTGAATGATATCTAGTCAATCTCGGAATAGGGAATCGTGCTACCTTGACCAAAATAACTCTTCACCTAAGCCACTGATCTTAAGCAGGAATAATGAGGCTCTGGCAAGTCAGGATTCCCCTTAAGTATTGGGAACAGTGGAAAACCCTATTTGCCTGCATTCTCGACTATACGCCTTTCATACCTTGAAATTCGAAAGTGTGTCATCTAGAATTAATGACCTCATAAAAGCAGTTACTGCGTCCACCTAAGTCCTGCTAAGAATAAAGTGCATATATATCTTTTTTATCTTCCCTAGAATTACAAACTACTTAGTTGTCCTCACTTTTTAGACTTCTCCTATGTATTCCAATCTTCTTAAGTCATTCCTAGCTACTGACTTATCCTGCTCAAACTTCTCCACTTGTCTATTTAAAACCATAGTTGTTCCGGAAGGATTCATCACTATCCCTGAGTCCTAACCTTCCTTTCATCCTCAATCTTAAATGACTCCAAGAACATTTTATGGCAATGATGATCTTCTTGAAGTCATCATTGAAAAACGACCAAATCCAATAGATACTAATAGTGACTTTCATCTTAGTATCCACTTCCAAAAATGGAATAAATACATTCATATGCTTGGAGGCTCAATTTATCCTACCCTCTTAAAAACCTTTTGGATTAATGCCTCCGTTAGCAGAAATGGTCTGACTATCTCTTCTAACATTTATGGTCTTTCAGTCACCATGACGTCACAAAAATCTCTGAAGCCATTAACTGTCCACTAAGAGGTGTCACTCCCAACCATGCATCCATTCGATGTACCTCTGATGCTGAAATGCAATATATGTTTGATAAAGGATCGGTCCTTGGACCTACAAATCCTGAAAAACTTGTGCCAATTGCCAGAGGATGGTTCAAATTTATCTTAACTAATATCAAGCCTTGCAACTCAAACAAAGACTTCCTGTACCATGATGATAAGCTCCTCATCATGTGTCTTCTTAGGCCAATTCCTATTGATCAATCTCAAATAATTTTTTATCATCTAAAGGAATCAATTCTTATATCAAGAACAATGGATAATTCATTCATCCCCTACGGAAGAGTCCTGTCTAAAGTTCTCTTCAAAGCTGGTATTGTGCAAACGATTTGCAGAATTCGGTGTGGACCAGACACTGCTCTAAGTAGGAGTTTTTGTGAAACCTTCGACAACAGATGGTTCTCATAAAACTAGAAGACTATCTGTCATACTTAGGCTAAGTTATTAGTATGTAATAGTTTATCAAGATCACGTGATCATTCTATAACTGCACATTAAACTAATGAAGTATATATTACGTCATTTCTTTATGCCTACTCCTATAAAAGTGCACTTATGAAACATATAAGACAAATCTCTTAAGAGAAGAAAATATGTTTTCAACACTAGAGAATATTAATACTCTCAGATACGCATTTATTGCGAATCTTTGACTGCCGTAAAAAATTAATCAGAGTATCCTACGTGTGATCTCTCATTTTTTTACTGGTAATCTGTTAGACTCTGTGCTAGTCCTAATTCACAACCTAAGATGTCTAGGAAATGACAAACCTAATGATTGTAGTCATGAGCATTTAATTGACTCTCCATTCGTTGCCTACTTAAGGCACCACGTTCTCTCCTCTATTCATCATTCCAAACCTTCCCAGTCAGTACCATTCCTCAGTATTTTCTCCAGGATGTCCACCTCTCGTCCTAAACCTACCAAATGTGAAATTGCTAAGTTAAGAGTCCTGAATGAATTCTCCGTGAGTACCAGTTCTCTCAAGGAACTTGGCTTCACTAGAACATCTTCCGAATTAAGATGTCAGATATGGGAAGGCTATCTTGAGATACTTCCAGGTCTCATTTACACATATCTTGTTAAAGAATTTTGGGTAAATGCTGATGTGTTTTCTAACGAATATAACCAACACATCATTCAATCAGCTGTCTCTAAAATTCCAGTGGTAATTAAACCCTCAGTCATTGCGAAAGCAATCAAGTGCAATGAAAACGGTGACACCGCTGAAGACTACAAGGAAAGGAAAATCTTCAATGATCTCATCTATAATATTCATTGTGGAAATGGTCCCTCCAACTGCGTCTCCACACTCAAACCCTCAGCTAAGGTCTGGCATAGAATAATGGAAACAAACCTTCGACCTAGAGAGATATGAGAACAAGTGCTAACTCATTCAGATGGACTATTCATCTTCTATCTGATCTACAGAAGAAAAATAAACCTTCCCCTAACTATGTTCAATCATTTAAAAGAACAAATTTTGTTATCTAAAAACAAACCCTCTCTCAGCATCCCATATGGAAGAGTCATATCTCAAGTCCTATAAATTCAAGATGTGGTTACCAGGCTAAACCACTTAGGAGAAACCACTGAATGTTCACCCATAGATCTTACAAATCTATCTGGAATTTCCTAAATAGAAATCAAGTTATAAGATTTCTGCCTTGATATGCTATTTTCTACTCTATGTACTCTTATTAAGATTATAAAATGAAATACCTATGTTTTGATAAAGCTCAACCTATGCTCTGCATTTTAAAACTATGCTATGTTGATTCAAAATGAAATGCTGTAATTAATCTCTACTGATACTTTAATCCTTCAATTAAGTAATCAGTTGATTCAATTAAATACATACTGATTATCGATGTGACTCACTAAAATAAGTCAAAATGCTTCTAAATGTCAAATATGTAGGAAACTGAATAGAACATGTCAAATATGCAATATACTCAAATAGGAGAAATAAAGTTTTAATATGTAGGAGATTATAAGAGAATATATGCTTAATCGCTCATATGCTCTAGCACTTTTTGATGATGTCAAAAAGGGGGAGAAATATTTTGATTTTGATTGAAAGAAGGAAATCTGAAAGAATGCAAAACTCAAACAAATACTCTTATAAAATGCGTTGCTACTAACGTTTGTCGTTTGATGTTATCCGAGGAACTCTAAACAAGTTCACTAGGCATTCTAAGAAACAGGTTAAGCTAGAAGAATCAGATTTATCGTAATCCTTATCTCACTTAGCTCAGAAAAGAAGTAAGAAAACTCTGAAAACAGTCAAGACAAAGTCTACATCTCAAGATGCTCACTCAGAAGATCTGTGCAAATCAGAAGTCAAGAACTGTCTGAAGATCTGGATTGAAGATCCAAGAAGAAGTCGTTCTGATGTTTACCAAGAACCATTGGAAATGAAAATGATCTGATATCAGACTAAATCAACAATTGGAAATCAGACTCAGTATACAAAGATCAGTATAAAACTCATCAATCAGAGCAAAAGTTGTGGATTACTGTCAAAATACCTTCATTGGTATCAATATCAGCACTCTAATGAATTACCTCTTAAGCGTATGAGAAGAAATTCTTCACTTGGTATCAGACTCAACATACTCTGGTATAAGACTCAGCATATCACTTGATAACAGATCAAAATTAAATCATGAGTATCAGATTCAGAATCAAGCGTTGATTGATCACTTTAATTAAAACCTTCAATCGGTATCTGATCAGAAATCAAGCTGTGATAAACTACTAAGTATGACTTTAACAAGGTTCTGAGATGAAGACTTGTGTTCAAAAGTCAAAACAATCATGATATACATTGGTGTTTAAAATCTTATCATCCAGAATTATAATTCTGAAGATCCCAATATCTGACGTATAGGAATTAGGGGGTGACTGCTCTGAAGATCAAAATTGCAAAATCTTAAATCTTCATAAAGTCTGAAACTCAGGGGGAGTTTCATTTAAAGACAGTGTCTGTCTCTAATAGATAGCAAGGCTACGACTATCAGTCAAGAACTGTTCTGATCTTATGCTTAATGGAATCTGCTGATAAGTAGAAATGCTTCAGATGTCTCTGAAGATAATAACAAGCTCTGATACGACAACAAAGAAAATGGAGTTCTGATGCTAAAGACTCTTCATTTTTTAAAGACAAGATAGAGAAGTAACTCTTTTCTATTTCCGTTCTGACAACTCAAGTTGTTATTCTGTATATCTTTGGATTACATAAAATCCTAGATGATCTCAGACAAAGCCTTGAGGATAACTCATTCAGGGGGAGCTGTTGTTCCAAACTCTGAATTTGTTTGTTTTGGTGATTACCTGTATAAAATGTTCAATCAAAAAACTTGGTTTTGTCATCATAAAAAAGGGGGAGATTGTGAGAGCAAGAATTATCTCTACAAGTCAATCTATGTTTTGATGATAACAATAAGTATTTGTGAAAGAACCATTTTATGGTCTAACGTGTGTTGTGTGTAGATCATAAGAACTAAAGACATCAGAACCAACATACACCAGCTAGATATACTATGATTGAATATATACATATGCGAAGTTACTATGTGTGACTGAAGTCGCGAGAAGCAAGAACGCTTCTTTATCTAGTCATGATCAGCCAGATCCAAGGATGCCAAGATTGTTGTTGCAATGCTTTTGTGGATGCTCTCTGAAAGTGATTGAGATTCTGAAGATAGTGAAGCTTCTAAAGAAGTACACTCTGAAAGAACCAAAGGACGGAAGACTCTTATGACTTAAAGTTTTGATGGTTGAAGGCGCTGAAGACCAAGTGCAGAAAGAATCTGAAGACTGATGAGTTCTGAAGATCAAGGTTTCATATAAGAAGTTCTGAAGACTCTGAAGACAGGCTCTGAAGATTCAGAAGACTTGAAGAAGAAAAGAATAACGTTCTTAAAGACCAAGTGCTGAAGTTCTGAAGAGGGATTCCTAATGGACTTCTTCAATCTACAGAAAACTTGAAGCATCAGACATTCTGCTATGAAGACTCCACTCATGCTTCATCAAACTAACATCAGAAGCCACTGAAGTTTTGAAGTCTAAATATTACCGTTGTGAGTTAAATGTACACACTGCCCAAGAAAAGATGTCTGGTCACTTCTTCCTCTGCAAAAAGAAGATGTGTTAGTACAACTCATTCTATCACAACGTCTCTTTTCCATACAGCCAACAGTATTCTCTAACGGCTATAATTCTACTGGCTATTTAATGGAAAGAGTTTTTGCTTCTGATGTATCGATCACTTGTAGAATCACGAACTGAATGTTCATCTACAATATTGACCAAGTCATTGTGAAGATAGCAACAACGATGAGTTCTCGTTGTAACACTTAACATATTCAGAGCTATCATTATTTCACTAATGGTGATTATTGTCGAAACTCAAGAAGACAAATTAACACAACAACAATCAAACAGAAGCTGTTGATGAAGAAGACAACATTGAAGATATGTCAAGTCATCAACCTACCTTCTCGTCAAGACTACATTGAAGATCTGAAGCAACAAGTTGCTGCTCAAAGCTTGCTCAACCTGAAGATGACGAAGAAGAAGATCTACAAGATGTCAACAATTGTAATATCTAAATACATCTTTGTAGTTTCTTAGGAAAGCAAGGAGCTGATTGCTCAAAACTTGCTTGAACACATGTGTGTGTTCTTTGTACTTAAACTAAGGAGAAACTTGCTTATTAGGAAGCACAATTTGTAATCTCCAGTCTGCCAATTCAACTAAATGAATTGAGACTCCTCGAGTGAACGTTATACCTGATGGGATCCTTGAACGGTTCAGCTGTGAGTTGAGGCCCTCGAGTAGATCACGTGGTGATCAGATACTTGAGATGAAAATCCTGAAATAGGGTCAGTAGCGTTATATTCATTAAGTTGAATCCCTGAACGTCTAGCTGTGAAAGCCTAACAGTAGATCTTGAAGAGATTGGAACCTGCAGGTTAATGTTCGTTATATTCATTAAATTGAATCCCTGAACGGTTCATTGTGTTGTTAGTCATCGGTGTGGCCTGTGCAAGTGTAATCATGATTTGATTATAGTGGATTAAGTCCTTGTGTTCAAGGCGAAATCACCTGAGGAGGGTGGACTGGATTAGCCCGCGTGGTGAACCAGGATATATCATGTGTTCTTTACTCTCTTGCTTAGTATCTCTATTTATGTTTCTGCATTGAATATCAGAACCTTATATTAAGCAAAGTCAGAACCTTGTAGCCTATCTCTGATAAGCTTCCGCACTGCAAGTTATGTGTATCGTATCATATGATCAGAACCAATGTTTTTCTCATGTTTCATAGTTAAGAGATGAGAATCTCTCAACGAAAATTGAAGGATCTTGAGTGTCTCTTTAACAAGATACAAAAAGTTACAAAAAGAGTAAATACATAATTCAAACCCCCATTTCTTGTGTCTTTCTCGCACCTTCACCTTCAACAATCCACCTCAAGATGAAGTATTACACTTCAAAAGGATGGTTGCTACCCTCCACGACGACATTGAAGCTGCACGACGGTGTTTTGAAGCAGCCACAAAGGGGCTCAACGCCATTGCATCTAAGTCAAAGGTATCAAGCAAGCCAGCCTTGCCCAGCAGCTCCGAGGAAGCCAAGCCTCTGCCTCAGGTCGACTCCATCGACCTCGACAGCCGCTTCACCAAGGAGGACCAACAGGAGGACCGAGCAGCTTCAACTGACTCGTCCAGCAGCAACTCTCATCCGATGCGCCCAATCCCAGATGGCAACTTCGAGCTCGTTCTGTTCGGCGACGACCCTCAGCGGGGAGTGAAGATTGGAGCAGACCTGGCCGACATCGCGAGAAAGCAGCTTAAAGCATGCCTCCGTGAGAACGCCGACCTCTTCGCTTGGAGCACCGCCGAGATGCCTGGCTTGGACCCGTCTGCCACCTGCCACCAACTGACAATTGACCCGACCGTCAAGGTCGTAGTACAACGTAGGAGAAAGCAGTCTCCGGAGAAAACGGAGGCTGCAGAAAAAGCTGTAAAGGACCTCCTCGAGGCCAAATTTATTTCGGAGGCTAAGTACACCACTAGGTTGTCCAACGTTGTACTTGTGAAAAAATCTAATGGAAAATGGCGAATGTGCATTGACTACACCAATCTTAATAAGGCATGCCCAAAGGATACCTATCCCCTCCCCAATATTGATAAACTTGTTGATAATTCTGCCAATTTTAAACTTCTATCATTCATGGACGCCTACTCAGGCTATAATCAAATTCCAATGGTGATGGCCGACAAAAAATACACGGCCTTCATGACTGCGCAATTATTACTACAACGTAATGCCCTTCGACCTGAAGAACGCCGAAGCGACCTATCAAAGAATGATGAACAAAGTCTTCCGGGGAGAGATAGGCGACACGCTCGAAGTCTATATGGACGACATGATCGTAAAATCCCACGAGGAAATCGATCACACTGCCCATTTAAGGAAGGTCTTCGAACAGGCCAGAAAATACAAAATGCGTTTCAACCCGGAGAAGTGCACGTTCGGTGTTCGAGTAGGAAAGTTCTTCGGCTTCTATTTAATAGAGCGGGGAATCGAGGCCAATCCCGATAAGTGCCGAGCATTCTCCGAGTTTCCAACGCCTAAGTCAAAGAAATCCATCCAGTCCCTCAACGGGATACTCGCGTCACTATTTCGTTTCGTGGCCAAATCTGGCCAGCACGCCCTACCGTTCTTCAAACTCCTCTGCAAGGAGGCATCATTCGAATGGACCGAGGAATGTGACAAGGCTCTTCTCCATTTGAAACGGGCACTCTCAGAGCCATCATTCCTCTCTCGCCTGGACAATGGCGAAACTTTGTACCTATACCTCGCCGTAGCAACCAAAGCAGTAAGCGCCACTCTCATCCCCGAGACTCCTGACGGACAGAAGCCTATATATTTCACGAGCAAAGCACTGCAAGGACCAGAGTTAAGGTATCAACAGATAGAGAAAGTGGCTCTGGCCCTCATTAACGTAGCCAGAAGATTAAGACACTACTTCCTAGCCCACACGATCGTGGTTCAAACAGATTAACCCATAAAGCAGTTGCTGGGACGACCAGACATGGTCGGTCGAATGTTCAAATGGTCGCTTGAACTATCCGAATTTGACATCCAGTATGAAGGCAGGAAATCCCTTAAAGCCCATGCGCTGGCCGTCTTCGTCGCAGAAATGACATTCGCAGACCCCCCCGTGAGCGAAGCGCGCAAATGGACCATTTTTGTGGACGGTGCCTCCAGCTCAGCAGGGAGCGGCGCCGACATCATACTGGAAAGCAACGAAGAAATCATCGTTGAAGTATCGCTCACCCTGTCCTTCCCAACCTCTAACAACCAGGCTGAGTACGAAGCCTTCTTCGCTGGATTGTGCCTAGCCGAGGACCTAGGCGCAGAAGAAGTCGTTATTTGCACAGACTCACAACTCGTGGCCCTTCAGGTCCGAGGAGAATATCAAGCCAAAAACGACAACCTGACCGAATACTTAGCCCTGGTCAAAAAGGAAATGGCGAAGTTCGCAACAGTAGAAGTGAAACATGTTTCTGTCGTACCTCAGAAAATACGATCCTCGCGATGGACGCGGAAAAGACTGTTCGAAACAGAGTCGCCACCGAATTTTATTCATTCCAATGAAGGAATAGGAAAATATCGAGAAAACCTTTGAAATGGATAAGGAAATGGTCGTCGCAACCAAATTCGGGTTCGGGAGTCGGTTACGCAAAGGGAAGGTATTAGCACCCTCTACGTCCGTTGTACTCAACGGGAACCTCTGGATTCGATTCGGGAGATAAGTTAGCTTGGTTTGTTTATTTTCTTCTAAGGTAGATATTGTTTTCTAAGGGGAAGATGGGTGGTTTTTTATTAGTGTGCTCGCCAAGGATTGGGGTCCTTGTGCCTACGTATTCCCTCGTGCAATGGGAAAGTCAGAGCATTCGTAGTTCGTGGGGCTACGGTTGGTTTGTGTTTTTTAGGCGAACGAGTGTTTAATTCACATTCGAACTGCTAAACGTTGGCTTGTATGCTCGTCAAGGAGGCTGAAGCACGAGCTTATATGCGCGGAAGAATGGATTAAACAATGTTCTTTTTTTGTGAAAAGTTGTTTGAATATGAATTAAGTGGATTAGAGATTTGATTATAAAAGAGTTTGATTTGCGTATGTTTTTGGGTTTTGGTTGCGTAAGAAGTGTTTGGTTTGTTAAGTATTTTGAGGAAGAATGACGATTATTCGATAAACGAGATGTCGGCCTCGCAACCAATTAATCGGGGCATTACTGAGATGCTAGATCTCAACGACACCTTTTTCATTCTATTAATTATGAAATTGTATTTGTTGGACAATTGGCTTACTTATCCATATAATTAGAGCGAGTGTTTTAGGAAGAAAGTTCGGGATGAACACAACCCAAAGCATGCGCCTCAAGAGCATTCATTCAAGGGCCCAAGAAGTGCTAGACCTCAAGAGTCCACTACTTTCATAGTTTGATTTAAGAAAAAGATTTGAATTCGATGTATTTTAGATGCGTTAATTGAATTAGGGTTTGAATGACTTAAGAGTTTTTTAGGAGTTAGTGTTTTAAAAAGATTACGTATTTTAATTGGGTTGAAAGTTTTTAAGTTTAGAAATGGAAGATCGAAACGATCACAACCCAAGGCGTGCGCCCCAAGAGCGATCGTTCAAGGACCGAAGGAGTGCTAGACCCCAAAAACCCACTGCTTCCATAATTAATTAAGAAAATAGTTTAGAAATATTAACCTAAATATTTTATGATTTGATTTAAGAAAATAGTTATAGAGATTAAGGAAGGTTTTATGATTTAATTTGATTTGAGAAAATTATTAGGAGTTTAATTAGATTAAGTATTTTGAATTTGAGAAAAGCTTGTATTTTTAAGGGTTAAGAAGTTAATTAGATTAAATATTTTGAATTTAAGAAAAGCTTGTATTTTTAAGGGTTAAGTATTTTTTAGAAATGAAAGATGGAGTGAAGACAACCCAAAGCGTGCGCCTCGAGAACATTCGCTCAAAGATCCAAAGGGTGCTAGACCCCAAGAACCCACTTCTTTCATTGCTTAATTAGAAAATAGTTTAGATTGTCTTATATAGAGAAATTGAGAAATAATTTTAATTGGATTAGGGGAAATTTATTAAATTAGCATAGAAATTAATTTACATAATAATTATCTAATTATAGCATAATATTTTTATCACAAAAATTATAAAATTAGTAATAATTCTTAGTTTACCATTATCATTGTTAATAAACTTATTAACTAAGCATTTGATTAAAACATTGACCATCGGAAATAAGCAATTAATCTAGATTTGAAAACCAGACTGGATGTGTAAAAGGAAAAGAAGGGTTTAAGTCCAGACCCACAGAACCTGCCTTAAATCGGGTTGGGCCAGAGGCCCAAACCCTTACCACCTAGCGGACTAGAACGTGGGTAGAGAAAACAAAAAAAAGAAAATAGCATCAGCTGCCTTGGGGTTCTAGAAGGCCACGTGGTAATTATTAGGGAACAAAGTATCAATTAGCATTTAATGGTCATGATAATGGCTAGAGAAAAAAAAACAAAATAGGGAAATGAGAAAGCTCAGTAACCCACCGCCTCATCTATCTAATCAATGTACGCGTTTTCCATTAAAACAAAATTAAAGAGAGTTAAGAGCATATCAACATTCCTATTTATTATTTCAAATTCCAATCCCTCATAAATGTAGACTTTCTTTCCCATTCTGCCTTCTCTCTCCGACTCTCTCGTTCCTCAAACCTCTCCTCCCTTTCTAAACCTAATTTTGCCTAACAGAACAATAAATACCAGCAACATGAAATCAACTCTACCAGATCAAACCTCCATAGTCTGAAAATCTGGACATGGTTAAGCTCAACACGATCCACAACAAACACCATCGAATCTCATCACATCGGTGGAGCAAACCCAAAAGGAAAACTGAATCTTTCAGCTCTAACCTATACCCCAAATCATTCTATAGTTAACAAGCTCAGATCATTATTAAAATAACCTATTCTTGAAGAGCTACTGTGAATCGAGAACGGATCTTAATCAAACAATCAGCAAGCATACATAAAGTAATGGCAACACCAGGTCTATACAAGCATGTGCAACTTTCAGTTTTTTCCAACAAAATCAAGCCAAAGTAAAAAAGAAATATGGTGTCAGGGGTTACCTGTCGGAGTCCCTCCGACGAGTCTTCAAAGCAGGTACGTGAGAAAAAAAATGCTCCTCTTACTCTGTTCTTCTATTCCTCTACTCTGCACTTCTTCTATTTCCTACACTTTCGATTGCCACTGCAAATGCTGTTGAGGGCTAAATAGCTCGATTCAGATGGGTCTCAGTGTGAGACTCGGTGAACCCTATGTTGAGAGCTTTGTGTGAGGGTATTGAGGAATGATTTTAGCAGAGTTCTAGTAGGGTTTTTCTCTATTGTCCTCCTCTGAACTGATGAAAATACCTCCTTTTATATTCAAGGGTTGGAGCAGAAGTATCAAATTGGTTGGTGAGTGTTTTTTGCAATTCTCGTGTATTCTGCTCTGAATCTGTCTGCTTATTTTTGCTCTGTCATTACTTTCTTAGACTCAGAATCTGTTTTTGCCAAATTATGAAATCTCTCTGTCTACTGCTCTTCTGAATCCCTGCGCCCTACCCTGTTTTTTTTGTTTGGTTGTACCTTTCATTTTGACGTAAATTAACATGTTTTTTTTATCCTTGTTCTTTTTTTTCTTGAGTAACATGTGGCTTTGTTCGTTACTCCTTTTTTGTATGTTGCCATAAGCTTATACTAACTGACCTTCCTTATCTCCTTTTTCATGTGTATTAATGCGTGGGGTTCGAAGAATGGAAGGTGCAAAGGGGCTCATTAAAGAAGGCATATGCAGATGATTACAAATACTAAAAAAGGACTGTTTTTAGACTTCCGGCGTGAAGCTTGGTAGTGTATCTCGAATTGTACATGAGTTTGTTTTGGGTGGTAGTACTCTTGCAGTTTTCTATGTATGCTTGTAATTTGTTCTCTTGGCCAATGGTACTGTTGTATCCTGCAGCACTGTGTATATTATGAACCTCAGTTTGATAGTTTTATTCTTAAGGTATTTTAATTATACACTTCATTGTAAGTCATGGTCATTCGTGATCTTACTTTGTGAAGAGATTTATGAACTTTTTTTTTTTACCGTACTGCAACTTCATAAATTTGGTATCATCTCCATTTGGGCTTGCTACGTATGGTTTACCAATGAACCAATTATGTTATGAACTCATGTCTCCTCTTCTTAAAAGGATGTCTTTGAAAATCCTACGTATTGCATCAAGGATCTATCAGGAAAGTTAATCATATCTTGCCAGATTGACTTTAATAATCAAAACAAGGCTTTGAGTAAACAAAAATGACATTGACTTGAAAACTTGTGAATTGCATCATAACTATGGTTCATTGCTGCTTTTGTGAGTGTGCGTTGTGGTTTTAGCTCCATGACCTTCACGACTTGAAAAAAATAAAGCAACCATAATTCAAAATAACCTATTATGTCGAAGCTCGCCACTGATAGCTCTTGGTCTCTAAGGGTGACCTTGGAGGAATTTTGAGAATTTGACAGTCAATTGCAATATACCTTAAGTATGCTTTGACATAATTTGCCGCCATAACCTAAATTGAGCGTGTACGTTGATCACATGTTGGTTATGTCATGAGATCTTTGAAACTTTGTTTGCTCTAAAAATCAACCATCAATTTTGCACTAATTCAAGCTTGAATTGAAAGCGAATCATGACCTAAAGATGCATCATTTTTCCTTGAATCAAGGATGGTCATTCCTTAGCTTGTTTAACCATACAGCCTCAGTGTCACACTTGGAATATGGTTAAAAATCTTCTTGATCATAGTTTTAAAACTTCAATCAATTTTTAAGTCTGATCTTTTGAGGAAATAAATTCTAATCATTGCACTTGATCAACTAGAGTCATCTTGGGCCATAACCCAAAATCATCTTGAAACCGCATCTTGGCTAATTGGTCATGAGAATGAGGATACATCTTTCCTTTATCTTCACCTGAATCTAACACACTTGCAAGAGCCTCTAATTACAAAGAATACAAACCAAATCTCCATAGCCTAAACCATATGATGATCTTGAGAGAAGTCCATTAAGCAATAACATGCTTAGAATAATGAGAGGGTAGGACAAATTTGGGGTATGACAGTTCCCCGCGAATATAACGTGTGATTAGATGTTTTGTCCAAACTGGCCAGCACGAAGAAGAAAGGCGACAATAAGTCCGTCATACAGGAGGTACTTCCTCGACCCAGTATCGAGAGGGCCTCCCCGACCCTCGACGTATAGGTGATCGGCGACAACCATTGTTGGATGACCCCTGTTTACAACTACCTCGCCAAGGACGAACTCCCGTCCGACCCCAAGAAGGCCAGCGTGGTCAGGAGAAGAGTCTGCTCGTATGTCCTGGTCAAAGATAAACTCTATCGGCGAGGATTTTCCGTTCCACTACTCAAATGCGTCGAGGAAGAAATGGCCGCTCACATCTTGTGTGAAATCCACGAAGGAATCAACGCCCAACATCTCGGTGGAAGGTCTCTTGCCCGAAAGGCCCTTCGAGCAGGATATTACTGGTCGACCATGCAGCACGACGCCAAAGAACACGTGAAGAAATGCGATAAATGCCAACGGCACGGGGACATGCACCTGGCTCAACCTAACGAGCTCAAGGCTATGTCCTCCCTGTGGCCATTTGCCTGGTGGGGCCTATACATCCTAGGACCCTTCGTGGTAGGATCAAATCAGAATAAATACCTAATAGCAGGCGTAGACTACTTCACAAAATGGATAGAGGCGGAGGCCCTGGCCAAAATAACTGCCCTCAATATACTACGTTTCTACAAACGAAACATCCTCGAATGTTTCAGAATCCCCCAAGCGATAGTAACGGACAATGAGACACAATTCACAGACAGGAAGTTCCAAGACTTCGCTGCCCAACTAGGCACGAAGCAACACTTCGCGTCCGTCGAGCGCACTCAAACAAACAGGCAGGCTGAAGTAGCTAATCGGGTCATCTTTCGAGGCCTCAAACGAAGGCTCGACGAAACAAAGAAGGCTTGGGTCGAGGAGCTGCACAGCGTGTTATGGGCATACCTCACAACTCCACACTCTACAACCGGGGAAACACCATTCTGTCTAGCATACGGGACTGAGGCTGTAATCCCCGTCGAAGTTCACGTACCCTCCAGGCGGACAGAGTCGCCCCTATACGAGGAGGTGAATGACGAATCATTAAGAGAAGAAATCGACCTCGTCGAGGAAATCCGAACTGGGGCAGCCCTCCGCGAAGCCTCACTAAAGCAGAAAATTACCATCAGGCACAACACCAAGGTGATACGACGAGAGTTTGACATGGGAAGCCTTGTTCTAAGGAGAAACCACAAAGATTCTCGCGAGGGCAAACTATCCGCCAACTGGGAAGGACCCTATCGTGTCCGAGCAAAAACGGAGAATGAGGCCTATTACCTAGAACATCTCAACGGGGAAGAACTTGCTCGACCATGGAATGTCGAAAAGCTAAAACAATACTATAGTTAAGGCCCTAATTCTCGGTTCGACTCGTCACGACGACGAATGTCAACTACCGACCACTATGCACGCCTAGGTACAAGCGTCGTATACCGATAAAGCAGAACCCCGCTCAGTAACAGGTCGAGCATCTGCTCGACAGCGGTCCTCAATTGAGCATTACCGTCGTCAAAGTACTATGACTGGCAGAACCCCAACTCGCGATGGGACGTTCACACTACGAACTTAGGCCTCAAACGCGACCTGAGCTCCGCACCCCCGCCAGGATATTCTCCGACCGTTCGACCAGTACCCCTCACTGCCGAACACACCCACAACGAGCAATCCCCTGAAACTTCACATAAATCAAATACTCCTTATAACGGGCAGACATACATCCACAACAAGCATGAATACAACACTTAGCAGAAAATAAAAGTAAGTAAAACCATGCAAATAACAAAACCGGCCACCAGGACCGGATACATAATTTAAGTATGGTAAATGGCCACTAGGACCATGATTGTACTGGATTACATAAATCGGGGGCCATGCCTCCAAAATAGGTTACAACAAATACACGGCACGCAGGCCAGACAAATTACAACAACAAAAATCCCTCACTCATCCATCTGGTCGGCAGGCTCGGGCTGAGGCTCCTGGTTCTCCGCAGGCTGATCCTCGGCGTTCTCTTCAAGAAGAGCGTCAAGCATAACGATCCGGCCATCTTCAACATGCGCCAGATAATGAGTACCCTCAGTAGAAATGTCAAGTCCGGGGTTCACCACCCATAGTTGAGACACGACGTTCTTGAAGGATTCGTCCGCAATGACGATATTATCATCCTCGGCCGCCAACATACGGGCAACTAGCTCGGACCTTGTCTTCAGCTCCTTCACATCCTCGGGTTCGTCTTCTCCCGAGGCATTGACCACCCTCAGCTACTGGACCAGCTCCTCAGCCGCCTTCTTCTCCGCCGCCAGCATAGAATTCTCCTTCTTCAACCTGGCCACCTCCTCGTCAGCCTTCTTTCGAGCATCGCCAGCACTCTTCACCTCTTCCGTGAGAGATGCCACGGTAGCCCGAGCAGCCTTGAGCTCAGACTCAGTTGCGGAGTCCCCTTCAGCGTATATGGCCGCTATTTCCAGAACTCTGACCAGTGCAGAAGCATCTTGGCCCACCAACGCCCTCTTGCTCTGACGGTCCATGCTTTCCAGCCGAAGAGATTCTGCCCGCGGCACGATCATGGAGTTCCCCTCAAAGTATCTTCTATCAAGTATGCAACGGGGAAACTCGAACCTCCCTTTCTCTGGGGCCCGACTGAGATCCACGGCGTCGTTGGCCCTCGGCCGTTTGGTTCGTGGGGTCAAAGGCAGGGGAGATCCTCGGGGAGCAAGAGTGTGAGAAGAGGTCCCCGCAGCAGACTGAGCAGGAGTGGGAGCACGCGCATTGGCAAATCAAGACTTCAGAGGAACCGTTCCAGCCTTGTTCTTCGCAAGAGCATTCTTCACCACCCTCTCATGAGCTTAAGGCATCTCACCTGGACAAACAGAATACAAGCATGTTAGATACGAGAAAAGAAAATAGTTCGGGCAAATCAAAATAACTTAGACTACCGAGCAGCTTCTGGGCTTCCGCAGGAGTCTTGCACTCCAGGAGCGCCTTGGTATTAATAAAGCGGTATTCAACCCTCTGACTACCATCCTCCTTGAAGATTGGGTCACCCTTCTTCGTCCAGCATTCAACGAGCAGGAAAGAGTTAACGTACTTCACAAGCGTTTCGTACGCAACGACGTCCTGCCCGTCTAACTGGTTCGGCTGAAGAACGTAATTGCCAGGCTTCTTGGTGAAATGGTCAGATCCCCAGTGGATGAGGAACTTGTATACTCTATCCCCGATGAACTTCCCAGACTCGTCGTGCAGCTCGTTTCCCTCATCGTCGACCTCAATCTCCCATAGATAAGTGTTGTCTTGGGCAGCTTCTGATACGGGCTCAATGACGTAGTACCTCTCCTTAAATGTCCGTATCGACTCGGAGAAAGGCTTAAACAACTTGTGAGGCTGCTTTAACGAGACCCAACCGTACTTCCTCCCCGACAGCTGTCGTTTAAGGTAGAAGACTGTGAAGAACAAGGGAAGAGTAGCCCTTATCTTCAAGAAATCATAGGTCAGCTCGAACGGCCGTATGAAGGCCAATGAGTTCGGGTGCAGCTGCGTGGGGCCAACTTCAAATGCACAAACACTGATTACTAAAAATCAGTGAACGACAATCTCAATCCCAACTCTTTGAAGGCATATTCGTACATAGTAAAGCGATCCCTGAAATCCGTGCAGACCCGATCATCTTCCGAGGGAAAGTGCATCTTTCACTCCCCCTCTGATCTGACTTTCGTAAAAAAATCCCCTAGGTACGTGGCGAATGTGGACTCGTGCTCGGCCGGTTCGGCCACCTCCCACTCTTCCGCAGAACCCTCGACAACATCTTCGTCCATACCTTCCATTTCCTCTTCTTCCCCGTTCTCGCTGGGGATGCTCGAAGTAGTCGAACTACTGCTGTCCGAGGAACTTGCTTCTTCCTCGGACGAGTCTAGGATAATTTCTCCATCTGGCCCCGTCGCCATTTCGATCATTGATAACACCGAATTACACAGCGTTTTTGACTCGAATTGCATATGTTTCTTAGGATTTTTATTATCGTTTTCTTGTATTATGCTTGTATTTTGTCTTGTTTTCAGATTCTAGGTGTTTCCAGAGCCATCCACGAAGAAATGAAGGAAATCGAGCAAAAAGCCAACTTTTGAAGGATTGCACATGTGGCACCCAACATGGCGGGCGCCATGGGGTAGGCCACAAGTTGGAGGGGACTCAACTGCTGACAACTGTCGCTCCCAGGATTTTCATCCAGGTACAAACGCGAGAGTGGTGCGGAAAAACAGAGTCGTCAGCCGTGTAAATTTATCCCAAGAGAGGGAAAGGGAACGCCGCATAAACCTGAGGAAGAGGGAAAGGAATGGTCATCGCAACCATAGCCTGGGTTCGGGAGTCGGTTACGTGAGGGGAAGGTGCAAGCGCCCCACGCGTCCATCGTACTCGATGGGATCCACGCTTGTTGTCTATTCTAAGGGTGAGTTATCCTATCATTTATGGCTGTACTAAAATGGGGAAGGGGGAGACAAAGACAGACTCGGTAGGACATCGACGTCTTAGGCCTACGTACCCCCCTTGTGCAATGGGGAATTCAGAGTCAACGTAGTTCGGACCAAGTTCTTTTCGTGTTTTTTATGAGCGACGTTAAGTTCGCGTCCGGCAGTTAGGGTCGATGCCTGTTTGCGACTAAAACGGAAAGTAACGTGCCCTTTTTGGAAATAGCCTTTAGTTTGACAATCCCGGAGGACAAAAAGGTTTGAAGTTTGTTTGTATTTTTTAAGACAGAAGTGACTTGAGTTAGTTCATAACTTGCATTGCACCAAAATCTAGGGCACAGGGACGAATACTTAAAGAATCGTCCCAAGACAGGACGCTCGCTAAGCACTCTAGAAAGATGAGAGAAAGCCCCTCATTTCTCATTCCCCGCGCTTAAGGCTCGTGCGCAATACACTTTATCTTTATTAAATGTTTTCAAGAAACGTTGAGATGAGAAGAGAGAAGACACAAAGGAAAAGAAAAACACTAAGGGGGAAATCTATCTTAATGTTATCATGCAAAGATTGCCCTAAGGGGAGGATTAGGAGGGAAGCCTTCCTAATGTTAGCATGCAAAGGATTGAAAGCCTAATGTCTCTCCTACCTCCGGCTTAATCAGAAATTAAGTGGAGCTAGGGATCCTAAAGGGATCATGTGAACAAACACAAGTAAACCTAGGATGAATCAATCACAAAACGAACTAAAAACAAACTAAAGAATAAACAGTGTTAGTCAACAATAATGTCACACAATCAAAGTAAAAAGGGGGGAGCTTTAGCCAAGGGGTCATATCAACCGAGACAAACAAGCTAGCTATAAGAAATAGGGGTACTCACCCAATGGTATTGAGAACCATGGAGAGCAGAGAAAGAGGGATGTGAATAAGATCACATAAGCATCAGCATCGGTCAATGCGAGCTATAGACAAGGCGTGGGAGTTTGATTGCGAAACCCTTCATCCACTTGACGGACTCGATAACAAGAGTAAGCTATGTTCAAAGCTTCGACCATGTAATGAGAGCTAAGAACGACTCGACTAAAATAACGGGGGTCGATTGCGAACCCTACCTTCCGTCAATTGCCTTCTTGGAGGTCTTACAAGGGGATACGGGAGTGGGATGCCTCTTTGGAGGTCTTTAGGCACTATATTAAACAAGCACAATCATGGCCTCACTTGAGGACTTTTCCAGAATGCCGACCAAAGAAAGGAACGGACTTCCAAGCATGCATCTCTATTCCTACTTCTCATGGCATCGAAAGCAGTAAGTGCGGAATGAGGTAAAAGGGAAAAGAAACTATACCAAACGGATAACAATCTGTAGCAAAAGCAAACAAAGTAAGAAACCCGGAATACTTCGAGTAAGCTAGCATCACCAAACAAAGCAAGTCAGAAATTGTATATCCGACATAAGCGTCAAAGCATGGTCGGTGTGAAAATAAATCACAACCGGCATGTGGTGTGTATCAGACACAACCACCCAATCAGACAGTACACCTGCAAGAAACGCAATCCAGACACAATACCACAAATACATATGCACGCCTAAAGAATGAGAGATAAAGAGAAAGCGCATCGGACGTGAAGTAGCATCCAACAAATAAAGTGGAACACCCAGCGGATAAGCACCATTGGAGACTCTTTCAGAAAAATTCCTTGCACACAAGTTAGTAATAACAAGCAAACGCAACTTTCGTATCACAATATCAAATCAAGAAATCGCACGAAAAGTGACAATGGTTATGTCAAAACACAATATGTACATGGAGTCAATCCGAAATAAGTGAACATGAATGCGATAGTACACAAATCACTAAGTAAGCATGAATATGCATCAAGTAGCAATTAGTATGCAAAGTACATCACAAACGGAGGCAAATAACACGAAATCGGAAAATAAGTGTTAAAAATCACCGACTCGGAATTGAACAAAAATCGCATGGTTGACCGCAAACGTGCCAACGGACTCAAAAACGAACTCGGTTTGAATTAATTCCGCTCGGAAGTGGGATTTTTAGGCCAATTTCGTCGGCTGGCAGTAGTGAAACGGTAAAAAAAAGTTGTCCGGAATCGACCAAAAAGTCCACCAACAGCTCCGGAATCATCAACAAAGTCAAGTTACATTATTCGCATTCGCAAAAACATGCTACGGTTAGGAAGTTATGACCAAAATGAGCTAGCATCAGGTATTAAAACCAAATTCAAGGATTGACATAATTTCATTCGATTCAAGCTCTTCGTTTGCAAAAATGAAATAATTCATGCTTTGAATCGAATAGAAATTATATTAACTCATGAATTGCACAAGAATTAGTAAATGAACACAAACATCGACACTTACATTAAATCAACAAAACCACACCGGTAGCATTATTCTCAAGTTTCGAAACTAAATATCATTCAACAACTAATTATCCGGAATCAAATTCCAACTCTTGGAAAGTGAACAACATCACAACCATTAATATCGAAACTATAATTCGATTCAAGAATCACAAACAATTCACGAAATAACTATCCAATTCCGGATTTAATCATATTTCACCAATTCAAGAATCAATTCACAAATTAATTCACCAATGCAAAGCTTAATCCAAAGTTTGATTCACAATTTTATCACAAAAAAATTAAGTTCAACAATATAATCTCAATTCACAATCAACTATCAATTAAATCCTAATTCACCCAATTCAACAATTATTCAAGAATTAAAGTGAAGGATTATTACCAGAAGGTGAATCTGAGGAAGAATTGATGGAATCCGAAGAGAAACGTCGGAAGCAGACGGAGAAGACGCTCTCGAAAACTCATGCGACGGAGGAAGGAATCCGCAGCGGCGCTCGCGGTTGAGGAGGGTGGCCGGAAATCGCGACGGTGGTCTGGCCAAGGGAGATCGGATCGGAAGAGATCTTGAGATATTGGGAAATTTGCCTTTGAATGTCCTTGAAGATTTGTGAACTTGATGAATGTTCTTGAGAGAATATGAAAACCTTGTTGTTTGATCCTTGAGGGAAATTTAGGTTTGATTTTTGAGTGTTTGTGAATTATGAATCAGGGTTTGTGAAAATGAGAGAATTTTGAATATATAGTGTGATAAAAAACAAAGTGAAACGGTAAAATTCCAGCTTATCGGCAGCTTAAGCAAAAATAACACCTTGCCCGGTACAAAATTTCGACTCTGAGCCTCTTAAGAAATTGTCTGCGTCTGAGTCACGGGCGCAACGCAAAAAGAACGGACGTTATTCGATCAAAATCGAATGAGTTCGATACGCTTAAGCTGCAAGACGTCACTGGATAAGTCGTTTTTTTCAGCTTATTTGGTGTCCGCTACTCGAAAATGTGACGAGGTCAACCTCTTCGGAGCACAATCTCGACTCGACTTTGTCAGCAAAGTTGTAGATCTATGAGTCAGTGACCTCGTGTCAAAAGATGAACGCGATAGGACAAAAAATGAGTGAGATATAAATTTTCCCGTGAAACAACTTTCAGCCTTTTTCTTCGGTTCAACACTTCCGTTTTGCGAAGTAAACCAAAACGATGATCTTCGGAGCATCGTTCGAACTCGAGCTTGTCTTCAATATTAAAGAGCACAAAATTTATGAACCGTAGCTTCGAGAACGGACACAATCCGATAAAAATTGACCGAGTTATGAATTTTCCAATATCTCACAGACAACGAATTGTTCCAAAGAATTCTTCCAGTAATTCGCACTTTCGGGATTCTTCCGCTTGGACCTGACTCATACTGAACTTATGTCACGAAGATGGCATCGAAACGGAATTTTAGGCACCAAAACGGCATCAATCCGATAAACGAGCTGAGAGTTATGAATTTTTTAGTGTCTGAAATACACCGGTTCAGCACTATTTTTCACTGTTTTTTGCACTGTATTGACTAGGAAAACTCGCGTGTTCGGAGATCTTCCTCAAAGAATCAGCCCTCGGTCCAAACACAAAAGTTGTAGATAATTTCAATATGAAACTTTTTAGCATAGGAATAGCTCAGAAATGATGATCCAATCAGAAGTTAAGCCCTTTTGAATACCACTGACGCAATTATCCAGCGAAACCGAAATTCCAGAAACAAATAATTCCCACCACTTTCCTTGATGAATTGACTTCCGAGCCGAACATAAAAGTTGTAGAGAATACCAAGATAGTTCTAAATGTTGAATATCCAGCCAAAACGAGTTCCAGAGCAAGAGTTATGAATTTTGCAAATTTGCACAGCAAACTGATTTTCTGCTCAAACTGTTCTGAATCGGCTGAAAACTTCAACTTCCTCTGAGATTCTTGACATGAAAAATTATGTTTGATAAGAGCTTTACTGACCCATTGATTACGTAACCCGGAGAAATACTTTGCGCATATGTCGGGTGACGAAATAAACGTCTGTTGCAACCTGACGATGCTTGAACAGAGAACCTTGATCCCATGCTAAGAACCAAATGATATGCATGTATGATAATGCAAAAATGAAGTGAAACATAAGCCAGTTAGTACTAAAGTAAGGAGGGCAAATTTTGGGGTGCAACAACAACTGCCACGTCTCCCACCACTTTCTTCCCTAGTTCATGTGGCGGGCGCCATGAGGGGGGTGGCGGGCGCCACCTTTGACGGACATTTTCCCTCCCAAAAGAAGTTGGAGGGCATCCTTGTCCTTTCATACCTTTTCCTAAGTCTATAAATAGAGGCTTCTTGTTCATTTCTTGGAATCCAAACTTAGTTGCAAACACCCTAGGCATAAATAATCGAGTTTTTGTAAGTGATAATCTTCTCACATCGGGAAGTTATCACATTTGTGCGATCGAGTCTGTAATCGAGTTTGGATCACCCTGGTAGAAGTTAATCATGCCGCCATTTCATTTCCAGTCATTTATTTTCAGTTGTACCAGATTTAAAGCCTCCGATTTGGAGCAGGTTTCATTTAAGAGTTCAGCATTTACTTTCTTTATTTCTCGCACTCGCTTTACTTTCTTTATTTCTCGCACTCGCTTTTACTTTATTTATTTCTTTCACTCGCTTTTACTTTCTTTATTTCTCGCATCCGCTTTACTTTCTTTACTTATCGCAATCGCTTTACTTTATTCGCATTATTTACTTTCAAAACCTTTTATTTCAAAAAGACTTTACTTTGACATGATAAAATTAAATATGTCTGTTTACATTTCCATGTCTGGCTAAATCTTAAAGGTTAGAATGTAAAGATCACGGTTTAAGTATCATTTCACATAATGCATCGATAGAAACACTTAGGGGCTATTTTGGTCTTTAACACGAGTTTTCCGCACTTAATTTCTGTTGGGTAAGATCGAAAGCCGCCCAACCTTTAGATAAACTTGGTTAGTCTTAACTGTACAAAGGAAGCGACATCGCTTTGCACAGTTAAGTAGGAATTTTTAATACTTTAGAAAAACGATTTTAGAACTATTTTCGGACGGTTTGTAGGTTTAAAATTTGGTTCGTATGAACCTCTTTTGTTTAAAAGTTTCAGATCAAAATACTTTTCAACTAAGTCAAGAAACTATATTTCTTAAAAATAGGTTTTTCACTTTAACGCAATGCCCGCCTTTTTATAAGTGACAATAAGAGGGGTTGTTTAAAGGTTAAACTCGGTTATGAATACGCGAAAGCGACAGTTCCCGTTAAATTAGTTCTTTTCATAAAGTAGAAAACATTGCCCATAAGTAGTTCTGTTACATGCCTTGGAATGTTATCTGACTGTGTGAATTACATTCAAGCATGTTGCTTTCATTTGAGTTTTATATCTTCGTACTTTGCTTCACTCTACTTTTACTGTGCACTCATAAAACCCTGAATTAGCTTGCCTTAGATAAACACCGTAACTATAGGAATCGATAGATTGACGTTTGGTCTTTGTGGATCGATAATCTTTTGTATTACTCTGACGCGTTTCGTATACTTGCGAAAACCACGCATCAAGTTTTTGGCGCCGTTGCCGGGGACTAATTACGTCAAATTTCGTACCCTGTTGTTGCACCGTATAGACTAAGGCACTCCCATTAAAATAATAATAATAATAATAAAAATTTAAAAAAATTAAAAACTATGTATCACCCAAATTTTCTCTACAATTACCAACCGCAATACTCCTAATATTTTGAGGAACCGCACCAAAATTTCCTCTACGATCACCATTCCTAATATTTCGAGGAACCACAAGAATCTGTTAATTCCAACCTCGAAGCATTAATGGAGGACTACATTAAAACAACAACTAATTCTAGGTTAGAATCTATGATGAATCACTTTGTGGAAACCCAAACTCCTCATAATGAAGAGCTTAGAAGACAACATCTCAACACTTATGAAACCCTTAGGCAGATAAACACTATGGTCGAGTCCCTCGTGACTCACACTGAGGCATTGGAGACTCAAATCTCCCTTCTTGGACAGACACCTATAGGACCCTACCCTGAGGAACATGTGGATGTTGTAGCAACCAATAGTGAAGAACAAATAGAAAATCCTTGGGAGAGTGATAATGAAATTGAGGAGAGTTCTGGTGAGGAAAAAGTTGAGATTGAGAAAAATCCATCGACACCATCCGAAAGGGAGGTTGTCGAAGAGGTAGAGAAGGAAGCACCTAATGTCGTTCCTCCTCCATATACCCCACCCATTCCTTTCTCGCAAAGGTTTGTGGAAGCTAAGGTAGAATCTCAATCCAAAACGAATGTGGAGGTATTGGAAAATATCTACACCGATGCATCTTTGTTGAGGTCATGCATAAAAAGAAAAAATTTGAGGACCATGAAACTTGGGATATTGTTACTGCTAAGAGGGTAAGGTTCAACTTTGAGGTGATGGATGAAATAACTAAGCCCAAACTCAAAAAGCTAATACTTAGGATAGATCCAGAACCACCACCACCAGTTCAAAAGAATGAACCACCCCACAGAAAGAAGAAAAGAAAAGGTGAGGGATATGTGAGATGGCTTGATAAATGGCCATGGAAACCGAAGATTAACACTCCTGACCGTCGAGCTATCGACGTTAAACAAATCCCTGCGTGGGAGGTAACCCACAAGCTTTTAATTTAATGTTTTCTTTGTTTGTGTTTGCAGAAAATAAAGAATTGTATCGCTTGTCACGTCTCAGCTACATTTAGGCGAAAGATCTCTAGATGACAATCCCTTAAAATGACCGGGTGCCCACGCACATTCCTACGAATGTCGCTGCTGGTGGTGACACCAATGATGAGTATGGTGGGAGAAAGCATATCTCTCCCATTCGTAACTCACCTTCTCCTTGTTCTTTGCATGGTCAGGCTCCATCTGCACACACCGCACCATATTTTTCTAACAATTTTTGCAGGTACTTCCTTCGGAAATAGGCAATATAATGAGCGACTTCAAGAAAATGAAGTTTCAGCAAATTCAGATAACTCGTAGTACAAGACACCGGAGTAGAAGTGGCCAGCGAAGACAGGGATAACAAGGGAAAAATTAGCGCAAATTTAGTCATGGTAGCACGCAATGGCATTCATACAGGTTCTATCTTTCCTTTACCACCTTTTATCAAAACATTGAGGACAATGTTTGGTTTAAGTGTGGGGGAGGAACATCCACCGCTTTCATTTTACCGCTTTCTAGTTAGATTTACTGTTTTCCAGCATGATTTTAAAATTTTTTCCGTTCTAAATATTTCGTCCGTTTGTGCATCTGCTGTCGAGTCTTTATGCGTGATTTTATGTTGTTTATCGATTTTCCCATTCTCTTGAGCCATACCAAATATTTTGAAATTTTTTGAGTTAAAAATAGTGTTTCTTTTGAAAATCTTAGGTTACAAATGAAATTGAGATTAGATTGTGAGACTTGGGAAAATTCTATAAGATCGGTATCGTCTTAACACCGTGAGCCTCTAAATTATGGAAATCGATTTGAGTACTTGTTATGCCATAGCCTTAAGTTCTCACCCCTTTAGTAGTCCCTAAGTAGTTTATTTAGCAGTCAGCACCATCCTAAGCACGCACTAAGTAAGAAGCCGATGCAAATAAGTGTATGATCTCAGGCTAAAAAAGTAAATTAAGAAAAAAATGATGAATGAATGAAAAGAAATGCTCATTCTAAGGTAGGTGATCCTCACCCGATCATTTAGCCCAACGGTGCAAACTTCTTTATTTTATTGATATTTAAGCCAATGTGCAAAAAGAAAAAAAATGATGATAATGAGATCATAGTCACTAACAGGTTATCCTACCATGAGTGTGAAAGGACAACAGGCTTAATGTGATTGCGCCAGAATGAAAAGGGATAAAAGAAGGATGAGTGAGTTAGGCTAGGTATAATGACATGATTCAGATTGGTTTGTATAGGATGGAGGTTGATGACCGCAAAAGCGGAATTGTGTTGTTACGATATCCTTAATGTGTGAGCAAGTACCTATCGATACAAACTTAACCGAAGTAGAGTTGGTAGCCTAGGATGAGTACCCGTATTCACTATTTTTCTCGCGAGTCATGTTTTGCTTGAGGACAAGCAAAAGTTTAAGTGTGAGAGAATTTGATAACACCGAATTACACCACATTTTTGACTCGAAGTGCACATGTTTCTTAGGATTTTTATTATTGTTTTCTGGTATTATGCTTGTATTTTGTCTTGTTTTCAGATTCTAGGTGTTTCCAGAGCCATCCATGAAGAAATGAAGGAAATCGAGCAAAAAGCAACCTTTTGAAGGAATTGCACATGTGGCACCCAACATGGTGGGCGCCATGGGGTAGGCCACAAGTTGGAGGGGACTTAACTGCTGACAACTACCACGTCTCCCACCACTTTCTTCCCTAGTTCATGTGGCGGGCGCCATAAGGGGGTGGCAGGCGCCACCTTTGACGGACATTTTCCCTCCCAAAAGAAGTTGGAGGGCATCCTTGTCCTTTCATACCTTTTCCTAAGTCTATAAATAGAGGCTTCTTGTTCATTTCTTGGAATCCAAACTTAGTTGCAAATACCCTAGGCATAAATAATCGAGTTTTTGTAAGTGATAATCTTCTCACATCGGGAAGTTATCACATTTGTGCGATTGAGTCTGTAATCGAGTTTGGATCACTCTGGTAGAAGTTAATCCTGGCGCCATTTCATTTCCAGTCATTTATTTCCAGTTGTACCAGATTTAAAGCCTCCGATTTGGAGCATGTTTCATTTACAAGTTCAACATTTACTTTCTTTATTTCTCGCACTCGCTTTACTTTCTTTATTTCTCGCACTCGCTTTTACTTTATTTATTTCTCGCACTCGCTTTTACTTTCTTTATTTCTCGCATCCGCTTTACTTTCTTTACTTATCGCAATCGCTTTACTTTATTCGCATTATTTACTTTCAAAACCTTTTATTTCAAAAAAACTTTACTTTGACATGATAAAATTAAATATGTCTGTTTACATTTCCATGTCTGGCTAAATCTTAAAGGTTAGAATGTAAAGATCACGGTTTAAGTATCATTTCACATAATGCATCGATAAAAACACTTAGGGGCTATTTTGGTCTTTACCACGAGTTTTCCGCACTTAATTTCTGTTGGGTAAGATCGAAAGCCGCCCAACCTTTAGATAAACTTAGTTAGTCTTAACTGTACAAAGGAAGCGACAACGCTTTGCACAGTTAAGTAGGAATTTTTAATACTTTAGAAAAATGATTTTAGAACTATTTTCGGACGCGTTTGTAGGTTTAAAATCCGGTTCGTATGAACCTCTTTTGTTTAAAAGTTTCATATTAAAATATTTTCAACTAAGTCAAGAAACTATATTTCTTAAAAATAGGTTTTTCACTTTAACGCAATGCGCGCCTTTTTATAAGTGACAATAAGAGGGTTTGTTTAAAGGTTAAACTCGGTTCTGAATACGCAAAAGCGACAGTTCCCGTTAAATTAGTTCTTTTCATAAAGTAGAAAACATTGCCCATAAGTAGTTCTGTTACATGCCTTGGAATGTTATCTGGCTGTGTGAATTACATTCAAGCATGTTGCTTTCATTTGAGTTTTATATCTTCGTACTTTGCTTCACTCTACTTTTACTGTACACTCATAAATCCTTGAATTAGCTTGCCTTAGATAAACACCGTAACTATAGGAATCAATAGATTGATGTTTGGTCTCTGTGGATCGATAATCTTTTGTATTACTCTGACGCATTTCGTATACTTACGAAAACCACGCATCAATCACCTAAAAAGCAGAGAAATAAGTGAATTCGACAATAGATCAAATCCACCCTTCCACCGCTAGTCAAGTGAAAGGGCGCGCAAAGGGCTGAGGACGACGTCCCCGGCCTAAGCCCTAACATCAAACAAAACGCTGAGAGTCTCCCACGAGGAGATGCCCAGAGCAAGCCACTTCCATACGAGGAACTTCCCCGAGCCACTTCCTAGTTTCCGTCTGAAGCTCCGCCAGAAACTCCAAAGCTTCACCGAAAACTGGGAAAACCCGCCAGAAACTTTGTCATTGCATCTGAATCTAAATAATCACGATGGTGGCGCGGGCATCATCATCACAATGACGCCAGAAACCAACCGATTCACCAGAATATCCTAAAACCTAGCGACCTCGTCAGCGGCGGAAAATGGCATGACCACCATCCACCACCAACAATCACCGAAAACTAATCTACTTCGTCTTCTACACCTAAACCTAACCGCATGCAAGACTACAAATAACCATAAAAATGGGTAAAAGAGCACATAATAAGCAAACTTACTTGATTTAGAAGATTAAAAATGGTTCCCCAGAAGTTGGTGCGGTGGGTGGAATAACAGACGATGGTGACGGGCAGGAATTATGAAGAAGACGAAGAGAAATCAGAGCGAAAAGTTCAAAATGGAACGAGTTTCCCCCTTTTATACAGAGGGGCACGTGCAGTGACACGCGCTCGTAGGTCATGATGGCTATTAACTAGTCATCATTGCCTAGTAACTACTATACAGAGCTCTAGGCACACGTGGCGCCCTGACGTTTCCAATTCTGACAAACCGTTAGTCTCCCCGCACGACGGGTAACACGGTCACGGTCATAAATGCCACGGACACCAGGGATCACGGGCACCACGAGACCCTTCCCCATCACCAAACAACGACTTCGCGCTTGCTCCCCAGAGCAACGAGCTGTCCTTAAGTCATTACTCCCATGCTCGGAAGCAACGACTTGGGGGAACTCCTGTTCTGGACTGGACCAATGGCCAGGCATGGCCCAATCCACTTCTACTCCAGAACGGCCCAATTACCTAAGTCCAATCCATAAACGGGCAAAGTTACTTTTATGCCCCTCCAACAGGGCACGAGCTACATCGCTCCTCCCCGAAAATACTGCCCGTCACGCACGGCTTCTCCACTCCCCGAACAGATGAGGGCATGTGCCCGAAACTACATTTATGCCCGACATAACGGCTAGTTTCGGACACCTTGCTTGACATAATGGCTAGTTTAGGCAGTTACCTATTCTTCGGGAAAACGATTATTTCGCCCCGAAAATAGAACCGTTGGCCACGCGCTGGGGGTTCTATATAAACCCTCTCACTTGAGAGGGTCAGGTATCCAATATTTACCCTACGAACTAATACTTTGTACTTGCCCCTTTTCTCTGACCCTTTCTTACTTGAGCGTCAGAGTACCTTGCAGTTACACCCCCCATCCTCCTCTCCATACGCCCAGCATCTCAGACGTACTTGGTGGCCCACTTCTACCGGATCTGATCCAGCCTTCACGATTAATATCTTTAAATTATTTGTATAACATGAAAGACAGATGACTATGGACACGCCCCTCAAGTGATCTTAGGGCGAGTTTCTTAAGTCATGGTGGTATGAGTTCCTCAAAATCTTTGGGGTGAATCCCTTAAGTTATCTTATGGGTGAGTCCCTCAAGTCATCTTGGGGCGAGTCTTTTAAGAGACTTGACAGAGCATGTGCAACAATAAATACTTTTGATGATGAGTTTCTCTTGAGAAGTTAAATCGACCTAGGTTGCTCATTACCTATCAAGTCTAGCTTTTTAGGTTTTATAAAGACACATAACTTATTTACTTATTCATTTTGGAAATATTTTCCTTTGAATTTATTATTTGCATGATTTGCAAGCTTAGGTCGAACTCACTTCCAAGTCTCATCAAGTCCAACCATATTTTTACCTTTCAAGTACAACTTTTACTCCTTTATTTTTTTTTACCTTCTTTGATGGTAATTATTAGGGATTTAGATAAGGATGGAAACCTAATAAAGTCTTTAAATTGTGATAAGCGCATGGAGATATGGAATCACTGTTTTAGGCATGTCTGATGTCCTGATGGAACACTGGATTGCAAATTAGTGGAGATTTGTTTGGAAGTTATGACAGCACGACCAGTTCGATAGTGATAGTTTAAGTAGTAGCGATAGCAATTCATTTTTACCTTCTGTTTTCTCAAGAGAACAGCTAATGAAGGTCAACACTTCCAAGCAAATCAATTTGGAATATTTGGAGACCTACTACCTCTCAAAGAATACAGTAGCCTCCTTTCAAATGCGCGTAGACTTTTCTATGACAGGAGATGAGGGCGCTGTCATTTTGAAGGCATGCTCTGAAGAAGAAAGGGCCAACATAGTTCCCCATATTAACTTGCCCCGTCCTTTCTGTTGGACTTGAGACTTCACACATATGAGGGGGTGAATTGTGTGGTTTTGAAAAACTTTCAAGAATAAAATCAGAGCTTAAAAACATTTTAAAAACTTAGCAACGGAAAATAATAAGTAGTAAATTAAAAAAAATGAGGGAAGAAGGAGAACCCCAATAATTATATAGACTTAGTCAAAAAACGACTTAGTCATGTCCCCAATAATTGATCTTGAGAAATTTTACATTGAGAGATCTTAGTAGGAAAGACTCACAAACTCCCTTATATAAGGAATGGTGGTTGATATTCAACCAAGAAATACAAGATGATAGATATGGGGCATTTGTGTCTTTTCTTCAGAGTAAACTTATGAGTGGAATTGTCAATCTTCCTTCCCAAAGGTGGAATGAAGAGGTTAAACTTCTTTCCACAAACACGGTCCTTGGAGCGGTTAGTCTTCAAGTTCAAAAACCTTTTAGCTTAATACCTTGGTTTTACACGAGATAACCAAAAAACCTGTGAGATTTTAACACCGGGCTGATCTCGAACCTGTGAAGGTTTTAATATCGGGCTAAGCTTCAACCTATCTTGGTTTTAACACTAGGCTGACCAAAAACCTATGAGATTTTATCACGGGTTGATCTTTAACCTAAGATGGGACTGAATCACATAATCCCAACAAGTTTTATATGGGTTTAGCTTTTAACCCAAACAAATCTCTAATTAGACAGTATTCAACCAAGGTGTATACAAAAGATTCCCTTGGCGAATTTCACAATTCTACCCTTTATAGACTTATAAAAGCATCCTCACTCACAAAAGCACTTACGCCAAAACATATTGAGAGAAAGTTTAAAGAGATATTTAGAGAGTGAGTGTGAGAGATGAAAGTGTCAAAACACAATTCTGGATGGTTTTAAATGTGAAATGAACCCTCTATTTATAGGACTGAGGTTGGCTAAAAAAGGAAATTTCAATAAAAGCATCTTATAACAATCTAATTGATTAACACGTGATCCTAATCGATTATAAGATAGAAATAATTGTTTGTAAGTTCTAAAAAAAAGGTTTTAAGATATTTATTTGTTGCACAAAATCAAGGTGCCTTCAAAATAGCTTAGGTCTTAAGTTTGCACATTTCTAATCGATTAGACAAATGTTATAATTGATTAGGAAATTAAAAAATTTGCCCATAACTATTTCGACTGCTCCTAATTTATCTAACACGACTTCTATATGTTTTCAAATTATTTTCTTTTGGTAAAGCATTTTGAAGATGTTTTAGTGTGTGTGTGTGTGTCTGTGTGTGTGTGTATGTGTGTGTTTGTGTGTGTGCTTTAGCCTTGTGTTTTTACGATAAAGTCCTTTTTACTTTACAATCGTTCACTCATTACTAAATTAAGAGATCATCATTACTAAGTTAAGAGATAACCACATTGATTCAAGATTTTGTAAGATACTTTTCTTTATGTTGACACATGCTTGAGTGGCTTGAGACGAGGCTTTAGCTGCATATTATGTTTGCCATCATCAAATAGTCAAGTTTTTCAAAGCCTAAAGACAAGGTTTGCCTCTTTATTCTTTTAATCATTGATGTTTGATTTATCATAATACTTTTGTTATCATCATCAAAATTTGATGTCTTTGTTAAAAGCATATCACATGTGTCATACCCCAATTTTTCCCCTCGATCAATAAATTCATGGATTCATCATGACATTTGCATCATCTCCATATCATAGCATGCATTTCTTTCCGCATAATGCTTAAAATGTAAATTTTCGATTCTACAAACAGATTGATTGAATCAATTTTCATATGTACGAAAAATTAGCGGGTGAAAAATTTCAAGATCGTGCTTGCAGATGTCAATTTTATTAATATACGGTTCGCGTAGTTTAACCTTGTGTGCTCGTTTAATTTTTCCGACTCCATTTGCGGCCACATTTTAATTAGCCCGAGCCTTTTCAATCTAACATTTTTTATTGTAAAATTTGATCAAAACCTGTCTGTTTTCTAGAAGTTTATTTCATGTAGGTCATTTTTGCGCATTCATTTTATTTTTTCAAGCATTTATGCAATTGATTTTTTTTAATGTTTACCCCTTTTATTTTTGTCTTTTTATCAAAATGTTTATAAAAAATAAATAGAATTAACCTTATTTTCAATTCGATTTTATTTTGATTATCTAAATTTGTTTGAATTTTATTTGCTTTATTAGTTTTAATTCATTTTACCACTAAATGACATCTAGAAAGGGCATTTGTGGGATTTTGAAATTATAACCTAAACTCACCTCATATACATGTTGTTGGCAAATGAAAGAATGGTCTCAGTCAATACACAGGCCCAACGGCGCCCTACCTTTTGAATCCTCTCCCTTAGTAATTAAAGAAAAAAATAAAACCAAAGCACCAAGCAATGCTCACTTCTTGCACCAAAGCCTTTCTCTCACAATGATAGAGGAATTGAAAAGATGAGTAAACCAAAAAGGAAAAAATTTGCAGGGTTTTTTAAAAGCTACACCTCTTTCTGAACTTTGTTTTTTAAAGAAAGTATATAAGGATGATTAAAAAGGAAAAGCAAGTCACGTCTTGAAACGAGTTTGGTTTTTCTTCATTGTCTATCATTTTCCAATGAGAAAAGTGATTCTTTGTATACACACACCAACCTTACACATTGAAAAAGATAATACTCCCACATCTAACAATAACGTCCCTCACTCCTCCACCGGTAAACCGCACGGCCAGCCTCCTCAACCTCACACACGACACCTACCTTATTCTCCCTTGAGAAAACCGAACCAACATCCTTTAACCCCACCACCATAGTTCCTCCGCCTACACCTTTTCTAACCACATTTCTCAGCCGTCCACCACCTTTGAGCAGCAACAACAACATCCAATACCAAAACATCGACATACATAACATCAAGCTCAGCTCACAACTCAGTGACATTATTCAAACGATTTTGCAATAACACTGACAAAGCAACATAGCGGTACAACTCATGTTGGTAACATTCGGTTCGATTTGTGTTGCATTTTTTACATACTGTTTTTTTAGTTTTTTTTGTATCTTTGCTTTAGTTTGTGTTATTTTCTTTTGATTTCGGTTGCACTAAGCCATTATAAATGTTGCAACACTGCTGAAATAATGAAAAATATAATTTGTTTGGTTGCTATTTTGCTTTTGTTGTGTTTAAATAGAATAAATTCGCGAATTAGACTTAATATATGTCGTTATTCTGCTGAAATTTAGTTTGATACATTAATAACATGTCGATGTTGGTTTTTGTTTGCATTTAAGTGTTACATTCTACACGTTCAACTGCATTATGTTGTAATTTGCACGCGTTTTTGCGTTTTCATTCTGTTGAGTTTGGTTTTTGCACGGTTTCGATCCAAATTCCGATGATTGCGTTGAGCGTAATAAGTTAATGGCTTGTTTTTATTGGTTTACGTGCAACTTTTTAGTGGTTGTTATTGCATATCGATTTTGTATGCGTGTTTGATGGTTTAACGTAGTGATAATCCGCACTTTTTGCTTCTTACGAATTCACGCTTTCTATTTGCAACTTGTGCTTTCATTTACGCTTATTATTTGTTTCCTTTTGATTCAATCTTATATGTGCGTCTAATGGTTTATCATAGCAGCAATCCGCACTCTTGCTTCTTACATATTTATGTTTCGACTTGCAACTTTTGCTTTCACAATCCTATATTTTATTGTTTCTCGATTTTATTTGTGATGACTACTTACGCGTTAGAAATTTACCATTTAATTTATGTTAAGATACAATGATCCAACGTTGTTACGTTAAACCGAATTTGATTTCTTGTGGTAGCTTTGTACGTCTTCGCGTACGTGACATAGATTCATGTCTTTGCGTCATGATTTTAATCAGTGTACGTTCATTTTGCTTTACTTTTTTCGATTCATTTATGGTGGATGTGTGTTGTAAATATTTTGTATGCTCTTGTATCCTTTTATTGTGTTGAATGTTTGTATATATCCGATTCAGCTTACTTGTGGATTTTTATTATGCCTTCTACTAGAGTTCGTGTCACTACGCTAGAATCTGCACCTCTCACGATCCAATTCGACTCTCCTGTTCACCTCAAACCAATTTCATTCATCATTGGGCGTTTCATTAGTTGGACATTAAAAATACATTTTTACACAAAGTATTAGAGGCAGAAGTTTATATGGATCAACCTCTAGGTTTTACTATTCCTGACAATTCTAAACTTGTTTGTCGGCTTCACATTCTCTTTATGGTTTAAAATAGTCCCATGTACTTGGTTTGGTCGCTTCAACTCTGTCTGGATACAATTTGGTATGACTAAATATGAAGTAGATCACTCTAATTTTCTTCTTTCACCCCTCTACTGGTTGGTGTATATTTCTTGTTGTCTATGTTGATGACATTGTTATCACCGGAGATGAGCCAAATGGTATCCAATAACTTAAAACTCATCTTTTCAAAATCTTTCAAGCAAAAGATTTGGGTCCACTCAGACAATGTAAGTATGCATTAGACATCCTAAGTGAAAATGACATGCTTGATTGTCATCCTATTGATACTCTTATGGATCCCAACATCAAGCTTCTTATAGGTCAAGGGAAGCCATTGAAAGACCCAATAAGATATCAACGTCTAACATGTAGACTCAAATACCTTACTGTCACCAGATCGGATATTACATTTGCAATGAGCATTGTGAGCCAATTTTTAAACTCTTATTGTGATAGTCATTGGAATGTAGTTATTCGGATTCTCAAATATATAAAGTATGCACCAGGAAGAAGGTTATTATACGAAGATAAGGGTGATGCTAAAATACATGTAATTCAGTTGCATATTGGGCACAATCACGATCAGACAGGAGATCCACTTATGGATATTGTGTTCATATTGGAGGAAATAAGATTTCATTGAGAAGAAAGAAATAAAACACAATTGCACTATCTAGTACTGAAGCTAAATATAGTGTTATGGCAGCAACCTTAGAAGAGCTTGCATGGCTTAAAAATTTACTCTTGGAGCCTAGGTTAGGAGATCTTCAGGCCACAAAACTCAAATTCTACAGTCAAGTGACACTTCATATTGCATCCAATTTGGTTTTCCAAGAACGAACCAAGCACATAAAAATAGACTATCATTGTGTGAGGGACAAGGTACTTTTGGGAGAAATCACCAGATAGTTTATCAAGGCTGAAAACCAATTAGCTGGTATGTTCACTAAGTCTCTCAAGGACTCTCGAGTGGATTATATTTGTAACAAGCTCAACTCATATGACATATATGGTTCGACTTGAGGGGGAGTGCTAAGAATCGGTTAGAATCGATTAGTGATAAATTAAATTTGATTATTATTAATATTGTATTAATAGGATTGATTGTATTACTTTTGTCGCGGCCGACAAAATGAAAGAGTCGCCATCATCCTATATTCGTCCCTAAGGAACATGGAAATAATGATAAAATCTAAATGTTAATGGTGAGAGACTAGGTTCGGGAGTCGGTTAAGCAAAGGGAAGGTATTATGCACCTATCACCTCCATTATATCCAATGTGATCCTCTTATAAATCCAGGGTTAGTATGCTCTTAAGTTGTGCTTTATTACTTATTAATTATTTAATTATTTATTTATTAACAAAAATATTTATTTTGATATTTACAAAGGAGGAACCCTAACAAAAAGTTTTGATTATTGTACTCGCTAGAGTTTACAACTTTATGCCTACGTAACTTCATGTTAGATGAAGGATAGTTCTTCTAAAAAAAAGTTGGTTGGTTGGTTGTTTGGATTGGTATTTGATTTTACTATCTTTGATTTTTGAAAAATGTCTCAATGCACAAGGACAAAGGGCTTATCATTAGATGAGTTGAGTTCATTTTATCCATTTGATTTAATTGCAAAATTTTCCAATTATTTTGATTTAAGAAAATAAACCCATAGTGATATATAATTATTCCAATATTAAAATTTTAATAAACTCAAAGCCCATATCCTTTATCCCCGATTTTTTTATCCCAAAATCCTAGGATTTTATCTCGTGATTTTGTCCCACAATTATCCCTAAGTTATCCCATGATTATCCCAAGAATTACCCATAATTTCCCTAATTAATTAATATCATATATTTATCCCTTTATATATTTTTATTTATGTTAACCCGTTTTAAAAATTAGTCCCTAACTTCAACATGTTTAATTATTCTAAAATTAATCCCTAACATTAATTTCAACCTCTAATACCATTTTGGTATTTTAATTCCCTATTTATTAAAATTATTTAAATAACCATCCAATTAATTTTTTATTAACCCTATTATTACGTTAATTAACCCTAAATATATTAATTATACTCCTTAACCTACTTCCATTATCTCTAATAAGAATTTTAAGTAACAATTAAAAGAAGAGCCATAAAATAAATAGAATGAAACTTGGGGGTGCAGAGAAAAACAAAAGGTGGTGAGGAAGTGAAAGGGGCTTAAAGCCCAAGGGTTAAAAACCCTAGTTCTTCTAAGAGAGGAGGCCGCCCTCTCCCTCTTTCAAGTGTTTAACCAGCTTTTTATTTCTTTTTTTATTTAATGAAATTAAACTAACATGCAGAAGAAATCAAAATCGCAGTCTCTTTTCTCATGCGCTTATAACACATTCTTCATCTTTCTGTCAAATTTTCTTAAAGCAACATAAATCACTAATATCCTTATCCCTCTTATATATATATATATATATATATATATATATATATATATATATATATATATATATATATATATATATATATATATATATATATATATATATATATAATGTGTGAATCAGGAAATAAACTAAGTAAAACAAATTTGAAAAAAATATTCAGACAACAATAAAGAGATCGCACATCACATTATCATTATCAAATAAAGCCAATTCCCTAAATAAGAACCAACCTACGGGATTGAGGTTTATCCCGGTGAGCAAAATTATTAAGCTTTCGAGCTCTCTTCTTTTTTTCCACACCACCACTTCTAATCCCTGCCTTTTGATTTGATCTTTTCCTTTTGCCCTTTTGTCTTTGAACTGATCTTTTCCTCTTGCCTTTGATAAAATAGATGCTGGTAGGAATCTTAGGGTTATTGTTGTTCTTCAGTGTGAAGAACAACAACTTTAAGGATTGAATATGTGAATTGTGGATGAGAAAAAATGTAGAAAACATGTGGTATTTATAGATGAAAAATTAGGTCAAAAATTGAATGCGATTGTCTATTTTTAGCATGATTTAATTTGACCCGATTTTCTCTATTTCTTAAAGCCCAAGCCAATAAATCTGGATGGATTCATGGCTTGATGATTTTAGATTAAAAAAAATATAGGCTTAATACCCTTTTTAGTCCCTTACAAATACCTCTGGGTCCATTTTGGTCCTCTTTCTTTTAAAACGTCCAAGTTGGTCCCTTACGTTGCCAAACAGATTCAAATTAGTAATTTCTATCAAATTCTGCTAAACGGCGTTAGTTCCCATGACGTGTTAGCTGAGGTGGAATGTCTATTCGGCACCTTCTTCTTCGTCGATGCTGAAACACACAACACACATTCAATTTACCCCCAAATTGAAACCTAACGTGAATTGTCCAACAAAATCTCCAAATTAAAACCTAATTCGTTTCAATTTTTGCAATAACAATGAGTTCTGGGCACAGTTCATAATCGTCATCGAAAACAGAAGTGATTTGCAGGTCTTTAGCAGCTCGAATCTTCCATGGAAGCCTTTTGTCGTTGTGGAGACAATGTTGTACTTCGAAGGGCAAGAACTGTCAACAATTATGGAAAGCTTTTTTGGGGTTGTCAATATTTTAAGGTAAACTTTAGTCTGATCCCTCTTGGATGAAATTTTGTTGAAATATCTATTTACTACATTGCAATATTCTTTCTTAATCTTAACAAGGATTGTAGCGGCAAAAATCGTAAGTGTAAGGTATTGATTAACTTAACTCATAAAATGCAAGAGTCGTCGCCGCACTTTTATTTTATCCAAAAGAAAGGGAAAAATAGAGAACAAAACCTAAACAAGTTCTAAAACAAGAACAAAAGAAACAGATACTGGGTAAGGGAGTTGGTTACGCTAATGTAATACCCTAATTTTTACCCCTAAGATTTCCCACATCTCATTTGCATCTTTGCATCGCAAACAAGATCACAAACATTGGTTCTCCTACCCTTCTATGTGGGTTTGCTTTTGAGGGAGATCACCAAGCATCTATGTGTTTCTTACTAGCTTTATGTTAGTTTATGTCTACTAATCTTTAACCAAAATACCAAAAATATGTTGCAATTTACTTGTTTCTTCTTCTCTATGTGTTTAGGGTTTTGCAAGGAGATTAATGACAATGACATTGGTTTCAAGTCAAATGTGGTTATCCATTCAAGTCTAAATCAGATGAAAGTTTGACCTCATCTTGGTCAAACCATCAAGAGTTTGCTTCAATTGCATGTTACTTGCGTCAGTGGGCTATTTCTCAGGCAATGTGTATCCAAATATCCATTTTTCATTATCCACTTAACTCATTTATCCACTTAAATCATTTATCCAATTCACATTCCTAAATCCACATTCAAATATCCATTTCCATTTCATTTTTTGTTTAATATCCACATATCTAATTAGTCAAATCCATTTTTTTCTAAAACCATATTCAATTCAAATATCCATATCCAAAATCCATTATACATACATATATATATATATATATATATATATATATATATATATATATATATATATATATATATATATATATATATATATATATATATATATATATATATATATATATATATATATATATATATATATATATCAAATCCATTTTTTACTCATAACCATTTTTTCATTTATATATTTTTCTAACCAAATTGTCCATGATCCATTTTTCAATTATTTCTAACCATTGTCCATTACACAAAAAAAAATCATTAATGTCCAAATTGTTGTCCAAAAATTACAAAGTCCGTGTACATGATTACCACCATTTGCCAAAAACAACAAAAAGGCAAAAAAAAAAACCCAAATTCAACAAAGCCCGCTAAAATCATGTTACATGAAACAAGTAAGCCATAGAACGTGCCTACAACAAGTCCTTATGCTCCATGCTAGCAAAACAAAAATCAAGTCCATGACCCAAGTTCAACATGCTAACAACATTTCCAGGCCTTGCAATTCTTCCAAGCAGCCATGACATGAAAACATTTGCTACATATAAAGCTTTGAAGCCATTTACCAAACTCCATGCAAGCCCTTAGCTTCATGATTCAAAGCATTGTCCAAGCCATTCCAAGCTTCATGATTTTAAGTTATGACCAAAGCAAGCTTTCACGCACAACCTTCCAACATGACAAGCTCAAGCATCCATACACCAAACCTTTGAGCCATGCCACACATATGCAAGTCACTAAGTTCATGCTTCATAAATCCTACAAGCCATACCACTTGCCAAAATACTTTCCAAGCTACCATGACAAAGGCCTTCATGAAATCCATGTTATACCAAACTTCATGCCTTGCTACTATCCTTGTGAACCGCGATGACAAGCTTCATGATTCCAAAATAAAACACTTTCCAAGCCAAAACAAACAATTGAAGCCATTCCAATTGCCAAGCATATCACGCCTTGCCAAGCTCCAACCGTTGCAACATTGCTACTTGTCCAAGCTTTCCAACTTAACAAGCCATGCTCTAACAAGTCGTTCCAATCTTGCAAACTTCAAGTCGTGCGATGCATAAGCTACATACAATACACGTCACAAGTCACATAAGCTGCAAATGAAATCAAATCCAAAACGACATCAAATTTGAAAGTTGCCGTCGTTTTCCATTCGAATTCACTCCAATTGAAAAGCAAAAATCATCCAGAAGAAGAAGATCCGTGCACTTACTTGAAGCTTTGAAGGTAGTTTGAAAGTTGCCGTCGTTTTTGATCCGTTTCTTTTCGGTGCGATTCTTTAATTTGTTGGTACCATTGCATAGTGTTCTGCATCGTGATCATTTTGGCATAATTTTCGAGCTCCGTCGCTGCCGGATTGAGATCCGACGCGGCGGAGAAAGTGTTGACATGGTGAACATTTTTTTTTCACGTTTTGGATTTAGGAAGAAGATGAAGTTGATTTTTCTATTTTCATTCTCTGTTTCTTGTTTTAAAAAATATTTTCCACTAATGATCTTTGGGCTGGCCCATACGTGTGTTGGTTTTACTTCCATACCACCTCTTTTCAATTCTTAACCTCCCTTTCCATTTTTTTACAAAAAAAAATATTTCTATTAATTTCATTTTGATTTCAAATTTTACTTTCATTTTTTTTTCCTATTTCTTTTTTATGTTTCTTGATCTAAAAACTATTTTTTCTCTCGATTTTAAATTTTGTTAGCTTTTTCTTTGATTTTGATATTTTTGATATTTTAGTTTAAAATCACTTTTAAAAAATCATGTGAACTCATATAGTTCTTGCTTTTTTTTTCTTATTGATTAATTGATGGTTGTTGGTTGGATTTAAAATTTTGAGCATGATCTTGTTAATCTCAATGGACCATGGGCGTCGATAGGAGAAATTCTGAATCCGCCAAGAGAGGTGATTGGTATTAATGACGATTTAATCGAATTAAGATTCCTTTTGGTTCTCTTTCTTCTTCTTCATTTTCTTTTGGTCGATGAAATCTATGGATCTTGGATCGTTGGTTGTCAAGGATGTTTTAATCTTCATTATTTCAAATCTATGAGCGAATGATCATTGGGATCATTCTCCGTACTTTGGAATAGTGATAGATTACCTTTGATTAATTGATAAAAATCTTGATTAAAGATAAGACGGCTACCTCTTTTCTTTTTGTGTGGCATGTTTTAGGATAGTGATTTACATATCACTTCTCTAACATGTGTTTACTAATATTTTTATTGACCATCCTCCCATAATATGATCTTCCTCATAGATTGTGCTTAACATAATGCTACATGTGTCCCGTATCGGAAAATGATCATTCGTGGCTCAAACTTATGTTTGAAAGTCAAAGTATGGTTGATTATTTGTCTTGGGTCCATTACTTATGAAACTTGTTGTTAGGAGGCTTTGATTTTATCAATCCTCTAATGAGTCTTCATTAACTTTGGCCTAAGTTCATTATTTAACCATCGTTGATCATTTGTTCTAACAACTAATCATTAACTCACTAACAATATTATTGTACTAATTTTGTTTATGTTTCCTTCTCGTTCCCTATCTCTCTTTTATTTTTATGCTCCATTATTATCATCTCATATCATATTATTGTTTATGTTTCCGCTATTTTTCCTTTGTCCGTTGGATACATGTTTATGCTTCCGCTCTCTTTTTCTGTTGTCCACTTGGACCATATCTTGTTCAAAACACTTATAAAGGATTAAACCTCTAAAAAACTTGGTGCTCTTAATTTTGTGGTTATGCTTATGTATGGACTTAGACCTTAGACCTCTTAGATTATTCTTAGACCCTTGGACTTAGAATTAGGACTATTTCCCTATGCTTTGAGTATTATGGATCTTTGCCTTTATTTGGCTTGCTCATTTGTTTATGCTTCAAGACAGATGGAATTCTTATTTCGCTTGCTATGAAGTGCGCTACAATTCGGTTAGACCGTTCTTATCTCTAACTTTTCACTTTATCCTTTAGGATAGTCACTTCTTCTCCGCCCTTTCTTCAATTTTCAAAGCTTCTCCCTTTTTAAAAAATCTTCTTGTTTCTAAACTCAAACCACTTTCTTAAATAAAACCTTGACTTTGGTCAAGTGATTTTCAAACTTCATTTTCTTTAATAAATGTCAATCAATGTTAATCATACTTTGACTAATTTCAAAAAGACATAAAAAATACAAAACCTCATTCAAACCTTTTGTGCATTCGTGCACTTTTTCATTTAAAACTTTTCAAAAGTTTAGACATGAGTCATTTTCATAGTTGAGATGTAATTCTCCTATTCCCCATAGTATTTAAGATGTTGAAATTTTCCACTTAGATGTTGAGTGATAGACTTGTTGATTTTAATCCAAGCAAAATCCTCCATCTTAAGATGATGCAAATGTTGTCTTATACTTGTGGGCGACTAGTCGTATTTTTCTCCTTAGAATGGTGACTTGTCTTTTCATTTAAAATCAACTAAAACAAACAAATTTTGTTATTTGTACCACGAACTACGAGGTTTTGATCCTATATTGCACTTTGTGGGTACGTAGGCATGAGGCGACAAGTCTCTCCAAACACAAAAATCCTAAAAAATACTTTTCTTCTCATCTCCTCAATCTCTTTTCAAACAAACCTTTTCAAACCAAAAAGTGTAGATATTTCAAAGGGTTCCTATAGAGTACTATAGACGTTTTGGGTGCTAACACCTTCCCTTAGCGTAACCAACCCTCTTACCCAGTCTTTGTTTACTTGTTTAGGTTTTGTTCGCTCATTTTCCTTTCCTTTTGGATAAAATAAAAGTGTGGTGGCGACTCTTGCATTTTCGAGTTAAGTTAATCAATAGCTTACACTCACGATTTTTTGCCGCTACAGAAAAATGGCGACTCTACTGGGGACTCTGGTTCTTAGCGGGTTCAACCCACTTTGATTTATTTGGGCATATTTGTTTGATTTGTTTGTTATTGCTTGTTCTGTTTGGGTGATTGGCGATCTCTGTGTGGTGAGATAAGTCATATACCCGAACTTGAGTGCACTTATGATATGAGGGTGGTATAGTCTTGTTTGGCTTATGTGGAGTAGTCCTTACTAAGCTGACTTGAGATCCCCCGCTCAGTGGAGGCCCCATTGGGATTACTGATGTCATACGAGTAGTCGTATTTGGCATTACTTTTTCTGACTTGGGAGCCTAAGAAGCTGAGAACCTTAGAACCCTTTAACCCAGCTTGGCCTTATTAGGACGTGGTGCAGTGGCTGGTCTTGTGTAGACTTGAATCAGTTGTTACGCGATACCACACTCAGACGAGTTTCTCTTGAGAATATTATTTGCTGACGAGTAGTCGTTTAAGCCGATAATATCCAAAAGATGGAATTACTACTCTGGGAACTTTTTAGAACCTTGTTCTACAGATGTTGATATAACCTTAGTACATACCATTATGGGTTGGTTATTAACCTTGGCTCCATGATCGTGACTCAAACCCTTGAACCCGTGTGCTTTGAGTGATCTTGTTTGTAATTGTTGCATCCATGCACTCTTGCATTCATGAGCATACATCTGCATTCATTCAAGTTGCCAAAGAAACTCATTTCAATTGTCTCCTTCTTCAGTTATCTGTTCACCGTCAAGTTGTTTCCTCGACACAACTACGGAACTAGAGCTGCTGTCAGATTGAGAGTGGAAAATCAAGAACAACACAATGCCAAAGTCAGAATGGAAATTGATGAGTTGAAGGCCAGCATGACCAAGCTCACAGAAATGATGCAAGTTCTGATTGCTAGAGGTGAACCACCTCAGAGGACCGTAGTTTCTGAGATCTCAACTGCTGCTGTTAACCATCTACTAATACAGCAACTAGCTACTACTTAGCCAGAATTTAGGTTACCTCTGAATTACTAGCCACCCTTTGCAACTACTCTAATGGTTGGCCCAGTATCTTCAGCTTTATTATTCACTGAAACTCATCCTGTTGTGCATACTACTGCTCAAGCTACTCATGAGAATCCTCATTTCGTGTACCATGTTGCTGGTCCAAAATCCGAAAGTCAGGGAGAACCTGGATACATTGAGGAAGTCAGAGAGCAATGGCAAACTCCGGAGAAAAGGATAAGAGTCGTGGAAGGAAGTGATGTCTTTGGTGCTGCCACAATGGACATGTGTTTGGTTTCAAACTTGGTTATGCTTGCCAAATTCAAAACTCCTGAATTTGAGAAATACAAGGGGCACACTTGTCCCAGAAGCCACTTGGTGATGTACTACTGTAAGATGACTGCCTATACCAACAATGACAAACTGCTCATTCACTGTTTCCAAGACAGCTTGAGTGGGCCTTCACTGAAATGGTATATGGGACTTGAGAAGAACCATATCCAAAGTTGGAAAGACTTGGTTGATGCTTTCTTAAAGCAGTATAAGTAAAATCTGGACACAGAACCTTAGCTCCGTCAACTGCAAAACATGTCTCAGAAAGAAAAGGAATCCTTTAAGGAGTACGCTCAGCGTTGGAGAGAGCTAGCAGCTCAGGTAGAGCCACCCTTGGCAAAAAAGGAATTGGCTGGATTGTTCATGGACACTCTTCAACCAATCTTTTGGGAAAAGATGATAGGTAGTGTATCATCTGGTTTTGCTGACATAGTCACTATTGGAGAAAGACTAGAATAGGGTATCAAGAAAGGAAAGATTACTAATGCTAAAGCCTTTAATGGTTCTAGAAAGTCCGCTGGGAATTTCCAAAAGAAGAAGGATGGTGATACCCATGTTGTTTCAGTTGAAAGGAAACCTCATCGCATACAACAACGATATGTAGTTGCAGCTGCTCCTGTTGTCAATGCTCAACTAGTTCAAGCTCCTCGTCGGGATGTTAGACAAAATCAGAATTGCAATAGGACTAACTTTGATCCTATCCCGATGTCCTACACTAAGCTGTATCCAGGTTTTGTTCAGAAAGGTTTGATTGCAACAAGGGCTCTACCTTCTCCTCCAAATCCTCTCCCAGCCAGCTATAGGGTTGATCTTCATTGTGAATTCCATCAAGGTGGGGCAAGCCATAACTTGGAAGGTTGCTATGCATTAAAGGCTATAATACAAGAGCTGATCAAAGACAAGATCCTCACCTTTCATGATACCAATCCCAATGTTATTGACAATCCTTTGCCAGAGCATGCCAAGTGAAGTTTGAGTTAGTTCAGACAGGTCATCTCCTAAAGCCAATGTTTCAGACAGGACAACTCATCCTTGTTGTTGATTAGTCACTAGGTGTTGTACCCTAAATTTTACCTCTTAGATGTCATATCATCTGGCATTGATATTCAGGATCAATCATATATGCATTGTTCAACTAACCCATATCTTGCAAGTGTGTTTCTCTTGTGTTGAAAACTAGGGTTTACACAGAAAGAGGGCAAGGTCTCCTAAGTCAAAGTTATCACATGATTCAAGGCCTCCTAAGGCATTCTCTGGCTCCATACAATCATCACAAGGATTCACCAGTTGATTGGAACTAGGATCTCAATCAAATCAAGTCAACAAAAGACCATGAGACCAAATTGTGGAATTAGGGTTTTTACCTGAAGAATCACCAAGAAAGTTGTGTCAAGATCAGTCAAGATTTGATTGGTTCATCAACCAATTGAACTTACTTACATTCAAGATGCCTTATTTAACAAGAAATCAAGATTATCTGGTTCTCATCACTTCACAATTTCACCCTGCCTCCAAATTAGGGTTTTGTCAAGACAAGTGGATCATGGCTGTGATTTTGATCAAGAGTTGTTCTCAAACCCTAGTACATGATTCCATGTGATAGTAGACATCCCTAGAGACCATCTATGAGCCTTAGATATGATGGAAGAAGCAAGATCATCAAAGAGCATTCCAGTGCATTCACAGTTGAAATTTGAGTTTTGACTGAGGCCTTAATCCTTGAGATTTTGATCCAAAAGGAAACATCCAAGTACTCAATTCATCATGACATGTCTCATTGATGAGTTAAGGTATGAGAAATCAAGTTTTAAGAAGTTTCTTGCAAAGGAAGCAAGGTTTGGTTCATGAAACTTTTCATATGTGGAAATTTCACTACTTGTGCAAAAATTGAAACAGACATAACTTTCAAACCACACACCCAAATTGAGTGACTCAAATCTAAAATGGAAGCTATTTCCATGATCTTCAAAACATATTAGAGGACCCTCTTCCAAAAAATGCATGGTTTTTAAGTTACAAGACTTTGAAGAAATCACCCTTGGGGACTTAGTGAAATTTCAGCTTTTTCACCTTAGTTTTCACACAACTTCAACTCAATTTTTCATATAGTTCCAAGCTTCAAATAAAAAATCTTTGAACATGAGAGTTGTAGAGGGCATTGAGGGCTTTCCAAAAAGTAATAGAACTCCCCAATCCATGGAGTGAGCTGTGAGTTTCGAAGCTTGGGAGTTAGGGGTTCATTTCTTGATTTTCAAGTAACCAACTTTTGTATGATGATACATTACACTTCTAATCACTAAATGCTTCACTTTTCTGATGTTTTAACACAAGGATAACATGCTACAAACCTCTGCCATGATTATTTGCAAGTGTAACATTAAAATATGTGTTTTAATCAAGTTGGTGCAAGTGGACATCCATGAAAGAGAAACTTTCTAAAACAAAGGACTGTTTATTCTTTTTCTCTCCTTGAGCCTTGGTCCAATCCCATCATTCTGAGACCTAACCCTATCAGTTATCAAATATCTTAGAGATTTTCTTGGTTCAGCATCCAATCCAGCTCACACGATAATTTTTCAAAAGGGCAAGGTGGGAAAGTTCTAAGTTTTGGCCATACCTCAAAGCCTCAGCATTATCCTATAAATAGGGGTTGGTTCTCACTTGTTTAAGACACCAACATTTCACACAAAAAACTCCAATATATCTTTAAGTTCTGGTGCTGCAAGTGAAGAGAAGGAAGAAACCATTTTGGAAGCTTGATACTATTAGAAAGAGCAAAGAAAGTTTCTTGAGGGTGCAGTGGACTTATTCCACTAGGCATCTTCCTTTCTTTTTCATTATCATGCTCTATATATCATAACCGTGCTGCCATGTTTTATTTTACATGTTAGTTAATTGATTGAGGATATGATGTTAAGATTCATGTAGGATTTTGTTTGAACACTTGATAGCATGTCGGCTTACATTGGTAAGTTTTCTGTCAACATGATACTTAGAACATACTTGACTATATGTTGGCACGATTTTGCTCGGTATCATCTTTGCTTTATGTCCTTGACCATGTGTGCGTACCATTACCATGTCCATTTTCTTTTATATACTCAAGATTTTCAAAGTTTTGTTAGTTGGAAACACGACTGTTTTAGGATGTATGATCATATGGTTTTTGTTTGAGGTTCTGAGTTTCAGTACATGCATGTTGATAAGATGATGATAGGAATGTTCTTGTGAACTTTGCTTTAGCATGACTATGCCCTGTCAGATGACAGTTCTAAGTGTATCAATTCCACTTTGTTTTCTTTTTGTTGAGATTATCTTAGTAAGTTGGTTCAGATTTTTAGACATTCATATACTATGAGTATTATGTTGTGAGGTTTTTGATAAAACTTGTTAGTAGAGAAACAGGTTTGGAACCTTTGAGCTTTGCTTTGGTTTTGTAATAATTTGTGACAGCTCTAAAAACTTGTTTCGTGCCTTGTATTCCCCCAAATTCCAATCAGTCTTGATTGCATGGTTCTAGGACCTTTTGTTTTTCAAACATTGATAACTCATCTTATGTCTTTGAGATCCAAGGGTAGTCTGCTGCATGTGAGCCCTATAGGTTGAATGTTATTTCATAAGCTTGGTTGGAATTTGACCAAGCTCACATTTTACACCAAGTCTTGGTTGATAAATGAAGTTTGTTTGTGTGTGGTTAACTTTGGTAATAATGCAATGTGGCTCCTTGTTTTGACTGCAACATACTAAAACCTTATTTTTCATTAAAGATCTACTTGAAGAGATATACCATAGATATTTTCTGTCTGGTTCACAGTTTTAGTTGAATCTCGTGTGAGGTTGTATTAGTATACTACAACCCTATTAGTTAGAATATGGGATGTTCTTGCCTTTATGCACTCTTTCCACCCTGATAACTCTTAGCTCACATGCTCACCATATCATGATTATGCTGCTACCATGACATTTATTTGCTTTTCTTGCATTCTAATCAGATGATCATGTGAATGAGGTTGTAGAGTTCATACTGAAAATCCTTGAAAACCTTTTGCTCATATCAACATGCCAATTTTTAAATCATTATCTGTAAACAACATGAAAGGTTTTAATAAGATGAATATATGGTATCTTTTGCTCTAAGTCATATACATGGCTGTTATCATGCTAAGTTTGCCTGGAACCTGCACTGCCATAATTCAAGAGGTGTTCATGTTAAGACTTGTATGTTTAAAACAGTTCTTGAAGAGTCTATATCATGTTAGTTTTAATTTAGAGGGCATGAAAGTTTGGTTGAAGTCATACTGTTAACAGGCTTTTGTTCTTTTATTTTCTCATGCTGACCATTCATAACCCTATGCTCACAATGTCATGTCCATATAGTCACCATATTGTTTGCTTGTAGGACTTGTTTCAGCACCATTATTTGTGAATGAGTGGGAAATATTATGTTTAGGTTTGTGTGTGAAACTATTATTGACCTGCCTATCTATGTCCTGTTAATATGAAATGAAAGCAATAGGAAGTTTGCATGGAATCTTGTTGGCAGTGGTAAGTGAGCCTGTTATTATCATGACTTACACTTAAAATCTAGTTTTGGAATAAGAGTGTTAAGTTTTATGTATTGCATTGGTATTGTGAGTTCTTGACAGGCTAATATTCATGGCTCCATGTCAAGTTTGTATGCTAAGAGCTTATTACCATGTTACCTATATTGTACCCTTTTAAAGCTAAACAAGAAAATGAAAGTTTGATGAGGTGTGTGTCAAGTGTTAGAGTTCATTCTATCTGTCTGTGCCCAAAATCATGTGTTCCTATGCATGAACATACCAATATGCATGTGACTAAGTTTGTTTTGGACCAGTTTTGTTTTGTTACATAATAAGGTTAAGGTTCCACTTATGAATACATGGATTCCATATTGTTCTCCCTCTGTTGAGTGATGTGCCATTAGTCACTCTTTTGTTTTGTTTCACTGCTTTTATAAAGTGTCGTGTGAATTTGAATGGCTCATCACAGAACTTAGACAGGGTGAATCTTGGTTGCATCTCTGAATGCACATTCCAGTCCCTAACAGTTTTGGAGCATGTACTTTTATGCCTCTTTTCTCCATATTCTACTAGCCATTTGGTCTTGTTCAAAATTCAATGATCTTCTTCTCTTTGAGCACTGCATTTTAGTGTTTTATTTCCCAAGTTTTGGTGGAGAATTAAGATTGAAAGGATGAGAACAAGTGAGGTTGTTGCATGGTTGTTGGTTTGCTTCATGTTTAGTTTTCACGTTTTCATTACATGGACACGGGCAGGAGGGAGTAATAGCAACATTTTGATTGTTGGGTTTGTTTAATAGTCACTTAAAAAAAACTTTTTTACTGATTGAAAAAGGTGCGCTAGCATTTGGTGTCACATTTTTATTATGTTGTTTTAAAAATGACCAATTAAGTATATGGAGGTTTAAATATTACTGGGGGCGGCTCATACATTGGATGTATGGCCACCCCAGTGGTAGAAACTACGCGCTGCAACCTGGATGTCTGGGGTTCGAATCCCCCTCGCCATAGACATCCTTTTATTCATTTTTCTTACTTCATTTCCTTTATTTTCTAATCTGGGCCTGGCAGAATTTACTTTCAACACCCCCTGGCAAGGCCCATTTCGCTGCTCTACCTGCCCAAATATTCTAACACCCCCCCCCCCCCCCCCCCCCCAATTTTTGTTCTTTCTCTTTAGTTTATTTTTAGTTGATTTTCTCAAGTAATTTTTACTAAAAATATTTTTCTTACACCAAAAATTCAAAAGAAAAATCATATTTGTTCTTTATTATTTTATTTAATTCTTCCATTAATTTAACATTATTTTTATTTTATTTTACATTAAATAAAAATCTATAAAAAACATATATATATATATATATATATATATATATATATATATATATATATATATATATATATATATATATATATATATATATAACTCTTCCACTTGAATTTTGCACTCCACTTAAATCATCTTTCTTTGATAATTCTTGTGACATTTTTTAGGTATATGAGATATGTGTTTTTTGAGAAGGATCATTAGCCTTTGTTGAATTCATTTTTGTGTGACTTTGTTAATGAGTTTCTTACTTTGAATACCTTGCCTTCAATTTTAAGCTTGATCGAGATATGTATGTTGTTCTCATATGCTTAAATGTTGTGAATCATATTACTATCTCTTGCCACATAGTTGTGTGAATCATACTTTTGCTAAAAAGATATGCTTAATGGTTGTACATTCCTGAATTCTATTATTCATTTGAATCTCAACCCCTTTGTAATTTTCTTATTCATAAGAAGTTTATCCTCCCCTCCTTCCAAAGGAAAGTCTTTCTATTGACCTCAAAGTCATAGATAGCTCGATACCAGCTTTGACCTCATAGTCATAGCCACTTACCAGCCTTGACCTCATAGTCATGGCCACCTTCTCCTTGACCTCATAGTCATAGGATTACCAACTTTGACCTCATAGTCATGGCCACTTACCAGCCTTGACCTCATAGTCCTGGCCACTCTCTCCTTGGCCTCAAAGTCATTGGATACTTTCCCTTGGCCTCATGACCATTCAATATTACAACTTAGAATGAAGTTAGAGTTCTTGGACTCTAAGTGAGACTCATCACTTTGAGTGTTCACTTCCCCTATCATAACTTAGACTTAGAGAGTTTCTTAAACTCTACATGAGCTCATACTCATTCCCCTGGAACTTTGGCCATAGTCAATGGTTCCTCACCCTTAGTTAGGTGAACTACGATTGCTCTGATTCTTTAGTCAGATACGTAGGCACAAGATGTGATGCCTTGGCGAGCAAACTTAGTGTATATACCCTTAGGTCTTTACCTTTACTTTAGCAAATATTCTTTAGCAAACAAACATAACATAACACAAATATAACAAGAGGTTCATGTAGAGTACTACAGATACTTAGGGTGCTAATACCTTCCCTTAGTATAACCAACCCCCGAACCTTAGATCTCCCCCCTTTAGGTTTTCTTGATCTTGAACCTTTCCTTTGGATAAATCAAAGTCGGTGGTGAATTTCAAAGTTTTGTGATTCAAGTTAATTAATAGCTTGATATCCGATTCTCACCGCAACACTAGGCCTTGTTTCTTTCTGTTTACATTTTTCTTTGATTGTATTGACTGTTTGCTTTCAAACTTTATTTGTACTTTCATGGTTAATTTTAATGAAATGAGCATTGCAATGTTTTGATTCAATTCATTTACATCCAATGTGTGCATCTTTATGCTTTCTCTTTCACAAAACAAAAATATATCTCCTATTCACTTCCTTTATCAAGCTTTTGTTTATGCAAAGATTGGAGGGAGGATGATGAAAACGAAATACCCAAAATTGTTGAATTGTATGCTTTTAATTAAAACTTGGCTGATGATGTACAGACATTGTTTCAACTACTAAACACTGGAGAAATAAGGAAGTTAATCCCTTGTCAATCCCTTTGAGCCTAGAAGTTGGAATTTCTTTTTGTACGAAAAAACCAGCAATCTTAACCTGAGGATGGGTAATTTTCAGTTAATTTGACTGTGTATTTAAACACAAGAGAATCATTTAAGACGACTTCCAATAAAGGTTGCAATCACAAGCTTTCCTTCACACACATCAAAGAAGTGTCGAAGATGTCTTTCAAATCAAAATCCAATGATGTTTCACTGTAATCATTAAGTCAGATAGTCATTATCTTTAAAAAAAAGAATGAAAAATCAAAATAAAAGCCCGCTAAGTTAAAACATATGAAGGAGACTTAGGCAAAAATTGGGGCATCCCGCTGACTGTAAGCTCAAATGACACAGTTCAGGCAGAAGTTAGGGATGACAAAAGAAAAATCAATTGAGAGGTTACCAAAATCCTCAAAGACAAAACAAATTGATCTTTAGTGCATAAGAGATAAAAGAGATAGACATCCAAGAATGACACTAGAGTGAAAGAATACAAAGATCTAGGAATAACACTTGAATGAAAAATAGGTAATTGTTTGTTTTTTGTAGGCGTCGAGAAAGTTAGACTTTGATTACAAGGTAAAATGTTGATAGCAACAGGACCTCGGGAAATGCACATGAGCTCGAAACACATTTCGAGCAATGCAAATTTTTATGCATAATATATGAATGATCTATGCATGCTATATGAAGGATATATGCACACAATGCAGAAGATTGGGATAACTGAGGTAGACTTTTTTGTGAGGGAAGAATGGGACTCTGATTCCTCAACACAGGGAACACCGCCAACTTTGCTTTAAGAGAAAATGTTGGACATATCTTTGTCACACTTATGAATTGTATCAGGTTGATGGTCCTTTGGGGAAAGACATGAAGAGCTACTTGGGTATTCTTGAAGAAGACTGCCCCAAATTGATTGACTGATGAGGATAAACTGACCATGGCTGCAGTTCTTGAAATGACTGTTGAGAAGGCTAAACTCAGTATGGGTCTTGAAAACGATCTTCTAGTTAACCAATTATGAGAATAACTTGCACTGAGCAACAAATCTTGAACTAATTCACAACAGGGTCTGGAAGTAATGTGCCCCTGATAGGGTCACTGACCAACTTTTTCAACTGTTTGAAATTTCTTGATGAGGAAAGTCTGTGCAAATAAAATCATTCATTCAAACATGGTAATTACAATGCAAAGTTCATGCAATTTTGAAATCAAAATCTTTTTTGGCATGATATTATTGATGTGTAGCAAATGAATCACTTTTCAAAACACGGTGGTTTATACATTCAAAATGAAAGAGAAAGCAAAGGTATGACATCAAAATAAATGATTGGCAACAATCTTAGGAGTCAGTTTACACAATCTTGTTGTAGTATGCTTTCAAAAGAAACCTGACTTCAATCAGGTCTTTTGAGGGTTGTAACATGGTATGGTTCACGGCTTTCGAAATAAAGGATATATGTTCAACGTTTATTTGTACCCAACCCATTCTTCGTGATGATCTTCAGTTATATGTTCAGTTAATTCAACCTATGCATTCAAGTTCCAATAGATTTTGGAATTACAACACTGTTATGATGATGACACAAGAGCCAAGGGATTTTTTGAGATGGCAGTCACTTTTTCTTACAGCATTTTGTTGTTTTTGATGAGGACTTCAGTCAACTCATTTTGTATTTGAGGACTTTGGTGACCTCTTGATTTTTCTTTTTTTATCCCTAACTTTTGCCTGAATTGTGTCATTTGAGCTTACAGTCAATGGGATGCCCCAATTTTTGCCTAAGTCTCCTTCATAGGTTTTGACTTTGCGGGTTTTTCTTTTGATTTTTTCATTCTTTTTTTTGAAAGATAGTGATTACCTGGTTTAATGATTACTTTGAACCATTATTGGCTTTTGATTTGAAAGACATCTTCGACACTTCTTTGATGTGTGCGAAGGAAAGCTTGTGATTGCAACCTTTATTGGAAGAGGTCTTGAATGATTCTCTTGTGTTTAAATGCACAGTCAAATTAACCGAGAACTACCCATCCCCAGGTTAAGATTGCGGGTTTTTTCGTACAGAAAGAAACTCCAACTTCTAGGCTCAAAGGGGTTGACAAGGGATTAACTTCCTTATTTCTCCGGTGTTTGGGAGTTGAAACAATGCTTGTGTTAGAACAAGAATTGATTCTACATTCCTAATAGTTTTGATGATAACAAATACTATATTATTATTTAGAACTTGATGCTCCCTAATTTAGTTATTATGATATGTAGGGAAGTTCTAAAGTGAAGAAATTCTGAATCAGAAGCAATAGCACATTCTGCGCTAACAAGTTCTAATCAAGCGAAGTTCTGATATAGAAGTATCACACAAGATCTAATCCAGTAAAGTTCTAATCAAGCGAAGTTCTGATAAAGAATGTTTCACGCTATCAGCACCAACCGCAATTAAAAGACTGATGATCCAGAACTTCAAGACATATTCTGATACGCTATTATTCATTTAAAGAGTATCAGCTAGAATCAGATGAGATCTCTATTTATGGAAAGCTCATTAAAAGATTTTGATTGACATCCAAAAATAAAGCCCAACGGACCAAAAAGCCATCTATATAAAGGGGATTGTTGAAAGGACGAAGAGACAACCTGCTCACATACAAATCTTACTGTTCATCATATTTTCTATTAAATTTTGTGTAAACATCACAGTTGTGATAATAGCTTTTTAGAAGCACTAAGTATACACACTTGTTTCTTTACTTTACCTTTGTAAATTCCTTGAGATAACCAAGTTGTGGTTTAAAACTCAAGAAGACATTGACAGTTGTCTTTGTGATTGTGTAAACTTTTTGGTTAGTGGATTAAGTCCTCAAGAGAGAGAGGCGAAATCACCTTGGCGGGTGGACTGGAGTAGTTTGAGTTCAAACGAACCAGGATAACCAAACGTGTCTTTTTTCTTTAATTTTTTTTTTGAAAACCCCAATTCAAACCCCCTTTATTGTGTTTTTCTTTTCTTCAATTGGTATCAGAGCGTCTAGTTCTGGGTGCAAACACTTAACCGTGTCACAAAAAGATCCTTCAAGAAAAACACTATGGCGGAACCAGTTCAGAACAACAATGACAAAATCAGTGGAAAACCACCAGTATTCGACGGTGAAAATTTTGAATACTGGAAGGACGTAATCGAAAGTTTCTTTCTGGCTCATGACGGAGATCTCTGGGATATGGTAACTGATGGTTACACTCATCCTGTTGGAAATGACAGTCAGAAGATTGAAAGGAAAAATATGACAGATCAACAAAAGAAAGATTTCAGAAATCATCACAAGGCCAGAACAATCCTCTTAAGCGCTATCTCGCACACAGAATATGAGAAGATTACAAACAGAGAATAGCTAAACACATGTTTGATTCTCTGAGAATGACACATGAAGGCAACACTCAAGTCAAAGAGACTAAAGCTCTGGCACTCATCCAGAAGTATGAAGCCTTCAAAATGGAAGAAGATGGACCTCAGAAGAAAGGTAAGTCTGTTGCTCTTAAATCTAATAACAAATATGAAACTAAAGCTTTTCAGGCAGAAGAAGAAAGCTCTGGTGGCTCCTCAGAAGAAGATGAACTATCACTCCTCTCCAGAAGAGTCCAACAACTATGGAAAAATAGATAAAGGAAATTCAGAAACTCTAGAAGATCAAGCACTTATTCTGAACCATCCTCTGGCTACAAAAAGTCAAGAAACAAAGAGGTGGTGTGTTATGAATGCAAGGAACATGGACATTACAAAAGTGATTGTCCTAAGTTGCAGAAAGAAAAGCCAAAGAAGAAGTTTAACAAGGAAAGAAAGAAAAGTCTTATGGCTACCTGGGATGACTCGAAATCTTCTGAAGCAAAATCTGAATCAGAAAATGAACACGCCAACATTGCCTTAATGGCCAACATATCAGATGACTCCAACTCATCAGAATCAGATTCTGACTCAGAAACTAAAGAGGTATTCTCTAAATTTTCTAGATCTCAATTAGAAGATAGTCTATCTGAAATTCTTGAAAATTATCAGAAACTTCAGCTCAAATACAAGAACCTGAAACATGGTCTGATATCTGAGTCTGAAGAGAACAGAAAACTGAAAGCAGAAAATTCTGAGTTAAAAGAAACCATTTCAAAACTCAAGAATTCCTTTGAATCTCAAAAATCTCATAAAGAATCTGACTCAGAAGTTCCCACTAGTTCTGATAACATTTTAAAAAATGATGACTATGATTTTCAAAAATTTCTAGCTAAAAACATAGACAGAAGCAAAATGGCTTCAATGATCTATGAAGTTAGCAGAAACGGGAGAAAAGGCATAGGATATGTAAATCCTAGAGGAGAAGCACCATATAAACCTAAACAAGTTGATGATATAATCATAAAATACGCACCTTTAAACTCTCACTTCACATATGGACACAAACATGATATAAAATATACCAGTGAATCTTACTCTTCATATTCTATTGAGAAACCAAAACTCAATCAGAATTCTGTGAACACTAACAAACAAGGACCCAAAGAAATATGGGTACCTAAGGATAAAATCCTATACGTTGCAATGTCTTTAACAGCAAGATTGAAACACCAATCATGGTACCTGGACTCTGGATTCTCGCGACACATGTATGTTCCAAAGTCTGGAACTTAAAGCTGAAGGGTATGTAGGTTTTGGAGGAAATCAGAAAAGGAAGATCATTGGCTCGAGAACCATAGGTAACGGTACTCTACCTTCTATATCTAATGTTTTATTAGTAGATGGATTAATGCATAACTTGTTATCCATAAGTCAATTAAGTGATAACGGTTATGATATAATCTTCAATCAAAAGTCCTGCAAGGCAGTTAGTCAGAAAGATGGAACAATCCTCTTTAATGGAAAGAGAAAGAACAACATTTATAAAATAAAACTTTCTGAACTAAAAAAATCAGAATGTAAAATACCTTTTGTCTGCTGACGACGAGCAATGGGTCTGGCACAGAAGATTGGGGCATGTTAGTATGAGAAGAATATCTCAGATTAACAAACTCAATCTGGTCAGAGGACTTCCTAACCTGAAGTTCAATTCAGATGTTCTGTGTGAAGCATGTCAAAAAGGAAAGTTTTCTAAACCCTCTTTTAAATAAAAAAATGTTGGCTCTACCTCCAGACCATTAGAACTTTTACATATAGATCTGTTTGGACCAGTGAAAACTGCATCCATCAGTGGTAAGAAGTATGGATTAGTGATCGTAGATGACTATAGCAGATGGACATAGGTAAAGTTCTTAAAACACAAGGACGAGTCACTCTCTGTATTTTCTGCCTTCTGTAACCAAGTTCAAAATGAAAAAGAGTTTAGAATTGTAAAAGTCAGGAGTGATCATGGTGGGGAATTTGAAAACAAGAAAATGGAAATATTTTTTAATGAAAATGGCATTTCTCATGACTTCTCTTGTCCTAGAACTCCACAACAAAATGGAGTTGTAGAACGCAAGAATAGAACTCTACAAGAAATGGCCAGAACCATGATCAATGAGACTAACATGGCTAAACACTTTTGGGCAGAAGCAGTTAATACATCGTGTTACATTCAGAATAGAATCTCTATAAGACCTATTCTGGAAAAGACTCCATATGAACTGTGGAAGAACAGAAAGCCCAACATTTCATACTTTCATCCATTTGGATGTACTTGCTTTATTTTAAACACTAACGATCCTCTGAACAAGTTTGATTCTAAGGCACAAAAATGTTTCATGTTAGGATACTCTGAACGTTCAAAAGGATACAAAGTATATAACACAGAAACACGAAATGTGGTAGAATCCATTTGTGTCAGATTTGATGATAAGCTTGGCCTTCAAAAGCCAAAGCATGATGAATCTCTTGCAGAAATAGAAGTTCAAATTACAGGCACTGAAACCAGATCATCAGAAAAATAGTCAAACACAGCAGAAGGAAATTCAAATATCACAACAATTTCTGAAGAACCCATCCAGAAAAGACAATCCAGAAGTACACTTACACATCCCGAAGACAAAATTCTAGGAATGAAAGATGATCCAATCAGAACAAGATCCTCATTCAAGAAAACTGAAGAATTTCTCATGGGATTAGTATCTCTGGTTGAACCCACTTCTATTGACGAAGCACTCTCAGACAATGATTGGATACTAGCAATGCAGGAAGAATTGAATCAGTTCACCAGAAACGACATATGGGATCTAGTTCCTAAACCCAAAGGCTTCAACATCATTGGAACCAAATGGGTCTTCAGAAACAAACTGAATGAACAAGGAGAAGTTGTTAGAAACAAAGCACGACTGGTTGCACAAGGTTATAGTCAGCAAGAAGGGATAGACTATACAGAAACCTTTGCTCCAGTCGCAAGGTTAGAATCTATCAGACTTTTAATTTCATTTGCTGTAAATAATGACATCACTCTTTATCAGATGGATGTCAAAAGTGCATTTTTCAATGGTTACATTGATGAAGAAGTTTATGTACATCAACCCTCTGGTTTTGAAAACACAAAACATCCAGAATATGTTTATAAACTCAAGAAATCGTTATATGGTCTAAAGAAAGCTCCCCGAGCTTGGTATGAGAGACTAAGTAACTTTCTCTTAGAAAATGATTTTACCAGAGGGAAGGTGGACACAACTCTATTCTGTAAGTCATTTAAAAATCACATTTTGATCTGTCAAATATACATAGATGATATAATTTTTGGATCTACTAAAAGCTCTTTGGGCAAAGAATTTGCTAAGACTATGCAGGAAGAATTTGAAATGAGCCTAATGGGAGAACTCAAGTTTTTTCTGGGAATTCAAATCAATCAAACTCCAGAAGGAACTTACATACATCAAAGCGAGTATGTCAGAGATCTTCTGAAGAAATTTGACATGTCAGAAAGTAAGCCTTCCAAAACTCCTATGCATCCCACATGCATTCTGGAAAAGGATGAGGTAAGTAAGAAAGTAGAACAAAAGCTCTACAGAGGTATGATTGGTTCTCTCCTTTATTTAACTGCTTCAAGACCTATTATTCTCTATAGCGTCTGTCTTTGTGCTAGATTCCAATCAGATCCTAGAGAATCCCACTTAACAGCAGTTAAGCGAATTTCCAGATATCCGAAAGGTACTATTAATCTTGGTATTTGCTATAGAAAGTCCAGAGAATACAAATTGGTAGGATACTGCGACGCTGACTTTGCTGGAGATAGAATAGAAAGAAAAAGTACCTCTGGAAGCTACCAGTTTCTGGGAGACAACTTAATCTCTTGGTCCAGCAAAAGACAATCCACAATTGCACTATCAACTGCTGAAGCTGAATATATAGTTGCAGCTGGATGCAGTACTCAGATGCTCTGGATGAAGAATCAGCTTGAAGATTTTCACATTTACGAGAGTAACATCCCTATCCTCTGTGACAATACTTCTTCCATCTGTCTTTCTAAAAATCCTATTTTGCATTCTAGGGCTAAACATATAGAAATTAAACACCACTTCATTAGGGACTATACTTAAAAGGGAATTCTTTTTTTAAAATTTATAGACACAGACCACAATGGGCTGATATTTTCACCAAACCCCTTGCTGAAGATAGATTTAATTTTATTCTGAAAAATCTCAGTATGGAATTATGTCCAGAATGAAAATGTAATTTCTGTATATTCAACTCTTAGAATTTTTGTTTTGTGAACATCTGACCAATAATTCTTCAGAAGTGAGAAGGAAGATTGTCTCAGAATCTATTCAGAAGATCTGAAAACTTTTCATTTCAAGGATAGATCATTAAGTTAACTCTAGCAAACATATGTCAACCTACGCTCCAGGCTTTCCTCTGAAGTTGAACACGTGTTCAAACTCTGGGAAACTGAAACGACTGTGTTGACATATCGAGGCGCCAAGTCACATCGGTAACTGTTCCCAAAATTTTCACGCTATCTCCCTTGTCAGAAATCATTACAGCTCTTAATCATTATGTTTATTGTTTTTAATTGCTCATTAATATTTTATTTTTGGTCACTCTTATATATATGTCACTTCTAACACCCTCACACTTTCACTATCACTCACTTTGCTCTCTCGCTTTCTCTTTCTTATTTGCAATTCTTATTTTCTGCAATTCTTCTTCTTCTTTGTGTTCTCCAAAACCCTAAGTTTGTGAACAATGGCCTCCTGCTCTCAACAAACGATGTCTCAAGAATCTGCTGACCAAATTAATGAAGAAAGGTACATTGAGCCTTCAAGAACTGTTCTCACTCCCATTGCTTCTCTTGAAGTTCTCTGTGAACTCATCGTGGATTTTGAAAGCATGAAAGAAAATGGGTATGACCTTACTCCTAAGGTTGAGTTTCAAGGATGAACCAAGTACTTTAATCGCTTAATGGGTCCAGTTTTTCCTAAACTTGTTAAGAAATTCTGGATTTTTGCACCTATCTCAAATCATCAAGTAACTTCTTATGTAATGGGAAAAAAGATTGTCATCACTGAAGAACTTATTGGTAAACTGATTGATCATGATGGATCAGGAATTAGATGCAGTGAGATGGAAAAGAGCTCTGACCTAAAAACTGTCTCAAAGGAAATATTCACCTCTGGACAACACTCCAACAAAATCAAAGATCTAAAGGATCGTCACAGAATTTGGGCCAGAATCATTCTAGGTTGCATCTATCACAGGAAACCTACAAGCTCTTCTGACTACATCAACAACGATCAACAGTACCTTCTGTACCTCATCTCCACCAATACAAGAGTAAATCTTCCTTACAGTCCATTCAATCATCTGAAGAATAGTGTCAAGGAAACAAGAGAAGACAAAAGAACCAAGAGAGATTGGATCCCTCTAGGTAGACTTGTAGTGAGCGATTTTGGACGCGGTTCTTAAGCGCTGGTCGCTCTCTACGGTTTGAGCTTAAACTACAGGTCGATTCATTTTTTATCCTATTGTGAGCTGAATAAGGAAGGGAAATAGATGTCTCCAATTAACCCTGCTTTGCATACTGAGTTTAAACAGCGGTCTGTTAAGTTACGGATGCTATCAATGTGGGGGGGGCCTTTGTACTGGTTATTTGTATTTTTGCCAGTACTGTTTTCTTTCTCTTTACCTGGGCAGAAGGTTTCTAGCGGGGAACAAGGATTAGGATGTTAGGACTGATGCTTTTTGAATTACTGCTTTTGATTGATGGAGATATGGGATTTGGGTTTTTTGTTGATTGTGCTCGCTAAGATCTTTTCTTTTGATCTTATGCCTACGTATTCCCGTTTACCGAAACAGGGAAATCAGAGCGTTCGTAGTTCCTCCTATTCTATGGGAGGAAATGGGTGTTTTGGTGTCTTGTTCAAAGCCCAAGACGTGAAGCGAAAGGTGGTTTGTATCTTGTTCAAAGCCCAAGATGTGAAGCTGAAAGGTCTATTTGTGTCTTGTTCAAAGCCCAAGACGTGAAGCTGAAAGACCTCGACTTTAGAGAGAATTTGTCATCTCTAAAGAGGGGGAAGGAGAATTACTTTAACTGGGATACGCGGATCCGAGCAATGCCATAATTTCCGAAGAAAGGGTTTTAACCTGAAGGAGAAGACTTTAACTCAGTGTAGAGCAATTCCATCTTTCCTTAGGAATTTCTCATGCTAAAAGAGGGACAGTGGCATGGATATAGATGATCCAGAGGCTTGCCGCTTACAGCGATTAGATGAAAGGAAAGGAGTTGTTGATGTTTGTGTACTGTGAACGAGGCACAGCTTTGATGCTAAAAGGTTGATTGGATCAACCAGTGGTTTTCTTATACAAAGCCTAAGAGGAGGCTAATTTCCGCTAGGAAAATCATTATACAAAGCCTAAGAGGAGGCTATTTTGTGTCCCGTACAAAGCCCGAGAGAGAGGCTAAAAGTTTTTAACCCGACGATAGAGTCTTTGTGTCTCGTACGAAGCCCGAGATAGAGGCTAAAAGTTTGACTCAACAAGAGAGTCTTTGATACTCAACAAGAGAGTATTTTTGTATCTCGTACGAAGCCCGAGATGGAGGCTAAAGGTTTGCTTCAGTTGAGTGACAGATCCAATATACTGATTTTAAAAGAGAAAATCAGTTTTTATACGAGCAACACTGTACTCAGGGATTTGATCTGAGGATCAGGGATATTTCCTTCTCTTTGAGGAAACGAGAAATCCAAAGGGTATTGAGACTGTCCGAGTCTGCGGGTTTCCTTCCTATTTAACGAAGGGGTCACTTGAGAATGTCTTTGAGACTCAAGGAAGTTAGACTGTCCAAGTCTAGAGTTTTATCTCTTGTACTATGCTTTGAGAAACAGTAGTAGACTCTATGAAATGACTGTTCAATGAGGATGACTAGATTCTGTTCCTATACCTCTAGGAGGTCGTCGGGACAATTTGTACGAAGCCCAAGAGGAGGCTGGAAACTTTTAAGAAGCCGACGGGTCCTTGTACGAAGCCAAAGAGGAGGCTATCATTCCCGAAGGAAGAGATCATTATACGAAGCCTAAGAGGAGGCTATGAATACTTCTAAGAAGCCGTAGGGTCCTTGAATAATGCCCAAGAGGAGGCCGGGTTGCTTTTAGGAAGCCTGTGGGTCCTTGTATAATGCCCAAGAGGAGGCCGATGCTTTTAAGAAGCCCGTGGGTCTATCATCTCCTTTCCATTAGGAGAGATAACTCTTTTAAAGATAAAAACCACTGGTAAACGTGCGAGGTTTACTATCCAGCGATCTTTAGCTTTTAAAGAGGGTTCCTTAGTTAAGGTCCAAGAATATGACCGTAGTGGGTACCCAAACCCCAAGACATTCAAGGCAAGCTATCCACAAGGAATAGATCAAGTCAGGAAAGTTCGAAAATTTGGAAGAAACTCAAAGATGCCATTCACGGAGAATACATTCATCTTGGGGAGCAGAGCTTCTTGATGATTCCTAAGGAGGACAACCGAAGAGAAGACTGTATCTGGTGCTCCTATTGGGGATCTAGGCGTCTATTTCTACGAATAAATGAAACGGCGTCACCTAGTTCTAGACGTAGTTGTCGGGGAAACTCAAAATATCTATACTATTATTACACAGTAGATATGAGTTTATGAAAGGAGACTTACAGTGAGCAGCCCCACAATACAGTTTATAATATGAAAGCAGTAAATGAAAGTGATAACCACTTACTCGGTTGGAGTGCTTCCATGCTGTTTGGTTAGTTGTTCAACAAAGAAAGATTGAAAATAACAGTATATTCAAAATCAAAGGAGAAAGTGCTTTAAAAAAGAAAGATTTGGGGCTTACAGCTCAAGGAGAGGCCCAGGGTTTTATCAGTGAGCGCACTGTTGAATTTGTACAGAGGGACTTATACAAGTGACTGAGGCCCAAAAAGGTTTTCTGTACAAAGGGATGGGTCTTACACTCTCTCAAGAGGCCCAAAAAGGTTTAAAGAAAAAGAGTGGGGCTTATAACACGAGGGTAGGCCCAAATGATTTTTCGTTTAAAAATGGCGATCGCGCCGAGGTTTTCTTTTAACGCAGAGGGACTTATACAATAAGTGAGGCCCAAAATGTTTTAGTTAAAAGGGGGATTGGGTCTTACACTCTAATAGAGGCCCAAAGTGTTTTGAATGGGTCTTATAGCTCAAGGAGAGGCCCAGATGATTTTTTTATTTTTAAACGGGCGACGATCGCGCCGTTTACTTGTACAGAGGGACTTATACAATGAGTGAGGCCCAAAAAGTTTTTGTACAAGGGGGGATGGGTCTTACACTCTCTCAAGAGGCCCAAAGTGTTTGAAAATGATTTATGAGGGTTGAATTAATCCAAAACCCTAATTTGTTTTCAAAATGTATTTAATTGAATAAAAATTCAATTAAAATGATCAAAAATTGTTTAACACATGGAAAACAAATTGTGATCTTGGATTAATGCTTCAAAAATCAAGTATTGACCTACAAAATAATTAAAAAGCATCAAAAGTTGCAAAATCAATGTAGAAAAAATATTTAAAATGTCAAAAACAATTAAAATATTAATTCTTTGCAAAAATATCAATTATATGAAATAAATAATATTTTTGGGATTTTTTGTGAAAATAAAATATTTTAACATTTTTGTGAATTATTAAAAAAAGAATCAACTCAAAATCATTAAAACTCAGAGAGAAATTAATTTTGAATCAATTAAACAAAATCACAAAATTCAAATATTTGAATTTCTAAAAATGGCGCCAAGAACAAGCTGAAGAACACGCGCGTGTTCTTGGTTTCTCAGATTTGCATTTTCTATCCAATCTCCATGAATACGTAATCATATCATGCAATCCACATATCATTATGCTCGCCTCAACCTCACGATCATGTCTATGTACTTTAATTTCATTTAAATTAAACATACAACAAGAAATCACGAAGAGACCTCAAGAACCCTAATTTCTGCATGAAGGCTAGGATTTTTGATACACGATTCAAACAATGCAATTAATTGAGGGAAAACATTCCATGCATGATTATGAACATATGGCCAAATTATTGTGCGAGGAAATATGCATAGATTGAGAGATGACCAAGTATGTGCTTACTTCCAAGTCGTGACAGCAAGTTCAAAGTGATTTTTGATTTGGAGGTGTTACAGATGAGTGGTGATGATCTGAACAGCTTCCCTACACCCTATGGATTGTGTTTGGATGGTTGGACTTAATTGAAATTGGCTGGATCATTTTGTGGTACCTCAGCTGCACTTTGGTTAAAACCTTGAGCAACCAGCTGGTGATTTTATGAAATTGATGTTTCAGAAGTAATCTAAGTGTTTGATCAGCTCATATGTGATGTATATGAGGTGTGTGAGTGATTGGTTTGATTGGAATTGCTCTCAAACTCAAAACCCGATAGTGACTTGCCTTAGAAGGCAAAATTGGAGTGAAAGAAGAGATTTTGAGGAAAGCATCTGTTAGATGGCTTTGGTGTACTCAAACTGACCACAATTGAGCTCTATTTATAGTAGAGCAAGTTTGTTTTGCAAGGAATAGTGCATGGCAGCTGGTAAGTAGGTTTGGCCAATGTTGGCAAATGAAAATCCAAGTCTCCTCTAGCCATTGACTAGAGGTTAGGGCACAGAGCTTTGGTTCCCTTGGTCTTGGATAAGTCTTGACTGATTTCAGATGAGAATGGCTCAGTCCATGCCACCTTGATGGTTTCATTGAATGCCTCATTCCAAATTTGAAGTCTTGTCCCTATTTTGGCCATTCTAGGTTCAACATGCTATTTCTTGTTCCATGGACTTTGGAGGCTTGGCTCAGTGATTGTCCCCTTTAGATTCAATCCTCTGAGGTGTCCAAGTGGATAGGAGCAATTGAATTTGGCTGATTTTGGCAAATCGACCAAAGTTGCAAATTCTGCCTTGCCTTGACAGATTTCAGCAAGGCAACTTGGCAATGTTGTATCTCATGGTGTAGGTTGAATTTGGCAATGTTCTTGGCCATTTTGGAAAGCTCTTACATGATACAACAACTGTTTGAACAAGTTTGGTTTTGATCTCTTTTGATTCCAAGTGAAAAATCCCCCTACATTTGGCAAAAAGTGAGGCAGAATCTGACTTAGTGAAAATTTCACTAAGTGTTGGAAAAAGTGACATTTTCACTTTTCAGCCACTTTGATCACTCCATAACTCAAAATCCTTAATGAATTGGAATGACTTGTAGTTGAAGTTTTTGTAGGTGATAATGATGGCTACAAATCCATCTTTGGATGAGAAAAAATGGCCTTGTGGTTTAGGAGTTATGGTCCTCCAAAGTTAGTACCTTTGCCACTTTATTTTTAACTTAGAAAAATTTCTAAGTTTTATGGTTACCGCTTTTACAAGTTATCTCACTTTTCTTGATTTTTCTTGATGAATGATGATCCAAATCATACATTAACATCATTTTAGGGTTAAAAATCCATTTTGGTGAAAAATCTCAAAAAGTCAAAGTTGACTTTTGTGCACAGTTGACTTTTTATCAGATGAATTCCAAACTGTGCAATTCTTCAGGAAATCATGTCCTTGACCTAAATCAAACTTGATGGACATGTTCCATGGGTGTCATAGGGTATATTCAATCATGTATTAGGGTTTGGGAGCATGTCTTGGTCAAAAGTCAAAGTTACAATTGACTTTTCTCTTAAAACCCTAATTGTGGTGCAGATGAAATTGAGACTTGTTGCTCAAACTTCTTGGACCAATCCATTATTCTAAATGGATCAATATGGTATATTAAAGACCCTCAAATCATGTCTTTAGGTCTTGGCTCATGGTTTGTCCCAAAAGTCAACTTAGGGGTGAATTAGGTCAAGAAACCCTAATTCCTGATTTTTGATGAATGCATCCCCTGAGGCAAAATTGACTTGATGCATGGGTTCATGAGGTTCCATGAAGTATATTAGGTCATGTTTTGGATCATTGCCTTGTGCCCAGATGAAAATTTTCCATCTGGAGGCCCTGGTCGACCAAAACCCTAATTTGGTGACACTGGCGATCTTGAGGCTTGATCCACCTAGAAGGGAGCAGCCTTGTGCTTAATCCTTGAAGTGGGAGTCCTTTTGATCCTTTGTAGTTACTTGGGAGGTTAGAAAAGTTGAAGATCATGTCATTTCTTGATTGATCCTTTGTCTAAGCACTAAGAGAGGGCTTGAAACCCTAATTTTGATTGTATTGGATGCTCACCCATCTTTGGGGAGACTGATGAAGCATGATGGTTCATCCATATTGTGATGATGCTTTTCACAATGATGGGAAATCTAAGTGGTCAAAATTTGGGGTATTACAGATGCCCCTATTTAATCTTCTTGGACCCGAAGGTGTGAATGACGAAGGGATTCGGGCATTCGGGGTGCAAGAGGATTAAATATCGGAATACCCGAAATTTTGATGGTGGTTATGAATGGTAGCTTACGCATTCATCTTCTTTAGCTAAGCAATGATGCTTAGAAAAGGTAAACTTCCCCTCGATCCTGGTTTCCTACCAAGAAACTGGTCTCAGTTTCTTTTGAAATAAACCTCCCCTCGTTCTTGGTTTCCTACCAAGGAACTGGTCTTAGTTTCTGATTTAAACTTCCCCTCGATCTTGGTTTCTTACCAAGGAACTGGTCTTAGTTTCTGATTTAAACTTCCCCTCGATCCTGGTTTCCTACCAAGGAACTGGTCTTAGTTTATTTTGTCAATAAACTTTACTGACAAGGGACGCTATTCATAGCGGCTTTCCTTCAAACTTCTCGCCGAATTTTCCTGGGGAGATGCCATTTGAGTGGAAAAAGTTTTGATGTCAGACTTGCTGGGGAACCCATTCGTCTGAGTTGTAGAGGTACACAAACTTCTCTGTTTTGGAGACGTCATTTGTCGATTCTACTGGGGAAAGTGAGTCTCTTGAGAGACTGTTTTCGTTTGGGGTTACATCATACTTTTCTCGGGATCTTCCCGGAGAAATGCCATATGATGGGATCCAATTTTGAGGTGCCAATGACCTTCTCATCAGTGGTTTTTTGGAGCAAAACTGGCGTGCTGCCGAATCTCTGATCACGAGGCTTTCTCTGTGGATTTTCCTTAATCCGGGAAAGCAAGGATATCATCTTCAATGGCGAAGAGTGATGCTTATTGAAAGTTTTCTCTGGCTTTACAGAGGTTCAAGTTATCAAAGTGGTCAAGGACCAACTTCTTTCCAGAATTAAACTGGAAGCGAGGTTGTTCAGACACAGTATTTCCTGACGAGGCAAGAACTGACAACTCGATTGAGAGGACTTCTACCACTAGGGGACATGACCGACTAGAGTGATAGTGATGCAATATGAAATGTGAATGCAAATAAAAAAATGCATGATGTATGTATGTATGTGCTGACAAAACAGACGTAACATACAGACTAAGAGATGAACACAATTGGATACTCGGTCATCGCGGGGCGAAGAAGTACCGTTGATTCAAAATAGCAATTCCACCTGGCTTAGGAGAGATAGTCCCGTTGGGAGCTATGTTGATCGGGCTTAGGATATGAGAACTCGGCCGAGGATGTCAGACGAAACAAGGTCTCTGACACAGTTGATCCCTTCATTCAGGCGAACTGGTTTAGAAGGAGTACTTTGATTCTGCACTTTGAAGTTCGCTTACTTCGGGAGAAGCGATGGATGTTCTTCTGATGTTCAACAGTCAAAAGAAATGCCATCTTTAATTTAAAAGCAGAAAAAGTTTAACAAGTAAATTTGTTTTATTTCAAGAATCGCTGATTAAGTTTAAACAACGTCGTTCTGTAAAGCTAAAACAAGTAAAGAATTACAAACAAAAGCACAAGGGCTCAAATTTTATTGATAAGATGGAGATCAGCCAAACGCGTGATTCCAAAGAGTATATATAAAGTTAGAAAATGGTAATTTACAGGGAAAAGGGCTACGTTGAAACATAACGACCACTATCCTTCTACCAACTTTGAGTTCGGGACATCCTGAACTTCCGTCGAAGATGACCTTTGACTGGAGATTTCCTCCGATAGATGATGTTGTAACTGCTGCTGAGGGACTTGCCTCTGTTGAACATAGTTACTTGCCATTATCCCTAATTTTTGCCTGGATTGTACTATGATATTTCCAATCCATCGGGATGATTTTTTTTTCATGTCTCTAACTTTTGCCTGGACCGCCCTTTCGGGTTTTCAATCCACCAAGACGTTTTTTTTAGGCGAAGTATTTCTTGACTACATCAACATTCGTGGGGTAGGCAAATTCCTCTCCGTCCATGGTTGCAAGTCTCAAGGCGCCGCCTGAGAAAGCTTTCGTGACCACATAGGGGCCATCATAATTTGGGGTCCATTTGCCCCGAGAGTCAGTGAGAAATGATTGTATCTTCTTGAGCACAAGGTCTCCTTTCCTAAAGACACGAGGTCGGACCTTTTTGTCAAACGCCCTTTTCATTCTCTGTTGATATAACTGACCGTGGCATAGTGCCGTGATTCTCTTTTCTTCGATCAGGTTCAGTTCGTCGTGTCGACTTTGACACCATTCAGCTTCGGTGAGCTGAGCTTCCATCAATACCCGGATTGATGGGATCTCTACTTCTATGGGGAGCACTGCTTCCATGCCATATACTAGAGAGAAAGGGGTTGCCCCTGTTGAAGTGCGGATAGATGTTCGATAACCGTGAAGAGCAAAGGGTAGCATTTCGTGCCAATCTTTATAGGTTACAACCATCTTTTGAACGATCTTCTTGATGTTCTTATTGGCCGCTTCTACCGCTCCGTTCATCTTGGGTCGGTAGGGAGATGAGTTATGGTGTTCGATCTTGAACTCTGCACACAACTCTTTCATCATCTTATTGTTTAAGTTAGATCCATTATCAGTAATGATCTCTCTTGGAACACCATAACGGCAGATGATATTGTTTTTGATAAATCGGACCACCACTTGTCGGGTTACATTGGCGAATGACGCTGCCTCGACCCACTTGGTGAAATAGTCAATGGCTACCAGAATGAACCGATGTCCGTTTGAAGCCTTGGGCTCAATCATACCAATCATGTCGATTCCCCATATGGAAAAAGGACACGGGGAAGAAAGAACTTTGAGATGTGATGGCGGTACATGAATTTTGTCGGAGTATATCTGACACTTGTGACACCTCCTCATGTACTTGTAACAGTCGGATTCCATGGTCAACCAATAATACCCCGCCCTGAGAATTTTTGTCGCCATTGTGTGTCCGTTGGCATGAGTGCCAAAGGATCCTTCATGAATTTCTTTCATAAGCATGTCTGCTTCTGGTCTGTCGACACATCGGAGTAAGACCATGTCAAAATTTCTCTTATAAAGAGTGTCACCGCTCAGGAAGAAGTTTCCAGCCAATCTTCTGAGGGTTTTCCTGTCTTTTCTGAGTGCCCCAGCTGGGTACTCTTGTTTCTGAAGGAAGCATTTGATATCGTGATACCAAGGTCTGTCGTCTATGACTGCTTCAATCGCGAAGATGTAAGCGGGCCGTTCAAGGCGCATTATGTCGATCTTAGGTAAGTCATTCCATTGACCTACACTATTCATGGAAGAGAGAGTGGCTAAAGCATCAACCATGTGATTATCCTCACGAGGGATATAATGAAACTCAACTCTGTTGAAGAAGGGTAACAACCTTCTTGCATAGTCTTTGTAAGGAATCAATCCTGATTGGTATGTGTTCCAATCTCCTTTTATCTGATTGATAACCAAGGCTGAGTTGCCGTATACGTCCAAGTTTTTGATCCTTAAATCAATTGCTTCTTCGAGACCCATTATACATGCTTCGTATTCGGCCTCGTTGTTCGTACATTTGAACGTAAGTCTAGCAGTGAAAGGAATGTGGGTACCCTGAGGGGTAACAATGATTGCCCCAATTCCGTTTCCGTAATGATTAACTGCTCCGTCAAAGATTAGTCCCCATTGGGAACCTGGTTCTGGCCCTTCACTGGGTAGCGGTTCATCGCAATCTTTCATTTTCAAATACATGACATCTTCGTCTGGGAAGTCAAACCCGATTGATTCTTGATCGTCAATCGGTTGATGAGCCAAATGATCGGCTAAAATACTTCCTTTAACGGCTTTCTGAGCATGGTACTCTATGTCATATTCTGATAGTAACATCTGCCAACGGGCAATCCTTCCCGTGAGAGCAGGTTTTTCAAAAACGTACTTGATTAGATCCATTTCGGAGACCAACCAAGTAGTATGACGAATCATGTATTGGCGAAGACGTTTGGCTGCCCAAGCCAAAGCGCAACAAGTTTTCTCAAGCATCGTGTACCGAGTTTCGCAGTCGGTGAATTTCTTGCTTAGATAGTAAATGGCAGACTCTTTCCTTTTAATTTCGTCTTGTTGGCCAAGTACACATCCCATCGAGTCCTCTAGGACTGTGAGGTAAATGATTAGTGGTCTTCCTTCCACTGGAGGTGATAGGATCGACGGATTCAACAGATATTCCTTAATACTGTCGAAGGCGGTTTAGCAATCTTCTGACCAAATGCAATCCTGGTTCTTTTTTAGTAATTTGAAAATTGGCGCACAAGTGGCGGTCATAAGGAATATGAATCTGGAGATGTAGTTCAACCGTCCCAGAAATCCTTTGACTTGTTTTTCAGTTTTCGGAGAAGGCATTTCTCGAATGGCCTTGACCTTGTCAGGATCAACTTCAATTCCTTTCTGGATGACGATGAACCCTAGTAATTTCCCCGAACGGACATCGAAGGTGCACTTGTTAGGATTCAAGCGGAGCTTGAATTTTCTTAGACGTTCGAACAATTTTGACAGATGTTCAACGTGCTCATCCTCTGTTCTTGATTTTGCAATCAAATCATCGACATATACCTCGATTTCTTTGTGTATCATGTCATGAAACAGAGTAGTCATGGCCCTTTGATAGGTTGCCCCGGCATTCTTCAAACCGAACGACATTACCTTGTAACAAAAGGTACCCCATGGGGTAATGAACGAAGTTTTCTCCATGTCTTTCGGCAAAATTTTGATCTGATTATAGCCCGAGAATCCATCCATGAAGGAGAATACTTTGAACTTTGTTGTGCTGTCAACTAGCATGTCAATGTGTGTTAAAGGAAAGTCGTCCTTTGGACTTGCCTTGTTCAGATCTCTGTAATCGACACACATTCTAACCTTTCCGTCCTTTTTGGGAACGGGTACGATGTTGGCTAACCATTGAGGATATTCAGATGTAGCGAGGAAACCCGCGTCGATCTGTTTATGTACCTCCTCCTTGATTTTGATGGCCATGTTCGGGTGAGTGCGTCTCAACCTTTGCTTTACTGGCTGACATTCTGATCTCAATGGTAAGTGATGTTCCACGATGCTGGTATCCAACCCTGGCATATCCTGATAGGACCAAGCGAATACATCGGGAAATTCTTTGAGAAGCTTTATCAAACCCTCTCTGGCAGTTGGACTGAGCAGTGCTCCGATCCTGATTTCTTTGCTCTCTTTTTCTGAACCCAAGTTTACCGTTTCCAACGACTCTTTGTGAGGTTCAATGGACCTTTCCTCTTGTCTGAGTAGTCGGGAGATCTCTTCTGGAATTTCGTTGTCATTTTCTTTAGCCTCGAATACCGGGAACTCAAAGTTGGGAGAAGGCATCGGATCGTATGTTTCAACGGGGTATAAAACAAGCAATCTGCATGACGTGATGATTCGTGTTTAGAAGAGATAGAGAAAATGCAAGTGTGTGCAGTGTATTTATTTTACTGCTTGTTTTTATTATTGAATGTTTTTTTTAGGATTACCATTTTCTGAAAAAGCAAAAAGAGAAAACAACAATTAATGCGGAAATTACAGAAGGACGTTATTTTATTAATAAGCAAGTCGAATCTTGAAACTACAGCCCTATAAAACAAAACTCTGTCGCTTAGGGCAAAGCGAAGAGGGAAATTTACAGAAAGCGAGCCCTATCAAAACATCCGTTTCACCTGGGCAGGGTGAAAGGTTAAAGATGGCAATTACTTTGACTGATGAACGACCTTCGGAACCTCGACGAAAACCCATTGGCGGCGAACTCCTCGGTGAATCACAAAGTCTGGCACCTTCCTTGATTTGTCTTCAGAAATGACGCTGATTTCTGGTGGAGCAGGATCATTGGAATCTATCTCCCAAGCAGAATTGTCGTAGGAGGATTCCTCTGTTGCACTTTGCATAGCATTGGTGCTCTCAGCTGTATCTCCCCATCCAGTTGACTGGATATCTTCGAGCCTGATACGAGAGCTTTCGGGAGCAGTGTACTTGACCATAAAGTCGTATTTTCCACTTGGTTGTCCCAAAGTGTCCCAAACTTCTTTGGAACTGGAGAAGTCATCCCTCTCGATGACGTTGACCTCAGGAAAAGCATAGTTGATGAATTCTAGTCCTGCAAACGTTGCGAATTCATCTTCATGTTGAGTAGTTTCCGAATGACCTGAGTGTTGATCCCATGACATGGCGGGGACACAGGATTCTATTCAATAACGCTCAGCTGAGTTTCATTACTCGGCTGACTTTCTTGCCCCAAGTTTCCTGGGTAAGGCTGCCACATTGGCAGACCATCCATCGGGCCATATTAATTGTGATCAAAGTTTTCTTTCATCAGAGTGTCTTCCTCTAATGAATTTGGCGGAGCACGGCATCCTTCCGGATCACAATCTCCGTAGATCATTTCGACATCTGATCTTAGTATAAATCTGGGACTTTCTGTAGGAAAGCAAAAAGGCATAGGCACCTCTTCCTGAGACATATAGCCGTCCTTGTTAAGGTAGGACTTTCATTCTTCATCTGTGTCAGAGGGATCTTCCTCATTGATAGCATGAACTGTCTGAGACACTGGGTGAAGAAAACCTCCACTGTGGAAGAAGTTTTGAAGGGGATGAAGAATTTCATCGTTGGTGGCTGTCTGAGTACAGGTCGCAGAAAAACCAAGACCCTTCTTTATTTTATTGTCAGTGGGAATGACAAGTTGTCCCCATCCTTTTGTATCGGTACTCTCGACCACTTTGATAGCATCTTTGTATGAAGAAATTGAAGTTCCTTCTTCGGATTGATCGTTCTTGCTCACCGATAGTGCTTGGAACTGAGTTCCAATAACCTCCTCGGGTTCTACACAAGCAGATGATGATAGGTTACTCACAAGCAAGGCTTGTTCCCCACAAACCGTGACAAGTTGATTGTTCTTGACGAACTTTAGCTTTTGGTGGAGGGTTGAAGTAATCGCTCCAGCCTGATGTATCCAAGGTCTTCCTAATAAACAACTGTATGTTGCCCGAATGTCCATGACCTGGAAAGTGATTTGGAAGGTGTGAGGACCAATAGTTATGGGAAGATCAACTTCGCCGATAACTGTTTTTCTGGATCCGTCGAATGCTTTGACGACGACCTCGCTGACTCTCATCGGAGGGCCCTTAAATGATAATTGCGTCAAAGTGGACTTCGGCATAACATTCAGGGCTGACCCTGTGTCTACCAGTACGTTGGCTAAAGCATCGCCCTGGCAGTTAACTGTGATATTGAGCGCCATGTTATGACGACGACCCTCTTCAGGTAATTCCTCATCACTAAATCCCAAATTATTGCAGGAAGTGATGTTAGAGACAATGCTATCGAATTGTCTGATTGTTACATCCTGTTCCACAAAGGCTTGCTCCAAGACTTTCTGTAGAGCCTCTCTGTGTGCTTCTGAACTGAGTAACAGTGATAATACTGAGATCTTTGAAAGAGTTTGTAACAGTTGATCAACAATGTTATATTCACTCCTTTGGATGAGCTTTAGCATCTCATCTTTGTCTTTTGAAAAGTCGGGATTACCAGATTGACTGACTGGTGGATCAGGAATTTCCGCCTGAAGTTCCTTTTCTTTGTTGGATTCTCCAACCCCTCGGTTGAAGATTCGACCGCTCCGTGTTACACGACTGATGTCTGCAATATTCACGACGGAGGGTAATGGAATTTCCTTTCCATTCTCGATTATTCTTGCACCGTATTTGTAAGGGATTGCCTTAGCTGATTCATACGGTAGTGGCCCCGGTAGATAGATGACTATGGGAACCTTTTGATTTTTCTGACCATCATAAGTAACCTTGATCCGTTCCCGGTTGGGAACTCTAGATTTGTCAAGTAGAGGGATGATGGCAAAAACATCCCTGGTCCTGTGATGACCAGAGATCGTGACAACATCCTCAACTTGCTCGGCAAGGTAGTTCGGCGACCAAATGATGGGTCCTGAACCGGGATATGGACGAATTTCTCCATGATCGACCTGACCCTGAAGAGCTGCTCTCACAAGGTAACACCCTTGGTTACCTTCTGCACAGACGCTACAACTGTCATAGTTGTGTGGTGGCACCTGGCCACGCCCACTTTGAATACAATGTAACCTCACTAGGTTACCTTCCATTGATCGGACATCCTGACTTTGACGACGAGTAGGATTCCTGTTATTGATACTAATCTGCTGAGTATCTTCGTCCATATAGATTGGCATCCACCAGTGATTTAACAAGTGCTGAAGTGCCTCCTGGACAAGGGTACAACCTCGATTGTTTTCGCAACCCGCTTTACAATTTTGATAGTCATGTGATATTAAGAATCCAAGTCGGACCTGCTCAGCATGTAACTCTACCAAGTTGGTATCCATTACGCGGATGTCGAAGATCTGAACCATGTTGATTTGATAGGAGTTCATATCATGGTAGTCTTGGATCTATCCAAGATCCATCTGACGCTGGAGGGCCTCTTGTATGAAAGAGCATCCCTGTTTGTTTACCGAGCAAATCAGACAGGAACTGTAATCGTGCTGCGGCAGATTATGATACTGGCTTTGCCTTGAGTGCATCGCCACCAAGTTGACATTCATCGCACAGATGTCGTGGTTTTGAATGACATTGGAATTCGTGTAAACCATGTTAACTCCACGAACTCGGTGCTCTTGGATCCATCCAAGATCCATTTGTTCCTGTAGAGCTGCTTGCACTACAGAACACCCCTGGTTGTCTTTAGAGCAGATATCACACTGGTGATAATTATGAGGTGGCACATGGCCATATCCACTCTGTCTACAATGCATCTTGACCAGATTGGTCCCCAATGAGAGTACATCGTGAATTTGATAGACATTGTTAGTCTCTTTCTCAATCAGATTGACTGCAGTTTTCTCATGTTGAGGCAGCGGGTTCGTAAGAACATTAGGATTCGTATCTTTGAAAGATAAGAGCCCGCTCCTAACAAGCTTTTGCACGTCGGATTTGAAATTGAGACAAGTCTCAATGTTATGCCCTGAACCTCCTTGATGATAAGGGCATGTTTGATCCGCTTTAAACCAAAAAGGCAGATTTTCCGGTACTGTAAGAGGAGACTTAGTCTGGATGTGCCCCTTAGCCAACAGTAACGGAAACAGCTCTGCGTACGATACGGGTATAGGATCAAATCCTGGTGGCCGTATTGTACGGTTGTTGTTATATGAAGGATGAGCCTGCTGAAGAGGCTGTTGTGTCCTTTGTTGGTCAGGTTGGCTCTCCGCAACCTGAGGTTGATACATAGGAACCGGCGCGGGGCCGATAGCAGGAGTAACAGCTGCTACTGGCTGATAACGTCGCCTTTGCTTTCCGAGAGAGATATTCCCAATATCTTGCTCTTTTTTATTAGGGAGAGCACTACCGTATTTTTTAGTACCGCTCGTTGATCCAGTGTCTTTTACCAAACGTCCTTCTCGGACGGCTTCCTCAAGACGTACACCCATGCCGACCATTTCGGTGAAATCACTGGGTGCGCTGGCAATCATTCGGTCATAGTAAAATGAGCTTAAGGTCTTTAAGAAGATTTTTGTCATCTCTTTTTCCTCAAGAGGTAGACAAATTTGAGCGGCAATTTCACGCCACCTTTGAGCATACTCCTTAAAGGTTTCCTTTTCCTTTTGCGACATTGATCTGAGTTGATCTCTGTCGGGTGCCATGTCCAAATTGTACTTGTATTATTGGACAAAGGCAGTACCAAGATCTCTGAATGTGCTGATCGTGGCACGGTTTAAACCCATGTACCATTTTAATGCAGCACCGGTTAAACTATCCTGAAAGTAGTGAATCAGTAGGTCCTGATTCTCCGTCTGAGCTGACATCCGCCGAGCGTACATCACCAGATGGCTCTGAGGGCAAGAGTTACCCTTGTATTTTTCAAAGTCGGGCACTTGGAACTTGTGCGGGACTTTCACATTTGGGACCAAGCAGAGGTCTGCGGCGTCCTTTCCAAATAGATCCTGACCGCGAATGGCTTGCAGCTCTTTCTGCATTTCCAATAACTGCTCCTGGAATTCATCCATTCTGTCGAACATAGTTTCCTTCTTACCAGAAGGTGTCTGTGGAATCTGTCCTTCCGGGACAGTGTGCACCACAGGGGGTGGTACCGTGACTACGGCAGTAAGTCTTGGCGTTTCCCGAAGTTTGTAACCTTCAGGAGTCTTCAGTATGCCCCTGGCATCTTCGCTTTCCCGAAGTTTGTAACCTTCAGGCCCAGCGGCTTCTGTTGCGATTCCTAGATCTTCAGTGATCGGCGGAACATATCCTTCCGGGATATAGTTAACAGGCATGCCCCAAGGACGATCTTTCGGCATCTGATACCTAGGATCATACTTTTCTATGATGGGCGTTGAGGTGATCTCTGAGATCACAGTTCTTTGTAGCTGAGCTTTTTCCATGGCTTGCATGTCGTTACGAAGCTTTCTCATATCCTCTCTCAGAGCGTCGATCTCTTCTTTCAATTCTCTGTTTTCTTCCTCAAGATCATCCATCTTTTTCTGACGATTGGCCCGAGTATTATACGAATGAGACAGTTTGACTCTAGAATCGAGACACAAACGTGAGATTCGTAGGGAAGAAGAATACGCGATGTGAGAATGATGAATGCAATGATTATATTAATTGTTGTTTTTTGGTTTAATCAAAATAAACTTCGACAATTAGATTGCAAATATCAAACAGTGGGGAAACCCCTTTTTATTGAAATTCAAAGGATTACAGAAATGGAAATACAGTAAATTACAAAGTGCAGAAACAGAAACCTAAACTAATGGGTCCCGAGTCCTCTCTGAGGAGAAACCGGGTGCTGATTCTGGTATCTTCCTTTTCTTTGACCGGGGCGCTTGGGCCGTTGTCGGGTTGTCATTCCTTTGCCAAGTGAAAGGAGTGAGCAAATTCCTTTAGTCATCTTGATTCTCTACAACATGCTGCTCCAAAATTTCAATCAGAGCATCTTTCTCTTTTAGTAGTTGCTGTATTTGGATACACTATACGTCGAGGGTGCGGTACTTGTCCTTCCAAGATCTTCTTTCCTTTTGAACTTTATTGAGAGTAACCTGAAGCTTTTCAGTTTCCGTCATGAAGTACATGACAGATTTTCTCAGCGGAAGAATTCCGTAACGAGGATAAGGCATTTTTAGCTTGAGAGCTCTGGTTTGTACCTAATGGAGATAAGGCTCCACCGAGACACAGTCCGATTTTCCCAGAGACTCTCGTCCTTTCTTATAAACCTGTTTCCAAGCTTGCACTATTTCCATCTTTAGTGCTTTGTCATTTTCTCCTTCTTTGAAGAAAAGACCTTCCAGATGAACACCCAGTGGGATGTGTCTCATCGGGTATCCAAATTGACGAAGAACCAATATCGGATGATAGTTGATTCCTCCTTTAGTTCCTATGAGGGGTACGCTGGGGAAGTTTCCACAACGGTCAATGATTCTGATTCCCTCATAAATCCTATTACACCAATCTATATCGGAATTGGTGAGAGACATGATCTTCTGCGACCAACGTAAGACACTCTTGCAATCCCAAAAAGCAGCAGACTTGGGCAAGTGAGAGATAAACCATTTGTAGAGCAAAGGTACACAGCATGTGATCTCCCCTCCGCTGTACAAATTTCCCAAGTGTACAGAATGATACGTATCTGCGAGCAAAGTCGGCACAGGGTTTCCAATGAGAAAAACCTTAATAGCGTTGATATCGACGAAGTTATTGATGTTGGGAAACAAAAATAACCCGTAGGTGAGCAAGACAAAGATGCTTTCAAAAGCAGTCCCGTTCCCTATACTAGCGAAGTATAGAGCCTTTTTTGTCAAGAACTGGGCTGGCAAACCTTGGATGCCACCCTTAGTGGTCATGTGAGTCCTGACCTCAGACTCGTCCAAATGAATTGCTATTGCAATAGTCTGATTCTTTGGAATTTCTTCCAGTCCAGAAAATGGAGCTCGATCTGTGATATGTAAATCAGCCAGATGAGAATACTCCTCCAGCGTTGGTGATAGCTGGTAATCCGGGAATGTGAAACAGTGATAAACCAGATCGTAGAATTGGATGAACGCATCCATGATTCCCTCAATCACATGGACTCTTAACAGTGGTAGCAAACCACCGTGCTTGGCTCTGAAAGCCTCTGGGTTAACGATCATCCTTGCCAACCTTCTCAAATCCCCTAGTTTTGGAACCTTGAAGGTATACTGGCGAGTTCTCCTTCTACCGAAATCCATTAGTGTAATCTTTTTCTCTGATATTTACAATCACAGTCTTAGTTTAATTTGAAAAACAGAGAGACTAGAAGAGAAAGTTTTTTGAATGTTTTAATGTTTTATTAAATGAATGCATGAATGCAGCACACAAAAACATAGAAAAAACATGGGGTCAAAGGGTCGTTGTCATGAAGTCAAGGCTCTACCCATCCCCAAAGGTTTATACTAGGGTGATTTTTGTACCTGCACTCATTATCATCAGCTCCTCCCAGGAAGGCAGACAACAAGCGGATCGCCAGCGAGTTGTGTGCAATCTTAGAGTAAGTGCCATTCACCGAGAATAGATCACCAGCCTCAAATGAGGGTAGTATCGCGTAACAGCTATTTCCGATAGCTTCCGCACTACGAAAGGGTTGGCTTTTCTAGGTGTATACTTAATCTTTCCACATACGGCATCACCCGCATTCCCATTAGCAGAAATATAAACACGTATAGCATTTAGGAAAAGCAGTATATATATTCGTCCTAACCATCCTAGACCTTTAAAGCTATGAATCCTAAGTTCCTGACAGAAAATGGGTTCCCCGGCGGAAGCCCCAATCTGTGGTATTCACACAAGTGAAGAGAAGGAAGACCGAGTTTGACAAAGACCGGCCCCACGGTGGGCGCCACTTTTCTGTAGCGAGCAATTTTGGACGCGGTTCTTAAGCGCTGGTCGCTCTCTGCGGTTTGAGCTTAAACTACAGGTCGATTCATTTTTATCCAATTGTGAGTTGAATAAGGAAGGGAAATAGAAGTCTCAAATTAACCCTGCTTTGCATACTGAGTTTAAACAGCGGTCTGTTAGGTTACGGATGCTATCAATGTAGGGGGGCCTTTGTACTGGTTATTTGTATTTTCGCCAGTACTATTTTCTTTCTCTTTACCTGGGCAGAAGGTTTCTAGCGGGGAACAAGGATTAGGATGTTAGGACTGCTGCTTTTTGAATTACTGCTTTTGATTAATGGAGATATGGGATTTGGGTTTTTTGTTGATTGTGCTCGCTAAGATCTTTTCTTTTGATCTTATGCCTACGTATTCCCGTTTACCGAAACAGGGAAATCAGAGCGTTCGTAGTTCCTCCTATTCTATGGGAGGAAATGGGTGTTTTGGTGTCTTGTTCAAAGCCCAAGACGTGAAGCGAAAGGTGGTTTGTATCTTGTTCAAAGCCCAAGATGTGAAGCTGAAAGGTCTATTTGTGTCTTGTTCAAAGCCCAAGACGTGAAGCTGAAAGACCTCGACTTTAGAGAGAATTTGTCATCTCTAAAAAGGGGGAAGGAGAATTACTTTAACTGGGATACGCGGATCCGAGCAATGCCATAATTTCCGAAGAAAGGGTTTTAACCTGAAGGAGAAGACTTTAACTCAGTGTAGAGCAATGCCATCTTTCCTTAGGAATTTCTCATGCTAAAAGAGGGGCAGTGGCATGGATATAGATGATCTAGAGGCTTGCTGCTTACAGCGATTAGATGAAAGGAAAGGAGTTGTTGATGTTTGTGTACTGTGAACGAGGCACAGCTTTGATGCTAAAAGGTTGATTGGATCAACCAGTGGTTTTCTTATACAAAGCCTAAGAGGAGGCTAATTTCCGCTAGAAAAATCATTATACAAAGCCTAAGAGGAGGCTATTTTGTGTCCTGTACAAAGCCCGAGAGAGAGGCTAAAAGTTTTTGACCCGACGATAGAGTCTTTGTGTCTCGTACGAAGCCCGAGATAGAGGCTAAAAGTTTGACTCCACAAGAGAGTCTTTGATACTCAACAAGAGAGTATTTTTGTATCTCGTACGAAGCCCGAGATGGAGGCTAAAGGTTTGCTTCAGTTGAGTGACAGATCCAATATACTGATTTTAAAAGAGAAAATCAGTTTTTATACGAGCAACACTGTACTCAGGGATTTGATCTGAGGATCAGGGATATTTCCTTCTCTTTGAGGAAACGGGAAATCCAAAGGGTATTGAGACTGTCCGAGTCTGCGGGTTTCCTTCCTATTTAATGAAGGGGTCACTTGATAATGTCTTTGAGACTCAAGGAAGTTAGACTGTCCAAGTCTAGAGTTTTATCTCTTGTACTATGCTTTGAGAAATAGTAGTAGACTCTATGAAATGACTGTTCTATGAAGATGACTAGATTCTGTTCCTATACCTCTAGGAGGTCGTCGGGACAATTTGTACGAAGCCCAAGAGGAGGCTGGAAACTTTTAAGAAGCCGACGGGTCCTTGTACGAAGCCCAAGAGGAGGTTATCATTCCCGAAGGAAGAGATCATTATACGAAGCCTAAGAGGAGGCTATGAATACTTCTAAGAAGCCGTAGGGTCCTTGAATAATGCCCAAGAGGAGGCCGGGTTGCTTTTAGGAAGCCTGTGGGTCCTTGTATAATGCCCAAGAGGAGGTCGATGCTTTTAAGAAGCCCGTGGGTCTATCATCTCCTTTCCATTAGGAGAGATAACTCTTTTAAAGATAAAAACCACTGGTAAACGTGCGAGGTTTACTATCCAGCGATCATTAGCTTTTAAAGAGGGTTCCTTAGTTAAGGTCCAAGATTATGACCGTAGTGGGTACCCAAACCCCGAGACATTCAAGGCAAGCTATCCACAAGGAATAGATCAAGTCAGGAAAGTTCGAAAATTTGGAAGAAACTCAAAGATGCCATTCACGGAGAATACATTCATCTTGGGGAGCAGAGCTTCTTGATGATTCCTAAGGAGGACAGCCGAAGAGAAGACTGTATCTGGTGCTCCTATTGGGGATCTAGGCGTCTATTTCTACGAATAAATGAAACGGCGTCACCTAGTTCTAGACGTAGTTGCCGGGGAAACTCGAAATATCTATACTATTATTACACAGTAGATATGAGTTTATGAAAGGAGACTTACAGTGAGCAGCCCCGCAATACAGTTTATAATATGAAAGCAGTAAATGAAAGTGATAACCACTTACTCGGTTGGAGTGCTTCCATGCTGTTTGGTTAGTTGTTCAACAAAGAAAGATTGAAAACAACAGTATATTCAAAATCAAAGGAGAAAGTGCTTTGGAAAAGAAAGATTTGGGGCTTACAGCTCAAGGAGAGGCCCAGGGTTTTATCAGTGAGCGCACTGTTGAATTTGTACAGAGGGACTTATACAAGTGACTGAGGCCCAAAAAGGTTTTCTGTACAAAGGGATGGGTCTTACACTCTCTCAAGAGGCCCAAAAAGGTTTAAAGAAAAAGAGTGGGGCTTATAACACGAGGGTAGGCCCAAATGATTTTTCGTTTAAAAATGGCGATCGCGTCGAGGTTTTCTTTTAACGCAGAGGGACTTATACAATAAGTGAGGCCCAAAATGTTTTGGTTAAAAGGGGGATTGGGTCTTACACTCTAATAGAGGCCCAAAGTGTTTTGAATGGGTCTTATAGCTCAAGGAGAGGCCCAGATGATTTTTTTATTTTTAAACGGGCGACGATCGCGCCATTTACTTGTACAGAGGGACTTATACAATGAGTGAGGCCCAAAAAGTTTTTGTACAAGGGGGGATGGGTCTTACACTCTCTCAAGAGGCCCAAAGTGTTTGAAAATGATTTATGAGGGTTGAATTAATCCAAAACCCTAATTTGTTTTCAAAATGTATTTAATTGAATAAAAATTCAATTAAAATGATCAAAAATTGTTTAACACATGGAAAACAAATTGTGATCTTGGATTAATGCTTCAAAAATCAAGTATTGACCTACAAAATAATTAAAAAGCATCAAAAGTTGCAAAATCAATGTAGAAAAAATATTTAAAATGTCAAAAACAATTAAAATATTAATTCTTTGCAAAAATATCAATTATATGAAATAAATAATATTTTTGGGATTTTTTGTGAAAATAAAATATTTTAACATTTTTGTGAATTATTAAAAAAAGAATCAACTCAAAATCATTAAAACTCAGAGAGAAATTAATTTTTGAATCAATTAAACAAAATCAAAAAATTCAAATATTTGAATTTCTAAAAATGGCGCCAAGAACAAGCTGAAGAACACGTGCGTGTTCTTGGTTTCTCAGATTTGCATTTTTTATCCAATCTCCATGAATACGTAATCATATCATGCAATCCACATATCATTATGCTCGCCTCAACCTCACGATCATGTCTATGTACTTTAATTTCATTTAAATTAAACATACAACAAGAAATCACGAAGAGACCTCAAGAACCCTAATTTCTGCATGAAGGCTAGGATTTTTGATACACGATTCAAACAATGCAATTAATTGAGGGAAAACATTCCATGCATGATTATGAACATATGGCCAAATTATTGTGCGAGGAAATATGCATAGATTGAGAGATGACCAAGTATGTGCTTACCTCCAAGTCGTGACAGCAAGTTCAAAGTGATTTTTGATTTGGAGGTGTTACAGATGAGTGGTGATGATCTGAACAGCTTCCATACACCCTAAGGATTGTGTTTGGATGGTTGGACTTGATTGAAATTGGCTGGATCATTTTGTGGTACCTCAGCTGCACTTTGGTTAAAACCTTGAGCAACCAGCTGGTGATTTTGTGAAATTGATGTTTCAGAAGTAATCTAAGTGTTTGATCAGCTCATATGTGATGTATATGAGGTGTGTGAGTGATTGGTTTGATTGGAATTATTCTCAAACTCAAAACCCGATAGTGACTTGCCTTAGAAGGAAAAATTAGAGTGAAAGAAGAGATTTTAAGGAAAACATCTGTTAGATGGCTTTGGTGTACTCAAACTGACCACAATTGAGCTCTATTTATAGTAGAGCAAGTTTGTTTTGCAAGGAATAGTGCATGGCAGCTGGTAAGTAGGTTTGGCCAATGTTGGCAAATGAAAATCCAAGTCTCCTCTAGCCATTGACTAGAGGTTAGGGCACAGAGCTTTGGTTCCCTTGGTCTTGGATAAGTCTTGACTAATTTCAGATGAGAATGGCTCAGTCCATGCCACCTTGATGGTTTCATTGAATGCCTCATTCCAAATTTGAAGTCTTGTCCCTATTTTGGCCATTCTAGGTTCAACATGCTATTTCTTGTTCCATGGACTTTGGAGGCTTGGCTCAGTGATTGTCCCCTTTAGATTCAATCCTCTGAGGTGTCCAAGTGGATAGGAGCAATTGAATTTGGCTGATTTTGGCAAATCGACCAAAGTTGCAAATTCTGCCTTGCCTTGACAGATTTCAGCAAGGCAACTTGGCAATGTTGTATCTCATGGTGTAGGTTGAATTTGGCAATGTTCTTGGCCATTTTGGAAAGCTCTTACATGATACAACAACTGTTTGAACAAGTTTGGTTTTGATCTCTTTTGATTCCAAGTGAAAAATCCCCCTACATTTGGCAAAAAGTGAGGCAGAATCTGACTTAGTGAAAATTTCACTAAGTGTTGGAAAAAGTGACATTTTCACTTTTCAGCCACTTTGATCACTCCATAACTCAAAATCCTTAATGAATTGGAATGACTTGTAGTTGAAGTTTTTGTAGGTGATAATGAGGGCTACAAATCCATCTTAGGATGAGAAAAAATGGCCTTGTGGTTTAGGAGTTATGGTCCTCCAAAGTTGGTACCTTTGCCACTTTATTTTTAACTTAGAAAAATTTCTAAGTTTTATGGTTACCCCTTTTACAAGTTATCTCACTTTTCTTGATTTTTCTTGATGAATGATGATCCAAATCATACATTAACATCATTTTAGGGTTAAAAATCCATTTTGGTGAAAAATCTCAAAAAGTCAAAGTTGACTTTTGTGCACAGTTGACTTTTTATCAGATGAATTCCAAACTGTGCAATTCTTCAGGAAATCATGTCCTTGACCTAAATCAAACTTGATGGACATGTTCCATGGGTGTCATAGGGTATATTCAATCATGTATTAGGGTTTGGGAGCATGTCTTGGTCAAAAGTCAAAGTTACAATTGACTTTTCTCTTAAAACCCTAATTGTGGTGCAGATGAAATTGAGACTTGTTGCTCAAACTTCTTGGATCAATCCATTGTTCCAAATGGATCAATATGGTATATTAGAGACCCTCAAATCATGTCTTGAGGTCTTGGCTCATGGTTTGTCCCAAAAGTCAACTTAGGGGTGAATTAGGTCAAGAAACCCTAATTCCTGATTTTTGATGAATGCATCCCCTGAGGCAAAATTGACTTGATGCATGGGTTCATGAGGTTCCATGAAGTATATTAGGTCATGTTTTGGATCATTGCCTTGTGCCCAGATGAAAATTTTCCATCTGGAGGCCCTGGTCGACCAAAACCCTAATTTGGTGACACTGGCGATCTTGAGGCTTGATCCACCTAGAAGGGAGCAGCCTTGTGCTTAATCCTTGAAGTGGGAGTCCTTTTGATCCTTTGTAGTTACTTGGGAGGTTAGACAAGTTGAAGATCATGTCATTTCTTGATTGATCCTTTGTCTAAGCACTCAGAGAGGGCTTGAAACCCTAATTTTGATTGTATTGGATGCTCACCCATCTTTGGGGAGACTGATGAAGCATGATGGTTCATCCATATTGTGATGATGATTTTCACAATGATGGGAAATCTAAGTGGTCAAAATTTGGGGTATTACAAGACTAATCTCAGATATTCTAACAGAGAATAAGCTGATAGAACATCTGACTAAAGCTCAGAAAATCTCTGATCTGGAGACTAGTGTTGGAAGACCTCTCAATGCCAAGAACCTCAAGAAGATGAAGATCATTGAGACCATCAAGAAGGATCCAACCCAACTCACTAAGGAAGTCATCACCACCAGGAAAATACCTCTGAAATATTTTCCTCTCTTCTCAGCAGATACTCATCCAGAAATTGTTCTCAGATATCTGGATGCGTGTAAATATGATGGAACCATTCCAGAGGTTTCCCTGCGAGATCTCAGGCAAGCACCTCCAGAAGTTGCCACCAGAATATCAAGAAAAAGGAAAGCCTCTGAAGGAACTCCTCAGAAAACCCCCAAAGCTGCTAAAAAGAAAGGTAACTCGTCTTTCATTTCTGTCGTCGAATCCATATTGGTATCCACATCTGAAACCTCATCTTCTCCCAAACCTTCTGAAAATTCATCACCATCACCACAAACCCTTGACGATTTTGACATCGACATTGACCCCACTCCTTCTGATTTTATTGACCCACAACCATAACTTGCACAAGTTCTGTCTGATATTGATCTTGAACCTCTCTTCACTGCTCCCCAACCAGAAAATCAAACTCAAAATTCTGAACTATTCCCAAACACCTCTATTACGGGTATCAACTGTCCTCTCAACTTCCTTCAACCATCACAAAATTTCACCAGTCCCACACAAGATGTCATCACTCCAGAAAATATATCACCTACCTCTCCCATTCTCATTTCTGACTCTCCTTCAACAAATCTCTCAGAAGATCCCCTCAGAACTATAATTGACTTAGAAGCTCTAGACAAACTTGCCTCAAGTTCTCATAAAATAGCCATTCCCAAACCAAAACCAAAAACATCCAAAACAGATGTTGGTAACTCTTTATTGGCATTCGAGGCAAAAATACAGGAATGGATTAACTTTCTGAAGCACGGTTGTATGGAGAATCTGAATCCAGCTGCTTCTAACTATCTCTAGACCAAATTCAGAAAGTGGTTTAATACTGAATCTCAGAAGATGAAGGAACTCAGCTATGACATAGCTCAACAGAACTTCTGTGACCATATGAAGATCTTCAATGAGCAAGTTCTAAGGTTCTGGGAAAAGAAACCCATTCTTCATCTAGGCTGGAAAACTCCTATGGTTTTAGAACTTCAGGAAGAAACCTCTGAACATCAAACTCTGGTAATTGTTGAAGTCGAAGAAAAGTCAACTGAAGCTTCTCCAAAGAAAGATTCTGCTAAAAGCTCTGAGGATTTGGTATCTTCTATCGGGTCAACTTCATCCTCTCTAGTGCTGAAAACTCTGGATGAGTTGAAGAAAGAGAATGAGGCTGTAAGAAAAAGATTGGACAAACAGGATGAAACAAACGCAGAAATTAAAGGGATGCTTGGCAAGCAAGAAGAATTCGCTAATCAGATCAAAGGTCTTCTGGAAGCATTGTTCACAAGACTTCCACCTGCTCCTCAACCTTAGATTCTTTTATGTTTCTATTATCTTTGCTTATTTTGTTTTCTTGTGTTTACTTGTGTTCTCTGCTTCTTATCAATGATTTTTTTTGCTGCTTTTTTATTAATGACAAAAAGGGGGAGAACGTATAATATTTTGAAATATAACAGTGCACCGGGACTATGTCTCGAACATTTTAACCTCTCTGTTTCCACATATTGTTAAGTAAGCAGGAAAATGACAATATGAACTTTTTGTCAAAAGCTTAAAACAAAACATCTTCAAGGAAGTCTTCAACTCAGGGGGAGTCCTTTATACTCCATACTCTTTTAATTGATTATCAAAATATGAGTTTTTGTCATCATAAAAAAGGGGGAGATTGTTAGAACAAGAATTGATTCTACATTCCTAATAGTTTTGATGATAACAAATACTATATTATTATTTAGAACTTGGTGCTCCCTAATTTAGTTATTATAATATGTAGGGAAGTTCTAAAGTGAAGAAATTCTGAATCGGAAGCAATAGCACATTCTGCGCTAACAAGTTCTAATCAAGCAAAGTTCTGATATAGAAGCATCACACAAGATCTAATCCATTAAAGTTCTAATCAAGCGAAGTTCTGATAAAGAATGTTTCACGCTATCAGCACCAACCGCAGTTAAAAGACTCTGATGATCCAGAACTTCAAGACATATTCTGATACGTTATTATTCATTTAAAGAGTATCAGCTAGAATCAGATGAGATCTCTATTTATGGAAAGCTCATTAAAAGATTTTGATTGACATCCAAAAATAAAGCCCAACGGATCAAAAAGCCATCTATATAAAGGGGATTGTTGAAAGGACGAAGAGACAACCTGCTCACATACAAATCTTACTGTTCATCATATTTTCTATTAAATTTTGTGTAAACATCACAGTTGTGATAATAGCTTTTTAGAAGCACTAAGTATACACACTTATTTCTTTACTTTACCTTTGTAAATTCCTTGAGATAACCAAGTTGTGGTTTAAAACTCAAGAAGACATTGACAGTTGTCTTTGTGATTGTGTAATCTTTTTGGTTAGTGGATTAAGTCCTCAAGAGAGAGAGGCGAAATCACCTTGGCGGGTGGACTGGAGTAGTTTGAGTTCAAACGAACCAGGATAACCAAACGTGTCTTTTTGCTTTAAATTTTTTTTGAAAACCCCAATTCAAACCCCCTTTCTTGTGTTTTTCTTTTCTTCATCTTGTACATCATCAACCAATTTTTAATTAAAATCATACAATTAACCAATTTTAGGTATTTCGTTTTCATCATCCTCCCTCCAATCTTTGCATAAACAAGAGCTTGATAAAGAAAGTGAATAGGAGATATATTTTTGTTTTTTGAAAGAGAAAGCATAAAGACGCACACAATGGATGTAAATGAATTGAATCAAAAACATTGCAATGATCATTTCATTAAAATTAACCATGAAAGTACATAAAAAGTTTGAAAGCAAACAATCAATACATTTAGAGAAAAATGCAAACAGAAAGAAACAAGGCCTAGTGACTAATCAACAACAAGGATAAGTTGTCCTGTCTGAAACACTGGCTTTAGGAGATGATCTGTCTGAACTGGCTCAAACTTCACTTGGCATGCTCTGGCAAAGGATTGTTGACAACATTGGGATTGGTATCATGAAATATGAGGATATTGTCTTTGATCAACTCTTGTACCCTAGCCTTCAATGCATAACAACCTTCAAAGTTATGGTCTGCCCCACCTTGATGGAATTCACAATGAAGATCATCCCTATAGCCGACTGGGAGAGGATTTGGAGAAGGAGGTAGATCCCTGGTTGTAATCAAAACTTTTTGAACAAGACCTAGATACAACTCAGTGTAGGACATCGGGATAGGATCAAAGTTAGTCCTATTGCGATTCTGAACTAGTTGAGCATTGACAACAGGAGCAACTACAACTACATATGGTTGACCATATTGTTGTTGTCTGCGATGAGGTTTCCTTTCAACTGAAACAGCATGGGTATCGCCATCCTTCTTTTTTTTGAAAATTGCCAGCAGACTTTCTTGCACCACTAAAGGCTTCAGCATTGGTAATCTTTCCCTTCTTGATACCCTCCTCTTGTTTTTCTCTAATAGTGACTAGGTTAGCAAAACTAAATGATATACTGCATATCATCTTTTCCCAAAAGAGTGGCTGAAAAGTGTCCTTGAATAATCCAGTCAGTTCCTTTTCTGCCAAGGGTAGCTCCACCTGAGCAGCTAGCTCTCTCCAATGTTGAGCGTACTCCTTAAAGGATTCTTTCTCTTTCTAGGACATGTTTTGCAGTTGACGGCGGTCAGGTGCCATGTCCAGGTTGTACTTATACTGCTTCAAGAAAGAATCAACCAAGTCCTTCCAGATTTGGATACAGTTCTTCTTAAGTCCCATATACCATTTCCTTGAAGCACCACTCAAGCTGTCTTGGAAATAGTGAATGAGCAGTTTGTCGTTGTTGGTATAGGCAGCCATCTTGCGGTAGTACATCACTAAGTGGCTTCTGGGACAGGTGTGCCCCTTTTATTTCTCAAATTCAGGAGTTTTGAATTTGGCAGGCATAACCAAGTCTGAAACCAAGCACATGTCCATTGTGGCAGCACCAAAGACATCATTTCCTTCTACGACTCTCAACCTCTTCTTTAGAGCCAAGCATTGCTCTCTAATTTCATCAATATATCAAGATTCTCCTTGACTTTCGGATTGTGGACCAGCAACATGGTACACGAAAGGAGGATTCTTATGAGTAGCTTGAGCAACAATATGCATAACAGGCTGAGGTTCAGTGAATAATGAAGCTGAAAATACTGTCAGTACAAATGGGCCAGCCATTGGAGTAGTTGCAAAGGGTGGCGAGTAATTCGGAGGTAACCCAAATTCTGGTCAAGTAGAAGCTGGATGCTGGATTAGTGGAGGGTTAACAACAACAATTGAGATTTCAGAGATCACAGTCCTCTGAGGTGGTTATCCTCTAGCAATTAGAACTTGCATAATTTCTGTGAGCTTGGTCATGTTGACCTTAAACTTATCAATTTCTTTTGTACCCCAAATTTTACCTCTTAGATGTCATAACATCTTGCATTGACATATAGGTGCAATCATCTATGCATTGTTTAACTAACCCATATTTTGCAGTTTGTTTCTCTTATGTCTGAAATTAGGGTTTACACAAAGAGATACAAGGCCTCCTAAGGTATTCTCTGGCTCCATATAATCATCACAAAGATTCACCAGTAGTTTGGAACCAAGATCCCAAGACCTTGAATCAAGTCAAGTCAACAGAGGATCACCAGACCAAAAGGTGGAATTAGGGTTTTAACCTGAGGAATCACTGAAGAATTTTGCCCTATTAAGTCAAGATTTTATTTGTTCATCAACCAATTAATCTTGCCTACATTCAAGAGGTCTTATTCAACAAGAATTCAATATCATTTGGCTCTCATCATGAGTAGTTTGAGCCATAGTTTCACCTTGCCTCCAAATTAGGGTTTCTCACCTTTGAAGTTTATGATTGACAAGCGTCGTTCGGTTGAGTCTCTTGAGGCTAGCAGGTTCAATGTGTGTGCAAGTACTGATTTGATGGTCAGGATTTTCGCCTTTGGTATGAGAATTTGTCAGGTTGTTCAATCAAGATCATTCCAGGTTGAATTTGAGTTTGTGGAGGATCAGTGGCGGTCAAGTGCGTTTGTGGAATTTTTAAATATTGTGGAGGCATGTTACCTTTACCCATTTTTCAAACAATCCATTTTCTAATCCATTTCCATCATCGTTGTCCAATTTATTTCCCAAGTCAAATACCCTTCCTTTTTTTTTCTAAATCAATATCCATACCTATATCCATAAAAATCCACCTCTTTCTTTTAAATCCATTTCCAAATCCAAAATGCATTTTATCCATTTACTCACTATTATCCAATTTCTATTCAAATGTATTTTATCCATTCTTCTTTTTAATTATCCAATGTCATTCCATATCATCTAAATCCATTTTTTTTACAAATTCAATTCAAATCTATACCACATGTAACTTATACCACATTACAAACCGAATGTTATCACAAACCATCTCAAGATAATATGACAAAAAAAAATACTTTTTACTTGCACCAGTACATTCCAAGCGAACCACAATCCTCAAAGTTTGAAAATGACATGTCCATGCCAAACTACATGCTATAAAATCCCGCGTTACATCAACAGCATAAGAAAGCAACCTCACTCCAACCTTGACCAACTGACCCACACAACTCTCCAAATTTGACCTGCGAACAAGCTGCAAAAGTTCTGCTACTATCCTGCTACAACCTGCCATCAAGCAACAACAACAATTCAACGCAAAAACTGGCTATGAGAACAACAAGACAACAACTTTTCCCGCAGTTGAAAGCAACATCACAGACAAACCTCCCTTTTGAACCTTTATTAATCACCTTCTTCTGGACCCGTGATGGAGGGGACCAACACGCTTTCCTCTCGCCGAATTACTTTTGATGTGCTGCTCGTAAATCCAGACGAACCAACAATCACCAACAATGAGAGCATAAACAACACATATAAGAACTTTCACACAAGAGATCTTCAACACTTTTCATACCTTCTCCTTTGTTTGACACAAATCATCAACACAAAAAAAAAAACACATCACCACCCAACAACCATCAAAACCAACAATCAGCAACAAAAACAATACAACCACATCAGAACCATCAATACAACATCAGAGCAGCACTGCACTCCACAAAAACCCAAGAGCACTTGAGCTTTTCTCTCTATACCAACAATCAGAACAAGATCAGAATACACTACACGAGATATCTCACCAAACCTTGAGAACTCGTGAGTTTCCTTTTACATCAATACATCAACCAAAAACAAATCATCAATAATAGAACATCCAACACCATTTACTTCGCACTCCTATCCCATTTAAAAGAAGGAACTCGCATAACATAAAGAGGAGACTAGAGCTTGCACATCTTATTCAAGAGCTAGCACATCATCTTCAGTCAGAGAAGAAGTGTGGATTTCTATAATTTCCAAGTGAAGAAGAAGTGGACTTGACTCCACTTGGTAAGCATCTTCCATGACTTCTTACTTCCATGATTAATGTTCACTATTCTAGAATGTTGCCATGTCTTGATACACTGCATCTGCTGAAATGATAATGTGTTTGTTCTATTTGAGATATTGATCATATACCAATGTAATGTGTTGATTTCAGTTGCATGCCATCTTTCCATGAGATTTTTCTCCATGTTTCAGTTATCATTTTGAGTCATTTAGAGTCCAGCACTGTTCTATGTTCTGAGTACTACACGATGATGTTTTATTTCATATTTTTTGGTTAAGAAATGAACTTGGAAATGGTTGAACAAGGTGAAGGGTTTGTCACTGCCATGGTCGGGTTTCACGATGGTTTTTCCATCTTTCCTTCACGTTGCATGAGAAAGATAGAGGTATGGCGAGTTAGGATTGGTTAGGTTTTGTTTTGTCGTTTTGTAACTTAAATGACAGGGTGACCGATTGATATTATTTCACATGTTTTTTGTACATTAACCGTATAACATTTTTTTGTTGAATAATACTTCTATTGGGATCATGGGCCTATCACTCGCTACTTGTACCCTCCCATAGGCCCACTATGCTCTGCAGCCTTAGAACCTTAGTTCCTGTCAGATTCATAAACGCACCTCCTGGCCCAACTCGTTTCCTTGTTTAGTTCTTTTCTCTTATTTAAATTTTACTTCATTTACGACATTTTCTTTTACTCAAAATTCTAGAAAAATCAAAATACCTTTTTTAACGTTTAATTTAATTTTCTTTAACTTTATTTCTCATTTTGTTTCATTTTCATATTATTTCTAAGAAATTCACAAAAACATATATAAAACTTTTCTTTAAATTTTATACTCCACTTGAAAATTACCTTTTCCTTGAGAACCCTTGTGATAATTTTGATACTTGAGATGTTTATTTTGAAAGTTCATTAACCTTGGATGAGTTCACCACACTAATGTTTTGTGTGACTTTGTTATTAAGACCTTTGCTTTGAATGCTCGGTCTTTAATTTCAAACTTGAAATTGATATGTGTGCATTTTGTGTTTATGATTGTTGTTAGCTATTTCACTATCACGTGTTATACATGAATATTGAATCATACTTTTGAGTCTTGATCATTGCTTAATTGTTGCACATCTTCTTTGAGTTTTTGAACTCATAGTACTCATTTAAATCTTAATTTCCTTGTAACATTCTTGTTTTCAAGAAGTTGTTACCCTCGCTCATTCCAAAGGAAAGCCTCTTCATTGACCTCAAAGTCATAGATAGCTCATTACCCACTTTTGGCCTCATAAGAGCCATTTCCCACCTTGGCCTCATAAGAGCCTTTCTCATTTCCTTGGCCTCATAAGAGCCTTTCTCTTTCCTTGGCCTCATAAGAGCCTTTCTCTTTTCTTGGCCTCATAAGAGCCATGGAATCATAACTTAGAACTAGGATAAAGTTTCTAAACTCTATGTGATACTCACCATGTTGAGTATTCACTTTCTCCCCTATAACTTAGACTTGGAGAGTTTCTTAAACTCTTAATGAGCTCACACTTATTTCCCCTTGGAACTTTGGCCATAGTCAATGGTTCCTCCTTCACCCTTAGTTAGGTGAATTACGGTTACTCTGATTCTTTAGTCAGATACGTAGGCACAAGATGCGACGTCTTGGCGAGCAAACTTAGTGTATATACCCCTAGGTCGTTACCTTACCCATATTAGATACCCTTAGCAAGCAAACATAACATAACACAAACTAAACAAGAGGTTCCTATAGAGTACTACATATATTAGGGGTGCTAATACCTTCCCTTAGTATAACCAACCCCCGAACCTTAGATCTCCCCCCTTTAGGTTTTCTCGATCTTGAACCTTTCCTTTGGATAAATCAAAGTCGGTGGTGAATTCAAAGAAATGCAATGCAAGTTAATTAAATAGCTTGTTATTCAATTCTCACCGCAACAATTTCCATTCTGACTTTTGCATTGTGTTGTTCTTGATTTTCCATTCTCAATCTGACGGCAGCTCTAGTTTCGTAGTTGTGTTGAGGAAACAGCTTGACGGTGGACAGATAACTGAAGAAGGAGACAATTGAAATGAGTTTCTTTGACAACTTGAATGAATGCAAGGTTAAGGATCCGAGTCATGAGCATGGAGCCAAGGTTAAGAACAAACCCACAAAGGTATGTACTAAGGGTATAATACCTGCCGAACAAAATTCTAAAAAGTGCCCAAAGTCATAGATCCGTATTTCGGATATTATCGGCTTAAACGACTACTCGTCAGCCAACAATATTCTCAAGAGAAACTCGTCCGAGTGTGGTATCGCGTAATAAATAATTAAAGTCTACACCTGAACAGCCACCGCACCACATCCTAATAAGGCCAAAATGGGTTAAAGGGTTCTAAGGTCCTCAACTTCTCAGGCTCCCAAGTCATAAAAAGTAATGCCAGATACGACTACTGGTATGACATCGGTAATCCCAAAGGGGCCTCCACTGAGCGGGGGATCTCAAGTCAGCTTAGTAAGGACTACTCCACGTAAGCTGAAGAAGAATATACCACCCTCCTATTATAAGTGCACTCAAGTCTGGGTATAGGACTTATCTCACCACACAAAGATCACCAAGCACCCAAATAGAACAAGCAATAACAAACAATTCAAACAAAAAGCGATAAATAAATCAAAGTAGGTTAAACCCACTAAGAACCAGAATCCTTAGCAGAGTCACCACTTTTCTGCAGCGGCAAAAATTGTGAGTGTAAGCCATTGATTAACTTAACTCATAAAATGCAAGAGTCGCCACCGCACTTTTATTTTATCCAAAAAATAAAGTTAAAAGAGCGAACAAAACCTAAACAAGTTCTAAAACAAGAACAAAAGAAACAGAGACTGGGTAATGGGGTTGGTTACGCTAAGGGAAGGTGTTAGTACCCAAAACATCTATAGTACTGTATAGGAACCCTTTGAAATATCTACGCTTTTTTGGTTTGAAGATGTTTGTTTGAAATGAGATTGGGGAGATGAGAAGAGAAATACTTTTTTAGATTTTTGTGTTTGGAGAGACTTATCGCCTCATGCCTACGTACCCACAAAGTGCAATATAAGATAAAAACCTCGTAGTTCGTGGTACAAATAACAAATTTGGTTTGTTTTGGTTGATGTTACAAGTAGAGACAACTTGTCATTTCCAAGCAAATAGTTTTCCTTAAAGAGATGACTCATGTCTAAACTTTATGAAAAAGTTTTTAAAAAGAAAAAATGCATAAAGCACAAAAGGTTTGAACGAGTTTGAGTGTTTTTTAAAGTATTTTGAAATGGTTAATTATGATTAACATTGATTGACATTTATTAAAGAAAATAAAGTTTGAAAAATGCACTTGAAAAAAGTAAAGGTTTTATTGTTAAAGAGGTTATAGTTTTGAAAACAAGAAGGTTTTGAAAAAGAAAGAAGATTTGAAAATTGAAGAATGGGTGGAGAAGAAGTGACTACCCTAAAAGCAAAATAAAAGCTAGAGTAAGAAAGATCTAACCACGTGATAGCAAAATCCATAGCATAAGCACAAGCAAATATTCCTTCCACTTTGAGCATAAGCCATAACCAAAAATCCAAGGTCTCCCATCTCCAAGAGTATAAGGTAAGGATCCTAGATCTAAGTCCGAAGTCTAAGGTCCATGTCCATTCACAAAGTCAAAACGATCTGGAATTAAGAGAACTAAGTCTTTTAAGTGTTTAAGTATTTAGTAGTCTCTTAAGAGAGGTATGGTCCAAATGGACAAAAGTAAAAAGAGAATAAACATAAACATGTTTCCAAGTGGACAAAGAGAAAATAAGATGATAATATGAAATAAAAATGCAAAAAGTAAAGGCATAAAGTAAATGACAAGAAATCAAGAGCAAAAATTAAAAGGCATAAAGTAAAGTTAGTGCAATTACATAGTTCGTAATTTACTGTTAGTGATGGAGAACAATTGGTGGTTTTTCCGAGAATACTCGACTAGTCAACCATAAGCATGAAAACATGAATCCATACATCATTAAGGGAAGAGCGCCAACTCGGATAAAATCGACGATTACGCCAACAAACTCCTTTAACAACAAGGAGACAATCTATTTCACACCACACTATGGAGAGTATGAGATTAATAACTCACCTACAAAAAACAAACTGATTTCCAATTTCGGGACAATTTAGCGCTATGTTAAGCAATCATAATCGGACTTATGTAGAAGCCACGACTATCTGAGGTCGGTCAATAACAATGTTCGTGTTAATACAAGTTAGAGAAATGACATGTAAGTCATTCTCCTAAAACTTGCCACACTAAAAGAAAAGAGGTAGCGGTCTCATCTTGATCATAACTTCAAAGAGGAGTCTAATGATATGTAAGATTTTCATTGACCAAAAGAAAAAAGAAGAAGAAGAGGGGAAGGGAAGCCAAATTGAATTACAATATTTGAATCATTCCATCTTTAAATTTCATCACTCTTCTTGGTGGATTAAGGTACTAAATCTATCACTAATTCAAAGCACCTAAAATAAATCCAATGATCCACTTAAAGATAGATTTGAGCTAATGAAGGTTTATCCAACCTCGTCAAACACCCAAAGTCCATGGAATTTAAAGAGAAATTTGATCAACAAACACCACAATTCAAGGCAAAACAAAAGGAAATGGAAGAAGTAAGAAAAGAACTCAAAACAGTCACAAAACAAGCCAAAAAACACAATTCTGACTCTGATTAATCGATTAACCATTTGCATGTACAAATTGGTCAATCGATTAACACTGGTAGGACAACAAAAAATTAGCACAAAAAATTAGCACTCCATGATTCAATCATTTCTTCAAACACCTCATGATCATGGATGCAATTGAGCACAAAAATTCCATCAAATTAAGAGCAATTAACACCAATGGAATCATAAAATGTTGCTCAAAGAATCAAGTAACAAAGATCAACAAGAGATCACAATGTGGAAGATGAAAATTAAGCACAACAATGGTGGATCAAGAGTTTACCACTTCCAAATCTAAAAATTCTTCAAATCAACTTTAAGAACCAAACTCTAAAGCTTTGATCTACAGAATTTGATGTTGAAGAAGTGTTTTGATGGAGGTTTAGCTCAAAGATTAGTAAGTTTCAATGAAAAGCTTACTAACTTTAATGGAGGAAGAGCTTTTGGTGAATTTGGTAATTGAAGAGAATTGAGAGTAGTTTTAGCAAGGTGAATTTGGCTATCAGAAGCTTGTAGAATAAATTAAATGAGGCCTCTATTTATAGAATTTAGGCTTGGAAATTTTGGTGGCTTGGAGCTTGGTTTGGAGCCAAAATTAGGCTTGGAATTTGAATTTGGAAGCAAAATCAAGATCAAGTGGTGATTAATGAGGGTGTATGGTGGGAATTAATTGTGATTATGTAGGGGAATTAAAATGAATTGATCTAGAATATTCTCATGATGAAACAAATGAATTTTGGTGCCAAAATGCTGCAGAATTTGAATTTTATGGTTTTAGCCAAAAGAATGCACGTGTTAATCGATTAACCCATTTTAGGAAAATTTTGGTTAATTGAGTAACACAGTGAGAAAATGAGGAAAATGACTTTTTGTTGTGATGTCTTGGCTCTGGCTCGATTTTTTTGACTTATAAAAGAAGGCATGGAAATAAACACATGAACCTTGGAGTCTTTTGAATAATAATCAATCTATTTTCGGAAACTCTTGACCAGATGATTTTGAATTGTTTTCAAATCAACTTTGACTTTTTTCAGATGAATTTCATTTGAGCTGAGGAACTGGTATTTGACATTCTTGATCCAAATGTCTTCCTGAAAAAGTTAGTAAAAGGAAAACAAACATATTTTTGGATTTTGATTAAAGGTTAGTAAACATATGCAAATAAAGGAAAAAAAGAAACACGAAAATGCTCAGTGATTTCCGCAAGGCATAAACCCAAATATGAAAGGGATAAAGGAACCAAAGCATGATCTTGTTTGTGATGTAAAGATGCAAATGACGTGTGGAATCTTAGGGGTAAAAATTAGGGTATTACAGGGATATAGTAAAGCTGATTGTGGATTCTTTGAATGGTTCTATGAAGAAGCTAGAGATGAAAAGGAGCAAATCACGATGAATCAACAAAGTAAGATAGATGTGCTAACTCAAGAGATGGAGGAAGCCAAAAATGAAGTTGAAGAGTTCATGCTCAAGAATCTGAAATTAGAAGATGATTTGAAGAACACCATCAAGTGGAAAAAAATTGGAAGTTTTTGTTTTATGTTGTGTTCTTTGTTTTAGTATTCAAGTTGTTGTAAAAGTTGAAAATTTATTGTTGTCAATGTTATGTTCTATGTTGTGTTCATTATTATGTTGTGTAAAAGTTGATCATATCACTTCAAACTTGCATTGTTGAATCTTGAATATTTTATGAATGTTATATGAATATTTTGGCATTATTTAGTTACATTATTTAGTTGCACCAGTTGAATGTTGAATGATAAAACAGAATTATAATTACATGTTGAATGATAAAATATAACTATAATTGAATGTTGAATGATAAAACTCCATTTCATTAAACATTGTTCAAAATAACAAACACTTGTTACAGAAACTTGATACTTGAGTTAAACCTTGTCTCAAAACATACATGACATAAACCTTGTCTTAAAACATACATGACATAAATCTTGTCTCAAAACATACATGACATAAACCTTGCATAAACATTGTCTCAAAACACACATAACACCAACCATGTTCTCAAAATAGAAATTACATATAATTCATACAATACTGTTGCGGTGAGAATCGGATATCAAGCTATTAGTTAACTTGAATCACAAATCATGAAGTTCACCACCGAGCTTTGATTTATCCAAAGGAAAGGGTAAAGATCGAAGAAAACCCTAAGTGCGCTATGTAACAACAAAGCTAGTGATCTAAGGTTTGGGGGTCGGTTATACCTAGGGAAGGTGTTAGCATCCTAAGTATCTGTAGTACTCTACAAGAACCTCTTGTTAGTATTTGTGTTATGCTAAAGTTTGTCTGCTAAGGGAAAAGTGCTAAGGTAAAGACCTAGGGTATGTACACTAAGTATGTTCGCCAAGACATCGCATCTCGTGCCTACATATCCTGACTATGATGGAATCAGAGCATTCGTAGTTCACCTCACTAGGGGTGAGGAACTCTTGACTGTGGTCAAGGTTCCAAGGGAAAAAGGTAAGCACGTGTCCATGGCAGAACACTCACATAGAGTACGGCGACTTTAATCCTAAAGCTAGGATGAAAGGGAAAGTAAGTGTTCATAACCATGACACTCACATAGAGTACGACGACTCTAATCCTAAGGCTAGGATAAAAGGGAAGTAAGTGTCCATGGTAGAACACCAACATAGAGTACAACGACTTTAATCCTAAGGCTAGGATAAACATGAAGGTAAGTTGGTCTTGATCGCACGACGGCGAGAGATTCCTAACTATGAATGAGGAATCAGAGCGTTCGTAGTTCACCTCACTAAGGGTGAGGAACTCTTGACTGTGGTCAAGGTTCCAAGGGGGAAAGCAAATATCCATGGCAAGACACCTACATAGAGTACGACAACTCTAAACCTAAGGCTAGGTTAAACGGGGAAGGTAAGTGTTCATAACCATGACACTCACATTGAGTACGGCGACTCTAATCCTAAGGCTAGGATTAAAATAAAGGAAGGAGTAGGCTAGGCTAAGTTATCCTTAACATGACATGGCAGTCAACAGAGGGGATCCTTTCCTTTGAAATCGGGACACAAGCAATAGAGAGACAAGATAAGGCTTTAAGCATAGAAGATAATAATTGTGAGTGAATGGCGATAAAAATAAAGATAGTCAGTGCAAGAATCAAGATTGTACAAACGTAACCTAGTCTCTAAATGAAAATACCTAAATCACAACTTCACAAAGTTATGAATCAAGCTAAAAGAAAATAAAATCGAAGCAATCAAAAGTAAATCCTACATGATTATATTCTAAACTAGTAAGAAACCTGTGCGTTCGCACGGGTGTTTGTAGTTAAATTTAAAACGAAAAAAATATAAATTGAGATATTAAATAATTATAAACTTGATTTTTTATTTATCAATATGAGATACAATATCATTAATAAAAAATAAAGGATAAATAGAAAGATGGTGAGTTTTTAATAAGAATAATAATATAATAAGAAATGGGCCAAAAGTTTATCTAATATAAGAAATGGTGGATAAATAAAAAATAAAGTTTATCTAATATAAGAAATGGGCCAAAAATATAATAAGAATAATAATATAAATCAATTATAATTATGGGAATGCAAACTGAGTTTTTAATTAGTATAATAAAAATGATAAAATCTGAAACGATAACCCAATAGAAAAAAGGTATTGTGGTGATAGTGTCCCGTGAAACAATTAAACACAGCAACAAACTGAGTTTTTTATTACTAATAACATAGTGTAGGTTGATGTAACCATTAGCTAATTATTTTTTTTTTATCTTTTATTATTGTAGGTTGATGTAATAAAAAATGACAATTTATATAACTTGAGTGTAAAATCAAAAACATTGAATCCAATTTCAGTTTTTTACTTTATGAGGTAGCATGTTTTATAGCATTATCATTCTGCTTTTGAACATTTTAGTGTAAAAAAAAATATTTTAGACACATTTATTGTTATCATTTTCCAAAAACCAAGAAATCGGATTAGACAGTACAAAACAAAATATGTTATATGATTCTTTTGTATCTCTTTCCGTAAAGTGGACATTGGCTTACACAAAGTTTTATGATGAATTAATATATTAAAAATAATAAATACATGTTGGTACTAATAGAGATCTAAAATCATGTTAGAGTTTTATAAGTAAGAGAATAACAATTAACATTCATATATGTTAGCGTATCTCAATGTTTTCTTAATCATGTAAAGTGTCACTCAATATAAGACGAAAGAATAACTCATTTTAATTACTAATCCCTTCTACTAAACAACATTGTTGATGCAAATATTCTCACTATGCCATCAAGTTATCATCATCAACTATTATAATATTCACTATATTTTTCTCAATCATATACAACCAACTCTAATCAACCTGTGCAAAGAAAAAACTACAAAAGAAATTAACTTATTCTACAATGCAAGCACGCCTTAATTTTCTTTAACCATTTTCATCTGTAAAAATAGTTTGAACCAACCCTCTCATATAACACTTCAACTTCCGCTTTAACCTTTTTATCAAGGGAAAAAAATGAAATCATTAAATAACATTGTACAAAACAAAACAATGAAATATTGAGTAAATGATCAATTACCTCTTGTCGGAGACATTAACAACAAACACACCTCTTCAGCATCAATGTTTGATCCTTCTCTTGGTATGATTGCACAATGTATCTGTTCAAAGGTAAAAAGATTTTAACAATATAAATTGAATAGAATATAATCGAGCTTTTGCATATTACCCTGAATGTAGGGCTCCGTTATGAATAGTAAATGATCACATACATCACATTTATCAAAGCTACATTGCTTGAGCATTGAACAAATAAGAGATTTAAAAGGGAAAAATAGAAGCATTTGGGCCTGTTTTGTATCTAGAGACACCAATGCAAGCTGCATTACCTCAAGTTGTAAGAACAAATATTTTAGACTCTAGTGTATTATGTGCATTGCACTTCAATTAGAAATGAGTGTTTACAGGTAGAAATGCCATAAGTTAAAAGAATGAAACAGTTACTCAAGTCTTAGTCATTGATTGCCATGTCATTAAAAGTTAAAGCAATGATTGACTGTGTGTTTTAGTTTCAAAAGTTCAACATCAACTAATCTATCCGCTTTTGACAAATTAATATCCCTCACAGAAAACACTGCCAGAGCTTTGAATAGTGCACATGGACATTCTTCTAAACTGAAAACAATGCTAGTCATAAGAAAAATCACAAACCAGACAGCAAATTCAAAAAGTAAGAAGTATTTGAATACAACTTCTATACCTTATGAGGCCTATCAGTTCCTGGAATTCCTTCGGCAAGAATATCCAGGCCATTTAACATTTTTGGTTAGCAAAAGCCATTTAATAATGGTAATAATATTTTTTGCCATTATTTTTGTGCAATAAAATACAATAATTTTCTAGCCTCTGCTAGTTGAAAAAACAACTACAACATTATACACTACTGTAATATATCTACTTAGAAAATCCATTGCTTGGGCCTTGAGTTGGCCCTGTAACTATTTTTATCATACGTTACATAGTAAGCATATGAAAGTTTTTCTATATGGAAGATTTTAAATACTTGTTTCTCCATTACCATGTTTGAATATGCTGAAAGCTCACCAATAAAAAGAATATAGCTATAGCTATAGCTATAGTCTATATGGTTGTATCTATAGGATATCATCCAAGCACTCTAAGAAATGTGGCAAATTCCTGTACAGAGACATTCACAATGATTTAAGCATATAGACATTAAGATCATGAAGAATTTCAATCATAAAAAACATGTCAAAACTCAAAACACACACCTGCAGATGTTCTAATACGGTTTGCGCTCGAGACTCAGTCATCGACGCCTCAAAATCGATATAGAAAAGGTAATCAAAGTACCTAACTCGATTCGGAGTAAAAAAGTTGGTTATTTTAATATTAGGATCAGCATCTGAGAAATGCATTATTTAAGACATAACTCACTTGGCATTGCCAGTGTTGGTGTCATCGACAACTCTTAGAGGACGATTTCTTTGAGGAAGACTTTCAATCTGATTCCATCGCACATAATGTTAATCGTCTTTTAATATTTTAATCAACGCCTATCGAGTTAGACTAACAGAAGAAATAATTTTCATTAAATATATATACCTTGGATAAATTTATGTCCCTCAATGCAAATAAGGCCAAAACCTTAAACAGAACCCCGAGGCCTTCATCCAGTGTAAACACAATGCTTGTCTGAAAAATAACGAATGAGAACGATATTGGTTCCAGAGAATCTATAAGTGTGAATATAGTAGAAGTTGGTCGCTCCATGGCCTCTGAATATCTAAACAAACCATGGTTCTTTGAACCAAAACTAATAGATTCTGTTGGACTGTGGAAGGATTTCAAAAATGTATTTGAGATAGATGATTGATTGCGTTGTGGAATAGTTGATTTCTTCTTACTAAGAGCAGCTTGGGAATATAATTGAGAAGCAGAGAACCTTATATCAAAAGGATCAGCAATAATATATGGTCAATACTCCCAATTTCTTCACTGCATTGGCATGACAGGATACAAACTGAAAACGACATAAAGAAAACATAAACCGAAACAACAACATAAAGAAAACAAAAACAGAAACAACAACATAAAGGCAACAGGATTCCTATTTTTGCAATAAACATATTTCATAGTCCTATCAAACTCCTATAAACAGCATTAAACATTGATATCTCAAACAACACACTCATAACTTACTCAAAATTTAGTAGTAAAATACCTTTACAATAAGTTGAAATGTGGTGAACACCTTTGTAACAGTCAAAGGTTTAAGCTTTCAAATCATAGAAATGAACATAAGTACTACTAAGTAGTAACATACAGCAGTTGCGGTAGTAAATAATTATTTATCATTAATGTAAGGTACAGTATTGAGCACAATCTTTTAAATGTGAGCAAATGATCAAAGAAGATGCAGTGTACTCAACCATGTGAGGCATTGTAAACTAAATATTTCAATACCAATTAATTTTAAAGATGTGAGTTAGTAATTGAAACCTGCTTCATTATTTGGCGCAAATCATGAGCGGACATACCAACAATTGGTATGCATTTCTTGTCCCAGAAAATGAAATTACCAATGGAACTATCATGTTCAACCTCATGATACCAGCCGAAACGATTTGCCTTGAATCGTTTTGTCTTACCAATTGTGCTGCAGAAAGTTTCCTACAAAGGAAAACAATGCATAAGTAGCCAACCAAGGACTATCATAATATGTTTCAAAGATAGTGAGACAAATCATTTAGAAAATCAGCTTACAGCATGAAGACAAATCATCTCTCCAATTGATTTGACATCTTTAGTAAATGAGAAAGACCTGTCTTCAAAATTCCCTTGAGAACCAGAATATAAGGTTAATGCTTGCATGGTTCGATGTACCATATTAAAGTAGATATAAATTTGTATGGATGATAGTCATAATAAACAAAAGCATCATAAAGTAGGATATAAATTTATAGTACAATGAACTCTCTTGGAACTAATTTGTATGGATGTACCATATTAAAGTAGGATATAAATTTCTATTATTGACAACAGGCGTTTAAATGGAACATTAGTGTCTATATCCAAACGACATATACTGTTAACAAAATGTCATATTCAAACAAACTCTATTAAATATAAGCCATATTAAATGTAAGCCACAGTGGACTCTATCATTTTCAAACGACATATTTTCTTTCATTTTCAAATGGCATATACTGTTAGCACAGATCGAAATTGAAACATGTGGAGATTGAAACATTAGTGCCTATTGTCAAAACATGATGCAAATAAATGACATATTTCCAGAATACAGGTAGAATTTATTACCGTATAAGTGATGAACATCAAAATCTCCATTCAAGAAATCACATGAAAACATATGAAATTATCATAACAGTTAGTAATACAATGAGAATCGTACAAAAAAAGCAAGACTAAACATATGGAATCACATGAAAACAAAACACCATGAAATAAAAACCTTGGCATCTTGTAAAATAGCTTCAACATGTTGGTTTCCATTGAGTTCCTTGACTATCCATAGGTCGACAACGCGAATAGCAATTTTCCAAACATTCAGATCAAGCCTCAAGTCACTGATAGAAAGTGGTGCTCTTGACATGATAAACAACTGATCTGAACAAAACCTCATAACAGAAAGATGTTAAACTTATTCACACAAATACAAATACGGAAAAACTTATAGTCATTGTAAGCAAGTAAGAAAAGTCAAAACTTGGTGTTCAATAAGCAAGTACATGAACTGTATAACGCAGCAAAAAAGATTCATTCTACCAAACGAATATCCAACAAACCAAAAAAGCCATAAATAATATTACTGCAGTTTTTCGGGTTAAACATACACACTAAATATCCAGACAACATAAAACGCAGAAAACTCAACTCAGATAACAAAAAAATCAAAACTTGTTTAATATGCTTTGTAAGAAATTTCTGCAACTTGTGAAGTAAACGCAAGTACGAACATTCGTTAAGTTGGTGTTGAAAATGCAAGTAAAAGATCAAGAAAACACTTTCAGAAAAGGCAACAAAAGGTTTCAGAACAACCATATGTTACCTTTGAAGAAGACACAGACGAGATAGTTGAAGGTTGAAGGACCTCTTCGAAGATGACAGAGACGAGATAATGAATAAAAAACGCAAGTACTGGCGGCGGCGAAGGAAATAGAGAAGTCTTCGAAAATGTGTGATGCATAAAGACGAACTTTGTCCGAACTACATAGCAGTGATGGTAGACGAAGAGACATTGATGAAACTTGCTCCAGCTTCATTTGCAATTGGGTGTGGTGGAGGTTTTAGGGTTCGTGGAGGAAAAAGTGAAAACGGAGAAAGGGGGTGGAGATGGTAGATTTAGGGTTTGAGGAAAAATTTGAAGACAGATAGAGAGAGAAAACTGGAGAAAGAGTGAGAGAAAATGAGAGAGATGGTGTGGTTTTGGTGGGACCAGTATGTAGTGAACACATGGCTTCCTGTTAGTTAGGGAAAAGAAGTAAAGTTTTGTGTTGAATTAGTAAGTTACAGAAAAGTCCTTATTGTAGTGTAATTTTTTTTAGTGGGAAGGGCAATTTAGGGAATTTGGTCAACTTATAAGTAATGGGTAGATAGTTGACATTGATGGAAGTTAAAAGGTGATTAATTCACACAAAAATATAAAAATATTTTTGGTCATTTTTTAATGTTATGAAAAGGAAAATCAATTGAAAATCCAAAAGGTCAACAAATAATTAACTCTAAAAATATATTTACAACTTAAACAAGTTATTAACGGTTAGATTAACTAATTAAATAAAAGAAGGCTTACTAAATATGTACAAAAAAAACATTGAAATGCTAGAGGAAAACAAGAAAAATGGGCCAGGAATGGGTGCTATAGCAACACATTGGGTATAGGTTAAAGTAAAAGCCCATGAACAAAAGAAAAAAAAGAAAAAAAAACGTTGGGTACATAATGGGTCGGGTCAACCCAGTACTAACCCTAAAGATTCAGGAATACATGGATCAGTAATCAAATCATCTCTCCTTCGCTCATCAATAATCAAAACGAACCAAAAAACACAGTCGATCCCTTGGTCATTTCTCGTCAAAACGAGAACAAAATCAGAAACCTAAACCTTCTCTCCTTCGTTCATCTCTTAATCTTTATCTGAATCCTCTCACCCATCTCGATTTCTCTCTCATTCGTCTTTGCTCACTATCTATTTCTTTCGCCGCGACTGATACAGGTTTGTGTGTGATTTGATGGTTTGTGCTCATGGTTGAAGGTGAGGCGATGATGAAGATCGTGAAGCTGTTGCTCTTGATTTGTGAAGTTTGTTGTGGTTAGGGAGAGGTCGAAGTCTAGTTGAAGGTAAGGTTGTCATGGAGACGGACGGGAGAGGTTTCACGTTGTTCACATGTGGGAGAATGGTCTTGTTTGGCTGACGTTAATGATAGTGGCGGACACACGGTTTCAATGAAACTATGTTTTGTAGTTTATGAACTTGAGCTGTATGGAGGAGGGAGTATATGGCATTTGTCAATTTTAGTGGTTTTACATGGATGTTGTATGTTGTATTGAATGGTTGTTGGAGGGAGTTTAAGTTTCAAGGTTTTTTTTTTCAATTCCCTTTTGTTCGCTTTGTTCTTTCAGGTATCAGTGAATGGAAGTTTTTTTCCCCATCTTCTCTATTGTTCTATTCTTTTCTTTTTTAAAATTGATTTCCCAACTTTTTCAATTCTTGTTGCTTGATGAATCGTTTTTGATACTGCAGGTCTTGTGTTGTTGTTTTCATCGTGCGTAGGGTTTTGGTCAAGGTGTGGTGTGTGCAGAATTTTTGCAGGTTTTATGTCAAGCAGTTGTAACAGGTTTTGGCAGAATGTAGCAGATGTTTTGTTCAAGGTTTGTTTCTTTGTTGTGCAGGCTTATGCGCATGTAGCATGATGGTTGCGCAGGTTTGTTGTTTCAAGGTGTTTTCATTGTTGTTTTCATTGTGCGCAGAGTTTAAGTTTCAAGGTTTTTTTTCAATCTCCTCTTTTGTTCTGTTCTTTTCTTTTAAAATTAATTTCCTAACTTTTTCAATTCTTGTTGCTTGATGAATCATTTTCGACACTGCAGGTCTTCTGTTGGTTTTTGTTTTGTTGTAGAAGCAGTGTAGGATGATGCAGATGATGGTGTTGTTGTTTTCATTGTGCGCAGGGTTTTGGTCAAGGTGTGGTGTGTGCATAGTTTTTGCAGGTTTTATGTCAAGGAGTTGTAACAGATTTTGGCAGAATGTAGCAGGTGTTTTGTTCAAGGTTTGTTTCTTTGTTGTGCAGGCTTATCCGCATGTAGCATGATGGTTGCGCAGGTTTGAAGTTTTGAAGGGTGTTTTGGCATGTTGTGTTGTTTACGTTTATGCAGGTTTTAGGAGTCAAAACAAAAGTTGCAGGAATTATAGGGAGGCTTGAAGTTTGTTCCTTTATTGTGCAAGTAGGTCTTATGTGGGGCATGACGCATATCTTGGTGGGGTCAATTTCTGTAGAATGGTTTTATTTTGTAGCGCAAGTCTTATATGGGATGGTGTATTATACGGGTTTTCATGAAGAATTTGTTGGCTTGTGTAATGCAGTATTGTACATTATGCTTACAAATGAAGAAAATAAAATGAAACCTTTCTAACTCTTAATTCACAAGTTTTTCCAAAAACAAATGAAAACAAAATTCTATATATTATAAAAAGAAGGAAAATAATAAGATAAACTTAACTAAATAAATTATCTAAAAAATAAATTAAGTTTAAACTAAATTAGATACTTAATTAAATAAAGGCTAAATTACAGTTTTCATCCTTCTATTTTGGCAAACTCACTAAATCAGTCCTCCTATTTATTTTTTAAACAATTTTGGTCCTCATGTCCATTTTTTATCCAAAAAAACGTTGTTGTGTGCTATTTTTAGATATGTGACATACTTTTGGGGGACCAAAACTATTTAAAAAATAAATAGGGGGACTGATTTCGTGAATTGATCAAAATAGGAGGACCAAAACTATAATTTAGCCTTAAATAAATTAAATTGGCATTCTCCCAAATTCGTAGCATTTCCATTTCATATGGAGCATTATGCCATAGAAAAATTCAAACATATGCATTCGAAGCATAAGCCAGGTTTGAGTTCTCATTTGCCAGGTGTTTCCCCGACAGAAAGAGTCGTAATTCAGGAGATTTCGTCCAACTTTATACCCCAAGCCGTGGATTTGGTCATTTGGAGAGACTACTTGGTATACCCCTGCAGAGTTGTTTGTCAGGATCGTCAGTCTGTGGTTTCTTTTCACCCCTCCGTCCAGGTGGTCCTTTGGTTTATCCCCTCAAAGTTGTTAGCGTTTGACGCTCGTCCGTGTTCTTTCAACACTCGTCCGTGTTCTTTTCCTTTGCCTTAATACTCCGTCCGTATTGATTTTAAACACTCGTCCGTGTTCTTTCAACACTCGTCCGTGTTCTTTTTCATTGCCTCAGTACTTCGTCCGTATTGATTCTAAACACTCGTCCGTGTTCCTTTAACACCCGTTCGTGTCCTTCCAGCACCCGTCTGTGTTTGAACCTTTTAGTCAATACCCGTTCGTATTGACCTTAGACACCCGTCCGTGTCCTTTCAGCACCCGTCCGTGTTTGAACCTTTATTTCAATACCCGTCCATATTGACCTTTGACACCCGTCCGTGTTCTTTCAGCACTCGTTCGTGTTTGAACCTTTATTTCAATACCCGTCCGTATTGACCTTTGACACCCGTCCGTGTTCTTTCAGCACCCGTCCGTGTTTGAACCTTTTAAGCCAATACCCGTCCGTATTGACCTTTGACACCCGTCCGTGTCCTTTCAGCACCCGTCCGTATTTGAACTTTTTTAGCCAATACCCGTCCGTATTGACTTTTAGACACTCGTCCCTGTCCTTTTAGCACCCGTCCGTGTTTGAACCTTTTAGCCAATACCCGTCCGTATTGACCTTAGACACCCGTCCCTGTCCTTTCAGCACCTGTCTGTGTTTGAACCTTTTCTTCAATACCCATCCGTATTGACCTTAGACACCCGTCCGTGTTCTTTCAGCACTCGTCCGTGTTTGAACCTTTTATTTCAATACCCATCCGTATTGACCTTTGACATCCGTCCGTGTCTTTCCAGCATTCGTTCGCGTTTGAACCTTTTAGCCAATACCCGCCCGTATTGACCTTAGACACCCGTCCGTGTTTGAACCTTGTCTTCAATACCCGTCCGTATTGACCTTAGACACCCGTCCGTGTTCTTTCAGCACCCGTCTGTGTTTGAACCTTTTATTTTAATACCCGTCCGTATTGACCTTTGACACTCGTCCGTGTCCTTTCAGCACACGTCTGTGTTTGAACTTTTTAGCCAATACCCGTCCATATTAACCTTAGACACCCGTCCGTGTCCTTTCAGCATCCGTCAGTGTTTGAACTTTTATTTCAATACCCGTCCGTATTGACCTTTAGACACCCGTCCGTGTTCTTTCCGCACCCGTCCGTGTTTGAACGTTTTTAGCCAATACCCATCCGTATTGACCATTAGACGCCCGTCCGTGTTCTTTCAGCACCCGTCTGTGTTTAAACTTTTTGGCACTCGTCCGTGTCTGTCAACTTCAATACTTCGTCCGTATTGATCTCTGACGCTCGTCCGTGTTATGATCTGACACATTTTATTACTTATTCCCCAGCGGATTCGTCTCTCCTTTTGCAGGATGCAAATTTGTGTGGTTATTTTTGGTATTCAATCTCCGTGTATCCCGATCGTCTGGAATCCTTTTGCTTCCATACCCTCGGATCCAAGAAGTTTGAATAGGGGCAGCTGTAACACCCCAAAATTTGCCTTCATGTTTCTAACTCTAACTGGTTTATGTTTCATCTCATTCTGCATTATCATTTTGCATTTGCATGGTTCTTTTGGGCATGGGATCAAGGTATTTTCTGTTAGCTCATGGTGTCATCAGTTCCGGTGACATTTTCAGCAGTATTCAGAGCCTAACAAATAGCTTTCAAGGCCTTTTCGAGCATTTATTTTGCTCACTAGATGATTGAGCAGTTAAAAGCTCCGACAATTATTTTTGATCAGTGATTCAGCACTGGTCAGTTATTTTTTAGCAGGTCATTTTGACCGCGGAAAGGAATTCACAGCATATTTCAGGCACGATTCAATGGTAATATCAAATGACAGGTTTCAGAGGCTAAGTATGGCTCAGAACAGGTGAAAATAGGCAATTCTGCAGCATTCCCTCCTTTTGGCGCCAAGATTTTGAATTTTTGAACAGAGTAATCGATTACTCAAAGTGAGTAACCGATTACTCTAGGCGAAATCGCAAAAATATGGCAATTTTCAGCACTGCAGAATTTTTGAGCATTTGTGATCATGTGCTTGGCTTGTGCATGTGTGGGAAGGATCTAGAACTGATCTATTTTCATCATTTTCCACCCAAAATTCAAATTCCTTCCAACAATTTCCACTTTAATTCCATAATCCCTTTCCTAGCTCATTTTCCACTTCCAATTCCACTCACTAAGCCTCATTCCAAACCCAAGTTTAATTCCTAACCTAACCCATATTTAAATCAATTCATTCCAAACCTCAAAGGAACCTTGATCAGATTTTCACTCTCAATTTTTCAGAATTCTCTCAATTCTCTCTCACTTTTTTACTCCCAACCTCCATTTTCAACCTCACTCAAAGCTCTTCCATAGATATTAACAAGTTCTTCATTGGAACTTGTTAATTCTTGAGCTAAAGCCTCTCATTACCACTTCATTTTGTTTTCATTGGGGATTTTCGTTTGGATCTAGATCTGGAATTTCAGGAGTGTTTATTGGAAGTGATTTTGGAGTATTGTTAGCTTATTGCTTGGATTTTTTAGCTTTTGCTTGCAAGGAGCTCATAGATCTTGGAATTTCTTGCTTGGATCCATCAATTTCTGTTTGCAACACTTACCAAAGTAATTCTCAGCTTTGTAGGTTGGTTCTTCTTAGATCTATGCTTGATTTAGCTTAATTACAGCTTATGCAATGTAGATCCATGGTTTTCAATGTGATTTGATCCATTTGCTTAATTTGATTCATAATCTTGTTGTTTGATTAATGAAATTTGTGTTTGATTACTGATATTTGATGTGAATTTCGTGATTAATTGATTACACGATCATTTGGATGTTTGGATAAGTGATTTGCTACTGAAAAGTGCTTTTCAAAGTTGAATTTCTGCCTCTGTTTCAGTGGTAATCGATTACTCAAACAGGGTAATCGATTACTCTGCCTTATTTTCACATTTTTAGTCAAATTTCAACAGAGTAATCGATTACTCTATGTGAGTAATCAATTACCACTGCTGCAGAATGTGTTTTTCTTGCATTTTCTTGGTTGTTTGGGTTCCTTTACATCTCTAAACCTCATGGATTGATATGATGTTGATTTGTGGATTATTCTTGAGCTGTTTTACCTCACATGTTGGTTTGTAAGCAGTTCTTCAACACGTGACTTTTGGTTTCGTTAATGAATATCCATGATTGTGTTGTTGCTTTCTTGATGTGATGAACATGTTGCTCACACATTTGAATCATGTTGATTGTTGATTAATGCTTAACTTGCTGAACTTATGATGCATGATTGTTGCTTGTGCCCTATGTTGTTTATGCATGATGTTTTGGAAGGCGATTAAGCTGTGCAATTTTGTTGAGCATACTTGTTCTTAAATTGTTAACATCATCATTGTTGTTCATTCTTGATGCTTGCAACCTCTATGCTTAGTTTTCCTTGTTATACGTGTTCATTTGCAATCATTGCTTGCATGAGTATTTGTTTGGATGCTTTGCATGCTGCCCTGTTTTTTACAGCTGCTGTTTTGAATTGTTTAACATGCTGTCAATTGTATACCTTTGCTGCCTGTTGCCTTTTACACCTGTTTTGTGTTGGAAACTTGAGCTGTTGAATGTTGTTTGGTGTATGTGCTAGATTTTACTGCTGTGCAGGTGCAGGAGTGTTGTTGTAGCTGCTGTTTTTGGCTTATTTCTCTTTATTTTGGTTTGCTTTGCATGTTCCCTTAGGACTCCCTAGTCCAACTTAATCTTTGATTAAGATCAGAGTAGGATAGACATTAGGATTCAAACCATGCATGCTAACATTAGGTAGAATCTTCCCCTCTTACCTCAACCTTAGGGCCATCTTTGCATGACAACATTAGGATAGAATTCCCGTAGTGTTTTCTCTTTCGACTTTGAGTCTTCTCTTCTCATCTCATAACAACTCTAAAACACTTAATAAAGGTAATGTGTATTCCGCTCGAGCCTTAAATGTGGGAAATGAAGAATGAGGGGTCTCCCTTCACTCTTCTAGAGTGTTTAGCATATGTCCCATTGGGGGCGACCATGCAACACATTTGTTCCTATGTCATAGACTTTAGTGCAATATGAGTTTCGAACTAACTTTAATTCACTTCTGTCTAAAAAACACAAAAACAAATTCAAATCTTTTTTATCCTTCGGGATTATTGGGTTTCAAACCGTTTTCAGAAAAGAGCTCGTCGCTCACGTAAAAAACTTCAAGACCTCGTTAGGTCAAACTACGTTTGCTCTGATTCCTCTTTCTCGTCCGGTTGAGGATACTTAGGCACGAGATATCTCGACGAGCAACCTTCCCACGTAGTCCATCGAACTACGTTGACTCTGATTCTTCGTTCATCCACGAAGATACGTAGGCATTGAATTGCGATAATCCTTGCGAGTCCGTCTTTGTTTCCCCCTCCCCGTTTTCGTTTAGCCGTAGACTCTAGAATAACTCACCCTTTGATTAGACAACAAGCGTGGATCCCATCGAGTACGATGGACGCGTGGGGATGCTAATACCTTCCCCTCGCGTAACCGACTCCTGAACCCGGGCTATGGTTGTGATGACCATGTCTTTTCCTTTTAGGTTTTCTTCGATCGTTTCCTTTCCCTACGTCGGGATAAATAACGTTCGGTGGCGACTCTTCTGTTCTAGTTTCTCGCCGGTTATTTTTTTGCAGTTGCGACAGCTGGCGACTGTGCTGGGGACTCTGGTTCCCTATGCGAGTCAGTCCTAGCGCTTGTCTGTTTATTTCATTGGGTGTTTACTGTTGTGCTTTACTTTGTTGTATATTACTGTATTACTATTTTACCGCATTTTATTGCATTTGGATTATTGTTATCATACTGTTCTGCTGTTGCTGTTGCTGTTGGGTGGGTTGGATTCATGAGAGATAAGCCCAATACCCAGGCTTGAGCATACACCTAGGATTAGCATGGAAAGTAGTGTGACTTGTGTGGCATTTGGCCAGACGTAGTATACACGAAAACTCCACATCCGGACGAGGTTTTCTTTGGTAATATTTTATCCTGCGCATTGGTGCAGATTATGGGATATAACCTGGAAAACTGTCGACTCTGGCGACCATTCCCCGAGGACTCAGTTGAGGCACTCCTCCCAAGAGGTAGTAATGGCAGACCAGAAATGGCAAACCCATTATACTTCTTGATCCGAGGACCCGAAGCTGGGAACTTATGTAGGATGACCTTTTTTAGGGGAATCAGTTGAGGTCTCCTCGATTGATGATGATGCCAAACCAGAAATGGTGACCGTATCATCATTTCTCATAGGAATCCGACGCTGAGGATCCTCGACTTTATAGACCCCACACGTGAGAGGAGATGGGTGTTTGCAGGTTTGCAGGTAACCTCGACCTTCAACATACCCGATATTCTGGATTTCTTATCAGTGTGAATTTATCATCCCGGTATTCTAGTATTTTGAATGGGCTGTCGTTCTGGATTTATGGGTTTCTGATATTCTGAGTCTTATTCAGTCAGTGGAATAACACCAATTTTGAGCATTGTGGATACCTTGATTCCATGTGTGCATTTGCATTATCATTTGGCATTCTAACATGTTTGTTCATTTGTAGGGTTGCATCCTAACTTTGATTCCGGTTTCTGAAGACTATTGAAGATGAGTGCTGACACTGAGAAGAAAAAGAACATCATCGTGTACAAGTTCCCACAACTTATTCTGGATTCTGTTCACAAGACCTTGGCTATGGCAGAGCCGGGGGTATTGGTAGACTTTAGAGAAGAGTATGGAAGGATTCTGAATTTTGCCCGCGACATTACTGAATACGAGTATAGGGCTCTGCACACTCTGGTGTAATTCTATGACCCTCACCTGCGGTGTTTTCTATTCACTGATTATCTTTTGGCTCCAACATTGGAGGAGTTTGCTCTCATTCTGGGTGTTTCTATCAAAGAAGAGGCTCATTTCTATCCTTCTAAAGAGCTTCCCGATTTGGAAAAGGTCTCAGCTGCTTTACATTTGGATCAATCTTTGTTAAAAAGCAACGTTTCCAGCAAAGGGGGGTGTAAAGGCTTTCACATGAAATTTTTGGTAGATCAGGCTGTTATACATGCTAAGGCTGGATGTTGGTCAGTTTTTAACGCAATCTTGGCTATGTGTGTCTATGGAACGGTGTTGTTCCCAAATGTGAAGGATTTCATAGACATGCACGCTGTCCGGATATTTACTATGAAGAATCCAGTGCCTACCTTGCTCAGAGATCTGTACCATTCAATGCATTACAAGAATGAGAAGAGGACGGGATGACCCCTTAATTTTTGCGCTTCAATCTTCTTCAAATGGTTTGTTGATCGTCTTCCCAAATCTGGGGCATTTGTAGACACTCGAGGAACGTTAGATTGGTCTAAAAGATTGATGGGGTTAAGAGTGGATAATTTGATTTGGGTCAACCGTGACTTGTTAGGCCAAGAGATCATGATCAGTTGTGGAGGTTACCCAAATGTGCCTCTGATAGGAAGGAAAGGGGGAATTAACGATAACCCTATTCTTGCTATTAGGCAATTCGGGTATGCCTTGAGAGAGCCGCCAAGAGAGGAGGATGTCCGAGAATCTCTATACTTGAGTGGGGAAGTCAATCCAGAATTGTTATAGGAAGTTGCAAATACTTGGGAAGACCGTCACAAGAAAAGGGAAGACTTCTTTTGGAAAAAGTAACAATAGAGAATTTCCTGCATACGGAGATTGGATTCAGAAAAGAGTAGAGAAGGAGTTTCTGCCGTTCTCCAAAGAATCACCATCTTACCCCTTGCTGATTGAGCCTCTGATCACAGTTGAGATAGAGAAGTTCAACAAGTTATGGGCTGAAAAAGAGAAGCTTCGAGAAGAGAACCGTGAGCTACAGAGAGAGATCTACCAGTTGAAGCACGAGCGAGGGAAAGCTATGTATACTGCCAAATTGAAGACAGAGCTTCTCACCAAGAAGGAAAAAGAGCTAGCTGACAAGGTCACAGCCAAGCAGAAGGTAGGGCAAGCTCTAAAGAGTGTTAGCAAGGTTCTTAAGTCTAAGAAGGAAGATTTTATTTATGCTGGGTGGTAACAGGATTGGAGGCTTCGTAAGGTATCCCTTAATTGTGTCGAAAGCCTCTTGTTGCTCCTGTCCCCAACGGAACTCACTCTCCTTCTTGGTCTTGAGCAGTGGTGAAAACACTTTCGTCTTGCCACTTAGGTTCGAGATGAACCTCCTCAAAGAATTTATCTTCCCCAACGAAGACTGGAGCTGTTTCTTCTTCGTCGGAGGCTTGAGATCTAAGATTGCCTTTGTTTTGTTCTGGTTGATCTCGATGCCTCGCTTGTGGACTACGAATCCCAGGAAGTCCCCTGCATGAACACCAAAGGCACATTTTAGTGGATTCATTTTTAATTAATATTTTCTCATTCGCTCAAATGAGCGTCGAAGGTGGTCGAGATGACCATCTTCTGATGACGATTTTATGACTATGTCATCAATGTATACCTGCATAAAATTTTCAATAAAATCATGGAATATAGCATTCATATCCCTTTGGTAGGTTGCTCCAGCATTTTTTAGCCCAAAAGGCATCACAACCCATTCATATGTCCCCAAAGCTCCAGGGCATCGAAATGGAGTTTTGGGGACATCCTCTTCGGCTATGAGAATTTGATTGTAACCAGAATAGCCGTCGAGCATGCTCAAATACTCGAATCCCGCGGCTGAGTCAACTAACATCTCTGCCACAGGCATCGAATATTCGCCTTTAGGGGTAGCGTTGTTCAAATCCCTAAAGTCGATGCAAACTCGAAGGGTTCCATTTTTCTTAATAACAGGTACTATGTTTGCTATCCGCTCGACATACCTTGCAGTTCTGATGAACCGACTTTTGAGCAGTCTTTCAATTTCCTGCTTGATCTTCGACGTGACTTCCGGGGCGAAGCGTCGAGGGTGTTGCTTTACTGGCCTCTTGCCTGGCTAGATTGGGAGCCGAATCTCAACTACACTCCGACTCAAACCGGGTATTTCGCCATAATCCCAGGCAAAACAGTCCTTGTATTCTTTCAACACTTTAACCAGCTTGGCCTTCATTTCTGGCCCTACTTTGGCACTCACGTATGTGGGCCTTTTGGTTGTCCCATCCCCTAAGTCGATTTCCTCAAGCGGGTCCTGCGTTTGCATTCTTTGCAGCTCATGATCTGGGCCTTTTTCAAACCCTAAAGGCTCATCATCGTAAATACCATCAAGCCTCTGATTTTCTCCAGCTTCCCTTTGGCCTTGTTGGCCATTTGCTTTTTTGTCACGGTCGGCTCCCTTAGTTATTTGGAGAGTTTCGTCTTTTTCGAGTGCCGACATCTTTCTACTTTCATCCAGGTAGACCGAAATCCGAGTCATGCTTTCCAACTCAGCAGTCATTTTCACCAGCTGCAGGCCACCCCGTTGGTGGCATTTCCATTGGCTCCATGTCTTCGTCGACAGCGTCCCAGATGAACCTATAGTAAGGGTCCAGGTTCAAGACACGACCCGTCTCGACAGAGGTGTAAGACCCTGACCCGTCATCACACGGAGCCACATTTGCTAAGTGTTGGTCAAAATATTTCTTGTTACCCTTGGCTTCGTCGACTTTGTAGTAGCTTTGATCTGCCTCAATGTTTTCGACGATGCCATCCTTTCTCCAAATGGTCAATCTCTGGTGCATTGTCGACGGCGCTGCCCCAGTTCCATGGATCCACTCCCGTCCCAACAACAGATTGAAATTTGCTTTTGACTTAATGACCATGAAAAGTGTTAGCCTGTTGGTTGTACCCACTGCCAAGTCCACTTGGACAACCCCCAGGATGTTACTGGTTTTGCCTTCATAGTTGGACAAAACCATGTTGTGCTGTCGGAGGTCAGCCTCCGTTTTTCCAATTTTCTTAAACAGATTGTGCAGCATCAGGTTCACAGTTGCTCCACCATCCACAAACACCTTGTTAACAGACACCTCATCAATTTTCGCCTTTATGAATAACGACTTCAAATGGTACATCATCCCAGGGCTAGGATGTTCAAACATACCCGTTTGTTCTTCCACCACACCACTGTTCATCACATAATAACACAACGGCTTGTCATCCGCATTTTCACCAGAGATGAAATCTTCTTCAGTCTCAGAGATTTCAGACACCACGTTATACTCAGCTGGTAGGACCGACACGATACCACAATTCAACACGAAATCTTCGCCATAGGTGTCATCGTTGGTGTCGTCGTACATGTCTTCGTCAAAATCTCCCTCAGGTGATGGATCATACTCGTCATCCGACTGAGGGAAATATGTTGGCTCTTCTTCATCCGACTGAGGAGTATACTCTGGCTCTTTCTTGCTTTCCGTCAGTGAAGTACACTTTGAACTCTGGGTCGACACCACTTCCTTCTCTCCTGATGCGTTCACAGTTACTGCCATGGTCTGGTTTGTCGCCACTTTGTTCTTTTCTACCCATCTCCCTCTTGGGTATTGGCGCTTTTGTCCAGACGTTCCGACAGGCTTTACTTTTGAATTCGTAGCCTCCCTCTCAGCCTTCTTACTGCACTGATAACGCCTCCACTGGGTCCTAATCATAGGGTTTTTCCCTTTGTAGTTAGGGGACACCCTATATCCTGCTGGTTCGACCATCTTATCGGCGACGTTCGCCTCTTTTTCCAAATCAAGAGCCTTCCACTTTGGTCTTTTGCTCCCTTTCTGGCTGACTCGTGTCATCTACCTTTCCTGCGGGGAGTCTGATGGAGGCACAAAAGTTTTGGGCCTTGTCTCTTGGAACAACTTTCAGTACTCCTCATTTCGACGGGGAACTGCACTCTTGTCGAACATAAACCTTGGGACAGGTGGCTTGCTTTCTAGCAGCACTTCTCTCTTGCTTGCCTCATACCCTCAGCAACTTTCTCATTGAACACAGCGTTGCACATGGGGCATAGCGCGGCTTTCGACCCGCTTATCTTGCACTTTTCCTGAAAATCTTCCAAACTTTCGCCAGCTTAGGGGTACACTACTTCAAGTTTGTCCTCCGCTTTCTTGCCGGAACCTTCAGTAGTTTCGACCATCATGCATTCTACCACTTCAGCCATTGGTGGCTTGTCGAGGTCCTCAGTAGCTTCGACCATCATACATTCGTACACCTCTGAGTACAAAGCCTCTTCAACCTTCAGTGGGTCGGTGTCAACCTGCATCTTTGGCTTCTCGCCAAATTGGAGTCGACCCTCCTTCAAAGCCTTCTGCACCAAATCCCTGAAAAGAACACATTGAGCTGTTTTATGACCAAGGAAATTATGAAGCTTACAAAATCCCCTCTTTTTATTTTGTTCTAGAGGGGGATCTTTTAAACCAGGCGAAATAATTATTTGACCATCTTTAACCAGTAAATCAAATATTTCATCACATTTGGACACATCAAAAGTATAAGTTTTAGCGACGTATTTATCCGTTTTTCCGGTTTCGGTGGGATTTTTCCCGTTTGATAGTTTCAACAACTTGCATGCATAGGGAGGTCCTGACTTAAGTTCAGCCACGTGGACGAATATTCATCAGCAGCCACATATGACACTTTTTCTTTTTTACGATATCTGTTAGACTGGGCTTTCTCAGCTTTTAATCGTTCGACCTGGCGAACCCGGTCAGCCAGTTGCGCCATATCTCTAAGATACTGCGTGTCTAACTTCTTTCTGATCGAATAGTCTAGGCCACCGGTAGCCATTTCGACTAATTCGTGCTCAGGGACTTGAGTAAAACACCGTGCTTTCAAAAGTCTAAACCTATTCAAGTACTGGTCTACTGACTATGCGGCCTTGCGTTTGACGCTTGCCAACTCTTTCAGACTTCTTTTCGACTGTCCCATATAAAATTGTTCGTGAAACAGTCTCTCCAATTGTGCCCACGTATGGATGGACTGAGGGGACAACGTGGTAAACCACTTAAATGCATTTTTAGTGAGGGAACTTGGGAAATATTTCATTTTCAAGTCCTCATTATTCGCTATAGCGACATGTTCGACAGTGGACTCTTCTGTCTCCCCGGCGAACTTGGTGAATTTTGGCACTTTCTACCCCCTGGGTAACTCTGTTTGTAGTACGAAGTCTGGTAATGGGGATGTGTATGTTGGCCGTCGAAGGCCTGGGTTCGCACCATTACGAACCATGATACGTCCGACCACGACCTCCAGGTTGTGTTCTCCATCCAAGGCGTCCTGTCGAACCTGTTGGACAACGAAGTCCGGATCTTGGTTCCTATGGACAATCACGGGATGCCTTTGAACCCTCATAGGAATCTCTTCGAACTCACGGGGTTGTTCTATAGTTTCGTCGAAGACTTCATCCTGACGAAGGGGCGTCTCCGGTCAAGGCGGTGGGGTCTGTCGACCCTGAGCCCTAAGAGCACCTAAGAAGTCACTGATCCGTGTCATTTGAGTCGCCAGTTATTGGTAACTCTGTGTTGACTCTTGTATCAGTGGCCTCAATATCGTACCCATCTGTTGAGTCAGCATGTGGACCATCTCATGATTACTCTCATCCATCTGTTGCCTCATGACCGCGACGGAACTAGAGGTAAAGGTCGGTAGGGATTGAGAGAAAAAATTAAAACCTGGGGGTCAAACCATCTGGTTCGACATGTGTCCTGCCCCCTGATAGGGTGAAAATGCTGAGGACGAACTTTCCCCGAACAGATGGCCCGTAGAATGCAAACTCGACATAAACTCTGTCGGCATTCCATAAGATCGAGGTATAGGCATGGTGATGCTAGGCATATACTGCCCTGTAGCCCCTGCCATTGTTGATTTAGGGTCATTTCGACGCGGTGTTGCGGTTGGTCCACTAGGAGTGGTTGAAACCGCTGAGACGGTACCGGATCCAACATCAGCTGTTTGTGTTCCCACCGTACTCTCCGTCGGAGACGGTTCGTCGTTTGAACGTGGTATTACCATCTTACCACTACGCAAGAACATATACTCAATTCACACGGGTCCCACCGGGTGTGCCACTTTGTTCGCTGGCGCGAACAACCGCTGGCCTTCCGTCGCAGGTTTGCTCGCGGGATCGGCCACACAAATACCAGAACAAGGAATTGGAAGCGTGTGTTTGCGTGGTGTTTCAGTTTCTCGCTTTTTGGTGAAAGTTGTCACGTTGGAGTGACCTTGGCAACGTGGACGGTTTTAACGATCAACGAATTTTGGATGCAAAGTGGAAAAATCTAAAGGGACGAAAGGCAAGACAAAAGCAGAAAGGCAATGACTTAAATTAAATGCTGAAAGTAAATTGCACTAAGTAAAATTGGACGCAATTGTACATTTTCGCGGGAGTCAACTCGTTTCTCTCTAAGCTTGGTACTTTGAGTATTTTCCCTTTACAATGTGAAAAAATGTGACCTCTAAAAATGGAAAATACAGTGCCTTATATAGGCCTAGAATGTAACTGTTTGTCTACCCAAATATCTTCTGAAGCTGACACGTGGCACCCCACTTTCTTTTCAACTTCCCATAGTCTTGGAAGTTTCAAACTTTTCCCGCCCAAGCACTTATCCTTGAAGTGGGGATTGACTCTTCACCTTATTTTCCTCCGACACCGAAGTTTGTCGCCACCTCTCCGACGCACCTCTCTGCTGGTGTCGAATCGACACCTTGATACTCCTTTTGCGCCGACGCGTCATGGGACTCCTTGTTTTCCACCTTTGGTCGAAATCACCTGTCAACACATGTGTTGAAAGTAACATAATTCCTAGCATGCCAACTTTTCCAAAGACATGTCATTACCAGTTGCCCTATCAAGCTGTCTTTGGTAGAAACTAACTCCGCAATCCAATCTAAAACATCATCATACAAAGGTAACCTCATACCAAGGGGTGAGGAAAAAAAGACTTTTTTAGTAAATGCGCAATTGAGAATGAGGTGAGTGGCAGATTCTAGAGCACAATGGCAGTGGGGGGCACAAAACATCTAGTTGAACACCTTTCTTCCTAAGGTTTGTCTTCTTGGGAAAAATAACTTTCACAAGTCTCCAAGTGTAATTCTTAATTCGGGCATTAACCAGAACTTTCAACAAGTTCTTCCACACCTTATTGTCGTATTTATTGGAGGGGCCAGGTTTGTCAGCACGCATTCTCACCTCTAGACCGTGATACGCACTCCTCAATGAAAACTCACTGTCCTTCTCAAAGTGCCACAACAGCTTGTCATCTAGCTTCCTCTATGAGATAGGTATGCTACAAATATGAGTAACCAAATCAGTCTGAAAGTTATCCCTAAGAACATTCAAATTCCATGCCCTAAGCTCAACATCTATCAGATCACAAACCTTGATGTAAGGATCAAGGTTACATGCGTTGTTTGGGGGTTTGAAGCCTGTGATAGACAATATCCAATTATCCTTCTAGATATACACAGTCTCCCCATTGCCAATCTTCCCTCTACAGTCACTCAAAGCAGCATCTTTAGCACTTAAGATGCTACGCCAGACATAACTTGGTTTGAAACCTGTCAGGGCCTCTTGAACACTACATCGGGGTAATACCTCCTTTTGAAAAAAGTCTCAAAAAGAGATCCATCACACTACATCAATCTCCAAAACTGTTTACTAAGCAAGCTGGTGTTGAAATCCCGAATACCCCTAAATCCCATCCCACCATCGCCTTTGCCTTGAGACAACCTTTCCCAACTCATCCAGTGTATTTTCTTTCCCCCATTCTTAGAGCCCCACCAAAATTTTGCCAATAGAGACTCTATCTCTTTGCAACATTGGTCTGGATCTTATAACAACTCATTATGCAGAATTTTAGTCTCCTTATTGAATTTTTCATTACACACATAAAAATATTAATTTCCATGCATTTATGGAGTATTGGTCAAAGGTATCATTATTTGAATTAATTCAAGTGTTATATGGAGTATTGATTCAATGTTGTCTTTGAATTGATTCATTCATTTTTGTCTGCACGACTCAAGTCATGGCTCATGAGACTCAAGTCATGAAACTGTATATAAGTGTATAACATCTTTGGAGATATCAAAAAGGAAGTAAACACGCATTTACAATTAAATGATTTTTGTAGTTACTTTGCTTTCATATAAGAAGTTTAACATAAAATTATTAATGATGCTTTGACTGACGAGGGTTGACTTATTGCTAAACAAGAAGAACTCAATCAATTTAAAATGAATAATATATCGAATTTAGTCCAGCGTCCAAAAGATAAATGCTCATTAATTTTTTTTGCATTAACATCATTTTCAATTTGTTTGCATTATTTAAAAAAAAAAAATTCTTTAAATTTTTTATCATATTTTTTTTAATGTTTTCTTTGCATTAATAATTTTTTTTAGTTTTTTTTTTAATTTTATTTTTTTCGATTTCTTTTGCATTTTATTAAGTTAAAAAAAGACTATTTATTTCTGTTTGCTCGACTCAAGTATTGGGATCAACTAAATGAATGAATTCATTCTAAAATTTATTCCATACCTAAACTGCTAAACACTTATGACGGCCGCACCATCCGTTACCCAGACCCTGTCATCCATCAAGCTGGACTTGGAGGAAAACAAGAAGGTTGATTTCATCAAGTTATGGTTACCGGTGGAAGAAACAGAGGGCGTGTCGGTGCGATCAAGAACAGGGAGAAGCATAAGGGAACCTTTGAGACCATTCACGTTCAGGATGCGACTGGTCATGAGTTTGCAACTCGTTTAGGTAATGTGTTCACCATCGGTAAGGGTACCAACTACCAAGCCATGGGTATCTCTTCCTAAGGGTAAGGGTATTAAGCTAACCGTTATCGAGGAAGCTAGGAAAAGGGCTGCTGCAGCTCAACAAGCCATTGCTGCTTAAATCTCTTCTGAATGAATTTATAATAGACTTGAGAGTGTTGGTAGTTTTATTGATATGCTTTTGGTTTCTTATGTATTTTGTCTCAGATTTTATCACTTGAATTTTGACTTGTTGCTCATTCTAAAATTCACGTTACATCTAAGCCATCGATATTGTTTTACGATCCATCTACACCGTTCATTTAAATCAGTTATATTCATTTGTTCGTTCTATTCTCTCTCTTCAGTTCATCATTCGACCCTCATTCTCTCGTTCATTCATTCCGATTTTTAAACCTAAATCCCCTAATTCACATCTCAACCCTGTAAAATCAAGAATTTCGGACCTGTAATTTTGATTTCACCATTATCGTTTCTGAAGCATCCGTTTTTCAAGCTGTTTATCCGGTCAATCCTTCCTTCTGGTTGCAATTGATTCATTCGGTTTCGCACGGTCTTTCTTGGAAAATTTTGCATTTTCACGTCAAAAGACAAGAAGAACGCACCCTCTCATATCTTCATTACAGGTATTCTTTTGAACAATCTTTCACTTTTTTCTCTTCTTTTTTGAAAATGTTTGTGTGTATATGTGTACTATATCTTTAAGAATAGTGATAAGACTTTACATGTATTTCTTTAATTGTTCATCTTGTAATATTAATAAGACTTTATGAAATCATGGAAGCTTCGGTTTTCAAATTCATAACAACCATTATTGTAGACAACTTTGGCAATAGTCATCTTGTAAGAAATCTTGATAGGTGCATACATCCTATTCTATAGACATGTGTAGCACTTTATGGAGTCAATCCATACTTAACATTTCATGCATATTATAAAAAGCAATGTAACAGCGAGCGCTAGCTGCGTTTCGGCGAGCGCTAGCCAAGTTTCTACAAGTGCTAGCTGCGTTTCGGCGAGTGCTAGCTATGTTTCTACAAGTGCTAGCTGCGTTTCGGCGAGTGCTAGCTATGTTTCTACGAGGGTTAGCTTCGTTTCGGCGAGTGCTAGCTATGTTTCTACACGTGCTAGCTGAGTTTCATTGTTAGCGGCGAGCTGTTAGCAGTGTTACGGCATCTGCAGCGAACTGTTAACATCGATAGCTCTATGCGCCAAAAGGCGGCATGAAAGGTGAAATTCTTTCTGCGTGATATTTGTAAAACATTACTGATTTACTTTAATATTTTGTTATTTTTGGTCAACTAGTATACTGCACAAAGATCCTAATGAATGTACAGTGAACATGGATTTTAAGTTGTCTGTAATTTGTTTAGTCTTCTCTTTTCTAATATGGCCTATGTTCCTTTACTTTGCTGATATTAACTGGTAATTAATAATATTAACAACCATTTCATTGAATACTTTATTTATTTCCTCTTTTATTTAAATTTTAGGAAGAGTGAAAAATGGAGAAAGATAAAAAGACAAGTGGTGATGTGCACAAAAGAACAATGATGCGTGGTGTGCCCAAAAGAACAATGATTGCTGGTGTGCGCAAAACGACAACGCTAGATGATTTGCCCGAAGAAATTATGCATAACATTTTGTCTTTTATGGAGACCAGGTCTATTTTTCAGAAAGCGGTTATATCGAAAAAGTGGGAAGACGTTTGTACATCAGTACCATATTTCCATTTCGATAGTAGGTCATTCCAAAGTTTAAGCCCACGGAATACTTGGATCCCTTTGTTAGCTCAACTTGAAGAACCTGCAGTTTAAGCCCATGGAATACTCTAGAGAATGATAGCTTGCAATCATCCGTTTGATGTCTCCGTAACAAAGTAGTCATGCCATGGAAAGTTTCTCATTCTCGATTACGACATTGCATTTTCAAAACAACATAATCTTCATGATCAATCTTAATGCTCAGTGGATCAAGAAGTTTAAACTCCAATAGAAGCTCAGACATGGAATAGAGATAGTTGAACCTGAGAAGGTGAGCAGCTTCTACCACACACTTAAAGTGGTTGCATAGCAAATTCAAATTAACAATCCGGGGAGTGGATTTCAATTTTCCATGGGCTCCCCGGATTGTTAATTTGAATTTGCTATGCAACCACTTTAAGTGTGTGGTAGAAATTAGAGCGGCTTAGCTTCTCAGGTTCAACTAACTTTATTCCATGTTTGAGTTTCTATTGGAGTTTAAACTTCTTGATCCACTGAGCATTAAGATTGATCATAAAGATTATATTGCTTTGAAAATGCAATGTCGTAATCGTGAATGGGAAACTTTCCATGGCATGGCTACTTTGTTACGGAGACATCAAACGGATGATTGCAAGCTTTCATTCTCTAGAGTTGAGGTAAAGAACATTCTGACTTTGTCTCTTTAAAACAAATGAAGTTAAAGGGAAAGAAAGGAACTAATTCCCTACTTTTTTTATTTTGTATATAATTTCAGACCAAATGTGGGTCTGCTGCATCACTGAATTTTATGCATAATATCAACTTGAAATCGTGGAAACTCAAAGTGGGCTCAGGATATCAATTCAATATCAACAGTGTTGGCGACATAGAGGTTGAGAATGTGTAGAAGGTATTGAACTTTTTTTAAGCCTAATATATCATAAACAATTAGACTTCATTATGGGTTGGTGCTGTGATTTTGGTCCGGACAATTTTCTTACCTATTTTTTTTAAACTATGTTTGTGTAAACTTTTGAAAAGAAAGCACAATTTGAAAGGAAAGCAAAAATAACACAAGTTTAAAAACTGCATTTCCACCTTTGTCTATATCAATTAACAAAAACTGCATTTCCAACTTTGTCTATATCAATTAACAAAAGCTGCATTTCTATTTCAATTAACAAAAACTGCATTTCCAACTTTGTCTATTTCAATTAATAAAAACTGCTACATAACTTTACCACTTTCTCGGCATTACATGCAATTCATAGTTAATACTTATTAGGATACTAATTTACCTTTCGAATTTGTGCTTTCCTTTCAAATTGTGCTTTCTTTTCAAAAGTTTACGCAACCATTGTTTAAAAAAAATTACTTTCTACAAGGGGTGGAATTATTTGTGATACAAGCATAAGCATGATTACCAACAACAACAAAAGAATTTGTGAATATTTTTTCTGATTTTAAGTTTGGATTTTAAATTTGGTTCTTTCTTTAATGTTTGTGGAATGAGATTGGATTGTAGATTTTGTAATCTATAACAATAGTCTGTAACCAACAATTTTTTTTCATTCTGGTTTTATCCTTCAAAAAATTGTCAAGTGGTTATTAAAGTGAAAGTAACTCATTTATTTACATTTGCTCCGTTTGTATGTCTGAAAAAGAGGAACTCGAAATTTAAAATTCTCAGTGTTCAAATTTTTCGCATTAAGTTCATGTTTCCTGGAAATTGAATTTTCACTTTACTCAAATGCAGAGGAAAGACATACTCATTCTCGTATTCTTTATGTATTAACTAGCGTAAAATTTTATAGGAATTAAGTTCATGTAGAATTGGATTTTTGTTTGCAGGTCTCCTTCATCAACAAGGAATTAAGATTGCTGCCAGTCATTATCGCCGTCGTATTTCTGCCAGTCGTATTGTCATTGTTGTTGTGTGTGACGGGTGTGTTGCTGTTGTCTTCGTTTCTTTTTTTCCGGTAAGTGTTTCTGTGAATGTGTTGATGATGTTAATGAGGAATGAATCGTGTTGCTGTTCTGTGTGTTATAACAAGGATATCTCATAACTTCTTCAGTTATCTCAACCCTTCTGTTAAAACACAATAAAGTTATTTGAAGATGTGAGAAAGATTTATAACAAAATATTGTACTAATTACTTAGAAGAATGGCATGGTTGCATACTACTGACCTTATACATTTGTTTATGCCAATACAGTGGCCATAGAATGATACATATATGGGTGTGCATGGTGACCCCAAACCGTAGAAACCAGCCCTCTCTTTCGTTCAAGATTGATAACCGTTTTTTCCACAGCCCTATTATGATGCTTAATCATAAATAGCAATTATGATTAGGATTAACATTTTTAGTAATCTTAATTTTTGATTATTTCAAGCGTGTTAATTGATAAAAGATAAATTATTGTTAAATAGTTGTGTGGAAATTGAATTGTTATTTAGGGTTAATTAATTAATTTAAACAATTTTTGTTTTTCGATGTACCTTTGAACGAGTTTTTGTTCATTTATGGATTTTGGATACCAAATAGAGGTTGCCTGTGTTGATTGTATTTGAAGATTTTTCAGGCGGCTATGTTTGTGTTTGCACTCAAACGTTAATGAGGTTTTCTACTTAATTAGGTTTTCTTTTTTGAATATATTTAAAAGGTTACTTAATGAAAATTTGCTTCTTTTGTATGAATTACTGTTTCATATATTGGAAATTTGCTTGGAAATCGGTAAACTTCAACTTTGATTAAGATAGCTTTGTATTCATTTATCCATTTATAGTGTTTGGAATTAGCTTTTAAGTTCAATTTTGAATTGATTTTCTACTGATTTTTGTCAATATAAGTGGGGTGTTAGGAATTTGATTGGTTTTAAGTCCGTTTATTCGTATATGAAGTCTTGAATTAATTGATTGTGATAACTAAAGTTCTCACTTACTATGAGTTTCAATATTTTGTACAATTGTAAACTTGGTATGGTTTGATTTTGCAGGTTATGGACTGGATATGACAATGCGCATTTATAGGCTGCTTTAAAACTTTGAATTGATTTTTCGGTTACTTTTACATTGAACATGATGAAATAATACATTCTTTGGCACTTCTATTTTCTTCATGTTTTTACAAATGTAATTCAGATGAGACATTATTTCAGTGTACTCTTGAACAGGTAAAATTGATTTTTTTTGTTTGGATTGAGGCATTTTTTGCTGGGGGCTTCTTTTTCCACTCTCCGCTTTTAAAAATACATAAAAAAAATAGTTTTATCACACTAAATATATATACTGTCGAACTAGTAGAAGACCCGTGCGTCCGCACAGGTAAAATTATTTATATATATTAAATTATCTATTTGAAATAGAATTAAAAATAATAAAAAATTGGGTGAAGGTATTTATATTTTAAATTATTTATTTGAGAGCAATTAAATTTTACAGTATTTAAATTTGCATATTTAACATGAAAGTCAATTAAAAAAATAATTTTTTGTTTATAATTTTTTTCACAATTTTCAATATAGAGACGACCACTTAAGATAGTTAACATAATTTAGCTTATATTAAAGTTGATAATTTTCAATCGCGTGTAATAAATATGTAATAAAAGTGAGAATAAAAAATAGTTTTGATAACTTAGCATAGTTAGGGTGTTCTTGTGATTTAAAGAAAATCTTAAGCATAATGCATTTTCAAAAGTTAGTTGTCATCTTTAAGTATAAAACTTTAACAGAAACAATAATTTCTCAAATCTAAAATGACCTCCTTTTTTACATATAAATAAGATCTGCAACATCATCAGCATTGAAGCAAATTTACAAAATAATATCATAGCACCAAAGTTCATATCATATGATAGAAAATAATATCATATCATATAAGAATTAAAACAATTGAGCAAATCTGCAACTTCATCAGCATTGAAGCAAATTTACATAGCACCAAAGTTCAGAAAACTCAATAAGCCATTGTATTGTGTTAGCGCGAACATGTCTAAAGCACCTTGAAATTGTACACTTTTAATTTTAATGCATAAGTTTCAGTCAAAATGAAAAGGATGATATATGAATTTAGATCAATAGCTATTATAAAAATTCGAGTTGGTAATGCTAGTATCATATTAGACTTATCATCTTTTAGAGCTAATATTATAATCCACTGTACATCCTAGGAACATAGCCCTTTAAAATATATGTATGTGCATGTTAAGTGTAAAATACGTTTAAAGTTGTCAATGCTATTGTCTATTGTCTATATAGTACATTCAATAACTTGCATTCAGGATTACATGGATTTAGCCACTCATTTTGTATAATGTACTGTACTAAGCCTTTAAAAATAGTGTGTACATGTAATATGTAGATTTTTGTTAAAAAAATGAAGCAAACCCTACATGATCACCATTGATATTATTACAATAGTCCAGTAATGCAAACTTTACTTGCAATCCAATCTTACCACTGTCGGTCACAAGCTTAGCAGCTGTAACCATCCAATGTCCAGGAGCATCATGAGGGCCTTACAAAACCTCAGCTGTTTCAACATATTTCAGTAGCTTACTTGAGCGAACAGGTACGGGTGGACCATTTGGATAAATGCCAGAGTTAAGCAAAGTTGGAGGTTGCTTTGGTGGGGCAGCAGTGATACTATGTTGTGTGAATGAAAATGTTATGCTCAAATTTGTGAGGAAAGATGATTTTCTTGAAGCCTTGGGTGCAGCGCCCCACTCCGACTTTCGTATGGTGCAATTGGTTATATGAGTAAAGAGAAGACATAGATGAAGCACATTTCTTGGCCAACTTCCTTTGGTAGTGAGTTGTGCACCGGTTACAATGTAAACACCTCCGCAATTATTCAACTAGTTAGGGTCATGCTTGACGCAGCTGTGCATATATTTGAGAATCATTTTCGTTGGATCCTCGCCACATAGATCGTACGCTCAGAGTTGAGGTGTCCGAAGAGAGGATCATCTTGTTTGGGAGGCTCGAAAGATGATTTATATGTAAAGCAAGTCTGTCACTTTTCTTGCCTTCCAAGTACAGGCGGAGACCAACCGTAGGTTTCTGATCACTTACCACCTGCCATTTTGTGCAAAATACCATAATTATTGAGATAATATAAGGTTTTAATATCGGAATGAAGGGTTACTAAGCCTAAATAGTTTCCAAGAAGATAAAATGAATGGAAGAGGATAAAAACACAAATGATAAATCCCTACAAAGTTATGCAGCATATATTATGAAAAAACAAAGTGTGAGTGAGCTTCTTGGCTCATAGATGTTAGAATTATGGCATGTTGGAACTTGGTACGTTTATGAATTTTCTCATCAAATAAATCACACCACAAAATCATCCATGTAGGGGTGTTAAGAAAATCGGTTACATCTAACCAAATTACTAACAACAGAGTTTGATAAAAAGAGAGTTGTTCTCGAAGAACCACAAGCACGCAAATATTGTAATACATATTCCTGAAGAGTATTTCTACAAATGCATGACTATGACACTCCGTGATTAGCCATCTTGTATTTTGCATTCACACATGCTAGAAATTTATAATACGGTCAATACTAAGTACAGTTCAACACATGGAATACTTATTTACTCAAACAAGATATTTGGTTAACAGTACCTGTGTAGAGCTAATTTGAAGCTTTAGACCGAAAAAACAGAATTGTAGGGAAAGGGAAGAGGTCTTTCTCCGCTGATGCCTGAGAGGCTGTTTGCAAAACATAGGCGCCCATTGCCTTGGAATTTGAAACTCCAAAAAATATTGTAAATCTTCGGGAGAAGGCTTATCTGTAAAGAACAAGAGAATCAATGATGTGTTTCGGACCTTAATAGTAATGAACCAAAAAGTGATACTTTGCAAGAAGTGACAAGGATAAAGTAGGAGTCCGTATATTAGGTTTTTTATGGTTTGTTCAATAAAACATTCGTCAAGACATGCATTTTATCTGCGTTGAGAAGTTAAATGACAATCTTGCATGTTTATGTTTAAGAACTAAGTTGAACACATTAAGTTGAACTACTGTTACTTGTTTTTAATCTAGAGCCTATCTACACCGCGACAAAAGTTTATAAATGGTAACAGATCAAAACTGGATATGGATAAATGCAGTAGACTATGTATAGTGTGTGAGAAGAACGTATAACGTAAATATAAATTGATTGCATGACTAAGATAGCCACTTCTAGGAATTCCAGTTAGAAGTGATGAAATAGAAACAAACTTGAATTTGATTGCTTCAGGATTAGAAGGGACTGTCTGGAGCCAATTTGAGTGACTGTGCTTGTACACATCTCCTCCTCTTTTGGAGCAAATAATAGTGAGGCCCTGTTCCAAAATAAAGCATTATATTACGTTCTCAAGCTAGGAATTTCAATTATTCCAAATGACAGATATTTCTCATTGGGGGCTTACGTCTTTGCTTGATGTTTCTGAAATATTGGTAAACCGCGTTGTGTTTGATTGCATTACACGATTAAAGAACTAGGGAACCTACATTAACAGAGAGATTGCATTAGCACTAAGCAGGAAAAAAAATACATGCTGAGGTTACAAAATAAAATATAAATCACAATACCTTCTGTTTGCTATCTATCGTCTTCCTCTGCAGTGAAGAAAGGCTTCTTACATCCGAAAATAAAAAATCTCCAAGATCCTCTAAATGTCTTCTGATATCACCTGGAGGAATCTTAGATGAATGTTTTTTTTTTGACACAAATTACATCTTGACCTCCAACAACCATGCCTACTACTATATGAGTACCATATGTTTGGATGAACCTGCCTAACAAACTCAATCAGCATCATATACTCAACAACCCAAAATTACACATCATTCAAACTGTTAACTTCAGTTACTATGCAAGAATGTTTCACTCACAAAGCATTCTAACAAGAACGCAACAATTTAAATCGACTCAAATAGGTACAATCATAAAGGATTAAAAGTTTGCCCACAAGGTAATTTGAGCTTTGTACCAAAATATCACATTCTTTTATCAATTGATTCTTTCTTCATTATTGAAAATACTAAAATTTGTAGGGATGGTTAAAATGATTGAAGCACAAAAGCAAAAACAAGTTGAACATATTAAACTCAACACAATATCAATAGAAGTAATGGAGTGCGGAGACATGTTATTTACACCAGGAAAACGCAGATCCCATGACCTGTTCATGTATAAAATATTTCGGCTTAGTGTTTATTTACCTAGACAATGCAGCGGGATCCCACTGAGCTGGAACATAATTATTTACTTCCTCTTGCAGTACAAGTGGAGAAGCAGTCAAGTGCAAACAATAGAGAGAAATGAAATACCCATTAAAAGCAAGACATTTGATGTCAGAAGCATCTCGTAGCCCATCACCACTTAAATCAAAAAGAGCATTAAAATAGCCAGAAGGTATATTTCCGTGTACTACTGATTTTGATTTAGCAGCTCAGACATCTGCAAGGAACGAAAAGAGAGCGATATAACAACACACAGAAACAAACATCAAATTAGACACAAGATGAATTGAAATCTTAGCAAGACCAAAATTGGAGAGCTTTGAATTGAAATTTTAATCTAATAGTATATTAGACAATTTAAAATCATTGAAAATAATCTACAGATATGCAGAATTATGCAGGTACTCAAGTCCTCTCGCTGCTCCATCATCAATTTTCATCCTTGTTTGCCAATCCAACAGTTTGTTATCACCTATACCTGAGATAAACAAACAAACAAACAAACATATTCTAGTCTTAGTTTTGTTCCTCCAGTCGTTGAAATTGTAACATAATGTTTTTGAATACTAATGCTTACTTAAAACGTGATTTTCCAAGCTTTCATTAACCATATGCTCATAAACCAAAATCCTTTGATCATCTTCTACAACTTCAAAAGTGCGAGCTATCATAAGAGAATTCTATGGATAAAAATTATTTTCAGGAAATACAGAAAACACTTTTAGTAGAGTAAAAGAGATTATACAAGAATTTGCTAAATGATACATTATAAGCACCGAGAAATATGAATCCGTAGGACATACTCTCACAAAGGAAATCTACGATGGAATCCAACGGTGTTTGAAAAGTGATGGGATATTTGACGAAGCAGAAAATATTGTTAAGGCTATGAGAAATGTGTAAGATAATTTCCAAAATAATATTAAATAGAATGCTTGTATTATTTGAATTAATAATATAAATATTATATTTGGATTTTTTCATCTCTAATTTGAATGCTACGTGCTGGATATTGTTGGTATAGTATGCCATGTCATTGGTTAGCATTTAATTAGGAACAGTTGCAACTTATAAACAATATATTGCTAGTCTTGAGCAAAGCATTGTTACTGTTCGGTGTAACAAAAAACGATGCAATACAATATTTTAAGAGATACATCTGTTCCCTAACAGAATGTAGCATCACTATAAATTGAATGTTTCTTGACACAATGAAACACACAAAAAATACAATCTGTCTCAAATTATTTTCTCACTCTAAATTATCTTTCTCTTCTCTAATGCATGAGAGCAAGTAAAAGAAATATTCTTCTGTAAAATACTATCAAAGATACGCTTAGAGAGATTGTGCAATTCTCTTTAAGGATTCCAAAGTATCCTGCAGGAAATTCGCCGGTAAACCCGTTTGCATCCAACATACCAAGATTGGTGGGGGCGAATTGTTCCTTAAGCTTAGTGTGGAAACATATGCTTTGGAAGTTTATCAAGAAAATTTATTTCTCTATTTTCATCTCCATTAATTCTTAGTTTTGCAGCAGCCCCAAAGACCATATATCTAACATTCTTAAGGAACAAATTATCTCATTCAATGGTTGCTTCACTAAAAGAGATGACTTCTGACTTTGTGAAATTAGAGAAGTTCGATGGAGAGAATTTTATTCGTTGGCAGAAAAACATGAAATTCCTTCTCACAACATTGAAAGTGGTGCATGTCCTTAACATTCCAAAACCGGAAGAAAAAGAAGATGAAACAATTGCTGAAACTAGAGAGAGACAAAAGTGGGACAATGATGATTATATATGCATGGGACACATTCTCAACGGTATGTGCGATTCGTTGTTCGACATTTATCAGAGCAGCAACTCCGCAAAAGAATTATGGGAGAAATTGGAATGAAGATACATGCAAGAAGATGCTACAAGTAAGAAGTTTCTTGTTTCTCAGTTTAATAATTATAAAATGGTAGACAATAGGCCTGTAATGGAACAAATGTATGAAATCGAACGTATTCTCAATAATTACAAACAACATGATATGCATATGGATGAAACAATAATTGTATCTTCCATAATTGATAAACTTCCTCCATCATGGAAAGATTTTAAAAAATCTTTGAAACATAAGAAAGAGGACATATCTCTTGAGCAATTGGGTAATCACCTTCGTTTAGAAGAAGAGTATCGTAAACAAGATGATACTAAAAATCAAATTACTCATGAGAAAGTGCATGTAATGGAGGAAGGAAATTCAAGTAAAACTTCCAAGAAAAGAAAGCGAGATTTTGGAAAATCTTATGAAAATCATAATGTTAATAACAATAATAACAATAGAAAGAAAAAGAAAGGAAATTGCTATCATTGTGGAAAACCATGACACTTTAAAAATGAGTGCAGGTTCTTAAAAAGAGAGAATAAAAACAAGAATTCAAGTGCAACAACAGACAATCTTGTTGCTGTCATTTCTGAAATCAACATGATAGAAGATGTTGATTCTTGTTGGATAGACTCTGGTGCTACCCGTCATGTGTGCAAAAATAAAAAATTATTCAAGACCATCAATGAAGAAAATGGTAGTGTTTTGTACATGGGAAATGCTTCCACGGTTCAAGTCAAAGGAAAAGGATCAGTGGAGATTGAATTCACGTCTGGAAAAATACTCACTCTGAAAGATGTACTTTATGTACCTGAAGTTAGGAAAAACTTGATATATGTACCTTTACTTAATAAGTATGGTTTCAAATCTGTATTTGAGGGAGATAAAGTTATTCTCTCCAAAGGGGGTATGTTTGTAGGGAAGGGTTATCTTTCTGAGAATATGTTCATGTGTAATGTTGTTAATAATAATAACAATAATAATAATAATGTGATTTCTGCTTATATTGTTGATTCTTATGATTTATGGCATATGCGACTAGGACATGTTAATTTTAGGAAATTAAATGATATGATGAAATCAAATTTAATTCCAACTATTGACAAAAATTCAAATTCATGTACTACTTGCATGTTAACTAAAATCACTAGACAACCTTTTAAAATAGTTGAAAGAAGTTCTAAAGTGTTAGATTTAATTCATTCTGATGTATGTGATTTACATGGTTGACCCACAATTGGTGGTAAAAAGTATTTTGTCACTTTCATTGATGATTGCACTAGATTTTGTTATGTTTATTTAATGCACTCTAAGGACGAAGTCTTAGAAAAATTTAAAATTTTTAAAGCACAAGTAGAACTTCAACATGAAATTTTCATTAAATATTTTCGGAGTGATAGAGGGGGAGAGTTCTATCATCCTAATTATTTTGAGTCCACTGGTATTATACATCAAATAACTGCACCATATTCCCCACAACAAAATGGAATAGCAGAAAGGAAAAATAGGGTGCTGGAAGAAATGGTAAATGCCATGTTATCCTATTCTGGTTTATCTAAAGGATATTGGGGTGAAGTCATGCTAACTGCATGCTATATATTGAATAGAGTTCCTAATAAAAGGAACAAGATAACCCCATATGAACTCTGGAAGAAAAGAAAACCCAATCTAAACTATTTAAAAGTTTGGGGTTGTAGAGCAATTGTAAAGGTGCCTGAACCAAAAAGAAAGAAATTGGGAGAAAGAGGAATTGAATGTATATTTCCGGGCTATGCTGAAAATAGCAAAGCATATAGATTCATGGTTATTGAATCCAATGACTCATATCCTATTAATACCGTGATTGAGTAAAGAGATGCAATTTTTCAAGAGAGTAGATTTACCTCAATTCAATATCCCAAAGACAATGTTCATTATGATGTTCAAAGTCTAGAAAGTAATGTATCTAATAATGATATGTTGGAATGTTCAGAACCTCGAAGAAGTAAAAGAATCCGAAAAGCGAAAAAACTATGGATCAGACTTCTTTATGTTCCTTGTAGAAGGAAATAATGATTCCATAAATCGTTATGGACCAATTTGCTATAACCTAGAAAATGATCCAGAAACATTTGAAGAGGCAATAAAATCTCAAGATTCTGCTTTTTGGAAAGAAGCTATCCAAGAGGAAATGGACTCAATTATGGGTAATAAAACCTGGAAACTAGTAGATCTCCCACCAGGATCAAAACCAATAGGGTGTAAATGGATCTTTAAAAGGAAAATGAAAGTTGATGGTACCATTGAAAAATTCAAAGCTAGACTTGTCGCTAAAGGATTTACACAAAAAGAAGGAATTGATTATTTTGATACTTATGCACCTGTTGCAAGAATTACATCAATTAGAGTGCTTTTGGCACTCGCTTCCATCTATAAATTTGACATTCATCAAATGGATGTTAAAAATGCTTTCCTAAATGGAGAATTGGATGAAGAGGTGTATATGAAACAACCTGAAGGGTTCGTTATCAAAGGCCAAGAACATAAAGTGTGTAAATTAACTAAGTCTTTATATGGGTTAAAACAAGCATCCAAACAATGGCATCAAAAATTTGACCAAGTTATGTTGGCCAATGGATACAAAATAAATGAATCTGACAAATGTATTTATAGTAACTTTAACAATGGAAAAGGGGTTATGATTTGTTTATATGTGGATGATATGTTAATCTTTGGTACTGAATTAAAAGAGGTAGAAAAGACTAAAGCTTTCTTATCCAAAATTTTTGATATGAAAGACTTAGGTGAAGCAGATGTGATTTTAGGAATTAAAATCATAAGAGATGGTGAACATATTGGTTTATCCCAATCTCACTATATCGAAAAGGTGCTTAAGAAATTTGATCACTTCAGTTGCAAATCTGTTTCTACCCCATTTGATCAAAATGTTAATTTGCAACCACATAGAGGGTGTCCAGTAGCACAACTTGAATACTCAAAGGTAATCGAATGCTTGATGTACGCTATGACTTGTACCAGACCTGATATAGAATATGTGGTTGGTAGGTTAAGTCGATATACAAGTAATCATAGTAGAGACTGTAGTACCCTAAATTTTGACCAGTGTTTTTTAATTATTTTTTTAATTATTTTTTTTTGCTATTAGGGGGTGTCATTTAAATGTCAATGGACTTTGGGGTTTTTAGGCCTATGTTGGGGTTTGGGTCTATCTAAGGGACTTTTTATATTTAGGTAGGATTTAAAAAGTTTGAAGTTTAATTTTATTAGATAAGGTCTAGAATTTTGTTCAATTATTTTAAAATATTAGGAAGTAAAGTTTTCTTTTAAATTTATTATGGAATTCATTTTAGAATTTATTATTTTAGTTTTTTATTATTGTAGAATTAATTAGGATTAATCAGTAAAGTTAAATAATTCACTAGTGGTATTTCGTTCCAACTAAATACAATAGCCCATTTGGTAGGGATTTAATGATAAAGGCTTACAAGCATAAGGGCATGAGTTCGAACCTCACCTTCCTCACTTTTTGTGTTTGTTTCTAACTTTTCTACTTTTTTTAAATCTTAAAAATCACAAAAATATCATTTTTTTTATCATTTAAATTTAATTTTCGTATTTATTTATTTATTTATTTATTTTGGCATTTTTAAAAAATATTATTTTGTCACTTTTTTTACTTTTTAATACAAAAATATCAAAAATCATAAAATAAAAAAAGATTTGAAAAGATTTTGTTCATATTTTCAAATATTGCATTTTTAGGATAATATTTTTACTTTTAGAAAAAAAATCAATGTAATTAGTTAAATGTGTCAAAGACCAAAATCAAATCACATTTCATTTAAAGTTTTAATTATATTAATTAATTTTTGAAGTTTGCTATTTTGGTTGACCTAATTTATTAGTATAAATAGAGACCTAAATTTACACTTTAAAAAAGACCCTTACCTACAAAATCTTAATCTCACTCACCACACATTTCACGTGTAAATATTTACACCCATACCATAATCAACCATTAAAACAAAAACACCCAAAAACTCACAACAAAAGGAATTTTCCAATATCAATTTCCACAACCAAAAGAAAAATTACAAAACCATTTGTTATTCACTGTAAATACAATAACACAATTCAATCAACAACACAATGGCTTTAGAGAATGAAGAATTAAGATAGAAGATAATCGAAGTCAAAATCTGGCCGAAATCTGAACTTGCCGAAAAATGCTACAAAATTGGGCACGCTTCAATCAAACGCATCAATACACCTCCCTCCGTTGATCCGCCGACGGACCTCCACTTACCTCCGCTTCCGATCGTGATTCCGACTGCACCACCACCAGATCTGAATCTTCGCATTTTTTATTACACCATCAGCTTCGGTAACCTTTGATTTCTCCCTTTGACTTTTGTTTTATGATATCTAAATTTGATTGAATGTTGCATGGGGTTTAATAATTAAAAAAGAAGAAGTTGTGACTGTTTTATGATATGGGTTTGATCTATTTTCATGGAGGAGGAATAGAGTTTTTCCGATTTAAAGAGAAAACAGGTTTTTTTACCAGAAAGTGGTATTGTTTCGAGAAAGAAGAAGTCTTTTATTTTATTTGCCTCTATTTATTCTTAAAAATATATGCTATTTGGAATTTTTGTTATTATGCCACTTGTCTCACTTACCTTTATTTTAATTAAAAAAAAAAAAAGAAGTCAATATCCATTGACTAAGTAAATTTGGATAAAAAAAAGAGGAACGTACATTAGCATGTCTCCCAAATATTCTACATTAATCAAATAAAGAACAGTATTTATTACAAAAAAGCACAAGAAAAATATATTAGTTATGTTAATTAGTAGGTTTGTTCTTTTCATTCATTTAGTTAGGATAATTATGTGTTAATTAGGATTTATAAAAATAGGATTTTGGGGATATTAGTATTAGGATAAATATTTAAGTGTTATTTTTATGTTGTTAATTTTTGGTTTTGTTTTATAACTTTTGGTTTTATCTATTTAAAATTTTTTGGGCTATTTTCCTTTTAATATAGGAATTTATTTTTAGGAATTTTATTTAGGAATTTTTGGGATAATTGTGGGGTTGGGTTTAAGTTTATTATTTAAATATTTAACGTACTTGGTTTACTTTTTTTTATAGGAAATGGGGATTTAATTTTATTTAGGAATGTTATTTAGAAATTTTATTTAGGGTTTTAGGGATAATTTTGGGTTTGGTTTTCAATTTACTTTTATATGTATTTTAAAAATGTTTAGTTTATTCTTTTAATACAATAGGAATTAAACTTCTTTCACTTTAGGAATTGTGTTTAGGATTTTTAGGACTAATCTTGGGTTGGGGGTTGATATATTAAAATAATTTGTTCAATCTTTTTTTTGTAAATTTTTTTTTATAAAAAATAATAACAATATTGTTTTAGGGATTTTGGTTGGATAATGGTATTTTTGAGGAAATTGTGAATTTTACTAAACTTGTGTTAGGGTTTATCTTTTAACGGAAAAAACTTTTGGTATCGGTTTTATTTGGAAAATTTGGGTCTTTTTGGATAAAAATAAATTAAAGTGAATTTAATTTATTTTGGGGATTAAAACTCTTTTATTTTAAGATTATGTTAAAAATCATTTTAGTTTTTTTTTTAACAATTAAATTAATTACTTAATTTAAGTTGTTAAAATAGGTTTTATTTTTTTAGTTTCTTTTTAACAATTAAATTAATTACTTAATTTAAATTGTTAAAATAATTTTCACTTAGAGTTTTGTTTTTTTAATAAGTTAGGTTTAGGAAATGGGATTTTAAGGATTTTAATATTAAAATAAATAATTACTTTCTTTTATATTTTTAATGAAGGGTTTATATACTTAGTTTAATTTTTTATAAAATCTATACTTAGGATTTATTTCAAGGGATTTACTTTTTTATAAAATATAGGGTTGGGATAAAAATAAATTGAATTTTTATTTAACTTTATTTTTGGGATATAAATATTTTTTTTAGGGATTATTTGGAATTTATATATTATTCTGTTATTTGGATTAATCTGGATATAAATTTTGTTTTTTTATCATAATGACATGTTTAACTTTTTATTTCTTTTTTCAGTGAAAATTAGAAATTTGCTTCCTAAAGGATATTTAAGGAATTTTTCTTTAAGGGATTTTAACTTGGGATAAAACTCTTGGTCTGAGAGCCTAAATAAATGATGGGATTTGGGATTGAGAAATTAAACTCTTGATATCCGAGAGTATAAATAAAAGGATTAAGGGATAAAGTTTTTGGTCCGAGAGCCTAAATAAGGGATGAGATATGGATTTTTGAGATAAAACTCTTCCTCCGAGAGTATAAACAATGGACAAAGGGATTTAAGGGATAAAACTCCTCATCTAGGAGTATAAACACTAGATTTAAGGGATATAACTCTTTATCCAAGAGTATAAATAGTGGATGAGATTTAGGGATAGGATTTGGGATTTAGGAATAGGATTAGGGGGTAGGAATAGGGGAGGTGAACTACGGTTACTCTGATCCTTCATTTTGAGGGTACGTAGGCATAGGGTTGCAAACCAACCCTAGCGAGTATAATTAGGAAAAAACTTAGGTTTTCTTTTCATTTAGACAAACAAACATACCCTAAACTCAAAGGTGGATCCCATTGAGTACAATGGAAGCGAGGGGTGCCTAACACCTTCCCTTCACTTAACCCACTCCCGAACCATAGGAATCTCTACCTTAGGATTAAAGATATTAGGTTTATCATTATTTCCTTTAAAAAAATATGGTGGCGACTCGAAATTTTTTGCCGGCCGCGACAGAGACCATTGGCATGTTGTTAATAGAGTATTAAAATACTTAAAAGGGACGATTAACTATAGTTTAACATATAGTGGATATCCTTCGGTTTTGGAAGGATATACAGATGCCAGTTGGGTAACATATGTAGAAGATTATGCCTCCACTAGTGGATGGATCTTCAATCTTGGTGGAGGTGCAGTTTCTTGGGGTTCGAAGAAACAGACTTGCATTGCCGACTCCACCATGGCTGCAGAATTTATTGCTCTGGCTGCAGGTAGTAAAGAGGCGGAATGGCTAAGAAACTTATTGTATGAGATACCTATTTGGCCAAAGCCAATAGCACCTGTATCCATACATTGTGATAGTCAATCCACACTATCTAAAGCATATAGCCAAGTATATAATGGAAAATTTAGACATATTGGTATAAGACATAGCTATGTGAAAGATTTAATTTTAAATGGAGTAATCTCCATAGTGTACGTAAGAACTTATTAGAATAATAATTTATATTTTATTTTATATTTACAAACTTGGTGACCAAGTTTGTTAGAGGTTATTTTAGTATTTTAATGTTGCTTTTGTAGCCCTAGTTTTAGCTTATAAATAGACTAGTGGTAGTGAGTATTTTTAGTAATCCTTTTTGTAATCCTTTTAGCCGTCATTCTCTATAATACATTCTTCTCTTGTTCATCCAGTATTTCACCTTGTACACCAATAATTGGTATCTAGAGCTCCGGTTCGGATCAACGGGAAACACGGGAAACACGAGTGAAACGTGAGGATTCTTGTGTGATTGAATTTTGGTTCTTGATTTGTGTTGAATCTTGAACGAAATTCTGATCAGAATCATAATTTTTTTATTCTGTGGGTTGGGAAACACTGTGTGTGGTAAGTTCTGAGTGTACTGTACAAGGTTGAAGATGATGAACGGCAACGGCGGCATGAACACCAAGCTTCCAGTATTTGACGGCAAAAACTGGAATCGTTGGATGATTCAGATGTGAGTACTGTTCGGTGCTCAAGATGTTCTAGATCTTGTCACCGAAGGTTACGTTCCGGTAGCAGCAGATGCGACGGAGGAATAGAAAAACGCGCAGAAGGATACAAGGAAGAAAGATCAGAAAGCATTGTTCTACATCCATCAGTGTGTGGATGCGAATGTGTTTGAGAAGATTGCAGATTCAACGACGGCAAAGGCGGCGTGGGACACACTGGTCAGATGTTATGGTGGTGACGCATTAGTGAAGAAGGTGAAGCTTCAGTCTCTACGTAAGCAGTACGAGAATCTCAACATGAAGAACAATGAGAAAGTTTCTGAGTACATCTTCAGAGTGATTTTGATCACTAATGAGATGAAGGCGTGTAGAGAAACTCTTTCTGAACAAGTAATCATTGAGAAGGTATTGAGATCCCTTACTCCTCAATTTGATTACATTATGGTAGCAATAGAACATTCTAAAGATCTGAGCACCATGAGAATTGAAGAGCTGCAAAGCAGTCTAGAAGCGCAAGAGTTGCGTCTGACTGAGAGAACTTCTGAAAGGGAAGTAGAGCAGCAGGCTCTGAAAGCAGTTTCTGATAAGAAGCATCAGAAGCAGTCAGAAGCCAGGAGAAGATCTGATGGTGGTCAGAAGTCAGAAACCTCAACTTCTGATAGGCAAAAGAATGCTCAGAAGGGAAAAGAGAAGTATGACAAGAAGAAGATCCAATGTTACTGTTGCAAGAAGTTTGGTCACTTTGCTAGAGATTGTTGGTCAAACAAGGAAAGGAAGTCAGAAGAAGCAAATATAGCCAGAAGTTCTGATGATGAATCTGTGCTACTGATGGCTTCTGAATCTGATGATACAAATTTGACAGACTGGTGGTATATGGACACTGGCTGCTCAAATCATCTTACTGGAAATAAGAAATGGCTGGTTGATTTTGATTCTGAAAAGAGGACAAAGATCAGATGTGCTGATGACAAATATCTTAACGCTGAAGGTATGGGAGATGTCAGAGTTGTTCTGAACAATGGGAAAACAACATTGATTCAGAAAGTGTGGTATGTACCTGGCATAAAAAGCAATCTGATGAGCGTGGGACAATTAATTAAGAAAGGTTTTTCAGTTACCATGAAGGACAATCTTCTGAAGCTGTATGACTGTAATCAGAAGCTGATTATGGAGTCAGAACAGGGAAGGAATAGAACATTCAAGGTGAATGTCATAACTTCTGACTCTGAATGTCTTAGTGCAACAAGTGTTGTGAAAGAAAGTGAGCTGTGGCACAGAAGATTTGGTCATCTGAATTTCAGAAGCTTAGAACATCTGAATTCGAAGAAGCTGGTACATGGAATTCCTACAATTAAGAAGCCTGAGAAGTCATGCAAAGTGTGCATGGAAGGAAAGCAACCAAGATTTCCATTTGCGTCAGAAGTTGCTCGAAGAGTAAAACATGCCTTGGGAGTAGTACATTCTGATGTGTGTGGTCCATTTCCAGTAGCATCGATCAGAGGGAATAAATACTTTGTGTTATTTTTTGATGAATTCATGAGAATGATATGGGTATCCCTTATTAAGTTCAAACACGAGGTGTTTGCTGAATTCAAGAAGTTCCGAATGAAGGTTCAGAATCAGAGTGGTCAGACTCTGAAGATTCTCAGAACCGATGGTGGGGGTGAGTATAACTCTAAAGAGTTTCAGAAGTTCTGTGAGGAGAATGGAATTGAGCATGAGGTTACTGCTCCTTACACTCCTCAACACAATGGTCTTGCTGAAAGAAGAAATCGTACTTTGCTTGATATGGTGAGAAGCATGCTGAAGGAGAAGAAGCTTCCTCAGAACCTCTGGGGAGAAGCTGTTGCCACCGCAGCATATGTGCTCAACAGATGTCCAACGAAGAAGCTGAAGGAAATAGTTCCTATTCAGAAGTGGACGGGAGAAAAGCAAAGTGTTAGTCATCTAAAGGTGTTTAGTTCTGTTTGTTACAAACATGTTCCAGAAGCTAGAAGACAGAAGTTGGATGATAGAAGCAAAGTAATGTTACTGGTGGGGTACCACAGTACGGGTGCGTACAAGCTTTATTATCCAGAAACTAATAAAGTTGAGTTCAGCAGAGACGTTATTGTGAAGGAATCAGAAGTTTGGAATTGGGACAAGTCTCAATCTGATTCTGATGTGAGAACTTCTGAAGAAAGGTCAGAAATAAGAATTTCTGAAACTGATGGTGATTCTGACTCTGAAGGAGACTCAGAAGATGAAGGTGATTCTGATGATCCAGATTCTGATGATGATTCAGATTCTGGTGGTGATTCAGATTCTGGGAATATGCCAGATTCTGAAGATGGTCAAGGTTCTGGAGGAAGTCAACCTTCTGGAGCAAGAGCTTCTGAAGGAGAAACTTCTGAGGACAGAACTTCTAAGGTTTAAGCATTCGGAGAAAGTTCTGAACGAGGTCAGAGGCCACAGAGAATCAAAAACATTCCAAGAAGATTTGAAGAGTTCGACATGCTGCAAGACACTGAAGTAGATTCTGAAGGTGAAATTATTCAGTGTGCCATGTTAGTAGACTCTGAACCTGTGAGTACAGAAGAGGCTCTCAAGCAGAAGTTCTGGCTAAAGGCCATGGAAGAAGAACTTGAGGCCATAGAAAGAAACAAGACTTGGAAGCTGACAGAACTTCCAAAGGACAAGAAAACCATCAGCGTCAGATGGATTTTCAAGCAGAAGCTAAAGCCAGATGGATCAATTGGCAAATACAAAGCGAGGTTGGTAGCAAGAGGATTTCTGCAGAAACCTGGGCTGGATTATTTTGAAGTGTTTGCACTTGTAGCGAGACATGAAACAATCAGATTGGTGATTGCAATAGCTGCTAACAGGAATTGGCCTCTGATGCATTTAGATGTGAAATCTGCATTTCTGAACGGTCCATTAGAAGAAGAAGTTTATGTGTCACAACCTCCTGGATTTGTGAAAAAGAATCAGGAATGGATGGTGTACAGATTACATAAAGCTTTGTATGGATTGAAGCAAGCGCCCAGAGCTTGGAATCAGAAGATTGATTCATTTTTCAAGAAGCAGGGTTTTCAGAAATGTGAGATGGAATACGGTGTTTATGTTCAGCATATTTCTGAAGGCAATATGATTCTGGTGTGTTTCTACGTTGATGACATATTGCTGACCGGAAGTTCTGAACAAGAATTAGCTAAGTTCAAGAAGGGGCTGATGAATGAGTTTGAAATGAATGATCTCGGGAAAATGACATACTTTTTAGGGATGGAGTTTAGATATTCTGAGAAAGGTATCATTTTGCATCAGCTGAAGTATGAACGAGAACTTCTGAAGAGATTTAAGCTGTAGAACTGTAAGGCTGCTATCACACCTGCAAATACGAATCAAAAATTAGATTTTGATTCTGATGGTGAGGATGTGGACGCTACAACCTTCAAACAGTTGGTTGGTTCTCTGAGGTATTTGTGTAATACCAGACCTGATATTTGCTATGCAGTTGGAATGGTTAGCAGATTCATGAGTAAACCCAAGTGGTCCCATTACCAAGCTGCTGTCAGGATTCTGAGGTATATCAAGGGAACTCTGAAGTATGGAGTGTTATTCCCTTCTGGAAGAAAGTTTGAATCAGAACTTCTGAGTTACTCAGATTCTGATTGGTGTGGAGACAGAGTTGATAGAAGAAGTACTTCTGGATACTTGTGCGCTATCAACCTATGAAGCTGAATATATTGCAGGCGCTGTTACTGCATGTCAAGCTGTGTGGATTCTGAACGTGCTGGAGGATCTGAAGATTAAAGTTGACAAGCCTCTGAAGCTGATGATTGATAACAAGTCTGCAATCAATCTTGCCAGAAACCCAGTGTTGCATGGGAGAAGCAAGCATATTGAGACAAAGTATCACTATCTGAGAAGTCAAGTTCAGAGTGGAGTGTTAGAAGTTATGCACTGTAGCACCCAAAAGCAGTTGGCAGATGTTCTGATGAAGGCTATCAAGACTGATCAATTCCTTCGCTTAAGGGATGGAATTGGAGTTGTTAGTTTTGAGGAAATATAAATTAAGGGATGGTATTAGAATAATAATTTATATTTTATTTTATATTTACAAACTTGGTGACCAAGTTTGTTAGAGGGTATTTTAGTATTTTAATGTTACTTTTGTAGCCCTAGTTTTAGCTTATAAATAGACTAGTGGTAGTGAGTATTTTTAGTAATCCTTTTTGTAATCCTTGTAGCCGTCATTCTCTATAATACATTCTTCTCTTGTTCATCCAGTATTTCACCTTGTACACCAACAGAACTAAAAATAATCTTGCAGATCCTTTGACGAAAGGTCTGACAAAAGACATGGTGTTGAAGACATCATTGGGGATGGGTCTCAAGCCCATATCTAATTGATCACCAATAGTGGAAACTCAACTCACACTTGATTAAAATCAAGTCTTGAGTTCAATGATGAAAGTACATTATTAGAGTGACTGAAGTACTTAACAATAGAAACATCCCAAGGGGAAAAAAGTACTTAGACCATAAAAGCAAAGTGATAGGATGAGATTATTCTCTTAATAGATATATAGCATATGTTTTGCTGAAATGCTTATTATGGGAGCATTTCCGATATAGTCTACCTATATGAGAATGAAGTGGGCCGCTTCATAGAGTTCAAGGGCTTGACTCTTAAATTCTCATGAAAAGGATACATGACATAGGGCCTTATCAAATGTGTCATATTTACAATTCTTTTGATAGTATCGAGATTTCATGTGTAAGTTTTGCACACTTGTTCTAATGAGTAGTTGGTTCAAAGCTTGTCTACCAATATCTGTTCGGGATGAGTGAAACCCATAGCTTACTAAGTATTGGTTCAAATCGTAAGATACCTATATCTAAAACCATGATATTTCCAGAATTATGAGATTTAGTTATTTTGAAAATGGTGGGGGATTGTAAGAGAATTTCCAAAATAATATTAAATAGAATGCTTGTATTATTTGAATTAATAATATAAATATTATATTTGGATTTTTTCATCTCTAATTTGAATGCTAAGTGCTGGATATTGTTGGTATAGTATGCCATGTCATTGGTTAGCATTTAATTAGGAACAATTGCAACTTATAAACAATATATTGCTAGTTTTGAGCAAAGCGTTGTTACTGTTCGGTGTAACCAAAAACGGTGCAATACAATATTTTAAGAGATACATCTATTTCCAAACAGAATGTAGCATCACTATAAATTGAATGTTTCTTGACACGATGAAACACACAAAAAATACAATCTGTCTCAAATTATTTTCTCACTCTAAATTATCTTTCTCTTCTCTAATGCATGAGAGCAAGTAAAAGAAATATTCTTCTGTAAAATACTATCAAAGATACGCTTAGAGAGACTGTGCAATTCTCTTTAAGGATTCCAAACTATCCTGCAGGAAATTCGTCGGTAAACCCGTTTGCATCCAAAGACTACCCATAACAGGCTTGCATCCACCTTAGTACATCAATTAGAACTAACCAAATTCACACTGATATCTGCAGCCACAAGAGCGAAAAAATCCTGCACTCCAAATCAGATGGGAAATGACATTCACAAGCTCTGAAAAACCAAACTCCCACTAACAACATAATTGCACATCAGAATTTCACTCAAGCTAATACTTAAACTCCCCACAACCTAAAAAATACCACTGATATCAATATTCCTCCTCTGCATTATAAGTTATTAATATAAAGTTATTAACATGATTGAGATTTTTATTTTATATAAATTTCTAAGCTTTTTGATTGATCTCTTTTGGCAACGCATAAATCAAGTTGTGAACATACATCACTGGGTCATACCTGAAAATTGAGATCAAACTCATTTAGGTTGCATACGTGTAAACATCAAAAGAGAGCAAGTTAAGGCAAAAAGAAAAACATTAAAGGGTGGGCAAAAGAATATAACCTTGCTACCATATACAATTGCAGAAACTATCAAAATACCCTTGATGACCCATTCATGTAGTTATAGTTCTGACTGAAATCAGTTACTCCAAAAAATTCATCAATTGACCAATGTGACTAATTTCCTGCTGTAGAGCCACCACCATAAAAAACCTTCTAAGTTAGCAATTCCATAAACCTTCCACCTTCAGTAGGAAACATTTCATTGTATTCTGATGACTAAGGCATTTTGAAAACAATTCTCGACACAAAAGAAGATTTTTAGCTGGTGACAGTGACACAATATAAGGCCTCATTAAAAGGTATACAAAATTAAGAGCATTACTGGTTTTAACGGCAGGAAACATATACCATAATTATTACACATAAGAAGGACATGAATTATTCTTAATCAAATTATATAATTACTTGTTGGAAGTATACACCAAAAGCAGCATACCTCGATTTTCAGAGCAGCAACTGTTGTCCCTCGATTTGACGGACCATCATACCTTGATTTCAGTGTCATTCAATGCTAGAAGAGGAAGCTTTACAGTTTCAACATTTGAGTTTAATTCATAAAATATCAATGCATAAATGAGTCAACCATTTGCTGAAGCTGCAAAACCAAAAAATATCAATGCATAAGTACACAAATAGAAGTGATGAATATGCCTGAGCACAAAAGCTTACAAATAGAAAATAGAAAGTTCTAGAGTCAGAGACTCCTAATTAAAGCACTATGCTCTAAACCAGAGAGAAAACATGTTGGCGCCTGCTATCAGGTTAAAGCATGACAGAACTGATGAATACACAAGCGTTGAAACCTATTCATAACACAATCGTGAAATGGTAGTCTGTGACCTCTGAAAAATGATGCGAAAAATATCACCCAAAAATAGCTTAAATCACAACATATCTTACTTCAACAAAGTAAAAGATAACTTAAAATATACAAGATTATAATGAGTTAAGTCATGTACAATATGAAATCAAAAGGAGTCAACTAATAGAACTTGTATTTTCACCCTAATAAACAATAAAGTTAGAACTTCAAGCCCAAGGATTACCATAAGACCACGAAATTCTGGAGAGAGAACACAGTTTTTTACTGTCACGCACTTCCTATCCTGAAGCAACAAACAAATGAGGGCTCAGAATTCTTTCAAACTGATATTTAAGAGTTAACAAATGTAATGCCATAAAATTTCATGATATGCAGTAAACATCTAGAAATAAAGAGAGTAAGAGACAAACTATGACATGTATGAGAGGATCTGTGACATTTAAATACTATTGTGTCGCAATAAAGACCGAATTAGAAGTCACAAACTATGACATGTATGAGAGGATCCGTCCTAAGCTTCCTCATTATCTCATAGAATGTCGTCCTCATAGCTGAAACACTGATTTTTTTCAACAGAGGCATAACACTGTGTGTAACGACTCTAATCTTTTCAGCATATGCAGCTGCCTTCATGAAACTTGATATTCTGGCTCTAGAAGTCGCAAAGCAGGGTGCCACGACTTTAAACGGACCAACTGTAACACTTAGTATTTTCTGCATTTGGCTAAGAATAATCTTGAGTGAACTTGGAATTTAGACAAACCTGAGTACAAAATAGAGAAAAGTGTGCAATTTCAACAACCTTGCCAACATCTGTGCTGAAATTGTTCTCATCCCAGAGGACATGATAGTGTGCCGGTTTACTAGTACCCTGCAAAATTTCCAACCACAACATAAATTGGATACCGCTACACATTGAAAAAATCTTAATCTTATATAATGAAGCGAAATCAATATCGTTATCATACATGAATTCCTGCATGACTGCATAAGTAGAAATCAAATTCAGTAGGATGACAGATCTTTGAATCCACCATAGTACCTACATTACATTTGGAAACAATCTTCTCAACTCTGGGCTGATTTACGACACTGGTTCATGAAAAATACAACTGAATCTTCACACCATCTTCACACCAAAAAAATGGATCTGAAAAAATACAAATGAGTAAGCAACATATTCACACCAAAAAGATGAAGAAAATTAAAAAAAATGAAAACATCAAAAAACGTGGTGTTATCCAAAAAAACATCATAAAACGTGAATCAGAAATGTTTGAACTTAAAGTTTAGGATGGTTAACCGTTAACACCATACATCTTACCTTCTCATTAGTTGCTCCACTTTGCATCATATCTATACTTCTTTCAATTTACCCATAGAAATTAACAGCTCCAGATCATAAAAGTGTAGTGGATGATGAAGAACAAGTATGGTAGATTGAAGGTGATGGAGAGGGATTACAACAATCACAGATATAGCGATGACGATTTATGGTTTTGGGTGAGAGAGAGAGATAGAGATAGATAGATAGAGAGAGAGAGAGAGAGAGAGAGAGAGAGAGAGAAAGGGGGAAGACGAGCAAGAGGGAGAAAGAGAGAGAATGAGTCAGAAATTTTTTGAAAAAGAAAAGAGAGAGGGAATAGGGTGATTGAAAATTGAAATGGTTTTTTCAATTGCATGAGCCATTTGGCATAATGAGATAATCCTATTGGTTACTTATTTTTGTATTTAGTAAATTACCATTAAGGACATTTGTTAGTGTAAAGTAAAAATGATTAAAGGGTATTTTAGGGTGTTAATATGTATGCTCCAATAATAGGTAGGTAGTTGATACAAATTTTTGCCACACCCCCACACTTATATTTTTATTCTTACAAAATTTGAAAATAATGTACTTTAACCTTTTTACAAAATTATTATTTAACATTTAAATTTTAAACTCCCACTTAATATTTTCGAAATTATTGGAAAGTACACCCCTACAGCCGTTCAACTGAAAATGTGGTTGTCCATTAATAATTAGATTAACTTTAAAATATGGTTCATAATAAAAAATTGACGTAAAATGTAAACTTTACAATGACGTTTTACCTGATAGATTGGAAAATTATGTGTTTGTGGGGCGTCTGAGTGCATATGAGGGAAAACATGTTGATTTGACAAAACAACATGTTTCACTCAGTTGACATCATTATACCAATGCTTTTAAACAACGATTGTATATATTTGTCAAATACAAACAATAATCACTTTCCGTTGACATCATACCTCTGAAGACAAGATCAATTTGGAATACGATTTTGATGAATATAAATGACTATCAAAGAAGGATAAAGATCTCAATCAAGGCTCAAGAAAAAGATCTAGCTTGTAAAGCCTAAGAAAATTTAGAGTTCGAATGGAATTGATCATCAAACAAGGCATTCAACATCAGTTCATTTTATATAAATCTTTAGGTGCTCAAAAATCTTCATCTCATCTTCTATAAAGGTTTTCAAATCATTCATACATCATAGACTATCAAAACATATATTTTCAAAGGTAAGCCTTTAAATTTTACCATAGTATAATCAGTTACACTATCAGTGTAATCGTTACACAATATCTTTACCAGCCAAAATATGATCATTTTAAAGGGTGTAACCGATTATACCAAAAGTTTAACCGATTACATATGCAAAAATTGTAAAAAATCTGAACCATTGTGATACCTTCTTATTGCAATTATCCATGAATCTTTGCCAAACCATTGCATCAAACCCTGGAGGAATTATATGCTGTATTTAAGCCAAAATACATCAGATTTTAAACTTACCTCTTTCACTCAAATTTTCAAACAATTCATTCAAATTTCAAAAGTTTAAAATACAAACTTCATAGAAACTTTTGTTGCATAATTTTCACTTGTCATAGATAAGTTTCTTCAACCATTTGAGCACTTAAGTTCTATATTATTGTGAGTTGTTAATTGAAAAGGAATATCACATTTCAAAAATTTGAAAGTTCCTTTCAATTGATCCTCCGGTTTCCACTACTCCTTTGACAAAAACTCCTTTATTGGAAGGAAACCCAAACTAGTTTTATCAATGAACCCCTCAAAGAATACTCAACCTAATTTGATTACACCAATCCTAAATTGGACATTATCAATCTAGATCTAGATGGCACCTAACAAGAATGATTATATGTAATTGTTGTGTGTATGCATAGAATAAGATTGAAGATGATAATAAAATTCTTTGTATGTTCTTGATTTCAATCCTTTGAAATGATGCATGAATCCAAATATATATATATATATAAATATGTGTGTGTGTGTGTGCGTGTGTGTATATATATATATATATGAGTGTGTGTAAGAAAGAAATTTTTTTTTTTAGCGAAATTACAAGTTTGGAAAAATTAAAGCAGTATGTATTGACTCCAAAGTCTTATGTATTGCCATATATTGTGTATGTATTGACTTCAAAACTTTATGTATTGATACATACTAAACAGAGGTAAAATATGTACAGTATGTATTGACTCCAAAATCTTATGTATTGACTTCAAAACTTTATGTATTGATACATACTGAATAGAGGAAAAATCTGTGCAGTGTGTATTGACTCAAAACAGTTATGTATTTACTCCTATAAGTTATGTATATACCCACAAATGTTATGTATCGATACATAGAGGGCAATGACGTTTATTTCAAAAGGCCTTCAGTATGTATTGACCCATAACATGAATGTATCAACCCATAACCTTGTTTTTCATGTAAAATCATAAATTTGACTTGTAAAAACCTATCTACCCTGATTTTAAGTGTCCTAATATGAAAATGCACATCTAGACATAGAGAATACGATCCGATGTACACAAATACTAAGTGTCATAGTTTCAACATCGTTCAAAACATTTTCTAAAAGGATAGTGCATTCACATACTCCTCCTTTTTTATGATGGCAAACTATACAAAGTATTTTAAAACTATACGAAGTATTTGATGTCTTGATCATAGCTCCCCCTGAATATGTGCACCCTTAGACTTTGTTATTGCATGAATTTTTCCCCCTTTGATAACATTAAAGAGAGACAAAGCCACAAAACGTGAGAAACATCATGTAAAACTTACAACAACATATATAACACTCAGAGGCGTTGCAAGACTATTTTGTTCAACAATAACATGGACTCACATATAATTAGAATGACGTTAAAGTGAATATTTCCTAAACATAAATAAACATGAAATTCATTCAAGATTACAAGGATTTCCTTACAAACACATTATAACATTGATAAAACAAAACAACATGAGGACAAAACAAAATAACAAAGATAACATGCTCAACATCACTATCTTCAAGAATACTTTCAATGTGAAGATATAAAAGCATGAGACACATATGATAATGACATACTTGTCATACCTTAATGTTTACCCCTAAGATTTCATCATATTTTGTATCATTTACATAACATTTAGCATCTCATATGTGTTTTTTTTATGCATCACTAACCAATTGGAAAAATAAAAAAAATATTGGCTTTGCTTGCTTTACAAGTTAGGGCTTACATCAAGGTGTTCAAGAGGATGATTGGCTAAGAATTGATGTGATCCTTAATTTCTCAAGTCCCTAATTCATTCATTATTATCAAGAGTCCACCTTCATTAACAATCAAGTGCAATATTGCATCATTACAAGTTCATCAAGCCTCAAATTCATCTGATAATCAAATTACGGTTTCTAATCAAAGTTGATTGGACATTGAATTTTGACTTAGGACTTAATCTAAGGGATTGTAACTTGATTCAAGGTTCCCATATGCTTCCTTTTAGCCCTCTCATATGTCCCAATTGGTTAAAGAAGCTCGATTCATTGACAAGTTGAACATTTGAAATTCATTTGATGAAAAGTCAACTGCTCACATTCAAAGTTTGACTTTTGGAAGTTTTGGTCAAAAATGCACTTCTCAAGTTGAACTTCATGAAAATATTGTTGATAATTGAATTTAATCAAGTAAAATCATGGAAATTAAGATAACTTGCAAAAAGGGCAAAGATGAAGAAATTGAAAATTTTTCTAAGTCCCTATAATTCATGTTCAAGTGAACTACTTTTCAAAGCTATAACTTATGATCCAATCATCCATTGATTTTGCTTGAGGACTACTTTTAAAAAGGGAATTTGATACTTCAATTTTGTAGAAGGAATTGACTCAAGATCTCATAAGGATTGGAAGATATGAGGTGTTGAAGTTAGGGTTTCATGGTTGTCAAAATGTCCAAGACTTGGAATTAGAAATTTTTCTAAGTGTTTTTCAGCAAGAAAGTCCAATTTTGTGAGGCTTTTTTCTCCATAATCCAAGATGATTCAAATCAAGTTTTCAACATCAAAGTTGTAGTATGTCCTCCCCTCTTTCCAATGGTACCAAGAGCAAAGATTTCTCTTGCTTGAGCATGAAGATATGAATTTTGCAAGAAGCCTTGATGAAGCTGATGTTAAGCCAGAATTTTCACTAAGTCATTGTTCAGTTTGTGCTGCACGATTTTGGAGGGATTTTAGGGCATGTTCCCAACACTTACTCTGCACAAAATCAACACAAAACTTGTAGAACCAATCACAATCTTCATTTTGATATCAAATTTGACATATTTTGATCCTCATTCATGGTGCAAAATCATGAGCCAATGTGTCATGCTTAAAACTGTTTTACGGAAGATCCAAAATCCACTTTTGCTTCAATACTTGGCTATGCAGCAAGTAGAATAACTCTACATATCAGATGCAAGTGGAGTGTTGAGAGGAAAAGCCAGAAATCAAGCTACACCAAAAGCATGACTACATTGAACTTGCTAACCAATTTTTTGCTTTTTCACATTATCCATCATACAAACTCATTACATTATGCATTCGTCAAGCCAAAGTTATGATGGTTTCCTCTATAAATAGAGGCATTCTCAGATCATTTCAAACACAAAAAATCATTGCTACAAGCTCGCAACCTCAGAATCACATTTTCTTCAAAATTTCCAAACATCATTGAAGTGATTTTCGAGTTTCACTTCGTAAACACTTTCCATCCATTCTAAGCATTCAAACACCTTCTAAACACTTAATAGAAGTTGTCCAAACCCTCAAAGCACTTCTGTAACATCAAGAAAATCATCCTCCAAACTCTATTTTTTCCATCTGCAAGTGGATTTGGTCAGAGAGTTAGAGGAAGTTTCAGAGAAAACCAAGCATTGTAATAGTTTCCTAGAGGTCTAGTGGAGCTAACAGCATCATCACTCATCCTTTGGAAGTCCATTTAAAGGGTCATTGAACTCACTCCAATAGGTAAGCCTGTCACTTTTGAAACTCTATGATTCGTTCATCATTTACATTCATTTGAGTTGCAAACATACTTGTCATAATGTAGTGATTAATTCCCTTATGTCAATTGCTTCATATCTGAGATGGTTAGGATTTCATATTGAATTTTCAGTTTCTAGGGTTTATGTGTTTTTGCGTGATCATTTGAATTCTAGGCAAAATAAATGCAATTAAATCAAGCCATTAGAATCCTTATTAAAAACTGGACATAACGTGTTTTCATTAAGAAATGAGAAAGTTAGAAGATTGAGTTGATATTCAATGTTGTTGCTCGTATGGGGAAGAAGACGATGGTGATGGCACCAAAATTTTAATTTCTCATTTAACCATAACATATTATTAATTGTTTGTGCATTATGTATTGAATTGGCATTGCGCCCCAGCGGTCATAAGTTGGTTTTGAGGTGTTTGCGTGTGCACTCGCCCCAGACCTTTTGGCTTTTATTTTTTGTGCATTTTCACTTGAAACCATCATATATTATCTTATGCATGCATATTACTAGCACCAGGCAGTGCCTGACTTGGTGGCTAAAGTTTTAGCCTATGTGTAACGCCCCAGTTTTCTGTGAGTTTTATTTAATCGAGTCGTTTGATTATTTTATTATTATTTTATTGTATTTTCGACTTTTATCTGAAAAATATGTTATTTTTCGATGTTGTGATATTTTATCGGGTTTTGGGATCGTTTGCGAGGTATTTGAGTGTAGGGGGTATTTTGGTCATTTTAGGATATTTTTTATTAAGTAAGAAAAATAGAAAATAGAAGAGAGAAAAAATAGAAAGAAAGTAAGGGAGAAGAAAGAAAAAGGAGAGAAAAGAGAAGAAGAAGAGAAATAGTGGAAAACTTGGAAAAATCAAAGAAAAATCAACTTCTAGAATCGGTTTAATCGGGTAAGGGTGCGAAACTCAATTATTGTATGATTGTGTATGATTATGTATGTATATTTGTGATGTTTGTTGGATTGAAATGAAGAAATTTAGAAAAACCCATTTTTAGTAAAATTGGTTAGAAATCGATTAAATGTGTTAGAAATCATGTTTTTAGTATCCATAATTGTTAGTACATGATAGATACTTGTTATTGGACATTGTATTGGTAATTTTTCTGGGTGTAGGTTAAAATTGGAGTGATTTAGGTGTGAAAACGCAAAACCATGTTCTGCATAAATTTTTCTGAGATTCCCAGGTCATACGCGTATGGGGTATGTTCATACGCGTATGAACCTTGGCAATACGCGTATGGTGGGCGAGCCATAGGACCAGTACGCATATGGGTTGCTTGTTTCCTCGGCCATCTGCCCATTTGCGTATGATACACGTAGCATTTCAGGGCAATACACGTATGAGGTTGGGCATTACACGTATGGACAGGACAATTGCAAAATGTGACTTTTCAAAATATCGTTTTTCGTTTTCTTTCGTAACTTTTGATCCGTTTATCCGATTTTTACATTCTTGGTATCGTTGCGTAGCTATTGAGCTGTACTTTCTAATTATGATGATTGTGAAATTTTTAGCCGATTTAATTATGTTGGAAAATCAGGAATAGTGTCGGTTGTCGACTTTTGTCGTTATACTTGTAAGTATTTGATGTGTATCGTGCAAAGTGCGGTTGTATGAGGTAAATGGATGTGTTTAGATGGTGTTGTGATGATTTGTGGCCGTATGGAAATTAAATGCATTGTTTTGGGCATAAGTGTAAAGTGTGATTTCGTCGATGTAAATGAATGTATTCATGTGTGCATATTAAATGTCATGGGTCATTGTATGCCAAGCATCATGATATGCATTGTTGAACATCCTGAGTGACGGTTTGAATTCCAGAGGGAATTCGCTATAACGTCGTGTGCCTTATACAAAGAGGTGTGAGCGATGATTATAGACGATCGTGTGCCCATGTGGTGTGTGAGCGATCGGGTCGTGTGCCTTATACAAAGAGGTGTGAGCGATCCATAAATGTCGTGTGCCTTATACAAAGAGGTGTGAGCGACGGGGAACATCGTATGCCCGACGGGGAGTTATAGTGATATAACGATCGATGATTCCAGTAGAGTTCCTGAGTGAACTAGAGATGAGAAATAATGGAAGTCGGTACCGCATGTGCATATGCATAGAGTCGTTGTGTCGGTCTCTTGCATTTACATAAATCATTTATGGTTGATTATGTGTGGAATTGTGGATAAATTGATATATGGATATGTGTTGGTGATGGAAATATGAATTATTCCTTGTAATGCTTTGTGTATGATTTATGGTGTGAGTTGTGGTGAGAATTGTATATTTGTGTATTTTTGTGTTATATATAATTGTGTGCAATTATATTATTGTTGTTTTTCTCACCCTTCTGCTGTTTTATAATGCTCTATGAGGCATTGCAGATTAGAGTTGCTGGAGGTATTTTTGTGAAGCTTTGCGTCTTCATTCTTTTGTCGGTCGGCTCTGATATGTGACACCGGGTAGTTAGGGAGGCCGTTATTGATTGTTGTGTATTCTGTATATATACAACTTTTGGCTGGTGCATGTATAACTTGATGTATGACAGACTTTTCATGATATATATGTATATGTTATTCAGTTTTAGATTTTCCGCTTTTATTCTAAATTCTGAAATGTGGGTGTAAGGAACTGAGTTCCTCTGTTGATTGCTACCCCACTGTTGCATATCATTATGAGCAGGTGTTGTATGTATTGTTTCAATTTGATGCGACTCTCCCAGTCTATGCCATGATAATTTAGATATACTCTGACGAAATTTTGAATTTTCTTTTACTGCTTTAATTATTTGGGGGTATAGATTGAGGGTGTTACATTAAGTGGTATCAGAGCCAGTTTGTGTCAGTCCGTGTCAGTCGTGTCAGTCCTTGTTGTTCGTTGTGGTTGGATGAGCTGTTTGTTTAACCATAGTTTCTGTTATTGGAAATGAACATAATATGGCTGGTAGGAATGATGCTGCTTTGGCTGTGGCTATGCAAGCTATGGCTCGTGCTGTGCAGGGTGCACCTAATGCTGCGGGTAATGATGAGTTCAGGAAGAACAAACCGTCTGTCTTCAAAGGAAGATATGATCCGGATGGTGCACAGATTTGGCTGAAAGAGATTGAAAGGATTTTCCGAGTGATGGATTGTGAGGAGGATCAGAAAGTGAGACTAGGTACTCACATGTTATTGGAAGAAGCTGATGATTGGTGGGTTAGTACTCGACGTGTGTTGGAAGCTGCAAAAGAGGAAGAAATTACTTAGGAAGTTTTTAGCCGGGAGTTCTTGAGGAGGTATTTTCCTGAAGATGTGAGAGGGAAGAAGGAAATTGAGTTCTTGGAGCTAAAGCAAGGTAATATGTCTATTGTCGATTATACTGCTAAGTTTGTGGAATTTGTGCAGTTTTATCCTCATTATGCTGAAGCGACTGCTGAATTTTCTAAGTGTGTTAAGTTTGAGAATGGCTTGCATCCTGAGATAAAGCAGGCAATTGGATATCAGAGGATTAGGAGGTTTTCTGATTTGGTAGATTATTGTAGGATTTATGAAGAAGACAGTAAGGCTCGTTCTACTCATTACAAGAGTGTGAGCGAGAGGAAAGGGAAACAACAGTTCCGTGGTGGTCCGTATGTGACACCAGCTGACAAAGGTAAACAAAGAGGGAATTTTGAGAAAAGGTCAAGTGGAGGAGGAATGTCTGGTCCTATGAGATGTTATAGGTGTGGTGAAGTGGGGCATCGTCAGTTTGAGTGCAGGAAAGATTTTAGAAAGTGTTCTAACTGAGGAGGTATATGACACATTGCAGCTGATTGTAAGAAGAACGTGGTGAAGTGCTTTAACTGTGGTGAACCTGGGCATATTAGTACCAAGTGCCCGAAACCAAAGCAGGCTCCAGCTAGTGGAAAAGTGTTTGCATTATCGGGGACTCAGACTTCAAGTGCAGATCGTCTGATTTGAGGTACTTGTTTTATTAATAGAACTCCTTTGATTGCTATTATTGATACTGGAGCGACTCATTCGTTTATTTCGTCTGAGTGCGTGAAGCGTTTGAATCTTGTGTTGTCTGTGATGGGTGGTGAAATGGTTATTGATACTCTAGCAATGGGGTCAATAACTACTTCCTTGGTTTGTCTAAGATGTCCTTTGACTATTTATGGTAAAGACTTTGAGATGGATTTAGTGTGTTTACCGTTGGCGGGTTTAGATGTGGTCCTGGGTATGAATTGGTTGCAATTCAATCGGGTTCATATTGATTGTTATCATAAGCTGGTAAGGTTTCCTTCTCTTGAGGAAGACGAAGACTCGAGTTTCTTATCTACCAAAGAGTTGAAGAAACTTTTGGCGGAGGAAGCTCAGTTGTTTGGTTTGTTTGCATCTTTAACTGTGGATAGTCAAGTTTCACTTGATGTGTTTCCTGTTGTGTGTGAATTTTCGGAAGTGTTTCCTGAGGGTATTTCAGACTTGCCGCCAGAGAGAAAGGTGGAGTTTTCAATAGATCTAGTTCCTGGTACTAGACCTGCTTCTATGGCACCTTATTGTATGTCGGCATCTGAGTTGGTTGAGTTAAAGAAACAGTTGAATGAGTTGTTGGAAAAGAGGTTCATGAGACCAAGTGTGTCGCCTTGGGGTGCTCCAATTTTATTGGTGAAAAAGAAGGATGGCAGTATGCGATTATGTATTGATTATCGCCAGTTGAATAAGGTGACTATCAAGAATAAGTATCCTCTTCCAAGGATTGATGATCTGATGGATCAGTTGGTTGGTGCTTGTGTGTTTAGTAAGATTGACTTGAGGTCGGGGTATCATCAGATAAGGGTGAAGGAGGAAGACATTCAGAAAACGGCTTTTAGGACACGATACGGTCATTATGAATATTCTGTGATGCCGTTCGGGGTTTCTAATGCGCCAGGTGTGTTTATGGAATACATGAATCGTATATTTCATGAGCATCTGGATCGATTTGTCGTTGTGTTTATTGATGACATTTTGATTTATTCTAAGTCTCGGGAGGAGCATGCAGAACATTTGCGTATTGTTTTGCAGGTTTTGAAGGAGAGGAAGCTTTTTGCTAAATTGTCCAAGTGTGAATTCTGGTTATCGGAAGTGAGTTTTCTTGGGCACGTAATTTCAGGTAATGGTATTGTTGTGGATCCATCTAAAGTAGAAGCAGTTCTACAATGGGAGGCTCCGAGATCCGTTACTGAAATTCGAAGCTTTTTGGGTTTGGCCGGTTATTATCGCAGATTCATTGAAGTTTTTTTTGAAGCTAGCACTTCCTTTGACCCAGTTGACTTGTAAAGGGCAAGCATTCATTTGGGATATTCGGTGTGAGGAGAGTTTTACTGAGCTGAAGAGAAGATTGACGACAGCTCCGATCTTGATTTTGCTGAATCCTAATGAACCATTTGTGGTTTATTTTGATGCTTCTTTGATTGGTCTAGGCGGTGTTCTGATGCAAGAAGGCAAGGTGGTGGCTTATGCTTCAAGGCAGTTAAGAGTTCATGAGAAGAATTATCCTACTCATGATCTTGAATTAGCGGCTGTAGTTTTTGTGTTGAAGATCTGGAGGCATTATCTCTACGGTGCAAGGTTTGAAGTCTTTAGTGATCATAAAAGTTTGAAATATTTATTTGATCAGAAAGAGCTAAATATGAGGCAACGTAGATGGTTAGAATTCTTGAAGGACTACGACTTTGGCTTGAATTACCATCCTGGTAAAGCTAACGTGGTAGCCGATGAATTGGGCCGCAAATTGTTACATATGTCCACTTTAATGGTTAAGGAGTGGGAACTTTTGGAATCGTTTAGAGACTTGAGTTTGGTTTGTGAAGTGACGTCAGATAGCGTTAGGCTTGGTATGCTAACGATTACTAATGATTTTCTGATGACGGTTAGTGAGAAGCAAAAGTTGGATGTAAAATTTGTGGATTTGATGTTGGTTGGAGGAAAAGATGTGAATAGTGATTTTCAAGTGGATATTAATGGTGTTTTGAGATTCCGAGGTAGGATTTGTATTCCTGATGATGCGGAGTTGAAAAAGATGATTTTGGAGGAAGGACACCAGAGTAATTTGAGTATACATCCGGGAGCGAATAAGATGTACCAAGATTTGAAGAAGATTTTCTGGTGGTCTGGATTGAAAAGAGATGTGGCTCAGTTTGTTTATGCATGTTTGACTTGTCAGAAATCGAAGGTGGAACATCTGAGGCCTAGTGGTTTGTTGCAACCGTTGGATATTCCTGAGTGGAAGTGGGATAGCATTTCCATGGATTTTGTAACGGGGTTACCGAATACTCAGCGAGGGCATAATGCTATTTGGGTGGTTGTTGATAGGCTGACTAAATCGGCTCATTTTATTCCGATTGATATCAGTTTTACTTTGGAGCGGTTAGCTGAGATTTACATCAGCGTGATTGTGAAGTTGCATGGAGTTCCATTGAGTATTGTTTCGGATCGAGATCCTAGATTTACATCGAGATTTTGGGAAAGTTTACAGAAGGCGTTGGGTTCTAAATTGAGATTGAGTTCGGCTTATCATCCACAGACGGATGGTCAAACGGAGAGGACGATTCAGTCTTTGGAAGATTTGTTGCGAGCGTGTGTTTTGGAACAAGGTGGTGCGTGGGATAGTTATCTTGCATTGATTGAGTTTGCGTATAATAACAGTTTCCATTCTAGTATTGGGATGGCACCGTTTGAAGCATTGTATGGATGAAGGTGTCGGACCCCTTTGTGTTGGCACGAATCTGGTGAGCGAACGGTGGTTGGGCCAGAATTGGTGCAACAGACGACGGAGAAAGTGAAGTTTATTCGTGAAAAGATGAAAGCTTCTCAGAGTAGACAAAAGAGTTATCATGATCGGAGACGGAAGGATCTTGAGTTTCAAGAGGGCGATCATGTATTTCTGAGGGTTACGCCAGTGACAGGTGTGGGTCGTGTATTGAAATCGAAGAAACTTACTTCTCGGTTTATTGGTCCTTACCAGATATCTGCGAGAGTGGGTGCTGTGGCTTATAGGGTGGCGTTGCCGCCGAATCTGTCGAATTTGCACGATGTGTTTCATGTTTCAGAGCTTCGGAAGTATGTTTCAGATCCGTCGCATGTGATTCCGATGGACGAGGTAGAGGTAAGGGAGAACCTTACAGTTGAGGCATTACCAGTTAGAGTTTTGGATCGCGAGGTGAAGCGGTTGAGGGGCAAGGACATTGCACTTGTGAAAGTGGCGTGGGGAGGCACTGCTGAGGGCAATTTGACTTGGGATTTGGAGAGTCGGATGCAGGAGTCGTATCCAGATTTGTTCGTCTCAGGTAATATTTTCAAGGACGAAAATTTCTAAGTGGGGGAGAGTTGTAACACCCCAGTTTTGTGTGTGTTTTATTTAATCGAGTCGTTTGATTATTTTATTATTATTTTATTGTATTTTTTACTTTTATCTAAAAAATATGTTATTTTTCGATGTTGTGATATTTTATCGGGTTTTGGGATCGTTTGCGAGGTATTTGAGTGTGGGGGGTATTTTGGTCATTTTAGGATATTTTTTATTAAGTAAGAGAAATAGAAAATAGAAGAGAGAAAAAATAGAAAGAAAGAAAGGGAGAAGAAAGAAAAAGGAGAGAAAAGAGAAGAAGAAGAGAAATAGTGGAAAACTTGGAAAAATCAAAGAAAAATCAACTTCTAGAATCGCTTTAATCGGGTAAGGGTGCGAAACTCAATTATTGTATGATTGTGTATGATTATGTATGTATATTTGTGATGTTTGTTGGATTGAAATGAAGAAATTTAGAAAAACCCATTTTTAGTAAAATTGGTTAGAAATCGATTAAATGTGTTAGAAATCATGTTTTTAGTATCCATAATTGTTAGTACATGATAGATACTTGTTATTGGACATTGTATTGGTAATTTTTCTGGGTGTAGGTTAAAATTGGAGTGATTTAGGTGTGAAAACGCAGAACCACGTTCTGCAGAAATTTTTCTGAGATTCCCAGGTCATACGCGTATGGGGCATGTTCATACGCATATAAACCTTGGCAATACGCGTATGGTGGGCGAGCCATAGGGCCAATACGCGTATGGGTTGCTTGTTTCCTCGGCCATCTGCCCATTTACGTATGATACGCGTAGCATTTCAGGGCAATACATGTACAAGGTTGGGCATTACGCGTATGGACAGGACAATTGCAAAATGTGACTTTTCAAAATATCATTTTTCGTTTTCTTTCGTAACTTTTGATCCGTTTATCTGATTTTTACATTCTTGGTATCGTTGCGTAGCTATTGAGCTGTACTTTCTAATTATGATGATTGTGAAATTGTTAGCCGATTTAATTATGTCGGAAAATCGGGAATAGTGTCGGTTGTCGACTTTTGTCGTTATACTTGTACGTATTTGATGTGTATCGTGCAAAGTGCGGTTGTATGAGGTAAATGTATGTGTTTAGATGGTGTTGTGATGATTTGTGGCTGTATGGAAATTAAATGCATTGTTTTGGGTATAAGTGCAAAGTGTGATTTCGTCGATGTAAATGAAAGTATTCATGTGTGCATATTAAATGTCATGGGTCATTGTATGCCAAGCATCATGATATGCATTGTTGAACGTCCTGAGTGACGGTTTGAATTCCAGAGGCAATTCACTATAACGTCGTGTGCCTTATACAAAGAGGTGTGAGCGATGATTATAGACGATCGTGTGCCCATGTGGGGTGTGAGCGATCGGGCCGTGTGCCTTATACAAAGAGGTGTGAGTGATCCATAAACGTCGTGTGCCTTATACAAAGAGGTGTGAGCGACGGGGAACATCATATGCCCAACGGGGAGTTATAGTGATATAACGAGCGATGATTCCAGCAAAGTTCCTGAGTGAACTAGAGATGAGAAACAATGGAAGTCGGTACCGCATGTGCATATGCATAGAGTCGTTGTGTCGGTCTCTTGCATTTGCATAAATCATTTATGGTTGATTATGTGTGGAATTGTGGATAAATTGATATATGGATATGTGTTGGTGATGGAAATATGAATTATTCCTTGTAATGCTTTGTGTATGATTTATGGTGTGAGTTGTGGTGAGAATCGTATATTTGTGTATTTTTGTGTTATATATAATTGTGTGCAATTATATTATGGTTGTTTTTCTCACCCTTCTGCTGTTTTATAATGCTCTATGAGGCATTGCAGATTAGAGTTGCTGGAGGTATTTTTGTGAAGCTTTGCGTCTTCATTCTTTTGTCGGTCGGCTCTGATATGTGACACCGGGTAGTTAGGGAGGCCGTTATTGATTGTTGTGTATTCTGTATATATACAACTTTTGGCTGGTGCATGTATAACTTGATGTATGACAGACTTTTCATGATATATATGTATATGTTATTCAGTTTTAGATTTTTCGCTTTTATTCTAAATTCTGAAATGTGGGTGTAAGGAACTGAGTTCCTCTGTTGATTGCTACCCCACTGTTGCATATCATTATGAGCAGGTGTTGTATGTATTGTTTCAATTTGATGTGACTCTCCCAGTCTATGCCATGATAATTTAGATATACTCTGACGAAATTTTGAATTTTCTTTTACTGCTTTAATTATTTGGGGGTATAGATTGGGGGTGTTACACTATGACCCAAGGGGCGCAGGTTCAATCCCCATGAGAGGCATTCCCATTTTTTTAGCACTTTGTCATTTTCTTTTCTTTTTCTCATTTTCTTTCTTTTATTTTCTCTTTTAATTTAATTTAAATTGTTTATTTCTTTTCCTTTATATTTTATTTTGTCAAATAAAAAAATACAAAAAAAATATTTTTTATTTAATCATGTCTTGATTTTATTTTATTTTTACATATTAATATTAGAAAACCAAAAAAAAATGTTTATTGCTTAATCATTGTGATGTGTTCTTCCATTGTTTTTTCACGATTAGATCCTTGATTGTTTATCTCAATTCCATGTTATCTTGATGAATATGATCATGTGTTGATGGCTTATGCCATGCTTAAATGTTATTTCCCTTTAAAATTGTTTTGATTAAATGATTATTTAGGTGAAATTTTAGGGTTTAGTCTTGCTTGATCTTTTGAAACATCTTGATGCATGATTAGGGCTCCCACTTGAGTTTGATCCCTTTAACCTTTGATCCAACCATGTTTAAATGTCTTTTTCATGTGTTTACTTTGTTAATATGTGAAAATTGTTGACATGTTTTCAAGTATTTCTTTCATAAACTCCTAATTGTTGAAACATGCTCATACCTTGTTAGGGTTTAGGATTTAACTTGTTTTCAACATGCTCTTGTTTCCCATGTTTGACTTGTATGTATAATGATCCTCTTTAGGGTTTTGCGTCATCTTTACCATGTTCATATGATCCATGATTCACCTTGAATGCTTACTTGTTCAAACTTGTTTGTGATGCTTCATTTGATTATTATATCTTTGATAATTTATTTTCAAGTATTTCCTTCATAAACTTCCATAATGTTAAACATGACTTTATAAATGTGTTTATTCTTGTAATGTTATGTAAATATTTGTCATGTCTTATTTATGTTCATCATATTTCAATGTCTAAAACCATGTAAATGTCTTGTTCATGTGGTTTATCAATTTGTGCATGTTTATGTGTTCAATCAATTGTTATTCAATCCAATGGAAAGGCATTTTTTTAACTTTGTTTCATTTGCATATATATATATATATATATATATATATATATATATAGCTATTGCATTCCCTTTACTCCCTTTGTTTAGACCTAAACTTTAGGACTTCCCCTTTGAAGTTTTCAACTTTAATCAAACCCTAGCCAACCTTTGGCTTCAAACTCAAATCTTCCCCAAGAGATTAGACATGAGTCATCTCTATAGAAGAAATGTCTATTCTATCCCCACAACATAAATCAAACTTTTGAAATAACCTTTTCATTTAAGTGATGTAAGTGGCATAGTTGTTGATTCTACATCCAGGTTGAAGTCATTCTCTTATTATGACACAAATATACTTTCTCAAATGTTTGTGGTGGTATATTTGAGCATTCCCTCTTAAGATGACAACTTGTCTCTTCTCCTAAACCCAAACCACAAATTTACCTTCACTCGTAGTTAGTGGAACTAAGATTACTCTGATTTCCTATATAGGATACTTAGGCACAAGATTGCGAGATCTTAGCGAGCTACTTTTTTCTTTTTTTGTCACTTTCTACCTTTTCTTTTTACCTTTATTTACACAAAACAAAAACAAAACAAAACACTCCCACTCTCATCATCACCAAAACAATAAACTTTCCCAAGCAAATGGCAAACAATTTAAGCAAATAATACAAATATAGCAAGAGGTTCCTATAGGATACTATAGATACTTAGGGTGCTAATACATTCCCTTAGTATAACCAACCCTTATACCTTAGATCACTTATTGCATTGTTTACATTGCATATTTATGGGTAATTTTGATCTTTTCCCCTTCCCTTGGACAAATTAAAGTTCGGTGGTGACATTTATTTTGCTATTCAAGTTAACTGATAGCTTGGTCTCCGATTCTCACCACGACAATACTGACACGCCGCAAGTGTACGACAAGTGTCAAAGTAGTAAAAAGTTATCGAACCACAAGGACCAATGGTTAAGTACCGATTTCTATCCTATCGGTGTAAAGCTAGAGCAATCGAATAGTTAGAAAGAAACAAACTTAGGTGAAAAAGCACTTAAGTCAAAACAACTTATTTAAAAAGCACTTTTGGAAAATAACTTAAATGTGAAAAACTTGGAAATTAATAAAAGACAAACAGGATTTAGGGTCATAATCCCTCACTCTAACATCTTTATATGGCCAATTTAATCATATTATAAGAAATCTCGCGCGGATTATAGAAAAATAGATTTTTATAGACAACACCTACTTTCGCCAGCCTGTTGTCTTAGTTTCGATAAATAATTTGTCAGCTTTCGCTTGTTCAAAATTATTATCGATAAATCGTTATTACTGCGCAACTATTAAGATGAAGCATTCCTCAACCTTATCTGAGTACTTTCACATCATCGAACTTAGTTGTTTAAAAACCTGTATCGGATATTGATGCAAGTCCTTTCAGATCTGTGAGATTTGGGTCGAACTCATGTTGTGTCAAAGGAGAAGCTTTCTTGTGTATTTCAACAGGAGGCAAGCATGCAGTCAAAGCTTGTTCACATGCTGATGCCTGATTGTTACAAATTGTAGTCGAAGTCTGTTCCAGTTTGTAGTATCGAAATAGTTTATTCTATCGAATTGGGCCTTGTGTTAAGGATCAAATTGTTTAGGTTTCTTGGGCTGCAAGTTACCTAGTTAGTCTATAAATAGGCTAGTACACTCAGTTTGTTGAGTGTGGCAAATTGTGATATTCACTTGTAATCATTTGTGACTTTAATGAGAAAGTGAATAGTAAACATAATTTATATTTGCCCAATCCTTGTTGTTCCTTATTCTTTTTCTTCTTGTTTCCTTTTCCGTTAAACCCTAACCCTTATTTTGGTTCTTGATTATCAAGAAACCGGTTTATACTTTGCTTAAAGATATCGTTTTTCACAACAAATAGGTGCGGTGAGCGTGGAGAAGATGTCTTCAACAAAGTATGAGATTGAAAAGTTCACCGGAGTGAACGATTTCGGTCTGTGGCGTTTGAAGATGAAAGCCCTACTGGTGCAGTAGGGTTGTTTGGAAGCGTTGAAGGGATAAACAGCCATGGATGCTGCGTTGACAGAAAGACAAAAGACGACAATGGTCGAGAAAGTACACAACACAATATTGTTGAGCCTTGGTGATAAGGTTCTCCGGCAGGTATCAAAAGAGACGACGACGTCAGGATTATGAGTAAAGCTTGAAAGCTTGTACATGACCAAATCATTGGTAAATCATTTGTACCTGAAGCAAGCTTTGTATTCATTCAAGATGAGTGAAGACAAAGCTTTGGTTGAGCAGTTGGATATGTTCAACAAGCTGATTCTTAATCTTGAAAATATTGATGTGAAGATCGATGACGAAGATCAAGCATTGTTGTTGTTATGTGCTTTTCCAAGAACGCATGCTCACTTCAAAGAAACCCCCTTGTATGAAAGAGAATCCCTGACCTTTGAAGAAGTTCAAGCAACCTTGTATTCGAAGGATTTGAACGAAAGAAAGGAGCAGAAACCATCATCAGTTGGCGAAGGGTTGTCCGTCAAAGGAAGATCGTCAAAGAAAGATGGTAGGTTTGACAAGAAGAAAGGTAAGGTTCAACAGAAGTCTTATGGTGGTGATATATCTAGTATCAAATGTTATCATTATAAGAAGGAGGGTCACACAAGAAAGGTGTGCCATGAGCGCCTGAATAATCATGGAGGTAAGGATAATGGGAATGCAGCTATAGTGCAAGATGGTTATGAATTATCTGATGTCCTTGTGGTGTCGAGCAACAACTCATGCGAAGAGTGGATTATGGATTCTGGATGTACTTGGCAAATGACTCCAAACAAGAATGTGTTTGAAGAATTGTGTGATCAAGATGGTGGATCAGTGTTGCTGGGGAACAATAAAGCTTGCAAGATTGCAGGTATTGAATCTGTTAGATTCAAGCTCCATGATGAGTCAATAAGGCTATTGACTGGGGTTAGGTATGAACCTGATCTTAAGAGGAATTTAATTTCTCTTGGTGAATTCGACAGAAAGGGATATGTTTTCAAAGGAGAGCAAGGTATCCTGAAAGTCATGAAAGGGTCGAAGGAAGTCTTGAGAGGCGTGAAAAACCAAGGCTTGTATACCCTTGAGGCTGAGATTGTAAGTGGTTCGACAAATGTAGTATCCACGAAACCTATGTCAAAGACAAATTTATGGCACATGAGATTGGGCCATGTCAGCGAAAGAGGCCTGGTCGAATTGGGGAAGCAGAACCTGCTAGGAGGTGACAAAGTTGAAAAGCTAGAGTTTTGTGAATCTTGTGTATTTGGTAAATCCTGTAGGGCAAAGTTTAACAAAGGCAAGCAAAGAACACATGGATCCCTTGATTACATTCATGCTGATCTTTGGGGGCCTGCAAGGAATCCTTCACACTCAGGTGCAAGGTATTTTCTATCCATCGTTATGACTATTCCAGAAAGCTATGGGTATTCATTCAGAAGACGAAGGATGAAACTTTTGAGAATTTCAAAAGTTGGAAGGTTCTGGTCGAAACTCAAACTGGCAGAAAGGTTAAGAGGTTGAGAACCGACAATAGCCTTGAATTCTGCAACAAAGCGTTCGGCAGTTACTGTGTTGAGTCTGGGATTGCAAGGCATAAGACTGTAGCAGGTACTCCTCAACAAAATGGCTTAGCTAAGAGATTCAATTGAACAATCCTTGAAAGGGTTAGATGCATATTGGTTAGTGCTGGATTGAAGAAGGTGTTTTGGGCGGAGGCTATTTCGACAGCAGCTTATCTGATAAATAGATGTCCCTCGTCTGCGCTGGGAATGAAGACACCTGAAGAAGTTTGGTCGGGTCATCCACCAGATCTCGACAAACTGAGAGTATTTGGCTGCTTAGCCTATGCTCACATTAGGCAAGACAAGGTCGAACCTAGAGCTCTGAGATGCATGTCCCTTGGATATCCTGAGGGAGTCAAGGGTTATAGGTTGTGGTGCCTAGAACCAGGTCACAGAAGATGTATCATAAGTCGTGATGTAGATTTCAATGAGGTCGAAATGGTTTTCAAGAAAACTGGTGATGTTGGTCGAAGTGCAGAAATCTCTGAAGAGGAGCTGGAACAGGTAGAGATTCCTGTTAAGGTGGAGCATAGTGATGCTGAGGTGCATAACCCTGATGAAGTCGAAGAGCAAGATGCTAAAGAGGCTGAGGAAATTGTCGATGACTACCTACTAGCAAGGGATAGGTCGAGAAGAGTCATCAAGCCACCTCAGAGACTTGGTTATGCAAATCTTATAGCGTTTGCTTTAATCTTTGTAAGTGAGGTATTTGACGAAGAACCTAGAGATTACAAGGAAGCTATAAGGAGTCGAAATAAGACTGAATGGAGAAAAGCCATGGATGACGAGATGAAATCTCTTCATGATAATAACACTTGGGAGCTGATTGAGAAACCTGCAGGAGCAAAGTTAGTCAATTGTAAGTGGATTTTCAAGGTCAAGGAAGGAATCGAAGGAGTGATGTCGAAGCGCTTTAAGGCGAGGCTGGTTGCTAGGGGGTTCACTCAGAAAGAAGGAGTCGACTTTAATGATGTGTTCTCACATGTTGTAAAGCATAGATCCATTCGAATGTTGTTGGCCATGGTGGCAAAGTTCGACTTAGAACTTGAGCAAATGGATGTGAAGACAACATTTCTGTATGGTGATCTAGATGAAACGATCCTGATGCATCAACCTGAAGGGTATGTAGAAAAGGGTAAAGAAAATTATGTGTGCAAGCTGAATAGGTCTTTGTATGGCCTGAAACTATCTTCTCGACAGTAGAATAGGAGATTCGAAAAGTTCATGGCACACATTAGTTTCAGTAGAAGTCAGTTTGATCACTGTGTTTACTTCAAATTTCGACCTGGAAACTCACTTGTTATGTTGTTGCTGTATGTGGATGATATCCTCATAGCTAGCAACAGTGTTGAGGATGTAACGAAGGTGAAGGATGAACTTAGTAAGGAGTTCGAAATGAAGGATCTAGGAGTTGCAGCCAAGATTCTTGGGATTGACATCCGGAGAGATAGAAAGCAGTCGAAGTTGTGCTTATCTCAGGAGACATACCTACGGCAGCTTCTCGACAAGTTTGGTATGTCAAATTCAAAGCCTGTTGTGACACCTACAAATCCTCAGTTTAAGCTTAGTACTACTCAAAGTCTGAGTACTGAAGCTGAAAGAATCTATATGAATATCATTCCTTATGCTAGTGTAGTGGGTTCTTTGATGTATGCTATGGTCTATACGAGGCCAGACATAGCATATAGAGTGAGCCTTGTGAGCAGGTATATGGCCAATCCTGGAAAGGCGCACTGGCAAGCTGTAAAGTGGATTCTCAGGTACATAAATGGGTCTCTGAAAAGAGTCTTGATTTATGGTGGAGACTGTAGTGGTGATAGCATAGTCAAAATTGAAGGGCTTGTCGACTCTGATTATGTAGGTTGTATGGATTTCAGAAAGTCTATTTCTGGATATGTTTTTACAATGTTTGGCACAAAAATCAGTTGGAAAGCGACGCTTCAGAAGGTTGTTGCCTTATCAACCACTGAAGCTGAATATATTTCCCTCACTGAAGCTGTGAAAGAAGCATTGTGGCTTGAAGATTTTGCAAAGGAGCTGAAACTTCAAGGTCGAAGTATCACTGTTAAATGTGATAGTCAAAGTGCAATACACCCGTCGAAGAATCCAGCCTATCATGAGCGAACTAAGCACATCGATGTGAGGCTGCACTTTTTCAGAGAGATAATCGAGCGTGGTGAAGTCCAAGTGCTAAAGGTTTCGACTGAAGACAATGTTGCTGATATGATCACCAAGACGTTGCCAAGTTACAAGTTCTTCCACTGTATGCAGTTGATAAAGTTGCATGATGAAAGCTAGTTGATTCTCTTGTTGCTGAGTTAGATCCAAGGTGGAGATTTGTGAGATTTGGGTCGAACTCATTCTGTGTCGAAGGAGAAGCATTCTTGTGTATTTTGACAGGAGGCAAGCATGCAGTCGAAGCTTGTTCACATGCTGATGCCTGATTGTTACAAATTGTAGTCGAAGTCTGTTCCAGTTTGTAGTGTCGAAATAGTTTATTCTGTCGAATTGGGCCTTGTGTTAAGGATCCAATTGTTTAGGTTCCTTGGGTTGCAAGTTACCTAGTTAGTCTATAAATAGGCTAGTACACTCAGTTTGTTGAGTGTGGCAAATTGTGATATTCACTTGTAATCATTTGTACCTTTAATAAGAAAGTGAATAGTAAACAAAATTTATATTTGCACAATCCTTGATGTTCCTTATTCTTCTTCTTCTTCTTGTTTTCTTTTTTGTTAAACCCTAACCCTTGTTTTGGTTCTTGATTATCAAGAAACCGTTTTATACTTTGCTTAAAGATATCGTTTTTCACAACAAGATCATTATCAATACCTGAGAACTCTTTTACTTTTGTAACAAAAGTTGATTAGAAAACTCAGGTTTTCAAAATAACGCGTTTCAAATCCTTGTAATATGTGAAAAAACCCATATAGATAGTCATGAGTTAGGTCTCATGACCCTTAATCCCTAAAGAACTACTAACTTAAGGTGAGATATAACACATACAAAGTGATTTTTCGATAACTAAACATGATAACAATAACGATTATACATGAATAAGATAAGCTATAAAATAAAACCTGAACAGAATACTTGTAATTATAAAATAGATTCTTGATCCAATTGATCCACCAGAGACTTTTACAGAGAAAGCGTAAAATTGCAGAGAAACCCAATTGTACGTTAAAGAATCGGATGCCCTAAAACTCTCACTACCTATGAGTTTTATAGAAATTATTCAAAAAAACATAAATCCATATTCTCAGTCAATTCCAGAGATTCAAAACGGTAACAAATCAAACCGAAAAAGGAAATAAAAAGATGAAAATACGCCTGCCTGTTATGGTCCGTAATGTGCATTACGGGTACCCGTAATAGGCCTAGGAGGCATGGGATGCACACATAAAATGTCCCCTTGTCTACATATGCTGTTATGGCCCGTAATGTGCATTACGGGTGGCCGTAAAAGCTCCCTGGTTTTTGTACTGGGGAATTCCGACTTTTGTCTTTTTCTTCGTATTTTGACCGATTCGATCTCCTTTTCTTCCAGTATGATTGTTAAGGCTTGAAAATGATAGAGATACAATACCAAAGCATAAAACATAGAAAAATAAAGAAAAGTAAACAAAACATAATGAAGTAACAAAGAAAAATTACTAATAAAAACGACACAAAAGCCACTTATCAAACTCCCTCAAACTTAGATTGTTGCTTGTCCACAAGCAACAATGCTTGCATAACAAATATTTGGACCAAGCAGTGTACTTCAAATGAAAAGCTTGTGAAAATAAAGTGTGTCGATACTCATACATGAGCTTTTGTTTCGATTGGCTAGTCCTAGTTCTCTCGGTAATCATCCGTTAACAAAAGCATTACAAGAACACACACTGCATAAAACCACATACCTAAATATCCCTTTCGCCCACCTATCCAACTTTGCTTTGGGCTTAAGTCTCTTCTTCGATTTTTTTTCTGGATAATCAGATTAAGGAATTTACAATTATTCTTCCCTCACTTGCACAAGATTGATCAAGAAACTTTCTCTCTCTCTCTCTCTCTCTCTATATATATATATATTCTTTTATGCACATTGGCATTTATTAGTCTACTTTGGGAAGACAATTGGGACTCAACCATTGTTAGGTTAAGTAACTGGGTGAGGGTTACCCAACTTAGAAGGACTAGTTGTCTTTATTGCCATTATTCAATCATTTTTTTCGGTGCCCTAATAGTTATTCTTCAACCAACCATATACATGCAAGTCTTTTAATCATGTCGGATTATCAAAATAAACTAATCAGGGGGTACTTTTCAAATCCGAGTACTATGGAACAAATCTACATGTTGGACTCACGTCCTTACTCCGGGAGACCTAGGGTGTTCGGGTCAGGTTTAAATTTTCAAACTTTCCCAAATTCCTTAGTCCTAGCCTTTCTTCCCTCAAGCTCTATATACTTTCTCAACTTCCTTATAATAAAAGCATTCAAATGAAAAAAAATTGCAGTCCTAATTTGGGATAGAATTTGATAGCGGTTTTGTTTTATTGAAGGGAAAACAGAAGCAAATAACATAAATAAGAAAAGGAAAAGATAAAACAGGTAAAGACCCCCCAAACTTGAACCAAACATTTTCCCTAATGTTTAAGCAAAAGAGAGGGATTGAGACTCACAGAGAACCTCACTGGGAGGTGGAGGGAAACGCAACATCAACTGCTGCATCATGTCTTGTACATTGTCCAAAATTGTGCCTTGGCGGACCCATTCTCCTCTCATATCCCAGATTTCATTTTGAACCCAATCCTACTTATTCTGACTTTGTGTTAAAGTTCCAGTTTAGGTGTAGGTAGGATAGGAGGGCATGGTGGTATCATCTTCCATTGCTGTACTTGCATCAAGATTAGCAAAAACGGGGTCGTCGTTCTCCTCTGATGATATATCTAAAGAATGAGTGACCGCAATGTACAACCAATTTATCTTTGTGTCAACCTGTTTTTTCTTGGGTTTAGGAGATCAAGAATTGTAACGCTGCCCATCATCACCGTGTAGGTGTTACCCTCCAAGTGAATCATCCCTTGATGAACTAGGGATTCCATGTCCACTTCTTGATCTTCAAGGAAATCAAACTATTGAGCCAATTGAGTACCATGGATGGGCTTCAAGGATGTATTTGAGTGTATTGAATCTTGTCCCAAGACTTGAGACTATGTCCTGATCAAAATTCACTGATGAAACTGAAAAGTTGCTAAGAAACCCAAATTTGTGATCAGATGAAATTGAAGCTTGATCCACTTTTCATGAGACCAAATATCACTTAATTTTTTATGGAACGATATCCCTTGAGTGTATGAGAGCTTGATCCATTGATGATCAATCCAAAACTTTGTCTGATTAACCCTTGAGCTCCTTGGTTCAAAACCCTAATTCATAGATGAAATAATCAAGGCATATTTTTGTATTTTTGAGGGTTTGCTATGCATGAATGATTCACCTAAGATGTGATAGATGATATGCACATGATGATGAAATCTAGGGGTAAAATTTGGGGTGTGACAAGTATCATTATATTCTGCAGTATATTGTTCTTCTTCTTCATGACAGAACACAAGCTTGTAGTTGTAATTAAGAAAATTCATAATATTGCAACATTACTAACAAATGGAAAATAGTAAATTAAGCAAAAACATGTTCAAAGCGAAACATTATCAAAATTGCGAGAACACGACAAAAAAACCAAACACTAACATAGAACGCAACAACAACATTGCACAATCCACAACATTACGACACTTGTTGTTGTTCTCGATTTTGAAAATTTGTCACAAAGAAAATTATCAGGACGAGTCACGTACTAGGTCGCTTTCTTTAAGATGTTTCGTTGTACTGCCAATAATTATGAAAAGCAGTCAAGTTTTGACGACGTCTCTAAGATATAACAGCCCGTTCAAAAATTACGACCATCACTTGCACTGTGATAAATCGTTCAAAGAGATACACCTTTAGATGGTGTTTTAAACCACTCGTATTTGAAAATAGTTTCAGTCGTTGATGGTGCGAATAACCACTCGAAGAGAAGAAAAGAACAAATTTAAATGAAGAGAATCAAAGGGAGATAAGAGATTTCATGAATTTCAGAAATCTGGCATAAGAAGAAAAGTAACTAATGGGAAAACCCTATTTTATGAAGAGAAATTGTAGGAGGAAATAGTGGGAGAGTGGAAAGAAAAAAGTGGGAGGGAGTTACTCAGTCAAAATTAGGTTTTGATGAGTGATACATTATTAATTAATATTAATAATTTGATTCCACATAATCACTTAGAATTAACTCCCGTAAAAATAGGATGACCCTTTCAAATTCATGTTAAGTTTCCAACAATCCCCCACTTGAATTTAAAAGGTAATTTTAGAAGTAACGTCAAACATTTTTAAGATTGTGCATAAGAAAAGGTGTCTACGACTTGAACCTTTGCGTAGCAAGTAGGATTCTGATTCAACAAGAGTGACACCATTGTCTTGAACTCTATCTCAGACATCAAACCCACACACAACCTTTTCTTAAGGTGTATTCTAATAGCTCGTGTTTTAATGGCCCTGCACGTGTATCCCGGTTTAGTGAAGGCTCTAGGAATTCTACCTCAAAATTCCATAGGAATCGACCTAAGTTCCAAAATCACAAAGGTGAGTCTATCAAGAGTACTCCTGTAGTCTAGGTACTCCCTCATACAGAGTATATATCTCATTAAGAGCTTTTATTATCTCATCCTCTAATTACTTCAGGATTTATGCTTCACTTGCATGATCATCTCATATTGCTCACTACTTGTTATTACACATTAAACCTATTTCTTGGGATATCCAGTCATCTAGGTGGGGTTACCATCATGAGCAAATCATTTCTTTATAGAAATTAGTCCCATCTTCTTAGATGTATTACGGACTTTCTCTCTAGCTAATCCTTTCGTCAAAGGATCTGCTAAGTTTTCATCAGTTCGTACATGATCCACTCTTACAGCTCCTTTAGAGATACAGTCTCTAACAGTGCTGTGATTTCTTCTAATTTAATGTCTTTTACCATTATAATAACGATTCTCAATTTTTGCAATAGCTGCGGTACTATTGCAATGAATCAACACAGCTGGCATAAGTGTTTTCCCCAGAGGGATCTCTGCTAGCAAGCATCTTGGCTAGTGCTATCATCTCAGACTCCATTGTGGACTGAGCTAGTATAGTCTGTTTCTTTGATTTCCAAGATACAACTCCTCTAGCTATGCTAAATATATAGCCACTAGTAGCTTTGGAATCATCCAATAAGGTGTTTCGATCTGCATCAATATACGCTTCTAATACAGCAGGAAATTTCTGATAGTGTAGGCCGAGATCCATGGTCCTCTTAAGTACCTCATGACTTGCTCAATAGCTTGCCAATGCTCGTCACCCGGTCTACTCATAAACCTGCTTAATAATCCTATGACATATGCAATGTCGGCTCTAATACAATCAGTGGCATACCTAAGACTACCAATGGTGTGCATGTAGGTCTACAATCAAAGTATTTATATTTCTTTAAGATCTTTTCCACATAGTGTGATTGATCCAAAGAGATTCCTTATTTGGATCTCGTGATCTTGATACCAAGGATCATGCTTGCTTCTCCAAGGTCTTTCATATTAAAGTTGTTTCACAACATTGATTTCACATCATTAATGGTCTGAATGTTTGATCCAAATATGAGTAGATCGTCTATATAGAGACATATAATAGTGTAGATGCGATTCTCGGATTCGTAATAAATGCATTTTTCACTTTCATTCACTTTGCACCCATTTGATGTCATTAAGTTAACAAACTTTTCATGCCATTGCTTAGGAGCTTATTTTAGTCCATACAGAGACTTGTCCAACTTACAGACCTTGTTTTCTTGTCCATGGATCACAAATCCTTCCAGTTGTTCCACACAGATTTCTTCTTCTAAGTTATCATTTAAAAAAGCGATTTTAACATCCATTTGGTGTACTATTAAGTTATAAATAGCAGCTATTGAAATAAGTACCCTAATGGATGTAATTCTAGTGACTGGAGAAAAGGTGTCGAAGAAATCTATATTTTCTCTTTGTCTAAAACCCTTGGCTACAAGGCGAGCCTTGTATTTATCAATAGTTCCATCAGGTTTTAGTTTCCTTTTCAAAACCAATTTACAACCGATTGGTTTGCAAGCAGGAGGTAAGTCTACTAAGTGCCAGGTCTTGTTAGATTCTAGAGATTATATCTCATCATTTATAGCTTCTTGCCATAAATTTGTATCCAGAGATGACAAGGCTTCTTGAAGATTTATTAGATCTTCTTCTATATTAAAAACCACATAATCGGGCCCATAATCTTTAGCAACTCTTGCTTTTTTACTTCGACAAAGTTCCATTTCTACATTGTCGTCACTTTCTATGCTTCTTATCACAGGGATGTGATTCGATTGAGTGACCCCACTATTTCTCGATTTGAAAGGAAACTTGTCTTCATAGAATTCAACATCATTGATTTTATGATCACTTTTGCATTTAGGTCATAAAACATATATGCATTACTGTTTGTTGCATACCCAATGAATACACATTCATTGGCTCTACTAGCGAGTTTAACTCGTTTCAGATCCATAATTCTTACATAAGCTAGACAACCCCGAGTTCTCAAATAAGACAAGTTTGGTTGCTTTTCTTTAATATCCCATAAGGTGAGATCTTACTTTTTGACTTGGGAACTTGTTCAGGACATATCAAACAATCAATAAAATTTCCCCCCACCAATGAGGTGCAGCACTAGAATTCATCATAATTGCAACAACATGTTCAATAAGAGTTCTATTCTTTATTCCTGCTTTACCATTCATTTCAGGAGAATAGGGAGTAGTCGTTTCATGCACAATTACATGTTTAGTATAAAAATCATTACATAAACCAAAATCATACTCAGTTCCCCTATCACTACGAAGTCTCTTAATTTTCTTACTCAGTTGATTCTCAATTTCAGTTACATATATCTTAAACATGTCAAGCGCTTCACTTGTATTCTTCATTAAGTATACATGAGTATAATCAGAATAATCGTCAATAAAAGTGATAAAATAACGTTTACTATTTCTAGTTAAAGATCTAAGGGATCTGATTCTTTAATAATTGATTTATGAGAAGTCTTAGTAATTTTAGCTTGACTACAATATTCACATTTGAAGTAATACATTATACCACACAACATTATAACATAAATTCATTCACATCGAAAATCAAAATATCATTTCTCAGGTTCTACAACCTACTTAAAATGAAAGTACGTGCCCTCAGCCTCACGTTGCTTTGAACGACACTCGAAACGGATAATCGAAGTAAAAGTTATGATCGAAACAATTTCATTGAACGAAATCTGACACAACAGATTACTCCATCCAACACATCACGTTAAAGCATCAAGACTTTAACCAAACTACACCAACACAATCATCCAATATCATATAAACAGTACAAACATTAAACATTTATAAAATATAAGCACATCATATGGTAGTATGCCATTAGTACGTATCATACGCAACATAACACACAATAACATGCCATTTTACACAATTACATAGTAATTAAATTCATCTACTGCCAGTAAAATCATTTTTAATGAAAGGTATATCACATTAGCTTTCTAACGCTTCGAACGGCGCCTCAAACAGACTTACGGATCAAAAGTTATGATCAAAACCTTGTTTGGTCCCAAATCTGCTTGGCTGCGACGGAGCTTCATGGCGTCCGCCATGAGCTTTATGGCGCTCGCCATTGACCTACAAAATGCAGATTTTTACATTTTTCATCATTGGAGGCCTTCCGTACCTCCGATTTCGATTCCGTAAAACCCCTTATCTCAGAATTCGAAATACTACATTTATATGACGATTATAACAGCCCACAACACCTATTTAGAGGTCCTAACATCATACATACATCGTGTAATCAATGATTTCATGTTTGTGATTCAAACTCTCATGATTCAACAATGGGGGTAAACATATCAACACCTATAACCAAAATTGTCACACATATAGACAACCAAAATTCATCATATCATCAATATTTCACAACAGTATCATCATCCACTATTCCCTAACATTTATAGCATTATTGAAAATCACACAATCCACCAACACAGAGAGAAATATTTATAGCATAGAAAAATACGACAACCCAACAATGCAAAAACCTAAACCCTTAGAAAATCATAATCCCACCCTTACCTAACAAAAATACCATTCTTAGTGATGGTGTACAAATCTGAAATTGTTCATCAAGGGGCATACCTTCAATTATGATTTCATGAGCAATCTTCTGAATTTTGTGGCTTTGAGCTTCCATAGACTTTTCATCCACCATCTTATAGTTCAAGTAGCGGCTGACAACATATTTCTTTGCACCTGCTTCTTCAGTATCATATTTCTTCTGCAAAGTTTCCCATACCTGTTTAGCAATGTTACAATTACTGTAGTAATCATACAGATCATCAGCAAGGTTGTTCAAAATGTGATTTTTGTAAAGATAATCATTATCTTTCCAGATGGAAATCTCTTCCCGGAGCTGTAAATCATCTGCCTTAGCCTTAGCAGAGAATTCCAATTCAGACGAGTTGAGATTCCCATCTGAATCCATAGTTGTCTTACCATTAGTTAGTTCAGTTGATCTAGAAGAAGCAACGGGGATATCCTCAGTCAGAACGTGGGCAACCGTCTTTAAAGTTAAGAAAAATTTCATCTTAGCTTGCCAACGTTTGAAGTGAGCACCCTCAAACTTAAATGGTTTGTTAGAGGCAGAAGCGACCGCAGTAGTGCCGATAATTTCCTTTGTAGCCATGGCAGTTATAAATCGTCTTAAAATTGTTGTTCTCGGTTTTGAAAAATTGCCTCAAAGAAAATTATCTGGATGAGTCGCTGTCGCGGTGAGAATTAGATACTGTAGCTATTATATTAACTAGGTTCACAAATCTTAATTCACCATCGATCTTTAATTTATCCAATGGAAGGGAAAAAGAGCGAATAACCCGAAATATACAATGCAATGCAAAGCAAATGAGAATCTAAGGTTCGGGGGTTGGTTATACCTAGGGAAGGTGCTAGCATCTTAAGTATCTGTAATACTCTACAGGAACCTCTTGTTTTATTGTGTTATTTATTATTTTGTCCGCTAAAGGGTGAAAAGGTAAAGGGAGACCTAAGGTACTATTTCTAAGTATGCTCGCCATGACATCGTATCTCGTGCCTACGTATCTTGACGGGAATGTAATCAGAGCATTCGTCGTTCCCCTCAATGAGGGTGAGGAACTCTTGAGTGTGGTCAAGGTTACAAAGGGAAGGTAAGCGTCTATGGCAAGACACCTACATAGAGTTAAGAAACTCTAAACCTAAGGCTAGGTTAAAAAGGAGGTAAGTGTCCATGGTAGGACACATACAAAGAGTGCGGCGACTCTAATCCTAAGGCTAGGATAAACGAGTAAGAAGTGTCCATGGTAAGACACATACAAAAAGTGCGGCGACTCTAATCCTAAGGCTAGGATGAAAGGGGAAGGACCTAAAGTTAGGCTAAGTATGACATGGCAGTCAACAAAAGGGACCCTCCTTTGGAATCGGGCAACAAGAAATTATTAATTAATTTACATATAACTCAAAATAGAAAATATATATATGAAATTTAGAAAATGTATATATATAAAATAAATAAATAAAATGAAAAGTAAAACCATAGATATATATACATATTAACATAAACTAGAAAGTATAAATATATATGCTAAACATACAACCGGAAAAAAAAACATACATATATATAAAAAAAACTCATATAAGTATATAAGAAATATAGTAATATATACATAAGAATATGGAACTTATATAATGTATATGCTAAAATTATAGTAATATGATAAAAAATGAAGTTAACAGTTACACATATAAGTATGTAAAAAATAAAAAATAATATGAAAATATATATGTTATCACTGTTATGTAATGTGAAACTATCAACAATGTTATGTAAATTGAAATTATATATATATATATATATATATATATATATATATATATATATATATATATATATAACAAGAACAACAATAGTAGAAAGTGAACAAGAAAAAAGAGAAAATACAATAAGACAAATGGTAGATCTAGCTAAAAGGCACAAGAGCAAACAGTAAAACGTGAACCAGAAAAAACAAATGATAGATCTAAAAAAGAACAATACCACCGAGTGTTTTGGTTTTGAAAAAATAATCTCTCGTTCCTCTCCACTTGCGCCGTCTATGTGTTGGCTCCTCGCCTTTGGGCTTATGCAATGCGCGCGCACACACACACACGTACACACGCACACACACACACACACACACACACACACACACATATATATATATATATATATATATATATATATATATATATAGTACTAAGTTTTCAACAATAAAAGAAGAATGATAAAAAGAATTAAAAATTATATTTTTGTGTTTTTTATATAATAAGACAAGAATGAAAGGAATTAAAAATCATGTTTTTTTTGTTTTTCTTTTTTATGATAAGACAAGAATAAAAAGAATTGAAAATCATGTTTTTGTTTATAAAAAGGAAGAATTGATGACAAAATAGAAATAAAATAAAATCAAACAATTAAAATGAATTTAAATTTAAATATCTAAATAAATGAATTAAAATTAATATTTAACTAAAAAATAAAATAATTAAAAAACAAATAAAAATCCGGACAAAAAAAGTGCTCGAAAATATAAAATGAATGCACCAAAATGATCAGCGTGAAATAAACATATTGGAAAAATACAGCGTTTGATCAGATTTTTAAATAAATTTAGATCGGGTTGTCTATAAATCCAACATATTTATTCTGACTGACATTTCGGAGACTATGCAAGATGAAGTGCATGTTATGCTATGCAGATGATGCGAAACAAAAAACAAAATCTTAGGGTCAAAAATTAGGGTATGACAGATGCCCCTATTTAAGTTTCTTCTATCAGGAAGTATGGGAGACTTAAATACAAACATGCACAATTTTTGGCCCTAAGATGCCACAAGATGCACATGATATGAAATGATATGAATGCAAGACAGAGATCCTGTGAGGAATGATGTCACAGGGGATAATTGTATACAGAAATGTTGCTGAAAGCACAGCTAAAGAATGAAAGACCCAACGAGGAACAACTTAGCAAACAAAGCAAGATTCCACGGGGAAAAGTATCAAGAAGACATAAATGAGGAATACAAGATGTTATGGACATCTACCAAGGTGACAAAGAGTATCTAATAATACTTGGAAATAAAAGGGACAAAACCTGAAAGAAGATACAAACATCCGGTAAAGCATCATATGCCGGAAGTAACACAAATCAGGAAAACATATCAAAAACATATAGAGAAGCATTAGATGTGGTGTGAGACCAAATCTGAGTATGAAACGGAGATTTCCAAGAAAACATTTAATTTTACAGTGGAATACACAGAAACATCCAGAAAGCAGAAGCAACTTACTAGAAAGGGTTACAGTCATCAGAGGTTTTGTAAAAAATGCATTGAACAAAACTCTGGGAAAGTACAACAACAACCATCAAAGTCATTCAGAAGAAAATTGAATAAACTTTGGAACATAAATAGTTATCTGAGATAAACAGGCAACCATCAGAGTTATTCAGAATAACATTGAATAAGCTCTACTGGGGAATAAACAGTCGTCATCCAAGAAACGAACTGGATGGAAAAGAGTCACAACATTCAGAAGATCATTGAATGAGGTGAGGAGAACTCAGGGAAATGTATCAGGGACAAACATCAGAGACATTCAGAAAATCATTGAATGAACCCTAGAACACATGAAAACATCAGAGACATCCAGAAAAGCATTGAATGGACTCTGGGAAGCATCAGAGATATTCAGAAGAGCGTTGAATAAACTTCGGAAAACATCAGAGATATTCTGAAAAACATCGAATAAACTTCAGAACACATCCAGAAAAGCATTGGATGGAACATGGAAACAGACTTGAAAACAATCAACAGTTGTTAACCACAGTCAGAAATAAATTGAAGACATCTAGAAGAGCACTAGATGAAGACAAAGATTCTGAAGATACATCCGAAACATTTAGAAAAGCTTTAAATGTACGGGAAAATGTTTGAAGACATATATGGAAAAACATCAGATAAGCAACATCATATCTGGAAGAACATCAGATAAACACAGAGGAGTTCTAGAAAAAACGTTAGAATAACGGACACATCTGGAAAAACATCAGAAGGACATATCCGGAAAAACCTTGGATAGATTCTGGAAGAGCATCAGAATAAAGTCGTATCTGGAATCTCACTGGGGAGTAAAACGAATTCTGGAAAGGTATCAGAATCACAATGGAAATATCTGGAAAAACATCAGATAGGTTCTGAACGAACATCAGAACAAAGGACTCAATCTGGTAAAACATCAGAGAGATAAATATATCCGGTAAAACCTCAGATAGATCCTGGAAAAGCATCAGAATCACAAGAATATCTGGAAGAACTTCAGATAAGTTCTGGAAGAACATCAGAACAAAAGACTCAATCTAGTAAAACATCAGAGAGATAACATATCTGGTAAAACCTCGGATAGATTCTAGAAAAGCATTAGAATCAAAAGGGTATACTGATTTTATGGTTTTCCAGACGAGAACCGGACTTTGAAATGATGTTTTCCAGACGGGAACTAGTTAAAAGATATGCTAAAGAAATGGTAGCCAAACGAGAACTGGTTTAGAAGGTTGTTTACCAGACGGGAACTGGTATCTTTAAATGATATTCCATACAGGAACTGGTTGAGGTAATTTAGGTTACAAAGTTTTTTTAAAAAAAAAAAACATCAGATGGGTTCTGGAAGAACATTAGAACAAAAAACTCAATCTGGAAAAACATCAGAGAGAGAAATACATGTGACATCCAAGAATGGAATTGGACGCAAAAAAAGAACAGATATATCCTAAAAAACAATCAGATAAGAAAGGTCATATCTGGAAGAACGTTAGGTAGACACAACAATATATGTTTAGTAGGTGCCCAGTGAGTTGGACTTTGAACACAATGTTAGACGTGGATAACAACACGACCTGTGGAGAAATGCAAATAAGAATGAAACAATCTTGCTATGCATATGTATATGAATTATGCAGATGATATATGATCAAATGTAAATGCAGATGTCAATGACATGGCTCGACTCCTTGGGGGGGGGGGGAAGACAAGGCTAGAAGATTGATTCCTCAACACGGAGATCACTGCCATTCCACTTTAGGACTAAAGATGCTACTGAACACAACTCTGCCACACTGGTAAACTGTATCAAGTTGATAATCCCTGTAGGAAGGATGAAGAGTTGCTTGGGGATTTTTCATGTAAACAGCCCCGAATTAGTTAACTATGGTAGATAAACTGTTCAATGCTTCAGCTTGAATGATTTTGAAATGATTGTTTCACTATGCGCTTGGAAAGCTTGCCCCAGTCTGAGTCTTGAAAAATCTTTTGGATAAACCAATTCTGAGAAGGACTTGCACTGTAACAAATCTTGAACTGATTCTCAATAGGATATGGAAGGAACTTGCCCCTGATTGGATCACTGACCAAGTTTCTCAACTATTTGAAAATTCCTTGAGAAGAAAGCCAGTTTGCAAACAAAAGTGTTCATACAAACATAGTAAATGCAAAGTCCATGCACCTTTTGAAATCAAAATCATTTTTTGAAAGATGCAAAGTATATGAGTCATTGGTCAGAACACGGCGGTTCAAGACATCAAAGTGAAAAGTTTAAGAAAAAGGTGTAATGCCAAAACAAATAATCTGCAAAGATATTTTGGAGCCAGTTTACGCAACCTTGCTATAGTAAGCTTTCAAAATAACCTTGCTTCACTTAGGTCTTTTGAGGGTTATAACGTGGCTTGGATCACAGTTTAAGAAACAAAAGATAAAGGCTCAAAGTTTATTTGTACCCACCCAATCTTCGTGATGATCTTCAGTCCTACGCTCAGTTAGCTCAGATTATGCACTCAAGTTCCCATAGGTTAGGAATTACACTGATGATAATGATGATGACTCAGAAGTTAAGGGACTCTTGAGATGGCGGTCACTACTTCTTTACAACTTTTGGTTGTCATACAAGCTTGTTCTTATTTCTCTTTGTATAAGGTAAGGTCATGAGCATCCCATCTTTCTTAGCTTTTGCCTCAAAAGGGACTTAGCTCATTCTTTGAGTAAGGATTTCTTGACGACCCTTCTTCATTTATCACTTTGGGAACAACTTGTACAACATTTATTCATTTAATTTGGAAGAGTTGAAAGGTTGTGAATGTCTGGCTTAATGATTACTGTGAACCATCATTGGCTTCCGATTTGAAAGACATCTTCAACACTTGCTTGTTGTGTGCGAAGGAAATTTAAGAATGCAACCTTTATGTGAAAGGCGTCTTACATGAATGCACAACCAAGTTAACTGAGAACTACCCATCCTAAGGTTAAGATTGCGGGTTTTTATTTGTAAAGAAAAGAAACTCCTACTTCAAGGCTCAAAGGGGTTGACGAGGGGTTATCTTCTTTATTTCTCCAGTGTTTGGGGATTGAAACAATGCCTTACATCATTAGCAAAGTTTTGATTTGAAAGCATACCAACAACATTTAGAGGTATTTACGTTTTCATCATCCTCCCTCCAATCTTTGCGCAATAAAAAAAAGTGGAAAAGAGATAAATATATATATATATATATATATATATATATATATATATATATATATATATATATTAATTTTCTAGAAAGGGAAAACACAAATGAATTGAATTAAAAAGTTGCAATGCTCATTTCATTAATTACGAAAGTATAAACATAATTTGAATAGAAATAACTAGTACAAAAATAATGGAAGATGCAAACAACAAGAAACATGACCTAGTGACTAATCAACACAAGGATGAGTTGTCTTGTCTGAAACACTGGATTTTGGGAAGATAGCTGGCTGAGGTCAACCGAAGCTTCACTTGGCGTGCTCTGGCAGAGGATTGTTCTGAACATTAGGATTGCTATCATGAAAGCTAAGAATTCCGACCTTAATCAAATCACGCACTCTAGCCTTTAGTGCATAGCAATTTTCTAGACCGTGGCTTGTGGCACCTTCATAGAATGCACAGTGGAGATCAGATTTGAATTTAATTATAAGAGGATTTGGAGGAGGAGGCAGAGTCCTTGTGGTAATCAAACCTTTTTGAACTAGACCAGGATAAAGTTCAGTGTATGTCATTGGAATATGATCAAATTGATTCCTATTATGGTACTGGTTCTGTCCAACAACCGGACGTTGAGGAGCTTGAAACATTAGTCTGACAGTTTGAACAATTATAGCAGTAGATGCAAGAGGCGGAGAATAATTATGAGAGAAACCAAACTCTGGCCAAGTTGAAGGTGGCACCTGAACATGCTAAGGATCGACATTTGAAACCTCCTTGATAACAGTCCTTTGGGGTTGGTCTCCTCTAGCAATCAAGACCTAGAGCATTTTAGTGAGCTTTGTCATGCTTGACTTAAGATCATCGATCTCCATTCGAATCTCTGCGTTGTGTGCTTCTTGCCCTGATATTCTGCTTCTGTAGTTAGCTCTAGTCTTGTATCTGTGTCGAGGAATCAGCTTGACGAATGAAAGATGACACTAGAAGATATAGATAGTTGGAAATGAGTCGCTGGATAAACAGATGCATGCAATGAATCATGCAAAGATGCAAATGATATGCAATGCCATGCAACACAAGATGTAGATCATAGACAACAATATCAAAGGTTCGAGATCACAACATGGAGTCTGGGTGAAGAACCAACCACATGGTGTGTAATAGGAGTAAAGCACCTGTAAAACGGGTTCTAACAAAGTTCTGAGTCATGGATAAATATTTCGGATATTATCGGCTTGCACGACTATTCATGCGGGCTAATAATATTCTCAAGATAAACTCGTCTGAGTGTAGTATCGCATGACAACCATCACTGATCTACACCTGGATGATCACTGTAGTGGGGAAATTTATGAGTGTAAGCTATTGATTAACTTAACTCAAAAATAAACAAGAGTCGCCACCGCACTTTTATTTTTATCCAAAAAGGAAAGGAAAAAAGAGCGAACAAAACTTAAAGAGTTCTAAAAGAACAAAGAGGTAATGGGTAAGGGGGGGTTGGTTATGTAAAGGGAAGGTTTTACGCACCCAATACATCTATAGTACTCTATAGGAGCCCTTTTATGTATTCATGCTTTTTGGTCTTAAAATGGTTTGCTTGTAAAGAGATTAAGGAGATGAGAAGAGAAATATATATTTTTTTTAAGATTTTTGTGTTTGGAGAGACTTATCGCCTCATGCATACGTATCCACGATATGCAGTGTAGGATCAAAACCTCGTAGTTCGTGGTACAAAGAACAAAAATTACTGGTTATGGTTTATTTTATCTTGAAAAAGACAACCCGTCATTCTCAAGAGAGAATACTCAACTAATTACCCAAAGGTATGAGAAAGAGACATTTGCTTCACATTAAGATGGAGGATTTGCTTGGATTAACATCAACAAGACTAATCACTTCAACATCTAAGTGGAAAATGACCATACTTTCAACAAAATACCCTGGTTAGGAGTTTTACATCTCATCAAAAAAATGACTCATGTCTAATTCTTTTTGAAAAGTTTAAAAGATAAAGGTGCATAAAAGCACAAAAAAAATTTGGATGAGTTTTGTATTTTTTATGTTTTTATGAAATAGTCAAAGTATGACTAAGATGGATTGACATTTATTAAAGAAAACAAAATAAATAAAAAAACACTTGACCAAAGTCAAGGTTTTATTATGAAAGCGGTTTTAAGTTTGAAAACAAGAAGGTTTGAAAAAAGGGAGAGGATTTTGAAAATTTAAGAATGGGGAGGAGAAGAAGTGACTATCCTAGTGCTAAAGTAAAAGCTAGGGAAAATAAGGATCTAACCAAAATGGAGCCACTTCAAAGCAATATTAAAAGAATTCCATCCTTAAGAAAATTGGCCGAATAAGGGCAAGTCTTCAATCAATACTCCAAGCAAAGGGATAAGAAGTCCTAATTCTAGGTCCATAAGTTCGATATTACTTCAAAAGAGGTCCATAAAGAGATCAATCCAAAGCATAGGATAGTAACCAATAGTCCAAGATGAGGAGAATTAAGTTTTTTTTTTGTTTAAGCCTTTATTAATGTTTTTGAGGCCAAATGGACAAAGAAAAAAAAAAGCACAAGCATAAACATGTGTCCAACGGACAAAGGAAAAATTGCGGAAGCATAAACATGATATGAAATGATAATAATGAAGCAAAAAAATAAAAAAAAAATAAAAGAGATAGGGAGCGAGAAGGAAACATAAACAAAATTAATATAATAATATTGTTAGTAAATTAGTGATTAGTTGTTAGTGTTAGTGATCAATAATAATTGAATAATTGCACTTAGGTCAAGGTTGATGAAACTCATTAAAGGATTGATAAGACCAAAGCCTCCTAACAACAAGTTTCATGAGTTTTGAACCATAAGACAAATAATCAACCATTCTTGATAGTTTTTCGATTCGAGACAAATATTGCGCTATGTTAAGCAATCGCCGAGTAATTTACGGAGTAATTACCCTACAAATGAGGCCGGTCAATAACACTTTGTGCTAATGTACGCTACATGAACGATATATAGATTGTCATCCGAAAGCGATACCGCATGAAAAGAAAAATGGTAACGATCTCGTCTTGCTCGAAATTCACCAACAGAATTCCAAGATCTTAGACTTTCATCGATCAAAAAGAAGAAAAAAAAAGAAAGAAAGAGGTCCAAGATGAAAGAACCATCAAGAAATTGAATCTTAAATCGATTAAATCATCATCAATATCAATCACCTCTCTTGGTGGATAAAATCGACGCCCAAAGTCCATTGATATTGATGAGATTTTATCAAAATTCAAGATCTAAAACAACCAACAATCAATTAAAATAAAATCAAAGACATTTTTAATGATTTTTTTAAAGAAAATTTTATAAAAAAAAGAGAGAAATAAAAAAAAGTGTGGGAGGTCTTGCGAAAAAAAAAGGTGGTGTGTAGAGACATACACGGGCTCTAGGCCTAAAGTTACATTGAAACATTTTTTTAAAACAAAAGGAAATGAGTTAATGTGAATTAAACCAACAGAAAAAAAAAATCATCTTCTTCAAGAGAGAAGACGCGCGCGACACTGTTTACCATGGAAGCCGGCGAACCAAAGCTCCACCGAATCGGAGCGACGGAGAAAACTTTTTGCACGGTTGAGATCGAAATTCAACGTAGACTCCAGATATGTTATCAATCTCACACGAATCTCATCAACAGAGACGAAATTAGAAATACGAGAGTTCATCGAAACCGGTAACTACCTTCAAATTAAGGTGAGAAAACAATTCCAATCTTCTTCTTTTTTTCTCTTGAATTCGCAAGTCGTTGATGTTGTGTTGTTGTTGATTTATGTGAGTTTTCTTTTTATTTGGAGTGGTGAGAATTTATGGATGAAGAATGGAAAATCGGTTGGATCCTTGAATCTGTGAAGAAATGGTTTGAGTTGTGATTTTGGCAGAGGTTTGAGGGCTGTCAAAGCTTCAAGAACGAGTGAGTCTTGCTCTCTATTTATAGATGAATGAATGAGAGTTTGTTGTCGTTTTGATTGTTTATTGTTGCGTTTTGGAATGAGGTTTACGCTGACCTTTTTACTCAATTGCTCTGTCATTTTCATTTGTGCTTGATGCCGTTTTCATTTTGATTTTCAATTCCTTCCGCTTTTTGATTTGCTGCAGCTTCGTCTTGGATTGTGCGTGTATGCGTTTTGCTTGTTGTTGCAACGCGTTTTGCACACTTGTATGGTCGTTTGTGAATGTGTTAGCTTGCGTTTTGCCGTTGATGAATTGTGACGTAATGTCGTTTTGTTTTATTTTTTTTCATTTTGGAATGTTGTTGCAGCATGTGGCTCTATTGGCTTGGAAGCAGATGTGTTTTATTCATTGCATCTCATGGCTGCGTTTTGACTCTTGTTTGTAGGTTGGTGAATGTCGTTTTGCAAGCAGCTTGGTAGCAGCTGGAAGTGTTGTTCGTAGCTTGATGTGTGTATATTCAACACGTTTTGATGCTTCAGGTTTTCAACTTGTTTGGCTTGGCTCATTTGCATGTAAATGGCTTCGTGTAGCTTGTCTTTGATGCATAGGCTTGTAGCTTTTTTTGTCATCCTCTGAATCTCTGATCAAATGAATCTTGAACCACTTTGAATTTAATTGAATCAATCTCTAGGAAAATAAATCCACAGAGGAAACCCAATTTGGACTGGTGAATTCAGATGAACATGATGGACATCACTACACAACAACTGGACAGTCACTGCTTGAGAAATAGCCCACTGAAACAGATAACTCGCATTTGAAGCAATCTCTTGATAATTTGACCAAGATTAAGTCAAACATCCGCCTGAACTGGATCATGAGCAAACAACCACACTTGACTTGAAGTTAGTCCCTTGTTTTGACAAACCTGCACAACACACAGAGAGAAAAACTGCAGCAAATTTTTTTTTGTATTTTGGTTAGAGGTTAGTAAACAGAAACAAGTAAGAATAATATATAGATGCTCAGGAGAAACAAAGATTGTGATCTTGTTTGTGGTATGAGATGCAAATGAAATGTGGGATCTTAGGGGTAAAAATTAGGGTATTACAATCACTGCGCTACGTCCTAAAATGTCTTAGAGGGGTTAAAGGTAACTAAAGGTCCTCAACTTCACGGGCTCCCAGGTCGGAAAAAGTAATGCCAATACGACTACTCGCATGACATCAATAATCCCAACGGGGGTCTCCACTGAGCATGCTTATATTAGATGTGAATCATGTTAGGACTACTCCCAACAGTCAACTATTGATTATACCACAATCCTATAATAAGTGTACACTCAAGTCCGAGTTAGGACTTATCTCACCACTCAAGGTAACAACCCAAGTAGAACAGATATACAGATATACAGGCAAGCAAGCATAAGAATAACATAAACATAAACAAGGTGGGTTTAACCCTCAAGATCTTTTAGTCCCCATTGAAGTCGCCATTTCTGTAGCGGTGACAATCGGATACCGTAGTTATTATATTAACTAGGTTCACAAATCTTAATTCACCACCGATCTTTAATTTATCCAAGGGAAGGGAAAATGAGCAAATAACCCGAAATATGCAATGCAATGCAAAGCAAAATAGAATCTAAGGTTCGGGGTTGGTTATACATAGGGAATGTGCTAGCATCCTAAGTATCTGTAGTACTCTACAGAAACCTCTTGTTTTATTGTGTTATTTGTTGTTTTGTCTGCTAAAGGGTGAAAAGGTAAACGGAGACCTAAGATGTTATTTCTAAGTGTGCACGCCAAGACATCGCATCTCGTGCCTACATATCCTGACGGGAATGGAATCAGAGCATTCGTAGTTCCCCTCAATGAGGGTGAGGAACTTTTGATTGTGGTCAAGGTTCCAAAGGGAAGGTAAGCGTCTGTGGCATGACACCTACATAGAGTTAAGAAACTCTAAACCTAAGGCTAGGTTAAAAATGAGGTAAATGTCCATGGTAGGACACATACAAAGAGTGCGGAGACTCTAATCCTAAGGCTAGGATAAACGGGTAAGAAATGTCCATGGTAAGACACGTACAAAGAGTGCGGAGACTCTAATTCTAAGGCTAGGATGAAAGGGGAATAACCTAAAGTTAGGCTAAGTATGACATGACAGTCAACAAAAGGGATCCTCCTTTGGAATCGGGCAACAAAAAATTATTAATTAATTTACATATAACTCAAAATAGAAAATATATATATATATGAAATTTATAATATATATATGCTAAACATACAACCTGAAAACAAACATACATATATATAAAAAAAACTCATATAAGTATACAAGAAATATAGTAATATATACAAAAGAATATGGAACTTATATAATGTATATGATAAAAAATGAAGTTAACTTATGTATATAAAAAATAAAAAATAATATGAAAATATATATGTTATCACTGTTATGTAATGTGAAACTATCAACAATGTCATGTAAATTGAAATTATATATATATATATATATATATATATATATATATATATATATATATATATATATATATATATATATATATAACAAGAACAACAATAGTAGAAAGTGAACAAGAAAAAAGAGAAAATACAATAAGACAAATAGTAGATCTAGCTAAAAGGAACAAGAGCAAACAGTAAAACGTGAACCGGAAAAAACAAATGATAGATCTAAAAAAGAACAATTCCGCCGAGTGTTTTGGTTTTGGAAAAATAATCTCTCGTTCCTCTCTAGTTGCGTCGTGTATGTGTTGGCTCCCCGCGCCTTTGGCCTTATGTAATGCGCGCGCGCACACACACACACACACACACACACACACACACACATATATATATATATATATATAGTACTAAGTTTTCAACAATTAAACACGAATGATAAAAAAATTAAAAATCATGTTTTTGTATTTTTTTTATAATAAGACAAAAATAAAAGGAATTAAAAATCATGTTTTTTTATTTTTTATGATAAGACAAGAATAAAAATTAAAAATCATGTTTTTGTTTATAAAAGGGAAGAATTGATGACAAAAGAGAAATAAAAATAAAATCAAACAATTAAAATGAATTTAAATTAACATATCTAAATAAATGAATTAAAATTATTATTTAACTAAAAAATAAAATAATTAAAAAACAAATAAAAAGTCGGACAAAAAAAAGTGCTCGAAAAAATAAAATGAATGCACTAAAAAACAAAATTAAAATGGATGGAACATGGAAACAGACTTGAAAACAATCAACAGTTGTTAGCCACAGTCAGAAATAAATTGAAGATATCTAGAAGAGCACTAGATGAAGACAAAGATTCTGAAGATACATCTGAAACATTTAGAAAAGCTTTAAATGTACGGGAAAAGGTTTGAAGACATATATGGAAAAACATCAGATAAGCAACATCATATCTGGAAGAACATCAGATAAACACAGAGGAGTTCTAGAAAAATGTCAAAACAACGGACACATCTGGAAAAAACATCAGAAGGACATATCCGGAAAAACCTCGGATAGATTCTGGAAGAGCATCAGAATAAAGTCGTATCTGGAAACTCACTGGGGAGTAAAACGAATTCTGGAAATGTATCAGAATCACAATGGAAATATCTGGAAAAACATCAGATAGGTTCTGGAAGAACATCAGAACAAAAGACTCAATCTGGTAAAACATCAGAGAGATAAATATATCCGATAAAACCTCATATAGATCCTGGAAAAGCATTAAAATCACAAGAATATCTGGAAGAACATCAGATAAGTTCTGGAAGAACATTAGAACAAAAGATTCAATCTGGTAAAACATCAGAGAGATAACATATCTGATAAAACCTCGGATAGATTCTAGAAAAGCATTAGAATCAAAAGGGTATACTGATTTTATGGTTTGCCATACGAGAACTGGACTTTGAAACGGTGTTTACCATACGGGAACTGGTTAAAAGATATGCTAAAGAAATGGTAGCCAAACGAGAACTGGTTTAGAAGGTTGTTTACCAGACGGGAACTGGTATCTTAAAATGATATGCCAGATGGGAACTGGTTGAGATAATTTAGGTTACAAAGTTTGTTTTTTTTAAAACATTAGATGGTTTCAGGAAGAACATCAGAACAAAAGACTCAATCTGGAAAAACATCAGAGATAGAGAGAGAGAAATACATGTGACATCCAAGAATGGAATTGGACGCAAAAGAAGAACAAATATATCCTAAAAAACAATCGGATAAGAAAGGCCATATCTGGAAGAACGTCAGGTAGACACAACAATATCTGTTTGGTAGGTTCCCAGTGAGTTGGACTTTGACCACAATGTAAGACGTGGATAACAACACGACTTATGAAGAAATGCAAATGAGAATGAAACACTCTTGCTATGCATATGTATATGAATTATGCAGATGATATATGATCAAATGCAAATACAGATATCAACAACATGGCTCAACTCCTTGGGGGGAAGACAAGACTGGAAGACTGATTCCTCAACACAGAGATCACTGCCATTCCGCTTTGGGACTAAAGATGCTACTGAACACAACTCTGCCACACTGGTAAACTGTATCAAGTTGATGATCCCTGTAGAAAGGATGAAGAGTTGCTTGGGGATTTTTCAAGTAAACGACGCCAGATTAGTTAACTATTGTAGATATTCTGTTCAATGCTTTAGCTTGAATGATTTTGAAATGACTGTTTCACTGTGCGCTTGGAAAGCTTGCCCCAGTCTGGGTCTTGAAAAATCTTCTGGATAAACTAATTCTGAGAAGGACATGCACTGTAACAAATCTTGAACTGATTCTCAACAGGATATGGAAGGGACTTGCCCCTGATTGGATCACCGACCAAGTTTCTCAACTGTTTAAAAATTCCTTGAGAAGAAAGTCTGGTTGCAAACAAAAGTGTTCATACAAACATAGTAAATGCAAAGTTCATACAACTTTTGAAATCAAAATCATTTTTTGAAAGATGAAAAGTATATGAGTCATTGGTCAGAACACGGCGGTTCAAGACATCAAAGTGAAAAGTTTAAGCAAAAGGTGTAATGCCAAAATAAATGATCTGCAAAGATATTTTGGAGCCAGTTTACGCAACCTTGCTATAGTATGCTTTCAAAATAACCTTGCTTCTGTTAGGTCATTTGAGGGTTATAATGTGGCCTGGTTCATAGTTTAAGAAACAAAGGATAAAGGCTCAAAGTTTATTTGTACCCACCCAATCTTCGTGATGATCTTCAGTCCTAGGCTCAGTTAACTCAGATTATGCACTCAAGTTCCCATAGGTTAGGAATTGCACTGATGATAATGTTGATGGTTCAGAAGTTAAGGGACTCTTGAGATGGCGGTCACTATTTCTTTACAACTTTTGGTTGTCATACAAGCTTGTTCTTATTTCTCTTTGAATAAGGTAAGGTCATGAGTATCCCATCTTTCTTAGCTTTTGCCTCGAAAGGGACTTAGCTCATTCTTTGAGTAAGGATTTCTTGAAGATCCTTCTTCATTTATCACTTTGGGAACAACTTGTACAACATTTATTCATTTAATTTGGAAGAGTTGAAAGATTGTGAATGTCTGGCTTAATGATTACTGTGAACCATCATTGGCTTTCGATTTGAAAGACATCTTCAACACTTGCTTGCTGTGTGCGAAGGAAATTTGAGAATGCAGCCTTTATGTGAACGGTGTATTGCATGAATGCACAACCAAGTTAACTGAGAACTACCCATCCTAAGGTTAAGATTGTGGGTTTTTATTTGTAAAGAAAAGAAACTCTTACTTCAAGGCTCAAAGGGGTTTACGAGGGGTTATCTTCTTTATTTCTCCAGTGTTTGGGGATTGAAACAACGCCTTACATCATTAGCAAAGTTTTGATTTAAAAGCATACCAACAACATTTAGGGGTATTTACGTTTTCATCATCCTCCCTCCAATCTTTGCGCAATAAAAAAAGTGGAAAAGAGATAAATAAATAAATAAATATATATATATATATATATATATATATATATATATATATATATATATATATATATATATATTATTTTTCTTGAAAGGGAAAACATAAATGAATTGAATTAAAAAGTTGCAATGCTCATTTCATTAATTACGAAAGTACAAACATAATTTGAATAGAAATAACTAGTACAAAATAAAGGAAGATGCAAACAACAAGAAACATGGCCTAGTGACTAATCAACACAAGGATGAGCTGTCTTATTCTGAACATTAGGATTGCTATCTTGAAAGCTAAGGATTCCGACCTTAATCAAATCACGCACTCTAGCCTTTAGTGCATATAAATTTTCCCGATCGTGGCTTGCGACACCTTCATAGAATGCACAGTGGAGATCAGATCTGAATTTAACTAGAAGAGGATTTGGAGGAGGAGGCAGAGTCCTTGTGGTAATCAAACCTTTCTGAACCAGACCAGGATAAAGTTCAGTGTATGCCATTGGAATATGATCAAATTGATTCTTATTATGGTACTGGTTCCGTCTAACAACCGGACGTTGAGGAGCTTGAAACATTGGTCTGACAGTTTGACCAATCATAGTAGTAGATGCAAGAGGTGGAGAATAATTATGAGATAAACCAAACTCTGGCCAAGTTGAAGGTGGCACCTGAACATGCAGAGGATCGACATTTGAAACCTCCTTGATAACAGTCCTTTGGGCTTGCTCTCCTCTAGCAATCAAGACCTAGAGAATTTCAGTGAGCTTTGTCATGCTTGACTTAAGATCATCGATCTCCATTCGGATCTCTGCGTTGTGTGCTTCTTGCTCTGACATTCTGCGTCTGTAGTAAGCTCTAGTCTTGTATCTGTGTCAAGGAATCAACTTGACGAATGAAAGATGACACTGGAAGATATAGATAGTTGGAAATGAGTCGCTGGACAAACAGATGCATGCAATGAATCATGCAAATATGCAAATGATATGCAATGCCATGCAACACAAGATGTATATCAAAGACAACAAGATCAAAGGTTCGAGATCACAACATGGAGTCTGGGTGAAGAACCAACCACATGGTGTGTAAGGAGTAAAGCACCCGCACAACGGGTTCTAAGAAAGTTCCCAGAGTCATCGATAAATATTTCGAATATTATCGGCTTGCACGAATACTCATGCGGGCTAATAATATTCTCAAGATAAACTCGTCTGAGTGTAGTATCACATGACAACCATCACAGATCTACACCTGGATGATCACTGCGCTACGTCCTAAAATGGCTTAGAGGGGTTAAAGGTAACTAAAGGTCCTCAGCTTCACGGACTCCCAGGTCGGAAAAAGTAATGCCAATACGACTACTCGCATGACATCAATAATCCCAATGGGGGTCTCCATTAAGCATGCTTATATCAGATGTTAATCATGTTAGGACTACTCCCAATAGTCAACTATTGATTATACCACAATCCTATCATAAGTGTACACTCAAGTCCGGGTTAGGACTTATCTCACCACTCAAGGTAATAACCCAAGCAGAATAGATATACAGATATACAGGCAAGCAAGCATAAGAATAACACAAATATAAATAAGGTGGGTTTAACCCTCAAGATCTTTTAGTCCCCATTGAAGTCGCCATTTCTGTTGCGGTGAGAATCAGATACCGTAGCTATTATATTAACTAGGTTCACAAATCTTAATTCACCACCGATCTTTAATTTATCCAAGGGAATGGAAAAAGAGCGAATAACCCGAAATATGTAATGCAATACAAAGCATAAGAGAATCTAAGGTTCGGGGTTGGTTATATGTAGGGAATGTGCTAGCATCCTAAGTATCTGTAGTACTCTACAGGAACCTCTTGTTTTATTGTGTTATTTGTTATTTTGTCTGCTAAAGGGTGAAAAGGTAAAGGGAGACCTTAAGTATTATTTCTAAGTGTGCTCGCCAAGACATCGCATCTCGTGCCTATGTATCTTGACGGGAATGGAATCAGAGCATTCGTAGTTCCCCTCAATGAGGGTGAGGAACTTTTGACTGTGGTCAAGGTTCCAAAGGAAAGTTAAGCGTCTGTGGCATGACACCTAGATAGAGTTAAGAAACTCTAAACCTAAGGCTAGGTTAAAAATGAGGTAAGTGTCCATGGTAGGACATATACAAAGAGTACGACGACTCTAATCCTAAGGCTAGGATAAACGGGTAAGAAATGTCCATGGTAAGACACGTACAAAGAGTGCGGAGACTCTAATCCTAAGGCTAGGATGAAAGGGGAGGGACCTAAAGTTAGGCTAAGTATAACATGACAGTCAACAGAAGTGACCCTCCTTTGGAATCGGGCAACAAGAAATTATTAATTAATTTACATATAACTCAAAATAGAAAATATATATGAAATTTAGAAAATATATATATATATAAAATAAATAAATAAATGAAAAGCAGAACTATAGATCTATATACACATTAACGTAAACTAGAAAGTATAAATATATATGTTAAACATACATCCGAAAAATATATATATATATATATATATAAAAAAAACTCATATAAGTATATAAGAAATATAGTAATATATACAAAAGAATATGGAACTTATATAATGTATATGCTAAAATTTTAGTAATATGATAAAAAATGAAGTTAACAGTAGCACATATAAGTATATAAAAAATAAAAAATAATATGAAAATATATAAGTTATCACTGTTATGTAATGTGAAACTATCAACAATGTTATGTAAATTGAAATTATATATATATATATATATATATATATATATATATATATATATATATATATATATATATATATACTGTTGGGCTTAGAGGCCACTTGATTGGGCCTATTGCATCACTTAGGAGCTGACCTTGTATTGACTATTATTGTATTAGCATATATTAGGCATTTGCCTCAGTAATGAAAAAGTGATCCATGTTTTACCCTATCAATTGGTATCGTGGAGCCCAGATCCATTTTTTCTCAAAAAAATAAAACTGCAGTTTTTGTTCCAACGGTTCTAACCGTTTCGTGCTCTTTCTTTTCTTTCCAATTGATTTCCATCCCCTCTGACGAGTTCCTCCTCCTTTCATGGCAGAATCTTCCAACTTCATGCAACCGGCGATAACCAAGTTTGATGGCTATTACGAACACTGGGCAATGCTCATGGAAAACCTTCTCCGATCGAAGGAATATTGTGGTCAAATTGAACACGGTGTCACCGTCGCACCGACAAATGCTATTGCGGCTCAAAAACAAGCTGTTGCAGACAGTAAACTCCGCGATTTGAAAGTCAAGAACTACCTTTTCCAATCTATTGATTGCTCGATCTTGGAGACGATTCTCACTCGTGACACTGCGCAAAATATCTAGGATGCGATAAAGAAGAAGGTCAAGGTTCTACAAAGGTCAAGCGAGCACATCTACAATCTTTACGGCGAGAGTTTGAGATTCTTGCAATGGGGGAAAATGAGACAGTGAATGATTACTTTGCAAGAACGCTTGCAATTGCGAATCGGATGACAAGTCATGGTAAAAGGCTTGAACAACTCACAGTGGTTGAAAAGATTCTTTGATCTATGCCACCCAAATTTAACTATGTGGTGTGTTCTATTGAGGAATCGCATGATGTTACTACCCTCTCCATCGATGAGTTGAAGAGTAACCTGCTTGTTCATGAGGGAATAATGAAGTGTCAAAAGGACCAAGGCGATGAACAAGCGCTGAAGGTAGCTGGTTCAGGCAGAGGTGTTGGCAGGGGTAAGGGAAGATATTCCTCAAGAGGAAGAGACAGAGGAAGACAAAACAAAGAAACTGTTCAATGCTATAAGTGTCACAAGTTTGGACACTATCAACATGAGTGCCCTGGATGGGATAATGCAAATTATGTTGAAGTATATGATGAAGAAGAAATGCTACTGATGGCTAATTCAAATTGTTAAAGCACCAAAGAGGAGATTTGGTATCTTGATTCCGGATGCAGCAATCATATAATTGGCACAAAGGAGTGGTTACATGATTTTGATGATAGCTTCACAGAATCAGTCAAGCTAGGGAATGACTCCAAAATGGCAGTTATGGGAAAAGGTAACATCAAACTGAACATTGAAGGGAAGGTACATGTTATCACTGATGTTTACTATCTTCCTGGCCTAAGTAGTAATTTGTTGAGTGTTGGCCAACTTCAACAAAGGAATTTAACAATAGTTTTCAAAAGGGATATCTGCCAAGTTATTCACAATGAAAAAGGCTTAATTCTCACCACTCAAATCTCAAACAATAGAATGTATAGGATTTTTGCTCCTGTGATTCTGCCCAAGTGTCTGCAAGTAAGCAAGATTAATGAATCCTATTTGTGGCACCACATGTATGCTCACCTTAGCTTCAAGGGTTTAAAAACTCTTAATCAAAAGCAAATGGTGAAGGGACTACCAGAGATGAAAGCTACAGAAGACAAATGTGCAGACTGCTTAATTGGTAAGCAACATAGAGACAACATCCCTAAGAAAGCTAGTTGGAGAGCTACCCAAAGGCTTGAATTAGTGCACTCTGACATATGAGGAGCGATTAAGCCAGAATCCAATGGAGGTAACTGGTACTTTATTACCTTCACAGATGACTTCTCTAGGAAAACTTGGACTTATTTTTTGCAAGAAAAATCTGCAGCTTTTGAATTCTTCAAAAAATTCAAGTCTCTAGTTGAAAAAGAATAAAATTGTGTTATTTAATGCCTTAGAACAGACAGGGGAGGAGAATTTACATCAACAACTTTCAATGAATTTTGTAGTCCACAAGGGATAAAAAGACAGTTGACTGCTGCTTACACACCTCAGCAGAATGGAGTATCAGAGAGGAAAAATATGACTATAATGAACATGGTAAGGAGCATGATGTCAACTCAAAGTGTTCCCAAGAGATTCTGGCCTGAAACTGTAAACTGGGCTACATATGTTTTGAACAGATGTCCTACCTTTGCTATGCAAAACATGACTCCAGAAGTAGCATGGAGTAATATAAAACCCCCAGTCCATCATTTTAAAGTGTTTGGTTGTCTGGCACATGTGCATATTCCTGATGTGCATAGAAAGAAATTGGATGGAAAAAGTACCAAGTGCATTCTTCTTGGTGTTAGTGAAGAATCCAAGGCTTACAAGTTGTACAATCCTACTGAAAAGAAGATTATCATTAGCAAGGATGTTGTCTTTGAAGAGCTAAAAGGCTGGGATTGGGGCAACAAAGGTAGCAGTAAGGAAAGAAACCAGATTGCTGACAATGAAGAGGAGCAGAATGTTGAGGCACAAGATAGTCAAGATGAGAATGAGGCTATTAATGAAGCTGATGGAAACACTGATGCTGCAAATGAGAATGATAACAGTACAGAAGAAGGACAAGAAACTAGTGAAGAACACAATGATAGTGACAGTGTAGAAGAAAGGCCTGCTAGGACAAGACAACCACCTAGCTACCTCAGAGACTATGTCACAAATTTGGAAGACCAACATGACTCAGTGCAGAGTCTTGCACTGTCTAGCTCTAAAGAAAATCCTGATACTTATGATGAAGCTATAAAACATGAAGTATGGAGAAAGGCAATGGAGTCAGAAATTGATTCAATTAAGAGGAATGACACTTGGGTGTTAACTGAACTTCCACAGGGTGTGAAGCCTATTGGGGTGAAGTGGATTTTCAAAACAAAATACAATGAGGATGGAAGAATTGAGAAGCACAAAGCTAGGCTTGTGGCAAAGGGATATGCTCAAAGGTATGGTATTGACTATAGTGAAGTGTTTGCCACTGTGGCCAGGTGGGATACCATAAGAACTATACTCTCACTGGCAGCATTCAAAAGTTGGAATGGTTTCCAATTACATGTCAAGAGTGCTTTCTTGCATGGTGAACTAATTAAGGATCTATATGTGGATCAACCTTTGGGTTTTGAAACAAAAAACAAGAATCAGGTGTACAAGCTCAAAAAGGCATTATATGGATTGAAACAAGCCCCTAGGGCTTGGTATAGCAAGATATAGTCTTACTTCATTATTGAAAAGTTCATGAAGTGCTCTCATGAACACACACTGTTTGTCAAGTGTGAAGAAAAAAACAAGATTCTAATTGTTAGCCTATATGTAGATGACTTAATCTACATTGGAAATAATGAACAAATGATGAAGCAGTTCAAAGAATCTATGAAGGAAAAATTTGCCATGACTGACTTGGGTAAAATGAAGTATTTCTTGGGGGTTGAAGTGAATCAGACCCAACAAGGAATTTCCATTCATCAACACAAATATGCCTCTGAGATACTTAGCAGATTTAGAATGGCAGATTGTAACAAGGTGTCCAATCCAATTGTGCCTGGATGCAAACTTATCAAAGATGAACATGGAAAGGCTACTGATACTACTCACTACAAATAGATGATTGGATGCCTGATGTATATGTTATTAACCAGGCCAGATATGGCTTTCTCAGTGTGTTTTGTTGCAAGGTACATGGAAAGGCCTACTGAACTACATATAGCTGCTACCAAGCAGATTTTGAGATACCTAAAAGGCACTATGAGTCATGGAATTCTGTACAAACACAGTGATGAAGAAAATCTGAAGTTGGTAGGATGGACAGATTCAAACTATGCTGGTGATTATGATGATAGGAGAAGTACATCGGGTTATGTCTGTTAGTGCGTAAGGCACTTTTAGTGAGGAGAGAAAGAGAGAATAAGGGAATAAGGATTTGTATTATTTAATTGTGTAAATAATGATACAAGTTAGGTCTATTTATATACAACCCTAATTGGGCTTAGGCTAACACAACTTGGATTATATCTAAATATTAAATCTAATCAAATCTAATCATATCAAATCAAATCTAATTTAATATTTCAACACACCCCCATAATCCAAGTTGTCGAACCTACGCTAGTCGATCTGAACTATTCCTAATCTCTTTCTCAAATTCAGGAATCTGTTGATCTTCAATCCTTTGGTGAAAATATCAGCCAACTGTTCTTCAGTTGAGCAGTTCCTAACTTCAAGTTCACCTCGATTTACCTTTTTCCTTAAGAAGTGAAATCTGGCTTCGATATGCTTACTCCTTCCATGTAGAACTGGATTCTTCGCCAGATTTATTGCTGACTTGTTGTCGATTTGCAACACAAGTGGTTTCTTCACTTCGACCTCCATTTCTTCAAGTACTGATCTGATCCAAATTGCTTGATATGCAGCATAGGATCCTGCTATATATTCAGCTTCACACAATGACAATGCCACCACAGGCTGCTTCTTTGAACACCATGAGATTGGGGCACCAAATACTTAAAAGAAATATCCAGTTGTACTTCTTCGATCTTCCTTATCTCCACACCAATCTGCATCTGAAAAGCAATTAACTATTGCTCCTTTGCCTTCAGAATCTCGTCGAAATATAATTCCAAAATCTGTTGTTCCTTTTAAGTATCTTAGAATTTTTCTTGCAGCTTTCATGTGTGACACTCTTGGTTTGCTCATGAATCTGCTCACTAATCTGACTGCAAAACCTATATCAGGTCGACTATTGCACACATATCTCAGAGATCCAACTATTTGTTTGAACAAAGTTACATCAACTTTGTCTTCTTCTCCATGCTTCTCCAACTTCAAGTTTGGTTCGACAGGTGAGGATGCAGGATTTGAATCATCCATTCTGAATCTCTTGAGTATCTCTTTGACATACTTCCTTTGATGTAGCACCATACCTTGCTTCGACATATGAAATTCCATGCCTAGGAAATAAGACAATTTTCCCAGATCTGACATTTCAAATTCCTTCTTCATCAGCTCTTTGAACTTCGACAAGTTCTTCAGGCTATTTCCAGTTACTAACAAGTCATCGACATATAAGCAGATGCTTGTTATATCTTGTGCTATAACTTGAACATAGACACCATACTCAGACTTGCATTTTACAAATCCCAATTTGACTAAGTATAAGTCGATCTTCTTGTTTCATGCCCTAGGTGCCTGCTTGAGGCCATAGAGTGCTTTGTGCAACTTATATACTTTACTTGCTTCCTTCTAGATCACAAACCCAGAAGGTTGTGTGACATAGACCTCTTCGTCTAACGGACCATTCAGAAAAGCTGACTTCACATCTAGGTGAAATGTCGACCAACCTTGATTACATTCCAATGCTACCACTAGTCGAACAGTCTCCAGTCTTGCTACTGGAGCAAATACTTCAGAGTAGTTAAGTCCTTCTCTTTGAAGAAATCTTTAGCTACTAATCTTGCTTTATGTCTTGCTATCGACCCATCAGCATTCAGTTTTAACTTGAACACCCACTTTACTTCGATAGCTTTGGTATGTGCTGGCAATTCGACTAACTCCCATGTGTTGTTTCTTTCGATTGTCTGTAACTCTTCGACCATAGCTAACTTCCACTGTTGAATTTTTAAAGCTTCGTTATGGTTGATTGGTTCAGCACCTGTAAGTAAAGCAAAATGAACTAATTCACCATCTGGTGTGACTTCATCATCACCAGTCACTTCATAATCATGAAGTCTTACTGGACGAACTCTATTTCGCCGAGGTCTTTGGCTTGTTTCAGCCACAACCTCTGTATCGAGAATGTCAGCAACTGCTTCTACTTCGACTTCGACTTGATTCTCAGCAATTCCTTCAACTTCGACTTCATCAGTTTCATCGTCGAAATCATATCTCATCAATGGCTTGTTAATTGAATTACTAGAATTCCAATCCCAGGCAGAATTTTCATCAATCACAATATCTCGACTCAACATAATTTTCTCATTAATTGGATTGAATAGCCTATATGCACCTGTCTTATGATATCCTACCAGAATCATAGGTTCACTTTTGTCATCAAGCTTCCTTCTTCTTGCATCAGGAACATGCTTGTAACACATAGAGCCAAACACCTTCAGATGACTCATTGATTGTCATTTTCCACTCCACACTTCTTCAGGAACCTTGTTCTTCAATTTCTTGGTAGGGCACCTGTTCAGGATATAAACTGTAGTCGAAACAGCTTCACCCCATAAAGATTTTGGCAAATTCTTCTGCTTGAGCATACATCTCGCCATATCCACTATGGTTCTATTTCTTCTTTCAGCAATTCCATTATGTTGAGGAGTATAAGGAGCATTTACCTCATGATCAACACCATGTTCTGCACATAATTTTTCAAACATCTTTGAAGTGTATTCGCCGCCTCCATCAGTCCGTAAAACTTTGATCCTCTTCCTACTCTGGTTTTCGACAAGCATCTTGAATCTCTTAAAGATTTCAAATACTTCGTCCTTTCTCTTGATCACATAGATCCACAGCTTTCGACTAAACTCATCGACAAACGAAACAAAATATATGTTTCCACCAATGGTATGTTCTTCGAATGGACCACATACATCTGAATGTACAACTTCGAGTATGCTGGATGATCTCATTGGCATAGTCGAAATGAAAGAATTTCTGGATTGCTTTCCAGCTAAACATCCTTCACTGAGTTTGTCAGGCATCTCAAGACTTGGAATACCAGATACCATATCTTGAGTAATCAGCTGGTTGAGTGATCGAAAGTTCAAATGTCCAAACCTCAAATGCTACAACCAACTATCCATGTGGTCGACAACAGTTTTTAGACATTGTACTTCAGTCGAACTGATCATGGTCTTAAACGTCCTGTTCTTCGACAACGGAGATTTCAAGACCAAATTGTTCTGGGTGTCGAACAATTTCAACTCCATCTTTCATGACAACTGAGAAGTCTTTTTCGACCAGTTGTCCAACACTTAACAGATTACACTTCATTCTAGGTACATAGAACACATCTCTGATCATAGCTTTCACTCCATTACTCAGTTGAAAAACTATGTTGCCAGTGTCTTCTGCTTACAACGAACTGTTATCAGCAAGTTTTATCTTGCTCTTCTTCGACTCATCAAAATCTGCCAACCACTCCTTTCGACCAGTCATGTGATTTGAGCAGCCTGAGTCGAGAAACCAGATCTTGGATTCGACATGGTTATCTGCTACTGCAGCCATAACCACCATACCACCTTCAGAATCATCTGAATCTTGGTGTGCAAGGTTCGCTCCTTCATCCTTGCCTTTTTCCGATCCATTGTCTTTCCTGTACCAACAATGTTTGGCCAAATGACCCCTCTTTTCACAATTATAACACCGTATACCTTTCTTATCTTCTTTGTCCTTTTGATAGTTTCCTCCTCCTCTTTTCGAGGATTCAGAAGCTCTATCTTCGACCTGATTCTTGTGAGGGTTCGACCAAGACTTCTTTCCTTGAGTCTTGTCAACTTTGCCTTTGAATTTGTTAGAACCACCATTCTTTTTCCATGACTGAGCCTACAGTGCTTGTATCGAATCCTGAACTCCCTTTCTTTCGACAATCCTCATCTCATGCGCCTTCAATGAACTAACCAAATCTTCCACTTTTAGGGTTTCAAGATTGTTGGATTCTTGAATAGCTACGATAATGTGATCAAAGTGAGAGGTCAACGTTCTCATTACCTTCTCAACTATCATCTTATCAGTTATGGTTTCACCACAACCCTTCATGAGTTGGACGAGTTTCTGAACCTTCGACACATATTCTGCAACTTTTTCGTCTTCTCCCATAAACAACAACTCATATTGTTGACGCAAGGTTTGTAACTTGACAACCTTGACTTTATCAACTCCTTCATAATACTTCACCAGAATATCCCATGCCTCCTTCGCCGTTTCAGCATGAGAGATTCTGTCGAAGTTAGCAGCATCGACCGCCGTTTGAATGCAATAAGTAGCCTTGCAATATTTCTTCTTGACTTCGTTGTGGGTTTTTTTGTTCTTCGGTTGCATTTTCAGCCAACACAGGAACACCTCCGGTAACCACTTCTAGGGTATCATGGAAGCCAAATAAGGATTGCATCTGTTTTGTTCAACGGATCCAGTTCTTGCCGTCAAGCATTAGAAGGGAACTCGGAATGCTCTTATCACCAGTCATCTTTGCAGCAGTTGATTCACTTGCCCTGGAAACACGATCTCTGACGTGAAGTTCTTGAAAACTCGATCAAGAACAATAACCGGAAGCTCTGGATACCAATTTGTTAGTGCGTAAGGCACTTTTAGTGAGGAGACAAAGAGAGAATAAGGAAATAAGGAATTGTATTATTTAATTGTGTAAATAATGATACAAGTTAGGTCTATTTATATACAACCCTAATTGGGCTTGGGCTAACACAACTTGGATTATATCTAAATATTAAATCTAATCAAATCTAATCATATCAAATCAAATCTAATTTAATATTTCAACAATGTCTTCACTACGGGGTCAGGAGCTATATCATGGTGTTCTAAAAAGCAGCCTATAGTTACTCTGTCAACTACTGAGGCAGAATTTGTGGCAGCTGCATCATGTGCCTGTCAAGGTGTGTGGTTAAGAAACATCATGAAGCAATTGCAGCAAGAATAAACCGGTAACACCACTGTGTATTGTGACAATAGCTCATCCATAAAGTTGTCAAAGAACCCTGTCATGCATGGGAGATCTAAGCACATTGATGTGAGATACCACTTCCTTCGAGAATTGAGCAGAGATGGAGTTATAGAGCTGAAGCATTGCAAGTCTGAAGAGCAACTTGCAGACATCTTGACTAAGGAATTGAAGCTGGAAACCTTCTGTAGATTAAGGGAGGGATTTGGAATGTGTGATCTTGGCTGTATTAAGTCACTGTGCTATGATTTACTATTGTTTTGTTTGTAGGTTTTGTTGATTGTCTTAGTTGATATCAGTCTGAGATATTCAACTTAAGGGAGGGTATGTTGGGCTTAGAGGCCACTTGATTGGGCCTATTGTATCACTTAGGAGCTGACCTTGTATTGGCTATTATTGTATTAGCATATATAAGGCATTTGCCTCAGTAATGAAAAAGTGATCCATGTTATACCCTATCATACACACAAAACAAGAACAACAATAGTAGAAAGTGAACAAGAAAAAAGAGAAAATACAATAAGACAAATGGTAGATCTAGCTAAAAGGAACAAGAGAAAACAGTAAAACGTGAACCAGAAAAAACAAATGATAGATCTAAAAAAGAACAGTACCGCCGAGTGTTTTGGTTTTGGAAAAATAATCTCTCCTTCCTCTCCACTTGCGTCGTGTATGTGTTGGCTCCCCGTGTAACACCCCAATTCCCATCGAGAATAAATAATACATAATTAAATCAGAGTAAATAAAAATTTATTTTTCCGACAGAAACAAGGATGCCACAATTAAGGAAAGAAAACACAATCCCTGCTCAATTATTTGATACATAACACAAAATGGAATAAATGTAGAAGGGAATTTTTTTCCATATAAAAGGGAAGGTCAATTATGGAATAAAGCGGAAGATCCATAACTGAATTGTTTTACAAAATAAATTGTTTTATAACATTAAAATATACATATAAAGGTAATACAAAATAGATCCTACAAATGTATACATATATAACAAAAGCGTTCCCCGACTCCCGTGTTACGTATCAGAGCAGACAGACTGACAAACGGATGGAGAACTAATCTTCACAAAAGCCTCCAAGACTACTAATCTGCAATTGCCTCATAGAGCAACAAACTACAGCAGAAGGGCGAGAAATAACAACTAAATCAAGATTGCATAATAATATACAAACACACATTCAAACACATGTATAAATCATCTCACCCATACCATCACATACAAACACATATAGCATGCAACAATTATGACCTATGGAACCACACCACCACATCACCACAAAACATATCATATATAAATTATTCCCACATAATCACATGTTCACACATAACGCATATGCCCATACACAAAACATATCATTCCTAACCAAATGCATTTAACACGAATGCATATCAATTCACCAATCCAATCGCAACTCAACACATAATTACTCCATTCACAAAGGCATATCAAACATGCACAATACATTTATCACAAATGCATATCACAATTTCTCACAATAATCAATCCATTCATGATTTATGTAAATACACAAAGACCGACACAACGACTCTATGCAATGCATATGCGGTACCATCCATCCATCAATCTCATCACTAGTTCACTCAGGAACTACTGGAATCATCGCTCGTTACTTAATGTAACTCCCTGTCGGGAATATGATGTTCCCCGTTGCTCATACCCCACACGGGAACACGGCGTTTATGGATCGCTCACACCCCACACGGGCACACGATCGTCTATAATCATCGCTCACACCCCACACGGGCACACGACATTATAGCAGATTCCCTCTGGAATCGATTCGTCGCTCACACCCCACACGGGCACACGACATCACAAGATGCATATCATGATGCTTGGCATACAAGGACTCATGACAATCAAATGCATCTTCACAAATCAACAATATGGATTATCTCATCATCATTATTCATGCATTGGAAATCAATTCAAACAATGCATTTACTTGCCATAAGGCCGCCAATTAACACACATTGAAGTTCACATAAACAATGCATTTCATCATAATCCACAAACCACAACAATTATCACTTTAGCATATACACTCATAATAATTCACATCAAGAATTACTCACCATCAACCACAACAATCCTACAATCATACAATGATACTCACCACACTAGGATTCACGCCACGAAGGCTACCCACAGCAACATACATTAATACCATACATTTGTATTCAAATCAACAAAGTATTTTGCCATGAGGCCACAACAATTGCAACAACTTATCACATGCTTCAACATCATATAAACCACATAAAAGTTCCACGTCATATAACAATAGCACAACACACGATAAAATACCGACCGCACGCATTGTACGCGATAAGAACACCCGACCGCCCGACTAATTCTCAAAAACACAAATTAATTAAATCATATTTTACCCTCCAAACCATTTTTAATAGAAATAATATTTCATTAGCTTTCCAACGCTTCGAACGGGGATCAAAACGGACTTACGGTTCAAAAGTTATGAAGAAAACAAAATCTGACATTTTGGAAAATTTTGTGATCATGAGTCGACGCATGAAGCTTGGGGTCAGCGCATAAACCTAGAAATTTTTCCCGGGTCAGCGCATGAAATCATGATTCGACGCACAGTTGCATGGGGTTAGCGCACGATGTGCAGATTTTGCTGAAAAACCAATTTTCGATCGTTAAATGACTTCCGAACCTCCGATTTCGATTCCGTAAAAAGTCCCGGTCTTAGAATTCAACACACTACTATATTTTCACCATTAAAGAGCCATCCAACACATTTTCCATTTTTGAAATATTTTAAAACATAATTTTATCAATTTATCCCAACTCCAAACTCGATCAAAACCACTCGAAAACACACAAACAACCATTCTCGATTAATTCCTATCCTCACCCGACTATACTACACAACTTATTCCGCATTCCAACCGTGAAAACATCGATTTCTCACTATATCATCATTATTGCCCTAACTCTCACAAACTATATAACTCAATCCAAAACTCCCTAAATCATACCAACGAGTATTCCTGATTAAACCCAAACATTACTCGACTATTCTACACGATCTATTCCAAATTCTAACCGTTAAAACATCGATTTCTACACCTTTGTTCTTCAATCCAACCAATAAGGAAAAGTATATATTTCAACCAAACAAATACAAACAACATATACATATACATATACATATACAATCGAAATATAATCGAAACTTCTCACCCTTACCCGATTAATCGAAGTGCAGTTTGAAGAAGAATGATGAATCCATGTTTTCTCCTTCTCTTCTCTTTTCCCACGTTTTCCTTTCTCTTCCTTTCTCTACTATCTTTTCTCCTTTTTTCTCTATTTCTCTCAAATATCTATTTCTTATATAAAGAAAAATATCTTACCATGTAAAAGACCAAAATACCCCTACACTCAAATATCCCGCAAACGCTCTCAAAACGCGATAAAACATAAACAGCGATAAACATAATATATGGTCACATAAAAGTCAATAATAAAATAATATAAAAACAAAAATAATTAAATCGACTCGATTAAATAACTAAGACAAAACGGGGCGTTACAATTCTCCCCCACTTAGACATTTTCGTCCTCGAAAATATAACCGATACGAACAACTCCGGATACGACTCTCGTATCCGACTAACAAACCAACATGCCAACCGAAGGCACACCACGAATAACACAAACTGACAAACCACCTTGCTAACAGCAGCTACAACAATGACATGACAACGACGACAACTACAACGATAAGATGCAAAGCCCATACAATGCACTTGGCGACCAACTCACGACTCAAAGAATACCCAAGGTACGAACACACAAGGAATAAGCTACTCGCACTCGAACCAACATGATGGAAACGAGGCAACAACACAAACAAGAACATAAAGTTCCATGACACAACATCGTTTCAACAACCTCTACATAACCACAATACCAACATCCTTGTCACACAACAATATTACAACAATGCTACGATTCGCCAATCGAACATATAACCAAAACGTCCATCTACATAGTAGCCCATGAATAATATTTAAACCTTTCACCTAGCACTTCCATTCTAAAACGTCCAATGGTCTCATCAGTCCTACATGTTCCCAATGTTCAACCTACGAACTCTTACAAGTCTCACACGCAAATGCAAAATGTGCCACATCGCGCTTCCGCTGCGCACTCTGATTACTCGTAACCATCAAAACCACCAATCTCACGTCCAAAGTCTAACTCTTTCTTATATTTGCCAAAAAATCACTGTTCACTTTTAATATACCCAACCTCGCACACCAGACACAAGTCTCTGAACTGCTAAAATAATTTTAATTCTCTGACCATCAAAACAGACATGCATAACAACTTTCGACTTAACTTTTCAGGCACAACAATAGCTTTCCCCAAAGGATAATCCAAGCCAAATTCATAACTCGTCACGGATTCTAACCATCCTCGTTGTCTCATACTCTATTCCTTCAGGCCAAACAAGTACTCTAAACTCTTGTGATTACTAAACACTTCGAACCTAGAGCCATAAAAATAATACCTCCAAATCTTCCAACACAATACAACGGCAACCAATTCCAAATCCAAAATAGTATAGATCCTTTTATGAATCCTCAATCGTCGTAAAGCATAAGCCATGACTTTACCCTCTTGCATTAACAAACTGACTAAACTCATCAAAGACACATCCCAATACCTCACAAACGGTTCATTAGGATCACACAGAATCAAAACTGGAGCCGTAGACAAATTCTACTTTACCTCACCAAAACTTACTCACAACGAACGTCCAAAACAAACGACTCACCCTTTGCAAGTCAACTGAGATAACAGACGTACGAACTTAGCAAAGTCTTCCATAACCTGCAGTAACAACCAAATGAACCCAAAAGTTTCTAATCTCCTTAACCAACTTTGGAGCCTCTCATTGTAGAACTACATCTATTTCCGATGGATCCATAATCATACTCTCATCTGAAATAACCTGTCCAAAAAAACTCACCTTTTTCCAACCCATATTCTCACTTGAATCACTTAGTATAAACTTCGCCTCTATTCAACACTTGTAATTCAATCCTCAAACGCTCTACCTGTTCTTCCTCTAAGTTTATAACAGATCCGAATATCCTCAATCAAAGCCATTACGAACTTATCCCAATAAATATGGAAGATATGATTCCTCTACTCCATAAATATTACAGACGCATTACTATCACCGAACAACATCACTGCACCTTGTAATGCCCAACCAAATTCTAAAAGATGTAAATTCTTAAAGCTTTTGCAAAATTTTCACTGGGTAACTGGTTACTCACATACAAGCTTAACCGAGTAAATAATAGCTTATCCCGATGCTAACAACCATAACCAATCACCTTAAATCGATCAAAGCCTCAACTCACACAATTCACTATCCTTATCAAACGTGCCAAACAATTTGTAATTTCACTCCAACTCAACCAACCCATTCCAGTTATCTAACCATGAAAGTGGACACTTATTCTCAATCGTTACCTTATTCAACTGTTAGTAATCCATACACAATTCCTTCTCTCGACCGTCCAAATTCCATAAATCCCAACATGTAGCAGCAACCAACCAAAAAGAACTCTTAAATATTACATCCATACCTAAGGGTTCTCTCAAAATTTCCATTAATGCTCTAAAACTCCAAAGACTCCAAACCTCACCAGAACTCTAAGTTTCGCTTTCCAAAGTCTCAATACCATTATACCCATCATGCTTGTTATTCCGTTCAATCATCCATCCTTTTTGTTACTAACAATACTGGAGCCCTCCAAGACGACACACTTGGCCTCACAATTTTTCCTTTCTAGTAAATCTTCCAACTGCTCTATCAGTCTAGGTACTTCTAATGCTAACATCCAATATTCCATCCGAAAATACATCTGAAAATCACGCACCACTGACAGCCCAACACTGTGGCCTTTCTGCCAATTTCAGAACACCATCATCACAAACATGACAAACATCTGAGTTTCACTTCCTAAAAGTTCTTCTACTTACTTAGCAGATCCAAACCTCAAATTTTCACCTTCGTCAAATTTGAGTTCACACTCTACTCTCTGAGAACAACCTTTAACGATACCCAACCGTTCACTCTCAATGACTTCCTAACTGGACCAACATACCAAAACCTCTAATCCGTCTCATCTTCCGATATTAGAATCTTCATCGAATCAACAAAACAATCCGTAATCATTTTCTTAATTCCAACAATTCATTGCACACACTATCAAAGCCGGAAAGACACATCTATTCCATTCAACATAATTCCCGTCTGCTATCAACAAGAGATTAAGGGTGATCAGTTCCTTAATTTGTCAATAGACAGCCGAAATTCATGATGGGGCATAAACCGTCTTTACCAAACTATAATAGCATTTCTTGCATCTTGTGCACAAACTACCTAAGGCACAATTCCTTAGTTGACATAAACCTTACCTCTGCACTCCCCACAGAATCGGGAACAACACTGTCCAAACAACACTTACAATCTTGCAACCAACGGCACACTGAGCCAATGCTCCACACCTGAAGCAACTTGGAGAAGTACCGTCTTCTCCCCCACTTATCTCATTCTCACACCAGAAGACAAAGGATTAGAAAACTAGAAAGCACTGACAATGTTTCACACACATATCACGTACTAAGGGACAAACAACATCGACAGTATTCAACTGTCACACCAACTGACTCAACAACATGGCCGGACGGACCGACCTGCTCTGATACCACTATTGTAACACCCCAATTCCCATCGAGAATAAATAAAACATAATTAAATCAGAGTAAATAAAAATTTATTTTTCCGACAGAAACAAGGATGCCACAATTAAGGAAAGAAAACACAATCTCTGCTCAATTATTTGATACATAACATAAAATGGAATAAATGTAGAAGGGAAATTTTTCCATATAAAAGAGAAGGTCAATTATGGAATAAAGTGGAAGATCCATAACTGAATTGTTTTACAAAATAAATTATTTTATAACATCAAAATATACATATAAAGGTAATACAAAATAGATCCTACAAATGTATACATATATAACAAAAGCGTTCCCCGGCTCCCGTGTTACGTATCAGAGCAGACAGACTGACAAACAGATGGAGAACTAATCTTCACAAAAGCCTCCAAGACTACTAATCTGCAATTGCCTCATAGAGCAACAAACCACAGCAGAAGGGTGAGAAATAACAACTAAATCAAGATTGCATAATAATATGCAAACACACATTCAAAGACATGTATAAATCATCTCACCCATACCATCACATACTAACATATATAGCATGCCACAATTATGATATATGGAACCACACCACCACATCACCACAAAACATAGCATATATCAATTATTCCCACATAATCACATGTTCACACATAATGCATATGTCCATACACAAAACATATCATTCCTAACCAAATGCATTTAACACGAATGCATATCAATTCACCAATCCAATCGCAACTCAACACATAATTACTCCATTCACAAAGGCATATCAAACATGCACAATACATTTATCACAAATGCATATCACAATTTATCACAATAATCAATCCATTCATGATTTATGCAAATGCACAGAAACCGACACAACGACTCTATGCAATGCATATGCGGTACCATCCATCCATCAATCTCATCACTAGTTCACTCAGGAACTACTGGAATCATCGCTCGTTACTTAATGTAACTCCCCGTCGGGCATACGATGTTCCCCGTCGCTCACACCCCACACGGGCACACGACGTTTATGGATCGCTCACACCCCACACGGGCACACGACCCGATTGCTCACACCCCACACGGGCACACGATCGTCTATAATCATCACTCACACCCTACACGGGCACACAACATTATAACGGATTCCCTCTGGAATCGATTCGTCGCTCACACCCCACACGGGCACACGACATCACAAGATGCATATCATGATGCTTGGCATACAAGGACTCATGACAATCAAATGCATCTTCACAAATCAACAATATGGATTATCTCATCATCATTATTCATGCATTAGAAATCAATTCAAACAATGCATTTACTTGCCATAAGGCCACCAATTAACACACATTGAAGTTCACATAAACAATGCATTTCATCATAATCCACAAACCACAATAATTATCACTTTAGCATATACACTCATAACAATTCGCATCAAGAATTACTCACCATCAACCACAACAATCCTACAATCATACAATGATACTCACCACACTAGGATTCACGCCACGAAGGCTACCCACAACAACATACATTAATACCATATATTTGTATTCAACTCAACAAAGTATTTTTCCATGAGGCCACAACAATTACAACAACTTATCACATGCTTCAACATCATATAAACCACATAAAATTTCCACGTCATATTATAATAGCACAACACACGATAAAATACCGACCGCACGCATTGTACGCGATAAGAACACCCGACCGCCCGACTAATTCTCAAAAACACAAATGAATTAAATCATATTTTACCCTCCAAACCATTTTTAAAAGAAATAATATCTCATTAGCTTTCCAAAGCTTCGAACGGGGATCAAAACGGACTTACGGTTCAAAAGTTATGAAGAAAACAAAATCTGACATTTTGGAAAATTCAGTGATCATGAGTCGACGCATGAAGCTTGGGGTCAGCGCATAAACCGGAAATTTCACCCGGGTCAGCTTATGAAATCATGAGTCGACACACAGTTGCAGGGGGTTAGCGCACGATGTGCAGATTTTGCTGAAAAACCAGTTTTCGATCGTTAAATGACTTCCGAACCTCCGATTTCGATTTCGTAAAAAGCCCCGGTTTCAGAATTCAACACACTACTATATTTTCACCATTAAAAAGCCATCCAACACATTTTCAATTTTTGAAATATTTTAAAACATAATTTTATCAATTTATCCCAACTCCAAACTCGATCAAAACCACTCGAAAACACACAAACAACCATTCCCGATTAATTCCTATCCTCACCCGACTATACTACACAACTTATTCCGCATTCTAACCGTGAAAACATCTATTTCTCACTATATTATCATTATTGCCCTAACTCTCACAAACTATATAACTCAATCCAAAACTCCCTAAATTATACCAACGAGTATTCCCGATTAAACCCAAACATTACTCGACTATTCTACACGATCTATTCCAAATTCTAACCGTTAAAACATCGATTTCTACACCTTTGTTCTTCAATCCAACCAATAAGGAAAAGTATATATTTCAACTAAACAAATACAAACAACACATACATATACATATACAATCGAAATATAATCGAAACTTCTCACCCTTACCCGATTAATCGAAGTGGAGTTTGAAGAAGAATGATGAATCCATGTTTTCTCCTTCTCTTCTCTTTTCCCACGTTTTCCTTTCTCTTCCTTTCTATACTATCTTTTCTCCTTTTTTCTCTATTTCTCTCAAATATCTATTTTTTATATAAAGAAAAATATCTTACCATGTAAAAAGACCAAAATACCCCTACACTCAAATATCCCGCAAACGCTCTCAAAACGCGATAAAACATAAACAGCGATAAACATAATATATGGTCACATAAAAGTCAATAATAAAATAATATAAAAACGAATATAATTAAATTGACTCGATTAAATAAATAAGACAAAACGGGGCGTTACACCCCGCGCCTTTGGCCTTATGTAATGCACACACACACATACACACACACACACACTCACACACACACACACACACACACACATATATATATATATATATATATATATATATATATATATATATAGTACTAAGTTTTCAACAATAAAACAAGAATGATAAAAAGAATTAAAAATAATGTTTTTGTGTTTTTTTTATAATAAGACAAGAATAAAAGGAATTAAAAATCATGTTTTTTTTTTGTTTTTTATGATAAGACAAGAATAAAAAGAATTAAAAATTGTGTTTTTGTTTATAAAAGGGAAGAATTGATGACAAAATATAAATAAAACAAAATCAAACAAGTAAAATGAATTTAAATTTAAATATCTAAGTAAAATGAATTAAAATTATTATTTAACTAAAAAATAAAATAATTAAAAAACAAATAAAAAGTCGGACAAAAAAAGTGCTCGAAAAAATAAAATGAATGCACTAAAAAAACAAATTAAAATTTATTCTGACTGACATTTCGGACATTATGCAAGATGAAGTGCATGTTATGCTATGCAGATGATGCGAAACAAAAAACAGAATCTTAGGATAAAAAATTAGGGTATGACAGTCGTACTAGGTCGCTTTCTTTAAGACGTTTCGTCGTACTGCCAATAATTATGCAAAGCAGTCAAGTTTCGACGACGTCTCCAGGATAAAACAGCTCGTTCAAAAATTACGATTATCACTTGCACTGTGATAAATCGTTCAAAGAGACACACCTTCAAATGGTGTTTTAAACCACTCATATCTGAAAATAGTTCCAGTCGTTGATGGTGCGAATAACCACTCGAAGAGAAGAAAGGAAAAAATTTAGATGAAGAGAATCAGAGAGAGCATAGAGATTTCACGAATTTCAGAAATCTGGCGTAAGAAGAAAAGTAACTGATGGGACGACCCAATTTAATGAAGAGAAATCGTGTGAGGAAAAGGTGGAGGAAATAGTGGGGGAGTGGAGAGAAAAAAGTGGAAGGGAGTTACTTAGTGAAAATTAGGTTTTGATGAGTGATACATTATTAATTATTAATTAATTAATATTAATAATATAATTCCACATAATCACTTAGAATTAACTCCTATAAAAATAGGATGACCCTTTCAAATTCACGTTAAGTTTTCAACACTTGAAAATCGAAAATTTCCCATAATAGAAACAACACATAAGTTCTAACAGCACGCGACTTTGTTTTTTTAACTATCATTTGCAAGATACTACAGCATAACAACCATGATCAAAATGACACAACAACGGCAACAAAAGATAAATTGGCAATCAAAATTATTATAAAAAATGCAAAAACACTAACAACAACAAACAAACAGAGGTAGCAATTGAGAAGAGAAAAAATATACTAACTGATTCAAACACGAAAATGCTGGATGTTGTGGATATTGTCGCTGCAAAAGTTATTTGTGTTGCTGAGTTGAGATTTTATTGTTGTTTCGAACCTAACCTCCAAAACTGAGTTGTTGTTGTTGTTGTTGTTGCTGAAACAAAAATATCGTGGTACCGTCATTGTTGCGTTTGAGTTTATGATGGAAAGAGTCACCGGAGTTGCTTGACAGTGGTCGGACGACACTTGCTTGGAGTTAAAAGAGATGCCATCGTTATTTTGGTGATGGATTCAGTTTTTTCGGTGGTGTAAGTGATGTTGTTTGGTGTTGAATGGTTTTCACGGGGTTTGTAGTTGCAACATGAAGAGTGATGGATGGTTATGTTGAAGTTGTGTAAAATGGAATAGTGTTTATGGTGGTGGAATGGTGGTATGTTGTAGCTGATGTTGTTGGTCGTGAGTTTTTTTGCAGGAAAACAGACAGGGTAGTTTCACATGAAGGAGTAGCTAGTGTGGATTTTTGTTGTTGTTGTTGTTATACAACATTACTAACATGCCTATATATATTATTTAAAATTAGGGTTTCTAAAAATTAAACTAGTCCAAAATACTCATCTAGATAACTTGGTGGACAAGATAACTTGATGGGCAAGGAATGCTTAAAATAAAATAAAATAAAACACAAATTATTATTATTATTATTATTATTATTATTATTATTATTTTCATAGAAGTAAATAGAACCACAATGAAGGTTCCACTAATTCTATTTATTTTTTATTATATTTTGACTAAAAAACACAAATGAAAAAAAAATTATAAAAGTTGGACGCCAAAGTGCTCGAAAAATTAAAATGAAAATACAAAAATGATCAACACGAAATAAACATATTGGCAAAAACGGCGTTTGATCAATTTTTGAAATAAAATTTTACCAGTTAAAAGGCTCAGACTGATCAAAATGTGACCAAAACAGTAGTCGAAAAATTAAAACGAACACGTCAGGTTAAACTACGTGAAACGTAGATTAACATAAATGACGTTTGCAAACTCGATTTTGAAATTTTCCGTCCACTGATTTTACGCACAATTAAGATTCAGTTTAACTGATCTGTCTGTAAATCCAAAGAATTATTCCGATTGACATTTTGGGCATTATGCAAGACGAAATATATGCCATGATGTGTAAATAATGCATATGCATTGATTCGGCGATTCAGGGTCAAAATTTGGGTATGACACCCATTGAACAGTGCTTGGTAAGAACTCTGCTTAGAGAAATACCACTGGCTTAGTTGATGATCGATATGGAATCTTGCGATTGATCCTGGATCCTGACCTATGCATGTATGCATGTTTAATTTTGAAATTTTACTCCATTTTAGGAAATACGATGCAAATGTTGATGCACTGAGATGCATGTAGGGATGCAAATGCTGGGGATATGTATAATTTTGGTTTATGTATGCAATGTGATGCTTATGATGAATATGATGTACATTATGGATATGAATGCAGGTAGGTGATATGAATAGATTTTGAAAAGGTGCCAGCTATATGGACTTTTATTTTGGTAGTTGCCAAAGCTGATTGGACTTTGGTTTTTGAAAAGGTTTGATTCCCCGAAACTCGATATTTGACGATGATATGATCAAAAAGCAAGCATGGTCGCTCTTGGTGCCCCAAGTTTGATCACTTGTTGATGAGCTTAGTGACGTAATCAATGCATGAAGGTTATGCTTTTAAATTCAACAGTTGCTAATGTCTGGCAAGATCTGGTTGTCCCTTTTGAAAGTACAGAGAGGGCTTGCCCCATTGCAACTTGCTTTGCCCCAGGCTGTAGGTTTCTTAGAAGAAAATCTCCTTGAAAGGAAACTATTGAGGAGGTACCATGTCATGATTTTCCCCTGATTGAGTTGTTAAAGGACTTTCCCCAGATTCATAGGGTTTTGAGGTAGTCTTGATTCGGGTCAGCACCCACGAAAGTTCAAGTTCCTCTTTGATTGCCCCTTGTTAGAATTTCCTTGATGTCAAGCACTTGTTTGCAATTAAAATTATTCATTCATAAATGATAATTTTAATGTGATGTTCATGCAAGTTTTGAAAAAGTCATTTATTTGAATGATGTGATAGTGTGGGATGAATGAACCATTAGTCCAAACGTAGTGCTGATTTAGCAAGTGTGTGAAAGATACAACAAGAAGAATATGCCATTAATACTGAAGATTAGCAAATCTCTAGGAGTCAGTTTACGCAATTTAGCTGTGGTATGCTTTCAGAATAACCCATGCCTCAATTAGGTCTTTTAAAGGTTGTAACGTAGTCTGGTTCATGGTTATTGAAACAAAGGATATAAGGCTCAAAACTTGTTTGTACCCATCCCTTCTTCGTGATGATCTTTAGTCATAGGTTCAGTTTATTCTACACACATTTGTCTTCCAAAAGGGATTGAAGGTGTAAGAGTAAAGATGATGATTTAAGGCTCGCTTAAAATGGCAGCCATCTTTTTTTTTCATGGATGTCGGCGAACCTCGGATTTTTGACATGGTTGTCATTGAATCCTGTTTTGTTTTTGCTTGAGGATTTGAGGACCTCTTTTACTCTATGATTTTTACTTGATCCCTAATTTTTGTCTGGATCGCTTTTTGAAGCTTAGTCCACCGGGATTGCCTTAACTTTTGTCCAAGTCTCCTCTTTGGGTGTTCAACTTAGCGGGCACTTTTTTTTTCTATTTTTTTGAAGGTTGTGACTGCCAAGTCCTTGGTTGTGGTGGATCCCCAGACGGGATGTTTCATCTTGTAAATTTGAATGCATATTCAGATTAACTGAACACTACCCTGCCCTATCATACCCCAAATTTTGATAACTAAGATTTCCCATCATTGTGAAAATCATCATCACAATATGGGTAAACCATCATGCCTCATCAGTCTCCCCAAAGATGGGTGAGCATTCACTACTATCAAAAATTAGGGTTTCAAGCCCTCTCAGAGTTCTTAGACAAAGGATCAATCAAGAAATGACATGATCTTCAACTTGTCTACACCTCTCAAACATCCACAAGGAATCAAGAGGACTCCCACTTTAAGGATTAAGCACAAGGCTGCTCCCTTCCAGGTGGATCAAGCCTCAAGATCGCCAGTGTCACCAAATTAGGGTTTGGTCGACCAGGGCCTCCAGATGAAAATTTTCCTCTGGGCATGAGCCAATGCTTCAAAGCATATACTAAAATACTCCATGGAACCTAATGGGCCCAAGCATCAAGTCAATTTGACCTCAGGGGATGCATACATCAAAAATCAGGAATTAGGGTTTCTTGACCTAATTCACCCTAAGTTGACTTTTGGGACAAATCATGAGCCAAGACCTCAAGACATGATTTGAGGGTCTCCAACATACCACATTGATCCATTTGTAACAATGGATTGATCCAGGAAGCTTGAGCAGCAAGTCTCAATTTCATCTATACCACAATTGGGGTTTCGCGAGAAAAGTCAACTGTAGCTTTGATTTTTGACCAGGACATGCTCCCAAACCCTAGGACATGATTCAATACACCCTATAACACCTATGAAATCAATCCATCAAGTTTGATTTAGGTCAAGAACTTGATTTCATAGAGGATCGCACAGTTTGGAATTCATCTGATAAAAAGTCAACTGTGCACAAAAGTCAAACTTTGACTTTTTGAGATTTTTCATAATTATGGTTTTTTAACCCTAAAATGATGTTAATGTGTGATTTGAATCATCATTCATCAAGATAAATCAAGAAAAGTTGGATAACTTGTAAAAGGGGTAACCATAAAAACTTAGAAAATTTTGTAAGTTACGGAACAAAGTGGCTAGGGTACCAACTTTGGAGGATCATAACTCCTAAACCACAAGGACATTTTTCCCCATCCAAAGCTAGATTTTTAGCCCTCATGGCCCTTTACAAAAGCTTCAACTACACCTCATTCCAATTCATTATGGATTTTGAGTTATGGAATGATCAAAGTGGCTGAAAACATGAAATGCCACTTTTTCCAACACTTAGTGAAATTTTCACTAAGTCAGAATCTGTCTTACTTTTTACAGAATGTAGGGGCATTTTTCACTTGGATCCAAAAAGTATCAAAACCAATTATGATCAAATAGTTGTTGTATCATATGAGGGCTTTCCAAAATGGCCAAGAACATCACCAAACTCAACTTGAGTCATGAGATATGACAATGGCAATATGCCTTGATGAAAACTGCCAAGGCTAGGCAGAATTTTGCACTTTTGCTCGATTTGGCAAAATCAGATAATTCCAAGCCTTGTCATCACTTTGGACACATCTGAGGATCAAATCTAAAGGGAACAAACACTGATCCAAGCCTCCAAAGTCTTTGGAACAAGAAGTAGCATGACAAACCTAGAAATCCCTAAAAGAGGGACAAGACTCCAATTTTGGTTTGGAGCATTTAATGGATGCTTAGAGGTGGCATGAACTGACATATTTACAACTGAATTCAGTCAAGAATGATCCAACAACTAGGGAACCAAAGGCCTGTGCTCTAACCTCTAGTCAATGGCTAGAGGAGACTTGGATTCTCATTTGCCAACATTGGCCAAACCTCTGTTGTGGTTGCCATTCACTATTGATCCTAAGACAAACTTGCTCTACTATAAATAGAACTCATTTGTGCTCAGTTTGAGTACACCAAAGCCATCAAACAAATGCTTTCCTCAAAACCCCTCTCTTTAGGCCAAAATGCCTTCTTTAGCAAGGTAACTCTGAGTTTTTGAGTTAGAGATCATTTTCATCACAGCTCATGATCCTAACACCTCCAATATATCATATCTAAGCTACCCAAACTCTCACAAGTGACCTGTAATCCTTAAATCACAAAGTCACCTCTCAAAACTTCAAAATAGTACTTTTGTGCATTTTTCAAGCCATGCCTTGATTCAGTCACTTTCCAAACCAGATAAAACCTGAAACACACTCCAAATATCATCCTTGAACTGTCCCAAATGGTTCCCCCCATCTGGAACACCATTTGAGGGAGTTGCTATTTTGGCCATTTTAACCCCTTTTGCAAGAAAAGGCCAGTTTGTGTTTTTTCAGGTTCCAGCTGATTCCATTCATCCTAAAAGCTTCTAAGGGATCATTTGAGAGTGTCCAAAGCATCAAACCATTTTTGGAACAAGAAACTTGGCAGATTGCACAAAAACTCCAAAAGCTCAAAAGAGAGGTAGGCATCATGACTTGAACTTTCCAAAATATGCATTGCTTTGAAGTCCACTGATCATACACATCTCATACATGTTATATATGTTGTGTTTGAACCAATTCATCATGTAATTCATGCCTGTACCAAAGTGTAGCATAGAAAATGCAATTATAGGCCTATTTCAAAACCACCATCAGATTTTGAGGAGGGAGCATAATATGAAAAAAATACCACCACCATTGGATTCCTTGTGAAATTCTAGGCCAGATGCATATAAATTTTGTCCCCAACCATGGAGAAATGAGAAAGTTATGGACCTTCCCGTTTCTTGCCAAAACTTGCCTTGCCTTGCCTTGGTCAGACCTAGAAAACAAGGCAAACCTTGTATATTTGTTGGTTTGTTTTAATCAATGGATGTATCACCACCCCAGTGGTAAGGCGCGCGCCCTATAACCTTGAGGTCGTGGGTTCAAACCCCACCCATGCCATTTTGTGTTTTCTCACATTTTGCAATTTTTACCAATATTTTCATGTTTTGTTAATTAATTGGAAAATTAACAACTCCCTCAATTTTAATTATTTTTTATTGGTTCTTTTTGCAAAAAATCACAAAATGTTGAAATATTTTATTCCCAAGAAAAATTAGATTTATATTATTTATTTAATATAATTAGTATTTTTGTGAATAAATGTCTTTTATTTGTTTTTAAACTCTCTTAAAAATAAATATCCATTTTGGAAAATCAAAACCAAGTAGGTTTTAATCCATCTTGTGACTAAAACCTCATTTTTCAAACCTTCAACAAAAATCACAAGTGGTTTATTCAAACTTATTTGGTATTTTTATCATTTTATTTGATTTTCTTTAAATATTTCCTTTTTAAAGAAAACAAATTCAGGGTTTCCTTGATTTTCACTCAAACAAACTTTTTTCAATCACTCATGGGCCTCTAATAGAGTGTAAGACCCAATCCTTTGTAAATAAAAACCTTCTGGGCCTCAGATATTATATAAGTCCCTCTGCGTTAAAAGAAAACCTCGGCGCGATCGCTAGTTCAAAAGAATCATCTGGGCCTACACTCGTGTTATAAGCCCCATTCTTTTTCTTTAAACACCTTTGGGCCTCTTGAGAGAGTGTAAGACCCGTCCCCTTGTACAGAAAACCTTTTGGGCCTCAGTCACTTGTATAAGTCCCTGTATAATTTCAAACAACAGTGCAATCACTGATAAAACCCTGGGCCTCTCCTTGAGCTGTAAGCCCCAATTTTCCTTTCAAAAACACTTTCTCCTTTGATTTTGTAACATACTGTTATTTTCAATTTCTTTGTTGAACAACTAACCAAATAGCATGGAAGCTCTACAACCGAGTAAGTGTTTACCCGCTTTCATTTACCGCTTTCATATGTATATAACTGTATTATGGGGCTGTTTCACTGTAAGTCTTCTTTCATAAACTCATATCGACTGTGTAATACTAGTATAGATATTTAGAGTTTCCCCGACAACTACGTCTAGAACTAGATAAAACCTCGTCTCCTTACATCCGACGTTCTCCCGGATATTTCAACATAACCTAAACCATGAAAATTTTCTTTCACAATAATTTTAGATAACTAGATTTAAGAAATCTCCCCCTTGAACAGTTCATATACAGAAGGCCAATGTTTCAAGTGAAACCCCTTCTGGAACTGTTCATCAGCCTCCACTTGGGCTTAGTGCAAGGACCCACAGGCTTCCTAAAAGCATCCCTGCCTCCTCTTGGGCATTGTACAAGGACCCGTCGGCTTCTTAGAAGTTTTCACAACCTCCTCTTAGGCTTCGTATAATGATTCTTCCTCCGGGAAGATAGCCTCCTCTTGGGCTTCGTACAAATTGTCCCTCGACTTCTTAAAAGTTTTCTCGCCTCCTCTTGGGCTTCATATAAATTGTCCCAACGACCTCCTAGAGGTATAGGAACAGAAATTAGCCATCTTAATAGAATAGTCTTTCAAAGAGTCTAGATTTTACTACTACTGTTTCTTAAGCATAGTACAGAAGATAAAACCCGTAGACTCGGACAGTCTAAAGCTCCTTTGGATTCCTCGTTTCCTTAGAGAATAGGAAATAATCCCGATCCTCAGATCAAATCCATGAGTACAACATTACTCATATAAGAACCGATTTTCTCTTTTAACCAACATACTGGACCTGTCACTCAACTGAAACAGTAACCCTAGCCTTCTCTTGGGCTTTGTACAAATGATTCTCCCCAGGGGAGCAAACCTTTTAGCCTCCATCTCGGGCTTCGTACGAGATACAAAACACTTTCTTGTTGAGTATAAAAGACTCTCTTGTTGAGTCACTTCCCTTTCAGCCTCCATCTCGGGCTTCGTACGAGATACAAAACACTCTCTTGTTGAGTATAAAATACTCTCTTGTTGAGTCAAACAACTTTAGCCTCCGTCTTGGGCTTCGTACAAGACACATACAAAAGCACTCTCTTATTGAGTCAACCCTTTTAGCCTCTCTCTCGGGCTTCGTACGAGACACATAAAAACACCCTCTTGTTGGGCCAATAGCCTCCTCTTAGGCTTTGTATAAAGAAATCCCCGTTTGATTCAATCAACCTTTTAGCATCAAATCATGCTTTGGTCACAACATACAAACATCAACGACTCCTTTTCCCTTGTCTAATTGCTTTAAGCGGCAAGCCTCTGGATTATTTACATCCACGCCACTGTCCCTCTTTTAGCATGAGAAATTCCAAAGGAAAGATGGCGTTGCTCTAAACTGAGTTAAAGTCTTCTCCTTCAGGTTAAAAATCCCATATAAAGAAAATTATGACATTGTTGGATTCGCATATCCCAGTTAAAGTAATTCTCCTTTATAATCAGTCACCCAACATTTGTGACAAATAGACCTCTTTAGAGATGACAAATTCTCTCTAAAGTCAAAACCCTTTAGCTTCATATCTTGCGCTTCGAACAAGATATAAATAAACCTTTCAGCTTCACATCTTGGGCTTTGAACAAGATACAAACCACCTTTAGCTTAACGTCTTAGGCTTTGAACAAGACACCAAAACACCATTTCCTCCCATAGAATAGGAGGAACTACGATCGCTCTGATTTCCCTATTTCGGTAAATGGGAATACGTAGGCATAAGATTGAAAGAAAAATCTTAGCGAGCACACCACATCAAAAAAAACCTCAGGTCACAAATCCTCACATATCCACCAAAATATCCGAGTCCGTATTCCCCACCAAAAGTCTAAATTCAACCAAAATAACCTAAGAGAGGCCCCCCACATTGATCGCATCTGTAAACCAACAGTTTTGACTGTTTGACCTCAGTTTGCAAAGCAGGGTTAGTTGGAGACATCTATTTCCCTTCCTTCACCAGCTTAAATAGGACAAAAAATGAATCGACCTATAGTAACCCAGAGTGGCAGTGCTTAAGAACCACGTCCAAAATCGCTCGCTACAAAAAAATGGCGCCCACCGTGGGGCTCTCTTTTTTATCTCTCAGGTAGAAACCGAAGAATGATGACTTCACTAGGGACTTCACTGGGATAGGATTTTTGTTGACTTCACTAGGATCTTAGGTCAAAACCTTTAAAGTTGGGAAGATACCACAGAATGGCGAATCCGCCGGGAGACATTTCTGTCAGGAACATAGGATTCATAGCTCTTTAAAGTCTAGGACTTTAGGACAAATATATATACTACTTTTCCTAATTGATATCTGTGTTTATTTTTCTGCTAATGGGAATGCGTGTGATGCCGCATGTGGAAAGATTGAGTATACACCTAGGAAAAACCTCTTTTAGTGGTGCGGAAACTATTGGAAATGGTTGTTACACAATACCACCCTTTTTTGATGGTTCTTCGAAAAACATCACCTAGCACAGTTCCCGGCCCGCTGGTGTTTTCTCGACAAGAACTGATGATGTTGAGAGACAGGTACAAAAATCACTAGTATAAACCTTTAGGGGGGGGTAGAGCCTTGACTTCATGACACCGACCCTTTGACCCCATGTTTTTCTATGTTTTTGTGTGCTACATTCATGCATTCATCTAAAAAACATTACATCAAAGAAATTTTTTCTCTTCTAGTCTCTCTTTTTCAAATTAAACTAAGACAATGATTGCAAATGTCAGAGGAAAAGATTGCGCTCATGGATTTCGGTAGAAGGATAACTCATGAGTATACCTTCAGGGTTCCAAAACTAGAAGATTTGAGAGGATTAGCGAGGATGATCACTAACCCTAAAGCTTTCAGAGCCAAGTACGGAGGTCTGCTACCTCTGTTAAGAGTCCATGTGGTTGAAGGAATCATGGAGGCACTCATTCAGTTTTACGATTCGGTCTATCACTGTTTCACATTCCCGGATTACCAGATCGCACCAACACTGAAGGAGTATTCTCACCTAACCGATCTACACATTACTGATCGAGCTCCATTTTCTGGAGTGGAAGAAATTCCAAAGGATCAGACCATTGCAAGAGCAATTTATTTGGATGAGTCGGAAGTCAAGACTCACATGACCACTAAGGGTGGGCTCCTAGGTTTGCCAGCCCAGTTCCTGACAAAGAAGTCTCTGTACTTTGCTAGTATAGGGAACATGACTGCTTTTGAAAGCATCTTTGTCTTACTCACCTACGGGTTATTTCTGTTTCCCAACATTAATAGCTTCGTCGATATCAACACCATTAAGGTTTTTCTCATTGGAAACCCTGTGCCAGCTTTGCTCGCGGATGCGTATCATTCTGTACACTTAAGGAATTTATAAAGCAAAGGAATGATCACATGTTGTGTACCCCTGCTATACAAATGGTTTATCTCCCATTTGCCTAAGTCTGCTGCTTTTTGGGATCATAAGAGTGCCTTACGTTGGTCGCAGAAAATCATGTCTCTTACCAACTCTGATATAGATTGGTGCAATAGGATTTATGACGGGATTAGGATTATTGATCATTGTGGAAACTTCCCCAACGTACCCCTCATAGGAACTAAGGGAGGAATCAACTACCATCCAGTATTGGTTCGTCGTCAATTTGGATACCCGATGAGGCATGTCCCACGTAATGCTCATCTGGAAGGTCTTTTCTTCAAAGGAGGAGAAAATGACAGGGCACTAAAGATGGAAATAGTGCACACATGGAAACATGTTCATAAGAAAGGACGAGAGTCTCTAGGAAAACCGGACTGTGTCTCGGTGGAGCCTTATCTCCACTGGGTACAAACTAGAGCTCTTAAGCTAAAGATGCCTTATCCTCGTCACAGAGTTCTTCTGCCGAGGGCATCTGTCATGTACTTCATGACTGAAACGGAAAAACTTCAGGTTACTGTCAACAAAGTTCAACAGGAGAGGAGGTCTTGGAAGAACAAGTACCGCACCCTCAATGTAGAGTGTACCAAAATACAACAACTGCTAAAAGATAAGGATGCTCTGATTGAGATTTTGGAGCAACATGTTGTGGATAATCAGGATGACCAAAGGAATTTGCTCGTTCCTTTCACTTGGCAAAGGAATGACAACCCGACAACGGGCCAAGAGCCCCGGTCCAAGAAAAGGAAAGTACCAGAATCAGCACCTGGTTTCTCCCCAGAGAGGACTCGGGACCCCCTAGCTTAGGTTTCTGTTTCCAGCACCTTGTAATCTACTGTATTTCTATTTTCGCAATCCTTTGAATTCAATAAAACGGGGTTTCTCCATTGTTTGATATTTGCAATCTAATTGTCAAAGTTTATTTTGATTAAACAAAAAAAACAATTAATATAATCATTGCATTCATTATTCTCACATCGCGTATTCTTCTTACCTACGAAACTCACGTTTGTGTCTCGGTTCTAGAGTCAAACTGTCTCATTCGTACAATACTCGGGCCAATCGTCAGAAAAAGATGGATGATCTCGTGGAAGAGAACAGAGAATTGAGAGAAGAGATCGACGCTCTGAGAGAGGATATGAGAAAGCTTCATAACGACATGCAAGCCATGGAAGAAGCTCAGCTACAAAGGACTGTGATCTCAGAGACCACATCAACGCCCATAGTGGAGAAGTCTGATCCTAGGTACAAAATACCGAAAGATCGTCCCTGGGGCATGCCACTTAACTATATCCTGGAAGGATATGTTCTGTCGATCAATGAGGATCAGGGAACCGCAGCAGGAACCGCTGGGCCTGAAGGTTACAAACTTCGGGAAAGCGAAGATGCCAGGGGCATGACAGCAACTCCTGAAGGTTACAAACTTCGGGAGGCACCGAGAGTCTCGACCATAATGACTATACCACCTCCCGTGGTACACACTGTCCCAGAAGGACAGATTCCACAGATACCTTCTGGTGGAAATGACAACATGTTTGATAGAATGAATGAGTTCCAGGAACAGTTCTTGGAAATGCAGAAAGAATTGCAGGCCCTTCGCAGTCAGGATTTATTTGGAAAGGACGTCGCGGACCTCTGTTTGGTCCCTAATGTGAAAGTCCCGCACAAATTCCAGGTGCCTGACTTTGAAAAGTACAAGGGAAACTCTTGCCCTCAGAGTCACTTGGTGATGTACGCTCGGCGAATGTCAGCTCAGACAGAGAATCAGGATTTACTGATTCACTACTTTCAGGATAGTTTAACCGGTGCCGCTCTAAAATGGTACATGGGTTTAAACCGTGCTACGATTATCACTTTCAGAGATCTTGGCACTGCCTTCTTCCAACAATATAAATAAAATCTGGACATGGCACCCGACAGAGATCAACTCAGATCAATGTCACAAAAGGACAAGGAAACCTTTAAGGAATACGCTCAGAGATGGCGTGAAATCTCCGCCTAGATTTGTCCACCTCTTGAGGAAAAAGAGATGACGAAGATCTTCTTAAAGACCTTAAGCTCATTTTATTACGACAGAATGGTTGCCAGTGCGCCCAGTGACTTCACCGAGATGGTCGGTATGGGAGTTCGTCTTGAGGAAGTCATCCGAGAAGGACGTCTAGTCAAAGACACTGGATCATCAAGTAGTACAAAGCGATACGGTAGTGCTCTCCCTAAGAAAAAAGAGCAAGATATTGGGAATATCTCTCTCGGAAAGCAAAGGCGACGTTATCATTCAGTAGCAGCTGTGACTCCTACTATCAATCTTGCGCCTATTTCTAGTATCAACCTCAGGTTGCACAGAGCCAACCTAATCAGAAAAGGACTCAACAGCCTCTTTAGCGGGCTCGTCCTCCATACAATAACAACCGTACAACGCGGCCACCAGGATTTGATCCTATACTCATATTATACGCAGAACTATTTTCGTTACTACTGGCTAAGGGGCATGTCCAGACTAAGTCCCCTCTTACAGTACCAGAAAATCCGCCTTTTTGGTTTAAGGTGGATCAGACTTGCCCTTACCATCAAGGAGGACCAGGGCATAACATAGAGAATTGTCTCAATTTCAAATCCGACGTGCAAAAGCTTGTTAGGAGTGGGGTCTTATCTTTCAAAGATACAAATCCTAGTGTTCTCACAAACCCGCTGCCTCAACACGAGAAAGCTACAGTCAATTTGATAGAGGGAGAGACTAACAACGTCTATCAAATTCATGATGTACTCTTGTTAAGGACCAATCTGGTCAAGATGCATTGCAGACAGAGTGGATATGGCCATGTGCCACCTCATAATTATCACCATTGTGATATCTGCTCTAAAAATAATCGAGGATGTTCTGTGGTGCAATCAGCTCTACAGGAACAAATGGATCTCAGATGGATCCGAGAGCACCGAGTTCATGTAGTTAACATGGTTTAAACGAATTCTAACATCATTCAGAACCACGACGTCCGTCCAATGAAGGTCAACTTGGTGGCGATGCACTCCAGGCAAAGCCAATATCATAATCTGCCACGACACGATTATAGTTCCTGTCTGACTTGCTCAGTAAACAAACAGGGATGCTCTTTTGTACAAGAGGCCCTCCAGCGTCAGATGGATCTTGGATGGATCCAGGATTACCATGATAGGAATCCCTATCAGATCAACATGATTTAAATCTTCGATATTCTCTTGATGAATACCAGCCTGGTGGAGTTACATGCTAAACAGGTCCGACTCTGGTTCCTGGTATCACATGATTATCAGAGCTGTAGGGCGGGTTGCAAAAACGATCAAGGTTATGCCCTTGTCCAGGAAACACTTCAGCACTGGTTGAACCACTAGTGGCTTCCAATCTATATGGATGAAGATACCCAGCAAATTAGTATTACCAACGGGAACCCTACTCGGCATCAAAGTCGGGACGTTCGATCTGTGGAAACTGACCTAGTGAGGTTACATTGTATTCAAACCGGGCGTGGCCAAGTGCCACCACACAACTATGAACGTTGTAGAGTCTGTTCGGAAAGTAACCAAGGATGTTACCTTGTGCGAGCAGCTCTTCAGGGTCAGGTGGATCGTAGAGAGATTCGCCCATATCCGGGTTCCAGACCAATCAACTGGGCACCAGACTACCTCGCTGATCAAATTGAGGATGTTGTCATAATCTCTGATCATCATAAGGCTAGGGATGCTTGTACCATCGTCCCTCTACTTGACGAATCGAGAGTTCCCAACTGGGAACGAATTGAAATTGCTTACGATGGTCAGAAAAATTAGAAGGCTCCCATAGTCATCTATCTACCGGGACCATTACCGTATGAATCAACTAAGGCTATCCCTTACAAATACGGTGCAACAACAGTCGAGAATGGAAAGGAAATTCCATTACCCTCCGTCGTGAATATTGCAGACATCAATCGAGTAACACGGAGTGGTCGAATCTTCAACCGAGGAGTTAGAGAATTTAACAAAGAAAAGGAACCTCAGACAGAAGTTCCCAATCCACCGGTCGGTCAATCCAGTAATCCCAACCTTTCGAAAAATGATGATGAGATGCTGAAGCTCATCCAAAGGAGTGAATACAACATTGTTGATCAGCTATTACTAACTCCTTCAAATATCTCTGTGCTGTCACTTTTACTCAGTTCAGAAGCGCAAAGGGAAGCTCTACAGAAAGTCTTGGAGCAAGCCTTTGTGGAACAGGATGTAACAATCAGACAGTTCGATAGCATTGTCTCTAACATCACTTCCTGAAATAACTTGGGATTTAGTGATGAGGAATTACCTGAAGAGGGTCGCCGTCATAACATGGCGCTCAATATCACAGTCAGCTGCCAGGGCGATGCTTTAGCCAGCGTACTAGTAGACACAGGGTCAGCCCTGAATGTTATGCCGAAGTCCAATTTGATGCAATTATCCTTCAAAGGACCCCCTATGAGAACCAGTGAGGTCGTCGTCAAAGCATTTGACGGGTCCAGAAAAATGGTTATCGGCGAAGTCGACCTTCCCATAACTATTGGTCCTCACACTTTCCAAGTTGCTTTCCAGGTCATGGATATCCGGGCAACGTACAGTTGTTTATTAGGAAGACCTTGGATACATCAGGCTAGGGCGGTCACCTCGACCCTCCACCAAAAGTTAAAGTTCGTCCAGAATAACCAGCTCGTCACGGTCTGTGGAGAACAAGCCTTACTCGTGAGCAACTTATCATCATCTACTGGTTTAGAACCCGAGGAGGTTATTGGAACTCAGTTCCAAGCACTGTCGGTGAGAAAGGATAATCAATCCGAAGAGGGAACTTCTATTTCCTCATACAAAGATGCTATCAAAGCAGTCGAGAGTACCAATACAACAGGATAGGGACAACTTGTCATTCCTACTAAAAATAAAACAAAGAAGGGTCTTGGTTTTTCTGCAACCTGTACCCAGACATCTACTACCAGCAATGAAATTCTTCATCCCATTCAAGACTTCTTCCACAGTGGAGGTTTCCTTCACCCAGTGCCTCAAGAAGTGCATACCATCAATAAAGATGATCCCTCTGATATGGAGGAAGAATGGGAATCCTATCTTAACAAGGACGGTTATATGTCTCAGGACGAAATGCAGACTCCCTTTTGCTTTCCTACACAGAGTCCGAGATTTATACCCAAGTCAGATGTCAAAATAATATACGGAGATTGTGATCTGGAAGGATGTCGTGCTCCACCAAACTCATTAGAGGAGGACACTCTGATGAAGGACAACCTTGACCACAACTATTATGGCCCGATGGATGGCCTGCCAATGTGGCAGCCATATCCAGGAGACTTGGGGCAAAGAAATCAGCCAAACAATTAAAATCAGCTAAGCATCATTGAAAAGAATACCTGCGTCCCCACCATGTCATGGGATCATCAATCAGGTCATTCAGAAAACATCCAGTACGACGATGAATTTGCAACGTTTGCAGGACTTGAATTCATCAACTATGCTTTTCTAGAGGTCAACGTCATCGAGAAGGATGACTCATCCAGTTACAAAGAAGTGTGGGACACCCTGGGACAACCGAGTGGAAAATACGACTTCAAGGTCAAGTACACCGCTCCCGAAAGGTCTCGTATCAGGCTCGAAGATATCCAGCCAACTGGATGGGGAGATTTACCTGAGAGCACCAATGCTATGTAAAATGCAATAGAGGAATCCTCCTACGACAACTCTGCCTGGGAGACAGACTCCAATGATCCTGCTCCACCAGAAATCAGCGTTATTTCTGAAGACAAATCAAGGAAGGTGCCAAACTTTGTGATTCACCGAGGACTTCGCCGCCAATGGGTTGCTGTCGATGTTCCAAAGATTGTTCATAAGTCAAAGTAATTGCCATCTTTAACCTTTCACATTGCCCAGGTGAAACAGATGTTTTGATAGGGCTCACTTTCTGTAAATTTCCCTCATCGCTTCGCCCAAAGCGACAGAGCTTTGTTTTATAGGGTTGTAGTTTCAAGAATCGACTTGTTCATTAATAAAATAACGTCATTCTGTAATTTTCGCATTTATTGTTGTTTTCTCTTTTCGCTTTTTCAGAATATGGTAATCCTAAAAAACAAATCAATAATAATAAACAAGCAATTTTTCAAAGAAATACACTCCACACACTCTTGCATTTCCTCAATCTCTTCTAAACACAAATCATACCGTCATGCAGATTGCTTGTTTTAAACCCCGTTGAAACATACGATCCGATGTCTTCTCCCAACTTTGAGTTCCCGGTATTTGAGGCTGAAGAAGAAAATGACGACGAAATTCCAAAAGAGATCTCCCGATTACTCAGATTGGAGGAAAGGTCCATTGAACCTCATAAAGAGCCGTTGGAAACGGTAAACTTATGTCGAAAAAAGAGAGAAAAGAAATCAGGATTGGGGCACCGCTTAGTCCAACTGCCAGAGAGGGTTTGGTAAAGCTTCTCAAAGAATTCCCCAATGTATTCGCTTGGTCCTATCAGGATATGCCAGGGTTGGATACCAGCATCGTGGAACATCACTTACCGTTGAGATCGGAATGTCCTCCAGTAAAATAGAGGTTGAGACAGACTCACCCGGATATGGCCATCAAAATCAAAGAGGAAGTACATAAACAAATTGACGCGGGTTTCCTCGCTACATCAGAATATCCTCAATGGTTAGCCAACATCATACCCGTTCCAAAAAAGGACAAAAAAGTCAGAATGTGTGTAGACTACAGGGATCTAAACAAGGCTAGTCCAAAGGACGACTTTCCTTTACCACACATTGACATGCTGGTTGACAGTACAACAAAGTTCAAAGTTTTCTCCTTCATGGATGGATTCTCGGGCTATAATCAAATCAAAATGGCGTTGAAAGACATAGAGAAAACTTCGTTCATTACCCCCTGGGGTACCTTTTGTTACAAGGTAATGCTGTTCGGTTTGAAGAACGCTGAGGCAACCTATCAAAGGGTCTTGACTACTCTTTTTCATGACATGATACACAAATAAATCGAGGTATATGTCGATGATATGATTGCCAAATCTAAGACAGAAGAGGGGCATGTGACCCATCTATCAAAGTTATTCGAGCGGTTAAGAAAGTACAAACTCCGCTTGAATCCCAATAAATGCACCTTTGGTGTCCGGTCGGGAAAACTTCTAGGGTTCATCGTCAGCCAAAAAGGAATTGAGGTTGATCCTGACAAGGTTAAGGCCATTCAAGAAATGCCTTCTCCGAAAACAGAAAGACAAGTCAGAGGATTCCTGGGACGTTTGAACTACATCTCCAGATTCATATTTCTCATGACCACGACATGTGCGCCGATTTTCAAATTACTAAAAAAGAATCAGGACTGCATTTGGACAGAAGACTGTTAAACTGCCTTCGATAGTATTAAGGAATACCTGTTAAACCCTCCGATTCTATCCCCTCCAGTGGAAGGAAGGCCGCTGATTATCTACCTCACCGTCCTGGAAGACTCCATGGGTTGTGTACTTGGCCAACAAGACAAAACCAAATGGAAAGAGTCTGCCATCTACTATTTGAGCAAGAAATTCACCGACTGCGAGACTCGGTATACTATGCTTGAAAAGACTTGCTGCGCTTTGGCTTGGGCAGCCAAACGTCTTCGCCAGTACATGATTCGTCACACTACATGGTTGGTCTCCGAGATGGATCCAATCAAGTATGTCTTTGAAAAACCTGCTCTCACGGGAAGGATTGCCCGTTGGCAGATGTTGTTATCAGAATATGACATAGAGTACCATGCTCAAAAAGCCGTTAAGGGGAGTATTTTAGCCGACCATTTGGCTCATCAACCGATTGACGATCAGGAATCAATCGGGTTTGACTTCCCAGACGAAGATGTCATGTATTTGAAAATGAAAGATTGCGATGAATCGCTACCCAGTGAAGGGCCAGAACCAGGTTCCCCAATGGGGACTTATCTTTGACGGAGCTGTCAATCATTACGGAAATAGAATTGGGGCAATCATTATCACCCCTCAGGGTACCCACATTCCTTTCACCGCCAAGCTTACGTTCAAGTGCACAAACAACGAGGCCGAATACGAAGCTTGTATTATGGGTCTCGAGGAAGCAATTAATTTGAGGATAAAAAACTTGGACATATATGGCGACTCAACCCTGGTTATCAATCAGATTAAAGGAGATTGGAACACATGCCAATCAGGATTGATTCCATACAAAGACTACGCGAGAAGGTTGCTACCCTTCTTCAACAGAGTTGAGTTTCATCACATCCCTCATGAGGAAAATCACATGACTGATGCATTAGCCACTCTCCCTTCCATGATTAGCGTAGGTCAATGGAATGACATACCTAAGATCAACATAATGCGCCTTGAACAACCCACTTACATCTTCACGATTGAAGCAGTCATAGACGAAAAACCTTGGTATCACAATATCAAATGCTTCCTTCAGAAACAAGAGTACCCACCTGGGGCACTAAGGAAGGACAGGAAAACCCTCAGAAGGCTGGCAGGCAGTTTCTTCCTGAGCGGTGATACACTCTATAAGAGAAATTTTGACATGGTCTTGCTCCGATGTGTAGACAGACCAGAAGCAGATATGCTGATAAAAGAAATTCACGAAGGGTCCTTTGGAACTCATACCAACGGACATACAATGGCGAGAAAAATTCTGAGAGCAGGGTACTATTGGTTGACAATGGAATCCGATTGCTACAAGTACATGAGGAAGTGTCACAAGTGTCAGATATACTCCGACAAAATTCATGTACTGCCAACGCATCTCAAAGTTCTTTCTTCCCCATGGCCTTTTTCAATATGGGGAATCGACATGATTGGTTTGATTGAGCCTAAGGCTTCAAACAGACATCGGTTCATCCTGGTAGCCATTGATTACTTCACCAAGTGGGTCGAAGCAGCATCATACGCCAATGTAACCCGACAAGTGGTGGTCCGATTTATCAAAAACAATATCATCTACCGTTATGGTGTTTCGAGCCAGATCATTACAGATAATGGATCTAACTTGAACAATAAGATGATGAAAGAGTTGTGTGCAGAGTTTAAGATCGAACACCATAACTCATCTCCCTACCGACCAAAGATGAACGGAGCGGTAGAAGCGGCTAACAAGAACATCAAGAAGATTGTTCAAAAGATGGTTGTAACCTACAAAGTTTGGCACGAGATGCTACCCTTTGTTCTTCACGGTTATCGCACATCTGTCCGCACTTCAACAGGGGCAACCCCTTTCTCTCTAGTATATGGCATGGAAGCAGTGTTTCCCATAAGAGTAAAGATCCCATCAATCTGGGTATTGATGAAAGCTAAGCTTACAGAAGCTGAATGGTGTCAAAGTCGACACGACGAACTCAACCTAATCGAAGAGAGACGAATAACGACACTATGCCACGGTCAGTTGTATCAGCAAAGAATAAAGAGGGCGTTTGACAAAAAGGTCCGACCTCGCGTCTTCAGGAAAGGAGACCTCGTGCTCAAGAAGATACAATCATTTCTCACTGATTCCCGGGGCAAATAGACTCTGAATTATGACGGCCCCTATGTGGTCAAGAAAGCTTTCTCAAGCGGTGCCTTGAGACTTGCAACCATGGACGGAGAGGAATTTTCCTACCCCACAAATGTTGATGTAGTCAAGAAATACTTCGCCTAAACTAAAAAAAACGTCTCGGTGGATTGAAAACCCGAAAGGGCGGTCCAGGCAAAAATTAGAGACATAATAAAAAATCATCCCGGTGGATTAGAAATCTCAAAGAACAATCCAGGAAAAAATTAGGGATTGTGGCAAGTAACTACTTTCGACAAAGGGGCAAGTCCCTCAGCAGCAGTTACATCATTCGTCAGGAAAACTCCAGTCAATGTCATCTTCGACAGAAGCTCAGGATGCCCAAAATTCAAAATTGGTAGAAGGATAGTGGTCGTTATGTTTCAATGTAACCTTTTTCCCTGTAAATTACCATTTTTAAACTTTGTATATGCTCTATGGAATCACGCGTTTGGCTGATTTCCATCCTATGAATAAAATTTGAGCCCTTGTGCTTTTGTTTGCAATTCTTATTTGTTTTAGCTTTACAGAATGACATTTTAACATGATCAACAATTCTTGAAACGAAACAAAAATGAATTTACTTGTTAAAATTGTTCTGCTTTTAAAAATAAAGAGGGCAATTTCTTTTGACGGTTGAACATCGAAAGAACATCGATCGCTTCTCTAAAGGTGTTCGAGCCTCAAAGTGCAGAATTAAAGTACTCCTTCTAAACCAGTATGCCTGAATGAAGGATCAGCTGTGTCAGATGCGAATGCTCCATCTGACACCCCTCGACCGAGTTCTCATCTCCTAAGCCCGACCAGCGTCGCTCCCAACAGGGACCGTTTCTCCTAAGCAAGGCAGAATTGCTATCTTGAACCAGTGGTACTTCTTCACCCCGCGATGGCCGAGTATCCAGTCATGTTCATCTATTAGTCTGTATGTCGCATCAGTTTTGTCAGCATAAACATACATACATCATGCATTATTAATTTACATTCGCATTCATATTGCATCACTATCACTCCCGTCGGTCTTGTCCCCTAGTGATAACAGTCCTCTCAATCGAGTCGTCAGGTCTTTCCTCGTCAGGAAAGGTTGCGTCTGAACAATCTCTCTCCTCCAGTTTAGTTCTGGATCAGAATTGGCCCTTGACCACTTTGATAACTTGAACCTCTGAAAGACTAGAGAACCTTCAACCGATGTCACTCTTCGCCATTGAAGATGATATTTTCGCTTTCCCGGATTAAGGAAAATCCCTAGAGGAAGCCTCTTAAGCAGAGATTCGGCAATACAGCAGTTTTTCTCTGAAAAAAAACCACGGATGAAAAGGTCATCAGCACCTCAAAATTGGATCACATCATATGGCGTTTCTCCGGGAAGATCCCGAGAAAAGTATGATGCAATATCCCCAAGCGTGAAAGCAGTCTCTCAAGAGAATCGTTTTCCCCAGTAGGGTCGGTAAATGGCGTCTCCAAACAGAGAAGTTTGTACACCTCTACAACTCAGACGACTGGGTTCCCCAGCAACTCTGACATCAAACTTTTTCTATCAAATGGCATCTCTCCAGGAAAATTTGGCGAGAAGTTTGAGGAAAACCGCTACGTATAGCGTCCCTTGTCAAGAAAGTTTATTGACAAAAGAAACTTAGACCAGTTCCTTGGTAGGAAACCAGGATCAAGGGGAAGTTTATTCCAGAAACTAAGACCAGTTCCTTGGTAGGAAACCAGGATCGAGGGGAAGTTTATTTCAGAAACTAAGACCAGTTCCTTGGTAGGAAACCAGGATCGAGGGTAAGTTTATTTTAGAAACTAAGACCAGTTCCTTGGAAGGAAACCAGGATCGAGGGGAAGTTTTTTACCTTTTCTAAGCATCATTGCTTAGCAAAAGAAGAAGGATACGCAAACTACCATTCTTAACCACCATCAAAATTTCGGGTATTCCGATATTTAATCTTCTTGCACCTCGAATACCCGAATACCTTCGCCATTCACACCTTCGGGTCCAAGAAGATTAAATAGGGGCATCTGTCATACCCCAAAATTTGACCACTAAGATTTCCCATCATTGTGAAAATCATCATCACAATATGGATAAACCATCATTCCTCATCAGTCTCCTCAAAGATGGGTGAGCATTCACTACTATAAAAAATTAGGGTTTCAAGCCCTCTCAGAGTTCTTAGACAAAGGATCAATTAAGAAATGACATGATCTTCAACTTGTCTGCACCTCTCAAACATCCACAAGGGATCAAGAGGACTCCCACTTTAAGGATTAAGCACAAGGCTGCTCCCTTCCAGGTGGATCAAGCCTCAAGATCGCCAGTGTCACCAAATTAGGGTTTGGTCGACCAGGGCCTCCAGATGAAAATTTTCCTCTAGGCATGAGCCAATGCTTCAAAGCATATCCTAAAATACTCCATGGAACCTCATGGGCCCAAGCATCAAATCAATTTGACCTCAGGGGATGCATACATCAAAAATCAGGAATTAGGGTTTCTTGACCTAATTCACCCCTAAGTTGACTTTTGGGACAAATCATGAGCCAAGACCTCAAGACATGATTTGAGGGTCTCCAACATACCACATTGATCCATTTGTAACAATGGATTGATCCAGGAAGCTTGAGCAGCAAGTCTCAATTTCATCTGTACCACAATTGGGGTTTCGCGAGAAAAGTCAACTGTAGCTTTGACTTTTGACCAGGACATGCTCCCAAACCCTAGGACATTATTCAATACACCCTATAACACCTATGAAATCAATCCATCAAGTTTAATTTATGTAACACCCCAATTCCCATCGCGAATAAATAATGCATAAATAAATCAGAGTGAATAAAAATTTATTTTCCCGACAGAAACAATGATGCCACAATCAAGGAAAGAAAACACAATCCCTGCTCATAAATTTGATACATAACACAAAATGGAATAAACCTAAAAGGGAAACTTTTTCCATACAAAAGAAAAGTTCAATTATGGAATAAAGCAGAAAGATCCATAACTGACTTGTTTTACAAAATAAATTGTTTTATAACATCAAAATATTCATACAAAGGTAATACAAAATAGATCCAACAAATGTATACATATATATAACAAAAGCGTTCCCCGACTCCCGTGTTACGTATCAGTGCAGACAGACTGACAAAAGGATGGAGAACTAATCTTCACAAAAGCCTCCAAGACACTAATCTGCAATTGCCTCATAGAGCAACAAACCACAGCAGAAGGGTGAGAAATAACAACTAAATCAAGATTACATAGTAATATGCAAACACATAAAAATTCACATGCATAGTTATTCTCACCACAAGCATCATATACTAATACACAGAGCATATATCAATTACACCAACATAATCACATATTCACACATAAGGCACACCAAAGTCATAACATATGGAAACACCCCACCACATCACATAGCATATGTCTATGCATAAAACATATTATCCATAACCAATGCATTTATCACATATGCACATCAATTCACCAATTCAAACATAAATCTCAACACATACTCAATCAATTCATGATTTCCACACATAATCAATCCATTCATGATTTTCCGCACATAATCAATCCATTCATAATTTTCCACACATAATCAATCCATTCATGATTTATACAAATGCAAAGAGACCGACACAACGACTCTATGCAAATGCGGTACCATCCATCCATCATTCTCATCATCACTTCACTCAGGAACTATTGGAACCATCGCTTGTTACTTAGTATAACTCCCCGTCGGGCAAACGATGTTCCCCTTCGCTCACACCTCTTTGTATAAGGCACACGACGTTTATGGATCAGTCACACCTCTTTGTATAAGGCACACGACCCGATCGCTCACACCTATTTGTATAAGGCACACGATCGTCTATAATCATCGCTCACACCTCTTTGTATAAGGCACACGATGTTATAGTGGATTCCCTCTGGAATCGTTTCATCACTCACACCCACTAGGGCACACGACATCACAAGAATGCATATCATGATGCTTGGCATACAATGACTCATGACATTCAAATGCACACATATACACATCCATAATCATGCATATACAATCAAACACAACACAATGCATTTTCTTGCCCTTAGGCCACAAACCATCATCACAACATTTCATCACATGCATTCACATCATATAACAACACACAAGTCATACGTTATATATCAAACGCATATTGCATGATAACACATCAAATACACACCATTAAAACAGTAAAAGTCGATAAAAAGACACATTCCCAAATTCCCGACACAATTAAATTGGCCAACAATCTCAAAACCATTTTAATAAGAAAGAACATCTCAATAGTTTTCTAACGGTACCAAGAACGCCTCGATCCGAGTTACGGATCAAAAGTTATGAATTTTCAAAGAAAAGAATTTATTGAGAAACAGCCAGATTCGCCTGGCGACTTAGGATTTCGCCTGGCGGATCCCCCTTCACCAGCACTTCGCCTGGTGAACTAGTGGCGAACCACAATTTAGAAAAACCCCAAGAGTTATAGAAGCTAACCCATTTCTGTCTTTCCGATTTCGCCTGGCGACTTACGATTTCGCCTGGCGAATACCCCTTCGCCAGCACTTTGCCTGGCGAACTAGTGGCGAGACCTAATTCGCCTGGAGAATTTCCAATTCGCCTGGCGAATCGCACCAGAACCAGAATTTCCTGCCGCGGGTTCCATGTTTCCAAACCCCCCAAAAATCCCATTTTTCATCCCAAATCAATTCCAACGGCTAAACAAGTATCAACGATTGTTCATAAACACATTGTGATCATGCAACGCAATTAATATCGAATTCCGACCGCAAAAATATCGATTTCTATAAATTGTTCATCAATTTATCAAATGAGAAAAAGTTATAAAATAACCAAAACGATTGCCACAAATAACACATATACATACACAAGCAAGATATAATTGAAACTTCTCACCCTTACCCGATTAATCGCGATTGAAACGGAGGTTTCCTCGACTTTTCCTCTTTCTCCTCTTCTCTCTTTCTTTCTTCTCCTTTTCTTTCTCTCTTTCTTTTCTTTCTCTTCTTTTTCTTTTCTCTCTATTTCTCTCTAATCTCTATTTATATAAAAATATCTAAACCCCTAAAAGACTATTTTACCCCTCAGCTCAAATATCTCGCAAACGCTCTCAAAACGGGATAAAACATAATAATGATGAAAAATAATATATTGTCAAATAAAAGTCAAGAATAAAATGATATAAAAGCAAAAATAATTAAATGGACTCGATTAAATAAATAAGACAAAATGGGGCGTTACAACTCTCCCCCACTTAGACATTTTCGTCCTCGAAAATATAACTGACACGAACAACTTCGGATACGACTCTCGCATCCGACTAATAAACTATCATGCCAACAAAAGGCACACCACGAATAACACAACTGAAAAACCACCTGCTAACAGCAGCTATAACAACGACATGACAACGACGACAACTACCACGACAAGATGCAGTGCCCATACAATGCACTTGACGACCAACTCACAACTCAAAGAATACCCAAGTTACGAACACACACATGAATCAGCTACTCGGACTCGAACCAACACGATGGAAATAAGGCAACAACACAAACAAGAACATAAAGTTCCACGACACAACATCGTTTCAACAACCTCTACATAACCACAATACCAACACCTTTGTCACACAATAATATTACAGCAATGCTATGATTTGCCAATCGAACATATAACAAAAACATCCATCCACATAGTAGCCCATGAATAATATTTAAACCTTTCACCTAACACTTCCATTCTGAAACGTCCAATAGTCTCATCATTCCTACATGTTTCCAATGTTCAACCTATAAACTCTTGCAAGTCACACACGCATATACAAAATGTGCCACATCACGCTTCCGCTGTGCACTCTAATTACTCATAACAATCAAATCCACCAATTTCATATCCAAAGTCTAACTCTTCCTCATATTCACCAAAAATCACTGTTCACTTTAATATTCCCAACCTCACACTTTCCTGTGTTATCTCATACACCAGACACAAGTCTCTGAACTGCTCAAATAAGTCTAACTCCCTGACCATCAAAACAGACATGTATAGAAACTTCTGACTTAACTCATCACGCACGACATTAACTTCACCAATAGGATAATTCCAGCTAAAGTCATAACTCATCACAAATTCCAACCATCATCACTGTCTCATACTCTATTCCTTCAGACCAAACAAGTACTCTAAACTTCTTGTGATTACCAAACACCTCGAACCTAGAACCATAAGGATAATACCTCCAAATATTCCAACACAATACAACCGCAACCAATTCCAAATCCATTATAGTATAGATCCTTTTATGAATCCTCAAATGTCGTAAAGCATAAGCCACAACTTTACCCTCTTGCATTAACACACAGACTAAACTCATCAAAGACACATCTCAATACCTCACAACTGGTTTATTAGGATCACACAAAATCAAAACTGGAGCCATAGACAAATTCTACTTCAGCTCACCAAAACTTACTCACAACGAACATCCAAAACAAACGACTCACCCTTTACAAGTCAACTGAGATCACAGAAGTACGAACTTAGCAAAGTCTCCCCTAGCCGGCAGTAACAACCAACTAAGCCCAAAAGTTTCTAATCTCCTTAATAGACTTCGGAGTCTCTCATTATAGAATTTCATCTACTTCCGATGGATCCATTAACCATACTCTCATCTGAAATAACATATCCAAGAAAACTAACCCTTTTCAACCCAAATTCTCACTTGAATAACTTAGCATAAAACTTCGTCTCTTTTCAACACTTGTAATTTAAATCTCAAACACCCTACATGTTCTTCCTCTGAGTTTATAACAGATCCGAATATCCTCAATCAAAACCACCACGAACTTATCCAATTAAATATGGAAGATACGATTCATATACTCCACAAACATTCCAGATGCATTACTATCGCCGAACAACATCACTGCACGTTGCAATGCCCAACCAAATTCCAAAAGATATAAATTCTTAAAGCATCTACAAAATTTTTCACTGGGTAACTGGCTACTCATATACAAGCTTAACCGAGTAAATAACAGCCTATTCCGATGATAACCAACATAATCAGTCTCATGAAATCGATCAAAGTCTCAACTCACAAAATCCACCACTCTTATCAAACGTTCCAACCAATTGTAATTTCACTCAAACTCAACCAAACCATTTCAGTCATCTATTCATGAAAGTGGACACTTATTCTCAATTGTTACCTTATTCAACTGTTAGTAATCCTTACACAATTTCTTCTCTTGACCGTCCAATTCCACAAATTCCAACATGTAGCAACAACCAACCCAAAAGAACTCTCAAATATTACATCCACACCTAAGGGTTTTCTCAAGATTTCCATAATGCCCTAAAACTTTAAAAACTCCAAAACTCACCAAAACTCTAAGTTTTGCTTTCCATAGTCTCAATACCATTATACACATCATGCTTATTATTCTGTTCAATCATCCTTCCTTTTTGCTACTAACAAAGCTGGAGCTCTCTATGACGACACACTTGGTCTCACAAATCCCTTTTCTAGTAAATCTTCCAGCCGCTCTTTCAATCTGAGTTTCACTTCCTAAAAGTTCTTCAACTTACTTAGCAGATCCAAACCTCAAAACTTCACCTTCGTCAAATTTGGGTCCACACTCTACTCTCTAAGAACAACCACTAACGATACCCAATCGTTCTCTCTCAATGACTTCCCAACTGGACCAACATACAAAAACCTCGAATCCGTCTCATCTTCCGATATAAGAATCTTCATCGACTCATCAAAATAATCTGTAACCATTTTTTCAATTCCAACCAATTCATTGCACACACTATCAAAGCCGGAAAGACACGTCTATTCCATCCAACATAATTTCATCTACTATCAACAAGAGATTAAGGGTGATCAGTTCCTCAATTTGTCAATAGACAGCCGACAATCATAATGGGGGCATAAACCGTCTTTACCAAACTATAATATCATTCCTTACATCTTGTGCACAAAACTACCTAAGGCACAAATCCTTATTTGACATAACCCTTACCTCCGCATTCCCTCCGGAACCGGAAACAACACTGTCCAAACAACACTTACACTCTTGCAACCAACGGCACACTGAGCCAACACTCCACAACTAAAGCAACTTGGAGAAGCACCAGTTTCTCCCCCACTTATCTCATTCTCAATCCTACAGACAAAGGGTTAAAAGAACCAGAAAGTACTGACAGTGTTTCACACACATATCACATACTAAGGAACAAACAACATCGACAGTATTCAACTGTCGCACCCACGGACTCAACAACTTGGCCGGACATACCGACCTGTTTTGATACCACTATTGTAACACCCCAATTCCCATCGCGAATAAATAATGCATAAATAAATTAGAGTGAATAAAAATTTATTTTTCCGACAGAAACAAGGATGCCACAATCAAGGAAAGAAAACACATTCCCTGCTCATAAATTTGATACATAACAAAAAATGGAATAAACCTAAAAGGGAAACTTTTTCCATACAAAAGGAAATTTCAATTATGGAATAAAGCGAAAAGATCCATAACCGACTTATTTTACAAAATAAATTGTTTTATAACATCAAAATATTAATACAAAGGTAATACAAAATAGATCCAATAAATGTATACATATATATAACAAAAGCGTTCCCCGACCCCCGTGTTACGTATCAGAGCAGACAGACTGACAAAAGGATGGAGAACTAATCTTCACAAAAGCCTCCAAGACACTAATCTGCAATTGCCTCATAGAGCAATAAACCACAGCAGAAGGGTGAGAAATAACAACTAAATCAAGATTGCATAATAATATGCAAACACATAAAAATTCACATGCATAGTTATTCTCACCACAAGCATCACATACTAATACACAGAGCATATATCAATTACACCAACATAATCACATATTCACACATAAGGCACACCAAAGTCATAAAATATGGAAACACCCCACCACATCACATAGCATATGTCTATGCATAAAACATATTATCCACAACCAATGCATTTATCACATATGCACATCAATTCACCAATTCAAACATAAATCTCAACACATACTCAATCAATTCATGATTTCCACACATAATCAATCCATTCATGATTTTCCGCACATAATCAATCCATTCATAATTTTCCACACATAATCAATCCATTCATGATTTATACAAATGCAAAGAGACCGACACAACGACTCTATGCAAATGCGGTACCATCCATCCATCATTCTCATCATCACTTCACTCAGGAACTATTGGAACCATCGCTTGTTACTTAGTGTAACTCCCCGTCGGGCAAACGATGTTCCCCTTCGCTCACACCTCTTTGTATAAGGCACAAGACGTTTATGGATCGCTCACACCTCTTTGTATAAGGCACGCGACCCGATCGCTCACACCTCTTTGTATAAGGCACACGATCGTCTATAATCATCGCTCACGCCTCTTTGTATAAGGCACATGATGTTATAGCGGATTCCCTCTGGAATCGTTTCGTCGCTCACACCCACTAGGGCATACGACATCACAAGAATGTATATCATGATGCTTGGCATAGAATGACTCATGACATTCAAATGCACACATATACACATCCATAATCATGCATATACAATCAAACACAACACAATGCATTTTCTTGCCCTTAGGCCACAAACCATCATCACAACATTTCATCACATGCATTCACATCATATAACAGCACACAAGTCATACGTTATATATCAAAAGCATATTGCATGATAACACATCAAATACACACCATTAAAACGGTAAAAGTCGATAAAACGACACATTCCCAAATTCATGACACAATTAAATCGGCCAACAATCTCAAAACCATTTTAATAAGAAAGAGCATCTCAATAGGTTTCTAACGGTACAAAGAATGCATCGATTCAAGTTACGGATCAAAAGTTATGAATTTTCAAAGAAAATAATTTATTGAGAAACAGCCAGATTCGCCTGGCGACTTAGGATTTCGCCTGACGGATCCCCCTTCGCCAACACTTCGCCTGGCAAGCCACAATTTAAAAAAACCCCAAGAGTTACAGAAGCTAACCCATTTCTGTCTTTCCGATTTCGCCTAGCGAGTTACGATTTCGCATGGCGAATACGCCTTTCGCCAGCACTTCGCCTGGCGAACTAGTGGCGAGACCTAATTCGCCTGGCGAATCGCACCAGAACCAGAATTTCCTGCCGCGGGTTCCATGTTTCCAAAACCCCCAAAAATCCCATTTTTCATCCCAAATCAATTCCAACGGCAAAACAAGCATCAACGATTGTTCATCAACACAGTGTGATCATACAACGCAATTTATATCGAATTCCAACCGCGAAAACATCGAATTCTATCAATTGTTCATCAATTTATCAAATGAGAAAAAGTTGTAACACAACCAAAACGATTACCACAAACAACACATATACATACACAAGCAAGATATAATTGAAACTTCTCACCCTTACCCGATTAATCGCGATTGAAACGGAGGTTTCCTCGATTTTTCCTCTTTCTCCTCTTCTCTCTTTCTTTCTTCTCCTTTTCTTTCTCTCTTTCTTTTCTTTCTCTTCTTTTTCTTTTCTCTCTATTTCTCTCTAATCTCTATTTATATAAAAATATCTAAACCCCTAAAAGACTATTTTACCCCTCAGCTCAAATATCTCGCAAACGCGATAAAACATAATAACGATGAAAAGTAATATATTGTCAAATAAAAGTCAAGAATAAAATGATATAAAAGCGAAAATAATTAAATCGACTCGATTAAATAAATAAGACAAAATGGGGCATTACAATTTAGGTCAAGGACTTGATTTCATAGAGGATCGCACAGTTTGGAATTCATCTGATAAAAAGTCAACTGTGCACAAAAGTCAAACTTTGACTTTTTGAGATTTTTCACAATTATGGTTTTTTAACCCTAAAATGATGTTAATGTGTGATTTGAATCATCATTCATCAAGAAAAATCAAGAAAAGTTGGATAACTTGTAAAAGGGGTAACCATAAAAACTTAGAAAATTTTCTAAGTTATGGAACAAAGTGGCTAGGGTACCAACTTTGGAGGATCATAACTCCTAAACCACAAGGCCATTTTTCCCCATCCAAAGCTGGATTTGTAGCCCTCATGGCCCTGTACAAAAGCTCCAACTACACATCATTCCAATTCATTATGGATTTTGAGTTATGGAATGATCAAAGTGGCTGAAAACATGAAATGCCACTTTTTCCAACACTTCATGAAATTTTCACTAAGTCAGAATCTGTCTTACTTTTTACAGAATGTAGGGGCATTTTTCACTTGGATCCAAAAATTATCAAAACCAATTATGATCAAATAGTTGTTGTATCATATGAGGGCTTTCCAAAATGGCCAAGAACATCACCAAACTCAACTTGAGTCATGAGATATGACAATGGCAATATGCCTTGCTGAAAACTGCCAAGGCTAGGCAGAATTTTGTACTTTTTCTCGATTTGGAAAAATTAGATAATTCCAAGCCTTGTCATCACTTTGGACACATCTGAGGATCAAATCTAAAGGGAACAAACACTGATCCAAGCCTCCAAAGTCTTTGGAACAAGAAGTAGCATGACAAACCTAGAAATCCCTAAAAGAGGGACAAGACTCTAATTTTGGATTGGAGCATTTAATGGATGCTTAGAGGTGGCATGGACTGACATATTTACAACTGAATTCAGTCAAGAATGATCCAACAACTAGGGAACCAAAGGCCTCTGCTCTAACCTTTAGTCAATGGTTAGAGGAGACTTGGATTCTCATTTGCCAACATTGGCCAAACCTCTGCTGTGGTTGACATTCACTATTAAACCCAAAACAAACTCGCTCTACTATAAATAGAGCTCATTTGTGCTCAGTTTGAGTACACCAAAGCCATCAAACACATGCTTTCCTCAAAACCCCTCTCTTTAGGCCAAAATGCCTTCTTTAGCAAGGTAACTCTGAGTTTTTGAGTTAGAGATCATTTCCATCACATCTCATGATCCTAACACCTCCAATATATCATATCTAAGCTATCCAAACTCTCACAAGTGACCTGTAATCCTTAAATCACAAAGTCACATCTCAAAACCTCAAAATAGTACTTTTGTGCATTTTTCAAGCCATGCCTTGATTCAGTCACTTTCCAAACCAGATAAAACCTTAAACACACTCCAAATATCATCCTTGAACTGTCCCAAATGGTTCCCCCCATCTAGAACACCATTTGAGGGAGTTGTTATTTTGGCCATTTTAACCCCTTTTGCAAGAAAGGGCCAGTTTGTGTTTTTGCAGGTTCCAGCTGATTCCATTCATCCTAAAAGCTTCTAAGGGATCATTTGAGAGTGTCCAAAGCATCAAACCATTTCTGAAATAAGAAACTTGGCAGATTGCACAAAAACTCCAAAAGCTCAAAAGAGAGGTAGGCATCATGACTTGAACTTTCCAAAATATGCATTGCTTTGAAGTCCACTGATCATGCACATCTCATACATGTTATATATGTTGTGTTTGAACCAATTCATCATGTAATTCATGCATGTACCAAAGTGTAGCATAGAAAATGCAATTATAGACCTATTTCAAAACCACCATCGGATTTTGAGGAATGAGCATTATATGGAAAAAAATACCACCACCATTGAATTCCTTGTGAAATTCTAGGCCAGATGCATATAAATTTTGTCCCCAACCACAGAGAAATGAGAAAGTTATGGACCTTCCCGTTTCTTGCCAAAACTTGCCTTGCCTTGCCTGGCCAGGCCTAGAAAACAAGGCAAGCCTTGTATATTTGTTGGTTTGTTTTAATCAACGGATGTATCACCACCCCAGTGGTAAGGCGCGCACCCTATAACCTTGAGGTCGTGGGTTCAAACCCCACCCATGCCATTTTGTATTTTCTCACATTTTGCTATTTTTTCCAATATTTTCATATTTTGTTAATTAATTGGAAAATTAATAACTCCCTCAATTTTAATTATTTTTGATTGGTTCTTTTTGCAAAAAACCACAAAAATGTTGAAATATTTTATTCCCAAAAAAATTAAATTTATATTATTTATTTAATATAATTAGTATTTTTGTGAATAAATGTCTTTTATTTGTTTTTAAACTCTCTTAAAAATAAATATCCATTTTGGAAAATCAAAACCAAGTAGGTTTTAATTTATCTTGTGACGAAAACCTCATTTTTCAAACCTTCAACAAAAATCACAAGTGGTTTATTCAAACTTATTTGGTATTTTTATCATTTTATTTGATTTTCTTTAAATATTTCCTTTTTAAAGAAAACAAATTTAGGGTTTCCTTGATTTTCACTCAAACAAACTTTTTTCAATCACTCATGGGCCTCTAATAGAGTGTAAGACCCAATCCTTTGTAAATACAAACCTTCTGGGCCTCAGATATTGTATAAGTCCCTCTGCGTTAAAAGAAAAGCTCGGTGCGATCGCCAGTTCAAAAGAGTCATCTGGGCCTACACTCGTGTTATAAGCCCCATTCTTTTTCTTTAAACACCTTTGGGCCTCTTTAGAGAGTGTAAGATCCATCCCCTTGTACAGAAAACCTTTTGGGCCTCAGTCACTTGTATAAGTCCCTGTACAATTTCAAACAACAGTGCAATCACTGATAAAACCCTGGGCCTCTCCTCGAGCTGTAAGCCCCAATTTTCCTTTCAAAAGCACTTTCACCTTTGATTTTGTAACATACTGTTATTTTCAATTTCTTTGTTGAATAACTAACCAAACATCATGGAAGCTCTACAACCGAGTAAGTGTTTACCCGCTTTCATTTACCACTTTCATATGTATATAATTGTATTATGGGGCTGTTTCACTATAAGTCTTCTTTCATAAACTCATATCGACTGTGTAATACTAGTATAGATATTTAGAGTTTCTCCAGCAACTACGTCTAGAACTAGACAAAACCTTGTCTCCTTACATCCGACGTTCTTCCGGATATTTCAACATAACCTAAACCATGAAAATTTTCTTTCACAACAATTTTAGATAACTAGATTTAAGAAATCTCCCCCTTGAACAGTTCATATACAGAAGGCCAATGTTCCAAGTGAAACCCCTTCTGGAACTATTCATCAGCCTCCTCTTGGGCTTAGTGCAAGGACCCACAGGCTTCCTAAAAGCATCCCCGCCTCCTCTTAGGCATTGTACAAGGACCCGTCGGCTTCTTAGAATTTTTCACAGCCTCCTCTTAGGCTTCATATAATGATTCTTCCTCCGGGAAGATAACCTCCTCTTGGGCTTCGTACAAATTATCCCTCGGTTTCTTAAAAGTTTTCTCGCCTCCTCTTGGGCTTCGTACAAATTGTCCTAACGACCTCCTAGAGGTATAGGAAGAAAAATTAGTCATCTTAATAGAACAGTCTTTCAAAGAGTCTAGATTTTACTACTACTATTTCTTAAGCATAGTACAGAAGATAAAACCCGTAGACTCGTACAGTCTAAAGCTCCTTTGGATTCCCCGTTTCCTTAGAGAACAGGAAATAATCTCGATCCTCAGATCAAATCCATGAGTACAACATTACTCATATAAGAACTGATTTTCTCTTTTAACCAACATACTGGACCTGTCACTCAACTAAAACAGTAACCCTAGCCTTCTCTTGGGCTTGATACAAATGATTCTCCCCAGTGGAGCAAACCTTTTAGCCTCCATCTCGGGCTTTGTACGAGATATAAAACACTCTCTTGTTGAGTATAAAAGACTCTCTTGTTGAGTCACTTCCCTTTCAGCCTCCATCTCGGGCTTCACGAGATACAAAACACTATCTTGTTGAGTATAAAAGACTCTCTTGTTGAGTCAAACACCTTTAGCCTCCGTCTTGGGCTTCGTACAAGACACATACAAAAGCACTCTCTTGTTGAGTCAACCCTTTTAGCCTCTCTCCCGGGCTTCATACGAGACACATAAAAATACCCTCTTGTTGGGACAATAACCTCCTCTTAGGCTTTGTATAAAGAAATCCCCATTTGATTCAATCAACTTTTTAGCATCAAATCATGCTTTGGTCACAGCATACAAACATCAATAACTCCTTTTCCCTCGTCTAATTGCTGTAAGCGGAAAGCCTCTGAATTATTTACATCCACGCCACTGTCCCTCTTTTAGCATGAGAAATTCCAAAGGAAAGATGGCGTTGCTCTAAACTGAGTTAAAGTCTTCTCCTTCAGGTTGAAAATCCCATATAAAGGAAATTATGGCATTGTTGGATTCGCATATCCCAGTTAAAGTAATTCTCCTTTATAACCAGTCACCCAACATTTGTGACAAACAGACCTCTTTAGAGATGACAAATTCTTTCTAAAGTCAAAACCCTTTAGCTTCATATCTTGCGCTTCGAACAAGATACAAATAGACCCTTCAGCTTCACATATTGGGCTTTGAACAAGATACAAACCACCTTTAGCTTCACGTCTTGGGCTTTGAACAAGACACTAAAACACCATTTCCTCCCATAGAATAGGAGGAACTATGATCGCTCTGATTTCCCTGTTTCGGTAAACGGGAATACGTAGGCATAAGATTGAAAGAAAAATCTTAGCGAGCACACCACATCAAAAAAACCTCAGGTCACAAATCCTCAGATATCCACCAAAATATCCGAGTCCGTATTCCCCACCAAAAGTCTAAATTCAACCAAAATAACCTAAGAGAGGCCCCCCACATTGATCGCATCTGTAAACCAACAGTTTTGACTGTTTGACCTCAGTTTGCAAAGCAGGGTTAGTTAGAGACATCTATTTCCCTTCCTTCATCAGCTTAAATAGGACAAAAAATGAATTGACCTGTAGTAACCCAGAACGGCAGTGCTTAAGAACCACGTCCAAAATCGCTCGCTATATGCCCCAGGTTAGGCGTATGGTTTTGTAGATCCGAAAGAAACTCCTACTTCTAGGCTCGAAGTAGTTAACTAGGGATTAACTCCCTATCTCTCCAGTGTTAGGGGATTTGAAACAATGTCTGTACATCATCAACGAGATCTTATCCGAAAGCATACCACAACAGTTATGGGTATTCAATTTTCATCATCCTCCTTCCAATCTTTGCTAAAACAATAATTTGATAAAGAAAGTGAAGTGGAGAAATATTTTTGTGATTTTTGTGATAAATGAGAAAAAATGAGCAAATGCGAAAAGACTAATTCAAAACATGCATAATCATCTCATTAATAAAACCAAGTACAAATGACAATACTTAAAGCAAACAATACTCGAACAAACAAGAACAAAGTACAAGAATGCCAAAATGATAAAATGGCATAATGACAGCCTTCATTTGAGGGAATGAACTCCTCTTGATTGACTTGCTAGCTTCTTCAAATATCATTTTACTTGTCTTCAACAACCCCTTCAATAGTATTCCCAAACGGACGACATGCGATGGCATAAGGTTTGTTGCAACATTCGGGTTATTTGGGGGTGAAGGTGAGATCCTTATATTCAATCAGGTCCTGAACCTTATGCTTAAAAGATTTGCAGTTCTCAATATTGTACCCTGGGGCACCCTTATGAGACTCGCAGTGAGCATTGACATCATAGCCTGGCGGATAAGGGAGAATTGAAGGTTGTAAATCTCTCAAGGTAATCGCTCTATCCATTAGTAAATAAGGAAAATTTTGGCTATATGGCACAGGCAGAGGATCAAAGTGTCTTTCTGGCCTCCTCATTCTTTGCTGATTAGGTTGATGTTGTTGTGGAGCGTACAGTTGTTAATACCATTGTTGTTGGAATGACTGTTGCTGTTGATAAGCTAACTTGTGGTATGAGATAGGTGCAACGACAATAACTTGAGGGTAGGGATTTTGTTGCTGAGGTATCTGAGCAAGGTATTGAAGTTGGAGCTGTTTGCTGATAAGGCACAGGAGAATATTACGCCGCTGCAACATACGGGTGCTGGAAGTAAGGTACCAGAATAGGTACCATTTGTTGAGGTTTCCCCCTTTAAGAAGATATATCATTGGTTTCAACCTATTTTCTCTTGTACCCGATGAAAGACTTCTTGATCCTATCCTGACTTCTTGATCCTCCCTGAATATTTCCACTCTTCAGACATTCTTCAATTCTCTCACTGACGATCACCATGTCGGAGAATCCTGAAGACACATTGCTAATCATCTTTTCATAGTACTACCCTTGCAAGGTACCCATGAAAATATCAATAAATTCATGGTCAACTAGTGGCGAATGCACTCTTGCAGCTAACTCCCTCCAACGTTTTACGCATTATTTAAAGGATTCATTATCCTTTTGAGCCATACTCTGAAGTTGAATACGATTCGGAGCAAGATCAGTGTTGTATTTATATTGCTTAACAAATGCTTCAGCCAGCTCAGCCCAAGTACGCACAATACTACGCTTCAGTTGCATGTACCACTCTAGAGATGCCCTAGACAACCTTTCTTGGAAGTAATGGACCATAAGCTTGTCATCTCTGGCGTAGGCAACCATCTTTTGGCAGTACATCTTTAGGTGAATATTAGGACAACTGAGACCCTTATACTTCTCAAATTCTGGCACCTTAAACTTATTGGGAATCACAACATCTGGTACTATGAACACCTCCACGGCACTCAAAGAGGTTAGGCTGTGTCCTTCCATGATTTTAAGTTTTTCAACCAAAGCACGACACATCTGAATGACTTCGGAATTTTGAACAGCATGAGGATTAGCAACTGGGACATCTGTAGGACCATGTTGAATCTCATCTTCATATTGTTACTCTTCTTTAGTGTGAGGAATGGGAATCTGAATAATAGCAGCTTGCGCTTGTGGGATGGCTCCAACAGTGACCCCAGATGTAGGCGTTAGTTGAGTAACAGCTACTTCAAATGAAGGAATGTAGCTTGGAGGTATACCATAAACCACATGCTTAGGAAAGGAAAATGAAGGCATTCGGTGCGAGGCAGATCCTTGCACGAGAACATTGTTTCTTGCGACAACGGCGTCGCGAGCTTCCTCTTCTCTTCTGGTCAGAGTGGTTATTGTCTCGAAAATTTGATCAATTTTGCTTTTGACAGAGTCCATCTCTTCTCTGAAAGCAACTTGTTCTTATTGAATCTGATCCATCATTTGTCTAGTGTTGGCTCTAGTAACGTACTGGTTCGGGGAATCAACTTGATTTACTAGATACGAGGGAAGATGAAATGAGTTTTTTTAATGATATGCAATGCATGCCGATGAATGAAAATTCAATGGATGTAATGGATGCAATGGCGATGCCATGTATTGTATAGGTTCAAAGGTTCAAGATATATGGATAAATATGATTTCTTTCCAGAATAGGGTTCTCACTGGGTGTAATCAAAGGCTTTTGTAAAGGACCCCATAGTCATGGATCCACAAGAATGTTTGACGCTAGCGAATTTTTTTTTCTGCGCATCAACTCCTTCAAGGGAATCTATTCTAGATGAGGTTTTCGTATCGATCCCAACGAGGTATTCACCTCACGAATCCACACTAAGCAACCATCGACTTCGGTTCTAGACATGGTTCTCAGAGTCATGGATCCACAATAATGTTTGATGCTAACGAAATTTTTTTGCCGCGCATCAACTCCTTCAAGGGATTCTATTATGAGCGAGGTTTTCGTATCAATGATAACGAGGTGTTCACCTTGCAAATCCACACTACATAGCCATCATTCTTAGTTGGCCAAAGGTTAAAGGTTCTACAAAGGTTCTTAGAGTCATGAACCCCTTTGAAAAAATCGAAGCTAACAAAGTATTCACCTCGCACAATAACACTTTCAAAAGGATCTACTCTAAGTGAGGTTCTCATGCCGACCCTAACGAGGTATTCACCTCGTGAGTCTGCACTACTCAACCATCATCATATCTTATGTTTTCACTCAAGACTCAGGTAGAAAGTCTTTCCCTCAAGGTTTGCAATCAAATCCAAGTACCAAGATCCAATATAGCCACACAATAATATAACAATATAACAATATGACAATATTAAAACATAAGATAAAGGAAAAGCCATACAAATAAACAAACATAGACACGCACAAAAAAACCTAACTAGGCTTGACTCACTTAGGGATGGGAAATATCCCCAGCAGAGTCTCCATCTGTCGAACCTCAAAAAATACGACCTCGCAAGAAAAGCTCGCAGATGGATTGACATAAGAGTCGCCACCGAACTTTAATTTATTCCCATAGGGGGAAAGGGAAAATATTGATAAAACCCACAGAACAGAAAGGACATGGCAAGGTCATCGCAACCATTGTCGGGGTTCAAAATTCGGTTATGCGAGGGGAAGGTATTAGCACCCCCTCACATCCGTAGTACTCAATGGGAACCATCTAATTTGTCTACGCGAATGGGTTTTCTAATCTAAAAGGTTTACTTGCTAAAGAGAAAGAGGGGTTGGTTTTTTATTAGTGTGCTCGCCAAGGATTGGGGCCCTTGTGCCTACGTATTCCTTGTGCAATGGGAAAGTCAAAGCAATCGTAGTTCAGAGGACTACAGTGGGAAAAGAAAAAGGTTGATGGCGAGGCAAAATGCACTCGACTTACAAGTTAAAGGAAATAGCCACTTAACATTGGATCAAGGGTTTGAGAAAAAGTTAGGTCGATTCTAGTCCCTAAGGGTGCTTCTAGTGAACGAAACCACAACCAAGGCGAAAGCGGGAAACTAAAAGTACATCCAAAAGGGAGCGGCGGTACATGGAAAAATACAAGGGAAAATGATGCGATAAATAAAAGGGGTCATTGTCAGGTAGCCCAAGAGGAAGTCGTACGTATGCAAGTGTCCTAAACTAAACAGTAAACAAAGAGTAGTACACACATATTTTTTAGGGTTTTTATGTTTTATAATGTTTTTGTGTTTTTTATAAGATAAGAAACAAAGAGAAATTAGATGACAAAATAAGAATGCAAGAGTTATATGATGATGATGATTATAAGTAAACGACGAGAATGTAAATGACGGAAAAGAGAAAACAAAGAACAGTCTAATCTCCATCAAGAATTTCTATTAATCAAAGGAAACCTATCACTATCCCAAATTATAGAGAATGATCCAAATGACCATTCAACCACATATTTGAAATAATGAAAATTTAGCATCTTTGACAACCAACATTCCATGATTTTTAGATCTCATCGACCAAAAGAAGTTTAATGGAAATAATAATGGATTAAGGAATAGTGCCACGAGATCAAGATCAAAATAAAATAAAAAGAAACAAAATATTAGAAAAAAAGTAATAAACATAGGAATTTAAAATAAAGAAGAAATAATAAGACAATGTGAAGGAGGAGTTCAATGGTTGAAGAGGTGTATGTATAGTAAACTGATGTGCTATGTTTGAGAAAATGAGACATGGGCTTTTGAGCAAGCCCAAGGTTTTTTCATAAAAAAAAAGGGAGAAAGTTTTCTTCTTAAAACAAAACAAAAAAAAACAAAAAAAAGAAACAGAATACGAGCGTTCTTATTCTTCATTGGCGCCGCAACTACTATTCACTTGTGGGGAGGAGCTCCGCCACCCCGACGGAGCTCCGAAGCGTGCCGGTTCACATTGTAATGTCGTGCTCAACTCGAATACGCTTTCAATTTCGTGAATCAGTGCCCAGGTTGTTCAAATTGAAACAGCAGATTGTGTCGGTAAAACTCAAATCACCTTCAAATCCAGGTTCGAATAAGTTCAATCTCTCCTCCTCTCTTCTTCACTTTTTCTTAATTGTTGTGGTTATTATTAGTGGGGAGGGTGGTATGAAGGTTGTTTGCGAGTTGTTGTTGCAATGGAGGCGGAAGTGAGTCGCGTTAATATACAGTAACACCGAAGACGGTGAGAAGGTGTGATGTTGAAATGTTGCAGGATGGCTACTGAGTTGTTATTTGGATGTTGAAGATGACGAGGAAAAGTGTTGGTGGTGTTTGGATATGTTGTTTATGATTTTGCAGGTTGTGAAATGTTTTATAGAAGCTTGGGGTTATGTGAAGCTTTGAAGTGGTGAATGGTGTATAGAGGCTTGGATTGTTATTGAATTGGTTTTTTTCCAGATTTTTTTCCTTGTGTTCCAATTTTCCTCCCTCTTTAAAACATATCCAAACTTGTTTGTTCAGTTTAGTGGTACAAACCATTTGTCTGTTTCTTGTGTCAAGTCATTTTCATATGTAAGTTATTGTTGGTTGTTCTTGGTCTTGGAGGCATTGTCACAGGTTTTGTTTTGTTATGGCTTGGGCGTATACAGTTTGTGTTGCAGGTTTTGTTGTAGCTTGTTGCTTTCTGAGGTGTAGGTTGTTGTTGCAGAATGGGCAAGGCTTGAAGTACTATCATTTTCGGAATTGTCGTTTTGGTGTGGAAGCTGGCCTAGAGGTTGTATGATGCGTTTTGGCATGTCGTTTTGTTCATGTTGCTGCAGAATTTTTTATTGTAAATTACTTTCTTTTGTGAAATCTTGTAATGGGATTTATTGTAATGATACATGGGCTTTTGCTGAATTTTTGTTGTAACTTTCATGAGCCTTATTTTGTAGAGTTTTTTGTATGAATTTTGGTAATGTAAAATGGCATAATAGGCTAAAAGAATTGGGCTCTTTTTGAATAATGGTAACATGAACTCTTGGTGCAATACTTCGACAACGGGCTTGGGTACTTTGAATTATTATATGCATCTCACTTTGCTTGTACCAAAAACTTGAACCAAAGAATCTTGAATTAATTCACATTAGTCTTGAACAAATTAAATCCAACTTGCGATCCATATTAGCCTTGAACAAAGAAGCTTGAAACCAATTTCAACATCTTGAACTCTTTATAAAAATCAAACTTGAAACTGAAACCTTAATTGACATTACAACAAATGAAACCATCTTGAAATGATCTTGAACTGAATAGCAAGCTTGAAATTTTTTGAATCAATGACAAGAACAATGAACCCCCCATAATCAAGACTTGCAAATAACTTGAAATATTGACCAAATGCCTTGACTTTTAGTGGCTTTGCAACTTGACTTCATCAGATATCTTGAATTGGCACAAAAACCCCTAATTGGAGCCTCAAACACAACTCACTTGAATTATGCACATCCTGGCCTTGATCATGAAACAAACTCTTGTCTGACCAAGATTATACCAAAATTCCACTTGAACTGAAACATCACTTCACAAACACTTGACCTGATAACCTTGCCTGAACCTTCATTTAATCTTGCAACAACTGGACTGAATCAAAAAGAAAAATGAAAGCAACTGACATAGTTTTTGATTTTTTGAATAATGGTTAGTAAGCAAAACAAATGAGGGTAATATACAGGTAGGACAAATTTGGGGTATGTCAATTGCTCCTATCTAAGTGACTTAAACCTAGTAAGATGAACTGGCATAACGTTCATACTTTCAAGGTAGAAGTCAATTAGATACTAAATTATTCATGATCCTCAATTTATTTTACCGTCTAATCTGGTTCATGAAGTGCATAAGGAGGTTTTGCTTTATAAAGCCAGCCTAAGTCATAAGAGACGTCTGCAGTAGGCTGGGATGGCTCAGAAAATCAGGTACTGGTGTCCTCTTGCATTGGGATGGACTTGTCTAAACACGGACGAGGCGATCGTCAATGGTTATGTTGCCAAGTGTGGGGGAATATTTCGTGACGGCCATGGTAATTGGCTAGGAGGATTTCATAGGCGCATTGATATGTGTGATAGTACTATTGCTGAATTTGAGGGTGTTTTTACCGGTATAGATCTTGCGTGGAAGAGAGGCCTTAAGAAACTTTTGATTCAAAGTGATAACGCAAATGTTTCTGCTCCGTAGCAAGAAGAGGATTCAACAACAAGAGGCTAATCTTGCTAGGCGTATTTTTTAGTATATTCATAAGTTCGAAGAAGTTCAGTTTCATCATATTTTTTGTGAAGCTAATCAGTGTGCTGACTACTTAGCTAAATATGTCTATGGACAATAGGAGTTAGTGTGTTTGGTTCGAGTCATGTCCGATTGATTTAAGGAATATTTTTGTTTCGGATTGGACTGGTGTGTTGGATAGTCGTGTAGCCTAATGTTACTTGTTCGGGCCTTTGGCCCTCCTTGAATACTGATTTTTTGTGTGTGGATATATCAAAGTAAAAGTGATTTTTGATATTTAATATTGTTTGAATAATTTAAATAAAAGTTGATTTGAAATATATAATTACTAAATTTGGGTTATATATAATTAAATTATTAATTATAGGTTATGATTAAAAAAAAAAGAAAAAAAAAAGGAATGGGCCTCTGGATTGAAGAGCCCAATCCTCCTACTCCTTGTCTAACCTAGAAATAAAAACCGCAACACAGAGGATTAAGTCGCTTCTGGTTTTTACGGCATCGCATCTTGTGGGCGGAATTCGTTGAGATCGCTTGCACCTGCACCTTGTAGGTTGGGTTTATTTCTTGTTATATAGATATAGGTTTTTATCACTACTAGTTGTATTTTGCCATTAATCCAATACAGGAAAAATCTGAAATCCCTCTAACTTTTATTTTAGTTTCAAACTGCATACTACTGATTTGTTGGGGGGTTGAAGCCTGTTGTTAAAATGGATTCTGATTCTAAATCGCATGATCACACCGACAACAAGAAGAATAGTTGTAAAGTGATGTCAAAGGTGTTACTTCCTCAAGACTTGATGCTTCATATATTTCATTTGCTTCCTATTTATTGCCTTGTCGACTCTGCAAGGTATGTTTCCAAACATTGGGCTGCCACTTTTAACCAACTCGACCCACGCCGTCTGCGTTCTACAACTGGTATTTTCGTTGCAAACCCCTTTTCGAAAGGCAATTCATATTTCTTGGAATTCAAAGATGATGTGAATGCCGGATTTGAAACCATTTATTTACCAACACCTCCAAATATGGGATTTTTAATAGGTACTTGTAATGGCATTTTGATGCTTTCGGCTCCCGATGGACACGTTTTCCTTGCAAACCCCATCCTCAAGTCTTGGCTTAGACTTCCTCGCTTTCCCATCTCTCAATCATCTATATATATTATGAATCAATGTACTATAACATGTGTTCCTCGTACTGCCAAATTCAAGTTGTTCTTTCAAGACATTGTTATGGTTTCAGATGCTCCTTCCTATGTTTTCTATGTGCTAACCGTTGGAATAGATAACTCATGGAAAGAGATAGCCAGAAAAGAAGCTCCCCTTGATTGCCATATATCATGGAAACCACTTTATAGTGGAGGCAATGATCTCTATTGGATAACATCAGAGGGAATTATTGTCATCAATGTTGATGAGGAAATTATTGTACGAGAATATCCTCTTTACTTGGCTCGTCATAGACGCAAACCAAGCTATTTATGGACCGGTAATCACATTTCTTGCATTCTGACTAAACGTTCTTACAAAGCATATGAAATCCACATTCTGGATTTTGATTCTGGAAAATGGTCTTTTTATCATGAGACGGGACCATTTGATTATACCACTCCTTGTGGTCATAATCTTATTGCTCCAGAAGTGAAATTCCGATTGTGGATCAATGATCAAATTATCTTTAAAATTCAATACATACTTTTTGCTTACAATGTCAAGACCAAACAATTTACAAAGATCGAGGACGTTGATGTGGACCACTACCATGAAGTATGGCTTCACACTAACACTCTAGTTTCTTTGTCAACTACTCCGACATAGCTAATTTGGAAACACTCAAAGGCATGTTTGCTTAGTTATTCTGGTTTTTATTTTTGTTGTTATTATTCATAATAATATTAACACCTTTAGCTTTGCTTACTCTGGTGAAAGCTGAGTCACCAGCAAATAAGGTTTGAAGTTGATACGAATACCTTTATCTTGCGGTAGCCAACGAGACCGTGTTGCAAATGCAATGCTGTTGTGGAGATCTATAAACTATTACTCCCTCCATTCTTGTTTATAAGCAAATTTTGACTTTTTAGATTCATTCAATAAATAATGTATTTAGACTATATATAAGTTAGATGTATTAATTACTTAATGAACCTAAAATGTTAAATTTTGCTTGTATATAGGAATGGAGGGAGTATATTGTAAGTTGTGTTATCCTTGTAAATGGGGTGACGGATATCATTTTATGACTAGTAACAAACTCGTTCTATAGCATGGGTTTCCGTTTGAATTCATATTATGTTTTGTTAATTTTGAATTTATTTTTTTAGATCGTTAACATTTAGTGAATTATAAACATAAGCTAATATAATGATTCTTTTATCCAAACAGTATATTAAAAACCAAAGGTAATATGAATAAAATATTTTATAGTACATAATTATTATAAATTTCAAAAGGCATCAGGGCAACATCTTGAAAAATATCTCTCAACTATACCGTAAAATCTTAAACTTCATCATTGGAGTAATACTAAGCTCATAACTTCTTTTTCTATCTTTTGTAAAATCAAACCTGTTTTGAAATTTATTTTACAGATCATAAACATTCACAAAGTCACAAATATAAACAAACAAAATGTATCAATTTTTATGCATTGAACCAATTAGTATTTTCAAATATTTGTAATTTATTTTTGTTTATAAAAATAATTGTATTAACAATAGAATTTTTTTTTTGTTTATAAAATTATTTGTAATTTATTTTTGTTTATAAAAATAATTGTATAAATAATAGACTTTTTTCTGTTTATAAAAATATTTGCAATTTATTCCTGTTTTCAAAAATAATTGTATCAACAATAGATTTTTTTCAATTTATAAATATATTAGTAACTTATTCTTATTTATAAATATAATTATATCAACAATAGATTTTTTTTTCTATTTATAAAAATATTTGTAACTTATTCTCATTTATAAAAATAATTATATATAACTTTTTTTCATTTATAAAAAATAATTATATCAATAATAAAATATGGATGAGTATTTCACGACAGTGAACTCAAGGTTCCCAAAAAGAGAATAATAATTGATACATTGAAAGATAAAAATAGTGAAAGAATTATTAAACAACACTTTAATATCTTCATTATAATTAAAAAAAACGAATATAAATAATAAATTTCCTTTTGTATAGAATAATAATTTAAAATTTCATTATAATATGTAATAAAGATAAGAAAATAAAGATATAAACACCAACATTTTTTCAAAATATTAATTTTGTCGTTGAAAAATCTCCAAGGTATTCTATGTACCTAAATAACCAAAGTGTCGTATATCTCAAACAATAACCATCAATTTTTCATTTTTAAAATGCGGTAAACAACATTAAATTAAGTGAGATTAGTTGCATCTACCGCAAAAAGTGAGTGACTGTGTTCTCTTTCATAGTGTAGCGGTAAAAATCATGAGTGTAATCTATTGATTAACTTAATTTAAAATAACAAGAGTCGTCACCGCACTTTTTATTTCTTCCACAAAGGAATAGGGAAAAGAGCGAACAAGGTGCTAGCACCCAAAACGTCTATAGTACTCTATAGGAGCCCTTTGAAAAATTTACGCTTTTTGGTTTGAAATGCTTGTTGAAATGAGAGAGTGGAGATGAGAAAAAAAATTTATTTTTAAAATTGTTGTGTTTGAAGAGATTTATCGCCTCATGCCTACGTACCCACAAAGTGCAATATAGGATCAAAACCACGTAATTCGTGGTACAAAGAATAAAATGGTGTGTTTTGCTTAATTTTAAAAGTAGAGACAACTTGTCATTTTAAGTGGACAACTCAACTAATCAACCATAGGAATGAAGAATATGGTCTCATCCATTACCATGGCGAGGGCTCCAACTCGGATAACATCAACGAGTATGCCAACTACCCCACGGGTAACAAAAGATCCAATTCAATCAAACCACACTATGGAGAGTAGGCAATTTACACCCAACTATGAAAATGACTCATGTTTAAACTTGAAAAGACAAAGTGCCACAAGGCACACACAAAAAAAAAACACTTGAATGAATTTGATTCTTTTTAATTTTGAATTGATGTCAATATGCTTAGAGTTTTTTAGCATTTATTAAAAAGGAAAATAAAATGTAAAACCACTTGACAAAGTCAAGGTTTGAATTTATGAAAGTGGTGGAAGTTTTAAAACAAGAATGTTTTGAAAAAGAGAGAATATAAAAATAATTGTATTAACAATAGATTTTTTTTGGTTTATACAATTATTTGTAATTTATTTTTGTTTATAAAAATATTTGTAACTTATTCCTGTTTTCAAAAATAATTGTATCAACAATAGACTTTTTCCAATTTATAAATATATTAGTAACTTATTCCTGTTTATAAATATAATTATATCAACAATAGATTTTTTTTTCTATTTATAAATATATTTGTAACTTATTTTCGTTTATAAAAATAATTGTATATACCTTTTTGTCGTTTATAAAAAATAATTGTATCAATAATAAAATATGGATAAGTATTTCACGATAGTGAACTCAAGGTTCCCAAAAAGAGAATAATAATTAATACATTGAAACATAAAAGTAGTGAAAGAATTATCAAACAACGCTTTAATATCTTCATTATAATTAAAAAAAATGAATATAAATAATAAATTTCCTTTTGTATAGAATAATAATTTAAAATTTCATTATAATATGTAATAAAGATACGAAAATAAAGATATACACACCAACATTTTTTTAAAATATTAAGTTTGTCGTTGAAAAATCTCCAAGATATTCTATGTACCTAAATAACCAAAGTGTCGTATATCTCAAACAATAACCATCAATTTTTCATTTTTAAAATGCGGTAAACAACATTAAATTAAGTGAGATTAGTTGCATCTATTGCAAAAAGTGAGTGATTGTGTTCTCTTTCATAGTATAGCGGTAAAAATCATGAGTGTAATCTATTGATTAACTTAATTCAAAGTAACAAGAGTCGTCACCGCACTTTTTATTTTTTCCACAAAGGAATAGGGAAAATAGCGAACAAAACCTAAAATGAATCTAAAAGCAAAAAACTAAAGAAACGGGCAGAGATCGGGTAAGTGAGTTGGTTACGCAGAGGGAAGGTGCTAGCACCCAAAACGTCTATAGTACTCTATAAGAGCCCTTTGAAAAATTTACGCTTTTTGGTTTGAAATGCTTGTTGAAATGAGAGAGTGGAGATGAGAAAAAAATTTATTTTTAAATTTTTTGTGTTTGTACAGATTTATCGCCTCATGCCTACGTACCCACAAAGTGCAATATAGGATCAAAACCACGTAGTTCGTGGTACAAATAACAAAAATGGCGTGTTTTGGTTGATTTTAAAAGTAGAGACAACTTGTCATTTTAAGTGGACAACTCAACTAATCAACCATAAGAATGAAGAATATGGTCTCATACATTACCATGGGGAGGGCTCCAACTCGGATAACATCAACGAGTATGCCAACTACTCCCACGGGTAACAAAATATCCAATTCAATCAAACCACACTATGGAGAGTAGGAGATTTACACCCAACTATGAAAATGACTCATGTCTAAACTTGAAAAGACAAAGTGCCACAAGGCACACAAAAAAACACTTGAATGAGTTTGGTTCTTTTCAATTTTGAATTGATGTCAATATGCTTAGAGTTCTTTAGCATTTATTAAAAAGGAAAATAAAATGTAAAACCACTTGACAAAGTCAAGGTTTGAATTTATGAAAGTGGTGGAAGTTTTAAAACAAGAATGTTTTGAAAAAGAGAGAAGATTTTGAAAATTTAAGAAGGGGAGGAGATGAAGAGGTTATCCTAGTGCATAAAATAAAAGTTAAGGTAAGAAAGATCTAACCACCAAGCAAGCTTCATAGCATAAGCCAAATAAGAATTACATCCATCTTGAGCATAAGCCATAAGCAAGCCAAATAAAGGACAAGGTCTCAACTCCATGATAATTCAAGCATAGGGAAAAGATCCTAGTTCTAAGTCCAAAGATCCAAGAATAATCCAAGAAGTCCAAGGTCTAGGTCCATTCACAAGAGCACAGGATTAAGAGAACCACGTCTTTTAGAGGCTTAATCCTTTATTAATGTTTTGAACAAATTATGGTCCAAATGGACAAAAGAAAAAGAGCACAAGCACAAATAATATGGTCCAAGTGGACAAAGAGAAAATAGCATAAGCATAAACAAAATATGATATGATATGATAGCATAAAGCATAAAAAATAAAGAGATAAGGAGCAAGAAGGAAGCATAGACAATACATCACAATAATATGGTGAACTTAATCATCCACAAAGAAGAGTAACTTTTTGGTTGAGTCATTTTTCAGAGAACACTCGACTAGTCACTCATGAGAATGAAGACATGGTCTCATACATTACTTATAAGAAAAGCTTCAACTCGGATGAAATCGACGAGTATCCGACTTAATCCTACAAGCAACAAAATAACCAATCTACTTCAAACCACACCAGTGTGAGTAGGAGACTAATAATATCTCTTACAAAAATAACTCGGTTTTTTCGATTTCGGGGACATGTAGCGCTATGTTAAGCAATCGCAGACAGACTTATGTAGAAGTAGATACTATACGAGGCCGGTCAAAATGATATTTGTGCTAATTCATGCTAGAGAGATGATATGTAGATAATCCTCTGAAAGCAATACCGCACGAAAAGAAAAGAGGTAGCGATCTCGTCTTCGTCAAGAACTTGAAACAAATTCCAATGACTTGAAGATTTTCATCGATCAAAAATAAAAGGAGAAAGAGGGAGAGGGATGAATAGGAGGCCAAATTGAATTACACTTTCAAGATCCTTTCATCTTCAAGTTCAATCACCTTTAATTGATAAGTTTAAGTACAAAACATGTCACTAATTCAAAGCACCTAAAATGAATTTAACCATTCATTTTAAAGATAGATTTGAACTAATGAATATTTATCTAACTTTAACCATATCCAAAGTCCATTGAAATTGAAGATAAATTAGTCTTAACAATGGGGGTAAACATATCAGCAACCATAAACAAAATTGTCACACATATAGATAACCAAATTCATCATATCATCAATATATCACAACAGTATCATCATCCACTATTCCCTAACATTTATAGCATTATTGAAAATCATACAATCCACCAAAAAAGAGAGAAAGGTTTATAGCATAGAAAAACACAACAACCCAACAATTCAAAAACCTAAACCCTTAGAAAATCAGAATCCCACCCTTACCTAAAAAAAATACCATTCTTAGTGATGGTGCACAAATATGAAATTGTTCATCAAGGGGCATACCTTCAGTTATGATTTCATGAGCAATCTTCTAAATTTCGTGGCTTTGAGCTTCCATAGACTTTTCATCCACCATCTTATAGTTCAAGTAGCGGCTGACAACATATTTCTTTGCACCTGCTTCTTCAGTATCATATTTCTTCTGCAGAGCTTCCCACACCTGTTTAGCAATGTTACAATTACTGTAGTAATCATACAGATCATTAGCAAGGCTGTTCAAAATGTAGTTTTTGCAAAGATAATCATTATCTTTCCATATAGAAATCTCTTTCTGGAGCTGTAAATCATTTGCCTTATCCTTAGCAGAGGAATCCAATTCAGACGAGTTGAGATTCCCGTCTGAATCCACAGTTGTCTTACCATTAGTTAGTTCAGTTGATCCAGAAGGAGCAACAGGGATATCCTCAGTTAGAACGTGGGCAACCTTCTTTAAAGTTAAGAAAAATTTCATCTTAGCTTGCCAACGTTTGAAGTGAGTACCCTCAAACTTAAATGATTTGTCAGAGACAGAAGCGACCACAGTAGTACCGATAATTTCCTCTGTAGCCATAACAGTTACAGGTCGTCTTAAAATTGTTGTTCTCGGTTTTGAAATTTTTCCACAAAGAAAATTATCGGGACGAGTCGCGTATTAGGTCGCTTTCTTTAAGACTTTTCGTCGTATTGCCAATAATTATGCAAAGCAGTCAAGTTTCGACGACGTCTCCAGGATAAAATAGCCCGTTCAAAAATTACGATTATCACTTGCACTGTGATAAATCGTTCAAAGAGATACACCCTCAGATGGTGTTTTAAACCACTCGTATATGAAAATAGTTTCACTCGTTGATGGTACGAATAAACACTCGAAGAGAAGAAAAGAAAAAATTTAATGAAGAGAATCAGAGGGAGGAGAGAGATTTCATGAATTTTCAGAAATATGGCGTAAGAAGAAAAGTGATTGATGGGAAGACCCTATTTAATGAAGAGAAATCGTGGGAGGAAAAGGTGGAGGAAATAGTGGGAGAGTGGAGAGAAAAAAGTGGGAGGGAGTTACTCAGTCAAAATTAGGTTTTGATGAGTGATACATTATTAATTATTAATTAATTAATATTAATAATTTAATTCCGCATAATCACTTAGAATTAACTCCCATAAAAATAGGATGACCCTTTCAAATTCACGTTAAGTTTCCAACACTTGCAAATCGAAAATTTCACGTAATTGGTTCTAACATCACGCGACATTATTTTTTAAACTATTATTTGCATAACAATACAGCATAACAACCATGATCAAAATGACACAACAACGGCAACAAAAAATAAATTGGCAATCAAAATTATTATCGAAAATGCAAAGACACTAACAACAACAAACAAACAGAGGTAGCAACTGAGAAGAGAAAAAAATATACTAATCGATTTGAACACGAAAACGCTGGATGCTATGGATATTGTCGCTGCAAAAGTTGTTTGTGTTGCTAAGTTGAGACTTTATTGTTGTTTCAAACCGAACCGCCACAACTGAGTTGTTGTTGTTGCTAAAACAAAAATATCGCAGTACCGTCGTTGTTGCGTGTGAGTTCGTGACAAAAAGAGTCACTGGAGTTGCTTGACAGTGGTCGGACGACACTTGCTTGGAGTTAAAAGAGATGTCACAGTTATTTTGGTGATGGATTCCATTTTTTTCGGTGGTGTAAGTTAGGTTGTTTGGTGTTGAATGGTTTTCACGGGGTTTGTAGTTGCAACATGAAGAGTGGTGGATGGTTATGTTGAAGTTTTGTAAAATGGAAGAGTGTTTATGGTGGTGGAATGGTGGTATGTTGTAGCTGATGTTGTTGGTCGTGAGTTTTTTTGCAGGAAAAGAGACAGAGTAGTTTCACATGAAGGAGTGACTAGTGTGGATTTTTTTTGTTGTTGTTATCCAACATTACTAACATGCCTATATATAATATTTAAAATTAGGGTTTCCAAAAATTAAACAAGTCCAAAATACTCCTCTAGATAACTTGGTGGGCAAGGAATGCTTAAAATAAAATAAAATAAAATAAAACACAAAAAATATTATTATTATTATTATTATTTTCATAGAAATAAATAGAACCACAATGAAGGTTCCACTAATTCTATTTATTTTTGCTATATTTTGACTAAAAAACACAAATAAAAATAAATAAAAATCAAACGCCAAAGTGCTCGAAAAATTAAAATTAAAATACCAAAATGATCAACACAAAATAAACATATTTGAAAAATACGCCGTTTGATCAATTTTTGAAATAATATTTTACCGGTTAAAAGGCTCAAACTGATCAAAATGCGACCAAAACAGTAGTCGAAAAATTAAAATGAGCACGTCAGATTAAACTACGCGAAACGTATATTAACATAAATGACGTTTGCAAACTCGATTTTGAAACTTTTCGTCCAGTGATTTTACGCACAATTAAGATTCAGTTTAACTGATTTGTTTGTAAATCCAAAGAATTATTCCGATTGACATTTTGGGCATTATGCAAGAAGAAATGTATGCCATGATGTGTAAATGATACGTATGCATTGATTCGGCGATTCAGGGTCAAAATTGGGGCATGACACCTACTGAATAGCGCCTGGTAAGAACTCTGCTTGGAGAAATACCACTGGCTTAGCTGATGATCGATCTGGAATCTTGTAATTGATCCTGGGTCCTGATCTATGCATGTATGCATGTTTGATTTTGAAAATGTACTCCATTTTAGGAAATACGATGCAAATGCTGATGCACTGAGATACATGTAGGGATGCAAATGCTGAGGATATGTATAATTTTGGTTTTTGTATGCAATGTGATGCTTATGATGAATATGATGTACATGATGAATATGAATGCAGATAGGTGATATGAATAGATTTTGAAAAGGCGCCAGCTATATGGACTTTTATTTTGGTAGTTGCCAATGCTGATTGGACTTTGGTTGGTGAAACGGTTTGATTCCCCGACACTCGGTCTTTGACGATGATATGATCACAAAGCAAGCATGGACGCTCTTGGTGCCCCAAGTTTGATCACTTGTTGATGAGCTTAGCGACGTAATCAATGCATGAAGACTATGCTTTTGAATTCAACAGTTGCTAATGTCTGGCAAGATCTGCTTGTCCATTTTGAAAGTACAGAGAGGGCCTGCCCTATTGCAACTTGCTTTGCCCCAGTCTGTAGGTTTCTTGGAAGAAAATCTCCTTGAAAGGAAAATATTGAGGAGGTACCATGTCATGATTTTCCCCTGATTGAGCTGTTGAAGGACTTGCCCCTGATCATAGGGTTTTGAAGTAGTCTTGATTCAGGTCAGCACCCACGAAAGTTCAAGTTCCTCTTTGATTGCCCCTTGTTAGAATTTCATTGATGTCAAGCACTGGTTTGCAATTAAAATTATTCATTCATAAATGGTAATTTTAATGTGATGTTCATGCAAGTTTTGAAAAAGTCATTTATTGGAATGATGTGATAGTGTGAGACGAATGAACCATTAGTCCAAATGTAGTGCTGATTTAGCAAGTGTGTGAAAGATACAGCAAGAAGAATATTCCATCAATACTGAAGATTAGCAAATCTCTAGTAGTCAGTTTACGCAATTTAGTTGTAGTATGCTTTCAGAATAAACCATGCCTCATTTAGGTCTTTTGAGGGTTGTAACGTAGTCTGGTTCATGGTTATTGAAACAAAGGATATAAGGATCAAAACTTGTTTGCAGCCATCCCTTCTTCTTGATGATCTCCAGTCCTACGTTCAGTTAATTCTACACACATTGGTCTTCCAAAAGGGATTGACGGTGTAAGAGTAAAGATGATGATTCAAGGCTCGCTTAAAATGACAGTCATCTTTTATTTTCATGGATGTCGGCGACCCTCTGATTTTTGACATGGTTGTCATTGAATCCTGTTTTGTTTTTGCTTGAGGATTTGAGGACCTCTTTTGCTCGATGATTTTTACTTGATCCTTAATTTTTGCCTGGACCGCTTTTTGAAGCTTAGTCCACCGGGATTGCCCTAACTTTTGCCCAAGTATCCTCTTTGGGTGTTCAACTTAGCGGGCTCTTTTTTTTCTATGTTTCTGAAGGTTGTGACTGCCAAGTCATTGGTTGTGGTGGATCCCCAGACGGGATGTTTCATCTTGTAAATTTGAATGCATAGTCAGATTAACTGAACATTACCCTGTCCCAGGTTAGGCGTACGATTTTGTAGATCCGAAAGAAACTCCTACTTCTAGGCTCGAAGTAGTTAACTAGGGATTAACTCCTTATCTCTCCAGTGTTTGGGGATTTGAAACAATGCATGTACATCATCAACAGGATCTTATCCGAAAGCATACCACAACAGTTATGGGTATTCAGTTTTCATCATCCTCCCTCCAATCTTTGCTAAAACAACAGTTTGATAAAGAAAGTGAAGTGGAGAAATATTTTTTGTGATTTTTATGGTAAATGAGAAAAGATGAGCAAATGCGAAAAGACTAATCCAAAACATGCATAATCATCTCATTAATAAAACCAAGTACAAATGACAATACTTAAAGCAAACAGTACTCAAACAAACAAGAACAAAGTACAAGAATGCCAAAATGATAAAATGGCATAATGAGAGCCTTCATTTGAGGGAATGAACTCCTCTTGATTGACTTGCTAGCTTCTTCAAAGATCCTTCTGCATGTCTTCAACAACCCCTTCAATAGCATTCATTGACGGACCACATGCGGCAGCATAGGGTTTGTTACAACATTCGGGTTATTTGGGGTGAAGGTGAGATCCTTAGATTCAATCAGCTCCTGAACCTTATTGTTGCGGTAAGAATCAGATATCAAGCTATTAATTAACTTGAATCACACATCTTTGAAATTCACCACCGAGCTTTGATTTATCCAAAGGAAAGGGTAAAGATCGAATAAAAACCCTAATTGTGCTATGTAAAGACACAACTAAGAGATCTAAGGTTCGGGGGTTGGTTATACCTAGGGAAGGTGTTAGCATCCTAGATATCTGTAGTATTCTACAGGAACCTCTTGTTCGTATTTGTGTTATGCTAACGTTTGCTTGTTAAGGGTAATGTGCTAAGGCTAAGGTAAATACCTAAGGGTATATACACTAAGTATGCTCGCCAAGACGTCGCATCTCGTGCCTATGTATCCTAATAAGGATGGAATTAGAGCATTCGTAGTTCACCTAAATAGGGTTGAGGAACTCTTGATTATGATCAAGGTTCCAAGGGGAAATGAGTATGACACTCACATAGAGTTAAAGAACTCTCTAAGTCTAAGTTGTAAGGCAAAATGACTCGACAAGATATGGCATCTTGTGCCTACGTATCCTGATTAGGAATGAGGAATCAGAGCCTCCGTAGTTCACCTCACTAGGGATGAGGAACTCTTGATAATGGTCAAGGTTCCAAGAGGGAATGAGTATTCATAACTATGGTACTCACATAGAGTTAAAGAACTCTCTAAGTCTAAGTTGAAAAACTAACCTGAAGTTGACTTTAAACAATGCCAAAAGGGGAAATGAGTACACATCTGACATCACGATGGTAGCTCACATAGAGTTCAAAAACTCCAAACCTAATTCTAAGTTATAAAGCAAAATGGCTCTAATAAGGCCGAGAAGGAAAAGTAAGTATCTATAAAGATAGTACTCACATAGGGTTAACAAAACCCTAACATAAAACTAGGTCAAAGAGGGAAATGACTCTAACGAGGCCAAGGGATTGATCCTAATAAGGTCAAGGGAAAGGAATGGCTCTAATGAGGCCAAGGGTAGATGATCCTAAAAAGGTCCTGGAAGTGAAAAAAGGGAGGTCTAAACCAAACTAAAGCATGACTTATAAGTCAACATAGAATCATTTCCTTTGGAATCAGGTAAAAGGCAACAAAGATTGACCAACACTTAATCCAAAACTGGCATCACAAGCTCCGAAAGTATCAAGAATCAAATTTAAAGTCAAAACTCAAGAACTAACCAAAATAAAGTCGAGGATTGATTTAAAAATCAAATAAAATCTAATTGAGAAACTAATTAACGAATTAAATTAAAATCTTATTAGAAACTAAATAACAAATTAAATTAAAATCTAACTAGAAACTATTTTAAGATAAAACCCAATTAAATCCAAATTACTAATTGATATAAAACCTAGTTAAAACTAAATTACTAATTGATATAAAACATAGTTAAAACTAAATTACTACTTGATATAAAACCTAGTTAAAACTAAATTACTAATTGATATAAAACCTAGTTAAAACTAAATTACTAATTAGAATAAAAAACTAACTAACTAATTTAACTTAAAATTGAACCAAAAACTAATTCATTAAATTAACTTAAGACTAAAACTAATTTATTAATTAAAACTTACTAATTAAGCCAAAATCTAATAAGAAAACTAACTAACTAAACCTAAAAACTAAATAATTAATTACAAAAGGGGTGCAGATAGTTAGGGTGTATGGGCTATAGGCCCAACAAAAACCTTGTTAAAAAACTGAAAAAGAGAGGGGTTTGTGGACGGGTCAAGAATGACCCGCCTGGCTTTCAGTTACCTAAAAACTAAACCTAAAATGAAAAGAAGAAAAGAATACGGCTATGTGAAAAGAAACACGTTGCAGGGGAAAGGAAGACAGAGACATACACTCATTCTTCTCCAAGAACGAACCGTATCCCACCATCCTCAAATTTTCGATTCCGCCTCATTCACTCTCTTGTGTTTCTTCGAAATCTCTATCTCGTTCTCTCTCGCATCGCGTTCTTCTTCCGTGTATACTCCGTCCGAAATCCCTCCGGCGAAACTCTCTCCGCGTGCATTATACTCTTTGAGGATGATGATGATGTTGGTCGAAAACAAGAAGGTTAGCTTGGTTGATGAAAGTTTCAGAAGGTTAGCCTTTTTTGTGTATCCCCGAAAAAACAAGGTCTATGCGATGGAAGAATGGTGGATGGGTGGGTTCACAGGTTGAATATTTGAAAGGAAATATTGAAGAATGTTAGTTCTGTATTGGCAGCAATTTTGCTAAAACAAAGTGGTTCATCAAGATGTCTTACTTGATGTCTTGACATGCCGTTTCTAACATTCTGCAGATGGTGTTTCTTAGTATTGCAGGACTTTGTGCATGATGTCAAACACGATGTCCTAACATTTGTTGACAAAACATTCTGTTGAGAATGTTATGATTTATTTGCTGCGCTCTTTTTGAAATCTGGTGTGCTTTTATTTAGTAATTGCGTGCGAAAATCTTGGAGTATCTTTAAATTGAAGCAAGCAATTTCTGTGATATTTTGAAGAATAGGTTGTTGCTATTTTCTTGCAAAAAGATATGGAGAATAATTTGCTTTAATTATTAATTGAATCAAAGATCTGCTAATGCCCAAGCCCAAGGAGTTTATTACTATTTAAAGATGTTCAACCCTAATTGTTGTGTAGAAAGAATAAGTCATTGAAAGCTGCGTTTAAGTTTTAGGGTTTAAGCATTGTATTGTTTGTGTGAGCCATTCATTCATCTGTTAGATGCTTGAATTGGACTGATTAGTTGAGTTGTAATTTTTCCACTCTAAGCTTTTAAGTACGAGTGCTTTGTTCTTGATTGAGGCTTTTAAGCAAGATCAAGTTTTGTATTTGAAGTGTGTTCTTCTCTTTAGTATTGTTCTGTAGTTATCACTGCTTGTGATTGAGGGGGAGTGAGAGGTGTCTCTTGTCTAAGTGTCTTAGATAGAAATATCACAGGTAGAGATTAGGTGAGAAGATTGTAAACTGGAGTGTGTTTACTGAGAGTCTTCAAACTAATTCTGTTTAGTGGATTTCCTTCCTAGCTTGGTAGCCCCCAGACGTAGATGTGATTGCACCGAACTGGGTTAACAATTGCTTGTGTCTCTTTACTATTGTTTACTGTTTTTATATCTTTCTTATATTGATCATTGTTTAGATATTAGTGTCGTGACATCTATTTCGACATCTCATATCTGATACCAGAATTTCAATTGGCATCAGAGCAGGCACCCTGTTCTGTTTCTGGGTGAGATCTAGGGACGACATTTTCTGGTACTATGGATAAGGAAGGAGGATTTGTTAATAGACCACCCATCTTGGATGGATCTAACTATGATTATTGGAAACCACGCATGGTGGCCTTCTTGAAATCATTGGATAGTAAGGCCTGGAAAGCAGTCTTAAAAGGATGGAAACATCCTGTCATTATTGGGAAAGATGGAAAAGAAACATCTGATCTGAAACCTGAGGAAGAATGGACTAAGGAGGAGGATGAACTGGCTCTTGGAAACTCTAAAGCATTGAATGCTTTGTTCAATGGAATTGATAGAAACATATTCAGATTGGTGAACACTTGTGAGATAGCTAAAGATGCTTGGGACATACTCAAGACTTCAACTGCTGACTACCAAGTTTGAAAATTTAAAGATGAAGGAAGATGAGAGCATACATGGCTTTCACATGAATATTCTTGAAATAGCCAATGCCTCAAGTGCCCTAGGTGAAAGGATATCTGAAGAAAAGCTGGTAAGAAAAATTCTCAGATCTCTTCCCAAGAGATTTGACATGAAAGTGACTGCCATAGAAGAAGCTCAAGATATCAGTAAGATGAGGGTTGATGAACTTGTTGGATCTCTTCAAACATTTGAACTAGGAATAAGTGACAGATCTGAAAAGAAAGCCAAAAGCATAGCATTTGTTTCCAATACTGAAGATAAAGAGGAGGAGAGTACCCTGGATGGTGATGAAAGCCTATCTAATGCTATAGTTCTGCTAGGAAGACAATTTAACAAGGTGATGAAGAGAATAGACATAAAGTCAAGATCAAATGTCAAGAACAACTCATCTGACATCAGCAGGTCCAATGATGGTGGAAGGAGAACAAGGTCTGAAGAAAAATCCACTCAAGGAAAAGGAATTCAGTGCCATGGTTGTCTGGGATTTGGTCACATTAGGGCTGAATGTCCTACTTACCTCAAGAAACAAAATAAAAGCCTAGCTGTCTCCTGGTCTGATGAGGACTCTGAAAGTGAAATTGAAGAAGAATCTGCTAAACATGTAACTGCCTTGACTGGAAGATGTGTATCTGATGGAGATTCTAGTGATGATGAATTGACCTTTGAAGAACTTGCAGCTTCCTACAAAAAGTTATGTCTCAGAAGTGAAGAAGTATGTCTTGAAGGGGAGAAACAGAAGAGACTTATCATTCAACTGAAGGCTGAAAAAGTTGAGCTAGAGAATGAAGTCATGTTGTTGAACTCCAAACTTGATCAAATGACCAAGTCTGTTAGAATGCTGAACAGTGGAACTGACACATTCGATGAAATCCTTCAGAGTGGAAAAATGGCTGGTGATCTTACTGGGTTGGGATTTGAGGGAGAGAAGAAATCATCTTCAGATGATAGTCCTTTTGGACCTAAACGTAACATGTCACATCAGATGTCTCAACATCATGGGAGAAAACATGTATCTAAACCTAAACATAATATGCCTCAACATAATAGGAGTGGTCATCCCAACCACTTAAGAGGAAGATTCCAAAGATGGAGATGCCATTACTGTGGGCGTTTTGGTCACATAAAACCTTTTTGCTTCAGACTCTATGGATATCCTAAACCTGCTCCTCAACCTAGATCAAACACAAACATTTCTACTAATGGAAGACAATGGGTTCCCAAGACTGCTGCTACCAGCCTGATAGCTCACATGTCTCTCAGAGTCTCAGCTAAGGAGGATTGGTATTTTGATAGTGGTTGTTCTAGACACATGACAGGGATTAAGAATTTGTTGGTTAACATCAAATCTCACTCCACAAGCTATGTGACTTTTGGTGATGGAGCCAAGGGTGAAATCAAGGGAGTTGGAAAGTTGAACTGCTCAGGAGTTCCAGAACTTGATAATGTGCTGCTAGTAAAAGGGTTAACTGCTAATTTGATCAGCATCAGTCAACTGTGTGATCAAGGATTCAATGTCAACTTCACCAAATCTGAATGTTTGGTTACAAATGAAAAGAATGAAGTGATCATGAAGGGAGTCAGATCTAAGGATAACTGCTACTTATGGGTTCGTCTAGATTCTAGTTACTCATCCATTTGTGCTCTTGTTAAAGATGATGAAGTGAAGTTTTGGCACCAAAAACTTGGTCATCTACATCTAAAAGGTATGAAAAGAATCATCTCCATGGAAGATGTCAGAGGAATACCTAAGCTAAAGATTGAAGAAGGAAGGGTATGTGGTGAATGTCAAATTGGAAAGCAAACCAAGATGTCACATCAGAAGATTAAACATCTCACTACTTCAAAAGTGTTGGAACTACTTCACATGGATTTGATGGGGTCTATGCAAGTGGAAAGTCTTGGTGGGAAGAAGTATGCCTATGTGGTTGTTGATGATTTCTCCAGGTATACTTGGGTGAGTTTTATTAGAGAAAAATCTGAAGTGTTTGATGTGTTCAGAGATCTTTGCCAAAGACTCCAAAGAGAAAAGGAGAGTAATATTGTTAGAATCAGAAGTGATCATGGGAAGGAATTTGAAAATCAAAAATTTGCTGAATTCTGTTCCTCTGAAGGGATTGGCCATGAATTCTCTTCTCCTATTACTCCACAACAAAATGGAGTTGTGGAACGAAAGAATAGAACTATCCAGGAATCAGCTAGAGCTATGATTCATGCCAAAAAACTGCCTTACTATTTATGGGCTGAAGCTATGAACACTGCTTGTTATGTTCATAATTGAGTGACCCTAAGAACAGGAACCACTACTACCCTGTATGAGATATGGAAGGGAAGAAAACCTACTGTTAAATACTTCCATGTGTTTGGTAGCAAATGCTATATCTTGGCAGATCGTGAACAAAGAAGAAAAATGGATCCAAAAAGTGATGAAGGAATATTCTTGGGCTACTCTACTAACAGCAGAGCCTACAAAGTGTTCAACTCCAGAACTAAGGTTATGATGGAGTCCATAAATGTTGTTGTTGATGATTTGCATAAGGAGGATGATGTTCTAGATGATGTTGGAACATTCCTTGATACATCTGCAGAAACTTCAGACAAAAATGTTGATCCTAATCCTATTGTTGCAGAACCTGATTCTGAGCCAGTAAACAAAGGACCTTCCATCAGAATTCAGAAGGATCATCCTAGAGACCTTATCATAGGAGATCCAGATGAGGGAGTCACTACCAGATCAAGAGAAGTCATCACAAGCTCTTGTTTTGTGTCAAAAATTGAACCCAAAAATATCAAGGAAGCTTTAACTGATGAATTCTGGATTAATGCCATGCAAGAAGAGCTAGGACAATTCAAAAGAAATGAAGTTTGGGAGCTGGTTCCAAGACCTGAAGGAACAAATGTGATTGGAACATAATGTGTTTACAAAAACAAGTCAGATGAAAAAGGTGTGGTCACAAGAAATAAAGCTAGACTGGTTGCTCAGGGATATGCTCAAATTGAAGGGGTTGACTTTGATGAAACTTTTGCTCCGGTTGCTCGTCTTGAATCTATCAGATTACTATTAGGAGTTGCTTGCATCTTGAGGTTCAAGCTGTTTCAGATGGATGTCAAGAGTGCCTTTTTAAATGGTTATCTGAGTGAGGAAGTATATGTGGAACAACCTAAGGGATTCATTGATCCAACCTATCCTGCACATGTTTATAAGTTGAAGAAAGCTCTATATGGTTTGAAACAAGCTCCAAGAGCGTGGTATGAGAGACTTATTGAATTTCTTGTTGAGCATGGATACAGAAAAGGTGGCATAGATAAGACTCTTTTTGTCAAAGATGAAGAAGGGAAACTCATGGTTGCTCAAATTTATGTTGATGATATTGTGTTTGGTGGGATGTCAGATAAGATGGTTAAACATTTTGTTCAACAAATGCAGTCTGAATTTGAGATGAGTCTTGTTGGCGAGTTAACTTATTTTCTTGGGTTGCAAGTCAGGCAGATGGAAGACTCTATATTTCTATCTCAGAGTAAATATGCTAAGAACATAGTTAAGAAGTTTGGGATGGAGAATGCAAGTCACAAAAGAACACCTGCTCCTACTCATCTGAAGTTGTCTAAAGATGAAAATGGTGTTAATGTGGGCCAAAGTTTATATAGGAGTATGATAGGAAGCCTACTTTATCTTACAGCTAGCAGACCTGACATTGCTTTTGCTGTAGGTGTTTGTGCTAGATATCAAGCTGAACCCAAAGTGAGTCATATCAATCAAGTCAAGAGAATTCTGAAATATATAAATGGAACATGTGATTATGGTATGCTATACACACATGGATCTGGCTATACTTTATCTGGATATTGTGATGCTGATTGGGCTGGAAGTGCTGATGATAGGAAAAACACTTCAGGAGGTTGCTTCTTGGGGAACAATCTTATATCATGGTTTAGCAAGAAGCAAAATTGTGTCTCTCTATCTACTGCTGAAGCAGAGTATATAGCAGCTGGAAGTAGTTGTTCTCAACTAGTGTGGATGAAACAAATGCTCACTGAATATAATGTCACACAGGATGTCATGACATTGTATTGTGAGAATTTAAGTGCTATAAACATATCCAAGAACCCTATTCAACACAGCAGGACCAAACACATTGATATTCGTCATCATTTCATAAGGGAACTTGTAGAAGACAAGGTTATTACTCTAGAACATGTTGCCACAGAGAAGCAGTTAGCTGACATTTTCACTAAGGCTTTGGATGCAAGTCAATTTGAAATCTTAAGAGGAAAATTAGGAATTTGTATTTATGAAGATCTGTAGCAATTAATGGCGTGTGGGCAGCTTTCATTGAAATTTAAAAATTTAAAAATCCATTTACTATTTTGTGGAAATATCATTTACTTCCTTTTAAGTTTCCAACAAAAGCAGCCCCCCTACCATAGGCAATCATTTCATCACATTGTTCCCACGCGCTACATCCATCTTGCTCCTTACTTGCTCAGTTCGTTCACCTTCCCTCTCAGAAAAAGAAGTTTTTTCGCTCAAAGTTCAAACATTTACAAGAATTTTACGATGTCTCAACAACATTCCTCTTCTCCGTCCAAGAACTCTCCTACCAAAAATCTTTCCCCTCCGAAATCTAGGGTTTCTTTTGAAGGTATTTCTCCTGATGCTGTTCTTGATGTTGCTCCTCTGTCTATGATTCCCCTTCGTGAAACTGAGAAGACAAGGCCCAGAAAACTACATGCAAGAAGTTCCAAACGTACACCTGCAGGTAACTCCTCTAAAACCCCTTTAGAGTCGTCTTCTGAATATAAGGCTGGTGAAGGTACTAAGTATGATCATAGGGCTATTACGAGTATTGTTACTAGATTGCTGTATGGAGAGCATAGGGTTCCTGGGATTAATATCCCTCTGTGTAAAATTGATGTTGTTCCTACTTTAGATGCGAATCAAAGTGAGGAAAGACATGTTGATTCTTCCAATTCTGAGGAAGATACTGAGGCTGCAAATTTGCACAAATTGGCTAATTTTGTGCTGAAGAAAGGAAGAAGTGAAGGTGTTGCTGAGGGGTCTGGTGTAGAGAAGAAGAGTGCTGATCCTGTTCAGAGTGAGGGAAGAACTAATGACCCAGATGATGTTGTGGATCTTGTTGATGTTCCCTCTAATAATGAGCTAATTGCAAATGTGCATCCTAGTATAGCTAAGAGGTTGAAGACAAGAGGAGGGAAATCTGTGGACATCTCTCCTAAAGTGAAAACTGTTAGTGGTAAGAAGAAGAAAACTGTTGTAGGTCCCCCAAAATCCTGGAGCAAAGTGTCTACTTCCTCCAAAAAGAGGAAGATTAGGGCAGAATCTGATTCTGACTTTGATGTTGAGGATGATGTCCAGGACATCACTCATGTGAAAAAGACTATGTTAAAAAGGATTTATGAAAAAGTCCCTGATGTTCCTTTGGATAACATCTCTTTCCACTATGCTGACAGTGTTCAAAGGTGGAAGTATGTTTATCAAAGGAGGTTGGCCCTTGAGAGAGAGTTAGGGAAGGATGCTCTGGACTGTGAGGAGGTTATGGAGCTTATTAATTTTGCTGGTTTGATGAAAACTGTGACCAAGTTTACAAAATGTTATGAGGTGCTGGTAAAGGAATTCATTATGAATATTCCTGAAGACTGTGCTAATCAAAAGGGTAAGGATTTTATGAAAGTCTATGTTAGAGGCAAGTGTGTTGAGTTTTCTTCCATCATCATCAACAGATTTCTGGGCAGAAGTGAGGAAGAACATGGTGAGCTAGGGGTAACGGATAATAAAGTCTACAAGGAGATTACTGCTAATCAAGTGAATGCTTGGCCCTTGAAACCTAGCAAACTGTCAGGTGGTAGACTTAGTGTCAAGTATGCTATTCTTCACATGATTGAAGCTGCCAACTGGGTTCCTACCAATCATACATCCACTATTTCTGTTGGTTTGGGAAGGTTTATATATGCTGTTGGGACTAAGAAGAGTTTTGATTATGGTTCCTTTATATTTGATGAGACTATGAAGCAAGCTGGTGCTTTTGCTGTGAAGATGCCCATTGCCTTCCCTTCCCTTATCCGTGGCATTATTTTAAATTAGCACCCTGGTATCCTATCTCATTCTGATGTTGTTTGCAAAAGGGGGTCTGCCTTGTCCCTTCACTATAAATTGTTTGAAGGTCAACATGTCCCTGACATTGTCATGACATCTGCCTCTACTTCAAACCAGCCCACAAACAAGTCTGGGGTAATTTCTGAGCTGGTAAAAGCTTGCAAGGAACTGGATGAGGTTATTAGAGTCAGTACTGAAAGAAAACTGAAGTTTGAAAGAATGATCATGACTCTTAGAATGGCTGAAGGTGATACTGTTGAGGATGCAAATGAGAAGGATGGTTCTGAGGAGGGTGGTTCTGGTGAGTCTGATGGCAATGCAGAGGGTGATGAAGACAAGTCTAAGAGTGAGGACTCTGCTGGTTCTGGAGATGCTTGAGTGATTTGTTCATGACATTTTTTTTTGTTGGCCTTGTTCTGGGTTTCTGATGGCACCCTTGTATGCATAATCTTCTTTTTGAAGATGTTTGTACTGCTCTTATAATGACAGCTTCTATATGATAATTTTAGCTATGTTTGTTATGGAATTTTCTGTCTGATGTTTGTCTAATTATGGCTAAAAAGGGGGAGAGTAGCTTAGTAGTTTTCTTCTGTGTGTGCAGTTGGTTTTCTTGGTTTTCTTTGCTGGTTTTCTCTGCTCCTTGGCTTGAGGGGGAATTTCTGGTTAGCTTGGAATGTTAGATGTGTTTTTGTATTGCTTCTGCTGCAGGGATCTCTGTTCAATGTTGGTGCTATAGTGTTTTAGCCAAAATTTGCCAAAGGGGGAGTTTGTTAGTTCTGTATTGGCAGCAATTTTGCTAAAACAAAGTGGTTCATCAAGATGTCTTACTTAATGTCTTGACATGTTGTTTCTAACATTCTGCAGATGGTGTTTCTTAGTATGTCAAACACGATGTCCTAACATCTGTCGACAGAATATTCTGTTGAGAATGTTATGATTTATTTGCTGCGCTCTTTTTGCAATCTGGTGTGCTTTTATTTAGTAATTGCGTGCGAAAATCTTGGAGTATCTTTAAATTGAAGCAAGCAATTTCTGTGATATTTTGAAGAATAAGTTGTTGCTATTTTCTTGCAAAAAGATATGGAGAATAATTAGCTTTAATTATTAATTGAATCAAAGATCTGCTAATGCCCAAGCCCAAGGAGTTTATTACTATTTAAAGATGTTCAACCCTAATTGCTGTGTCGAAAGAATAAGTCATTGAAAGTTGCGTTCAAGTTTTAAGGTTTAAGCATTGTATTGTTTGTGTGAGCCATTCATTCATCTGTTAGATGCTTGAATTGGACTGATTAGTTGAGTTGTAATTTGTCCACTCTAAGCTTTTAAGTACGAGTGCTTTGTTCTTGATTGAAGCTTTTAAGCAAGATCAAGTTTTGTATTTGAAGTGTGTTCTTCTCTTTAGTATTGTTCTGTAGTTATCACTTCTTGTGATTGAGAGGGAGTGAGAGGTGTCTCTTGTCTAAGTGTCTTAGATAGAAATCTCACAGGTAGAGATTAGGTGAGAAGATTGTAAACTGGAGTATGTTTACTGAGAGTCTTCAAACTAATTCTATTTAGTGGATTTCCTTCCTGGCTTGGTAGCCCCCAGATGTAGGTGTGATTGCACCGAACTGGGTTAACAATTGCTTGTGTCTCTTTGCTATTGATTACTGTTTTTATATCTTTCTTATATTGATCATTGTTCATATATTAGTGTCGTGACATCTATTTCGACATCTCATATCTGATACCAGAATTTCAAAGAAGATCGAAGCAGTGTTCAGGTTGATGAAGGGTCGGAGATGAAGGTTAGTTGTTTTTGTTGATGAAACGGTTTGTAGAAATTAAAGGTTTTGATATGAGTTTTCGGTTTCTACTGTTGTAGTTTTGAAATGAGTTTTCTGGTGTTTCTAAAACAAAATTTCAAGTTTCTTTTCTAGTCTGATTTTCCAGGATCTCCCCCTCTTGCTGTTTTTTTCTTTTTGTTTTCTGAATGAGGTTATTGTCCTTAAGATGAAATCCTCCCTCTCCTTTTAATCCAAATTGCCAGCTTTGTTCACTAAGTTTTCCAATTGTACAATTGTAACCGATTTTGTCTGTTGTGGCACAGGTTTGAGTGGTGGTGTTTTTGAATTATTTTGTCGGTGTGATAACGTGAGGTGGTGTTTTGGTATGAAGGGCTTGTAGCAGCGTAGCACGCCGGTACAGTTTTCAGGTTTGGCGTGACAGTGGAAGGAGTATTGACGCAGGAATTATTGGCAAAGGTTGTACGGTTTGGAGTGCCTTGCGTAGCAGAGTGGCTTTTTCTCTCTTTTTCTTTTTGTTGCAAACTTTGGGATATGGTTGGGCATGGTTTAGGCTCTGGTGTAGCAGGAATTTTGGAGGATTGTGGAAGGGTCATTTTCATAGGACAGGTCTGGCTGGTTGTGTGCAGCAAGTGGTCTGGCGTGGAGGTAGGCAAAGGTTGGACTTGACATGGTTGATGCAGGAAGTTTGTACGAGTAGCATGATAGATGGTGTTGTCCTCTCTTTTTTGGACTTTCTTGTAATGACAATGATAAAATAGTAATAACAATAATAAAATAGTAATAATAATAATAATAATAAATATAAAAAAAAGAATAATAATAACAATAATAATAATAATAATAGAAAAAAGTGAAAAAAAATAAGATAAAAAAAATGAATGATATGATAAAATAATAATAATAATAATAATAATAATAATAATAATAATAATAATAATATAAAATGACAAAAATGAAAATACTAATAATAACAATAATAAAAAAATAATAATAGAAATGAAATAACAATAAAGTAATAAATAATAATAAAATATAAAAGATATCATAAATAATAATAATATATTAATTACAATAAATAGAATAATAATACTAATAATAAATAATAATAATAATATATTAATTACAATAAATAGAATAATAATACTAATAATAAATAATAATAATGATAATACTAATAATAATAAATAACTAATAAATAAATAATAATAGTAATAATAATAAATACTAATAATAAATAATAATAATAATGAGAACGATAATAAATAAAATAATAAATAATAATGATAACAATAACAAATAAATAAAAATAACAAATGAGAATGATAACAATAAAAAGAAAAAGAAGAAATTAACTTGAAATTAAATTAGTGATTAAAAGGAATAAAAATAAAAACAAGATTCTAAATTAAAAATAAAGCTCTAAAACTCATAAAAATAATTGAACTAAAACAGAGAATAAGTGACAAAAATAGACGAAAAATGGAATTGGATCCTCTCTTGCTGTTTGTCTCATTTTTCCATTCAGCTCTAATCTCAACCATTCAATCATTATATATTTGTTTCTTTTTGTGTTTTAATTTTTTTCTTTGATGGCCAATCAACCATTAGATTGAAAAAGGAGAGATGGCAGCACCAAAAGGGCAGGAGAGGATCCATGTCCAGGAAAAATGCATAACTATGATTAATGGACTACATGAATGTAAATGCAAAAATAGCCGACTTAAAATGATATGCAAAAGATCAGAGTATCTGAGGGTAAAATTTGGGGTATGACAGTTGCCCCTATTTAAATATCTTTACCGGATGACATGAGTGATGATAATCCTCGTGAAATCATGGTGAAAGATATTTAAATATAGATAACCAAAAATTTTGCCCTTAGATGCAATGATATGCTATGCTATGGACAAACTAATCTATAATGCTGACATGCCATGAACTTTAGTATGATGAGATGATGGAATGCTAAATGCAACATGCAGACGACAATGAAGGCAAACATGGGTAAAGGCAACACAATGAGTAGACACTCACTGGGGATTGACAACAACACTGGGGAAGCTGAAACAAAACTGGGGAAATCTAAAGTGATTGGTCAACTGGTTCAAATGTGACCGACTGACGTTTTTGGAAGGAAAAGATCCGCACTGGAGGTAAAATTCAGACATGTGATCTCCACTGGGGAAAGATCCAGGGAGATAAACAGTAGGTTCGGATATGACCGGACCACTCTAGAACAACAAAAAGGGTAGACAAACTCTCTACTGGGGATAAAACCAGAAAAAAATACGATCTCTACCGGGGATCAATTTGAAACAAGGGGATACACATCCAACAAACAAATTTTCTGGGGATTTCTTATATTGAAGAGTTCAAACGGGATCCTCAAGAAAAACCAGAAAATACAGAGAAAAACACAAACTCTGCATGTGCCAAAGAGATTGGACTTAAACCAGGAGCACAAATAATAATCGGCTATGGTAGATCCAAATGATGGTAGACACATGGACTTTCAAAGGGACATTGGTAATGACCAAACTTTTGGTGAAGATAAAATTATAAGATGCCAATAATGATTGGACTTAGAAAAACACGCCAGTAATTACTGGACTTAGGGTACCGATAATGGCCAGACTCTCAACAAATGCCAGTAATCACTGGACTCTACAATACCGATAATGATCGGTCTTCGAAACAATGCCAGTAAACACTGGGCTTAAGGTACCAATAAAGATTGGTCTAAAATAATGCCAGTAATCATTGGACTTTGCAACATCAATAATGATTAATTTTTGAAGCGATGCCAATAAACACTGGACTTGGAGTACCAATAATGATTGGATAAAAAATGCGCCAGTAATCACTAGACTTATACAACACCAATAATGATTGGTCATCAGGTTCAAATGTGACTGGATGACTTTCTAGAACCAAAAAATCCTCAATGAAGGTTGAACCGGAAAAATGGTCTCCACTGGGGAATATCCAGAGTAATGGATCAACAAGTTCAAGTATGACTAGCTGGCACTCTAGGACAAAAGACAAGACACAACCCTCAAAGCCTTAGGATTGGACCAAAGCAGGATAAAAGTAACATCCTCATTGGAAGTAGAACCGAAAAATGGGCTCCAATGAAGGTATCTAGCATGACTGATCATCAAGTTCAAATGTGACCGGATGAAATTCTAGAAAGAAAATATCCTTAATAAAGGTTGAAAAAGCAATACAGTCTCCACTGGGGAAAGAAAGCTTCACAAATGAGTGGCATTGTTAAAGAGTTGACAAAAAGATACATAAACTCGAGAGTCACCACTAAAGGGTTAATGGTAAGGTAGCAAATCACCAGACATGGTCATCGTCAATGGGTTGACGGATATGATCCAATTCAGGAAATATTCACCAAAGAGTGGCATCATCAAAGGATTGATGGAACAAAACCAACTGACATCGTCAAAAGGTTGACAGAAAGGAAAACGACTCCATCAAAGAGACACCTCGTCAAAGAGTTGACGAAAAGAAACAATCACCAAACTTTATCATTGTCAAAGGGTTGACAGAAAGAAAAAAGACTTCATCGAAGAGACACCTCGTCAAAGAATTGACAAAAAGATACATGTCCGGAGGAACATTGCGTCAAAATATTGACGAAAAGACAAACTAATTCACTAAAGAGTGATATCATCAAAGGGTTGACTGAGAGATACATTGATGGTGACATCGTCAAAGAATTAACGGAAATGAAACACTTCATTAAAGAGTGACATCGTCAAAGGGTTGACGGAGAGATACATTGATGGTGACATCGTCAAAGAATTAACGAAAATGAAACACTTCATTAAAGAGTGACATCGTCAAAGGGTTGACGGAGAGATACATTGATGGTGACATCGTCAAAGAATTAACGAAAATGAAACCCTTCATTAAAGAGTGACATCGTCAAAGGGTTGACGGAGAGATACATTGGTGGTGACATCGTCAGAGAATTAACAGAAATGAAACACTTCATTAAAGAGTGACATCGTCAAAGGGTTGACGGAGAGATACATTGATGGTGACATCGTCAAAGAATTAACGAAAATGAAACACTTCATTAAAGAGTGACATCGTCAAAGGGTTGACGGAGAGATACATTGATGGTGACATCGTCAAAGAATTTACGGAAATGAAACACTTCATTAAAGAGTGACATCGTCAAAGGGTTGACGAAGAGATACATTGATGGCGACATCGTCAAAGAATTGGCAGAAATGAAACACTTCATTAAAGAGTGACATCGTCAAAGGGTTGACGGAGAGATACATTGATGGTGACATCGTCAAAGAATTGACGGAGAGAAGACCTCAAGTAAGAATCTCATCAAGGGGTTGATGGAAATGACTGATCGAGGGTAACACCAGTTGTATCTACAAAATGGTTAAATAACACCAAGGACATATAAGCTTCTCAGGGGAGATGGCCACTTGTTGTTTACAGAAAGTTGAGGAAACACTAAAGACGGATAAGCTCCTCGGGAGAGATTGCCACTTATCGTCGCAAAATACCAATGATAAAACAAGCTTCTCAAGGAGACTGCCACTTGTTATCTGAGTGAATTCCAAGGAGATGATGTTATGACAACACTACTGGTGAAAAGATTTTGTCTTCAATGAGGATCTGTAAAATATTTTTCCTGTGAGACATAGTGCAAAAAAATGCACTCTCAAATTGGGCTCAAAAACACCACCTGCTAGTGACCAAAGTTCAATCTAGGAACAAGCTAGAAAGAAACGGTCAAACAAGACTCCAACCATTGAGGAATGAACTCAAATGGGATTTATCTTATCCAAACATGGAAAAGATAACTGAAGCAACCATCATCCACGAGAATCAAACTCTGTGGGGAATTCTAGAAAGGATGGGCACTTTATTCCTAAAGGTGACGACCATATTGGAAAGAATAGACAAACCCTGTCACTTGGGGAATAAACGCCAAAGTGAACAAAACAGGTAAACACCAAGATGGTAGCAGAAATGCTAAGATGCCATGCATATGTATGAATGCGTGTATGCCATGTTTATGTTGACAAAACAGACAAGGGAAACAAAACTAGAGATGAAATAAACATCTCAACAAGGATACCCAGCCAATCTCATTAGATTGGACCATCACTAGGGATGAACATGAAGAATCGGCAGCTCTACTTCAAGGTTACAACCTTCTCTGGGGAGAAAAGAGAAAACTCCACTCGAGGTATAACATGAATTCACTAGGATTGCCATCATGAGCTTGATTTCTTTACTAGAGAGAAATATTTGTGGAGAATGGTCAAGATCAACTGAAGTAACAACTTACTGGGGAGCTAGCAAGATATGTCACAAGAACAATGTAGTTCTGTATCCTAACTTGCATGATGATTATCATAACGAGCAAAAGCTCTTGCCACAAATAATCCTCAACTCTCCTCTGCCTCAGATTACATGGTCTGTGAGAAAATACCAAGAGGATTTTACAGAAGAATTAGCAAACAAGATGCTTCAATATCTTCAAACTCTTGGAGAGATTCATGAATCTCGACGTAACCGCCCCAGTTTAAACTGCATTTGCACAACAAAGTCTTCAGACTGTCCTTCAAACTGTGGGAGTAACAACTGGGAAACAGACTTGCCCCTGTCAACTGGTTTTAGGAGTCCTTGTCTCAAAAGGAGTTGAGAAACGACTTGCCATAAAGATGACCTCAAGACGACTTGCCCCAATATTTTGAACTTGAAGAGTTCTGCCCCTGATTCACCAAATACTGGAATGGTCAATTAACAAATCTTTCAAATTGGTTGCCCCTGACTGAGCTTCTTTTACCAAATCAAATTCCCTAGCTGGCTGCATTTGTTGGGATTCCTTTGATATTGAATTGTCTTGCAAACCAGTATTGTTCATTAAAATTGGCAATTTCAATGCAACATTCATGCAAGCTTTTGAAATTAATTTTTATTGATGAAAACACACTATGGAGTGATCAAATGATCAAAATGAAGTGGTTCTAGTCATTTACAGAATGACAGATGAAGTGATTAACATAAACCATTAGCAAAGATTATTAGGAGTTAGGTTATCCAACCTTGCTGTAGTATGCTTTCAAAACAACCTTACCTCAATTAGGTCTTTTAAGGGTTGTAACGTGGCTTGGTTCACTGCTCATAAAACAAAGGATAAAGGCTCAAAGTTTGTTTGTCCCCACCCAATCTTCGTGATGAACTTCAATCCTACGCTCAGTTAACTCAGGCTATACATTCAAGTTCTTATAGGCTAGGCATTGAGCTGATGATAGTTGGTACGCCCTTACAACATTTGGTTGTCATTTGCTATTGAGGACATTCAGAGTGAAGGCTTTAAAGAATTCCTCTTTTTTATTATCCCTAACTTTTTCCTGAACTGCTCCTTTTGGATTTATAGTCAGCGGGATGCCCTAGTTTTTTGCCTAAGCCTCCTTCATAGGTTTTGACTTAGCGGGCTTTTTCTCTTTTTCATTTTTGAGAAAGAAGGTGACTACCTAGTTAAATGACTACGGCGAACCATCACTGGCCTTTAGGCTTGGGAAAATACCTTCGACACTAGCTTGTTGTGTGCGAAGGAAAACCTGCGAGCACAACCTTTATATGAAAGGTGTCTTGTATGCACCTATCGCCAAGTTAACTGAGGACTACCCACCCCAAGATTGAGATTACGGGTTTTTGTAAGGAAATAAAACTCCTACTTCTAAGCTAGAAGGGGTTAGCAAGGGATTATCTTCCTTATTTTTCCAGTGTTTGGGAATTGAAACAATGCCTTACATCATCGGCAAGGTTTAATTGGCAGCATACCACAACAATTATGGATATAATGTTTTCATCATCCTCCCCAATCTTTGCTTAAACAACAGTTTGATAAAGATAAGTGGATGGAAAAGAAAATTTGTTTTTTTTACAATGAGAGGAAAGAGAAAAAGTGAATACGAATGGACTTAATCAAAAGATGCATAAACATTTCATTAATCTTGCCAATTAAAAAAAAACAATAGCTTACAAGCAAATACAAATTCAACATGCAAAGAAAATACAACAAAAGAAAAAGATGAACCAACCAAAAGATTGCCAGCTTCAGGGAACCGGGCTTTCCTTTCTTGATTTGCCAAATTGAGATAATCATCTTCAAAGTTGATTGTCGAGATCCGTCTGAGAATCATCTTCACCTCTATTCTCGGTAATTTCTTCCATTTTGGAGTCTGATGAACCTGCCTGATTAGGTGAAGGATTGTTGATTTGAATGCCTTGAGGCATAAATGAGAACATCTCAGAGTCAAGTAGAGTTTGAACCTTGCTTTTGAGCACTTTACAATCTTCAGTTGAATGCCCCTGTGCCCCAGCATGGTAGTCACATCGGGCGTCGGCGTCAAAGCCTGGTGGGTATGGAAAATGCATTAGATCTATCTCCTTTGGCACTATCAATCCACCTTTGATTAAATCTGGAAAGAACTGACTGTATGACATTGGCAACAGAGTGAAATGCCTCTCGGGCTTCCTTGGTCTTTTTCGAGCGTGTTGATGCGGATGATGGCGGTATGGCCGTTGATACTGAGGAGGTCTTCGATTTGGAGAAGAATATTGCCCCTGAGGAGGGACAGGTATCTGACGCGGAGAACTAAAAGTTGCTGACTCTGATCTGTTGAGACGCATGAGCGCTGAGGCTAAGGTATCGGAGATTCCCAGGTGGAATTACTTTCTTCTTCCCATTCTTCTTGAGAACTGACGACTTATTCACTCTCACTGGCTGGGATGTTCGAGGCCCTTCAGATTTTTCCGTTCTTGAGACCGTTCTCGATGCACTCTCCAGCTATTACCAATTCAAAAAAGTTTGATGTCACAATGCTAAACACCTTTTCCCGGTACGGGCCTTACAAGGTATCCACGAACCAGTCAACCAATTCCTTATCCAATAGTGGTAGTTGGACGCGAGCATCTACTTTTCTCCACCTCTGAGCATACCTTCTGAAGGATTCATTGTCTTCTTGTGATAAGTCTAGCAAATGCAGGCGACTGGGAGCCAAGTCAAGATTGTAGTTATATTGCTTTACAAAGGCATTAGCTAGGTCTGACCATGATTGGATGTGACTGCTTTCTAACTGCACGTACCAATTTAGTGATGCCCCACTCAGACTGTCTTGGAAACAGTGCATAATGAGCTTGTCATTGCAGACATGTGACGTCATCTTTCTGCAGAACATCACTAAATTATGCTTTGGACAACTATCTCCTTTGTACTTCTTAAATTTTAGCGTTTTGAAATTTAGAGGCATTACAAGGTCGGGTACCTGTCGCGGTGAGAATTGGATATCAAGCTATTGATTAACTTGAATCGCAAATCATTATTCACCACCGGTCTTTGATTTATCCAAGGGAATGGAGAAAGATCGAATGTCCCACAATATGAAACGCAAATGCAGCTAAGAGTCTAAGGTTCGGGGGTTGGTTATATCTAGGGAAGGTGTTAGCATCCTAGATATCTGTAGTACTCTACAGGAACCTCTTGTTTACTTATGTTATTTGCTAATTGTTATCTGTTTTTAAGGGTAATGGGATAGGAAGACCAAAAGTTCTATTCCTAAGTGTGCTCGACAAGATATCACATCTTGTGCCTACATATCCTGTCGGGAGTGGAATCAGAGCACTTGTAGTTCCTCTCTGAAGGATACTAAAGGTTGTTTGAAAATGGTCTAGGAGAAAAGATGAGTCGTCATCTTAAGAAACCACCACAATTTTTGAGAATGGACCTTTGCTTCATCTTAGGAGAAGGGCTCCAACTCAGATATATAATCGACGAGTATACCTCATACCTCTCCTAAGTGGAAAAGGAATACACATCTCGTTTGTGTTGTGGGGTATGAGATTGTATGTCTCTTCTTTGAGATGATTCACACTAATTCTCTTGTGTGGAGAATTAGGTGAGCTAAAAATGTTTGATTGTCTAATCAAGATATGAGGGGACTAACTTAGGAAAATCTATCCTAAAGTTGTCTAATTAATTCTTATCTTAAAGGGGATAAAATCCTACAGGGAGGTATGAGATGCAAATGAATATGCACCATGCACGATAAATGATTATCATGCATGGGGTTTTCCCTTGGATATTATGCAAGCAATATATACAAGAATGTATAAAAGCATGAAGTATAAAGCATAAAGCAAATACGTCAATGATTAATCAAACAATGAGCTGAGTTTTTAATCCTGTACGCTAGCAAAGTGGGCTAGCCTTGTGTATAGTGACCAAAGGTCGATAGCGATGCTTAAAGTAATCGACTTACATGGGTAGAAAAGATGGCTCGAGGTTGGATCGAGAATTTTAAATTCTTTGAAAAGGTTTAAAGCACAATAGCATGCATACATCAAGTATAATGGTAAACAAACAAATGCACAAGCAAGTGGCATGATATCAATCGAAAAAAAAGGGTTTAAACCTATTTCACTCAAACGTACGATTAAGTGCATGATGAGGGGTTTTAAATAGGGAACGATTTATTAAGAAAAAAGTTTGATAATTTTAAAAGGAGAATTAATATATAAAAGGTTTATTATTTTTATTTTGAAAGTTATTATATTAAAAAGTTGTTATTAAATTAAAAAAGAAAAAGGGAACAATTTTGTTAAAGGTTTTTTTCTCATATTAATTAAAAAGGATTAATTTTAATATTTTAATAAATAACAAAAAAAAGGTTTTTATTATTTTTTTAAAAAAGAAAGGTTTTACTAATTTAAAAAAAAAGGGTTTGTCAAAAGTTTATAATTAATTTTTTTTAAGTTATATTTTATTAAAAAGGGGATATTTTAAATATAAGAAAGAAGTTATATTTCCCAAAGGTTAAAAAAGTTTCTACACACTTATTATTTTTAGGATTAGTTATGTTAAAAAACAAATTTTAATTTTTTAAGAAAAGATGAATTTTTCTGAATATTATGAATTATTTAAAAAAGGGTAAATTAAATTAAAAAACAGATTTATTATTTAAAACGGAGGGATCTGGTGTGCCAGGTGAGGGAGGGTCTGTCGCGGACCCTCAAATCATGACCACATTATCTAATAAAGGCACGGTTCAAGGTATATAACGCGAGGGTGCATGATTGTATTGTGTGTGCGCGTGTACATGATTATTCGTAAAACAAAAGGAAATGGGATAGAACGCTCTCGTCTCTCTCTCTCAGACTCTCCCTCGTCTTTCTCCTTTTCTCTCAAATGGAAAGGATTACGTACCCTAATCTTACTTCGCCCCTCTCATTCATCTTTTATTCTCTCTATCTCTCTCGATTGCGATGAAAAAAATGAACCCTAAGCAAACCCTAAACCCCCAAAATCCCAGCCCCAATCCATTATATTCAGAGATTACAGATTACAACATGATTTAAAGTAAAGCGAAAGAAAAAGAAAAAGTAAGGGCCAACGACGGTTATGGACACGGCGCGAGCGGCTTCACGGGTCCTCGTTCAGGGATGAATTCTCTCTTATCTTTACCTTTTACGAGCTTTGTCTGCTTTTTGTCTGTTGCTATTGCTTCTTTCTGAAATTAAAATTTCTGATAGATTTGTGATGTTGGTGATTGATTTGTCTGTTGGTGTGATCTTTTCGTTTTGGGTGAGATGATGAAAGCATATTTTCTGATCTCTAGGTTTTCTGACAAATTTTTTTGTAATGAAATTTGTGATGATTTTTTTTGGTTGTTGCGTATGAGATGGTGGGATGGCTTCTTGGGTGGATTTTTTCGTGTGTTCTGATGAAGAGAATGTTCTCTATTTATATAGGCCAATGATGATTGTTAGGGTTTTATTTTTGGAAACTATTGATGTTGCTTTGGAATTGTTTTGGAAAGTTTCTGATGCTGTCTGATATTGTGCTTGATTTGGAGATTTGAGGAACTTTCATGATTTTCATGCATTGATGGTTTTGATTCTTGTCTGACTCTATTTTTGGGAGGAAATTCTTTTGGAATATGTCGTGATATCCTTTCTGGTTTATGAGGGAACTCTGTAATCATTGCGATATTGCCATTTATGTTGGATTGATGTGAAAGATGATGACACTATGTCTGATTTGGGAATTATTCTAAGGCTTATTGTAAATGTTACTTTTGAAAGAACTCTAAAAAAACTTGCGCATATTCCTCTTACTAAAAAATTCATAACTCTTCTCTTTCTATTGAAAACTTGTTGGGCAGTTGATTGGAATGTCTGGAAAGGTTTTGAAATGTCTAAAAAAGAGTCTTTTCTGGTTTCGGAAACCTGTTAACTTCCATTGGGGAAGAGACTACTGACTGACAATCACAGGGTAGCTTAAGCATATGGTGATGAACCTGAGATAGGGATAACTTACTACCAACAGGTGGTAGCCTAAGCAAAGGTATCCAGTTGAAATGGAAGGACGTATATTACCTACTATCAAACACATGATAGCCTAAGCAGAGGTAATAAACTAGAGAGGAGAGATCACCTACTACCAAACACGGTAGCCTAAGCACAGGTGTCCGACCCAAAAGAACGGTGTGTTACCTACTATCAAACATATGATAGCCTAAGCAGAGGTAAGCATAAAAGGAAAGATGACCTACTACCAAACATGGTAGCCTAAGCAGAGGCATCTGACCAAAGGATAGACATATTACCTACTATCAAACACGATAGCCTAAGCAGAGGTAATGGACTGGGAAAGAAGGATCACCTACTGCCAACTTATGGCAGCCTAAGCAGAGGTATCCGACCAAAAATATGCGTTACCTACTATCAAACATATGATAGCCTAAGCGAGGTAAACACAGAGGTAAAAGATGACCTACTACCAACATGGCAGCCTAAGCAGAGGTATCTGACCAAAGGATAGACATATTACCTACTATCAAACCTGATAGCCTAAGCAGAGGTAATAGACTGAAAGGAGAGATCACCTACTACCAAACACGGTAGCCTAAACACAGGTGTCCGACCAAAAGGATGCGTTACCTACTATCAAACATATGATAGCCTAAGCAGAGGTAAACACAGAGGGAAAGATGACCTACTACCAACATGGTAGCCTAAGCAGAGGCATCTGACCAAAGGATAGACATATTACCTACTATCAAACCTGATACCCTAAGCAGAGGTAATAGACTGAAATAAGCTTCAATGATCAAGATGATGATTCAACTTCTTTTTAAATGTTCCGTTTAGAAAGAGTAAATACTTCCCCATACCTCAAGGTTGTATGCCACAGGCAAGTCTTAAAAATAAATGCTGCGAGGTTGTATGCCACGAGCAAAGTCTTGAAATGAAAGCTACGAGGTTGTCTGCCTCGAGCAAAAAATCTTGAAATAACTGCTGCGAGGTTATCTGCCTTGAGCAAAGTCTTGAAATGAAAGCTACGAGGTTGTCTGCCTCAAGCAAAGAATCTTGAAATAACTGCTGCGAGGTTGTCAGCCTCGAGCAAAGTCCTGAAATGAAAGCTACGAGGTTGTCTGCCTCGAGCAAGGTCTTGAAATAAATGCTGCGAGGTTGTCTGCCTCGAGCAAAGTTTTGAATTGAAAGCTACGAGGTAGTCTGCCTCGAGCAAAAAATATTGAAATAAATGATGCGAGGTTGTCTGCCTCGAGCTAAGTCTTGAAATGAAAACTACGAGGTTGTCTGCCTCGAGCAAAGAATCTTGAAATAACTGCTGCGAGGTTGTCTGCCTCAAGCAAAGTCTTGAAATGAAAGGTACGAGGTTGTCTGTCTCGAGCAAGGTCTTGAAATAAATGCTGCGCGGTTGTCTGCCTCGATCTAAAGTCTTGAAATGAAAACTACGAGGTTGTCTGCCTCGAGGAAAGTCTTGAAGTGAAAGCTACGAGGTTGTCTGCCTCGAGCAAGGTCTTGAAATAAATGCTGCGAGGTTTTCAGCCTCGAGCAAAGTCTTGAATTCCTTCGGGAAAGGTGAATACTTATGGGAAAACATCTTCACATGGAATGGAATTTTACTAGAGATATATGGCTTCAATGGGGATCCATAACTTGTTGGAGATTTGGAACAATCATCTGGGATCCTTCAAAAGAGATGTAAGCTAGTTATTTTTTGTAAACACGTCTTCTCAAATAAAGAGAAAGATCATCTGAATCTCCACCAACTTTCGAAGAGATACCATTTGGTGGGAGTAGCTTGAATAGTGGATTCACTGGAGAGAAACACCATTGTGGAGCAATATTGCTGTAGTTGAAATTGTATTGGAGCAAATAAAATTATTGCAATGGGAGTTCTCAAATAAAGAGAATACTTGTAAATCTTCAATAAGTTTCTCTGACGGATTTCCGGGGAGATAACATCTAACGGAGAATAAATGGAAAATCTTGATAACTTGTTGGGGATAGACAAACTGTCTTGAGGAGAGCGCCATTTGTCGTCCAAATAGAAAACTCAAGGATAAAACCAACACGCTCAAATAAAGAGCGGCCACTTGTTGTATGGGTATAAATTCCACAAAAATGTTGTAATAACTATTGGAGAAATAATTTCTATCTTCCATAGAGATCTTCAAATAAGCTCTTCTTGGGGAGACAAAGTGCAAAATAAATGCACGCTCAGTCCGCGTTCAACATCTCAGAGATATCCAAAATTTGTGATTGTCAGGGACCAAAGTTCAATCCAGGAAATAACTGAAAAGAAATGGTCAAACAAGACCCATCCATTGAGGAATGAGCTCAATTAGAGTTTATCTTTATCCCAAAAATGGAAACAGAAAACTAAAGCAACCATCTTCCACGAGGGTTGAACTCAGTGGGGAGTTTAGAAAGGATGTGCTCGTTCTGCCTAGGGCTGACGATTCTACTTGGAGGGAGCAGACAAAACCCAGTCACTTGGGGATAAGCGCAACCAAAGTGAAAGAACCAACAACCAAACACAAACAATGCAAGATGCAAAATGCGCACATGCCATGAATCTGTATGAATGTATGTATGCCATGCTATGCTTATGCTGACAAAACTAAACAAGGAGAAGACTGGAGTTGGAATAAACATCTTGATACGGATACTCGGCCAAATTTCGCAAGATTGAAGCATCTCTGGGGATGAATGGAAAGCCATATATGGACACAAAGTCCTGCTTCAAAGCTTCAGACTTCTCTGGGAAAAAGAGAGCACTCCACTTGGGGATGAACATCATGACTTCACGAATGGGATTGTCAAGATAAACCTTGTGATTCTATTGGGGATGAGAAAGATTCACTGGGAATGAATCAAACTCATGATTGAAGAGACTTCACGGAGGATAAAATAAATATCCACTACAAACTGAAGTAGTCTGAATGAAAGTTGTAAATGCCAAAGCCGAGGCCTTTCGGGGATAAAATAAATATCCGCTTCATTGGGGAGGTTTGGAGATCAACAAATAGCAGTTGAAGATGTTGGAGATAAAACTTCGTGGGGATGAAATAAACATCCGCCTTTTACTGGAGAAGATTGAGGTAATGAGAAAATCCACTGAGGAATGAAATAAACATTCCCTTCGCTGGGGAAGGTTGAAACCAAAGAAATTAACTGGGGATTCTTAGGCTACCAACTGGGGAAATCCTGCATTAAGCCTGCCATAACTGTTTGAAATAGAGATTCACCAGGGAAATGTCACGACTGCTGAAGTTGAACTTACTGGCGAGTCATCACATTCCTTGGGATAGAAACTCTTTGGGGCACGGGTAAAGAATGTTGTGAGATTGATGCGGTTCTGCATTGGTGAACTGCTTGGTAGTCGCCATTTTGAACAACAATTGTTGTGGATGAAAAGTAATCTTCACTTCTCAAAATGCCCCAGATCACATGGTTTATGAGAGAAAGTCATCTCAAGAGGATTTTACAGAAAACTTGGCATCCAACTGTTCCAATGTTTTCCAACTCTTTGAGAGATTTGTCGAATCTCGACGTAACTGCCCCAGATTGACGGTTATCTGAGTCTGCAAACTTGCCCCCTTGGGGTCAGACTGTGAAAGAAACAACTTGCCCTTGCTCAACAAAGTCTTCAGGTAACGTGCCCCTGGACATGGTCATTCTTGAAATGATTCGCCATTTATCATCAGGGTCTCAAGTCTCAAAAGATAGAGCTCGCAGTTGATGTTCGTATGCTAGCTTCTATGATGTCAAGCAATATTAGTAAGCAGAAAAATGTTAATTCTGAAACTAATAATGCAACATATGTTTGTCTTGAAAATTTTTATTAAAGATATTTTTGTGATTGAATTACCAATTTTATGAAGCCAACACAAATTTGAGCATAGCTCATAGGAGTCAGGAAATGGCATCTTAATGAGTATGCTTTTCGAAATAAACCCTGCTTCAATTAGGTCTTTTAAGGGATGTATCGTGGCTTGGTTCACGATTTAAGAAACAAAGGATATAAGGCTCAAAGTTTGTTTGTGCCCACCCAATCTTCGTGATATTTTACTCCATTTTTGTTAACTGAAAAATCACCCTGCCCCAGGTTAAGAATGAGGGTTTTTTGATTTGGAAGAAGAAAATTCCTACTTCAAAGGCTCAAAAGGGTTAACGAGGGTCTATCTCCCTTATACCTCCGGTGTTTAGGGATTTGAAACAATGCCTTACATCACTAGCAGAGTTTTATTCAAAAGCATACAACAAGAGATCTTGCGTTTGTGATTTCGTCATCCTCCATTCAATTCTCTGCCAAGGCAAGAGATTGGGCAACATTGGCATTATAAAATAGAAAAACCATTTTAAAACGAGTGAAACGAATGGATTTCTTCAAGACAAACATTATTCATTGCATCGATTATTCAAAATAACAAGTTCTTACACGTAAATAACAAATGCATTAACAAACAAGGAGCATTACATGCGAAAATTAGTAAATTAACTAAAGCTTTGAGGAGACTGTCTCAGTCTGAGCTTATGGTTTTCACATTAGGTCTAAAGTCTCAAAAAACAAGACACCATGCCGCATTAGCCTTTGTACTTCATGTTTTAAAGGAAAACAGTCTTCGATGTCGTGTCCGGGCGCGTCTTGATGGAAAGCACAACGAGCTTCGGGCTTATACCACCACGGGAGATCCTTCGGGATGACTGACGGAGCTCGTGTCTGCACCAGATTCCTTTGTATCAAGTATAGATACAATTTCGCATAGGTCATCAGAATCAGATCAAACTGTCTTTGAACACGGTTTTGATTATTTAATGATAGACGAGCATGTGGTTGATAAGCAAGAGTGTTGGTGACGGGGGATGTAGCAGCGATATGTTGAGGTCGTTGATACCTTCTTCTAGACCGGTCATAATGCATGACACTTACTTCCAGTTCCTTCTTATTGAGCAAACCCTTTCTAAGATCCTTAGAGCTGTTAGGAATGTTAAAGGGAACCATAAAAATGGGCACTGGCGTGACTTCAGAAGTTTCGGTCCCTTGAAACGGAGTTTGAGAAATATGAGGAGAAGGTTGACTTCGAGTAGCAATCAGAGTTTCAACCAAAGCAGAGAGCCTTTCCACACTATCCCTCAAAGCAGTCACTTCCTTGTAGAGTTCACGATTTTCTTGCTCAATGTTATCCATCCTTCCTCTTTGATTGGCCTGAGTATCGTATCGATGATTCAGCTTGATTGAGAAGAGAAACACAAATGAGAACCTGGAATGCAAGGGAATACAAATGCAAATGATGCGTATGATGCAGCATGAACTTCAAGGAACTCAAAAGTGTATTTGTAAACATCATAATCAAAAAATTGTTTTATTTATTAAATTTAAAAAGTTTTACATAATAGCCAGTACACCTTCAAAGTTTATTATAATAAGCAACAGAATACAAAAGGAACTAGGAGTCTTGTCCACCAGACGATGACTCTTCTCTTCCACGGAGTTGCTCAGTCAGCTTGTCGATCTGCTCTTGGATCCTTGCTTTATCAAGGGTCAACTTCTCTATTTTCGCCTTCAACCTCTGAACTTCACTTGAGTCAGTCACAAGAGGCTTGGGACGAGGATAGGGCATCATCAAGGTGAGAGCCCTTCACCTGCCCATGCTAAGCAAGCTTCAGTGACTGTACAATTAAGATTCTCTATTACGGCATTCTTTGCCTGTTGATGTGGCGCCACGCATACACAATTCCGATTTTCAACTCAAGACTTTCTCCATGATAAAGGAAAATTCTGGCCAAATCTTTCGGATCAGGTACTTCCTCCATTGGATGACCGAGTTGTCGACGAGCGAGTACATGGTTATAACTAATGCATCCCTTTGTACCAAGAAGAGCCACATTGGGAAAGTCTCCACATCTATGGATCATGATAATTCCTCCATACATCGGATCGTGCCATACAACGTCTGAGTGAGAGAGAGCCATGAGCTTCACGGGCCATTCTATACCATCTTTCACATTCCAAACAGCTGTAGACCTCGGTAGGTGCGAAATAAACCACCTATAGAGGATAGCAGTGCAGCATGTAATCCGTCCTTCTCCTTTTAGAACCTTCGAATGAATGGCATGATAAGCGTCAGCCAATAAAGTAGGCATTGGATTCTTGAGCATGAAAATTCTGATCGCGTAGACATCAACGAAATCTTTAATGTTTGGAAATAAGAACAAACCATAGACTAGTAGTGCAAAAATGTTTTCGAAGACCTTGGTATTCCCCACGTTAGCAAAGTGTCGAGCTTTCTTGAACAAGAACGGGGCAGGCAAACCATCGAATCTCCCTTTGACCGTCATGTGAGTTTGGATATCCAACAGCTTTATGCGAGACACTCTCGCAATATCTTCCTGGCTGGGTCTCCCTTCTGCACCGGAGAATGGAGGTGAGTCTTTGACAGGGATACCAAATAGAGCGGAATACTCTTCCAACATAGGCATCAGTTGGAAATCTGGGAAAATGAAACAGTGATAAATCGGGTCGTACAGTTGAACAAGCGTCTCTAACAGACCAGCAACCACTCTAATCTGCAACAGCGGGAGGATCCGTCCATACTTCTCAGCGAAAGCCTCAGGACCTTTGATCTGACCTCCTAGTTACCTTAACTGTTCAACATCAGGAACCTTGAAGGTGTACGACAAAACTCCTTTCTTTTCGTAATCCATCTTACGATGCCTAGCAAAATAACTTTTAAGTTCCTTGAAGAGGGAAGAAAGAAAATGCAAATGCAATGCAACAAGATTCCTAGAACTCAGCTATTTATAATCATCATGGAATATCAAAAGACGCATTTTATTAATCAAAATTCGGTTACAACCATTAATATCCGGAATACCAAAAGACGAAATCATAAATAAAATTCATTACAATGCGTCAGTACACCTTTCAAGAGTCATAACGGAAAAGCTAAATAAAAGCTAAAGAAAGATCTAAGGAGATTCTCCCAAAAGTCTTGTCTTGAGTCTCTTGATTTCTTCTTCCATCTAGTCTTTCTCCAAGATGAGCTTGTCAACAATCAATTTCCAAGGTGTTGACTGAGGACTAGAGCAAGACAGATCTTCTTGTGCTTTCCTTTTCTTCTAGGAAGTAACTTCTTCATCTTTTACCTTGAGTTATTGTTGGAGCTCTGCATTCTCTTCCACAACTATTTGGTACTTATTTTTCCAAGCGTCCTCTATCTGTTGAGCTTTGTTCAAAGCAATCCTCAGCTCTTCTGCTTCAGATGAGAAGATGAAGATGGGTTCTTCTTTTAGGACCATCGGTTCCTGGCAGGAATAAGGCATCTTCAAATCAATGGCTCTTTTCTGGACAAATTGGAGATAAGGTTCTAAAGAGACACAGTTAGACTTCCCTAAGCTATTCTTATCCTTCTTGTGCTTATGATTCCAAGCATCCAAAACCTGTTCTCTTAATTCTTTGCTCAGTTTCCCTTCTTCAAACTAAATGCCTTCCACATGAACACTGACAGGCTTGTCTTTCAGAGGATATCCCAATTGCCGGCAGACCAAGACTGGGTTGTAGCTAATTAATCCCTTGATGCTAAGAAGAGGTACATTGCCAAAATTTCCACAGCTGTCTATGATCATTACTCCATCATGAACACGGTTATACCAATCGATGTCTGAGTGGGTAAGAGACATTATCTTCTGTGACCAACACTCCTTCTTGAGATCCCAAAAGACATGTAATTTGGGCAAGTGCGAAATAAACCACTTGTACAGCAACGAGACACAACAGGTAATCATTTCTTTTCTGCGAGCATTCCTTGAATGAACAGAATAATAGGCTTCAGCTAGCAATGTTGGTACTGGATTCTTCTTCAGAAAACTTTTGATGGCATTGAGGCCCACGAAATTTTCAAAATTCGGGAATAAGAAAATACCATAGATAAGTAGGGCGAAAACAGCTTCAAACGCATCCATATTTTGATGACTAGTATAATACCGGGCTTTTCCAACCAGAAATTCTGCAGTTAATCCAAAAATTCCCCCTTTTACAGTCATATTAGCTCGAATATCCACCAAACCCAAGTGTGTATCCTTAGCAATTTCTTTTTCGTCGGGATCCTTTTCGAAGATGGGAAAATGAGATTTGTCTTGAGTAGGTAAACCGACTAACTGAGAATACTCTTCAAGGGTAGGTACAAGCTGATAGTCTGGAAAGGTAAAACAGTGATACAGTGGGTCGTAGAACTGAAGTAGAGTAGAAAGAAGTCCCTTATCAATCCTCATATTCATCAAAGATAATAGCCTCCCATATCTGCTCTTGAAGCTTTCCTTATCTGTCACCAAGGTTTCCAATCTCCTTAGATCGTCTAAGTTAGGACTCTGATAAGTGTACTTCATTGTATTCCTTCTTTCGGTATCCATGATATCTCTAAGATGTTTACAAACACAGCTAAGTTCCATGAATCTTTATGAAATGATGCTCATGAATGCATGTATGCAAACACACAAAGCACAAAGCACACACAAGCAAGAAAACAGACAAATAGTCCTAGGTTTGAAAGGTCATGAGCGTGGAACCAAGGTCTAACCATCCCAATAGGTGTGTACTATGGTTTCAAATGTACCTGCCGAACGGGTTTTAAAAAGTTCCCAGAGTCCACAACCCATCTTTCGGATATTATCGATTTTCCAAATCACTTGGTAGTCAATAATATTCTCAAGAGAATCTCGTCTGAGTGTAGTATCGTGTATCAACTATTTCAGGAATCGACTCCCTCATAGCCACCGCACTACATCCTAATAGGCCAAGTGGGGTTAAAGGTAACTACGGTTCTCAGTCTCACGGGCTCCTAGGTCAAAAATAATATCTTCTTCACGAATAGATTCGTTGAACAACATTAAGTTCGAGAGGGTCTCAACTGAGTGGTGATGTCTCAATTCAACTTCTTCGGGAATCGACTCCCTCAAAGTCTCCTTGAATGTATCACCGTCCTATCATAATTTGCACTCAAGTCCGGGTGTAGGACTTATCTCACCACACAAATTGACAACCCTGCATACAGCAAAACCCAAGCAAGTAGATATAGCAATAGATACAAGTATACAAGTATACAACAAATAACATAATAAACAAGTTAGGGGAAACCCTCACTAGAATCCCCAGTGAAGTCGTCATTTCTGTCGCGGTGAGAATTGGATATCAAGCTATTGATTAACTTGAATCGCAAATCATTATTCACCACCGGTCTTTGATTTATCCAAGGGAAGGGAGAAAGATCGAATATCCCACAATATGCAATGCAAATGCAGCTAAGAGTCTAAGGTTCGGGGGTTGGTTATACCTAGGGAAGGTGTTAGCATCCTAGATATCTGTAGTACTCTACAGGAACCTCTTGTTTTACTTATGTTATTTGCTAATTGTTATCTGTTTCTAAGGGTAAAGGGATAGGAAGACCTAAAGTTCTATTCTTAAGTGTGCTCGACAAGATATCGCATCTTGTGCCTACATATCCTGTCGGGAGTGGAATCAGAGCACTTGTAGTTCCTCTCTGAAGGATACTAAAGGTTGTTTGAAAATGGTCAAGGAGAAAAGATGAGTCGTCATCTTAAGAAACTACCACAGTTTTTTAGAATGGACCTTTGCTTCATCTTAGGAGAAGGGCTCCAACTCGGATATATATAATCGACGAGTATGCCTCATACCTCTCCTAAGTGGGAAAGGAATCCACATCTCATTTGTGTTGTGGGGTATGAGATTGTATGTCTCTTCTTTGAGATGATTCACATCTAATTCTCTTGTGTGGAGAATTAGGTGAGCTAAAAATGTTTGATTGTCTAATCAAGATATGGAGGGACTAACTTAGGAAAATCTATCCTAAAGTTGTCTAATTAATTCTTATCTTAAAGGGGATAAAAGCCTACAGGGAGGTATGAGATGCAAATGAATATGCACCATGCACGATAAATGATTATCATGCATGGGGTTTTCCCTTGGATATTATGGAAGCAATATATATAAGAATGGATAAAAGCATGAAGTATAAAGTGTAAAGCAAATACATCAATGATTAATCAAACAATGAGCTGAGTTTTTAATCGTGTACGCTAGTAAAGTGGGCTAGCCTTGTGTATAGTGACCAAAGGTCGATAGGGATGCTTAAAGCAATCGACTTACATGGGTAGAAAAGATGGCTCGACGTTGGATCTAGAATTTTAAATTCATTGAAAAGGTTTAAAGCACATTAGCATGCATACATCAAGTATAATGGTAAACAAACAAATTCACAAGCAAGTGGCATGATATCAATCGAAAAAAAAGGGTTTAAACCTATTTCACTCAAACGTACGATTAAGTGCATGATGAGGGATTTTAAATAGGGAACGATTTATTAAGAAAAAAGTTTGATAATTTTAAAAGGAGAATTAATATATAAAAGGTTTATTATTTTTATTTTGAAAGTTATTATATTAAAAAGTTGTTATTAAATTAAAAAGAAAAAGGGAACAATTTTGTTAAAGGTTTTTTTCTCTTATTAATTAAAAAGGATTAATTTTAATATTTTAATAAATAACAAAAAAAGGTTTTTATTATTTTTAAAAAAAAGAAAGGTTTTACTAATTAAAAAAAAAAAGGTTTGTCAAAAGTTTATAATTAATTTTTTTTTAAGTTATATTTTATTAAAAAGGGGATATTTTAAATATAAGAAAGAAGTTATATTTCCCAAAGGTTAAAAAAGTTTCTACACACTTATTATTTTTAGGATTAGTTATGTTAAAAAACAAATTTTAATTTTTTTAAGAAAAGATGAATTTTTCTGAATATTATGAATTATTTAAAAAAGGGTTAAATTAAATAAAAAAACAGATTTATTATTTAAAACGAAGGGGTCTGGTGTGCCAGGTGAGGGAGGGTCCGTCGCGGACCCTCAAATCATGACCACATGATGTAATCAAGGCACGGTTCAAGTTATATAACGCGATGGTGCATGATTGTATTGTGTGTGCGCGTGTACATGATTATTCGTAAAACAAAAAGAAAGGGGATAGAACACTCTTCTCTCTCTCTCTCTCAGACTCTCTCTCGTCTTTCTCCTTTTCTCTCAAATGAAAAGGATTACGAACCCTAATCTTGCTTCGCCCCTCTCATTCATCTTTTATTCTCTCTATCTCTCTCGATTGCGACGAAAAATGAACCCTAAGCAAACCCTAAACCCCCAAAATCCCAGCCCCAATCCATTATATTCAGAGATTACAGATTACAACATGATTTAAAGTAAAGCAAAAGAAAAAGAAAAAGTAAGGGCCGACGACGGTTATGGACACGGCGCGAGCGGCTTCACGGGTCCTCTTTCAGGGTTGAATTCTCTCTTATCTTTACCTTTTGCGAGCTTTGTCTGCTTTTTGTCTGTTGCTATTGCTTCTTTCTGAAATTAAAATTTCTGATAGATTTGTGATGTTGGTGATTGATTTGTCTGTTGGTGTGATCTTTTCGTTTAGGGCGAGATGATGAAAGCTTATTTTCTGATCTCTAGGTTTTCTGACAAATTTTTTTGTAATGAAATTTGTGATGATTTCTTTTGGTGTTGCGTATGAGATGGTGGGATGGCTTCTTGGGTGGATTTTTTCGTGTGTTCTGATGAAGAGAATGTTCTCTATTTATATAGGCCAATGATGATTGTTAGGGTTTTATTTTTAGAAACTATTGATGTTGCTTTGGAATTGTTTTGGAAATTTTATGATGCTGTCTGATATTGTGCTTGATTTGGAGAATTGAGGAACTTTCATGATTTTCATGCATTGATGGTTTTGATTCTTGTCCGACTCTATTTTTGGGAGGAAATTCTTTTGGAATATGTCGTGATATCCTTTCTGGTTTAGGAGGGAACTCTGTAATCATTGCGATATTGCCATTTATGTTGGATTGATTTGAAGATGATGACACTATGTCTGATTTGGGAAGTATTCTAAGGCTTATTGTAAATGTTACTTTTGAAAGAACTCCAAAAAAACTTGCGCATATTCCTCTTACTCAAAAATTCATAACTATTCTCTTTCTATTGAAAACTTGTTGGGCAGTTGATTGGAATGTTTGGAAAGGTTTTGAAATGTCTAAAAAAGAGCCTTTTCTGGTTTCGGAAACCTGTTAACTTCCATAATTGTCTGAGGCCTATTTGATTTTTAGAAAGTTTGATGAAGGTTTGGGAATGGAGTATACTGGTTTTCTTTAGTACTATATATGCTAAGTACTGACCTTTGTTTCCTAATTTATTATTTCAGAAATTGTCACACCTTGTTGGAGATGGTTCAGACACCATGCAGTCTGGTAATGATTCTGGGGTTCTACTGAGGTTAGTTGCAGCTGGTTTGGAACGGGAATTATTGCTTGGAGTAAGGCTTAAAAACAACTGGTGCTTGTCTCCATGAATTGGTTTGGCGCGGTAGCTTAATGAGATCATAACAATAGCTGGTGTAAGGTACTGTAACTTTGGTTTGTAGTAAATTTAAGCTTGCATTTTGTATTGTTAATGACTTGTCTGATTCAACTTTGCCATCTGTGCGCAGCTCGATAAGTGTCCACAAGCTCTCTGTGAATCATCACTAATAATGATTTCTGTCATGTTTAATGTCTGTAGAGGGTAAACTTAGTAATGACGTCACGAGAGCTTCCCCACAAGTCTTGACAGTAACGTGGGTGGCGTAGAGAAACTAAAACGGAGGCATATTACAATCGTATCACCACTTTGGTCAAGAGCCACACCAGAAATAGTTACATAGTGCCATGCGGATTTCAACATAATAACCGACTCAGTTTTTTTTGCCGGCTTCTTCTACTTTGGACCTGTTGTAATTTCCTAATAATTGGTTATGGGCTTGGTACAGAATACTCTATAGTGGTTGTTGTATTGAACTTAACCGTTTGATCCTTGAAACCAAATTGTACAAGTTGAAATGAGTTCTAAATGGCTTGATGGATTTTGGATTTCCTTGTCTTATAAAAGTCTCTTAATCTTGTATCATTGAAAACTTGTACCTTTCATTTGGGACTCAATTATTTGGATACAGTTCACTTGGCCACCAAACCTGAAATTTATGTCTAAACTTGTTTCGTGATTTTAAATTCAAATGACAAAGTAATGACTTATTGATTCTCCAATTCCAAGCTCTTGGGCAATTTAGATTCACTTTATCTTGAAATCACACAGAACTCTCTTGCAACTTGAGTGCTTTGAATATGCAATTTAGAACTTGCAAATCTTGAACATGAATAAACTTGAGATTAGAACTTGCATTTGAACTTTACCACTTCATGATGGAGCATGAATCATTACTTGACAAAATCCATGGCTTTGAGAATAGAGGACATTGTAATTGAACTTGGTAACCAAGAACCTCCTAATGATGACCGATACTTCTTTAAGAAATAATGTGTCCAAGATTTCTTGAAACATCCCATTGTAATCAATCATGAACCATAATCCAAATCATGATGCATTAAAAACCAACATATCCAAGTTTATGCCTGATGCACCCCGTCCACAAGAATACCTTGAACCACAAGTGAATCACAGCCCCACCCTCAACTTCAAAGTGAGATATAGCCATAAAACCCAACCACGATATCCTCAAAACATTGATCCACTAGTGGCTGAGAGAACCAGTACACTTGCAATCAATGTACCTGCACAAATTGGTTAGTGGTAATAAAATAATACATACAAGAATGTATGACCTAAAGATGCTATACGAGAAAGACATAATCTTAGGGTCAAAAATTAGGGTGTGACAGTACCAAACACATGTTCAAAGCATTCAGACCAGCAGCGTCACGACCCTTAATGACATCAAGCCTTTCTTCCAAGGCACAACATTTTTCCATTATCTCAACATATCGTAGGCCCTTGGTTTTCATCACAGGGACTACCTCTTGGGAATCTGGCTCAGATAATGCAAAACTACGATATTCCATGGCATCAACAGAAGAAGAATGTCCATTTCGGACGATGGTACACTCTTGTATAACCTGGTTCTCAACAGGAATCTGCACAGGCTGATCTTGAGCAACATTATACACAGCAGACCTATGAATATCGTCATCTCTCTTTGCCAAGGCTGACATCGCTTCCACAATCCGATCCAACTGATCTTTCAACAATTCAAAATCCGCTCTTGTCACAAACTGGCTCTGCTCTTCTGAGTTCATAATTCTTCAAAAGCTAATTCAAATCCAATGCTGGCTTCGGGAAGTCAACTGGCGGGTTACAGATAAAGATGGATGAGACTCAAGGCTGAGAAATGCAAATGCAAATGCAAATGTGACAAAATGCGCATGCTATGCAAATGAAAGCCAAATGGTTTCAAGGAACTTAGAAGCGAGTTGCAAACATTTTTGGAAAAACTAAAAAGTTTAACTTCGAAATCCAAGCTCTATTGATTTTTTTGCAAAGGAATAAACAACTGAATTCCTTGAAACCAAAGGGTTATTCATGAATGCATGAATGTATGGATGAATGTATGCACAAACACACATATATAGATATTCACACATATGCTGACAAGCAAACAAGGGCCTAGGTTTGAAGATCACGAGCATGGAGCCATGGTATACGCATCCCAATAGCTATGTACTATGGGTTTATCGTCTACAGAACAGGGTTCTAAAAAGTTCCCAGAGTCATCGATAAATCTTTCGGATATTATCGGCCTACACGACTACTCGTGCGGGTTAATAACATTCTCAAGATAAAATCGTCTGAGTGTAGTATCGCATGACAACCATCACAGGTCTACACCTAGATAATCACTGCACTACGTCCTAAAAATTCCAAGTGGGGTGGAGGGTAACTAAAGGTCCTCAGTATCACGGATTCCCAGGTCGGAAAGAGTGACATCAATACGACTACTCGCATCAGACATCAATAATCCCAAAGGGGCCTCCACTGAGCATGGTCATCATATGCCAAACATGTTAGGACTACTCCCAACAGCCGACTATTGATTACACCACAATGCTATCATATGTGTATGCTCAAGTCCGAGTTAGGACTTATCTCACCACTCAAGATAACAACCCTGCACACAGAAAAACCCAAGCACAACAGGTATATATACAGATATGAATATGTATAGATATACAAGCAAGCAAACATATAACAAACACAAACACAAACAAGGTGGGCTTAACCCTTGTTTTCTTTCCCCAGTGAAGTCGCCATTTCTGTTGCGGTGAGAATAAGATATCAAGCTATTAATTAACTTGAATCACACATCTTTGAAATTCACCACCAAGCTTTGATTTATCCAAAGGAAAGGGTAAAGATCGAATAAAAACCCTAATTGCACTATGTAAAGACACAACTAAGAGATCTAAGGTTCGGGGGTTGGTTATACCTAGGGAAGGTGTTAACATCCTAGATATCTGTAGTATTCTACAGGAACCTCTTGTTCGTATTTGTGTTATGCTAAAGTTTGCTTGCTAAGGGTAATGTGCTAAGGCTAAGGTAAAGACCTAAGGGTATATACACTAAGTATGCTCGCGAAGACGTCGCATCTTATGCCTACGTATCCTAATAAGGATGTAATCAGAGCATTCGTAGTTCACCTAACTAGGGTTGAGGAACTCTTGATTATGATCAAGTTTCCAAGGGGAAATGAGTATGACACTCACATAGAGTTAAAGAACTCTCTAAGTCTAATTTGTAAGGCAAAATGACTCGACAAGATATCGCATCTTGTGCCTACGTATCCTGATTAGGAATGAGGAACCAGAGCCTCCGTAGTTCACCTCACTAGGGACGATGAACTTGATAATGATCAAGGTTCCAAGAGGGAATGAGTATTCATAACTATGGTACTCACATAGAGTTAAAGAACTCTCTAAGTCTAAGTTGAAAAACTAACCTAAAGTTGACTTTAAACAAAGCCAAAAGGGGAAATGAGTACACATCCCGATGGTAGCTCACATAGAGTTCAAAAACTCCAAACTTAATTCTAAGTTATAAAGCAAAAGGGCTCTAATAAGGCTGAGAAGGAAAAGTAAGTATCTATAAAGATAGTACTCACATAGGGTTAACAAAACCCTAACCTAAAACTAGGTCAAAGAGGGAAGTGGCTCTAACGAGGCCAAGGGATTGATCCTAATAAGGTCAAGGGAAAGGAATGGCTCTAATGAGGCCAAGGGTAGATGATCCTAAAAAGGCCCTGGAAGTGAAAAAGGGGAGGTCTAAACCAAACTAAAGCATGTCTTATAAGTCAACAGATAATCCTTTCCTTTGGAATCAGGTAAAAGGCAACAAAGATTGATTTAAAGATCAATTTCCGAAAGTATCAAGAATCAAATTTAAAGTCGAAATTCAAGAACTAACCAAAATAAAGTCGAGGATTGATTTAAAAATCAAATAAAATCTAATTGAGAAACTAATTAACGAATTAAATTAAAATCTTATTAGAAACTAAATAACAAATTAAATTAAAATCTAACTAGAAACTATTTTAAGATAAAACCTAATTAAATCCAAATTACTAATTGATATAAAACCTAGTTAAAACTAAATTACTAATTGATATAAAACCTAGTTAAAACTAAATTACTAATTGATATAAAACCTAGTTAAAACTAAATTACTAATTGATATAAAACCTAGTTAAAACTAAATTACTAATTAGAATAAAAAACTAACTAACTAATTTAACTTAAAATTTAACCAAAAACTAATTCATTAAATTAACTTAAGATTAAAACTAATTTATTAATTAAAACTTACTAATTAAGCCAAAATATAATAAGAAAACTAACTAACTAAACCTAAAAACAAAATAATTAATTACAAAGGGGGTGCAGATAGTTAGGGCATATGGGTTATATGCCCAACACAAACCTTGTTAAAAAATTGAAAAAGAGAGGGGTCTGTGGACGGGTCAAGACTGACCCGCCTGGCTTTCAGTTACCTAAAAACTAAACCTAAAATGAAAAGAAGAAAAGAATACGACTATGTGAAAAGAAACACGCTGCAGGGGAAAAGAAAACAAAGACATACACTCATTCTTCTCCAAGAACGAACCGTATCCCACCATCCTCAAATTTCCGATTCCGCCTCATTCACTCTGTCATACCCCAAATTTTAACCACAAGATTTCCCATCATTGTGAGGATCATTGTCACAATATAGATGTACCATCATGCCTCATCAATCTCTTCAAGAATTGTTGAGCATTCACTACAATCAAGAATTAGGGTTTTGAGCCCTCCCAGAGCACTTAGACAAAGGATCAATCAAGAAATGCTATGATGTTCAACTTGTATAACTTATCAAACATCCATGAAGGATCAAGAGGTCTCCCATATCAATAATCAACCACAAGATTGCAACATTCCAAGTGGATCAAGCCTCAAGATCGCCAGTGTCACCAAATTGGGGTTTTGGTCGACCAAGGCCTCCAGAGGAAAATTTTCATCTGGGTATGAGCCAATACTTCAAAACATGACCCAAAATGCTCAAAGGGACCTCATGGACCCAATCAATAAGTCAAAATAGCCTCAGGGGATGCATTCATCAAAAATCAGGAATTAGGGTTTCTTGACCTAATTCACCCCTAAGTTGACTTTTAGAGCAAGGCATGAGCCAAGACCTCAAGAAGTGTTTTGAAGACCTCCAATACATCAAATTGATACATTTATAAGATTGGATTGATTCAAATAACTTGGTTCATAAGCCATACAAAGATTCAAATTCATCTGGGTCAATTAGGGTTTCTTGATGAAAAAGTCAACTGTACCTTTGACTTTTGACCAAGACATGTTCCTAAACCTTGGGACATGATTCAATATCCTCTAAAACACCTATGGAGTCTATCCATTGGGTTTGAATTAGGTCAAGGACTTGATTTCAAAGAGGATCACACAGTTTGAATTTCATCTGACAAAAAGTCAACTGTGTCAAAAAGTCAAGTTTGACTTTTTGAATTTCTTGACAAACAAGGCTTCCTTAAGTCAAGAACAATGTTAACTCATGGTTTGGATCATCATACATCAAGAAAAATCAAGAAAAGTGAGGTAACTTGAAAAAGGGGCAACCATAAGAAACTTAAAATTTTCCAAGTTATGGAACAAAATGGATTTGGTACCAACTTTGCAAGGTCATAACTCCCAAACCCTAAGGCCTTTTTCTTCCATCCAAAGCTCAAATGAAAGTTCATATGACATACTTAAAAAGTGTCAACTACATCAGATTCCAAATCCTCATGGATTTTGAGTTATGGATTGATCAAAATCACTAAAACATGAAAATAACCCTTTTTCCCAACACTTAGAGAAATTTTGGACAGAATCTGTCTAGGTTTTTTACCAACTTTAGGGCCATTTTTCACCTTGATCCAAGCTAAACCAAGAACATTGGTGGACATTAAAGTTAAAGTATGTCATGAGAGCTTTCCAAAGAGTACCAGAACTCATCCTAATTCAATTTGAGTAGGGAGTTACAACCCTTGGAACATGGCGCCAAAAACTAATTTCTTCCCAAGGCAGATTATAGGTCATTTGTTCGAATTGGAAAATTTGTGCAATTACAAGTCTTGTAATCCTTCTAAAAACATTAAGGATCAGATCAAAGCAAAAGATCTCTGAGCCATAAGCCTCCCAAGACAAAAGATCATCATGTATGCATGTGATATATAATGATGCAAAAGCCAAAAACTTCAAAGTTGTCATGGAGCACTCAATGGATGCATCAAGGTGGTATGGACTGAAGCAAACACAACTGAATGAGTCAAGATAAACTCAAGCATCAGAAGACCATATTCCTGCAACATTGACTCAAGTCAATGGCTAGATAAGACCTGAGATTCCTTTTGAAAACCAACGGACAATGGACTGTCCCAACCACCATTCACTATTGCTACCAAAACAAACTTGACACACTATAAATAGAGCTCATTTGTGGTCAGTTTGAGTACACCAAAGAACCACAACAGATGCTTTCCTCAAAATCTCTTTCAAAAAACCAGAATTGCCTTAGTTTGTAAGTCACCATCGAATTTTGAGTTAGAGAGAAAATCCACCACAACTTATGATCCAAACACATCCAATATATCATATATAAGCTATTAAAACACTCATCCTTCATCTGGAACACCAGAATCATAGACCTCAAATTCCACTTGAGGCCTACTTGCAGTTGAGGTACTACAAGGTGATCAAGCATTTCCAATCAAGGCCAGGCATCTCAAAACCCTCCATAGGGTATAGTGAAGCTGTTCAAGTGATCACAACACATCTGGAACACCTCCAACTCCAAATTCAAAAGTCTCTTGCACAAGCAAGTTCAAGTAAGCCTGAACCTATCTAATTCTATATTGCATGCATTATAAATTCATTTGCAAGTTACCAACATGTTTTTGGTAGTCTATAGAGTGATAACCCTTAATCAATTGCTTCATCTATTTGTAGCGAGCGATTTTTGTCGGTGGCGCGACCACCTTATCGCTGAAGTTTGGGTTTTCCTCCTCGAGGAGGAAGGGTGCTACTTTCTGATTTCTTATTTATCCCATGAAGCTAAAAGGGAAAGGGAAGCTATCTAAAACTAACCTTACACGTGAATGTTTAACTGAACAAACGCTTAAAAGAGATTCGGGGAGTCGGGGTCAGGTTATACAATGGGGAGTTGTCAATTACCCATCCTATATGTGGTTATCCACAGGATATTAGTTTAGGTTTTGCTTTGTAATTGATGGTGTTTATCTAGTAATGGGTTGGGAAAGTTTATTGGGAAGTATGAGTGAGTGAGTTTTGTTGATGTTCGGGTGTTTCCCGATGTTTTTGGTAAGGTACTAGACCTATGTTTTAATTGATATGTGAAGGTACTGGACCTAGAGTTTTTGATTAGTATGCTCGCTAAGATTTCGTAATCTTATGCCTACGTATTCCCGTTTAAACGAAACAGGGAAATCAGAGCAATCGTAGTTCCTCCTATTCTAAGGGAGGAAAAAGATGTTTTGGTGTCTTGTTTAAAGCCCAAGATTGAAGCTAAAATGTTTATTTGTGTCTTGTTCAAAGCCCAAGATTGAAGCTAAAAGGTTCGACTGAGAGAGAACTTGTCATCTCTAAAGAGGAATTGGACCTCCTCTGAGGGGATTGTTGATTTTTGTGTGCCTTGATCAAAGCCTAAGGTTGAAGCTAAGAGGTTGATTGACTCCACTGGGGAAGTCCTTATACAAAGCCTAAGAGGAGGCTGACTTAACAAGAGAGTGTTTATATATTTATCTTGTACAAAGCCCAAGATTGAGGCAAAAAAGAAACTGACTTTTTGGGGATATCATTATACAAAGCCTAAGAGGAAGCTAAAAGTTTGACTTTTCCAGGGAAAATGTTCTTTCTGTCTTGTACAAAGCCCAAGATTGAGGCTAAAAGGGATTTTGACTCCGCCGAAAAGTTTTGTATGTGTCTTGTACAAAGCCCAAGATAGAGGCTAAACTGATTTGACTCTGTGGGAGAGTATTATCTGTCCTGTACAAAGCCCAGGATGGAGGCGGAAAAGAGTTTGACTCGGCTTGGGAGTTTATTCCTTAAAGTCTAATGAAGGCTCGAAGGAATTAACTTCGCTGGGGGAAATGTTTGGCCCAAGCTTATGAAGGTTTATATCTCGTACAAAGCCCAAGATAGAGGCTAAAAGGGTTTAACTCAACAAGAGAGTGCTTTTATCTGTCCTATACAAAGCCCAGGATTCTGGCTGAACAAGCTGGAGAAACCATTCTACACAACTCGAGAGGAGGCTAACTCCTGCTAGGGGAAATCATTATACAAAGCCTAAGAGGAGGCTATGGACTTAACAAGAGAGTGTTTTTATTTGTCTTGTATGAAGCCCGAGAGAGAGGCTAAAGGGGTTGACTCAACAAGAGAGTGCTTGACTCAACAAGAGAGTTTAAAAAGGTGATTGACTCAACAAGAGAGTCTGAAAAGTGATTGACTCAACAAGAGAGTCTTGAGAATTGATCGACTCAACAAGAGAGTCTAGAAAGGTTAGCTCCGCAGGGGAGAATCATTGTACAAAGCCCAAGAGGAGGCTGACTGTGTTGAGGAAAAATCATTTATACAAAGCCTAAGAGGAGGCTAAACTTCTGCAGGGGATTCTGGAGATCCCGAGGCAGGTCCAAATGGGGAATCAACTCTTGCAGGGGGATGCAGAAGAGTTGATAGATCAGAAACCTCGAGGCTCTGATAGTGTTATGGTGTCTTCACCCTGGTTGGTGGATTTTTTAGGAGAGAGACGGGGTTTTAGAACCCACAAGTTTTAACTCTTGCTGGAGATTAATCCAGAATTCGGGGTTTCTCCTACGTTTTGTAGGGAACTTGAGAATGTCTTTGAGACTCAAGGGTATTTAGATTGTCCAAGTCTACTGGTATGGAAGAGTTTTATCTTTTGTATGATGCCCAAGAGGAGGCCGACTCTTTTAAGGGATGAGTATCAACCCTAAAATTGGTCTGAGAGTTTTGACTCTTTTTAGAAAGACAGCTCTAACGAAGGACGACTAAGTTCTGTCCTATACCTTTAAGAGGTCTTCAGGGTCCTTGTACTAAGCCCAAGAGAAGGCATGAGAACTTCTAGGAAGCCGGAGGGTCCTTGTACAAAGCCCAAGAGGAGGCGGGAATGCTTTTAGGAAGCCCGTGGGACTCAAACCAAGAAAAGTTCAAGAAATGCTATTCACCGAGAATAGATCATTTAGTGAAAGTTCTAAGGTTTGAAGAAACTCAAGAGATGCTTTCACCGAGAATAGATCAACTCTGGGGAGTAGAATTTCTTTGAAAATTTCTAGGAGTGACAGTCTGAGAAAAGGTTCACGAGGAATACTGTCTTTCTCTTTGTTCCTTATTGTTTATGACCCTGAGAAGGCAAGACTGTATCTGGATATCCTATGGGGATCTAGTTTTGTTTGTATTTAAGAGTGACCAACGGGACTTTACCTAGTTCTAGACCTAATTGACGGGGAAAACTATAAATAACTATACTAGTATATATACAGTTAATATATGACAAGTATGTAAAAGGATATGAAAGAAGACTAACCATGCGCAGCTTCCCACAATACAATTATATATATATGACATGTAGTTAAAAGAATAAAAAAGACTAACCATGCGCAACTTCCCACAATACAGTTATATATACATTAAAGTGAGTAAATGAAAGCAGATAAAACTTACAGGTGAGCAAGCTTCCATGCTGTTTTGTTAGTTGTTCAAAGAAATTAGAGAAGGTTTTGATAACAACTGTATATTTGAATCTGAATGAAAAGAGGAATCATTTTGATAAGATTGTACTGAGACTTATACAATGACTGAGGCCCAAAAGGTTTTTTGTACAAAGGTTTAGGTCTTACAACTCAAGGAGAGGCCCAATTGTTTTTGTTACAAAGGCGACAATCGCGCCGAACTTTTGAAAATATATAGAGGGACTTATACAATATGTGAGGCCCAAAAATTGTTTTGGTTAAAAGGGGATGGGATCTTACCCTCTATTAGAGGCCCAAAGTTTATTTTTGTACAAGTGATGGGGCTTACAACTCAGGGAGAGGCCCAAGGTTATTTCATTTGAACCGGCGACCGCGCCGAGGTTTTTGAAAATGTACAGAGGGACTTATACAATATGTGAGGTCCAAAAAGTTTATTTACAAAAGGGATGGGACTTACACTCTATTAGAGGCCCATGAGTGTTTGAAAAAGATTTGTTAGGGTGAAAATCAAAGAAACCCTAATTTTGTTTAAAATGGAATTAATTTTGTTTAAAAATTAATAAAAATTGATGAAAACATGTGAAAAATGAGTGGTGATCTAGGATCAATGTTTCAAAAATCAAGTTTTTATCCACAAAATGATTGGAAACCAATTGAGTTTGGAAAATCAAGAAGGAAAAAATATTTTAAATGTTAAAAAACAAATAAAAATTAATTCTTTGCAAAAATATCAAGTATATGAAATAAATAATATTTTTCAGAAATTTTTGTAAAATAAAATATTTTAACATTTTTGTGAATTATTTAAAAAAGAATCAACTCAAAATCATTAAAATTCAGAGAGAAATTAATTTTTGAATCAATTAAATAAAATCACAAAAATTCAAATATTCAAATATTTGAAAAAGGGCGCCAAGAAAACCTTGGTCTTGCCCGCGTGCTCTGTTTTGGCCAGATTTGCGTTTTCTCATCAATCTCACTGAATACTTGATGAAATCACACAATCCACATATCAATCTGCTCGTTTCTAGCTCACGATCATGTCTATGGTCTTTAATTTCATTTATTTTACGCATGGAATAAGAAATCAAGACAAAACCTCAAGAACCCTAAATTGTGCATGAAGCCTCAGAAATTTGATACATGATGCAAACAAAGCAATTAATTGAGGGGAAACACTCCATACATGATTATGAACATATGGCAAAATTATTGTGCGAGGAAATATGCATGAATCATGAGATGCCCAAGTTGAGGCTTACCTCTTGCAGTTGGTGATTGAGTTCTAGGTTGGAGGTGTTACAACTTGGTTCCAATGATGTGGATAGCTTCCTTAGGTGATATGGAGTGTGTCTGAATGCTTGGAGTGGATTGAATTGAGCTGAAACTTGATTTGGCACCTCAACTGCAAATCTGTCAAAGGCTTGTGCAGATGGCTGGTGATTTTGTGATTCTGGTGTTCCAGATGTTGTTTAAGTGTTTGGATCACTTCTATATGATGTTTATGAGGGGTGTGTGTGTGATTGGTTTGGTTGGAATTGCTCTCAAACTCAAAACCCGATGGTGGCTTCAGTTAGAAGGCAAAATTGGAGTGAAAGAGGTGATTTTGAGGAAAGCATCAGTTTGGGTGCTTTGGTGTACTCAAACTGATCACAAATGAGCTCTATTTATAGTAGAGCAAGTTTGTTTTGCAAGGAATAGGGAATGGCAACTGGTACAGGTCTGTGAACAATTGTGATCAAATGGAATCTCAAGTGTCCTCTAGCCATTGACTTGAGATTAAAGCACAGGCCTATGGTTCTCTGATTCAAGGATAAGGCATGACTGAAGTGTTCATCTTTGCTCTGATACATGCCACCTCTAAGCATCCATTAAATGTTCCAAAACAAAATTGGAGTCTTGGCCTCCTTTAGGCTTTTTAGGTTTGGCATGCTACTTGTAGTTCCAAAGACTTGGGAGGCTTATGGATCAGTGTTTGTTCCTCCTTGGTCTCCCCCTGAGGTGTGCAAATGGATAAACTTGTTTGTCATTTGCACAAATTGAGCAAATCTAGCCATAATGCACGAATCTTCCTTGCAAGACAGTTTGCATCAAGGCATATTGCAACTGCCATATCTTTTAGCTCAGATGGAATTTGATGGAGTTCTTGGACATTTTGGAAAACTGATATATCCTATTTCAACATGATATCCAAATTTGGTTTTGATCCAACTTGAATTACAATGAAAAATGCCTCTACTTTTGGGAAAAAATAAGGCAGATTCTGACTTAGTAAAAATTTCACTAAGTGTTGGAAAAATGCCACTTTTGTGTTTTCAGCCATTTTGATCACTCCATAACTAAACATCCATGAGGAATTGGAATGAGATGAAGTTGACACTTTTAAAGTATGCCATGAGAGCTACAAATCCAGCTTTGGACCATTCAAAATGGTTGCTTGGATCTCAAGTTATGATCCTTGAAAGTTGGTACCCTAGCCACTTTGTTTCATAACTTAGAAAAATTCTAAGTTTTTTATGGTTACCCCTTTTACAAGTTAACTCCTTTTCTTTGGTTTTTCTTGATGAATGATGATTCTAATCACACATTAACATCATTTTAGGGTTAAGGAACCTTGGTTGACCAAAAAATCAAAAAGTCAAACTTTGACTTTTTGTACAGTTGACTTTTCTAGCAGATGAAATCCAGACTGTGCGATCCTCTATGAAATTAAGTCCTTGACCTAAATCAAACTTAATGAATGGATTCCATAGGTATTATAGGGTGTATTGAATCATGTCCTGCTCAAAAGTCAAAGGTACAGTTGACTTTTCCCGCGAAACCCTAGTTGTGGTCCAGATGAAATTGAAACTTGTGAATCAAGCTTCTTGGATCAATCCATTGTTGCAAATGGATCAATGTAGTGTATTGGAGACCCTCAAATCATGTCTTGAGGTCTTGACTCATGTTTTGTCCCAAAATTCAACTTAGGGGTGAATTACGTCAAGAAACCCTAATTCCTGATTTTTGATGAATGCTTCCCCTGAGGCTAAATTTACTTGATGATTGGGTCCATGAGGTCCCTTGGAGTATCTTGGGTTATGCTTTGAAGCATGGGCTCATGCTCAGATGAAAATTTTCATCTGGAGGCATTGGTCGATCAAAACCCTAATTTGGTGACACTGGCGATCTCGAGGCTTGATCCACTTGGAATGTTGCAACTTTGTGCTTGATCCTTGATGTGGGAGTCCTTTTGATCCATTGTGGATGTTTTGAGAGGTTTAGACAAGTTGAAGATCATGTCATTCCTTGATTGATCCTTTGTCTAAGTGCAATGAGAGGGCTTGCAACCCTAAGCTTGATTGTAGTGAATGCTCGCCCATCTTTAGGGAGACTAATGAGGTATGATGGTTCGCCCATATTGTGATGATGATTCTCACAATGATGGGAAATCTTAGTGGTCAAAATTTGGGATATGACACTATTACATGTTTAAGATTTCATGAGCTTTATGCAAGATTCTAGGGTTTCAGTGTTCATCACGAATTTCTCCCTCCACACTTAAAATAAATGAAATTAAACACCACCATCATGTTCGTGGGTTAAAATCTAACAAGTTTGAGGCTGGTTTCATCCAATTTCATTACCTAATCCGTGAGATATCATAGCTTTTGCAAATCTGGGAAACAGAGGGCGCGCGTGTTCTTCCCCTTTGTTCTTGGCGCCTTTTTTGAATTTTTAAATATTTGAATATTTTGATATTTTATTTAATTGATTCAAAAATTAATTTCTCTATGAATTTTAATGTTTTTGAATTGATTCTTTTTTACAAAATTCACAAAAATGTTAAAATATTTTATTCTACAAAAAATTCACAAAAATATTATTTATTTTATATATTTAATAGTTTTTGTAAAGAATTTTTTTATTTGCTTTTTAAGCATTTAAAAATATTTCTTTCTCTTGATTTTTCAAATTCAAATGATTTTCAAAACATTCTATGGATAAAACATGATTTTTCAAACATTTATCCAAGATCACAACTTGTTTTTCACACATGTTTGATAATTTTGATCATTTTAATTGATTTTTATTCAAATTAAATACATTTTTTAATCAAATTAGGGTTTTAATTATTTTCACCCTCACAAACATTTTTCAAAACACTTTTGGGCCTCTAATAGAGTGTAAGACCCATCCCTTGTCACATAAATAAATTTTGGGCTTCAGTCACTGAATAAGTCCCACTGTGTTTTCCGAAACCGCGACGCGATCGTCGCCTGTTAAGCAAAAATCATTTGGGCCTCCCTTTGGTTGTAAGTGTCATACCCCAAATTTTGACCACTAAGATTCCCATCATTGTGCAAATCATCATCACAATATGGATGAAACATCACACTTCATTAGTCTCCCCAAAGATGGGTGGGCATTCACTACAATCGAGCTTAGGGTTTCAAGCCCTCTCAGAGCCCTTGGACAAAGGATCAATCAAGAAATGACATGTGCTTCAACTTGTCTAACCTCTTAAAACATCCACAAAGGATCAAGAGGACCCTCACATCAAGAATTAAGCACAAGGTTGCAGCATTCCAAGTGGATCAAGCCTCACGATCGCCAATGTCACCAAATTAGGGTTTCGGTCGACTAAGGCCTCCAGATGGAAATTTTCCTCTGGGCATGAGCCAATGCTTCAAGGCACAACTTAAAATACTCCAAGGAGCCCCTTGGACCCAACCATTCAGTTAATTTAGCATCAGGGGATGCATTTATTAAAAATCAGGAATTAGGGTTTCTTGACCTAATTCACCCCTAAGTTGACTTTTGGGACAAAACATGAACCAAGACCTCAACACATGATGTGAGGATATTTAACACACCATATTGATCCATTTACAACAATGGATTGATCCAAGAAGCTTAATCCATAAGTTTCAATTTCATCTGGACCACAACTAGGGTTTCGCGAGAAAAGTCAACTGTTCCTTTGACTTTTGATCAGGACAAGCTCCCAAACCTTGGGACATAAGTCAACACACCCTATAACACCTATGGAATCCATCCATCAAGTTTGATTTAGGTCAAAGACTTGATTTCATAGAGGATCGTACAGTTTGGAATTCATCTGATAAAAAGTCAATTGTGCCCAAAAGTTAAAGTTTGACTTCTTGAGATTTTTCACAATTATGGTTCTTGAACCCCAAAATAATGTTAATGTGTGATTGGAATCATCATTCATCAAGAAAAACCAAAGAAAATGAGATAACTTGTAAAAGGGGTAACCATAAAAAACTTAGAAATTTTCTAAGTTATGGAACAAAGTGGCTAGGGTGCCAACTTCCAAGGATCATAACTTGTGATCCAAGCAACCATTTTGGCTGATCCAAAGATGGATTTATAGCTCTCATGGCATATTTCAAAAGCTTCAACTACAGCTCATTCCAATTCCTCATGGATTTTAAGTTATGGAGTGACCAAAATGACAAAAACATGAAAATGCCACTTTTTCCAACACTTAGTGAAATTTTCACTAAGTCAGAATATGTTTCACTTTTTCCAAAATGTAAGGGCATTTTTCACTTGGATCCAAAAAGTTTCAAAATAAACTATGATCACACATGTGTTGTATTATATGAGAGCTTTCAAAAATGGCCAAGAACTCCATCAAAGTCCATCTGAGCTAGGAGTTATGACAGTGGCAAAATGCCTTGCTGCAACTGTCATATCAAGGCAGATTTGTGCATTTTTGCTCGATTTGAGCAATTTGTGCAAATGACAAACAAGTTTATCCATCTGAACACCTCAGAGGGAGACCAAGGAGGAACAAACCCTGTTCCATAAGCCTCCCAAGTCTTTAGAACTAAAAGTTGTATGCCAAACCTAAAAAACCCTAAAGAGGGGACAAGACTCCAATTTTGTTTTGGAGCAATCAATGGATGCACCAAGGTTGCATGAACTGAGTCTATTCCAACTGAATGAGTCAAGGATGATCTCTGAACTAGGGAACCAAAGGCATGTCCTCTAACCTCTAGTCAATGGCTAGAGGAGACTTGGATTCCTATTGATCAACATTTGCCAAACCTCTGCTGCAGTTGCCATTCACTATTCCTTGCAAAACAAACTTACTCTACTATAAATAGAGCTCATTTGTGGTCAGTTTAAGTACACCAAAGGCCTACAACACTTGCCTTTCTCAAAATCATCTTCTCACTCTCAAAAATGCCTTTCTTAGCAAGTCGCTATCGAGTTTTTTAGTAGAGAGCAATTCCACTCAAACCAATTGCTCTAACACCTCATAAACATCATATGTGAGCTGATCAAACACTAAACACACAACTGTAGCACTGATTTCTTAGAATCACCAGCCAGTTGCTCAAGTTCTTAACCAAGTTGTAGCTGAGATGCCATGAAGTGATCCAGCCATTTCCAATCAAGTCCAAGCATCCAAACACACTCCATATGATGTAGGGAAGCTGTTCAGATCATCACAACTCATCTGTAACACCTCCAATTCAAAGATCACCTTGCTCTTTTTGTCACGACCTTCAAGTATGCCTAAACTTGGTCATCTCTTAATCTATGCATATTTCCTCGCACAATACTTTTGCCAAATGTTCATAATCATGCATAGAATGTTTCCCCTCAATTAATTGCTTTGTTTGAATCGTGTATCAAAATTCTCAGCCTTCATGCAAACTTTAGGGTTCTTGAGGTTTTGTCTTGATTTCTTATTCCATGCTTAAAATAAATGAAATTAAAGACCATAGACATGATCGTGAGGTGAAAACGAGCAGATTGATATGTGGATTGCATAGTTTCATTAAGTATTCAGTGAGATTGGATAGAAAACGTAAATCTGGGCAAAACTCAGAACACGCGCGTGTTCTTGAGTGTTCTTGGCGCCTTTTTTCCAAAATTCAAATATTTGAATTTTGTGATTTTATTTAATTGATTCAAAAATTAATTTCTCTCTGGTTTTTAATGATTTTGAGTTGATTCTTTTTTTAACAATTCACAAAAATGTTAAAATATTTTATTTTACCAAAAATTCCCAAAAATATTATTTATTTCATATACTTGATATTTTTGCAAAGAATTAATATTTTATTTGTTTTTTTAACATTTAAAATATTTTTTCCTCCTTGATTTTTCAAATTTTATTGGTTTCCAATCATTTTGTGGATAAAAACATGATTTTTGAAACATTGATCCAAGATCACCACTCATTTTTTCACATGTTTTCAATACTTTTTTATTAATTTTTTAACAAAATTAATTCCATTTTAACAAAATTAGGGTTTTGATTAATCACCCTAAACAAATCTTTTTCAAACACTTTTGGGCCTCTAATAGAGTGTAAGACCCAACCCCTTTTTGAAACCAAAATAGGTTGGGCCTCAGACATTGTATAAGTCCCACTGTATTTTCAAAACCTCGACGCGATCGCCATTTCAAAAATAATCATCTGGGCCTCCCCTCGTGTTGTAAGCCCCATTTCTTTTCTTTAAAACACTTTTGGGCCTCTTGAGAGAGTGTAAGTCCCATCCTTTTGTAAATAAAAATCATTTTGGGCCTCATTGTATTGTATAAGTCCCGATACAGTCAAAAGTTCGGCGCGATCGTCGCCTTTTTAACAAAAAACCACTGGGCTTCTCCTTGAGCTATAAGACCTATCTTTATTTATTTTCAAACTCTTTGGGCCTCTAATAGAGTGTAAGACCCAACCCTTTGTACAAAAGACCTTTCTTTGGGCCTCAGTCATTATATAAGTCCCTCCGGCGATTTTCAAAACGACGGTGCAATCACTGTTCACCTGGGCCTCTCTTTGAGTTGTAAGCCCCAATCTCTGTTCAAAATACTTTCTCCTTTGATTTTGAATTCAAATGTACAGTTGTTATCAAAACTTTATTTAATTTCTTTGTTGAACAACTAACCAAATAGCATGGAAGCTCTACAACGGGTAAGTGTTTATCCACTTTCATTTATTGCTTTCATATACATAACTGTATTGTGGGGCTGCTTCACTGTAAGTCTTCTTTCACATCCTTTTAAAATACTTATCATATATCAACTGTATATATATACTAGTATAGTTATTTAGAGTTGAAATTCTGGTACAGATGTGTGATGTCATTGTGCAATGTCTCAACATTGCAATCTGCTGAACAAGGCAATAATAGAACCAGTAAATAACACACTGAATTGTTCACCCAGTTCGGTTCAACAACCTACGTCTGGGGGCATACCAAGCCAGGAAGGAAGTCCACTATTAGTAGTATCAAATTACAGACTCAACAGACCAGTTGACAATCTACCTAATTGAATCACTACCCAATGACCCTTCTACCTAAGTCCTCCCTAGGTAAGAGACTCCATCTCACTCCCAATCATCGCAATGATGTTTAGCAGTCAACTAATCTGCCACTGCATCAACAACTTGATTACCAACTCTTTTCTCTCACACAAACTTAGAAGACACACTTCCATGACACACCTTTGGAGTTGCTTCAAAGCTTCCTCCAAGAATAATACTAAACTCATTACCTACAGGTTTCTGAGTTAAACACAGTGACCATCTCACAACCCGAGTGGTTCACTTAGACAAAGCCCTAATGATCTACATCTTGGACCCGTGCCTATTCTAGGTTACATACATCCTATTTATAATATAATTCCAACTGGATTTGGGCCTTCAAATCATATCAAATCTTCTGTATCCAATCTGCAACCGATTCTGCTCTTTAATAGATCTTTAATTAATTCTTCAATCAAATCTTCTCAATTAACACTTAATCGTTCTCCATATCTTTCTGCATTAAATTAGCAACACACAAATGATTGTAACAGAATATATCTAGCCCATGATTTTTGCCTGCTATCTCTGGTTCTTTTCAACAGAATATCTCATTACACGCAGCCCTAGCAACATCACAAACTGATGTTTTAATGTTCTGGTATAGTGATGTCAAAACATCACATGTGACATCACTCTTCTGTACTATAACTCCACACCAGAATGTTAGCCAATACATAACACTACTATTAGAAGCTCATGTTGGAACATCAACCATGACATCAGCATTGTTTTAACAAAATTCCAGCCAATTACAAGAACTTACAATCTCCCCCTTTGGCTAATTTTGGCTAAAACACATATATAAACATTACAGCTCTTATTACATTCATCAGCAACTACTGAGTTTGGCAACCATGGCGAACCATCTTCTTGGGCAACTTTGAATGATGTCAGGACATCATGTTAAACATAACATCACCACCTAACAGCAATTCCAGGCAGCACATCAGGAGGTGCACATGAGGAAGAAGATATCCAACACTCCCCCTTAATACAACACATTTCTTTTTCCTTTCAACCCAGACCCGGAGTAAATGTAGAAGACTCCTCCAGAAAAGAAATGTTTGTCTATTCATCAAAGACCAATGGTGGCATAAGAGAATTCTGCACACCTTCTTTGATCAGACCCCCTGGTCAACTGTGGCATAACCTGACACGTTGAGAAGTGCCACTCTGCCAGCCCAGGTAACTCAGAACACAAGTTACAACTGTGCTCATAACTCAGGACACAAGTCACAAAAACCCAACACCAACTTAAGGATATGACCTCCTTCTGCAACAATTGGAACTGCAGCCTCCAGACATACCATCTGCGCAAACCATTTAGCCCCCAAGCTTTTCTTTTCTCCCCCTTTTTAGCCACAAATTGGCAAAGGAAACCCTCACAGAACCAGACCCAAGATGTGCTCACCCAAACACGAATAAACGCCATAAGAACTTATGAGATGAGAACACTCACTGGCTGAAGGAGAATAAAATAACCTCTATAAATAGCTGACCAGTAACTTTGGAATTAACGAGCCTTGAATATGTCAAGGTTTTTGGTCCAAGAAACGCTATTTTAGGTATCAAAAACTGCATTCAAATTCAATGCCTACCTTCCAAAAACTGCCTTAACTGCCTTAAATATTTCACAACTGAATCTTACCATAAATCAGGCCAATAACGCTCCATGCATAGTTGAAGCCACGTGTTTCACATTATCCTAACACCACCATCCAAAATACTTCCCTATTTGGCTCCAGAACAACATGTCCTAAATCATGTTCTGACATTGCATTAGACATTGTCAGCTGGCTCATTAACCCAAGACTTTACAAACACATCTTCTTCTCTAATGGGTGTTGAGACCACTTCTACCCAGGCACAAAACACGAAAATCTGGTAACCAATGTGCCAAGAAAAATAGGTTCCCAAGAAAAATAGATTCCCATACCAAGGATTACCTTGACTGGTCAGGCGATACAAACAATGACACTTTATCCATTATAAGTAACAAACCTCCTTGCTCCCATCAGCACACCAAGGAAGGAATTATGAGTCAGTCTAACACGAATGCAGCAAAGAGACACATGTAGGGGGACAAGAAACAAGATCCTCAGAAGTTGAAGGACACAACACTGTCCACTGCTGGAGCATCTTCAGGAGCAACAAGAACTCGCAAGACATCAGAAACAAGGATGAAGACTACCAAGAGAAGGCAAGTGCAGCTTCAAGCATCTGATGATGACTGGGATGAGGATTGGAAGACTTTTCTTGACTCTGGGGGTTGGGATAATCTTTAGGCTCTATATATATGTTGTTTTTACGAATCTTGTAAGTTTTCATCAATGCAATACAATAAATTTCTTCTGTTCCATTTACACAACTGTACTAAATCCTCATGTAAACAACTTTCCAAATTGCTTCAACACCAAGAGCTCCAGAAATACCATTCTCCCCCTGTGCTTCTTTGTATCTTTATGTCTTCATGAGCTCACTCCATACAAGATTCAACCAATCTTCACAGACTTGACCATCATTCAAGCTCCACACTATGTACTCCTTTGCAACATATCCCATAGATAAGTACTAATGCATCTTCCAATCAATACCTGAACAACATTTTCCCTCCAAGGTAGACCTTCTACTTCATCATCCTCCCGTATGACAATGTAGACGCTCCTTAGGCATGATGTAGGAACCAAATTCCTGAACGAGATCAAAAACATCCTTTACCAAGGATGTCCACAAGTTAGAACATCTGCCATACACCAAGACATCATCACCATGATTCTTGATATGCTCCACCAACTGGACTTACTATTGCATAGTAATCCAAAGAACTAGAGAATTAAATTCTCATCCACCTTCAAGAAGAATAATCTCCTTGAGTCTTCAACTCATCACCCTTCTTTCCAAGAGTAACTTGTTCCAAGACACTCCTCAATAATAACCAGCTGCCACACTCTGATTATCTTGATTCTTCAAACCCACTTCTGAGATCAACCAATTGCCACAGTTTGATCACCTCAAGCATGAATCCTCATATGAAAATAGCCAAATGCCACATTTTGATCTTTTTCACGTTTGTCAGAACTCTCACAAAGATATCTTGATCCACCAAGGAAACTTGATCTTCAAGTCACATGTTCCACTTGCTCAAAAGTAAACACACTTAGACTCCGTAAGCCATGGTCATGTAACATCTTCTCCTTCCTGCAGCTCCCGCAAACTGCCATGAGAACGATCTTTTTGAAGCATCCTATTATTCATTCCTGTAGATTACCTTATCAATAGCTGATGTGCCACATCACCAGCTGAGACTCCTGATGTTAAGCTAGATGTTAGAACATTATGACATCCAACTGTTGAATTCAACTCTTCCTTCTGCCACTTAGAAGAACCTCCTCCCTTTGCAGAAACAGATTTACATGCTCTCATAGACTTGATTCAACATTCAAGTTTGAGTAGACAACCTCCATCCTGCTCAGAAACTCCAAAGACTTCAAACCTACCACATCTGAATCTTCAGAAAATAAGTAGTCCAAGACTACCCCATAGCAATACTAAAGAAAGTCACTTCCCTTAGTAGAGCCGTCAGTAGAAATCCAGAGATAACTGCCACTTATCCTCAACCTTCACATCCAGAGCAAGCACCATTCTCCAAACCACTTAGATAAACTGATCCAAGCTGTAACCATCAAGGTTATGATGTCTTCATATCTTTTCTCCTTCAAACAGCAACTAGTCTGACTTTGAGATGTTGAATGTCATCCACAATTAATCTGCCTCTTCTACTCAAAACTCATCCCAGACAATTTGGATGAAACTCCAAGAACATAGTCACCACTCAACCCCACCAGTTGATTCAACCCCAAAGAGCTTACCTCTTGAAAACACACCACAAGGAAAAATAAATTCTCAATACTTCTGCAGATCTGCACTTTAACCTCAGACAAATACAAAGTCTCCCGTCAATGTATATTGTCATTAGTTGAATGCACAACACCATCCAAAGCAGACAAACATGCACGATACAACATTTTATCTGGTCTGACATCCTTTTCCTGCAGACTTGAGGCACCAGCTGATCCCTCTTTCACTAACCGGCTTGACCTGATACTTCACCCTGAGCACAACCAACTTTCTTTGGCTGACATAATGTTTTAACATCAGATCTGACATTAAACACTACTATGGCTTTGGAGACTACAACCATATACATATTTCTTGCAGGGAACATACGGGAACAATTCAGGCTCCTTGATAAAACTTCCTCCAGATCATGTATCTTCAGATATGTGATAACATAACCAGAAAACATCCTCTTAATTAGGTCACTACAACTAAGCTTAAGAGATAACTTATCAAGATCTTCACTCCCGCATGAAAGATTTGACAGTGATACTCTTTTGCTTTGGCTCCACCCTCTTCTTTCATCATCAAGAAGGAATTAACAGATTGGTCTACAATGCCTGATTTGAATTATAATCTTCTTTTGCTGAGGAGACCAACTCTAAAGTCTTTTCAAGAAACTACCTTCCAAAAGTCTCAACACAAGAACCAATCAGGGTAGCATCAGATACCATGCAGCGGAACACACAACAACTCCTCAACAACTTTCAGGCACTACGCAATAATCCTTGCACACCATCACCAACCAAACTAGGTGAATAGTCCAACCTTCACTTCAAGGGATCATACAAGCAGCTATATGAACTGACCAAGTCCACAACTCAGCAGACTATCTTCCTTGTTCATGAACTAGAAAGTATCTTCCCTAGATCTCATCCAGAACCAGACAGGATGCCTGCTCTGATACCAATTGAAATTCTGGTACAGATGTGTGATGTCATTGTGCAATGTCTCAACATCGCAATCTGCTGAACAAGGCAATAATAGAACCAGTAAATAACACACTAAATTGTTCACCCAGTTCGGTTCAACAACCTACGTCTGGGGGCATACCAAGCCAGGAAGTAAGTCCACTATTAGTAGTATCAAATTACAGACTCAACAGACCAGTTGACAATCTACCTAATTCAATCACTACCCAATGACCCTTCTACCTAAGTCCTCCCTAGGTAAGAGACTCCATCTCACTCCCAATCATCGCAATGATGTTTAGCAGTCAACTAATCCGCCACTGCATCAATAGCTTGATTACCAACTCTTTTCTCTCACACAAACTTAGAAGACACACTTCCATGACACACCTTTGGAGTTGCTTCAAAGCTTCCTCCAAGAACAATACTAAACTCATTACCTACAGGTTTCTGAGTTAAACACAGTGACCATCTCACAACCCGAGTGGTTCACTTAGACAAAGCCCTAATGATCTACATCTTGGACCCGTGCCTATTCTAGGTTACATACATCCTATTTATAATATAATTCCAACTGGATTTGGGCCTTCAAATCATATCAAATCTTCTGTATCTAATCTGCAACCGATTCTGCTCTTCAATAGATCTTCAATTAAATCTTTAATCAAATCTTCTCAATTAACACATAATCGTTCTCCATATCTTTCTGCATTAAATTAGCAACACACAAATGATTGTAACAGAATATATCTAGCCCATGATTTTCGCCTGCTATCTCTGGTTCTTTTCAACAGAATATCTCATTACACGCAGGCCTAGCAACATCACAAACTGATGTTTTAATGTTCTGGTATAGTGATGTCAAAACATCACATGTGACATCACTCTTCTGTACTATAACTCCACACCAGAATGTAAGCCAATACATAACACTACTATTAGAAGCTCATGTTGCAACATCAACCATGACATCAGCATTGTTTTAACAAAATTCTAGCCAATTACAAGAACTTACAAGAGTTTTCCCCGACAATTAGGTCTAGCACTAAGTAAAGCGTGTTGGTCACTCTTTGAAACAAATAAAACTAGATCCCCATAGGATTACCAGACACAGTCTTCCCTCCTCTTGGGGTTAAACAATATGGAGATGAGAAAGGCAGTATTCTCGGTGAACCTTTTCTCAGACTGTCACCCTTAGAAATTGTCAAAGAAACTCTACTCCCCAGAGATGATCTTTTCTCTGTGAATGGCATCTCTTGAGTTTCTTCCAAATCCTCGAACTTTCCTGGAATGATCTCTTCTCTGTGAATTGCATTTCTTGAACTTCTCTTGGTTTGGGGACCCACTGGCTTCCTAAAAGCATCCCTGCCTCCTCTTGGGCGTTGTACAAGGACCCTTCGGCTTCTTAGAAGTTCTCATGCCTTCTCTTGGGCTTAATACAAGGACCCTGATGACCTCTTATAGGTATAGGATAGAACTTAGTCATCCTTTGTTAGGGCTGTCTTTCTAAAAGGAGTCAAAACCCTCAGACCAATTTTAGGGTTGATACTCATCCCTTAAAAGAGTCGGCCTCCTCTTGGGCATCATACAAAAGATAAAACTCTACCAATAGACTTGGACAGTCTAAATACCCTTGAGTCTCAAAGACATTCTCAAGTTCCCTACAAAACATAGGAGAGACCCCCGATTCTGGATTAATCTCCAGCAAAAGTTAAAGCTTGCGGGTTCTAAAGCCCTGTCTTTCTCCCGAAAATCCCTAACCAGGGCCAATTTACAAACAGGATAACACTATCTTAAATCAAAACCTCAGGGTTTCTGATCTATCAACTCTTCTGCATTCCTCTGCAAGAGTTGATTCCCCACTTGGAGCCTCCGACAGAAGATAGCCTCCTCTTAGGCTTTGTATAATGATCCTTCCTCAGCGAAGTCAGCCTCATATTGGGCTTTATACAATGACTTTCCCCAGCGGAGCTAACCTTTTCAGACTCTCTTGTTGAGTCCCTCACTTTTTCCAGGTTCTCTTGTTGAGCCAATCTCCTGTCAGCCTCAATCTCGGGCTTTGTACGAGATAGCCAAACACTCCCTTGTTGAGTATAAAAGACTCTCTTGTTGAGTCAAATCCTTTTTTAGCCTCCGCCTTGGGCTTTGTACAAGACATATAATAAACACTCTTTTATTGAGTATAAAAGACTCTCTTGTTGAGTCAACCACCTTTGCAGACTCTCTTGTTGAGTCACACTTTGTTAGCCTCCATCTTGGGCTTTGTACAAGACATATAAAAAAGACTCTCTTGTTGAGTCAAACTTTGTTAGCCTCCGTCTTGGGCTTCGTACAAGACACATAAAAACATTCTCTTGTTAAGTGAACCCTTTTAGCCTCAATCTTGGGCTTTGTACAAGACAGAAAGAACATTTTCCCCGGAAAAGTCAACCTTTTAGCCTCCTCTTAGGCTTTGTATAAAGAAATCCCCTGGTTGAATCAATCAACCTTTTAGCATCAAACTTGTGCTTTGCTCACAGCATACAAACATCAACAATTCCTCTCTAGAGATGAAAAATTCCCTCTTAGTCAGGACCCTTTAGCCTCATATCTTGGGCTTTGAACAAGATACAAATCACCTTTAGCTTCAATCTTGGGCTTTGAACAAGACACCAAAACACCTTTTTCCTCCCTTAGAATAGGAGGAACTACGATTGCTCTGATTTCCCTGTTTCGTTCAAACGGGAATACGTAGGCATAAGATTGTAAAAATCTTAGCAAGCATACCAATCAAAAACCCTAGGTCCAGTACCTTCACACATCAATCAAAACTTAGGTCCAGTACCTTACCAAAAACATCGGGAAGAACCCGAACATCAACAAAAACTCACTCAATCCCTCACCATCTTTCCCAAGAAACTTTCCCAACCCATTACCAGATAAACACCATCAATTACAAAGCAGAACCTAAAGCTAATATCCTGTGGATAACCACATATAGGATGGGTAACTGACAACTACCCATTGTATAACCTGACCCCGACTCCCCGAATCTCTTTTAAGCGTTTGTTTAGTTAAACATTCACGTGCAAGGTTAGTTTTAGATAGCTTTCCTTTCCCTTTCAGCTTCATGGTATAAATAAGAAATCAGAAAGTAGCACCCTTTCTCCACGAGGAGGAAAACCCAAACTTCAGCGATAAGGTGGTCGCGTCACCGACAAAAATCGCTTGCTACAGGAAAATGGCGACTCTGCTGGGGAGGTGCCTACGAATGATCCTTGGGGCATTGTCCCCATTTCCCATAGGAAAATGGCGACTCTGCTAGGGAGCCATTGTCTGTATAGGATCATAGGATTCTAGAGGTCTAGGATATTAGGACAAATATATATACTATTTTTCCTAATTGATATCTGTGTTTATTTTTCTGCTAATGGGAATGCGTGTGATGCCGCATGTGGAAAGATTGAGTATACACCTAAGATAAGTGATGGCACTAGACGAGTAATCTTACAGGGAGTGACTCCCAAATAAGAGACCTCTGTCGACCATCAAATCAGTGGAGATGCCCTTTGCGGATTCAATGCCTATACGACTTCGGTTGTTGAAAGCAGATTGTTCGATTGGGTTATCTGAGAAGCTGAGGATTTTAGTAGACCAAAACCATTTTGTAGTTCGGAAGCTATCGGAAATAGTTGTCACACGATACTACCCTCATTTGAGACTAAATGATCTATTCTCGGTGAATAACATTCACTCTAAGATACTACAGCTCGCTGGCGATCCGCTTGCTGTTGCTATCCCAAGAGGAGTCAGTGATTTTGAGGACAGGTACAAAAATCACCAATATAATCCTTTGGGGATGGGTAGAGCCTTGACTTCATGACGCCGAACCTTTTGACCCCATGTTTTTTCTATGTTTTTGTGTGCTGCATTCATGCATTCATTAAAAAACATTAAAACAAAGAAAAATTTCTCTTCTAGTCTCTCTTTTTTCAAATTAAACTAAGAAAATGATTGCAAATATCAGAGAGAAAGATTGCGCTATGGATTTCAGTAGAAGGAAGACTCACAAGTATACCTTCAAAGTTCCAAAGCTAGAGGATTTAAGAGGTTTGGCGAGGATGATCACCAACCCTGACGCCTTCAGAGCCAAGTACGGAGGTCTGCTATCTCTGTTAAGGGTCCATGTAATTGAGGGAATCTTGGCTACGCTCATTCAGTTCTACGATCCGGTCTATCACTGTTTCACATTCCCGAATTATCAACTAGCACCAACACTGGAGGAGTACTCTCACCTGATTGATTTACCCATCACTGATCACGCTCTGTTTTCAGGATTGGAAGAAATTCCAAAGGATCAGACCATTGCAAGAGCAATATATTTGGACGAGTCAGAGGTTAGGACTCACATGACCACTAAGGGTGGAATCAAAGGTTTACCAGCCTAGTTCTTGATAAAGAAAGCCCTGTACTTTGCTAGTATAGGGAACGTGGCCGCTTTCGAGAGCATTTTTGTTTTACTCACCTACAGGTTATTTCTGTTTCCCAACATTGATAACTTTGTTGATATCAATGCCATTAAGATATTTCTGATTGGAAACCCCGCACCAACACTGCTCGCGAATGCTTATCATTCTGTACACCTAAGGAATTTGTATAGCGGAGGAATGATCACATGCTGTGTACCCCTGCTGTACAAATGGTTCACTTCCCATTTGCCGAAGTCTGCCGCATTTTGGGATCAAAAGAGTACCTTATGTTGGTCGTAGAGAATCATATCTCTTACCAACTCGGACATCGATTGGTACAATCGGATCTACGACGGGATAAGGATCATTGATCGTTGTGGAAATTTCCCTAATATACCCCTTATAGGAACTAAGGGAGGAGTTAATTATCATCCATTTTTAGTTCGTCTCCAATTCGGATACCCGATGAGGCATGTCCCGCGTAATGCTCATCTGGAAGGTCTTTTCTTCAAGGAAGGAGAAAGCGACAGGGCACTAAAGACAGAAATAGTGCATGCTTGGAAACATGTTCATAGGAAAGGGAGAGAGTCTCTAGGAAAACCATACTGTGTCTCGGGGGAACATTATCTCCACTGGGTACAAGCTAGAGCTCTCAAGCTGAGGATGCCTTACCCTCGCCACGAAGTTCTTCCATTAAAGGAACCTGTCCTTTACTTTATGTCTGATACGGAAAAACTTCAGGTTATTCTTAACCAAGTTCAACAGGAGATGAGGTCTTGGAAGAACAAGTACCGTATTCTCAATGTAGAGTGTAAGAAAATACAGCAACTGCTAAAGGATAAAGATGATCTGATTGAGATTTTAGAGCAACATGTTGTAGAGAATCAAGATGACCAAAGGAATTTGCTTGCTCCTTTCACTTGGCAAAGGAATGACAACCCGACAACGGCTCAAGAGCCCCGGTCAAAGAAAAAGAAAGTACCAGAACCAGCACCTGAGCTCTCCTTAGAGAGGACTCGGGATCCATAAGTTTAGATTTCCTTTTATAGCACTTTGTAAAATACAGTATTTCCATTTCCGTAATCTTTGAATTCAATAAAACGGGGTTTCCCCACAGTTTGATATTTTTAATCCAATTGTTGAAGTTTCTTTTGATTAAACAAAAAAATACCTAAATATAATCATTGCATATCATCCATCATTCTCGCATAAACGCATTCCTCTTCCCTACGAATCTCACGTTTGTGTCTCGATTCTAGAGTCAAACTGTCTCATTCGTACAATACTCGGGCCAGTCAACAAAAGAAAATGGACAATCTCGAGGAAGAGAACAGAGAGCTGAGAGAAGAAATCGACACCCTGAGAGAGGATTTGAGAAAGCTTCACAGTGACATGCAAGCTCTGGCAGCAGCTCAGATACAAAGGATTGTGATCTCGCAGATCACATCAACGCCTATAGTGGAAAAGATTAATCCTCGGTACAACATGCCTAAAGATCGTCCCTGGGGCATGCCACTCAACTATATCCTGGAAGGATATATTCCGCCGATCACTGAAGATCCGGAAACTGCAGCAGGAGTCACTGGACCTAAAGGTTACAAACTTTGGGAAAGCGAAGATGCCAGGGGCATGACAACAACTCTTGAAGGTTACAAACTTCGGGAGACGCCGAGAGTCACAGCCATGATGACTGTATCACCATCCGTGGTACACACTATCCCAGAAGGAAATATTCCACATATACTTTCTGGTGGAAATGAAAGTATGGACGAGAAAATGAAAGAGTTCCAGGAACAATTCTTGGAAATGCAGAAAGAACTGCAGGCCATTCGCGGTCAGGATCTATTTGGAAAGGACGCCGCAGACCTTTGTTTGGTCCCCAATGTGAAAGTTCCGCCCAAATTCAAAGTGCCCGAATTTGAAAAGTACAAGGGTAACTCTTGCCCTCAAAGCCATTTGGTGATGTACGCTCGGAGGATGTCAACTCAGACTGAGAACCACCAGCTACTGATCCATTACTTCCAGGATAGTTCAACCGGTGCCGCACTCAAATGGTACATGGGTTTAAACTGCACTAAGATCGCTACTTTCAGAGATCTTGGCGCTACTTTCGTTCAGCAGTACAAATATAACCTGGACATGGCACCAGACAGAGATCAACTTAGGGCTATGTCGCAGAAGGATAAGGAAACCTTCAAGGAATATGCTTAGAGATGGCGTGAAATCACCGCTCAGATTTTCCCACCTCTCGAGGAAAGAGAGATGACAAAGATTTTCTTGAAAACCTTGAGCTCATTTTACTACGACAGAATGGTCGCCAGTGCGCCCAACGACTTTACTGAAATGGTCGGCATGGGAGTTCGTCTCGAGGAAGCAGTCTGAGAAGGACATTTAGTTAAAGACGCTGGGCCATCAAGCAGTACCAAAAGATACGGTAGTGCTCTCCCTAAGAAAAAAGAGCAAGATATTGGCAATATCTCTTTCGGAAAGCGAAGGCGACGGTACCAACCAGTAGCAGCTGTAACCCATGCTATTAACCCTGCGCCTGTTCCTACGTATCAACTTCAGGTTGCTCAGAGCCAACCGAATGAACAATAATATCAGCAAAGGACACAACAACCTCTTCAGCAGGCTCGTCCTCAGTACAACAACAATCGTACAACACGACCACCAGGGTTCGATCCTATCCCAATGTTGTACGCATAACTTTTTCCATTATTACTGGTCAAGGGGCATGTCCAAACCAGGGCTCCTCTTACAGTACCAGAAAATCTGCCTTTTTGGTTCAGAGCAGATCAGACTTGCCCTTACCATCAAGGAGGACCGGGGCATAACATAGAAAACTGTCTCAGTTTTAAATCTGATGTGCAAAAGCTTGTTAGGATTGTTGCCCTTACCCTTCAAGGATACAAATCTAAATATACAGACAAACCCGTTGCCTCAACACGAGAAAACTGTAGTAAATTTGATAGAGGGAGAGTCTAACGACAGCTATGAAATTCATGATGTAATCTTATTGAGGGCCAACCTGGTCAAGATGTATCGCAGACAGGGCGGGTACTGTCACGTACCACCTCATAACTATCATCAGTGTGATATCGGCTCTAAGAATAATCAAGGATGTTCTGTGGTGCAATCAGCTCTACAGGAATAGTTGGATCTCGGTTGGATCCAGGAGCACCGAATTCGTGGGGTCTGACGTAACCCGAAATTTGACCTCCCTCTTTTGCCTTTTGCATAAGCATGCACATTTGCATCGTCAGCATACGCATTCACACTTTTCTTTGTGTGTTTTTTGTTGCAGGATCTGCAGGTTTTCCAAGCTCGATTAATCGCATCCTCTCAAGATTATATCATCACCAAAACAAGCTCAAAATGAAGGTTTCCATGTTTATTTATCAAGACAAGAGTTGGAAAACCAAAACCGGGACTTCAACATCATTTCCAAGCAAATTTGGGGAAAATGAGCTGCAGTAACCGGTTACAGCATAACTGATAACCGGTTACACAGTGTATTTTTCACCAAAAACGCAAGTTTTCAAGCATGTAACCGGTTAGCACATAGGCTGTAACCGGTTACTCTGTACAAAGTTGCAGATTCTGCTGCATTTTTGGGACAGCAACTGTGCATTCTCTTTGGTCCTTGTTTCTACAGTGTTCTAGCAGCATGTGGAACATTCTAGACTATTCAAGACATTTCCCTTTCATTTATTCAATGCATCACTTTAAATTAAGAGCACCATGTTACTTAATTTACAAGCATGTCAACCGTTGGATGTGGAAGCTCGCATTGGGATTGTTACCGAGTTGGTTCTAACTAACCGAGTTAACCAACTTGACTCGGTGAGTTGAGTCTAACTAACTCCAAAGCTAGCTCCAAACCCAAACCTAATTCCAAACCAAAGTCCAAACCATCTCACACTCCAAACCTAAAATCTATATAGACTCACCTTCACTCACTTTTCACTCTCTCAACCATTCTCTACCATTTTCACCAAGCTTCTCACATTGCACTCTCAGTTATCTCACTTTTCCTCTGATTTCTCTACTCATTCTTCATCTTCATCTCTATTCTTCTCCATCAATCCTCACCAAAAGCTCTTATTCTTGAAGGTTAATCACTTTTCACATTGAAAGTGATTAATTCTTGAGCTTAGCCTTCATCACTTAGCATTTTGGTTGGATTTCGGGAACTTCATCTCATTCTACTTCAATCCAAGGATTTCACACCATTTATTTTGGTGCAAGTTCGATTTCGGTGCATTTTCGCGATTTTGATCGATTTCGATACGGTTCGTCTACAAGTTGAAGATTCCTCTAGCTTTCTTTGATTTTCTGCATCAATAATCATTTGCAACATTCACCAAGCCAAATCTCCGGCTTGTAGGTTGGTAGATCTAACTAATTTTACCGTTTCGCGCATTTTCGTATCGCTCGCAATGTAGTCGATAATTGTTGTGTGTGATTTATTTTTGCATTTGTTTGATCCATGATCCAATCGTGCTAGTTGATTCAATCTCTGTTTATTTGTTGTTTTCAAGTTCAATTTTCGTGTACAATGTCAGCTCCTAGCATGTGGTGGTTTGCATAAGTGATTATGTGTTGAAAACTACTTTTGAAAAGCTGTTTTTGCTGTTATTTTTTCCTATGTTACAGTGGTAACCGGTTAGCAGTTATGCTGTAACCGGTTACACAGTGTAATATTTCCCCAAAATGCTGATTTTCAAGTATGTAACCGGTTAGCACATATGCTGTAACCGGTTACCACTGTACAGAATGCCATTTTTCTTGCATTTTCAAGCTTGTTTGCCATGCTTTCTTCATTTTAATTCCCATTGATCATTATGCTTGATTTTATGGATGTTTTTAATGTCATTTCACTTCTGGTTGAAGCATGGTCGTAAACTTTTGATGCACGATCTCGATTATTCAACTTGTTCATATTTTTTGGCAATGTTTGTTCATGAACATCTTGCATTTTATTTGCTCACTTGCTAACATGTTTGAATTGCATGCTAAGTGTCCTTTTGGTATTGTTTTGCGCTTATTCCTTGATTGCATTAAGTTCATTCTTTATTGGATAAACTTAATCTTGTATAATCAATAATTCACTCCTTTTTTGCTTTAATGACTTTTCATTCTTCATGGAAAGTTGTTAGCATATTTCTCCCTAGATTAATTGATCGAAACGTTGTTTCGATTAATCGATCTTCCCTTTTCCTCTCTTTAGGCCTCCTTTAGAACTATTTCTTTCGATCCCTTCGTAGAGTTGGAGTTCCCGCCACGCCTCACATCGGAGCACTGTTCAAATTGACGCCGTTACGCTGTCTGTTTCTCTCCGCGGGAGCACTGTACAAATTGGAGCTGTTGTGCTTGCTGTTTCCTTTTCTGCGTTGTACTTTGAGTGATGAAGAATAGGTGAGGGGGGAGTTGTCCACCCTCATTCTGACTATTTCTTGGGTAAGGGCGTTGGCCCTCTCGCTGAGAATAGTCACCTCCGTCCTCAAGCTATAGTGTTCTTCATTCCCCAGTTGAGTCGATCCTTGATCACTCTTTGCTCTTTGCGATATCTTTCGATCCTTGATCACTTCTTGCTCTTCTCAATCTCTCTTTTTGATCGTTCACCATCCTTCTTGGTTAAGATCAGTATTCTCGTGCTAGCGATTTCCCTTTGTCTCACTACTCCTTTCTTCTTATAATCAATCATTGCTTTTGATTCCCTTGAGGAGTCTCTATTCTCTTTCTTTGGTCTAACACAGTTTACCTATCACGACCATTCATCCCCAGGAGTTCGCAACCTTTCTTTGGTTCCTCTCCCTTTGATTGGTTAACCACTGTCTGTCAGTTAAAACACCAATGTTTGCAATCTTTCTCAGTTAATCACAGTCCGTCTGTTAATCACTGAGTTTCCCTCTTGGGTTAATCACCTCTTCTTGGTTAATCACCCTTTTCTTCAGTTAACCATAGTCCGTCTGTTAAAATAATGAACCCTTTCGAGTTAATCACCTTCTCTTGGTTAATCACTCACTTTTCTCTTCGGTTGATCACAGTCCGTCTGTAAACACCGAATCCCCCGCGGTTGGCAACCTCCTCTTGGTTCGAATACTTGCACCCTTGGGTTGGTAACCTTTCTTTGGTTCAAATACCCCTTCTTCGGTAGAGTATTGTTTGTTCAGTCAGTTTACCGAACCCCTTTGGGTCACGACCTTTGCTCGGTCCTACACCCATTTTTCTGGTTAATCACAGTTTTCTCTGTTAAAACCAATGCTTCTCCATCCCCACTGAGTTGCAGTCATTTCTTTCCCCGATTAACCACTATTTATCAGTTAATACACCGGTATCCCCTCCGAGTCAAACACCTTCTCTCGGTTCAACACTCTTTCTCTTGGTTTATCGCAGTCCGTCTGTTGACACCAGCTTCTTTTCCCCGCCAGGGTTTTATTCTCTTTTCTTCGGTTAACCACTGCCAGCCAGTTAATATACCGAGTCTCCTTTATTCCCTTGGTTATGACACCATTCCTTTATTTGGATCCCCTGCGGAGTCCTTCCTATTCCCTTTGCTCTTACTTTCTTGGTCTTGACATCAATTCTCTTTGCTATCCCCAGCGGAGTTTCTTTCATTCTCGATTTTGACACCATTCTTTTCCTATTCTTTTGTGCAAACGCTCTTACTGTGCGGTCTTCCCCAGTAGAGTTTTTCTTTCCTTCATTCTTGTTCTTGGTTTTGACACCACCTCTTTTGTTTCCTTGTTTCTTTCTTGCTTTTCTTTGCCGTTCAGTTCCATGAACTACGGATGCTCTGATTCTGCATTCTTTTGGATGTATGATACGTAGGCACGAGACGTAATGTCTTGTCGAGCACACTTCCACCCTTCTTTCCTTCTCCCTTTCTTCTTTTCTATTGATAACACGAATTTATATCATATTTTTACATCGATTTATGTTAGTTCTTATACTGTTTTTCGTCTAATATCCGATTTTCTCGAGATTATTTAAGTGTTTTTGCAGGTAATCATATTTCACAGGTAAAAGTATGCTAAATGTGGAAAAGAACCAAAACATGCTAGAAAAGAGCAGAAAAGAGAAGAAAAATTGAAGAAATCCACTTTTTGCTGATATCACGATCGTCATGGGAGTGCCACGACCGTGGCAGCTCCAAAGTTCACCACGACCGTCACATATTACCACGATTGTCATGCGCTTAAGTTGCACGTTGGATGCAGAGACTCAACTAAGAATTCTCTGAGAAGCAGTTTCCCACGATTCCATTTACTTCCGAAGTTTTCTATGTCCAACGTGGGATAACCGTTGGCGGGAACGGCTGATTTTTCTCCAACTTCCACACTTGCTGAGTCTATAAATCGAGACACTCACGAAGAACAAAGGGTGGCCATTTTTACCTTCGAAGTATACCGTCGTGCTGCCAATTTATTTTCAGAAGCTTTAGTCTTTTCTTTTACTTTGTATTTCCATTTTCCTTGTTAGCCATTACCGAACAAAAGTGGCAGTTTCTCACACTGAGGAACTGTTACAATTTAGCTTTAGATTTCTTTGTTTCATTGCCTTCAACCTTTGCAATTTATTACTTTAAAGCAAGAACCTACCGACTTGTAGAGGGATTGTTGTCGCCATTGTTACTGTATTTTAGGTTTCGTTATTAAATTCAAGCATTTCTCATTTATTTATTAATTATGTCTGTGTTTAATTATTTCCTTGCCTTTGCGTTTAATTTCTTAATTATGTCGAGCTAAACCGATATTATCGGTGTATAATGAAGTAACTAAAATGAATTAATTCTCTCTAAGCTAAAATCAATAATCAATCCTTCCTCTGGCTTCGATTTCTTAATTTAAAACCCAAACTTTTATTACGAGAGTAAAAAAGTAACATAGGTTAAAGTCGAGACCACAGGAGTGTGAGGCTTTACCCGGATAGCTAAAATCGGGCATTAGGTTTAAAAACAACGGAAGCGCTTTAAAGTTAATTAGGTTTAATTAGTTTTCAAAAAGTATTTCTAACCTCCTACGGGCTAGCGAGAGCAGGCGTATTGACTTAGAAGTATAGTCCGAAGCAAGATCCACGGGAGTGAGAGTTGAGGGCTTTTAAACTGGTTTCTCCTACAGATGAATAGGGTGATAAATCTCTATAGGCTTAGGTTTAATCAATTCTACGTAGGTTACCGAATGATATACCGATAACTTATTCATAACTAGTATTCCCAAATTTTAATTTCCCTTTAATTCCCCGTTTGAATTAAAAAACCCAAATTCTGATTAGCCTTAGATAAACATAGTGACAATAGATAACGGTGCGTTCGATTACTAGTCTCTGTGGGATCGATAATCTTTTAAAACTACGCGATACAACTGCATACTTGCCGTACCCCTCATTCGACTCGTAAAGTCACGATCAAGTTTTTGGCGCCGTTGCCGGGGACTATTTAAGTTGACATCGTAATTCCTTTGTTACGTCGTATAGACTAAGGCAAAAAAACCAAAATTCCCTTTCTGTTGATTGTATGCCAAGTACTCGCTCTTCTGGCGAAGACCTCGTACGACCAACAGACGAACCTGAGCGTCTTCTTACCGTAAAAAGACATATCCAAGATTACTGCTTAGCTCACGATATCCCTTTTCCTTTATCAGAACCTGAATCTTTATCAGATCCTGAACTCGAATCTGAATCAGATTCCGAATCAGAACCAGACATGGCTGACTCACCACAGAACCGACCTCTTAAGTATTATGCTGCCGCATCGCAACAAGAACCTCACAACAGCATTGTGGCTCCAGCTATCAACCGAAACGACTTCGAGTTGAAACCCTCGCTGTTATCTACTATGCAACAAAATCAATTTTCTGGAAACCCAACAGAAGACCCGAACGAACATCTAACCAAGTTTGTGCAGTATGCAGACACAGTGAAAGCGAATGGTGTAACCGCAGACGCCATAAGACTATGTCTTTTCCCTTTCTCATTAAGAGATAGAGCTTAGGCTTGGTTGCAATCCTTGCCATCAAATTCTATTACGTCTTGGTCAGATTTAAATAAGGTCTTTCTGGCAAGATATTTTCCGCCAAGCAAAACAGCTATGGTGAGAGCCCAAATCAACAGCTTCAGACAAAAAGACAACGAGTCTTTATATGATGCATGGGAGAGATACAAAGATATGAGGAGGATATGCCCGCATCATGGTCTTGAGGATTGGTTAATTATCCACACGTTTTACAATGGTCTCTTGTACAACACAAGATTGACGATAGATGCCGCCGCAGGTGGTACACTCATGGATAAACCCTATGATGAAGCCCAACAACTAATCGAGAGCATGGCTCAGAATCACTACCAATGGGGAGGTGAAAAAACTCAAGTGGAGAAATCCCAACCAAAAGGGGGAATGTACGAAGTTTCTAGTTTAGATGCCGTCCGTGCTAAGGTAGATGCAATCGCTCAAAAGATAGACAACTTGACCATGACACCCACAGCCACCGTGGCTGCTGTAGCGCCAAACTGCGAATTATGTGGAACAGCTGGACACGCTGCCCCTGAATGCCAAGTTTTAGCAGGAGCCTCTACAGATCAAGTGAATTATGCTCAAGCAAATCCTTATGCAAATACCTATAATCCTGGTTGGAAGAATCACCCCAACTTCTCTTACAAAAATAACAATGCACTGTATGCACCTGGTCAAGCACCTACTGCACCACCAGGTTATCAAAAAGCTGCAAAAGCTGCTCCAAATGTTCCTAGGAAGTCTAACCTCGAGCTGATGATAGAAAACTTCATAGCTAACCAGACTCAGACAAACAAAGAGTTCCTAAATCAAAACGTACACACTAGTGAACAGATTAAGCAGTTAGCAAACAAAGTAGACGCTTTGGCCACTCACAACAAAATGCTTGAAACACAAATTTCCCAAGTGGCTCAACAACAAGCACCTACTGCTGCTTCTGCCAGAACATTTCCTGGACAGCCACAACCTAATCCTAAAGGACATGCAAACGCAGTTATACTGAGAAGTGGAAAAGAATTAGATGGACCCATTGACCCAAGACTTCAAAACCCCGCCATGTACCAAAAGTCTGTTAATGACCAAACAACTGAGAAGGAGAGTGAACCCAAGGAAAAGGAAGATAATGACCGAGAGGATGTAAACAAAGAAAAACCTTATGTGCCTCCACCACCCTATAAGCCACCTATTCCGTACCCTCAAAGATTAAAAAATTCTAAAACGGCAGGGCAATTTAAGAAATTTGTTGAACTTCTGAAACAATTAAACATCACGATACCTTTTACAGAAGCCATCACCCAGATGCCCTCGTACGCTAAGTTCCTAAAAGAAATCTTATCCAATAAGAAAAAGATTGAGGAAAACGAAACAGTTACGCTTACTGCTGAGTGTAGCACAATAATTCAAAATAAAATGCCTCCTAAGCTAAAAGACCCAGGTAGTTTCTCAATACCTTGTGTAATTGGGAAGTTCGTCATAGACAAAGCTCTATGCGACTTAGGAGCCAGTATTAGTGTTATGCCCTTATCCATTTGCAAGAAGCTAGACATGGGAGAATTAAGACCAACTAAGATGTCTGTTCAACTAGTCGACCGCTCTGTTAAATACCCGGTTGGTATACTAGAGAATGTTCCAGTACGTATAGGACAATTCTATATTCCTACTGATTTCATAATCATGGATATTACAGAAGACTCTACTACTCCTATCATATTAGGAAGGCCATTCCTAGCTACTACTGGAGCAATTATAGATGTAAAGAGAGGCAGGCTAACTTTTGAAGTTGGTGAAGAGAAAGTTGAATTTATCTTGACACAATTCCTACAAGCGCCAGCCATAGATGACACATGTTATTTACTAGATGTCATAGATGAGTGCGTAAGAGAAATCGAGATGGAACCGACCATATATTCAGACATTCTAAAAATTCCTATACCGCCGATTTTCGAAGATGACAACTGGCGTGAACCTTATCAAGACGATAGCCTAAGCGAATGCTTAGCACTTACACCAGATCATCTACCTTGCCCAAAGAACCCAACCCTAGAACTGAAAACATTACCCAAAAATTTAAGGTATGAATTCCTAGACGAGGAGCTTGAACGACCTGTAATAGTCAACGCAGACTTAGGACGGACCGAAACAAAGAAATTATTAGATGTCTTAAGAAAATATCCAACTGCGTTAGGCTATAACATCGTTGATCTTAAAGGAATAAGCCCTTCTATTTGTATGCACCGCATTATGCTGGAGGAAGACTGTAAATCCTCTAGGGAACATCAGAGGAGGATTAACCCGATCTTGAGCACTGTAGTCAAGGACGAAGTGAAAAAACTCTTAGAAGCAGGAATCATATACCCGATATCAGACAGTAAATGGGTTAGGCCAGTACATGTCGTTCCAAAGAAGGGAGGTGTTACGATTGTTAAGAACGAAAAAGGTGAATCCATAACAAAAAGGGTTGTAACTGGAAGTAGAATGTGCATCGACTATAGAAAATTAAATAAAGCCACTCGTAAAGACCATTTCCCATTGCCTTTCATTGACCAAATGTTGGAAAAATTGGCTAAACACTCATACTTCTGCTATTTAGACAGTTACTCAGGATTCTTTCAAATTCCAATTCACCCTGATGACCAAGAAAAGACGACCTTCACATGTCCCTATGGTACATTTGCTTATCGGCGAATGCCGTTCGGACTATGTAACGCACCTGCCACATTCCAAAGATGCATGATGTCAATTTTCGCCGATTTTATAGATGACATTATGGAAGTATTTATGGATGACTTTTCCGTATGTGGGCAGAGCTTCGAAGGATGTCTATCGAACCTAGAAATGGTGTTGGAAAGATGCGTAAAAGTTAATCTTGTATTAAACTGGGAGAAATGCCATTTTATGGTAAATGAAGGAATTGTACTTGGACACGTTGTGTCCGATAGAGGAATTGAAGTAGATAAAGCAAAAATTGAAATTATAAAAGATCTTCAACCTCCGAAAACCGTACGAGAAATACGAAGTTTCTTAGGACACGCCGGTTTTTATCGACGATTCATAAAGGATTTCTCGAAAATCACTAAACCTCTTACCGGCCTACTAATGAAAGACGCTGAATTCATCTTTGATGAGAAATGCCTAAAAGCGTTTGAACAGCTGAAAACAGCTCTTATTACCGCACCAATCATGCAACCACCAGACTGGAGATTACCTTTCGAAATCATGTGTGATGCAAGTGATTATGTTGTAGGTGCAGTCTTAGGACAGAGGAGGGATAGAAAACTTCATGCCATCTACTATGCAAGTAGAACTTTAGACTCCGCCCAAATAAACTACGCTACCACAGAAAAAGAACTTTTAGCCGTGATCTTTGCCCTTGACAAATTCTGTTCCTACCTAGTGGGAGCTAAGATCATCATTTATACAGATCACGCAGCTATTAGATATTTACTTAACAAGAAGGATGCAAAACCTAGACTGCTAAGGTGGATCCTACTTCTACAAGAATTCAATTTAGAGATCAAAGATAAGAAAGGAACCGAAAATGTAGTAGCAGACCACTTATCCAGGTTAGAAGGCATCAAACCAGAGCCAGTACCCATTAATGAGGATTTCCCATATGAACGGCTCATAGCCCAGCTAGAAAGTGATATGTCTACTCTACAGTTGAATGACCCAAAGATGGAAGAAGTCGTGGAAGAAATTAACATGCACGCAACCCTGCCATGGTATGCTGACATAGTCAACTACTTAACAGCTGGAGCACTTCCGCCAGACTTATCTTATCAACAAAAGAAAAAATTCTTTCATGATCTAAAACATTATTATTGGGATGAACCTTTGCTGTTTAAGAGAGGAGCCGACGGTATCTTCCGTCGTTGCGTCCCTGAAGAAGAAATAGAAAACATCATCTCTCAATGTCATTCTGCTCCTTATGAAGGACATGCTAGTACCTCAAAGACATGTGCTAAGATCTTGCAATCCGGCCTATTCTGGCCCAACCTTTGGAAGGATGTCCACATCGCAATACTAAACTGCCACTGGTGCCAACGCACTGGTAACATATCAAGACGCGATGAGATGCCTCAAAAAGGTATATTAGAAGTAGAAATCTTTGATGTATGGGGGATTGACTTTATGGGACCATTTCCATCATCCTTTGGAAATAAATATATACTCGTAGCCGTCGATTATGTTTCAAAATGGATTGAAGCAGTAGCTTCTCCTACAAATGACGCACGAGTAGTCATAAAGCTCTTTAAAAACACAATCTTTCCCAGATTTGGTGTGCCGAGACTTGTCATAAGTGACGGTGGTTCTCATTTCATATCAAAAATATTTGACAAATTACTATCGAAATATGGAGTAAGACACCGCGTAGCAACACCATATCACCCACAAACAAGTGGACAGGTCGAGGTCTCAAACCGAGAAATAAAACAAATTCTAGAAAAGACCGTAGCCACCTCTAGGAAAGACTGGTCATCAAAACTCAACGAAGCTTTATGGGCATACAGGACGGCCTACAAAACACCAATCGGAACTACACCTTTCAAGCTTATCTACGGTAAATCTTGCCATTTGCCAGTGGAATTAGAACATAAAGCCTATTGGGCTATTAAAACATTGAACTTAAGGTATGATTCCGCAGGTGAAAAACGTATCCTAGATCTGCATGAACTAGAAGAGTTAAGATTAGACGCTTACGAGAATGCTAAGATATACAAAGAAAGAACTAAAAGATGGCACGATAAGCGCTTATCTAGAAAAGAATTTAGTGTGGGAGACGTTGTACTCCTATTTAACTCAAGATTAAAACTCTTTCCTGGGAAATTAAGGTCTAGATGGTCCGGTCCTTTCGAAATTACAAGAATTTTACAAAGTGGAGCGGTAGAAATAAAAGGAAGGAATAGTAATCCGTTTCCAGTCAATGGACAACGTCTAAAACACTATCACAGCATTGAAAATATAGATTATTTAAACTACCTAAGACTTTTAGAGTTGCCCACCGAACCTCCTAATTAAGCATCTAATTAAATTCGTCAGGCTTTCGACGTTAAAAACATCGCTTGGTGGGAGGTAACCCATGATTTTTGTTCTTTATGCTTTACATTTGTTATTTCTTTGTGTTTTATATGTTTTGTTTTTATTTTCAAAATTTTTCAGTTTCATTTTACATTGTTTTAAATTCAATTTGGAAATATTGTGCTGATCTTAAATTGAAAAAAAAAACTACAGGATTATAAAGTCTTTCTACTCTCTCTGTTCTCCTCTTCTGCTTTCATTTTTGCAAAAAGTACTAACTAATGGCAAACGAGGATAACATGCCAGTAGAATTCAGAGATGCAGTTCAGTGGCATCGCTATGAGGCTCTGTCTCTTAGACCTTTTGCTTTGACAAAATTCGCCCACAGACCCACCATGACCGCCTTAGGTGTAGGTGAGAGCGTAGACTTTCTATTTAGCCAGCTAGGTTGGGAGGGTTTTGCCAACAAGAAACATAACTGTTACCGTAGGTTGACTTTAGAATTCCTGAGCACTTTAACCTATAACCCTTACTGTGGAAAAGACATTAACAAAGGCCTAATTACCTTCAGACTATTTGGATATAGCTGTCAGTTCACCATTAAGGAACTGTCGGATCTTTTGGGATTTCCTGAAGGACCCCATGTTTTCTCTGTGGTTCAGGAGGACTTAGAGTTAGTTGGAGAGCTGAGTGACTTTTGGGGTAGAATTTCAGGGAAACCTGATTTTGACATGGACCCAATGCTTTCAACAGAAATACATAACCCTGCTTTCCGTTACTTTCATATGATCCTGGCCTATACCCTGTTCGGTAAACCTGATAATGATAACACTGTTTCGAGGGACGAGTTTTTATTATGTTTTGTGCTTCTCAGTCCAGAAAGGTTAATGGACTTACTTTTATGCTGAATAACATTTGCAAAATTATTAATAATGATAATAGTCCAATTTTGATAGGTAGCCTGGTTACTAAGATAGCTGATGCTATGGGATTTAGAACCCGACTTTCTAAGATTAACCCCTTTGGAGAATTTAGACCCATGAATATTACCTTTTGCTTCAATAGGCCTATGATTAGGGACCAAGGTCCGAACCATTTCCAGCTTTTAATCAACAATGTTGTCGTACCACACTTTACCCTTCCAAATCATGAACGCACAAGTGTGCACGATCAACATAACTGGCTATATAACCTAGATGAACCCGTGCCCGAACCAGAAGAAACCTTTCCTGAACCTGAGATTAACCCAAAAACACCCCCTCATTACCATGATTTTAACTATATGGATTTCCAAGAGAATATTGACATTCCTAAAGCTGATGCCACTGATTATGTTTCCAATCTGAATTCTATTTTAAAGACCATGGATGAATACCACAAAGAAATCAATTTACTGAAGGAAGAGCTTAACACTGTGCGTCAAAATATTGCTGGACTTATGGACATAACCATGGAACAATTTGATCACTTAAATCAAGCCATCGCATCTTTGAAGAAACGCCTTGGCTAGATTTATGAAGCACCTTATTTTCAATACTTTTTATGCATTTTATTTCAGAACAATTTACTTTATTTCAGTTTTTAATTTCTTTTCATGTTGGGAATAATTTGATTTCATACACTTTTGGATGCAGTGCTAGTAGTTTAACTAGCATCTTTCTGGTTTTAAATAATAATTTCATTTACTGCTGCTATTAAATTTCTGTGATTTCAAATTCCATTCCTATTCTTTTAATTCTATATTAATTTGTGTTATAATGTTACTTATCTCTGTGTATGAAATTACTGCTATTTCCATGTGCTTCGTATAACCTGCATTTGAATTAATGTGTTGGAACCGTGTCTATCATTTAAATTAATTCACTACCCAGTTTTTGTAGACGTCACGATCGTGACAACCCCGTGACGACCGTCACGCGGGTTTGAAACAAATTCTGCGTTAAACAGAATTGTTTCACTCGTTCCCTCTTCTTCCTCTCATTCAAACCCCAGCCGACCACTACCTTCTAAAATTCCTAACCGTCCCACTATCATTTGCACCACATTATTCATTTCAATAACCATTCAACTTCCCATTACACTATAAAATCACACCGTAAGCACTTCCCTTTCACAAACCCTTACATTTCCATAACCCACTTTCTTCCCAAAACCATCTCCAACAAAACAATGGCACGTGAAGTTCCAGATTTATCTACACTAAATTTACGAGATGGAGAGGCAGGAGAACGCCAAAGAGCTCGATATATTGACTTCTACCGCCGTTCCGTGCTACCGACCCGGTATGTCGACATTGCATGCTTAGAAGAACTAGGAATGCTTGAGGGAGTTCAATGGATGTTACAGAATGCCGGTCTTTGGCAACTTTGCACTCAGAGTCGGCCCACTTACGAAGCCCTCACTTTAGAGTTCCTCAGTTCCTTTACCTACATAACCCCTCCAGGCGAAACGAACCAATTATCCGGAGTCGCAAAGTTCCGCATGTTTGGCAAAGAGTACTCAATCGAACAAGATCGTCTTTCCAGAATGCTTGGTTTCAAACATGGCGAGAATACCCATCGCCGAGTACCGCAGGATACTTTCTATCAAGTAGCATTCCCACTATGGAACCAGTTAACGGGAATGGCAGTTGACAGCTGGGACAACCTTAACGCAACATTCATCCATAACCCAGCCGTCAGATACGTCCACCGCGCTCTTGGAAGCACCATCTTCGCACGAGATAGTAACCACAAGGTGAATTCTAAAGAGTTGTTTTTCCTTCACTGTATTTTTCATCCGGAGCTAATCAATGCCGCACCATTTTTACTAGCACACATACAGTCCAACTGTGCTAGAGGCTCCAAACCCTTCTACTTTAGAGGGATTGTCACCTCGATTGCACTTGGTTTGAATTTGGAAAACGACCTTGCTAGACTACCCCCCTTGCCTCCAGTTTTCCTTGATATTGATTATTGCAGAAACTCTCAGCTCATCAAGCTATGACGGGATGGAAAATACCATCCTATGGTCCGCGTAAAAACCGTAAGAAGTATCATCATGCCTTGCAGAAGTCGCATTGACCCTCAGAATATGGCTAATTGGCTTTTTGATCTTAATGCTCCTGAGAAAAATGCACCTGCCCCAAATGATCAAGCACAGGGACCTGTTGATGAGATGGAACATGAAATGGATAACGCCTATGAGAACCAACAGCCGCCAGCTGATGATGCTCCTTCGACCTCCAGACGTCGTCGCCGCCCTGACCAAGACCTAGTAACTAATGATGACATCCTGAGGGCTATAAGGCAACAAACCCGGCAACAGAATGAAATGATGACACTTATGCGTCAGATCCAACAAGGGCAAGTTGACCAAAGTCAAAAGATTGACGGTGTCATCGAGGTGATGAGTGCATTGACACTGCAGGTGCAGGGCTTACACGAGTACATCCATCACGTAGGCATTCCTGATCACGTAGCACAACATGGCAGAGGACGCTCTAGAGGCAGAGGACATGGTCCACCTTGATCTTATTTTACTTTTGTATTTTGTTTCTCTTTAGTTTTTCTTTTCATTCCCCTTTATATCGCAACATTGAGGACAATGTCCGATATAGTGTGGGAGAGTTAGATTTATTTCCGTCTATTTTCCCTTCTTGTACTTTCTTTTTCCTTATCAAAGTAATATATGAATATTTTCGTTCAGTTATCTGATTTCCTCACTTTATTCTGCCATACCGAAAAAATTTTAATTAATGCTTATCCGAGACATACCAAGCTTTAAACTATGTTAGGAAGCTGGGAAAGTGCTAACAAGATCGATACCGTCTTGACACCTTAGACCTCTTGCATATGCAATATCAGTTTCGATACTTATTATACGATACCTTGAGTGCAGTCCTAAAGTAACCCTTAGTAGTTTATATTAGCAGTCAGCACCGTCTATATCACAAACCACGTGGGGAACCGATGAATATAAGTGTTTGATGCCCAATCAAGAAAAAGAAAAGAAGAAAGATATCTTTCTTATCTATATGTCGAGAAAGAAATAAATAGAATATGCAACAATTCTCACAGTTGTGAAAATGTGCAAGAAAAGAAAGAAAATCCGTTGTCGATTGGTTCAGAGGTACCTGATTCTGAACTTGGTAGGGCGAACTACTGTTCGATCCCCCACAATCTAAGAATGGGATGTATAAAGGGTTACCACACTTGTGTATCAGGCCCTGTGAAAAAAAAAGGGATCAAAGTCACTAACCGGTTACTCCACTACGCGCGTGAATAAGGCAAAGGGCTTAATGTGATTGCGTTAGAATGAAACTGGGTGAAATAGAAACGAAAACTTATGGTTGAACTATAATATAATGATTTGAACTGGATTGTACAAAAGAGAGGTCTATGACAAGCTTGTTGCTTTGTGTCGCTATTGTATCCTTAGTGTTTTACACTAGCACCAGTCTAACTAACAAGAAACTCTTTTTCAACACTGATGGTATGCCAGGTATGTGCATTTGATAAAGTTTGTCCGTTTTAATAGATTGATTGCTTGAGGACAAGCAAAGATTCAAGTGTGGGAGAGTTTGATAACATGAATTTATATCATATTTTTACTTCGATTTATGTTAGTTCTTATACTGTATTTCGTCTAATATCCCATTTTCTCGAGATTATTTAAGTGTTTTTGCAGATAATCATATTTCACAGGTCAAAGTATGCTAAATGTGGAAAAGAACAAAAACATGCTAGAAAAGAGCAGAAAAGAGAAGAAAAATTGAAGAAATCCACTTTTTGCTGATATCACGATCGTCATGGGAGTGCCATGACCGTGGCAGCTCCAAAGTTCACCACGATCGTCACATATTACCACGATCGTCATGCGCTTAAGTTGCACGTTGGATGCAGAGACTCAACTAAGAATTCTCTGAGAAGCAGTTTCCCACGATTCCATTTACTTTCGAAGTTTTCTAGGTCCAACGTGGGATAACCGTTGGCGGGAACGGCTGATTTTTCTCCAACTTCCACACTTGCTGAGTCTATAAATAGAGACACTCACGAAGAACAAAGGGTGGCCATTTTTACCTTCGAAGTATACCGTCGTGCTGCCAATTTATTTTCATAAGCTTTAGTCTTTTCTTTTACTTTGCATTTCCATTTTCCTTGTTAGCCATTACCGAACAAAAGTGGCAGTTTCTCACACTGAGGAACTGTTACAATTTAGCTTTAGATTTCTTTATTTCATTGCCTTCAACCTTTGCAATTTATTACTTTAAAGCAAGAACCTACCGACTTGTGGAGGGATTGCTGTCGCCATTGTTACTGTATTTCAGGTTTCGTTATTAAATTCAAGCATTGCTCATTTATTTATTAATTATGTCTGTGTTTAATTATTTCCTTGCCTTTACGTTTAATTTCTTGATTATGTCGAGCTAAACCAATATTATCGGTGTATAATGAAGTAACTAAAATGAATTAATTCTCTCTAAGCTAAAATCAATAATCAATCCTTCCTCTGACTTCGATTTCTTAATTTAAAACCCAAACTTTTATTACGAGAGTAAAAAAGTAACATAGGTTAAAGTCGAGACCACGGGAGTGTGAGGCTTTACCCGGATAGCTGAAATCGGGCATTAGGTTTAAAAACAGCGGAAGCGCTTTAAAGTTAATTAGGTTTATTTAGTTTTCAAAAAGTATTTCTAACCTCCTACGGGCTAGCGAGAGTAGGCGTATTGACTTAGAAGTATAGTCCGAAGCAAGATCCACGGGAGTGAGAGTTGAGGGCTTTTAAACCGGTTTCTCCTACAGATGAATAGGGTGATAAATCTCTATAGGCTTAGGTTTAATCAATTCTACGTAGGTTACCGAATTATATACCGATAACTTATTCATAACTAGTATTCCCAAATTTTAATTTCCCTTTAATTCCCCGTTTGAATTAAAAAACCCAAATTCTGATTAGCCTTAGCTAAACATAGTGACAATAGATAACGGTGCGTTCGATTACTAGTCTCTGTGGGATCGATAATCTTTTAAAACTACGCGATACAACTGTATACTTGCAGTACCCCTCATTCGACTCGTAAAGTCGCGATCATCTGTCCCCTGGTTCCTCTGAACTACGGCGCTCTGACTTCCTCATTGCACTATGAGGGTACGTAGGTACGAGGACTTCGTTCCTCTGCGAGCACTTTCTTTCCTTTCTTTCTTTTTCCTTTTTTTTCTCTCTCTCTCTCCCTTCTTTTAGCTAGAAGCCTTTAGATAGATAACCCATCCAAGCCTAGAAGCAAGTGAAATGGTTCCCGTCGAGTACGACGGATGCGTTAGGTGCTAATACCTTCCTTTCGCATAACTAACCCACCGTTCCCGTTTCTCTTCCCCTTGGGTTTTATCGATATTTTCCCTGTCCTTTGGGACTAAATAAAGTTCGGTGGCAACTCTGTTGTATCTGTGAGTGTGCGATTCATTCAGGTAGATTTCCAGCCATCTTCAGCTGGCGACTCTGTTGGGGACAGATTGACCTATTGCTGGTCCATCCTTGAGGGGTCTCGCCTAGTTTCATTTGCTTTCCTTGCTTGCTTGGGTGTTTATCTTTAGCGCTTTATTCGCTTTATTTTATGCTTTAGCTTTATGTTTATTTATCGCATTTCTTTACTGCTTTAAATATTCCTATGCTGCATATTCTGGATATCTGTTATTTTCTTTGCTGCTGTTGTTGGGGTTGTTACTTGAGAGATGAACCCACTACCCAGGCTCAAGCATACACATAGGTGTTAACGTGGGCAGGTATGACGCTCCCGTGGTGTTGGCCACGTGCGGGTGATCATGATCCCCACAACCAAACGAGGTTCTATCAGGAGCTACCTACTACTATGCGTTGGTACAAGCCAGTAGGTATTCTCTTGAGGAATTGTCGACTCTGGTGACCATTTCCCGAGGACTCAGTTGCGACACTCCTCCAGAGATGTGACAATGGCAGACCACATTCTGTGGCAAACCCATTGCACACTCTCGATCCGAGGACCCAAAACTGGAAACTTGCCATAGGATGACCTTTTTTTGAGGAGAATCAGTGGACGACCTCTTTGATTGGCATAACATTGTATCCCTCGGGCTGAATGTGCTATTGCTTCTCAAACCTCCAAAACTGAGGATCCTCGTTTTCTATATCATACCTGTGAGGGGGATGGGTTTTTGCAGGAAAACAAGCCACTTCATACCTTTGTTCTCTCAGTACATCAGATCTCGCATCAACACAGCACTACCTTTGCAGATGTTCAGATCGGGCTATTTAGATTATGCTAGCCTGTTTTTTCTGTTGTTGTTGCATCTCATCATGTCAAATCAATTTTTGCATAAGCATTATAAACCTTTATTTTTGCATGAATTGCATCCACTCATGCCTGCATATGCATGCCCTTCATCCGGGAACCGTTGCCCATCCTTATCCGCATTCCTTATAGCAAGACGACGACTCGACATCGGTATTTTACCCGCTCAAGCAAATCCAGAATCATGGCTGACATTGAAGCTGAGAACGCTGCTTACAAGGAAACTCTGGCACAGTTCCAAGGTCGGATGGATCAGTTCCAGACGAACATGGATGTCATTATGGAGCTCCTTCATGCTCAGAGGGATGTTGCTGCTGCTACCACTGTTGTTGCAACCACTACTGATGCAACTGTTGTCACGCCTGTTGTGACTGTTCCTCCTATTGTTACGGCTACTCCTGCTGTTGTTGTTCCTTCTCCTGCTAGAGTTGACGTGCCAGTCGAGCCTGTGAATCATCCTGTTGTTCAGCCTGGTTTGAATCAGATGACTGCTGGTTTCCCTTGGGGCATGCCTCCGAATTACACTCCTCAGGTTGCAAATAATTGTAGTGCCTTCATGCCATATCAGCCTTTTGTTGCACCCATGCCTAATGGGAACGCTGCCGCCTATCCGTGGGTCATGCCTACTCCAGTCCCGTTTCCAGTGGTGAACGGTGATCCTGAGAATCTTCAGGCTCAAACTCATCAAACCGCCGGGTTGGTTGACACTGAAACTCCTGACGATGAAGAGCATGTGTATAGGGGTCCTCCTATTCATGTTCCGGTTCCATCTCAAGCTGCTCAAACTGCTGTTCCGAGTGTTCATCCTGGGATGTTCTATCCTGGGGCATCTTCCTCGGCTACTGGGGCACCTCCTTCGAATTATCCGTATGGTGTTCTGATGGGTCAGAATGCTGGTCAGATGATTAATCCTAGTTTGGTGTATCCTTCTCAGTTTGCGACTCCGCAAGTGAATGCTCCTGCCGCTTCTCAGTTGCCCAATCCTCAGATTCTTGTCAGGCCCACTAATCAGAATAGGTCTGTTGACTACAAGTTGTTAGAAGACCGTATCAGAGCTATCGAAGGGTTTTCTGCTTTTGGCCTGGATGCCAAAGATTTATGTTTGGTTCCGAATGTTGTGCTGCCGCAGAAATTCAAGATACCTGATTTGCCAAAGTACAAAGGTTAAAACTGTCCGCGTAGTCACATCACTATGTACTGTAGGAAGATGGCATCCCATATTGATAATGATGAACTGCTTGTTCATTATTTTCAAGATAGTTTGTCTGGTGCCTCATTGGATTGGTACATGGGCTTAGAGCGCAGTAAAATCCGTACTTGGAGTGATTTGTCTGAAGCATTCGTGAGACAATACAAGTACAACCTTGATCTGGCGCCTACTAGATTGCAATTGCAGAATCAATCTCAGCGCTCAACTGAAACATTCAAGGAGTATGCACAAAGATGGCGTGAGATGACATCTCGTGTGCGACCTGCTCTCTCTGATAATGAGTTGGTTGACATCTTTATGGGTACTTTGCAAGGATCTTACTATGAGAAAATAGTGGGTAGTTCTTCATCAAACTTCGCTGATGTGGTGACGATTGGTGAACGGATTGAGAATGGTTTGAAGACCGGAAAGATTCCTGGAGCTGCTTCCTAATAGCCGGCCACTCGGAAGTCTCAGAACAGTCATTCCAAGAAAAAGGAAGGTGAAGCCAACGCTGTGACAACTCAAGTTTCTCCTCAGTATTAAGCTCCCATGGCTCCTATGCCATACTATCTGTATCCGTACATTGCTACTGCACAATATCAACAACCTTCATATCAGTATCATCCGCAACAACCAGTTCAGAATGCTCAGAATCAGCAATAGAATCAACAAAACAATAAAAATCAGCAGAATCAAAACCGTCACAACAACAATCAAGGAAACCGTAAGCGCCCGAATTTTGACAAGATTTCTGTGTCATACACGGAGTTGTTTCCTTATTTGGTTCACCAAGGGGAAATTGTCCCCAAACAGATAGCACCTGCAATTCCTCCATTGGGTCCGAAGCATAACCCAAATGCATCTTGTGCCTATCATGCTGGATACATAGGACATGCAACAGAGGATTGCTTTGTTTTCAAAACCAAAGTTCAAGAACTCATTGATAAGAAGGTTCTGACTTTCGCTGAAGAGGGACCTAAAATTCAGAGTAATCCGTTGCCGAATCACGGTGGACCTGCGGTTAACATGATTGGGGATAGTTTCAGGGCTGAACTGATTATGGACGTTGACGAAGTAAAAACTCCGATGTCCGTGGATTTCAAGAAGTTAAAGGAACATGGGCTGTTGAAAGGTTTGGATGGTAAATGTCAGATTTGTGACGATAATCCCAACCAGTGTCGAAGGCTGAAGGGTTGTGTCCAGATTCTGATGAACCGTGGCGAAGTGCAATTTGCCAGATCTAAACCTGTTGAGGAAGTTGCCGCTATTGAGCCGTTCACCATCATCTATAGGAAGGTTCCTGTGGAATCCCCTAAACAAAATAAGGTGCAACCCATCATTGTTTGTCCGCCGAAGCCGTTCCCGTATTAGAATTCTAAAGAGGTACCATGGAAGTATGGGTCTTCTGTGTTTTCTAGAGGTCAGGAGATAAGGTTTGCCGAGTGTGAGATCGTGAATGTTACAGCTGGTGGAGGTATGACTCGTAGTGGACGAGTGTTTGCTCCAAAGGTTACTACAAAGCCTGTTCAAGTTCCGACTGTAGTTCCTGTTGTTCAACATGGGGCATCATCTACCGTCGTTCCAATACCGACTATCCCGTCTGAGGATGTTTCAAAGAACAAGGAGACCCTCGATGATCAAGAATTCCTTAAGCTGGTCAAGAAAAGTGACTTTAAGATTGTGGATCAACTGGGTCAGACTCCCTCGAGGATTTTAATCTTGTCCTTACTTATGAGTTTGCCTACGCACAGATCAGCTTTGTTGAAAATTTTAAACAGCGCCCATGTTATGCAAGATATATCCGTCGTCGAATTCGACGATGTTGTGGCCAACCTAACTGCAAGTCGGTATTTGGGTTTCAATGAATCGGAACTACCTCCTGAAGGAACTGCCCACAATAAAGCACTGCACATATCTGTAACTTGCACAGACATCCTGTTATCTCGTGTTCTAGTGGATACCGGTTCTTCTCTCAATGTGATGCCTAAGGGCAAATTGAGTCAATTACTAGTGGAAGGAATCGAGATGAAACCAAGCGCCTTAGTTGTCAGAGCCTTCGACGGTTCTCGAAGACAGGTCATTGGAGAAGTGGATTTACCCATCAACATTGGGCCGCATCTATTTACCATTACTTTCCAAGTGATGGATATCAATCCAGCATACAGTTGCCTTTTGGGTCACCCATGGATCCACGCGGTAGGGGCAGTTACCTCCACTTTACACCAGAAGTTGAAATTCATGTTTGATGATCAGCTTGTTATCGTCTGTGGTGAAGAGGATTTGATTGTAAGCGAGTTATCGTCCTTTCGATATGTCGAGACTGAAGAAGGCATAGCTGAGGTGCCGTTACAGTATCTCAAGTTTGAAGATGTCAGCTCTGCTTTAACTAGTCAAAGTAGATCACCACAATTGACTTTAGCGTCTGCTAAGAGTGCTAAAGAGACCATCAATAGAGGTGCCTTGCCAGGCTGGGGGCACGTGATTGATGTGGTTGAGAAGCGTAATCTTTTTGGAGTGGGTTATCATCCTGGTCGTCAATCTGGGTCCTCTGATCAGAGACAAAGCAGCTTTATCAAGTTCCACAGTACGGGTTTCCAGCAAGGTGACATCGTGGCAGCTGCTGATGATGCTGGTCCTAGCAATCAGACTTCAAGATTTGTGCGCAAGTGTCCGCCAGGTTTTAAGCTCAACAATTGGACATCTACTGTGATTCCTGTGGTTTTCCCATATAACATGTAATGCATTTTGCTTTCTCATTCCCTCGTCCTCGCCCGAGACGAGTGGATAGCTTGTAAAGGGCCTCACGCTTTTGCAATATTATGTGATCAATAAATGAAAGTTTTTTGCATTCAAAATCGTGCTCCATTTTCTTGCTTTATTTTACTTTTTCAAAAAATAAATGGCAAAAGTTTCTTTTCTGTTTCACTTTTAAAAATAGCTCATTCTAAACATATTCATAAACATGCAGAACTAATAAGAGCATTGATAACAACATGGCAAACATCCATTGTAATTCTGGAATTCCAATTAACCAAGTCGAAGAAGATGGTAAGGAAGATTGTGAATTACTGGCTGAACTAGCAAGGCTCCTTGAGCACGAGCGTAGAGAGATTTAGCCACACAAAGATCCAGTGGAAGTTGTCAATCTTGGTACTGATGAGGTCAGAAGAGAAGTCAAGGTTGGCGCATCCCTCGCTGAGCATGTACACTCTGAGTTGGTCAAGTTATTGAAAGAGTATGTTGATATCTTCGCCTGGTCCTATCAAGATATGCCTGGGTTGGATACCAACATCGTTGAACATCACTTGCCACTCAAGCCTGGATGTCCTCCTGTCAAGCAGAAGCTCAGAAGGACTAGACCCGACATGGCGCTCAAAATCAGAGAAGAGGTAAAGAAGCAGCTCGATGCTAGGTTCCTAGCCACTTCCGAATATCTTGAATGGATTGCCAATATTGTCCCGGTTCCCAAGAAGGACGGCAAAGTTAGAATGTGTGTGGACTATCGAGATCTCAACAAGGCAAGCCCGAAGGATGATTTTCCTTTGCCTCATATTGATGTCTTGGTAGACAACACTGCGCAGTTCTCTGTCTTTTCTTTCATGGACAGTTTTTTAGGATATAATCAGATCAAGATGTCCCCAACTGATATGGAGAAGACTACTTTTATCACGCCATGGGGTACATATTGCTACAAAGTCATGCCATTCGGTCTAAAGAATGCAGGGGCAACATACCAGCGTGCCATGACAACCCTCTTTCACGATATGATCCATAAAGAGATTGAGGTTTACGTGGACGATATGATTGCCAAGTCCAAAACTAAAGATGATCACTTGGTTCATCTGAAGAAGCTGTTTGACAGACTCCGGAAGTTTAGATTGCGGTTGAATCCGGCGAAGTGCACCTTCGGAGTCCGATCTGGTAAACTATTGGGCTTTATTGTAAGTCAGAAGGGAATTGAAGTTGATCCTGATAAGGTTCGACCAATTCAGAACATGCCGCCTCCCAAAATAGAAAAAGAAGTCCGTGGCTTTCCGGGCAGACTCAACTACATTTCAAGATTCATTTCTCATTTGACGGCTACCTGTGAACCAATGTTCAAATTACTAAGAAAAAATCAATCGGTTGAATGGAATAACGATTGTCAGGAAGCATTTGACAAAATAAAAAAATACTTGCAAGAACCACCGATCTTAGTACCGCCGGTTTCTGGTAGGCCTTTAATCATGTATCTCACCGTTCTCAATGAATCAATGGGATGTGTATTGGGTCAACATGACGACACTGGCAGAAAAGAGCATGAAATATACTATCTGAGCAAGAAGTTCACTAATTGTGAGACCAGATACTCACTCTTGGAGAAAACTTGTTGTGCTCTGGTCTGGGCTGCTCGACGCCTACAACAATACATGATTTGCCATACTACTTTGTTGATATCCAAAATGGATCCGATAAAGTACATCTTTGAAAAGCCTGCTGTCTCTGGAAGGATTGCTCGGTGGCAGATGCTGTTAACTGAGTATGATATCCAACATGTTACCCAGAAAGCAATAAAAGGGAGTGTCTTGTCTGACTACCTCGCTCATCAACCCATAGAGGGTTATCAACAAATGAAGTTTGACTTTCCCGATGAGGATGTTCTGTTTATCAGAGTTTATGAGACTCCAGATCCTGACATAGGACCTGAACCAGGAGCGCGATGGACACTCGTGTTCGATGGTGGCTCCAATTCCAAGGGTCGTGGAATCGGTACTATCCTCATCTCTCCAACAGGTTTTCACCTTCCCTTCACTGCTAGATTATGCTTCGCATGCACTAACAATATGGCTGAATACGAAGCATGTATCTATGGCATTGAAGCGGCTATTGACATGAGAATCAAGATTCTTGAGGTCTGTGGAGATTCTGCCTTGGTCATCGGTCAAGTCAGAGGAAACTTTGTGACTCGGGATTCCAAGCTGGTTCCGTACCAACAACACATAGCGAAGTTGATTCCTTACTTTGATGAAATCACTTTTCATCATATTCCCAGAGAGGAAAATCAACTAGCTGATGCTCTTGCCACTTTAGCATCCATGTTCAAGGTCAAGTGGAAGAATGAAGCTCCTCATATCCGCATTGATCACTTGAACGAACCAGCACACTGTATAGCAATCGAGGATGAGTCTAATGACAAGCCTTGGTTCTACGACATCAAAAGATATCTGGAAAAACAGGAATATCCCGAGGGTATCACTATCACTGACAAGAAAGCTCTTAGACGGCTTTGCGCCAAATTCTTCTTAAGTGGTGGTATACTATACAAGAGGAATTATGATTCTGTGTTGCTCAGATGCGTGGATAGACACGAAGCAAACACGATCATAAGGTCCATACATGAGGGCTGCGAGGGTGTACATGCTAAAGGTCCTGCTATGGCTAAGAAGATCCTTCGGGCTGGGTATTACTGGACAACGATGGAGGTAGATTGTTACAACTTTGCCAAAAGATGTCACAAGTGCCAAATCTACGGAGACAAGATCCATGTGCCTCCAACTCCATTGAATGTTTTGACTTCACCTTGGCCATTATCCATGTGGGGTATAGATATGATTGGAATGATCGAGCCGAAGGCTTCCAACGGTCATCGATTTATTCTAGTTGCTATTGACTACTTCACCAAATGGGTTGAAGCTGCTTTGTATGCGAACGTTACACGACAAGTGGTTGCTAGATTTATCAAGAAAGAGATAATCTGTCGCTATGGCATTCCTAGCAACATTATCACGGATAATGTAAGCAACCTGAACAACAACATGATGAAGGAGTTGTGTCAAGAATTTAAGATCGAGCACCATAACTCTTCACCATATCGGCCCAAGATGAATGGCGTCGTTGAAACAGCAAACAAAAACATCAAAAGGATTGTCCAAAAAATGGTCAAGACCTACAAGGATTGGCATGAGATGCTTCCCTTTACACTGCATGGCTACAGAACTTCAGTTCGTACTTCCACTGGGGAAACTCCGTATTCACTTGTGTATGGTATGGAGGCTGTTCTACCCATCGAAGTCGAAATTCCTTCGCTCAGAGTCATCATGGAAGCAGGTCTTGATGAAGCTGAATGGGTTCAATCCAGATACGACCAGCTGAATCTCATCGAAGAGAAGCGTCTTGCAGCTGTTTGTCATGGTCAATTATATCAGAGACGCCTCAAGCGAGCTTTTGACAAGAAAGTTCTTCCTCGAACATTCTGTGAAGGCGAACTCGTGCTCAAGAGATATTCACCTGTTCACTCGGATCCACGAGGTAAGTGGACTCCCAACTACGAAGGACCCTTTGTTGTCAAGAAGGCCTTCTCAGGCGGAGCCCTGATCCTCACCACAATGGATGGGGAGGAGTTGCCCTCGCCCGTGAACTCCGATACAGTCAAAAAATATTATGCCTGAAAAAAAAATGAATAAAAGTCCGCTAGATTGATATCTGCAAGGACAATCTAGGCAAAATGGGACGTCCCGATGGACCAAAAAAAAAGAAATGTCCATGCAAAAGTTAGGGACAATAGAAAAAACAATAATAGCCCGCTAAGTTGAAAACCCGAAAGGGCGACTTAGGCAAAAATGGGCATCCCGGTGGACGAAAAAAATGTGAAAACATGTCTAGGCAAAAATTAGGAATAAAGGCATTGACTGTGAACACTTGAGCCTCTTTTCCTCACGGCTAGACCTCATACGGTAACAGAGCAATCCAATCATCATCAACTGAGGCAAGGCGTTGGAACCTAGACTTGCGATGGATGGTGGCCAATGTTGCAATCAATGCAAATCATAATTTCCCTTTGCCATTTACTTTTGTTTTTCAATTTTATTGCAAATTTCCTCATCAAGGATTTTGCATCCTTGTACACACCCTATGTACAAAAATTTCACATTCAATAAAATGCATTTTTGTTATCTCAATTTGTTTTCATCCCAGTATTTTGTTTGCAAAATAAACAATTATTTATGATCACATAATACTAAAAAACGTTGAGAACAATAAAAAGCTAAATCAATCGAGAAAGCAATATGCATTGCATGCGTTACTGGTAACTCTTGCAGGGTGATCAGTAATATCCATTGATAAGCCTAACGCCTGGCCGACAATGTTTTGATTCAGTGAAGAAGTTGTTGTTTCCTCAGCAGTTCCTCAGCAGAGTCATCATTCTCCCAGCAGGTTGCCAAGGTGTTCCCAGTAAAGACACCCTTGTTCACTTTTCCCCAGCAAGGGTTGTGCATCTTCTCCAAATAATTGGAAGCTATCTGTCACCAGCAGCAGTGGTTTCTCCTTAGCTGAGTCAGCATAATTTAGGAATCTCTTTTCCCGCGCAGAACCAGGCTTGGCAGAAAGGATTGATTTGATTCTATCATCCCCAACAGAAACAGCCATGGTGATTGGGAAATATGAGATGTCCTCAGTTTCTTTCCCCGACAGAATCATCATCCGTTGTGGGCTGTCTTCTCCAGTAGAGGTTATCTTCATCTACGGGTCCTCTCCCCAACCGAGGATGTCGAAGTCATTTTGCTACAGTTTCTGCCTGATCGCTTCCCACCATGCCTTGTTTTGAGCCTTTGCATTGCATGATATCAAGCATCATGTAGAAACGCATACATAGCATATGCATTGATCATACTCCCTCTCCTTTTTTACCTGACTTATCTCCTAGTAGATTTTCAGCAACCCTTGCACTTACCTATTCTACCTTGCACCGCTCTGTTTGTCGCCGTCGGCCAAATTTTCGAGATACTCTTTGGTTTAATCCCCTTTTACCTTAAATCATCGAAAAGTTAGCGCAATTCGTACATTCAGGTCCAAGAGGATTAAATAGGGGCAGCTGTCGTAACCCAAAATTTGACCTCCCTCTTTTTCCTTTTGCATAAGCATGCGCATTCGCATCGTCAGCATACGCATTCGCACTTTTCTTTGTGTGTTTTTTGTTGCAGGATCTGTAGGTTTTCCAAGCTCGATTAATCGCATCCTCTCAAGATTATTTCATCACCAAAACAAGCTCAAAATGAAGGTTTCCATGTTTATTTATCAAGACAAGAGTTGGAAAACCAAAACCGGGACTTCAACATCATTTCCAAGCAAATTTGGGGAAAATGAGCTGCAGTAACCGGTTACAGCATAACTGATAACCGGTTACACAGTGTATTTTTCACCAAAAACGCAAGTTTTCAAGCATGTAACCGTTTAGCACATAGGCTGTAACCGGTTACTCTGTACAAAGTTGCAGATTTTGCTGCATTTTTGGGACAGCAGCTGTACATTCTCTTTGGTCCTTGTTTCTACAGTGTTCTAGCAGCATGTGGAACATTCTAGACTATTCAAGACTATTCAAGACATTTCCCTTTCATTTATTCAATGCATCACTTTAAATTAAGAGCACCATGTTACTTAATTTACAAGCATGTCAACCGTTGGATGTGGAAGCTCGCATTGGGATTGTTACCGAGTTGGTTCTAACTAACCGAGTTAACCAACTTGACTCGGTGAGTTGAGTCTAACTAACTCCAAAGCTAGCTCCAAACCCAAACCTAATTCCAAACCAAAGTCCAAACCATCTCACACTCCAAACCTAAAATCTATATAAACTCACCTTCACTCACTTTTCACTCTCTCAACCATTCTCTACCATTTTTCACTAAGCTTCTCACATTGCACTCTCATTTCTCTCACTTTTCCTCTGATTTCTCTACTCATTCTTCATCTTCATCTCTATTCTTCTCCATCAATCCTCACCAAAAGCTCTTATTCTTGAAGGTTAATCACTTTTCACATTGAAAGTGATTAATTCTTGAGCTTAGCCTTCATCACTTAGCATTTTGGTTGGATTTCGGGAACTTCATCTCATTCTACTTCAATCCAAGGATTTCACACCATTTATTTTGGTGCAAGTTCGATTTCGGTGCATTTTCGCGATTTTGATCGATTTCGATACGGTTCGTCTACAAGTTGAAGATTCCTCTGGTTTTCTTTGATTTTCTGCATCAATAATCATTTGCAACATTCACCAAGCCAAATCTCCGGCTTGTAGGTTGGTAGATCTAACTAATTTTACCGTTTCGCGCATTTTCGTATCGCTCGCAATGTAGTCGATAATTGTTGTGTGTGATTTGTTTTTGCATTTGTTTGATCCATGATCCAATCGTGCTAGTTGATTCAATCTCTGTTTATTTGTTGTTTTCAAGTTCAATTTTCGTGTACAATGTCAGCTCCTTGCATGTGGTGGTTTGCATAAGTGATTATGTGTTGAAAACTACTTTTGAAAAGCTGTTTTTGCTGTTATTTTTGCCTCTGTTACAGTGGTAACCGGTTAGCAGTTATGCTGTAACCGGTTACACAGTGCAATTTTTCCCCAAAATGCTGATTTTCAAGTATGTAATCGGTTATCACATATGCTGTAACCGGTTACCACTGTACATAATGCCATTTTTCTTGCATTTTCAAGCATGTTTGCCATGCTTTCTTCATTTTAATTCCCATTGATCATTATGCTTGGTTTTATGGATGTTTTTAATGTCATTTCACTTCTGGTTGAAGCATGTTCATAAACTTTTGATGCACGATCTCGATTATTCAACTTGTTCATATTTTTTGGCAATGTTTGTTCATGAACATCTTGCATTTTATTTGCTCACTTGCTAACATGTTTGTATTGCATGCTAAGTGTCCTTTTGGTATTGTTTTGCACTTATTCCTTGATTGCATTAAGTTCGTTCTTTATTGGATAAACTTAATCTTGTATAATCAATAATTCACTCCTTTTTTGCTTTAATGACTTTTCATTCTCCATGGAAAGTTGTTAGCATATTTCTCCCTTGATTAATTGATCGAAACGTTGTTTCGATTAATCGATCTTCCCTTTTCCTCTCTTTAGGCCTCCTTTAGAACTATTTCTTTCGATCCCTTCGTAGAGTTGGAGTTCGCGCCACGCCTCACATCGGAGCACTGTTCAAATTGACGCCGTTACGCTGTCTGTTTCTCTCCGCAGGAGCACTGTACAAATTGGAGCTGTTGTGCTTGCTGTTTCCTTTTCCGCGCTGTACTTTGAGTGATGGAGAATGGGTGAGGGGGGAGTTGTCCACCCTCATTCTGACTATTTCTTGGGTAAGGGCGTTGGCCCTCTCGCTGAGAATAGTCACCTCCTTCCTCAAGCTATAGTGTTCTTCATTCCCCAGTCGAGTCGATCCTTGATCACTCTTTGCTCTTTGCGATATCTTTCGATCCTTGATCACTTCTTGCTCTTCTCAATCTCTCTTTTTGATCGTTCACCATCCTTCTTGGTTAAGATTAGTATTCTCGTGCTAGCGATTTCCCTTTGTCTCACTACTCCTTTCTTCTTGTAATCAATCATTGCTTTTGATTCCCTTGAGGAGTCTCTATTCTCTTTCTTTGGTCTAACACAGTTTTCCTGTCACGACCATTCATCCCCAGGAGTTCGCAACCTTTCTTTGGTTCCTCTCCCTTTGATTGGTTAACCACTGTCTGTCAGTTAAAACACCAATGTTTGCAATCTTTCTCAGTTAATCACAGTCCGTCTGTTAATCACTGAGTTTCCCTCTTGGGTTAATCACCTCTTCTTGGTTAATCACCCTTTTCTTCAGTTAACCATAGTCCGTCTGTTAAAATAATGAACCCTTTCGAGTTAATCACCTTCTCTTGGTTAATCACTCGCTTTTCTCTTCGGTTGATCACAGTCCGTCTGTAAACACCGAATTCCCCACAGTTGGCAACCTCCTCTTGGTTCGAATACTTGCACCCTTGGGTTGGTAACCTTTCTTTGGTTCAAATACCCCTTCTTCGGTAGAGTACTGTTTGTTCAGTCAGTTTACCGAACCCCTTTGGGTCACGACCTTTGCTCGGGCCTACACCCGTTTTTCTAGTTAATCACAGTTTTCTCTGTTAAAACCAATGATTCTCCATCCCCACTGAGTTGCAGTCCTTTATTTCCCCAGTTAACCACTGTTTATCAGTTAATACACCGGTATCCCCTCCGAGTCAAACACCTTTTCTCGGTTCAGCACTCTTTCTCTTGGTTTATCGCAGTCCGTCTGTTGACACCAGCTTCTTTTCCCCGCCAGGGTTTTATTCTCTTTTCTTCGGTTAACCACTGCCAGCCAGTTAATATACCGAGTCTCCTTTATTCCCTTGGTTATGACATCATTCCTTTATTTGGATCCCCTGCGGAGTCCTTCCTATTCCCTTTGCTCTTACTTTCTTGGTCTCAACATCAATTCTCTTTGCTATCCCCAGTGGAGTTTCTTTCATTCTCGGTTTTGACACCATTCTTTTCCTATTCTTTTGTGCAAACGCTCTTACTGTGCGATCTTCCCCAGTAGAGTTTTTCTTTCCTTCATTCTTGTTCTTGGTTTTGACACCACCTTTTTTGTTTCCTTGTTTCTTTCTTGCTTTTCTTTGCCGTTCAGTTCCACGAACTACGGATGCTCATATTCTGCATTCTTTTAGATGTATGATACGTAGGCATGAGACGTAATGTCTTGTCGAGCACACTTCCACCCTTTTTTCCTTCTCCCTTTCTTCTTTTCTGTCCCCTGGTTCCTCTGAACTACGACGCTCTGACTTCCTCATTGCACTATGAGGGTACGTAGGCACGAGGACTTCGTTCCTCCGCGAGCACTTCTTTCCTTTCTTTCTTTTTCCTTTTTTCTCTCTCTCCCTTCTTTTAGCTAGAAGCCTTTAGATAGATAACCCATCCAAGCCTAGAAGCAAGCGAAATGGTTCTCGTCGAGTACGACGGATGCGTTAGGTGCTAATACCTTCCTTTCGCATAACCGACCCCCCGTTCCTGTTTCTCTTCCCCTTGGGTTTTATCGATATTTTCCCTGTCCTTTGGGACTAAATAAAGTTCGGTGGCGACTCTGTTGTATCTGTGAGTGTGTGGTTCACTCAGGTAGATTTCCAGCCATCTTCAGGGTCAACATGACTTATACGAATTCCAACATTATTCAGAATCACGACATCCGTGCGATGAATATCAACTTGGTGGTGATGCACTCAAGGCAAAGCCAGTATCATAATCTGCCGCAGCACGATTACAATTTCTGTCTGACTTGCTCGGTAAATAATCAGGGATGCTATTTTGTACAAGAGGCCCTCCAGCGTCAGATGGATCTTGGATGGATCCAGGACTACCATGATAAAAATCCTTATCAGATCAACATGATTCAAATCTTCGATATTCGTTTGATGAATACCAGCTTGGTGGAGTTACACGCCAAGCAAGTCCAGCTCGGTTTTCTCACTTCACATGATTATCTAAGCTGTAAAATATGTTGTGAGAGCAACCAGGGATGTGCTCTCGTTCAAAGAACTTTGCAACACTTGTTAAACCATTGGTGGCTTCCGATCTATTCAGACGAAGACACGCAACAAGTCAGCATGATTAACGGGAACACTGCTAGACATCAGAGTCAGGATGTTCGATCAACAAAAATAGACCTAGTGAGGTTACACTGCATTCAAAGCGGACGTGGCCAGATGCCACCACACAACTATGAGCATTGTAGAATCTGCTCAGAAAATAACCAAGGATGTGTCGCTACTCGAAAAATAGTCGACCGGAGGCGAAAAGAGGAAGAAACAAAGAGTCACCATCGAACTTTATTTATCCCATGAGGGGAAGGGAAAACATTGAGAAAACCCAAAGAAGAAAGGATAAGATGGTCTCGCAACCAAATTACGGGTTCGGAAGCCGGTTATGCGAGGGGAAGGTATTAGCACCCCTCACATCCATCGTACTCGATGGGAACCATTTGCTTGTCTATGTGTAAGGATGTTTGCTAAAGGTATTGCTTTCTAAGAGTGCTCTAAGAGGGAAAGAGAAGGGTGAGAACCAAAGAATGTGAAAGAAACTAAAAGAAAAGGTGGGGAGAAGAAAAAGGGGACTCGATAGGACTTTGTGGTCCTATGCCTACGTATTCCCTCGTGCAATGGGAAAGTCAGAGTCCACGTAGTTCGGAGGACTACGGGTGAAGAAAATGAAAGGGGGCTGAAAACGGAAGATGGATAGAAGGTGGCTCGCCAAGATCATCACAATCTTGTGCCTACGTATCTTACATTCGGACAAGAATGAAGAATCAGAGCAATCGTAGTTCGACCTACGATTTGTTGCTGTTTTTTATGGACAATGCTAACGTGTGGATTCTAGCAGTTAGCTGTTTTGCGGCTCGCTCGTGGAGTCTTATGCGTTACCTGTTTGCGTTAGAACGGACGCAACATGTCCTTTTTGAAAAGGTTGATTTTCGCCATCAAGGCAAGATGTCTCATTTGATTTGTGAAGGTTGGTTTTAAGGGTGAAATAAGTCATCGGATAGGAACCCCTTCGGGTAGTACCCAATTCTTTATCTCAAAAGATTTGTTGTGAAAGATGTGTGGCGAATATAGTCACGTCTTCGTATTGAAAGACGAGTATCGAGACCACACACTCTAAAGTGAGCATCCTAATACTCGAAGAGGAAGAGGCCTTCACCCAATCCTCTCTTTTTAGTTCAATACAAAGAGAACTTTATTCTCTTATTAAAAGTGTTTTTGGTTTTAGATGGTAAGTGTTTTACGACAGTGAACCCTAAAGGTAATGTCAAGCACTCGGGATAGGAGAAGGCCTTCTCCTAACCACTCCACGACCATCTAGGTTTATTAAGAAAATGTTTTGAAAATGAGCACTTGGTACTAGACCAAGGTTTTTGACACAAGGAGATGAAATAAAGAGAGAAAAAGGTTTTTGAAAGAATGGGTGGTGAATATAGTCACGTCTTCGTATTGAAAGACGAGTATCGAGACCACACACTCTAAAGTGAGCATCCTAATACTCGAAGAGGAAGAGGTCTTCACCCAATCCCCTCTCTTTAGTTCAATACAAAGAGAACTTTATTCTCTTATTTAAAAAAAGTATTTTGAGTTAGATTTAAGAAGAGAATGAAAATGAGAAATGAAATAGAAACCAAAATGAATTCGAAATGGTCTCGTCTTAATCAAGATTTAATCGAGAAATCGATAATCTATGATATTTGACTTTCATTGACCAATAAAAAAGAAAATGATAAACGGCCTCATATTGATCTAGATTTTGAATCGATTGAAAGAAATCAACTAATCATGATTTTTGCTATATCATTGGCCAAAAAAATGAAATAAACTTGAAATCAAAGAAAGATTAAAATAGTTAGACCAAGGATCTATAGGATATTAAGAATTAATATTTTTTTGAAAAAAATCAAAGAAAAAAGTAAAATAATAATATTAAAATTAAGTAACATAAAATAAAAAGGAGGGGTGCGCTGGAATTTGAAAGGGGGTTTTATAGAACATGGGATCACTTGGGTTTATGGCCCATCACCCATTATCAAAACAAGGCACTGTTAAAGCAAATAACCAAAATGTGTGCACCAAGAGCACACGGTAGCAACCCCAGCATATTCAAATGAAAAGTCAAAAGCAACCGAGTCAGCTAGGAAAAAAACGGCATCACCATCCTAAAAAATGAGAAGAAAAAAAAACATTATACAAATTCAGAAGGAACAATAACATCAGAACACGCCATATCTCAACCTTCTCGCGATCTTCCGTCTCGAGTACGTGCTCCGAGTGGTTCGTTCAGGTTTGGCTTCATTCATAGTTTGATTCGGTTTGTTAAAAATCCTCTTCTACTCCATCTCTTCTCTCTGTTTCGATTTGGAAAGGGTTTTGAGATTTGATTTGGGGTTCGGTTGTTAAAGGGAAGTTCCTGGGTTGAAAGTTTGAAAATAAAAGGTTATGGTTGTTAGGTGATGAATGTTAAAGAGGGATTTGGTTGTTTGATGGATGAGGTTTTAAAGGTTATTTTGCTGTGAGTTTTTTTGTGTGGTTTGCTTCATGAAGAGAACGACGACAGAGGGAGTATTTTGAGTGGATTTGGAAAAGGTGAAGGGTTTGAAGAGAGCAGTTTGAGGCCGGTTGAAAGATTGTGTTTGAGGAAGGATTGCAGAAGAAATTGTGCAGGGTTTGATTCGTGTGGTGATTTGAGAATGGTTTTAGTTTTGGAACGTTGTTGTGCGTGGTTGTTTGAGAATGATTTGAGAGTGAGGCCGCGTACGGTTTTGAGGTTGAGGATTTGAGGAGATTTTTTTGCAGAGATATTAGCTCCCAGAATTTTTTTCCTCACATTTTTTATACTGTTTTGTCAATGAAAGAAAGATTGAGTGGCAATGGAGTATATTTTTTTTTGTGAAAGTGTTTTGTGGAATCAAGGGTGTGAGGAGAAATCTGGTTGGATGAACTTCACGTGGAAGGTGGTGTTTTACAAGTGTGTTGTGTGTTGAAAGTTGTGGTGATGATGAAGAGGGAGTTTTGTCACTGATATTTTAAGTGGCCAGGTAAGTTCCCCGTTTCTTGTTGTTCTCCCCCCATTTAAAGTGAAAAGATTAAGGTTTCAAATGCTGCTGAATGATAATTATGGAATGATGCAGTGGAATCAAATTGGTTTGGTGGATGTCTTGTTATTTGATGCAATTGTCACTGCTGTACCTTTCTGTTGTTGCTGAACTTCTGCCTCTATTTTGTTTGTTTGCGCTTGGAATTTTTAGTTGTTTTTGTAAAGGTGTAATGGGCTTTTTACTTTTTTAATGGGCTTTGTATATTTTTTATGATTTTTGGTGAGGTGAATCTGTATTATCATGGATAATGGAATGGTTAAAATTGAATGAAATTTTGAATTATGGTTTTATGGAAATAATATGGACATTGATGGAAAAAAAGAAATGGATTTTTATGGATATGGAAATGGTGTTGGATAATGGATACATGAATGGAGAATGGTTTAGAAATATGGGTTAAAAAGAAATACAAAGAATTTGGTTTAGAATATGGATTCGGTGGACTCAAAATAGTTATAAAAATGGATAATGGAAGGAAATGGACTAGAATGGACTATGAACTCAGTTTAAAGAATGAACAACCAAATGAGCCCAAAACCTATTTCAAACTTTCCACAAACATCCAATTAAAGGTACACAACTACCACTGAATAACTTGCAACAGAAACAACAACCATCTGATGAATGAACCAAACTCCACATGAATTAAAATTTGGTGACCTGATGACCTCCACACCACATAACTCAAATCCTGGGTACACACCGGCTGAGAAATAGTCCACTGTATATTTGGATGCACACTGATACCCCTCTGAATATGGAAGACTCGAACCATAGGAAAACGCCTTGATCCCATGTCATAAAAGCTTATGCAAATGGATGAATGCAAAGATGTGTTGATGACCTCATGGAGATGCATAGATGATAGAAATGCTATGAAAAGGGGAGGGTGAAAATGAGGGTGTGACAGGATGCTACCTCGTGCGAGCAGCCCTTCAAAGTCAGTTGGACCATAAAGAGATTCAACCGAGTCCAAGTTCCGGATCAATCAACTTGATGCTAGACTATTTTGCAGAACAAATCAGAGATGTTGTTGTAATCTCTGACCATGAAAAGACCAAAGACGTTTGTGCCATAATCCCGCTGCTTGACGAATCAAGAATTCCTTTGGACAGTAGGAAAGTTCCTAACCAGGAACTAGTTGAAATTGCTTACGATGGTCAGAAAAATCAAAAGGCTCCAGTAGTTGTCTATCTGCCAGGACCTCTACCGTATGAATCAACTAAGATTATCCCTTACAAATACGGTGCTACAACAATTGAGAATGGAACGGAAATTCCATTACCCTCCGTCGTGAATATTGCAGACATCAGTCGAGTAACACGGAGCGGTTGAATCTTCAACCGAGGAGTTGGAGAACCTAACAAAGAAAAGGAACCTCAAACAGAAGTTCCTAACCCACCAGTCGGTCAATCCAGTGATCTCGACCTTTCAAAAAACAACGATGAGATGCTGAAGCTTATCCAAAAGAGTGAATACAACATTGTTGATCAACTGTTGCAAACTCCTTCAAAAATCTCCGTGTTATCCCTTTTACTCAGTTCCGAAGCCCACAGAGAGGCTCTACAGAAAATCTTAGAGAAAGCCTTTGTGGAACAGGATGTAACAATACAACAATTTGACATCATTGTCGCCAACATCACTTCCTGCAACAACTTGGGATTTAGTGATGAGGACTTGCCAGAAGAAGGCATAAGTCACAACATGGCACTTAACATTACAGTCGACTGTCAGGACGATGCTTTAGCCAGTGTACTGATAAATACCGGATCAGCTCTCAACGTTATGCCGAAGTCCACTTTAATGCGACTATCATTCAAAGGATCCCCGATGAGAGGCAGTGAGGTCGTCGTCAAAGCATTTGACGGATCCCGAAAAACGGTTATCGGCGAAGTCGACCTTCCCATAACTATCGGTCCTCACACTTTCCAAGTCACCTTCCAGGTCATGGACATCTGAGCAACATATAGCTGTTTGTTGGGAAGACCTTGGATACACCAGGCTGGGGCAGTCACTTCGACACTTCACCAGAAGCTGAAGTTTGTCAAGAATGACCAACTTGTCATAGTCTGTGGAGAACAAGCCTTGATCGTGAGTAACCTATCATCGTCCACTTATGTAGAACCAGGAGAGGTTGTTGGAACTCAGTTCCAGGCACTGTCGGTGAGCAATAACAACCAATCAGAAAGGGTAACATCAATTTCCTCATAAAAAGATGCTCTCGAAGTGATCAAAAGTAACAACGCAAAAGGATGGCGACAACTCGTCATTCCTACTGATAACAAAACAAAGAAGGGTCTTGGTTTTTCTCCAAACTGTGCCCAGACAGTTATTAACGATGAAAATTTCATCCCATTCAGGATTTCTTCCATAGTAGGAGTTTCCTTCACCCAGTGTCTCAAGAAGTACATACCATCAACGAGGGAAGTTCCTCGGATACTGATGAAGAGTGGAAGTCCTATCTTAACGAGGACGGTTATATGTCTCAGGAAGAGGTGCCTACACCATTTTGCTACCCCACGCAGGGTCCGGGATATATACCAAAATCAGACGTAAAAATGATATAAGGAGATTGTGATCCTGAGGGATGTTGTGCTCCACCAAACTTGTTAGAGGAGGACACTCTAATGAAAGACAACTTTGACCATGACTATTATAGCCCAATGGATGGCCTGCCTATGTGGCAGTCGTACCCAGGAGACTCGGGGTAAGAGAGTCAGCCGAACAATGATTATCAGCTGAGCATCATTGAAAAGAATGTCTGCGTCCCCACCATGCCATGGGAGCAACACTCAGGGCATTTAGAAAATACCCAGCACGATGATGAATTTGCAAAGCTTGAAGGACTAGAATTCATCAACTATCCTTTTCCCGAGGTCAACGTCATCTAGAAGGATGACTCCTCCCGTTCCAAAGAAGTATGGGACACCTTAGGACAACCAAGTGGAAAGTACGACTACATGGTCAAGTACACCGCTCCCGAAAGCTCTCGTATCAGGCTCGAAGACATCCAGCCAACTGGATGGGGATATTTACCTGAGAGCACAAATACTATGCAAAATACAACAGAAGAATCCTCCTACGACAACTCTGCCTGGGAGATAGATTCCAACGATCCTGCTCCGCCAGAAATCAGCGTCATTTCTGAAGACAAGCCAAGAAGGAAGGTACCAGACTTTGTGATTCACTGAGGAGTTCGCCACCAATGGGTTGCTGTCGATGTTCCGAAGATCGTTCATAAGCCAAAGTAATTACCATCTTTAACCTTTCACCCTGCCCAGGTGAAACAGATGTTTTGATAGGGCTCACTTTCTATAAATATACCTCTTCGCTTCGCCCAAAGCAACAAAGTTTTGTTTTATAGGGTTGTAGTTTCAAGAATCTACTAAATCATAAATAAAATAACGTCGTTTTGTAATTTCTGCATTAGTTGTTGTTTTCTCTTTTTGCTTTTTCAGAAAATGGTAATCCTAAAAAACAACAAATAAAATAAACAAGCAGTTTTTTCAAAAAAATACACTGCACACACTCTTGCATTTCTCTATCTCTTCTAAAATCAATCATCATGTCCTACAGATTGCTTGTTTTAAACCCCATTGAAACATACGATCCAATGCCTTCTCCCAACTTTGAATTCCCAGTATTTGAGGCTGAAGAAGAAGATGACGAAGAGATTCCAGAAGAGATCTCCCGATTACTCAGACAAGAAGAAAGGTCCATTGAACCTCACAAAGAGCCGTTGGAAACGGTCAACTTGGGTTCAGCAGAAGAGAGAAAGGAAATCAAGATTGGAGCACTGCTTAGTCCAATTATCAAAGAAAGTTTGATAAAGATTCTCAAAGAGTTTCCCGATGTATTCGCTTGGTCTTATCAGGATATGCCAGGGTTAGATACCAGCATCGTGGAACATCATCTACCATTAAGATCAGAATGTTCGCCAGTAAAACAAAAGGTGAGAAGAACTCATCCAGACATGGCCATCAAAATCAAAGAGGAAGTACAGAAATAGATTGATGCAGGTTTCCTCGTCACATCAGACTATCCTCAATGGTTAGCCAACATATTACCAGTTCCGAAGAAGGACGGAAAAGTCAGAATGTGTGTAGACTACAGGGATCTGAACAAGGCCAGTTCAAAGGATGACTTTCCCTTACCACACATTGATATGCTAGTAGACAGTACATCGAAGTTCAAAGTTTTCTCCTTCATGGATGGATTCTCGGGCTATAACCAAATTAAAATGGCGCCGAAAGACATGGAGAAAACTTCATTCATCACCCCATGGGGCACCTTTTGTTACAAGGTAATGCCGTTCGGTTTAAAGAATGCCAGGGCAACCTATCAAAGGGCCATGACTACTCTGTTTCATGACATGATACACAAAGAAATCGAAGTGTATGTCGATGATATGATTGCCAAATCTAAAACAGAGGAGGAGCATGTGACCCATCTGTCAAAACTGTTCGAGCGTCTGAGAAAGTACAAACTCTGCTTGAATCCCAACAAATGCACATTCGGTGTTCGTTTAGGGAAACTGTTGGGGTTCATCGCCATCCAGAAGGAGTTGTGGTTGATCCTGACAAGGTCAAGGCCATTTAGACAGAAGACGTCTGAATTACATTTCCAGATTTATATTCCTCATGACCACGACATGCGCGCCAATCTGTCATACCCCAAATTTTGACCACTTAGATTCCCATCATTGTGCAAATCATCATCACAATATGGATGAACCATCATGCCTCATCAATCTCCTCAAGGGTTGTTGAGCATCCATTACAAGAAACATTAGGGTTTCAAGCCCTCTCTGAGCCTTAGACAATGGATGAATCAAGGAATGACTTGATCTTCAACTTGTCTAAACCTCCCAAGAACCTACAATGGATCAAGAGGACTCCCACTTCAAGGATTAAGCACAAGGCTGCTCCCTTCTAGGTGGATCAAGCTTCAAGATCGCCAGTGTCACCAAATTAGGGTTTTGGTCGACCAGGGCCTCCAGTTGGAAATTTTCCTCTGGGCATGAGCCAATGATCCAAAACACAACCTAATATACTCCATGGAACCTCATGGACCCAATCATCAAGTCAATTTTGCCTCAGGGGATGCATTCATCAAAAAATCAGGAATTAGGGTTTCTTGACCTAATTCACCCCTAAGTTGACTTTTGGGACAAATCATGAACCAGGACCTCAAGACATGATTTGAGGGTCTCTAATATACCATATTGATCCATTTGGAATAATGGATTGATCCAAGAAGCTTGAACAACAAGTTTCAATTTCATCAGTACCACAGTTAGGGTTTCGCGAGAAAAGTCAACTGCAACTTTGACTTTTGACCAGGACATGCTCCCAAGCCCTAAGACATGATTTAATATACCCTATGACACCCATGGAACATGTCCATCAAGTTTGATTTAGGTCAAGGACATGATTTCCTGAAGAATTGCACAGTTTGGAATTCATCTGATAAAAAGTCAACTGTGCACAAAAGCCAACTTTGACTTTTTGAGATTTTTCACTAAATTGGATTTTTAACCCTAAAATGATGTTAATGAATGATTTGAATCATCATTCATCAAGAAAAATCAAGAAAAGTGGGATAACTTGTAAAAGGGGTAACCATAAAAACTTAGAAAATTTTCTAAGTTAAAAATAAAGTGACAAGGGTACCAACTTTGGAGGATCATAACTCCTAAACCATAAAGCCAGTTTTTTTTCATCCAAAGATGGATTTGTAGCCCTCATTACCCTCTACAAAAACTTCAACTAGACCTAAGTCCAATTCATTAAGGATTTGGAGTTATGGAGTGATCAAAATGGCTGAAAAGTGAAAATGTCACTTTTTCCAACACTTAGTGAAATTTTCACTAAGTCAGAATCTGCCTTCACTTTTTTCCAAATGTAGAGAGATTTTTCACTTGGATTCAAAAGAGATCAAAACCAAATATGTTCAAACAGTTGTTGTATCATGTAAGGGCTTTCCAAAATGGCCAAGAACATTACCAAATTCAACTTACACCATGAGATATGACATTGTCAAGTTGCCTTGCTGAAATCTGTCAAAGGCAAGGCAGAATTTGCAACTTTGCTCGATTTGCCAAAATCAGCCAAATTCAAATGCTCCTATCCACTTGGACACCTCTGAGGATTGAATCTAAAGGGGACAAACACTGAGCCAAGCCTCCAAAGTCCATGGAACAAGAAATAACATGTTGAACCTAGAATGGTCAAAATAGGGACAAGACTCCAAATTTGGATTGAAGCATTCAATGGAGCCATCAAGGTGGCATGGACTGAGCCATTCTCATTTGAAATCAGTCAAGACTTATCCAAGACCAAGGGAACCAAAGCTCTGAGCCCTAACCTCTAGTCAATGGCTAGAGGAGACTTGCATTTCCATTGGCCAACATTGAGGAAACACCTGCTGCAGTTGCCATTCACTGTGGATCCCAAAACAAACTTGCTCTACTATAAATAGAGCTCAATTGTGATCAGTTTGAGTACACCAAAGCCATCAAACAGATGCTTTCCTCAAAATCTCTTCTTTCACTCCAATTTTGCCTTCTAAGGCAAGTCACTATCGGGTTTTGAGTTTGAGAGCTTTTCCAATCAAACCAATCACTCACACACCTCACATACATCATATAGAAGTGATCCAAACACTCACATCACTTCTGAAACACTGATTTCACAAAATCACCAGCTGGTTGCTCACATTTTCAATCAAGTTGCAGTTGAGGTGCCATGAAATGATCCAGCCATTTTCAATCAAGTCCAAGCATTCAAACACATTCCATAGGGTGTAGGGAAGCTGTTCAGATCATCACCACTCATCTGTAACACCTCCAAATCAAAAATCAACTTGCACTTGCTGTCACGGCCTAGAGGTAAGCACATGCTTGGTCATCTCTCAATCTATGCATATTTCCTCGCACAATAATTTGGCCATATGTTCATAATCATGCATGGAATGTTTTCCCTCAATTAATTGCATTGTTTGAATCGTGTATCAAAAATCCTAGCCTTCATGCAGAAATTAGGGTTCTTGAGGTTTCTTCGTGATTTCATGTTTTATGTTTAATTTAAATGAAATTAAGTGTTATAGACATGATCGTGAGGTTGAGACGAGCATAATGATATGTGGATTGCATGATATGATTACGTATTCAGTGAGATTGGATGGAAAATGCAAATCTGGGCAAACTGAAAAACGCGCGTGTTCTTGCTTGTGTTCTTGGCGCCTTTTTCCAAATTCAAATATTTGAATTTTGTGATTTTGTTTAATTGATTCAAAAATTAATTTCTCTCTGAGTTTTAATGATTTTGAGTTGATTCTTTTTTTGATAATTCACAAAAATGTTGAAATATTTTATTTTATCAAAAATCCCAAAAATATTATTTATTTCATATAATTGATATTTTTGCAAAGAATTAATATTTTAATTGTTTTTGACATTTTAAATATTTTTTCCACATTGATTTTGCAACTTTTAATGCTTTCTAATTATTTTGTAGGCGAATACTTAATTTTTGAAGCATTAATCCAAGATCACAATTTGTTTTCCATGTGTTAAACAATTTTGATCACTTTAATTGAATTTTTATTCAATTAAAACACATTTTGGAAATAAATTAGGGTTTTGGATTAATTCAATCCTCACAAATCATTTTCAAAACACTTTGGCCTCTAATAGAGTGTAATACCCAATCCTTTTTTGACCAAACCTTTTTTGGGCCTCAGTGTATTGTATAAGTCCCGACACTGTCAAAAACGAACGGTACGATCGTCACCTTTTCAAAATAAAACATCTGGGCCTCCCCTCGTGTTGTAAGACCCATTTCTTTTCTAAAAATCTCTTTAGGCCTCTATCAGAGTGTAAGACCCAATCCCCCTTTTAACCAAAATCATTTTGGGCCTCACTTATTGTATAAGCCCTTCTGCGTTAAAAGAAAACCTCGGCGCGATCGCCATTTTAAACGAAAAATCATTTGGGCCTACCCTCATGTTATAAGCCCCACTCTTTTCCTTTAAAACTTTTTGGGCCTCTTGAGAGAGTGTAAGACCCATCCCTTCGTACAGAAAACCTTTTTGGGCCATAGTCACTTGTATAAGTCCCTCTGTACAAATTCAAACAGTGCGTTCACTGATAAAACCTTGGGCCTCTCCTTGAGCTGTAAGCCCCAAATCTTTCTTTTTCAAGCACTTTCTCCTTTGATTTTGAATATACTGTTGTTTTCAATCTTTCTTTGTTGAACAACTAACCAAACAGCATGGAAGCTCTACAACCGAGTAAGTGTTTATCCGCTTTCATTTACTGCTTTCCTATACATATCACTGTATTGTGGGGCTGTTTCGCTGTAAGTCTTCTTTCATAAACTCATATCGACTGTGTAATAATAGTATAGATATTCAGAGTTTCCCCGGCAACTACGTCTAGTACTAGGTAAAGCTGTTTTGTTTATTCGTAGAAATAGACAGCTAGATCCCCAATAGGATCACCAGATACAGTCTTCTCTTCGGCTGTCCTCCTTAGGAATTGTCAAGAAATTCTATTCCCCAAGAGATGAATTATTCTCGGTGAAACTTCTCTTGAATTTCTTCAAACCTTAGAACTGTTCACTAAATGAATTATTCTCGGTGAAACTTTTCTTGAACTTTTCTTTGGTTTGGGACCCATGGGCTTCTTAAAAGCATCGGTCTCCTCTTGGGCATTGTACAAGGACCCACAGGCTTCCTAAAAGCAACCCCGCCTCCTCTTCGGCTTAGTACAAGGACCCATCGGCTTCTTAGAAGTATTAACAGCCTCCTCTTAGGCTTTGTATAATGATCTCTTCCTCCGGGAATGATAGCCTCCTCTTGGGCTTAATACAAGGACCGATCGGCTTCTTAAAAGTTTCCAGCCTCCTCTTGGGCTTCGTACAAATTGTCCCGACGACCTCCTAGAGGTATAGGAACAGAAATTAATCATCTTCATAAATCAGTCCTTTCTTAGAGTCTACTACTGTTTCTCAAAACATAGTACAAGAGATAAAACTCTAGACTTGGACAGTCTATTTTCCTTGAGTCTCAAAGACATTCTCAAGTGACCCTTTCGTTGAATAGGAAGAAACCGTAGACTCGGACAGTCTCGATACCCTTCGGATTTCCCCGTTTCCTTAAAGAACAGGGAACAACCCCGATCCTCAGATCAAATCCCTGAGTACAGTGTTGCTCATATAAAAACTGATTTTCTCTTAAAATCAGTATACTGGACCTGTCACTCACTAAAATGGTCACCAGCAGATAGCCTCCTCTTGGGCTTTGTACAAATGATTCCCCCCAGCGAAACAAAAACTTCCAGCCTCTCTCTCAGGCTTTGTATGAGACACAAAAAAGTACTCCATCGTTGAGTCAATCATCCCTTTCGCCTCCATCTCGGGCTTTATACGAGATACAAAAAGGTTCTTATTGAGCCAAACAAACAATAGCCTTCATCTCGGGCTTTATACGAGATACCAAACGACTCCATCGTCGGGTAAAAACCTTTTAGCCTCTCTCTCGGGCTTTGTACGAGATACATATTAGCCTCCTCTTAGGCTTTATATAAGAAAACCACTGGTTAATCCAATTAACCTTTTAGCATCAAGCCTGTGCCTCGTTCACAGTACATAAACATCAACAACTCCTTCCCTTTCATCTAATCGCTGTAAGCGGCAAGCCTCTGGATCATCTATATCCATGCCAATGTCCTTCTTTTAGCATGAGAAATTCCTAAGGAAAGATGGCATTGCTCTATACTGAGTTAAAGTCTTCTCCTCCAGGTTAAAATCCCCTATAAAGGAAATTATGGCATTGCCAGATTCACACATCCCGGTTAAAGTAATTCTCCTTTATAAACAAACAAACCCCTTAGGAGATGACAAATTCTCTCTAAAGTCAGAAACTTTCAGCTTCACATCTTGGGCTTTGAACAAGATACAAATAGACTTTTCAGCCTCATATCTTGGGCTTTGAACAAGATACAAATCACCTTTCGCTTCACGTCTTGGGCTTTGAACAAGACACCAAAAACCATTTCCTCCCATAGAATAGGAGGAACTACGAACGCTCTGATTTCCCTGTTTCGGTAAACGGGAATACGTAGGCATAAGATCGAAAGAAAAGATCTTAGCGAGCACACTAAACAAAAACCCAGAATCCCATACTCTCATCAAAAGCATCAGTCCTAACATCCTAATCCTTGTTCCCCGCCAGAAACCTTCTGTCAAAATAACATGAGAAAGGCCCCACGACCACATAGCATCCGTAAACTAACAGACCGCTGTTTAAACTTGGCATGCAAGCAGGGTTAATTGGAGACATCTATTTCCCTTCCTTCATCAGCTTTAATAGGATAAAAAATGAATCGACCTGTAGTCACTCCAAAGAACGATAGTGCTTAAGAACCACGTCCAAAATTACTCGCTACACAATCTTCAAATTACTCAAAAAGAATCAGGACTGCGTTTGGACAGAAGACTGCCAAACCGCCTTCGATAGTATTAAGGAATACCTGCTGAACCCACCGATTCTATCACCTCTAGTGGAAGGAAGGCCACTGATCATCTACTTAACAGTCTTGGAAGACTCCATGGGCTGTGTACTTGGCCAACAAAAGGAAACGAAAAGGAAAGAGTCAGCCATCTACTATTTGAGCAAGAAATTCATTGAGTGTGAAACTCGGTATACTATGCTTGAGAAAACTTGCTGCGCTCTGGCTTGGGCAGCCAAACGTCTTCGCCAGTATATGATTCGTCACACTACTTGGTTAATCTCCGAAATGGATCCAATCAAGTACGTCTTTGAAAAACCTGCTCTCACGGGAAGGATTGCCCGTTGGCAGATGTTGTTATCAGAATACGACATCGAATACCACGCTCAGAAAGCCGTTAAAGGAAGTGTTTTAGCCGATCATTTGGCTCATCAATCGATTGACGATCAGAATTTAGTCGGGTTTGACTTCCCAGACGAAGATGTCATGTATTTAAAAATGAAAGATTGCGATGAACCGCTACCAAGTGAAGGGCCAGAACCAGGTTCCCAATGGGGACTTATCATTGATGGAGCTTTCAATCATTATAGAAACGGAATTGGGGCAATCATCATAACACCTCAGGTTACCCACATTCCTTTCACCGCCCGACTGACATTCAAGTGTACAAACAACGAGGCCGAATACGAAGCTTGTATCATGGGTCTCGAAGAAGCGATCGACTTAAGGATCAAGAACTTGGATGTATATGGTGACTCAGCCCTGGTTATCAATCAGATCAAAGGAGATTGGAACACATACCAATCAGGATTGATTCCTTACAAAGATTATGCGAGAAGGTTGTTACCGTTCTTCAACAGAATCGAGTTTCATCATATCCCTCGTGAAGAGAATCACGTGGCTGATGCATTAGCCACTCTCTCTTCCATGATTAGTGTAGGTCAATGGAATGATATACCTAAGATCGATATGATGCCCCTTGAATGGCCCGCTTATATCTTCACGATCGAAGCCGTCATAGACGACAAACCTTGGTATCATGATATCAAATGTTTCCTTCAAAAACAGGAGTACCCACCTGGGGCATCTAGAAAAGATAGAAAAACCCTAAGAGGGTTAGCAGGCAGCTTCTTCCTGAGCGGTGATACACTCTATAAGAGGAATTTTGATATGGCCTTGCTCTGATGCGTAGATAGACCAGAAGCAGACATGCTGACAAAAGAAATCCATGAAGGATCCTTTGGCACACATGCCAACGGACACACAATGGCGAGAAAAATTCTAAGAGCAGGGTACTATTGGTTAACAATGGAATCCGATTGCTACAAGTACATGAGGAAGTGTCACAAGTGTCAGATATACTCAGACAAAATCCATGTACCGCCAACGCATCTCAAAGTTCTTTCTTCCCCATGGCCTTTTTCCATATGGGGAATTGACATGATTGGCATGATTGAACCCAAGCCTTCAAACGGACATCGGCTCATCCTGGTAGCCATTGATTACTTCACCAAGTGGGTCGAAGCAGCGTCATACGCCAATGTGACCCGACAAGTGGTGGTCCGATTTATCAAAAACAATATCATCTGCCGTTATGGTGTTCCGAACCAGATCATTACTGACAATGGATCCAACTTGAACAACAAGATGATGGAAGAGTTGTGCGCTGAGTTCAAGATCGAACACCATAACTCATCTCCCTACCGACCTAAGATGAACGGAGCGGTAGAAGCAGCTAACAAGAACATCAAGAAGATTGTTCAAAAGATGGTTGTAACCTACAAGGACTGGCACGAGATGCTACCCTTTGCTCTTCACGATTATCGCACATCTGTCTGCACTTTAACAGGGGTAACCCCTTTCTCTCTAGTATATGTCATGGAGGCAGTGCTTCCCATAGAAGTAGAGATACCATCAATCTGGGTATTGATGGAAGCTAAGCTAACAGAGGCTGAATGGTGTCAAAGTCGACACGATGAACTGAACCTAATCGAAGAAAAGAGAATGACGGCTTTATGCCATGGTCAGTTATATTAGCAAAGAATAAAGAAAGCGTTTGACAAAAAGGTTCGACCTGGCGTTTTCAGGAAAGGAGACCTTGTGCTCAAAAAGATACAATCATTTCTCACTGATTCTCGGGGCAAATGGACTCCGAATTATGACGGCCCCTATGTGGTCAAGAAAGCTTTCTCAAGCGGCGCCTTGAGACTTGCAACCATGGATGGAGAGGATTTTTCCTACCCCACGAATGTTGACATAGTCAAGAAATACTTCGCCTAAATAAAACTAAAAAAAAACGTCTCGGTGGATTGAAAACCCGAAAGGGCGGTCCAGGCAAAAATTAGAGACATGATAAAAAATAATCCCGGTGGATCGGAAGTCTCAATGTACAATCCAGGCAAAAGTTAGGGATAATGGCAAGTAACTACGTCTGATCGGTTCAACTCAGCAGCAGTCGTGCCATCCGACAGAAAAACTCCAGTAAGGGTCATCTTCGACAGAAGCTCAGGATGCCTAGATTTCAAAGTTGGTAGAAAGATAACAGTCGTTATGTTTTAATGTAGCCCTTTTCCCATAAATTACCATTTTCTAGCTTTGTAAATACTCTATGGAATCACGCGTTTGGCTGATCTCCATCCTATCAATAAAATTTGAGCCCTTGTGCTTTGTTTGCAATTCTCATTTGTTTTAGCTTTACAGAACGACATTTTAACATGATTAACGGTTCTTGAAATAAAACAAAAATGAATTTACTTGTCATTTTTTTTCTGCTTTTCAAATAAAGATGGCAATTTCTTTTGACTGTCGAACATCGAAAAAACATCGGTCACTTCTCCGAAAGCGGTCGAGCTTTAAAATGCAGAATCAAAGTACACCTTCTAAACTAGTGCGCCTGAATGAAGGATCAACTGTGTCAGAGACCACGTTCCATCTGACATCCCCGACAGAGTTCTTACCTCCTAAGCCCGACCAACGGTTTTCCCCACAGGGATTATCTCTCCTAAGTAAGGCAGAATTGCTATCTTGAACCAGTGATACTTTTCATCCCCCGCAGTGGCCGAGTATCCAGTCGTGTTCATCTGTCAGTTTGTATGTCGTGTCAGTTTTGTCAGCATATACATACATACATCATGCATTATTAATTTACATTCATATTCATATTGCATCACTATCACTCTGGTCGATCTTATCCCCAAGTGATAAAGTCCTCTTGCCAACCGAGTTGTCAATTCTTTCCTCGCCAGGAAATATTGCGTCTAAACAATCTCTCCTCCAGTTTACCTCTGGATTGAAGTGGATCCTTCGACCACTTTGATAACTTGAACCTCTGAAATGCAAGAAAACAGTCAACGAACGTCACTCTTCGCCATTGAAGATAATATCCTCGCTTTCCCGGATTAAGGAAAATCCCCAGAGAAAGCATTTTAATCAAAGCTTCGGCACTATGGCAGTTTTTCTCTGAAAAATTCGCTGACAAAAAGGTCATCAACACCTCAAAATTAGATTACATCATATGGCATTTCTCTTAGAAGACCTCGAGAAAAGTATGATGCAATACCCCCAAATCGGAAACAGTCTTTCAAGAGACTCATTTTCCCCAGTAGAGTCAACAAATGGCATCTCCGACAAAGAAGTTTGGACACCTCTACAGCTCAAACAGATGGGTTTCCCCAGCAAGTCTGACATCAAAACTTTTTCTATCAAATGGCATCTCCCCAGGAAAATTCGGCAAGAAGTTTGAGGAAAAACTGCTACAAATAGCTTCCCTTGTCAAGAAAGTTTATTGACAAAAGAAACTAAGACCAGATCCTTGGTAGGAAACCAGGATCGAGGGGAAGTTTATTTCAGAAACGAAGACCAGATCCTTGGTAGGAAACCAGGATCGAGGGGAAGTTTATTTCAGAAACTAAGACCAGTTCCTTGGTGTCGCTCCCGAAAGATTCGCATCCAACGGTACAAACGCGATAGTGGCGCAGAAGACACAGAGTCGCCAGCAATGTGTATTTATCCCAAGAGAGGGAAAGGAAACACTGCGTAAACCTGAAGAGAAAGGGAAAGAACATGGTCTCACGACCAAGAGAACAGGGTTCGGGAGTCGATTATGCGAAGGGAAGGTGTTAGCACCCAACACGTCCATCGTACTCGATGGGATCCACGCTTGCTTGTCTCGATCAAAGGGTGTCAGAAAAAGATACTGGAAAAGGAACTGCTAGCTGGAGAACTGGAAAAGGAAAGGAGAGAGAAAGGGAAACAAATGTAGGGAAAATAAAAGAAGTGCTCGAATGGGCCCTACCCCACTGCCTACGTATCTCATAGGGAGCATGAGAATCAGAGCAACGTAGTTCCCCTCAACGAGGGTTGCTTTGTGTTTTTTAGGAAATGGCTAACGTTCTAGCTCAGATGTTCCAGGCTCGCTGAATCGAGTGCGTTACCGTCTTGCAAGAGAACGAGTAGGAGCACGTTCCTACGTTGAGAGTGAGTGAGATGAGAAAAGAATTCCCGAAGGAGAGACGTTATTGTTTGTTTGAAGTTTTTTAAGCAAGAAGTGTTTTTTACAGTTATTTGTAACTTACATTGAACCAAAGTCTTAAATACAGGAACGAATACTTCGCGCATCGTCCCCTACAGAACGTACACTAGGTATCCTAGAAGAATGAAAGGAAGCCCCTCATTCCCCACTTCCCACATAGAAGGCTCAAGCACAATACACGTTAACCTTTATTACGTGTTTTCAAGAAGTTTTGAGATGAGAAGAGAGAAGACACAAAGGAAACTCTAAAGGGAAACTAAGAGTCCTAATGTTATCATGCATGGGCATCCTATGGTTAGTGAGGCTTAGGAGGAACGACTACCTAAAACCCAATGCTAATCCTACTCCAAGCTTAATCAAAAATTAAGTTGGACTAGGTAGCTCTAAAGGGAGAGAAGAGAGTGAAAGAGAAGAAAAGAGAAAGAGAAGGAGGAGATGAGATACAATAAATGGCAGCAAGCACATCACATCATAAATGTCCAACTCAAATCAACAAACATGTTTCAAAGATCAATGCAAAACCATTCAAGTAAGCATGCAAAGATAATCATGAAAGAATGTAAGCATACTTGTATGAAATGTACAATTAAGCATACATGGACTTCATATCAAAATGAAATGAGAAAGATAAGATGAAGATGTGTGCAAGTCAGAACCAAAATCATATTATCACCAACAACTCATGTGTGCCAAAAGTAATTCAAAACATGAAGCATTATGATCCAAAGAAGTCCACAAAAGGAAAGGTAATGGTATTCATTATACAATTCAAAACAAATGCATTTAACTATGCTCAAGTGAAATGAAAACCAAGTAAGGAACTTAAGGGGCAGTAGCATATGTATCAACATCATATCAAAACCAAACTTAAGTCATACAAGTCCAAACATCAAGCAACACCTTCAAGACATGCACCAAAGTAATCCACAAATGGAAACTCAAAGTTCAAGCCCTTAAAACATACCCAAACATGATCCACAAATTGTAAAATTAAGTTCCAAAGGACCTCAACCAGGGGTAAACATCATATCAAAAGCTCATACAAAGAATCACAAAGGAACTCAATCAATTAGGCATGGCAAATCAACTTGTGTAAAGAGATGTCAAGAGATGATCATGCATAAATCACTTAAGCACAAATAAGCAAACATGTATCATATGACATTCAAAATTTTTGAAATTAAAACTCAAATGACCTAAGTCAGAAACCAATCACATGCCAAAAGATCTCACAAAAATTCACAAGTTAAGCAACTCAAACAATTAAGCAAAGATCAAGTGAGAAACATGAACCAATATGCAAAAGAGAGGGACTAAAATGCAATATGAAGAAGTTTTAAAAATGAAACAAAAATGTTTTTATGCACTTCAATATATTGATGAAATAATGCAAAAATAATGAACTCAAAATGTTTTGTAGATGATGAGAAACAAAATCAGCAAGTTGAAGTGTGCATATATGAAACAATTCATAAAGAAAATAATCACACAATTAATTCAGATGCCAAAAATAAAATAAAAATGGAAAATAAAATTTGACAAAATTTTATAAAACCCTAAATATGCTTCATGGATTTTTGGTAATTTTTGGATGCATAAAACTATTTTTAAAAATTAAAAATGCAAAATGAAACAAATACATAAAATAAAAAGGAAGAAAATAGACCAGGGGTGCAGCATTAGCAATATTCATGTTTAAAAATGTTAAATGGGCTCAGCATGGGGGTATGGAAAGTAAGTCCAAACCATAACAAAAAAATCAGCGCAGCCAAACAAAAATAAAGTCCAAGTCAACATGATTGACTCACTATCAGCCACCAGATCAATCCAACATCACACACTTAGTCAATCAAAACAAAATGTAATCATGATTAAGGTCCCAGATTAACTCGCACACGGTAAACAACATACACACGCGCACACCAAATCAATTAGAAATTAAAAAAAAAAGACACGTGATATGCACATGATATTTTAATTTGCTGGCATAAATCTAACCACAAGATTGATCTTACGCATCACATTCAGTCAACCAATTCAAAAATTAATCAAGATGAGTGATCAGGATAGCACGAACATGGTAATTAACATGGACTAACACACACAAACACACTAAAAAAAACAAATATAATAAAACGTGGCACACTGCAGACCATTGGATCAAACAAACGAACGGTGGCGATTACGTCTTCTTCCTCCAATCCCTTGCCGGACGGAAAACAGCTCCGGTCACCTTCTCCGGTGGACAACAACTTACACTTTTCCAGAAATTGCTCATGAGTATACCATTCGAACCAGAAATCAACAAGGATTAAGAATACCAAACTCATTTCACCAAAAGATCAACACATAAAGCAAATCGAACAAAAGAAAGTTTAGATCCAAAACTTAAATCTCAAAATTCATCCATGATACACGTCCAAATTCAAAACAAAATAGATCATCATGCTCAGTGAACTTCATAGATCATCATGCACACTTAAAATTCCAATTACACGACCATGAAAAGTGAGCTTACCTGAGATCTGTAGAGCTTGAAATACCACAAGAACGCCTTCCAAAAGCTGCAGATCTTCCTCTTTTGAGCTCTATTTGCAAAATAAATGCAAATAGAGGCTTGAATCTGGCTAGATCTAAGACTTTGAACTTGATCCCTTTTGAGATGCACTTGATGAAATCCTTGCTTAAAGCTTGAAACAATGGTGGATTCACACTCCTTTCAACTCACTGATCAAGAATATGCCAAGAGATTTTCAAAATCCCTCAAGGAATGAGAGATTCGAAGAGAGAAAGGTGAGAGATGAAAAATGGAATTCTGAACCAAAATGAGTGCATGACCTAGCTGTGAAGGCATGAGTTAGCTTATATACACTTGGTTATTCCCCTGATTATGATTAAAACTTGATTAATCCCTTGGTTAATGAGATGGGAGTGGTTTTGTAATTTTGCATTTTGTGAAATAACCACTAATCCACACGTGCCTTGTCCATGAAACAAGCATGATTCACCTCCATTTTACTTACTGATCACATTTGAATTGAATTTGGGCCTTGTGGTTGATTGGTTTGTGAGGTTTAATCCATCTTGCAATTTTGCACTTTGTTGAATAAATGAGAAATATGGCATGAAATGAATTGATTCAAAAGCCAAAAATGGTCCTCATGAAGTGTACTTTGATGATATAACATGACTTGAAGCAATTGGAAACATTACAAGTCCTTTTGTGCCAAAATACAAAAGGTGGAAAAATGGAACCATGTGAAAACCTTAAAAACACCTTGCATTGTTTTGACCATAACTTGAGTTTTACAAATGATATGGAGACAAACTAGCACTTTTTGGAAATGGGAGAGAAAGATCTTCAACTTTCATGTTGGAGGAAAATTCATGTGAAGCTTCCTTGATGATGAAAAGTCAAGTTGAATGTGGTGGAAAAACTGCCAAAAATGGAAAGTTCTCATTATAGGTCATTTTCCAAATTTAGTAACTTTTGCACAAACTCTTGATTCTTGATGAATGGCATGAAACTTGACCCTTGAAGACCATATGAGGATTTGAGACCTTGAAAACCATGAAAAGAACCTCAAAATTCCACAATTGACTTTTCTTCTCCACTGTTGACTTTTGCTTACTTCACAAGTAACTGATCCACTGGACCTCTTCCACAATGAACCATCAACCAAACCCTCATCTATGAACACTTGTGAGCATAAAGACCTCATGACACCATGCTTGAACACACAAAGCCCTCCAAGAAGTCCTTTGAACCCAAAAACCCTAATTTGATCCCTCTGGTTAGGAGGGAAAGATTCACTTGAAATCCTTTTCCATTCTTGACCTTATGAAGATATGATGAACTCCTCAAACCACCTTGAGGATTGAGACTCCCTTGAAATGAACCAAGTACCTTGATCCCATGCTAAGAACCAATGCTATGCACAAATGCTAATGCAAGAAATGCAAAGAAACATAAGCCAGTTAGCTAAAAGTAAGAGGGAAAATTTTGGGGTGTTACACTTGGTAGGAAACCAGGATCGAGGGGAAGTTTATATCAGAAACTGAGACAAGCTCCTTGGTAGGAAACCAGGATCGAGGGGAAGTTTATGTCAGAAACTAAGACCAGTTCCTTGGCTAAAAACCAGGACCGAGGGGAAGTTTTTTTTTTACCTTTTCTAAGTATCATTGCTTAGCAAAAGAAGATGGATGAGCGAACTGCCATTCATAACCACCATCAAAATTTTGGGTATTTCGATATTTAATCCTCTTGCACCCCGAATGCCCGAATATCTTCGCCATTCACACCTTCGGGTCCAAGAAGATTAAATAGGGGCATCTGTTATACCCCAAATTTTGACCACTAAGATTCCCATCATTGTGTAAATCATCATCACAATATGGATGAAATGTCACACTTCATTAGTCTCCCCAAAGATGGGTGGGCATTCACTACAATCGAGCTTAGGGTTTCAAGCCCTCTCAGAGCCCTTGGACAAAGGATCAATCAAGAAATGACATGATCTTCAACTTGTCTAACCTCTTAAAACATCCACAAAGGATCAAGAGGACCCTCACATCAAGAATCAAGCACAAGGTTGCAGCATTCCAAGTGGATCAAGTCTCACGATCGCCAGTGTCACCAAATTAGGGTTTCGGTCGACTAAGGCCTCCAAATGGAAATTTTCCTCTGGGCATGAGCCAATGACTCAAGGCACAACTTAAGATACTCCAAGGAACCCCTTGGACCCAACCATCCAGTCAATTTAGCATCAGGGGATGCATTTATTAAAAATCAGGAATTAGGGTTTCTTGACCTAATTCACCCCTAAGTTGACTTTTGGGACAAAATATGAACCAAGACCTCAACACATGATGTGAGGACCTTTAACACACCATATTTATCCATTTGCAACAATGGATTGATCCAAGAAGCTTAATCCATAAGTTTCAATTTCATCTGGACCACAACTAGGGTTTCGCGAGAAAAGTCAACTGTTACTTTGACTTTTGATCAGGACATGCTCCCAAACCTTGGGACATAAGTCAACACACCCTATAACACCTATGGAATCCACCCATCAAGTTTTATTTAGGTCAAAGACTTAATTTCATAGAGGATCACACAGTTTGGAATTCATCTGATAAAAAGTCGACTGTGCCCAAAAGTCAAAGTTTGACTTTTTGAGATTTTTCACAATTATGGTTCTTAGACCCCAAAATGATGTTAATGTGTGATTGGAATCATCATTCATCAAGAAAAACCAAAGAAAATGAGATAACTTGTAAAAGGGGTAACCATAAAAAACATAGAAATTTTCTAAGTTATGGAACAAAGTGGCTAGGGTACCAACTTCCAAGGATCATAACTTGTGATCTAAGCAACCATTTTGGCTGATCCAAATATGGATTTTTAGCTCTCATGGCATACTTCAAAAGCTTCAACTACAGCTCATTCCAATTCCTCATGGATTTTAAGTTATGGAGTGACCAAAATGACAAAAACATGAAAAAACCACTTTTTCCAACACTTAGTGAAATTTTCACTAAGTCAAAATCTGTTTCACTTTTTCCAAAATGTAAAGGCATTTTTCACTTGGATCCAAAAAGTTTCAAAACAAACTATGATCACACATATGTTGTATTATATGAGAGCTTTCCAAAATGACCAAGAACTCCATTAAAGTCCATCTGAGCTAGGAGTTATAACAGTGGCAAAATACCTTGCTGTAACTGTCATAACAAGGCAGATTTGTGAATTTTGCTCGATTTGAGAAATTTGTGCAAATGACAAACAAGTTTATCCATCTGAACACCTAAGAGGGAGACCAAGTAGGAACAAACCCTGATCCATAAGCCTCCCAAGTCTTTGGAACTAAAAGTAGCATGCCAAACCTAAAAAACCCTAAAGAGGGGACAAGACTCCAATTTTGTTTTGGAGCATTCAATGAATGTACCAAGGTGGCATGGACTGAGTCTATTCCAACTAAATGAGTCAAGGATGATCTCTGAACTAGGGAACCAAAGGCCTGTGCTCTAACCTCTAGTCAATGGCTAGAGGAGACTTGGATTCCTATTGATCAACATTTGCCAAACCTCTGTTGCAGTTGTCATTCACTACTTAGACATATTTGTACAAGAAATTCACTTCCACAAAGAGGATTAATTCCCGGTGAAACCTATTTTGAATTTCTTCAAACCCTAGAACTGTTCACTAAAGAAAGGATTATTCCCGGTGAAACCTTTCTTGAACTTTTCTTAGGTTTGGACCCACAGGCTTCCTAAAAGCATCCCTAGCCTCCTCTTGGGCTTAGTACAAGGACATGAAGACCTCCTACAGGTATAGGACATAAGTTAGTCATCTCTACTAGTTCAATCCTCTAAAGAGTCAGAATTCCAAAACATCATACTAGTTTAGGGTTGATTCTCATCCCTTAAAACATCAGCCTCCTCTTGGGCATCATACAAAGATCATCCTTCAACTAAGTGTCAACCTCTTCATACCAGTAGACTTGGAAAGTCTCATCTCCTCTTGGATCTCAGAGAAAGTCTCAAGTTTCCTAAAAGCACAGGAAAAACCCTAATCACTTCATCAATCTCCTGCAGAGTTTGAAACCTCCATAGGTTTTCATACTCAAAGTTTAAACCTTTACCATAAATATAACCTTAATAGAATCAGAGCCTCAGGGCATCTGATATTTTAATTCTTCTTCAATCCTCAGCAAAAGTTGATTCCCCAATTTGGACCTGTCTCTGGATCTCAATAATCCTCAGCAGAAGCCAGCCTAGGAGGGGTTAATCAGCTTGCTGTTGGTATTCCTATGAGGGGTCAATGGCTTTAGGAACCTTTTAGAACCCGTTCTACAAGTACAAAAATTGACCAAAATAGTACAACCTTTGGGGATGGGTAGTTCCATGACTCCATGCTCGTGACGTTGAACCCTTAAACCCATGTTTTCAAATGTTTTTGTGTGTTGCATTCATGCATTCATTTAAAAACTCTTTTTAAACAAGAAAAAAATCTTTTCCAAAAGAACTAAAATAATAATTGCAAATATCAGAGGTTGCGTTATGGATTTCGGTAGAAGAAAGACGCACAAGTACACCTTCAAGGCTCCGAAACTAGAAGACTTAAGGAAATTGGGAAGGATGATTACCAATCCCGAGGATTTCAGAGCTAAGCACGGAGGACTGTTGTCTCTATTGAGGGCCAACGTGGTTGAAGGGATAATGTCTACGCTGATTCAGTTCTACGATCCGGTTTACCACTGCTTCACTTTTTCGGATTACCAACTTGCACCAACACTGGAAGAGTACTCTCACCTGATTGATTTACCTATCACTGATCAAGCTCCGTTATCTGGACTGGAAGAAATTCCAAAGAATCAGACCATTACAAGAGCAAACTCTTTGGATGAGTCAGAAGTTAAGACTCACATAACCACTAAAGGAGGAATCCAGGTTTTACCGGCTAAATTCCTGATGGAGAAAGCTCTATACTTTTCTAGTATAGGAAACATAACTGCCTTTGAAGACGTCTTTGTTCTGCTCATATATGGGTTATTCCTCTTTCCCAACATTGACAATTTCATTGATACCAATGTTGTTAAGATATTCTTAATAGGAAACCCCGTACCAACCTTGCTCGCAGATGCTTATCATTCTGTACACTTAAGGAATTTGTACAATGGAGGAATGATCACATGATGTGTACCCTGACTCTACAAATGGTTCATTTCCCATCTGCCCAAGTCTGTTACTTTTTGGGATCACAAGAGTACTCTACGTCGATCACAAAGGATTATGTCTCTTACCAATTCTGACATAGACTGGTACAATCAGATTTACGAAGGGATAGAGATCATCGACAGATGTGGAAATTTCCCTAACGTACCCCTCATTGGAACTAAAGGAGGAATCAACTATCATCCAATTTTAGCTCGCCGTCAACTCAGATACCCGATGAAGAATATCCCACATAATGTTCATCTGTAAGGTCTTTTCTTCAAGGAAGGGGAAAATGACAAGGCACTAAAGAAAGAAATAGTGCTTGCCTGGTAACATATTCACAGGAAAGGCAACGAGTCTTTGGGAAGACCAAAATATACCTCCATGGAACCTTATCTCCACTGGGTGCAAACTAGAGCCCTCAAGCTGAGGATGCCTTACCCTCATCAAGAAGTTTTTCCCTTAAAGGAATCTGTCCTTTATTTCATGTCTGATGCGGAAAAACTCCAGGTCGCTCTCAACAAAGTTCAACGTGAAAAGAGCTCTTGGAAGAACAAATACCAAATCCTTAATTTGGAATGTATCAAGATTCAGGAACTATTAAAAGAGAAGGATGCTCTGATTGAAATATTAGAGCAGTATGCTATAGAAAGTTAGGAAGAGCAAAGAAATTTGCTCGCTCCTTTCACTTGGCAAAGGTTCGTCGACCCGACAATGGCTGAAGAGCCGCGGTCAAAGAAAAAGAAAATACAGGAACCAGCATCTGAGCTCTCTTCAGAGAGGACTCAGAATCCATGAGCTTAGACATTTTCCTTACAGCACTTTGTAGAATACTGTACTTTCCCTTTGTAAAATACTGTAATCTTTCGAATTCAAATAAAGGGGTCTCCCCCACTGTGTGATATTTGCAATCTATTTGTTAAAAGTTTCTTTTGAAAACAAAAAATAAAAAATATGTCTTTGCATATCATTCATCATTCTCACATAACACATTTTTCTTATCTTTGAGTCTCACGTATGTGTCACAATTCTAAAGTCAAACTATCTCACTCATACAATACTCAGGCTAATCGACAAAAGAAAATGGACGATCTCGAGGAAGAGAACAAAGAGCTGAGAGAAGAAATCAACACTCTGAAGGAAAGTTTGGAAAAAATTCACAGTGACATGCAATCCTTGGCAGCAGCTCGGGAGCAGCAACATCAAAGGACTGTGATCTCAGAGATTACATCTACGCCCATAATGGAGACACATGAGAATCATACTCGGTACAACATGCCTAAAGGGGGCCCCTGGGGCATACCTCTCAACTTTATACCTGAAGGATATATCCCACCGGTCACTGAAGACCCAGAAGCCATAGCAGGAACCGCTGGACCTAAAGGTTACAAACTTCGGGAAAGTGAAGATGCAAGGGTTACAACAACAACTCCTGAAGGTTACAAACTTCAGGGCACCGAAGCGCCAAGGGTCACCGCTATAATGTCTATACCACAACCAGTGGTACACACTGTCCTAGAAGGACAGATTCCGTAAGCAATTTCAGGTGGAAACGAAGACATGTACGAAAGAATGAATGAGTTCCAGGAACAATTCTTGGAAATGCAGAAGGAATTGCATGCCATTCGCGGTCAAGACTTATTCGGAAAAGACGCCGCAGACCTCTGTCTGGTCCCTAATGTAAAGATACTGCACAAATTCAAGGTACCTGACTTTGAAAAATACAAAGGCAACTCTTGCCCTCAAAGTCATTTGGTGATGTACGCTCGAAAAATGTCTACTTAGACAGAAAATCAACAGTTACTGATCCATTACTTCCAAGACAGTTTAACCGGTGCCGCACTCAAATGGTACATGGGTTTAAACCGCACCAAGATTAGTACTTTCAGAGATCTTGGGGCAGCCTTCGTTCAGCAGTATAAATACAATTTGGACATGGCACCGAATAGAGGTTAGCTCAGAGCAATGTCACAAAAGGACAAAGAAACTTTCAAAGAATATGCTCAGAGATGGCGTGAAATTTCTGCCCAGATCTATCCTCTCCTTGAGGAAAAGGAGATGACCAAGATTTTCCTGAAAACATTGAGCTCGTTCTATTACGACCGAATGGTCGCCAGTGCGCCCAGTGACTTCACTAAAATGGTGAACATGGGAGTACGCCTTGAAGAAGTTGTCCAAGAAAGACGATTGGTCAAAGATGCAGAGCCATCTAGTAGTACTAAGAGATACAGTAGTGCTTTCCAAAAGAAGATGGAGCAAGATATCAGCAATATCTCTCTGGGAAAGCAAAGGCAAAGGTATCAACCAGTAGTGGCAGTAACTCCCGCTATCAACCCAGCGCCAGCTCTGACTTATTAACCTCAGGTTGCACAGAGCCAACCAAATCAACAACAGTATCAGCAAAGGCCGCAACAGCCTTTTCAATAGGCTCGCCCACAGTACAACAATAACAATCATACGACACGGCCATCAAGGTTCGACCCTATACCGATGTTGTACGCAGAACTATTTCCACTTCAACTAGCCAAGGGGCACGTCCAAACCAGGACTCCTCTCGCAGTACCAAAAAATCCACCTTTTTGGTTCAAAGCAGATCAAACTTGCCCTTTCCAACAAGGAGAAACGAGACATAACCTTGAGAATTGTCTCAGCTTCAAGTCTGATGTATAGAAGCTTGTCAGGAACAAGATCTTATCTTTCAAAGATACTAACCTGAATGTTCAGACGAACCCATTACCGCAACATGAGAAGACTACAGTGAATTTGATAGAAGGAGATGTCATACCCCAAATTTTGACCATTTAGATTCCCATCATTGTGCAAATCATCATCATAATATGGAGGAACCATCATACCTCATCAGTCTCCCCAAAGATGGGTGAGCATTCACTACTATCAGGATTAGGGTTTCAAGCCCTCTCAGAGCTCTTAGACAAAGGATCAATCAAGGAATAACTTGATCTTCAACTTGTCTAACCTCTCAATCATCCTCAGTGGATCAAGAGGACTCCCACTTCAAGGATTAAGCACAAGGTTGCTCCCTTCTAGGTGGATCAAGCTTCAAGATCGACAGTGTCACTAAATTAGGGTTTTGGTCGACCAGGGCCTCCAGGTGGAAATTTTCCTCTGGGCATGAGCCAATGATCCAAAACATAACCTATGATACTCCAAGGGACATCATGAACCCAATCATCAAGTTAATTTTGCTTCAAGGGATGCATACATCAAAAATCAGGAATTAGGGTTTCTTGACCTAATTCACCCCTAAGTTGTCTTTTGGGACAAATCATGAACCAAGACCTCAAGACATGATTTGAGGGTCTCTAATATACCATATTGATCCATTTGGAACAATGGATTGATCCAAGAAGCTTGAGCAACAAGTTTCAATTTCATCTGAACCACAGTTAGGGTTTCGCGAGAAAAGTCAACTGTAACTTTGACTTTTGACCAGGACATGCTCCCAAACCCTAGGACCTGATTCAATATACCCTATGACACCCATGGAACATGTCCATCAAGTTTGATTTAGGTCAAGGACATGATTTCCTGAAGAATTGCACAGTTTGGAATTCATCTGATAAAAAGTCAATTGTGCACAAAAGTCAACTTTGACTTTTTGAGATTTTTCACCAAAATGGATTTTTAACCCTAAAATGATGTTAATGTATGATTTGAATCATCATTCATCAAGAAAAATCAAAGAAAGTGGGATAACTTGTAAAAGGGGTAACCATAAAACTTAGATATTTTTCTAAGTTATGGAAAAAGTACCACTAATGCACCAACTTTGGAGGACCATAACTCCTAAACCACAAGGCCATTGTGCCCCATTCAAAGCTTGATTTGTAGATCTCATTACCCTCTACAAAACCTTCATACTGACCTATGTCCAAATTCCTCATGGATTTTGAGTTATGGAGTGATCAAAATCAAGAAATCACACTTTGTTCCAACACTTAGTGAAAATTTCACTAAGTCAGATTTGACCTCACTTTTTGCCAAATGTAGGAGGATTTTTCACTTGGATTCAAAAGAGATCAAAACCAAACATGTTCAAACAGTTGTTGTATCATGTAAGGGCTTTCCAAAATGGTCAAGAACATTACCAAATTCAACTTACACCATGAGATATGACATTGGCAAGTTGCCTTGCTGAAATCTGTCAAAGGCAAGGCAGAATTTGTATTTTGCTCGATTTGCCAAAATCAGCCAAATTCAAATGCTCCTATCCACTTGGACACATCTGAGGATTGAATCTAAAGGGGATAAACACTGAGCCAAGCCTCCAAAGTCCATGGAACAAGAAATAGCATGTTGAACCTAGAATGGCCAAAATAAGGACAAGACTCCAAATTTGGATTGAAGCATTCAATGGAAGCATCAAGGTGGCAAGGACTGAGCCATTCTCATCTGAAATCAGTCAAGACTTATCCAAGACCAAGGGAACCACAACCCTGTGCCCTAACCTCTAGTCAATGGCTAGAGGAGACTTGCATTTCCATTGGCCAACATTGGACAAACACCTGCTGCAGTTGCCATTCACTGTGGATCCCAAAAAAACTTGTTCTACTATAAATAGAGTTCAATTATGATCAGTTTGAGTACACTAAAGCCATCAAACATATACTTTCCTCAAAATTTCTTCTTTCACTCCAATTTTGCCTTCTAAGGCAAGTCACTATCGGGTTTTGAGTTTGAGAGCTTTTTCAATCAAACCAATCACTCACACACCTCATATACACCATATAGAAGTGATCCAAACACTCACATCACATCTGTAACACTGATTTCACAAAATCACTAGCCAATTACTCAAGTTCTTGACAGTTCTGCAGTTGAGGTGCCATCCTCAATTCCAAACCATTTCAATCCATTCCAAGCATTCAGACACATCACTTGGCACCTAGGGAAGCTATCAAGTTCATTGGAACCAAGCTGTAACACATCCTACATAAATCACGATCACCAGCTGCAAGTGGTAAGCATGAGCTCTTCTAACTCTATGATCCATGCAATTTTTGCTGCACAATAATTTGGCCATATGTTCATAATCATGCATGGAATGTTTTCCCTCAATTAATTGCATTGTTTGAATCGTGTATCAAAAATCCTAGCCTTCATGCAGAAATTAGGGTTCTTGAGGTTTCTTCGTGATTTCATGTTTTATGTTTAATTTAAATGAAATTAAGTGTTATAGACATGATCGTGAGGTTGAAACGAGCATAATGATATGTGGATTGCATGATATGATTAAGTATTCAGTAAGATTGGATGGAAAACGCAAATCAGCCAAACCCATAAAACGTGCATGTTCTTGCTTGTGTTCTTGGCGCCATTTTCAGAAATTTGAACATTTGAATTTTGTGATTTTGTTTAATTGATTCAAAAATTAATTTCTCTCTGAGTTTTAATGATTTTGAGTTGATTCTTTTTTTAATAATTCACAAAAATGTTAAAATATTTTATTTTACCAAAAAAAATCCCAAAAATATTATTTATTTTATATAATTGATATTTTTGCAAAGAATTAATGTTTTAATTGTTTTTAACATTTAAAATATTTTTTCCATCTTGATTTTGCAACTTTTAATGCTTTCTAACTATTTTGTAGGTCAATACTAAATTTTTGAAGCATTAATCCAAGATCACAATTTTTTTTCCACATGTTAAACAATTTTGATCATTTTAATTGAATTTTTATTCAATTAAAACACATTTTGAAAACAAATTAGGGTTTTGGATTAGTTCAACCCTCATAAATCTTTTTCAAAAACACTTTGGGCCTCTAATAGAGTGTAAGACCCAATCCTTTTTTACCAATCATTTTTGGGCCTCAGTGTATTGTATAAGTCCCGATACCGTCAAAAATAAAAGTCGCGATCGTCGCCTTTTTAAAAAACTTTTTGGGCCTCTCCTTGAGCTATAAGACCCAACCCCCACTTGTACAAAAAAGAAACTTTTTGGGCCTCACTTACGGTATAAGTCCCTCTGTACAAGTAAACGGTACGACCGTCGTCCGTTCAAAACATCTGGGCCTACCCTCGTGTAGTAAGACCCATTTCTTTTCTTAAAACTCTTTGGGCCTCTATTAGAGTGTAAGACCCAATCCCCTTTTAACCAAAACTTTGTGGGCCTCACTTATTGTATAAGTCCCTTTGCGTTAAAAGAAAACCTCGGCGAGATCGCCATTTTTAAACGAAAAATCCCACTCTTTTTCCTTTAAAACTTTTTGGACCTCTTGAGAGAGTGTAAGACCCATCCCTTTGTACAGAAAACCTTTCTTGGGCCACAGTCACTTGTATAAGTCCCTCTATACAAATTTAACAGTGCAAACACTGATAAAACCTTGGGCCTCTCCTTGAGCTGTAAGCCCCAAATCTTTCTTTTCAAAGCACTTTCTCCTTTGATTTTGAATATACTGTTGTTTTCAATCTTTCTTTGTTGAACAACTAACCAAACAGCATGGAAGCTCTACAACCGAGTAAGTGTTTATCGCTTTCATTTACTCCTTTCCTATACATATAACTGTATTGTGGGGCTGTTTCGCTGTAAGTCTTCTTTCATAAACGCATATCAACTGTGTAATAATAGTATAGATATTTAGAGTTTTCTCGGCAACTACGTCTAGAACTAGGAAAAGCCGTTTCGTTTGTTCGTAGAAATAGACAGCTAGATCCCCAATAGGATCACCAGATACAGCCTTCTCTTCGGCTGTCCTCATTAGGAATTGTCAAGAAACTCTACTCCCAAAGATGAATGTATTCTCCATGAATGGCATCTTTGAGTTTCTTCCAAATTCTCGAACTTTTCTGACTTGATCTATTCCTTGTGAATAGCTTGCCTTGAATATCTCGGGGTTTGGGGACCCACGGGCTTCTTAAAAGCATCAGCCTCCTCTTGGGCATTGTACAAGGACCCACAGGCTTCCTAAAAGCAACCCCGCCTCCTCTTGGGCTTAGTACAAGGACCCGTCGGCTTCTTAGAAGTATTCACCGCCTCCTCTTAGGCTTCGTATAATGATCTCTTCCTTCGGGAATGATAACCTCCTCTTGGGCTTCATACAAGGACCCTCGGCTTCTTAAAAGTTTCCAGCCTCCTCTTGGGCTTCGTACAAATTGTCCCGACGACCTCCTAGAGGTATAGGAATAGAAATTAGTCATCTTCATAGAACAGTCCTTTCAAAGAGTCTACTACTGTTTCTCAAAGCATAATACGAAAGATGAAACTCTAGACTTGGACAGTCTATTTTCCTCGAGTCTCGAATATATTCTCAAGCCCCTTTTTCAAAATAGGAAGAAAACCCGTAGACTCGGACAGTCTCAATACCCTTCGAATTTCCTCGTTTCCTTAAAGAACAGGGAACAATCCCGATCCTCAGATCAAATCCATGAGTACAGTGTTACTCATATAAGAACTGATTTTCTCTTAATCAGTATACTGGACCTGTCACTTAACTGTGATAGCACCCCTTTAGCCTCCATCTTGGGCTTCGTACGAGATACAAAGACTTCCTCGTTGAGTCAAACAACTTTTAGCCTCTCTCTCAGGCTTTGTATGAGACACACAAAAGACTCCATCATTGGGTCAAAAAATCTTTAGCCTCCATCTCGGGCTTCGTACGAGATACAAAAAAGGTTCTTATTGAGCCAAACAAACTTTCATCCTCCATCTCGGGCTTTGTACGAGATACAAAAACACTCTCTTGTTGAGTATAAAAGATTCTCCTGTAGAGTCAACCCTTTTAGCCTCTCTCTCGGGCTTCGTACGAGAAACACATAAAAACTCCCTCTTGTTGGGCCAATAGCCTCCTCTTAGGCTTTGTATAAGAAAACCACTGGTTGATCCAATCAACCTTTTAGCATCAAACCTGTGCCGCGTTCACAGTACCCAAACATCAACAACTCCTTTCATCTAATAGCTGTAAGCGGCAAGCCTCTGGATCATCTATATCCATGCCACTGTCCCTCTTTTAGCATGAGAAATTCCTAAGGAAAGATGGCATTGCTCTACACTGAGTTAAAGTCTTCTCCTTCAGGTTAAATCCCCTCCTAAGGAAATTATGGCATTGCCGGATTCGTATATCCCGGTTAAAGTAATTCTCCTTTACAAACAGACAAACCCCTCTTTAGAGATGACAAATTCTCTCTAAAGTTGAGACTTTTCAGCTTCATATCTTGGGCTTTGAACAAGATACAAATAGACCTTTCAGCTTCACATCTTGGGCTTTGAACAAGATATAAACAACCTTTCGCTTCACATCTTGGGCTTTGAACAAGACACCAAAACACCAATTTCCTCCCATAGAATAGGAGGAACTACGAACGCTCTGATTTCCCTGTTTCGGTAAACGGGAATACGTAGGCATAAGATCGAAAGAAAAGATCTTAGCGAGCACACTAAACAAAAACCCTAAATCCCATATCTATCAATTGAAAACATCAGTCCTAACATCCTAATCCTAGTTCCCCGTCAGAGAGAAATCCCAGAAAGAAACCAGTATTGGCGAAAACACAAATAACCAATACAAAGGGCCCCCCACTTTGTAGCATCCGTAACCTAACAGACCGCTGTTTAAACTCAGTATGCAAGCAGGGTTAATTGGAGACATCTATTTCCCTTCCTTATTCATCTCACAATAGGATAAAAAATGAATCGACCTGTAGTAACCCCAAAGAGAGCGACAGTGCTTAAGAACCACGTCCAAAATCGCTCGCTACAGAAAAGTGGCGCCCACCGTGGGGCCGATCAGTTTCTTTCTTCCGATTTTCTTCTTTCTTGTGTCAAAACCACAGAATGGTGACTCCGTCGGGAAGCCATTTATGTCAGGAACATATGATTCATAGCTTTAAAGTGTAGGACTTTAGGACAAATATATATACTGCTTTTCCTAATTGATATATGTGTTTATTTTTCTGCTACTGGGAATGCGTGTGATGCCACATGTGGTGAGATTGAGTATACACCTAGGAAAAGCCAATCCTTTTGTAGTGCGGAAACTATCGGAAATAGTTGTCATGCGATACTACCCTCATTTGAGGCTGGTGATCTATTCTCGGTGAATAACACTTACTCTAAGATTGCACACAACTCGCTGGCGATCCGCTTGTTGTCTGCCTTCCTGGGAGGAGCTAATGATAATGAGTACAGGTACAAAAATCACCCTAGTATAAACCTTTGGGGATGGGTAGAGCCTTGACTTCATGACAACGACCCTTTGACCCCATGTTTTTTCTATGTTTTTGTGTGTTGCATTCATGCATTCATTTAAAAAACATTAAAACATTCAAAAAATTCTTCTCTTCTAGTCTCTCTGTTTTTCAAATTAAACTAAGACTGTGATTGCAAATATCAGAGAAAAGGATTACGCTAATGGATTTCGGTAGAAGGAGAGCTCATAAGTACACCTTCAAGGCTCCAAAACTAGAGGATCTGAGAGGTTTGGCGAGAATGATCACAAACCAGGAGGCCTTCAGAGCCAAGTACGGAGGTCTGCTACCTCTGTTAAGAATCCATGTGATTGAGGGAATCATGGATGTACTCGTTCAGTTCTACGATCTGGTTTATCACTGTTTCACATTCCCAGATTACCAGCTAGCACCAACGCTGGAGGAGTACTCTCATCTGATCGATCTACACATTACTGATCGGGCTCCATTTTCTGGACTGGAAGAAATTCCAAAGGATCAAACCATTGCAAGAGCAATTCATCTGGATGAGTCAGAGGTCAAGACTCACATGACTACCAAGGGTGACATCCAAGGTTTGCCAGCCCAGTTCTTAACAAAGAAAGCTCTGTACTTTGCTAGTATAGGGAACGGGACTGCTTTTGAAAGCATCTTTGTTTTACTCACCTACGGGTTATTTCTGTTGCCCAACATTAAATAACTTCGTCGATATCAACGCTATTAAGGTTTTTCTCATTGGAAACCCTGTGCCGACATTGCTCGCAGATGCGTATCACTCTGTACACTTAGGGAATTTGTACAGCGGAGGGGAGATCACGTGTTGTGTACCTTTGCTTTACAAATGGTTTATCTCTCATTTACCTAAGTCTGCTGCTTTTTGGGATGATAGGAGTATCTTACGTTGGTCGCAGAAAATCATGTCTCTCACCAACTCTGACATTGATTGGTGTAATAGGATTTATGATGGGATCAGGATCATTGATCGTTGTGAAAACTTCCCCAACGTACCCCTTATAGGAACTAAGGGAGGAATCAACTATCATCCGATGTTAGTTCGTCGTCAATTTGGATACCCAATGAGGCTTGTTCTGCGCAACGCTCATCTGGAAGGTCTTTTCTTCAAAGAAAGAGAAAGTGACAGAGCACTAAAGATGGAAATAGTGCACGCTTGGAAGCATGTTCATAAGAAAGGATGGGAGTCTCTAGGAAAACCGGACTGTGTCTCAGGGGAGCCTTATCTCCAATGGGTACAAACTAGAGCTCTCAAGCTAAAGATGTCGTATCCTCGTCACGAAATTCTTCCGCCGAGGGAATCTGTCATGTACTTCATGACTAAAACTGACAAGCTTTAGGTTGTTCTCAACAAAGTTCAGCGGGAGAGGAGGTCTTGGAAGAACAAGTACCGCACCCTCAATGTGGAGTGTATCCAAATACAGCAACTACTGAGAGAGAAAGATGCTCTGATTGAGATTTTAGAGCAACATGCTGTGGATAATTAGGATGACCAAAGGAATTTGCTCGCTCCTTTCATCTGGCAAAGGAATGACAACCCGACAATGGCTCAAGAGCCCCGGTCAAAGAAGAGGAAGATACCAGGATTAGCACCCGAGTTCTCTCGGGACCCATTGGCTTAGGTTTCTGTTTCCGCAACTTGTAATCTACTGTATTTCCATTTCTATAATCCTTTGAATTTCAATAAAAAGGGGTTTCCCCACTGTTTGATATTTGCAATCTAATTGTCGAAGTTTATTTTGATTAAACCAAAAAACAATTAATATAATCATTACATTTTATCATTCTCACATCGCGTATTCTCCTTACCTACGAATCTCACGTTTGTGTCTCGGTTCTAGAGTCAAACTGCCTCATTCGTACAATACTCGGGCTAATCGTCAGAAAAAGATGGATGATCTTGAGGAAGAAAATAGAGAGTTGAAAGAAGAGATCGACGCTCTGAGAGAGGATATGAGAAAGCTTCGTAACGACATGCAAGCCATGGCAGAAGCTCAGCTACAAAGGATTGTGATCTCGGAGATCACCTCAGCGCCCATAGTGGAGAAGTTCGATCCTAGGTATCAGATGCCGAAGGATCATCCCTGGGGCATGCCTGCTAACTATATCCCGGAAGGATATGTTCAACCGATCATTGAAGATCAGGGAACTTCAGCAGGAGCCGCTGGTCCTGAAGGTTACAAACTTCGGGAAAGCGAAGATGCCAGAGGCATATTGAAGACTCCTGAAGGTTACAAACTTCGGGAAACGCCAAGATTTGCTACCGTAGTTACGGTACCACCCACTGTGGTGCACACTGTCCCGAAAGGACAGATTCCACAGATACCTGCTGGTAAAAAGGAAACTATGTTCGACCGAATGGATGAATTCCAGGAACAGTTCTTGGAAATGCAGAAGGAACTGCAGCCATTCGCGGTCAGAATGTATTTAGAAAGGACGCCGAAGACCTTTGTCTGGTCCCCAATGTGAAAGTCCCGCACAAGTTCCAAGTGCCGGACTTTGAAAAATACAAGGGTAACTCTTGCCCTTAAAGTCATCTGACAATGTACGCTCGGCGGATGTCAGCTCAGACGGAAAATCAGGACCTGCTGATTCACTACTTTCAGGATAGTTTAACCGATGCCGCCTTAAAATGGTACATGGGTTTAAACCGCGCCTCGATTAGCACATTCAGAGATCTTGGCAAAGTTTTCATTCAACATTATAAATACAATTTGGACATGTCACCTGACAGAGATCAACTCAGATCGATGTCACAAAAGGACAAGGAAACCTTTAAGGAATACGCTCAGAGATGGCGTGAGATTGCCGCTCAGATTTGTCCACCACTTGAGGAAAAAGAGATGACAAAAATCTTCTTAAAGACCTTAAGCTCATTTTACTATGACAGAATGGTCGCTAGTGCACCCAGTGACTTCAGCGAAATGGTCGGTATGGGGGTTCGTCTTGAGGAAGCCGTCCAAGAAGGATGTTTGGCAAAAGATGCTGGATCATCAAGTAGTACAAAACGATACGGTAGTGCTCTCCCTAAGAAAAAAGAGCAAGATATTGGGAATATCTCTCTCGAAAAGCAAAGGCGACATTATCAACCAGTAGCAGCGGTAACTCCTGCTATCAGTCCCGCGCCTGTTCCTACGTATCAACCTCAGGTTGCGCAGAGCCAACCTAACCAACAAAGGACTCAACAGTCTCTTCAGCAAGCTCGTCCTCAATACAACAACCATGCAACGCGGCCACCAGGATTTGATCCTATACCCGTATCGTACACAGAACTATTTCCGTTACTACTGGCTAAGGGGCACATCCAGACTAAGTCTCCTCTTACAGTACCAAAAAATTCGCCTTTTTTGTTTAAGGTGGATCAGACATGCCCTTCTCATCAAGGAGGAGCGGGGCATAACATAGAGAATTGCCTCAATTTCAAATCCGACGTGCAAAAGCTTATTAGGAGCGGACTCTTATCTTTCAAAGATACGAATCCTAATATTCTCACGAACCCGCTGCCTCAACACGACAAAGATGCAGTCAACCTGATTGAGAAAGAGACTAACAATGTCTATCAAATTCATGATGTACTCTTGTTGAAAACCAACTTGGTCAAGATGCATTGTAGACAGAGTGGATATGGTCATGTGCCACCTCATAATTATCACCAGTGTGATATCTGCTATAAGAGTAATCAGGGATGTTCGGTAGTGCAATCAGCTCTACAGGAACAGATGGATCTCGAATGGATCCAAGAGCACCGAGTTCGTGGAGTTAACATGGTTTACACGAATTCTAACGTCATTCAAAACCACGACATCCGTGCGATGAATGTCAACTTGGTGGTGATGCACTCAAGGCAAAGCCAGGACCATAATCTGCCGCGACACGATTACAGTTCCTGTCTGACTTGCTCGGTAAACAAACAGGGATGCTCTTTCATACAAGAGGCCCTCCAGCGTCAGATGGATCTGGGATGGATCAAGGATTACCATGATAGGAACCCTTATCAGATCAACATGGTTCAGATTTTTGATATTCGCGTGATAAATACCAGCCTGGTAGAGTTACATGCCGAGCAGGTCTGACTCGGATTCTTAATATCGCATGATTACCAAAGCTGTAAAGCGGGTTGCGAAAATGATCGAGGTTGTACTCTTGTCCAGGAGGCACTTCAGCACTTGTTAAATCACTGGTGGATGCCAATCTATATGGATGAAGATACTCAGCAAATTAGTATCAATAACAGGAATCCTACTCAGCGTCAGAGTCAGGATGTCCGATCTGTGGAGACTAACCTAGTGAGGTTACATTGTATTCAAAGTGGGCGTGGCCAAGTGCCACCACACAATTATGATCGTTGTAGAGTCTGTTCAGAAAGTAACCAAGGATGCTACCTTGTGAGAGCAGCTCTTCAGGGTCAAGTGGATCGTGGAGAGATTCGTCCATATCCGGGTTTCGGACCTATCAACTGGACGCCGAATTACCTTGTCGATCAAATTGAGGACTTTGTCATCATCTCTGATCATCAGAGGACTAGAGATGTTTGTGCCATCATCCCTCTGCTTGACGAATCAAAAGTTCCCAATTGGGAACGGATCAAGATTACTTATGATGGTCAGAAAAATCAGAAGGTTCCCATAGTCATCTATCTACTGGGACCACTACCGTATGAATCAGCTAAGGCAATCTCTTACAAATACGGTGCAACAGTAATCGAGAATGGAAAGGAAATTCCACTACCCTCCATTGTGAATATTGCAGACATCAGTCGTGTAACACGGAGCGGTCGAATCTTCAACCGAGGAGTTGAAGAACTTAACAAAGAAAAGGAACCTCAGACAGAAGTTCCTAATCCACCAGTTAGTCAATCCAGTGATACTGACCTTTCAAAAAACAATGATGAGATGCTGAAGTTCATCCAAAGGAGTGAATATAACATTGTTGATCAACTGTTACAGACTCCTTCAAAGATCTCGGTATTATCACTGTTACTTAATTCAGAAGCCCACAGGGAAGCTCTATAGAAAGTCTTGGAGCTAGCCTTTGTGGAACAGGATGTAACAATCAGACAGTTCGATAGCATTGTCTCTAACATCACTTCCTGTAATAATTTGGGATTTAGTGATGAGGAATTACCCGAAGAGGGTCGCCGTCATAACATGGCGCTCAATATCACAATTAACTGCCAGCACGATGCTTTAGCCAGCGTACTGGTAGACACAGGGTCAGCCCTGAATGTTATGTCGAAGTCCACTTTGATGCAATTATCATTCAAAGGCCCTCCGATGAGAATCAGCGAGGTCGTCGTCAAAGCATTCGACGGATCCAAAAAAACGGTTATCGGCGAAGTTGATCTTCCCATAACTATCGGTCCTCACACTTTCCAAGTCACTTTCCAGGTCATGGACATCCGGGCAACGTATAGTTGTTTATTAGGAAGACCTTGGATACATCAGGCTGGAACGGTCACTTCGACTCTTTACCAAAAGCTAAAGTTCGTCAAGGGCGATCAACTTGTCATAGTCTGTGGGGAACAGGCCTTGCTTGTGAGTAACTTATCATCATCTGCTTGTGTAGAACCCGAGGAGGTTATTGGGACGCAGTTCCAAGCATTGTCAGTGAGCAAGGACAATCAATCAAAAGGAGGAACCTCGATTTCCTCATACAAAAGATGTTATCAAAGCGGTCGAGAGTACCGATACCACGGGATGGGGACAGCTTGTCATTCCTACTGATAACAAAACAAAGAAGGGTCTTGGTTTCTCTGTGACCTGCACCCAGACTGCAGCTATCGATGAAAGTCTTCATCCCATTCAGAACTTCTTCCATAGTGGAGGCTTCCTCCATCCAGTGACTCAAGCAGTCCATGTTATCAATGAGGAGGATCCCTTTGACACAGATGAGGAATGGAAGTCCTATCTTAACAAGGACGGTTATATGTCTCAGGATGAAACGCAAACTCCATTTTTCTTTCCTGCACAGAGTCTGAGATTTATACCCCGGTCAGATGTCGAAATGATCTATGGAGATTGTGATCCGGAAGGATGTCGTGCTCCACCAAATTCATTAGAGGAAGACACTCCGATGAAAGACAATTTTGACTACAACTACTATGACCCGATGGATGGTCTGCCAATGTGGAAACCTTACCCAGGAGACTTGGGGCCAGAAAGTCAGCCGAGTAATGACACTCAGCTAAGCATCATTGAATAGAATACCTGTGTCCCCACCAGGTCTTGGGATCAACACTCAAGTCATTCAGATACTACTCAACATGATGATGAATTCGTAACGTTTGCAGGACTAGAATTCATCAACTATGCTTTTCCCGAGGTCAACGTCATCGAGAGGGATGACTCCTCCCGTTCCAAAGAAGTGTGGGACACCCTGGGACAACCAAGTGGAAAATTTGACTTCATGGTCAAGTACACCGCTCCCGAAAGCTCTCGTATCTGGCTCGAAGACATCCAGCCAACTGGATGGGGAGATACAGCTGAGAGTACAAATGCTATGCAAAATGCAACAGAGGAATCCTCCTACGACAACTCTGCCTGGGAGACAGATTCCAATGATCCTGCTCCACCAGAAATCAGCGTTATTTCTGAAGACAAATCAAGGAAGGTGCCAGACTTTGTGATTCACCGAGGAGTTCGCCGCCAGTGGGTTGTTGTCAATGTTCCGAAGGTCGTTCATCAGTCAAAGTAATTGCCATCTTTAACCTTTCACCCTGCCCAGGTGAAACGGATGTTTTGATAGGGCTCGCTTTCTGTAAATTTTCCCTCTTCGCTTCGCCCAAAGCAACAGAGTTTTGTTTTATAGGGCTGTAGTTTTAAGATTCGACTTGTTCATTAATAAAATAACGTCGTTCTGTAATTTCCGCATTTATTGTTGTTTTCTCTTTTTGCTTTTTTTAGAAAATGGTAATGCTAAAAAACAAATCAATAATAAAAACAAGCAGTAAAAGAAATACACTACACACACTTTCGCATTTTCTCTATCTCTTCTAAACACAAAATCATACCGTCATGCAGATTGCTTGTTTTACACCCCATTAAAACATACGATCCAATGCCTTCTCCCGACTTTGAGTTCCCGGTATTAGGGGCTGAAGAAGAAGTTGACAGCGAAATTCCAGAAGAGATCTTCCGATTACTCAGACAAGAGGAAAGGTCAATTGAACCTCACAAAGAGCCGTTAGAAACGGTAAACTTGGGTTCGGAAAAAGAGAGAAAAGAAATCAGGATTGGGGCACTGCTCAGTCCAACTGCTAAAGAGAGTTTGATAAAGCTTCTCAAAGAATTTCTCTATGTATTCGCTTGGTCCTATCAGGACATGCCAGGGTTGGATACCAGCATCATGGAACATCACTTACCGTTGAGATCGGAATGTCCGCCAGTAAAACAAAGGTTGAGACGGACTCACCCGGACATGGCCATTAAAATTAAAGAGGAGGTACGAAAACAGATTGACGCAGGTTTCCTCGCTACATCTGAATATCCTCAATGGTTAGCCAACATCGTACCTGTTCCCAAAAAGGATGGAAAGGTCAGAATGTGTGTTGATTACAGAGATCTGAACAAGGCAAGTCTAAAGGACGACTTTCCTTTACCACACATTGACATGCTGGTTGACAGTACAGCAAAGTTCAAAGTTTTCTCCTTCATGGATGGATTCTCGGGCTATAATCAAATCAAAATGGCGCCGAAAGACATGGAGAAAACTTCATTCATTACCCCATGGGGTACCTTTTGTTACAAGGTAATATCGTTCGGTTTGAAGAACACTGGGGCAACCTATCAAAGGGCCATGATTACTCTGTTTCATGACATGATACACAAAGAAATCGAGGTATATGTCGATGATATGATTGCAAAATCTAAGATAGAAGAGGAGCATGTGACCCACCTGTCAAAACTATTTGAGCGTCTGAGAAACTATAAACTCCGCTTGAATCCCAACAAGTGCACCTTCGGTGTCCGTTCGGGGAAACTCTTAGGGTTCATCGTCAGCCAGAAAGGAATTGAGGTTGATCCTGACAAGGTCAAGGCCATTCAAGAAATGCCTTCTCCGAAAACTGAAAAACAAGTCAGAGGATTCCTGGGACGTTTGAACTACATCTCTAGATTCATATTCCTCATGACCGCCACGTGTGCACCGATTTTCAGATTGCTGAAAAAGAACCAGGACTGCGTTTGGTCAGAAGACTGCCAAACTGCCTTCGACAATATTAAGGAATATCTGTTGAATCCCCCGATTCTATCACCTCTAGTGGAAGGAAGACCACTGATCATTTACCTCACAGTCCTAGAGGACTCAATGGGATGTGTACTTGGCCAACAAGACGAAACCAAAAGGAAAGAGTCTGCCATTTACTATCTGAGCAAGAAACTCACCGACTGTGAAACTCGGTATACGATGCTCGAGAAAACTTGTTGCGCTTTGGCTTGGGCAGCCAAACGTCTTCGTCAGTACATGATTCGTCACACTACTTGGTTAGTCTTCGAGATGGATCCAATCAAGTACGTCTTTGAAAAGCCTGCTCTCACGGGAAGGATTGCCCGTTGGCAGATGCTATTATCAGAATATGACATAGAGTATCACGCTCAAAAATCCGTTAAAGGGAGTATTTTAGCCGATCATTTGGCTCATCAACTGATTGACGATCAAGAATCAATCGGGTTTGACTTCCCAGACGAAGATGTCATGTATCCAAAAATGAAAGATTGCGATGAACCGTTACCCAGTGAAGGGCCAGAACCAGGTTCCCAATGGGGACTAATCTTTGACGGAGCAGTTAATCATTACGGAAACGGAATTGGGGTAATCATTGTTACCCCTCAGGGTACCCACATTCCTTTCACTGCCAGACTTATGTTCAAATGTACGAACAACGAGGCCGAATGCGAAGCTTGTATTATGGGTCTCGAAGAAGCGATTGATTTAAGGATCAAAAACTTGGACGTATACGGCGATTCAACCTTGGTTATCAATCAGATCACAGGAGATTAGAACACATACCAATCAGGATTGATTCCTTACAAAGACTACGCAAGAAGGTTGTTACCCTTCTTCGACAGAGTTGAGTTTCATCACATCCCTCGTGGTGAAAATCACATGGCTGATGCTTTAGCCACTCTCTCTTCCATGATTAGCATAGGTCGATGGAATGACCTACCTAAGATTGACGTAATGCGCTTTGAACGGCCCGCCTACATCTTCGCGATCGAAGCAGTCATAGACGACAGACATTGGTATCACGATATCAATTGCTTCCTTCAGAAACAAGGATACCCACCTGGGGAATCTAGGAAAGATAGAAAGACCCTCAGAAGACTAGCAGGTAGCTTCTTCCTGAGCGGCGATACACTCTATAAGAGAAATTTTGACATGGTCTTGCTCCAATGCGTCGACAGACCAAAAGCAGACATGCTGATAAAAGAAATTCATGAAGGATCCTTTGGCACTCATGCCAACAGACATACAATGGCGAGAAAAATTCTAAGAGCAGGGTACTATTGGTTGACAATGGAATCCGACTGCTACAAGTACATGAGGAGGTGTCACAAGTGTCAGATATACTCCGACAAAATTCATGTACCGCCAACGCATCTCAAAGTTCTTTCTTCCCCATGGCCTTTTTCCATATGGGGAATAGACATAATTGGCTTGATTAAACCTAAGGATTCAAACGGACATCGGTTCATTCTAGTAGCCATTGATTACTTCATCAAGTGGGTCGAAGCAGCGTCGTACGCTAATGTTACCCGACAAGTGGTGGTCCGATTTATCAAAAGCAATCGCATCTGCCGTTATGGTGTTCCAAGCCAGATCATTACTGATAATGGATCTAACTTGAACAATAAGATGGTGAAGGAGTTGTGCGCTGAGTTCAAGATCGAACACCATAACTCATCTCCCTACCGACCCAAGATGAACGGAGCGGTAGAAGCGGCTAACAAGAACATCAAGAAGATCATTCAAAAGATGGTTATAACCTACAAAGATTGGCACGAGATGCTACCCTTTTCTCTTCATGTTTATCGAAAATCTGTCCGCACTTCAACAGGGGCTACCCCTTTCTCTCTAGTGTATGGCATGGAAGCAGTGCTCCCCATATAAGTAGAGATCCCATCAATCCGGGTATTGATGGAAGCTAAGCTTACAGAAGTTAAATGGTGTCAAAGTCGACACGACGAACTCAACCTGATCGAAGAAAAATGAATCACGGCACTATGCCACTGTCAGTTGTATCAGCAAAGAATGAAGAAGGCGTTTGACAAAAAGGTCAGACCTCGCATCTTCAGGAAAGGAGACCTCGTGCTCAAGAAGATACAATCTTTTCTCACTGATTCTCGGGGCAAGTGGACCCCGAATTATGATGGCCCCTATGTGGTCACAAAAGCTTTCTCAGGCGCGCCTTGAGACTTGCAACCATGGACGGAGAGGAATTTTCCTACCCCACGAATGTTGATGTAGTCAAGAAATACTTCGCCTAAAAAAATAAAAAATAAAACGTCTCGGTGGATTGAAAACCCGAAAGGGCGGTCCAGGCAAAAGTTAGAGACATGGAAAAAATCATCCCGGTGGATTGGAAACATCAAAGTACAATCCAGGCAAAAATTAGGGATAATGGCAAGTAACTATGTTCAACAGAGGCAAGTCCCTTAGCAGCAGTTACATCATCCATCGGAGGAAAACTCCAGTCAAGGTCATCTTCGACAGAAGCTCAGGATGTCCCGAATTCAAAGTTGGTAGAAGGATAGTGGTCGTTATGTTTCAACGTAGCCCTTTTCCCTGTAAATTACCATTTTCTGAACTTTGTATATACTCTTTGGAATCACGCGTTTGGCTGATCTCCATCTTATCAATAAAATTTGAGCCCTTGTGCTTTTGTTTGTAATTCTTACTTGTTTTAGCTTTACAGAATGACGTTTTTAACATGATTAACGGTTCTTGAAATAAAACGAAAATGAATTTACTTGTAAAACTTTTTCTGCTTTAAAATAAAGATGGCAATTTCTTTTGACTGTTGAACATCAGAGGAACATCAATCGCTTCTCCAGAAGTAAGCGAGCTTTAAAGTGCAGAATCAAAGTACTTCTTCTAAGCCAGTGCGCCTGAACGAAGGATCAACTGTAGCAGATGCGGTATTCCCATCTGATACCCTCGGCCGAGTTCTTATCTCCTAAGCCCGACCAACATAGCTCCCAGCAGGGACTTTTTCTCCTAAGCAAGGTAGAATTGCTATTTTGAACCAAGGATATTTCGATGCCCCGCGATGGCCGAGTATCCAGTCATGTTCATCTTTTAGTTTGTATGTCGTGTCAGTTTTGTCAGCATAAACATACATACATCATGCATTATTGATTTGCATTCACATTTCGTATTGCATTCACTAGCACTTGAGTCGGTCTTATCCTGTCGTGATAACCATTCTCTCGATCGAGTTTGTCAGTTCTTTCCTCGTCAAGAAGTGTTGTGTCTGAGCGAACTCGTCACCAGTGTATTTTTAGATCAGAGTCGGCAATTGACCACTTTGATAACTTGAACCTCTGAAAGACCAGAGAACCTTCAACAAATGTCACTCTTTGCCATTGAAGATGATATTCTTGCTTTCTCGGATTAAGGAAAATCCCCAGAGAAAGCCTCCTCCTAATCAGAGATTCGGCAGCACATCAGTTTTTCTCCGAAAAAACCGCTGATGAAAAGGTCATCGGCACCTCAAAATTGGATCGCATCATATGGCACTTTTCCGGGAAGATCCCGAGAAAAGTATGATATATTATCCCCAAACGGAAGCAGTCTCTTAAGAGACTCGTTTTCCCGATAGAGTCGACAAATGGCATCTCCAACAGAGAAGTTTGTGCACCTCTACAACTCAGACGAATGGGTTCCCCAGCAAGTCTGACATCAAAACTTTTTCCACTCAAATGGCATCTCCCCAGGAAAATTCAGCGAGAAGTTTGAGGAAAAATCGCTACGAATAGCGTCCCTTGTCAATAAAGTTTATTGACAAAAGAAACTAAGACCAGTTCCTTGGTAGGAAACCAAGAACGAGGGGAAGTTTATTTAAGAAACTTAGACCAGTTCCTTGGTAGGAAACCAAGAACGAGGGGAAGTTTATTTAAGAAACTAAGACCAGTTCCTTGGTAGGAAACCAGGATCGAGGGGAAGTTTATTTCAGAAACTAAGACCAGTTCCTTGGTAGGAAACCAGGATCGAGGGGAAGTTCACTTCAGAAACTAAGACCAGTTCCTTGGTAGGAAACCAGGATCGGGGGGAAGTTTACCTTTTCTAAGCACCATTGCTTAGTAAAAGAAGATGAATACGTGAATTACCATTCATAGACGCCGTCAAAATTTTGGATATTCCGATATTTAATCCTTTTGCACCCTGAATGCCCGAATACCTTCGTCATTCACACCTTCGTGTCCAAGAAGATTAAATAGGGGCATCTGTCATACCCCAAATTTTGACCACTTAGATTCCCATCATTGTGCAAATCATCATCACAATATGGAGGAACCATCATACCTCATCAGTCTCCCCAAAGATGGGTGAGCATTCACTACTATCAGGATTAGGGTTTCAAGCCCTCTCAGAGCTCTTAGACAAAGGATCAATCAAGGAATAACTTGATCTTCAACTTGTCTAACCTCTCAATCATCCTCAGTGGATCAAGAGGACTCCCACTTCAAGGATTAAGCACAAGGCTGCTCCCTTCTAGGTGGATCAAGCTTCAAGATCGACAGTGTCACCAAATTAGGGTTTTGGTCGACCAGGGCCTCCAGGTGGAAATTTTCCTCTGGGAATGAGCCAATGATCCAAAACATGACCTATGATTCTCCAAGGGAGATCATGAACCCAATCATCAAGTCAATTTTGCTTCAAGGGATGCATACATAAAAAATCAGGAATTAGGGTTTCTTGACCTAATTCACCCCTAAGTTGACTTTTGGGACAAATCATGAACCAAGACCTCAAGACATGATTTGATGGTCTCTAATATACCATATTGATCCATTTGGAACAATGGATTGATCCTAGAAGCTTGAGCAACAAGTTTCAATTTCATCTGAACCACAGTTAGGGTTTCGCGAGAAAAGTCAACTGTAACTTTGACTTTTGACCAGGACATGCTCCCAAACCCTAGGACCTGATTCAATATACCCTATGACACCCATGGAACATGTCCATCAAGTTTGATTTAGGTCAAGGACATGATTTCCTGAAGAATTGCACAGTTTGGAATTCATCTGATAAAAAGTCAACTGTACACAAAAGTCAACTTTGACTTTTTCAGATTTTTCACCAAAATAGATTTTTAACCCTAAAATTATGTTAATGTATGATTTGAATCATCATTCATCAAGAAAAATCAAAGAAAGTGGGATAACTTGTAAAAGGGGTAACCATAAAACTTAGAAATTTTTCTAAGTTATGGAAAAAGTACCACTAATGCACCAACTTTGGAGGACCATAACTCCTAAACCACAAGGCCATTGTGCCCCATTCAAAGCTTGATTTGTAGATCTCATTACCCTCTACAAAAACTTCATACTGACCTATGGCCAAATTCCTCATGGATTTTGAGTTATGGAGTGATCAAAATCAAGAAATCACACTTTGTTCCAACACTTAGTGAAAATTTCACTAAGTCAAATTTGACCTCACTTTTTGCCAAATGTAGGAGGATTTTTCACTTGGATTCAAAAGAGATCAAAACCAAACATGTTTAAACAGTTGTTGTATCATGTAAGGGCTTTCCAAAATGGTCAAGAACATTACCAAATTCAACTTACACCATGAGATATGACATTGGCAAGTTGCCTTGCTGAAATCTGTCAAAGGCAAGGCAGAATTTGTATTTTGCTCGATTTGCCAAAATCAGCCAAATTCAAATGCTCCTATCCACTTGGACACATCTGAGGATTGAATCTAAAGGGGACAAACACTAAGCCAAGCCTCCAAAGTCCATGGAACAAGAAATAGCATGTTGAACCTAGAATGGCCAAAATAGGGACAAAACTCCAAATTTGGATAGAAGCATTCAATGGAAGCATCAAGGTGGCATGGACTGTGCCATTCTCATCTGAAATCAGTCAAGACTTATCCAAGACTAAGGGAACCACAGCCCTGCGCCCTAACCTCTAGTCAATGGCTAGAGGAGACTTGCATTTCCATTGGCCAACATTGGACAAACACCTGCTGCAGTTGCCATTCACTGTGGATCCCAAAACAAACTTGCTCTACTATAAATAGAGCTCAATTATGATCAGTTTGAGTACACCAAAGCCATCAAATAGATGCTTTCCTCAAAATCTCTTCTTTCACTCCAATTTTGCCTTCTAAGGCAAGTCACTATCGGGTTTTGAGTTTGAGAGCTTTTCCAATCAAACCAATCACTAACACACCTCATATACACCATATAGAAGTGATCCAAACACTCACATCACATCTGTAACACTGATTTCACAAAATCACTAGTCAATTACTCAAGTTCTTGACAGTTTTGCAGTTGAGGTGCCATCCTCAATTCCAAACCATTTCAATCCATTCCAAACATTCAGACACATCACTTGGCACCTAGGGAAGTTATCCACATCATTGGAACCAAGCTGTAACACCTCCTACACAAATCACGATCACCAGCTGCAAGTGGTAAGCATGAGCTCTTCTAACTCTATGATCCATGCAATTTTTGCTGCACAATAATTTGGCTATATGTTCATAATCATGCATGGAATGTTTTCCCTCAATTAATTGCATTGTTTGAATCGTGTATCAAAAATCCTAGCCTTCATGCAGAAATTAGGGTTCTTGAGGTTTCTTCGTGATTTCATGTTTTATGTTTAATTTAAATGAAATTAAGTGTTATGGACATGATCGTGAGGTTGAAACGAGCATAATGATATGTGGATTGCATGATATGATTAAGTATTCAGTGAGATTGGATGGAAAATGCAAATCAGCCAAACCCAGAAAACGCGCGTGTTCTTGCTTGTGTTCTTGGCGCCATTTTCAGAAATTTGAATATTTGAATTTTGTGATTTTGTTTAATTGATTCAAAAATTAATTTCTCTCTGAGTTTTAATGATTTTGAGTTGATTCTTTTTTTAATAATTCACAAAAATGTTAAAATATTTTATTTTACCAAAAAAAATCCCAAAAATATTATTTATTTTATATAATTGATATTTTTGCAAAGAATTAATGTTTTAATTATTTTTAACATTTAAAATATTTTTTCCATCTTGATTTTGCAACTTTTAATGCTTTCTAGCTATTTTGTAGGTCAATACTAAATTTTTGAAGCATTAATCCAAGATCACAATTTGTTTTCCACATGTTAAACAATTTTGATCATTTTAATTGAATTTTTATTCAATTAAAACACATTTTGAAAACAAATTAGGGTTTTGGATTAGTTCAACCCTCATAAATCTTTTTCAAAAACACTTAGGGCCTCTAATAGAGTGTAAGACCCAATCCTTTTTTACCAATCATTTTTGGGCCTCAGTGTATTGTATAAGTCCCGATACCGTCAAAAATAAACGGCACGATCGTCGTCTTTTTAAAAAACTTTTTGGGCCTCTCATTAAGCTATAAGACCCAACCCCCACTTGTACAAAAAAGAAACTTTTTGGGCCTCACTTACGGTATAAGTCCCTCTGTACAAGTAAACGGTATGACCGTCGTCCGTTCAAAACATCTGGGCCTACCCTCGTGTAGTAAGACCCATTTCTTTTCTTAAAACTCTTTGGGCCTCAATTAGAGTGTAAGACCCAATCCCCTTTTAACCAAAACTTTATGGGCCTCACTTATTGTATAAGTCCCTTTGCGTTAAAAGAAAACCTCGGCGCGATCGCCATTTTTAAACGAAAAATCATCTGGGCCTACCCTCGTGTTATAAGCCCCACTCTTTTTCCTTTAAAACTTTTTGGGCCTCTTGAGAGAGTGTAAGACCCATCCCTTTGTACAGAAAACCTTTCTTGGGCCACAGTCACTTGTATAAGTCCCTTTGTACAAATTTAACAGTGCAATCACTGATAAAACCTTGGGCCTCTCCTTGAGCTGTAAGCCCCAAATCTTTCTTTTCAAAGCACTTTCTCCTTTGATTTTGAATATACTATTATTTTCAATCTTTCTTTGTTGATCAACTAACCAAACAGCATGGAAGCTCTACAACCGAGTAAGTGTTTATCGCTTTCATTTACTGCTTTCCTATACATATAACTGTATTGTGGGGTTGTTTCGCTGTAAGTCTTCTTTCATAAACTCATATCAACTGTGTAATAATAGTATAGATATTTATAGTTTTCCCGACAACTACGTCTAGAACTAGGAAAAGCCGTTTCGTTTGTTCGTAGAAATAGACAGCTAGATCCCCAATAGGATCACCAGATACAGTCTTCTCTTCGGCTGTCCTCATTAGGAATTGTCAAGAAACTCTACTCCCAAAGATGAATGTATTCTCCGTGAATGGCATCTTTGAGTTTCTTCCAAATTCTCGAACTTTCCTGACTTGATCTATTCCTTGTGAATAGCTTGCCTTTAATTTCTCGAGGTTTGGGGACCCACGGGCTTCTTAAAAGCATCGGCCTCCCCTTGGGCATTGTACAAGGACCCACAGGCTTCCTAAAAGCAACCCCGCCTCCTCTTGGGCTTAGTACAAGGACTCGTCGGCTTCTTAGAAGTATTCACCGCCTCCTCTTAGGCTTCATATAATGATCTCTTCCTTCGGGAATGATAGCCTCCTCTTGGGCTTCATACAAGGACCCTCGGCTTCTTAAAAGTTTCCAGCCTCCTCTTGGGCTTCGTACAAATTGTCCCGACGACCTCCTAGAGGTATAGGAACATAAATTAGTCATCTTCATAGAACAGTCCTTTCAAAGAGTCTACTACTGTTTCTCAAAGTATAATACGAAAGATGAAACTCTAGACTTGGACAGTCTATTTTCCTTGAGTCTCGAAGATATTCTCAAGCCCCTTTTTCAAAATAGGAAGAAAACCCGTAGACTCGGACAGTCTCAATACCCTTCGAATTTCCTCGTTTCCTTAAAGAACAGGGAACAATCCTGATCCTCAGATCAAATCCATGAGTACAGTGTTACTCATATAAGAACTGATTTTCTCTTAATCAGTATACTGGACCTGTCACTTAACTGTGATAGCACCCCTTTAGCCTCCATCTCGGGCTTCGTACGAGATACAAAGACTCCCTCGTTGAGTCAAACAACTTTTAGCCTCTCTCTCAGGCTTTGTATGAGACACACAAAAGACTCCGTCGTTGGGTCAAACAAATCTTTAGCCTCCATCTCAGGCTTCGTACGAGATACAAAAAAGGTTCTTATTGAGCCAAACAAACTTTTAGCCTCCATCTCGGGCTTTGTACGAGATACAAAAACACTCTCTTGTTGAGTATAAAAGATTCTCCTGTAGAGTCAACCCTTTTAGCCTCTCTCTTGGGCTTCGTACGAGAAACACATAAAAACTCCCTCTTGTTGGGCCAATAGCCTCCTCTTAGGCTTTGTATAAGAAAACCACTAGTTGATCCAATCAACCTTTTAGCATCAAACATGTGCCGCGTTCACAGTACCCTAACATCAACAACTCCTTTCATCTAATCGCTGTAAGCGGCAAGCCTCTGGATCATTTATATCCATGCCACTGTCCCTCTTTTAGCATGAGAAATTCCTAAGGAAAGATGGCATTGCTCTACACTGAGTTAAAGTCTTCTCCTTCAGGTTAAATCCCCTCCTAAGGAAATTATGGCATTGCGGGATTCATATATCCCGGTTAAAGTAATTCTCCTTTACAAACAGACAAACCCCTCTTTAGAGATGACAAATTCTCTCTAAAGTTGAGACTTTTCAGCTTCATATCTTGGGCTTTGAACAAGATACAAATAGACCTTTCAGCTTCACATCTTGGGCTTTGAACAAGATATAAACAACCTTTCGCTTCACGTCTTGGGCTTTGAACAAGACACTAAAACACCAATTTCCTCCCATAGAATAAGAGGAACTACGAACGCTCTGATTTCCCTGTTTCGGTAAACGGGAATACGTAGGCATAAGATCGAAAGAAAAGATCTTAGCGAGCACACTAAACAAAAACCCTAAATCCCATATCTATCAATTGAAAACATCAGTCCTAACATCCTAATCCTAGTTCCCCATCAGAGAGAAATCCCAGAAAGAAACCAGTATTGGCGAAAACACAAATAACCAATACAAAGGGCCCCCCACATTGTAGCATCCGTAACCTAACAAACCGCTGTTTAAACTCAGTATGCAAGCAGGGTTAATTGGAGACATCTATTTCCCTTCCTTATTCAGCTCACAATAGGATAAAAAATGAATCGACCTGTAGTAACCCCAAAGAGAGCGACAATGCTTAAGAACCACGTCCAAAATCGCTCGCTACAGGAGAACCTGTCAACAATTATCAAATTCACAATGTACTTCTATTAGGAACTAATCAGGTGAAAATGCATTGCAGACAGAGCCGGTACGGTCATGTGCCATCTCACAACTATCATCAGTGTGATATCTGCTCCAAGGACAATCAAGGGTGTACCGTAGTACAAGCAGCTCTACAAGAACAAATGGATTTGGGCTGGATTCAGGGTCACAGGATTCGTGAAGTAAATATGGCCCATGCACATCCCAATATTGTTCAGAACCACGACATCCGTACAATGAACGCCAACTTAGTGGCGATGCATTCGAGACAAAGTCAGTATTATAATCTGCCACGACATGATTACAACACTTGTCCAATCTACTCAACAAACAATCAGGGATGCTCTTTTGTACAAGAAACCCTCTAACATCATATGGATCTCGGATGGATCCAAGACTACCGTGAAAGAAATGACCATCAAGTCAATATGGTTCAAATCTTTGGCACCCGCCTAATGAATACCAGTCTAGTGGAATTACATGCTAAGCAGTTTAGACTCGGCTTTCTAGCTTCACATGATTATCTAGACTATAAAGAATGCTGCGAAGATGACCAAGGGTGTGCGCTTGTGCAAAGAACACTTCAACATCTGTTGGACCACTGGTGGCTTCCCATCTACCTGGATGAAGCTACATAATGGATTAACATGACTGATGGGAATCCTGATAGACATCAAAGTCATGATATCCGCTCAATGGAAACAAATCTAGTAAAGATTCACTACATACAAAGCGGGCGTGGTCGGGTACCACCGCACAATATCAGTGTTGTAGAGTATGCTCGGAAAATAACCAAGGATGATATCTTGTACGAGCATCTCTCCAAAATCAGCTGGACCGGAAAGAGATTCGACCATGTTCAAGTTCTGGGTCGATTAACATGGTACAAGACTACCTCACTTGTCAGAACAAAAGCACTGTCATAATCCCCGATCATGGAATAACCAAGGACATTTGCGCCATAATCCCTCTACTCAATGAATTAAAGATCCCTCTTGATGGTAGAAAAGTTCCCAACCAGGAACCAATCGAGGCTGCCTACGATTGTCAGAAAAATCAAAAAGCTACAGTGGTTATCTACCTGCCATGTCCAATACTGTACAAATTAGATAAGGCTATCCCTTACAAGTATAGTGCAATGACCATCGAGAACGGAAAAGAAACTTCATTACCCTCCGTCGTTAACATTGCCGATATCAGTCGAGTTACCCGGAGTGGTCGGATCTTCAACAGAGGAGTTGGAGAACCTGCCAAAGAAAAGGAACCTCAAACAGAAGTTCCCAACCAACAAGTTGGTCAATCCAGTATTCCAGAACTGGTAAAGAACAACTATGAGATGCTGAAGTTCATCCAGAAACGCGAGTACTACATTGTGGACCAATTGTTGCAAACTTCGTCTCGAATCTCTGTATTATCTCTCCTGCTTAGTTCAGAAGCTCACAGGGAAGCTCTATAGAAAGTCTTAGAGAAATCCTTTGTGGAGCAAGACGTGACGGTAGGACAATTTGACAGCATCATCTCCAACATCACTTCCTGCAACAACTTAGGATTCAGTGATGAAGAACTGTCGGAAGAAGGCAAGAATCATAATATGGCGCTTAACATTACAGTCAATTGCCAAGATGATGCTTTAGCTAGCGTACTGGTGGACGCAGGATCATATTTGAATGTTATGCCAAAATTAACTCTGATACGACTATCATTTCAAGGAGCCCCGATGAGAGGCAGTGAGATCATTGTCAAAGCCTTTGATGGATCTAGAAAAATAGTTATCGACGAAGTCAATCTTCCCATAACCATCGGTCCTCACACTTTCCAAGTCACTTTCCAGGTCATGGACATCCGGGAAGCATACAGCTGTTTATTAGGGAGACCATGGATACACGAAGCTGGGGCAATCACTTCGACACTTCACCAGAAACTGAAGTTCGTCAAGAATGACAAATTAGTCACAGTATGCGGATAGCAGACCTTAATCGTGAGCAACTTATCATCATTCTCCTGTGTAGAGCCGGAGGAGGTTGTGGGAACCCAGTTCCATGCACTCTCAGTGAGCAATGAGAATCGACCAGAAAGAGGCACATCGATTTCCTCATACAAGGACGCTCTCGAAGTAATCAAGAGTAATGACACAGAAGGATGGGGACAGATTGTAATTCCTACTGATAACAAGACAAAGAAAGGTCTTGGTTTCTCTTCAACCTGTACCCAGACTACTAAGAAAGACGAAAGTTTTCATCCCATTCAGGATTTCTTCCACAACGGAGGTTTCCTCCACCCAGTGTCTCAAGAAGTACACACCATCAATAAGAGCGACTCCTCCGATACAGATGAGGAATGGAAGTCTTATCTCAACGATGACGGTTATGTATCTCAGGGAGAGGCGCTCATGCCATTTTGTTTTCCCAAACAGAACCCAAGATATTTACTGAGGTCAGATGTCAGGATGATCTATGGAGACTATGATCCTAAAGGATGTCGTGCTCCACCCAATTCATTAGAGGAAGACAATCTAATGAAGGACAACTTTGACTACGACTATTATGATCCCCTGGATGACTTGCCTATCTGGAAGTCGTACACAGAAGACTTGGGGCAGAAGAGTCAGCCTGACGATGCCTGTCAGCTGAGCAATATTGAAAAGAATACCCATGTCCCACATAATCATGGAATCATTAATCAGGACATTCCGAAAATATCCGGCACCATGGTGATGAATTTGCAAAGTTTGCTGGACAAGAATTCATTAACTACGCATTTCCTGAGATCAACGTCATTGAGGAAAATAACTCATCCATTCCCACATAAACATGGGATACCTTGGGATAGCCAAGCGGTAAATATGACTTCCTAGTCAAATACATTGCCCCCGAAAGCTCTCGTATCAGATACGAGGACATCCAGCCAACTGGTTGGGGAGATCATCTTGAAAGTGAAAACCCTATGGAAGATACGACAAAAGAATTCTCCTATGACAACTCTACATGGGAGGAAGACTCCAATGATCCTACTCTGCCAGAAATCAGCGTTGTTTCTGAAGACAAACCAGGATGGAAGATACCTGACTTTGTGATTCACACAGGAGTTCTTCGCCACTGGGTTACTGTCGATGTCCCGAAATTCATCCATAAGTCTAAGTAATTACCATCTTTATTTTAACCTTTCACCTTGTCCAGGTGAAACGGATGTTTTATAAGGCTCACCTTTCTGTAAATATCCCTCTTCGCTTCGCCCAAAGCAACAAAGTTTTGTTTTATAGGGCTGTATTTCAAGAATCGACAAATCATGAATAAATAATGTCATTCTGTCATTCCCGCATTTATTGTTGTTTTCACTTTTCGTTTTTCAGAAAATGGTAATTCTAAAAACAACCCAAAATAAAAACAAGCATTTTTCAGAAAATACACTGCACACACTTTTGGCATTCTCTCTATCTTTGCTAAAAAACGAATCATCACGTCATGCATATTGCTTGTTTTAAACCCTATTGAAACATACGATCCGATGCCTTCTCCCAACTTCGAATTCTCAGTATTTGAAGCTGAAGAAGAAGAGGACGAAGAAATTCTAGAAGAGATCTCCCGACTACTCAGACAAGAGGAAAGGTCTGTTGAGCCTCACAAAGAGTCGTTAGAAACGGTCAATTTAGGATCAAAGGAAGAAAAGAAAAAAGTTAAGATTGGGGCACTACTTCGTTCAACTGTCAGAGAAGGCTTGATAAAACTTCTCAAAGAGTTTCCAGATGTGTTTGCTTGGTCATATCAGGACATGCCAGGGTTGGATACCAGCATCGTGGAACATCACTTACTGCTGAAAACGGAATGTCCACCAGTAAAACAAAGACTGAGAAGGACTCATCCAGATATGGCCATCAAGATTAAGGAGGAAATGCAGAAACAGATCGACGCAAGTTTCCTTGCCACCTCAGAATACCCACAATGGTTAGCCAACATAGTGCCAGTTCCGAAAAAGGACGGAAAGGTCAGAATGTGTGTAGACTACAGGGATCTGAACAAAGCAAGTCCAAAGGATGACTTCCCCCTACCACACATTGACATACTGGTAGACAGCTGTTGTACCCCAAATTTTACCCTTAGATCCATTGATCTCTTGCATGTCATATTAGGTCAATCATGTTGCACGGCTAACCCTTTTATCAGGTTGTTTGTGTTTGTTTCATTTTTATCAGGTTTTATCTTAAGGAGATTCAGGAGGTGTTTAATCAAGATCTTGGATGGAGCATTAAATCAAGCAAGCCCCTCATTTCAAGGAGATACCTCTATAACCCTTTTCATGATCCTCTCCATAACCAAATCTCTATCCACTTTATCTACCCTTAATTATCATTTTGTATTCCAAACCAATTTCAATAATCTTTTATTAACCATTTTTCTTATCCAAGTATCCATTTTCCATTATCAATGCAAATATCCAATTCCATACTTTCAGGGCCATATTTAAGATCTTTTTTTTTTTTTAATTCAAATATCCATTAAAACCATAATTATTATCCTTTTTTCAAATCAACTTCTACTAATATCCATTCAATCACTCAATTCAATGATCAAATTATCCAAAATCTATTTATCCATATCCATTTCTCTTAACCCTTTCTTTAAATCCATTTTCCATTGTTTATACAATTAAATCCATTTGTCCATTCCAAATGTTATCTAATTTTCTAAATCCACATTTCCAATTATCCAATTTTCCTTTTTATCCATATTCATAAAATCCATTTCTTTCTCTTAAATCCATTTCTAAAATCCAAATTGCATTTTATTCATATAATTCATCATTATCCATAATTATTCCTATTTTAACATTATCTTTTTTCTTTATCTATTTTAATATCCATGACAAAAACTTCAATTTCAATTTTTCAAATTCATTCCCAATTTCACTTTAATTCAAATAAAGTCATTCCAATTTATTTCAAATTCAATATCTCAATTTCAATCAAATCCTTTGATTCCATTCTTGAGTTCTATTCAAAATTCCAATTCAATTTTCAAACTTCACAAAAATCCGTTTTACAAAATACAAAATAATAAAAGGAAGCACCAAAACAGACCCTGATGTATCCTGCCACAAGCCTGGCCCACGTTTCTACACCCTTATTCATCAACAACCAACACGCCTGTACCTCCACACCAGACACTGCTACATGATAGCAAAAATCCATCCAAGACCCTCTGCAGCCTGAAAATGACAATTTAACAACAGTCAAATTCAAAATGAAATTGAAGAAACAAGTTCTGTTTGGAGGAGTTAAATAGAGGACGAGAACATCCATCCTCTTGGGGATTCCAGAACAGCCTCACACCTCCTTTTCAATTCATCAATCTTCTCCTCAAATCATTCAAACAAAAGACAGAAGAGAGATGAAATGAGAAATCAATTCAAAACTCAAGAACAACCCTTCACTTATCCTCTCATCATCGAACCCGCTCAAAGCCTTAACAATCTGAATCCAACCTCTGTTAAACTAAATCACACGGCATCATCTTCTTCCATCAGAAACGGACCCTCTCAAACAAACATTCTTCAACACTTCTCCCTCCATCAAATACACGGCCCTTTTTCATTCACACGACCCTCATCAACATCAACAACAACCAAAAACAAACTGACAACCTCAAAACCCAATCGACCTTCCTTCAACCCGTAACTCTCGATCCATCATAACCTCTTCTTCTGTCCCTGTAGTTCGTCATCATCCCTCAACCTTCGTCCTTCAAACCTCATAACCACAAAAATCCTCATCCATAGCAACAACTTTAATCAACTTTCCCAATCTTCATTCACGACCCACAAAACCAGACCCAACCTTCACACTTTCAAACATTTCCAAAACCTAAACCACTCATAATCAAAACCCATATTCATATTAAACCCAAATCAGAAACCAGAAAGGCAAGGGAGATTAAGAGAGATTGAGTGTCAAGTCAAAAAATGGAATCGAATTGAAAGAGCAAGCCTGAGAATGAACCGTACCCGGAAATCATGAGAGTGAGATAGGTAAGACGGAGAAGGTTGGATTCAGCACCGATGTTGTTTCATTCTGAACTTTTTGGACCGATTTTGTTGTTATGGAAACAGGAATTCGTTTTTGGAAACACGGTTTTGTTTGGATTTTAGGTTTTTGAATAAGGGAACCACCTTGCGGAACTTAAAGTGTCTTTGAACCTGGTCTCGCCTTTTCTTTTGTTTCAAACGTGGGCTGTGAAGCCCATACTTTTCTTGGTTTTTATTTTATTTTTGTTGCTTGCTGACGGATGATGGGGTGATGGGTTCATGAGCCTAGATGATCCATTCTAAACATATCCACACCTTTTTTTAACGCAGCCCCCTTTTTTATTATTTCGTTCTTTTTCTTTTTTTTTTTACCAAATTTTTTTTTTAAAAGAAATATATCTTGAATGATTTCTTTTTATTAATAAAGTTTTGTAAATCCTTGTTAACTATTTTTTGGTTATCATTCTATTTAGATTTTTACTTGGATTTTCATCTTCGATTTTCATTATCACTTCAATGTTTATTTTGGCCAATGATATTACAAAAATCATGTTTTGTTGATTTATCCAAATCAATAAATCTCTTGATTAGTAAGAGGCCATTTTTTTTCTTTTGGTTGGTCAATGAAAGTTTAATAAAAAGATTATCGATTTTATCGTGTTAAATCTTGATTTAGACGAGACCACCTTTTCTTCCATTTCAATTCCATTTTCTTTATTTTGGCCAATGATATCATAAAAATCTTGACTTTGTTGATTATTTCAAAATCACTAAAAAGTCTTGATTTATATAAGGCCACTTTCTTTTTTACCTTTTTTGGTCGATGAAAGTCAAAAATATAAGATTATCGATTTTTCGATTAAATCTTGATTTAGACGAGACCAACTTTATTTTCATTCCGATTCTATTTTGGTCGATGAAAGTCAAATGTCAAGATTATCGATCTACCGATTTAAATCTTGATTAAGACGAGATCAACCTTATTTTTAGGCCGATGACGTTACACAAATCTTGACTTTGATCATTTCAAGTCAATAAAGTCTTGATAAATGTGAGGCCACTTTTTATTTATTTTTGTTGGTCAATAAAAGTAAAAAATATAAGATTATCGATTTTTCGATTAAATCTTGATTTAGACGAGACCATTTTTTTTCATTTTGATTCCACTTTCTTTATTTTGGTCGATGACATAACAAACCTCATGGTTTGGTTGATTTCATTGAGTTGACAAAACTTTGATCAACATGAGACCACTTTCTTTTTATTTCAGTTTCTTTACTATTTAGTCGATGAAAGTCAAGAATCATTGATTATCGATTTCTCGATTAAATCATGATTAAGACGAGACTATTTCTATTTTATTTCATCTCATCCTATTCATGTCTTTTTGCATCCTCATATTTGGGTTTTAACTTGTTATCTCTTAGTAATAACTGTTATCTTTCCCCCCATTCCAAAGGGAGATAACCTTTAAATTGACTCATAAGTCACTCAACAAACCTTATCCTTCTAGGTTCACCCTTATTTCTTGGCTATCATGAGCCAATGAAATCATAACATAGAAATAGGTTGGAGTTCTTAAACTCCATGTGATTCTCATCATCATGAGAACTCACTTTCCCCTATAATGTAGATTTAGAGAGTTATCGTGAACTCTAAAATAAGCTTATACTCATTTCCCCTTAAAACTTTGGCCATAGCCAATGGTTCCTATCCTTCACCCTTAGATCGGTGAACTACAGATACTCTGATTCCACTCCCGTAAGGATACGTAGGCGCAAAGTGCGATACTTTGTCGAGTATACTTAGAAATAAACCCCTAGGGTTTTCAACCTTTAGCATAGCACCCTTAGCAAACGAGTAAGAAATAACAAGTTAAAACAAGAGGTTCCTGTAGAGTACTACAGATATTAAGGGTGCTAATACCTTCCCTTAGTATAACCAACCCCCGAACCTTAGATCTCCCCCCTTTAGGTTTTTCTCGATCTTGAACCTTTCCTTTGGATAAATCAAAGTCAGTTGTGAATTAAGAAATGCGATGCAAGTTAATTTATAGCTTGTTAATCGATTCTCACTGCAACAGAAATGGCGACTTCACTGGGGAATCTTTGTTTTTGAGGGTTAAGCCCACCTTGTTTTGCTTGTTTTATTTATGCTTGCTTGCAATATTTGTGTATATCTGTTTGATTGCCTGTATGTATGCTTTGTTTGTTCATCTTTTGTTGGCTTGGTTCTTGAGTGGTGAGATAAATCTTATACCCGGATTTGAGTGCAATTAGGATAGGACGATGGTATTCAAGGAGGCTTTGAGGGAGTCAAATCCTGAAAAGTTGAATTGAGACACCATCACTCAGTTGAGGCCCTCTTGAGAGTCTGGTTATGTTGAACGAATCTGTTCGTGAAGACGTGCTACTCTCAACCTAGGAGCCCATGATATTGAGAACCGTAGTTACCAAACCCCACTTGGCCCTTTAGGATGTAGTGCAGTGACCATGATGGAGTCTATTTCTGAATTGGTTGTCACGCGATACTACACTCAGACGAGATCCTCTTGAGAATTTTATTGATTACCAAGTCATCTGGGAAATCATTAAAATCTGAAAGATGGGTTGCCGACTCTGGGAACTTCTTAGAACCCTGTTCAGTAGATGAAAACCAGTAGTACATACCTATTGGGATGGGTAGACCATGGCTCCATTCATGAGACCCCAAAACCTAGGATTTGTATGTCTTGTTGTGTGTACATATGTTTGTGCTCGTGTACTTTATGCATCCATACATTCAAGCATTCCTAGCCCTTTGATTTCGAGGAACTCAAATGTTTGTCTCCTTTGCAAAAATCAATACAGACCAGGGATTTTGAAAACAAAAACTCTTCAATTTTCCAAAAATGTTTACAACTTGCCGTTGAATTCCTTGAAACCATTTGGCTTGCCTTAGCATCTCATTTGCATCATGTCATAGCATGTGCATTTCTTCTCTGTCTTATCTTATGTCCCCGTTTTCCCTTCAGAATCGTCTTTGAATTCCCGACAACTACGACACTCGAGCCCAAACTCGACAAAAGGATGTCTGAACAATACTGTGAAATGGACATAGTCAACAATGAATTGAGTGAGCTCCGAGGAGGAATGGGGCAGATTCTGGAAGCAATTCAAGTTATGAGAGCAAGGATGGATACACAAGTGACGGTGGTCTCCGAGATTATCACTACAACTGTAGAACCTCCCGTTACTACTGTGAACCCCACTTTAGGAATGCCTTTTAACTTTATACGTGCTCCGGCCGTCACTTCTACTCAACAAGTTGTTCCTTTAGTTAATGAGGCTTTTCAAGCTATTCCTACCTTCGCTCCAGCAGCAGTGCAAGCTCAGGTGCGCCCAGTTTTTCAGAACCTACATCCGGTTTATGATTATGTCAATATGTCCGAAGAAGGAGATAATCGACATGAAAGGATGAAGGAAAGTGTAGAGACAATGCAAAGGAAATTGGAAGCAATGGAAAGGAGCAATGTATTCAATACTAATGCTAAGGACATGTGCTTAGTCTCAGGCTTGGTAATTCCACCCAAATTCAAACCACCCAATTTCGACCTCTACTCAGGTGCGACCTGTCCTAAGTCACATTTGGTCATGTATTACCGACGAATGGCTGCATTTATGGATAATGACAAGTTGATGATCCATTGCTTCCAAGATAGTTTGAAAGGGGCTGCCGCAAAGTGGTATTTGACTTTGGACCAATCTAGGATCCGATGTTTTCAAGATGTATCAGATGCTTTTGTAAAGCATTATAAATATAACATGGACCTGGCGCCCGATCGCAGACAATTATTGAGCATGTCTCAGAATGATACCGAGTCTTTTAAAGAGTATGCATAGAGATGGAGAGAGTTGGCTTCACAGGTAGAGCCACCTTTATCTGAAAAATAGTTAACTGATTGGTTTGTCGACACGGTGAGACCGGAATTCTACGAAAGGATGATCAGTAGCGTGTCTGCTAATTTTTCTGATATCGTGGCTGTGGGGGTTAAAGTAGAGCTTGGTCTGAAGAGTGGGAAAATGACCAAGAGAGCTGGTAGTCCGAATGACGATGCCAAGATATCCTTCAAAAGGGAAGGAGATGCCAGTGTGGTAATGACAAACAAAAAGAAGAAGAATCAGTTTTGGAAACGACAGCAGCAACAACAGTGTTATTCTGTTCAGCAACCTTATGTGGCCGCCATCGCGCTAACATTCAACCACCAAGCTTCTGTTTATCAGCCGGTTTCTCAACCACCAGTATATCAACGAGCGCCCAACGCTCCTGCTTATCCACGACGGACTCAAGTTTCTCGTCAGAACATTCCAAGCAAAAGAAAGGGTGGAAGGCCTCCGATTCCTCCCACTCCTATGACGTATACAACATTGTATCCTGCTTTGGTGCAACAAGGATTAATAACTACAAGGTCATCAGGCCCACCTCCTGATCCGCTTCCACCTTCTTACAATCCTAATGCTCATTGTGCATTCCATGAAGGTGCACCAGGCCATAATTTAGAAGGTTGTTTTGCTTTGAAGCATATTGTGAAGGACTTAGTGGAGAGAAACATTTTGTCTTTCGATGGCTCCCAGCCTAATATCAAGAACAATCCTTACCCGCTCATGAGATAAGTAATGCTGTGGAGGATGTATCAAGACAAAGATAGATTAGGGGTCTACGATTGAGCTCCTCTTTGATTTTCTGTATTTGATTCCCTAAAGCTGGCAATCTTTTGGCTGTTTCAGCAATTTTATTGTATTTCCTTTGCACTTTGAATTTGTATTTGCTTATAAGCTTTGTTGTACTTTCAAATTGGCAAGGTTAATGAAATGTTTGTGCATCTTTTGGATTAAGTCCATTCGTTTCACTCATCTACTTTTATGCTCATATACAAAAAAATATATAATAATATCTTCATCTTATTTCTTTCCACTCATCAAATTGTTGTTTGTTGTTAAACCAAGATTGGGGAGGATGATGAAAATGTTATATTCATAATTGCTGTGGTATGCTGTCGATTCAATCCTACCAATGATATAAGGCATTGTTTCAATTCCTAAACACTGGAGAAATAAGGAAGATAATCTCTCGTTAACCCTTCGAGCCTAGAAGTAGGAGTTTTCTTTTCTTGCACAAAAACCCTTAAATCTCAACCTTGGGGCAGGGTAGTCCTCAGTTTAACTTAGTTATGCAATCGAATGCAAGCGCTTCGTGTAAGGCGTCAATCAGCTCTCTCAAAACAAGTGACTTCCTAGCTTTTGGAAACTTGAATGTATAGTTTGAGTTAACTGAGCATAGGACTGGAGTTCATCATGAAGATGGGTGGTACAAATAAACTTTGAGCCTTTATCCTTTGTTTCATAAAACCGTGAACCAGACCACGTTACAACCCTTAAAAGACCTAATTGAGGTAAGGTTGTTTTGAAAGCATGCTACAGCAAGGTTGATTAACCTGACTCCTAATAATCCTTGCTATTTGCGTGTGTTGATCACTTCCTCTCTCATTACGTAAATAACTGGATCTGCTTTGTTTTTTATTTAATCATTCCTCCGTGTGTGATTCATGAATAAACTTTGATGAACAATACTTGTTTGTAAAAACAATTCAATATCAAAGAAATCCCAACAAATGCAGCCAGCTAGGGGATTTGACATGATAAAGGAAGCTCAGTCAGGGGCAACCAAGTGGAAGGATTTGCCAATTTACCGAATCAAGGTCCAAAATACTAAGAACAAGTCTTCTCCAGGTTATCTTATGACAAGTGTGGACTCCAGTGACCCATCAGCAGGGGCAGATTTTGTTCCCCAGTCGTTTCTGCTACAGCTTGAGTATTACGAATATAGTTGAACAGAGGCAGTTATGTCAAGACTCATTTCCCTTCAAAAGTTTGAAGATATTGAAGCATCTGATCAACCAAGCTGACAGGGGCAAGTTTGTTCCCCAAATCGTCAAACAACCAGTCTGAAGCAAGTTCAAGGACCTTGTTGTGCGAATACAGTTAATCTGGGGCAGTTACGCCGAGATCTCTCCAAGAGTTTGAAGATATTGAAACACCTTGTATGCCATTTCTTCTATAAAATCCTCTTGTTATCGTCTCCTGACAGACCATATAGCCTGGGCAGATAAGATTTGAAGATGATCATTATGCCAGTGGAATGCAGAATTACTTTGTTCTTGTGATATCCTTTGCTAGCTCCCCAATAAGCTGTTACTTCAGCTAATCTTGACATTTCTCCATGGATTCTCTTCCAACCAAGAAATCAAGCTCATGATGGCAATCCTCATGATGTTATACCTCAAGTGGAATACTCTTTTCACCAGCAAAGTTGTTGATTCTTCTTCATCCCCAGTATTGGTCCAATCTGTTGAGTTTGGCTAGGTATCCTTTATCGAGATGTTTATTTCATCTCCAGTTTCGTTTCCTGTCTGTTTTGTTAGCATAAGCATAAGCATGGCATAAGCATTCATGTGCATAACATCTTATCATTTTTGCTAACTCTTCCTGGTGTTTACCTGTTTTGGTTCACTCTGGTGGTTATCTCCCCAAGTGATTGGGTTAGTTTATTCTCTCCAAATAGAGTCGTCAGCCCTAGGCATAAAGTGCCCATTCTTTCTGAATTCCCCATAGAGTTTTATCCTCGTGGATGATGGTTGGTTCAGTTATCTTTTCCACATTTGGATAAGATAAATCCCCATTTGAGTTCATTCCTCAATTGGAGTCTTGTTTGACCGTTTCTTTCTAGCTTGCTCCTAGATTGAATTTTGGTCCCCAGCAGGTGTGCTTTTTTTATCTATCTTTGAACATGCATTTATTTTGCACTGTATCTCGCAAGAAGAATCTTTTACAAGATCCTCATTAAAGACATAATTCATTCTCCAGCAGTGTTGTGATATCAACATATCTTTGAAGCAGCAATCTCTTGGAGAAGCTTGTTTTTCTATGGAAATAAGTGGCAGTCTCTTATAAGCAGCTTACCTATCTCTGGTACTATTCAGCCTTTTTACAACCATAATGGGTATTCCCCAGGAAGTCTTATCCTCAGTTATGCAATTCCGGTACTAACCTATCAGATACTATACTTTTATTGGGGCCCATCTTTGGTTCTATCTCCAATGAGGTTATATCTCCTTCTAAAAGTGACAACCGGTCATACTTGAACCTGTTGTTCCATCACTTTGGATGTTTTTTCCCAGTGAAGACCGTCTCTCCGGTTCAACCTTCATTGCGGATCCTTTCTAAAATGTCATCTAGTCATGTTTAGACTTGATGATCAATCATTCTAGATACCTTTATTAGGGCCCATCTTTTGGTTCTATCTCCAATAAGGTTGTTTTCTCTTTCTAAAGTGCCAACCGGTCATACTTGAACCTGTTGTTCCATCACTTTGGATGTATTTTCCCAGTGAAGACCGTCTCTCCGGTTCAACCTTCATTGCGGATCCTTTCTAGAATGTCATCTAGTCATGTGTAGCCTTGATGATCAATCATTCTAGATACCTTTATTGGGGCCCATCTCTTAGTTCTACTTCCAATAAGGTTACTTTCCAGCTCATACTGGTTTTCCTCATAAAGCAGATTATTTATCTCAACCAACTCTTATGAGTACCAGAGTCTCTTCTTGGCTCATTAGCCTTATTACTTTTTAAACTCCAGGTGCTTTATCGGGCGCGCAGAGTCCATTTCTGTCTTTTCTGGATTTTCTTGAAGATCCCGTTTGAACTCTTCGGCATAAGAAATCCCCAAAAAATCTTTTCTTCGGGTGTCTATCCTTTTGTTTCAACTGATCTCCAGTGGAGATCATATCTTCTTTCTGGTTTCTTGCCCAGTAAGATTGTGCCTTTTCCCCGGTGTCGTCCGATCATGTTTGAACCTGTCGTCCATCTCCCTGGATCTTCCCCAGTGGAGAGTACCCTTTTGTTTTCTATCCCCGGTGTTGCCTCAGGGTCTCCTCAGTGTGTCTCTTTTGTTGGTTAGCCTGCATCCACAAGTAGTTTCTACCTTGTGGATACTAACCTTCTTTGCTTCCCTAGTGAAGCTCCTCTGTGTTTGATAGCTCTTTGTTCTTTGGTGTCCTGTTTTGTCCGCATTTTTGCATCTTTCATAGCATCATATCATCATATTAGTAGCATTGCACGTCTTTGTATCTAAGGGAAAAATTTTCGGTTTGCTATATTTAAATACCTTTCACCTTGATGTCCCGAGGATCTTCGTTCCTCGTGTCATCCGGCGAAGATATTTAAATAGGGGCAACTGTTGTACCCCAAATTTTACCCTTAGATCCATTAATCTCTTGCATGTCATATTAGGTCAATCATGTTGCACAGCTAACCCTTTTATCAGGTTGTTTGTGTTTGTTTCATTTTTATCAGGTTTTATCTTAAGGAGATTCAGGAGGTGTTTAATCAAGATCTTGGATGGAGCATTGAATCAAGCAAGCCCCTCATTTCAAGGAGATACCACTATAAACCTCTTCATGATCCTCTCCATAACCAAATCTCCATCCACTTTATCTACCCTTAATTATCATTTTGTATTCCAAACCAATTTCAATAATCTTTTATTAACCATTTTTCTTATCCAAGTATCCATTTTCCATTATCAATGCAAATATCCAATTCCATACTTTCAGGGCCATATTTAAGATCTTTTCTTTTTTTTAATTCAAATATCCATTAAAACCATAATTATTATCCTTTTTTCAAATCAACTTCTACTAATATCCATTCAATCACTCAATTCAATGATCAAATTATCCAAAATCTATTTATCCATATCCATTTCTCTTAACCCTTTCTTTAAATCCATTTTCCATTGTTTATCCAATTAAATCCATTTGTCCATTCCAAATGTTATCTAATTTTCTAAATCCACATTTCCAATTATCTAATTTTCCTTTTTATCCATATTCATAAAATCCATTTCTTTCTCTTAAATCCATTTCTAAAATCCAAATTGCATTTTATTCATATAATTCATCATTATCCATAATTATTCCTATTTTAACATTATCTTTTTTTTATCTATTTTAATATCCATGACAAAAACTTCAATTTCAATTTTTCAAATTCATTCCCAATTTCACTTTAATTCAAATAAAGTCATTCCAATTTATTTCAAATTCAATATCTCAATTTCAATCAAATCCTTTGATTCCATTCTTGAGTTCTATTCAAAATTCCAATTCAATTTTCAAACTTCACAAAAATCCATTTTACAAAATACAAAATAATAAAAGGAAGCACCAAAACAGACCCTGATGTATCCTGCCACAAGCCTGACCCACGTTTCTACACCCTTGTTCATCAACAACCAACACGCCTGTACCTCCACACCAGACACTGCTACATGATAACAACAATCCATCCAAGACCCTCTGCAGCCTGAAAATGACAATTCAACAACGGTCAAATTCAAAATGAAATTGAAGAAACAAGTTCTGTTTGGAGGAGTTAAATAGAGGACGAGAACATCCATCCTCTCGGGGATTCCAGAACAGCCTCACACCTCCTTTTCAATTCATCAATCTTCTCCTCAAATCATTCAAACAAAAGACAGAAGAGAGATGAAATGAGAAATCAATTCAAAACTCAAGAACAACCCTTCACTTATCCTCTCATCATCGAACCCGCTCAAAGCCTCAACAATCTGAATCCAACCTCTGTTAAACTAAATCACACGGCATCATCTTCTTCCATCAGAAACGGACCCTCTCAAACAAACATTCTTCAACACTTCTCCCTCCATCAAATACACGGCCCTTTTTCATTCACACGACCCTCATCAACATCAACAACAACCAAAAACAAACTGACAACCTCAAAACCCAATCGACCTTCCTTCAACCCGTAACTCTCGATCCATCATAACCTCTTCTTCTGTCCCTGTAGTTCGTCATCATCCCTCAACCTTCGTCCTTCAAACCTCATAACCACAAAAATCCTCATCCATAACAACAACTTTAATCAACTTTCCCAATCTTCATTCACGACCCACAAAACCAGACCCAACCTTCACACTTTCAAACATTTCCAAAACCTAAACCACTCATAATCAAAACCCATATTCATATTAAACCCAAATCAGAAACCAGAAAGGCAAGGGAGATTAAGAGAGATTGAGTGTCAAGTCAAAAAATGGAATCGAATTGAAAGAGCAAGCCTGAGAATGAACCGTACCCGGAAATCATGAGAGTGAGATAGGTAAGACGGAGAAGGTTGGATTCAGCACCGATGTTGTTTCATTCTGAACTTTTTGGACCGATTTTGTTGTTCTGGAAACAGGAATTCATTTTTGGAAACACGGTTTTGTTTGGATTTTAGGTTTTTGAAGAAGGGAACCACCTTGCGGAACTTAAAGTGTCTTTGAACCTGGTCTCGCCTTTTCTTTTGTTTCAAACGTGGGCTGTGAAGCCCATACTTTTCTTGGTTTTTATTTTATTTTTGTTGCTTGCTGACGGATGATGGGGTGATGGGTTCATGAGCCTAGATGATCCATTCTAAACATATCCACACCTTTTTTTAACGCAGCCCCCTTTTTTATTATTTCGTTCTTTTTTTTTTTTTTTTTTACCAAATTGTTTTTTTAAAAGAAATATATCTTGAATGATTTCTTTTTATTAATAAATTTTTGTAAATACTTGTTAACTATTTTTTGGTTATCATTCTATTTAGATTTTTACTTGGATTTTCATCTTCGATTTTCATTATCACTTCAATGTTTATTTTGGCCAATGATATTACAAAAATCATGTTTTGTTGATTTATCCAAATCAATAAATCTCTTGATTAGTAAGAGGCCGTTTTTTTTCTTTTGGTTGGTCAATGAAAGTTTAATAAAAAGATTATCGATTTTATCGTGTTAAATCTTGATTTAGACGAGACCACCTTTTCTTCCATTTCAATTCCATTTTCTTTATTTTGGCCAATGATATCATAAAAATCTTGACTTTGTTGATTATTTCAAAATCACTAAAAAGTCTTGATTTATATAAGGCCACTTTCTTTTTTACCTTTTTTGGTCGATGAAAGTCAAAAATATAAGATTATCGATTTTTCGATTAAATCTTGATTTAGACGAGACCAACTTTATTTTCATTCCGATTCTATTTTGGTCGATGAAAGTCAAATGTCAAGATTATCGATTTACCGATTTAAATCTTGATTAAGACGAGATCAACCTTATTTTTAGGCCGATGACGTTACACAAATCTTGACTTTGATCATTTCAAGTCAATAAAGTCTTGATAAATGTGAGGCCACTTTTTATTTATTTTTGTTGGTCAATAAAAGTAAAAAATATAAGATTATCAATTTTTCGATTAAATCTTGATTTAGACGAGACCATTTTTTTTCATTTCGATTCCACTTTCTTTATTTTGGTCGATGACATAACAAACCTCATGGTTTGGTTGATTTCATTGAGTTGACAAAACTTTGATCAACATGAGACCACTTTCTTTTTATTTCAGTTTCTTTACTATTTAGTCGATGAAAGTCAAGAATCATTGATTATCGATTTCTCGATTAAATCATGATTAAGACGAGACTATTTCTATTTTATTTCATCTTATCCTATTCATGTCTTTTTGCATCCTCATATTTGGGTTTTAACTTGTTATCTCTTAGTAATAACTGTTATCTTTCCCCTCATTCCAAAGGGAGATAACCTTTAAATTGACTCATAAGTCACTCAACAAACCTTATCCTTCTAGGTTCACCCTTATTTCTTGGCTATCATGAGCCAATGAAATCATAACTTAGAAATAGGTTGGAGTTCTTAAACTCCATGTGATTCTCATCATCATGAGAACTCACTTTCCCCTATAATGTAGATTTAGAGAGTTATCGTGAACTCTAAAATGAGCTTATACTCATTTCCCCTTGAAACTTTGGCCATAGCCAATGGTTCCTATCCTTCACCCTTAGATCGGTGAACTACAGATACTCTGATTCCACTCCCGTAAGGATACGTAGGCGCAAAGTGCGATACTTTGTCGAGTATACTTAGAAATAAACCCCTAGGGTTTTCAACCTTTAGCATAGCACCCTTAGCAAATGAGTAAGAAATAACAAGTTAAAACAAGAGGTTCCTGTAGAGTACTACAGATATTAAGGGTGCTAATACCTTCCCTTAGTATAACCAACCCCCGAACCTTAGATCTCCCCCCTTTAGGTTTTTCTCGATCTTGAACCTTTCCTTTGGATAAATCAAAGTCAGTTGTGAATTAAGAAATGCGATGCAAGTTAATTTATAGCTTGTTAACCGATTCTCACTGCAACAGAAATGGCGACTTCACTGGGGAATCTTTGTTTTTGAGGGATAAGCCCACCTTGTTTTGCTTGTTTTATTTATGCTTGCTTGCAATATTTGTGTATATCTGTTTGATTGCCTGTATGTATGCTTTGTTTGTTCATCTTTTGTTGGCTTGGTTCTTGAGTGGTGAGATAAATCTTATACCCGGATTTGAGTGCAATTAGGATAGGACGATGGTATTCAAGGAGGCTTTGAGGGAGTCAAATCCTGAAAAGTTGAATTGAGACACCATCACTCAGTTGAGGCCCTCTTGAGAGTCTGGTTATGTTGAACGAATCTGTTCGTGAAGACGTGCTACTCTCAACCTAGGAGCCCATGATATTGAGAATCGTAGTTACCAAACCCCACTTGGCCCTTTAGGATGTAGTGCAGTGACCATGATGGAGTCTATTTCTGAATTGGTTGTCACGCGATACTACACTTAGACGAGATCCTCTTGAGAATTTTATTGATTACCAAGTCATCTGGGAAATCATTAAAATCCGAAAGATGGGTTGCCGACTCTGGGAACTTCTTAGAACCTTGTTCAGTAGATGAAAACCAGTAGTACATACATATTGGGATGGGTAGACCATGGCTCCATTCATGAGACCCCAAAACCTAGGATTTGTATGTCTTGTTGTGTGTACATATGTTTGTGCTCGTGTACTTTATGCATCCATACATTCAAGCATTCCTAGCCCTTTGATTTCGAGGAACTCAAATGTTTGTCTCCTTTGCAAAAATCAATACAGACCAGGGATTTTGAAAACAAAAACTCTTCAATTTTCCAAAAATGTTTACAACTTGCCGTTGAATTCCTTGAAACCATTTGGCTTGCATTAGCATCTCATTTACATCATGTCATAGCATGTGCATTTCTTCTCTGTCTTATCTTATGTCCCCGTTTTCCCTTCAGAATCGTCTTTGAATTCCCGACAACTACGACACTCGAGCCCAAACTCGACAAAAGGATTTCTGAACAATACTGTGAAATGGACATAGTCAACAATGAATTGAGTGAGCTCCGAGGAGGAATGGGGCAGATTCTGGAAGCAATTCAAGTTATGAGAGCAAGGATGGATACACAAGCGAAGGTGGTCTCCGAGATTATCACTACAACTGTAGAACCTCCCGTTACTACTGTGAACCCCACTTTAGGAATGCCTTTTAACTTTATACGTGCTCCGGCCGTCACTTCTACTCAACAAGTTGTTCCTTTAGTTAATGAGGCTTTTCAAGCTATTCCTACCTTCGCTCCAACAGCAGCGCAAGCTCAGGTGCGCCCAGTTTTTCAGAACCTACATCCGATTTATGATTATGTCAATATGTCCGAAGAAGGAGATAATCGACATGAAAGGATGAAGGAAAGTGTAGAGACAATGCAAAGGAAATTGGAAGCAATGGAAAGGAGCAATGTATTCAATACTAATGCTAAGGACATGTGCTTAGTCTCAGGCTTGGTAATTCCACCCAAATTCAAACCACCCAATTTCGACCTCTACTCAGGTGCGACCTGTCCTAAGTCACATTTGGTCATGTATTACCGACGAATGGCTGCATTTATGGATAATGACAAGTTGATGATCCATTGCTTCCAAGATAGTTTGAAAGGGGCTGCCGCAAAGTGGTATTTGACTTTGGACCAATCTAGGATCCGATGTTTTCAAGATGTATCAGATGCTTTTGTAAAGCATTATAAATATAACATGGACCTGGCGCCCGATCGCAGACAATTATTGAGCATGTCTCAGAATGATACCGAGTCTTTTAAAGAGTATGCATAGAGATGGAGAGAGTTGGCTTCACAGGTAGAGCCACCTTTATCTGAAAAATAGTTAACTGATTGGTTTGTCGACACGGTGACACCGGAATTCTACGAAAGGATGATCAGTAGCGTGTCTGCTAATTTTTCTGATATCGTGGCTGTGGGGGTTAAAGTAGAGCTTGGTCTGAAGAGTGGGAAAATGACCAAGAGAGCTGGTAGTCCGAATGACGATGCCAAGATATCCTTCAAAAGGGAAGGAGATGCCAGTGTGGTAATGACAAACAAAAAGAAGAAGAATCAGTTTTGGAAACGACAGCAGCAACAACAGTGTTATTCTGTTCAGCAACCTTATGTGGCCGCCATCGCGCTAACATTCAACCACCAAGCTTCTGTTTATCAGCCGGTTTCTCAACCACCAGTATATCAACGAGCGCCCAACGCTCCTGCTTATCCACAACGGACTCAAGTTTCTCGTCAGAACATTCCAAGCAAAAGAAAGGGTGGAAGGCCTCCGATTCCTCCCACTCCTATGACGTATACAACATTGTATCCTGCTTTGGTGCAACAAGGATTAATAACTACAAGGTCATCAGGCCCACCTCCTGATCCGCTTCCACCTTCTTACAATCCTAATGCTCATTGTGCATTCCATGAAGGTGCACCAGGCCATAATTTAGAAGGTTGTTTTGCTTTGAAGCATATTGTGAAGGACTTAGTGGAGAGAAACATTTTGTCTTTCGATGGCTCCCAGCCTAATATCAAGAACAATCCTTACCCGCTCATGAGATAAGTAATGCTGTGGAGGATGTATCAAGACAAAGATAGATTAGGGGTCTACGATTGAGCTCCTCTTTGATTTTCTGTATTTGATTCCCTAAAGCTGGCAATCTTTTGGCTGTTTCAGCAATTTTATTGTATTTACTTTGCACTTTGAATTTGTATTTGCTTATAAGCTTTGTTGTACTTTTAAATTGGCAAGGTTAATGAAATGTTTGTGCATCTTTTGGATTAAGTCCATTCGTTTCACTCATCTACTTTTATGCTCATATACAAAAAAATATATAATAATATCTTCATCTTATTTCTTTCCACTCATCAAATTGTTGTTTGTTGTTAAACCAAGATTGGGGAGGATGATGAAAACGTTATATTCATAATTGCTGTGGTATGCTGTCGATTCAATCCTACCAATGATATAAGGCATTGTTTCAATTCCTAAACACTGGAGAAATAAGGAAGATAATCTCTCGTTAACCCTTCGAGCCTAGAAGTAGGAGTTTTCTTTTCTTGCACAAAAACCCTTAAATCTCAACCTTGGGGCAGGGTAGTCCTCAGTTTAACTTAGTTATGCAATCGAATGCAAGCGCTTCGTGTAAGGCGTCAATCAGCTCTCTCAAAACAAGTGACTTCCTAGCTTTTGGAAACTTGAATGTATAGTTTGAGTTAACTGAGCATAGGACTGGAGTTCATCATGAAGATGGGTGGGACAAATAAACTTTGAGCCTTTATCCTTTGTTTCATAAAACCGTGAACCAGACCACGTTACAACCCTTAAAAGACCTAATTGAGGTAAGGTTGTTTTGAAAGCATGCTACAGCAAGGTTGATTAACCTGACTCCTAATAATCCTTGCTATTTGCGTGTGTTGATCACTTCCTCTCTCATTACGTAAATAACTGGATCTGCTTTGTTTTTTATTTAATCATTCCTCCGTGTGTGATTCATCAATAAACTTTGTTTTCAAAAGCTTGCATGAATATCGCATTGAAATTGCCAATTTTTGATGAACAATACTTGTTTGTAAAAACAATTCAATATCAAAGAAATCCCAACAAATGCAGCCAGCTAGGGGATTCGACATGATAAAGGAAGCTCAGTCAGGGGCAACCAAGTGGAAGGATTTGCCAATTTACCGAATCAAGGTCCAAAATACTAAGAACAAGTCTTCTCCAGGTTATCTTATGACAAGTGTGGACTCCAGTGACCCATCAGCAGGGGCAGATTTTGTTCCCCAGTCGTTTCTGCTACAGCTTGAGTATTACGAATATAGTTGAACAGAGGCAGTTATGTCAAGACTCATTTACCTTCAAAAGTTTGAAGATATTGAAGCATCTGATCAACCAAGCTGACAGGGGCAAGTTTGTTCCCCAAATCGTCAAACAACCAGTCTGAAGCAAGTTCAAGGACCTTGTTGTGCGAATACAGTTAATCTGGGGCAGTTACGCCGAGATCTCTCCAAGAGTTTGAAGATATTGAAACACCTTGTATGCCAATTCTTCTATAAAATCCTCTTGTTATCGTCTCCTGACAGACCATATAGCCTGGGTGTAATACCCCAAAATTTGCTCTTCTTCTTTGTCATCATAGCATGGCATTATCATTTATCATATCATATCCACCTCATTAACATTACATTGCATTTAATATAGAAAAATGAAGCATGGCATCCTTCTTACCATCAGGGCATGTGATCAGGTGGAAGGTGGACAATCAAGAGATCATTCAAAGCACAAAAAGGTTAATCAAGTTGGCTCTAGGCAAGCCAAGAGGTCTCTCATGTCTCATACTATCTCAATTGATCTTCCAAAACCTCAAGGAAGTGAGATTCAATGGGAGATTGAAGCACTGCATCTTTCACTGTGCAAGAGGTTCAAAAATTGAAGGAAAACCCTCAAAAGAGATAGCTCATTGATTCAAAATCATTCTCAAGTGGCATTTCTCATCATCCTTTAAGAGGATACACAACATACTCTGAGGAATTTGGATTTGGAAGATGTGCAATTTCCTCCTAACCAGAGAGGGTCAAAATTAGGGTTTCTAATAAAATCAGGATATCTTTGATTTTTTGGACAAAACTTGATGTCATGGTCTTCCATATGTCCCTAAGTGTATGTATGTGGAAAATTGCATCTCAATTGGTTTTGGAGGTGGTTCAATTGGAAGAAAGATCAAAAATCAGGAAATTGGGGCAAAGTCAAATAATCAGGGGAAAAAGTCAACTCTTGAATTTTTGAGCCCAAAATCATGAAATTCATGTTACATATGTCCAATGTACAAAATTTGATCAAGAAACTCCAAAGGAATCATGAAAAAATCAAGATGTAAAAAGTTGCCATTTTTGGATGAAGTAGGGTTGCTAAAAATAGCAAATTTTGGCCATTTTGCATCAGAGTTTGAACCAAGGCCATTTAAATTTGGAGCACCAAATGAAAATTCCACTCTGCCTCAATAACAGGCCTTGCTTTAAGCTTCAAATCCATGTGTGGAACATCTCCATTGGATAAAAATTGAGTGAGATATGATTGATCAAAGTTTGAGCAAAGTAGGTTCAAAACTAGGTCATGACCAAGATTTTCAGGGCACGCGCGCAGTCATTTTAACAAACAGTTGGTGTGCCATATGTCCACTCATTTTTCTCATGGTTAAAGGCCTCAAATGAAAAACTTTTCAACATCAAAGTTGTTCCTTGTAGTGTCATCTTCAATGTTGATGTTGTGAAAATTTTGATTTAACCAAGTTATGAGATAGTTTGGAGGGTTCAAAGTCATGTTGTTTGTGCTGAAATTTTGTGTGCCCAGTTGCCATGCCAGCCAACCTCTGGCCATGCCCACCAACCAGTTTTGAACCAATGCATTCATAGCTGTTTTTAGGCATATTTGAGACCTCATTTTACTTCAACTTGCAAACCAATGTTGTTCCCCAATGGACCATCTTTCTAATGACATCAATGTTTCATTGTTTCATTCACTAACCATGGAGAAATTCACCCTCAAACACCCACTGTTACCATGATGATTTGCTGCATAATATTTTGGTTCAAACATACATCAAATACATGACAGAAGTCCTATGTGTGCTGCTCTATTCTTTGCTTCATTTGGCCAAACACATTTCACATTATGCATACGAGCTTGAGCCTTGCATGAAAGAGGAAGTGAGAAACTTGCACCACAAGATTCCTGCTGCTACATCAGAACAACATAACATCACTTTCCTTCTCCTACACACCACCATAACTCCATGAACCTCACCCTCACTCTAACAGAACTTCCCCAACTCGTACCATTAACCACCTAACTCAGTTAGTTAACTCAAACTCAGTTAACTAACTCAGTTTAACTAGAGTTCTAACTGTTAACTGAACTGGTTGGGAGTTAACCTTGGATATATAAGCTGAAACTCTCACAATTTCAGGAGAGGATTCTCATTTTTCACTCTCACTCCAAATTGCTCTCACTTTTCTCTCAGAGTTCTCTCCATTCTCTCTCTGATTTCACACGAGTTCTTCACACGTTCCCACTTTGATCTTCATCAATTGTTCATCATCAAGCACTTCTGATCAAGAACAAGCTGAAGTAAGAGCAAGCTATCGAGAGCAGCAACTTCTCCAATTGGAATCTCAGTTCATTGTCTTCAAAATCCAAAGGTTTAGAGCATTTATTTTGCTCTTAGGAAGCTCAAGATCAATCTCTCATCTCTGGTTTTCTGTTGATTCAAGAGTTCTCCAATTTCAGGTTTCAAAATTTCTCAAACTTTAATTGCACGATTTTATCCTGTTTTGACTTGTTGATGTGTTGTTTGAGCTTATTAGAAGCTATGTGAAGCTGGCTAGTTGATAGAGCTCTTTAGGAGCTTAGAACTGAAAATTAGGGAAAATTTATCCTCTTCGATTCTCCTTATTCATGCTTGATCTATGAATTTTCTTGTTGGATTTGTGTTCCTCATGAGCTTAGCTTTCGTTTGGTATATGGCTTGTGAATTTCTGGAGAAAATGTGAGTTGCAGGTGGTGGCTGCTAGCCGGAGAAGATGACCGGAGGTCATCTCCGGCCGGTGACTTTAACTGTTAGGGTTTATGTGTGTTTTAATCCTGTCCGTTCATGTTTTCTGATCGTGTGATCCTTGTCGTGCCAACACATTAAAATCAGCATGCTCCTCACGTGCCTTTTTTCTGAATTCATTTAAACTTTATGTGGTGCAGTGCATGTAATGTAATGTGTTCCCTCACGTGCATACGTTGATCTTGTGTACTTTGACAGTGTGTTGACTTGACTTTATCCATTGGTTTGGATTGTGTTGACTAATGTTGACTGAAGGTGCATTTTAATTATTGTGTCATGCGCGTAAATGGACCCAAATCAGAATACTATCCACACCCCCAATTTTGAGGCCCATGTGATTTGAACATGCTGATTTGCTATATTCATACCCCCCTCTCATATTGCATTTTATTTTTATTTTCATTTTACATACGCGTTTGATTTTCAATTTTTAAAAATACTAAAATGCATAATAAAATTCCACAAAAATTCATGTGTATTCTTAAAACATTTAGGAAATTTTCTATGATTTTATTTACTGATTTTATGACCATTTTGCCCCTGTTCCATTATTTCTTTTGAATTTCCATTTGTATGCATACTTAATGTGACATATGATTTTGTGCATTTTTGTTCTTGATCATAAAAAATGATTTTGATGCCTTTCTTTTTGCATTGTGGTCACAATATGTTGAGGTATGTTTGAGATTTATGAGATGATTTTTAAGTCTTTTTTGGATGACTTTTGATGTGTTGCTTTGAGCATGAATGCATGAAACTTCCATGAGACTTTGACCTAATTGTTGAGTGACTTTGGTTCTGATTCATTGCTTGTGGACTTGATATGTTAATGGCATGTGTTTAAGGTGTTTGATTGGTGAAAGTCATAATTTTTGAAGCATGTTTGCTATTTGTTTGAAGCATGAAGTTTAACTTGTTCATTTTGTGAATGCATGCCTCATGTTTGGTTTGCTTGATCATGAAGGCACTTGTGCCATGAGTGGTGGTTTTGTTTGAGGATGTATAGCATGTTAATTGACTTCTGATTGTGACATTTGGGTTTCATCTTTGCATGTTTGATGTTTATCTTGCACCTTAAGTCACTTGTTTCACAAGTATGAACCACATTCACATCACTTCACCTTTTCTTCTTTGCTTCTTGTTGGATTGAGATTTTGTTTGCATGATTTGGTATGCTCATTTAGGATAACATTAGGTTGTGTAAATATGAGTTACATTCTGACTTGGAAGCATGTATAGCATTTAATCTCATTTTACTTTGTTTGTCAACTTGTTTGAATTTGATTTGTTCATTATATTTTCTTACTTTACTTGTAAGTGATTGTGCTAACCATGTAGGGGCTTCGGTAAGTTTCAATTGAGTGTGGATAAGGAATCCACATTCAACTTCTATCCTTTCTCTTTTACAATTCCATTTGGTGTTTTGCTAAGCACTTATGTGCTTTCTTTTAATAACTCATTACTTTCCCTTTTTGAATTACAATTCATCTTCTACTTTGGAAGTGAATTGTTTAATTCTTTCTTTCTTTAGACTTTAGGTTGAAACCTCACAAACCTTTAGGATCACTCTCTTTAATCTTCAATTAGGATTGAGTCTTAGTCCATATAGGTTTTACCTTTTCTCCTCTCTTGAGTCTCTTTTCTCATCTCAAAGAAAATTCAAAACATATAATAAAGGTAGGCATTTATTGCATTTAGGCCTTTCATATAAAGAAAAGATTATAAGGGGTCTTCTCTTGTAATCTTAGAATGTGTAGCATATGGCCCATCTTGGGTCAATGTGTTAAACATTTGATCTTGTATGAGGGACTTAAATGCAATACTTGTTGAAGGTGCAAATAATAAAAAACACTTCTTCCCTTCATAATCAACAAAACATTTAATAAACACAAGTATGCTAGTGTGTTTGAACCTTGATAATTGGAACTAAGTGTGAGGGTCTTCTTCACCCTTAGTGTGCTTTCTTACCCATTCCATCTTGGAATGTGAGAAGGTACACATTCCAATGACTAAGATCCAGATACACTGTCGTATGCAAACAAATCCAAAACACTTCCTTCTAAAAGACAAAAACAAACAATAACGTCTTTTCCTTCGGGAATTCTTTTCTCATCTCATTCATTCTCAACGCACGAACGCGCTTCTACTCGTTCTCTTGCAAGATGGTAACGCACTCGGACCAGCGAGCCTGCAACACCTGAGCCAGAACGTAAGCCGTTCCTTAAAAAACACAAACAATCCATCCCTAGTGAGGGGAACTACGTCGCTCTGATTCTCATGCTCCCGATGAGATACGTAGGCAGTGGGGTAGGGCCCATGCGAGCACTTCTTTTATTTTCCCTACATTTGTTTCCCGTTCCTTTTCTTTTCTTTCTCCTTTCTTTCTTTCAGTTCCTTTTCCGGTATTCTTTTCTATCACCCTTTGATCGAGACAAGCAAGCGTGGATCCCATCGGGTACGATGGACGCAAGGGGGTGCTAATACCTTCCTCTCGCGTAACCGACTCCCGAACCCATTTCTCTTGGTCGTAAGACCATGCTTTTCCTTTCTCTCAGGTTTACGCGGTGTTTCCTTTCCCTCTCTTGGGATAAATACACATTGCTGGCGACTCTGTTTCGGTGCCACTTTCGCGTTTGTACTAGGATGAAAATCCCGGGAGCGACAGCTGGCGACTCTGCTGGGGATTATAGCAGAATCTCTGGTTTCCTTAGCGAGTCAATCCTAGCGCTTGTTTGTTTTTCTTTCATTGGGTGTTTACTGTTGTGCTGTATTTACTGTTTTATTGTATGGTTATTTACTGTTTTACTGTACATTACTGTATTTACCGCGTTTTAGCATTACATATCATATATTATATTGTGTTGCACTGTTTTGTCTGTTTGGCGGGATGGGTGTTCTGAGAGATAAGCCCACTACCAAGGCTTGAGTACATACATAGGTATTAGAGTGGATAGTCATGACGCTTGCGTGGTGGTGACCACGTATTGTTGTTCATGAGACCCACAACCAGACGAGGTTCTATCAGGAGCTTTCTGCTACTGCATGTTATGCAGGCCAGTGGTTATTCTCTTGAGGAACTGTCGACTCTGGTGACCATTCCCGAGGACTCAGTTGCGGCACTCCTCCCGAGATGTGACAGTGGCAGACCACATTCCGTGGCAAACCCATTGCACATTCTCGATCCGAGGACCCAATGCTGGGAACTTGCTATAGGACATCCCTTTTTGAAAGAGAATCAGCGGAGGCACTCCTCGATTGGCGATAGTACTGTACCCTGAGGGATGAATGTACTATTGCTTCTCGACCTCAGTGCCAGAAGCTGAGGACCTTTTTGTTTTGGAGAATCAGTTGAGGCCTCCTCGATTGATGATGATGCCAAACCAGAAATGGTGAACGTATCATCATTTCTCGACCTGAGAGCCCGGGATATTGAACATCCTAGTACCCACATGTGAGAAGGGCGGGTTGTTTACAGGTTTGCAGGTAACCATGACCTCCTACATACCCGGTTTTCTATCATCATTGCACAAAAAGGAAGTTTCATCCTATTGTATTCAGATGGTTCTTATCTATGGTTCTATATTAGTCTCAGAGCTACACTGACACCGTTCACAGTTCAGCACAGACACTTGATTACCTGATCACATTGCCCTTTGCATTGCATTATCATATCCTAACATACATGTTTATTCATTTCCAGGTGCATATATTACCCTTGATTCCAGTCATCAAGTCCCTGCAAAGATGAACACTAAAGAGAGGAAGAATATCATCAGCTATAAGTTCCTTACGCCTACTTTGGGCCCTATTGTTGTGCTGAAGGGAATGGCGAGCCCGGCAGCACGAGAAGCTTTTGAAGAGAAATATGGGTGGATTTTATCTATGGTTCGTAATGTCAGTGATTATGAAGCCAGAGGTCTCCATACGTTGATGCAGTTCTATGATCCGCCTCTGAGATGTTTTGTATTTCCAGACTATGTGTTGGTTCCTACCCTGGAGGAGTATTCCAACATGTTGGGGATTGCTATCAAGGAGGAGCCCCCTTTCTTTGGATCAGTGGGGGATCTTGACTTTGGAAAGGTGGCTAGTGCTCTTTATTTGAGCAAATCAGAGTTAAGCGACAATGTCTCCAACAAAGGAAAGATTCGTGGTTACAAGTTGGAATATCTGATTAAGAAGGCCCAGGAAGCAGCTAAAGGCGGGAATTGGCTTGTTTTTAATGCTCTGCTAGCCCTTTGTATATACGGCATAGTGTTGTTTCCCAACGAGCCGGATTTTATTGATACGGACGCTATACGAATATTCATGATGAAGAACCCGGTGCCAACGCTACTGGGAGATCTTCACTACTCATTGTACAACCGAAATGAAAAGAAAAGAGGAGGGATAATTCGTTGTTGTGCACCCTTGTTCTATAAGTGGTTTGCGGGCCGTTTACCACAATCAGGGGCTTTTGTGGATTCCAAAGATTCTCTAGAGTGGAAACAGCATTTAATGGGATTGGTGGCCAAGGACATCGTATGGGTAGATCATGGGCTGATTGGTAAGAATATTATCCACAGCTGTGGTAAGTTCCCTAACGTTCCACTGATAGGAAGACTGGGTGGGATTAACTACAATCCTTCTTTGGCCATTCGACAATTTGGGTATGCCCTGACAGGTCCGCCTATTAAGAGAGATGTGGAGGAGTCCCTCTATTTTCATACATCAGATGGTTGGGAAGCAGCACAGAAAGCTTCTGAAAGCTGGGGTAGCATACTGAAAAAGGGGAAAGTTACTCTAGGCAAGCCTAACAACCGGGTTTATCCAGCATATGAAGAGTGGGTGAAGAAAAGAGTTGAAGATTTTCTCTTGCCTTTTGGGAAGGCACCCCTTTTGTATCCGGAGAATGAGAAAGCAAGAAGCACTGCTACTGTGGAAGAAGTTGACAAGTTGCAAGCCTTGGTGAAAAAGCTCCAAGGAGAGAATTCTGAGTTGAGTAGCCGTCTTCAGAATGCTCTACATGCCAACAAAGAGCTGGAGCGGAAAGCCCAAGATGCTGAACAAATCCTAACTGCAAAAGAAAAAGACTTTGCTGGAAGAGCCCAACATTTCCGGAAGATTAGTAAAGGTGCTGATGATGCTACTCAAGCTCACAAGCAAACCAAACAGGCGTTAGCACAGACCAAAGAAAAGTTAACAAAGTTTCAGCACGCTTGGGACGAAGTTAGGATAGAGAATGCTGAACTACAGGAACGGTTGCAGATTAAGGACGAAGAGCTTGAAAAGGCGCATGAGCAGAGGAGAAAGTATCGGGAAAGCCTCGGTAAGAGTCAAGAACAGCTAGAAGAAGCTAGAGGTGAGCTGAGGAATACCAAGAAAGAGCTTGAAGAAGTCATGATAGAAAGGGAGATACTCAAGACGCAAGCCGGCATAAAGAGACACAAAGGAGTGTGTGATGACGAGGCTCTGATGCTGCACATGGGTTCTTTAACTGAAGCTCTTGAGAAAAGGGATGTCTTGATCAAAGAAATGATTGAAAAGCCGAATCACCAGCGTACCCGTATACTTTTTGAGGAGATCAAATACTCAAGTGATAAGCTGAAGGGTGTGGAATTGTCAGACTGATGTTCTTTTCCTTATATTTTGTTGTTAATGGTTACCATCAGGCTTGTTGATGGATCCATTTTTCCTTGTATTGCATTTGCGGATGAGCCTTTCTTAAATGTACTGGAACACTTTGTTGAATGAGTATGAGCAGTTTTATTCAGAATTATTCCTTATCAGATAGCTGCACACAAGCACATGACCACGACACGTCTCTTTATATCACAATTTCTGGTCTTCAGATTTCTGTGGTTGGATTGGAATCAGGGTATAAAGCACCTCGGAAATGACAAACATGGCATTGCATGGCATTGCATATCATTTTGCATTTTTTTGTTACTTGCTTTTCAGGTACTCGTTGCAGGGACTCTAACCTTTACTTGGTTTCAGGCAGTATAGCGGAGAGTCATATTCACCGATATTCGACGCGAAGGAATCAAGTAAGAATCATGGATCAAGTGCAAAGTGATTTGGCGGAAATGAGGGCGCGTATGGACCAGTTCATGACCCTCATGACTGGCATGGCGCAAAATCAGGAGAGGTTGAGACTTCTGGTCGAGCGTCCAGACAATGGGCCCGAAGGTGATCAGCATGACAATTCACAGGGACATGGCATTCCTCCTCCCGGTGGCAACCCTCCTCCTGGTGGTAACAATCGGGGTAATGGAAATGGTAGGCATACTGGTGTTACTCTTGAAGATACTCTAGAAGACCAATTTACTCTGCTGGATGCTGATGTGGGTAATCAAGGGGATCGAAGGTATGATGAGTTAGCAGAGAAGATCAGGGCCATAGAATGCAAGAACTCTATGGGTATTGATGTTACCAGCTTGGGGCTGGTCTCAGGAGTCAGAATTCCCCCTAAATTCAAGCCTCCCACTTTTGATAAGTATCACGGCAATGCGTGTCCCCAAACTCATCTTCAAGCTTACTTTGGGAAGATTTCAGCCCATACGGATGACGAGAAGCTATGGATGCACTATTTTCAAGACAGTCTGGCTGGGGCATCCTTGACCTGGTACATGAAGTTGAATAGAGCTGCTGTGAAGAATTGGAAAGATCTGGCAGAAGCGTTCCTGAAGCAATACCAATATAATATTGACATGGCGCCCAACCGCACCCAATTGCAGGGATTGTCCCAAAATGCCAAGGAGAGTTTCAAAGAATATGCACAGAGGTGGAGGGAAATGGCTGCCCAGGTTCAACCTCCCTTGTCAGACAGAGAAATGGCAGATATGTTCATGGGCACCTTGCAAGGGGCCTATCTGGATAGATTAGCTGCTTGTCCGTCAACTGGATTTGCTGATATTGTGATTGCGGGAGAAAGAATAGAAAGTCTGTTAAAGCTTGGAAAGATCCAGGATGTGAGTGGGGCTGGCTCTTCGGGGACGAAGAAACCGTTTGCTAGTAACCAGAAAAGAAGAGAAGGTGATACGAATGCTGTGTTTAGAGGACGAGGCAGAGGGCGTACTCGAGCTTATTATCAGGTAGATGCTGTAACAATCCCCACACCGTCTGTTCAGAAACAACAACCCCAACAACAAGTTCAACAGCAACAACCTTTTTTCCAGCAAAGGTCTAGACAGAGGGATCGTAAGATGGATCTTCTCCCTATGACTTATGCCGCGCTGTTGCCCCGGCTACTCGAGTTAAAGTTGGTAGAACTCCGTACTATGAAAGCTCCGGTTGCTGGAAACCTGCCACCTAACTTCGATGCTAATGCTCGTTGTGAGTTCCACTCAGGTGCTCAGGGGCACTCCATTGAAAAATGCTGGGCTTTCCATCATAAAGTACAAGATTTGATTGATGCTAAAGCCATCAATTTTTCTCCCGCTCCTAATATTACTCAGCATCCCATGCCTGATCATAGTGCAGCAAATGTGTACGCTATTGAAGATGGGAGGAGATTGAATTTGGTGTTAGACGTTCATCAAGTGAAAACTTCTTTGTTGTTTGTAAAAGATCGTTTATTGAAGGGACAGGTGTTCCCGGGCTGTAATCAAGATTGCTCTGAGTGTGTGAATCAGGAGAACGGCTGTGATAAGTTGAAGATGGGTTTACAGAATCTGATCGATGAAGGATGTCTACAGTTCGACAGAGTCGTAAAAGACACTGATGAGATATCAACCGTGACCATCTATTACACTCCCGCTGAGATTCAAATGCCGGTCAATGCAGTTCCCGTGGCGAGTGTTGCGCCAGAAGGGCCCAGTCCTGTCACTATCACGGTGCCAGGACCAATTCCGTTCACGTCTACGAAGGCTATCCCATGGCACTATGGGGCAGATGTATATTACGAAGGTAAAAAACAGGAAGTTGAGCCGTCAGTCAGCCCAAATATTGATAATGTAGGGGGTGTAGGGGGCTTTACAAGGAGTGGAAGGTTGTTCGCTCCCCAGACCTTGAGAAGTGATAAGGAGGTAGAAGATGCAGCAAAGGCTAAAGGTAAACAGGTGGTTGAAAGTGCGCCTACACCTGAAGCCGAGACAAAGATTATTTTTGATAAGGAAATGGAAGAATTTATGAAGATAATCAAGAAAAGCGATTATAAGATTGTGGACCAACTGAATCAGACCCCTTCAAAGATTTCAATCTTGTCACTATTGATGTGCTCTGATGCGCACCGACAGGCGTTGTTGAAAGTGTTGAAGAGTGCGTACGTGCCACAAGAAATTACTGTTAATCAGCTCGAGGGCGTAATCTCCAATGTTAATGTTAGCCATGGCTTGGGCTTTACAAGTAGAGATTTGACTGTTGAAGGAAGAAACCATAATAAGGCTTTGCATATCACGATGGAGTGTAAGGGCGCAGTGTTATCTCATGTACTGGTAGACACTGGTTCATCACTCAATGTCTTGCCAAAGAAGGCATTAATGAAGCTGGAAGTTGACGGTTTGATCTTAAGGCCTAGTGAATTGGTGGTCAGAGCATTCGATGGAACTAGACGATCTGTGTTTGGTGAGGTGGAATTGCCCGTACAAATTGGACCACAGGTATTCAAATCCACGTTCCATGTAATGGACATACAACCTGCATATAGCTGCCTATTGGGACGCCCTTGGATTCACGGAGCTGGAGCTGTTACTTCTACTCTACATCAAAAGCTGAAGTATGAGTTTGAAGGGCAGGTTGTGACAGTGTGTGGGGAGGAAGACATCTTTGTGAGTCACTTGTCCACATTCAAGTACATTGAAATGGATGGGGAAATTCATGAGATGCTGTGCCAATCATTTGAAGCAGTCAATATTGACGATGTACCTGAGTCTTCTTCTGTACCAGTTGGGGCTGGTACCTCCATTTCATCTTACAAACAAGCTGTCGAAGTCGTCAGGGCCGGCAACGCCCAAGGTTGGGGCAGGTTGATAGAGACCCCAATGAAGGAAGACAAATTTGGTATTGGTTATCATCCCTCTACAACTTCAGATGCGGGGAGCAGGGGACCCATTACTTTCAATAGTGGGGGAATTATCTACACGGACCAGTCTTGTGCAACCACAGAGGATAGTGTTGACAGTGATTGTGACCTGGACAACTGGGTACGCCCTCATGTTCCGGGACAACAAGTGCAGAACTGGTTCGTTGAAGAAGTCATCCGGGTTACTCTTCAGACAGAGTAATTTTTCTTTGTTTTTTTTCTAACCATAATGCATGTCAGAATCTTGCGCTTTGCCCAAGGCGTATAGATTCATTTGTAGGGCCACCATGGTTGCATTTGCAATGTTTAATCATTAATAAAGGACGTTTTGCAATCAAATTTTGTTCTCTGTCTTTCAGTTTTTATTTTTGCACAAAAAATATAAAATGGCAATGTTTCATTTTCTTTTGTTTTGCTTAAAAATAAATTCTAAAATAAGGCATGAACCCGTTCATGCAGACTTGATCCTCCGGATACCACTGATAACGATTTTGATATGGCCATGTATGACTTTGACAATCCGATTTATCAAGCCGAAGAAGGGGATGAGAAAGATTGTGAACTTTCTGAAGAACTGGCCAGATTGTTGAAACAAGAGGAAAGGGTCATCCAGCCTCATCAGGAGACTGTAGAAATCATCAATATTGGTACCAAGGACGCCAAGAAAGAGATCAGGATTGGTGCCAGCTTGCAAGCAGATGTGAAGCAAACTTTGACGGAAATGTTGCGCGAGTATGTTGACATCTTCGCCTGGTCGTATCAAGACATGCTGGGGTTGGATACGGATATTGTCGTGCACATGCTGCCATTAAGAGAAGAATGTCCGCCAGTCAAGCAGAAACTTCGTCGGACTCACCCCGACATGGCTTTAAAGATTAAGGAGGAAGTCCAGAAGCAGTGGGATGCTGGTTTTCTTGCTGTGACAAAGTATCCTCCGTGGGTAGCCAACATCGTGCCAGTACCGAAGAAGGATGGAAAAGTGAGAATGTGTGTGGATTATCGAGATCTTAATAAAGCTAGCCCGAAAGATGATTTTCCATTACCTCATATTGATGTGCTGGTCGATAATACAGCTCAGTTTTCAGTGTTCTCATTTATGGACGGTTTCTCCGGGTACAACCAGATCAAGATGGCACCTGAAGATATGGAGAAGACCACGTTCATTACTCCGTGGGGTACATATTGTTATAAAGTAATGCCTTTTGGGTTGAAAAACGCAGGGGCAACGTACCAGTGGGCGATGGTGACATTGTTTCATGACTTGATTCATAAGGAGATCGAATGTTATGTAGATGATATGATTGCCAAGTCGAGAACAGAAGAGGAACATCTGGTTAACCTGAAAAAGCTGTTTGAAAGGTTGAGAAAGTTTCGTCTGAGATTAAATCCAAACAAGTGCACGTTTGGGGTGCGTTCTGGAAAGTTGCTAGGTTTCATTGTGAGCGAAAGAGGAATCGAGGTTGATCCTGCCAAGGTGAAAGCAATACAAGAAATGCCTGAACCGAGAACAGAAAAAGAGGTTCGTGGTTTCTTGGGTAGATTGAACTACATTGCGAGGTTCATATCTCACCTAACAGCCACGTGTGAACCAATATTTAAATTGTTGAGGAAAGATCAAACGGTCAGGTGGAATGACGATTTCCAATTGGCATTCGATAAGATAAAAAAATACTTGCAGGAACCTCCGATTCTAATGCCTCCAGTTGAAGGGAGACCGCTGATAATGTATCTGACAGTGCTTGAAGGTTCCATGGGTTGTGTTCTCGGTCAACATGACGAGACAGGTAGGAAGGAGCATGCTATTTACTACCTGAGCAAAAAGTTCAATGATTGTGAGTCCCGATACTCAATGCTTGAAAAGATATGTTGTGCGCTTGCATGGGCCGCTAAGCGATTGAGGCAATATATGGTTAGGCACACGACCTTGTTGATTTCAAAAATGGATCCTATCAAGTACATTTTCGAGAAACCAGCATTGACAGGCAGAGTTGCACGGTGGCAAATGGTCTTGACAGAGTATGACATTCAGTACACTTCACAAAAGGCCATCAAAGGAAGTATCTTGTCTGACTATCTTGCGCAACAGCCGATTGATGATTACCAACCCATGAAATTTGACTTCCCTGATGAGGACATCATGTTTCTCAAAGCTAAAGACTGTGAGGAGCCACTCCCGGAGGAGGGGCCAGACCCTGAATCCAAATGGAGTCTGATGTTTGATGGGGCTGTCAATATGAATGGGTGCGGAGTTGGAGCAGTTCTTATCACGCCGGAAGGTGTTCATATGCCTTTCACTGCCCGAATAACTTTCGGATGCACCAACAATGAAGCAGAGTACGAAGCTTGTATAATGGGGATCGAGGAGGCGATTAATCTACGGATTAAGACCCTTGATATATTTGGTGATTCAGCTTTGGTAATCAATCAAGTGAAAGGGAGTTGGTACACGCACCAAGCAAATCTAGTGCCGTATAGAGATTATACGAGGAGATTGCTGACATTTTTCACAACAGTGAAACTGTACCATATTCCTCGAGATGAGAATAGGTTCGCGGATGCCTTGGCCACTTTGTCTTCCATGATCAAAGTGCAAGGATGGAACCATGTACCTAAGATGGAGGTATCCCGCCTTGACAGACCAGCATTTGTGTTTGCGGTCGATGCAGCGTCTGATGACAAGCCATGGTTTTATGACATTAAGTGTTTCTTAAAAAGTCAAGAGTACCCGCCCGGGGCATCGTCCAAAGACAGGAAGACGTTGAGAAGGTTAGCTGGTAGTTTCTTCTTGAATAAAGATGGCGTGCTGTATAAAAGAAATTTTGACACGGTCCTGCTTAGATGTGTGGATAGACGTGAAGCATACTTGTTGATGATTGAAGTGCACGAAGGCTCTTTCGGTACCCATGCCGGAGGGCAGGCAATGGCTAAAAAGTTGTTAAGGTCGGGATATTATTGGTTGACTATGGAGTCAGATTGTTGCAAATATGCCCGCAAATGCCATAAATGCCAGATCTATGCAGACAAGGTGCATGTGCCTCCAAATCCGTTGAGTATCATGTCGTCGCCTTGGCCGTTTGCCATGTGGGGCATTGATATGATCGGAAAGATTGAGCCTACAGCTTCCAATGGTCATCGTTTCATCTTGGTGGCAATTGATTACTTCACCAAATGGGTTGAAGCCGCATCCTATGCTAATGTTACAAAACAAGTGGTCGCTCGTTTCTTAAAACGGGATATCATTTGCCGATATGGAGTTCCCGAAAGAATCATTACTGATAATGGTTCTAATTTGAACAATAAGATGATGGCTGAGTTATGCCGGGACTTCAAAATCGAACATCACAATTCTTCTCCGTACCGCCCAAAGATGAATGGCGCGGTCGAAGCGGCCAACAAAAATATCAAGAAGATTGTACAGAAGATGGTTGTCACGTACAAAGATTGGCATGAGATGTTACCATTTGCTTTGCATGGGTATCGAACGTCGGTACGCACGTCCACTGGGGCAACCCCATTCTCACTTGTATATGGTATGGAGGCAGTGCTACCGGTTGAAGTAGAGATTCCGTCCCTCAGAGTCATGATGGATGTTAAGTTAGATGAAGCTGAATGGGTACGAGCCAGATTTGATCAGCTGAGCCTTATTGAGGAAAAGCGATTGGCGGCTGTATGCCATGGGCAACTATATCAGCGCAGAATGAAGCAGGCATTTGACCAAAAGGTGCGTCCTCGGGTTTATAAAGTCGGAGATGTGGTACTCAAAAGGATCCTTCCTCCCAATACAGACCACAGGGGCAAATGGACTCCTAATTATGAAGGTCCATTCGTGGTTAAAAAGGTCTTTTCGGGCGGAGCTTTATTGCTTACAACCATGGATGGCGAAGACTTTTCATCCCCTGTCAACTCGGACGTAGTCAAAAAATACTTCGCATGAATAGACCCGCTGGATAATAAAAATAAAAAAATCCAGGCAAAAAAGGGCATCCCGGCGAACCAAAAACAGAATAAGGTTCGGGCAAAAATTAGGGATATAATTGAAAAAAAATTGTACACCCGGTAAGTTGAAAACCCGAAAGGGCAACTTAGGCAAAAAAGGGTATCCTGGTGGATCGAAAACCTGAAAGGGCGGTCCACACAAAAGAGGGATTTAAGTGAATGACTACAGTCTGAGTTATCTGTACCCATTACCGTTTGAACAACTGACGTTCTGAAGAATAGGAATCGGTCTGATCATTCCTCAGAAGGCAAGGTCGGGGAGTTTTGAAGACATACTGGTCATAACAGAATGGAAACTCAGTGGAATTCCGTTTTCACATTGCCATTAGGATAGTTTCTTTTCTCAATTTTCAGCGATCACCTCTTTCCAGGGATTGCTTCCAGATGTAATTGCCTATTCTGGGCTCTCAGTCAATAAATTGAATTTCAATAAAAAGCTTTCCATTTTTGTTTTATTGCTTTGTTTGCAAAAACGTCCTAATTTTTGATAAAACATTGCATTTGAAAACATGGCAGCCTTGCAATAACATGCACAGAAAAGATATTTGAAATTACTTCGAATGTTGAATACTCCCGGAGGATGGATTCTAGCCACGCAATATTCGGGGCATGTGGGCATATTCTTTTGTTGCAGGTAGCAGGTGCAGATGATGTTAAGCACAAGACCAGTAATAAATCACCCCACACAAAAGACTGGGGCAATTATGGGTAAGGAGATCGGCGTTCATCGGGTCGATCTCAGTGAATTAAGTTCAACTGGGTACCGTTGTATCTTATTAAGTCGATTCTCTCATTCAGTACTTCCAACAACTACAAGCTTTTCTGTGTCGATAACGGTCACAGGTTCCCCAAAAGGGTGGTCTCATCGACACCGAAACTGATGGTCATTATCCCCAGCGAAGTCACAAGAGTTTGAAGAGGCTAGATCTTCTGTAAAATCCTCTTATGACATCCTCTTCGGGGACGAATTGTTGTTTTGTCCAAGCATGGGGCATGTGTGTTTCCCCAGCATGAAGTGTTGATCATCCCCAGTAGAGTTTGAGGACAGTTGGTCTTCTGTAAAATCCTCTCAAAAGGCATTCCCCAACACGAGACGCTTTAAAGCAGTTTTCTCCAGCAGAGTTTGTTATAAACCCGTCATCCCTAACGGAATTGTCTAAAGGGAAGCTCGCCTAACATGGGGCATTGTAGTGCTTATCCTAAGCTCGACAGTCACATTATTCAGCAGACTACTGTGGATTTGCCTTGGGTTTCCCCAACAGATCTCTAAGGACTCTTTCTAGCAAGTTGCAGTGGAATGTTCTAACCAGGATTTGCATATCCCTGGCAGAGTAGCCCTGATACCCAGCAAGATCGTATCTCTGGTCATGGTACCCCCACAGAGGTCAGCATCGAATCTTGTCCGCAATACTCCCCAGCTGAGTTGTTGTTCTCCCCGCAGAGGTTTATAAGATCGGCAGAATCTATTCCTCAACAAGGATGGTACAGCCTTTCCCAGCCGGGTCAGAAGGTTGATAATCCCTATAAAGGATCTTGGGTTGAATAAATCCCCAAGCAGAGTTTTAATGGCTCATTTCCCCAGCAGGACGTCATTTAAAAATTCTCATCCCCAGCGGAGTTGCTGTGACCAGAATCCAGCCCCAAACAGATGGAGTAATTCCTGGCAGAGTCGTCATTCCCTCATATCTTAAAGTCCAATTTATTTTTGGCAAGCTTGACAATTCGAAGCAGACGGATTGTTCATCCATTCGCCAGCAGAGATATTATCCTTCTAGGAGTCTCCGAGATTAAATCATTGATTGTGGTTCCTCAGCAGAGTCAGCAGAGATGTCTGGCGCAGAGGCAGAGAGTAATTCAATTTTGAAATTCTAAAAGTCCAACAGTGGATTGGCAAAAGTCCGTCTTCGGGTGGCAAAAGTCCAACAGTGGATTGGCAAAAGTCCGTCTTCGGGTGGCAAAAGTCCAACAGTGGATTGGCAAAAGTCCGTCTTCGGGTGGCAAAAGTCCAACAGTGGATTGGCAAAAGTCCGCCTTCGGGTGGCAAAAGTCCAACAGTGGATTGGCAAAAGTCCGTCTTCGGGTGGCAAAAGTCCAACAGTGGATTGGCAAAAGTCCGTCTTCGGGTGGCAAAAGTCCAACAGTGGATTGGCAAAAGTCCATCTTCGGGTGGCAAAGCAGCTAAAAGTCCAACAGTGGATTGGCAAAAGTCCGTCTTCGGGTGGCAAAAGTCCAACAGTGGATTGGCAAAAGTCCGTCTTCGGGTGGCAAAAGTCCAACAGTGGATTGGCAAAAGTCCGTCTTCGGGTGGCAAAAGTCCAACAGTGGATTGGCAAAAGTCCGTCTTCGGGTGGCAAAAGTCCAACAGTGGATTGGCAAAAGTCCGTCTTCGGGTGGCAAAAGTCCAACAGTGGATTGGCGAAAGGTCCATCTAAGGGTGGCATATTCCAAAAGTCCAACAGTGGATTGGCAGAAGTCCATCTTCGGGTGGCACGAAGCTGCAAAGTCCACCAGTAGCGTGGCAGGCCAGTAGTCGTCTGACGTCGTTCAAAAGACATTTCCAAAGTCCACCAGTAGCGTGGCAGGCCAGTAGTCGTCTGGAATTGCATAAAAGACACTATTAAAGTCCACCAGTAGTGTGGCAAGCCAGTAGTCGTCTGGCGTCGTTCAAAAGACATTATTAAAGTCCACCAGCAGCGTGGCAAGCCAGTAGTCGTCTGGCGTCGTTCAAAAGACAGATCTCTCCGACGTTTCATCGAGGATTCAATCCAGCAGTCTCGTTGGGTTTATATCCCTTTTCTTCTTCACCCAGAGCAAATTTTTGGTTATTTTTGGTATTCAATCACTATATACCTTGAAAGTCCGAAAGCAATCGCTTTCAGGCATTCAGGTCTACAGCGCTTGAATAGGGGCAGCTGTAATACCCCAAAATTTGCTCTTCTTCTTTGTCATCATAGCATGGCATTATCATTTATCATATCATATCCACCTCATTAACATTACATTGCATTTAATATAGAAAAATGAAGCATGGGATCCTTCTTACCATCAGGGCATGTGATCAGGTGGAAGGTGGACAATCAAGAGATCATTCAAAGCACAAAAAGGTTAATCAAGTTGGCTCTAGGCAAGCCAAGAGGTCTCTCATGTCTCATACTATCTCAATTGATCTTCCAAAACCTCAAGGAAGTGAGATTCAATGGGAGATTGAAGCACTGCATCTTTCACTGTGCAAGAGGTTCAAAAATTGAAGGAAAACCCTCAAAAGAGATAGCTCATTGATTCAAAATCATTCTCAAGTGGCATTTCTCATCATCCTTTAAGAGGATACACAACATACTCTGAGGAATTTGGATTTGGAAGATGTGCAATTTCCTCCTAACCAGAGAGGGTCAAAATTAGGGTTTCTAATAAAATCAGGATATCTTTGATTTTTTGGACAAAACTTGATGTCATGGTCTTCCATATGTCCCTAAGTGTATGTATGTGGAAAATTGCATCTCAATTGGTTTTGGAGGTGGTTCAATTGGAAGAAAGATCAAAAATCAGGAAATTGGGGCAAAGTCAAATAATCAGGGGAAAAAGTCAACTCTTGAATTTTTGAGCCCAAAATCATGAAATTCATGTTACATATGTCCAATGTACAAAATTTGATCAAGAAACTCCAAAGGAATCATGAAAAAATCAAGATGTAAAAAGTTGCCATTTTTGGATGAAGTAGGGTTGCTAAAAATAGCAAATTTTGGCCATTTTGCATCAGAGTTTGAACCAAGGCCATTTAAATTTGGAGCACCAAATGAAAATTCCACTCTGCCTCAATAACAGGCCTTGCTTTAAGCTTCAAATCCATGTGTGGAACATCTCCATTGGATAAAAATTGAGTGAGATATGATTGATCAAAGTTTGAGCAAAGTAGGTTCAAAACTAGGTCATGACCAAGATTTTCAGGGCACGCGCGCAGTCATTTTAACAAACAGTTGGTGTGCCATATGTCCACTCATTTTTCTCATGGTTAAAGGCCTCAAATGAAAAACTTTTCAACATCAAAGTTGTTCCTTGTAGTGTCATCTTCAATGTTGATGTTGTGAAAATTTTGATTTAACCAAGTTATGAGATAGTTTGGAGGGTTCAAAGTCATGTTGTTTGTGCTGAAATTTTGTGTGCCCAGTTGCCATGCCAGCCAACCTCTGGCCATGCCCACCAACCAGTTTTGAACCAATGCATTCATAGCTGTTTTTAGGCATATTTGAGACCTCATTTTACTTCAACTTGCAAACCAATGTTGTTCCCCAATGGACCATCTTTCTAATGACATCAATGTTTCATTGTTTCATTCACTAACCATGGAGAAATTCACCCTCAAACACCCACTGTTACCATGATGATTTGCTGCATAATATTTTGGTTCAAACATACATCAAATACATGACAGAAGTCCTATGTGTGCTGCTCTATTCTTTGCTTCATTTGGCCAAACACATTTCACATTATGCATACGAGCTTGAGCCTTGCATGAAAGAGGAAGTGAGAAACTTGCACCACAAGATTCCTGCTGCTACATCAGAACAACATAACATCACTTTCCTTCTCCTACACACCACCATAACTCCATGAACCTCACCCTCACTCTAACAGAACTTCCCCAACTCGTGCCATTAACCACCTAACTCAGTTAGTTAACTCAAACTCAGTTAACTAACTCAGTTTAACTAGAGTTCTAACTGTTAACTGAACTGGTTGGGAGTTAACCTTGGATATATAAGCTGAAACTCTCACAATTTCAGGAGAGGATTCTCATTTTTCACTCTCACTCCAAATTGCTCTCACTTTTCTCTCAGAGTTCTCTCCATTCTCTCTCTGATTTCACACGAGTTCTTCACACGTTCCCACTTTGATCTTCATCAATTGTTCATCATCAAGCACTTCTGATCAAGAACAAGCTGAAGTAAGAGCAAGCTATCGAGAGCAGCAACTTCTCCAATTGGAATCTCAGTTCATTGTCTTCAAAATCCAAAGGTTCAGAGCATTTATTTTGCTCTTAGGAAGCTCAAGATCAATCTCTCATCTCTGGTTTTCTGTTGATTCAAGAGTTCTCCAATTTCAGGTTTCAAAATTTCTCAAACTTTAATTGCACGATTTTATCCTGTTTTGACTTGTTGATGTGTTGTTTGAGCTTATTAGAAGCTATGTGAAGCTGGCTAGTTGATAGAGCTCTTTAGGAGCTTAGAACTGAAAATTAGGGCAAATTTATCCTCTTCGATTCTCCTTATTCATGCTTGATCTATGAATTTTCTTGTTGGATTTGTGTTCCTCATGAGCTTAGCTTTCGTTTGGTATATGGCTTGTGAATTTCTGGAGAAAATGTGAGTTGCAGGTGGTGGCTGCTAGCCGGAGAAGATGACCGGAGGTCATCTCCGGCCGGTGACTTTAACTGTTAGGGTTTATGTGTGTTTTAATCCTGTCCGTTCATGTTTTCTGATCGTGTGATCCTTGTCGTGCCAACACATTAAAATCAGCATGCTCCTCACGTGCCTTTTTTCTGAATTCATTTAAACTTTATGTGGTGCAGTGCATGTAATGTAATGTGTTCCCTCACGTGCATACGTTGATCTTGTGTACTTTGACAGTGTGTTGACTTGACTTTATCCATTGGTTTGGATTGTGTTGACTAATGTTGACTGAAGGTGCATTTTAATTATTGTGTCATGCGCGTAAATGGACCCAAATCAGAATACTATCCACACCCCCAATTTTGAGGCCCATGTGATTTGAACATGCTGATTTGCTATATTCATACCCCCCTCTCATATTGCATTTTATTTTTATTTTCATTTTACATACGCGTTTGATTTTCAATTTTTAAAAATACTAAAATGCATAATAAAATTCCACAAAAATTCATGTGTATTCTTAAAACATTTAGGAAATTTTCTATGATTTTATTTACTGATTTTATGACCATTTTGACCCTGTTCCATTATTTCTTTTGAATTTCCATTTGTATGCATACTTAATGTGACATATGATTTTGTGCATTTTTGTTCTTGATCATAAAAAATGATTTTGATGCCTTTCTTTTTGCATTGTGGTCACAATATGTTGAGGTATGTTTGAGATTTATGAGATGATTTTTAAGTCTTTTTTGGATGACTTTTGATGTGTTGCTTTGAGCATGAATGCATGAAACTTCCATGAGACTTTGACCTAATTGTTGAGTGACTTTGGTTCTGATTCATTGCTTGTGGACTTGATATGTTAATGGCATGTGTTTAAGGTGTTTGATTGGTGAAAGTCATAATTTTTGAAGCATGTTTGCTATTTGTTTGAAGCATGAAGTTTAACTTGTTCATTTTGTGAATGCATGCCTCATGTTTGGTTTGCTTGATCATGAAGGCACTTGTGCCATGAGTGGTGGTTTTGTTTGAGGATGTATAGCATGTTAATTGACTTCTGATTGTGACATTTGGGTTTCATCTTTGCATGTTTGATGTTTATCTTGCACCTTAAGTCACTTGTTTCACAAGTATGAACCACATTCACATCACTTCACCTTTTCTTCTTTGCTTCTTGTTGGATTGAGATTTTGTTTGCATGATTTGGTATGCTCATTTAGGATAACATTAGGTTGTGTAAATATGAGTTACATTCTGACTTGGAAGCATGTATAGCATTTAATCTCATTTTACTTTGTTTGTCAACTTGTTTGAATTTGATTTGTTCATTATATTTTCTTACTTTACTTGTAAGTGATTGTGCTAACCATGTAGGGGCTTCGGTAAGTTTCAATTGAGTGTGGATAAGGAATCCACATTCAACTTCTATCCTTTCTCTTTTACAATTCCATTTGGTGTTTTGCTAAGCACTTATGTGCTTTCTTTTAATAACTCATTACTTTCCCTTTTTGAATTACAATTCATCTTCTACTTTGGAAGTGAATTGTTTAATTCTTTCTTTCTTTAGACTTTAGGTTGAAACCTCACAAACCTTTAGGATCACTCTCTTTAATCTTCAATTAGGATTGAGTCTTAGTCCATATAGGTTTTACCTTTTCTCCTCTCTTGAGTCTCTTTTCTCATCTCAAAGAAAATTCAAAACATATAATAAAGGTAGGCATTTATTGCATTTAGGCCTTTCATATAAAGAAAAGATTATAAGGGGTCTTCTCTTGTAATCTTAGAATGTGTAGCATATGGCCCATCTTGGGTCAATGTGTTAAACATTTGATCTTGTATGAGGGACTTAAATGCAATACTTGTTGAAGGTGCAAATAATAAAAAACACTTCTTCCCTTCATAATCAACAAAACATTTAATAAACACAAGTATGCTAGTGTGTTTGAACCTTGATAATTGGAACTAAGTGTGAGGGTCTTCTTCACCCTTAGTGTGCTTTCTTACCCATTCCATCTTGGAATGTGAGAAGGTACACATTCCAATGACTAAGATCCAGATACACTGTCGTATGCAAACAAATCCAAAACACTTCCTTCTAAAAGACAAAAACAAACAATAACGTCTTTTCCTTCGGGAATTCTTTTCTCATCTCATTCATTCTCAACGCACGAACGCGCTTCTACTCGTTCTCTTGCAAGATGGTAACGCACTCGGACCAGCGAGCCTGCAACACCTGAGCCAGAACGTAAGCCGTTCCTTAAAAAACACAAACAATCCATCCCTAGTGAGGGGAACTACGTCGCTCTGATTCTCATGCTCCCGATGAGATACGTAGGCAGTGGGGTAGGGCCCATGCGAGCACTTCTTTTATTTTCCCTACATTTGTTTCCCGTTCCTTTTCTTTTCTTTCTCCTTTCTTTCTTTCAGTTCCTTTTCCGGTATTCTTTTCTATCACCCTTTGATCGAGACAAGCAAGCGTGGATCCCATCGGGTACGATGGACGCAAGGGGGTGCTAATACCTTCCTCTCGCGTAACCGACTCCCGAACCCATTTCTCTTGGTCGTAAGACCATGCTTTTCCTTTCTCTCAGGTTTACGCGGTGTTTCCTTTCCCTCTCTTGGGATAAATACACATTGCTGGCGACTCTGTTTCGGTGCCACTTTCGCGTTTGTACTAGGATGAAAATCCCGGGAGCGACACTGGGCAGATAAGATTTGAAGATGATCATTATGCCAGTGGAATGCAGAATTACTTTGTTCTTGTGATATCCTTTGCTAGCTCCCCAATAAGCTGTTACTTCAGCTAATCTTGACATTTCTCCATGGATTCTCTTCCAACCAAGAAATCAAGCTCATGATGGCAATCCTCATGATGTTATACCTCAAGTGGAATACTCTTTTCACCAGCAAAGTTGTTGATTCTTCTTCATCCCCAGTATTGGTCCAATCTGTTGAGTTTGGCTAGGTATCCTTTATCGAGATGTTTATTTCATCTCCAGTTTCGTTTCCTGTCTGTTTTGTCAGCATAAGCATAAGCATGGCATAAGCATTCATGTGCATAACATCTTATCATTTTTGCTAACTCTTCCTGGTGTTTACCTGTTTTGGTTCACTCTGGTGGTTATCTCCCCAAGTGATTGGTTAGTCTATTCTCTCCAAATAGAGTCGTCAGCCCTAGGCATAAAGTGCCCATTCTTTCTGAATTCCCCACAGAGTTTTATCCTCGTGGATGATGGTTGGTTCAGTTATCTTTTCCACATTTGGATAAGATAAATCCCCATTTGAGTTCATTCCTCAATTGGAGTCTTGTTTGACCGTTTCTTTCTAGCTTGCTCCTAGATTGAATTTTGGTCCCCAGCAAGTGTGTTTTTTTTATCTATCTTTGAACGTGCATTTATTTTGCACTGTATCTCGCAAGAAGAATCTTTTACAAGATCCTCATTAAAGACATAATTCATTCTCCAGCAGTGTTGTGATATCAACATATCTTTGAAGCAGCAATCTCTTGGAGAAGCTTGTTTTTCTATGGAAATAAGTGGCAGTCTCTTATAAGCAGCTTACCTATCTCTGGTACTATTCAGCCTTTTTACAACCATAATGGGTATTCCCCAGGAAGTCTTATCCTCAGTTATGCAATTCCGGTACTAACCTATCAGATACTATACTTTTATTGGGGCCCATCTTTGGTTCTATTTCCAATGAGGTTATATCTCCTTCTAAAAGTGACAACCGGTCATACTTGAACCTGTTGTTCCATCACTTTGGATGTTTTTTCCCAGTGAAGACCGTCTCTCCGGTTCAACCTTCATTGCGGATCCTTTCTAAAATGTCATCTAGTCATGTTTAGACTTGATGATCAATCATTCTAGATACCTTTATTGGGGCCCATCTTTTGGTTCTATCTCCAATAAGGTTGTTTTCTCTTTCTAAAGTGCCAACCGGTCATACTTGAACCTGTTGTTCCATCACTTTGGATGTATTTTCCCAGTGAAGACCGTCTCTCCGGTTCAACCTTCATTGCGGATCCTTTCTAGAATGTCATCTAGTCATGTGTAGCCTTGATGATCAATCATTCTAGATACCTTTATTGGGGCCCATCTCTTAGTTCTACTTCCAATAAGGTTACTTTCCAGCTCATACTGGTTTTCCTCATAAAGCAGATTATTTATCTCAACCAACTCTTATGAGTACCAGAGTCTCTTCTTGGCTCATTAGCCTTATTACTTTTTAAACTCCAGGTGCTTTATCGGGCGCGCAGAGTCCATTTCTGTCTTTTCTGGATTTTCTTGAAGATCCCGTTTGAACTCTTCGGCATAAGAAATCCCCAAAAAATCTTTTCTTCGGGTGTCTATCCTTTTGTTTCAACTGATCTCCAGTGGAGATCATATCTTCTTTCTGGTTTCTTGCCCAGTAAGATTGTGCCTTTTCCCCGGTGTCGTCCGGTCATGTTTGAACCTGTCGTCCATCTCCCTGGATCTTCCCCAGTGGAGAGTACCCTTTTGTTTTCTATCCCCGGTGTTGCCTCAGGGTCTCCTCAGTGTGTCTCTTTTGTTGGTTAGCCTGCATCCACAAGGAGTTTCTACCTTGTGGATACTAACCTTCTTTGCTTCCCTAGTGAAGCTCCTCTGTGTTTGATAGCTCTTTGTTCTTTGGTGTCCTGTTTTGTCCGCATTTTTGCATCTTTCATAGCATCATATCATCATATTAGTAGCATTGCACGTCTTTGTATCTAAGGGAAAAATTTTCAGTTTGCTATATTTAAATACCTTTCACCTTGATGTCCCGAGGATCTTCGTTCCTCGTGTCATCCGGCGAAGATATTTAAATAGGGGCAACTGTTGTACCCCAAATTTTACCCTTAGATCCATTAATCTCTTGCATGTCATATTAGGTCAATCATGTTGCACAGCTAACCCTTTTATCAGGTTGTTTGTGTTTGTTTCATTTTTATCAGGTTTTATCTTAAGGAGATTCAGGAGGTGTTTAATCAAGATCTTGGATGGAGCATTGAATCAAGCAAGCCCCTCATTTCAAGGAGATACCACTATAAACCTCTTCATGATCCTCTCCATAACCAAATCTCTATCCACTTTATCTACCCTTAATTATCATTTTGTATTCCAAACCAATTTCAATAATCTTTTATTAACCATTTTTCTTATCCAAGTATCCATTTTCCATTATCAATGCAAATATCCAATTCCATACTTTCAGGGCCATATTTAAGATCTTTTCTTTTTTTTAATTCAAATATCCATTAAAACCATAATTATTATCCTTTTTTCAAATCAACTTCTACTAATATCCATTCAATCACTCAATTCAATTATCAAATTATCCAAAATCTATTTATCCATATCCATTTCTCTTAACCCTTTCTTTAAATCCATTTTCCATTGTTTATCCAATTAAATCCATTTGTCCATTCCAAATGTTATCTAATTTTCTAAATCCACATTTCCAATTATCCAATTTTCCTTTTTATCCATATTCATAAAATCCATTTCTTTCTCTTAAATCCATTTCTAAAATCCAAATTGCATTTTATTCATATAATTCATCATTATCCATAATTATTCCTATTTTAACATTATCTTTTTTTTATCTATTTTAATATCCATGACAAAAACTTCAATTTCAATTTTTCAAATTCATTCCCAATTTCACTTTAATTCAAATAAAGTCATTCCAATTTATTTCAAATTCAATATCTCAATTTCAATCAAATCCTTTGATTCCATTCTTGAGTTCTATTCAAAATTCCAATTCAATTTTCAAACTTCACAAAAATCCATTTTACAAAATACAAAATAATAAAAGGAAGCACCAAAACAGACCCTGATGTATCCTGCCACAAGCCTGACCCATGTTTCTACACCCTTGTTCATCAACAACCAACACGCCTGTACCTCCACACCAGACACTGCTACATGATAACAACAATCCATCCAAGACCCTCTGCAGCCTAAAAATGACAATTCAACAACGGTCAAATTCAAAATGAAATTGAAGAAACAAGTTCTGTTTGGAGGAGTTAAATAGAGGACGAGAACATCCATCCTCTCGGGGATTCCAGAACAGCCTCACACCTCCTTTTCAATTCATCAATCTTCTCCTCAAATCATTCAAACAAAAGACAGAAGAGAGATGAAGTGAGAAATCAATTCAAAACTCAAGAACAACCCTTCACTTATCCTCTCATCATCGAACCCGCTCAAAGCCTCAACAATCTGAATCCAACCTCTGTTAAACTAAATCACACGGCATCATCTTCTTCCATCAGAAACGGACCCTCTCAAACAAACATTCTTCAACACTTCTCCCTCCATCAAATACACGGCCCTTTTTCATTCACACGACCCTCATCAACATCAACAACAACCAAAAACAAACTGACAACCTCAAAACCCAATCGACCTTCCTTCAACCCGTAACTCTCAATCCACCATAACTTCTTCTTCTGTCCCTGTAGTTCGTCATCATCCCTCAACCTCCGTCCTTCAAACCTCATCAACAAAAACCAAAAACAAACTAACAACCTCAAAACCCAATCGACCTTCCTTCAACCCGTAACTCTCGATCCACCATAACCTCTTCTTTTGTCCCTGTAGTTCATCATCATCCCTCAACCTCCGTCCTTCAAACCTCATAACCACAAAAATCCTCATCCATAGCAACAACTTTAATCAACTTTCCCAATCTTCATTCACGACCCACAAAACCAGACCCAACCTTCACACTTTCAAACATTTCCAAAACCTAAACCACTCATAATCAAAACCCATATTCATATTAAACCCAAATCAGAAACCAGAAAGGCAAAGGAGATGAAGAGAGATTGAGTGTCAAGTCAAAAAATGGAATTGAATTGAAAGAGCAAGCCTGAGAATGAACCGTACCCGAAAATCATGAGAGTGAGATAGGTAAGACGGAGAAGGTTGGATTCAGCACCGATGTTGTTTCATTCTGAACTTTTTGGACCGATTTTGTTGTTCTGGAAACAGGAATTCATTTTTGGAAACACGGTTTGTTTGGATTTTAGGTTTTTGAAGAAGGGAACCACCTTGCGGAACTTAAAGTGTCTTTGAACCTGGTCTCGCCTTTTCTTTTGTTTCAAACGTGGGCTGTGAAGCCCATACTTTTCTTGGTTTTTATTTTATTTTTGTTGCTTGCTGACGGATGATGGGGTGATGGGTTCATGAGCCCAGATGATCCATTCTAAACATATCCACACCTTTTTTTAACGCAGCCCCCTCTTTTATTATTTCGTTCTTTTTCTTTTTTTTTTTACCAAATTGTTTTTTTAAAAGAAATATATCTTGAATGATTTCTTTTTATTAATAAAGTTTTGTAAATCCTTGTTAACTATTTTTTGGTTATCATTCTATTTAGATTTTTACTTGGATTTTCATCTTCGGTTTTCATTATCACGTCAATGTTTATTTTGGCCAATGATATTACAAAAATCATGTTTTGTTGATTTATCCAAATCAATAAATCTCTTGATTAGTAAGAGGCCGTTTTTTTTCTTTTGGTTGGTCAATGAAAGTTTAATAAAAAGATTATCGATTTTAGCGAGTTAAATCTTGATTTAGACGAGACTACCTTTCCTTCCATTTCAATTCCATTTTCTTTATTTTGGCCAGTGATATCATAAAAATCTTGACTTTGTTGATTATTTCAAAATCACTAAAAAGTCTTGATTTATATAAGGCCACTTTCTTTTTTACCTTTTTTGGTCGATGAAAGTCAAAAATATAAGATTATCGATTTTTCGATTAAATCTTGATTTAGACGAGACAAACTTTATTTTCATTCCGATTCTATTTTGGTTGATGAAAGTCAAATGTCAAGATTATCGATTTACCGATTTAAATCTTGATTAAGACGAGATCAACCTTATTTTTTAGGCCGATGACGTTACACAAATCTTGACTTTGATCATTTCAAGTCAATAAAGTCTTGATAAATGTGAGGCCACTTTTTATTTATTTTTGTTGGTCAATGAAATTCAAAAATATAAGATTATCGATTTTTCGATTAAATCTTGATTTAGACGAGACCGATTTTTTTTTCATTTCGATTCCACTTTCTTTATTTTGGTCGATGACATAACAAACCTCATGGTTTGGTTGATTTCATTGAGTTGACAAAACTTTGATCAACATGAGACCACTTTCTTTTTATTTCAGTTTCTTTACTATTTTGTCGATGAAAGTCAAGAATCATTGATTATCGATTTCTCGATTAAATCATGATTAAGACGAGACTATTTCTATTTTATTTCATCTCATCCTATTCATGTCTTTTTGCATCCTCATATTTGGGTTTTAACTTGTTATCTCTTAGTAATAACTGTTATCTTTCCCCCCCATTCCAAAGGGAGATCACCTTTAAATTGACTCATAAGTTACTCAACAAACCTTATCCTTCTAGGTTCACCCTTATTTCTTGGCTATCATGAGCCAATGAAATCATAACTTAGAAATAGGTTAGAGTTCTTAAACTCCATGTGATTCTCATCATCATGAGAACTCACTTTCCCCTATAACGTAGATTTAGAGAGTTATCGTGAACTCTAAAATGAGCTTATACTCATTTCCCCTTGGAACTTTGGCCATAGCCAATGGTTCCTATCCTTCACCTTTAGATCGGTGAACTACGTATACTCTGATTCCACTCCCGTAAGGATACGTAGGCGCAAAGTGCGATACTTTGTCGAGTATACTTAGAAACAAACCCCTAGGGTTTTCAACCTTTAGCATAGCACCCTTAGCAAGCGAGTAAGAAATAACAAGTTAAAACAAGAGGTTCCTGTAGAGTACTACAGATATTAAGGGTGCTAATACCTTCCCTTAGTATAACCAACCCCCGAACCTTAGATCTCCCCCCTTTAGGTTTTTCTCGATCTTGAACCTTTCCTTTGGATAAATCAAAGTCGGTTGTGAATTAAGAAATGTGATGCAAGTTAATTAATAGCTTGTTATCCGATTCTCACCGCAACAACAACACATCAAATTTCAAAGTCTTCTCTTTCATGGATGGATTCTCGGGCTATAATCAAATCAAAATGGCGCCGGAAGATATGGAGAAAACTTCATTCATCACCCCATGGGGCACCTTTTGTTACAAGGTAATGTCGTTCGGTCTAAAGAACGCATGGGCAACCTATCAAAGGACCATGACAACTCTGTTTCACGACATGATTCACAAAGAGATTGAAGTGTACGTCGATGACATGATTGTTAAATCTAAAACAGAAGAAGAACATGTGATACACCTGTCAAAGTTATTCAAGCGTCTGAGAAAATACAAACTCCTCTTGAATCCTAATAAGTGCACGTTCGGTGTTCGCTCAGGAAAATTCTTAGGGTTCATCGTCAGTCAGAAAAGAATTGAGGTTAATCCTGACAAGGTCAAGGCCATTCAAGAAATGCCTTCACTAAAGACTGAAAAGCAGGTCAGAGGATTTTTGGGACGTCTGAATTACATCTCAAGATTCATATCCCTCATGAATGCGACATGCGCGCCAATCTTCAAACTACTCAGAAAGAATCAAAGCTGCGTATGGACAGAAGACTGCCAAAAAGCTTTCGACAGCATCACAGAATATCTGTTGAATCCATCGATTCTGTCTCCTCTAGTGGAGGGAAGACCACTGATCATTTATCTAACAGTCTTGGAAGACTCTATGGTTTGTGTTCTTGGCCAACAAGATGAGACAAAAAGAAAAAAGTATGTCATTTGCTACTTAAGCAAGAAGTTCACGGATTGTGAAACTCGGTACACTATGCTCGAGAAAACTTGTTGTGCTCTGGCTTGGGCAGCCAAGCGTCTTCGCCAGTACATGATTTGTCACACTACTTGGTTAATCTCCAAAATGGATCCGATCAAGTACGTCTTTGAAAAGCTTGCTCTCACGGGAAGGATTTCCCGGTGGCAGATGTTGTTATCGAAATACGACATCGAGTACCTTGCTCATAAAGCCGTCAAAGGAAGTATTTTAGCCGATCATTTGGCTCATCAACCGATTGACGATTAGGAATCAGTCGGATTTTACTTCCCAGATGAAGATGTCATGTACTTAAAAATGAAAGATTGTGATGAACCGCTACCCAGTGAAGGGCCAGAACCAGGTTCCCAATGGGGACTAATTTTCGACGGGGCTGTCAACACTTATGGAAACAAAATTGGGGTAATCATCATAACACCTCAGGGTACCCATATTCCTTTCACTACCAGATTGACATTCAAATGCATAAACAACGAGGCTGAATACTAAGCTTGTATCATGGGTCTCGAAGAAGCAATTGACTTAAGGATAAAGAACTTGGATGTGTATGGAGACTCAACTCTGGTTATCAATCAGATCAATGGAGAGTGGAATACATACTAATCAGGATTAATTCCTTACAAAGATTACGCGAGAAGGTTATTACCATTCTTCAATAGAATCGAGTTTCATCACATTCCTCGTGAAGAAAATCATATAGCTGATGCACTAGCCACTCTCTCTCTCTTCCATGATTGTTGTAAGTCAATGGAACGACGTGCCTAAGATTGACATAATACGCCTTGATAGGCCCGCTTACGTATTTGCAGTGGAAGCTGTCATCGATGATAAACCCTGGTATCATGATATCAAGTGCTTCCTTCAAAAACAAGAGTACCCACCTGGGGCATCAAGAAAAGATATGAAGACTCTCAGAAGACTGGCAGGCACTTCTTCCTAAACGGTGATGCACTCTATAAGAGAAACTTCGACATGGTTTTGCTTAGATGCGTAGACAGACAAGAAGCAAACATGCTGATGAAAGAAATTCACGAAGGATCCTTTGGTACTCATGCCAACGGACACACAATGGTGAGAAAAATTCTGAGAGCAGGATATTATTGGCTGACAATGGAATCCGATTGCTATAAGTACATAAAAAGGTGTCACAAGTGTCAGATATACGCTGACAAAATCCATGTACGACCATCGCATCTCAAAGTTCTCTCTTCTCCATGGCCTTTTTCTATATGGGGAATCGACATGATTGGCATGATTGAACCCAAGGCTTCGAACGGACATCGATTCATTCTCGTAGCCATTGACTACTTCACCAAGTAGGTCGAAGCAGTGTCATATACCAATGTAACCCGACAAGTGGTGGTCTGATTTATCAAGAACAATCTCATCTGTCGTTATGGTGTTCCAAGCCAGATCATTACGGACAATGGATCTAACTTGAACAACAAGATGATGAAGGAATTGTGTGTTGAGTTCAAAATCGAACACCATAACTCATCTTCCTACCGGGCTAAGATGAATGGAGCGGTAGAAGCGGCTAATAAAAATATCAAGAAGATCGTTCACAAGATGGTTGTAACCTACAAAGATTGGCACAAGATGCTGCCATTTGCTCTTCATGGTTATCGTACATCTGTCCGCACTTCAACAGGGGCAACCCTTTTTTCTCTAGTATATGGCATGGAAGCAGTGCTCCCCATTGAAGTAGAGATCCCATTAATCTAGGTATTGATGGAAGGTAAGCTAACAGAAGCTGAATGGTGTCAAATTCGACACGATGAATTGAACCTAATCGAAGAAAAGTGAATAACGGCTCTATGCCATGGTCAGTTATATCAGCAAAGAATAAAGAAAGCGCTCGACAAAAAAGTCTGACCCCGTGTCTTTAGAAAAGGAGACCTCGTACTCAAGAAGATACAATAATTTCTCACTGATTCCAGGGGAAAATGGACTCCGAATTATGATGGCCCTTATGTGGTTAAGAAAGCCTTCTCAGGCGGTGCCTTGAGACTCGCAATCATGGATGGAGAGAAGTTTACCTACCCCACGAATGTTGATGTAGTCAAGAAATACTTCGCCTAAATAAATAAATAAAAAACGTCTCGGTGGATTGAAAACCCGAAAGGGCGGTCTAGGCAAAAATTAGAGACATAAGCAAAAATTATCCTGATGGATTGACAACCTCGAAGGCAATCCAGACAAAAGTTAGGGATTCAGGGCAAGTAACTACGTCTGACAGGATTAGACCCCCAGTGGTAATGTCATCTGTCAGGAAGACTTCAGTCAAGGTCATCTTCGACAGAAGCTCAGGATGTCCAGAATTCAAAGTTGGTAGAAGGATAGCGGTCGTTATGTTTTAATGTAGCCCATTTTCCCTTAAATTGCCATTTTCTAAACTTTGTAATGCTCTATGGGATCACGCATTTGGCTGATTACCATTTTATCAATAAAATTTGAGCCCTAGTGCTTTTGTTTGCAATTCTCATTTATTTTGCTTTATAGAATGACATTCTTAACATGATCAACGAAACGAAACAAAAATGAATTTAACTTTCAAATTTTCTTTTGCTTTTAAAATAAAGATGGCAATTCTTTTTTACTAGTGAACACAAAAAGGAACATCGATAGCTTCTCCGGAAGTGATTAAACCTCAAAATGCATAATCAAAGTACTCATTTTAAACCAGTACACCTAAATGAAGGATCAACTATTTCAGATGTAATGTCCCGTCTGATATCCCCGACAGAGTTCTTACCTCTGAAGACCAATTGATAACTTTCTCTTTCCAGTAGGGTTTACCCCTCCTAAAGCAAGAAAGGATTGCTGTCTTGAACCGATGATACTTTTTATCCCCCCGCAGTGGCCGAGTATCCAATGGTGCTCATTCACTAGTCTGTATGTCGCGTCTGTTTTGTCAGCATAAACATACATACATCATGCATAACTTATTCATATTCATATTCATGTTGCATTAATATCACTTTGGTCATACTCATCCCCAAGTGATAAACGTCCTCCCACCAATAGAGTTGTCAGTTATTTCCTCATCCGAAAATGTATCGTCTGGCCAATTTCTCCCCAGTTTATTTCTGGATTGGAGCCTATCCTCGACCACTTTGATAACTTGAACCTCTAAAAGGAAAGAAGACATTTGACAGACATCACTCTTCACCTTTGAAGATGATATTTTTTGCTTTTCCCTGATTAAGGAAAATCCCCATAGAAAGCCTCTTAACCGAAGACTCTCGGCAATACATCGGTTTTTCTCCCAAGAAATTCGATGTTAATAAAGTCATCAGCACCTCAAAATTGGATTACATCACATGGAATTTCTCCGAAAAGGTCTCGAAGAAAAGTATGATGTAATATCCCCAAGCAAAAAGCAGTCTCTCAAGAGGCTCGTTTTCCCCAGTTAGGTCGACAAATGGCATCTCCCATAGAGAAGTTTGTACACCTCTACAGTTTAGACAAACGGGTTTCCCCGGCAAGTTTGACATTAATTCATTTTTCCATCAAATGGCGTCTCCCCAGTAAAACTCGGCGAGAAGTTTGATGAAGACCGCTACAAATGGCGTTCCTTGTCGAGGAAGAAACTCGACAAGAAGAAACTGAGACTAATTCTGTGGCTGAAGACCAGGATCGAGGGGAAGTTTACTTCAAAATAAACTAAGACCAGTTCCGTGGCTGAAGACCAGGATCGAGGGGAAGTTTATTTCAAGAAGAAACTGAGACCAGTTCCGTGGCTGAAGACCAGGATCGAGGGGAAGTTTATTTCAAAAGAAACTGAGACCAGTTCCGTGGCTGAAGACCAGGATCAAGGGGAAGTTTATTTCAAAAAGAAACTGAGACCAGTTCCGTAACTGATGGCTAGGATCTATGGGAATTTTATTTCAAGAAGAAACTGAGACCAGTTCCGTGGCTGAAGACCAGGATCGAGGGGAAGTTTATTTCAAGAGAAACTGAGACCAGTTCCGTGGCTAAAGACCAGGATCGAGGGGAAGTTTCACTCTTTTCTAAGTAACATTGCTTATCAAAAGAATATGGATGAGTAAACTGCTATTGTTAACCACAGTCAAAATTTTGGGTATTCCGATATTTAATCCTCTTGTACCCTGAATGTCCGAATATCTTCGTCATTCACACCTTCGGGTCCAAGAAGATTAAATAGGGGCATCTGTCATACCCCAAATTTTGACCACAATATTTCCCATCATTGTGAGGATCATTGCAACAATATAGATGTACCATCATGCCTCATCAATCTCCTCAAGAATTGTTGAGCATTCACTACAATCAAGAATTAGGGTTTTGAGCCCTCCCATAGCACTTAGACAAAGGATCAATCAAGAAATGACATGATCTTAAACTTGTCTAACTTCTCAAACATCCATGAAGGATCAAGAGGTATACCATATCAAGAATCAAGCACAAGGTTGCAACATTCTAAGTGGATCAAGCCTCAAGATCGCCAATGTCACCAAATTAGGGTTTTGGTCGACCAAGGCCTCCAGAGGAAACTTTTCATCTGGGCATGAGCCAATACTTCAAAACATGACCCAAAATGCTCAAAGAGACCTCATAGACCCAATCATCAAGTCAAAATAGCCTCAGGGGATGCATTCATCAAAAATCAGGAATTAGGGTTTTTTGACCTAATTCACCCCTAAGTTGACTTTTGGAGCAAGACATGAGCCAAGACCTCAAGAAGTGTTTTGAAGACCTCCAATACATCATATTGATCCATTTATAAGATTGGATTGATTCAAAAAACTTGGTTCATAAGCCATACAAAGATTCAAATTCATCTGGGCCAATTAGGGTTTCCTGATGAAAAAGTCAACTGTACCTTTGACTTTTGACCAAGAATGTTCCCAAACCTTGGGACATGATTCAATAACCTCTAAAACACCTATGGAGTCCATCCATTAGGTTTGAATTAGGTCAAGGACTTGATTTCATATAGGATCACACAGTTTGAATTTCATCTGACAAAAAGTCAACTGTGTCAAAAAGTCAAGTTTAACTTTTTGAATTTCTTGACAAACAAGGCTTTCTTAAGTCAAGAACAATGTTAACTCATGGTTTGGATCATCATCCATCAATAAAAATCAAGAAAAGTGAGGTAACTTGAAAAAGGGGCAAGCATAAGAAACTTAAAATTTTCCAAGTTATGGAACAAAATGGATATGGTACCAACTTTGCAAGGTCATAACTCCCAAACCCTAAGGCCTTTTTCTTCCATCTAAAGCTCAAATGAAAGTTCATATGACATACTTCAAAAGTGTCAACTACATCAGATTCCAAATCCTCATGGATTTTGAGTTATGGATTGATCAAAATCACTAAAACATGAAAATGACCCTTTTTCCAACACTTAGAGAAATTTTGGACAGAATCTGTCTAGGTTTTTTACCAACTTTAAGGCCATTTTTCACCTTGATCCAAGCTAAACCAAGACCATTGGTGGACATCAAAGTTAAATTATGTCATGAGAGCTTTCCAAAGAGTACCAGAACTCATCTTAATTCAATTTGAGTAGGGAGTTACAATCCTTGGAACATGGCACCAAAAACTGATTTCTTCCCAAGGCAGATTATAGGTCATTTGCTGGAATTGGCTAATTTGTGCAATTACATGTCTTGTAATCCTTCTAGAAACATTAAGGATCAGATCAAAGCAAAATATCTCTGAGCCACAAGCCTCCCAAGACAAAAGATCATCATGTATGCATGTGATATCTAATGATGCAAAAGCCAAAAACTTCAAAGTTGTCATGGAGCATTCAATGGATGCATCAAGGTGGCATGAACTGAAGCAAATACAACTGAATGAGTCAAGATAAACTCAAGCATCAGAAGACCAAAGGTCTGCAACATTGACTCAAGTTAATGGCTAGAGAAGACTTGAAATTCCTTTTGAAAACTAATGGACAATGGACTGTCCCAGCCACCATTCACTATTGCTGCCAAAACAAACTTGACACACTATAAATAGAGCTCATTTGTGGTCAGTCTGAGTACACCAAAGCACCACAACAAATGCTTTCCTCAAAATCTCTTTCAAAAAACCATAATTGCCTTATTTTGTAAGTCACCATCGAATTTTGAGTTAGAGAGCAAATCCACCACTTCTTATGATCCAAACATATCCAATATATCATATATAAGTTGTTCAAACACTCATCCTTCATCTGGAACACCAGAATCATAGACCTCAAATTCCACTTGAGGCCTACTTGCAATTGAGGTACTACAAGGTGATCCAAGCATCTCCAATCAAAGCCAGGCATCTCAACACCTCCATAGGGTATAATGAAGTTGTTCAAGTCATCACAACACATCTGGAACACCTCCAACTCCAAATTCGAAAGTCTCTTGCACAAGCAAGTTCAAGTAAGCCTGAACCTATCAAATTCTATATTGCATGCATTATAAATTCATTTGCAAGTTACCAACATATTTTTGGTAGTTTATAGAGTGATAACCCTCAATCAATTGCTTCATCTATTACATGTTTAAGATTTCATGAGCTTTATGCAAGATTCTAGGGCTTCAGTGTTCGTCACAAATTTCTCCGTCCACACTTAAAATAAATGAAATTAAACACCACCATCATGTTCGTGGGTTAAAATCTAACAAGTTTGGGGATGGTTTCATCCAATTTCATTGCCCAATCCGTGAGATATCATAGATTTTGCAAATCTGGGAAACAGAGTGCGCGCGTGTTCTTCCCCTTTGTTCTTGGCGCCTTTTTTGAATTTTTAAATATTTGAATATTTTGATATTTTATTTAATTGATCCAAAAATTAATTTCTCTCAGAATTTTAATGTTTTTAAATTGATTCTTTTTTTCAAAATTCACAAAAATGTTAAAATATTTTATTCTACAAAAAATTCACAAAAATATTATTTATTTTATATATTTAATATTTTTTGTAAAGAATTTATTTTTATTTGTTTTTTAAGCATTTAAAAATATTTCTTTCTCTTGATTTTTCAAATTCAAATGATTTTCAAATCATTCTATGGATAAAACATGATTTTTCAAACATTTATCCTAGATCACAACTTGTTTTTCACACATGTTTGATAATTTTGATCATTTTAATTGATTTTTTTTCAAATTAAATACATTTTTTAATCAAATTAGGGTTTTAATTATTTTCACCCTCACTAACATTTTTCAAAACACTTTTTGGGCCTCTAATAGAGTGTAAGACCCATCCCTTGTCACATAAATAAATTTTGGGCTTCAGTCACTGAATAAGTCCCACTGTGTTTTCCGAAACTGCGGCGCGATCGTCTCCTGTTAAGCAAAAATCATTTGGGCCTCCCTTTGGTTGTAAGTCCCATCTTTCTTCTTTTTTAAACACTTTTGGGCCTCTTGATAGAGTGTAAGTCCCATCCCTTTGTAAATAAACCTTTTTGGGCCTCAATCGTTGTATAAGTCCCGATACGATTTTAAAAATCTCGGCGCGATCGCCAATTTCAAAACAGTTTTCATCTGGGCCTCTCCTTGAGCTATAAGTCCCATATCTTGTATAAAAATAAACTTTTGGGCCTATAATAGAGTGTAAGACCCATCCTTTTATAAATACAATAATTTGGGCCTCAGTCATTGTATAAGTCCCTCTGTGGTTTTCAAAACTACGACGTGATTGTTCCCTTTTCAAAAGAATTCATCTGGGCCTCTCCTTAAGTATAAATCCCAAACTTCTTTTTAAAACAACTTTCCTCTTTGATTCAAATTCAAATTTAAAGTTGTTATCAAAACTTTCTACAATTTCTTGAATAACTAACCATACAGCTGTGGTTACAATGCTGGAGCATGCACAACTGTAAGTTCTACTATTTCTTCTATACATACTGGTTTATATATTTCATCTGTATATGTATGCCTGTATATACTTGCTTAGAGTTTTCCCCAGCAAATAGGTCTAGTCTTTAGATCAAACCAGTGGTTACTCTTTTAACACAATCAAAACTAGTTCCCCATAGAAAATTCCAGATACAATCTTGCCTCCTCTTGGGCTTATACAATATGGAACAAAGAAAGGCATTATTCCTGGTGAAACTTTTCTCAAGACTATCACAACTTAGAAATATTTGCACAGAAATTCACTTCCCCAAAGAGGATAAATTCCCGGTGAAACCTCTTTTGAATTTCTTCAAACCCTAGAACTGTTCACTAAAGAAAGGATTATTCCCGGTGAAACCTTTCTTGAACTTTTCTTAGGTTTGGACCCAGAGGCTTCCTAAAAGCATCCCCAACCTCCTCTTGGGCTTAGTACAAGGACCCTCAGGCTTCTTAGAAGTTCTCAGCCTCCTCTTGGGCTTAGTACAAGGACCGAAGACCTCCTACAGGTATAGGACAGAAGTTAGTCATCTCTACTAGTTCAATCCTCCAAAGAGTCAGAATTCCAATACATCAGACTAGTTTAGGGTTGATTCTCATCCCTTAAAACATTAGCCTCCTCTTGGGCATCATACAAATATCATCCTTCAACTAAGTGTCAACCTCTTCATACCAGTAGACTTGGAAAGTCTCATCTCCTCTTGGATCTCAAAGAAACCCTCAAGTTTCCTAAAAGCACAGGAAAAACCCTGATCACTTCATCAATCTCCTGCAGAGTTTGAAACCTCCATAGGTTTTCATACTCAGAGTTTAAACCTTTACCATCAATATAACCTTAACAGAATCAGAGCCTCAGGGCATCTGATATTTCAATTCTTCTTCAATCCTCAGCAAGAGTTGATTCCCCAATTTGGACCTATCTCTAGATCTTAATAATCCACAGCAGAAGTCAGCCTCCTCTTAGGCTTTATATAAGAATTTCGCCAACCAGGCTCCTCTTAGGCTTTGTATAATGATTTTTCCTCAGCAGATTCAACCTCAATCTTGGGCTTTGTACAAGACAGATAAAACCTCTCCCTAGTGGAGTCAATTTCTTTTTAGCCTCAATCTTGGGCTTTGTACAAGACAGATCATACTCTCTAGCTGAGTTAATCTCCTTTTAGCCTCAATCTTAGGCTTTGTACAAGACAGACAAAACTTTCCCCGGAAGAGTCAATTCTTTTCAGCCTCAATCTTGGGCTTTATACAAGACAGATATAAAACTCCCTAGTAGAGTCAACCTTTTAGCTTCAACCTTGGGTTTTGATCAAGGCACACAAAAATTAACATCCCCTCAGAGGAAATCAAAAATTCTCTCTGTAGAAAGACATTTCTCTGTATATCACACATCAAGACAAACAATCAAACAAACGCTAATTACAGATAACTGTTGTAAGTGGCACACTTGTTGATTCAAAAATCCAAAATGTGATCCCTCTTTTATACTGGTAAACTTCCTCTCTCATCTAATTGCTGTAAGTGGCAAGCCTCTGGATTATTTACATCCAAGCCAATGTCCCTCACTTAGCATGGAAGATTCCAAAGGAAAAATGGCATTGCTCAACACTAAGTTAAAGTTTCCTCCTTCAGGACATTTACCTTATAAAGGAAATTATGGCATTGCTGGATTCCATACATTCCAGTTAAAGTAATTCTCCTTTATAATCAGTTACCCAACAATTGTGATAAACAGGTGAGATACCTCCCTTTAGAGATGACAAATTCTCTCTCAAACCCTTTAGCTTCAATCTTGGGCTTTAAACAAGACACCAAACATCTTTTCCTCCGATAGAATAATAGGAACTACGATTGCTCTGATTTCCCGGTTATCTTTACGAGAATACGTATGCATAAGATTGTGAAATCCTAGCGAGCACACATATCAAAAACTTTAGGTCCAACACCTTCCCAAAAACAACGAAAAACCCGAAAACAACCAAAACACTCTCTCAACACTCCCAAAGGAGAAACTTTCCCAACCCATGACAGATAAACACAAGAAAGCAGTTCAAATTAACAGAGAAATATGTAATGCAAAGTCTATGGATAACCATATATACACTGGGTAATTAACAACTTCCCTTTGTATAACCCGACCCCGACCCCCCAATCTCTTAGCATTTGTTAAAGAAAACATTTGCGTGTAAGGTTAGTTTTAGATAGCTTCCCTTTCCTTTCCAGCTTTATAGGATAAATAAGAAATCAAAAAGTAGCACCCAATTCCAACCATTGCGGTAAGGTGGTCGCGTCACCGACAAAAATCACACGCTACACACTCTCTTGTGTTTCTTCGAAATCTCTATCTCGTTCTCTCTCGTATCATGTTCTTCTTCCGTGTATACTCCATCCGAAATCCCTCCGGCGAAACTCCCTCCGCGCGCATTCTACTCTTGGAGGATGATGATGATGTTGGTCGAAAACAAGAAGGTTAACTTGGTTGATGAAAGTTTCATAAGGTTAGCCTTTTTTGTGTATCCCCGAAAAAACAAGGTCTATGCGATGGAAGAATGGTGGATGGGTGGGTTCACAGGTTGAAGATTTGAATGGAAATATTGAAGAAGATCGAAGCAGTGTTTAGGTTGATGAAGGGTCGGAGATGAAGGTTAGATGTTTTTGTTGATGAAACGGTTTGTAGAAATTAAAGGTTTTGATATGAGTTTTCGGTTTCTGCTGTTTTAGTTTTGAAATGAGTTTTCTGGTGTTTCTAAAACAAAATTTCAAGTTTCTTTTCTAGTCTGATTTTCCAGGATCTCCCCCTCTTGCTGTTTTTTTCTTTTTGTTTTCTGAATGAGGTTATTGTCCTTAAGATGAAATCCTCCCTCTCCTTTTAATCCAAATTGCCAGCTTTGTTCACTAAGTTTTCCAATTGTACAATTGTAACAGATTTTGTCTGTTGTGCCACAGGTTTGAGTGGTGGTGTTTTTGAATTGTTTTGTCAGTGTGATAACGTGAGGTGGTGTTTTGGTATGAATGGCTTGTAGCAGCGTAGCAGGCCAGTACAATTTGCAGGTTTGGCGTGACAGTGGAAGGAGTATTGACGCAGGAATTGTTGGCAAAGGTTGTACGGGTTGGAGTGCCTTGCGTAGCAGAGTGGCTTTTGCTCTCTTTTCTTTTTGTTGCAAACTTTGGGATATGGTTGGGCATGGTTTAGGCTCTGGTGTAGCAGGAATTTTGGAGGATTGTGGAAGGGTCATTTTCATAGGACAGGTATGGCTGGTTGTGTGCAGCAAGTGGTCTGGCGTGGAGGTAGGCAAAGGTTGGATTTGACATGGTTGATGCAGGAAGTTTGTACGAGTAGCATGATAGATGGTGTTGTCCTTTCTTTTTTGGACTTTCTTGTAATGACAATGATAAAATAGTAATAACAATAATAAAAAAAAAAAATAATAATAATAATAATAATAATAAATATAAAAAAAAAGAATAATAATAATGAATATTAATAATAATAACAATAATAATAATAGAAAAAAGTGAAAAAAAAATAAGATAAAATAAATAAATAAATAAATTATATGATAAAATAATAATAATAGTAATAATAATAATAATAATAATAATAATATTAATAATAATATAAAATGACAAAAATGAAAATACTAATAATAACAATAATAAAAAAATAATAATAGAAATGAAATAACAATAAAATAATAAATAATAATAAAATATAAAAGATATCATAAATAATAATAATATATTAATTACAATAAATAGAATAATAAAACTAATAATAAATAATAATAATGATAATACTAATAATAATAAATAACTAATAAATAATAATAATAATAATAATAGTAATAATAATAAATACTAATAATAAATAATAATAATAATAATAATAAGAACGATAATAAATAAATAAAATAATAATAAATAAATAAAATAATAAATAATAATGATAATAATAACAAATAAATAAAAATAACAAATGAGAATAATAACAATAAAAAGAAAAAGAAGAAATTAACTTGAAATTAAATTATTGATTAAAAGGAATAAAAATAAAAACAAGATTCTAAATTAAAAATAAATCTCTAAAACTCTTAAAAATAATTGAACTAAAATAGAGAATAAGTGACAAAAATAGACGAAAAATGCATGACTATGATTAATGGACTACATGAATGTAAATGCAAAAATAGCCGACTTAAAATGATATGCAAAAGATCAGAGCATCTGAGGGTAAAATTTGGGGTATGACACTTATGCTTGAAAGATTTGCAGTTCTCAATATTGTGCCCTGGGGCACCCTTATGATACTCGCAGTGAGCATTGACATCATAGCCTGGTGGATGAGGGAGAATTGGAGGTTGTAAATCTCTCAAGGTAATCGCTCTATCCTTTAGTAAATAAGGAAAATTTTGGCTATATGGCACAGGCAGAGGATCAAAGTGTCTTTCTGGCCTCCTCATTCTTTGTTGATTAGGTTGATGCTGTTGTGGATCGTACAATTGTTGATACCTTTGTTGTTGGACTGATTGTTATTGTTGATAAGCCAGCTGGAGGTATGAGATAGGTGAAACGACAATAACTTGATGGTAGGGATTTTGTTGCTGAGGTATCTTAGCAGGTATTGAAGTTGGAGCAGTTTGCTGATAAGGCACTGGAGAATATTGCATCGCTGCAACATACGGGTGCTAGAAGTAAGGTACCGGAATAAGTACCCTCTGTTGAGGCTTCCCCCTTAAAGAAGAGATAGCATTGGTTTCACCCAATTTTCTCTTGTACCCAATGAAAGGCTTCTTGATTCTAGCATGACTGCTAGAACCACCTTGAATATTTCCACTATTTAGACCTTCTTCAATTCTCTCTCTGACGATCACCATGTCAGAGAATCCTGAAGACACATTGTTAATCATCTTTTCATAGTACTGCCCTTGCAAGGTACCCATGAAAATATCAATAAATTCATGGTCAACTAGTGGCGGATGCACTCTTGCAGCTAACTCCCTCCAGCGTTGTACATACTCTTTAAAGGATTCATTGTCCTTTTGAGCCATACACTGAAGTTAAGTATGATTCAGAGCAATATCAGCGTTGTATTTGTATTGCTTAATAAATGCTTCAGCCAACTCAGCCCAAGTACGCACAGTACTACGCTCCAGTTGCATGTTCCACTCTAGAGATGCCCTAGACAATTTGTCTTGGAAGTAATGGACCATAAGCTTGTCATCTCTGGCGTAGGCAGCCATCTTTCGGCAATAAATCTTTAGGTGAATATTAGGACAGCTGAGACCCTTATACTTCTCAAATTATAGCACCTTGAACTTATTGGGAATCACAACATCTAGAACTAGGCACACGTCCAAGGCACTCAAAGAGGTTAGGTTGGTCCTTCCATGATTTTGAGTTTTCCAGCCAAAGCACGACACATCTGAATGGCTTCGGAATCTTGAGCAGCATGAGGATTGGCAACTGGGACAGATGTAGAACCATTTTGTATCTCAACTTCATATTGTTGTTCTTCTTCAGCGTGAGGAATAAGGATCTAAATAACAGCAGCTTGAGCTTGTGGGATGGCTCCAACAGTGACCCCAGATGTAGGCGTTGGTTGAGTAACAGCTACTTCAAATGACGGAATGTAGCCTGAAGGTATACCATAGACCACAGGATTATGAAAGGGAACTGAAGGCATTGGGTGCGAGGCAAATCCTTGCATGGGAACATTGTTTCTTGCGGTAGTGGCGTCGCGAGCTTCCTTTTCTCTTCTGGTCAGAGTGGTTATTGTCTCGAAAATCTGATTAATCTTGCTTTTGATAGAGTCCATCTCTTCTCTGAAAGCAACTTGTTCTTGTTGAATTTGATCCATCATTTGTCTAGTGTTGGCTCGAGTAGCGTACTGGTATCAGGGAATCAACTTGATTTTCTAGAGATGAGGGAATATGAAATGAGTTTTTTTAATGATATGTGTAGCGAGCGATTTTTGTCGGTGATGCGACCACCTTATCGCTGAAGTTTGGGTTTTCCTCCTCAAGGAGAAAGGGGTGCTACTTTCTGATTTCTTATTTACCCCATGAAGCTGGAAGGGAAAGGGAAATTATCTAAAACTAACCTTGCACGCGATTGTTTTACTGAACAACTGCTAAAAGAGATTGGGGGGTCCGGGGCCAGGTTATACAATGTGGAGTTGTCAATTACCCATCCTATATGTGGTTATCCATAAGATATTAGCTTTATGTTTCGCTTTGCAATTGATAGTGTTTATCTGTTAATGGGTAGGGAAAGTTTCTCGGGAAATTTGAGTGAGTGAGTGAGTTGATGTTGATGTTCGGGTGTCCCCGATGTTTTTGGTAAGGTGCTGGACCTAAGTTTTGGTGTGAAGGTACTGGACCTAGAGTTTTTTATTAGTATGCTCGCTAAGATTTCGCAATCTTATGCCTACGTATTCCCGTTTAAATGAAACAGGGAAATCAGAGCAATCGTAGTTCCTCCTATTTTAAGGGAGGAAAAGATGTTTTGGTGTCTTGTTCAATGCCCAAGATTGAAGCTATAAGTTTTTGACCGAGAGAGAATTTGTCATCTCTAAAGAGGGATTGGACTTCCTCTGAGGGAATTGTTGATTTTTGTGTGCCTTGATTAAAGCCCAAGGTTGAAGCTAAAAGGTTAATTGACTCGGCTAGGGATTTCCTTATATAAAGCCTAAGAGGAGGCTAAATAGGATCGACTCAACAAGAGAGTGTATATATTGGTGTCTTGTACAAAGCCCAAGATTGAGGCCAAAAAGAGACTGACTCTTTGGGGGATATCTTTATACAAAGCCTAAGAGGAGGCTAAAAGCTCGACTTTTCCGGGGAAAATGTTCTTTCTGTCTTGTACAAAGCCCAAGATTAAGGCTAAGAGGGATTTTTGACTCCGCCGGAGAGGCTTGTATGTGTCTTGTACAAAGCCCAAGATAGAGGCTAAAGGATTTGACTCTACTGGAGAGCATTATCTATCTTGTACAAAGCCCAAGATGGAGGCGGAAAAAGGTTGACTCTGCTTAGGAATTATTTCTCGAAGGCTAAAGGAAGGCTCGGAGGAAATAACTCCGCTGGGGAAGATGTTTGTCCCCAAGCTTAAGAGAAGGTTATGAAATTTTATATCTTGTACAAAGCCTAAGATAGAGGCTAAAAAGGGTTTGACTCAACAAGAGAGTACTTTTTATCTGTCCTGTACAAAGCTCAGGATTGTGGCTGAACAAGCTGGAGAAATCATCATACACAGCTCGAGAGGAGGTTAACTCCTGCTAGGGGAAATCATTATACAAAGCCTAAGAGGAGGCTATTGACTCAACAAGAGAGTGTTTTTTATCTGTCTCGTACAAAGCCCGAGATTGAGGCTAAAGGGTTTACTCAACAAGAGAGTACTGAAAAGTGACTGACTCAACAAGAGAGTCTGAGACGGTGATTGACTCAACAAGAGAGTCTGAAAATGTGATTGACTCAACAAGAGAGTCTGAAAAGGTTAGCTCCGCTGGGGAGAATCATTTGTACAAAGCCCAAGAGGAGGCTGACTATGCTGAGGAAAGATCATTTATACAAAGCCTAAGAGGAGGCTATCTTCTGCTGGGGGGTTATTTGAGATCCTGAGGCAGGTCCAAGTGGGGAAATCAACTCTTGCTGAGGGTTTACAGCGAAGCTGAAGTATCAGATGCCTTGAGGTTCTGATTTGAAATAGTGTTATACTAGTGATAGACTGACCCTGGCTGGGGATTTTTAGGAGAGAGACGGGGTTTTAGAACCCACAAGTTTTAACTCTTGCTGAAGATTAATCCAGAATTCGGGGTTTCTCCTATGTTTTGCAGGGAACTTGAGAATGTCTTTGAGACTCAAGGGTATTTAGACTGTCCAAGTCTACTGGTATGGAAGAGTTTTATCTTTTGTATAATGCCCAAGAGGAGGCCGACTCTTTTAAGGGATGAGTATCAACCCTAAAATTGGTCTGAGGTTTTGACTCTTTTTAGAAAGACAGCTCTAACGAAGGATGACTAAGTTCTGTCCTATACCTTTAAGAGGTCTTCAGGGTCCTTGTATTAAGCCCAAGAGAAGGCATGAGAACTTCTAAGAAGCCGGAGGGTCCTTGTACAAAGCCCAAGAGGAGGCGGGGATGCTTTTAGGAAGCCTATGGGCCTCAAACCAAGAAAAGTTCAAGAAATTCTATTCACCGAGAATAGATCAACTTTGGGGAGTAGAATTTCTTTGACAATTGCTAAGGGTGACAGTTTGAGAAAAGGTTCGCGAGGAATACTGCCTTTCTCTTTGTTCCGTATTGTTTAATCCCAAGAGAAGGCAAGACTATATCTGGTAATCCTATGTGGATCTAGTTTTGTTTGTATTTAAGAGTGGCCAACAGGGCTTTACCTAGTTCTAGACCTAGTTGTCGGGGAAAACTCTAAATAACTATACTAGCATATATACAGTTGACATATGACAAGTATCTAAAAGGGTATGAAAGAAGACTAACCATGCGCAACTTCCCATAATACAGTTATATATATATATATATATATATATATATATATATATATATATATATATATATATATATATGAAGGCGAGTAAATGAAAGCTGTTAAAACTTATAGGCGAGCAAGCTTTCATGTTGTATTGTTAGTTGTTCAAAGAAATTAAAGAAAGTTTTGATAACAATATATATATATTTGAATATTAATCAAAAGGGAATTGTTTTGAAAAGATTGGTGGGGCTTATACTCAAGGAGAGGCCCAAGGTTTAACAGTGATCGCACCGTTGTTTTGACTATCGTACCGGGACTTATACAACGACTGAGGCCCAAAAAGGTTTATTTACAATAGGGTTGGGTCTAATAACTCAAGGAGAGGCCCAAAAGGTGTTTTAAAAGAAAAGAAATGGGACTTACAACACGAGGGTAGGCCCAAATGAATTTCGTTTTGAAATGGCGATCGCGCCGGGAATTTTTTATCGTGTCGGGACTTATACAATATCTGAGGCCCAAAAAAGGTTTTTGTACAACAAGGGTTGGGTCTTACACTATTAGAGGCCCAAATAATTTGAAAATGAACAAAGATGGGTCTTATAGCTCAAGGAGAGGCCCAGTTGATTTTGATAATAAGGCGACGATCGCGCCGAACTTTTGAAAATGTACAGAGGGACTTATACAATATGTGAGGCCCAAAATTGTTTATTTACAAAGGGGTTGGGTCTTACACTCTATTAGAGGCCCAAATTGTTTGAAAAAGATTGATGAGGGTGGAATCAATCAAAACCCTAATTTTGTTTAAAAATGGAATTAATTTTGTTAAAAAATTAATAAAAATTATTGAAAACATGTGAAAAATGAGTGGTGATCTTGGATCAATGTTTCAAAAATCATGTTTTTGTCCACAAAATGATTGAAAACCATTTAAATTTGGAAAATCAAGTGAAAGAAAATTTTCAAAATGTTAAAAAACAAATAAAAATTAATTCTTTTCAAAAATATCAAAGATATGAAATAAATAATATTTTTTGGGGAATTTTTGTAAAATAAAATATTTTAACATTTTTGTGAATTATTAAAAAAAGAATCAACTCAAAATCATTAAAATTCCGAGAGAAATTAATTTTTGAATCAATTAAATAAAATCACAAAAATTCAAATATTTAAATATTTGAAAAAGGGCGCCAAGAACATCTTGTTCTTGCCCGCGTGCCCTGTTTTGCCCAGATTTATGTTTTCTCATCAATCTCACTGAATACTTGATGGAATCATACAATCCACATATCAATCTGCTCGTTTTCAACTCACGATCATGTCTATGGTCTTTAATTTCATTTATTTTAAGCATGGAATGAGAAATCAAAACAAAACCTCAAGAACCCTAACTTGTGCATGAAGGTTGAGAAATGTGATACATGATTCATACAAAGTAATCAATAGATGGGAAACATTTTATGCATGATTATGAACATTTGGCAAAAGTTTTGTGCGAGGAAATATGCATAAATTATGAGATGACCAAGTTTAGGCTTACTTGAAGGTCGTGGCAGCAAGATCAATTTGATTTTTGAGTTAGAGGTGTTACAGATGAGTTGTGATGATCTGAACAGCTTCCCTACACCATATGGAGTGTGTTTGAAAGCTTGGATTGATTTGAAATGAACTGGAACAGATTATGGCACCTCAACTGCAACTTTGTTGAAACCTTGAACAGATGGATGATGATTTCATGAATTTGGTGTTCCAGTTGTTGGTTTAGTGTTTGATCAGCTCACATATGATATTTATGAGGTGTGTGTGTGTGTGTGTGTGATTGGTTTGGTTGGAAACATATTCTAATTCAAAACCCGACAGTAGCTTGCATTAGAAGGCATTTTTGGAAGTGAGAGTGTGATTTTGAGAAAGGCAAGTGTTATAGGCCTTTGGTGTACTCAAACTGATCAGAAATGAGGTCTATTTATAGTGTGTCAAGTTTATTTTGGCATCAATAGGGAATGGCAACTGCAGCAGGCCTTTGGCCAATGTGGATCAAATGGAATCTCAAGTCTCCTCTAGCCATTGACTTAAGGTTAGAGCACAGGCCTATGGTTCTTTGATTTAGAGCTTATCCTTGACTCATTCAGTTAGGAATGCATCAGTCCATGCCACCTTGGTGTATCCATTAAATGCATTGCAACAAAATTGGAGTCTTGGCACCTTTTTAGCTCTTTTAGGTTTGGCATAGCTATTGTAGATTTTGGGACTTTGAAGGCTGATAGATCAGTGCTTGTCCCTTGCTTGTTCCCCCTTGAGGTGTGCAGATGGATAACCATGCTTGTTGTTGCACAATTTGATCAAATCGAGCCCTTATGCATAAATCTGCCTTGCCAAGACAGTTTGCAGCAAGGCATGTTACAGCTGTCATAACTCCTAGCTCAAGTGGAGTTTCATGGGGTTCTTGGACATTTTGGAAAGCTGACATATCCTATTTCAACATGATGTCCACTTTGGTTTTGATCCAACTTGAATTATAATGAAAAATTCCTCAACATTTTGGAAAAAATAAGGCAGATTCTGACTTAGTGAAAATTTCACTAAGTGTTGGAAAAATGTCACTTTTGTGTTTTTGTCATTTTGATCACTCCATAACTCAAAATCCATGAGGAATTGGAAGGATATGTAGTTGACACTTTTAAAGTATGCCATGAGAGCTACAAATCCAGCTTTGGCCCATCCAAAATGGTTGCTTAGATCTCAAGTTATGGTCCTTGGAAGTTGGTACCCTAGCCACTTTGTTCCATAACTTAGAAAAATTCTAAGTTTTTTATGGTTACCCCCTTTCACAAGTTAACTCATTTTCTTTGGTTTTTCTTGATGAATGATGATTTCCATCACACATTAACATTATTTTAGAGTCAAGGAACCTTGGTTGACCAAAAAATCAAAAAGTCAAACTTGGACTTTTTGTACAGTTGACTTTTTCAGCAGATGAAATCTAAACTGTGCGATCCTCTATGAAATCAAGTCCTTGATCTAAATCAAACCTAATGGATGGATTCCATAGGTGTTATAGGGTGTATTGAATCATGTCCCAAGGTTTGGGAGCATGTCTTGGTCAAAAGTCAAAGGCATAGTTGACTTTTTCCTCGAAACCCTAATTGTGGTCCTGATGAATTTGAGACTTGTGGATCAAGCCTCTTGGATCAATCCATTGTTGCAAGTGGATAAATGTAGTGTATTAGAGACCCTCAAATTATGTCTTGAGGTCTTGGCTCATGTTTTGTCCCAAAAGTCAACTTAGGGATGAATTAGGTCAAGAAACCCTAATTCCTGATTTTTGGTAAATGCATCCCCTGAGGTTAAATTGACTTTATGATTGGGTCCCTGAGGTCCCTTGGAGTATCTTGAGTTATGTTTTGAAGCATTGGCTCATGCCCATAGGAAAATTTCCATCTGGAGGCCTTGGTCGACCAAACCCTAATTTGGTGACACTGGCGATCTTGAGGCTTAATCCACTTGGAAGGTAGCAACTTTGTGTTTGGTTCTTTGATGTGAGAGTCCTCTTGATTCCTTATGGGTGTTTGGAGAGTTTAGACAAGTTTAATATCATGTCAGTTCTTGATTAATCCTTTGTCTAAGTGCTTTGAGAGGGCTCAAAAGCCTAATTCTTGATTGTAGTGAATGCTCAACAATCTTTGAGGAGATTGAGGAGACATATAGGTACATACATATTGTGATGATGATTTTCACAATGATGGGAAATCTTAGTGGTCAAAATTTGGGGTATGACAATATGCAATGCTTTCTGATGAATGAAAATGCAATGGATGTAATGGCGATGCCATGTATTGTATAGGTTCAAAGGTTCAAGATATATGGATAAATCTGATTGCTTTCCAGAACAGGGTTCTCACCGGGTGTAATCTAAGGCTTTTGTAAAGGACCCCATAGTCATGGATCCACAAGAATGTTTGATGCTAACGAAATTTTTTTTCCGCGCATCAACTTCTTCAAGGGAATCTATTCTGGATGAGGTTTTCATATCGACCCCAACGAGGTATTCACCTCGTGAACCCATACTAAGCAACCATCGACTTCGGTTCTAGACATGGTTCTCAGAGTCATGGATCCACAAGAATGTTTGACGCTAATGGAAATTTTTTTCCGCGCATCAACTCCTTCAAGGGAGTCTATTATGAGCGAGTTTTTCGTATCAATCATAACGAGGTATTCACCTCGCGAATCCACACTACGCAACCATCATTCTTAGTTGGCCAAAGGTTAAAGGTTCTACAAAGGTTCTTAGAGTCATGAACCCCTTTGAAAAAATCGAAGCTAACAAAGTATTCACCTCGCGCAATAACACTTTCAAAAGGATCTACTCTAAGTGAGGTTCTCATGCTGACCCTAACGAGGTATTCACCTCGCGAGTCCGCACTACTCAACCATCATCATATCTTATGTTTTCACTCAAGACTCAGGTATAAAGTCTTTCCCTCAAGGTTTGCAATAAAATCCAAGTACCAAGATCCAATATAGCCACACAATAATATAACAATATAACAATATGACAATATTAAAACATAAGATAAAGGAAAATCTATACAAATAAACAAACATAGATATACACAAAAAACCTAACTAGGCTTGACTCACTTAGGGATGGGAAATATCCCCAGCAGAGTCACCATCTTTCGCACCTCGAAAAATACGACCTCGCAAGAAAAGTTCGTGGATGGACTGACATAAGAGTCACCACCGAACTTTAATTTATTCCCATAGGGGGAAAGGGAAAATATCAATAAAACCCACGGAACACAAAGGACAGGACAAGGTCATCGCAACCATTGTCGGGGTTCAAAATTCGGTTATGCGAGGGGAAGGTATTAGCACCCCCTCACATCCGTCATACTCGATGGGAACCATCTAAGTTGTCTATGCGAATTGGTTTCTAATCTAAAAGATTTACTTGCTAAAGGGAAAGAGGGGTTGGTTTTTTATTAGTGTGCTCGCCAAGGATTGGGGCCCTTGTGCCTAGGTATTGCCTCGTGCAATGCGAAAGTCAGAGCAATCGTAGTTCAGAGGACTTCGGTGGGAAAATAAAAAGGTTGATGGTGAGGCAAAATGCACTCGACTTACAAGTTAAAGGAAATATCCACTTGACATTGGATCAAGGGCTTGAGAAAAGGTTAGGTCGATCCTAGTCCCTAAGGGTGCTCCTAATGAATGAAACCACAACCAAGGCGAAAGCGGGAAACTAAAAGTATATCCAAAAGGGGGCGGGGGTACACGGAAAAATGCGAGAAATAAATGGGGTCATTGTCAGGTAGCCCAAGAGGAAGTCGTACGTATGCAAGTGTCCTAAACTAAACAGTAAACAAAGAGTAGTCCACACATATTTTTTAGGGTTTTTTAGTTTTATAATGTTTTTGTGTTTTTTTATAAGATAAGAAACAAAGAGAAGTTATATGACAAAATAAGAATGCAAGAGTTATATGATGATGATGATCATAAGTAAACGACGAGAATGTAAATGACGGAAAAGAGAAAACATAGAACATTCACATCTCCATCAAGAATTTCGATTAATCAAAGGCAACCTATCATTATCCCAAAGTATAGAGAATGATCCAAATTACCATTCAACCACATTTGAAATAATGAAAATTTAGCATCTTTGACAACCAACATTCCATGATTTTTAGATCTCATCGACCAAAAGAAGTTTAATGGAAATAATAATGGATTAAGGAATAGTGACATGAGATCAAGATCAAAATAAAATAAAAAGAAACAAAATATTAGAAAAAAAAAGAAATAAACCTATCAATTTAAAATAAAGAAGAAATAATAAGACAATGTGAAGGAGGAGTTCAATGGTTGAAGAGGTGTATGTATAGTAAACTGATGGGTTATGATTGAGAAAATGAGACATGGGATTTGAGCAAGCCCAGGGTTTTTTTTTAATGGGAGAAAGTTTTCTCCTTAAAACAAAATAAAAAAAAATAACAAAAAAAAAAGAAACAGAATACGGGCATTCTTATTCTCCATTGGCGCCGCAGCTAATATTCACTTGTGGAGGAGGAGCTCCGCCACCCTGACGGAGCTCCGAAGCGTGCCGGTTCACATCGTAATTTCCTGCTCAACTCGAATACGCTTTCAATTTTGTGAACTGGTGCCCGGGTTATTCAAATTAAAACCGCAGCTTGTGTCAGCAAAACTCAAATCACCTTCAAATTCAGGTTCGAATGAGTTCAATCCCTCCTTCTCTCTTATTCACTTCTTCTTAATTGTTGTTGTTGTTATTAGTGGGGAGGGTGGTATGAAGGTTGTTTGCGAGTTGTTGTTACAATAGAGGCGGAAGTGAGCCGCCTTAATATACAGTAACCTTGAAGATGGTGAGAAAGTGTGGTGTTAAAATGTTACAGGATGGCTACTGAGTTATTGTTTGAATGTTGAAGATGACGAGGAAAAGTGTTGGTGTTGTTTGGATTTGTTGTTTATGATTTTGCAGGTTGTGAAATGTTTTATGGAAGCTTGAGGTTGTGTGAAGCTTTGAAGTGGTGAATGGTGTATAGAGGCTTGGATTGTTATTGAATTGGTTTTTTCCAGATTTTTTCCTTGTGTTCCAATTTTCCTCCCTCTTTAAAACATATCCAAACTTGTTTATTCAGTTTAGTGGTACAAACCATTTGTCTGTTTCTTGTGTCAAGTCATTTTCATATGCAAGTTATTGTTGGTTGTTCTTGGTCTTGGAGGCATTGTCATAGGTTTTGTTTTGTTATGGCTTGGGCGTACACAGTTTATGTCGCAGGTTTTGTTGTAGCTTGTTGCTTTGTGAGGTGTAGGTTGCTGTTGCAGAATGGGCAAGGCTTGAAGTACTATCATTTTTGAAATTGTCGTTTTGGTGTGGTAGCTGGCTTGGAGGTTGTATGATGCGTTTTGGCATGTCGGTTTGTTCATGTTGCTGCAGAATTTTTTATTGTAAATTACTTTCTTTTGTGAAATCTTGTAATGGGATTTATTGTAATGATACATGGGCTTTTGCTGAATTTTTGTTGTAACTTTCATGAGCCTTATTTTGTAGAGTTTTTTATATGAATTTTGGTAATGTAAAATGGCATAATGGGCTAAAATAATTGGGCTCTTTTTGAATAATGGTAACATGGACTCTTGATGCAATACTTCGACAATGGGCTTGGGTACTTTGAATTTTTATATGCACCTCACTTTGCTTGTACCAAAAACTTGAACCAAAGAATCTTGAATTAATTCACATTAATCTTGAACAAATTAAATCCAACTTACAATCCATATTAGCCTTGAACAAAGAAGCTTGAAACCAATTTCAACATCTTGAACTCTTTATAAAAATCAAACTTGAAACTAAAACCTTGAATGACATTACAACAAATGAAACCATATTGAAATGATCTTGAACTGAATAGCAAGCTTGAAATCTTTTGAATCAATGACAAGAACAATGAACCCCCCATAATCAAGACTTGCAAATAACTTGTAATAAATGCCTTGACTTTTAATGGCTTTGCAACTTGACTTCATCAGATATCTTGAATTGGTACAAAAACCCTAATTGGAGCCTCAAACACAACTCACTTGAATTATGCACATCCTGGCCTTGATAATGAAACAAACTCTTGTCTGACCAAGATTATACCAAAATTCCACTTGAATTGAAACATCATGTCATACCCCAAATTTTTACCACTAAGATTCCCATCATTGTGCAAATCATCATCACAATATCGATGGACCATCATACCTCATTAGTTTCCCCGAAGATGGGTGAGCATTCACTACAATCAAAGTTTAGGGTTTCAAGCCCTCTCAGAGCCCTTGGGCAAAGGATCAATCAAGAATTGACATAATATTCAACTTATCTAACCTCTCAAACATACCACAAAGGATCAAGAGGACTCCCACATCAAGGATCAAGCACAAGGTTGTAACATTCCAAGTGGATTAAGCCTCAAGATCGCCAGTGTCGCCAAATTAGGGTTTTGGACGACCTGGGCCTCCAGATGAAAATTTTCATCTAGGCATGAGCCAAGGCTTCAAAATATAACTTAAAATGCTCCAAGGAACCTCTTGGACCCAATCACCCAGTCAATTTAGCCTCAGGGGATGTATTTACCAAAAATCAGGAATTAGGGTTTCTTGACCTAATTCACCCCTAAGTTGACTTTTAGAGCAAAACATGAGCCAAAACCTCAAGGCATGATTTGAGGGTCTCTAACACACCACATTTATCCATTTGCAATAATGGATTGATCCAAGAAGCTTGATCCCCAAGCTCCAATTTCATCTGAACCACAACTAGGGTTTCGTGAGAAAAGTCAACTGTATCTTTGACTTTTGACCAGGACATGCTCCCAAACCTTGGGAAATGATTCAATACACCCTATAACACCTATGGAATACATCCATCAAGTTTGATTTAGGTCAAGGACTTGATTTCATAGAGGATCACACGGTTTGGAGTTCGTCTGACAAAAAGTCAACTGTGCACAAAAAGTCAACTTTGACTTTTTGAGATTTTTCACAATTTATGGTTCCTTAACCCCAAAATGATGTTAATGTGTGATTTGAATCAACATTCATCAAGAAAAATCAAAGAAAGTGGGATAACTTGTAAAAGGGATAACCATAAAAACTTAGAAATTTTCTAAGTTATGGAACAAAGTGGCTAGGGTACCAACTTCCAAGGATCATAACTTGTGATCCAAGCAACCATTTTGGCTGATCCAAAGTTGGATTTGTAGCTCTCATGGCATACTTCAAAAGCTTCAACTACAGATCATTCCAATTCCTCATGGATTTTAAGTTATGGAGTGACCAAAATGACAAAAACATGAAAATGCCACTTTTTCCAACACTTAGTGAAATTTTCACTAAGTCAGAATCTGTTTCACTTTTTTCAAAATGTAGGGGCATTTTCCACTTGGATCCAAAAAGTATCAAAACAAACTATGATCACACATATGTTGTATCATATGAGAGCTTTCCAAAATGGCCAAGAACTCCATCAAACTCCATCTGAGCTAAGAGTTATGACAGTGTCAACATGCCTTGCTGCAAACTGTCATGGCAAGGCAGATTTGTGCATTTTGCTCGATTTGATCAAATTATGCAAATGACAAACAATTTTATCCATCTGAACACCTCAGGGGGAGACCAAGTAGGAATAAACACTGATCCATAATCCTCCCAAGTCTTTGGAGCTAAAAATAGCATGCCAAACCTAAAAACCCTAAAAAGGGGACAAGACTCCAATTTTGTTTTAGAGCATTCAATGGATGCACCATGGTGGCATGGACTGAGTCTATTCCAACTGAATGAGTCAAGGATGATCTCTGAACTAGGGAACCAAAGGCCTGTGCTCTAACCTCTAGTCAATGGCTAGAGGAGACTTAGATTTCTATTGATCAACATTTGCCAAATCTCTGCAGCAGTTGCCATTCACTATTCCTTGCAAAATAAACTTGCTCTACTATAAATAGAGCTCATTTGTGCTCAGTTTAAGTACACCAAAGCCATCAAACTGATACTTTCCTCAAAATCTCTTCTTTCACTCCAAAATTGCCTTTTAAAGCAAGTCACTATCAGGTTTTAAGTTTGAGTGCCATTCCAACCAAACCAATCACACACACACACCTCATAAACATCATGTAGAAGTGATCCAAACACTTAAACAACATCTGGAACACCAATTTCACAAAATCACCAGCCAATTGCTCAAGGTTTTAACCAAGTTGCAGCTGAGGTGCCATACTTTGTTCCAGTCCATTTCAGATCACTCCAAGCATTCAAACACATTCCATATGGTGTAGGGGAGCTGTCCAAATCATCACAACTCATCTGTAACACCTCCAACTCTAAAATCAATTTGCTCTTGCTGCCACGACCTTCAAGTAAGCCTAAACTTGGTCATCTCTTAATCTATGCATATTTCCTCGCACAATACTTTTGCCAAATGTTCATAATCATGCATAGAATGTTTCCCCTCAAGTAATTGCTTTGTTTGAATCGTGTATCAAAATTCTCAGCCTTCATGCAAATTTTAGGGTTCTTGAGGTTTTGTCTTGATTTCTTATTCCATGTTTAAAATAAATGAAATTAAAGACCATAGACATGATCGTGAGGTGAAAACGAGCAGATTGATATGTGGATTGCATAGTTTCATCAAGTATTTAGTGAGATTGGATAGAAAACGCAAATCTGGGCAAAACTCCCTTCGCGCGTGTTCTTGGCCCATGTTCTTGGCGCCATTTTTGAATATTTGAATATTTGAATTTTATGATTTTATTTAATTGATTCAAAAATTAATTTCTCTCTAAGTTTTAATGATTTTGAGTTGATTCTTTTTTTAATAATTCACAAAAATGTTAAAATATTTTATTTTACAAAAAATTCCCAAAAATATTATTTATTTCATATACTTGATATTTTTGCAAAGAATTAATGTTTTATTTGTTTTTTAACATTTAAAATGTTTTTTCCTCCTTGATTTTCCAAATTTAATTGGTTTCCAATCATTTTGTGAATATAAACATGATTTTTCAAACATTAATCCAAGATCACAACTTGTTTTGCACACATGTTTGGTAATTTTGATTATTTTAATTGAATTTTTATTTAATTAAAATACATTTAAAATGAATTTAGGGTTTTGATCTTAATCACCCTAAAGAAATCTTTTTCAAAACTCTTTGGGCCTCTAATAGAGTGTAAGTCCCTATCCCTTTTTAACTAAAACCATTTTTGGGCCTCAGATATTGTATAAGTCCCTCTGCGTTAAAAAAATCTCTGCGCGATCGCCATTTCGAAACAAAAAATCATTTGGGCCTACCCTCGTGTTGTAAGTCCCATTTCTTTTCTTTAATTAACCTTTGGGCCTCTTGGTAGAGTGTAAGTCCCATCCCTTTGTAAATAAACAATTTTTGGGCCTCAGTGTATTTAATAAGTCCCGATACCTTCAGAAATTTTGGCATGATCGGCGTTTTCAAACAAATCATTTGGGCCTACCCTCGTGTCGTAAGTCCCATTCCTTTTCAAAAATAATCTTTGGGCCTCTATTAGAGTATAAGACCCATCCTCTTTGTAAATACACCACTTTTTGGGCCTCACATATTGTATAAGTCCCTCTGTACAGTTTTCAAAACGACGGTGCGATCACTGTCCACCTGGGCATCTCCTTGATCTATAAGCCCCAATATTCTTTTCAAAGCACTTTCTCCTTTGATTTTTGAATTCAAATACCCGGTTGTTATCAAAACTTTCTTTAATTTCTTTGTTGAACAACTAACCAAACAACATGGAAGCTCTACAACGGGTAAGTGTTTATCCGCTTTCATTTACTGCTTTCATATATATAACTGTATTTTGGGGCTGCTTTACTGTAAGTCTTCTTTCACATCCTTTTACATACTTGTCATATATCAACTGTATATATACTAGTATAGTGATTCAGAGTTTTCCCCGGTAATTAGGTATAGCACTAAGTAAAGCCTGTTGATCACTCTTAAATACAAACAAAACTAGATCCCCATAGGATTTCCAGATACATTCTTCCCTCCTCTTGGGGTTAAACAATATAGAGACGTGAAAGGCAGCATTCTCGGTGAACCCTTTCTCAGTCTGTCACCATTAGAAATTGTCAAAGAAACTCTACTCCCCAGAGTTGATCTATTCTCCGTGAATATCATCTCTTGAGTTTCTTCCAAACCCTCGAACTTTCCTGGAATGATCTCTTCTCTATGAATTGCATTTCTTGAACTTCTCTTGGTTTGGGGACCCACAGGCTTCCTAAAAGCATCCCCGCCTCCTCTTGGCCGTTGTACAAGGACCCTTCGGCTTCTTAGAAGTTCTCATGCCTTCTCTTAGGCTTAATACAAGGACCCTGACGACCTCTTAAAAGGTATAAGACAGAACTTAGTCATCCTTTGCTAGAGCAGTATTTCCAGTGTCGAAACTCCGGCCATTTTAGGGTTGATTCTCATCCCTTAAATGTCCGTGCCTCCTCTCGGGCATAGTACAAAAGATAAAACTCTAGACTTGGACAGTCTAATCCGCTTGAGTCTTAAAGACATTCTCGAGCAACCCCGGTCACTCTTGATCGATCTCCAGTAGAAACCCGGTCTCTCTCATGAGAGTTCCCCACACTTGGACCTGCCTAGGGATCTCAATAACCCTCAGCAGTAAGATAGCCTTCTCTTGGGCTTTGTACAATGATCCTCCCTAGCAAAGCTAACCTTTTCAGACTCTCTTGTTGAGTCTATTCCCTTTTAGCCTCAATATCGGGCTTCGTACGAGACAGCAAATCACTCTCTTGTTGAGTATAAAAGACTCTCTTGTTGAGTCACTCACCTTTTCAGACTCTCTTATTGAGTCTATTCCCTTTTAGCCTCAATCTCGGGCTTCGTACAAGACAGCAAATCACTCGCTTGTTGAGTATAAAAGGCTCTCTTGTTGAGTCAATCACCTAAAACACTCTCTTGTTGAGTCAACCTTTTTTTAACCTCCGTCTTGGGCTTTGTACAAGACACATAAAAACACTCTCTTGTTGAGTGAACCCCTTTTAGCCTCAATCTTGGGCTTTGTACAAGACAAAAAGAGCATTTTCCCCGAAAAAGTCAACCTTTTAGCCTCCTCTTAGGCTTTGTATAAAGAAATCCCCATTGAGTCAATCAACCTCTTAGCATCAAACTTGCCCTTCGCTCATAGCATACAAACATCAACAACTCCTCTATAGAGATGACAAATTCCCTCTTAGTCAGGACCCTTCAGCTTCATATCTTGGGCTTTGAACAAGATACAAATCACTTTTAGCTTCAATCTTGGGCTTTGAATAAGACACCAAAGTATATATTTCCTCCCATAGAATAGGAGGAACTATGATCGCTCTGATTTCCCTGTTTCATTTAAACGGGAATACGTAGGCATAAGATTGCAAAATCTTAGCGAGCATACCAATCAAAAGAAAACCCTAGGTCCAGTACCTTTATACATCAATCAAAGAAAATCAAGTCTAGTATCCTAACCAAAAGCCTCATGTATAGTCAATACACTCCGTTCTTAAGCACATAACCCCAAGAGAAACCCCCCTATTTGATAGCATCTGTAAACCAACAGTCAGCTGTTTAAACTCAGTATGCAAGCAGGGTTAATTAGAGACATCTATTTCCCTTTCTTAATCAGCTCAATAGGATAAAAAATGAATCGAATTGTAGTACCAAAGCGATAGTGATTCGAAACCATAAAAATCGCGCTACAGAAAAATTGGTGACCACAGTGGGAGACATTCTTTCTTGTACCTCTTAGGGTGAGACCTTAAGTTCACAAAGTATCACAGAAATGGCGACTCTGCTGGGGAGTCGTTGTCTGTATAGGATCATAGGATTCTAGAGGTCTAGGATGTTAGGACAAATATATATACTGCTTTTCCTAATTGATATTTGTGTTTATTTTTATGCTAATATGAATGTGTGTAATGCCGCATGTGGAAAGATTGAGTATACACCTAAGATAGGTGATGGCACTAGACGGGTAATCTTATGGGGAGTGAATCTCAGATAAGAGGTCCTGGTCGACCATCAAATCAGTGGAGATGCCCTTTGCAGATTCAATGCCTATACGACTTCGGTTGTTGAAAGCAGATTATTCCATTGGGTTATCTGAGAAGCTGAGGATTTTAGTAGACTAAAACCATTTTGTAGTGCGAAAGCTATCGGAAATAGTTGTCAAGCGATACTACCCTCATTTGAGACTACTCTAAGATACTTCAGCTCACTGGGGATCCGCTTGCTGTCGTTATCCCAAGAGGGGCCAGTGATTTTGAGGACAGGTACAAAAATCACCAGTATAAACCTTTGGGGATGGGTAGAGCCTTGACTTCATGACACCGACCCTTTGACCCCATGTTTTTTCTATGTTTTTGTGTGATGCATTTATGCATTCATCTAAAAACATTAAAACAAAGAAAAATTTTCTCGTCTAGTCTCTCTTTTTCAAATTAAACTAAGACAATGATTGCAAATGTCAGAGAGAAAGATTGCGTTATGGATTTCGGTAGAAGGAAGACTCACAAGTACACCTTCAAGGTTCCAAAACTAGAGGATTTGAGAGGGTTGGCAAGGATGATCACCAACCCTGACACCTTCAGAGCCAAGTACGGAGGTATGCTATCTCTGTTAAGGGTCCATGTAATTGAGGGAATCCTGGCTACGCTCATTCAGTTTTATGATCCGGTCTATCACTGTTTCATATTCCCGGATTATCAACTAGCACCAACACTGGAGGAGTACTCTCACCTGATTGATTTACCTATCACTGATCAAGCTCCCTTTTCTGGACTGGAAGAAATTCCAAAGAATTAAACCATTGCAAGAGCAATTTATTTGGACGAGTCAGAAGTCAGGACTCACATGACCACTAAGGGTGGAATCCAAGGTTTGCCAGCCCAGTTTTTGATAAAGAAAGCCCTGTACTTTGCTAGTGTAGGGAACGTGACTGCTTTCGAGAGCATCTTTGTTTTTCTCACCTACGGGTTATTTCTGTTTCCTAACATTGATAACTTCGTTGATATCAATGCCATTAAGATATTTCTAAATGGAAACCCCGTACCAACACTGCTCGTGGATGCTTATCATTCTGTACACTTGAGGAATTTGTATAGCGGAGGAATAATCACATGTTGTGTACCCCTGCTATACAAATGGTTAACTTCCCATTTGCCAAAGTCTGCAGCATTTTAGGATCAAAATAGTACGTTACGTTGGTCGCAGAGAATCATGTCTCTTACCAACTCGGACATCGATTGGTATAATCGGATCTACGACGGGATAAGGATCATTGACTGTTGTGGAAATTTTCCTAACGTACCCCTTATAGGAACTAAGGGAGGAATCAATTATCATCCAGTTTTAGTTCGTCGTCAATTCGGATACCCGATGAGGCATGTCCCGCGTAATGCTCATCTGGAAGGTCTTTTCTTCAAGGAAGGAAAAAACGACAGGGCAATAAAGACAGAAATAGTGCATGCTTGGAAACATGTTCATAGGAAAGGACAAGAGTCTCTAGGAAAACTGGATTGTGTCTCGGTGGAACCTTTTCTCCACTGGGTACAAGCTAGAGCTCTCAAGCTAAGGATGCCTTACCCTCGTCATGAAGTTCTTCCATCAAAGGAACCTGTCCTTTATTTTATGTCTGATATGGAAAAACTTTAGGTTACTCTTAACTAGGTTCAACAGGAGAGGAGGTCTTGGAAGAACAAGTATCGTACTCTTAATGTGGAGTGTAAGAAAATACAACAACTATTGAAAGATAAAGATGCTCTAATTGAGATTTTAGAGCAGCATGTTGTAGAGAATCAGGATGACCAGAGGAACTTGCTCGCTCCTTTCACCTGGCAAAGGAATGACAACCCGACAATGGCTCAAGAGCCCCGGTCAAAGAAAAGGAAAGTACCAGAACCAGCACCTGAGCTCCGCGCAGAAAGGACTCAGGATCCATTAGCTTAGATATTTCCTTTTACAACACTTTGTAAACTACTGCATTTCCATTTCCACAATCTTTGAATTCAATAAAATGGGGTTTCCCCCACTGTTTGATATTTACAATCCAATTATTGAAGTTTCTTTTGATTAAACAAAAAAAATACCTAAATATAATCATTGTATATCATTCATCATTCTCGCATAACGCATTTCTCTTCTCTATGAATCTCACGTTTGTGTCTCGATTCTAGAGTCAAACTGTCTCATTCGTACAATACTCAGGCCAGTCAACAAAAAAATGGACAATCTCGAGGAAGAGAGAAGAGAGCTGAGAGAAGAAATCGACACTCTAAGAGAGGATCTGAGGAAGCTTCACAGTGACATGCAAGCTCTGGCAGCAGCTCAGATACAAAGGACAGTGATCTCAGAGATCACATCAACGCCTATAGTGGAAAAGATTAATCCTCGGTATAACATGCCTGAAGATTGTCCCTGGGGCATGCCACTCAATTATATCCCGGAAGGATATATTCCGCCGATCACTGAAGATCCGGAAACTGCAGCAGGAGCCGCTGGGCCTGAAGGTTACAAACTTCGGGAAAGCGAAGATGCCAGGGGAATGACAATAACTCCTGAAGGTTACAAACTTCGGGAGACACCAAGAGTCACAGCCGTGATGACTGTATCACCACCCGTAGTACACACTATCCCGGAAGGATAGATTCCACAGATACCTTCTGGTGGAAATGAAAGTATGGACGAGAAAATGAAAGAGTTCCAGGAACAATTCCTGGAAATGCAGAAGGAACTGCAAGCCATTCGCGGTCAGGATCTATTCGAAAAGGACGCCGCAGACCTTTGTTTGGTCCCCAATGTGAAAGTTCCGCCCAAATTCAAAGTGCCTGAATTTGAAAAGTACACGGGTAACTCTTGCCCTCAAAGCCATTTGGTGATGTACGCCCGGAGGATGTCAACTCAGACTGAGAACCACCAGCTACTGATCCATTACTTCCAGGATAGTTTAACCGGTGCCGCACTCAAATGGTACATGGGTTTAAACCGCACTAAGATCGCTACTTTCAGAGATCTTGGAGCTGCCTTCATTCAGCAGTACAAATATAACCTGGACATGGCACCAGACAGAGATCAACTTAGAGCTATGTCGCAGAAGGATAAGGAAACCTTCAAGGAATATGCTCAGAGATGGCGTGAAATCGCCGCTCAGATTTGTCCACCTCTTGAGGAAAAGGAGATGACAAAGTTCTACTTGAAAACCTTGGGCTCATTTTACTATGATAGAATGGTTGCCAGTGCGCCCAGCGAATTTATTGAAATGCTCAGCATGGGAGTTCGGCTTGAGGAAGCGGTCCGAGAAGGATGGTTAGTTAAAGATGTTGGATCATCAAGCAGTACCAAAAGATACGGTAGTGCTCTCCCTAAGAAAAAAAAGCAAGATATTGGCAATATCTCTCTCGGAAAGCAAAGGCAACGGTACCAACCAGTAGCAGTTGTAACTCCTGCTATTAACCATACCCCTCTTCCTACGTATCAACCACAGGTTGCTCAAAGCTAACCTAATTAACAACCATATTAGCAAAGGACACAACAGCCTCTTCCGCAGGCTCGTCCTCCGTACAACAATAATCGTACAACGCGACCACCAGGGTTCGACCATATACCAATGTTGTACGCAGAACTGTTTCCACTATTACTGGTCAAGGGGCATGTCCAAACCAGGGCTCCTCTTGGAATACCGAAGAATCTGCCTTTTTGGTTCAAAGCGGATCAAACTTGTCCTTACCATCAAGGAGGACCAGGGCATAACATAGAAAATTGTCTCAGTTTTAAATCCGATGTGAAAAAGCTCGTCAGGGGCGGGGTCTTATCCTTCAAGGATACAAATCCAAATGTGCAGACAAACCAGTTGCCTCAGCACGAGAGAGCTGCAGTAAATTTTGTAGAGGGAGAGTCTAACGACAGCTATCAAATTCATGATGTACTCTTATTGAGGGCCAACTTGGTCAAGATGCATCGCAGACAGAGCGAGTACGGTCACATACCACCTCATAACTATCATCAGTGTGATATCTGCTCTAAGAATAATCAAGGATGTTCTGTGGTGCAGTCAGCTCTACAGGAACAGTTGGATCTCGGTTGGATCCAGGAGCACCGAATTCGTGGAGTCAACATGACTTATAGGAACTCCAATATCATTCAGAACCATGACATCTATGCGATAAATGTCAACTTGGTGGCAATGCACTCAAGGCAAAGCCAGTATCATAATCTGTCGCGGTACGATTACAGTTCCTGTCTGATTTGCTCAGTAAATAATCAGGGATGCTCTTTTATACAAGAGGCCCTTCAGCGTCAGATGGATCTTGGATGGATCCGAGACTACCATGATAAAAATCCTTATCGGATCAACATGATTCAAATCTTTGATATTCGTTTGATGAATACCAGCTTGGTGGAGTTACACACCAAGCAAGTCCGGCTCAGTTTTCTCACTTCCAATGGTTATCTGAGCTGTAAAATATGTTGTGAGGGCGACCAAGGATGTGCTCTCGTTCAAAGAACTTTGCAACACTTGTTAAACCATTGGTGACTTCCGATCTATCTAGAAGAAGATACGCAACAAGTTAGTATGACTAATGGGAACCCTACTAGGCATCAAAGTTAGGACGTCCGATCAACAGAATTAGACCTAGTAAGGTTACACTGCATTCAAAGCGGACGTGGCCAGATGCCACCACACAACTACGAGCATTGTAGAATCTGTTCGAAAAGTAGCCAAGGATGCTACCTCGTACGAGCAGCCCTTCAGAGTCAGTTGGACCGTAAAGAGATTCAACCGTGTCCAGGCTCTAGGTTAATCAACTTGATGCCCGACTATTTTGCTGATCAAATCAGAGATGTTGTTGTAATCTCTGACCATGAAAGGACCAAAGATGTTTGTGCCATAATCCCTCTGCTTGACGAATCAAAAGTTCCCAACCAGGAACTGATTGAAATTACTTACGATGGTCAGAAAAATCAAAAGGCTCCTGTAGTTGTCTATCAGCCGGGACCACTACCATATGAATCAACTAAGGCTATGCCTTACAAATACGGTGCTACAACAATTGAGAATGGAAAGGAAATTCCATTACCCTCCGTCTTGAATATTGCAGACATCAGTCGAGTAACACGGAGCGGTCGAATCTTCAACCGAGGAGTTGGAGAACCTACCAGAGAAAAGAAACCTCAAATGAAAGTTCCCAATCCACTTGTCGGTCAATCCAGCGATCCCGACCTTTCAAAAAACAATGATGAGATGCTGAAGCTCATCCAAAGGAGTGAATACAACATTGTTGATCAGCTGTTACAAAATCCTTCAAAAATCTCCGTGCTGTCTCTTTTACTCAGTTCTGAAGCTCACAGAGAGGCTCTACAGAAAGTCTTAGAGCAAGCCTTTATGGAACAGGATGTAACAATCAGACAATTCGACAACATCGTCGCCAACATCACTTCCTGCAACAACTTGGGATTTAGTGATAAGGACTTGCCGGAAGAAGGCAAAAGTCACAACATGGCACTCAACATTACAGTCAACTGTCAGGACGATGCTTTAGCCAGCGTACTGATAGATACCGGATCGGCTCTCAATGTTATGCCGAAGTCTACTTTAATGCGATTATCATATAAAGGATCTCCGATGAAAGGCAGTGATGTCACCGTCAAAGCATTTGATGGATCCCGAAAAACGGTTATCGGCGAAGTCGGCCTTCCCATAACTATCGGTCCTCACACTTTCCAAGTCATTTTCCAGGTTATGGACATCCGAGCAACATACAGCTATTTGTTGGGAAGACCTTGGATACACCAGGCTGGGGCAGTCACTTCGACACTTCACCAGAAGCTGAAGTTCGTCAAGAATAACCAACTCATCACAGTCTGTGGAGAGCAAGCCTTAATCGTGAGTAACCTATCATCATCCACTTGTGTAGAACCCGAGGAGGTTGTTGGAACTCAGTTTCAGGCACTTTCAGTGAGCCATGAGAATCAATCAGAAAGAGGAACGTCGATTTCCTCGTACAGGGATGCTCTCAAAGCAATCGAAAGTAACAATACAAAAGGATGGGGACAGCTTGTCATTCCTACTAAAAACAAAGCAACGAAGGGTCTTGGTTTCTCTTCGAACTGTGCCCAGACAGCTATTAACGATGAAAGTATTCATCCCATTCAGGACTTCTTCCACAATGGAGGTTTCCTTCACCCAGTGTCTCAAGAAGTGCATGTCATCAACAGGGATGACTCCTCCTATCCAGAGAAATAGTGGAAGTCCTATCTTAACGAGGACGGTTATATGTCTCAGGAGGAGGTGCCTACGCCATTTTGCTATCCCGCACAGAGTCTGAGACTTATACCAAGGTCAGATGTCAGGATGATATACAGAGATTGTGATCCGGAAGGATGCCGTGCTCCACCAAACTCATTAGAGGAGGACACTCTGATGAGAGACAACTTTGACCACGACTATTATGGCCCAATGGATGGTCTGCCTATCTGGAAACCGTACCCAGGAGACTCGGGGCAAAAGAGTCAGCCGAACAATGAAAATCAGTTGAGCATCATTGAAAAGAATACCTGCGTCCCCACCATGTCATGGGATCAACACTCAGGGCATTCTGAAAATATCCAGCACGATGATGAATTTGCAAAGCTTGCAGGACTAGAATTCATCAACTATGCTTTTCCCGAGGTCAACGTCATCGAAAGGGATGACTCCTCCAGTTCCAAAGAAGTGTGGGACACCTTAGGACAACCGAGCGGTAAAGTTCGACTACCTGGTCAAGTACACCGCTCCGGAAAGCTCTCGTATCAGGCTCGAAGACATCCAGTCAACTGGACGGGGAGATCTGCCTGAGAGTACAAATACTATGCAAAATACAACAGAGGAATCCTCCTACGACAACTCTGCCTGGGAGACAGATTTCAACGATCCTGCTCCGCCAGAAATCAGCATCATTTCTGAGGACAAGCCAAGAAAGAAGGTATCAGACTTTGTGATTCACAGAGGAGTTCGCCACCAATGGGTTGTTGTTGATGTTTCGAAGATCGTTCATAAGTCAAAGTAATTGTCGTCTTTAAACCTTTCACCCTGCCCAGGTGAAACGGATGTTTTGATAGGGCTCACTTTCTGTAAATGTACCTCTTCGCTTTGCCCAAAGCGGCAGAGTTTTGTTTTATAGGGCTGTAGTTTCAAGAATCGACCAAATCATAAATAAAATAACGCCGTTCTGGAATTTCCGCATTTATTGTTGTTTTCTCTTTACATTTTTTTAGAAAATGGTAATCCTAAAAAACAATTCAAACAAAATAAATAGGCAGTTTTTCAAAGAAAATACACTGCACACACTCATGCATTCTCTCTATCTCTTCTAAAAATCAATCATCACATCATGCAGATTGCTTGTTTTAAAACCCCATTGAAACATACGATCCAATGCCTTCTCCCAACTTTGAATTCCCGGTATTTGAGGCTGAAGAGGAAGATGACAAAGAAATTCCAGAAGAGATCTCCCAATTACTCAGACAAGAGGAAAGGTCCATTGAACCTCACAAAGAGCCGTTGGAAATGGTCAACTTGGGTTCAGCAGAAGAGAGAAAGGAAATCAAGATTGGGGCACTGCTCAGTCCGACTGTCAAAGAAAGTTTGATAAAGCTTCTCAAAGAGTTTCCCGATGTATTCGCTTGGTCCTATCAGGACATGCCAGGGTTGGATACCAGCATCGTGGAACATCATCTACCGTTAAGATCAGAATGTCCTCCAGTAAAACAAAAGTTGAGACGGACTCATCCAAACATGGCCATCAAAATCAAAGAGGAAGTACAGAAACAGATTGACGCAGGTTTCCTTGTCACATCAGAGTATCCTCAATGGTTAGCCAACATCGTACCAGTTCCAAAAAAGGACGGAAAGGTACGAATGTGTGTAGACTACAGGGACCTGAACAAAGCAAGTCCTAAGGATGACTTTCCCTTACCACACATTGACATGCTGGTAGACAGTACAGTAAAGTTCAAAGTATTCTCCTTCATGGATGGATTCTCGGGCTATAACCAGATAAAAATGGCGCCGAAAGACATGGATAAAACTTCGTTCATCACCCCACGGGGAACTTTTTGTTACAAGGCAATGCCATTCGGTTTGAAGAACGCTGGGCAACCTATCAAAGGGCAATGACTACTCTGTTTCATGACATGATACACAAAGAAATTGAGGTATATGTCGATGATATGATTGTCAAATCTAAAACAAAGGAGGAGCATGTGACCCATCTGTCAAAACTATTCGAGTGGTTGAGAAAGTACAAACTCCGATTGAATCCCAACAAGTGCACGTTCGGTGTCCGTTCGGGGAAACTGCTAGGATTCATCATCAGCCAGAAAGGAATTGAGGTTGATCCTGACAAGGTCAAGGCCATTCAAGAGATGCCTTCTCCAAAGACTGAAAAACAAGTCAGGGGATTCCTGGGACGTTTGAATTACATTTCCAGATCTATATTCCTCATGACCGTGACATGTGCGCCGATCTTCAAATTACTCAAAAAGAATCAGGACTGTGTTTGGACAGAAGACTGCCAAACCGCCTTCGACGGTATCAAGGAATACCTGTTGAACCCACTGATTCTATCACCTCCAGTGGAAGGAAGACCACTGATCATTTACCTAACAGCCTTGGAAGACTCAATGGGTTGTGTACTTGGCCAACAAGACGAAACCAAAAGGAAAGAGTCTGCCATTTACTATTTAAGAAAGAAATTCACAGACTGTGAAACTCGGTACACTATGCTTGAGAAAACTTGTTGTGCTCTGGCTTGAGCAGCCAAACGTCTTTGCCAGTACATGATTTATCACACTACATGGTTAATCTCAAAAATGGATCCAATCAAGTACGTCTTTGAAAAACCTGCTCTCACAGGAAGGATTGCCCGTTGGCAGATGCTACTATCAGAATACGACATCAAATACCACGTTCAAAAAGCCGTTAAGGGAAGTTTTTTAGCCGATCATTTGGCTCATCAACCGATTGACGATCAGGAATCAGTTGGATTTGACTTCCCAGACGAAGATGTCATGTACTTGAAAATGAAAGATTGATATGAACCGCTACCCAGTGAAGGGCCAGAACCAGGTTCCTAATGGGGACTTATCTTTGACAGAGTTATCAATTATTATGGAAACGAAATTGGGGCAATCATCATAACACCTCAGGGTACCCACATTCCTTTCACCGCCCGATTGACATTCAAGTGTACGAACAACGAGGCCGAATACGAAGCTTGTATCATGGGTCTCGAAGAAGCAATTGACTTGAGAATTAAGAACTTGGATGTATACGACGACTCAGCCTTGGTTATCAATCAGATCAAAGGAGATTGGAACACATACCAATCAGGATTGATTCCTTACAAAGATTACGCGAGGAAGTTGTTACCCTTTTTCAACAGAATCGAGTTTCATCATATCCCTCGTGAAGAGAATTACATGGCTGATGCATTAGCCACTCTCTCCTCCATGATTAGTGTAGGTCAATCGAATGACATACCTAAGATTGACATAATACGCCTTGAAAGGCCCGCCTACATCTTCACGATTGAAGCAGTCATAGACGACAAACCTTGGTATCACGATATCAAATGCTTCCTTCAGAAACAGGAGTATCCACTCGGGGCATCGAGAAAAGATAGAAAAACCCTCAGAAGACTAGAAGGCAGCTTCTTCTTGAGCGGTGACACCCTCTATAAGAGAAACTTAGACATGGTCTTGCTTCGATGCGTAGACAGACCAGAAGCAGACATGCTGATAAAGGAAATTTATGAAGGATCCTTTGGCACTCATGCCAACATACACACAATGGCGAGAAAAATTCTAAGAGCCGGGTACTATTGGTTGACAATGGAATCTGATTGTTACAAGTACATGAGGAGATGTCACAAGTGTCAGATATACTCCGACAGAATCCATGTACCGCCAATGCATCTCAAAGTTCTTTCTTCCCCATGGCCTTTTTCTATATGGGGAATCGACATGATTGGCATGATTGAACCCAAAGCTTCGAACGGACATCGGTTCATCCTGGTAGCCATTGACAACTTCACCAAGTGGGTCGAAGCAGCGTCATACGCCAATGTGAGCCAACAAGTGGTGGTCCGATTTATCAAAAATAACATCATCTACTGTTATGGTGTTTCGAGTCAGATCATTATGGATAATGGATCGAACTTAAACAACAAGATGATGAAAGAGTTGTGCGCAGAATTCAAGATCGAACACCATAACTCATCTCCTTACCGACCTAAGATGAACGGTGCGGTAGAAGCGGCTAACAAAAACATCAAAAAGATCGTTCAAAAGATGGTTGTAACCTACAAAGACTGGCACGAGATGTTACCCTTTGCTCTCCACGGTTATCGCACATCTGTCCGTACTTCAACAGGGGAAACCCCTTTCTCTCTAGTATATGGCATGGAGGCAGTGCTTCCTATAGAAGTAGAGATACATCAATCCGGGTATTGATGGAGGCTAAGCTAACAGAGGCTGAATGGTGTCAAAGTCGACACGATGAACTCAATCTAATCGAAGAAAAGCGAATAACGGCTCTGTGCCACGGTCAGTTGTATCAACAAAGAATGAAGAAGGCGTTTGACAAAAAGGTTTGACCTCGTGTCTTCAGGAAAGGAGACCTTGTGCTCAAGAAGATACAATTATTTCTCACTGATCCTCGAGGCAAATAGACTCCGAATTACGACGGCCCCTACGTTTGTCAAGAAAGCTTTCTCAGACGGCGCCTTGAGACTCACAACCATGGATGGAGAAGAATTTTCCTACCCCACAAATGTTGACGTAGTCAAGAAATACTTCGCCTAAAAAAACGTCTCGGTGGATTGAAAACCCAAAAGGGCGGTCCAGGCAAAAATTAGAGACATAATAAAAAATCATCCCGGTGGATTGGAAATATCACAGTACGATTCAGGCAAAAGTTAGGGATAATGGCAAGTAACTACGCCTGATCAGTTTAACTACTCAGCAGTCATGCCATTCATCGGAAAACTCCAGTCAAGGTCATCTTCGATGGAAGCTCAGGATGCTTAGAATTCAAAGTTGGTAGAAGGATAGCGGTCGTTATGTTTCAATGTAGCCCTTTTCCCTTAAAATTACAATTTTCTAACTTTGTAAATACTCCATGGAATCACGCGTTTGGCTGATCTCCATCTTATCAATAAAATGTGAGCTCGTGTGCTTTGTTTGCAATTCTCATTTGTTTTAGCTTTACAGAACGACATTTTTAACATGATTAACGGTTCTTGAAATAAAACAAAAATGAATTTACTTGTCAACTTTTTCTGCTTTTAAAAAAAATATGGCAATTTCTTTTGACTGCTGAACATCGAAAGAACATCGGTCGCTACTCCGAAAGCGGTCGAGCTTTAAATTGCAGAATCAAAGTACTCCTTCTAAACCAGCGCGCCTGAGTGAAGGATCAACTGTGTCAGAGACCAAGTTTCATCTGACAATCCCGCGGCAGAGTTCTTATCTCCTAAGCCCAACCAACGGTTTCCCCCATGGGGACTATCTCTCCTAAGCAAGGCAGAATTGCTACCTCGAACAAATGGTACTTCTTCGTCCCTAGCCGTGGCCGAGTATCCAGTCGTGTTCATCCATTAGTATGTATGTCGCGTCATTTTTGTCAGCATAAACATACATACATCATGCATTATTGATTCACATTCATATTCATATTGCATCACTATCACTCTAGTCGGTCTTGTTCCCCTAGTGATAAAAGTCCTCTCAATCGAGTTGTCGGTTCTTTCCTCGTCAGGAACTGAATCATCTAAGTCATCTCTCTTCCAGTTTACTTCTGGATTGAAGTCGGTCCTCGTCCACTTTGATAACTTAAACCTCTGAAAGGCAAGAAAACCTTCAACAAATGTCACTCTTCATCATTGAAGATGATATCTTCGCTTTCCCGGATTAAGGAAAATCCCCAGAGAAAGCCTCTCATCTAAAAGACTTTCAGCAACACATTGGTTCTTCTCTCCTAAAAGTCAATGTTAAGGAGGTTATCAGCACCTCAAAATTGGATTCCATCGCATGGCATTTCTCCGAGAAAACCTCGAGAAAGGTATGATGTAATATCCCCAAAAGAAAACAGTCTCTCAAGAGACTCATTTTCCCCAGTAGAGTCAACAAATGGCGTCTCCAACAGAGAAGTTTGCGCACCTCTACATCTCAGACAGGTGGGTTCCCCCAGCCAGTCTGATATTAAAACTTTTTCCCATCAAATGGCATCTCCCCAGGAAAATTCGGTGAGAAGTTTGAGGAAAACCGCTACAAATAGCGTCCCTTGTCAAGAAAGTTTATTGACAAAAGAAACTAAGACCAGTTCCTTGGTAGAAAACCAGGATCGAGGGGAAGTTTATTTTAGAAACTAAGACCAGTTCCTTGGTAGGAAACCAGGATCGAGGGGAAGTTTATTTTAGAAACTGAGACTAGTTCCTTGGTAGGAAACCAGGATCGAGGGGAAGTTTATTTTAGAAACTGAGACCAGTTCCTTGGTAGGAAACCAGGATCGAGGGGAAGTTTATTTAGGAAACTGAGACCAGTTCCTTGGTTGAAGACCAGGATCGAGGGGAAGTTTCACCCTTTTCTAAGCACCACTGCTTAGCAAAATAAAATGGATGAACGAATTGCCATTCATAACCACCGTCAAAATTTTGGGTATTCCAATATTTAATCGTCTTGCACCCCGAATGCCCGAATACCTTCGCCATCCGCACCTTCGGGTCCAAGAAGATTAAATAGGGGCATCTGTCATACCCCAAATTTTGACCACTAAGATTCCCATCATTGTGCAAATCATCATCACAATATGGATGCACCATTATACCTTATTAGTCTCCCCGAAGATGGGTGAGCATTCACTACAATCAAAGTTTAGGGTTTCAAGCCCTCTTAGAGCCCTTGGGCAAAGGATCAATCAAGAATTGACATGATCTTCAAGTTGTCTAACCTCTTAAACATCCTACAAAGGATCAAGAGGACTCCCACATCAAGGATCAAGCACAAGGTTGCAACATTCCAAGTGGATTAAGCCTCATGAGCGCCAGTGTCACCAAATTAGGGTTTTGGTCGACCAGGGCCTCCAGATGAAAATTTTCATCTAGGCATGAGCCAATGCTTCAAAATATAACTTAAGATGCTCCAAGGAACCTCTTGGACCCAATCACCCAGTCAATTTAGCCTCAGGGGATGTATTTACCAAAAATCAGGAATTAGGGTTTCTTGACCTAATTCACCCCTAAGTTGACTTTTGGAGCAAAACATGAGCCAAGACCTCAAGGCATGATTTGAGGGTATCTAACACACCACATTGATCCATTTTCAATAATGGATTGATCCAAGAAGCTTGATCCCCAAGCTCCAATTTCATCTGAACCACAACTAGGGTTTCGCGAGAAAAGTCAACTATATCTTTGACTTTTGACCAGGACATGCTCACAAACCTTGGGACATGATTCAATACACCCTATAACACTTATGGAATACATCCATCAAGTTTGATTTAGGTCAAGGACTTGATTTCATAGAGGATCACACAGTTTGGAGTTCGTCTGACAAAAAGTCAACTATGCACAAAAAGTCACTTTGACTTTTTGAGATTTTTCACAATTTATGGTTCCTTAACCCCAAAATGATGTTAATGTGTGATTTGAATCAACATTCATCAAGAAAAATCAAAGAAATTGGGATAACTTGTAAAAGGGGTAACCATAAAAACTTAGAAATTTTCTAAGTTATGGAACAAAGTGGCTAGGGTACCAACTTCCAAGGATCATAACTTGTGATCCAAGCAACCATTATGGCTGATCCAAAGTTGGATTTGTAGCTCTCATGGCATACTTCAAAAGCTTCAACTACAGCTCATTCCAATTCCTCATGGATTTTAAGTTATGGAGTGACCAAAATGACAAAAACATGAAAATGCCACTTTTTCCAACACTTAGTGAAAATTTCACTAAGTCAGAATCTGTTTCACTTTTTTCAAAATGTAGGGGCATTTTCCACTTGGATCCAAAAAGTATCAAAATAAACTATGATCACACATATGTTGTATCGTATGAGAGCTTTCTAAAATGGCCAAGAACTCCATCAAACTCCATCTGAGCTAAGAGTTATGACAGTGTCAACATGTCTTGCTGCAAACTGTCATGGCAAGGCAGATTTGTGCTTTTTGCTCAATTTGATCAAATTATGCAAATGACAAACAAGTTTATCCATCTGAAGACCTCAGGGGGGGACCAAGGAGGAACAAACACTGATCCATAAGCCTCCCAAGTCTTTGGAGCTAAAAATAACATGCCAAACCTAAAAACCCTAAAAAGGGGACAAGACTCCAATTTTGTTTTGGAGCATTCAATGGATGCACCAAGGTGGCATGGATTGAGTCTATTCCAACTGAATGAGTCAAGGATGATCTCTGAACTAGGGAACCAAAGGCCTGTGCTCTAACCTCTAGTCAATGGCTAGAGGAGACTTGATTTCTATTGATCAACATTTGCCAAACCTCTGCAGCAGTTGCCATTCACTATTCCTTGCAAAACAAACTTACTCTACTATAAATAGAGCTCATTTGTGCTCAATTTAAGTAAACCAAAGCCATCAAACTGATGTTTTCCTCAAAATCTCTTCTTTAACTCCAAAATTGCCTTCTAAAGCAAGTCACTATCGGGTTTTGAGTTTTAGAGCCATTCCAACCAAACCAATCACACACACACACCTCATAAACATCATGTAGAAGTGATCCAAACACTTAAACAACATCTGGAACACCAATTTCACAAAATCACCAGCCAATTGCTTAAGGTTTTAACCAAGTTGCAGTTGAGGTGCCATACTTTGTTCCAGTCCATTTCAGATCACTCCAAGCATTCAAACACATTCCATATGGTGTAGGGGAGTTGTCCAAATCATCACAACTCATTTGTAACACCTCCAACTCAAAAATCAATTTGTTCTTGCTGCCACGACCTTCAAGTAAGCCTAAACTTTGTCATCTCTTAATCTATGCATATTTCCTCGCACAATACTTTTGCCAAATGTTCATAATCATGCATAGAATGTTTCCCCTCAATTAATTGCTTTGTTTGAATCGTGTATCAAAATTCTCAGCCTTCATGCAAATTTTAGGGTTCTTGAGGTTTTGTCTTGATGTCTTATTCCATGTTTAAAATAAATGAAATTAAAGACCATAGACATGATCGTAAGGTGAAAACGAGCAGATTGATATGTGGATTGCATAGTTTCATCAAGTATTTAGTGAGATTGGATAGAAAACGCAAATCTGGGCAAAACTCCCTTCGCGCGTGTTCTTGGCCCATGTTCTTGGCGCCATTTTTGAATATTTGAATATTTGAATTTTGTGATGTTATTTAATTGATTCAATAATTAATTTCTCTCTGAGTTTTAATCATTTTGAGTTGATTCTTTTTTTAATAATTCACAAAAATGTTAAAATATTTTATTTTACAAAAAATTCCCAAAAATATTATTTATTTCATAAACTTGATATTTTTGCAAAGAATTAATGTTTTATTTGTTTTTTAACATTTAAAATGTTTTTTCATCATTGATTTTCCAAATTTAATTGGTTTCCAATCATTTTGTGAATATAAACATGATTTTTCAAAGATTAAACCAAGATCACAACTTGTTTTGCACACATGTTTGGTAATTTTGATTATTTTAATTGAATTTTTATTTAATTAAAATACATTTAAAATGAATTTAGGGTTTTGATCTTAATCACCCTAAACAAATCTTTTTCAAAACTCTTTGGGCCTCTAATAGAGTGTAAGACCCAATCCCTTTTTAACCAAAACCATTTTCGGGCCTCAGATATTATATAAGTCCCTCTGCGTTAAAAAAATCTCGGCCCGATCGCCATTTCGAAACAAAAAATCATTTGGGTCTACCCTCATGTTGTAAGTCCCATTTCTTTTCTTTAAATAACCTTTGGGCCTCTTGGTAGAGTGTAAGTCCCATCCCTTTGTAAATAAACAATTTTTGGGCCTCAGTGTATTGTATAAGTCCTGATGTCGTCAGAAATTTCGGCATGATCGTCGTTTTCAAACAAATCATTTGGGCCTACCCTCGTGTCGTAAGTCCCATTCCTTTTCAAAAATAATCTTTGGGCCTCTATTAGAGTATAAGACCCATCCTCTTTGTAAATACACAACTTTTTGGGCCTCACATATTGTATAAGTCCCTCTGTACAGTTTTCAAAACGACGTTGTGATCACTGTCCACCTGGGCATCTCCTTGAGCTATAAGCCCCAATATTCTTTTTAAAGCACTTTCTCCTTTGATTTTTGAATTCAAATACCCTGTTGTTATCAAAACTTTCTTTAATTTATTTGTTGAACAACTAACCAAACAGCATGGAAGCTCTACAACGGGTAAGTGTTTATCCGCTTTCATTTACTGCTTTCATATATATAACTGTATTGTGGGGCTGCTTCACTGTAAGTCTTCTTTCACATCCTTTTACATACTTGTCATATATCAACTGTATATATACTAGTATAGTTATTCAGAGTTTTCCCCAGCAATTAGGTCTAGCACTAAGTAAAGCCTGTTGATCACTCTTAAATACAAACAAAACTAGATCCCCATAGGATTTCCAGATACAGTCTTCCCTCTTCTTGGGGGTAAACAATATGGAGACGTGAAAGGCAGCATTCTCGGTGAACCCTTTCTCAGACTGTCACCATTAGAAATTGTCAAAGAAACTCTACTCCCCAGAGTTGATCTATTCTCCGTGAATAGCATCTCTTGAGTTTCTTCCAAACCCTCGAACTTTCCTGGAATGATATCTTCTTTGTGAATTGCATTTCTTGAACTTCTCTTGGTTTGGGGACCCACAGGTTTCCTAAAAGCATCCCCGCCTCCTCTTGGGCGTTGTACAGGGACCCTTCGGCTTCTTAGAAGTTCTCATGCCTTCTCTTGGGCTTAATACAAGGACCCTGACGACTTCTTAAAAGGTATAAGACAGAACTTAGTCATCCTTTGCTAGAGCAGTATTTCCAGCGTCGAAACTCCGGCCATTTTAGGGTTGATTCTCATCCCTTAAATGTTCGTGCCTCCTCTCGGGCATAGTACAAAAGATAAAACTCTAGACATGGACAGTCTAATCCGCTTGAGTCTCAAAGACATTCTCGAGCAACCCCGGTCACTCTTGATCGATCTCCAGTAGAAACCCGGTCTCTCTCATGAGAGTTCCCCACACTTGGACCTGCCTAGGGATCTCAATAAACCTCAGCAGTAAGATAGCCTTCTCTTGGGCTTTGTACAATGATCCTCCCTAGCAAAGCTAACCTTTTCAGACTCTCTTGTTGAGTCTATTCCCTTTTAGACTCAATCTCGGGCTTCGTACGAGACAACAAATCACTCTCTTGTTGAGTATAAAAGACTCTCTTGTTGAGTCACTCACCTTTTCAGACTCTCTTGTTGAGTCTATTCCCTTTTAGCCTCAATCTCAGGCTTCGTACGAGACAGCAAATCACTCTCTTGTTGAGTATAAAAGGCTCTCTTGTTGAGTCAATCACCTAAAACACTCTCTTGTTGAGTCAACCTTTTTTTAGCCTCCGTCTTGGGCTTTGTACAAGACACATAAAAACACTCTCTTGTTGAGTGAACCCCTTTTAGCCTCAATCTTGGGCTTTGTACAAGACAGAAAGAGCATTTTCCCCAGAAAAGTCAACCTTTTAGCCTCCTATTAAGCTTTGTATAAAGAAATCCCCATTGAGTCAATCAACCTCTTAGCATCAAACTTGTGCTTCGCTCATAGCATACAAACATCAACAACTCCTCTCTAGAGATGACAAATTCCCTCTTTGTCGGGACCCTTCAGCTTCATATCTTGGGCTTTGAACAAGATACAAATCACTTTTAGCTTCAATCTTGGGCTTTGAATAAGACACCAAAATATATCTTTCCTCCCATAGAATAGGAGGAACTATGATCGCTCTGATTTCCCTGCTTCATTTAAACGGGAATACGTAGGCATAAGATTGCAAAATCTTAGCGAGCATACCAATCAAAAGAAAACCCTAGGTCCAGTACCTTCATACATCAATCAAAGAAAATCAAGTCTAGTATCCTAACCAAAAGCCTCATGTACAGTCAATACACTCTGTTCTTAAGCACATAACCCCAAGAGAAACCCCCTTATTTGATAGCATCTGTAAACCAACAGTCAGCTGTTTAAACTCAGTATGCAAGCAGGGTTAATTGGAGACATCTATTTCCCTTCCTTAATCAGCTCAATAGGATAAAAAATGAATCGAACTGTAGTACCAAAGCGGTAGTGATTCGAAACCACAAAAATCGCGCTACACATCACTGCACACACACTTGACCAGATAACCTTGTCTGAACCTTGATTTAACGTTGCAACAACTGGACTGAATCAACAAGAAAAATTAAATTAACTGTCACATTTTTTTATTTTTTGAGTAATGGTTAGTAAGCAAAACAAATGAGGGTAATATACAGGTTGGACAAATTTGGGGTATGACAGTTGCCCCTATCTAAGTGGCTTATCAATAAATTATTAAAAACAACCTTTTAAAATTGGAAAGGTATTTTTTTTTCTTTATTAAAATATGATGTGAATGATGCTAGTCCCATTAGAGAGAGGAAAAATCAGTATTACTTAAGGATTTCATTTTGGACTAGAATTGTATTTTTTTTCATTATGTTTTAGTATGGCTTAAATTAAGTGGCCCATGTCCCATCTAGTTATTTAAATCCTAGCTATATATATTCTAAGTGTTGTTTGGATAAGAATATGAAGAAAAGTTATTTTATTGTTTTATCTTCTTATGCAATTCATATCTAGTGTAGTCTAGTGTAGTCTATCATTGGTGCTTTCATCTATTGAATTTATGACTCATCCAAAACCCCCCAACCCTTCTTCTAGAGATATTGTAGAAGAAGTTGTTCAAACAACACACATCCACCTAGATAATGCTATAAACAAAACCCAACAACAAATGGATGAGAGGTTTGATAAATCTACTGTATATTTGGAGCATCATGTTGGACAGATTCACACCAGATTGGACAACGGTAAACAAATTGCAGATTTCCAATTTGAATCCATCATGTATATCCTCAACAAGCTAGCAACACAAAGGCAACAATAATAACCTACTATTATTCACTCTGCAGCAAGCTCATCAGGTATTACACAAAACCCTTCCCCTAATTCCCTAGCTACAACCCCTGCCACTCAGATTCTCACCCCTAAAAACACCCCCCTTAGAAACTCTACTACATTTTCTAACAACCCTCCCCAACCTACTGTGATTGTACCGCCACGAACCACCATTGCCCATCCTCCACCCCTTTTTCCACCCTACCTCTCTTCCCCAATTGCATTTCATTCAACCCAGAATTATAATATTCCTTTTTTCCACCAAACCCCATACCCCTAAATTATTCAAATGCCCACATTAACCTCTTTTCGAACCCTTAAAATTGAACTTGTTATGTTTGATGGTTCCAACCCTTTAGAATGGTTATTCCAGGCTGATCAATTTTTTCAATTATAAAATTTGCCACCTGAAAAATAGATTATCTCTAATTTCCTTTTACATGAAAGGTGATGCTTTAGGTTGGTTTAAATGGATGCATCAAAATCAATTATTGACTGACTGGTTTTCTTTTACTAAAGCTTTGGAATTATGTTTTGGTCCTTCTACCTATGATAACCATCAAGCTGAGTTATTCAAATTGAAACATGATGGTTCTGTTATGGACTACCAAACTAATTTCGAAAGATTAGGTAACCAGGTTGTTGGTTTACCTCCCAATGCAATTTTAAATTGTTTTATTTCGGGGTTGACACTTGAGATTCATAATGAAATAGCGATTCATCGACCTACCTCCATTTCCCAAGATATTGGGCTTGCCAAACTCATCGAATCCAAACTCAAAGACTCTAAACCCAAATTCTCAAAACCTCCGTAAACTATTACTTTAAACCTACCCCTTTTCCTTCTAACCCTCAATCATTAAAACCCACACTCCCAAATCTACCACAAGGAACAATCCCATCCAATCGTCAACCCACCCCTCCGCATTTTAGATTACCCATTAGAAGCCTCTCACAAGCCCAACTGCAAGAAAGACGGGCCCAAGGCTTATGTTTCAATTGTGATGAAAAATTCGTCACCGTACATAAATGTTCAACTAGCAGATTTTTGTTACTCTTGGCAGATGACGACTCTAAGGATGATCAAGTTGATGCCAACATTAAAACTGAAAATGAGCAGCTAGACCTCACTAATACTTATTTTCAGCTCTCTCCACAAGCTTTGACAAGCCAATCCTTTCCCCAAACACTTAAGTTCAAAGGACTTATAGTGTTCTTTCAGTCATGGTCCTAGTTGATACTGACAACACTCACAATATCATGCAACGTCGCATTGCCCACCATCTAAACCTTCCAACTACCCCAATAAACCAACTTTCAGTCGTGGTGGGAAATGGATCACATCTACAATGTGAAGGAATCTGCAATAATGTTTAACTTGTCCACCAAAACAAATCTTTCTACCTCCCATTTTATTTACTACCAATCGAAGGCGTCGATGTTGTTCTTGGCATGGTTTGGTTACGCACTTTGGGTCCAATCCAAGCAGATTACTCCATCCCTTCCATCACTTTTACCCACAAATACAAGTCCATTACTTTAAAAGGCGACCCCTCATCCCATCCAATCCATACCACATTTCACCAAATACGCCACCACATCCATATTGATTTGATTTCATCTTTATATTTAATGATCATGCAGCCAATTGACCCATCCCCCACTTTAAATCCACAAAGTCCACCTACTTTAGACACCCCAACCTAACCTCCACCCTGAAATCTCAAATCGGCTGATTTCCTACCAACCCATCTTCCAATCCCCAAGTGGACTTCCGCCTACTAGACCTTATGACCATCACATTCCCCCTTTTACCAAATACCCCACCCATCAATATCAAGCCTTATCATTATCCTCATTCACAAAACGAAGCGATGACTTCCATCATTCAAGAAATGTTGAATGAAGGCACTATCATACCTAGTAATAGCCCATTTTCCTCCCCTCTTTTACTAGTAAAAAAAAGGATGGTACACGGCGTTTTTGTGTGGATTACAGAGCACTCAACGCTGTTACAATCAAAGACAAAATCCCAATACCAACTATAGATGAATTGTTATATGAGCTAGGCTCAGCAACAATTTTTTCCAAGATAAAGTTACGCTCAGGCTACCAGCAGATCCATGTTGCATCGGAGGATACACATAAAAACAAATTTTCCCACTTTTGATGGGCATTATGAGTTTCTTTTAATGCCCTTTAGGTGAACTAACGCTCCCTCAACTTTTCAATCTGCAATGAACGATTTATTGAGACCTTATTTACGATGTTTTGTCTTAGTTTTTTCTTACGACATTTTGATTTACAGTGCTAATTTCAGCGATTATTTAATTCACTTGCAGGTTGTGTTTGAATTATTGAAATCACATTTTTTGTGAAACTATCTAAGTGTGGTTTTATAGTGGATAAGATTAATTATTTAGGACATGTGATTTCTGTGGGTGGTGTTGCACTCGATCCAGAAAAAGTCAAAGCCATTTTGGATTGGCCTCAACCTCGTTCTCTCATGACTCTCCTTGGTTTTTTGGGACTCACAGGATTTTATAGACGCTTTGTGCGTAATTACGCCACTCTCGCCGCTCCTCTCACTGATTTATTGCGTTCCACTAAATTTACATGGAGTACAAAGGCGGATATCGCCTTTACAGAATTAAAACGACAAATGACTGACATTCTAATCCTGGTTCTACTAGATTTTATAAATAATTTCATTGTAGACACAGATGATGCTGGTGTGGCCATTGGTACAGTCTTGTCCTAGGACGGTCATCCTATTGCCTTCTTCAGTAAGAAAATATGCCTAAGAATGCAAGCAGCTTCTGTTTATGTGCGTGAGATGAATTGCTATCACAAAAACGGTAAAAAAATGGCTTCGGTATCTCAGTGGTCAAAAATTCCATATTTATACTGATTAAAAGAGTCTCAGAAATCTACTGATGCAGAAGATCCAGACACCAGAACAACAAAAATGGGCTTCAAAATTACAAGGGTTCAATTTTGAGATTTTTTGCAAACATGGAAGATCAAATCTCGATGCTGATGCTTTGAGTCGTAAATTTTGCTCTGACGAACCTCAGTTGTTAGCCTTGTCATTTCCTATTCCAAATATCTTAACAACACTCTTCCAGTTTTATACAAATGACATCATAGGTCAGATATTAGTCAAACATACTGAACAGGAGGCCAAAGACAACAGATTATATAGATTTACAAATGGGCTACTTCACTACAAAGACAAAATCTTTATACCTGACATTTCTCAACTCCGTCAAAGCATCCTAGATGAGTATCATGACACCCCTACAATAGGTCATTCTGGTGTAAAGACTACTTTGGCACATCTAAGATAGTTTTTTTGTTGGCCAGGTGTAGCTCTAGCAGTCAAAAGCATGGTTAAGCAGTGCGCCAATTTCCAACATAATCAATATCAAACACAAAAGAAGAAGGGACTTTTACAACCTCTACCAATTCCTAACAAGGTTTGGGATGAACTTACCATGGATTTTATCACTCATTTGCCCAACTCCTTTGGACACACTGTCATTTGGGTCACCTATGATCGGTTTACCAAATTTGTACGCTTCATTGCTTTACCATCAAAGTTTTCTGCTAAGGACCTCGCATCATGTTTCACTGTTGAAGTTTTCCATCTTCATGGTGTCCCAAATCAATAGTTTCTGACCGTGATCCCTTATTTCTCAGTACGTTCTGGAAAGAGTTCTTCAAGATCCAAGGCACTACACTCAAATATAGTACATATTATCATCCCGAAACAGATGGCCAAACCGAAGTTGTAAATAGATCTGTGGAAATGTGATTTAAATTTTTACATCTTGCCGAGGTTTGGTATAACACCTTTTTCCACACACCTATCTAAATGACTCCCTTCAAGGCCTTGTACAGTCGTGATCCCCCAACTATCCTTGAGTATATGGCCGGCGCAGCAACAGAAGACTCCTTGGATATATCTATGCAACAAAACCAAAATCTTATCACACAGTTAAAAGAAAACCTGAAGAAAAGTAGAATCCAGATGGAAAAATGAGCCAATAAAACTCGCATAGATTTTACCTTTAATGAGGGTGATCTCGCTTTGCTGAAGCTACAACCATACCTGCAAACCATAATGAGTAAACGTATCTCCCAAAAATTATCCAAGTGTTTATTTGGCTCTTTCAAAATCATCAAACACGTAGGCATGATCGCTTACATGTTGGACTTACCCTCCTCTTCGCATGTGCATCATATCGTCCATGTCTCACTCTTGAAGCCATACCATGCAGATAACACCAAGGCGGATCGTCTATATCCTCTCTCGCCTGATTCAGTGTCCTTTGGTGAAGAGAGTATGTTAGAGGCTGAATCAGAAACACTAACTGAGAATGGACCAGATGGAATTTTAAGAGTTAAGAGAGAACAAAACCAAAATATGGGTAATGTGTTTATGAAGCAAACAGAAACTAAGAAGAGTTTGAGTGAAAATATATTTAAGGGAAGTAAATACATTAAAGGCACTTTAAGTGAACAAGTTACTTTGGCTTAGCCCAAAGTAAAATTCCCTTCACTTGCTTCTCTTTCCCCTATGTGGAGAGCCTGTAGCCCTCATTCGCTCTCCACGTGTCCCAACGGCTCCACATGGACTGAAACTCCACCCTTTATGCACACCCCACTTGCCCAGTCCCCCACATTCCTTTTTCCAAAACCCTCCTTGGGAACAGTTACCAAGGCTATGCACAAGTAGTTCAGATTTGGAAATTGAGTAGTGTAACTCCCCGAGGACTCGCTCCTTGTGTGCCTAGCATGAAAGCTTCCTCTAGAGTAGACCTTTTCATAGATCTTGTTATAACACAGCTAGCCTGTTGTAAGACCCTAATTTTTGACCCCTAAGATTCCACATCTCATTTTGCATCTTTACCACAAACATGATCACACATTGGTTCCTTTATCCCTCTCTTCTTTGGGTTTATGCCTTGCAGGGATCGTCGAACATTTGTATGTTTCTTATTTGCTTTATTTGCTTATGTTTACTAACCTTTAATCAAAATCCAAAAATATTTTTGTTTCCTTTTTACTAACTTTTTTCAAGAAGGATTTGGATCAAGGATATCAAATACCAATCCCTCAGCTCGAATGAATTTCATCTGATAAAGTCAAAGTTGATCTACAAATAATTCAAAAATTCATCTGATCAAGAGTTCTCAAGTTTTTTGATTGGTTATTATTCAAGAGACTCCAAGGTTCATGTGTTTATTTCCATGCCTTCTTTGACAAGCGAAAAAAATCGAGCCAGAGCCAAGACAGTGCAACAAAAAGGCAATTTTCTCATTTTTTTTTCACTGAAGTAACTGATTACCACTATATGGGTAATCGATTACCACGTGGAAAATTTGAAAAAATCAGTAAATTCAAATTCAGCAATTTTGGCACCAATTTTCAAAAATGATCACATGTAGAATATTCTAGACCACCTCCTTTTAATTCCCCTACATAATCAAAATTAATTCCCACCATACACCTTCACTAATCACCACTTGATCTTGATTTTCCCTCGAAATTCCCTAATTTTGGTTCCAAACCAAATTCCAAACCACCAAAATTTCCAAGCCTAAACTCTATAAATAGAACCCTCATTTCATTCATTCTTCAAGCTTTTGATAGCCAAATTCACCTTGCTAAAATTTCTCTTGAAGCTTTTGATAACCAAGAAATCTCTTGCAAATTCTCTCCCCAACCACCAAAATTCACCAAAGCTCACTTTTCTTCTTTTGAAAGTTAACAAGTTTTCACATTGAATCTTGTTCAACTTTGAGCTAAACCTTCATCTTCACTTTTTCATCATCAATTTCAGTAGATCAAGACTTTGGAGTTTGAATCCTGGAGCAATTTGAAGGAATTTTCAAATTTGGAGTGGTAATCTCATTTTCCACCATTGTTGTTCTTGATTCATCTTCCACAATGTAGATCTTTGGTGATCCTTGTTACTTAATCCATTGGATCTTGTAATTGTGTTTAATTGCTGGTTTTTACTGTTGTTTTACTAAAAATTTCGTGCAATTTCAATCCATGATCATAAGGTGTTTGAAGAAAGCTTTAAAAGATGATCATGCTGAATTTTGCACTATTTTTTGACTTTGCGTGCAGAGTAATCGGTTACCCTAATTAGAGTAACCGGTTACTCTAAGTCAGAATGAAGTTTTTGGTCCATTTTTGGGACTGTTTTGACTGCTTTGCCTTTTTTTTTCCCTTTCCCTTTGTTCTTAGCCTTAGATCACATAATTTTGTGGTTTAATTTGGCTTTCTCTTCATCCATTTCTCTTTTATTTGGATCGATGAAAGTCTTATGGATCTTAGAATTTCTTTGTTGAATTCTTGATCAAGACTAGATCATTACCTTTTTCTTTTCGTGTGGTATTGCTTTCGGATGACGATTTACATATCGTTCATCTAGCATGCATTAGCACAAAGATCACTATTGACCGGCCTCGAGTAGGGTGACTTCTTTATAAGTCACTTGGCAATTGCTTAACATAGCGCTACATTTGTCCCTCTCCAAATCGGAACATGAACTTTCGTGGCCCAAACTTATGATTGTAAGCCCAAGGATGGTTGATCTTTTGTATTAGGTTCAAAATCTATGAAGCTTGTTGTTGTAGAGGCTTTGATTCTATCAATCTTCTAACAAGTCTTCATTAAACTTGGCCTAAGTACATTGTTCATTCATTATAGTTCATGACGTGAGGCGGAATTATCGGTGTTACCTTTTTGAAGACTTATGGCACTAGGGCCTTTGTGCTACTAATCACTAACTTCTAACCTTACTTTTATGCTTCCTTCTTGATCCCTGTCTCTCTTTACCTTTTTTATGCTTTATGTCATTATATCATATCATATCTTGTTTATGCTTTCGCAATTTTTCCTTTTTCCGTTGGACACATGTTTGTGCTTATGCCTTTTTCTCTTTGTCCACTTGGACCAAAAACATTAATAAAGGCCTAAACCTCTAAAAAACGTGTGCTTCTAATCTTGGACTATGGTTACTATCCTTTGCATTGGACATGGAATTTTGAACCTAGACCTTGGAATTCAATGCTATTCTTAGACCCTTGGACTTAGAACTATGACCTTTTCCCTTTGCTTTGGAACTATGGTTTGAAGACTTTGGAGCCTTGTGCTTTTGCTTGGTTTATGGTGAAGATAGCTACATTTGTGGTTAGATCATTCTTATCCTTAGCTTTTACTTTATGCTTTAGGATAGTCACTTCTTCTCTTCCCCATTCTTCAATTTTCAAAACCTTCTTCCTTTTTCAAAACCTTCTTGTTTTCAAACTATCATCTCTTTCATAATAAAACCTTGACTTTGTCAAGTGATTTTACTTTTCTCTTTTCATTTCTTAATAAATGCTAAACTACATAAGCATATTGACACCTTTTTCAAAAAACTTTAAAAAACATTCAAACTCATTCAAACTCTTTTTGTGCCTTACGCACTTTTCCTTTAAAACTTTTTCATAAGTTTAGACATGATTCATTTCTTTAAGCGGAATTATTCGCTTGGAAATGACGAATTGTCTGTACATTTAAAAACAACCATAACAAACCAAATTTTTTTCATTTGTACCACGAACTACGAGGTTTTGATCCTATATTACACTTTGTGGGTACGTAGGCATGAGGCGACAAGTCTCTCCAAACACAAAAATCTAAAAAATATTTCTCTTCTCATCTCCTAATCTCATTTCAAACAAACCTTTTCAAACTAAAAAGCGTAGACATTTCAAAGGGTTTCTATAGAGTACTATAGATGCTTTGGGTGCTAATACCTTCCCTTAGCGTAACTAACCCCCTTACCTAGTCTCTGTTTCACTTGTTCTTGTTTTAGAGCTTGTGTAGGTTTTGTTCGCTCTTTTTCCTTTCCTTTTTGGATAAAATAAAAGTGCGGTGGCGACTCTTGCTTTTTTAGTTAAGTTAATCAATAGCTTACACTCACGATTTTGCAGCTACAGAAAAGTGGCGACTCTACTGGGGATTCTGGTTCTTAGTGGGTTTGTCCTACTTTGATTTATTTACGCTTTATCTGTTTGATTTGACTGTTATTGGTTGTTCTGTTTGGGTGATCTTGAGAGGTGAGATAGATCCTATACCCGGATCTGAGAGCTCTTATGATAGGTTGTGGTATAGTCAAGGAATCGTCTAGGGAGTAATCCTGAACAAGTGAACTTGAGAACCCACCACTCAGTGGAGGCCCCTTTGAGGATGGTATGTGTCGATCGAGTAATCATGAAAACATTGTTATTCGACCTGGGAGCCTGAGAAGCTGAGGACCTTAGTATTCCTTTAACCCATATTGGCCAATTAGGACGTAGTGCGGTGACTATGAGGGTGTAAACCTGAAATAGTTGATACGCGATACTACACTCAGACGAGGTTCTCTTGAGAATATTACTGATTCTCGAGTAATCGGCGTGCTAGTAATATCCGAAAGAGGATTGAGGACTCTGGGAACTTTTTAGAACCTTGTTCTACAGGTGCTGATATACCCTTAGTACATACCTTTGTGGGTTAGTTCTCAACCTTGACTCCATGCTCGTGACTCGGACCTCTGAACCCGTGTGCTTTGAGTGATCTTGTTTGTGGTTGTTGCATCCATGCACTCTTGCATCCATGAGCATACATCTGCATTTATCCAAGTTGCCTCAGAAACTCATTTCAACTGTCTCCTTCTTCAGTTATCTATTCACCGTCAAGTTGTTTCCTTAACACAACTACGGAACTAGACCTGCTGTCAGATTGAGAATGGAAAATCAAGAACAACACAATTCCGAAGTCATAATGGAAATTGATGAGTTGAAGGCTCGCATGACCAAGCTCACAGAAATGATGCAAGTTTTGATTGCTAGGGGTAAACCACCTCAGAGAACCGTGATCTCTGAAGTCTCAACTGCTGCTGTTAACCCTCCACCGATCCAGCAACCAGCTTCTACTTAGCCAGAATTTGGGTTAACTATTAATTACTCGCCACCCTTTACAACTACTCCAGTGGTTGTCCCGCCTGTACTGCCAGTATCTTCAGCTCTATTGTTTACTGAACCTCAGCCTGCTGTGCATTCTGTTGCTCAAGTTATTCCTGAGAATCCTCCTTTCGTGTACCTTGTTGCTAGTCTATAATCCAAAAGTCGGGGAGAACTTGGATACGTTGAAGAAGTCAGAGAGCAATGGCAAACTCTGAAGAGTCGTGGAAGAAAATGATGTCTTTGGTGCTGCCACAATGGACATGTGCTTAGTTTCAGACTTGGTTATGCCTGCTAAATTCAAAACTCCTTATTTTTAGAAATACAAGGGGCACGCCTGTCCCAGAAGCCACCTGGTGATGTACTACCGCAAGATGGCTGCTTATACCAACAACGACAAACTGCTCATTCATTGTTTCCAAGACAGCTTGAGTGGGGTCTTCACTAAAATGGTATATGAGACTTGAGAAGAACCGTATCCAAAGCTGGAAAGACTCGGTTGATGCTTTCTTAAAGCAGTATAAGTATAATCTGGACATGGCACCTGACCGCTGTCAACTACAAAACATGTCTCAGAAAGAAAAAGAATCTTTTAAGGAGTACGCTTAGCACTGGAGAGAGCTACCTGCTCAGGTGGAGCCACCCTTGGCAGAAAAGGAATTGATTGGATTGTTAATGGACACTCTTCAGCCGCTCTTTTGGGAAAAGATGATAGGCAGTGTATCATCTGGTTTTGCTGACCTAGTCACTATTGGAGAAAGACTAGAAGAAGGTATCAAGAAAGGAAAGATTACCAATGCCGAAGCCTTTAATGGTGCTAGAAAATCCCCTGGGAATTTTCAAAAGAAGAAGGATGGTGATACCCATGCTATTTCAGTTGAAGGGAAATCTCATCGCAGGCAACAATAATATGTAGCTGCAGTTGCTCCTGTTGTCAATGCTCAACCAGTTCAAGCTCCTCGTTAGGATGTTAGGTAAAATCATAATCGCAATAGGGTTAACTTTGATCCTATCCTGATGTCCTACACTGAGTTGTATCCAGGTCTTGTTCAGAAAGGTTTGATTACAACAAGGGCTCTACCTCCTCCTCTAAATCCTCTCCCAGCCGGCTATAGGGCTGATCTTCATTGTGAGTTCCATCAAGGTGGGGCAGGCCATAACTTGGAGGGTTGTTATGCATTGAAAGCTAGAGTACAAGAATTAGTGAAAGCAAAAATTCTGACTTATCATGATGATAATCCCAATGTTGTAAATAATCATTTGCCAGAGCATGCCAAGTGAAGTTTGAATCAGTTCAGACAAATCATCTCCTAAATCCGGTATTTCAGACAGGACAGCTCATCCTTGTTGCTGATTAGTCACTAGGCCTTATTTCTTTCTGTTTGCATTTTTCTTTGATTGTATTGACTGTTTGCTTTCGAACTTTGTTTGTATTTTCATGGTAATTTCAATGAAATGAGCATTGCAATGTTTTGATGAAATTCATTTATATCCACTGTGTCCATCTTTATGCTTTCTTTTTCACAAATTGAAAATATATCTCCTATTCACTTTCTTTATCAAGCTTTTGTTTATGCAAAGATTGGAGGGAGGATGATGAAAATGAAATACCCAAAATTGCTGGATTGTATGCATTTAATTAAAACTTGGCTGATGTGTACAGGCATTGTTTCAACTCCCAAACACTGGAGAAATAAGGAAGTTAATCCCTTGTCAACCCCTTTGAGCCTAGAAGTTGGAATTCTTTCTGTACGAAAAAACCCGTAATCTTAACCTGGGGATGGGTAGTTCTCAGTTAATTTGATTGTGCATTTAAACACAAGAGAATCATTCAAGACGCCTTCCAACAAAGGTTGCAATCACAAGCTTTCCTTCGCACACATCAAAGAAGTGTCGCAGATGTCTTTCAAATCAAAAGACAATGATGGTTCACCGTAATCATTAAGTCAGGCAGTCACTATCTTTCAAAAAAAAAAGAGAATGAAAAAAATATCAAATGAAAAGCCCGCTAAGTCAAAACCTATAAAGGAGACATAGGCAAAAATTTGGGCATCATGCTGACTGTAAGCTCCAATGACACAGTTCAGGCAAAAGTTAGGGATAACAAAAAAAATCATCAATCAAGAGGTTACCAAAATACTCAAAGACAAAACGAGTTGACTGAGGTCATCATCAAAAAACAACAAAATGTTGTAAGAAAAAGTGTCTGCCATTTCAAAAATCCCTTGGCTCTTGAGTCATCATCATAACTGTGTTGCAATTCCGAAATCGCTTAGAACCTGAATGCATAGGTTGAATTAACTGAGCATAGGACTGAAGATCATCAAGAAGAATGGTTTGAGTATAAATAAACTTTGAGCCTATATCCTTTGTTTCAAAAACCGTGAACCAGACCACGTTACAACCCTCAAAAGACCTAATTGAAGCCAGGTTTCTTTTGAAAGCATACTACAGCAAGGTTGCGTAAATTGACTCCTAAGTTTGTTGCCAATCATTTGTTTTGATGTCATACCTTTGCTTTTGCTTTCATTTTGAATGTTTAAACCACCGCGTTTTGACAAGTGATTCATTTTGCTTTACATCAATAATAGCATTCCAAAAATGATTTTTGATGTCAAAATTGCATGAACTTTGCATTAAAATTACCATGTTTGAATGATTTTATTTGCAGACAAACTTTCCTCATCAAGAAAATTTCAAACAGTTGAGAAACTAGGTCAGTGATTCTATTAGGGAACATTACTTCTAGATCTTGTTGTGAATTAGTTCAAGATTTGTTGCTCAATGCAAGTTATTCTCAGAATTGGTTAACCCGAAGATCTCTTTCAAGACCCATACTGAGTTTAGCCTTCTCAATGTTCATTTCAAGAACTGAAGCCATGATTTGTTCACCCCAGTAATAGTCAAGCTCAAGCTATGATCAGTTTATCATCAACATTTATTTTAAAAATTAAAGCTATGATCAATTTTGTCCCCTACAGCAGTCAAACTGAAGCCATGATCAGTTTATCTTCATCAGTCAATCAATCTGGGGCAGTCTTCTTCAAGAATCCTAAAGATGTCTTTCCTCAAAAGACCATCAGCCTGATACAATTCATAAGTGTGACAGAGATATGTCCAACATCTTCTCTCCAAGTAGAGTGGGCAGTGTTCCCTGTGTCGAGGAATTAGAGTTCCATTCTTCCCTCACAAAAGAGTTTATCTTAGTTATCCCAATCATCTGCATTGCATACATAAATCATTCATATTTCATACATAGAAAGATTTGCATAGCTCGAAGTGTATTTCGTGCTCATATGCATTTCTCGAGGTCCTGTTGTTGTCAACATCTTACCTTGTGATCAAAGTCCAACTTACTTGGCGCCTACCAAAACATTTTCCTGTCTTTTCATTCAGTGTCATTCCTGAATGTTGTTGTTTCCCTGTGCATCTAGTGTCATTCCTAGATGTCTGTCTTCTTTCATTCCAGTGTTATTCCTGGATCTTTGACTTCTTTCACTCCAGTGCCATTTCTGGATTTCTGTCTCTTTTGATCTCCAGTGCCATTCCTAGATATCTTGTTCCTTTTGTTTCTCCCAGTGCTATTCCTGGAAGTCTTGTCTCTCTTCTATAATCCCCAACAATTTTTTCTTGAATATCTTTCAGTGTCATTCCTGAAAGTCTTATTTGTTCATTTAGTGCCATTCCTGGATGAGTATTATCTGTTGCATTCAGTGTCATTCCTGGATGTCTTTCTCTTTATCTTTCAGTGCCATTTCTAAAAGTTTTATCATTACCATTCAGTGTCATTCCTGGATGAGTTTTCTCCTTTACTTTCAGTGCCATTCCTGAAATTTCTTTCTCATTCAGTGTCATTCCTGAATTTAGTGATTTACCTTTACTTTCAGTGCCCTCATTGAAAGTCTTTTCTCTTTTTATCCAATGCCATTCTTGGATGTTTCTGATGTATTTTCCAGAACTTTTCTCACTACATTCAATGCCATTCTTGGATGTTGTGATTCCTTCAATCCAATGCCATTCTTGGATATCTTTTCCTCAACAGATTCCAATGCTATTCTTGGATATTTTTGATGTTTATCCTTTTTTGTCCAATACCATTCTTGGACACCTTTTCCCCAGCCGAGTCCAATGCTATTCTTGGATACCTCTCATATTTAACCTTGTCATTCAATGCCATTCTTGGATGTCCCCAGTGAAGTTTTAAATGGAAGTTTGTCTTCGTCCAATGCCATTCTGGGATGTCTCTGATGTTTGTTGTTGCCACATTCAATGCCATTCTTGAATGTTGTAGTTCCTTTATCTAATGCCATTTTTGGATATCTTATCCCCAATAGAGTGTTTTTCACCTCCATTCAATGCTATTCTTGAATGACGCTGTTGTTTTTACCAAAAACTTTCTTGTTGATTGTCCAATGCCATTCTTGGACATCTATTGGCATACTTTTGTCTCGTTCGTAGTATCCATCCTATGTTATTCTTGGATGTCACTGCTCGTCTTCCCAGGGTCTTGTCCCTCTCTTTCCAACTATTGATGGATACTTTTTCTCAACTTGACAGACCTCCAGAAATATCTTGTGTTCCCCGGCGTGTCTTTTCCCGTCATCTCTCTTAATTTATCGTAAATCCCTTGTTTTTTGTCTCCCTGCAGAGTGTTTTATCCTTTGCATTCATTTCAACTTGTGGCATCTTAGGGCTAAAAAATGTCACCTTTTGTATTTAAGTATCTTCATATTTCCCGATAGAAGAGACTTAAATAGGGGCAGCTATAAGACCCTAATTTTTTACCCCTAAGATTCCACATATCATTCACATCTCATTTTGCATCTTTACCACAAATAAGATCACACATTGGTTTCTTTATCCCTCTCTTCTTTGGGTTTATGCCTTGCAGGGATCGCCGAACATTTGTATGTTTCTTATTTGCTTTATTTGCTTATGTTTACTAACCTTTAATCAAAATCCAAAAATATGTTTGTTTCCTTTTTACTAACTATTTTCAAGAAGGATTTGGATCAAGGATATCAAATACCAGTGCCTCAGCTCGAACGAATTTCATCTGATAAAGTCAAAGTTGATCTGCAAATAATTCAAAAATTCATCTGATCAAGAGTTCTCAAGTTTTTTGATTGATTATTATTCAAGAGACTCCAAGGTTCATGTGTATATTTCCATGCCTTCTTTAACAAGCGAAAAAAATCGAGCCGGAGCCAAGACAGTGCAACAAAAAGGCAATTTTCTCATTTTTTCACTGAAGTAACTGATTACCACTATATGGGTAATCAATTACCACGTGGAAAATTTGAAAAAATCAGCAAATTCAAATTCAGCAATTTTGGCACCAATTTTCAAAAATGATCACATGGGAAATATTCTAGACCACCTCCTTTTAATTCCCCTACATAATCAAAATTAATTCCCACCATACACCTTCACTAATCACCACTTGATCTTGATGTTCCCTCCAAATTCAAATTCCAAGCCTAATTTTGGTTCCAAACCTCCAAAATTCCCAAGCCTAAACTCTATAAATAGAACCCTCATTTCATTCATTCTTCAAGCTTTTGATAGAAAAATTCACCTTGCTAAAATTTCTCTTGAAGCTTTTGATAGCCAAGAAATCTCTTGCAAATTCTCTCCCCAACCACCAAAATTCACCAAAGCTCACTTTTCTTCTTTTGAAAGTTAATAAGTTTTCACATAGAATCTTGTTCAACTTTGAGCTAAACCTTCATCCATTCACTTTTTTATCATCAATTTTAGTAGATCAAGACTTTGGAGTTTGGATCCTGGAGCAATTTGAAGGAATTTTCAAATTTGGAGTGGTAATCTCATTTTCCACCATTGTTGTTCTTGATTCATCTTCCACAATGTAGATCTTTGGTGATCCTTGTTACTTGATCCATTGGATCTTGTAATTGTGTTTAATTGCTGGTTTTTACTGTTGTTTTACTAAAAATTTCGTGCAATTTCAATCCATGATCATAAGGTGTTTAAAGAAAGCTTTAAAAGATGATCATGCTGAATTTTGCACTATTTTTTTACTCTACGTGCAGAGTAATCGGTTACCCTAATTAGAGTAACTGGTTACTCTAAGTCAGAATGCAGTTTTTGGTCCATTTTTGGGACTGTTTTGACTGCTTTGCCTTTTTCTTCCCTTTCCCTTTGTTCTTAGCCTTAGATCACATAATTTTGTGGTTTAATTTGGCTTTCTCTTCATCCATTTCTCTTTTATTTGGATATATGAAAGTCTTATGGATCTTAGAATTTCTTTGTTGAATTCTTGATTAAGACTAGATCATTACCTTTTTCTTTTCGTGCGGTACTGCTTTCGGATGACGATTTACATATCGTTCATCTAGCATGCATTAGCACAAAGATCACTATTGACCGGCCTCGAGTAGGGTGACTTCTTTATAAGTCACTTGGCGATTGCTTAACATAGCGCTACATTTGTCCCTCTCCAAATCGGAACATGAACTTTCGTGGCCCAAACTTATGATTGTAAGCCCAAGGATGGTTGATCTTTTGTATTAGGTTCAAAATCTATGAAGCTTGTTGTTGTAGAGGCTTTGATTCTATCAATCTTCTAACAAGTCTTCATTAAACTTTGCCTAAGTACATTGTTCATTCATTATAGGTCATGACGCGAGGCGAAATTATCAGTGTTACCTTTTTGAAGGCTTATGGCACTAGGGCCTTTGTGCTACTAATCACTAACTTCTAACCTTACTTTTATGCTTCCTTCTTGCTCCCTATCTCTCTTTACCTTTTTTATGCTTCATGTCATTATATTATATCATATCTTGTTTATGCTTCCGCAATTTTTCCTTTGTCCATTGGACACATGTTGATGCTTATGCCTTTTTCTCTTTGTCCACTTGGACCAAAAACATTAATAAAGGCCTAAACCTCTAAAAAACTTGTGCTTCTAATCTTGGACTATGGTTACTATCCTTTGCATTGGACATAGAATTTTGAACTTAGAACTTGAACTTCAATGCTATTCTTGGACCCTTGGACTTAGAACTAAGACATTTTCCCTTTGCTTTGGAACTATGGTTTGAAGACTTTGGAGCTTTGTGTTTTTGCTTGGTTTATGGTGAAGATAGCTACATTTGTGGTTAGATCATTCTTATCCTTAGCTTTTACTTTATGCTTTAGGATAGTCACTTCTTCTCCTCCCCATTCTTCAATTTTCAAAACCTTCTTCCTTTTTCAAAACCTTCTTGTTTTCAAACTATCACCTCTTTCATAATCAAACCTTGACTTTGTCAAGTGATTTTACTTTTCTCTTTTCATTTCTTAATAAATGTTAAACTACATAAGCATATTGACACCTTTTTCAAAAAACTTTAAAAAACATTCAAACTCTTTTTGTGCCTTATGCACTTTTGCTTTAAAACTTTTTCATAAGTTTAGACATGATTCATTTCTTTAAGCGGAATTATTTGCTTGGAAATGACGACTTGTCTTTACATTTAAAAAAAACCATAACAAACCAAATTTTGTCATTTGTACCACAAACTACGAGGTTTTGATCTTATATTGCACTTTGTGGGTACGTAGGCATGAGGTGACAAGTCTCTCCAAACACAAAAATCTAAAAAAATACTTCTCTTCTCATCTCCTCAATCTCATTTCAAACAAACATTTTCAAACCAAAAAGCGTAGATATTTCAAAGGGTTCCTATAGAGTACTATAGACGCTTTGGGTGCTAATACCATCCCTTAGCGTAACCAACCCCCTTACCCAGTCTCTGTTTCACTTGTTCTTGTTTTAGAGCTTGTGTAGGTTTTGTTCGCTCTTTTTCCTTTCCTTTTTGGATAAAATAAAAGTGCGGAGGCAACTCTTGCTTTTTTAGTTAAGTTAATCAATAGCTTACACTCACGATTTTTCCGCTACACCTGTCGCACAACTTGATTCATGAAGGGTCCGTGACTCTGGGAACCATTCTTAGAACCAGTTTTTGTATTGGTGGTTGTGTAGTGTTAGACTCCAAGGACTCGCTCCTTGTGTGATTAGCATGAGGACATGCTCAAGAGAGACCTTTCTGAGCCCATAATCACAAAAAGCTCAAAACTGCAAAAGGGTGCATTAGCATACAAAGGCGTGTATTGGGTTGGGCCCAACAGGATAGCCCAAACCCGGATTTAAACTAGCCATGACGGATACACACTATATAACCACCACATGCATAAGGGAAGTCAATTACGGGACTTGGCCAGCTCATACATGGTGTCACGTGAAAAAACAAATTTTCAAAAAACAAATAGAGCAATGATGGTGCAGCTGACAGGTGTTGGAAAAAGGGACTACACGTGTTCCTCAAGGTTACAATCACTTAGCATAGTTTGAAATAAAGGAAATAAAAGGCTCAAATATAAGTATAACACACACTAGAAGGGAGTTTCACTTGAAACTCATTCATTCTCTAATCCTAAAATTCCGGTCACCTCCTCTGATATCCTCATCGGAGAGCGATGGCGGTCAGAGGCGGCTCCACCGTCTTCTCCGGCGGTCCACCACCACCAACACCACAAATCAAACACAAAACGTCCATATTCTTGGACGTGGATTACATATCCGACCTTATTTTTCTCAAACTCTCACTTAAACGGCCGGATCAGCCTACCCCAAACCAAATCCCTAAACCCTCAAGTTCCAAACGAAACCATTAATTACGGCCAGGTTACAAGAGATTACATTGATTTAATTCGTGAAAATGGTGAAACAGCAACAACACATAAGGAAAACGAAGCAAAATGAAAGAACAAGACCTCGCCGGAATCTATAACTCCGGTGAGACACTGACAATGAAAGGATACCTCAGGTATGATATTCTAAATCTTTTATCTTCCTTTGTCTGCTACTGAATCCTTTCTCTCTTCTTCTCTTCTGATTCATGCTCGTCCACTTCTTTTTCTGCTTGTGTGTTTCGATGATGTTATAGTGGCTAGGCTCGTCTTCTTTAGAATTTCAACGTGAAACCTCTGAAGAAAAAGTTTGATTTTAAGCTTTAGTGAGGGTTCTGGATCAATTTGGACAGCGTTTTGGTATGATATTTGTTGTTATCTGTGAATGGAATGAGGTACCTTATTTATAGAGATTCAATTGAGGACTTGATACGTGTGAGTTTGCATTTCCATTTCACCTGATTCTTGTGAATTTCATTTGGCTCGTGTGAATGATTTGAGTGAAAAGAATCTGTTTTTGATATGGTGATTTTGTGGGATATTTTAGGGAGTGGAGTGCAAAACGTATTCTTCTATTTGAATATGCTTCTTGGTGTGATTGTTCTTTTTTATCGTGTGGTCCCACTGATTTTCTGTACCTTGTGATTTTCTTCTAATTGTAATTCCAATTATGTAGTACACGGGTTTCTAGTGGTCCCTCCAAACCTTGGTCATGTACGATGGTATTTATGAGTGACTCGTGTATTTCTCTTTGTATCTGCTTGTGTATGATGATGGTGCACTGCCATTTTTAATTTTTGAGTGCACTTGCTGATCTTGTGCGCCTGTTGTCGTTGCAGGTGGAATGTGGAGGTACAAAGAGTGACATAATCCATGGCTAGTTAAGTTAGGAACTTTGAATGATGTGCTTATTGATTCAAGGCAATGGAGCACAATTTTGGCTTTTTTTTGTAAAATTCTGTTAAATCCAATTTGTAATTGTATTCTATTTTGTAATGAAGAGCTGCGTATGGGACCTTTTTGGAATGTGCTTGCCATTTAATGAAAGTCTTACTTTTTGTGTATTTTGACTTGATGTCCATGCAAATTGGACTTATTTGCTTATGAAGTTTTCTTGATGATGAAATCATATTACACTTAACCCCTAACTTCATTTGAACTTGATAAGAATGGAAACTTTGTTAACATTATTCTTCAATGAAATGTTTCTTTTTCCTCCATGATGAGTTCAATATTTGAAATCCTTTCAAGTAGTGCTTCATTGTGAAATCTCCAAATTTCCCTTGATTTGAACAAATCATGAAATAAAAACAATTTCTAACTTGAATACTTCCACATAACCCATATAATACTTCAACTCTTGTTAGGAAAAGTCAAGGTCATGATTTGTAACACAAGTAACCAAAAGAATCCTCTTTGAATTATTGACCAATAAATCAAATGAACCTTAATTCATAATCAATGAGGTACCCTTGAGCCGCCATCGAAATACAATCCATGAATCTTTTGAAACAAAACAAATGCTACATGTGGCTCATATGAGAATGAATGATCTCTATAACTGAAGGTAATACATGACCAGATGAAAATGAGTTGAAAAAGATAATGCAATTGAAGGTAGGACAAATTTGGGGTATGACAGATGCCCCTATCTAATTGGCTTAAACCTAGTAAGATGAATTACCACGGTGTTTATTATTTCAAGGTAAAAGTCAATTAGATACGATGAAGACTCTGAATTAGTCTGAAAAGAAAGTGAAATTCTGGTATCAGATGTGTGATGTTAAGGTGTGATGTCACAACAACACACTCTGCACAATGGACAACAATAACAGTAAAATAACACCAAGAATTGTTGACCCAGTTCGGTTACAACCAACCTACTCTGGGGGCTACCAAGCCAGGGATGGAATTCACTACTTGTAGATATAATTTACAGACTCAACAACCCGTTGACAATCTCCTAAACTTATACTCTACTAATGACTTCCTACCTAAGAAACCACTTAGGTATGAGAACACCACTCAATCCCTTACACACACTCAAAGAAACCACTTTGAGTACCCTTGATCTTACTTCACAGCTTCGATCAATCAACCACTCTCTATTGCTTCACAGCTTCTAGAGAGGACAGAAACTCAACACCTATTCAAACCCTAGAATAGTGTAAATACAAGCACTTTAAACAAACTCTAGACACTAAGCCTCCTGCTCTTGATCTTCTGAATGTTTTCTGTACCTTTTCCTTTGGTCTTGTGCGCTTTATATAGCTCCTGAATTGGGCTTGGACTTGTCACAATATTTGATCAGATTTGTTAATTAAAACCGAATCTTCAAAACAGATTTTATCCCCAAAATCTTTTTAAATCTTCAACCTTTTAATTTCTCCAACAGACCTGCAATCAAATCTCCCATGTAACAGAAAATATCTATCCCAAGATATTCTCATCCAATGAGTCAACCACTCTCCACAATTCCAGCTAATACGCATGCCCTAACAACATATCCTGCTGTTGTTAATTCTGCAGATCTGATGTTACAACATCACTTGTGTGACATCAGACATCCAACTTCAGCACTTAAATACTTAACACAGCCCAGTGTTAAGACTTCAATGTTGCAACATCAGCACCTTGACATCAACATTGAATATACTTTGTTTTACCAAAATTCCAGCCAATCCAGGAACTAACAATCTCCCCCTTTGGCTAATTTTGGCTAAAACACTTTTCTGCACTCTGCAATCAACTTCTGCACTCTGCACCTTCAGAGATTTCAGCAGCGGAATAATCTTCAGAAATTTGAAACTTATTAGCAGCAGTTTGACAATCTTCATAGTCTTCATTACTTGATCTGCTGCAGCACCATCTTTATTATTGACAACAACCAATTGGTGCTCCCCCTTGAAAACATGAACCAGCATCACAGCTGTTCAGTAACTCATAATGTACAGCAATTTACTCCCCCTAGATGTCTGCTTGGCTGCACTCTTCAAATGTCAAAACTCTCCCTTAATGCAGCAACAAACTTTTCAACTAAACACCTTTTAGCAGCTCTTCAAATGTCAAAACTCTCCCGGGATTTTCATCCAAGTACAAACGTGAAAGTGGCACCGAAACAGAGTCGCCAGCAATGTGTATTTATCCCACGAGAGGGAAAGGAAACACCGCGTAAATCTGAAGGGAAGGAAAAGCATGGTCTTGCGACCAAGAGAAAGGGTAAGGGAGTCGGTTACGCGAAGGGAAGGTATTAGCACCCCCTCGCGTCCATCGTACCCGATGGGATCCACGCTTGCTGCTTCAATCAAAGGGTGTAAGGAAAGGATACTGGAAAAGGAACTGAAAGAAAGAAAGGAGAAAGAATGGAAAAGGAACGAGAAACAAATGTAGGGAAAATAAAAGAAGTGCTCGCATGGGCCCTACCCCACTGCCTACGTATCTCATCGGGAACATGAGAATCAGAGCGACGTAGTTCCCCTCACTAGGGATGGATTGTTTGTGTTTTTTAGTGGGAACGTCAGAGTACGCGTCCCAGCAGTTTAGGTGTTGCAGCTCGCTGTAGGGAGACTTAGGCATTACCTGTTTGCGGTAGAACGGAAATGACGCATCCTTACGGAATGAGTGAAGAAGATGAGAAAAGAACTCCCGAAGGAAAGACGTTATTGTTTGTTTTTGTCTTTTAAGAGTTTTTTATTTGTTTGCATATGATAGTGTATCCAAATCTTGGTCATTGGAATGTGTACATTCTCACATTCCAAGATGGAATAAGTAAGAAAGTACACTAAGGGTGAAGAAGACCCTCACACTTAGTTCCAATTATTAAGGTTCAAACACACTAGCATACTTGTATTTATAAAGTGTTTTTGTTGGTTATGAAATGAAGAAGTGTTTTTTATCTGTACCTTCAACAAGTATTGCATTTAAGTCCCTCATACAAGATCAAATGTTTAACACATGGACCCAAGATGGGCTATATGCTACACATTCTAAGATTATAAGAGAAGACCCCTTATAATCTTTTCTTCATATGAAAGGCCTAAATGCAATAAATGCCTACCTTTATTACATGTTTTAAATTTTCTTTTGAGATGAGAAGAGAGACTCAAGAGAGGAAGAAAAGTAAAATCAATGTGATCTAAGACTCAATCCTAATTGATTAGTTAAGGGAGTGATCCTAAGGGTTTGTGAGGTTTAAACCTAAAATCTAAAGGAAAACTGAATTAAACAATTCACTTCTAAAGCAGAAGATGAATTGCAATTCAAAAGGGAGAGTGATGAGTTATTCAAAGAAAACACATAAGTGCTTAACAAAATACAAGATTGAATTGTAGAAGAGAAGGGATAGAAGTTTGAATGTGGATTCCTTATCCACACTCAATTTCAACTTACCAAAGCCCCTACATGGTTAGTAAACATGTATAAGAAATATAAGAAATAAAAGAAACATTTAATGCACCATAAAACTCAAAAGAGAAAGATGAGAAATCAAGTCTTAAGACCACAACCAGAATGTGTATCATATTAAATGCAAATGATTACCATCTTGCAAGTTCAAATGGATAAGCAACAAACATCATCCATGACATTAGAACATGTTACCATAAGAAAAGGGAAATGAAAGATGAAAAGAAAGAGAAGAAACATGCATGAATGGAATATATAATCCAAGGATCAGAATTGAAACTAAATGGGAAATGCTTTACAAACATCTCAAAGCATTCATGAATCAATTATCAAGACATTCAAGAGGTAATAGGAGAAGAAGTGAGATGGAAGTTCAACAAAAGAAAGTGCAAACACAACAGGTTAAGGATGCACAAAGTTCAAATGACAATGACCATGCAATGATGACTTACAATGTGTATCAATGACCTATAATGTCACATGAATAGCTCATTGAAATATGCAAATGATCATTCAAGTATGCATAAAAGAAATCATGTAAACATGCACCAAGATTAAAATGATATGACATGTTATTATGCTTTAAATGTAATGCTTTAAACAAAAATCAAATGGACTTTTGAAAATTAAGCAAGCATGTTTTGAAGATACACCAATCAGAAGTGAATCATATGTCAAAGTAACATGTAAAAATTCCAAGTAAAATGCCTTCACACAATGCACTTAAGTCAAATTGGATGCACATGCAAAGTGATGCGAAAATGGACATCCAAACATGTCATAAAATGATCTAAAAAATCAAATAAAAATCACATGACATACTTCAAGGCAATGGTGAATCAATACAAAAAGAAGCAACTCAAAACAATTTTTAATGATCAAGAACCAAATTAAACAAAATCATGTGTCACACTAGGAAAGCACACAAATGGAAATTCAAAGAAAATTGTGTAACAGGGGCAAAAAGGTCATAAAATCATGAAATCAAAATGTCAAAAATTTTCTAAATGTATTAATGATGCTCATGAATTTTTATGGAATTTTATAATGTTGTTTGGTATTTTTAAAAATTAGAAATCAAACGTGCATAAAATGGAAAAAAAATGCAATGGAATATGAATGGGGGTGCCAACATAGCAAATATGAGTTCAGATTGGTTTGGGCTTTTAAAAGTGGGGTGTGGATAGCGATGTGTCTTAAGTCCATTACACGCGCAGTGCACATAATAATTGTGCACCCTCAGTCAAACACGGTCAAAGCCATAACAACCATTGGATGAAGTCAAGTCACACAAACAGTCAAAGTAGGCTAATCTAACGCATGTACATGAATGACCACACTCCATACCATGCACCACACCACACAGCGTTTAAGTGAGTTCAGAAATGATGCACATGACATGCACATGCGTTTTAATGCGTTGGTATGTTTTGGAACGCACGATCATGAACATCAAACGGTCCATATTAAAACTGAGCATAAAACCCTAACATAAAGTCCACCGGCCGGAGAGGGACCTCCGGTCACCTTCTCCGGTCACTCACCACCGTCTGAACTTTGATTTCCCCAGAAATCCACAAAATGTATATCAATCGAAAGAGGAACTAATGGAGAACACGAATTCAAGAACAAAATGCACAAACAGTTCATGATACGAGAGAATCCAACAGAAAAAGATTTGCCCTAACATTTGAACTATGCCTCTAAAGGCCTATCAACTAGCCAGGCAAGTTCTTGAGCTTATAAGAAGCTGCAAGAACCTGAAAATAACCTCACATTAAGTCTATAATGGATGAAACTCGTACCTGAAGATCGGAGACTTTGAGGTATTCTTTAAAAAAAACCAGAGATCCTTGCTTCTTCTTCAATCTTGGAGCTTCACAAACTAAGCAAAATAAATGCTATATAACTTGTTGTCTTGAGAGCAGAGAGATTCAATGTTGAAAAATGCTTGAAGCAACCTTTAGAACTGTGCTGAGATCTCCTTCAATCATGTGTCATTGATGATGAATAGGTGAAGTGGATGAAGGTGACTGATTCGTGCACAGAGAGAAAGAGAAAAAGTTCAGAGAATGAGAGTGTTTTTGGGAGTAAAAATGAGAAAAAATGAAGTTGGGATGAATTTGTGAGTGAAATGTGAATTTATATGTGTGGTTAAATGGGCTAACCCGTGGTCAAGTGAGTGAGTTAGGTGAGTTGAGGTGAAGTTAATTGAGTTGTCCCTAACTAACTGAGTCAAGTTAGTTAGGGCGAGTGAGGGGAAGAGTGATATGGTGATGAAGGTTCACACTGTTAGGGTGGAGGTTGATGAAAGTGAATGGTGATGTGTTGTTCACGGCTGTAGCAGAAACTTGCTCAGCAAGTCTTAACTTATTTCCTTTCTCATGCATGATGCAGCATGATGAAGCTAGTGTAAGGAAGGTGTTTGGTTAAAAGTGGAAAGGAATATGGATTGTATGCGTGTGGATTAAAACATGACAATAACAACAACATTCTTTTTTCTAATTTTTAGCAGCCCAAGGTTTAATGGTTTGACCAAGAATTTCTCTCTAGTTTGTGAATGAAACAAAGAGGTATTGATGCCAAATGAAAGAGGAGATATCATGGAACAAGTTTGGGGTGAAAATTGACTTGAATTGAGGCTTGGAAATTGGTGAAAAGCAACTTGGAACATCAAGGTTTGGGACTGGTTTGTAGGCAAGGCAGTTGGTCGGTTGGCAAGGCAACTTGGTGCATGGAATTTCAGTCTGAACACACTAACTTGAGACCACTATAACTCACTCATAACTTGATCAATTCAAAATTTTCCCAACATCAATATTGAAGATGACACTACAAAGAACAACTTTGATGTTGAAAAGTTTTCCATTTGAAGCTTTTATCTTGATGAAAAATGAGTGAACATTTGACACACCAACTGTTTGAGGAAATGATGTGCGCGTGACCTGAAAATTCTTGGTCACGACCTAGTTTTGCCCAAGTTTGCCTCAACTTTGATCAATCATATCTCACTCAATTTTGATCCAATGGAGATGTTTTACACATGGATTTGAAGCTTAAGGCAAGATATTTTGTTGTGGCCTGGTGGAATTTTCATTTGATGCTCCAATTTTAAATGGCCTTGGTTCAAACTCTGATGCAAAATGGCCAAAACTTGCCTTTTTTAGTAACCCTACTTCATCCAAAAATGGCAACTTTCTACATCTTGATTTTTTCATGATTCCTTTGGAGTTTCTTGATCAAATTTTGCACATTGGTCACATATAACATGAATTTCATGAATTTGGCCTCAAAAAGTCAAGAGTTGACTTTTTCCTCTGATTATTTGACTTGGCCCCAAATTCTCTGATTTTTTATCTTTCTTCCAATTGAACCACTTCTAAAACCAATTGAGAGGCAATTTTCCACACTCATACACTTAAGGACATGTAGAATACCATGATAACAAGTCTTGTCCAAAAAATCAGAGATTCCCTGATTTTATTGGAAACCCTAATTTTGACCCCCTCTTGTTAGGAGGGAAAAGTGCCGTCTTCAATTTCAAATTTCTCAGAGTATGTTGTCTACCCTCTTAAAGGATGATGATATATGCCATTTGAGGGTGATTTTGGATCAATGAGCTATCTCTTTTGAGGGTTTTCCTTCAGTTTTTGAACCTCTTGCATGATGAAGTATGTATTGTTTCAATCTCCTGTTGAATCTCACTTCCTTGAGATTGTGGATGATCAATTGAGATAGTATGAGACATGAAAGACCTCTTGGATTTTCTTGAGGAAACTTGTTTGACCTTTTTGTGCTTTGAATGATCCCTTGATTGTCCATCTTTCACCTGATCACATGCCTTGATGGTAAGAGGGATGCTATGCTTCATTTTTCTATGTTAAATGCAATGCAATGCTAATGAGATGGGTATGATATGATAAATGACAATGCTATACTATGATGCCAAAAAGAAGAGCAAATTTTGGGGTACTACAGCTGCCCCTATTCAAACGCTGTAGACCTGAATGCCTGAAAGCGAATGCTTTCAGACTTTCAAGGTATATAGTGATTGAATACTAAATATAACCAAAAAATTTGCTCTGGATGATGAAGAAGAAAAGGGATATAAACCCCATGACACTGCTGGATTGAATCTTCAAATGAACGTTGTCGGAGAGCTCTGTCTTTTGAACGTCGCCAGACGACTACTGGCTTGCCACACTATGGATGGACTTGGAAAACGTCTTTTGTACAACGCCAGACGACTACTGGCTGGCCACACTGAGGGTAGACTTTAATAATGTCTTTTTGAACGATGTCAGACGACTACTGGCTGGCCACACTGCGGGTGGACTTTAATAACGTCTTTTTGAACGAAGCCAGACGACTACTGGCAGGCCACACTGAGGGTGGACTTTAATAATGTCTTTTTGAACGAAGCCAAACGACTACTGGCTGGCCACACTGAGGGTGGACTTTAATAATGTCTTTTTGAACGACGCCAGATGACTACTGGCTGGCCACACTGAGGGTGGACTTTAATAATGTCTTTTTGAACGACGCCAGACGACTACTGGCTGGCCACACTGAGGGTGGACTTTAATAATGTCTTTTTGAACGACGCCAGACGACTACTGGCTGGCCACACTGAGGGTGGACTTTGCTGAGAATATAGCTATTTATCATCATCCCACATGCTGGAATAATATGAACAAACCGTCTGCATGCCAAAAATAAATTGGACTACTTTGGATTGCAAATGGACATTGCTGAAAATTATACCACTTGCTGAGTAATGTCGTTGGCCGGCACCTTGCTAAAGGAAAGATTCTGTCGATCTCTTTAAACCTTGCTGGGGAATGCCTTTTGAGAGGATTTTACAGAATACCCAACGTCTTCAAACTCTACTGGGGATAATAGATCGGGAATATCTTTTGCTGGGGAAATTCAAAATGCCCCATGCTCGGGAGAGTCAACAACTCCGCTGGGGATTATTCTTTGACAAATTTCACATGCTGAAACCTGCGGGAGATATGATACCACCACTTGCTGGTACATCCTGCCAAGAGTAAACTCCACAAGGGATGTTAGTACTAAAAGTTTCGTCTCTTAAGAGGATTTTATAGAAAACCAAGCGTTTTCAAACTCTTATACGAACACTCTGCCTTGAACTACCCTTCACATCGTTTGCAAGGTACCGGAGGGTTGGCACTCGTTATTGACCTGGAGCGTTCACTGCATTAATAACCGTCATCAACATAGAAGAATTCCATCTTCGACCGCCGTTGCCGTCACGAAACTTGGTGGGAGCTCTTGAATGGAAGAATCGACTTAATAAGATACAACAGTATCAAGTCAAAGCAAATATCTGTCGATTGTGCTGAGAGAATAACTTTCGTGCTGCTTGGGTCGATCGTACTCATTACCTGCAACAAAAAAAGAATATGCACATGCCCCAGGATATTGCGTGGTCTTTTGAGTCCACCATCCAAGGTTATCCAACAAGCAAAGTAATTTGTATTGTCTTTGTGCATGTTTTGCAAGGCCAAGATATTTTCAAAGTAATGTTTTATTATCAAAAATCGGACGTTTTTGCAAACAAAACAGTAGAATGAAAATGAAAGCTCGTGACTGAATATTCAATTTTATTGATGAAATGCCAAAATCGGCGAATTTACAATCGGAAACAAACCCCTGAAAGAGGCGATTGCCATAAAATTGAGAAAAGAAATCTATCCTAATGATAATGCGGAAATTGGATTCCAACTGATTTCTGATTCTGTTATAGCCAGTGTGTATTCCAACTTTCTTGATTATCTTCACCTTCGGAGGCTCGTGGTCGGACCAATTCCTCCTTTGGAATTCTGCCAGTTCGTTGAAGAGTAGAGAACGTACAGATTAATTCAGACTACAGTCATTTGCATTAATCCCTCTTTTACGTGGATCGCCTTTTCAGGTTTTCAATCCACCGGGATACCCATTTTTGCCTAAGTTGCCCTTTCGGGTTTTCAACTTACCGGGTGTACCATTATTTTCAATTATATCCCTAATTTTTGCCCGAACCTTTATTCTGTTTTTGGTTCGCCGGGATGCCCTTTTTTGCCTGGATTTTTTTTCTCTTTTTTTTTTTTTATCCAGCGGGTCTCTTTATACGAAGTATTTTTTAACTGCATCTGAATTAACAGGGGATGAAAAGTCTTCACCATCCATGGTCGTCAGCAATAAGGCTCCACCTGAGAAAACCTTTTTAACCACGAATGGACCTTCATAGTTAAGAGTCTATTTGCCCCTGTGATCTGTACTCGGAGGAAGTATTCTCTTGATTACCAGATCTCCTACCTTGTAGACTTGGGGTCTAACCTTTTGATCAAATCCCCTCTTCATTCTGCGCTGATATAGCTGGCCATGACATACTGCTGTTAATCGCTTCTCCTCAATAAGGCTCAGCTGGTCAAATCTGGCTAGTACCCATTCAGCTTCATCCAGCTTAACGTCCATCAATACTCGGAGAGAGGGGATCTCAACTTCTACCGGTAGAACTGCCTTCATTCCGTATACAAGTGAGTATGGTGTTGCCCCAGTGGACGTGCGGACTGATGTTCGATACCCATGCAAAGCAAGTGGTAACATCTCATACCAATATTTGTACGTGACAACCATCTTCTGCATAATCATCTTGATATTTTTGTTGGTCGCTTCGACCGCGCCATTCATCTTCGGGCGGTACGGAGAAGAATTGTGATGTTCGATTTTGAAGTCCCGGCATAGTTCAACCATCATCTTATTATTCAAATTAGAACCATTATCAGTAATGATTCTTTCGGGAACTCCATATCGACAAATGATATCTCGTTTCAAGAAACGAGCCACCACTTGCTTAGTGACATTGGCATAAGATGCTGCTTCAACCCATTTAGTGAAGTAATCAATGGCGACCAAGATGAAACGATGGTCGTTTGAAGCAGTAGGCTCAATTTTCCCTATCATATCAATGCCCCACATTGCAAAGGGCCACGGAGAGGACATGATACTCAACGGATTGGGAGGGACATGTACTTTGTCTGCATAGACCTGGCATTTGTGGCACTTGCGGGCATACTTGCAGCAATCTGACTTCATTGTCAACCAATAATACCCCAATATCAACAATTTCTTAGCCATCGCATGTCCTCTGGCATGGGTACCGAAAGAGCCTTCGTGCACTTCAATCATCAACAGGTCTGCCTCGTGTCTATCCACGCATCTGAGCAGAACCGTGTCAAAATTTCTCTTATACAGTACACCATCTTTATTCAAGAAGAAACTATCGACTAGCCTTCTTAATGTCTTCTTATCATTGGAAGATGCCCCAGGCGGGTATTCTTGTTTTTCCAAGAAGCATTTAATGTCATGGTACCAAGGCTTATCGTCAGACACTGTATCAACCTCAAACACAAAAGCAGGCCTATCAAGACGAGATACATCAATCCTGGGCACAAAGTTCCAACCATGCACTTTGATCATCGAAGAGATAGTGGCCAAGGCGTCTGCAAACTTATTTTCATCTCTGGGAACATGGTATAACTTAACAGTTGTAAAGAATGTCAGCAATCTCCTCGTATAATCTCTATACGGAATAAAATTCTGCTGATGTGTGTGCCAAGTTCCCTTTACTTGATTGATTACCAGTGCTGAATCACCAAAGATATCGAGGGTCTTGATTCGTAAGTCAATAGCTTCCTCAATACCTAGTATGCAAGCTTCGTATTCTGTTTCATTGTTGGTACACCCGAAGGTTACTCGGGCAGTGAAGGGCATGTGAACACCTTCTGGCGTAATGAGAACTGCACCAACTCCGCACCCATTCATATTAACCGCCCCATCAAACATCAAACTCCATTTGGATTCAGGGTCGGGCCCCTCCTCCAGAAGTGGTTCCTCGCAGTCTTTCGCTTTGAGAAACATGATGTCCTCATCAGGGAAATCAAATCTCATGGGTTGGTAATCATCAAGAGGCTGTTGCGCCAGATAATCTGACAGTATACTTCCTTTGATTGCTTTTTGCGAAGTAAATTGAATGTCGTACTCTGTCAGTACCATCTGCCACCTTGCAACTCTGCCTGTAAGCGCTGGTTTCTCAAAAATATACTTGACCGGATCCAATTTTGAGATCAACAAGGTTGTATGTGTGAGCATGTATTGTCTCAATCGCTTGGCGGCCCATGCAAGTGCACAGCATGTCTTCTCAAGCATTGAATAACGCGATTCACAATCTGTAAATTTCTTGCTCAGGTAGTAGATAGCGTGTTCTTTCTTACCCGTCTCGTTGTGTTGACCGAGAACACAACCCATGGATCCTTCGAGCACTGTCAAGTACATAATCAGCGGTCTCCCTTGAACTGGAGGTATCAGAATCGGAGGTTCCTGCAAATATCTTTTTATTTTATCGAAAGCATTTTGACAATCATCATTCCACCTGACCGTTTGATCTTTTCTTAGCATTTTGAAAATCGGTTCGCAGGTAGCAGTTAGGTGAGATATGAACCTTGAAATGTAGTTCAATCTCCCTAGAAAGCCGCAAACTTCTTTCTCAGTTCTCGGTACAGGCATATCTTGTATAGCTTTCACTTTAGCAGGATCAACCTCTATCCCTTTTTCACTGACAATGAAACCAAGCAATTTCCCAGACCGCACGCCGAAAGTACATTTGTTAGGATTCAGTCTCAACCTGAATTTCCTCAACCTCTCAAATAGCTTCTTCAAGTTGATCAGATGTTCCTCTTCTGTCTTTGATTTAGCAATCATATCATCCACATAGCACTCGATCTCTTTATGAATTAGATCGTGGAATAACGTCACCATTGCTCTTTGATAAGTTACCCCTGCGTTTTTCAAACCAAAAGGCATTACTTTGTAACAGAAGGTACCCCACGGGGTAATGAATGTCGTCTTCTCCATGTCCTCAGGCGCCATCTTTATCTGATTGTACCCGGAGAATCCATCCATAAATGAGAACACTGAAAACTGAGCGGTATTATCAACCAGCACATCAATATGAGGGAGTGGAAAGTCATCTTTAGGGCTCGCCCTGTTGAGATCTCTGTAATCCACACACATTCTAACTTTTCCATCTTTCTTCGGCACCGGTACTATATTGGCCACCCAAGGAGGATAATTGGTCACCGCCAGAAAACCTGCATCCAACTGTTTCTGTACCTCTTCCTTGATCTTCAAAGCCATCTTCGGTTTTGTTCTGCGCAGCTTTTGCTTGACCGGTGGGCAGTCTTCTTTCAATGATAGTCTATGCACAACTATGTCTGTTTCTAAACCTGGCATATCTTGGTATAACCAAGCAAAGATGTCAACGTATTCACGTAGCATGACTATCAGCTCTTACTTTACATCAGCCCGCAGACTCGCACCGATCTTGATCTCTTTCTTGCTTTCCTCTGACCCAATATTGATGATCTCAAGAGCTTCCTGATGCGGCTGAATGATCTTCTCTTCCTGTTTCAACAACCTAGCCAACTCTTCCGGGAGTTCATAGTCTTCATCACTTTCTTCCTCGGCTTGATAGATCGGATTGTCGAAATCATACGTGGGCATAACAGAACCATTTTCAGAGGAATTCACAGAATCAAGTCTGCATGATTGGATTTATGCTTTATTTTAGATTATTTTTGCTTGAAAACAAAAGAAAAGAAAGTGCATTATCATTTTTTTTTCTTTGTGCAAAAATAAAAAAATAAAGAAAGAATAAAGGAACACAAATTTGTAAACAAAAACGTCCTTTTATTGATATTTGAGCATTATTTGAGAAAATATGGTGGCCCTACAAATGGATCCTCACACCTTGGGCAGAGTGCGGGATTTCATGCATTATGAAAGACAAGAATTATTACTCTGAATGGTGAACAACATGAACGATTTCTTCACTAGACCAATTTTGCAACGCCTCGCCCGGAGCCAGTGCATATACCCATCTGTCCAGATAATCTGAGCTTTCAGCACCATCTTCTATTGCTGAGCAGGACTGATTGGGATTGATGATTCCTCCACTGTTGAAGCTGATTGGCCCACGGAATCGAGGAACTGGCATCCGGCCGGCTGGTATCCAATGCCAAACTTATCTTCTTTCACAAACACGTCAATAGCCTTACCCCAACCATGGGCATTCCCGCTTTCGACCACTTCTCTGGCCTGCTTGTAGGACGCTATTGATGCACTCGGCCCACCTGGCACATTCGACACCACTGCGGCTACAGTAGATTCTGGTAAGTTATTGATATTCAGGGCTTCGAAAGACTGGCACAGGGTTTCATGAATTTCTCCATCCATTTCCACATATTTGAAAGTGGATAGATGACTCACGAATATATCTTCCTCGCCGCAAACAGTAACCACTTGACCCTCGAACACATACTTGAGCTTCTGATGAAGCGTGGAGGTAACTGCGCCCGCTGCGTGAATCCAAGGTCGGCCAACAAACAGCTATAAGCGGGCTGAATGTCCATAACATGAAAGATCGTCTTGAATATCTGTTGACCAACCTGTATTGGTAGTTCGACCTCCCCAAACACTGATCTTTGGGATCCATCGAAAGCTCTCACAATCAGATCGCTGGGCCTCATAACCAATCCATCTACTTCGATTTTCATCAGGGCCTTTTTGGGTAACACATTCAAGGAAGAACCTGTATCAACCAGCACATGCGACAAAATAGCTCCTTTGCATTCAAGTGTGATGTGCAACGCCTTGTTGTGATTACGGCCATCTGGAGTCAAATCCCTATTCGTAAACCCCAACCCGTGGCTCACATTCACATTAGAAATTACTCCCTCCAACTGATTCACTGTAATCTCTTGGGAAACGTATGCCATATTCAGAACCTTCAACAAAGCAGCCCGGTGTGCATCTGAACTCATTAGCAGGGATAATATCGAGATTTTAGAGGGTGTCTGATTGAGCTGGTCAATTATCTTGTAGTCGCTCTTTTTGATAACCCTCATAAATTCCTCAACATCATTATCAAAATTGACTTTAGGGTCCTCTTCCTGAGCAGGCACCTTGTCATCAATAACCTGTTTTCCTTTTGCTCTTGCAGCGGCTTCAGCCTCTTTATCATTCCTTAGAGTATGGGGAGCAAACAGTCGACCACTCCTAGTGAAACCACTTGGTCCACTGACATTTTCAACACTGGTACCGACAACCTCTGCTCTCTGTCGGCTTCCTCCTTGATGAGTATCAGTTCCATATTGCCATGGAACTGCCCTATTGGACACATAAGCAGCCGATTCATGAACTATAATCGTAACTGGTCTCAGCCTCTCGGGCACGATGATAGCAACAGGAGCTTCAACAGGCACCTGTATCTCAACTGGATTATAGTAAATGGTAACGGCAGAAACATCTTTCTCCTTCTCTATCTTATCAAACTGAAGTCTTCCTTCGTCCATAAGATCCTGCAGTCCAACTTTCAACTTACTGCAACCATTAATTTGTTTTGAACAATCCTCGCAATCAGAGGCACATCCAGGAAATACCTTCCCTTTTAACAAACGTTCTTTTACAATCAACAGCGGGGTTTTCACCAAATTAGCATTAGTAATCAAATTCAGCTTCTCACCATCAGAAATAGCATGCACGCCTACATCTCCATGATTAGGCATTGGATTATCACGAACATTCGGGGGCTTGGAGAAATTAATAGCTTTTGCGTCAATCAGGTCCTGAACCTTATGATGAAAAGTCCAGCACTTTTCTATCGAGTGACCTGGCGCACCAGAATGAAATTCACATCGAACATTGGCATCATAATTTTGAGGCAACCTTCCAGTATCTGACGGCCTCATAGTTATAAGTTCAACCAACTTCTCTTTAAGCAATTGTGGTAACAAAGCAGCATATGTCATAGGTAAGGGATCAAACTTACGGTCCCTTGTTCTGTTAGTCTGGAATCGGGGTCGAGCTTGCTGATCTAGAGCTAGCTGTCCTGCTGGAACTGGAATAGTTACAGCGTCCACCTGATGATAGGATTGATTCCTGCCTCTGCCAGCTCCTCTATGCACAGCACTGGACTCCCCTTCTCTTTTCCTTGGCCCATTAGCAAAGGGTTTCTTTGAACTTACAGCGCCAGTCCCACTGACATCTTGAATTTTACCCAATTTCAGCAGACTTTCTATTCGTTCCCCAGCAACGACGATATCGGCAAACCCCGTGGAAGGACATGCAGCAAGTCTATCCAAATACGTCCCTTGAAGTGTGCTCATGAACATATCAGCCATCTCACGATCACCCAAAGGTGGTTGAACTCGAGCAGCCAATTTTCTCCATCTCTGTGCGTACTGCTTAAAGCCCTCCTTGTTATCCTGAGTCATACTCTGCAATTGAGTACGATTAGGTGCCATGTCCAGATTATATTGATACTGTTTTAGAAACGCAGCGCACAAATATTTCCAACTCCTTATATGAACCCTGTCCAGCTTAATGTACCATTCCAGGGAGGCGCCTGACAGGCTATCCTGGAAAAAATACATCCAGAGCTTTTGGTCCTCGGTGTAAGCGGCAATCTTGCGATTGTAAGCTTGCAAATGTGTTTTGGGACAGGTATTGCCGTTGTACTTATCCAAAGCAGGAAGCTTGAACTTGGGAGGGATTCGCACACCCTGTACGAGACCCATGTCTTCTACATCAATTCCCAGAGGATTTTGGCTCTCAATAGCCTTGAGTCTTTCATCCAACCCTTCATACTTCCGGTCGTCATTGTAGAAACCCATGTCATTGTTGAATGCAGTGAACTGGTCTTCCTGACCATCCTCATTGTTATCAAATCCCAGATGTACCCCACCAGTAGGGATTGTGCCAACAGGAGGAGTGCGCATGCTGTGATTTGGGATTTCAGTTTCCAGCCTCTGGATAATGGTTCTCATAGCTTCTTGTCCAATCCTCATGTTTTCTTGACCAGTTCTCAGCTCCTGTTGACCTTGAGCAATCCCCTGCATAAGGTTCATGAACTATTCCATCCTTCCCCTCAAATCAGCTAATTCAGTCTGAACTTGCTCCATGACTCTTGCTTGATTGCATCGGGTAGAATATCGGTGAACTGGGGTATCAGCTATCGTGCCTGAAAACCAAATAAAGGTTAGCAGGCGCCTGCAAAAGAAAGAAAACCTGCAATGCAAAATGAAATGCAAATGCAAATGCCAAGTTATATTTGTCATTTCAAGATACTTTTCATATCCTGATTCCAATCGTAACCACGAATTCCTGAAGACCAGAAGTTATGATTACTGAGTTTTGCCATGAAGAGATATTCACGTACACCAATCACAAATATCTGATGACCAGAAATAGTGATTTTGTAGTGTGCCAGTGTGCAGATATCACATCACATATATCTGAAGACCAGAAATTGTGAACAAAAATAGCTCATTTCATACAAATTTCTGAAAACTTTCGAGCACGTTTGTCAAAACAAGAAACAAGCAGTCAACTCGATCCATCAACAATTCTGATGGTAACCATTACAAATTACAAAGAAATGACAAAAATCATTAATCCGACAGCTCTACATCCTTCAGCTTCTGGCTGGAATACTTAATCTCTTCAAACAGGATGCGGGTACGCTGATGATGTGGCTTCTCAATTAGCTCTTTGATCACGACGTCCCTTTTCTCCAGCGCATCAGATAATGAGCCCATGTGCATCAGCAAAGCTTCATCTTCATTGGCTCCTTTGCGCCTCTTGATTCCAGCTTGAATTTTAACCAGTTTCAGCTCTGCTGTGACATCTTTAAGCTCTTTGTTGGCGATTTTCAGTTTATCTTCAGCATTCCTTACCTGTTCTTGACTTTTGCCAAGATCTTCTCGATACTTTCTTCTTTCTACATGTGCTTTCTTCAGTTCTTCATCTTTATCTTTTAACTGGGTCAGCAATTCAGAATTCTCAATTCAGACTTCATCCCAAGCTTGACGGAGTTTAGCTAACGAATCCTTACTTTGGGCTAACGCCTATTTTGTAGCCTTATGAGCCTGACTAGTATCATCAGCTCCCAAGGTAAGCTTCCGGAAGTATCGAGCTCTGTCATCAAAGTCTTCTTCTTTGTCTGTCAGGGTTTTTTCTGCTTTCAACGCTCTCTTCTCCAAATCTTTGTTGTCAACTAAAGCTTTCTGAAGACATCTGCTCATTCCAGAGTTCTCTATCTGCAACTCCCTGACCATTTTCTTCAATTTCTCGTACTCTTCAACCGGTACCATGGAATGTTGATCTGGACATAAGAGAACTTCTCGGGAAAAGGGTAGCAACAGCTTTTTGACCTTCATCTCAATCCAAGCATCGTAGTCAGGGTACGATCTACAGTCTCCTTTGCCGAAAGTCAACCTTCTCTCTCTTTGCCTAAATTTCCAAGCATCTAGTATTTCTGGCACTCTTTCATTCTTGGTTCCCACAAAAAATAGAGAAGCACTAATCTCTTCATCAGCAGGAGGATTTTTCGAAGCATATCCAAATTGTCTAACTGCCAATACCGGATTATAATTAATCCCACCTCTTCTTCCAAGTAGAGGCACATTCGGAAAACTTCCACATTTGACAGTAAGCTCTATCGTCAGTAATTTGGGATCAAACCAAATAATGTTATTGGCAGTCAAACCTATCAATCTCTTGGACCACTTCATTGTCTCAGCAGTTTCTACAAATGCACCAGTCCAAGGTAAATGTTTGAAGAGCCAATGACATAACAACTGGGTACAGCAACTAACCAAACTTCCTCTTCCCTTCTCATTTTTGTAGTGTACTGAGTAATAAAAATCCCCTAGCAGGGTAGGAATCGGATTCTTCGAAACGAACACTTTCATCGCTTGCATATCAATAAAATCAGGTTGACCAGGGAAAAGCACCAAACCATAGATACAAAGAGCTAACACATCGTTGTAAGTAGTCCAATTTTTAGCCTTGGCAGCTTCCTGAGCTTGTTGAAAAAGAAACTCCAAATGAAATCCTTCATCTTCTTTGAGTCTACTCAGGCCACTTTTCACAACAAACAGGTCCAGATGTAGAACAGCGGCAATTACTTCGGGGATAAGAGCACCTTCAGAAAAATATGGTATGGAAGACGTGACTAGAATTCCCAAAATAAATTAGAATTCCTCCAGAGTGGGCATCAGAATGTAGTTAGGGAATAGGAAATATCTCATTGATGGCTCATAGAACTGTAAGAAAGTATGCAACCCATCTTTCTCATACTTCGTGAATGCACAGACCATCTTAATCAGCTCTCCATATTCCTTCTGAAAAGTGCTGAGAACATCAGAACTAGCCATGCCTATCATCTTGTTCAATAAATCCAGCTTAGGATCAGGGAATTTGTATGACACATTATTCTTCCTTTGAACCTCAACTTCTTGGGAACTCATGATTGGAATCAGACAATATGGTAGGTACCTGAAAATGACAAACATAACCTGTTATGATATGATTATGCAAATGCAAAAGGCATGTGATCAGGTATCCAGGTGTCTGTGTCCGTGTTGAACTGTGTGCACTGTGTCTCTGTACTGAATCTGGCAATATATCTGAGATGAATACTCAAACCACTGTCATAGGATACACTGTCGGTAACAATCATAGAATCACAAGTAAGGTATGTAGGAGGCTGGGTTACCTGCAAACCTGTAAACCTCCCACCCATACTCACATGTGGTTCCTATAAAATAAGGCTTGTCAGTTTCAGAGGTTTGAGAAGCGATAGCACATTCAGCCCGTAGGATACAATGCTATGCCAATCAAAGAGGTCGTCCACTGACTCACCTTAGAAAATAAAGGTCATCCTATGCAAGTACCAAAGTGGGCCCTCGGGTGCGAGTGGGTTTGCCACAGAATGTGGTCTGCCACTGTCACCACTAAAGAGAGATGTTTCCACTAAGGTCCTCATGATCGGTCACTAGAGTCGACAGCTCTCTAGATCGACATCCTGGAATACGCAAGATGTGCACGCCACGATGGGTCCCAAGATAGCCTCGTCTAGCTGTGAATTTCGTGATTACCCACGTACACAGATGGCACGTAGGTCCCACTACTCTCCACTCTAAGTCTAAGTGTATACTCGAGCCTGTGTACTGAGCTCATCCCTCAGAAATCCCATCCCGCCAAACAGACAGAACAGTCCAACACAGTATAATATACAAAATGTAAATGCTAATATGCTGTAAATATGGTACAAGTAATAAAATACAGTAAATAACAAATACAAGATAACAGTAAACACCCAATGAAAGAAAAGCAAACAAGCGCTAGGATTGACTCGCTTAGGATGGACCAGCAATAGGTCAACCTGTCCCCAGCAGAGTCGCCAGCTGTCGCTCCCGGGATTTTCATCCAAGTACAAACGCGAAAGTGGCACCGAAACAGAGTCGCCAGCAATGTGTATTTATCCCACGAGAGGTAAAGGAAACACCGCGTAAACCTGAAGGGAAGGAAAAGCATGGTCTTGCGACCAAGAGAAAGGGTAAGGGAGTCGTTTACGCGAAGGGAAGGTATTAGCACCCCCTCGCGTCCATCGTACCCGATGGGATCCACGCTTGCTGCTTCAATCAAAGGGTGTAAGGAAAGGATACTGGAAAAGGAGCTGAAAGAAAGAAAGGAGAAAGAATGAAAAAGGATCGAGAAGCAAATGTAGGGAAAATAAAAGAAGTGCTCGCATGGGCCCTACCCCACTGCCTACGTATCTCATCGGGAACATGAGAATCAGAGCGACGTAGTTCCCCTCACTAGGGATGGATTGTTTGTGTTTTTTAGTGGAAACGTCAGAGTACGCGTCCCAGCAGTTTAGGTGTTGCATCTCGCTGTAGGGAGACTTAGGCGTTACCTGTTTGCGGTAGAACGGAAATGACGCATCCTTACGGAATGAGTGAAGAAGATGAGAAAAGAACTCCCGAAGGAAAGACGTTATTGTTTGTTTTTGTCTTTTAAGAGTTTTTTATTTGTTTGCATATGATAGTGTATCCAAATCTTGGTCATTGGAATGTGTACATTCTCACATTCCAAGATGGAATAAGTAAGAAAGTACACTAAGGGTGAAGAAGACCCTCACACTTAGTTCCAATTATTAAGGTTCAAACACACTAGCATACTTGTATTTATTAAGTGTTTTTGTTGGTTATGAAATGAAGAAGTGTTTTTTATCTGTACCTTCAACAAGTATTGCATTTAAGTCCCTCATACAAGATCAAATGTTTAACACATGGACCCAAGATGGGCTATATGCTACACATTCTAAGATTATAAGAGAAGACCCCTTATAATCTTTTCTTCATATGAAAGGCCTAAATGCAATAAATGCCTACCTTTATTACATGTTTTAAATTTTCTTTTGAGATGAGAAGAGAGACTCAAGAGAGGAAGAAAGGTAAAATCTATGTGATCTAAGACTCAATCCTAATTGATTAGTTAAGGGAGTGATCCTAAGGGTTTGTGTGGTTTAAACCTAAAATATAAAGGAAAACTGAATTAAACAATTCAGTTCTAAAGTAGAAGATGAATTGCAATTCAAAAGGGAGAGTGATGAGTTATTCAAAGAAAACTCATAAGTGCTTAACAAAATACAAGATTGAATTGTAGAAGAGAAGGGATAGAAGTTTGAATGTGGATTCCTTATCCACACTCAATTTCAACTTACCAAAGCCCCTACATGGTTAGTAAACATGTATAAGAAATATAAGAAATAAAAGAAACATTTAATGCACCATAAAACTCAAAAGAGAAAGATGAGAAATCAAATCTTAAGACCACAACCAGAATGTGTATCATATTAAATGCAAATGATTACCATCATGCAAGTTCAAATGGATAAGCAACAAACATCATCCATGACATTAGAACATGTTACCATAAGAAAAGGGAAATGAAAGATGAAAAGAAAGAGAAGAAACATGCATGAATGGAATATATAATCCAAGTATCATAATTGAAACTAAATGGGAAATGCTTTACAAATATCTCAAAGCATTCATGAATCAATTATCAAGACATTCAAGAGGTAATAGGAGAAGAAGTGAGATGGAAGTTCAACAAAAGAAAGTGCAAACACAACAGGTTAAGGATGCACAAAGTTCAAATGACAATGACCATGCAATGATGACTTACAATGTGTATCAATGACCTATAATGTCACATGAATAGCTCATTGAAATATGCAAATGATCATTCAAGTATGCATAAAAGAAATCATGTAAACATGCACCAAGATTAAAATGATATGACATGTTATTATGCTTTAAATGTAATGCTTTAAACAAAAATCAAATGGACTTATGAAAATTAATCAAGCATGTTTTGAAGATACACCAATCAGAAGTGAATCATATGTCAAAGTAACATGTAAAAATTCCAAGTAAAATGCCTTCACACAATGCACTTAAGTCAAATTGGATGCACATGCAAAGTGATGCGAAAATGGATATCCAAACATGTCATAAAATGATCTAAAAAATCAAATAAAAATCACATGACATACTTCAAGGCAATGGTGAATCAATACAAAAAGAAGCAACTCAAAACAATTTTTAATGATCAAGAACCAAATTAAACAAAATCATGTGTCACACTAGGAAAGCACACAAATGGAAATTCAAAGAAAATTGTGTAACAGGGTCAAAAAGGTCACAAAATCATGAAATCAAAATGTCCAAAATTTTCTAAATTTATTAATGATGCTCATGAATTTTTATGGAATTTTATAATGTTGTTTGGTATTTTTAAAAATTAGAAATCAAACGTGCATAAAATGGAAAAAAAAATGCAATGGAATATGAATGGGGGTGCCAACATAGCAAATATGAGTTCAGATTGGTTTGGGCTTTTAAAAGTGGGGTGTGGATAGCGATATGTCTTAAGTCCATTACACGCGCAGTGCACATAATAATTGTGCACCCTTAGTCAAACATGGTCAAAGCCATAACAACCATTGGATGAAGTCAAATCACGCAAACAGTCAAAGTAGGCTAATTTAACGCATGTACATGAATGACCACACTCCATACCATGCACCACACCACACAGCGTTTAAGTGAGTTCATAAATGATGCACATGACATGCACATGCGTTTTAATGCGTTGGCATGTTTTGGAACGCACGATCATGAACATCAAACGGTCCATATTAAAACTGAGCATAAAACCCTAACATAAAGTCCACCGGCCGGAGAGGGACCTCCGGTCACCTTCTCCGGTCACTCACCACCGTCTGCAACTTTGATTTCTCCAGAAATCCACAAAATGTATATCAATCGAAAGAGGAACTAATGGAGAACACGAATTCAAGAACAAAATGCACAAACAGTTCATGATACGAGAGAATCCAACAGAAAAAGATTTGCCCTAACATTTGAACTATGCCTCTAAAGGCCTATCAACTAGCCAGGCAAGTTCTTGAGCTTATAAGAAGCTGCAAGAACCTGAAAATAACCTCACATTAAGTCTATAATGGATGAAACTCGTACCTGAAGATCGGAGACTTTGAGGTATTCTTCAAAAAAAACCAGAGATCCTTGCTTCTTCTTCAATCTTGGAGCTTCACAAACTAAGCAAAATAAATGCTATATAACTTGTTGTCTTGAGAGCAGAGAGATTCAATGTTGAAAAATGCTTGAAGCAACCTTGAGAACTGTGCTGAGATCTCCTTCAATTATGTGCCATTGATGATGATGAGGTGAAGTGGATGAACGTGACTGATTCGTGCACAGAGAGAAAAAGAAAAAGTTCAGAGAAGGTTGAGAGAATGAGAGTGTTTTTGGGAGTAAAAATGAGAAAAAATGAAGTTGGGATGTATTTGTGAGTGAAATGTGAATTTATATGTGTGGTTAAATGGGCTAACCCGTGGTCAAGTGAGTGAGTTAGGTGAGTTGAGGTGAAGTTAATTGAGTTGTCCCTAACTAACTGAGTCAAGTTAGTTAGGGCGAGTGAGGGGAAGAGTGATATGGTGATGAAGGTTCACACTGTTAGGGTGGAGGTTGATGAAAGTGAATGGTGATATGTTGTTCACGGCTGTAGCAGAAACTTGCTCAGCAAGTCTTAACTCATTTCCTTTCTCATGCATGATGCAACATGATGAAGCTAGTGTAAGGAAGGTGTTTGGTTAAAAGTGGAAAGGAATATGGACTGTATGCGTGTGGATTAAAACATGACAATAACAACAACATTCTTTTTTCTAATTTTTAGCAGCCCAAGGTTTAATGGTTTGACCAAGAATTTCTCTCTAGTTTGTGAATGAAACAAAGAGGTATTGATGCCAAATGAAAGAGGAGATATCATGGAACAAGTTTGGGGTGAAAATTGAATTGAATTGAGGCTTGGAAATTGGTGAAAAGCAACTTGGAACATCAAGGTTTGGGACTGGTTTGTAGGCAAGGCAGTTGGTCGGTTGGCAAGGCAGCTTGGTGCATGGAATTTCAATCTGAACACACTAACTTGAGACCACTATAACTCACTCATAACTTGATCAATTCAAAATTTTCCCAACATCAATATTGAAGATGACACTACAAAGAACAACTTTGATGTTGAAAAGTTTTCCATTTGAAGCTTTTATATTGATGAAAAATTAGTGAACATTTGACACACCAACTGTTTGAGGAAATGATGTGCGCGTGACCTGAAAATTCTTGGTCACGACCTAGTTTTTCCCAAGTTTGCCTCAACTTTGATCAATCATATCTCACTCAATTTTGATCCAATGGAGATGTTCTACACATGGATTTGAAGCTTAAGGCAAGATCTTTTGTTGTGGCCTGGTGGAATTTTCATTTGATCCTCCAATTTTAAATGGCCTTGGTTCAAACTCTGATGCAAAATGGCCAAAACTTGCCTTTTTTAGTAACCCTACTTCATCCAAAAATGGCAACTTTCTACATCTTGATTTTTTCATGATTCCTTTGGAGTTTCTTGATCAAATTTTGCACATTGGTCACATATAACATGAATTTCTTGAATTTGGCCTCAAAAAGTCAAGAGTTGACTTTTTCCTCTGATTATTTGACTTGGCCCCAAATTCTCTAATTTTTTATCTTTCTTCCAATTGAACCACTTCTAAAACCAATTGAGAGGCAATTTTCCATACTCATACACTTAAGGACATGTAGAATACCATGATAACAAGTCTTGTCCAAAAAATAAGAGATTCCCTGATTTTATTGGAAACCCTAATTTTGACCCCCTCTGGTTAGGAGGGAAAAGTGTCGTATTCAATTTCAAATTCCTCAGAGTATGTTGTCTACCCTCTTAAAGGATGATGAGTTATGCCATTTGAGGGTGATTTTGGATCAATGAGCTATCTCTTTTGAGGGTTTTCCTTCAGTTTTTGAACCTCTTGCATGATGAAGTATGTATTGTTTCAATCTCCTGTTGAATCTCACTTCCTTGAGATTGTGGATGATCAATTGAGATAGTATGAGACATGAAAGACCTCTTGGCTTTTCTTGAGGCAACTTGTTTGACCTTTTTGTGCTTTGAATGATCCCTTGATTGTCCATCTTTCACCTGATCACATGCCTTGATGGTAAGAGGGATGCTATGCTTCATTTTTCTATGTTAAATGCAATGCAATGCTAATGAGATGGGTATGATATGATAAATGATAATGTTATGCTATGATGCCAAAAAGAAGAGCAAATTTTGGGGTACTACAGCAGCATCAATCTATCTCCCTCTTAATCTCTGCATCACATTAGAAGCATATGGCAATAACACTCTTGACTATCTTGGCTATTTTCTCCCCCTTTTTAGCCACAATTAGGCAAACTTCAGTTAGAAGCCCTATTAACTATAGTCAGTATACCCTAGCTCTCATTGTTAGCCTCTCAGTTAGTAAACAGGCAAAACAAATCATAGAAGGAAACTAAAAACATAAACAGTGCATAACACAGCACAATATTCAAATTACAAACCCAACATAAAAAAAAATTACAAACTGAAACTACTAAAGGCAAGAGAAGATAAGCTAGTCTTCTTCTGAACTAGATTGTTCTCCAGGATTCTCTTCCTCCTCCTCAGAGTTATCCCCACTGGCATCAACTTCATCTTCCTCAGAGCCATCCACATTGTTCTCAACATCATCACCACTGTTCAGTTCTAACTGCTGGATCAGCTTTTCAAGTCTCTCTTTTCTAACCAAACTAGTACTGATGACTGCATCAAGGTCTTTGCACGTGGTCTTCAATTCTCCGATCAGTTCAGCCTTTGTAGCCTTTTTCTTGACTTCAGCAGTTGAAGTTAGAACAATGTCTGGAACATGATGTCCTGAAAATAGTTTAGGGTGTAGGGACATGGTTGTCTTCCTCTGGCAGGCTATGTCTGAGCTTGTTAAAGTTTCAGGATGTTGCTCCAAGATGATACCACACACAAGAGATGGGAATGCTATGGGTAACTTGATAGCGTTTGTTTCAGCATGTTTCACCACTTGCTCAAAGATGTAGCTGCCATAGTCAAACTTAATCTTCTTCCCAATAGTACAGATAAACCTGCCCAATCCAACAGCGATTGTTGTCTTGTGGTTTGTTGGCACCCAGTTGACAGCACCAATTCTGTGAAGAATTGCATACTTGATGCTAAGTTTACTAGCTGGCAACTTCCTTTTCAATGGCCAAACCCTTATCTGACCAGCAGTAATCTCTTTACATATATCATTATCAGTCATCTCAAGTTCACTGTACTCTTCATCATCTCTTCCTAGATACTTATTGATAGTACTAGGAGAGAAATTAATGCACTTTCCTCTCACATAAACTTTCATGAAATCAATGCTCTTTTTATCAGTAATATTTCTAGAAATGTTGACAACAAATTCTTTGACAAGACTTTCATAGCACTTAGGAAACTTGGTCACAGTCTTTACCAATCCAGCCTGAGTAATCAGCTCCATGATATCCTTTATTTCTAAAGCTTCTTTCCCAAGCTCCCTCTCTAGGGCCAGTCTTCTCTGACATACAAATTTCCATAACGATGCACTGCTGGCATAATGAAAGGAAATGTTGTCGACTGGAACTTCAGGTACTTTGTCAGAGATTCTCTTCAAAATTGTCCTTCTGATAGGTGTGATGTCATGAACATCATCCTCATCATCACGGTCAGAATTAGAGTCTTCCCTTATTTTCCTCTTTTTGGATTTCACAGCCACTTTGCTCCATGGCTTGGTTGGACCAACAACAATTTTCTTCTTGCCTTCAGACTTCTTTGGAGAGGATTCAACGATCTTTCCTTTCCTTGTCTTCAGTCTCTTAGCAATACTTGGGACAGCTTTTCCAATGATTTCATCATCGGATAAGTCAACTACATTGATCACATCCTCATCCTTTTCTTCCCCAGCAGGTGAAGTTCCAACATCTTCCTTAACATTAGCTTCCTCCTGTACATCATCTTCTTCTATTCTTACTTCATAATCTTCAACAACAGACATAGCAAGTCTATGAAGATTTGTAGCTGCACTTTGCATGTCGCTCTTTTCCCTTTCAGAATGTTCCACAGGCATTTGTCTCAGTGGTCTAGATATACCTAAGCTTTTATCCACGTCTACCCTTTCCTCAACAGTTTGAGAAGTGGATGACCTAGGTGCTGTTTTATTACTAAATAGCACACTCGTAACAAGCTTTTTCGTTTCATTATCTCTAAAAATAGTCCCAGCCCTTTTTGGAACAAGTTTGGAAGGTCTAGATTTACCTGATTCAGGAAGAATGGTTGAGAGGGGCTCAATGTCCATGGGATTGAATGCTGAACCTTCGTCAGGGGAAACCCTAGCTCTTTCTTTTGTGTAACTCTGACACTCAGATTTCTTGGATGGAGACGCCATGACTCTTTTCAGTGAGAGTTGATTCTTGAAGTCAAAGGAGTTGATTCGTTGCGAGAGCAGAGCTTTGAAGACGCGTGATGTTGTAGTACCGGGAAAGGGGGTTCTGAGGCTAGGAGCTTGATTTGGAGTGTCAATGACTTTTTCCCTCCACAAAAACTTTCCTTTTAAAACACTCACATTATAACTTGTTAACTTTGAGTGACCTTTCAGCATCCTGATGTCATAGTCTGATGTTATAACATCCACTTGTACATCACTAGTTGAATCTCCTTCAAGAGAGGTCCACTGATAACAGTTGTCTTTAGTTCTGGCACCCTTCATAACAATCTGATTATGCTCATCTGAAACCACACAATCATCCTTAGTGTAGTTTACCTTGTAACCTTCATCACACAACTGGCTTATGCTAATCAAATTTGCACTTAAGCCACTGACAAACAGAACATTGTCAAGTTCAGGTCTACCATCACCTTGCACTTTCCCAACTCCTGCAACAACACCTTGTTCTCCATTGCCAAATATGACCCCATGAGAGGGGCAAGGTCTAAGATTATCAAACATGGATCTACATCCAGACATGTGCTTGGAACACCCACTGTCAAAATACCATGTTCCTTCTCTATCACCCATGTGAGCCAATAAGCACTTCACCTTCTCCTTAGGTACCCATTGTTTAACAACTTTGGGCCTGTGCTCTCTCCATCTATTTTGAGGCTGAGGGTATCCATGCAGCTTGTAGCAAGAGTACTGCATATGTCCAAATCTTCCACAATAATAGCATCTCACCCTTTCATCTCTGAATCTTCTGCCATGATGAGATTGCTTATGCTGCCATGCATGATGTGGTCTCCTCCTACCATAACTGCTCTGCCATCTATTATGTTGATGTATTCTCCCATAAGACGGCTGAGAATGTTGTTTCCTGGATTGTCTCCCATGATGGTGTGGCTTTCTTCTTCCATATATATAAGGAACAACATTGGTGTATCCATACCCATAACCATACCAGTTGTCCTGATGTTGAGACATTTGATGAGACATGTGCTATTTGAACTGAGCAGCTTGCATGCTCTCATAGTATTGTGGGGGCATATACTGACTAGCTCCCTATGGCTGCTTTCTCTTCTGATAGGGACCAGTCTTCTTCTCAGTCTTCTTAGGTTGTGAAACATCAGCTTTCTTAGGGGTAGGATCCTGCTTCTTTGGCTGATGTTGAGATGAAAGTTGTGACACTTCCTTCTTTGAACCTGAAGTGCTTCCTTCTAAAGTTCCCTTGTCCTCAGCCACATAACCTATCCCAGCTTTGTCTCCAGCAGCTTTCTATGACTGAAGGATCTTGTCAAGTGTGTCTGTACCACAGCTCAGCATCCTAACAGACTTGGTCATTTGATCAAGGTGAGCTCTAACTAGTACCACTTCATTTTCCAGATCTGTCTTTTCATTCTCTAGCTGAGCAATCTGTTGCTTGTCGCACTTGTTTTCTTGACAAATTTTAGCACTCTTTAAACACAGCTCTTGATAGGTAGATGCCAACTCCTCATAAGTTACTTCTCCATCACTAGAATCATCATCAGAAACCACAACTCCTGTTAAGGCTCTCACATGCTTTGCTGACTCGCCTTCACTTTCACTATCAGAGTCAGACCAGGAAACTGTCATGCCCTTCTTATGCTTTTTCAAGAAGGTGGGATATTCTTTCTTGACATGTCCATACCCTTCACACTCAAAGTTCTTTCTCTTCATCCTTCTTGCTGGTGTCAGAAGTCATGTTCTTGACATTAGACCTGGAGTTATTATTCATTCTCTTGAATACTTTGGTGAACTGTCTTCCCAACATCACAATGGCCTGAGATAGATCCTCCTGGGATTCAGATTTCTTCCCTTTCTCTTCTTCACCATTTGTCACCAGGGCTATACTCTTTGGCTTCTTTTCTGGTTCTTCCTCATTCAACCCAAGCTCAAAGGTTTGAAGAGATCCAATGAGCTCATCAACTCTCATCTTGCTGATGTCTTGTGATTCTTCAATGGCAGTAACCTTTATCTTATACTTCTTAGGTAGGGACCTAAGGATCTTCCTCACAAGCTTTTCATCTGACATCTTCTCACCAAGAGCACTAGATGCATTGGCCAGCTCAAGAACACTCATGTGGAAATCATGAATAGTCTTATCTTCCTTCATCTCCAGGCTTTCAAATTTTGATGTTAAAATCTGAAGTCTTGACATCTTGACTGTAGATGTTCCTTCATGAGTAGCCTACAAGATATCCCATGCTTGCTTAGCAACTTCACAGGTATTAATTAACCTGAAGATATTCTTATCCACTCCATTGAAGATAGCATTCAGAGCTTTGGAATTTCCAAGGGCAAGCTCATCTTCCTCCTTGGTCCACTCTTCTTCAGGCTTTGGCTTAGAGGTGCCTTCTTTATCTTTGCCAGCATCATCCTTCTCACACATGACAGGTGCTTTCCACTCTTTAATAACAGCCTTCCAAGCCCTACTGTCCAAGGATTTTAAGAAGTTGGTCATCCTTGGCTTCTAATAGTCATAATTGGATCCATCCAAAATACGGGGTCTGTTGACGAATCCTCTAACTTCTTTGTCCATCTTTTCACTAGAAAGTAACTTCCCTAGATCTCACCCAGAGACAGACAGGATGCCTGCTCTGATACCAATTGAAATTCTGGTATCAGATGTGTGATGTTAAGGTGTGATGTCACAACAACACACTCTGCACAATGGACAGCAATAACAGTAAAATAACACCAAGAATTGTTGACCCAGTTCGGTTACAACCAACCAACTCTGGGGTCTACCAAGCCAAGGATGGAATTCACTACTTGTAGATATAATTTACAGACTCAACAACCCGTTGACAATCTCCTAAACTTATACTCTACTAATGACTTCCTACCTAAGAAACCACTTAGGTATGAGAACACCACTCAATCCCTTACACACACTCAAAGAAACCACTTTGAGTACCCTTGATCTTACTTCACAGCTTCGATCAATCAACCACTCTCTATTGCTTCACAGCTTCTAGAGAGGACAGAAACTCAACACCTATTCAAACCCTAGAATAGTGTAAATACAAGCACTTTAAACAAACTCTAGACACTAAGCCTCCTGCTCTTGATCTTCTGAATGTTTTCTGTACCTTTTCCTTTGGTCTTGTGCGCTTTATATAACTCCTGAATTGGGCTTGTACTTGTCACAATATTTGATTAGATTTGTTAATTAAAACTGAATCTTCAAAACAGATTTTATCCCCAAAATCTTTTTAAATCTTCAACCTTTTAATTTCTCCAACAGACCTGCAATCAAATCTCCCATGTAACAGAAAATATCTATCCCAAGATATTCTCATCCAATGAGTCAACCACTCTCCACAATTCCAGCTAATACGCGTGCCCTAACAACATATCCTGCTGCTGTTAATTCTGCAGATCTGATGTTACAACATCACTTGTGTGACATCAGACATCCAACTTCAGCACTTAAATACTTAACACAACCCAATGTTAAGACTTCAATGTTGCAACATCAGCACCTTGACATCAACATTGAATATACTTTATTTTACCAAAATCCCAGCCAATCCAGGAAATAACAGAAAGAAAAAGGCTAGAGAAGTAAAATAGCAGACTAATGTCGCCCTCGAGTGGACACTGAACAACTTGCAAAGGTCATCATCACCAAAAGGATGATGAGATCAAAATGACAGAACATTCTGACACCAAAAGAATGACAAACATATCACCAACAGGATGATAGTGAACTCACACGACTTGACTTGCTATTACCAAAAGGATAATAGTAAGTACACACAATGACCGTTCACCAAAAGGATGAAAGTGAGGTCAAAACTTGCTATTACCAAAAGGATAATAGTAAGCACACAATGGTATTTGATGTTGTCATTCACCAAAAGGATGATACACAGTCTAAAGATCCACGAATTTCCAACACCGAAAGGATGACAGTTCTATCACCAAAAGGATGATAGAGAACACACGCACAGAGTATCTGACACGAAAAGGATGACAGATTTATCACAAAAAATGATAGTAAACATACGCCAAGATTTCTGACACCAAAAGGATGATAGAGAACACTCACGACTCCGACACCAAAAGGATGACGGATTTATCACCAAAAGGATAATAGTACATATACACAACCCAATAACCCTTCACCAAAAGGATGAAAGTGAGGTCAACACTTGTTATTACCAAAAAGATAATAGTAAGTACATAATGCTATTAGAGGCTATCATTCACCAAAAGGATGATACACAAACCAAAGATTCACAAATCGCCGACACCAAAAGGATGACGCTATGATCAAACAACACAAATTTCTACCACCAAAAGGATGATAGAAACTCCCTAATTTTGAGAATCACCAACACCAAAAGGATGATGGTTAGGTTGAATCAACAGGAATGGCTACCACCAAAAGGTTAATAGTAAGATTATTGACAAAAGGTCAAGTTTGCTGGATGTATGATGAGTAAGACTTGTATGGAGACATCAACAAAAGGTTGAAGCAAAGAAGTCACTGAGGAACACCATCCTTATCAACAAAAGGTTGAAAGGAACCAACCCACTAGGGAACGCCCAAGAGGAAGGTAGAAATTTATTCGAAGAAAAACCACTGACTAGTTTGAGGATAGCAAATCCATCAACAAAAGGTTGAAGAGAACCAATTCAATGGGGAATGCCCACTGACTCGGAGAAATGCTACCGGCTGAGCTAGGGATAACAACTTCATCAACAAAAGGTTGAGGAAAACAACTCAATGAGGAACGCCCACTGACTCGCTTAGAAATCACAACTTCATCAACAAAAAGGTTGAAACAACTCCATGAGGAACGCCCACGAACTTGAAGAAGATGCCCCTGATTGGGCTAAAAATCGTCTTGGAATCTCAAGATTGATCCTGGATCTTGACTTATGCATGTATGCATGTTAGATTTTGTAGATCGTGCTCTATATCGGATGGAAATGCAATGCAAATGCTGATGCGTTGAGATGCAAGTGTTGGAGAAATATGTAATTTGGTCCATGTATGCATATGATGCACATAATGCTTATAATGATGAATGTATGATGTCTATGATGTATATTTTAATGCAGACATGTGATTGGATAAGTTTTGTAAAGGTGTCAGCATGGTGGACTTTTGGTAGTTGCCAATGTGGGTTGGACTTTGGGTGGTGGGAGGGTTTGATTTCCTCGACATCATATCTTTGAAGATGCCATGATCGAAGCAAACAAAGATGCTCTTTATGCCCCAAGTTTGATCCCTTGATGATAAATCATGTGTTCGTTTCTAAGAAAACCACAACTTTGTTCTTGATGGTCAGGATAGCTTGAAAATGAGCGTAGCGACGTAATCAACGCATGAAGACTATGCTTTTGCTCTGAACCTGATGATTGATAGTGTCTGGCAAGATCTTCTTGTCCAACTTGAAAATACAAAGAGGATCTGCCCTCAGTAACTGGTATTGCCCCAGTCTGTTGGGTTCTTGAAAGGAACCTTCTTGAACGGAAGCTCTTAGGAGTTACCATGACATGATTTACCCCAACATCTGAACATGGTAGTGATCTGCCCCTGATTAACCTGTTCCTGAAATAGTCTGATGTTTGGAAGCTGAGCTTCGACGTGCTCTTGAGATAACTTGTCCCTGATTAAGCTTTTGAAGGATTTGCCCCAGATTGAGGGTTTTGAGGTATTCTTGATTTGAGTTAGCACCACTGAAAGTTCAAGTTCCTCTTTGATTGTCCCTTGTTGGAGTTTACTTGATGTCAAACATTGATTTGCAGCTAGAATTGCTCATTCACAAATGGTAATATTAATGCAATGCTCATGCAAGTTTTAAAAAAGTCGTTTATTGGAGTGATGTGATAATGCGAGACGAATGGAACATTAGTCCAGACGTTGTGCCGATTTAGCTAGTGTGTGAAAGATATAGTAAAGAGGATGGCGTCAATGCTGAAGATTAGCAAATCTGTGGGGAGTCAGTTTACGCAACCTTGCCATAGTATACTTTAAGAATGAACCTTGCCTCAATTAGGTCTTTTGAGGGTTGTAACGTGGTATGGTTCACGGTTATAGAAACAAAAGATATTAGACTCAAAACTTGGTTTGTACCCACCATTTCTTTGTGATGACCTCCAGTCCTACGTTCAGTTAATTCTACACACATTTGTCTTCCAAAATGATTGACGGTGTAAGGGTGACGATTCAAGATTCATTTGAAATGGCATTCACTTTATTTGTTTTTCAATGGATGCCAGTGACCCTTTGATTTTGATATAGCGGTCACTGGATCTTATTTTGTTTTTGCTGAGGATTTGAGGACCTCTTTTGATTTTTCTTTTAATCCCTAACTTTTGCATGGACTGATTTTGCTTTTCGAGTCCATCGGGATTGCCCTGACTTTTGCCTGAGTCTCTTTTTGAGGTGTTCGACTTAGCAGACCTTTTTTTTTATTTTTTTATTTTGTTGAAGGATTGTGACTACCAAGTCATGGATTATTGAAGAACAACTTAAATGTATTTTGGATTTTTGCTTTGTGATTTGAGTGCGTAATCAAGTTAACTGAACTTTACCCCTGCCCCAGGTTAAGTGTAATGGATTATAGATCCGAAGGAAATTCCTACTTCTATGCTCGAAATGGTTAACTAGGGATTAACTTTTTGTCTCTCCAGTGTTTGGGAATTGAAACAATGCTTGTACATCATCAGCAAGATTTATCCGAAAGTATACAGTTTGAAATTATGGGTATTTCATTTTCTTCATCCTCCCTCCAATCTTTACTAAAACAACAGTTTGATAAAGAGAGTGAAGTGGAGAAGTATGTGTTTGTGCTTTGCATAAATGGGAAAAAAATGAGTGAATACGACATAACAAACTCAGAACATGCATAATCATTTCATTAATAAAACCAAATACAAATAACAATGTTTAAAGCAAACAGTACTTAAGACAAACAAGAACAAAATACAATAATGTAAATGATGGGATGGCATGACGACTGCCTTCATCGGGGAAATGAACTTCCTTTCTTGACTTGATGCTCGAACTAGCTTGGTGGAGGCATGGGGTTGGTCGTGACATTTGGAGTCCTCGGAGTGAATGTGAGATCCTTTAACTCAATCAGGTCTTAAACTTTATGCTTGAAGGCTCTGCAGTTCTCAATCGTGTGTCCCGGGACGCCCTTATGATACTCGCAGTAAGCATTAGCATCATAGTATGGAGGGATGACAGTTGGCGGAGCTAGGTCTCTCAGAGTAGTCAACCCATCCTTCAGCAGAAAAGAAAAGACATGATCATACGACACAGACAGAGGATCAAAGAGCATATTAGCATACAAAGGTGAGTACTAGGTTGGGCCCAACAAGATGGCCCAAACCCGGATTTGAACCAACCATGAGGGATACACACTAACCACCACATGCATAAGGGAAGTCAATTAGGGGACTTGGGCAGCTAATACATGATGTCAAGCAAAAAAAACAAATTTAAAACAAAAACAAATAGAGCAATGATGGCAGTGCAGCTGATAGGTGTTAGGAAAAGGGACTACACGTGTTCCCCAAGTTCGAAATAAAGGAAATAAAAGGCTTCAAATGTAACATACAGTAGAAGGGAGTTTCACTTGAAACTTATTCATTCTCTAATCCTAGAATTCTAGTCACCTCCTCTAATCTCCTCGCCGGAGAGGGGTGGCGGCCAGCGGCGGCACCACCCTCTTCTCTGGTGGTCCACCACCACCAACCACCACGAATCAAACACAAACCCTCCCTATTCTTGGCCGTGGATTACAGATCCGACCTTAGTTTTCTCAAACTATCACTTAAACGACCGCCCTAAACCTTCAAGTCCCAAACGAAACCATTAATTACGGCCAGGTTACAAGAGATTACAGTGATTTAATTCGTGAAGATGATGAAACAAAAACAACACATAAGGAAAAGGAAGCAAAATGAAAGAACAAGGCCTCGCTGGAATCTATAACTCCGATGAGACACCGGCAATGAAAGGATACCTCAGGTATGATATTCTAAATCTTTTATCTTCCCTTGTCTGCTACTGAATCCTCTCTCTCTTTTTCTCTTCTGATTCGTGATCGTCCACTTCTTTGTCTGCTTGTGTGTTTCGATGATGTTCTTATTCATTATTTCAACGTGAAACCTCTGAAGAAGAAAAAGTTTGATTTTAAGCTTTAGTGAGGGTTCTGGATCAATTTGGACAGCGTTTTGGTATGATATTTGTTGTTATCTGCGAATGGAATGGGGTACCTTATTTATAGAGATTCAATTGAGGACGTAATACGTCTGAGTTTGCATTTCCGTTTCACCTGATTCGTGTGAATTTCATTTGGCTCGTGTGAATGATTTGTTGTGATATTTTAGGGAGTGGAGTGCAAAACGTATTCTTCTGTTTGAATATGCTTCTTGGTGTGATTGTGCTTTTTGATCGTGTGGTCCCGCTGACTTTTGATTTTTTGTACCTTGTGATTTTCTTCTAATTATAATTCCAATCATGTCCAAACCTTGGTAATGTACGATGGTATTTATGAGTGACTCATGTATTTCTTTTTGTATCTGCTTGTGTATGATGATGGTGTGCACTGCCATTTTTTATTTTTGAATGCACTTGCTGATCTTGTGCACATGTTGTCGTTGCATTTGGAATGTGGAGGTACGACTGACATAATCCATGGCTAGTTAAGTTAGGAACTTTGAATGATGTTCTTATCGATTCAAGGCAATGGAGCACAATTTTGGCTTTTTTTGTAAAATTCGGTTAAATCCAATTTGTAATTGTATTCTATTTTGTAATGAAGAGAGGCGTTTGGGCCTTTTTTGGAATGTGCTTGCCATTTAATGAAAGTCTTACTTTTTGTGTATTGTGACTTGATGTTCATGCAAATTGGACTTATTTGCTTATGAAGTTTTCTTAATGATGAAATCATGTCACACTTAACCCCTAACTTCATTTGAACTTGATAAGAATGGTAATTGTGTTAACATTATTCTTCAATGAAATGTTTCTTTTTCCTCCATGATGAGTTTAATATTTGAAATCCTTTCAAGTAGTGTTTCCTTGTGAAATCTCCAATTTTCCCTTGATTTGAACAAATCATGAAATGAAAACAATTTCCAACTTGAATACTTCCACATACCCCGTATAATACTTCAACTCTTATTAGGAAAAGTCTAAGTCATGAATTGTAACACAAGTAACCAAAAGAATCCTCTTTGAATTGTTGATCAATAAATCAAATGAACCTTAATTCGTAATCAATGAGGTACCCTTGAACCGCCATCGAAATACAATCCATGAATATTTTGAAACGAAACAAATGCTACATGTGGCTCATATGAGAATGAATGATCTCTGTAACTGAAGATAATACATGACCAGATGAAAATGAGTTGAAAAAGACAATGCAATTGAAGGTAGGACAAATTTGGGGTATGACACAATGATTAGAACTTCAACTTCAACAGAGATGTATCAGAGTAGGGGTGTTCATGGGTGCGGATTGACCTGCGAACCCGCCTACCCAAACTGAACCAACCTATTTATTACCCAGACTCATTCATTTACGGGTATACCCGACCCAACCCGTATAGATTTGGTTCGGGTATTGGATTCTAGTTTCTAAACCCATGAACTCGTTGACCCAATTCGTTGATGGGACATAATTAATGTATTATTATTATTATTACTAGTAACAGACCTGTGCGTCCGCACGGGTGTTAGTAGTTATGTTTAAAATGATACTGTTGGAATTAAATTTGGAACTTCATTTTTTTCAATCATCATCGGAGTATATTTCATTAGTTAAAATTAAAGGGTAAATGAAATTATGGTTATTTTCATATGCATTAAAAAAAGGCTTTTAAAATAATGAAGCTTATATAATATATATATTGTTTGTTAGTATAATATAACTTGTCTGTGTGTTATCTATAAATAATACTATTAAAACAATAGTTTAATTTGTAAGAAATATTTTTAAAGAGATATAATAAAAAAAATGTTTTGAGACATTTATTGTTTTTAATAAAAGGAAAAACAAATAACTGTTTTTAGTGTATAAATAATTTTGTAAAAAATGGTTTATGATATTTAATATTAGTATTAAAATAAAATGTATTAAAAATTAATATGTATTCAAATAATATGATATGTAAAAAAAGTTAACATGAAATATATGTACACTAAATATTGACATATCAGATGGGTCCAATAAACATTAGCAGAAGTGTTAAGGATGAGTGTAGTGTATAAAAAAAATGTACAAAATGGTTTATGATATGTAAATTAAAGTGTATTGTTAATTTAATTAAAAAATATTAACATTAAATATGTGTATTAAAAATATATGTAGAAATAATAAATTATGTATAGAAATTATTACTGAAACAATTGTGCAATACTTAACAATGTTTGTAAAAAGAGTAAAAACAAATAGTGTTTTATGAAATGTGCATTATCAGATCAGATGGTCCAATATTTAGTGGGCCAATAGACAGTATTCACAACCTAGTGGGTGATAAGTGCAAATTGTAGCTATTTTTGTATATAAATTTTGTTGCACTTATCGATACTTTTTGTTAATATCGTTCGAATAAACCTCGCTTTGTTTGTAAATACGTTTACTTTACGTTATAGTGTATATATTGCATTATTGTGTAAATATCATTGAGTTTAATTGTTTTCCATTTATTTTTGCAGGTATTCAAGCAAGGATATCTTGTCATATTCATAAAGATCATTGAATAATTTTTCCAACGATTCTGACCGTGCGTCAATCCGAGTTACGGTTCAAAAGTTATGGTCAAAACAAGGGCAGGTGTGCTGTCAAGTTCCCTTTGCGAATTTCCCAGCGAATGTTCCCAGACTTGAGGCAGTAGAAAAAGGCACCAAAGTTTGCATTGCGAACTTTCCAGCGAATATTCGCTTTGCAAATAAAAGTTCGCATTGCAAACTTTTGCATAATCGCAGAGGCGGTTTAACTGTTTCTGAGGCACATAGGTGCCTAATTTGATGTTCGCTTTGCGAATAAAAGTTCACTTTGCAAACTTGACAGATTTTGTAAATAATATATAAGTCATTTCATTCAATTTTTAGGTTACGGTTTTGGGGATTTTTGCTCTCAACTCCATCAAACTCATTTTTCAGTAGGATTAGCTTAGAAAACAACATTGAAGCTTGCACACGGATGATCCGGGATGGATTTCTCATCGACCGGCGTTGACAAACCGCGAGATGTTTGGTTTATTTCTTTTCTTCTTTGTGTATTTCTTCTTTGTTGGGTTGTTGTATATGTATTTACTTTGAACTTGTGTATATTTGTCACCTATGACGTTGTATCTAATTTGCGTTGCAAATCTTTATCGGTGATTGTCCTTGATTTTTGCTTTATGCTCGGGGTTTGGGTTGTGTTAGAGATAAACATCGCAAACTTTGATTAGGGATGATTATCTGTTAGTTTCTGGATGCTAGAGATAGATTTAGAGCTAACAATCTTTATGGGTATCGAAGCTTAATGCCTCTGTATCTCGAGTCGGGTGCGAGAGTGTTGACGAGGGTAACACGGTTGTTCTCTTAGCTCAGTGTGTCAGAGATGGACACTGTTGTGAGCGATGCTGGATGATATTGAGGAGTATTGTAGGTTGAGTATAACTGGTCGGTAAGTTTAAGTTTGTGAGGAGTGGATTATATGCATGTCGGATAAGTTTCTTCTCTCTGATTAATGAATTCTTTTTATGTTGGTATTTACTTTTCTGCTTTTACTTTAACCAATTTTAAACCCAAACTCTATAACATTTAACTTGTCGAACGGCATTTTAATAACACCGATCTCTGTGGACGCGATAAATTCTCAGAAAAATACTTCCAAATCTTTTTGTTGCTTACCGCTTTACCGCTCCAACAGGGGGCCCATTACTGACATTATTTGTTAAGGTTTCAATATATATTTAGAAAAAAAGTGGTATATTAAGAAAGGATTAAGAAAATGCAAGGGAAATAGGGAGAAAACCAGAAATCCGTACATGACAATCAGAAGTGGTTCAATGGCACACAAGAAACGAACATCGCATGTGAAGAGGTAAAAATCCTTACATTATTGTTGTTTCGGTGGAAGGGTTTGTGAATGATGGGCGTTTAGGGTTTTATGTTACTATTAAAATCGTGTTCATGTGTTGATATTTATAGTTATAAATGGGTAAATGGAAAAGTAAATGGTTGAATGCATGTTGATTTAGTTGATATTGTTTATGTGGATTCGAATTGGAATTGTGTATAATAACTGATTTTGGTGGAATGTTGTTGTTGTTGTTGTTGTTGTTATTATGGATTTGGTGGATTCGAAGTCGAAATGGAAAGGTAAATCGAGTATGCATGTAAAATGATCTTGCTGGTAGCTTCAATATAGAAGAATTGAAACATTCTATTTGTGAAGATTGCATGATGCGAAAAGTATATATATATATTAATTTAATTTAGTTATTTTGTTATGGTAGTGCTCAGCAGGAAAGGGATGAGAAGCGGAGAGAGATGAAGATGCAATTGGTGTATATTGACTACCAAGAAGAATGTCAAAGGAGGAATGGAAAAAATAAGTTAATGTCGTATGAAGAGTTTAAGTTCCGTATTGAGAGAGACCAGATGCATAGTGCGGAAGGAAGGTATGTTGGATTATAATATTCTATGTTGTTTGATTGTATATGATATAAATGATGTTTTTTGTTTGGTTTTGTCTGTAGAGGAAATGAAAATCTGGATGTAGAAAATGCTTGCAGACGGATGATTATGGACAAAGCAATGCTCGAAGCTGAGGAAGTTAGTCGTATTTCACAGACAGTGAAAGGGAAAGCTGCAGGTTCTGCTAGTGGAGTGTCAAGTCTTGTTGATGGTTGCAAGACTGGAGGAAAATGTGGAGGATCATCTCGTGGTGGGAAATATACGAAGGGGAACAAGCTGACAAATGAAGACCGTGTAGATCACATATCTATATCATCAGACAGTGATAGGTATTTGATCGTATTAAATATTGTATGAAGTAAATAAGTGGTAATATGTGAAATTTATAAAATGGTGTAGTAGTGCTTAGTTCATTTATTTTGCAGACCGGATGAAGAGGTATGTGCTAAAGTAATGGGTACTCGCCGAAAGTATTATATATGGAAAAGGACGATTCGTTCGGTGAAGACTGCCCGGAAAAACGTTCTGGTAATATCTAAATACTCTATATAATTTTTGAAGTGTCTAATTGTTATCTAATATGTTATATCTTGTATCTTTAAAGGAAATACCTCAGAAAGTGATTCGTGAATGTCTGATAAATGGCAATAGTCAAATGCAATTGGTAGATGCAGATATGAGGCAAAGGTATAAGTGTGAGCTTCACCGTTCGGAGAGGAAGTACCATACAGAAATGTTCATTGGTTGTGGCTGGTATGAGTTTATCAGGAACAGACGTCTAAAAATGGTAATAGACTTGCATTTATTCTTCGGGTTCCTCATGCAAACAAAATTGTTGTGAAAAAGTTGAATCAGTAAAGAATGGTCAGCATGTAGGAAGTTGGTTGATGATGGAGTGATAGATGTGAACGTATAACATCATCAGCTTTTTGTAGTTTGCTGATGAAGTTAATTTGCAAGTTTTTTGAAACAATATGTTAAGTTTTTATTGTTGTTTCCTGTGGTGTTTATGCGTATTAACAACGAAGTTATAAAGATAGTGTATGATGGTTTATAAAAATTAAGTATTTATTAGGTGTTTTATATTCTGATGTTTGAGTAAAAATATGGTTGGTTGTTTCTGTCATTTACGTAGAAGTAATTAAGTATGTTGTTTTATTCAATGTTAAACTTATATTTGAAGTGGATTGACGATGCAACAATTTAAGTAGGTATAAAATAAAGAGTAATAAGTATTTAATAAAATTGTATGGTAGTCATTTTAAATAATGATATTGTGGTATTTTATAGTCAATAACATATGAGAAGTGAACTGACTATGAAGGACAAAAAAATAATTGAGGAATTTACCACCACACCGACTGCAATTTTAAAGAAATAGCTACAAAAACATACAATGAAGTGGCGGTTTTTATTTGTTATTGCCCCAGTTTGTTTAATGTACTGGCATATGTTATGCAATTTGCTATTAATAAATATCTTTATTGCATTTAGAAAAAAAAGATGTCCAAAAAATGAATTGTATAATGGCAATGTGATAAAAGTGTTTATTTATTTCAATTTTAAATATGGTTCAACTAAATTAAATTTGAATCAGTAAAAGTATGAAAATAACAAACAAAGAAGTGCCATTGAATTAGGTGAATAATGTATTACATGGCAGCAATCCCAAATACAAGTAGCATACTATGGGTAGAAAAATATGAATGTATCAATAGACATTGAGGCTGAAAAAGAAATAGCAGTAGTTTGAACAAATAATATAACCGATCAATAATCCAAAAACTAAAACCAAGACTGTTGAATTTGAGAATGGCAGGATAGAAATCCTTGAAGGAAGGGACCTGCAAACCGAATGGAAGAGTGTTGAAGAATTAGTTTAATAGTAAATGTCAATAAAGCATAACAATAAGAAATAAAAGCAAAGGCAATACCTAGACGACGTTGTGAAAAACTTCTTTGAAAACCACATTAGTTGTGTAATCTAATGGAATTTTATCTTTGTCATGAATTAAGATTTTTTAAATCAGCTTTACTTTTGACTCTTGATATTGCAACATAGAGTTGTCCGTGACTGAAAACATCCTTTGGCAAATATTGACCGACATAGTCTAAAGATTATCCTTGAGATTTGTTTATTGTCATTGCAAATGAGACAATTATTGAGAATTGCCGACGAATAAGCTTGAATGGCCATGGAGACTGTGACAGAGACATCGACATGCGGGGAATGTAAATAGTGTTACCTACATGTGTACCTAAAATAATCGCAGTCTCGATCACATGATTTGCAATTCTTGTGACCGTCAATCTTGTCCCATTACAAAGTCCTTCGCATTGATCTAAATTTTGTATCAACATGACAGTTGTTCCGATTTTTAACTTCAACTAATGGTTTGGCAATCCGGAAGTTTTAAGACATCTTAAGAATTTCAGAGTCAAATGCTCAAAGGCTTCATTGTCATTAGCTTCTGATATGTCTATGGAATCGCTGCTCAAATACTCTTTAGCCTCACCTAAAAAAACAACATATAAGAATGAGAATTAAATTAGCTAATGTTATTGATGAATACGAAATAGTAATGATTCTTTCCTGGAATAAGATTTGTAATATAATCATTTATTTCGTCTACTATCTCAATAGTGGATGCCAAAATAGCTCTACTTTGAAGGAAATTAGAATCTTTGTAATTCTCAAGTAGATTCGGATATGTACTTGTAACAATCTTATCAATTGGATCCACATAATCGGTTATTAACAACTCAACTGGAATTGTGATTTTAGCATAACCATCATTTGGTTCATTGATTTTTCCATCTCAACTTGTAAAATCCATTTAAAGAATTTCTCAAGCTCACTTGTATTGTTTGTGACAGACCCGATTTCCAAACGCATATTTTTGGTAAGTGTTAGAACCTTGCAATGCTCCCAAATGTATGAGGCATTAATACTTGAATGAACAATATCAGACCTAGTTCCTCTTGGTACAACAGGTAGAATTTGTCTAAAATCACCACCAAGACAACTACTTTTCCTCCAAATATTTCTTTACATGGGTCTTTTCCATTACCCATGATATCTTTCAAAGACTTGTCGAGTGCTTCAAAACAAAATTTGTTTGCCATCGGAGCCTCATCCCATATTATGAGCTTTGTGACTTGTAATAGTCCAGCAAGGTCAGTTTTTTTGGCAATGTTACAAATGGATGATTCCAAACATGGAACGAGAATTTTGAATCTTGAATGCGTTGTTCTTCCTCCTGATAATAGTAAACTTGCTATTCCACTTGAATCAACATTTAAAACAATATCACGTTGTGAACGTAGAGCTGTTGATAGTGTGTTCCACATGAATGTTTTTCCAGTTCCACCATAACCATATAAAAAAAGACTCCTCCTTTTTGTTCTGTTACAGCATCCATAATTTCATTAAAAATTTGTTGCTGTTCATCTGCATGATAAAAGATTTAGTTGGTAAACGAAAAATAAGTGTATTACAGTAGAAATTAATAATTATGTAGGATTGATATGATTAGTATAATAAAATAAGTGTATAATAAAATAAGTGTTCATAATAATGTGAATTTGTATAATATATTTTGTAGTCACTTTTATATGTGTATAATAATGTAAATGTATAGTGGAAATATTTAATTATCATCACAGTAGCATGTTAAAATGATAGGTGGAACTTTTATGTCAAAAAGGGACATCATTATACCAAATGCAATAAATATTGTTTAGTAAAAATACCACCATTATATTAAGGTGGAAAATAATGACTTAAAGGCTCTGCACAAATTAAATATGCTACCAAATCCATTAAATGTTGAACTTACAAAGTAAGGTGGAGTAACAACTACCCATTGACATGCCTATAAAAGGGAAAAATCTACTTTAGATTGTCTAGTAGGTTTGCATGTTTTTGTGAAGCGAATTCTTTCCAACTCTATTACAGTAAGAATTCAAGTCATCATCGGGACATCTCCAATGGAAGTCTCCAGTGATAGCAGGTTTGCATGTTAATGTTTAGCAAACTTTTTTTAGATTTTGTTCTTTAAACATCAGTATTGATATGATATATTGTTACTTCAATTTGTAACATTGTTTCGTTGTATATGGTTTCAGCTGGTACGATTCTTTGTCAGACAGCTATGAAACTGATGATAGTGATGATGGATACAATACTAATGGAAACTATACATGGAGAGTAAAAATCAAGTCCGGAAAAGTCGCGAAGAAAAACGTCATGGTTTGTTTCTGTACATTCGTGTCTCTATTAAAAATGTGTTGGTTTGTTTCTTTACATGCATGTTTCTATGACATAGATTTATACTTTTTTCTTATATTATCAACAGCTTTTGTTTTTATGAAAAAGTTTCTATACAAGCATGTTATTTCTTTAAAGTTGTATGTTTTTACAAAACAAGTTATGAGAATGTTTGTTATATTTATTAATCAATATTGTTTTTTTTTTTTTCCAGCCCTTTCCAAGAAAATGTTTGGAAGAATGCTTGTTATGGAACCAAAGTTACATTGAGATGTTTGATATGGATTTGGGGACCAGGTATGAATGTGAAATTTTAAGTGCGAAGCGTAATGTGTTTGAGAAGTATATCGGTAGATCTTGGTGTCGTACCTCGAAAAATACGATCCTCGCAATAGACACGGAAAAAACTGTCCGAAACAGAGTCGCCACCGAATTTTATTTATCCCAAAAGAGGGAAAGGAAAATATCGATAAAACCTTTAAAGGGAGATAAGAACATGGTCGTCGCAACCAAATTCGGGTTCGGGAGTCGATTACATAAAGGGAAGGTATTAGCACCCTCTACGTCCGTTGTACTCAACGGGAACCTCTTGATTCGATTCGTGAGATAAATTAGCTATGTTTATTTGTTATCTTCTAAGTTAAAAGAATTGGTTTTTAAAAGGGAAAATGAGTGGTTTTATTATTAGGGTGCTCGGCAAGGATTGAGACCCTTGTGCCTACGTATTCCCTCGTGCAATGGGAAAGTCAGAGCATTCGTAGTTCGTGGGACTACGGTTGTTTGGTTTGTATTTTTTATGTAGACGCCAATTGTCCACACACGGGTAAGAGAACTCGTACCCAAATAATTAGGGAGAAAGGTCAAAGACTTGGCCCCCCTCACGTCACCTTATAGGAAATTGTGTTTGAATATATGATTAGGTGTGTTAAAGAATTTGATTAGGAAAAGAGGATTTAATTTGTATGTGTTTTATGGCTACAAGGCGAGAAAGGAGAGTTTTAGATGCTTTAGAGGTGACAATTGTTCACACACGAGTAAGAGAACTCGCACCCAAACAATTGAGGAGAAGGGTCGAAGACTCGACCACCCCCACTTCACCTTTAGTAAAAGGTGTTTAAATGAGGATTAAGTGTTTTAGTGATTGCTTGGAAAAGATTTGAATGTTGTCGAATTACAAGTGTTTTAGAGGCATCAATTGTCCACACACGAGTAAGAAAACTCGCACCCAAACAATTGAGGAGAAAGACCAAAGACTTGATCCCCCTCCTTTTCACCTTTTAATGAATGATGTTTAAGTATGGTTTAAATGTATTGATTTGATTTGAAAAATGCACGATGTTGATCGAGGTTTGAATGTGCGTGCAAAATGGTTGAGGACTAATGGAAAGGAGATCCTAATGGTTCAAGGTAAGGTCGATGGCGAGGCAAAGGCACTCGACTTACAAGAGGGATAAAGGGACTTGATATGTGGATCAAGTAAATGCTTAAGGGTGGATTGGATTAGTTGAATTTATTTTGAAAAATGTTTGACGTTGGATCAAGCTTGTTTGTTCTTGTAAAAAGAGTTTATTTTAATCTTATGGGAGAGGGGTATAATTATTCAAGTGGGAATAATCAAGCCATGATTTAAATGATTCAATCACATACACACATGCAAACCAAAGTGTAATGTGCAACAATTATCGTTGTATAAAGCCCAAGAGGATGCAATGTGAGGTCGATTGCAATCGTGAAAAAGATCGACTTACAAGGTATTAAAAGGGTTGGACATAAAGTCACAATATTAGTTTGAAAAAGATTTTTGGTTTGGACAAGTATAATATGAATAGCATAAATATAATCAAAGCATTAAATAGATCCACAAGAATAAAAATACACACATAATGATTATAAAACAAAATGGGGGAAGAAATAAACAAACATGTTAGTTAAGTTAGTAACCTAATCCTAAGGTTAGTCTAAAGGAGGAATTCTAAACCAAATTATATTTTTTAGGTTTCTTTTTAGAATTGAGATAAAGTTCAAATAATTAATTAGATTAAATCAAAATATTTAATAAAATTAATTATTAAAATTAATTAATATTAAATAAAATGGTTTAATAGAATTAATTGAAATTTGATTAGTGAGAAAGGATTTTTTTAGATTTTATAGAATTAGGGACATTGATTTATCATAATTAATTAAGTTAAAATCAAATATTTAATAAAACTAATCATTAAATTAATTAGTTGATATTAAATTAATGTTTTTAATAAAATTAATAAAAATCAATTAATAAAAAGATTTTAATATTTTTTTTCTAAAAAAAGAAATTAGTTAGAAGTGTTTTGGATTTTTTTAATAAGTAAAAGAAAATATAATAAACAACTAAAAAGAAAATAAAGGGAAATGGGCCAGAAAGTTAGTAAATTGGGGAGTGTGTTCAGAAATTTCCCCCAGGCCCAAGGCTAATGGCCCACGCGGGCAAAGAGTCTACCATGGAACCTAGTCAACTTGGTTGACTATCAGACTGTATCTAGGACGTTGGATTGGGAAGGAGTCAAGCTGACTTTGATCTGAGGGTGAGAGCACGCGCGCGTATGGTATACCCATGGGAAATTTCACACAGAAGCAACTGGATAAGAAAAGTCTTCTCCGATGACACTTGTCAAGGGAGGGACAAGTGTCACCGTCCCACCGGTTACACCCACCACCCATGGCTAACGGATAGAAAAGAAAAAAAAAGAGTGAAACAAAACTCATTCTCAAAACGTTCTCTCTCTCTACGCTATTATATGTCTCTCAACGCCTCTCTCTCTGCAACAAAAACCTACCGGAACCCTAATCTCACCGGAGAAGAAGGTGGTTGGCGGCGGCGCCCCCCCTCTTCTCCGGCCAAAACACCATGAACCAACCTAAACCCACATAAAAACACCCCTTCTATCCAAATCCGAGGTTAGATTTTCCTAAAACTTCCTCAAAAACCCTAAATCAAAAATCACACGAAACCCTAAATCGATCTAAACGCAACAGGGGCACATAATAACCAAAGGAAAATAAGACAATCGAGCAAGATAAATGCAAATCAAGACTTAGAAGTGATTAAAGAGAGCCACAACTCACCAAATAGGAGCAAGTCCGACGTCAAACTCCGACGAAAGTAAGATTTCTTGTCTTCTCTGATTCTCTACTCCCTCCCTCTATTCTCTTCTGCTTTTTCCTCTTCGTGTTCCAAAAATTCTCTGTGTATTGTTGTCGAATGAGGTCTAGCTCCAACAAATTTGAGTCTCAGTGTAAGACTCAAAAATCTTTCTCAAACGAGCTTTTCTATTAGGGTTTTAGAGTAGAATAATTTTTAGGGTTTTGCTTTCTGTTCTTTTTGCAAAATAAATAGTTCCTCCTCTTAAGAAATGATAAAGGCTTTTTTTATAGCTCGGGAATTAGGGTTACAATCTCCATTTTGGTATGTTTATTGTTACTTTCTAATGCCCAAAAGTTTTGTTTCCATTTCGATGAATCTGTGTCTGCTACATCTGACCCGTTTTTTGATGCTCTGACTTTCTGAATTTGAATTCATTTGCTTGTTTGTGCTCTGTTATTACTTTCTTAGGTTCAAGATTTATTTTTTGTCCAAAATATGAAATCTCTCTGTTTGCTGTACTGACCATATCTTCCACTTATTTTCATGTGCATTGTGCTTGGTGAAATTGCTGGAAACTTGGAGAACTTGGTAAGAATATTCAAGGCTTGTTTTGGTAAGGTGCTAGGATGAAAGACTTGAGTAACCGTGGCATTGGTGGCTTGAACACCTTGGACATGTGAGGAGTTAGCTCCATATTTGGTGCTTGATGGAACTTTGACTTGATGAAGAGGTCGTGGTGTTGGTGACTAGAAGAAAGAGTTTGGATGTAAAGATCCTGGAGGATTTAACAAGAAACTCAAAACTTGGTTTGGAAGCATCCTTGAGATTAATGATTATGGGTTCAAATATTGTAGCCATGTAGCTTGTATTTTCTTTATTTTGTATCACACATGTAACCTTCATGAACATTTAAATCAATGGCTATGACCTTGACTTGGAAGCTCGACCGTCTTTTTATGCTCATCTTATTTTGTTGTGGATTTAGCTCATTTTTAGCTTAGGCATGATGTAGTTATAATCACGTATAACATAGCCTTGGCACCATACCCACACGCGGTTTGTAACATTGCTCGCCTAAAGCTTGACCAAAATACACATCATGGCTCAGACTTGGATAAAATATTTATGGCCCTGAAATAGTTCAAAAGTAGTTGTGAGTAACGCTTATGCATAACTCACACATGGTTCAAATATAATCTCCTCATGGCTTAAAAATTCTAAACAATGCTTGAAAAACCTCCAGCACGACACGACACAAGAATAGCCTAATTAATTTGATCAAAAATCCCAACAACTTAAAACAGTACTTGGAGCCCATTTAGGATATAACTTGATAAGGAATTGATCACATTAAGCATGGCTTGAGACAATAATGGCTTTCCATTGCACTTCAAAACACACTCAAATTTTGCCTTCACCTAACTCCAACATGGCTTGTAAATAGGCTTGAACCACTTGAAACCAACTAATCATGTCATGGTTAGTCATCCACGAGAATGAGGATACATCTTTCCTCTTAGCTCCACTTGAATTCAACACACTTGCAAAAGCCTGTAGTTACACTGAGCACAAACAAGACCTCCATACCCTAGATTTTAGAGGATTATGGCCAAAAACATACGATGACCTTGAGAGAAGTCCATGAAGCAACAACATACTTAGTATAAGAAAAATGAGAGGGTAGGACAAATTTGGGGTATGACAGATGCCCCAATCTAATTGCCTTGAACCCGAGAGAATGAACCGTTGTATAGCATTTATTTTAAGGGTAGAAGTCAATTAGATATAAGAAGACCCCAAAATTTGTCTGACCAATGGTAAGATGATATAGAGTGGGAGTTGATAGAATGAAGTAATGAAGTTCAAACTGAACAAAATAACTAGAGGCTCTTTGGGTTGTCGAAGCAGTCCCTTATCCATTAAGGTTCCTCGATGATACCAAAGCAGTATCTCTGAAGGCAGACGATTCTCTGGGTCGTCGAAGCAGTCCCTTATCCATTAAGGTTCCTCAATGATACCAAAGCAGTATCTCTGAAGGCAGAAGATTCTCTGGGCCGTCGAAGCAGTCCCTTATCCGTTAAGGTTCCTCGATGATACCAAAGCAGTATCTCTGAAGGCAGACAATTCTCTGGGTCGTCGAAGCAGTCCCTTATCCATTAAGGTTCCTCGATGATACCAAAGCAGTATCTCTGAAAGGCAGATGTTTCTCTGGGTTGTCGAAGCAGTCCCTTATTCGTTAAGGTTCCTCGATGATACCAAAGTAGTATCTCTGAAGGCAGACTATTCTCTGGGTCGTCGAAGCAGTCCCTTATCCATTAAGGTTCCTCAATGATACCAAAGCAGTATCTCTGAAGGCAGACGATTCTCTGGGTCGTCGAAGCAGTCCCTTATCCATTAAGGTTCCTCGATGATACCAAATCAGCATCTCTGAAGGCAGACGATTCTCTGGGTCGTCGAAGCAGTCCCTTATCCGTTAAGGTTCCTCGATGATACCAAAGCAGCATCTCTGAAGGCAGACGATTCTCTGGGTCGTCGAAGCAGTCCCTTATCCATTAAGGTTCCTCGATGATACCAAAGCAGTATCTCTGAAGGCAGACGATTCTCTGGGTCGTCGAAGCAGTCCCTTATCCGTTAAGGTTCCTCGATGATACCAAAGCAGTATCTCTGAAGGCAGAAGATTCTCTGGGTCGTCGAAGCAGTCCCTTATCCATTAAGGTTCCTCGATGATACCAAAGCAGTATCTCTGAAGGCAGACGATTCTATGGGTCGTCGAAGCAATCACTTATCCGTTAAGGTTCCTCGATGATACCAAAGCAGTATCTCTGAAGGCGGACGATTCTATGGGTCGTCGAAGCAGTCCCTTATCCATTAAGGTTCCTCGATGATACCAAAGCAGTATCTCTAAAGGCAGACGATTCTCTGGGTTGTCAAAGCAGTCCCTTATCCATTAAGGTTCCTCGATGATACCAAAGCAGTATCTCTAAAGGCAGACGATTCTCTGGGTCATCGAAGCAGTCCCTTACCCATTAAGGTTCCTCGATGATACCAAAGCAGTATCTCTGAACAAATTTTCTAGGAGAATATTTGAGCAAGATTCCTGTCGGAGGAAATGTGCTGGCTCTGCGGGGGAAAGCTCACAAGAAACTTTCTAGGATATCCTCTGCTTGGGGAGTAATAACAACAACTGTTGGGGATTGTCATTATCAATTGCAGGGTTGAAGAATGACTTGTTGGGGAATAGAGTTCCTTGAGTACGTGCAGGGTATACTGCCGAATTTGATGGAGGGCTGGCCAAGATGCTTGTGAATTGATCCTGGATCCTGTTATGCTATGATGTTGGGGATGGGTATGCCATGCATTGCATGATGCACCGACACATATATTAAAACACAACTGCTAGGGAATCTAATGCACGTATGATATAATAGTGCTTGATATGATTATGTAATGTTATGCAAGCATGCCATGCACATGACGATACAAATGATCGGGCGCGCTGGGGATAAGTTTTCTTGTCGAGGGTATCGTCAGGGGTTGAATTTGGTAATGGCCAAATGAAATTGGACTTTGGTTATTTTGGTGTTTGCCAATAAATTGGACTTTTAATGATTCTCAATGAAGACTGGACTTTAAAGGGTAGATTTGAAGGTGTCAACGAGTGTGGACTTTTGAGTAATTGCCAATAAAGGATTGGACTTTGGGTTTTATGGGGATGGTGAGAGTGCTTGACTACTCGACCCCTTTTGAAACAAGCCAAAGATGACTAGGGAGCATAAATGCCCCTGTTGGGCTTGAAAGATTCATTGTTGGGGATTATATTAAGTACATCCCTGAAAAGCTACACTGCTTGTGGTGAAGAGCCAAGACGACTGACAACTGATTTGATGATTTCATGTGGTGAAGTTCTTTTGGAGACTATCTAACTCCTTTTTAGTTCTCCCAACACCAAAAAAATTTTTATTGTTTTCAAATATTGTCTTTATTAACCGAAGTTTCAAAACACAGTTTATCAAAAAACAAGATCGGTTTGCAAATAAACAAATAAAGTAAAAAGTGAGCATAATTTGGTGAGAAATCTCTCTTTGTATTGATTTGCCCCTGGAATGGGTAAGTATGTACAAGGATGCAATTCCTTAATGAGGTAATTGCGGTGCAAGAAAAAACGTAATGACAATACAAATTAATGAGGTTCGTTGAGTTTCAACACTGCTATGGTCCCTATGACTTTGATAACTTCAACACCTTGCTTCGTAGGACGACGGCTGAGTTGATTCCTTTCTTCAGTGGTACATCAGGATCAAGTGGACGTGCAGACTAGATACTTTGCCTTGGAACCTGTCCCTAACTTTTGCCTGGATCGCCCTTTCGGGTTTTCAATCCACCGGGACGCCCTTTTTTGCCTGAACCGCCCTTTCGGGTTTTCAACTTAGCAGCTTTATTATTCCACTTTTTTAGGCGTAGTATCTCTTAACGTGCTCTGCATTCACCTGGTATGGTAATTCATCACCGTCCATAGTTGTGAGCTTCAAGGCACCACTAGAAAACGCCTCTTTTACCACATATGGGCCTTCGTAGTTTTGCGTCCACTTGCCCCTGGATTCATTATACATAGTCATGATCCTCTTGAGCACCAAGTCACCTTCCTGGAATGTCCGAGGATGCACTTTCTTGTCAAAAGCTTTCTTTATGCGTCTTTGATAGAGCTGGCCATGGCAAATTGCTGCCAAGCGTTTTTCTTCAAGAAGGTTGAGTTCATCAAACCTCGTCTTTACCCATTCTGCTTCATCAAGCTGAGCTTCCATCAATACTCTTAATGAGGGGATTTTGACTTCTATCGGAAGGACCGCTTCCATGCCATAAACCAATGAGTAAGGAATTGCCCCTGTTGAAGTTCGCACTGAGGTGCAGTAGCCGTGCAGCGCAAAAGGTAGCATCTCATGCCAATCCTTATAAGTGACCACCGTTTTCTGAATGATCTTTTTGATGTTTTTTTTGGCTGCCTCAACGGCTCCATTCATCTTGGGTCTGTATGGTGTCGAATTATGGTGCTCAATCTTGAAACTAGCACACAGTTCATCCATCATTTTGTTGTTGAGATTAGACCCATTGTCAGTGATGATACGGATAGGCACTCCATATCTGCATATAATGTTGTGTTTCAAATAGCAAACAACCACTTGCTTGGTAACGTTCGTATACGATGCAGCCTCAACCCATTTGGTAAAGTAGTCTATGGCAACCAATATGAAGCGGTGTCCATTTGAGGCCTTTGGCTCGATCATCCCAATCATATATATTCCCCACATGGAAAATGGTCATGGTGAAGTCAATACGTTCAAAGGAGTGGGAGGTACATGAATCTTATCAGAGTATATTTGGAATTTATGGCATGTTCGGGCATGATGGTAGCAGTCAACCTCCATGGTTAGCCAAAAATAGCCTGCTCTCAATATCTTCTTTGCCATAGTATGCCCATTTGCGTGGGTACCAAAATAACCTTCATGAATGTCCTTCAGAATCTGCTCAGCTTCATGCTTTTCCACACATCTGAGTAGTACAGTATCATGATTACGCTTGTATAATACATTCCCATTGAGGAAGAAATTTGATGCCAATCTGCGCAAAGTTCTCTTATCCACCGCCAAAGCGCCCTCTGGATATTCTTGTTTTTCCAGATAACGTTTGATGTCATAGAACCAAGGCTTTTCATCTGACTCTTCATCGGTAGCCAAACAGTGAGTTGGCTCTTCAAATCGCTGTAGATCAATATGCGGACGATGGTTGGGCCATATCAGTTTATACATAGAAGCCAAAGTTGCCAGAGCGTCTGCCATATGATTTTCTTCTCTGGGAACATGAGTAAAGGTGATATCATCAAATCGGGGAAGTAGCTTTGCCACGTAATCCCGGTATGGAACTAAGTTGGCATGTTTGGCATCCCAGTCACCTCTAATCTGGTGTATTACAAGAGCATAATCTCCAAACACATCAAGAGTCTTGATTCTTAAGTTGATGGCTTCTTCCATCCCGAGTATACAAGCTTCGTATTCAGCCATGTTATTGGTGCATGGAAAGCAAAGCTTAGCGGTAAATGGCAAGTGGAAATTCTTGGGTGATGTAATCACGGCCCCAATTCCACTCCCATGATCATTTGAGGCACCGTCGAACATGAGAGTCCATCGCTCCCCTGGTTCGGGCCCTTCAGCTGGACCTGGCTCTTCATAATCTTTTAGTACCATTATGTCTTCGTCTGGAAAATCGAACTTCAAGGGCTGATAATCATCCATCGGTTGATGGGCAAGATGGTCCGCCAGTATGCTACCCTTGATGGCTTTTTGAGTGACGTATTGAATGTCGTATTCAGACAAAAGCATTTGCCATCGGGCTATTCTGCCGGTGAGAGCAGGTTTCTCGAAGATGTATTTAATGGGATCCATCTTGGAAATCAAATAAGTAGTGTGGGTCAACATATACTGCCTGAGACATTTGGCAGCCCAGGCTAATGCGCAACAAGTCTTCTCGAGTAAGGAATGCCTTGTCTCGCAGTCATTGAACTTCTTGCTGAGGTAATAGATGGCATGTTCTTTCTTCCCCGTCTCATCTTGTTGCCCCAACACACAGCCCATAGATTCGTCAAGTACAGTCAGGTACATAATAAGTGGCCTTTCAAGAACAGGTGGTATCAGGATTGGTGGTTCTTGCAGATATTCTTTGATTTTATCGAATGCCCCTTGGAAATCATCATCCCATGTAATTGACTTATTCTTTCTTAGCAGCTTAAAAATAGGTTTGCAAGTGGCAGTAAGATGTGAAATAAATTTGGCAATGTAGTTTAATCTTCCCAGAAAGCCACGAACCTCTTTCTCTGTCCTAGGCGCAGGCATGTTCTGAATTGCCCTCACCTTATCAGGATCCACTTCGATTCCTTTCTGACTTACAATGAAGCCCAACAATTTTCCAGATCGTATCCCAAATGTGCACTTGTTGGGGTTGAGTCTCAGTCTAAACTTCCTCAATCGAATAAATAGCTTTTATAGATTGATCAAGTGCTCTTCTTCGGTTTGAGACTTGGCAATCATATCGTCGACATACACTTTAATCTTTTTATGGATCATGTCATGAAAGAGCATTACCATTGCACGTTGATACGTTGCCCCAGCATTCTTAAGTCCGAATGGCATCACCTTATAGCAGAAGGTGCCCCATGGTGTGATAAATGTGGTCTTCTCCATATCCTCTGGATCCATCTTAATTTGATTATACCCAGAAAATCCGTCCATAAAAGAGAATACGGAGAACTGGGTTGTGTTGTTAACCAATACATCAATGTGAGGTAATGGGAAGTCATCCTTAGGACTAGCTCTGTTCAAATCTCTGTAATCCACACACATGCGAACCTTTCCATCTTTCTTCGGTACCGGCACAATATTGGAAACCCATTGTGGGTACTTTGCTACTGCCAGGAATCTAGCATCAATCAGCTTTCGGACTTCTTCACAATTTTTGAGAGCCATATCCGGATGGGTCCTTCTTAACTTTTGTTTGACAGCATGGCATTCCTTCTTGAGTGGTAACTTGTGTACAACCATATCAGTATCCAACTCAGGCATGTCTTGATACAACCAGGCAAATACGTCAGCATACTCACGGAGGAGCTCTATCAGCTTGGTCTTGACTTCAATTTGAAGAGATGCACCTATTTTTACCTCTCGTCCTCAGTACCCAGGTTGATGACTTCAATGTCTTCTTGATGCGGCAGGATGACTTTCTCCTCTTGCTTGAGCAACCTTGCCAACTCGTCGGGGAGTTCGCAATCTTTCACGCCTTCCTCTTCAGCTTGGTAGATTGGGCAATCAAAGTCATATAGGCCTGTAGCAGCGTCTATATCAAGGACCTCGGTGGTGTTTCTGCATGTTCATGATTTATGCAGTTTATTTAGGAAAGTGTGTGCATGAAAAATATTGCCATTTATTGTAACGTAAAAAGAATGAAAGAAAGTGAGCGAAAATTGAATGCAAATTGAAATTCATTAATGATAAACAAAGTTTGAAAACATCAGGTTGCCCATACAAAGCTCCACTACACCTTGGGCAGAGCGTAGGGTTTTTGATAAACAATAAAATTACGTTTGGTGTGCGAAAAACTGAGGGACTTCAATGGTTTTCCAATTCTGGAGCTCTTCACGAGGCTTTGCTTGTCGGATCCAGCTTGCAGAAGCTTGCTCATCACCAACATGGTCTTCAATGATCATTGCTACTGGAGAATCAAAGATGCGGCCAGTACTTATGAAAGTCTTCTCAACAGGAGGGATTTGATTTCCATTGTATGGAACAAATGCTGAATCAGAAGATGGCTGATAACCTAGCCCAAACTTATCAAGCTTTTCAATAACCTCTACCACTTTGCCCCAGCCTTGGGCGCTTCCCTCTTCCACAACAGCTTTAGCTTCCTCGTATGAGGCCATTGATGATCTTGATTCTTGGTGCTCTGGTACTCGCTGCACAGCCAGTGTACTCACCACTTCAAAGAACTGAAAAGGTGTCTCAACCATTTCACCTTCGACGTCAATATAGCGGAACGATGTCAAATGACTTACTAGAATGTCCTCTTCGCTGCCTATCATAACCATCTTGTCATTGGAAATAAACTTCAACTTATGATGAAGAGTGGACGTAATTGCCCCTGCTGAGTGAATCCAGGGCCTTCCTAACAAGCAACTGTAACCAGGATAAATGTCCATTACTTGAAAAGTAATGGTAAAAATAGTAGGTCCAATCTTAATTGGCAATTCCACCTCACCAATAACCGCACGCCTAGATCCATCAAATGCCTTCACTATGAGAGTACTTGGCGTCATGATTACCCCATTCACAGGCATCCTCTCCAGAGTTATCTTCGGGAGCACATTTAAGGAGGATACAGTATCCACTAAGACTCTAGATATCAAAACGTCTTCACACCTAATGGAAATGTGAAGAGCCTTGTTATGGTTTTTCTTTTCAGCAGTCAGTTCATCATCATTAAATCCCTGAAAGTTGCCAGTGGTGACACTGGCTATCACATCATCGAATTGTACTACAGTGACATCTTTGGTAATGTGTGCAGCACTCAACACCTTCAGCAGGGAGGATCTATGTGCCTCGGAACTGAGCAACAAGGCGAGCATAGATATCTTGGCAGGAGTTTGATTCAGCTGATCGACTACCTTGTAGTCGCTCTTCTTTATAATCTTCAGAAACTCCTCAGCCTCTTTCTGTGTGAATGCCCTTTTTGGAGACGACAACCCTTCTTGTAATTTAGCACTCGGAGTTTTAACTGGTATAGCAATCGCCTTTCCTTTGTCATTGTTTGGCATATCTGATTGCTTTACTGCAAAGATTCAACCACTACGGGTCATTCCACCTGGTCCTACTATAGCGTCACACTTAGCACCACCATATTCAACGACTACCTTTTCTGGCCCTTGTTTAAAAATTTCAGACTCAGGAACACTAACATGATACTCAATATTTATCGGAACAGGGTGCACTGGCCTTGGTTTGCTAACATCCGCCTCATCAAACTGAATAACCACAGGTGCAGGACGAACTGGTCTTTGTTGGAAAACATTAGCTCCATCATATTCAATGATTACCGGAGCAGGACGAACTTGTCTTTGTTGACGACCTTCAGGTGCATCATACTGAATATTAATGAAAGCCACACTTTGTTCTCTTGCATCCCGGTGTTCAACCTGAATCACACCTTGATCCAGGAATTTCTGTAAATGTTTCTTAACCACCTCATCAGTCAGATTAGCAAGCTTATCTTCAGGGATTATCCCACATCTCTTCAATTTTTCTCCTATGACCGCCATAGGAGTATGAATATCTTCAACCCTTGTAGTCAATCTCTGTCTGCTGCCTTCTTCCACAACATTAACAGATGGTCCTCCATACGGGGGCATGGGATTCTGTTTAACATTAGCGCCTCGCTGAGTGAAAGTAAGATCTTTGGACTCAACCAAATCTTGAACTCTATTCTGAAATGCATAACAGTTTTCTATATTATGCCCGGGAGCACCCTTATGAAACTCACAATGGGCGTTGGCATTGTATCCGGGAGGATATGGGAAGACTGCTGGTCTCAAATCCCTGAGTTTCAAATGCCCACTCTGATACAGTTGAGAAAAAATCTGGCTATACGGCATTGGCACAGGATCGATATGACTTCTTGGTCTTGGCTGCCTCTGTGGTGGGGCATTCTGATATTGCGGCGGAGGAACATTCTGATAATTCGGCTGCTGAGCAAGTGGTTGAAGTGGGGCTTGTGCAACTGCAGCCACTTACTGATACGGTATATTCAATGGGGCTCTACCCCCTCGTCCTCTCATGACAGCATTGGTCTCTTCATCCTTCCTCTTCACAAAAGGCTTTTTAACTCCGCTTGTAGAAACAATAGCAGCTTTTTTCTTCAACTGGCTCTCGATTCTTTCTCCTACTGACACAATCTCAGCAAAGTTGGGGAAGCTAGATCCCAGCATACGGTCGGAATACTGAGGCTGCAAAGTTCCCATGAACATATCCATCAATTCTTTGTCCAACAAGGTTGGTTGAACACGAGAAGCCAATTCCCGCCAACGTTGAGCATATTCTTTGAATGACTCATTGTTGCGCTGAGTCATATCTTGTAATTGAGTACGGTTTGGCGCTAAATCAGTGTTGTATTGGTAATGTTTGAGGAACGCCTCAGAGAGATCCCTCCAGGTATTAATCTGTTTCTTCTCTAGCTGCATGTACCATTCCAGCGATGCCCCACTGAGGCTATCCTGAAAGTTGTGAATTAGAAGAGGGTCGTCCTTAATGTGGGCAGCCATTTTGCGACAGTATGCTGACAAATGACTCTTAGGGCAGCTAAGTCCCTTGTATTTGTCAAACGTCGGCACTTGAAACTTATGAGGGATTACCAGTCCAGGGACCAAGCACATGTCGACAGCATCCAAGCTGGGAGTTGTCAGAACCTCCAAGGCCTTGAATTTCTCTTCTAGTACGTGCAACCGGCCAGCAGATGGATCAGATCCAACAAGTTGAAGAGGTGTAGGTGGCACATAGAAGGCATTGAATTGCTCATCCACATCACTCACGGACCCGTGATGAGCTGAGTGTTCTGACACATCAGAGGTATGGATTCCTTTAACTCCAAAAGTGCCTATCTTTTCAACCAGCTTCTTGGCATTGGCCATTGTTTCAGCATCTTTCTCTTTCTGGGTAAGCAACATCATAGTTTCTAGTAGCTGATCCATTTTAGCCTTCAGCGAATCGATATCATTCCTCATTGTGTTCTGGTACTCCTCGATCTGTTCCAGCGTCATCTTGAAGTTTTGGCGTGTCTCGTACCGGTGTTGAGTAGTCAGGTTTTCTGTTTGAAGAAATGATAGAGTAAATGAGTTTATTGCTAGGTGTTTTTGGAAAACGAATGCAATAATATGTATGCAGGATGGTATGCATTTGTTTTCAGGGAATCGTTCGAATTAATCATTTTATACGGGAATATTAAGAAACAAACTATTGCAAAGGAGATCAAGTCTCATTCATTCATAAGATTGTAATAATCAAGTGATACATAATCATCCAGATATTAGTACAATTCATAAAGCAAGAAAGTACAAAAGCAACATAAAGATTCAAAACTTAGGCTTTCGAGCCTCACGCTCCTTCAACTCTTCTTTAAACCTCTTCAACATCTCCCTACAAAGGCAAACAAAATTGACTATTGCTTGAGGGGTAGATTCGTCGAGAGCCTTCAAAGCATCTCTATGCTTCCACACCAAGTCTTCAGCTAACCAGTTACAAAAATCTGCTAGCCCATTAAGCTTGTTGCGGTACATATCCCTATCAGCTGTTAGAATGTGGATGGAGCGTTCATAACCAGTACATTCATCAAGCACCTTCTTCCTAGCAGAGGCCCAAATATCTTTGTCTGCAAGGACAGCCTCAAGATGATCCTTCTGCTCCTCGGCAAGCCTCTTGAGATTATTCAGCTCGCCACACACTTTGTCCCAATCTGCTGGCCTAACATAAGAAACTCTCCTGAGATCCTCTTTAAGTTGGCGTTCCATTGCTTCAGAAGCCTTTGATTGGCGTAGAGCTGAGCTTAATTTTTCTATTTCCGCTCCCATCTCTTCTCTAAGTGCCTTATTCCTCTCAGTGGCAAGGAGCCAACCTTTCCTATTTTCGGCACACTTCTTGTAAGCTTGATCCAACTCCTCCTTAAGCCTATCTATCGCTCCATCAGCTTGGTTAATACATACCTTAGCCCTCTTTTTCTGCTGCTCCTCTTCATTCGCCCAACTTCCTATTGCTTCCAGTTGAGTGTTCTTACGCTGAAGCTCCCACTTCAAGTCATTCTTCTCCTTATTAACATTCTTAAGCTTTGACTCAAGTTGCTCATTTTCCTTTACTAGTCTGGCTATCGTTGCCTTGAGATCCTCGGCCTTCTCAATCGGGACGTGAGTGGGCTTTGGCTCAGGCAAAGGCTCGGACACCTTAATAGCAAAGGGCATCTTGATTCTTTCCACTCTTTCTCTGACCCATATGAAGTAAGGCTCTTTAGTAATGTTGTTCCTTCTCCCCAACTCAGCTTTTCCTTTCCTATGGACCTCCTTCCACGACTTTGTGATTCTTTTAAGTAGGTCAGGGTTCTCAACTTTCAAACCATGCACTAAGAATGCTTCCAAAGCCTTCTCATCAGGTGGTCCACTCATCGGATACCCCGACTGCCTCACGGACAATATAGGATTAGAATTAATACAGTTGCGGGTTCCGATGAGGGGAACATTAGGGAACCGACCAAAACTGGATATGACTGTATCGTAGTCTAGGGAGTACCAAGATAAGCCAGCTGATCTGAGGGTTCCCAACCTTTAGGCCCAACTTTCGTCCACTTGTTCTATGAAGGGTCCCTTCTTTGGAAGGTGCATTTAGGTCCATTGATACAACAGAGTGTAGCACCCCAAAATTTGCCCTATCTTTTTTCTAACCTTAACTGGCTTATGTTTCTTTCTCATTTTGCATCTTTAGGTCATAACTCATATTCATTTTTTGCATTGGTCTTCTAAGACATGGGATTACAGCATTTCTTTAAATAAAGGTTTTCTATTTGCAAGAGTTTGAAGTCTGGTCCTTGTAATATTCTTATTCAGAGGATTCATCAAAGGCATTGGGTCAGGGTTTCATTGGTGTGAATCAGGGTTTGGATCCTTCTTAATATTTCAAGAGAATTGGTTCCAAGTTTAGTGCTCATTCAGTTGTGATCAGGTGGAAGTTTGATTTCATCTTGGTCAAATCATCAGGAGTTTTGCTTCAAGTGCAAGTTATCCGTGTTATTGGTTTATTTCTCAGGAAGTGCGCATCAAGGGTCAGTTTGTTATGCGCTGGAGGTCAAGTTATCAAGCATTGGTTCATGTGGGGTTAATTTAAAAGTCAGGATCTGTGGATTTATTTTCCCAGAGATTTATTCAGACAGATTCATGTGAGGATTCACTTGATCAAAGATTCAGAGGATGTGTGATTTAGGCGTTTTGTTTCAGTGGTAGTTGTGTGCCCTTAATCGGGTGTTGTGGAAAGTCGAGAGTTGGTGTAATGTGGTTATCCTCTTTGTCGCTCCCAGGATTTTCATCCAGGTACAAACGCGAGAGTGGCGCAGAAAAACAGAGTCGCCAGCCGTGTAAATTTATCCCAAGAGAGGGAAAGGGAACACCGCATAAACTTGAGGAAGAGGGAAAGGAATGGTCATCGCAACCATAGCCTGGGTTCGGGAGTCAGTTACGTGAGGGGAAGGTGCTAGCACCCCACACGTCCATCGTACTCGATGGGATCCACGCTTGTTGTCTATTCTAAGGGTGAGTTATACTATCATCTAGGGCTGTACTAAAACGGAGACGGACAGACAAAGACCGACTCGGTAGGACGTCGACGTCCTAGGCCTACGTACCCCCTTTGTGCAATGGAGAATTCAGAGTCAACGTAGTTCGGACCAAGTTCTTTTTGTGTTTTTTATGAGCGACGTCAAGTTCGCGTCCGACAGTTAGGGTCGATGCCTGTTTGCGACTCAGACGGAAGGTAACGTGCCCTTTTTGAAAATAGCCTTTAAGTTTGGAAATCCCGAAGGACAAAAAGGTTTGAAGTTGGTTTGTGTTTTTTAGGACAGAAGTGGCTTAAGTTAGTTCCTAAGTTGCATTGCACCAAAGTCTAGGGCACAGGGGCGAATACTTAACGCATCGTCCCAAGACAGGATGCTCGCTAAGCACTCTAGATGATAAAAATAAACAAATATTTAATTTAGATGATAAAAATAAAATAAAATAATAAAATAAAATTAAAACGCGTGGCAGCATATGGGCCACACGATCAAAGTCACAGACGGTGGGGATTTCATCTTCCTCACCCAAACCATAATCTCGCCGGAACCCTCACCAGTCGCCGGAGCTAGGGCTCCGGTCACCACTTCCGGCCACCTGCAACAAAAAATTCACCAGAACACGCACACGAATACACCATTCTGACCAGAATTCCACGAGGATTAATAATATGTCATCAAAAGTCACAAATAACCAACACATAAGGCAACACGAATAAAAAAAGGTTAGGTCCAAAACTTTGAAACTCACGATACAACCATGCCATGCGTCCAAACTCAAAGCAAAACACATTCAGAATCATCAGTACACACCACAGATCATCATGCATGTCAAAAAATAAAGTTTTAGGATCATGGAAAGTGTTACCAACCTGAGATCACGCAACCTTTGCCCTTGCTATTAGCCTCTAATGATGGTTGCTTCGTGCTCTATGGACTCCAAAGATCAAGACTGTGGAGAAATTTTGTGAAAAGCTCTAAGGGATTGTGAGATTCGAATGATTGAAGCTTTTAGGGTTCAAACTTTGTTCTCCTCAAAATCACGTGTCCTCTAATGAGTGTATGAGTTTTTGGTTTTTTGATCTTGTGAGAGTTGAGAGAAAAATTTGAGAGAGTTTTGAATATATAGTGGAGTCTAAAATGAAGGGCAAAAGGTAGAATTTTGGCTTAAGTGAAAATAACACCGTCTTCGGTAAGGAATTTCGACTCTGAGCCTTCCACAACATCGTCCGCCTCTGAATCACGATCGCAACGAAAAAAGAACGGACATCATACAATCAAAATTGAGTGCGATCGATATGTTTAAGTTGTAAGACGTCATTGAATAAGTTGTTTTTTCAGCTTATTTGGTGTCCGCTACTCGAAAACGTGACGAGGTCAACCTCTTCGGAGTATAATTTCGACTCGACTTTGTCAGAAAAGTTGTAGATCTATGAATCAGTGACCTCGTGTCAAAAGATGAGCGCGATCAGACAAAAAACGAGTGAGATATGAATTTTCCCGTGAAACAACTTTCAGCCTTTTTCTTCGGTTCAGCACTTCCGTTTTGCGAAATAAACCAAAACGATGACCTTCGGAGCATCGTTCGAACTCGAGCTTGTCTTGGAACTTGAAGATGATAAAATTTGTGAACCAACGCTTCGAGAACGGACGCAATCCGATGAAAATTGGCCGAGTTATGAATTTTACAAAATCTGACAGACAGTGCACTGCATCAAAGAACCCCACTGGTAAATCACATTTTCGGGGTCCTTCCGCTCGGACCTGGCCCAAACTGAATTCACGGCACGAAGATAACATCTAAACGGAATTTTAGGCACTAGAACGGCATCAATCTGACGAACGAGCTGAGAGTTATGAATTTTTTAGTGTCCGAAATACACCGGTTCAGTGATGACACTGAATTTCACCGTATTTTTTACTCCGATTTCGCATGCATTCTTAGTCTTTTAATGTCATTTTATTATGTTATTATTATGTTTTTCTTTGTTTTCAGGTTTTTGGTCTAATCGGAGCCCCGAGCGAGAAAAGGAGCGAAAAAGGAGCCGAAATGAGGTAAAATAGAGAAAATCAGCATTTTGCACTTATGGCATCCACTCTGGCGGCCGCCACAGGGTCTTCCATGACGTGGCCATGTCTCAAACTCCTCCCAACTATTTTTCCCCACGATCTCCAACTGCCCAAGCAATTTTACACTCATGGCGGGCGCCATGGTGTTGTGGCGGGCGCCACAAGAGCAAAACAAGTTCCCGCCCAAATTCAAATGCTAGGGGCATCCTTGTCTTTTCCACATGTTTCCTTGCCTATAAATAGGACTTTAGATTTTCGTTTTTCTTCATCCAAGTTTAGTTGTTCATAAGCATATATCAGTGTAATAGTGGTAATCGCTTCACATCGAGGTGTTACTACATTCGAGAGATCGAGACTGTAAGAGCCTGTGAGATTGAGTCTTGGAGCACTCTGGAAGGAAGTTAATCCTGCCGCCATTTTACTTTCAGTTCGCATTTTATTCAACCACTCCGATTGGAGCAGGTTTTTATTACTTTACCTTTTGTCAACTTTATTTCTTGCACTGTCTTTTAATTTCATTTATTTTCCGCACTGCTTTACTTTCATTTACTTTCCGCACTCGCACTACTTTCATTTACTTTCCGCACTCGCACTTAAATACCCTTTTTTTTATGAAAAATCTAAAAATGAACTTTTACTTTACCATGTCTGGCTAATTTTATAAAGGTTAGAATGTGAAGATCATAACTGAACCGGTAATCTGTACAATTGTTAGTGGAAACACTTAAGGGCTATTTTAACTTTCAATATAAGTTTTCCTGTTCTTAAATTCCGTTGGGTAAGATCGAAAGTCGTCCAACGCCTACCTAAACTTAATTGTTTTTAAACTATTTCAAAAACAGCGAAAGCGCTTTGTTTAGTTTATTAGGAGTTTTTAATTTAAAGGGAAAAGAGATTTTAAAACCATTTTCGGACGCGTTAAGAAGTTTAAAGTCTGGTTCGTAAGAACCTCTTTTTTTTTAGAAAATCCAGGTTAAAATACTTTTCAACTTGGTCAAGATACTATATTTCTTAAAAATAGGTTTACTACTCTAACACAATGCGCGCCTTTTTATCCGTGACAATAAGAGGGTTTGATTAGGGGGTACAACTCGGTTCTGAATACGCGAAAGCGACAGTTCCTGTCAAATTAGTTCTTTTCAAAGTAGAAAACATTGCCCGTAAGTAGTTCTATTAGCAAGTACTTGGATTATCAATTGGTTGTGTGAATTGCATTCGAACCTGTCTTTATCAATTAATTTTAATTACTTTATTTACTACCATGCACTCTTCAAAACTACTATTTTCAATCACCTTAGATACACACCTTAACAATAGATAGCGATAGATTGACACTTGGTCTCTGTAGATACGATAAACTTTTATATTACTCTGACGCGTTCGTACACTTGCAAAAAAATAAGCATCATTCAGCACTATTTTCAGTTGTTCTTCTGCTGTATCGACTCAGAGAATTCGCGTATTCGGAGATCTTCCTCAAAGAATTAGCTTTTGGCCAAAACACGAAAGTTGGAGAGGATATCCAGATGGAACTTTTGGCATAAGAATCACTCAAAAATGATGATCCAATCAGAAGCTAAGCCCTTTTGAATGCCACTGACGCAATTATCCAGCGAAACCGAAATTCCAGAAACAAATAATTCCCACCACTTTCCTTGATGAATTGACTTTCGAGCCGAACATAAAGGTTGTAGAGAATACCAAGACGGTTCTAACTGTTGAATATCCAGCCAAAACGAGTTCCAGAGCAAGAGCTATGAATTTTGCAAATTTGCACAGCAAACTGATTTTCTGCTCAAGCTGTTCTGAATCGGCTGAAAACTTCAACTTCCTCTGAGATTCTTGACATGAAAAATTATGTTTGATAAGAGCTTTGCTGACCCGTTGATTAAGTAACTCGGAGAAATACTTTACGCCTATGTCGAGTGACGAAATAAATGTCTGTTGCAACCTGACGATGCTTGAACAGAGAACCTTGATCCCATAACCACATAGCCAAATGATATGCATGTATGATAATGCAAAATGAAATGAAACATAAGCCAGTTAGTACTAAAGTAAGGAGGGCAAATTTTGGGGTGCTACAGCTGCCCCTATTCAATCTTCTTGGACCTGAAAGGATGATAGCAACGGCTTTCAGACATTCACGGTAGAAGGTGATTGAATACAAAAAGAAAAACGAAATTTGCAAACTGTGGGGAGAAAAGATGATTGGAGCCCAGCCACACCTCGTCGATAAGATTTGAGGGAAAGACAACATACCCAAGAAAGAAAAGTGAACCCCAAAGAATTGATGGAGAGAAAACATGAAACGCATGAAACACCTCGTCAAAGGGTTAACGGGAAGAAAAGATACCTAACGGACCACATCATCAAAGAATTGACCGAAAGAAAATCTGAACGAAGATAACACATTGTCATAGGGATGACAGAAAGAAGATGAACCCCAAGGAACATCTCGTCAAAGGATTGACGGTAAGACAGTCTGACCGAAGAGAACACATCGTCATAGGGATGACCGAAAGAAAATTCCACCGTAGGAACACATCGTCATATGGATGACAGAAAGAAGACCTGAACGAATGAGACACATTATCATAGGGATGACAGAAAGAAAATCTGAACGAAGATAACACATTGTCATAGGGATGACAGAAAGAAAGTTCTACCGTAGAAAGCACATTGTCATGGGGATGACAGAAAGGAAATCTGTATGAAGGAAACACATTGTCATGGAGATGACAGAAAGGAGGCTCGACCGAAGAAAGCACATTGTCATGGGGATGACAGAAAGAAAATCTGAATGAAGATAACACATTGTCATAGGGATGACAGAAAGAAAATTCCACCGTAGAAAGCACATTGTCATGGGGATGACAGAAAGGAAACCTGCACGAAGGAAACACATTGTCATGGAGATGACAAAAAGGAGACTCGACCGAAGAAAGCACATTGTCATGGGGATGACAGAAAGATGACCGAGGCTAACACATTGTCATGGGGATAACAGAAAGAAAACCTGGCCGAGGAAACGCATTGTCAAAGGGGTTTAACGGAAAGAAAGCTGAAAAGGGAACACGTCGTCAATAGGGTTTGACGGAAAGAAAATCTGACCAAAATGTCGTCATTAAGGGGTTGATGGACAAAGACTGGTTGAGGGTAAGATCGACGTATGACCTACGACCCAAAAGAAAGGTAAGAAGAGGGGTTAATTGTAATGTCTGCTGGGGATATGTCACCGTCTTGATTGGAATTTGATTCGGGCTTTCGCACAAGGTACCAAATCTGGCTTATGCTTCGCATGCATATGTTTGAATTTCTTTCTATGGCGTAATGCTCCATATGAAATGGAAATGCTACGCGTTTTGAGGATGCAATGTAAACATGTTTACTATATGCAAAAGGACCACTCCAGCAAAATAAATGTTGAAGAAAAGAGGCCAACTCCGCTGGGGATGACACACTGAACTGTCTCCGACGTCACAAACCCTGCTGAGGAAGTCACACTGAACGGCCTTCCTGATATAACTACTGCTGAAGATGAGCCCGAAGAGAACTGCTACAGAAAAGGCGCCAATAACCATTGGACTTGGAATCTGCCGGGGATGTCAACCACTGTTGATCAAACCGTTGAGATGACTAGCACCAAACACTGTTTAGGGAATGAATTCAATAACACCGAACCTGCCAGAGAATATCATTGAACTTAGTCTGTAGTCGGGGAAACACCCTTAACCTACTGGGGAATACCAGCCATCACCAACAACTCTGCTCGGGGAACGACGGCTGATGATATCCACTCTGCTAGGGGACAACATTGAGCTTACTCCTCTGCTTACTTTCTACCCTTACTCTGCTGGGGAGAGAAACTCTACTGGGGACGTCACGTGTCGACCATCAACATGAACCCTGCAGATGTGATATGACCAAAAGATGCCCTGATACAGCATAGCCCATAAAGGAACCTGTCTTTGAGAGGTCTCATGAAGATCTTATATATCTTGCCCCATGATCTTGATTAACCGTTCTCCTGAGAAAAACCCTTTTGCTTTTGGGGTGACCTGCCCCAGCCTTGAAGTGATTTTGCCCTTGACTGGCTGATCTGTGACGGAGTACCTCTGACTGACTGACCTTCGAGAGATTTTTCGAATCTCGACCTGATTGCCCCAGATTGGCTGAATCTTGGAATGAATCGCCCATTTGATATGACTATTTGATGGCTTGCCCCTGCTCAACGGAGTACTTAGGCACTCTGCACTTATATCGATTAATCTTTTCATTGCAGAAACTTCCCTGATCAAGCACTTACTCGCAAGTAAAACAATTTGTTTTGAAAATGACAATTTTAATGCAATGCATATGACAATTTTGAAATCCAAGTCTGTTCATTGGAAAAAGTTGTGAGATATAGTGAATGAATCACTAATCAAAGTGTCGCTGATACCAACATGAATGGTAAGAAGATCCTTTTAGGAGTCAGGTTCGACGTGATCTTTACCGAAGTATGCTTTCGAAACAACCTTGCTTCAATTAGGTCTTTTAAAGGTTGTAACGTGGCTTGGTTCACGGTTTGAGAAAGAAAGGATATAAGGCTCAAAGTTTTATTTTAACCCCCCATTCTCCTTGATGTTCTCTAGTCCTACGTTCATCTAACTCGACATAAGCGCTCACCTTTCAACAAGGTTAATGAATAGTATGAAGATAGGAAGAACCCACACGGTCTTCGGAGTGACAGCCACCCCTTTTGCCTTTGGTGTCTGTAAACATACGACTTGTTCTTTATTTGAGGATTTTTCTTTTTTCGCTTTTTATTCTTTTGCTTTTTCCTGATTTTGCCTGGACTAACTCTTTTGAATTTTTCGATTTCGAAGTCCAGCGGGATGCCCTAACTTTTGCCTAAGCCATTTGTTTTCAAGTTTTGACTTAGCGGGCTTTCTTTTTCTTTTGATTCTTTTTCTCTTTTTTTTTTGAACAAATCGTATGACACTGGCTTGTCTGACTTGTTTGAAAGGGATGTGACTGCCTCACTTTTCGGTTGGTGAGGGATAACCATAGATTTGATCCTCGACTTGAACGCTCGATCAAATTAATTGACACCTACCCTGCCCCAGGTTAAGATTGAGGGTTTTTTCGTTTTCAGAAAGAAACTCCTACTTCTAGGCTCAAAGGGGTTGACAAGGGATTATCTTCCTTATATCTCCGGTGTTTAGGGATTTGAAGCAATGCATGTACATCATCAGCAAGGTTTTGTCCCAAAAGCATACCATCAGAAGTTCTGCGCCTTTGAATTTCATCATCCTCCCTCGGATCCTGCTTAAACAAGTGTTAGATACCAATAAAGAAAATATGAGTGAACACAGATGGATTTAATCAAAACATGCATATTCATTTCGTTATCATTATCAACTGAAAACAGACGAGTTTTACAAATGAGTTTGCACATTAACAGAAAAGAAACTACAAATGACATGATCTAAAAGATAGTCAGCTCCGGGGAACTGGGCTTTCCAATCTTGACTTGCTAGCCATCTTCAGAATTGCTCGTCGAAGTCAGTCTGATAATCATTTGTACCACTGCTCTCGGTGACTTCTTCCATAACCTGAACTGATGAACCCACATGACTGGATGAAGGAGAATTGTTGATCTGAATACCCTAAGGCGTGAATGAGAACATATTGGAGTCAAGCAGAGTCTGAATCTTGCTCCTAAGCACCTTACAGTCTTCAGTTGAATGCCCCTGTGCCCCAGCATGGTAATCACAATGGGCGTTGACATCAAAACCTGGTGGATATGGAAAAGGCACTGGCTTCAATTCCTTCGGCACTATAAGTCCACCTCTGATTAAATCTGGCAACATCTGACTGAACGACATTGGCAACTGAGTGAAATGCCTCTCTGGCTTCCTAGGTCTTTGCCGGGCGTGCTGACGCGGCTAACGGCGGTATGACCGTTGATTCTTAGGGGATCCCTGATACGAAAACCCAGAAGATTGTTGACTCTGAACTGTTGAAACACCTGAATACTGAGGATGAGGTGGGGGATATTCTTGGACGGAATTACCTTCTTCCACCCATTCTTCTTAAGAACTGACAACTGATCCACTTTCACTAGCCGGGAAGTTCGAGGCGCTTTGGATTTTTCCCCTCTTGATATCGAACTCAATGTGTTCTCCAAGTATTACCAAGTCAGAGAATTTTAATACAGTAATCAACTTATCGAAGTACGGTCCTTGTAAAGTATCCTTGAACATATTAACCAATTCTCTTTCCAAAAGTGGTGGTTGAACGCGAGCAGCTAACTCTCTCCATCTCTGAGCATACTCTCTGAATAATTCGTTATCCGCTTTAGATAAACCTTGCAACTGCAGGCGGCTAGGAGCCATGTCAAGATTATAACTATACTGCTTTACAAAGGCATTGGCTAGATCTGACCATGATCGGATGCTACCACTTTCCAACTGCATATACCAACTCAAAGATGCCCCACTCAGACTGTCCTGGAAACAGTGAATCATAAGCTCGTCATTATAGACATGTGAGGTCATTCTTCGGCTAAACATCACCAAATGTAGCTTCGGACAGCTATCCCCTTTGTATTTCTCAAAATTCGGCATCTCAAATTTCAGAGGTAACACAAGGTCGGGCACCAAACACATGCTCGCAGCATTCAGATCAATAGTATCACGCTTCACTAGGGCATCCAGCTTCTCTTCCAACACACGACATCTTTCATCAAACTGAACAGTCTGTGGGTCCTTAGGCTTCGCCTTTGGAATTACCCCTTGGAAATTTGGCACAGAGAAGGCAAAGCGCTGATAGTCTGTGGCATCAAGAGAAGAAGAATGTCCATCTCGGGCGATGGAACGCTCGTGTATAATATGATTCTCAACAAGAACTTGCATAGGCTGAGCTTGAGTAACATTGTTCATTGGAGGTGGAATGCCATTCCCAGTAACTGAAGTCCTCTGAACATTGGCCTCTCCCCTATTCATGGCTGTCATAGCTTCCACAAGTTGATCCAACTGACTCTTCATCAATTCAACATCGACCCTAGTTACAAACTGATTTTGTTCCCCTGAATTCATGATGATCTCCCCCAAAGCTGATTCAAGTCCGATGAGAAAGTCTAGAAATCAACTGCGGTTTAGACAAAGGATTGATGAGCTCTCTGATCCGGCCGGAGACAGATATGCAAAAATGATGCAAGATGCAAATGCAATGCAAAATGATTATGAATATGCAAATGCAAACAAACATGTTTAAAAATTCGCAGGGCGATCCACCCCTTGATTCCAGTTTAACAATAAGATAGAACGGGACTTCTGCTCATATATTAAGAAAACCAGAGGAAAACCAGATGTCAACGATCACAGCTCGAGATAATAAGTCTGAACACAATAATCGTAGATCCCAACCAACACGCCTGGCGGTGGTCCAAATACAATAGAGAGAAAGAGAACTACGGCATGTCATCACAGTCCACAAGTGCCAATTCCCCAGGTTCTTCCATATAAACAATCTTGTGAACTGGATCCAGAATAAGTGACGGGAACTTGTATCCTATGATATTCTTTTTTTTCTCAGTACTCATCCTTGATAGTCTTCGGAAACCAGAATCAAGGTTAGGATGCAACCCTGCAAATGAATAAACATGTTAGGATGCAAAATGATGATGCAAATGCACACATGGGATCAAGGCAACACTGCTGGATGTGCTGTGTTGTTAGCTGAACGAGAACCACAACCCAGAAAACCAGAATTCCAAAATACCGAACCACTGAGATAACCAGGAACCCAGATAATCAAACACTGACGAGAAATCCAGAAAACCGGGTAGGTTGAAAGTTTCGGTTACCTGCAAACCTGCAAACACCCATCCCCTCTCACGTGTGGGTACTAGGATGTTCAGTATCTCGGGCTCTCAGGTCGAGAAATGATGATACGTTCACCATTTCTAGTTTGGCATCATCATCAATCGAGGAGGCCTCAACTAATTCTCCAAAGCGGAAGGTCCTCAGCTTTGGCACTGAGGTCGAGAAACAATAGTACATTCATCCCTCTGGGTACAGTACTATCGTCAATCGAGGAGTGCCTCCACTGATTCTCTTCAAAAGATAGGGGCCATCCTATGCGAGTTCCAAAGTGGGCCCTCGGATGCGAATGGGTTTGCCACAGGATATGGTCTGCCACTGTCACCACTAAAGAGGGATGTTTCCACTAAGGTCCTCGATGATCGATCACCAGAGTCGACAGCTCTCTAGATCAACACCCCAACATGCGCAAGACACACACGTTAGAATGCGTTCTAAGATAGCCTCGTCTGGTTGTGAATTTCGTGAACACACAAACGTACCAAGCGGGCACGTAGGTCCCACTATTTTCCACTCTAGTCTTAGGGTGTACTCAAGCCTGGGTATTGGGCTTATCTCTCAGAACAACCCAACCTGCAAAATAGAAACAGCCAGCACAACACATCAGTATCTAGTATGACAGTAATAACAATGAAATGCAATGCAGAAAATGCGGTAAAAATAAAATACAACAAATAAAGCAAACAAAAACAAAAACCCTCAAAGAGAACAAAGACAAGCAAGCGCTAGGATTGACTCGCTTAGGGATGGACCAGGATAGGTCAACCAATTCCCCAACAGAGTCGCCAGCTGTCGCTCCCAGGATTTTCATCCAGGTACAAACGCGAAAGTGGCGCGGAAAAACAGAGTCGCCAGCCGTGTAAATTTATCCCAAGAGAGGGAAAGGGAACACCGCATAAACCTGAGGAAGAGGGAAAGGAATGGTCATCGCAACCATAGCCTGGGTTCGGGAGTCGGTTACGCGAGGGGAAGGTGCTAGCACCCCACACGTCCATCGTACTCGATGGGATCCACGCTTGTTGTCTATTCTAAGGGTGAGTTATACTATCATCTAGGGTTGTACTAAAACGGAGAGGGAAAGACAAAGACCGACTCGGTAGGACGTCGACGTCCTAGGCCTACGTACCCCCTTTGTGCAATGGGGAATTCAGAGTCAACGTAGTTCGGACCAAGTTCTTTTTGTGTTTTTTATGAGCGACGTTAAGTTCGCGTCCGGCAGTTAGGGTCGATGCCTGTTTGCGACTCAGACGGAAGGTAACGTGCCCTTTTTGAAAATAGCCTTTAAGTTTGGAAATCCCGAAGGACAAAAAGGTTTGAAGTTGGTTTGTGTTTTTTAGGACAGAAGTGGCTTAAGTTAGTTCCTAAGTTGCATTGCACCAAAGTCTAGGGCACAGGGGCGAATACTTAACGCATCGTCCCAAGACAGGACGCTCGCTAAGCACTCTAGAAAGATGAGAGGAAGCCCCTCATTTCTCATTCCCCATACTTAAGGCGCGTGCGCAATACACTTTATACTTATTAAGTGTTTTCAAGAAGTTTGAGATGAGAAGAGAGAAGACACAAGGGATACTCTAAAGGGAACTAAGAGTCCTAATGTTATCATGCATGGGTGACCTACGGTTAGTGAGGTTTGACGACAACCTAAACCTAAAGAAAGGAGAAGAGAGAAGGAAAGAGTAAGGGTGACCATGGATACTTATCCATACCCTGCATAAAAGGTTAGTACCAAACGGACATAAATAAATCAAGGCAAATGAAACCAAACAATGGCATACAATAGTGATAACAATCCAAACATGAATTAAGAAGTCAAATAAACAACCCCAAGACAATGACACAAGTGCCTTTTCAAACAAGAACTCAGGCAAGGTCAAGGATGTGCATACAAGAAAAATCTCACACAAAGAGCCATTAAACAAATAGTAAAACAACTTCTAAAATCACCAAATTAAATATCAAAGTTGCTCAACCAGAGACAAACAACATATCAAAAATTCCTGCAAAAAATCAAGATGTTAGCCACTCAAACAATTATGCAAGGCTCAGATGAGAAATATGACTTAATATGCAAAAAAAAGGACTAAAATGCAATATGAAATAATTTTAAAAATGAAAGAAAAGTATTTTAATGCACTTCAGAATGTCGTCTAACAAATGCAAAAAGAACGGATTGAGAATATTTTATGGATGTAGAGAAATAAAATAAACAAATTTAAGTATGCATGATATGAGTAATTCAAAAGGCAAATAAACAAATATTTAATTTAGATGATAAAAATAAAATAAAATAATAAAATTAAATTAAAACGCGTGGCAGCATATGGGTCACACGATCAAAGTCACGGACGGTGGGGATTTCATCTTCCTCACCCAAACCCTAATCTCGCCGGAACCCTCACCAGTCGCCGGAGCTAGGGCTCCGGTCACCACTTCCGGCCACCTGCAACAAAAAATTCACCAGAACACACACATGAATACACCATTCTTACCAGAATTCCACGAGGATTAATAATATGTCATCAAAAGTAATAAATAACCAACACATAAGGCAACACGAATAAAAAAAGGTAAGGTCCAAAACTTTGAAACTCACGATACAACCATGCCATGCGTCCAAACTCAAAGCAAAACACATTCAGAATCATCAGTACACACCACAGATCATCATGCATGTCAAAAAATAAAGTTTTAGGATCATGGAAAGTGTTACCAACCTGAGATCACGCAACCTTTGCCCTTGCTATTAGCCTCTAATGATGATTGCTTCGTGCTCTATGGACTCCAAAGATCAAGACTGTGGAGAAATTTTGTGAAAAGCTCTAAGGGATTGTGAGATTCGAATGATTGAAGCTTTTAGGGTTCAATCTTTGTTCTCCTCAAAATCACGTGTCCTCCAATGAGTGTATGAGTTTTTGGTTTTTTGATCTTGTGAGAGTTGAGAGAAAAATTTGAGAGAGTTTTGAATATATAGTGGAGTCTAAAATGAAGGGCAAAAGGTAGAATTTTGGCTTAAGTGAAAATAACACCGTCTTCGGTAAGGAATTTCGACTCTGAGCCTTCCACAATATCGTCCGCCTCTGAATCACGGTCGCAACGCAAAAAGAACGGACGTCATACAATCAAAATCGAGTGCGGTCGATATGTTTAAGCTGCAAGACGTCATTAAATAAGTTGTTTTTTCAGCTTATTTGGTGTCCGCTACTCGAAAACGTGACGAGGTAAACCTCTTCGGAGCATAATTTCGACTCGACTTTGTCATAAAAGTTGTAGATCTATGAGTCAGTGACCTCGTGTCAAATGATGAGCGCGATCGGACAAAAAACGAGTGAGATATGAATTTTCCCGTGAAACAACTTTCAGTCTTTTTCTTCGGTTCAGCACTTCCATTTTGCGAAATAAACCAAAACGATGACCTTCGGAGCATCGTTCGAACTCGAGCTTGTCTTGGAACTTGAAGATGATAAAATTTGTGAACCAACGCTTCGAGAACGGACGCAATCCGATGAAAATTGGCCGAGTTATGAATTTTACAAAATCTGACAGACAGTGCACTGCATCAAAGAACTCCACTGGTAAATCACATTTTCGGGGTCCTTCCGCTCGGACCTGACCCAAACTGAATTCACGGCACGAAGATAACATCTAAACGGAATTTTAGGCACCGGAACGGCATCAATCTGACGAACGAGCTGAGAGTTATGAATTTTTTAGTGTCCGAAATACACTGGTTCAGCACTATTTTCAGTTGTTCTTCTGCTGTATCGACTCAGAGAATTAGCGTATTCGGAGATCTTCCTCAAAGAATTAGCTTTTGGCCAAAACACGAAAGTTGGAGAGGATATCCAGACAGAACATTTGGCATAAGAATTGCTCAAAAATGATGATCCAATCAGAAGCTAAGCCATTTTGAATGCCACTGACGCAATTATCCAGCAAAACCGAAATTCCATAAACAAATAATTCCCACCACTTTCCTTGATGAATTGACTTCCGAGCCGAACATAAAGGTTGTAGAGAATACTAAGACGGTTCTAACTGTTGAATATCCAGCCAAAACGAGTTCCAGAGCAAGAGCTATGAATTTTACAAATTTGCACAGCAAACTGATTTTCTGCTCAAACTGTTCTGAATCAGCTGAAAACTTCAACTTCCTCTGAGATTCTTGACATGAAAAATTATGTTTGATAAGAGCTTTGCTGACCCGTTGATTACGTAACCCGGAGAAATACTTTACGCCTATGTCGAGTAACGAAATAAACGCCTGTTGCAACCTGACGATGCTTAAACAGAGAACCTTGATCCCATAACCACATAGCCAAATGATATGCATGTATGATAATGCAAAATGAAATGAAACATAAGCCAGTTAGTACTAAAGTAAGGAGGGCAAATTTTGGGGTGCTACACTCTTTTAGAACCTTTTTTCTTAATCAATTAGTTGTCCATTTTTATCCATTCAAATTTCTACCATAAACCAATTTTTCTTTATCCATTTTTAACATTCATTTCACAAATCCAACTAACCACTTCTTAGCTTTCATTTTAGTTTTAATCAATTTCAAATCCATTTTTATCCAAATATCCAATTTAATTATTCCATATCCAAAATTCAACCCATAATCAATTTTAGATCCATTTCACATCACCAAAATCCATTTTATTCAAATATCCAAATTACCCATTTATCCACTTCTTTTTATATTCAAACTCAATCACTATTTTCAAACCCAAAACCATTTTCCGTAAGCCCGTATCATTAAGACTACAATACCATCTCTTTTTGCAAGTCCATGATTTTTTTCATAAAGTCCAAAATAAGAATAGAAAGGTTGACCTAGATATAAAAAGGGTGGCGGAGAAACCTAGAAAGGGGGAGAAACTTTTGCAGCAACATCAATATTAAAAAAAAATGGCGCACTGTTCATCACGATAATCTTTCTTTTCGATACTCCATTTTCAGATCACCAATCCACCACCTTGTTCATCACGCATCACCCTAACCCCTCACATTTTTCCAGCTGCACAAATCACATCCACCCGTATACTTCATGAGCTCCAATATTCTTCTTCCATCACCTTCTTGAAACCCTTCGAATCTTCAATCCTCCCATCTTCAACTTTACGCCACTTCCATCCTCACACTGCTTCAACCAATTTCCAGCTTGCAAGAGTTCTTAACTTACCCGCAAATCAATAAACTCATTGCCATCACAACGAACTCTCCATATTCAATAACAACTCTGCAACTCAGAACCTGCAAAACAATTCACTAACACAACTGTTTCACAACCAGATTCATAAAATTCAGCAGCAACAAAGCAATTCGCAAACCAAGATTTCAACGCGCAAGAAAATGACGAGGAGAATTCAATGACGGTAACAACAAACTCCACATCATTTTCAAATCAAAATCGCAAGTAGTGCAGAAAAGGAGAAGAGAAGAGCTCGATTCGAATATTGTTTAGAAGGATTTTTTGTCTCGCTTACCTCTCAAGACCCAACGGAGGAACTCCGTTAGGTAAGGTTCTTGATGCTCTAATTTTTGTTAGCTGCTTGCAAGTTTGTTTAAATCGTCGAATTCATTGTGATTTTGCGCATTCTCGTTTCTGTTGAACTCACTTGTTGTTGTTGGCGTTGAGCATTTATGTGTTTTCGTCGTGTCGTCCGTCTGAGCTTTGTTTGAGTTTTGTGGTGGTTGATCCCGTTGCGTGGCCATTTTTTTGGATGATTTGATACCGGATTTGGAGAAAGGATGAGAAAGTAAGGGAGGTTTGTTTTGGAACGTTGGTGTTTTGAGGTGGTTCCGCCGGAGCTGACGGCGGCCTCCTCCGCGGGATCGTAATTGAGAAGAAAAGATACGTTGAGGAGAGAGTGTTATCGGCGTTGAGAAGAACGAAACGGAGGTGGATGGTGTGTTTGTTGTGATGGCAAGGCGTGAGCAGAATGGAAATAGCCGTCAACGGTTTGTGGTTCATTTGAAGAAGATGCTGAAAGAAGAAGGATGTCTTGGTTTTTTAGGGTTAAGTCATGGAGTGGTTTGGGCCGGGTTTTCAGGCCCGGTTTTTTTTTTCTTTCTGCACCCTCTATCTATTCGCACACCCCACCCTTGGCTTTGTGTTTATCAGATGTTGGGCCAAACATCTGGGGCCCGTACGCCCAGAATTCATATTCCCACCGCTTTTTGCTGCTGCACCGCCTTTTATTTTATTTTTGTCTTAGATTTAAGTACTAACACTAATCTTGCTTTTTGGATTTAATTTTAAGTTAGGATATTAGAATTACTTTTTAATTTGGTTTTGGTTATTTCTTTTTAATTGAATTTTGTTTTAGATTAGAATTAGATTAACTATTAATTTTGATTTTGATTATTTGTTTTTAATTGGATTTTAATCTTGACTTAGAGCTAGCTTTTTTAAAAGTTAATTTTTAATATTAGTTTTTTTTAATTGTAGAATTAATTTTAGAATTAATTTTCTTTAGAATTAATTTAGAATTAAATTTCCTTTTAATTAGATTAATGTTAGAATTAGATTTTTCCAGAAATTAACCTGATTTAATCTTAGATTTAGATTTTTTTTTTATTAACTCTTAGGCTAATTTGTGACTAACTTTTAATCTTGATTTTTAATTGTAGATTAATTTGCACTCTTACTTAGAATTTAATCTTGCTTTTAATTAGCACTTCTTTTTAGTTTGGATATTCTTGATTATTTTCCGACTAATTCATGATTACTCTTTTTCTTTTTTTTCACTCTCTTCCTCCCTTGAGTCTCAAGACTTGATTAAGTCTTGGATTCTTTTCCCCTTAGAGCTACCTAGTCCAACTTAATTTTTGATTAAGTTTGGAGTAGGATTAGCATTAGGTCTTAGGTAGTCTTTTCTCCTAAACCTCACTAACCGTAGGACATCCATGCATGATAACATTAGGACTCTTAGTTTCCCTTTAGAGCTTCCCTTGCGTCCTTTCTCTTCTCCTCTTCAAACAAAAGTAAAAAATACTTAATAAAGGCAAAACAAACATTGTATTTAGGCCTTTCATGTAAGAATAAGATAGTGAGGGATCTTCTCTCGTTTTCTTGGAATGTTTAGCGTGCGTCCCATCTCGGGTCGTTATGCGAGGCATTCGATCTTACATGAGGGATTTAAATACAATGCGCGTTACAAAACACAAAACAATCAAAACACTTCTTTCTAAAAAACTTCAAACAAATAATAACGTCTTTTCTTCGGGAATTCTCTTCTCATCTCACTCACTCTCAGCGTACGAACGTGCTCCTACTCGTTCTCTTGCAAGATGGTAACGCACTCGGACCAGCGAGCCTGCAACACCTGAGCTAGAACGTTAGTTGTTCCCAAAAAAACACAAACAAAAGTGACCCTCGTTGAGGGGAACTACGTCGCTCTGATTCTCATGCTCCCGATGAGATACGTAGGCAGTGGGGTAGGGCCCATTCGAGCACTTCTTTTATTTTCCCTACATTTGTTCCTTGTTCTCTCTCCTTTCCCTTTTCCTTTTCCTTTCCCTTTCCAGTAGCAGTGGAGCTCCAGACGACGACACCCTTTGATCGAGACAAGCAAGCGTGGATCCCATCGGGTACGATGGACGCGTGGGGGTGCTAATACCTTCCTCACGCGTAACCGACTCCCGAACCCAGTTCTCTTGGTCGCAAGACCATGCTCTTTCCTTTCTCTTCAGGTTTATGTGGTGTTTCCTTTCCCTCTCTTGGGATAAATACACATTGCTGGCGACTCTGTTTCGGTGCCACTTTCGCGTTTGTACTTGGATGAAAATCCCGGGAGCGACAGCTGGCGACTCTGCTGGGGACTTTGGTTCCTTATGCGAGTCATTCCTAGCGCTTGTCTGTTTTCTTTCATTGGGTGTTTACTGTTGTGCTATATTTACTGTTGTACTGTATTGCTATTTACTGTATTCTTTGCTTTACTGTATATTACTGTATTTACTGCATTTTTGCATTTTTATTTCATATGATGTATTATGCTGTACTGGATTGTGCTATTTTTTGTTTGGCGGGATGGGGTGTTATGAGAGATAGGCCCAATACCCAGGCCTGAGTGCACTTAGGATTAGCGTGTTTCATATCCTCTCGCGTTCCATCTCGGTCCGAGGAGGGAATATTAAACACAATCTGGATGTGGTTCTCTCTAGAGAATTCTGCGTTGTGGATTTCCCACGATGGTAGAGCTATCTGGAAGAGCTGCTAAGTCTGGATGACCTGTTAGGTTGACCCCTCTTTATTTTGAAGTGAATCAGCAGACGACCTCTTTGATTGGCGGTAGCATTGTATCCTTCAGGCTGAATGTGCTATTGCTTCTCAAACCTCTGAAGCTGAGGATCTTCCGTTTTGGAGAATTAGTTGAAGCCTCCTCGATTGATGATGATGCCAAACCAGAAATGGTGAACGTATCATCATTTCTCGACCTGAGAGCCCAGGATACTAAACATCCTAGTACTCACCTGTGAGATTAGGGCGGGTTGTTTACAGGTTTACAGGTAACCTTGACTTTCATCCTACCTGGTATTCTGGTTCTCTTATCAGTGCAAACTTATCAGCCGGGTATTCCGATTATGCCGATATGCTGGTATTCTGGTATTCTGATCATCTGGTATTCTGGTATTCTCTTCAGAGCAGACTTGTGAACTTATTCAGTCAGCAGCACAACAGTTATTCAGAATTTGTGGAAGCTTTGATCCCATGTCTGCTGCATTCATATTGCATTGCATTTGCATCTTGCATCATTTTTGCATATCTGTCTCCGGCCTGATCAGAAATTTCATCCATCCTTTGTCTGAACCGCAGTTGATTTCTAGACTTTCTCATCAGACTTGAATCAGCTTTTGGGGAGATCATCATGAACTCTGAAGAACAGAATCAGTTTGTAACTAGGGCCGATGTTGAATTGATGAAGAGTCAGTTGGATCAACTTGTGGAAGCTATGACAACCATGAATAGGGGAGAAACCAATGTTCAGAGGACTTCTGTGATTGGGAATGTCATTCCACCTCCAGTGAACAATGTTGCTCAAGCTCAGCCTGTTCGAATCCCTGTTGAGAATCATGCCATACACGAGCGTACCATCTTCTGAGATGGACATTCTTCTTCTCGTGGTGCCACAGATTATCAGAGTTTTTCCTTCTCTATGCCAGATGTCCAGGGGGTAATTCCAAAGATGAAGCCTAAGGACCCACGATCTGTTCAATTTGATGAAAAATACCGTTGGTTGGAAGAAAAAATTAAAGCCCTGGAGAGGCGTGATACTCTTGATTTGAATGCTTCGAGCATGTGTCTAGTACCTGGCCTTGTGATGCCTCCAAAGTTTAAAATGCCAAAGTTTGAGCAATACAAAGGGGATAGCTGCCCAAAACTACATTTGGTGATGTTTTACCGAAGAATGACCTCACATGTCTATAACGATAAGCTCATGATTCACTGTTTCCAGGAGAGTCTGAGTGGGGCATCGTTGAGTTGGTATATGCAGTTAGAAAGTGGTAGCATTCGATCATGGACAGACCTAGCTAACGCCTTTGTAAAGCAGTACAGTTATAATCTTGACATGGCTCCCAGCCGGATGCATTTGCAAAACTTGTCTCAGGCAGATAATGAATCATTCCGAGAGTACGCTCAGAGATGGAGAGAGTTAGCCGCTCGTGTTCAACCGCCATTGTCGGATAGAGAATTGGTTGATTTGTTCATGGATACCTTGCAAGGGTCGTACTTGGGAAAGATGATTGCCAATTGGGCAGCAAAATTTTCTGACCTGGTGATGGTGGGAGAATGTATTGAGAGGTTGCTTAAGTGTGGGAAGCTCCAAGGCCTCTCGAACTTCCAAGCTAATGAAAGCAAATCAGTTGTCAGTTCTCAGGAAGAATTAGAGGAAGAAAGTAATTTCATCGGGGAACATCCACCATTTCATCCTCAATATTCAGATGCATCAACTGTTCAGAGTCAACAATCTTCTGGGTCTTCGTATCAGGGACCTTCTCAGAGTCAACGGTCATATCGCCGTCAGTCGCGTCAGCACGCCCGACAAAGGCCAAGGAAGCCAGAGAGGAATTTCACTCATTTGCCAATGTCGTATAGTCAGATGTTACCGGATTTGATCAGAGGTGGATTGATAGTGCCGAAGGAATTGAAGCCATTGCCTTTTCCGTACCCACCATGTTTTGATGTCAACGCTCGTTGTGACTACCATGCTGGGGCACAGGGGCATTCAACTGAAGATTGTAAGGTGCTCAAGAATAAGATTCAGACACTGCTTGACTCTAACATGTTCTCGTTCACGCCTCAGGGTATTCGAATCAACAATCCTCCTTCATCCAGTCAGGTGGGTTCGTCAGTCCAGGTTATGGAAGAAGTCACCGAGAGCAGTTGTGCAAATGACTATCAGACTGACTTCGATGAGCAATTCTCAAGATGGCTAGTTCAGCAGCAAGTCAAGCTTGGAAAGCCCAGTTCCCCGAAGCTGGAAATCTTTTAGATCATGTCATTTCTTTGCATTTGTAGTTTCTTTTCTGTTAAAGTGCAAACTCATTTGTAAAACTCATCTGTTTTCAGTTGATAATGATAATGAAATGAATATGCATGTTTTGATTAAATCCATCTGTGTTCACTCATATTTTCTTTATTGATATCTAACCCTTGTTTAAGCAGGATCTGAGGGAGGAGGATGAAATTCAAAGACGCAGAACTTCTGATGGTATGCTTTTGGGAAAAAACCTTGCTGATGATGTACAGGCATTGTTTCAAATCCCTAAACACCGGAGATATAAGGAAGATAATCCCTTGTCAACCTCTTTGAGCCTAGAAGTAGGAGTTTCTTTCTGAAAACGAAAAAACCCTCAATCTTAACCTGGGGCTGGGTAGGTGTCAATTAATTTGACCGAGCGTTCAATTCGAGGATCAAATCTATGGTTATCCCTCACCAACCGAAGAGTGAGGCAATCACATCCCTTTCAAACAAGTCAGACAAGCCATTGTCACACGATTTGTTCAAAAAAAAAGGAGAGAAAGAACCAAAAGAAAAAGAAAGCCCGCTAAGTCGAAACTTGAAAACAAGTGACTTAGGCAAAAGTTAGGGCATCCCGCTGGACTTCAAAATCGAAAAATTCAAAAAAGAATCAGTCCAGGCAAAATCAGGGATATCAAAAACAAAAGAATGAAAAGCGAAAAGCGAAAAAATGGAAAAAGAAAATCCTCAAATAAAGAACAAGTCGTGTGTTTACAGACACCAAAGGCAAAAAGGGTGGTTGACACTCCGAAAACCATGTGGGTTCTTTCTATCCTCATACTATTCATTAACCTTGTTGAAAGGTGAGCGCTTATGTCGCGTTAGCTGAACGTAGGACTGGAGAACATCAAGGAAAATGGGTGGGTTAAAATGAAACTTTGAGCCTTATATATTTTCTTTCTCAAACCGTGAACCAAGCCACGTTACAACCTCTAAAAGACCTAATTGAAGCAAGGTTGTTTCGAAAGCATACTTCGGTAAAGATCTCGTCGAACCTGACTCCTAAAAGGATCTTCTTACCATTCATGTTGGTATCAGCGAAACTTTGATGTCACAACTTTTTCCAGTGAACAGACTTGGATTTCAAAACTGTCATATGCATTGCATTAAAATTGTCATTTTCAAAACGAATTATTTTACTTGCGAGTAAGTGCTTGATCAGGGAAGTTTCTGCAATGAAAAGATTGATCAATATAAGTGCAGAGTGCCTAAGTACTCCGTTGAGCAGGGGCAAGCCATCAAATAGTCATACCAAACGGGCGATTCATTCCAAGATTCAGCTAATCTGGGGCAATCAAGTCGAGATTCAGACAATCTCTCAAAAGTCGGTCAGTTAAAGGTAATCCTTCACAGATCAGCCAGACAGGGACACAAATCATTTCAAGGCTGGGGCAGGCCATCCCAATAGCATGAGAAGTTAGTCTATCCAGACGAATGGTCAGCCTATACAGGGTTAAGAGTATTGAGGCAGAATATCTCACGGTTATATGAGATGGTTCATGAATCCCCTCGAGGCGAATTTCTCTGTAGACCGTACAGTCGGAGGCAGTTACTTCAAGACCCAACGAATTTCTCCAAGAGTTTGAAGACATTGAGGCGTTTTGGATGTCAAGCCTTCTGTAAAATCCTCTTGAGACAATTCCTCTGGTGGATCATGTGGTCTGGGGCAAGTGGAAGTTTGTAAAAAACTATTGTTCACGCATATGCAGCCAATCAACCAAAAGGTTTGAAACAAAAGGGGCATTCCAACCCAAGGCATTTTTGGTCCCCCATCTTCAGCAGGCTTCATTAATAATGTTCCCAGCCAGAGATGCATCGAAACCTTTCTCCCAACAAGTGGTGGTTCAGAGTTAGATTTCTTAGTGGCAGAAGTCATATCCGGGGCATGTGTGTGTTTTCTTTTGTTGCAGGTAACAGATTAGACGATCTCAAACACAAGACAGGTAATCACTTATTCCCACGCAGAAGACTGGGGCAATCATGTTTAGGGAAGGGTTCACTGGTCACCCTTTTGTTGATAACGGTTGCGAATCCCCCAGTAGAGCTGCTTCGCAGGCACCGAAGTTGATGGTCAATCCCCAGTGAAATCGTCAGGAGTTTGAAGATGCTTGATCTTCTGTAAAATCCTCTTAGGACGTTTCTTCAGGTAAGTCGGGTATCATGGAGCAGGAAGCACGTTGTTGACCTTCCCAGGCGTGGGGCATTTTGGATTTCCCTAGCAAGAGGTATTCCGAGTCTATTATCCCCAGTAGAGTTTGAGGACATTTGGTCTTCTGTAAAATCCTCTCAAAAGGCATTCCCCAGCATGAGACGCTTTAAAGCATTTTTCTCCAGCAGAGTTTGTTGTAAACTCATTATCCCTCAACGGAGTCGTCAAACAGAAAGTTCGCCTAACATGGGGCATTGTGGCACTTATCCTAAGCTCAACAGTCTTATTCCTCAGCAGACTACCATGGAATTGCTTTGGGTTTCCCCAGCAGATCTAGGGACTCTCCCCAACAGGTTGCAGCAGATCATTTTCTAACCAGGATTTTCATATCCCCGACAGAGTAATCTTGATTCCCAACAAGATTGTATCTCTGATAATGGTATTCCCCACAGAGTTCAGCATTGAATCTTGTCGACAGTATTCCCTAGCTGAGTTTATTATTTAGCCCCATAGAGGCTTATTGATCAACAAAATCTATTCCTCAGCAGAGTGATAGTATATTCTTGCCCCAACCAGTTTAGAAGGTCGATCCTCCCCGCAAAGGATCTCAGGTCTGATAGATCCTCAAGCAGAGTTTTAATGAATTTTCTTCCCTAGCAAGACGTCATGCGACAAAATTCTCATCCCCAGCGGAGTTGCTGTGACCAGAATTCATCCCCAAACAGATGAAGTAATTCCTGGCAGAATCATCACTCCCTATATTTCCAAAGTCCAATTTATTTTTGACAAACTTGACAATTCGAAGCGGACGGATTGTTCATTCATTTTCCAGCAGAGATATTATCCTTTCAGGAGTCTCCGAAATCAAGTCATTGATCATTGTTCCTCAGCAGAGTCAGCAGAGATGCCTGATATGCATGCAGAGAGTAATCCAGTATTGGAATTCTTAAAATCCAACCGTAGATTGGCAAAAGGTCCATCCAAGGGTGGCAAATTCTTAAAGTTCAACCGTAGATTGGAAAAAAGTCCATCCAAGGGTGGCGAATTCTTAAAGTCCAACCGTAGATTGGAAAAAGGTCCATCCAAGGGTGACAAAGCAAGGCAAAGTCCAACCGTAGATTGGCAAAAGTCCATCCAAGGGTGGCGAATTCTTAAAGTCCAACTGTAGATTGGAAAAAGGTCCATCCAAGGGTGGCAAAGCAAGGCAAAGTCCAACCGTAGATTGCCCAAAGACCATCCAAGGGTGGCAGATCGTCAGCAAGTCCAACCGTAGCTTGGCAAAAGTCCACCCGTAGTGTGGCAGGTCAGTAGTCTTCTGACTCCATTCAAAAAAGGAAGTCCACCCGTAGTGTGGCAGGCCAGTAGTCGTCTTCCGTTGTATAAAAGACGTTGTTAAGGTCCACCCATCGTGTGGCAGGCCAGTAGTCGTCTGCCGTTGTATAAAATACATCCCTTTAGTGTTGTTCTTCCCATCAAAGTTTTATTCAGCGAGAGTTCATATTACCGTACAGGATAAGAGTGTTGTGAGTATTGGATTTGTGCTTCCTCAGTTTGCTGTAAAGTTTTTCGTCTCCCCAACAGGATAAGGGCAGAAGGTAGATTCCCAACAGAGGACCAAGTCTGATCTTGTCCCCTAGCAGAGCTAATATCATCAACCATTGTCCCCAAGCATATTTTTGGGTGGTGGTTAGCGTTCCCTAGGAAGTCAAAGGTTGAGTGTCATTGGCATTTTTCTTCAGCAAGATTCCTGGGATGTTTCCTCCAACAGAAGTTTGTTATTCATACTTTCCTGCAGAGTGGAGGTTTAGTTGGGATCTCGAGCAGTTTTGACCCCGAAGGCGATTCAGTTGTTATCCCCAGCGGAGTTGGCCTCTTTTCTTCAGCATTTATTTTGCTGGAGGGGTCCTTTTGCATATAGTAAGCATATTTGCATTTCATCCTCAAACGCGTAGCATTTCCATTTCGTATGGAGCATTACGCCATAGAAAAATTCAAACATGTGCATGCGAAGCATAAGCCAGATTTGGTACCTTGCGCGAAAGCCCGAATCAACTTCCAATTAAGATGGTGACATATCCCCAACAGACATTATAATCAGTCCCTCTGCTTACCGTTCTTTTGGGTCGTAGATCATACGTCGATCTTACCCTGGACCGGTCATTGTCCATCAACCCCTTGATGACGACATTTCGGTCAGGTTTCCTTTCTATCATCCCCATGACAAGGTGTCTTCTTCGTTCAGGTCTTCTTTCTGTCATCCCCATGACAATGTGCTTTCCTGTGGTTAAGTATTCTTTCTGTCATCCCCATGACAATGTGTCCCTACGGTGGAATTTTCTCCCTGTAATCCCTATGACAGTGGGTTATCTTCAGTCAGGTTTTCTTTCTGTCATCCATATGACAATGTGTTTCCTTCGGTCGAGTCTTATTTCTGTCATCCCTATGGCAACGTGTTCCCCTTGGTCGAGTTGTCTTTCTGTCATCCCTATGACGGTGTGTCCTTTCAGTCAGGTTTCCTTTCTGTCATCCCCATGACAAGGTGTCTTCTTCGTTCAGGTCTTCTTTCTGTCATCCCTATGACAATGTGCTTTCCTGTGGTTAAGTCTTCTTTCTGTCATCCCCATGACAATGTGTCCCTACGATGGAATTTTCTCCCTATCATCCCTATAACAGTGGGTTATCTTCAGTCAGGTTTTCTTTCTGTCATCCATATGACAATGTGTTTCCTTCGGTCGAGTCTTATTTCTGTCATCCCTATGGCAACGTGTTCCCCTTGGTCGAGTTGTCTTTCTGTCATCCCTATGACGATGTGTCCTTTCAGTCGGGTTCCATTTTTCTTCCCGTCCAACCCTTTTGACGATGTGGTTCGCTGGGTATGTTGTCTTTCCATCCAATTTCTTTGACGACGTGTGACTGGGCTCCAATTATATTTTCTTCTTGCGGTTAGCAAATTTTGCGGTTCTTTTTGTATTCAATCACCTTGTACCTTGAACGTCTGAAAGTCGTCGCTATCATCCTTTCACTCCCTAGATTAACTATTAAATTTTGATTTTGATTATTTGTTTTTAACTGGATTTTAATCTTGACTTAGAGCTAGCTTTTTTAGAAGTTAATTTTTAATATTAGTTTTTTTAATTGTAGAATTAATTTTAGAATTAATTTTCTTTAGAATTAATTTAGAATTAAATTTCCTTTTAATTAGATTAATGTTAGAATTAGATTTTTACAGAAATTAACCTGATTTAATCTTAGATTTAGATTTTTTTTTTATTAACTCTTAGGCTAATTTGTGACTAACTTTTAATCTTGATTTTTAATTGTAGATTAATTTGCACTCTTACTTAGAATTTAATCTTGCTTTTAATTAGCACTTCTTTTTAGTTTGGATATTCTTGATTATTTTCCGACTAATTCATGATTACTCTTTTTCTTTTTTTTCACTCTCTTCCTCCCTTGAGTCTCAAGACTTGATTAAGTCTTAGATTCTTTTCCCCTTAGAGCTACTTAGTCCAACTTAATTTTTTATTAAGTTTGGAGTAGGATTAGCATTAGGTCTTAGGTAGTCTTTTCTCCTAAACCTCACTAACCGTAGGACATCCATGCATGATAACATTAGGACTCTTAGTTTCCCTTTAGAGCTTCCCTTGCGTCGTTTCTCTTCTCCTCTTCAAACAAAAGTAAAAAATACTTAATAAAGGCAAAACAAACATTGTATTTAGGCCTTTCATGTAAGAATAAGATAGTGAGGGATCTTCTCTCGTTTTCTTGAAATGTTTAGCGTGCGTCCCATCTCGGGTCGTTATGCGAGGCATTCGATCTTACATGAGGGACTTAAATACAATGCGCGTTACAAAACACAAAACAATCAAAACACTTCTTTCTAAAAAACTTCAAACAAACAATAACGTCTTTCCTTCGGGAATTCTCTTCTCATCTCACTCACTCTCAGCCTACGAACGTGCTCCTACTCGTTCTCTTGCAAGATGGTAACGCACTCGGACCAGCGAGCCTGCAACACCTGAGCTAGAACGTTAGCCGTTCCCAAAAAACACAAACAAAAGCGACCCTCGTTGAGGGGAACTACGTCGCTCTGATTCTCATGCTCCCGATGAGATACGTAGGCAGTGGGGTAGGGCCCATTCGAGCACTTCTTTTATTTTCCCTACATTTGTTCCTTGTTCTCTTTCCTTTCCTTTTTCCTTTTCCTTTCCCTTTCCAGTAGCAGTGGAGCTCCAGACGACGACACCCTTTGATCGAGACAAGCAAGCGTGGATCCCATCGGGTACGATGGACGCGTGGGGGTGCTAATACCTTCCTCACGCGTAACCGACTCCCGAACCCAGTTCTCTTGGTCACAAGACCATGCTCTTTCCTTTCTCTTCAGGTTTATGCGGTGTTTCCTTTCCCTCTCTTGGGATAAATACACATTGCTGGCGACTCTGTTTCGGTGCCACTTTCGCGTTTGTACTTGGATGAAAATCCCGGGAGCGACACAGAGGAGCGCAACACGCAATCATACCTCCTTTCTTAACGTGTCTCCAATTCAGGTAATAGCACACGTCAGCTAGAAGGGTATGCACTGGGTTTCCTGTGAGGAAAACATGGATGGTAGTAATATCTATGAAATCATCTACATCCACATTAGGAAACAGGACGATCCCATAAATGGCCAATGCTATAGCAGCATAGCAGGCTTCCCAATTTTCAGCTTTCAACTCATTGTTGGCCTTTTCCAAAAGAAATGAGAGGAAGAAGCCCTTGACCCCTCCCTTGATCTTCCAATTGTTGGTGACGTCCTGCTTAGTCATGTGGAGAGCTTTTGCAATGATTTCATCCTTCAAAGTCACATCAACCCCTTCAAATAACAACTTGCCTTTCATTGGGATATCCACCAGTTTCTCGTATTCTTCGAGCGTTGGTGCTAACTGGAAGTCTTGAAATGTGAAACATCTCAAGGGAGCATCATAGAACTGTACGAAGGTGCTTAACATGGCAAAGTCTACGTCTTGATTCAGAATACACAACAGTTTACCAAAGTTCTTCCCAATGTTGATTCGGTAGACAGCAGACATACGTGAAACCAACCCACGTAAAGCAGTCAGATTAGGCTTCTTGAACTTGAAAGAATGAGGGCAACGGGCGTCAGTTTCCATAATTCCTATCTGTAGCAAATGACAATTCTTAGATTCCCTGAAAACAAAAAGGTGTGAAAATGTTATGGCCATGCGATGCTTATGCAAGGGTATAGGATCAAAACGACATCTGATTCTGAGGAAGGAGTTAGACACAAGGATATCTATGATCACAAGACCCCCCCCCCCCCCATAGGTAGGTTCTAATAGGGTAAGTGCCTAGAGTTATTGATATCTTTCAAAGACATTATAGCCATGACGAAGGAACATCAGACGATAATATCCTTGAAAGGATCTCGTCTAGGTGAGGTCTTCGTTTCTTCCCCACGAGAAAGACTCCTCGGAGGTGCCCACTACACAACCATCGACACACGGGTTCTAAGTAGGGTTCTCAGAATCCTAGATGAGGTAAAAAATATTACTTGTCAGGAAGTAATACGTTCGAGGGATCTCATCTGATTGTGGCGTTCGCATTAACCCACAAAGAGTTAACACTACCAACCACCATGGATAAAAAAGGGTTAAAGGTCCTTGGGATCAACGATTCAGGCTCGAAAACATTATCATCGTGACGAAGTAACATCAAAACGATAACATTTCCAAGGGAATCTACTCCAAGCGGGGTCTTTGCTTTGGCTCACGCGGAAGAGACCACGCAAGCCTCCACTACATAACCACCATCCTAATCCTAGGGTTATACTCAGACTCGGGTGTAGAGCCGTCTCACAAAGCACCAATGATCAGAGGACCACCACAGTGTCATAAGAGATAATGATAGGATATAATAACAATAAGCAAGCAAGTAGATAATAGATAGTCAAACAAGCAAGCAAACAAACAAGAGAAAATAAACAAACAAGCGGATCTAACTCACGAATCGAGTCAAGTTAGGCTTGAATCTCTCTAGCATAGGGCAATGCTAATTCCCCAGCAGAGTCGCCATCTGTCGTACCTCGAAAAATACGATCCTCGCGATGGACGCAGAAAAAACTGTCCGAAACAGAGTCGCCACCGAACTTTATTTATCCCAAAAGAGGGAAAGGAAAATATTGATAAAACCTTTAAAGGGAGATAAGAACATGGTCTTCGCAACCAAATTCGGGTTCGGCTGTCGATTACGCAAAGGGAAGGTATTAGCACCCTCTACGTCCGTTGTACTCAACGGGAACCTCTTGATTCGATTCGTGAGATAAATTAGCTATGTTTATTTGTTATCTTCTAAGTTAAAAGAATTGGTTTTTAAAAGGGAAAATGGGTGGTTTTATTATTAGGGTGCTCGGCAAGGATTGAGACCCTTGTGCCTACGTATTCCCTCGTGCAATGGGAAAGTCAGAGCATTCGTAGTTCGTGGGACTACGGTTGTTTGGTTTGTATTTTTTATGTAGACGCCAATTGTCCACACACGAGTAAGAGAACTCGCACCCAAACAATTAGGGAGAAAGGTCAAAGACTTGGCCCCCCTCACGTTACCTTATAGGAAATTGTGTTTGAATATATGATCAGGTGTGTCAAAGAATTTGATTAGTAAAAGAGGATTTAATTTGTATGTGTTTTATGGCTACAAGGCAAGAAAGAAGAGTTTTAGATACTTTAGAGGTGACAATTGTTCACACACGAGTAAGAGAACTCGCACCCAAACAATTGAGCAGAAGGGTCGAAGACTCGACCACCCTCACTTCACCTTTAGTAAAAGGTGTTTAAATGAGGATTAAGTGTTTTAGTGATTGCTTGGAAAAGATTTGAATGTTGTCGAATTACAAGTGTTTTAGAGGCGTCATTGTCCACACACGAGTAAGAAAAATCGCACCCAAACAATTGAGGAGAAAGACCAAAGACTTGATCCCCCTCCTTTTCACCTTTTAATGAATGATGTTTAAGTATGGTTTAAATGTATTGAATTGATTTGAAAAATGCTCGATGTTGATCGAGGTTTGAATGTGCGTGCAAAATGGTTTAGGACTAATGGAAAGGAGATCCTAATGGTTCAAGGTAAGGTCGATGGCGAGGCAAAGGCACTCGACTTACAAGAGGGATAAAGGGACTTGATATGTGGATCAAGTAAATGCTTAAGGGTGGATTGGATTAGTTGAATTTATTTTGAAAAATGCTTGACGTTGGATCAAGCTTGTTTGTTCTTGTAAAAAGAGTTGATTTTAATCTTATGAGAGAGGGGTATAATTATTCAAGTGGGAATAATCAAGCCATGATTTAAATGAGTCAATCACATACACACATGCAAACCAAAGTGAAATGTGCAACAATTATCGTTGTATAAAGCCCAAGAGGAGGCAATGTGAGGTCGATTGCGATCGTGAAAACGATCGACTTACAAGGTATTAAAAGGGTTGGACATAAAGTCACAATATTAGTTTGAAAAAGATTTTTGGTTTGGACAAGTATAATATGAATAGCATAAATATAATCAAAGCATTAAATAGATCCACAAGAATAAAAATACACACATAATGATTATAAAACAAAATGGGGGAAGAAATAAACAAACATGTTAGTTAAGTTAGTAACCTAATCCTAAGGTTAGTCTAAAGGAGGAATTCTAAACCAAATTATATTTTTTTAGGTTTCTTTTTAGAATTGAGATAAAGTTCAAATAATTAATTAGATTAAATCAAAATATTTAATAAAATTAATTATTAAAATTAATTAATATTAAATAAAATAGTTTAATATAATTAATTGAAATTTGATTAGTGAGAAAGGATTTTTTTAGATTTTATAGAATTAGGGACATTGATTTATCATAATTAATTAAGTTAAAACCAAATATTTAATAAAACTAATCATTAAATTAATTAGTTGATATTAAATTAATGTTTTTAATAATATTAATAAAAATCAATTAATAAAAAGATTTTAATATTTTTTTCTAAAAAAAGAAATTAGTTAGAAGTGTTTTGGATTTTTTTAATAAGTAAAAGAAAATATAATAAACAACTAAAAAGAAAATAAAGGGAAATGGGCCAGAAAGTTAGTAAATTGGGGAGTGTGTTCAGAAATTTCCCCCAGGCCCAAGGCTAATGGCCCACGCGGGCAAAGAGTCTACCATGGAACCTAGTCAACTTGGTTGACTATCAGACTGCATCTAGGACGTTGGATTGGGAAGGAGTCAAGTTGACTTTGATCTGAGGGTGAGAGCACGCGCGCGCATGGTATACCCATGGGAAATTTCACACAGAAGCAACTGGATAAAAAAACTCTTCTCCGGTGACACTTATCAAGGGAGGGACAAGTGTCACCGTCCCACCGGTTACACCCACCACCCATGGCTAACGGATAGAAAAGAAAAAAAAAGTGAAACAAAGCTCATTCTCAAAACGTTCTCTCTCTCTCTACGCTATTATATCTCTCTCAACGCCTCTCTCTCTGCAACAAAAACCTACCGGAACCCTAATCTCACCGGAGAAGAAGGTGGTTGGCGGCGGCGCCCCCCTCTTCTCTAGCCAAAACACCATGAACCAACCTAATCCCACATAAAAACACCCCCTCTATCCAAATCCGAGGTTAGATTTCCCTAAATCTTCCTCAAAAACCCCAAATCAAAAATCACACGAAACCCTAAATCAATCTAAACGCAACAGGGGCACATAATAACCAAAGGAAAACAAGACAACCGAGCAAGATAAATGCAAATCAAGACTTAGAAGTGATTAAAGAGAGCCAGAACTCACCAAATCGGAGCAAGTCCGATGTGAAACTCCGGCGAAAGTAAGATTCTTTGTCTTCTCTGATTCTCTACTCCCTCCCTCTATTCTCTTCTGCTTTTTCCTCTTCGTGTTCCAAAAATTCTCTGCGTATTGTTGTTGAATAAGGTCTAGCTCCAACAAATTTGAGTCTCAGTGTAAGACTCAAAACTCTTTCTCAAGCGAGCTTTTCTGTTAGGGTTTTAGAGTAAAATAATTTTTAGGGTTTTGCTCTCTGTTCTTTTTGCAAAATAAATGGTTCCTCCTCTTAAGAAATGATAGAGGCTTTTTTTATAGCTCTGGAATTAGGGTTACAATCTCCATTTTGGTATGTTTATTGTTACTTTCTAATGCCCAAAAGTTTTGTTTCCATTTCGATGAATATGTGTCTGCTACATCTGACCCGTTTTTTGATGCTCTGACTTTCTGAATTTGAATTCATTTTCTTGTTTGTGCTCTGTTATTACTTTCTTAGGTTCAGGATTTATTTTTTGTCCAAAATATGAAATCTCTCTGTTTGCTGTACACACCATATCTTCCACTTATTTTCATGTGCATTGTGCTTGGTGAAATTGCTGGAAACTTGGAGAACTTGGTAAGAATATTCAAGGCTTGGCTTGGTAAGGTGCTAGGATGAAAGACTTGAGTAACCGTGGCATTGGTGGCTTGAACACCTTGGACATGTGAGGAGTTAGTGCCATATTTGGTGCTTGATGGAACTTTGACTTGATGAAGAGGTCGTGGTGTTGGTGACTAGAAGAAAGAGTTTGGATGTAAAGATCCTGGAGGATTTAACAAGAAACTCAAAACTTGGTTTGGAAGCATCCTTGAGATTATTGATTATGGGTTCAAATATTGTAGCCATGTAGCTTGTATTTTCTTTATTTTGTATCACACATGTAACCTTCATGAACATTTAAATCAATGGCTATGACCTTGACTTGGAACCTCGACCGTCTTTTTATGCTCATCTTGTTTTGTTGTGGATTTAGCTCATTTTTAGCTTAGGCATGATGTAGTTATAATCACGTATAACATAGCCTTGGCACCATACCCACACGCGGTTTGTAACATAGCTTGCCTAAAGCTTGACCAAAATACACATCATGGCTCAGACTTGGATAAAATATTTATGGCCCTGAAATTGTTCAAAAGTAGTTGTGAGTAACGCTTGTGTATAACTCACACATGGTTCAAATATAATCTCCTCATGGCTTAAAAATTCTAAACAATGCTTGAAAAACCTCCAGCACGACACGATACAAGAATAGCCTAATTAATTTGATCACAAATCCCAACAACTTAAAACAGTACTTGGAGCCCATTTAGGATATAACTTGATAAGGAATTGATCACATTGAGCATGGCTTGAGACAATTATGGCTTTCCATTCCACTTCGAAACACACTCAAATTTTGCCTTCACCTAACTCCAACATGGCTTGTAAATAGGCTTGAACCACTTGAAACCAATTAATCATGTCATGCTTAGTCATCCACGAGAATGAGGATACATCTTTCCTCTTAGCTCCACTTGAATTCAACACACTTGCAAAAGCCTGTAGTTACACTGAGCATAAACAAGACCTTCATACCCTAGATTTTAGAGGATTATGGCCAAAAACATACGATGACCTTGAGAGAAGTCCATGAAGCAACAACATACTTAGTATAAGAAAAATGAGAGGGTAGGACAAATTTGGGGTATGGCACTTGGTACAAGTTAGCTCGGGCAAGGAAACTCAAGAGAGGAGATGTGGTTTATTTCACTCTAATGAATCCTCCAGACATGTTGTATGTTAAAATCAGTGATCATTGAGGGTATTGTTGTTCTTTGTTTTGAAGATAGGTTATGTATTTGTTGGTATCAAGAAGTTGTTTAATGGCAGTGGCAGTGTTATGATGGGTTGTTTCATGTTGTTAAGTAAGTGGCATTATCAAGTGGTGTGGGTTGAACTCAATGTCGTGGTTTTTTCGTATTGTTTCATTCTGGAACTTGAGTCCTAACCACTTGCACGACAACACCAATCACATTTGTTCAATAATGAATTGTTGATTAGTCTGGTTTTAGATAATAACACGGCGATAATTCAAAAAACGAAAACACACAACTTATATAACCGATCAACTACAAAATCCTCATTTAAGAAATCTTGAAAGGGTTTAAATTTGAATGTGTGATGTGGGATGTCTGGGATATCAGTCGTCATGACAGTGGTAGCACGATTCCAAAAAAGCTTGTAGTCGTTGTCACAAACTTTCAAGGGTAGGTCATTAATCAAGGTTTCTCCATTGTAAACCATGTATGTATTGTATTCCTGAAAAAGCTTGCTCCACACATCAAATTCCCGGGACCGGGTAATAACGTGTATCTGGTCACCTTGTTTAACATAAAAAGTTGTAAGGCAGCACACAATATATAAAATCCAACAATGCAGTATAGAACAAAAGAATGACATAAACAACACCTTTGCATCGTGTATAACAGCTTCAAGATGCTGGTGACCATTACGCTCCTTAACGTACCATACACCCACCACACGAACAGCCAGTTTCCATACGTTGTTCTCAGACTTCAATTCACAGATTAAAAGGGTGGTCTTGACATGTTTCTTCAAAAACCTACACATTCACAAGTATATCATAAAACCATTATAGTCAACAAAAAGTGTATTTTAGCCAAAACAATGTGTGATATACTACTATAAAATGAAAATATCATCTTCGTTCTCAAAAACATTCACAAGTTCAAAACACAAACAACACAATAAAGCATGCACAACCACTATGGATACCGTCATACTCTGTCACGTTACCAACAGAGAAGCACCCCAAACAGTTTGTAACCTTCAAGAAAATCAACTACAACACTTTAAAAAATGATAACCCATTCACCATTTTCCCTTTCATTAAAAAGTTGGGTATTCATGAAACAATAGCTAGGCTGAAAACAGAATAATCAACACCATGATTGTCGAAAAACAAAGAAGGCGAGAAGCAGAAACTCACCTCATAAAACTTGGGTTTTCATAAAATAATAACTAAGCTGTAAACGGAAAAATCAACATCATGCATGTTGAAAAACGAAGAAGATGAGAACCAGAAACTCACCTCATAAAACCTGGGTTTTCATGACACAGTAACTAAGTTGTAAACGGAAAAATTAACATTATGCATATTGAAAAACGAAGATGAGAACCAGAAACTCACCTCATCAAACTTGGGTTTTCATGAAATAGTAACTTAGCTGAAAAACGGAAAAATCAACACCATGCATATTGAAAAACGAAGAAGATGAGAACCACAAACTCACCTCATTGATGTTGATATTCGTCGTCCCCGGAAAAGGTGACCTAGATTTGTGGGTTTTGGTCGGATGGTTTTTAGGAGGAAGAAACATAGAAAAGAAGGAGAAGAAGAGAGATACGAAAATATACACAGCAAAACACACTTTGCATCAACTTTGGATGCTGTGTACATACAAGTACGCACTGGATAAAGTGGGTCTCCCTTTTGAAAAAAACATGACAAATTTACAAAAGGTTTTGAGAATAACATGCCAAGTGTACAAAAGGAGACATGTCATTGGTGGATGAATTATTATTTAGTAAATTACAGAAAATGGCATGGTTTAGTGTTAAGTAAAAATGGGTTGAAGGGTATATTAGGAAAAGACTAAGCATGTTCCAATCTTAGGTAGGAAGTTGATTATTATTATTAGGCAAAATATCTCTTTTCGTCCCTTAACTTTAGCTCGGGGTCCAGTTTGGTCCCTTAACTTTAAAAAGTGGCAAGTTGGTCCTCTAACTTTTAAAATGATGTCAATTGACTCTTCACCGTTAGTTGTCCTCAAACGTCCGTTCATTTTGAATACGTGGCAGATGACTTGGCAAGTTTACTTCATCATCTTGTTTGTTCTCTTTCCCATACATAAACAGAACACTTTTTTCGTAACAGCACATATAGTTAATCTGTACCACTTTAACCATTCAACAACTTCCATCTCCTTGAATGTCGAAGCCTGTGATTGATAACAGCGCAATTTTGAACCCATTTCAGAATGCTTCTGCATAATGGGCGCTCTTCCTAGAATTTGACAGAATCTGCAACATATCATGAATTAATCTGTTAATTCAATACTCCCAGAATCTTTGTGATGGCATAGTGCGACCCTTCTTATCTTTGCCATATGTTTCAACATACCAACCCCCTATGTCATGGAAGCCACATCGAGGCTCAAATAGCCAAAATCTGTATAGCCAAAAGGTTAGTATTTAAGAAAGGATTACAAGTTGTAATATTAAAAGAACAGCATTGATCTGCATAAATATTAAGTAGGCAAAATTTACTTTTGCAGTCATTAATACTAGAGTATAGCTTATAAAAAAATACTAGAGCATGGAGAAACAGAGTTCCGAGGAATAAACCTATATTACTACTTCATCATTCCATGGTTCTTTCATCCCGAGAAGATATAATAAAACTGTTTAGTTTACAGATAACTAAAATTAAACATGACAAATAAATTAATCCAATGCCCAAATCGCTTCAAACTTTAATAGAATCTTTATTGCCCAATAAAATTTAGACTTAAAAGACAGAGCAGTAAACATTGGAATAGAGGAATGGTATACATAATGAGACCACAGCATGTTCTAACAAAGAAAGAAATCATTACAATATATGTACACTTATTTTACCACGAAAGATTATGATGTTAAAACAAACATCTTATTCTCATATCAGAATGATTGATAGCATACACACTAATGAACACCAAAGAGATTTCTGTGCAAACTTAAACATCAGTAATAAAGAGATGTGTGAGCTTTACTTGCTTGGTGGTAAACGTGCCCTGGTGCATCTACACTCACAAACTGAAACGTTTTCACCCACGTGATACCAGTGCATATGCTTCACCTGAAAATGTTATCATAAGTAACAATATAACAAGCATTAGTTTTTTATGTTATCCATTATACTGAATTTCTTGTAAGATCCTGAAACCCGTACCATTTTTCTTTGAACATTTTAAATATAAAAAAGAAAAGAGTTGGTACTAGTGCAAATGTAAAAACCATTTCAAGTTCCAAGCGTTTTTTCACAAAGGGTTCCAAGTATTAAACCAACAGGACTGTGGGATAGCAACTTTGGATGTGATCTTCAGCGTCTTCCTTACAATTCCATTTTGCAATGACGTGTTTATAAAGAAGAGACACATATATTATCTACGCAGCAAATCCAATATTATTGTAAATATATCAAGGATGGAAATAGTTTATAAAGAATGGGCATCCTTCCCCTTACAAATCCATTTTGCAATTTCATGAAAAGAAAGTTATGCATTCAAAAATGGCATTACAGATAGAGAAGAATTGGCACGAACCTCATATGCGGCAAGGATTTGAACAAATCGTCGAGATGCAGTGGAATCGTTCCTTGACTCAACGAGGTTCGGGTGAGTTTCTTTAGCCAATTTGCGAAATGACGATTTAATCTCAGCAAATGAGCTTGTTTCAGATACTTCTAAGAGCTCGTACGCGTTCTCTATGGGATAATCTGTCCAAACTGATTCGGAGGAACTACTGAAGCCATGTTCTCTTATACTCTGAACCTTCAAAACGACGACGTAGCGCGACGACCCGGTGTTGTTCATTCTCAACTATTTCCACGTCAACCACATAAAGACCACCTGGAAATACGTGGCACCTATTTTCAAACTTTGACTAACGGAAACAGACGGAAGGATAAACGTGACATCATTTTAAAAGTTAGAGGACCAACTTGCCATTTTTTAAAGTTAAAGGACCAAATTAGACCCCGATCTAAAGTTAAGGGACGAAAAATATTATTTTGCTTTATTATTATTATTATCTTTATTATAATTAAACTTTCAACGGTTGTTCTTGGATTCTTTTATTGTTGTTGTTAGAACCTTTGATTGTTGTTGTTGGATTTTCTGATGTTGCTATTGTTGACCTTTTCAATTATTGTTGTCTTTTGAATTTTACATTTTGTTGACCTTTTCAATTATTGTTGTCTTTTGAATTTTACATTTTGGTGCTATTAGACCAATATTGGACTAATATATTTTTGTAATTTTATGACTAAGTGATGTTTATTTGCTTTTAAATCATTTAGAATTTATAAATTTTATGGAAATGGTATTTTATGAAATTTTCTATATTATTAAGCATTAATATATAAACAAATTTTTATTAAATAGTATTTGATGGTTTTATAATTTAATAGTTAGAAATGTACAAAAATTATATTGAATTGTTTTATAGGTTTTTTAAATTGAAAAAAAATATTTATTTTATACACAACCCATAAACCCAACCCGAACCCGTGTATAACCGGGTCAGATCGGATCGGTTTTTATAGTAAAATTATGGGTATAATGATAAACCCAACCCATTAAAAGCTGAACGGGTTGGGTAACGGGTCTATCAAGCATTGACTAAACAAAATTTTGAAAAAATATCCGAAGACAAACACAAACTTACCAAAAACATATTTAATCCGTAATGATGAGTATAATTGTTATACAATATATGCACTAAACAAGCAACGCTTGAAGAGCTAATGCATAGCCCCAAAACTGACGCTTAATCAATAAGCGGTGGATTTAGACTCTCAACTTAAAATTATTATAACCAAAAAATAAATTCCAAAACTCTCTCAACAAAAACTGCCAATGCGCCAAACCGCATGAATCCTCAGTTTACCCGTCTATGTGACAGGAGAAAGACATCACTACTACACTAATCGGACAAGGATTTCCATATGCTGGAAACAGTGAAACTTAACACGGAGACTTGAAATGAAGGATCCACAACAACGGCAAGAATTGATACTTTTATCCGACATCCTCTGAAATCAATGGGAACTTCAGCTTACTAAACTCTCAGGCATTTCAAAACTAGGACCACTGAACCTATATGCATCTCTTACAAAGTATCGGTGCAAGAGAAAAAGCCCGGTAGAATAACAGCAAAACAAGAACCAAGAATGTACACTCAAAAGCTTAAGAATCTGTGATAGCTGACGATTTCTCTGATTTTTCCTTCTCAATCTCACCTCTTCTCATCTCAGCATGCTGGGCAACGCCACTTGCAAGAGCTTGATAAGAGAACTCAAGTGTCTGGGTCAAGTTCTGAAACTTTATTTGATCTGATGATTGCATCACTACAGACAAATTTATTTCGAAAGACAAAATTAGAACAATAATGATAGGCATTGGTAAAACGAGACATTTAACATGCTTTAAGGGGCGGTATCAACATACCTTTCATTGTATCCACAAAGAAAATAAAAGGATCCACCTCATCGATTGGAGATTGCAAATCTTCGTCGTCACTGAAGTCATCATCCGAGTCATCGTCATTGGGCCTGAATGACTTTGCCTATTGGGTGACAATGCAAAATGACAACAGGAGTTTAAGATTTAAAACGTACAAAAACAAATAATAAATTACAAGAGTATATTGTTTAAATAAAAATGCACAGTTCATATTTTATTTTCCAAGAGAAAAAACAAGAAGTTTCATTCCTAAAAAATTTAAATATGAATCAAGCAGACAAATGTTCTTTCGGTCTTCAGAATTACATCCACAGACCTGATCAGCCAACTTTCTAAGATTACTACTGGCAGCTTCATCCCCATCTTCAGCATCAGCTCCCATTTCCCTGTCAGAACCACTATCGTCCTCAACTTCATCATCAGTTTGAAAGCCATCCATATCATCATCATCTTCTTCTTCTTCTTCCTCCTCTTTTGCAGCTTCTGCAAAGTACAATAGTTGAGAATCAAAAATGGAAGTCAGTATATTCCTGATGATGGACTTCAACATGTCAAGAGTTACAGAGTGTGGCATAAAGACCTGCAACTTGTTCTTTGTATGCAACCAGAAGATCGAGAGTGGCACGGAATACCCGGCCTAAAACCTCTCCTGGCACTTGATCAGCTGGAAGTACCAGCAAGGATGTTAAACCAAGGCAACAAACTTTCTTACCATGTTCCCTGCATAAAAATAGTCATAAGTCGGCAATAAATAGACCTTCAAATTGCTTCGTACAAAAACTTCTATTGAGATAACACAGACCTTTTAAAATTAGCACGCACACCACTCTTCTTGACTTCTTGTAGCATATGAAACCAAAGATTGAAGATTTCTGATGCAACACCTAATTTTTGCAATATGCTGAGAGTCAATGCAGCATTGTAGTATAGACCATCTGCAATCTGCAAAAAATATATCCTCTTATGAAGTTATACATTTGGTGTCTTTCCCTATCATCTTAAAGAAATTTGGCTAGCTTACATGATAGATAAACTGAACTCATTGGAGAATTAATGAATCAATTTCATCAGACAATATGTTGCGATTGATTTCTTTCTCTTTATAAATTTTAACTCAAGTAAAATAATCGCTAGTGGAAATGCAAACCATACGAACAAGGAGAACATAACAATTGCTTAAAAAACTGCCATACAAAATTAAATGCATCCAACTTGTTATGACTCGCACTGAATGTACTCCAAAGTTCAAAATAGAAACATGGGTTGAAAAGAAAACAAGGTATAATGGATCATAAAAATCCAGCTTTTTTGAACATGTATAAAAAAACATTATAAAAAAGAACAACAGAAGCCAACTATCTCATTTGGCATGTCAATAAAGATTTTAGTAAACCCTTACCACTTGCATGAGAAGACATTTTAAATTTGATTTTCCAGTTCGATGCAAGCGTTCAACTGTAATTCTGAGATACGGCTCAACCCAGTGGTCCACCAGTCCTCTGCAGTTTAGGAAGACAACTTCAATAAGCTTTGGGGCTGGCTCAATATCACTATCCTCCATATTTTTATCTGCCATAAACTTTAATGCGAAACATAAATCAGAGATAACAAACAAGAAGCTAGAAAAAATAATAACAATTTAACACCCATTTACAATCACCAGATTCCACTCCTAACAGGTGATGGCTAAATTAATTATAGTAATGCAAATATCACTTACAGAGGAAATCATATTCCACAAACTCTGTTGATAGTCAGGTTCTTTGCAAGTAATGAAATGAACAGTTCCCCTTGAAATGTAATTGTCCAGAGGAACCATTATATCTGCCGAATAAAACCAACCAAGTAAACAGGTAGAAAAGGTAAAATTTTATATAGACGGTAAAGAGTCTCAACTCGCATGCGATATGGCTTGAAAAAGTGAGGAAAATTCTCACCTCACAAACCGGTTTTGTAGGGTTGAGTTATGCACAACCCAAATCAGACGCAATATATGTTTATAAGTGAGGGCATCCTCACCTTGCAAGCAGGTTTTCAAGGGTTAAGTTAGGCCTAACTCAAATTCTAAGAAAGACATAAATTAATTTAAATATTAGGGTGCTGTTTTGGGTAGAGGAGACGAAAATATTTGAAAGATATTCCCTGTTTTTGAATACTATGGATCAGGTCATGAAAAAATGAACCTTTTAGTTTATTAAACAAACAAGGACTGCATGAACAAAAATGGTGACAGTGACTTATCTCTAGCTTTCAATGTTATTAACAACAATCAAGTCTTATTTCACTATGGTCAGATATATGTTATTAACATATAAAAGAATATTTTTATAAGGCAACGATAAGTTGAGATGAATTGCAGTTAAATGCAGTTGAACTTACTTGGAAAGAAATCAATTGCCCAGTCTGCTAGTGCTTCCATTATTATTGGCCAAAGACTCCATAAGTCCAATGATATTGTTGGAGAGAAAAAAGTCATATATGATGCAATTTCCAAAATTTCTTCAAAAACCTCTGAAACCATGAATGGAAGATAATGGAAAAAATATAAGCAAGTAAAACCTGAGTGGAACTAAAATTTCAGAAACATAGTCTAAATGCCACAATCTAACAACATCCAAAATTACATGCTCCACTAGAAAATCCAATAAGCAGAAGGTTCATAATAAACCAGCTTCAGTTATCAGCATCGTATTATTTTGATTTGAGGCAAACTGAAACATTCTACTACGTTATAAAGCTACAAAGATAAGACTGTCCAAAAAAACACTCATAATAAATTATTAAAAACACCAATGCTTGATTTTTGTCACCCGATACATTCAAATCTAGAGCTCTCTATCTAAAATACTATCATCAGTCTATTTTTAAATGAAACCCATGTGTGTATATACTAATGCTAAATCACTGATACCTTAATCCATACTAACAAATATGAGATGTGATTTCATCTCACTGAACTCAAAATAGAATTGTATTTTTCTGTTATGTGAGTAGCTGATTTACAAGGATATTTATATCCAACGTTATCCTACACCAACCAAGGGAGTTAACCTACATCCCTGTAACTAACTGAGTGAGCTGTTATAACAGCTACTATCACAATCTCCCACGTGGCAGAACATTCTAGAAAAGAAGTTACAAAGAATAACAAAAAGATAACATAGTAGTAATGAATACTATTCTAATGCATACAATCAAATAGAACAACCTTTGTTCATTAAATGTGTAAATACAAGCAAACACAAAATGACGTTGAAAAGACAAGGGGGTAGAAGCAAAAGAAAACCTTGGAGTCATTTAGATAATCAAGATTTGTAGTAAATACCTTGACCATCGGTCGTTAACATGCTACGCATTATGGGAAGCAAAGTAGGCTCGATTTGAACAAAAATTTGGGGAAGACTGCTCACTGATTCAAGTATTGTGCTAATGGCACGCAAGCAACCAACTGCAGCCAGAGAACTTGGATCATCATCTTCATCATCAGCATCGGCAGAGTTCATACACCTCCAAAATGCAGCTGCCTTTGTTGAGAAAAGAAAAAACTATTTATAATACAGAAAAAGTACTAGCTTTCCAAAACACTGACAGATACAAGATTTAAAATATATATATATATATATATATATAAATTACCAAATTTTGGCATAATCCAAGTGCATAAGGAGCCATTTCTTCCCCAAACTTGTCCACAATAGTTTCCAAAGTAAACACAAGGTCTTCATTCTCGACTTCATTCATAAGTTTGAAGAACTCTGAAAATATTTTTGTTAGTTAAACTCATTCACCAAAGCCAAATAAGTACAGAGTAGACACCAATTTTTTTACACACGTACCATCAAGGAGTGGAGGGAGAAGAGGACGAATTTCATCTAAATCTGCATCAACAAAATGAAAAAGATAAGCTTAATCAACAATATTTGCCAGAATTCATCCAAATCACAAAATAAACAGAATTCATGACCACCTTTGCAAGCTTCAATGAAAGAACGCAAAGCAAAAACAGAATCAATGCGGACAGGAAGTTCAGGATCTCGCATTCCACATACAACACACTGCAATGCCTTTCGGAAATTGTTCTGATCCGAGAAGCTAATGTGGGCATATTGTCCTGCAACCCATGCTGCCTGTTTTTCACAGGAATATCAATAGATAGCCAAAATTCTTAAGATAATGAAGGTTCCATAATGTATTATTCAAATTCCATTATTTTCATCAAATCATATATATCATAATAATATATACTACAACACTATCACAATACTATATGGAAGCAATGAGAGGAGCACTAGCTCTACTTCAATGAGCTCCCCCTTGGCTATATACTCCAACCAGCGAAAGAATGCAAGGTTGGTCTCAGCAGGAAAAAAACATTTTTGGTAATATGTTCACACTGCAGCCAGAAGACGCATGTTGCACTATTTTTGTGCCGTATACTACTGTTTAATTTTAGAAGACTAAATAACTTGTACTCCTTTCTCTTTTTCATACAAAATAAAACAACAAAATACAATCACCACACCTATACCATGAAAAAAAAAAACATTATGCTCAGGAAGGAGATTATTAGTTCTAAATAAAAATATCATAGAAACGTGCATAGACATAGGAGAACACCAGAAAACCGGAGCCTCGGGCAGGAGTTAATTCCAGTCTATTACAATCTTAGAGCCTCCTATTTTTGCTTATTGCATGCAAAACATTTATCAGAAATGCACATCCAAATTAGCAGCCTTTAGTATGGATATTGTGAAATATGCCAGCTTAGCTTTTTAAGATACATTCTTCAGACAAAGGACAAGACAAAAGAGAGTGAATTTGGCAAGCATCAGAAAAGACACAAACATAAATTGTATAGGAGTCCATACCTTGGCCCTAAGATGACCAACGGGGCTGACAAACTCAGGAAATACATGTTGCACTAACATACGCTCAAGTTCAGATTTATATGGCTCGGTTTGTTTCAATTTGTCACAAAGTGTCCCAATAGCAAGAAGAGCGCCATCTTTCTGTCTATAAGACTTGTATTCTACTGGTGCTTCATCATACCTAGAATGCAAAAAATATATATATATATATAAATACAGTATCAATCCGTAAATCTTATTTTTAACAGAAAGTAACATATTTACCTTTTCAAAATTTCAACTATGAATTGCACAAATTTATGAAAATTATCTTCCCTGCGTTTTCGAAGCAGCTCACTCACAAAATCCACAGAGGCAGTCTTAGGACTATACAAGTCTTCAATAATGTCTGTAACAAAGAATTAGAAACTATAAGCTCATGCCAATGCAAATTATTTGAAATCCTGGTTCCATGTTTACCTGCCAGTAAAACTTACCATAGCCTTTCCTAACATATTCATGAGGATCTTCGTCCCAAAGCTTTTGATCATTATCATTAAAGCACATAAGAGGAAAAACGATTTCAAAAAGAAGAACATCAAGCCGAGGCTGCATCACAGTATACATGCTGTTCTTTGAAATACTGCATGTTAAAAAAATGTCAAAAGAAAAAATGTTAACTTAAGAATTAACATATCATGAAACACGGTGGTAGAGAATAGAAACATTTTACACAGCTACTAATATTTTCAAGTTAAGTATGCTCCTACTCCCCAAACAACATAAAGTTATTCACAGATTCTCATGAGAAATTTGGAAACGAAACAGCAACCACCATGAACCCAAGATAACAGTTAGAATGATCTTTTCCCAAGTATATATATCGGCCACTATCCGGAATTAACAACAAAGACTTCTTTTAAAAGGATTGCCGGACTTCAACCCTAGTGCACCCTAACTCCAACCCAATAATTTTGACGATACTTTGGAAATGGGGTTGTGTGAGGTGACTTTTATCCATCGATAGTCTTATCTCCTTTCATAGATCCTCCTTTGCCGACCAAAGTTGTAGTGTGTTCTTGAAACATAAAAAAAAAATATGGTTATTTTGTCTAGAGGCTATGTAACTAATAACGATATTTGGGAAAGCCTCATGCTAGATGTTATCTTGGGCTCATGGTTGTATCAGTTTCGCTTACAAATTTCTTATGAGAACATTAATAACTTTATGTTGTTAGAGAGTAAGAGCATGTTTAACTTGAGAATATTAGCAGTTGTGTTAAATGTTTCTTTTCTCTACCACATTGTTTCAGGATATATTGATTATTGAGTTACACTTTCTCTTTGAAAGTTACATAGTTTCCGGACAAAATAATCATATTTTTCCATTCCATGTCAAAAGTCACTACAACTTTTAAAGAGAAATTGTAACTCAATAATCAATATATCCTGAAACATGGTGGTAGAGAAAAGAAACATTAAACACGGTTGCTAATATTCGCAAGTTAAACAAGCTCTTACTCCCAAAGAGTTAAGATAACGTCCAACACTTTTCCAAATATCATTAATTACATAATTTCAGGAAAAAATAACCATATTTTTATATCCGTTTCAAGAAGCCCCTACAACTTTGGTCGGCAAATGAGGACCTATGAAATGAGATAAGTATATCAATAATAAAAGTCACCTCACACAACCACATTCCTAAAGTATCGTCAAGATTATTGGGCTGATTTCAGGGTGCACTAAGGTAAAGAAAACCATCAGCTTTAAGACCATCTCATCTCATCTCATCTCATCCCAAAATTTTGGTTTAGTTATAACATTTTTTTTTTTAATTTTGGGGTTAATTGTACATTTCCATAACATTTTAAAAAGATCATTATTATTTAATCACTTAGATTTGCTAGTATGGGAATTGATATTTTTTTCTAAATTCTCTATCTTCGGTGTAAGAGTTTTTTGCTATATTATAGAAAATCACGTCTTTCTATTCCCATGCTTGGATTGATGTTATAAGAAAGTCTTGGCTATCCTTATAAAAGAAGTCTTAATCGTTGAGTGGCTGAAATGGAGGAGGACTTCAAAGGTTTTATGTCAAAGGTACCGGGTCAAATTTAAGGAAAATTTTTATCGGACTGCGATATTGTACGCGACAGAATGTCTGGCGATTAAGAATCAACACAAGAATAAAGTGTATAAGACATGAGGATATTACGTTGGATGTGTGTTAGACTAGACAGGATAGGATTAGAAATAAAAATATTAGAGAGTGTACGGGTAGCACTTATAGTAGTGAAGATGGTGAAAAATAGACTTAGGTGGGTTGGACATGTATAGAGAAGACTTGAAGATTTTGTGGTAAAGAGAGTAGATTAAATGAAAGAAGTCAAACAACTAGAGGAAGATGAAGACCAAGAAAGATTATAAGAGAAGTTATTAAGAAAGATCTCGAGATTAACGATTTGGATAGAAACATGGTCCTAAATATAACATTATGCCAAAAGTTGATTCATATATACAAATAATTAGGTTAGTATTTTTCTTTTGATGGGAGTATTACTTTAGAATTAGTTTATATTATTATTATTATTATTACTATTATTATTATTATTATTATTATTATTATTATTATTATTATTATTTGCTATTCAATTATTGGTTTGTTATCCCTAAGTAATAAATTATTATATTATGTTACTTCATTATTACTACAATACTTTTTTTCTAAAAGCCTAAGGTACTTAAAGGTCCAACTTCTTTTATGATACCATACTTAAAGGTCCGACTTCTTTTAGATGAACCAAATATATTAATTGTCAAATGTACCAAAAAAGTTAAATTTCTTTATAATAGTGGTCGGAGGGTGTAATTGACAAAGTCTTCTACCCTAACCAAACAAAAGTGGTAACATTTGAGCATCCCCCTACTCAATCCGCAGCTTGTTGTGCCACTGCAAAAATCGTGGGGAGCCACAGTGGGGTTGGGCTTCCATTTTGTGCTCCATATCAAGGTTGTCAAGATCGGGATCTTGCAATCGGGAGGGGACAGAAAAATCGTAAAGCATAAGCAGAGAAACAAATCGCGGCCGCTCCCGCCGCTATCCCGGGCGACCGGACCGGGGCGGCCCTCCGCCGCGCGCAAACATGGGTGCGAGGAGCGGGTTGCAGGTCGCGGGCGCAAAAGGCGCGATCGCGGGTCGCGTGGAGCGGGTCGCTACCCGCGTGGAGCGTTTGACTGGTTTTTTCGTTTTCCTTCCTTCGAGTTTTGTTCTCAGCACTTGCCTTTTTTTCGTTTTTCACCTTCCTCCGGCCACCACAACCCTCCGGCGCTCCTCTCTGTTAAATACAGATGAGAAAAAAGAAGTCGCCGTTGGGAAGAAGATGAAGTCGTGGGTAGAAGTCGTCGTTGGGAAGAAGATGAAGTCGTGGGTAGGGAAGATGCGATGAGAAAGAAGATGAAGTTGTTGGTAGGGAAGAAGAAGATGCGCCGCCACTTCTTTTTGGGTTTTAAAAAGAAACCCTAATTTTTAAAGTTGAAAGTGAAACCTAACCTGATCTCTCTCATTATCTATCATTATTATTATTATTTTATCTAATCAATCATTATTATTATTTTTTTTTAATAACCAATTCTTTTTTAACTCTTTACTTGACAGCCTCACACATTAAAAGAGAAAGCTTTTAATTATTTTTCAATTATAGTAGTATTAGCATGATTTAATTTCTTATTCGCTATAACAATAATAATTATTATTATAATTATTATTAATTATAGTAATAATACTAATAATTATTATTATTATTATTTTATGCATATAAAATTATGCAAATGTATATAATTTTTTAATTCATATAATTAATTTAAAAAATTATCCCGCTATCCGCTATCCCGGTATCCCATTTTTTGGGTCGGCCGCTCCGCGCCGCAATCCGCTATTAATATCTCTGAGCATAAGATCGTAACTAAGATCAGAAGATCCTACCCAATTATTTTTGTAAAATCGTGAGGGAGTAACAAGATCGTAAAACATAAGATCGTAACAAAAATCGTAAGATGTTTACTAAAATGAAAAAATTATACTATACATTTGAAGTTTTTTTACATGATATTTTGGTAGGCAAGTGTATTCGTGAGAAAATGGCATCCGCCAAACCGTAATTGTTGTGCCTCGGAATCTAATCAACCTTCTCAGCTTGTAATGGTGGTGGCCAGAAAACGGCGAGTGTGGCCGAAAAACGATTGATTGTGACTGGAACTGGCTAAGATTGCACAAAATCAATGGTTTTACAATTTTTTTCACAATTTAGCTACGACATGCAGTTCTACTGAAGATCGGGATCGTTGGGGTGAGTGAGATGGCAAAATTGTAAGATTTTAAGAAGATCGAGATCTTGACAACCATGCTCTAGATAGAAGCCTCGTGCCTGAAAAATCTATAGTGTGTCCTCTCATGGCCGGAAAACTCAGATTTGGTCAGAATAGTGTCTGGTTTTTCTTTCCGATTTTTTGATTTGGCTCTGAAATGTCGCACCATGTGCGATTTGGTTTGTATTTTTGAATGGCGACACTATACTGCAACGCACTCTGTTGGGGCCACCTCCCACCTTCGCCTCTCCCGCGCAATGGAGCAACATCTGCACTATTGACAACCTAAAGAAAAATACTTTGGTACCTAAGTGTATGGGACTGGGTCTGTAATGTGATAAGTAATAGGAGATTCCTTTCAAATTATATAACAGCATATAGAATCAATGATTATTGGATGGAGCAGAAACTCCCAACAGAGAATGGGACTTTGATCAAACTAATTTCTTTGGCAATCATGGTGAAAGCTGCTACTGGAAATTAAGAGAACAAGATAATGCCTTGATATTTAACAACTCATAAACTGAACCCAGAATTACCTTTACTGAAATATCTACATTCGTATATAAATAAGATTTGATTTTAAAAAAATAGGTTTGTAGTTAATGAAAGGTTGGGTATGGCATGATTTAATGATATGGAATGATGCTACCAATGAGCTTTAAATGATATTGAGGTACCTGTTGCTTAGATATTGAAGAACCAGGTTGATGACTCGGTCAGGTAAATAACCACCTACTCGAATGACGTTCAACAGATTTAAGTGGCAGTCCAAAATCTTCCCTGCATAATGCTTGTGAAACATTTGAGCAAAGGCCTTGTTTTCAGGGTTTCGCGGCTTCAAGTCGCCAAAACTGTAACATGATAGTTTAGGTACCCGAAAAAGTTGTGATTCAATCAGCCATTCAACAGCAAACGTCATATTTATCGACTAAATAATCAAAAATTCAAACTCACCGAGTGTATAGCCTATTTAGAATGTGAATTGTCCATTTTTTTACTTTCCACCAGCCCCATGATTTACGAAGATCGGGATCAACAGGCTGACCTTCCGAGGGAACGGGCCTCTCCAATACATTTAAATACAGCACCATCCAAGCATTGAATACATTTTGATCAAACAAAAGTTTTGGAAGCTCCAACTGCATAAATTTTAAAAATGAGCATGCTATTGCATGTCAATTCTAAGTACTAAGGTTGAGAATAGCATATTAGCATGTGAATAAGATAAACAATTTTTAAACTGTATCAGACTAAAATAAGGATATAACTGCCAATTTCAAATTGTTGCCAATTAGTTCCATTACAAATAGAAAAACAGTTTATAAATAACAAATGCAAATCATTGGATTGTGTGAGGGAAATAAAACGTACATATATGGAGGACCAGAATATTTTACAGATGAGTTTGATGAGATCAGCTACTTCAATGGATGGATTAGCAATCTGCACAAGGGTGTTGAATATATTGAGAAGGTGAGGAAATGTCTCCTCAACAATGTGATAAGCCGGAGTCCTCTCGTCATCTGATTTGAACCTGCGAAAACAAACAGCACACAGACATGGTGAAAAATTGAATCAAATAAAATAAAATCAGCGCATAATAAGATAAAAAGGAACATACTCATATTTTATAGAAAGAATGCGGAGAACAAATAAGGCAGAGTAAACTTGTTGTTGATCCTGTAAATTATGCTTGATCCAATCAAGAAGATTGGGACATTGTTCGGGGTAGTCAGAATGAAGAATTGTTTTGAGGCACTCACCAAGTTGAACCCTGTAATTAACACAAACACGTAGAGTGCAGTTAGAAACAGAAACAATAGCAGAGTGTAAATGGAGCTGGAGGTACCTCAAAAGAGAAGGAAGTTGAGGCAGGAACAGGAGAATGTGGTTCCTGACGAGGTCTTTATCGGCGATTGAGATAGTGTGTTGAGAATCGGAAGGAGAAGGAGGAGACCAATTCTTAGCGATGAAGTTTTTGAAGTGAATGGCGGCAACTTGTCTGACGGCAATGTCGGAGTTGGCGTGAACGATGATCTGCAAGAGAGTGGGGAGATGGTGAGGGGCGTACTGGATCTGATCCAACCTTAGTTCGGCAGCTTTGCGTTCATCTGGATTGGGACTGAGAGTGGCTTGTAGTATAACACCGACTTCATCCATTTCTCGTAAAACCCTAGACCACTAAATCTGTGTGTTTGTTTTGAGTATAAAAGGGTTTATAGAGGTTTAAGTTTAACTCCTCCTTTTCCTGTTGGTTGGTTGCTTCACACGCTCACGTTGCACGTTCACGAGACATCATCCTATGGAACGGATTTATATACCCCCTCCCCCTCCGTCCTAAAAACATGTGTAAAATATTAAATATTAATCATTTTTAACTTTTAGGTTAAATATGTCGGGTTTTCGTCAAAATTTAATTTTAGTTTTTTAAAAAAATTTCTTTAAATAATGGTCATAAATTTTTTTTACTTTAAAATTAGTCACTCCTGTTTAGTTTTAAATTTCATTAACGGAAATTTATATGGTATTATCAAATGTGTTTTTTTATACGTGTGATTTTTATTAAATTAATTATTTTTGTTTTAGACTATCTTTGTCTTTAAATATAAGACTTCTTTGAATAAAACACGGGAATTAAGAAAATTTGTTAGAATATTAAATTTTTTTACTATTTTGTATAATTTTACAGGTTTATCTTTAGGAGGGAGAAATAGTTAATGTGTATGTAATTGTATTTATTACATAGTGCAGAAAAAGATGTAATATAATTAGGGGTATGTTTGGAAAATAATAATTAATGCACTTTGAAAGTTGAAGAGGATCTTATAAAAATAGACAAAAAAAAAACTCAACAGAGTCTTATAATTAGGGACGGAGTTAGGATTAGTTAAATTGTGGGGGTTATAAACCTCCACTAAATGCCTTAATTCTATTAGATATTTCATTAAATATTTTTTAAGCAATCTTTCAAAGTTTCGTTTTGATCCCTCCACTTTATTCTTCATATTCTTAAAGTAGTTTTATTTTGATTTCATTAGAGTGCAAGTCGACTTGCAATATCTCCCAAACTTTCTTCTTTGGGTTTAAGAGTTCATCATGACTGCCTTCATGCCCTGGGAATTTAATTCGTTCTCTAACAGAAGCAGAACTGAACGGTTCAACCAACTCAACCTATGTACAGCCGTAAGCAAAATTAGTATTATAATACTCTTCTAATAAACCTATGTACAGCAGTAACCATAACCCCACGAGAAATATTTTGGGTTATGCGTCTTCCAACATGTTGTGATTTGATGTCGTCAAGAACAAAGCAAAATATGAGAAAAAGATTGAGTTTCTTGAACAAACACGAGAAACCCTATTAGACTTTACAAAAGATAGAGAAGAAGAAAGAAGAATAAGATTTTGTTAAAACTGTTTTTTTATTCACTTACTCATTAAGGGTTCAAAGATTACAAGTGAATACCAACAATTAATCTTTCTCAATAATCTGAAAGAACTAATCTATTTATAGACTACTAAATTAACCTAGGCTACAAGTTAACTTAACACCTAGGTTTTCAAGCAAGGCTCAATTTGACATGCTAACTTAAACGCAAAGTTAACAAATTTCGACAGCATGCTTGAACAGACTTCGACTCCAGCATGCACAACTCTTGTCAAACCATGAAACTACCTTTGTTGACACTAGAGTTCGATCCAAAATACCACAAATTTCCACATTGGAACGAACTCTACACTAATAAAGAAACAAACTAGTTTTCATCATGTAGTTTTATCAACTGCATACAGTGGAAAAATTTTCTACTCGACAATGTCTTGGTGATCATATCAGCAGCATTGTCGTCTGTCAAAACCTTCAGCACTTGGACTTCTCCACGCTCGATTATCTCTCTGACGAAGTGCAACCTCGCATCGATGTACTTGGTTTGCTCATGATAGGTTGAATTCTTCGACATGTGTGTTGCACTTTGACTATCACATTTAATAGTGATAACTCGATCTTGAAGTTTCAGCTTCTTAGCAAAACCTTCAAGCCACAATGCTACTTTCACAACTTCAGTGAAGGCAATATATTTTGCTTTAGTGGTTGATAAGGCGACAACCTTTTAAAGTGTCACTTTCCAACTAATTGTTATGCTGAACATAGTAAACATATATCCAGAAATAGATTTTCTAGAATCCATACAACCTGCATAATCAGAGTCACCAAATCCTTCAATTTCGATTTTGCTATCATCACCACAGACTCCAACATAAATCAAGACTTTACTCAGAGACGCATTGTACCTAAGAATCCACTTGAATGCTTGACAGTGCGCCTTTATAGGATTGGTCATATACCTGCTTAAAAGGCTCACTTCGTACGTTATATCTGGCCTCATACAGACCATATCATACATCAAAGAACCTACTATATTAGCATATGGAATGTTATTCATATAGGCTCTTTCGACTACAATATTAGGACTTTGAGTCGAATTCAGCTTGTAATGAGGATTAGTCGGTGTTAGAACATGATTTGAATTCGACATACCAAACTTGTCGAGAATCTTCTTTAGGTATGCCTCTTGAGATAAGCATAATCTCGACTGTTTTCTATCTCTTCGAATGTCAATCCCAATAATTCTGGAGGGAGCTCTCAAATCCTTTATGTAGAACTCCTTATTGAGTCCAGCCTTCACCTTCATAACATCTTTGACATTGTTGCTTGCTATGAGGATGTCATCCACGTAAAGCAACAAAATAACAGGTGAATTTCCAGGTCAAAATCTAAAGTAAGCACAGTGGTCGAACTGACTCCTAGTAAAACTAATGTGTGACATGAACTTGTCTAATGTCTTATTCCATTGTCGGGGAGATTGTTTCAGGCCATATAAAGACTTATTCAGCTTGCACACATAATCTTCCTTTCCCTTTTTGCATAACCTTTAGGTTGCCTCATCAGGGTTGTTTCATCTAGATCACCCATCATGGAGCTTGAATCTCATAAATCTAATACCTGCAATTTTGCAAGCTTTGTTATTTCCCACCAACACTGATCCACCATCTTGATCACACAATTCTTCAAACATGTCTTTGTTTGGAGCTATGTGCCACGTATACCCTGAATCCATAATCCACTCCTTGCTAGAGTCACTGCTCGAAACCACCACGACATCAGATGATTCATAACCATCTTACGCAATAGCTGCATTACCATTATCCTTTCCACCATGATTGTTTAGTCGATCAGGACATACTTTTCTTATACAACCCTTTTTTTTTACAATGATAACACTTAATAGTAGAAGCATTACCACCATATAAATTCTGTAGAACTTTACCCTTCTTCTTAAACCTACCATATTTCTTCTAGAATTTCCCCTTAACGGACAAACCTTTACCAACAGAAGATGGTTTATGCTCTTTTCGTTTGTTCAAATATTTAGAGTACATGGCAGATTAAACATCTTCAAAGGTCAACGTCTCTCTTCCATACAGGAGAGTTTATTTGAAGTAAGCATGAGAATTAAGTAAATAGCACAACAACAACAACGCTTAATCTTCATCATCAATCTTGACCTCGATATTTTCAAGAATAAGAATTAACTTGTTGAACATATCCAGCTGCGCAGGCAAGGCTTTGTCTTAAGTTTGAGAAACACAAGAAAGGGGGTTTGAATTGGGTTTCACATTTCGTCCTCATTTGAAAATTTTAAACTAATTGCATTAACATGTAAATAAAATAAATGACACAATAATTTTATCCTGGTTCATTGTTAACGAAGTTACTTCAGTCCACCCCTCAAGGTGATTTCGCCTGAACGATGATCTGCAAGAGAGTGGGGAGATGGTGAGGGGCGTACTGGATCTGATCCAACCTTAGTTCTGCAGTTTTGCGTTCATCTGGATTGGGACTGAGAGTGGCTTGTAGTATAACACCGACTTCATCCATTTCTCGTAAAACCCTATACCACTAAATCTCTGTGTTTGTTTGAGTATAATAGGGTTTATAGAGGTTTAACTCCTCCTTTTCCTGTTGGTTCGTTGCTTCACACGCTCACGTTGCACATTCACGAGACATCATCCCATGGAACGGAATTATATATCCCCTCCCCTTTCGTCCTAAAAACATGCGTAAAATATCATATATTACCAAATGTGTTTTTTTACGCGTATGATTTTTATTAAATTAACTATTTTTGTTTTATATTAGTTAAATTGTGGGGTTATAAACCTCTACTAAATGCTTTAATTTTCTCAGACATTTCATCAAATAATTTTTAAGTAATCTTTCAAAGTTTCGTTTTGATCCCTCCACTTTGTTTTTCATATTCTTAAAGTATTTCCATTTTGATTCCATTAGAGTGTAAATCGACTTGCAATGTCTCCCAAACTTTCTTCTTTGGGCTTAAGAGTTCATCATGACTGCCTTTGTGCCTTGGGAATTTAATTCGTTCTCCAACTGAAGCATAATTGGGCGGTTCAACCAACTCAACCTATGTACAACAGTAAGCAAAATTAGTATTATAATACTCTTCCAACAAATCTATGTACAGCAGTAACCATAACCCACGAGAAATATTTTGGGTTATGCGTCTTCCAACATGTTGTGATTTGATGTCGTCAAGAACAACGCAAAATATGAGAAAAAGATTGAGTTTCTTGAACAAACACAAGAAACCCTATTAGACTTTACAAAAGATAGAGAAGAAGAAAGAAGAATAAGAATATGTTAAAACTGTTTTTTTTATTCACTTACTCAATAAGGGTTCAAAGATTACAAGTGAATATCAACAATTAACCTCTCTCAACAACTTGAGAGAACTAGTTTATTTATAGACTACTAAACTAACTTAGGCTACAAGCTAACTTAACAACTGGGCTTTCAAGCAAGACCCAATTTGACATGCTAACTTAAACGCAAAGCTAACAAATTTCGACAGCATGCTTGAACAGACTTCGACTCCAGTATGCACAACTTTTGTCGAACCATGAAATTACCCTTGTTGACACTAAAGTTCGATCCAAAATACCACAAATCTCCACCTTTGAACAAACTATACACTAATAAGGGAACAAACTAGTTTTCATCATGCAGTTTTATCAACTGTACACAGTGGAAAAACTTGCTACTCGACAATGTCTTGGTGATCATATCAGCAGCATTGTCGTCGGTCAAAACCTTCAGCACTTGGACTTCTCCACGCTCGATTATCTCTCTAACAAAGTGCAACCTCACATCGATGTGTTTGGTTTGCTCATGATAGGCTGAATTCTTCGACAGGTGTATTGCATTTTGACTATCACATTTAACAGCGATAACTCAATCTTGAAATTTCAACTGCTTAGCAAAACCTTCAAGCCACAATGCTTCTTTCACGGCTTCAGTGAGGGCAATATATTTTGCTTCACTGGTTGATAAGGCAACAACCATCTGAAGTGTCGCTTTTCAACTAATTGTTATGCCGAACATAATGAACACATATCTAGAAATAGATTTTCTATAATCCATACAACCTGCATAATCAGAGTCGATAATCCTTCGATTTCGATTTCGCTATCATCGCCACCGACTCCAACATAAATCAGGACTTTGTTCAGAGACACATTGATGTACCTAAGAATTCACTTTAATGCTTGTCAGTGCGCCTTTCCAAGATTGGTCATATACCTGCTTACAAGGCTCACTCCGTACGCTATGTTTGGCCTCGTACAGACCATAACACACATCAAAAAACCTATTATACTAGCATATGGAATGTTATTCATATAGGCTCTTTTGAATTCAGTATTAGGACTTTGAGTCGAATTCAGCTTGTACTGAGGATTAGTCGGTGTTAGAACATGATTTGAATTCGACATACCAAACTTGTCGAGAATCTTCGTTAGGTATGTGTTAGCTCATAAATTCGACGCCCATATTAAGTTGGAAGTGTTGATTGGAATGTTAAACTCTTAAAGAGGTTTAAAGGAGCTTTCGACTGGATCTTCATGATAGGTTTAAGTCGAAGGTGCTCACATAAGGAAAAGATACTTTTGGGACTTAGAAAATATTTCTAAGAGTTAGGGAAGTCACCTTCGACCGAGAATACTGATGATGTCCGACGCTAAGAAATTCAAATTCAAATAAAGGAGGGAGTAGTTACTTTTGTTCGCTCCTGAAAAGGACAAGTGGCGTACATCCAAGAGACAGAAGCATGCAGTGCGACACTTGTCATATGTTAATTGTTTCAGGCAGTTGACAGAAGTTAGTTTTAGTATTATAAATAGGGGTTCTAGCAATAGGATTCGGTGTGTTGTGTTCACTTTGTACAAGTTACTCTAAATTTACTCAAAGTATCCGCGTGTAGAGAAATGAGTCTTGTGAGAATGTACGTGATGTAAACACCATTTATCTTTTCAATGCAATTTACTTCAATCTTTCATTAAGAACTTATCTTTTATTTGACGCAAGTTATGTTTCTACACTTTGTCTTATTTTCATACTTTCGACCTTTATTGTATACCTTAGACCCTTTCCTTTACATTTTCAGCCTTTTAACTTAACATTTTTAAACGTCTTTTAAATTATATTTTCAACCAACCTTTCTTCATGAACACTGTCGAAGTGTTTAGTTCTTTAGAGTTTCCTTTAAACCAATTGTTAGCACATGTCCTAGGATCAATCTGATCGATCCTGTGAGTCACCAAAGTTAGATTTGGAAGCTCAGCGTTTGTTTACCAATTTTCGCGGTAAACAAATTGGCACGCCCAGTGGGACTGTGCTAACTTCTATAAAGATTTTTCTAAGTTTGAAAATCTGCAATTATTAGTCTTTTCTTTGAGAAAACTTCGTTGCATGTTATTGAGAAGTGGAAAAGTAGCCACTACAAACGAAGAGAGACCAAGGAGAAGATACACTAGGGAAATGGCGACGAACACTAGTCAGCCAAACAATCCAAACCCTCAAGGGAGTGGTTCTAATCCTCAATCAAGTAATTCAAATACTCAGCCTAGCGACACTAACCCTCAAAATGTGTCTAGGAACGAGGTAGTGCCACCCCCAGTACCTTCGACAGGAGAGCCAATATCGCCTCCTGTTATGTCTGAACCAATGCCATCAATGGCAGGTTTAGGGTCGACATATATAAGGGCTTACACTCAACCTGTTTTGGAGTACATTGGGCCACAAGCATCTAATCCCCAGACTCCACCAGGAGGAACTTCGACGTTTAGGCATTTTCCCCCTCCAGGGTTTTCACAACCACTACCAAGGAATCCACCTTATGGAATGCCAACGTCACTAATGCAAAGCCTCCAAAATTCCCCCTAGTATTCTCAGAAAATGTAATGTCCTCGCCATTACAAAGGTCAGGATCTGGGATAAATGTGGGTCGAAACAGTCAAAGTGTAGGTGTGGGATATTCCACTCAAGGTCCTAGTCTGACAAATACTTCTATAGCATGTTTAAGATAGCAAATGGATGAGAGTAACTTACAAATGGTACAAACCTTGTCCTAAACTATGGGGGAAATTTTCCAGCCCTTGATCCAGAACACTACCCAAACTAACCAACAATTAGCAGCGCAACACGCATGGCAGAATTTATGGGTGTACCAGCCCCTGTACGAGGCGCAACTGTTGTGGAGAACATTCCACGGCGGAACCTAGGGAACGTACCTGAGGCGAATCTAGAAAACCAAGGGATAGTCGAACCCCTTAGTCTCGAACCTCCTAGAGTCGAACCACCTAGGAACCAAGTGTCAATTCCTGTAGAAAGGGAACAAGAAGTAGTTATAGTAAATAGAAACCAAGATGCTGACCATGTGGTACAATAGGTTTGACGTAACAACGTAGCAGCAGATAACAACCTAGCAGCCATGGTCGAAAGGATAATGGCTCGAAATGGGGTAAATTTTGGTTTTACTAGGCCAAACTATACATCACCAATAGTAGATTACATTCTCCAATCAGAATTACCTTATAGGACGAAGGTCCTAAAGTTTACCAAATTCTCTGGAGATACCACTGAATCTACTGTCGAACACGTAGCCCGATATATGATCGAGGCTAGAGAGATTACAAATGACGAAAGTCTTAGGATAAAATATTTTCCAAGTTCTCTCACCAAAAATGCTTTTACTTAGTTTACAACCCTACCTCCTAATTCAATCTGTAATTGGACCCAGCTGGAACGTTTATTCCATGAACAATTCTACATGGGACAAACCAAGATTAGTTTGAAGGAATTGGCTAGCATAAAACGAAAGTTTACTGAGCCAATAGACGATTACCTAAATAGGTTTTGATTACTTAAGGCTAGATGTTTTACTCAAGTGTAGGAACATGAATTGGTCGAAATGGCCGCTGGTGGCCTTGATTACTCTATTAGAAAGAAGTTGGATACCCAGTATCTAAGAGATATGGCCCAACTAGCTGATAGGGTTCAACAGTTAGAACGTCTGAAAGACGAAAAGGCTAAGTTTAATAAGAGTAAAAAGGTAGCCTATGTTGAATATAATGAGGATGTCGAAGGTTTACAAGATGAACCATTGTATTTCGACGAAAATGAGATAGATGTTGCTGAATTAAAGCAAGGTCCTCTGTATGCTTGTAAAATGTTAGCTCCTTCGAATGGAAAAAATTCTATCGAATCTGAAAAGAATGATAAGTTTCTAAAGAAAACATATACTTTCGATATCACTAAATGTGACGAAATTTTGTATTTGTTAGTTAAAGATGGACAAATGATAGTGCCTGCTGGCGCTAAAATGCTACCTTTAAAACAAAGAAAAAAGAGAGGATTTTGTAAGTACCATAATTTTCTGGGTCATAAAACTTCTCAGTGTTTTCTTTTCAGGGATTTGGTGCAAAACGCTATTCAGGAGGGCAGGCTGAAATTCGGAGAAAAGTCCAAAGGTCAAATGAAAATCGACTCTGACCCGTTGCAAACAGTGGATGCCCATTATGCTGAGCCCACAGAAGTACATATGGTTGAAGTTACTGATGAAAGACTGTTCAATCAATATGGTGGAAATTACTGAAGATTTCGCCAATGATGTTGTTTTAGCCAAGGTACTTGAAGACCTTGACATCACTACCATGGAGAAACTCGTGAACAAGGCCGCTGGCGGCTTCGACAAAGCTACTGATGACTTAGATGACGGGATCACTGAAGATTCCAACATGACGCTGGTTACCAAAGAAACTGCTGATAGTTTCGTTAAGATGGACAAGGCTACTGAAGGCCTTTATGGACATAAATATGGTCGAGATTACACAACATAAGACCATGGAGGTTGATGAAGCAAGCTGCCAAGAAGAGCATAACAAAGTGGCGTATCCAAAATAGGAAGAGATTATCATTGAATTCCTTCACCGTTGCCAAAAAAAGGGATCAGGAGTCATGTTATGCCCCAGATGCAGTGCAATCTTCGTCCAGAAAGCTGCCCATAATCTTGAGGGGGTTAGGAAGGCAAAAGAGAGAAGGGAGCAAAGAACCTCTCAGGGTCAAAGGAGTTTCGATCCTAGAAGGCCCTCTTCAAAATAAGTGGGAGGAAAAACACAGTTCCTAGGGGCCAGACCCAACACCTTCAAACCAACAAGTAATGCGCCAGTGGGAAGCTGGATGAAACTTGTCGAAGGAAAGGAAAAAGGTCAAAAAAATGGCAGAAGTTTGATGTGAACAGAGGCTCTTCAATAGAGTATCGAAAGGAGTTTCAGACTTTCAATAGGTCGGCTTATGTCTCTGAAAACTATAAAGGGAAGAACCCGATGTCGCGATTTCAATGGAGGAGAGAGCAACGTAGAAGAAAGGCTCTCAGGGAGGCTCAGTCGAAGGACCAAGGAGAATCCAATACTAATGTCCCTACTGATAATAACGGAGGGAATCAAATAAAGATTGCTGAGAAAGTGCCTGTGGGGCAAAAATTATTTTCCTCTCAAGAGGATAAACATGAAAAGATTGTCGAAGATGATGAAGAAATGACAAACAACTTCGACTCTGAGTCTGATGCTTCTCTCGACATCATAGTCAATGTAGTGTCTATAATGCCAAGGGAGTTCGACCAAATTACAGAGGTCGAAGATTTAGATGCTTGCACTGAAGCAGAGATGGCAGCACACAAGCCTGTGTGCTACTATATCATGAATAATGGGTGCGTTGAAGAGCAGAATGCCTTCTTCGAACGACCTACAGAGGCGATGAAAAGCCACCTAAAGCCTCTCTACATCACTGGGAAGGTGGAGAATGTACCAGTGAACAAGATATTAGTGGACTGTGGTGCAACAGTAAATCTGATGCCACATTTCTTATTGAACAAGATTGGCAAGTATGACTGATACTAAGCCATATAGTATGGTTCTTTCGAATTACGAAGGAAAGGTTGGCTCTACACTGGGTGTGATACAAGTTGACTTAACAGTTGGGACAATCACTAGGCCTACTGTCCTCATGGTAGTGGAAACAAAAACCAACTATAATCTGCTCTTAGGACGTGAGTGGATACATGGCATTGGTGCAGTGCCATCTTCGATGCATCAACGAATCACCATCTGGAGGCCAGATGGCATAGTCGAGAACATTGAAGCTGATTAGGGGTATTTTAAGGCACTAATAAATCATGTCGACAGAAGACAGTTCGACAAGCACCTGGCTCATATTGCCCCTTGTGGCCCAGCAGATTTTGAGTTTGTCCCAAATGATGAAACATTTTGGTCATTATACTTACATCTCATCGATGGATTCCGTTGTGATAAAGAGGTTCCAGGAGAAAGGCTCACATACCTTGGCGAGCCTGCAATAGACCTCACAGGGTGGGGAAGTGAATTCAATGACAATGACTGAGCTCGAAGCATTGAGGAGAATTTCGGCCTACGTGGCTGAAACCAAATTACAAGCGGCTTTGGAAGCTGCTAATGAATATATGGTCGTCGAGGCCAATTCCGGATTCCACCAAGAAGGTCCTGGTAAGGACTTCGAACCAGAGCCACCTGATAAGGTTCAGGGTGTAGAACAAGGCCAGAGGCTTAATGCCATCTATGATGATGTCTTTGGGGTTTGAAAAGGATCCGCTGGCAAACGACATTAAGATACTAGCGTAGGATCCATTAGAAGAAATTGACCTAGGAGAGGGGGCAACCAGAAGGACAACATATGTCAGCGCCAATCTTGACCCACAACTTAAGGTCGAATTCACCTAGTTGCTGCAGGAGTTTAAAGACTGTTTCGCCTGGGACTATGATGAGATTCCTGGTTTGAGTAAAGAGTTGGTCGAACATAAGTTGCCGATCAAGCCTGGGAAGAAGCCAGTCAAACAGAATCTAAGACGGTTTGCCCCAGAAATTCTCTCAAAGATAAAAGAGGAAGTCGAAAGACTCATTCGATGCAAATTCATCCGTACTGCCAGGTATGTTGAATGGTTAGCTAATATTGTACCTGTTATTTAAAAGAATGGTTCTTTAAGAGTTTGCATAGACTTTAGAGACCTAAATTCTGTAACTCCAAAGGATGAGTATTCAATGCCTGTGGCAGAAATGCTAGTCAATTCCGCCGCAGGACATGAGTATCTTAGTATGTTAGATGGGTACTCTGGTTATAACCAAATATTCATTGTTGAAGATGATGTCCCCAAAACAGCTTTTCGATGTCCTGGAGCCTTAGGCACCTATGAATGGGTATTGATGACTTTTGGCCTCAAAAATGTTGGGGCAACATATCAACGAGCAATGAACTTAATCTTCCATGATTATATAGAGACTTTCGTGCAAATATATATTTATGATATTGTGGTTAAGTCTGTTTCAGGGAAGAGTCACTTGGGCCATCTTCGATAGTCCTTCGAAAGGATAAGAAGATATGGTCTTAAAATGAATCCTCTTAAATGTATGTTTTGTGTGTAGGCAGGGGATTTTCTAGGCTTTGTGGTCCACAAAAAGGGGATCGAGATCAACCAGAATAAGACCAAAGCCATCATGGAAGTGAAAGCACCATCAACTAAAAATGAGTTGCAATCACTGCTGGGTAAGATTAATTTCTTGAGAAGGTTCATATCAAACTTAAGCGAAAAAACACAGGCCTTTTCACCATTACTTCGATCCAACAAAGATGGGTTCGACTGGGGGCAAGATCAACAGGAAGCCTTCGACAAGATCAAGGAATACCTGAGTCATCCTCCAATTCTTTCACCACCTTGTAGAAATAGGAGTATGAGATTGTACATAGTTGCGTCAGACAAAACCTTAGGGAGCATGTTGGCTCAAGAGGATGAGAATGGCGTCGAAAGGGTCATTTATTACCTTAGTAGAGTTTTAAATGATGCAGAAACTAGGTATAGCATAATCGAAAAATTATGCTTATGCTTGTATTTTTCTGGTACAAAATTAAAGCAATATATAAAGCCAGTTGATGTGTATGTTTCGTCTTATTTTGATGTTATTAAACATATGTTGTCTAAACCTATCTTGCATAGTCGAATTGGTAAATGGGCATTAGCATTGACTGGGTATTCTTTAACATATAAGCCTTTAAAGGCAGTTAAATGACAAGTGGTAGCAGACTTTATAGTCAACCACTCCATAAATGAAAGCACTGTGAATTACGTCGAACTGAAACCTTGGAGGTTATACTTTGATGGTTATAGCCACAAAGATGGAACAGACGTAGGCGTGCTAATTATTTCACCTGAAAAAATTCCAACAAAATTCAAGTACAAGGTCGAAGGACTTTGTTCCAACAACGAGGTTGAGTATGAAGCATTAATAGCTGGGCTTGAAATTTTGTTAGAATTGGGGGCAACTCGAGTCGAAATAATGGGAGACTCAGAGTTGGTCATAAAATAAATTACAAAGGAGTACAAATGTGTTAAGGAAAATCTTATCATGTACTTTGTAATAGCCTACAAACTACTGAAGAAATTCGAAGTGGTAAGCATTCGACACATACCTCGACTAGAGAATCAAGTGGCCAATGACTTGGCTCAGATTGCTTCTGGGTATAAGGTTTCGAAGGAAAATTTACAAGAGGCAATCGAAGCTAATGGTAAAGTCGTGGATGTTGGATTGTGCCCATCAGATTTAGAAGTGACGAAGCTTGGATACGCTGATGATGGAAATTTTGAGATTTTTGCGAGAGACAGCTTGATGGACAAGGACTGGAGGAAGCCCATAGTCGAATACTTACAGAATCCAACAACATCCACAGAGCGGAAAGTCAGGTATCAAGCTCTAAGTTATGTACTTATAGGTAATGAGTTATTTAAAAAGACCCCTGAGGGAGTCTTACTTAAATGACTAAGTGAATAAGAGGCATATCTTGCTCTTTCGACTGTCCATAGTGGGGCATATGGGGCACACCAATTAGGTCATAAGATGAAATGGTTGTTGTTTCGACAAGGCATGCATTGGCCTACTATGCTAAAGGATTGCATTGAATTCGTCAAGGGTGTAACACCCCATTTCTACCCGGCGGATAATTATAAAATCAGAGTTTCAAAATTTCAACATACAAATGAGATGCTACACTTTCAACTTAAAAACGACTTCATATTATCGCATGTTAATCAGATACATAACACTTTAACTCGGATGAACCGATAACAACAAAATTAGTCTTTAAAATAAAACAACTTTTATTAACTAAATAGCGGAATCATACTTTTCAACTCAAATGACATAACATCTTTTGTTCATCTAAAAACAACTGCAACATAACAAGTATTCAATGACATCAACTTATAATTCAACAACTGAAATATAACAACTATAAAACAACGATCGTTCATCCCCCCGAGTGTTGCGTATCAGAGCAAGACCCTCTTGACTTGTAATAAAGCAACATAAGGACTCCAAAAACTATTCCGAACTGCCACTGCTATTCTTGAGTACCTGCCCATTTCCCATGGTAGGGGACATATCAGCAGAAGGGGTGAGATATCTAACAATATAATAAGATGTGTGATAAATAATATATTAGAATTTAGATCATATAAAATTACCACTTTACAGCTTATAACAACAATTAGTACAACCAGTCATCAACATAGTATCACAACAAAGTCATCAACTTAATATCACGACAATTTAACCAACTTAATATAACAACTTTCAAACCACAAATATAACAACAAAACCCTCAATAGGTTATAACAACATTTTCATAGCTTTCAGACAGTACCTGTCACAACAAGTCAACAACATAATAACAACGAATATATCATCATAACACTGGAATATGCAGCTTAGAATGTGACTCATACAATGCACATGCATGTGGTACCATTGGAGCAGAACTCTCAACTTAAAAACGGAGCAGAACTCCCAACTTAGGAATAGCCAAGTAATAGAGGCATCAAACAAGGCATAAGCCTTCAACTTTTAACTTTTTGCCAATCCAGGCCAACTTGGTATGCTATGTTATGCATGCGACAACAACTACAACATCAACTTATTCAATAACAACACAACAACAATACAACTGCAACTTAACAACAATTTCAACTTTGGCCATCGACCTACAACTTAATATTTACCAATTAATAGAGGCAATTCAACAACAACAAATATCCTGCAACTTCGCATCATCAACAGCAACAACATATCAGCATCAATAATTAACAGCAACTAATCAACAACAAAACAACATTGGCCGTAGGCCTCGTAATTCAACGCCACCTGCAAATTCATATTTTTCAGCAAGGTACACAACCTAACAAATCAATCAAAATAAGCTACAAATAAATCACATAATTATTCGGACAGTCTTCGACTAAAACCGGTTACTTAATTATCGGCTAAATTCTAATATTTCTACTCCGAGCTACTATTCTTATTAGTCCTCTGTTAAATTAATACTGCCTTACAACCAAAAACATATAATTCAGTCACTATTATTTTATACCCATATTACTAGTTCTGTTATTCACTTAATAACTATTGGCACTGGTCACTGTATCATTCATCTACTATTTATAATTCTCTGCCACCAATAATAATACTACTAATTATCTGCTAAATTAATTAAATTAATCAAAAGGGGGACTACTGTAATTAATGAAGCCAATTCTGCAACTTATTAAATTCATCTCTTCCAAACAATTATATATACCATCCCTCTCAACTAACTTAAAATGGAACAGACCAAGTGCAGCCATAGCAGACAGAAATGAACAGAAACGGAAACAGAAGCAATTACATAGCAGGTCTGTGTGACACTCGTCACAACTTCCTGACCCTCGTCACAATGCATGACGGTCGTAACACATGAGTGACGGTCGTCACTCGCACATGACGTGCGTGACACTCGTCACGCTCTCCATCACGGTCGTCATACCCCCAATTCCCAATTTCCTTCGTTTCAGTGCATTTCGTTCGAGTTCTCCTTAATCCGTTCCGATTCCAAACAATTCCACACACTCACCCATTACAGTGCAACATAAATGCAATAAAATTACACCTTAAAGCAACATAGACTAATTTGCCTACAACAAATTCATCAACAACAAACGTATTTCAATATCCATGACAGCCTATTACAACACAGACAAAGGTAATTTTACAAACCCAACCCCCACATATCATTCATCAAATACCCCATTATAGAGTCAGAACCCCACCCTTACCTTGGATTAATGGTCGTTCTAAATCTCCGATTGGGTTCCCGTTCTCGCAGCCTCTCCGTGTTCCAATTCCAAACCCTTGCTCCTCTCTTTCGTAACCTCTGTGTTGTAACTGCTACTTCCCTCTTTCTCTTAATTTCCACTTACTGCCACTTCTCCTTTTCTTTTTAATTCAACCACACAAAATAATACCCCATTCTCTTATTAGGCCTACTATTCATACACCACACTTATTACTTCATTACAACCAAATAATAAGCCCAACTAAATAATAATAGTATTATTCTAATACTATTCTCCAACTTAATCACCAATTAATTAAATATCAACTTATCACAGCATTTCTCGACATATCACAACTCCAACAATTCCAACAAATAATTCGAAAATATTTCGAAAATATTTAATTAAATATCGAGCGTTACAAAGGGCTGCCAGGAATGTTAAGTTCATGCTGGCATACAACATATCCCTGCAAGTGAGCTGCATTCCATAGTGAAACCATGGCCTTTTAGAGGTTGGGCTTTGTACTTAATTGGAGAGATTCGACCAGCATCATCCAAAAACCAGAGATACATTTTGGTAGGTATTAATTATTTCACGAAGTGGATCGAAGCAATACCTTTACCGAATGTGGATCAAGAAGATGTGATCGAATTTATTCAAAAATATATCATTTACAGGTTTGGAATCCCAGAAACGATCACAACAGATCAAGGATCAGTCTTTACTGGTCGAAAGATGCAGGAGTTTGCTAAAGAGATAGGTTTCAAACTCTTAACCTCTACACCTTATTATGCTCAGGCTAATGGTCAAGTCGAAGCAGCTAATAAAGTGGTGATCAGTTTGATTAAAAAACATGTGGGAAAGAAGCCTGGAAATTGCATAAGACATTGGACCAGATCCTCTGGTCATGTCGAACCTCTCCCAAAGAAGCAACTAACACTACTCCATTTCGATTGACTTTTGGTCATGATGAAGTGTTACCTGTCGAGATTTACCTTCAATCAATGAGGATCCAAAGACATCATGAAATCCCTTCTGAGTCTTATTGGAATATGATGCTAGATGAGTTGGTGGATTTAGATGAAGAGAGGCTTAGCGCTTTGGAATTGTTAAAGAGGCAAAAGAAAAGAGTCGAGAAGTCTTACAATAAAAAGGTTAAGACCAAGACCTTTTCGCCTGGAGATTTGGTTTGAAAGGTAATCCTGCCTATGGATCGAAAGTTCAGAGCCTTGGGCAAGTGGTCCCCAAAGTGGGAAGGCCCATTTCAAATTACGTAAGTATTTTCTAATGGGGCTTATGAAGTCGAAGAAATAGACGAGGATAAAAGAATCTTGAAAGTAAATGGCAAGTATTTGAAAAAATATAAACCAACACTTCAAGAAATCAAAATTGCTAAAGAATAATTCGACGTAAAAATAAAGGCGGAGCCAACTATGGTATTCATGAAATACCAAAATGGCTTAGAGTCATTACATAAAAGCCTCAAGGGGCTATGGAACAATGTGCTTAAAAGAAAAATTACAAAGAAATTCAAGTTAGAAAGGGAGATTCTCTTTCATCTTCAAGTACTTCGACTTCTGGAGTTTGAGTCGCCTTTCACACAGAGCCTTGTCAGATCTTGGGTGCACAACTTCTCTCTCCAGTTGTTGAGCTTCCTCAGCAAAAGTTATGGCATTTTCCAGATCTTTCGATAGGCCTAAATCATCGAAGGCAGACAATGCAACATTGCGCTTTTTGTCCTTTGAAATCTTGACTCGGAGCTTTTTTATCTTTCGCTCCCATGTGGCAATGTTTTGATCATTAGAGGCAATCTACTGCTTGTTCTTTTCTTTGGTTGCCTCCAGTTCTGCTACCTTATTCTCAGAGTCAGTGGCAACAGCCCAAGCAGCAGCCTCACTTCCACACTTGGTGGAAATTGCCTTCTCAATTTGAGGCAGGCGCTTGAGATCAGCATTGACCTGGTCAATCATAGTGCCAAGTTCTAGGATGATGCTGGCAGATTTTGGAGAAATAGAGTGGATGTCGACCTGTTCAAGGAGTTTCTTTAGGGAGATATGAGTGACATTGTCCATCTGCTGGAGTGTGAAAAGGTCACCTTTAAAGATCTTCTCTTTGATCTTTAAGAGGATGTTGTCCTCAGGCTTGCTCGAAGGTGAATCTCTAGAAGTAGTTGATGCACTTGGAGTCTTGTCAGAAGAACTCCCTCGACGGCCAAGAAGGATCTTTATGTACTGACGAGGGTTGCTTGCCTTCAGGGCATCAAGTTCTTGTTCGGAGAGGCCTCCCCCATACACAGTCGAGGTTGCCTTGACTTTAGGAGCAACATTAGTTGTTGGAGCAGTGATGGTGTCGACAGGGATCGACTCTTTAACAGGTCCTTCATCAGTCTTCTTCTCCTCACCTTTCTCTTCCTCTTCTTCATCCTCATCCATTTTGTCATCATCGTTGCCATCAAGTTCGGATTGGTGCATTGTCTCATTATCATCCTCCTCTATTTCTTCACTCCCTTCTGGTTCAACATTTCTAGCACCAACAATCTCGTCCACTGGTGAGCCATCATTATCATCGACCAAGGTCGTATCTGCATCCATGGTGACGGTCCCTGGATTTTCTGTTTCAAGATTCTGCTGACCATTGTCTTCCTCGTGGTCAGAGCCACCTGTTTGAGAATGTTGAGTAGCGGTCTTTGTAGGCGAAGGGGGAGCTGTTTCAAAGCCGGGTTTGTTAATTTCACCTACTGAACTCATTCTAGAGCCCAAATCAGAAGTGGGATGGTATGTGGGCTCATCTTGGCTGTTTAGAATAGTGGCTGGAGAAGGAGGCCTATCCACTAGTGGCTTTGAGCCACTTGCATCAGCTTGAATCAAATTGAAGCAAATTAGAGCAAAAGGAAACGAAGTAAATAAGTGGGCATTTCAAAAATTTAATTGATAAGTTACCTTGACACCTTCAACATCAGGGCTAGAATTATTGCTTTCAGCATGATCTGCGGCTGGTTTAGAGGCAGCCTTAGAAGAGGCTCCCGCAGCACCGCTGGTAGTGGTTGTCTTTTTGGAGACCTTAGCCGTTTTAGGCTTATATTGGCCACCACCAGCATCTGCTTCTTGGCTTGGTCTTTTCCTCTTCTTTATCTTTAAGTCTTCAGGAGGAGATTGGTTATCATCCTCTGAATCAATGACAATTTAGGAAGTGCCCCTTTTCGACTTCCTCTGAGGTGTCGGAGGTAGTTTGCGGGAAGCCTGAAATAGTGAGAAGCATTAGGGGAAAGAAAGACTAATCAACGAAAAGAAAAGGTGTGTGACGTACCTTGCTGCCTTCACCCTTTGCTTCGACCGACTGCTGAGGTGTACTTTTCTTGGGTACAGCTACAAAAAAAACAAAGTTACCACAAGTTAGTAATGATAAAGTTCAAATGAAAGAACATAAAATCGAAGAATCCAAACCTTCATGTATTTCAGATTCGATGCGAACACCTTCGATACCGATATGAAGGTGTCCTTTGAAACTATCTAACGTATGCTTAGTTGGAACCACCCGTTGAGCCTTGGGTTTCGACTGGTGGCGAAGGATCTTTATAGAATCCACACAGATGAACCAATCTGGAAATTGAGGGGCAAGAGCCACTCCAAAATTAGCAGATGGCAACCGAGGAGTCTTTGGAGGAAATAGTTCGAAAGCCGCTGCATAGCGTTTCTCAGGAGGAACGTATGAAGGGATTTTCAAACTCTCCATTTTCTTTAAAAAAAATTCCTTCAGTGTAGCTGCGGCGTCGCAGACGGTTTGACTAATGTCATCTGGTTGATAAACAGTTTCAAAGTATGCACGTCAACAAAAGCTTGGTTAATCAACTGGGAGAAGCTAGAAACATCAAGGAATTCTTCATTGTAGTGTTTCGACTACCAATCATAGAACTCTTGAGTGCAGAGGTGAGAAGGTTCGAAGTAGATAGGAGTGAGGAGTAGGGATGGCAAAAATATCCATACCCGCGGATATCCGTGGATAATATCCGTCACGGATATGGGGCGGATAACTTAATGGATATCCACGGATAAAATAAATGGATATTTAAATATCCGTTTGTTAATGGATATGGGTTTAATGATATCCGTACCCGCGGATATCCATATCCATTAATAAATTATAAAAATCATTTAAATATCATTAGTTTATTATACCTTATCTTTTCATCTTCTAAAATAAATAGTCTTATTATATTTCTTTCTTTTTTAAAATTTTCTTTCTAGAAAACCTTTCACATTTCATTCAAATTCTATTAGTCATTTCATATTTAAACTCTTCAATACTTCATACCCCACTTCAACAATTCCACAGTCCAACTAACTAGTGTTGTCATTCCTCTATCGAATCAGTGTCTCTCTGCCTACTCCTATGTCGTTCTTTCTTCCATCATAACTCACAATCACAATATCTTTTATTTCTTTGGTTAAAATGAAATGTATGAATATTATGTTTGGATCTAATTATATTTTGGTGAATAAGAAGAAAATTAATGTGATGAAATTTTATTGTTAAATTAAGAGCGAATTGTATGGATGTTATATGATAATAATTTTTTGTGTCTTTAAAAGAAGTTAAAAGTATATTTAAAAAAAATAATTTTCATAAAAAAATACTATCCATGGATATTTGTAAATATCCACGGATACCGTAAAACCCGCGGATTACCCGCTTAACGGATATCCACATGGATATGGGGCGGATATGGATATCATATTTATCCAACGGGGCGGATACATATATCATAGTATTCGTCCCCATGGATATCCATTTACATCCCTAGTGAGGAGTGGTCTGTGAGCATGTCGAGCCAGGTGAGTCGAACTCTCTAGGGAATCATAGCTCGTATGGGGAAGGATCACATGGACCTTCTTCTCGTACAAACACTTGGGCAAAGTTTGGACCAGGCCAAATTGTTGAGAAACAAGATTCGGTTGGTAGGCCATCAAAGCCGTTTGGCCCCTTAGAAGGTTGAGTCGGTGAACAATGAGTCGAGGGATTAGAAAGCCCTCCCAGACAAGCTTCGATTCTGCCTCATGTTTCTTGAATGCAGGATGGAAGGCCCTAGTGAACCATTCAGGACCATACTTTCTTTAAGCAAATGGGGCCATTCTTGGTGTAAATTCATATCGTTTGGCAAACATCTTGATGAAGCCAGAGAAGGACGCCCTAAGTGTCTGCCCTTCTTTGCCAGGGGTTATCTTCACCAGTCGAGTCCATTCGACTCGCCTCTCCTTGATTTCTGTAGCTTCATCGTCGACAGTCCCTTTGTTAGGGAGACTAGTTTCAAATGTGGCATTAAGCCAAAGCTGGAGCAGCCAGAAGGGTCCTGACAACAAGAGATTTCCATTGGTTTCTTGGTCTTTCAGTCGACCAACACCTTCACTTAAAGACTCATACAAACTAGCCAATATCATTTCACTTAGGCAAATGCCTCGATTCAGGTGCAATTGGTTGGCCAGAGTTAGGTATTTCCTGGCCACTTACAGAGATTTGGTGCAAAATACACAGCGAGAAAGCCACATAGCCAGAAATGCTATGTGCTCTTGATCGTCGACTGTGTCAGTTTATTTGTCATGGTAATGGTTCATAAAGTGAGTGTAAGTATGTTTGGTGGTTGAAAACCCTATGGTGTCTTGAGCATCTACCTCAGGGTCATAAACTAGTCCATGTGGTTTTAGACCTGTGATAGCCGCTATGTCGAAGAGGGTGGGTGTCATCATCCCACAAGGGAGATGGAATGTATAATGAGTGTTATCCCAAAAATACAAAGAAGAAGCTAACAGAGTCGGACAGTAAGCGGGACCTGTCTTCGACATCATAATCAGGTCATAAATCCCTATTTCCTTCCAAGTTTCTGCTTTGACTTTTTCTACTTTGGTTAACCAGTTTAAGTAGAGGTCAACATCTTTGAAATATGGGGTTGCCCTAAACAACCTAGACCCATCATTCAAGTACTTTAAATCTATGTTTTTTAGGGCTACATTATCATGAGGCTCAGTGGTTACCCTAGCCTTATCTTTTTGCCCTAAGGGTTTAGTTTTACGGTATGAAGGGAAGAAATCACTAATGGCTGTGTAATCTACACCTAAAGTAGATAAAGGACCAGATAGAGCTAATGGTTTACCAGAAACGGTAACAGGAGTCAATACCTGGGATTCGTAGATATGCCTTTTTTCTTCTTTGAGAGGTTCAGGGATGAATTGCTAATTCTTCACTACTTTGGGTCCACTCAATGTAGCAAAGGGAGGAAGTAGTGGCACGCTATTTGGCCCTTTGACCTTCGGATTTTTCTTTGGATCTTGAGTGGTAGTGTTTGAAGACATCATTGTTGAGAACTTGAAGAAAATGGGTTTACTGAAGGTGAAGAGTTGAGAGTGTTTGAAAGAGAAGAAAGTGTTTAGTGAGTACTTTGGAGTTGGAAAAGTAAAAATAGTTTCTGAAGAAACTATTTATAAAGTGTTTAGAAGTACTAAAAGGTCACTAATCATCATTAGGGGCTAAAAGCTAGTGGGACACGTGTCTTCCCAGGAGCAAAAGTAGGGGCGGTGGCAGTTATTACTTGTGCCCACGATCTCTTAGACCCTAGGAGAGGTGATGATGGTCTGGGATTTGATGTGATTTCCAAGGAGTTGTTTTCATAATTGGCCATGACGTCATAAATGTGATTGAAAAGAAACTGAACAGTTTCTTGAGACGTGGGTTGGTCAGTTATGTTGACTTCTATGTAGGGTCGAAAGATGGCGTCGAATAGGACACTATCAAAAAATGACCTTTTTCTTCAGTACTGTCAAAAAGGACATTTTTGGGGGGCAATTTGTTAGCTCATAAATTCGACGCCCATATTAAGTTGGAAGTGTTGATTGGAATGTTAAACTCTTGAAGAGGTTTAAAGGAGCTTTCGACTGGATCTTCATGATAGGTTTAAGTCGAAGGTGTTCACATAAGGAAAGGATACTTTTGGGACTTAGAAAATATTTCTAAGAGTTGGGGAAGTCACCTTCGACCGAGAATACTGATGATGTCCGACGCTAAGAAATTCAAATTCAAATAAAGGAGGAAGTAGTTACTTTTGTTCGCTCCTGAAAAGGACAAGTGGCGTACATCCAAGGGACAGAAGCATGCATCGCGACACTTGTCATATGTTAATTATTTTAGGCAGTTGACAGCAGTTAGTTTTAGTATTATAAATAGGGGTTCTAGCAATAGGATTCGGTGTGTTGTGTTCACTTTGTACAAGTTACTCCAAATTTACTCAAAGTATCAGCGTGTAAAGAAAATAGTCTTGTGAGAATGTACGTGATGTAAACACCATTTATCTTTTCAATGCAATTTACTTCAATCTTTCATTAAGAACTTATCTTTTATTTGTCGCAAGTTATGTTTTTGCACTTTGTCTTATTTTCAGACTTTCGACCTTTATTGTATACCTTTGACCCTTTCCTTTACATTTTCAGCTTTTTAACTTAACATTTTTAAACGTCTTTTAAATTATATTTTCAACCAACCTTTCTTCATGAACACTGTCGAAGTGTTTAGTTCTTTAGAGTTTCCTTTAAACCAATTGTTAGCACATGTCCTAGGATTAATCTGATCGATCATGTGAGTCACCAAAGTTAGATTTGGAAGATCAGCAGTTGTTTACCAATTTTTGCGGTAAACAGTATGCCTCTTGAGATAAGCATAATCTCGACTATTTTCTATCTCTCCAAATGTCAATCCCAAGAATTCTAGAGGCAGCTCCCAAATCCTTTATGTCGAACTCCTTATCGAGTTCAGCTTTCATCTTCATAACATCTTCGACATTGTTGCTTGCTATGAGGATGTCATCCACATAAAGCAACAAAACAACAAGTGAATTTCCAGGTCAAAATCTGAAGTAAACACAGTGGTCGAACTGACTCCTAGTGAAACCAATATGTGCCATGAACTTGTAGAATCTCATATTCCATTGTCGAAGAGATTGTTTCAGGCCATACAAAGACTTATTCAGCTTGCACACATAATCTTCCTTTCTCTTTCTGCATACCCTTTAGGTTGCTTCATTAGAATTGTTTCATCTAGATCACACATCATGGAGCTTGAATCTCACAAATCCACTACCTGTAATTTTGCAAACTTTGTTGTTTCCCACCAGCACTGATCCACCATCTTGATCGCACAATTCTTCAAACATTTCTTTGTTTGGAGTCATGTGCCACCCACACCAAGAATCCATAATCCACTCCTTGCTAGAGTCACTGTAACACCCCAAATCCCCACGATGATTTAAACATAGTTTATCAGAGTGAGAAAAATAAAACACATGAATTTAGGATGCTACATCAACTATTCAACTTAACAAGCATACTGTAACAGTGTCATAATATAAAATAATATCAGCATAGTATGTCAACATTCATACACAACAGAAGAATCAAGTCAAATTGAAACATGTTTTGTCATACATAATGTCTCCAATTAGATCAGTAACAACATATAACAGAATTAAAAGACTCAAGCGTTCCGACACCCCCGGTGTTACAAACTTAGAGTAGACGCGACTCGATAACTCACACCAGAAGACCTCGTCTTCACACTCCACTTGACGACTACTTCTGCGTATCTGCACGTTACCCAAGTGGAGGTAACATTCAAACAGAAGGGGTGAGATTCTCAAGCAATCAAAAGAATAAGATGATATAATATGCAAGTATAAATCATCAAGTAATTCACCCATATCATGACATTCAGCAACAATTCCACACTTAAAGCTACCACAGATATGTATTCGAAACCACACTGCAACACAACCATCAAGAAAATGCAATGAGACACCTACTCAACTCAATGCATGTGGTACCATTTCGATCCCTGTTTCATGATCATAATCCCCGTCGGGATGTCGATTAATCGCTCATACCCCACATGGGCACACGACAATCGTGATTGCTCCCACCCCACATGGGCACACAATCACCTCAACAACAACAACCATATTGATTCCATTAAGGAATCCGGATAACGCTCACACCCCACATGGGCACACGCCATCCCTCAACTCATGCACATGCTTATGCACCTTCAACGACAACATGCAACAACGACAAATGTGAATACATGACATACCCTTGTTACATCACATCATTAATCAACAATCAACACGCATTTTATCAAACACACTTCATTGTGTCATACAACCACGATATACATATGCATCATTTAGTCATGCATTTCATATGATCACATCAATATTAACAAAGCAAGCATATAATACTCCAATACATGCTCACAACATCACAGCAACAAAGCAACATTCATATAATATAAATTATACAATTTTCCACTAATTTTCAACTAAGAAAAACATTATTTTTCAGTTCCAGGTCGCGCTAAGCGCGCTACCCACTGCCTCGAGGAGGCGAGATTTTTCCAGATCGCGCTAACCGAGCTCTGCGATTTTTGCAGAAAAACCCTGCGATAACAGCATCTTCTCACCTGCGATTTTCCGCACTAAATCTGATTTTTAACATCGATTTCCCACAGATTATGCACCTATAGTCTACACCTAACTATGGCCATCCAAATAAACAAATCAAACAATACCAATTCATCCATTCCAATCAAATTCCCATGAATCCTACCAAAACCCTCATTCAACCCACCAACATTGTTCTTATGGATTCAACCTAACGATTCTACCCACATACATACATCATCAAACCCTTAAGAGATAAAAAATTCCCACCCTTACCTTAAAGTGATGAGCTTTCCTTCTTCTCAAGGGAATCTTCTTCTTCCTTTTGCCCTAGCTTCTTCTCACCTTTGCTCCCTTCAGCTCTTCAACTCTCTCTCATTTTCACGTATTTGAGAATAACTTACATTCTCCACTCTTTACATACCCTTAACTACGAGTCGCCTCTTTTACCCTTACTTATTCCTACGAATTTACCTCCTTACCCTTCCATTTTCCTTATTATCCAAATATTATTTTCTAATATTATTATTACTATTATCTAAATATTATTATTATTACTTCACCAATTCAATAATAACAACAATATTCTCCGATAATTTAAATAATAGTATTAATCAACTAACCCTGTCCTCCGACACCTTATCCTTCATAATCCTAAGGGCACTACCCCACTCTAAGGGTAACCCAAACTTGACCAAAAATACCCAATACACACTTCATACCACAATATTCAATTTAATCACGAAAAATAATTAAATTAAATCGGGGCGTTACAACTCTCCCCCACTTAGCATATTTTCGTCCTCGAAAATTTACCTCATGCGAACAACTCCGGATACGATTCTCGCATCCTGCTTTCCAACTCCCATGTCATATTTCCACCTGCAGTGTCTCCCCACACTACCTTCACAAGGGCGATCTCTTTGCCCCTTAGTTGCTTTACCTCGCGGTCTTCAATTCGTACCGGTAAGGCTTCAACCGTAAGGTTATCTCTTACTTCCACATTATCCATCAGAATCACATGCGACGGATCCAGAATATACTTCCGAAGCTGCGACACTTGGAACACATCAGGCAAATTCGAAAAATTGGGTGGCAACGCCACTCTGTAGGCAACAGGTCCAACCCTTGCAGATATCTGACACGGACCAATAAACCGAGGAGTAAGCTTCCTAGACTTTAATGCACGGCCAACACCGGTCACTGGAGTGACTCTAAAAAATACATGGTCTCCTACTTGAAATTCGAGATCCTTCCTCCTCTTATCATGGTAACTCTTCTGCCTACTTTGCGAAGTCTTCATTTTTTCCCTGATCAACTTCACCATTTTAGTAGTTTGCTGAACAATCTCAGATCCAAGCACTACACTCTCACCAGATTCGTGCCAACACAGAGGCGTTCGACACCTACGACCATACAACGCTTCACAAGGCGCCATTCCGATACTGGAATGATAACTATTGTTATAAGTGAACTCAATCAAAGACAATTGACTATCCCAAGCACCTCCTTGTTCAAACACACAAGCCCTCAACAAATCTTCTAAAGAGAAGATAGTTCTTTCCGTCTGACCATTCGTCTGCGGATGATAGGCCGAACTCAATCTCAACTTCGAACCCAAGGCTTCCTGCAAACCCTCCCAAAATCTAGAGGTGAACCTCGGATCTCTATCCGACACAATACTCAAAGGAATTCCATGCAACTTCACAATTACGCAGATATAAATCTCCGCCAATTTCTGCAAGGAAAAACTTATATTAATCGGAATAAAATGCGTCGACTTCGTCAGTCTGTCCACTATCACCCAAATTGCATCATGTCCCCTCGGAGTATTAGGTAACCCCGTAACAAAATCCATAGAAATACTGTCCCATTTCCACTCTGGAATATCCAACAGTTGCATCAAACCAGCAGGTTTCTGATGTTCTACTTTCGACTTCTGACAAGTCAGACAAGCATACACAAACTGCACCACATCACGTTTCAGTCCAGGCCACCAGAATATTCTCTTCAAGTCTTGATACATCTTTGTAGCTCCTGGATGAATACTCAAGCTGCTTCTGTGGCTCTCCTCAAGAATCATTCTTTTCAACTCAGTATCATCAGGAATACAAACCTATCACGAAATCTCAATACACCTTGTTCATCCACTCAGAAATCACTGCTGCCTGCACGTTCATTCCCAACCATTAAATCCTAATAATTTTACATCCAACTTCTGACCCTCTCTGATGCTGTTAAGAAAATCGTTGTTAACCTTTAGCATACCCAACATTACACTATGTGGAGTCTGTACACAAACCAAACTCATATCTCTAAACTGTTCAATCAATTCCAACTCTTTAACCATCATAGCCGACATATGCAAAGTTTTCCGACTTAGAGCATCTGCCACGACATTAGCTTTACCGGGATGATAGTTCAAGCCAAAATCATAATCCTTCAAGAATTCTAACCAACGTCTCTGTCTCATATTCAGTTCTTTCTTATCAAACAGATATCTCAAGCTCTTATGATCACTATACACTTCAAATATGGAACCATAGAGATAATGCCTCCAAATCTTCAAGACAAAAACCACTGCGGCTAACTCCAAATCATGAGTCGGATAATTCCTCTTATGCACCCTCAACTGTCGTGAAGCATATGCCACAACCTTACCATCCTGCATTAGCACACCACCCAAACCCATAAAGAAGCATCGTAATACACTACAAACGGTTCATTTGGTTCAGGTAGAACCAACACTAGAGCTGTGGTCAACCTCTTCTTCAGTTCAATGAAACTCTTTTCACAATGAACGTCCCACACGAATGCTTTACCCTTTCACGTAAACTGAGTCAACGAAAGTGCCAACTTCGAAAACCCTTCAATAAATCTTCAGTAATAACCAGCCAAACCTAAGAAACTTCTAATCTCGGTCACCGACTTCAGAGTCTCCCATTGTAGAACAGTGTCTACCTTAGATGGATCTACAACAATACCGTCACCAGAAATAACGTGACCAAGAAAACTCACCTCTCTCAACCAGAATTCACACTTCGACAACTTAACATACAACCTCTTCTCTTTCAGCACTTGTAATACAACCCGTAGATGTTCAGCATGCTCCTCTTCTGACTTAGAATAAATTAGAATGTCATCAATAAACACAACTACGAACTGGTCCAAATAGTTATGAAAAATCCGATTCATATATTCCATGAATACACCAGGTGCATTAGTAACTCCAAATGGCATCACAACATACTCGTAATGTCCATATCGAGTCCTAAAAGCCGTCTTCTGAATATCTTCGTCCTTCACTCGTATCTGATGATACCCCGATCTCAAATCAATCTTACTAAACACACGAGTGGCCACTAACTGATCCATCAAATCATCTATCCTTGGAAGTGGGTACTTGTTCTTAATCGTCACTTTATTCAGCTGTCTGTAGTCAATACACAACCTCATACTACCGTCCTTTTTCTTCACCAGCAACATTGGAGCTCCCCAAGGTGACACAATTGGCCTCACAAACTTCTTTGCTAACAATTCCTCCAACTGTTTCTTCAGTTCTGCTAATTCTGACGCCGACATCCGATATGGAGCCATAGAAATAGGTTTAGTACCAGGTACAAGATCAATGCCAAACTCCACCTCCCTTTCTGGAGGTATATCAGTAACATCATGTGGAAATACTTATGGAAATTCTCGTACCACTTGCAACTCCTTAATCATAGACTCGTTCTCCACCGACAAGGACGCAAACACTGCTAACACTTGAGCTTCTTTGTTTAAGAGCTCCTTTAATTCTCTAGCAGATAAATAATCATCTTCCTTCTCTTCTTCCGGAGCAATGAAACGCACCGTCTTGTTGTAACAATTGATATGACCATGATTGAATTCTAACCAGTTCATTCCCAAAATCACATCAAGACCATCCAACGGCAAACAAACAAGATCGATACCAAAGTCCTTACCGTAAATCGACAAAGGAAATTTTAAACAAACCACTGCGGCTAACTCCAAATCATGAGTCGGATAATTCCTCTTATGCACCCTCAACTGTCGTGAAGCATATGCCACAACCTTACCATCCTGCATTAGCACACCACCCAAACCCATAAAGAAGCATCGTAATACACTACAAACGGTTCATTTGGTTCAGGTAGAACCAACACTAGAGTTGTGGTCAACCTCTTCTTCAGTTCAATGAAACTCTTTTCACAATGAACGTCCCACACGAATGCTTTACCCTTTCACGTAAACTGAGTCAACGAAAGTGCCAACTTCGAAAACCCTTCAATAAATCTTCAGTAATAACCAGCCAAACCTAAGAAACTTCTAATCTCGGTCACCGACTTCAGAGTCTCCCATTGTAGAACAGTGTCTACCTTAGATGGATCTACAACAATACCGTCACCAGAAATAACGTGACCAAGAAAACTCACCTCTCTCAACCAGAATTCACACTTCGACAACTTAACATACAACCTCTTCTCTTTCAGCACTTGTAATACAACCCGTAGATGTTCAGCATGCTCCTCTTCTGACTTAGAATAAATTAGAATGTCATCAATAAACACAACTACGAACTGGTCCAAATAGTTATGAAAAATCCGATTCATATATTCCATGAATACACCAGGTGCATTAGTAACTCCAAATGGCATCACAACATACTCGTAATGTCCATATCGAGTCCTAAAAGCCGTCTTCTGAATATCTTCGTCCTTCACTCGTATCTGATGATACCCCGATCTCAAATCAATCTTACTAAACACACGAGTGGCCACTAACTGATCCATCAAATCATCTATCCTTGGAAGTGGGTACTTGTTCTTAATCGTCACTTTATTCAGCTGTCTGTAGTCAATACACAACCTCATACTACCGTCCTTTTTCTTCACCAGCAACATTGGAGCTCCCCAAGGTGACACAATTGGCCTCACAAACTTCTTTGCTAACAATTCCTCCAACTGTTTCTTCAGTTCTGCTAATTCTGACGCCGACATCCGATATGGAGCCATAGAAATAGGTTTAGTACCAGGTACAAGATCAATGCCAAACTCCACCTCCCTTTCTGGAGGTATATCAGTAACATCATGTGGAAATACTTATGGAAATTCTCGTACCACTTGCAACTCCTTAATCATAGACTCGTTCTCCACCGACAAGGACGCAAACACTGCTAACACTTGAGCTTCTTTGTTTAAGAGCTCCTTTAATTCTCTAGCAGATAAATAATCATCTTCCTTCTCTTCTTCCGGAGCAATGAAACGCACCGTCTTGTTGTAACAATTGATATGACCATGATTGAATTCTAACCAGTTCATTCCCAAAATCACATCAAGACCATCCAACGGCAAACAAACAAGATCGATACCAAAGTCCTTACCGTAAATCGACAAAGGAAATTTTAAACAAACTAGGGAAGTAGTCACCGATCCCTTCGCAGGAGTTTCGATAACCATTTCTCCCTTCATAGAAGAAACAACAAGGCCTAATCTTTTCACACAATCAGCATCAATAAAACAATATGTGGCACCAATATCAATCATAGCAATCAAAAGTGTATCATTAATGTAATAAATACCTATGATCAGTCCATCTTCAGTGGAAGTCTGAGTTCCTGTTAAAGCGAACACCTTCCCTCCAGTTGAAGTTTTTTTTGGCTTTTGGCAACGAGTACTAATATGGCCTTGCTCTCCACAATTGTAGCAAGTCACCATATTAACCTTACAATCAGCAATCAAATGTCCGGACTGCCCACACTTAAGACACTTCTTCACGTCACTCGTGCATTCACTGAAACGATGACCCAACTCACCACATCGGTATCACTTCAGAGGAACAGGGTCACCTCCCCCACTTGACTTCTTGCCATCAGTATACCTCTGCTCACCTTTATCAGTAAGAGCTGCATACGGCTTCCCGCGATGCATCTGTTGTTTTCCTTTCCTCTCGGCCAACCCCTTAAAGTGAGCCGATCGAGCTTTGCTATCCTCCTCAAAGATCCTACAACAATCCACTAAATATGGAAACCTCCTGCTTCGCTGATACCCAATTGCATGTTTGATCTCAGGCCTCAAACCATTCTCGAACTTGATACACTTCGAGAACTCAGCAGTCGCCTCACTGTAGTGCGGATAAAACTTATCCAGATTTGAGAACTTGGCAGCATAATCCGTAACCGACATACTACCCTGCTTCAATTCCAGAAATTCGATCTCTTTCTTTCCCCGAACATCTTCAGGAAAGTACTTCCTCAAGAACTCCCTACTGAACACAACCCAAGTGATCTCTTCCCCGGTCGCCTCTAACAATTGACGAGTGCTAACCCACCAGTCATCGGCTTCTCCAGCTAACATGTGAGTACCCAATCGTACCTTCCATGCCTCAGGACACTCCATAACCCGAAAGATTCTCTCAATCTCCTTGATCCAAGCCTGCGTTCCATCCGGATCATATCTCCCCTTGAAAGTAGGCGGGTTGTTCTTCCGAAACTCATCATTCTCGTTAGCATGCGGCGGATTCTGTACTGCTTGGGCCATAGCTTGCATAGCAGTAACAAGTGCAACGTCGTTCCTTCCAGCCATTCGAATTCTGTTATGCATCAACAACCGAAACAATGGTTAAGGAACCTACACCGACAGTAATCGACTGTCACACACAATAACGATAACAACTCAACGACTCGACGACTTGGCCAGACGGACCGACCTGCTCTGATACCACTTTGTAACACCCTAAATCCCCACGATGATTTAAACATAATTTATCAGAGTGAGAAAAATAAAACACATGAATTTAGGATGCTACATCAACTACTCAACTTAACAAGCATACTGTAACAGTGTCATAATATAAAATAATATCAGCATAGTATGTTAACATTCATACACAGCAGAAAAATCAAGTCAAATTGAAACATGTTTTGTCATACATAATGTCTCTAATTAGATCAGTAACAACATATAACAGAATTAAAAGACTCTAGCGTTCTGACATCCCCGGTGTTACAAACTCAGAGCAGACGCGACTTGATAACTCACACTAAAAGACCTCGTCTTCACACTCCACTTGACGACTACTCCTGCGTATCTGCACGTTACCCACGTGGAGGTAACATTCAAACAAAAGTGGTGAGATTCTCAAGCAATCAAAAGAATAAGATGATATAATATGCAAGTATAAATCATCAAGTAATTCACCCATATCATGACATTCAGCAACAATTCCACACGTAACGCTACCACAGATATGTATTCGAAACCACACTGCAACACAACCATCAAGAAAATGCAATGAGACACCTACTCGACTCAATGCATGTGGTACCATTTCGATCCCTGTTTCATGATCACAATCCCCGTCAGGATGTCGATTAATCACTCACACCCCACATGGGCACACAATCACCTCAACAACAACAACCATATAGATTCCATTAAGGAATCTGAATAACGCTCACACCCCGCATGGGCACACGCCATCCCTCAACTCATGCACATGCTTATGCACCTTCAACGACAACATGCAACAACGACAAATGTGAATACATGACATACCCTTGTTACATCACATCATCAATCAACAATCAACACGCATTTTATCAATCATACTTCATTGTGTCATACGACCACGACATACCTATGCATCATTTAGTCATACATTTCACATGATCACATCAATATCAACAAAGCAAGCATGTAATATTCCAATACATGCTCACAACATCACAGCAACAAAGCAACATTCACATAATATAAATTATACAATTTTCCACTAATTTTCAACTAATAAAAACATTATTTTTCAGTCCCAGGCCGCGCTAAGCGAGCTCTGCGATTTTTGCAGAAAAACCCTGCGATAACAACATCTTCTCACCTGCGATTTTCCGCACTAAATCTGATTTTTAACATCAATTTCCCACAGATTATGCACCTATAGTCTACACCTGACTATGGCCATCCAAACAAACAAATCAAACAATACCAATTCATTCATTCCAATCACATTCCCATGAATTCTACCAAAACCCTCATTCAACCCACCAACATTGTTCTTATTGATTCAACCTAATGATTCTACCCACATACATACATCATAAAACCCTTAAGAGATAAAAAATTCCCACCCTTACCTTAAAGTGATGAGCTTTCCTTCTTCTCAAGGGAATCTTCTTCTTCCTTTTGCCCTAGCTTCTTCTCACCTTTGCTCCCTTCAGCTCTTCAACTCTCTCTCCTTTTCACGTATCTGAGAATAACTTACATTCTCCACTCTTTACATACCCCTAACTATGAGTCGCCTATTTTACCCTTACTTATTCCTACGAATTTACCTTCTTACCCTTCCATTTTCCTTATTATCCAAATATTATTTTCTAATATTATTATTACTATTATCTAAATATTATTATTATTACTTCACCAATTCAATAATAACAACAATATTCTCCGATAATTTAAATAATAGTATTAATCAACTAACCCTGTCCTCCGACACCTTATCCTTCATAATCCTAAGGGCACTACCCCACTCTAAGGGTATCCCAAACTTGACCAAAAATACCCAATACACACTTCATACCACAATATTCAATTTAATCACGAAATATAATTAAATTAAATCGGGGCGTTACAATCACTGCTTGAAACCACCAGGACATCAGATGATTTATAACCATCTTGCACAATAGTTGCATTACCATTATCCTTTCCACCACGATTGTTCAGTCGATCAGGACATACTTTTCTTATACGACCCTCCTTCTTACAATGATAACACTTAATAGTAGAAGCATTACCACCATAAGAATTCTGTAGAACTTTACCCTTCTTTTTATTAAACATACAATATTTCTTCTAGAACTTCCCCTTAATGGACAAACCTTTACCAACAGAAGATGGCTTGTGCTCTTTTCCTTCGTTCAAATCCTTAGAGTACAAGGCAGATTAAGCATCTTCAAAGGTCAACGAGTCTCTTCCATACAATAGAGTTTCTTTGAAGTGAGCATGAGAATTAGGTAAATAGCACAACAACAATAATAACAACGCTTGATATTCATCATCAATCTTGACCTCGATATTTTCAAGATCAAGAATTAACTTGTTGAACATATCCAGCTGCTCAGTCAAGGCTTTGTCTTCACTCATCTTGAATGAATACAAAGCTTGCTTCAGATAGAGACAATTAACCAACGATTTTGTCATGTAAAAACCTTCAAGTTTCATCCACACACTAGCTGCAATTTTCTCCTTTGAAACCTGCCAGAGAACCTTATCACCAAAGCTCAATACAATGGCAGTGTGGGCTTTTTTGAACATCATTGTCTTCTCCCTCTCTGATAGGGTAGTGTTGTATGCGGTATAGCGACAAGAAACAAAAAGATTTGGAAGTATTTTTTCGGGAATTTATCGAGTCCACAGAGATCGGTGATATTGAACTGCCGTTTGACAATTTAAATGTTAAAGAGTTTGGTTTAAAATGTTTCAAACATAGAAACAGAAAAGTAAATATTAATACAAAAAGAATACATTCTTCAGAGAGAAGAAACTTATCCGGCATGCATATAATCCACTCCTCATAAACTTAAACTTACCGACCAGTTATACTCAACCTACAATACTCCTCAATATCATCCAGCATCGCTCACAACAGTGTCCATCTTTGACACACTGAGCTGAGAGAATAATCGTGTTACCCTCGTCGACACTCTCGCACTCGACTCGAGATACAGAGGCATTAAGCTTCAACACCCATAAAGATTGTTAGCTCTAAATCTATCTCTAGCACCCAGAAACTAACAGATAATCATCCCTAATCAAAGTTTGCGATGTTTATCTCTAATACAACCCAAACCCCGAGCATAAAGCAAAAAATCAAGGACAATCACCGATAAAGATTTGTAAAGCATATTTTATACAATGCCATGGGCGACAAATATATATGAGTTCAAAGTAAATACATATACAACAACCCAACAAAGAAGAAATACACAAAGAAGAAAAGAAATAAACCAAACATCTCGCGGTTTGTCAAACGCCGGTCGATGAGAAATCCACCCCGGATCATCCATGTGCAAGCTTCAATGTTGTTTTCTAAGCTAATCTACTGAAAAATGAATTTGATGGAGTTGGGAGCAAAAATCCCCAAAACCATCACCTAAAAAAATGAATGAAATGACTTAAATATCATTTCAAAATCTGTCAAGTTCGCAAAGCGAACTCCAAAAATTGGCACTTAAGTGCCTCAGAACAGCTAAACCGCCTCTGCAATTCTGCAAAAGTTCGCAATGCGAACTTTCTGGCGAACATTCTCTGGAAAATTCGCAAAGCGAACTTTCTGGCGAACATTCGCTGGAAAGTTCGCAAAGCGAACTTTGGTCCCTTTTTCTACTGCCTTAAGTCTGGCAGCATTCGCTGGGAAGTTCGCAAAGCGAACATGACAACAAACCAGCCCTTATTTTGATCACAACTTCTGAACCGTAACTCGGATTGATGCACAGTCGGAAGCGTTTGAAAGCTTATTCAATGCTCTATAAAACAATGGCAAAATATCATTGCTTGAATACCTACAAAAATGAGAGAAAATCAATTAAACTCAATGATATTTACACGATACGTAATATATACACTATAACGTAAAGTAAACGTATTTACAAACAAAGCGGGGTTTATTCGAACGATATTAACAAAAAGTATCGATAAGTGCAACAAAACTTATATAAAAAAATAACTACAATTTGAACTTATCAAACTCTCCCCAACTTAAACTTGTTTGTCCTTAAACAAGAATCAAGCGACTCAAAGAAACAGAGTGACAACCAAAGAATCACGAATCAACAGGTTTTGAAAAAGGGAAACAAATGAATGGTTCAAATGAAAAATGGTACACACAAAGTAAATACTTACCAATAAACTACGACGATAACATAATCACGAAACAAATGCAAAATACAAAAATCATGCCAAACATTCTAAAACAACACAAGTTCAAACATGAATCACACCTAACAAAAACAATCATCGGTAGATGAAAAACACAAAATGAGGTACTTTTCACTCACACAACAATCTTGCAAACAAAAGACTAAATTATACAATCATCCAAAAATTATATTGAAAACATAAAAGCAAAAATCACAAGGGCTTTCAAGGTTGTAGCGTGGTCGGGTAAACAAACAAGGGGCAATTTCTAAAGGTAATTGAAACAAAAACTTGCCTAAACCTAAGGGAGTGATCAACTCACAAAGACTCAAACACAAAATTCCAATCAACTTCTTCCAAAATCCCAAGTGTTACACAAAACACAATACTTATTTAGCACAATTATTTGAACTCTTTTTGTTTCCTTTCTCAAGGATTTTCTTTTTCTTTATTTTTTATTTTCCAACCTCATAGAAACCAACCAATGAGTAAACAATCATTCTCTCCCCAACTCGAATTCAACCATATCATCATGTGAATACTCCCTACTTTCTAAGGCAAGGTAAAAATTCATACAACAACACAAAGTTGAGGGTTCAAGAAAAAAAACAATCAATCAAAATTCATACAAAAAGTGAATTCAATACTCATAGGCAAGCATTAAGTTTAAACAACATGGATAATGATAGAAAGGCACAAAGGGGTTTAACAAATGCTCACACACTCACAGGGTGAATTGATTATTTGGCTAAGTAGTTGTGCTCAAAATGAACAAAATGCCTTGATCCTTTTCATACTTTCATATAATCAATACAAACAAAAGATTAAACATAATAAAATCTAGCTAAAACAAGAATGTTGGTGCTCCGCGCATATATGAACAATGGAAAGCTACCTCACAAAAAGGGTGGGAACTAAAGTGATTCACATCAAGAACAAGTATACAAAATAATGAATGACATGGGAGTTTGTAAAATGTCTAAGTATCATGAATATGCTAAAGTCTAGAAAGCGATAAACACATACCTTGGACGTGTACAAAACTTAACAATATCATTATCATACATCCGCAAGTTGAAACGATCAAACTTGGAACATCACCTTAAATTTCCTCAAGCTACTCAAAACAAGCTCATTGACAAACACAAGAATTATTAATATAAACAAACTAAAAGACCGGGTGAAATTGGATTAAACAAGTTGTAAAGTGAAGATGTGAGAATTTACGAAAAATCAGAGTACAACTTATTTAATGAATGTTCACCACACTTCCTAAGCTAGAATGAAAAAGTAGTAATGAAACAAAAAACGATAAAACATGCTTGTTTTACGTCGTAAGCTCGACGTCTTTACTGTGCTTAGCTAGTAACTTCCTTCATTCATGCCATGGTGATGCCTCACCGCGCAAACCAAAAGCAAGTGTCCTAACCAAACACTTGAACAAACGTTACGAGAACAAAATATACAAGTATCAGTATAAACAAGTGAAAATATACAATATGTACGATATCTACAAAACTTAAAAACAAAGAAATTATCGCAATGCAAGGCACAATAAAAACACCAATCCCCGACAACGGCGCCATTTTGTTGGTTGCGGTAAAGCGACAAGCAACAAAAATATTTGGAAGTATTTTTCCGGGAATTTATCGTGTCCACAGAGATCGGTGATATTGAACTGCCGTTCGACAATTTAAATGTTAAAGAGTTTGGTTTAAAATGTTTCAAACATAGAAACAGAAAAGTAAATATTAACACAAAAAGAATACATTCTTCAGAGAGAATAAACTTATTCGGCATGCATATAATCCACTCCTCACAAACTTAAACTTACCGACCAGTTATACTCAACCTACAATACTCCTCAATATCATCCAGCATCGCTCACAACAATGTCCATCTCTGACACACTGAGATGAGAGAACAACCGTGTTACCCTCGTCGACACTCTCGCACTCGACTCGAGATACGAAGACATTAAGCTTCGACACCCATAAAGATTGTTAGCTCTAAATCTATCTCTAGCATCCAGAAACTAACAGATAATCATCCCTAATCAAAGTTTGCAATGTTTATCTCTAACACAACCCAAACCCCGGGCATAAAGCAAAAAATCAAGGGCAATCGCCGATAAAGATTTGTAAAGCAGATTTTATACAACGTCATGGGCGACAAATATACATGAGTTCAAAGTAAATACATATACAACAACCCAACAAAGAAGAAATACACAAAGAAGAAAAGAAATAAACCAAACATCTCGCGGTTTGTCAAACGTCGGTCAATGAGAAATTCACCCCGGATCATCCGTGTGCAAGCTTCAATGTTGTTTTCTAAGCTAATCTATTGAAAAATGAATTTGATGGAGTTGGGAGCAAAAATCCCCAAAACCATCACCTAAAAAATGAATGAACTGACTTAAATATCATTTCAAAATATGTCAAGTTCGCAAAGCGAACTTTTATACGCAAAGCGAACTCCAAAAATTGGCACTTAAGTGCCTCAGAACAGCTAAACCGCCTCTGTAATTCTGCAAAAGTTCACAATGCGAACTTTCTGGCGAACATTCGCTGGAAAGTTCGCTAAGCGAACTTTGGTCCCTTTTTCTACTGCCTCAAGTTTGGCAGCATTCGCTGGGAAGTTCGCAAAGCGAACATTCACTAGAAAGTTCGCAAAGCGAACTTGACAGCAAACCAGCCCTTATTTTGACCACAACTTCTGAACCGTAACTCGGATTGACGCACGGTCGGAAGCGTTAGAAAAATTATTCAATGCTCTATACAACAATGGCAAAATATCATTGCTTGAATACCTACAAAAATGAGAGAAAATCAATTAAACTCAATGATATTTACACGATACGCAATATATACACTATAACGTAAAGTAAACGTTTACAAACAAATCGGAGTTTATTCGAACGATATTAACAAAAAGTATCGATAAATGCAACAAAACTTATATACAAAAATAACTACAATTTGCACGTATTAGGTAGCGTCCATCTTCTCTGATTTTTTCAACACTTCTAACAAACCCTGTTGAACAAGAAGGACTTGCATCTTCAAGCGCCACAAACTGAAATCATTCACACCGGTGAATTTCTCAATCTCATATTTTGATGACGCCATCTTCTGCTCCACATTCATCGCACCAGTTTGTTGTGATTTGATGTCGTCAAGAACAAAGCAAAATATGAGAAAAAAAATTGAGTTTCTTGAACAAACACAAGAAACCCTATTAGGTTTTACAAAAGATAGAGAAGAAGGAAGAAGAAGAAGAAGAAAAAGAAGAAGAAGAAAAAGAAATGGTTAAAATTATTTTTCTATTCACTTACTCAATAAGGGTTCAAAGATTACAAGTGAATACCAACAATTAACCTCTCTCAACAACATGAGAGAACTAGTGTATTTATATACCACTAACCTCTCTCAACAAGTGAACAAACACAAGAAACCCTATTAAGTTTTACAAAAGATAGAGAAGAAGGAAGAAGAAGAAGAAAAAGAAGAAGAAGAAGAAGAAGAAAAAGAAATGGTTAAAATTATTTTTCTATTCACTTACTCAATAAGGATTCAAAGATTACAAGTGAATACCAACAATTAACCTTTCTCAACAACATGAGAGAACTAGTGTATTTATATACCACTAAGTTAACTTAGGCTACAGGCTAACTTAGCAACTGAGCTTACAGGCAAGACTCAATTCGACATGCTAACTTAAAGACAAATCTAACAAATTTCGACAGCATGCTTGAACAGACTTCGACTTCAGCATACACAAATCCTATCGAACCATAAAACTACCCTTGTCGACACTAGAATTCGATTCAAAATACAAAAAAAAAAAAACCATAAAAGCTTCATTAAGAGATGGTAGCAACTAAATTTGGTGGAAAATCTATTAGATGTACCTTACATTTTTTTCCCTTGTATTCGCTTCAACAAAAACTTTCAATGGTTTCCTGCCAATTTTGGCTACACCGCGGTCAAGAAGGTTTGCTATCTGCAAGCAAAGGAAAAATGAACTAAACCCAGAAATGAACATGCATCATTTGCAATACAACTTTTAAGAAAAATAAGCCAATAATTGGCAGTGCTGCAGTTACTTCTTGTCAGGATTCAACGTGGCATGCATCTAATGTAAAGCCCATCAGTAAATTTACCATTTAAAAACATCCAATAGTCTCTACAAATCCTTATCTTAGAAAACAAATCATGAAGAAACAAGGATGTTTACCTTCTCATCATTTACAGTCTCTATATAAGCAAGACTGGGAACACCAGCTGCAGAAATATCTAATAAGAACCTACGCTTGTTAAGCTCTGTCATAACATAGAAAATATCACATTTATATTTACAATGATCTTGTACCTTTTGGTGTTTATAATAACTTCCATCACCAAAATCATCAACAACAGCTACAACCAGTTTTCGAAATAAAATTCATCATCATCAACAACTGGTGCAAGTGCAACTTCAACAACAGCAACAATAATATAATCAACAGATTCAAGATTTTGAGCAACATGCAAGTGGCAGTTTAACTTCCGTTAGATCAATTACCTCGTACCAGAATATTTGTAATGTTTATAATGATCAAGAACAACATGCGGGAGATCTTTGACAAGTGATTTATGGGATTCAATGGAACCATCACCATCCTTGAAAATTGCTTAGAAGTTGTTTGATGAAATATCTAAGATAATTTAGACATTTGGGGGAGGTTTGTAACCCCCACAATTTAAGTAGTTTTTAAGTGACGTGGCATGACACGTCAGTGTCCGTTAAAAAAATAGACGGCAGAGACTAATGTTAGGGACGAAAAACTTTAGGAGAACCATTCTTTAAAAGAAAATTTTATAGGGATTAAAATTGAATTTTGGGGTATTTATAAGGATAAAAGACATATTTAATCCTAACTTTTAACAATGAATTAATTATTAGAGTTAATATTTATTTTCGTTATGTCATAATGGCAAAATTTGAAGGAAAAAAAAACCTCTTTAAAAAAAATTTAGATTTCATTTTGATTTTTTTAAAAGATTTTTCTATTTTGCCCTTTCATTAAATTCAGTTTCAAAAAAATCTGATGTGGCAATGACATGTTGTAATATTTTATATTTTCCATTTAAATTTAAACTAGGTGGCAATTTAATCCCATAAAAATGATCAAACTAGCCCTAAGTGAATTTGATTAACTATTTTAATAATTTAACCCAATTTATAATGGAAAATCTTAATTTTTGAAAACTCTTTTCTTCTTCTTCGTTTTACACCCTCAAAAACATTTTTTTTGTTCATCTTCGTTGACATTGCATTTACATTTTCCTTACTGACACTCCATTTACTCCTTCCTTGCTAACACTGCATTTTTCACGACTCTTAGTTTATATTTCTTCTAACATTATAAACAAGTATTGTCTTTTAGCACGACAAGGACAAGCTTTGGTATAAAAAACTTACGATTTATGTAATATTGTTTACTTTCCTATGGTCCTAATTGCATGTGTGTTAGAATGTATAGTTGGTTAGGTTTCTAGTGGACCCAATTGTTTAATGCCTAGGTTTCAAAATTTAGGTTTTCACCGTGTGGGGGTAAATTTCGTTTTGCTTCATTAAACTGTGAATGTTAATCTTAAAACCCTTGTGTAACCATTGGTTATATCTGTAATTGCAGACATGGGCCAATTCATTGTGATATTTCATCACGAGGTCCGTTTTATTCATGATAAGCACATGTTTTACAAGAAGGGAATGACACAATTGTAGAAGGTCAAGACAACGATATGTGGATTTGTTTAGGTTGTTAGTTTAGTTAAGGAGTGGGGTTATGCTGGATTTAGACTTTGGAGAAAATGTTAGGGTTTTAAATAACAAAACCGCCAATTCTAATTGGGTATCCAAGTTAGTGGTGGAGAAAATAAAGTCAATGGGTAAGGTAAAAGTGTCTGAGAAAATGTCTAAGTTAAGGATGAAGTACGCTATAAGTATCACCAAAGGAAAGGCATGGAGAGCAAGGAACATGGCAGATGAAATGAATGAAGGAGATGCAACAAAATAATATACCATGTTGTGGAGATATGCAACAGAAATAAAGAAGCAATCTGCTGGGAATATTGTGAAACATTAAGAAACCATTGCCAACTATTCCACCAAGATTTAAGAAAATATTTTTTTGCTTTGATGGTAGTGAGAAAGATTTTACGAAAGGATTTAGACCTTTTATTGGAGTATATGGGTGCCACCTTAAAACAAAGTATTGGTTTCTTTTGAAAATTGAAAAAAAAATGCAGATAGAGAGTTAAGTGTTAGACGGTGTGGCTAGTGATCGAGAGGGGGGTGAATAGATCACCTCCTTGAAACTCAAGGATTTAAAAAAGTTTATCAGAGTCTTTCAAGTTAGCGGAAAAATTATGATCCCGAATCGACTTCCGTCTATTCTGAACCAGCTACTAGAAAACCGGACACACGAGTTTATGCTGGATTTATTAGGATGACAAAGATATATTAACACCAGATTGGAATCGACTCAAATGCACTTATCATACAAAGGCTATTTCCAATGAATAAAAACACAGCAAACAATTTTGTCAAACACTTGGCGTGTATGCATTCAACGATTAACAATAATGGTGATTTTGACAAAGATTTTCGTACCACTATTGTATCTTGAAACTTTAATACGCAACACACCAAACGAATCACAAAATTGTTGAAAGCGTAAAGAGATAAAGATAGAATACGATACGCAGAGATTTGGTAAGGAAGTTCCCCACTTCCGTCCTCGCGTGTGGGTACGTCTCCCTCTCAATTTCAAAATGAAATTGAGACCTGTTATATCAATAATGCTGAATTCGTTCTTTACAAGGTTACAATACAAATCCAGAAATCTAAACCCCAAGATCTTCCTATTGTATGAACCTTCACTTGATCTGAGCTTGATCAAGAATTTTCCTGTAAGAAATACAGACAATTCACCGGTTCCACGACTTGTTTGCGAAATCTCCAGATTTCCAAACCCTACGCTGCGGCTGAATCTGTTCTGCAATCGTGACTAACAAACCCTCAAGAACACACCCGTTCTTGAAGGACAAACCAGATGGTTTTTCCTCGAAACCCCCTTTGTATCTTCAACTCAGCTAGATCAATGATCGTACCACTGAACGTTATCTCGAAGATCCCTTAATCCGAAGAACAAAAATGATTATGTGTTGATGTTCTTGAATTAACGAGATTGAGAAGATGATGAAGACAAAGTCTCTTTCAGGTTTCTAACACTGCTCTTGAAAAATCATGCACACCAAACTTGTCTTTTGCTTTGATTGCACTTTTTCACTCTAACCAGAATTCTTGCATCAAACTAAACTGTCATGACACTTATATATGAAAACAGAAACGGTTAAAAGCAGCAAACAGCTCTATGTATCGATACAAGAGTCGTATGCGTCGATACATAGTGAGTATAACACATGCATGAGTCGACACATGGTTGTATGCATCGATGCATACTGTACCTGTTAATTTCCAGAATGTAAAATAAATCATGCATCGATACATGATGCGCATGCGTCGATACATAGCTCAATTACAAAGGAACATGCGTCGATACAAGTATCGTATGAATCGATACTTACTGAAGCAAAATCATTTCAGAATGTGAAGTAAATCATGCATCGATACATGATGCGTATGCGTCGATACATAGCCTAGTTACAAAGGATTTTATCAAAGGTATGCGTCGATACAAGACACGTATGAATCGATGCATACATAGGAAAAATCGTTTTTTTTATGATTACAATGATGATATGAATCAATTTGCATTGTCTTTTAAATCAAAGTAGGTATGGAATCATATGTATGTACAAACTAATCATGCAGACAAATCTTATATCATGCATATCACACAATTTGCTATCATACAAAAACTTAAAGGCTTGCTCACAAACTCCCCCTTTTTTATGATGGCAAATTTGCAAGATGTGATAGAGCACTCCCCCTGAGTTTGTGCATGGCTGTCAACGTCTTGTTGTCTTTCTTCTCCCCCTTTGTCAACATAAAAAAGAAGAGATAGACAGTCTGGTGAAATAGTCCCAAAGCTAGACAGCAAAATTGATGTAACAATAGACAGCAATATTGATATAGAAGCTCACAATCACAAGAATGAAGCTTAACATAACAGAATCATTCACAAAGAATGACAAGACAGGGAAAGACTAACACAAGTAAATAGAACTAAAAGAAATAAGCATTAAATTTTTAAGAAAGTACTTGGAGTTTACATAAGCAGAACCAAAACAAATGAAGTTTGAACAATGTAACAAGGAAACTGAAACAATATGATGATGAAATGTAATGAAATGACATGATGCTAGCCTAAAAAGGGTTATGGCCTCCACAGGACTCCTCATCCTCTCTATCAGGATCTCTGAAGCTTGGTGGAGGCGGCGGATGAGGCATCTCATCAGGATTATGGCCCATGAAACTGTATCGCCGGAACCGGTTCTGAACTTCAACACTTCTGAATCTGTCCATGATACCAGGATGTGCACGGCAATCGTCCATAAAACCAGACATTTCATTGTAAAAGACTTGATGCCATTTAACTAATTCCGTGTGCTAAGCATGCTGATTATGATACATCCTTGTGTGTTCATCATGCCACTCACGATGCTCCTTATGCCACTCATTTTGCTGCACATGCCAAGCAAGCGCCTGTTCATGACGGGCTTGATTAGCAAGCTCCATTTGCTGAAACATTTGAGTCAAATACTCCGGAGCAGTTGAAGAGGAGGCAGCACCAGAGAACGGAGGAACACGTGGACCTGGTTCATAATTTGTTGGAGACCACCTTTGTGGCACCCAATCACCCCAGCCAACATTAGCATCTGCTTCAGGCTGATTCGCTTCATTGGCCTCATGCATTTCTTCATCCAGTTGGTCTTCAGGCACAAACACTTGTTCAGATGGCACATCAAAATTGTACACCCTTGTTTTGGATCCTCTGTCCAGAAAATAAAAACATTGACGCTCCTTGTCCCACCGGTATCCCATATGAGATAAAGTGGCAGTGTTGAACTCTTGGGCGGAAGAGGAGGATGTAAGGGGTACTAAAGGGATGGTTACATTCCAGTATTTGATGATTCGCATAATTTGGGCAGCATATCCAAGTGTGATATTCTTCGCACTGTTACGCATAAGAAACATGCGTTTCACAAAGTAGTTTGGCCAATTAAGTGGGACCTTTTTGTGAAGAAGGTACACAAGATGAATGTCTGATCGATCCAACCTAGAATGACCACCAGACTTTGGACGCAAGATGTGCGAGACAATCCAGTGAAGTATTCTAGGTATGCTTGTAATCATACCAGAAGTAATGGGTTCATCCTCTCCCAGAGGTCTATCCAATTTGGAAATAGATGCAACATAGTCCCTTATTTTAAACTCCGTATCAAAACTTTGGTCATGCCATTTTTTCAGTCCAGGCACCCCAAGCGGATTTTGAAACAGTTTCTCCCAATCAGTGGCTTCAAAAGTGTAAGTTGTGGTGCCAATTGAGCATCTGAACATATAGCCTCTACCAGTTTGCAGACCAGCATAAAATATACGAATAAAATCCTCATGATAGGCATCATTTATGGCCAAAAATGTACCAAGGGTTTGTGCCTTCAATAAATCAACGACATCGTTGAGATGGAGGGCAGATGCATCAGTTTTATCAAAGACATGAGGTTTCATAACTAACCTTGTCTTGAAAGAGGTCTCAAACTCCTCAGCGATGGCTGGATGAAGAAGAGTGAGAGCACTGGGAGGGATTTCTGGAGGTTGTGGAGACTGACCAGACGTCCCAATGGGTTCCTTTCCTTTTCCTCTTCCTCTTTGTCTAGCCGGTATAATTCTGGGAGGCATGGTGATGAATTATAGAGGGGTTAAAATGTGAATTAGGGTTTTGGAGATGAAGATGTTTTAGGAGGTTAGGGTTAGCCGTGTGGGTATGAGAGGAGAAGAGAGGTTAGAGTGAATTATCCCTTTAAAATTGGCTGATGTGTCGATCCACAACTGATTTGAACATGCATTTATTGTAAAAGAAACAGTATGTATCGATACAAAGGGTATGGATCGATTCATATCACGAAATTTTTGTTTTTGAAAGTGTCCTATGTGTCGACACAAAGCACGGATGCATCGACACATACTGAAACAAGTTTGAAAAAATTTGAAAATGAAAAGACATGAATCGACACATATCACGAATGTATCGATCGGAAACCCATAATGTATCGACACATGTTCTTGTTGCATCGATACATACTGATGCTGACACATGTTTTAACTAATTTGTGACTACCTGTTGAGTTAGAAACCTGTGAGCAGCTCTTGAGTCAATGCAGTATGGATGATGTCATGATAATGATGCTCAAGTATAATTCATGAATCAAACGTTAATGTTCAAACAACATATGCAATGAGATACATATAAACGATCTTAAAGAATTTGTTCTACCATACACAAATCACAAAGTTCCAAAGAGATTTTAGAAAGGAATGATATTACCTCTGTTGATGTAACCTTATGGAGTCTGAGTGATGTCTAAAAACAAAGCTTAACAGCCAAAGTGAGATATATATAAATAAGGACCAACATGCTTAAGACATCGATGAGGAGAGATCTAAAATCCCCAATTCACGACGAATGTTGAAGAACGGTTCCGTTGCTAATGGTTTAGTAAAAATGTCAGCAAGTTGGTTTTTAGTATCAACATGCTCAAATACAACGTCCTCTTTTTCAACATGATCGCGAAGAAAGTGATGCCTAATCTCTATGTGTTTAGTGCGTGAGTGTAAAACAGGATTCTTAGTAAGATTTATAGCACTGGTGTTGTCACACTTTATTGGAATACGTTTGAGTTGAATATCGAAATCTTGTAGTTGTTGCTTCAGCCACAAGATATGAGCGCAACAGCTACCGGCTGCAACGTACTCAGCCTCAGCAGTTGACAATGCGACAGACACCTGTTTCTTGCTATGCCAACTGACCAAAGAGTTTGAAAATAAGTGACATGTACCACTAGTACTTTTCCTATCTGATTTGCAGCCAGCAAAATCAGAATCAGAGTAACATACTAAGCTACAATCGCTTCCTTTTGAATACCAGAGCCCATACTTAGATGTTCCATAAAGATATCTAAATATGCGCTTGACAGCTTTCAGGTGTGACTCCTTAGGATTCGATTGATATCGTGCGCACATGCAGACACTAAACATGATGTCAGGTCTAGACGCAGTAAGATACAAGAGAGACCCAATCATACCTCTATACTGTTTGACATCTACACTCTTACCATGTTCATCTTTATCTAGATTTCCGTTGGTAGGCATAGGTGTGTCTATTGATTTTGAGTCGTTCATTCCAAAGCGCTTGAGCAGCTCTCTGCAGTATTTTGTTTGACTCACAGCTGTGCCCTCATCAAGCTGCTTTATTTGGAGACCGAGGAAGAAATTAAGCTCCCCCATAAGACTCATTTCAAATTCACCCTGCATAACTTTTAAAAACTCTTCGACCAAGTGTATGTTAGTTGAACCAAAAATTATATCGTCTACATAAACTTGAACTAAAAGAATGTGTTTTCCCTTGTGTTTAATGAAGAGGGTGGTATCCACTTTACCTCTTGAATATCCATGATCAAGTAGAAATTTGCTAAGTCTTTCATACCAAACCCGAGGGGCTTGCTTAAGACCGTACAAAGCTCGTTTTAATTTGTAAACATGATCTGGATATTCAGCATTCTCAAAACCAGGAGGTTGTGAGACGTATACCTCTTCATTTAGGACACCATTTAGAAACGCACTCTTTACGTCCATTTGGTAAAGCTTAAAATCTCTAGAACACGCATAAGCAAGCAAGAGACGTATAGCTTCGAGGCGAGCAACTGGAGCATAAGTTTCCTCATAGTTTATGCCCTCCTCTTGGTTATACCCTTGTGCTACTAAACGTGCCTTATTCCTTGTTATCACTCCGTTTTCATCAAGCTTATTTCTAAAAACCCATTTAGTACCTATGATATGATGATCTCGCGGACGAGGAACAAGTTCCCAAACGTCATTTCTTTTAAATTGATTAAGCTCTTCTTGCATGGCCATTAGCCAAAATTCATCAATCAAGGCCTCTTTGGCATTTTTAGGTTCTACTTGTGAAACAAAAGCGAAGTGAGAGCATAAATTACTTATCCTAGAACGAGTCATGACTCCCTTTGAAATGTCTCCCTAAGTAACATATCCCTTCTTCTTTGCTTTGAAGTCTATAAAAAGCGATATGTCACCAGTCATGTGCCTTGAGCACCCGCTGTCTAGAAACCATCTTCTATCTACGGATGCAAGACACTCATCCTACAATATCAAAAGAGAGAAACAGGTACCCAATTTTCATTGGGTCCATGTGGGTAAGTGGTAACATGGTTGCCTTTAGGCCTCCATTGATAAATGCCTTTAGGAACAAGAAATCTCCTAAACTTGCATTTTTCAATGGTATGACCAGCATGACAACAATAGTGACATAAGCCACGATGATGTATTTGTTTATTTTTGGTCATTAAATCCTTTGGAATAAAGGAGTATTTTGCATATGGAGGATTTAATGACTTCTTAAACAACCTAGAATCAACGGCGTAAGTAACCTTGGGTTGTAAAGCTTTTTCCAATTTGACTTTAAGAGTTTTAACCTCTTGTTGCCAAATATGACAAGCTTCACAATACCTAACTTTACTGCATCCGTTAACATTAATATCTTTTGAATTTTCTGCAATACTAGCTTTCAAGCTTTCTAAATCTTTTTCAGCTTTGTATACTTTACCTTCCAAGAATGAAAAAATTTGTTTATCGGAAGATAATCTTTTGAAAGCATCTACAGCTTCGTTATGCAGTTTTTCAAAAGCTATTTTCAGTTCAGAAAAAGACATAGAGGAGACATTACTATAGTAGGCTTGTCTTACTTTCTTATCGTTGATTTTCTTCTTGTGGTAAGACTGATTTTTGGTGTGAGCCATAAGACACAGATTTGCTGTCTCATCACTATCATTTGAACTTTGTGAGCTTGATGAGTCACTATCGCTTTCCCATGCTATGTAAGCTCTTCTTTGTTTATTTGACCTTTTTGGTTGAGCTTTTCCTTTTTCCTTTTTCTTCATAGGACATTCTGTTTTATAATGTCCAGATTTACCACAATTAAAACACGATCCTTTTACTCTATGCTTCTTATTCTCTTCCTGTTTTGACTCTACTGATTGTCTTCGAAACTTAATGAGATTTTTGTCGGAATGCTGGATTCCATTCTTTCGAATGAATCTATTATATCTCTTAACAAAAAGTCCCATTTCTTCATCACCCGAATCTTCGTCACTACTTGAATCATTGTCGCTTTGCTCTTTTTGTGAGGACTTTGAGTTAGAGGCCACAAGAGCTATTGGCTTTTTCTCACTCTCTTTGTCTTTATTCTTTTCCTTTTTACTCTTTTTCTCAAATATTTCGAGACTTTCCAGTTCTTGCTGATGTTCTTCCAGCTTGCCGAATAAAGTTGTAATCGTAAGCGTCGTGAGGTCGTTGGCTTCCTTAATAGCTGTTACTTTAGGTTGCCATTCCCTGCTAAGACACCTCAGAATTTTATTAGTGGCTATTTCATTGGAAACAGGTTTTCCAAGTGCATTCAACCGATTTATGATATGAACGAATCTCTTTTGCATGTCAGAGATAGATTCTCCTTGTTTCATGCGAAAGAGCTCGAACTCTTGATTAAGTGTGTTAATACGGGACTGTTTTACTTCAGTAGTACCCTCATGGGCAATTTCTAAAGCATCCCACATTTCTTTAGCTGTCGAGCAATGGGATACCCGATAATACTCATCAGCACTAAGTGCTGAAATTAGCATATTTCGAGCTCTCCAATCACTCGACCACTTTTTCTCATCTTTCTCATCGTAATCATCTTCTGGTTTAGGAACTATGGCGCCAGCCTCATTTCTCATAGTAATTTGAAAAGGACCATTTTGAATGGCAGCCCACACATTCCTATCCACAGAATTTATATGAACTCGCATGCAGTCTTTCCAGTAGCCATAATTTTCACCGTTGAAAACAGGCGCTCTATTATACGCCCCCTTTGGTTCAGAATCCGTATCGTTACAAGCAGCCACAAAGCACCAGCGAACCGGCGCTCTGATACCACTTGTTAGACGGTGTGGCTAGTGATCGAGAGGGGGGGGGGGTGAATAGATCACCTCCTTGAAACTCAAGGATTTAAAAAAGTTTATCAGAGTCTTTCAAGTTAGCGGAAAAATTATGATCCCGAATCGACTTCCGTCTATTCTGAACCAGCTACTAGAAAATCGGACACACGAGTTTATGCTGGATTTATTAGGATGACAAAGATATATTAACACCAGATTGGAATCGACTCAAATGCACTTATCATACAAAGGCTATTTCCAATGAACAAAAACACAGCAAACAATTTTGTCAAACACTTGGCGTGTATGCATTCAACGATTAACAATAATGGTGATTTTGACAAAGATTTTCGTACCACTATTGTATCTTGAAACTTTAATACGCAACACACCAAACGAATCACAAAATTGTTGAAAGCGTAAAGAGATAAAGATAGAATACGATACGCAGAGATTTGGTAAGGAAGTTCCCCACTTCCGTCCTCGCGTGTGGGTACGTCTCCCTCTCAATTTCAAAATGAAATTGAGACCTGTTATATCAATAATGCTGAATTCGTTCTTTACAAGGTTATAATACAAATCCAGAAATCTAAACCCCAAGATCTTCCTATTGTATGAACCTTCACTTGATCTGAGCTTGATCAAGAATTTTCCTGCAAGAAATACAGACAATTCACCGATTCCACGATCTGTTTGCGAAATCTCCAGATTTCCAAACCCTACGCTGCGGCTGAATCTGTTCTGCAATCGTGACTAACAAACCCTCAAGAACACACCCGTTCTTGAAGGACAAACCAGATGGTTTTTCCTCGAAACCCCCTTTGTATCTTCAACTCAGCTAGATCAATGATCGTACCACTGAACGTTATCTCGAAGATCCCTTAATCCGAAGAACAAAAATGATTATGTGTTGATGTTCTTGAATTAACGAGATTGAGAAGATGATGAAGACAAAGTCTCTTTCAGGTTTCTAACACTGCTCTTGAAAAATCATGCACACCAAACTTGTCTTTTGCTTTGATTGCACTTTTTCACTCTAACCAGAATTCTTGCATCAAATTGAACTGTCATGACACTTATATATGAAAACAGAAACGGTTAAAAGCAGCAAACAGCTCTATGTATCGATACAAGAGTCGTATGCGTCGATACATAGTGAGTATAACACATGCATGAGTCGACACATGGTTGTATGCATCGATGCATACTGTACCTGTTAATTTCCAGAATGTAAAATAAATCATGCATCGATACATGATGCGCATGCGTCGATACATAGCTCAATTACAAAGGAACATGTGTCGATACAAGTATCGTATGAATCGATACATACTGAAGCAAAATCATTTCAGAATGTGAAGTAAATCATGCATCGATACATGATGCGTATGCGTCGATACATAGCCTAGTTACAAAGGATTTTATCAAAGGTATGTGTCGATACAAGACACGTATGAATCGATGCATACATAGGAAAAATCATTTTTTTTATGATTACAATGATGATATGAATCAATTTGCATTGTCTTTTAAATCAAAGTGGTATGAAATCATATGTATGTACAAACTAATCATGCATACAAATCTTATATCATGCATATCACACAATTTGCTATCATACAAAAACTTAAAGGCTTGCTCACATTAAGGACAATTGATTGATCCTCCATGCCAATCGATTGACCCATTACATCAATTGATTGGTTCACTTGTTGTTTTATCCATAACTCTAGTTACGTGATGTTGGAACAAAATTTGTTTGTCCCATATCCCTTGGGTTTTGATGATAACAAAGTATTTAAAGAACAATAAGGTATAATAATGTTTATTCAAGTGTGTAGGACCATATATTAAAATTCATATTAAATACAAGTATTGGTCTTGACTCTGAACATCCAAAGAGAAGCGTGAAGATTATATTATGATAATTCAGAAGCTGAAGAACTGACTCTGAGAAGTCATCTTCCAAAGAGGTCAACATTGAAAGAACAGACTTTGAAGGAGTCAGCCTCTAAAGAATAGACTTTGGAAAAGTCTGCTTCTGGTGATCAGAACTTGATTCAGTCAAAACGTAAGGACCAAGGTGACATTGACGGGTCACTGTTCATCTTTGAACATACTTTATCACGTGATAATCTAAAGCTCTAGGCTATTCATAGAGTATATTGGGATACTACTTCTATTTCCTTTTGTAGCAAAGGTTTTTCTAACTATTTGGTAAATACTAATGATGTGCTCACATGCTGGAACATCGGGCCAGACATCTGGCCCTATGGGAGTTTGCTTTTGTGTTAGTAGTATTATGCATATTCTGATACTAACCATTAACTATTTATGTTATGCATGACTAAGTATGTGAATGATTGCATGCTGATATTTATTAGCTGGTAAGATTGTATGCCACTAATAATGTGTTGACTGAGTAACATGCATGACTAAGATTGTAAATGATTGCATGAATGTCTGATTGGTTATGGAACATTATTTGTGTGGCATCTGTTCTGATGCTACTGTTTTGTTGTTGTTGTTGTTGTGCTATAACTCTTAATATTGTTGTTGTTGCTGATCAAATTTATAAACAAGGAACTTGCCTCAGTGTGTGCCAATCAAACTAGAAAACTTAATCAAAAATTGATCATACCGTATAAAGTAAAATTGCATGGATACACTCTAAGAAATAAAAAGTGAACAATATAAATATTTAAGCTCAAACCTTTTCCGATGAGGTATCTGAAGTTTGAGTATAAGTCAGTTGATTCTTTTCTTTTCCTTTGTCTTCAAGTTGTCAGTTGCTTTTATATTGATCAAGTCACTTATCTTTTATTTTCTTTTCTTGGATCATGTGTTCAATGTTAAAGTTAGAACTTGCTAAGCAGAAAAAAAAACTACAAACAAGTTTTTTTTAAGAAAAATATATATCTATATGATCAAGTTATTCTTGAGTAGCTAATTTCTCTTGCGGAAGTGTTTTATTTGTTGTCACAGCGTACTGGACGTAGGTTTTCCCACTTCTCAAAAAATTAATAAAGAAAATAGAAGCCATTTTTAGAAGTGTCATTTGGAGTGGTAAAAATGAGATAACCAGAAAAGCTCTTGTGGCATGGGACAAGGTCTGTAATCCCAAGATTGCAGGGGGACTAAACATTACATCACTATTAGAATGGAATTAAGCAACAATAGGCAAATTACTATGGAACCTGCAAAGCAAAGCTGATAAACGTTGGGTGAAATGAATCAATGGATAATATATTGAGAATCATGATGTTATGCAGCCCAATACTAAATTCAAAAGAGTGACAAAAAGGCCCAAATGGTTGAGAGACTTTTACACAAATTAATGGGGAGGCGCTATTAGTAACTTTGTTGTGTTTTTTTATCCTTTTTATTATGTCTTTCTTTGGGTTAGGCCCATTTATCTTTAAACCCTAATTATATATAAGGGGTATTATGTAGCAGCCACTTTCTTTCTTCAATGAAAAATCAAGTTGTTTTATGTTTTCTTTCTCTATTGCAACCCTAAATCTATTATAGCTTAGTGTAGTCTATCATTTTGGTGCTTTCATCCTATGTTCTCATGGCTCCCCCCAAACCAAACAACCCACCTTTAAGAGAACTCGTAGAGGAGGCTGTCCACACAGCACTCCTTCACCTTGATAATGCTATGGCGGAAGTGCAGCTGCAAATGGACGAAAGATTTGATCGAATAAATGCAGATCTGGAACATAATATGGGTCAGATTCATACAAGGTTGGATAACGAGAAACAAATTTCTGACTCTCGCCATGATTCCATCATGTCAGCACTCCACAAGCTCATCAGCCAAAAAGAACAACAATCTGCTACTATTCACTCAGCAGCAAGTTCCTCAGGTATTACTCACCAACTCTCATCTACACCCATAGTTCATACCCCTGTGGTTCACATCACCTCTCCCTTACACGCCCCTTTACAATATTCTGCATCCTTCTCACACTCTCCCATACAGCCACCTATTCCAACCACAACCCGTCCTACTGTTCCGCCCCCACAAACCCATTTTACTCTTTACGTAAATACCCAACCTGTTTTCACACAAACCCCCACTTATCACATCCTCATTTACCAACCAAACCCTTACACACAGCTTCAAAATATCCCCCCTTTACCCCCACTTCGTACCCCTAAGCTTGAGTTTGCTCTATTTGATGGTTCCAATCCCTTGGACTGGTTATTTCAAGCTGAACAGTTTTTCAGCTTTTACAACATGCCCCACGAACACAGACTTTCCTTAATATCGTTTTATATGAAAGATGAGGCTTTAGGCTGGTATAAATGGATGCATCAGAACTCATTTTTAACCGATTGGATTTCTTTTACAAGGGCGTTAGAATTACGTTTTGGGTCTTCTACTTATGCAAATCATCAGGCCGAGTTATTCAAATTAAAGCAAGAAGGTTTTGTTGTTGAATATCAATCTAAGTTTGAAAAACTCGGAAATCAAGTCATGGGCTTGCCACCAGAGGCCATTTTAAATTGTTTTATATCAGGGCTGATTCCAGAAATTCAAAATGAGATTGCAATACACAAACCTACATCTATTTCCCAAGCTATTGGGCTTGCCAAACTTATTGAAGCCAAACTTAAAAATGCAAAGGCAAAACTTTCTAAACCCTTCACCAGTCCTTACCAACGGACTAGCAACCAACAGCCACCTAAACATTTAAACACTTTCCAACAGCTCAGTCATCCCACCCCAAAACCCCAACTTGTCACACAAGCCACCGTTTCTTCTCCCATACCCACATCTTCAGTCATCCCATACGCTCTGGCTACCACCAGATTCGGGTTGCAAAAGAGGACACTCATAAAACAGCTTTCAGGACTTTTAATGGGCATTACGAATTTTTAGTGATGCCTTTTGGGCTTACCAATGCCCCTTCTACCTTTCAGTCTGCCATGAATGATTTACTTAGGCCCTATCTACGCAAGTTTATTTTAGTTTTTTTTTTATGATATTCTCATTTACAGTGCCAATTTTGCAGATCACTTAATTCACTTGGAGGTTGTTTTTAATTTACTGGAGTCGCATTCTTTTTTTGCCAAGTTATCAAAATGTGTGTTTGTTGTGGATAAAGTTCATTATTTGGGCCATGTGATATCAGTACGCGGTGTTGCACCTGATCCTGACAAAGTTAAGGCAATCTTGGATTGGCCTCAACCGCATTCCCTCACGACACTCCGTGGTTTTTTAGGTCTCACCGGATTTTACAGGCGCTTTGTGCGCAACTACGCCACTCTCGCCGCTCCTCTCACCGATTTATTACGTTCCACTAAGTTTTTATGGAGTACAGAGGCTAGTATCGCCTTTACAGAGCTAAAAAAGAAAATGATCGACATGCCGGTCTTGGCCATGCCAGATTTTACAAAAAAGTTTGTCTTGGAAACAGATGCATCTGGCGTGGCTATTGGCGCCGTCCTATCTCAAGAAGGGCATCCCTTGGCTTTCTTCAGCAAGAAGATGTGCCCCAAGCTCCAAGCAACATCAGTCTACGTCTGTGAGATGTTTGCAATCACTGAATCTATCAAGAAGTGGCGGCAATACTTGATTGGTCAATAGTTCTATATCTACACAGATCAAAAAAGTTTGAGAAATTTATTACTTCAGAAAATACAAACTCTAGAACAACAAAAGTGGGCAGCAAAACTCCAAGGATTTAACTTTGAAATATTTTACAAACCTGGTAAAAATAATGTGGTGGCAGATGCCCTGAGCCGTCAATTTGGAACACTTGAATCTCTGTTTTTGTCTATATCTTCAGCAGTCCCACAATTGCTCTCTCAACTACAAGCTTATTATGCTTTAAACAAAGGGCGTACAGAGGTTAAACAAACTCAAGAAAACGATACATGACACTTATTCAAAGTTTCAAACAATCTGCTTTACTTTAAAGATCGGTTGTTTGTACCTGACCTTACTGATTTGCGCCAGTCACTTATTCATGAGTACCATAGCACGCCTTCTGCTGGTCATTCAGGAGTTAAGCCAACCTTGGCACGCCTTGGAGCATCTTTCTCGTGGCCTGGAATTTACACAGATGTTAAACATTTCATTAGACATTGCTCTACATGTCAACACAACAAGTATCTCACTCAGAAAAAGAAAGGGTTACTTCAACCTTTACCGGTTCCACATCAAGTCTGGGAAGATCTCTCCATGGATTTCATCACCCATCCGCCTAACTCCGTTGGCCACACCGTGATTTGGGTAATTTGTGACCGCCTAACAAAATACGCCCATTTCGTTGCTTTACCTTCAAAGTTCACAGCCACGGATCTGGCCAACCGCTTCTCCACCGAGATCTGTCGTTTACATGGAATACCAAAGTCAATAGTCACAGACAGAGATCCTCTTTTTTAAGCACATTTTGGAAAGAAATTTTTAAAGTACAAGGAACAAAACTCAAGTACAGTACTGCTTACCATCCAGAGACCGACGGACAAACGGAAGTTGTTAATCGCTCCCTTGAGACTTATCTTCGTTGCTTTGTTAGCGATCAACCACGCAAATGGTACAAATTTCTCCACCTTGCAGAGTTCTGGTTTAACACTTCTTTCCACTCAGCCATCAACATGACGTCATTCACTGCATTATACGGCCGTCCGCCACCCTCTATTCCAGATTATATTGTAGGCTCCACTTCTACAGTTGACTTGGACGAAACCCTGCAAACCAGACACAACATCATTCAACTTTTGAAACAAAACTTAATACACAGCAGAAAGGAGATGAAGAATCAAGCTAATAAAAAAATAACAGATCAAACCTTCCAAGTTGGGGACCAGGTTCTCCTTCGTCTTCAACCTTACAGACAGAAATCCGTCTCTACACGCAAATCACAGAAGCTTTCCAAGCGATTCTTTGGCCCTTTCACTATCCTCAAACGTGTTGGTAAAGTTGCCTACGAACTGGATCTTCCACCCGGATCTCGTATTCACCCAGTGGTTCACGTTTCCCTCCTTCGTCCCTTCTATGTTGACCACTCTACTCCTGCTACAACCTTCAAGTCTCCACATGCAAACACTCCTATCACTGGACATGCATCTTCTGATGCGAGTGAACAACAAGAATCTCCCCCTCAGTCGAAAGCCAAAGCAAAACATGAACTCATCAGGTTTAAAAAAGATGAAAGCAGACTCAAGTCAACTAAAGCTCACAGGGCGGAACTTGATAGAGAAAATGAAGGGGTGGAAGAAAAAAATGACCCAGAAGTTCCAAAGAGATTAGAGAAATTTCTGAGAAGTGAGAAAAAAAGTGAACACTCTCCAAACTTAATTGATTTTGGAACATCACATGCCAACTTATCTCAAGTACCCATGCCACTTAACTTGCCCGTTGCAACTTCCACAATTCCCAAGTCTGCTAGCTGTCCCACACTTTACCAGCCCCATGTGACTTCACCAGCGCGTGCCTCAAATGCGCCCTTCTTCCTTCCCTCAGATTTTTCCACGTGCCCCACTACTATCCATCCTTCTGCCACGCGTTTCCCTCCGTTACATGCAACTGCCACGCGTGTGGCCTCTAATCCCCCTCCAAATCGTTCATATCTACCACCTGCCACCCCCATATCTCTTCTAGATTCTCCCACTTCCCCAAACCTACTTTCCCACTTCCCCAACGCCTTTTTATCAACTACTCACAATCCAAATTTCAAAAAGCCACCTACTTTTACTCTCCCTCACTCGGACCACCCAACTTCCTCTTTAACCCCAACCTTTTCATTACCCACTAATTTTACCTCATCTGCCACCTCACACCGAACCCACAAACCTTTGAACCTTGAGGACAAGGTTCCTCTGGGCGCCCGAAGTATTGTTATGCAGCCCAATACTAAATTCAAAAGAGTGACAAAAAGGCCCAAATGGTTGAGAGACTTTTGCACAAATTAACGGGGAGGCGCTATTAGTAACTTTGTTGTGTTTTTTTATCCTTTTATTATGTCTTTCTTTGGGTTATGCCCATTTATCTTTAAACCCTAATTATATATAAGGGGTATTATGTAGCAGCCACTTTCTTTCTTCAATGAAAAATCAAGTTGTTTTATGTTTTCTTTCTCTATTGCAACCCTAAATCTAGTATAGCTTAGTGTAGTCTATCACATGATGTAATGATATGGAAAAATAATCAACAATGCTCGTGTATACTAAATAATATATTAAAAAGCGGGTGGAAAGTAGAGCAGGCCCGATATTGAGAAGAAGTCCTTCAAACAGGAAAATACCAAACTGCTGCTATGTATAAAGAATTGAGAGGAGATAAAGAACAAGTAGAATGGATGAAGATGCTCTTCAACAATTATGCTCGACCACGTGCAGCATTCACTCTATGGCCAACACTCATGGGAAGACTCACCACAAAAGATGAATTAGAGAAATTTGGGATAACACCTGAAGGGGATTGTGTTTTCTGTGACCATTCAGAATCTTTGGAGCACCTGTTTTTTTAGTGTTGCAGCACATACAAAATATGAAAAGAAATATTGAATTGGATAGGATATAAAAAAATCCTACAGGATGGAGCAATGAAAAGCAATGGCTCATACAAGAAATAAAAAGAAAAGGTTGGAAAAAGAAAATAATCAAAATTGCTATTGCAGAACCATTTATAGCAAGGAATGCAATGGTATTATCTCAGCTATATGTTGATCCTGGTTTAAAAGATAGCATCATATATAGCATAGTTATGAGATGTACTATGCATAAGGCACTCAATATACATGTAAATGCTAACACCTTATGCATAGAATAATAACTTAGTTGACAATGTAGCTATAACACTGAGTTTGACAATGTAAAGACTTACTTGGATCCAAAGTGGATCGGATGTACTTGATGATTTTTTGATAATGAAAGTATTTGATTTAAAAAAAAATTCTTTCTGTCGCAGAATCAAATACATAATATTTTTATGTAAAATTAAACTCATCAAAATCATCTAAATTAAATATCAAACTCAACTCCACCGAAGATGTCACTAGTAAACAAATGTGAAATCAACGAAAAGAAAACGTTGAGTAATTGTTTTCCTCGAAACAAATCTAATTAATAAGAGTATGAAAAAGTTAAGCCTTATTTCATACGTGGGTATGGTTCAACTCATTAAGAGTGTGATGTTTGCTATCTCTAATTATTGGATGCAAATATTCCCACTTCCCATGAAGGGCATATCCCATATAGAAGGGCTTTGTAGAAGATTCATTTGGACAGGCAAGAGTAGAGCAAGTAGAAAGCTCCCATATCTTGGGATCATGTTTGTGATCCAATTTGTGCAGGTGGCCGCAACATTATTTCTCTGCTTGAGTGGAATAAGGCTTCGATTGGCAAAATGCTGTGGAATATTTGGAGTAAAAAAATAAGCTTTGGATTAAGTGGGTGCACATTTACTATATGAAGCATGAAGATGTCAGCAACTATCAACCTGGACACCATTGTTCATGGGAGGTGTTCATAGGTGGTGAAGGCTATTTTCAAACTTAGAGATGAGATGACCAATTCGAATACGTGGAAGGATTTCAGTGAAAATGATAAATATATCACGAGAAGAATGTATAATATGGTTAGGGGGGAGAAGCAAAAAGTCATATGGAGAAAGTTGTTCTACAACAACATAGCTAGACCGCATGCCGTCTTCATCCTGTGGATGGTTTGTAATAGACGTCTGTATACAAAAGATAGACGGATGAAGTTAGGAGTGGCTTCTGACAGACTGTGTGTTCTGCAATTTGCAGGAAAGCTGTAATCATCTATTTTTTTATTGTTCCTATGCTAAAATAGTGTGGGAGCAGGTTCTTGACAGGTTTGGTGTGCATCACAAGGCTGCTGGCTGGGAAGCTGAATTGGCATGGAACATTAGACATACCCGGAGGAAAGGAAACGGGAAGAAAGTTTTAAAAATGGCTTTAGCTGAAACAGTATGCTTTGTTTGGTCTATTAGAAATAGCATCCTCTTTCATGGAGGTGATAAAAAGGAGTCGAATAGCAAACAAACAAATAATTGATATGATTCTTTGTAGATCTAAATTGGATAGGAAGTTGGCTAATGTATGTAATAGGAATTAGTTTATTCGGTTTGCTTTGTTAGTCTCTTGGTTGCTTGGTAGCCTGGATCGGTTCAATCGACTCTGTTTGTAATTGTTTTTGGTAATAAATTTTTCTCTTTATTCTAAAAAAAAAAAAAAATCTAATTAATAAGCAAACAAAAGATCTCTAGAGTAGGTTGGTGCAAGAATTATGAAGCAGATATATAAATAAATAAAAAAGCACAGACAGAAAACTATTTTTCATTAATTAATTATTAATTACAAAAGATATTTACCGAAGCATGTGAAATAATGGCATATACACCTGATAGTTTTACTATAACCACTAAATAAATCACATGCTATTAAGTTAATATTGATGTGTGTGAGATCATTTTCCTAGTTGCATCAAACAGTGCATTGGTTCAAACTTCAGAAGGTTCTTTAGATGAACTCGAGTCTTCGTCATAATTCCAAATATCCTTGAGCTCACCTCTTATACATCCCAATATCACAGCGACTCCTGTCCAAATAATTTGACAACAATTGAACATTAGAGAACCTAAATTATGAGAACCACTGCATATCTAATATAAAGCACCTACGAAGCACAGTGACACGGTGACACCAATAATAATATAAAAAAATGAATAAATTAAACCTAATCACAAGTGTCGGTGCAGGTTTTCGACACAAACACAGACACAGACTCAGCTTTTTTCAAAGGTGTCGGTGCTGGATAGTAAAGCACAAAACTAATTACCTAGTGTACATGGAACGAGGTAGAGGAGTGCAGGTTGTCCATGACCTTTCATCAAATATAGCCCCAAATATGTGAAGATGAGGCCTGAAATAGGAAACATATCCTTAAAGCATATCAACCTTTACAAATTGAGTAAAAGTTTAAATAAATGACCAACCAACATGGAAGATTCTGATAAATCAATGCTTAACAACTGCAAAAGAACTTACCACAGCCATAGCCAACTACCAGCCAAAGAAAATATCCATCAAATACCCCCTTGTTATTATTTTTGTCGTATCTGAAATCATCAAAAGCCGTAACAAATACATAAGTACAAAACATATTGTCCAATGCACATTGGAAAATTTAAAACCAACATTAACATTTAAAAAGTTCTTTTATGACATGAAACCACGATGCTTGTGCAAAAATCATCAATCCAAAAGACAAAAAAGGCTAGGAAGTTTAGAAATAATTGATTGTCTTTCTAACTTGATGTTAAATATATGTGATCCATATTGATCTCAAAAAATTGATGCGTGAGAAACAAATTTTCTCATTGAACAACATTATCCAAATGTTATATTGTTTAGAAGTTGGGAAATACAAAAAATGATTGTGGGATTTGTTCAAACCTGAGAAAGAGGGGGCAATGGCTTATCAATTTGGCATCTTAGAACATTGTCATAAAAACTTTTCTCTCAAATCAAATTCTATGTAGCAACGGGTGATTCAGAGCAAGTATGGGATTCAAGAAAACCAAAACGAGGGTAGAAATCACCAATGTTGTTAAATCTGTGATTTAAGTTGCAAGATCATAGGATTTCACAATTTTACAAAAGTCCGGCGATCCAAATCGCATGCTTTGACTTCTTCCATATATTAAGGCATTGCGCTCTTGAAGATTTTGAAAGGATTTGTGGGTTTGGATCATCCTTCCTTTATTTCATATCCACGCAGTTAGTCTAATAAGGATAATGTAAGGGTGTCACTTAACTCAGGTGGGCAAGTCAACATGTGATGAGGAGTAAAATTTTACTAGAGATCCGAGAATCCAGGGGAAATATACTGAGGCTAACTAACTCTAAATGGAATGACCGTGTGAGATATATATGTTATAAGGGAGAATTAGAATGGGTGTGGAAAATTATTGTTTATTGCCTCTACCTCCTTTGTCAACTCCCTTCTTTCTGCTCTCTCAAAACCCTTCTTAGCCTATAATTCTCCATTGTACCAGTTACTATTCCTCCTACTACATACACTGACTGGAGACAAGGCAGAGATAAATCACAAATTCATAAACTTTAAAATCAAAAGGAAACATATTTAGCAAACATGAAAAGGCTTGATGCATATCATTGCAAATATGCGTGTTGAATTTTACTTCATTCAAATATATTATTGTACTTTTTTAAGTTAATACCTACGAGTAAAGGAAACAAGCAAACCAGGAAATAGAATATCTCCAAATCCAATCATATCATAGCCACCCCAAGGATCAGAAGGACGGGGAAATCTCAAAAGCATAGGAATTGCTTCACCGCCTGCCTTGTCACCACGAGCAACCTAGAAAAGAAAACCTATAACTATAAGACACCGGTTTTCTTTGGTGTAACAATTAGAGAGAGGAAACACCGTAAACATTTAGAAAGAAATAAAAAAAAGTTCAGTTCTGCCTTGAGAATGAAAAAAAGAAAACAATAAAAAGACAAATATCAAATAAAATAGCTAAGAAATGAAAGGAAGAAAAGATGAGTTGGGGTATATAATTTGAGAAATTATAACAGAGATTCAAAGTGGAAAGAAACAAATCAAGTAAAAGAACTATAGACATGAAAAATACGACTTACGGTAATCATAACACTCTTCTGGAATATCACTGGGGATATGAATACCCAAAAAATGTCATATACAAATGCACAACAAAGTAGTACAGTTGCAACCTAGGATATCAGATGCATAAGAAAATGATCAGAAATGTTATAACTAATGTCAGAAAATAATGAGCAAAGAATCAAAATTATGAACACAAGGATCCCAATCAATTACCTTGATATTAGGCAAGCGAGCCAATTGCAATACTGTTATCATTAAACAGATACCCTGTAAAGAATAAAGGTGTATTTCAAGTGAATTGTATCAAATAAAATAAAAAAATTGAATAAAAAGCCCATTGCCTGTGAATGTTAACAATCATTATTGAGACAACAAGCCATTTTTCAGTGCACGGTTGCAGAAAGCTTGTTATAGAATCAAACAACATAAGAATATTGTCATTGACATTACACAATCGTAAGAATTAAGTTGGAAAAAATTACATGCATATGTATGTGCTAGTGCATTTGTATGTTTGTAAGTAGATAAGAGGGTGCAATGTAAGGAAAGATATTTCCAAGGAAATATGAACTCTTCAACAAATGTAGACCTAAGACTAGAAACCGTGCAACTTCTGCCTTTGTTTCTGAAACCATTTTCGTCTCAGTTCTTCAATTAGAGTCATTTAGTGACATGTTTAAATAAAAAGGATTGAATCTCATATAATAATCATTATGAACAATATGTTCCAAAGTTTGTCTCTCTGCCTTAAAGTTTTAATACAAAAACTACAATGCTAATAGAAATTGTGGTGGTACGAGAAGTTGACACTTACAAGAACATCTTGGCCAAACCATGAAAATGATTCTCGTCGAGTAATAGCCCATATTAGCGCAAATGCCATACAAAATAGTAGCACTGCTAGTGAGAAAAAAGATATCTTCCCAAACAAAGGTAAATCCACAGTCTTCTGTCCATAATTGGGATGTTTTCTGCTCATATATTTGAAAAATAAATGAAAAATTAACAAACACATAATATGCATAAAGAATAGTAATTTTAATTTTTATGAGAAGAAATAAGACATCTATTATACTTTAAAGTGAGGCTTACAATACAATTATGCATCCCCTGAAAAAAAAATTAATTAATTAGTGTAAAGAGGAGTTAAGCAATTAAGAAAAATTAAAGCCCAAATGAATTGAAAAGACTAATACCCTCTGATATATTTTTGATAGTAAAAATAAACTATTAAAAAAAAGAGGAAGAATAAAGACACGGACAGACAAAATATGCTTGATAGAGAAAACTCAATACAACAATAAACCGACTCGAGAACATAGTGAAGTTTCACATTCTATTATATGTGAAACAATAGTTCCCTTGAATCTAGCATGAATAAAAAACAAGCATGGTCCATTGCCTGCTTAAAAGCATGGTTGATCGCCAATGGTCGTGTGCAAACACGTGGAAGAGAAGAATCCAATACCTTATCGCTTATTAATCTTGAATGCCACTCACCACTGTCCTTCTCATCAATTAGAGATGAAAAATATTTGTGTACAGTGATTTACTATTGTATATGGAATCATTGCCTAGCTGTGTTGTTGAAGGAGAGTTTAGGTGTTTAACTTGTTGGAGTGGACATTTATATGAACTACTTTCCACCTAATTGGATTAAACATTTATATTCTTTGTTCAAAAGTTTAATTGGTGGGGGAGTAGTTGTCTTATGCCATCCCATCTCCATCTGCAATCTAGTCTAGATGGTTATTTTGGTTGTGTATATTGATAAGAGTGATGGCAGGGGTAACTATTTGTGCCCCTAAAGCCTTTAAAGCTCCAAGCACAGCTGCTCAAACATACGCTAATGGTTATGAAATCCAACAAAATGAATATAGTATAATCAGAATGGTGTAACAATGAATGTTTATTGAGTTATAACACTTATAGTTTTTATTGTTAGAGTGTTTTGATCATAGATGGGAATAGGGAACCAATACCTTGAGCAAACCATGAAATACATACACATGTACATACAGATGGATATATATAAGGTAGGACAGTTAGGAATAAAATCAATGAAAATGAGCTACCTTACCTCAATACCACCAATACAAAAAAGAAAAATCAACACATAGATAAACCAAGATGACATGAAGAAGAACAGTAGCACGAGAAACGTAGAAGCTGTAATGACAAAAACGACAGCCCCCCTTGCATCTATGTTAACAATTTCATTTTCAGAATCATCGGCCGCTTTTTCAGCAGTGGAAGATCCCTAGCAAAAGAAAAGAAACATACATGTGTAAACTAATTTGCTTGAAGATGCATTAGTATAAGAACTAAAGTAAACTTGTAATCATTAAACAAGATGAATGTAGATGAGAAGAAGACTTGCTTGGTGAACCGTCGCTCCAGTCTAAGTTCTATATTCTAATAGTTAACAGATTGCAATGATCCGTGTCTATTCATACAGAAGGCAATTAAAGATAAAAGGAAATGCATAGTAGCATTCACGCTAATGTCCGTTGGCGATTACAAATTCTCTATTTAACTATTGTTAAATATTCGTTGAATTAATGGAAGTGTGCCTTTATATAAGGATACATTAATAATTAATTAATTATATAGTCATTCCTTAATATAATTAAGAAAACATCACAAACTAATACAAATAGATATAAGGTTGCACGGAAAAACCTTAGGAGAAAAATCATTATAGTGTTCATCAGCCTGATCAGTAGCAGTGAAGTCTGCCCATAATGAGGCGCATATAACTGTTCCGACAGACATCAACCACAAACAACCAACGGAGAAATCTATAACTGGACGAACTGGAGCATATAGTAGAACTTCCACTGCAATGGACAACTGAAAATTAACCATCTATAAATCTTGTGGGAATAGACATCTAATAGAAATATACATTATTTTTCTTCATAAAACATGTGATTTTTCCTTTTAACTTTCAAAGAACTTAAGAGAATGCATGGGTGCATGCAGGGACGGATCTAGGGGAGGGCAACCAGTCTGATGTTTTTTGATTTCATTGTACTCTACAATGAATTAAAAATGAAGTAAATACTAAAATAACTAAACTTATAGTATACAATAACAGTTAGGTACAACGTATTTGACCGGGAAGCTTCTCATATTAAGTTTTAACTTATCAAATCCTCTAGTTATAACCATTTCTCCATTACCTATCTAAAGGATGCATACAATATAAAAGAAAAACTTGATGATTCCCTTTTCCTATATACAAGAACATCCTCCTCATTCTTCATCACAAATAAATTTTAGACATCCAAATAATATACTCAAAACAAGACATTCGCGTCCACATAGCTTCTTCAATTAACCATGGGATCCCTCCTATATAGTCCTTAACTTCTTATCATGGTTGAAAGAGTTATACGTTGAGACGGCCGATTAATATATACATTGAGACAACATAATAGATAAATAAGTGCAAATCTCTTTCTGAAACAATATAGAAATCCAAATAGAAGTTTTAGAAATTGAAATCCTGACCTTTCTTTCCAGACTTCAAAGAATTCTTGAGATTTTCCGCCAATGACTCTGTTACTTCCACTACTGGGATTGAAACGTCTATTTTTTCCTTAGTATCACTGGGGCAGTTCATCTCAACGAGCTCTGAGTGAAAATAAATAGATAGATTTCAGACAAATACAATCACGTAAAACCTACTTGGCAAAAAACGAAGTAAACATTTAAAAGAACATAACAAGTCAAATAGAAGTAGTGCTAATGCATTTAGTGCCTCGTTGATTGATATCTGTTAAAATTAACTCGAACTGGTTACCACGAGAATTAACTTGGATAACAATGTCAATAGATAGCGTTTGTTATTGTTACCGAGACAGACAATTTAACAAACATGCAGGAAGGAATACATTTGAGTGAAAAGAATTGCATGAGTGTGGCATATGGATTGGGTAGTTACGCTCATTTATCATCAACACGGCCTTAGCGCCCCCTGATTGTGCAATCGTAGCTTTAGTTGTGTAATCACAAGTACCGCGGACACAAACAGCAACTGATCCAGATACCTGCAATACAAAAACCACGCTGATGAGAAGACCTTATATATATAATGATGCTACAAAATGAAATAAAATAGGTTTGTGAAAGGTACCTTTGAAGTTGAAAGGGAACAACAATCAGCGGGAACAGAAGAAACAAGAGGAGTTCTGATAGATTGAGCAGCATCTTCAGGCAATGAAGAGCCGAATTTCGCGGTCATACCATTAACCATTTCACCTTCTTTGCCATCAATCCAATTCTTCACCTTAATCTACAACAATAGAATTCAAATTTCAAATTTCAAATTTCAAATTTCAAATGCGTGATTGGTGAAATAAGAACGAAATGAAAAGTAATTACCAATTGCGTTTCGTGATTGCATGAGGCATTGTTGTCAACGGCATTTGCAGCTGCGAAGAATGAGAGAATGAGAATCGCCGCCGGCGGGAAGGGGGAAGAAGACGAAAACCACGGCATTATGGAATCCAATTCCGGCGAGTAGATAGAGAGAGAAAATGATTTGGATTGGTGTTAGAGAAGTTGTGTTGTTTCTCTCTCTCTCTTCCGAAATGGAATGATTTGGAGATAGATAGATTGAGAGAGAGATTGATGCCATTTGTTTGCTTTGCTTCCTCTCATAGCATAAACGGTAAGTTCTATAAACCAATAACAAAACCTCACCTTCATTATTGGATTCTATTTTTCTATTTTAAATTTAACTATATCATTTGTCTTCCTTATAGTAACATATTTTTACTTAACCTCTCTTTCATAATATTTTAAGGCATTCCAATTTTTGAAATATTAAATACACAAGAAAAACATATTATTTTAAGGCATTAAACAAACTCTTATTTTTTTCAATGTAAAAGTTTTGTGACACTATTAAAAAAACCTTATCAAAGTAGTATATAACATATCTTATATATTTCTTCTACATTATTTTTATAATGTATTTAAGATAGTTTCTGAAAATAGTTTTATAGCATTTGAATTTACATAGAAACGATTTAATATTAGGCAACTATATTTAGAATGATTAGATATTATATTCAACCATATACTTGTACATATATCAGATAAGAATCAATGAAACCCATGATATTCATTACAAACTAATATTTGTTATGGTATCAGAGTTACAATACATAATAGAAACAAAGCCAATGTTTGAATCATGTCCGATAGCGAAAACTCTTCAGCTTCAACAAACAGCAGGAGCACAAAGACAATCAACAATGGTGATGGAGTTGTCATCAGAAAAACCATATCCCCTTATAATATCACTTCTAACGAAAATCCTGGAAGTTTGATAACTCATGTGCAATTAAAGGGAGAAAACTATGATGAATGAGCTCGTTCACTCATAACAGCTCTTCGAGCACGAAAGAAATTTGGTTTTGTCGATGGAACAATTGGCAAACCCGACGAGGGATCTTCAGATCTTGAAGATTGGTGGACAAACAACTCACTATTGGTTTCTTGGATCATGAATACCATTTAACCTTCGCTACGATCAAATATGTCGCACATGGAGGTAGCAATGGATCTTTGGAACGACATCCAGGAGTGGTTTTCCATTGTGAATGGACCACGTATTCAACATCTCAAAGTCGAACTAGGTAAATGCAAGCAGAAAGGTTTGACCATTGTGACATACTATGGCAAACTAAAAAAATTGTGGGAAGAATTAGTGAACTATGATCAGATTCTGACATGCAAGTGCGGAATGTGTACGTGCAATATCAGCAATAAAATTACAAAGAAATGTGAAGAGGAGAAAGTTCACCAGTTTCTCATGGGATTGGATGATACTCTCTATGGGACAGTCCTGTCTAATCTTCTTGCCCAAGATTCTCTGCCTACACTAAACCAAGTGTACGCAACACTGGTCCAAGAGGAACAACTACGCACGGTAACTCGTGTGACAGAAGAACATGGTGAAGCAATGACATTTGCAGTACACTCAAACTTCAAACACAAAGAGAAAAGAGGATTATGCAGTCGGTGCAATCAAACTGGGCATGATTCAGAAGGTTGTTTTCAGCACATAGGATATCATGAATGGTGGGGAGATCGACCACATGGACCAATGAAGGGGTTTGGACGTGGGAAACCAGAACGATCCAATAACAGAAATCGAGGAGGTACCGCTAAGGCTCACATAACATAAGCAAATGGGCCAACAAAAAAGATCATTACTGAAGTTCCAGGGGCTGATTTCGGTCTTACTAGTGATCAATTGTAAACACTAGCTATCCTTTTAAATAATGTTAAATTAGGTTCAATTGAGAAGCTCAATGGTAAATGTTCCTTCTTGCCATGGATTATTGATACAGGTGTTTCACATCATATGATTGGTTAATTGGACTGCCTAACCAATATACACAACATTTTTAGTGCTATATTGGACTCCCAAATGGTGAAGAGACAGTGGCCACCAAAGAAGGAAATGTGGTGCTCAATGAAAGGCTGCAACTAAAAAATTTCCTATATGTGCCTAGTTTGCAATGCAATCTTATTTCAGTGTCACAACTACTGAAAAATTCTAATTACACCATCCAATTTACTAACAAGTTATGTCTTATACAGGACCCCACTTCGAGGACGCCGATTGGAGCGGGTGAACAAAAAGATGGGCTATACTATTTTAGAGGGATTGTCAAGGCGGCTGCAATGAAGACTAATAAAGAGGTTTCTTTTGATTTGTTGCATCAAAGACTAGGACATGCATCTTTGAAAGTTATGCAAATGCTTCCAAATGTTAGTCCCGATAACAAAAATAATTTATATACTAAGACTTGTGACATATGCCTTAGAGCAAAACAGTCACGAGCCAATTTTCCTGTTAGTGAAAATAAAGCAGCCAGTCGTTTTCATTTAATTCATTGTGATTTGTGGGGGGCCTTATCGAAATGATATTTTTTGCGGTGTTATATATTTTTTAACTATTGTTGACGATTTCTCAATAGCATTGTGGATTTATCTTCTCGTTGATAAAACTGAAGTCTCTAGATATCTTTATCAATTTTTAGCAATGGTTGAACGAAAATTTAGTACACATGTAAAGATAATTTGAAGCGATAATGGAACTGAATTCACTTGTATGAATCCAAATTTTCGTGATCGTGGTATTATTCATGAAACTTCATGTGTTAGGACACCACCACAAAATGGAAGAGTAGAGCGGAAGCATAGACATATTCTTAATGTTGCTCGTGCTTTGCGCTTTCAAGCCCAATTTTCAATTGAATTTTAGGGGGAATGTTTTCTTGCTGCATGTTACTTGATTAATCGAACTCTTACACGAAATTTAGATGGTAAAACTCCATTTGAACTCTTGTATGGTAAGCCTCCTTCTCTTGAGCACCTTTGTGTCATTGGCTGCCTAGCTTATGCACATAATCAATATCATAAGGGTGACAAATTCGCTAGTCGAAGTCGCAAGTGTGTATTTGTTGGATATCCTTATGGTACCAAGGGACGGCGTATGTATGACTTGGAGCTGGGTGTTTTCTTTAACTAAGGAGATGTTGTTTTCTATGCAGATAAGTTTATGTTTGCTGCAGAAACTATACCGCACCAGCTTGCATCTAAAGATAACCACACCTTGCTCGATGCCTCTTTCAATAATAATATTGTTGAAGATGGTCCCTTTCAGCATGTTGTTACAATACCTGATGTCCTTTTAACTCCAGCATTTAAAACTACAAGGTTACATGATCATGATAAATCAAATGGCATGCTACCAGCTGTTCCAATTGTATCTCATATTAAATCCTCTTCGCCTGAGTCTCATGACATTCCACCAGCTGTTGAAATCAGTGAGAACCACCTACTGCTGATACAGTCGAAAATTTAGGACGTGGTCATGATGTTGTGTTAATCAAAAGAAGTATTTTGTTATCGTATCCACAGAGACTGGAGCGATATTACCAACTTTTTAGATTACTGATATAGTTTAAGTTAAGGTTTTCGGAAAAAAGTTTGAATTGAAAGTAATGACAGAATGTAATATAAATGGAATAAAATAAGCGGAATTGTAATATGACAAATTATCTTGCAGGGATTGGATTTCTTCTACCGTTTACGTATGCAATCTACCGATTAATTTTTGCATAACCATGTATTCATTCATACTTCCACATACTTCTCAAAACAACATGTATGTTTACATGAAAGTTTCAAGATTCTAATCGGTTTATTGAATCGATGATGTCTCAATCGATTAAACAATCTGATTGTATGAAGATCAAGTATGTTGAGGTGTATATTTAAAACTAATTCTATGTCTAGCAAATAGAGTTAAATCGATTCGTTATCTTTTGATTCATGAGTTCGAAAGTAATTTTCATTAACAAATCGAATTCATAAGACTTGACAATAATAACAAGATAAAATTAATAATCATGAAAACATGTTTATATTAGGAATATAATTGGTAAACATATATACGATTACGGTAGATTCTTCCAATCCCAGCAAGAGATGGAGTTAGCTAGCCATTGTCATTGTAGCTTTTACAAAAAGGAAGAATTGGAGATGAATCAACATCAACAATGATCTCTCGATTCCTGATGCGTATCCAGCTTGATTCTTTGATTTTTCTTTCTTACTTTCTATTACAACTGATATTTAACTAAGGATAACTAAAAGTGAATCCAAATTACATGGCTTGAACCCTCTATTTATAGAATTTTTCCAAAAGCTGCTACTTGCACCCTGCTCATAATTCCTTCGCTGCAGCACACCTTTACTTAACCCTGAAGAATGCTTTTTAACTACCTATGGGGGTTTTGGCCGCCTTAGTGCGCTTTGCCCAGAAAAACATGTTGCAGCGCACTTGCACTTTGCGCAGAAAAGCATGTCGCAGCGCACTTGCGCCATGTGCGTGCAAGACCTCTCTAGAATTTTCCATTTTCTCTCTTCTTACAGCATGCTGCAGCAAGCTTGTAGCGTCAGGTCGCATTTTTCTCATTTTGCTCGTTGTGAGGGCGCTGCAGCGCCCTTGTGGCGCAAATGTGTTGATTTTTTTTTTACTTTACATCATGTTTTGATCCATTTTTCCTGCACAATTTAACACATACATTAATAGCAATAATTTTTTGTCATTTTATCTTTTTCTACTCAAATTAAAGGTAGTTTATCAGAGATTTCGTAATTATCGCCTTTCCAAGTGTTAATATTACTCAATTTATCTTCATTCTTGGCCATTTATCAAATTCTCCCCAACTTGAATTCTTGTTTGTCCTTAATCAAGATCATGAAACTTTTAAAAACAAGAAACTTCCATCAATCAATTTGTTGCAAAGAAATTGAAACATGAATGGTTCAAATGACTACTCATCATGCACAAGTCATGTTCAAAATGCCTTCATGAATCAAAGCATGATTAAGAATCAATTTTTTTTCTTCAAAATCAGCTCATGTCCTCAAAAAGCAATGACATTATTTACTGAATCATCCTATCACACTTCTTCATAAAAGGGATGAAGATTTTGAGACTTTCAATCATATGTGGTGAATGGACTCTCATTCAATAATCTTGTTAACATCCTGATCAATTCATATATTTATCTGAGCAATTTTATGTTTTAAAATTTTCTTAAGAGCATAAATCACTAAGGGCTTGCTATGGTTGTATCTTGGCTGGTTTTGCATGGGCAGGATGTTTCCTAAGGCTATTAGCTTAAAAGTTTAGTCCAAGTTAATGAAGAGTATTTCAAAGAAAAATATTTGTTCCTTTCTTTCTTTGTGTTCCTTCTCTTTTACACTCCTTAATTCTTTTTCATCCTTTTATTTGATTTTTATTTTTTTCCTCTGCTTCCAATTTACTTTCTTTCTTGGTTGTATCTTTTCATTTCTTTGTTCAAATTAACATTCTCTCCCCAACTTGCTTGATTCTCACCTTTGGTTCAATTCAACTCTTCATTCTTGGTGATTCTATCATATGTTGGTTCTGGGTTTTTCAAAGAAAATAGAATGGATCAATGATGAATTTATTTGTTATTTTTGAATGACATACAACAATATCAGCAAGTGGTTTACTTAGCGATTTGTTGTTTTCAAAAAATGATCCATTTATGGCTTTACAAGGCTCAAAAAGGGTTTGTAAATACTCACTCACTCACAAGGTATGATGAGGCTTTTTTTTGCTAAGTGGTTTTGCTCAAACACAAAGAATTGCCTTGATCCTTTTTATGCTCCTCAAGAATTTCAAAGAAAAATTGCCAGATTAAACATGAATCGACCGAGTTAAAACAAGGATTATCGATCATTTAAAGTATTTAAGTGCACAATGGAAGTCTTCCTCACATTTCTGGTTTTAGCTACATGATTCAAGCAAAAGTTTATGTTTTTGCAAAATGAGGCATGACATGATTTTGTAAGAACCACAAAATTCAAAATCATGCTAACATTCTACAAAGCATATAAACATGTACCTTGCCTTGAATTTCGTCTGATTTTATCATCACCACTCAAGTTCAGTTGCTGAGTTCAAATGAATTGATTCGGACTTTTCTTGCTTCTTTGAGTAACTTATACTCATAATGAAGACAAACAATTTAAAACCACAAAATATTCCCACAAAATTATCCATAAGATAACTATGGTAAAACAAATACCGTCAAATTTCCAAAAGAAAAACATATTGTTACGAAAAGTTGCAAGACGAAGTACTTTAGCATACAAAATTCAAAGGCATAAGTTAAATGTACTAATTAAGATAAATAAGCTAAAAGCTTTTAAATTTCACTCAGGTTTTTGGTGAGCTTTTCAGCTATCTTCTTTGAATCACCCAACCTCCATGTCATCATTGTTGTCACCTTGTTCCTCTCCACCTTGCTCCTCATCTTCTCCTTGTTCTTCTCCAGATTCCGATTCACTTTGTTCCTGATTTTCTACATTGGTTGTAGTTGGTCCCTCCGGGAAGGTTGGTCTGTCCCCAGGCCATGTGATGTGTGACTGGAATGCCTCAGGATTCATGCATTGAAAGGCTTCTGCTGGTGCTCCACTGTTTTGCAGCTGAAGATTGTACAAATATTCTTGTACTTACGAGATGGCTCTTTGATTTGAAGAATTCTGCTCCCAACTATGAGTAATTGTTGTCCACATCCATTCTTCAAAAGAAAGTTGTGAACCTAGGACATATTCATTCTTTTCTTGGTTTTTATCTCGTTTTGGGTTGCAATACCTTGAAATGTAGTGTTCATCAACCACACCTGTAATCACTTCATGAACATGGTTATAAATATGTATTTTAGCTTTCTTACAAAGCCCCACGATCAGCCCAGGAAATGCTAATGGGCAATTTGGCTTTCTTCCCGGTTTGGTCCCACTTTCCGCAATTGCCTTGATTTCATTTGAAATGATTCGAGCCAAATTTATTTCCCTACCTTCCACAATACAATATAGCAAGTATGAGCTTTCTACCGGAATGGTAGATGTGTGGCTGCGAGGCCTGATGTTGTACAACTGCAGTGTCAAAGCCACTTGTGCTATAGTGATCATATCTTTTTTTTTGAATTTTATTGGAACTCCTGCAACATTCTTCACCACATGTCTGCCGTTAGCCAAAATAGCCCTAGAGATTCTTTCGATGTTCCAGGAACCTTGTTGCACCCTTCTTGAGTAAGCATCAATTTCCCCTCCTCAAGATTGATAGGTTTTCCTAAATATTCATTTATGGCATTCCTATCAAAAGCTATGGCTTTTCCTCGGACAAAAGTAGCATAAGGATATTCTACACCCTCTATAGGAAGAGCATTGGCATAGAATTCCTTGACGATCTCATAATTCAGATTTATTGATGGATTTGCCAATTTTTCCCAACTTTGGTTAGTGATAAGATCACCACAGTCTCGGAAGGTCCCCTTTGGATGGATGTCAAACCTCATTTCCACCCAAATTTCACGGTTGGCCAGCTCCTTAAATCGTGTCTCTTGTAAAGGACCCAAAACCTGTTGTCATCAAAGCGTACTTGCCCGCGGGAGGGTCTTTCCACAATCTTTTGTTTCTTTGAGATAACTTCCCTTTTCGGAGCCATTCTCTGAAAGCAAAAACAATACTTTTCCTAGGTGTTAAAACATATGTTCATTCATTCAAATCAGAGAAATTTCAAAGATTATAACTGCAGGGGCGCCCTGCTCCGAGTTTCTGCGCAGAGCACAAGTGTGTTATGAGTGCGCCATGGCACTAGGTAGCACCTTTGTTCATTTTTTTCCAGTAAAATTCTTCACAAAGCATGTTGTTTTGATGAACACATGGTAAATCTATTCAAAAGTGTTTGTACAAAGATGCTTAATGATTCATACCAAAATAATTTGCAATGATTCTTACCAAAGACAAATCTTTCCAAAATAAACTTTGAAAGGCATAAGATAATGAATGATTGGAAGGTTAATGTGTGGAGATGCATACCTTGGTTGGACGAAGAACAGAAACACTCTTTGAGTCAGATGGAGAACAAAGAAAATTTTGCAAAAGAGATGTTATGAGAAGGGGAATGCTTAAGGTTAGGGTTAAGAACAAAAAGGTGGGTCAAAAATGAGTTATTGCAACATTAAATTCGTGAGTGGAAAACAGAAAAAGTGGTTCAATGCACATGATGAGTGGTTCAAGTTCCTAATTATGGCATTAAATGTTGTTAGGTGGCTTTCTGGTTTTTGCGCAGGGCACCGATTGTTTGGGCAGGGCGCAATTGTGCCATGGCCTCCCCTGTTGCGCCACATCGCCCTTGCGCTATGCTCAGGATGAGAGGGCCCTGCTCAAAAACCAGATTTTCTCAAAAACTTGAATTCTTCATTAAAGGTGCAAGAAAACTAAATTTAAATAACAACATAAAAACCTGAACACTGGGTTGCCTCCAAATAAGCGCTTGTTTAACGTCTTTAGCTCGACATATTTGATGTTTTTTATGGTTCTTGTAATGGAATCATTGTGGTGAGTCTGTCAACATCACCACCCAACTACAACTTGATCCTTTGGCCATTAACAATCCATGTTGCCTTTAAAATTGGATCCTCCAATTTAACTGCTCCATAAGGCTTAACATCTTTTATTTGAAATGGCCCATACCACTTTGATTTTAATTTTCCCAGAAATAAACTTAATCGGGAATTGAAAAGGAGAACCATTTTTCCAATTTTGAAATCTTTTGGAAGACTTTTACTATCATGATACCTTTTTATCCTTTCCTTGTACAACTTGGATGATTCATATGCTTGAGGTCGTATTTCATCCAGTTCATGTAACTGCAGCTTTCTCTTTGTGTCGGCTTCTTGTTGATCGAAGTTTAGAAATTTCAAAGCCCAAAAGGCCTTGTGTTCCAATTCCACTGGCAAATGGCATGCCTTACCGTACACCATTTGAAAAGGTGTGAGACCTATTGGTGACTTGTAGGCAGTACGGTAGGCCCAAAGAGCTTCATCAAGCTTTAATGACCAATCTTTCCGTGAACTTGAAACCGTTTTTTCCAGAATTCTTTTGACTTTACAGTTGGACACCTCAGCTTGCCCATTGGTCTGCGGGTGATACGGTGTTGCAACCTTATGCCTGACTTTATAGTGTTCAAGGGCCTTAGCAAAAGGTGTATTACAAAAGTGAGAACCACCATCGCTGATTAACACCATTGGTGTTACAAACTTAGTGAAAATGTGCTTCTTCAAGAACTTAATCACCGTTTTGCTGTCGGCTTTTGGTGATGCCACTGCCTCCACCCATTTGGATACGTAATCAACTGCCTCTAAGATGTATTCATTACTGAAAGACGAAGGAAAAGGCCCGACGAAATCAATCCCCCAACAATCAAATACTTCCACCTCTAACATGCTTTGTAATGGCATTTCATTTCGCCTGGAGATTCCACCAGCCCTTTGACAATTATCACAATTCTTGGCATGTTCATTTGTATCTTTGAATAGATAAGGCCAATAAAATCCTGCTTGTAAGACTTTGGCAGCTGTCTGTTCTCCGCTATAATGGTCGGCATATGGTGAATTATGGCAATGCCATGTGATGCTTCTGGCTTCCTCTCTAGTAACACATATTTGTAATAACTCGTCGGATCCAATTTTGAACAAGTACAGATCACCCCATACATAATGAGTGGTATCACACAAAAATTTCTTCTTTTATTGCCAATTGAGATCTTCGGGGAGAGACGGGAAGCTTTATAATTTGCAAGATCCGCAAATCATGACCTTTCCTCAATCATGAGTAATTTTTCATATGGAAATTCTTCAAATACCTCTCTTTCTTCTTTTGTAATCTCGGGATTTACTAATCTTGATAGATAACCCGCAACCAGATTTTCGGTGCCTTTCTTGTCACAGATCTCTAAATCAAGTTCTTGCAAGAGGAGCATCCATCAGATTATTCTTGGCTTGAAATCCGCTTTGTTGATCAAGTATTTGATCGCTGCATGGTCAGTATAACAAATAATCTTCGATCCTATGAGATAAGATCGAAATTTTTCTAATACGTATACAATAGCAAGCAATTCCTTTTCCGTTGTCGCATAATTGATTTGTGCATCATTTAAGACTTTACTTGTGTAATGTATAACATGGAAAACTTTGTTCTTTCTTTGGCCTAAAACGACACCAACCGCATAATCACTTGCATCGCACATGAGTTCAAAATCGAACGTTCAATCGGGTGTAGTGATTATGGGTGTTGTGATCAAATTTTTCTTTAAATTTTCAGAAGTAAGTAAGCAATCTTTATCAAAAATAAATGACATGTCCTTGTTGAGGAGGTTTCTTAATGGTTTTGCGATCTTTAAGAAATCCTTGATGAATCTTCGAAAGAACCCGACATGGTCAAGGAAACTTCGAATTCCCTTGACGTTGGTTGAAGGAGGGAGTTTTGCAATGACATCGATTTTGGGTTTGTCCACTTCAATTCCTTTTGCTAAAATTTTATATCCAAGCATTATGGCCTCGGTAACCATGAAATTACACTTCTCACAATTCAGTACCAAGTTCGTTTCCACACACCGCTTCAGTACGGTGTCCAAGTTTCTTAAACACATATCGAATGATTCACCAAAAACTGAGAAGTCATCCATGAAGACCTCGATGGATTTTTCAATCAAATCTGCAAAGATGGCTTACATACAGCGTTGAAAGGTTGCAGGTGCGTTGCACAGGCCAAACGATATACGTCTGTATGCAAAGATACCAAATGGACAAGTGAAAGCTGTTTTTTCATGATCTTCTAGATTCACGGTGATCTGATTGTATCCTGAGTATCCATTTATGAACACAATAAAATTGTTACCCGAATAATCTTTCCAACATTTGATCCATGAATGGCAAAGGGAAATGGTATTTCCTTGTTGCTTGATTGAGCCTTCTATAATTTATGCACATACGCCATCCGGTTACGGTCCTCGTTAGAATCAACTCATTATTTTCGTTTGTTATCACCGTCATGCCACCTTTTTTTGGAACAACTTAGACAAGACTCATCCAAGCGCTATCCGAAATAGGGTATATCATTCATGCTTCCAACAGCTTCACGACTTTTTTCCGTACGACTTTCTTCACTGTCGGATTCAAACGCCGTTGTGGTTGAGCAACTAGTTTGTAGTTTTCTTCCATCATGATCTTGTGCATATAATATGATGGACTAATACCCTTTAAATCTGATAGTACTTAACCAAACGCATTTTAATTATTCTTGAGAACTTGCACAAGTTTCTTTTCTTCAAGGCTGGTCAAGGAATTACTAATAATGATAGGTTTCTTGCATTCTTCATCAAGAAAAATGTACTTCAAGTGGCTAGGCAACATTTTTAACTCCAGCTTGTCATTCTTTTGCAAGGCTTCTTCTTTTAATTCTTCGATTTTTGCCTCTTTCGCAGGAATTTCTTTTGTAGCGTCAAGTTCTGTCAAACAATCATCGAGTTCCTTTTCTTCTTTCGGATTAAGGACATTGAAAACATCCATGAGGGCTCTTTCTAGTGGTGCTGCCAAGTGTACTTGTTTTTGTATTTTCAGTATTTCTTCATCAATTGTATCAATTTGAAAACAAGCTCCCTTATCCTTGGGATGTTTCATGGCGTCAAAGAGGTTGAAGCTAACTTCTTCATCTTGAACACATACTTTCATTAAACCGTCATCAATATCAATCATCATGCGTGTGGTTTTCATGAATGGACGCCCCAAAATCAGTGGCACATCATCATCTTCCTCTATATCTATAACAACAAAATCGACAGGGAATAAAAATTGATCTACCTTGACCAACATGTCTTCAGCAATACCAGATGGCTTTGTGACTGATTTTTTGGCTAGTTGTAAAGTCATCCTATTATTCTTCATATCCAAATCACCAATTCTTCATATTACTGAGAGTGGAATGAGGTTGATACTTGAGCCAAGATCAATCAATGTTTTCCCAACGTTCACGTTTCCAATTGTGACTGGTAACGTAACTCTTCCTGGATCCTTTTTTTGTATGGAAGTGTTTGTTGAATAATCACATTACATATTGCATTAAGATGTATTGTTTCTTCATCAGTAATTCTTCTCTTCTTGGTGAGAATTTCTTTCATGAATCGTGCATACGTAGGCATCTTTTCAAGTGCCTCTGCAAAGGGAATATTGATTTGCAACCGCTTGAAAATATCCAAAAATCGAGCGTATTGCCTTTCTTTATCCTTTTTGGTTGGAGCATGAGGGTATGGTAGGTTTTGTACTGGCAGATTTATCTTTTTTCCTTTTTCTTCCCTTGTTTTCTGATTTGTTTGCCCTTCATTCATTTCTTTATCATCTCTACCTTTTTTATCTTGCTCCTTTTCAACTAATTCTCTTTTATCATTTTTTCTCCTCTTCTTCTCTATTTTCAACAACACTATTTTCTTTTTTCTCATTTTCGTCACAGTTTATATTTATCATTTTTCCACTTCTCGTTGCTATTGCCTTGCAATGTTCTTTTGGATTTGGTTGAGTTGTGGCTGTGAAGGTGCCTCTTTGTTGCTTCGCCAGTTGCTTTGCAATTTATCCGACTTCAGTTTTAAGGTTCTTGATCGAAGCGTCGGTGTTTTTCTGATTTGCCATAGATTGTTGCATGAATTGTTGCAGGGTATCTTCAAGTTTGGATGTTCTATCTGACTGATTTGTATTTTGTGGTTGTTAGTAGTTTTGATACTGATTTGGCCTGCTTGCTGTTTCAGAGTCTTGTCTCTAACCTTGACCATAGTTGGCGTTGTTTCCGCGTTAATAATTTTGATTGCCTTGATATGGTGCTGGTCTTTGTTGATTCCCCATATAATTGACTTCTTCATTGATTGAGGGGCAAAAACCGGTTTGATGGTCTCCAGTACATAATTCGCAAAAAGCTACTTGTTGTGGTGCACTTGCCGAACTGTGCATTTCCTTAAGTTGTTTTGGAAGTTTGGATATTTGCTTTGTTAATTCTTCCACTGTTTAAGTAAGGATTTTATTTTGTGCCAAGATTGCGTCATTTGTACCTAACTCCAAGATTCCAGGCTTTCTTGGTGTCGTGCCTCGGTTGTACTGCACCTGATGGTCATTTTAATCCATACGGCTGATGGTAGACACAACATCTTATGCGCTTTTAGACAACAAAGAACTACCCGCAGTTGCATCAAGTAATAACTTTGGTTGCAGTTGAAGTCCATTTCAAAAGATATAGATTTAGGTAAGCTCATCAAATTCATGATTAGGACATTTCCGCAACATAGATTTGTAGTGTTCCCATGCTTCACAAAAAGTTTCAGTTGCACTTTGCGCGAATGAGGTGATTGCTGCCTTGGCATCCATAAACCTGTTGTACGGGAAGAACCTATTCAGAAAGTGTTCTTCGAGAACGTTCCAGCTGGTCATAATGTCAGTTGGTTGGTCCACATATCAATCATTTGCTTTACCGATCAAGGAATGTGGAAACAATCTCATGAAGACTGCTTCTTCTTCAGCTTCTGGTGCTCCTAATGTACTGGCTAGCTCATAAAATTTTGTGAGATGACTGTAAGGCTCTTCATGGTCCAGACCTACAAAAGGGTTTGCATAGATAATCTATAACAACCTTGTTTTCATCTCAGCTTATCAGTTATTTGGAGTGTTAGTGAGACAAGCTAATCGTTCTGGGCTGCTCTGGCAAGGTCCATTGTTGACAACCTCAGGTCCACCTTTAGCCATTTTTTCTTTTGTTAGAGGTGTTGATGTTGAGACTTCTTTCCTTTGAGATTTATGTTTGGCTAGTTTCCTCTGCTTATTTGTTTGTCTTTTGTTTTTCCGGATTGTTATTTTGATCTCGGGATCAAAAGGTAATAGATCTTCTAGCTTTGTACCTCGCGTACACAAAGCTTGCAATTTCTAACCAACAAATGTTAGGAGAAAGTGAGATAAAATATAGGTGTAAATATATACAATATTTTTAACAAATATACACGCTTAAAAGATAACAATAATTGTTATGTTCGTAATATCTAAACGCTAGTCCTCGACAACAACGCCATTTTGATGTTGCGTAAATCAAAAGAAGAATTTTGTTATCGTATCCACTAAGACTGGAGCGATATTACCAACTTTTTATATTACTGATATAATTTAAGTTAAGGTTTTCGGAAAGTTTAAAGTTTGAATTGAGAGTAATAACGAAACGTAATATAAAAGGAATAAAATAAACGGAATTGTAATGTGACAAATTATCTTGCAGGGATTGGATTTCTTCTACCGTTTATGTATGCAATCTACCGATTAATTTTTGCATAACCATGTATTCGTTCATACTTCCACATACTTCTCAAAACAACATGTATGTCTACACGAAAGTTTCAAGATTCCAATCGGTTTGTTGAATCGATGATGTCTCAATCGATTAAATAATCTGATTGTATGAATATCAAGTATGTTGAGGTGGATATTTAAAGCTAATTCTATGTCTAGCAATTAAAGTTAAATCAATTCGTTATCTTTTGATTCATGAGTTCGAAAGCAATTTTCATTAACAATCGAGTTCATAATATTTGACAATAATAACAAGATAAAATCAATAATAAACATGTTTATATTAGGAATATAATTGGCAAACATACATATGATTATGGTCTATTCTTCCAATTCCAGCAAGAGAAGGAGTTAGCTAGCCATTATTATGGTAGCTTTTACAAAAAGGAAGAATTGGAGATGAATCATCATCAATAACGATCTCTCGATTCCTGATGCGTATCCAGCTCGATTCTTTGATTTTCCCTTCTCACTTTCTATTACAACTGATATTTAACTAAGGATAACTAAAAGTGAATCCAAGTTACTTGGCTTGAACCCTCTATTTATAGACTTTTTCCAAAAGCTGCTACTTGCGCCCTACTCAGAATTCCTTCGCTGCAGCACACCTTTACTTAACACTGAAGAATGCTTTTTAATCGCCTTTGGGGGTTTTGGCTGTCTTAGTGCGCTTTGCACAAAAAAGCACACTGCAGCGCACTTGCGCTTTGGGCAAAGAGGCACAGTGGAGCGCACTTGCGCCATGTGTGCGCTGGCAGCGAGACCTCTCTAGAATTTGCCATTTCCTCTCTTCCCGCAGCGTGCTGCAACGAGCTTCTACCGCCTGGTCGCGTTTTTCTCATTTTGCTCGCTGTGAGCGCGCTGCAGCGCCCTTGTGGCGCAAGTGTGTTGATTTTTTTTACTTTCCATCATGTTTTGATCCATTTTTCCTGCACAATTTCAACACATACATTAATAGCAACCATTCTTTGTCATTTTGTCTTTTTCTACTCAAATTAAAGGTAATTTATCAGAGATTCTGTAATTATCGCTTATCCAAGTGTTAATATTACTCAATTTATCTTCATTCTTGGCCATTTATCAAGCCATCGTGTCAAGATTCCTTCTACCAAGCTGCAAGACTTTGTGACCAATACCATCTCCAAGATATGTCGCTCAAACTGTTCCATCACTCTGTCACGTCCTTCAGGTACACCCTATCCCTTATCAGAATATATGAATTATCCTAACTTTTCACCACAACACTAGCATTTTTAGCCGCTATTTCTGCAGCCATAGAACCGCAAAGCTTTGCTGAAGCTCTCAATGATATCCGATGGTGAAATGTCATGCATCTGGAAATTCAAGCTCTTGGAAATAATGGGACTTGGACAGTAGAAACACTTCCTACAAACAAAGAGGCTATCAAAAGCAAATGGGTGTATCAAATTAAATATCACTCAGATGAAACTATTGAATGTTATAAGGCAAGGCTCGTTATTATGGGGAACAACCAAGTTAAGGGGTTGGATTATCATGAAACCTTTGCTCCAGTTGTGAAAATGGTAACTGTAAGAACGTTTCTCGTTGTTGCTGCTGCAAAACATTGGGAACTTCATCAAATGGACCTTCATAACCCCTTTCTACATGGTGAGCTTGAGGAAGAAGTGTATATGAAATTACCTCCCGGTTTCAAGACTCCTATTCCAAATCAGGTGTGCCGCTTGCGGAAATCTCTATACGGCTTGAAACAGGCACCTCAATGTTAGTTTGCCAAACTAAAAAGCACTCTTCAACGGTATGGTTTCACACAGTCCTACTCTAATTACTCTCTTTTTACTCTACATCGTGACTGCGTAGAGTTGTATGTGTTAGTTTATGTGGATGACCTTATCATTTCGGGAAACAAAAACAAAGCAATTGAGTCATTCAAATCCTACTTGAGCACATGCTTTCATATGAACGATCTTGTCCCTTTAAAATATTTTCTTGGCATTGAGGTTGCTCGCAATTCCAAAGGAATTTTCTTGTGCCAACAAAAATACACACTTGACATCATCACTGAAGCTAGACTGTTGGGTGCTAAGCCTGTTGGTTTTCCCTTATATCAGAATCATCATCTTCCCTTGGCCATTAGAACTTCATTTTCCAATCCGGATCACTATCGAAGACTAGTAGGTCGTTTGGTCTACTTAACTTTCACTAGACCTAAACTTTCTTACTCGGTTCATATGTTGGCTCAATTCATGCAAAAAATCTTTAGAAGAACACTAGAATGCAGCTCTTTGTGTTATTCGATATCTAAAGGAAAATCCCAGCCAAGGTATTCTTCTCCAAGTTGATTGTGATCTTCAAATTAACGCCTGGTGAGACTCAGATTGGGCAGGTTGCCCTTTGACAAGGCATTCTCTTACTAGATGGGTTGTCTTTCTTGGGAACTCGCTTATCTCTTAGAAAACCAAAAAGCATCAGGTTGTCTCACGTTCATCTGCTGAGGCAGAATATCGTTCCATGGCTACTACGACATATGAGCTCAAACGGTTGAAAGCACTTTTACTCTCCCTTGGCGTCTTTCAATATCGCCCCATGAAGATATATTGTGATAATTAGTCGGCATTGCATATAGTTGCCAATCCAGTTTTCCATGAGCGCACAAAACACATCGAAGTTGACAGTCATTTTTTACGCGATGAACTCCTCAAAGGCAACATTTCAACTCACCATGTGTCCACAAATATTCAACTAGCTGATATATTTACTAAAGCATTGAGAAAACAACAGTTTAATTACTTTCTAAACAAGTTGGGCATCCACAATTTGCATGCTCCAACTTGAGGGGGATCTTAGGCTACTGATATCATGCCAAAATAATATCATGAAGATACTGTCATAACAACACATTATGTGAAGATAATGTCATCACAACACGTTATGCCATCAGCGGTACATATCTTCATTTTATTATTCTTAGCATGAGTTTATATGGAAACGATTTAATATTAAGCAATTATATTTAGAATGATTAGATATTGTATTCAACCCTATATATATATATATATATATATATATATATATATATATATATATATATATATCAGATCAAGAATCAAGAAAAGCATGACATTCCATTACAAACTAATATTTGTTAGTTTATTTTTATAACATACCTTATATATGTCAAAGTAGGATATAACATATCTTATATATTTCTTCTACTTTATTTTTATAATTTATTTAAGATAGTTTCTAAAAATAGTTTTATAGCATTTGAATTTATAACTTTTTACCTTCTCACTCTTTTTTAATTTATTACTTATCAAAGTAGTATATAACTGGGGGTGTCAAAACGGACCGCCCGCCCCGCCCCGCCAAAAATAAGAGCGGGGCGGGCATGCCCGCCAGGTGAAATGGGCATGAAATTCAAGGCCGCCCTGCCAAGGTGGCGGGTTGGCGGGCGGCGGGCCGACCTACCTTTTTTTTTAATAATTTTTTCCCCATTTTTTTAAATAAATTAAAATGCTTTGTTTTTTTATATTTCAAAGGTTAACACACCAACTCTCCGTACATGTTACCAAATTAGATTAATATAGCAAATTAGCAAATAATGATAAACTAGCAAATTAGAAATATAGCAGTAACTAACATTAATGTTCACCCTAACCACACATTTCAACACTAATTTCATTACCCTGCTATGAGTATACATGCTACCTTTTCAAAAATGGAGTAGAATAATTGGACTTGTTCCAAAGGTAAACACATCAACTCTCCATACATGTTACCAAATTATATTAAAATAATTAAAACTAATATAATATTATCATGACAAGTTAAACTAAAACTAATATAATATAAAAATTTAAACTAAAACTAAAGACTTCCATAAATAATAATAGTTTAAAACAAATATTGGGCCATATTTTTTTTTTCTTTCCAAATGGGACATGGACATTTTCTAATCTATGTAGTTATTTTTTATTTTTTTTAAAGGGCTGGCAGGATATCTATGTGTAATATAAAATAAGGTACGGATGTTAACACTATTCATTATTAATATAACTTATTAAATTAACAAAATCTTAAATCTAAAACTTTTCTTCTATTTTCATATGTCACTTAAACATTTCATATATTAAATAACATACACTTTCCAATTTCAACTAGTAAGATACCCGTGCTCCCGCACGGGTAAAATTATTTATTACGATATAAAACATATTTAAATTTATATGTAAATTTGATACAATATAAAATACATTTATATATGTATTTAAATTTAAAATTAACTATTAATTTTAAAATGAACAATAATTATGTAAATTCAATTAAATTAAAATATATAAAAAAAAGGACTCGTGAGATGAAAAAAAAGAATATTTAATATTTAAAAATAAGGATTTTATCTTTTAAATTAAAATAATTATTGATTAAAATAAAATATGTATTGTGTTTATAGTGATCAATGAAATGAAAAATTCATTTGATACAATATAAAATGTATTTATATACAGATGTAAAATTGAAATGAGTTATTTAATTGTAAAATGAAAAATAATTATACAATTTCAATAAATAATGATGCAAAAAGAAAAAAAAAAGATTCGTGAGATAAAGAAAGACAAAAAAGAAAATTTTGATACGATAATGATCCGTGAGATAAAAATATTATTTGATATGATATAAATGTATTTAGATACAAATGCAAAATTCAAAATAATTTACTTAATTGTAAAATGAATAATAATCATACAATTTTAATTATATTAAATAATTATATAAAAAAGAAGAAAAAAAAGGAATCATGAGATGAAAAATGAAAAAAATAGTATTTAAAAATAAAGATTTTGTATCTTAAATTAAGATAATGGTTGATTAAAATAAAATTGATATTGTGTTGATAGTGACCCGTGAGATAAATATATAGTGTTTTTTATTAAAATTAAAAAATAGATTGTTAATATTTTTAGTGATAGTAAACAAATAAATAAAGAAAAAATTAAAATAAAAGTGAGAAAGTGTGGGAAAAAGAAATATAAGAAAGATTTGAAATTTGAATAAAGAGAGAGAATGAGTGGATAAAGAAGATTGACACTTGACATGTAAATAGAGGAATGATTGGAAATTAATTGAGACATTTGTGAATTACCAATTTATCCATAATGTAGTGTAATAATTTTTTTGTGGAAGGGCAAATGGGGCAATGCATGCAATCTATTTTTAATGGGTTGATAGTAGAAGTAGATAATCTCATATTTTCACAAAGCACAATTAATTTTTCATAATGAATAGTCACTAGCTACTATACATGTGTAACACACCACAACTCTATCTCGCCTCTCAACTTCCATATGCAGTCGAAACTGTCATTATTTTGCTACTCTCTGTTAGGAAGATCCTAAAGTCCCACAATGGTTGGAGATAGAGTAATGAAATAATTTATATAGAGTGACACCCCTCATCTTACCAACAGGTTTTGTAAGGTTGTGTTAGGCCAAACTCTAATATGGTATCAAGAGCGTCGTTTAAGATCCGATGAGCCACCTGCTATCAGGTTTCCGCTATCGGGCCAACCACCATTTATTTCCACGCTCCAGATGTTCAGTCCTGGGCGTGAGGGGGTGTGTTAAGAGTCCCACATCGGACAATATATGGCCTGAACATGTGTTTATAAGTGGGGGCAATCCTCACTCTACCAACCAGTTTTGTAGGGTTGAGTTAGGCCCGATCACATTTCTATTATGGTATCAGAGCCTATCGATCGAACCTTGGGCAACCCACAGTTTAAATTCACGCACCAAGCCCAAAAAAAAGAGTGTTGGGCGTGAGGGGGTGTGTTAGGAAGATCCTAAAGTCCCACAATGGTTGGAGATAGAGTAATGAAATAGTTTATATAGAGTGTCACCCCTCATCTTACCAACCAGTTTTGTAAGGTTATGTTAGGCCAAGGTTTTGGGTGTATATGTGGTGTCTCTCTCACAAATGTGTCTAGTCCTCCACTATGTATCAATGTTCCCTAGTAAAAACTCCCCCCAACAAATGGTATCATGAACCTTTGGTTCATAAAGGGACCGACTTACTTGTACCGAAAAGCCTAGGAAGTGGTGTCCCGTTGAAATTGAAACGCCCAAGGAAGAGGTGTATTTGATGTGTCAACGACGCTACAAAGTATAAAAAAAAAGGGGGAACATTGTGGACTCACACTTGAAGGGGAGTGTTGAGAATCAAGTGTGAGGAAGAAGTTCCACATTGATTAGAAAAAGGAAGATTAAACACTTTATAAGTGGGAGAACCCACACACCTATCACCTTAAGGTTTTAGGTGGACAAGTGGTGTGTCTCTCACAAAGGTGCCTAATCCTACACTATGTATCAATGCTCCCTGGTGAACTCCCCCAACACTCTCTTCCATTTGCGGTTGAAAGGTCTGAAATTTTCTTATCACTAAATATTTGACTCACACCCACATCAATATGGGTAACATCAAAGTCATCATACTTAGTTTATTTGTTTGTTATTTACTATTATATCTCTACAAATATTTTACATTGGGCTTGTTTTACTAACTCTGATGCTATTTTTTATTTCACATATCATATTGATATTTGTGAAAGTAATGATCGATATATACTCTACTATTATCAAGTGAAGTGAAGGAAATATGATCAAGTGCACTCAATACCATTGACATTTAGTTAGACAAGGAAAAACAAGTTAGGGTTGGTGGTCAGTGGTAACAACTTTGGATCATCTTCCCCTCAGTGAAGGAAATATGATCAAGATTGATGCACTCGATAGCCATAATGTTATATATGTTTAAATTACTCTAAATTTTTTTAAAAATTTGTATGTTTATATTAATGGATTTCAAACAATCCCATCATTTTTAGGATTGGAACTTATTTGTTTTTGTTGTATTAAAAAATATTGTTATAATTTTATTTTATGTATTGTAATACTTTGTTATGTTTTTTCATACATTTTCAAGTATACAAAACATTCATAATGTGGTTCTAAAATATTTGTATCTAATTTAAACTACATATTTATATTTTTTTCCTAACCATATCCTATGACACCTTTTCCCCTTTTTGTGATATTACCAATTAGACCAATTTTAATAAATGCGCAATTTCATATATACAAGTCCATCTAAATTTATACATCAATGATACAATTAATTATGAGTGAATTATGACTAATTATTCACATTATTCTATAGAAATGTAGCATCGCCAATATTAAAACATTTAGTAAATTATGTCATTGAAATTAAAAATAATATAGCAGCCATTAAGATGGTAAATGTATTAGAATCAATAACATACTCTTAATACATATATTTAATATGATATCGTCATTATTTATTGAATAATGTGTATAGCGAGTTTCAATGCTCGTAATCAATGTTGGCGTCTGTTTGGTCTTTTGATAACTTCATTAATATGATACACTTAATATCGTCTCATTATAAATTTATAAATAAGATGTATCACGAGATTCAATGACCCCATTTTCCACATCGTTATTAAATTTTGTAGGAAATGAAGTGTATGATAATTAATGTTTGGTGTCTATTTTGTTTTTTTATTATTTCGTTAAAGAGGTAAATTTAATATCTCATCATTATAAATTTATAAACAACTTATATTGCGAGATTCAATTATCTCATTTTTCATATCGTTATTAAATTTTGTTGGAAACAAAGTGTATGACAATAAATGATGATGTCTTTTTAGTTTTTTCATAACTTCATTGATTGAATGATCTTTATTTGTGAGTGCACATATAATAAGATTGCACATTAGTTGAATTGTCGTTATGAACATTAGATTGGGTATTTGCGTATTGCGGTATTCAATGACACAATTCCCATGAAACAATTAATGTTTTCTACAAAAACGAGGATTTCACTACCAATGTAATTATTGTCGGTTTAATTTTCCATATCATCGACATTAAAATTATATTGAAAACTAGCATTTTTCCTTTATAAATATATGGTGTGTCCTCTATATTTCATTCTTTACTTTTTATTTTATTTTATATTATTCATCATGTCTATCTCTATTGTTGAATCCACTATTTCACTTTAATGTTTTAGAGGTTCTATTTCATAATCATTTCATCTCATTACATAATGTGATATAAAATTCAATGTGTTGTCTTAATATATATTTGTTACTTTTCAAGATCTTTGGAATCATTACAAACATTTGATGACAATTTTCATATCAGTTCTCTGAAATTGAAGTATAGAATATATTACATGGAATTTGACATGAATGTGGTTAGGTTTTATTACAAAATTTTACAATCATTAAACGTATTTTGAACTACATAGTTTTTAAATCACACATCAAAGTTGATTTCCTTAATTTCATCTCTTTTTTTTTATCGTTTAATTACAGGAATATGGAAAATTGCATGAGTTATTTATTTCTGATTTTGACTGTCAAATAACACGCTTTGTGATAATGATTAATACACTTAGTAATCAATTTGAGATTTTTGTAGAAAAATTTGTCAGAGGTATGTATTTTACAAGAGATTGGTATTCATTGTGTGATTTTTATGATATACACATTAGTATTTAGCACTTTGGTATACATTAGCCTAAACCAATTTATAATAACATTAAGAGACATGTTTGGTGCCTCAATGTTGTGTCCTTCTTCTGAGATTACAATACAATTCAACTTGAAAAAGTCAAAAAATCTAAAATCATATTTTACCAATAATGGGTGTTCCATATCTTCCATAACATGTCATTCATATGATAATTTCCGCATCTCATTCATAAAGATATTGTCATGCAATGATGTTGTCAATGATTATTTGGTACAAATACAATCTTATACTATTAGTTTATAGTTTGTTTCTCTGTTAATTTTTTTTTACATAAGTCGATTGATCTTTTTTTTTTGTTTTCACCACCAGTATCTGACCCATTGGACCGACTAGTCCTGTTCAGGGGTTAGTTCTTCCATCAGTTGGTTCCAGCCTCCTCCCAATCGCAGTTGTGGGAGATCGAACAATAGTCATCCCTACCAAGTCCAACGTCAATCACCACTGGACCAACTAATGTTTAGTTATTTATCATGCAACATTGGTCAATCATTCTACATATGTAATCATTTGAGGGATTTGTGAAATTACTTTACTAAAGACAACTACAAAGTTGGTGTTCGTTGATGATTGTTGTAATCGATGGGATTACATGTGTGAATTTCTTAGTGATCTATATATGCACTTTATAATTGGTGGAGACTATAAATGGTTATGTTAAGCTTGACGTCTTTGTGTTGGTACGACTGTCAAACTAGGTGTACCTGAGACACTTAACAATTAATATGTTTGTTTCACTTTGAAGAATATCATGAATAAGATCCTTTAGTTTGATTGTATTTCATTTATATGTTTTTGTCTGTTTTTGAAGTATTGTTTATTTTTATTAATGTAAATCGCACAATTACTGAAGTTACATATCAAATAATTAGTTTTTTCATATCTTTGTATATTTTTTAGACTATGTGATTATGCTATATACTACCATTGTGGAACCCATAATTAGTGATTACTCTTTTGACAATCATTATGCGATTGTGAGAATCCACTATACACATGTTTTTAACTTTCAAATGATATCTATATAAACCCAATAACTTATGAAATATGGAACACCCCTTTTAAATTACACGAGGTTGTATATGGTGATTTTCGTTGTTGTATATAAATTATTGACCATTGTAGTATTAGAACTATAAAGTATAACAAATTGAACCATTTTTGTTGTTATAGTGGAACAGAAAGAACATTTATTTGGAGGGTTATGTTTTCCGCACTAAAATAAAAAGGGGATATTGTTCTTACAGACGCTTAGAGTGGAATTGTTGCATTACTAATACCTAGTGGGAGAAATGAACATTCAAGATTTTGTATCCCTATAAAAAAATGACAAGTGTTCAACATGTTCCATAAAACCGAAATACGCATTAGCCAATTTAATAGAAAAGACAAAGTTAATCATATGTGATGAGGCTCTAATAATGCACAAACATTTTTGTAAAGTAGTTGGTAGAACTTTTAGAGAGATTCTTCGGTCTTATAGTTAAAGTAATATGAACGCTTAACTTGGTGGTAACGTTGTGGTATTTAGTGGAAATTTTAGGCAAATTCTACCTATTATAAAAAAAGAAACCAGGTAAGAATTTATGCACGCTACAATCAATTCATCATACTTATGAGATTCATGTGAAGTTCTTACATTGACAAAAAATATGAGACTTCTAAATGGTCAATCAAATTCAAATAATTATGAGTTAAAGCAATTTTTTTGATTGGATTTTTGGTATTGGTGATGGTTCAATTTGAGATTCTAATAATATTGATTTACACTTGATTCACATGCAACAAAACTGTATTGGGATTCTCCCCCTGAATATATTGGAGACATGCAACTTCAGTCTCCCTTTTTTTTTATGTTTGACAAGCTTTCACTTGGAACTGAGTCGACTTTAAGCCAAAGCAAATAAATACTTGTGATCCCCTTAAATATTACACGCACAACAACATAAAACGTATAAAACTATATTTAACTACTAATTTTCCTTGGAATATCAAATTATATACCAAACACATTTTTAGAAAAATACCTGAAAATTATATACCAAGCATCTTTAATTCTAGTTTCTCAATTTGTTAGGGTTTGCTATTTGCTTAGATTTAGGTTTAATTAGAAAAAATCTGAAGAAACAAAGGTTGAATTTGGAGAGAGCGAAGCGATATAAAGGCAACAGTGGTTTCAATTTGCATTTCTGGGACGTAGCTGCCGCCGAGAAGCGTGTCGGCGCGACAGCGATATGTTTGAACCTTAGAGAGAACGAAAGGAAAAAGAAGGAAGGAAACACGTGAGTTTGATTAGTAACATGTGAATCTGAGTTTAATTTTGAATCCTCATAGTCACTTCATGTGTTGGTTGGGATAGGCCCATTGCGAATGGTGTCCACACCTCCCTGCGTGCATGCACCTCTTTCTCATGTTATTTTCTTTTTTTATTTATTTTAATTTTATTTTTTCTATTTAATTTCATTTAATTCCTTTTCTTCAAAATTGTTTTACTTATTTTATTTTCCTTCATCTTTTGATTATTATTCTTATATTTTCATTTTTGCAATTAATTTTCCATTATTTGATTAATTGATTTTTGATCGTTTTAATTTTATTTACTTTTTCCTTTCATTTTTCTATTGCGTTTCACACTTTAAGAGATTAATTTCTATTAATTATCTAGTGCATTTGATGCATAGATTTCATTACCTGACCTTCCATAGTATGATCTTCATATAAATCGTGCTACGATTGCTTAACATAATGCTAGATTGTCCCGATTCGATTAATCGGTCATTTGATCACTAACCACTAAATATTGGCTTCTAATCCATCTAAATTCTAACTTTTACTTTCTCTCACTTTATTTTCTTGCCATTTACTTCTTGCAATTTACTTTTATTGCTCCTTTATTATTCACTTACTTCTTGCATTTTACCTTTATGTCATTTTCTTATTCTTTGATCTTTATTCTTTATCTTGTTAAAATGAACTAAAAAACATGATAATATGGAAAATACCTAAAAGATTTGTGAGACATAAATGGACAATCGGACTTTGTGTATGACCCTAGCTAAAGGATAGATCCACGTGGACTTTTTGAATAACCCTAGCATCATGGAGTATTTTGGACTTTGTGTTTGACCCCAGCAAAAGGAGATGTGAACTTGGATTCCTATTCATTGCCTAACTTATGACACTTTACACACATGGCTTTCTCTTAGGCTACCATACAACGAGACTCCTTTATTTCTAGCATTTATATCCCTTGTATTTTTCATGTACCCCTCTCCCTTATTGATGTACTTTCTTTATCTCTTGCCTTCCTTTGGTTTGGTTTCGCTTGCTAGGTATCCTTATGGACTAGGATCGACCTCACCATTTTCTTAATCAACAATAAAACCCTTCATCCAAGGTCAAGCGACATTTTCTCAATAAAACCCTTGATCCAATGTCAAGCGGCATTTTCTCAGTAAACTTAAAAACACTTTTAAAATACAATTAAAATTGTGCGCCACGAGCCTTAAGTGGTGGAGAAGGAGTGAGAATGGAGCTTTCCTACCCTCACTCTGAGTATTTTGGACACAAGACGTTTGGCTTGGTTGTTTGAAATATTCACCTCTACCCATAGTCTTTAGTGCAATTCAAATAAAAAATAACCTTCTTTCCAAAACCTAAAATCAATCTTAAACTCATTAAATTCATTTTTTGCCTTAGAGCATCACTTTCAAACCTTTTTAGAAAGGGCATGTTAATTTCCTTCTGCCGCAATACAACTAACACTTAACTGCTAGAACACGAACGTCAACATCGTCCAATAAAATCAACCAACAAACACTCATTTTCTACCCCAAACTACTGAGCTCTGATTTCTTTATTTGTTATAGGTACACAGGCATGAGATTGCAAGATCTTGGCGAGCACACTAATAAAAAAGAAACCCTTCTTTTTTCCAATAGCAAGTAGACCTTTAGATAACGACACCCATTCGCACATAGACAACCTAGATGGTTCCCGTTGAGTATAACGGATGTGAAGGGTGCTAATACATTCCCCTTGCATAATCGACTTCCGAACTTGAATTTGGTTGTGAGACCATTTTATTCACCTTTAGGGGGTTTTATCGATATTTTCCTTTTCCTCTGAATAAATAAAGTTCGGTAGCGACTCTGCTCATTTTTTGCGTAGCGACAAGGCCAATAGTCATTCACAACATGCTACCACTCAGACCTTAACTGACCAAGCCAATGCATATAATATCACTAGTTCTAGCTCAAATTATGTTAATACCAATATTGTAATTCCCAAGTACGCCGCTTGGAATTTTAGATTAGGACTTGTATCCTCTAAGAGGATCAAACAAATATCACAAATGTATGCTTCATTTGATTTTGATATTAACCCTACTTGTGATATATGTCACATGGTTAAGCATATAAAGTTACCTTATCTTGCAAGCAATTCAATTGCTTCAAATATTTTTGATTTGTTACATCTTGATATTTGGGGTCCTCTAGCTATACCTTCCATACATAACCACAAATATTTTCTGACCATTCTTGATGATCATACAATATTTTTATGGATCATCTTCATGAAAACAAACTCATAAGCTTCCACACATGTCCAAAATTTCATTAACATGGTTATAAACCAATTCAACAAAACACCAAAAATAATCAGGTCGGATAATGACCTTGAATTTCTTCTTAACCAGTTCTATACATCTTATGGTATACTTCATCAAACATCATGTGTTGAAAATCCACAACAAAATGGAAGGGTTTAAAAGAAACATAACACTTGTTGAATGTTGGTCGAGCCCTTCTGTACCAGTCCAAATTACCTAAGACATACTGGTTATTTGCACGTCAGTTTGCTACTTACATTATCAATAGAGTGCCCACACTAGTTCTTCAAAATAAGTCACCCTATTAGTTCTTGAATAATTAATTACATGATATCAATTCATTCAAAGTTTTTTGTACACTTTGTTATGCTCCCACCCTTCAAGCTCATCAATTCATTCAAAGTTTGGTGTAAAAGGTTCTTTCTCCTTGATAACACACATAAAAAATTTGTATCAAGTAATGTAACATTCCATGAACATATACTTCCTTATGCACATTCATCTGATTCACCTCTTACATCGTGGAACTATTTTCCCTCTATACATGATCAAATCACCACTACTCAACCTAAAATCCTCACCAATGACCTCACCTCCATAATTTCACCTCACTCCACAACCAATTCAAACAATGATTAGACCTATAACTCAGCATCAAACTCTGACCTAAATACTCAGATATCAAAAAATCCTGTTCAACCACAACATGCATCTTATCCTGAACCATCCCTTAAAACATCCTTAAGAAAGAGACATCCTCTTTCTTATATGCATGATTATATATGTAATTTTGTAGCCACTCCATACCAAAAATCCAAAGTTATTATTTATCCTCTGTCTCAATTCATTTCTCATCACAACTTATCTCTTTCACACTCACATTACTCTTTAGCACTAATGTCTCAAACTAAACATAAAACATATTCTGAAGCATCCAAACATGAGTGTTGGAAGCAGGAAATGCGGTTAGAACTCAATGCTCTTGAGAAAACATGTACATGGAGATTAGTTTACTTACCACCAAAAGTCACTCCTATTGGATGTAGGTGGGTGTATACTATTTGGTAGATGGCTCCATTGATAGATTCAATGCCATGTTAGTTGTTAAAGTCTATAATCAAATAGAAGGCTTTGATTACTTTGATACTTACTCTATAGTTACAAAACATACCACAGTCATATTTGTGCTAGCTTTTGTTTGTCTTCATAATCGGTATTTACATTAATTGGATGTTAGTAATGCTTCTTTATATAGAGATCATCAAAAGGATGTTTACATGAGTGTACCTCCAGGAGTACCTACATCTAAACCAAATCAAGTGTGTAAGCTTGTCAAATCCCTTTATGGGCCTAAACAAGCTAGCAGGCGATGATATGAAAGACTTACCATATTTCTTCTCAATCATCAATACCAACAAGCCAGCTTAGATCATTCATTGTTTATCAAGGCAAGCTTCTCATCTCTTACTATCTTATTATTGTATGTTGATGATGTCATTTTAGTGGGAATAACTTAAAAAAATTCACATCAATCAAGATAGCTTTGGACAATGCCTTCAAAATCAAGGATTTAGGGAAGCTAAAATACTTTATAGGTATTGAGGCAGCTCATTCCAAAGAAGGAATACTACTATGTCAAAGAAACTATTGTATTGATCTATTGGAAGACTCAGGTTTCATTAAATCCAAACCTCTTTCTACTTCATCTGACCCATCAATTAAACTTCATCATGATTCAAACTTTACATAAATGGACATTTCTGTATATAGCAGACTTGTGGGGATATTGTTATACATAAATGCAACAAGACTAAACATAACATTCTGCACATAAAAAATAAGTCAATTCTTATCTACATTGACAATAACACACTTCAATACAGCATGTAGAGTTCTCAAATATCTCAAAACATGTCTCAGTCAAGGCATATTATTTCCTAGAGATTTAAGCATTCAAATTAATGTATACTCAGATGCAGATTAAAGATGATGTTTAGATACTAGAAGGTCAACATCAGGTTAATGTTTCTTCCTTAGAAAGTCATCTATTTCTTGGAGAAATAATTAACAATTTCGATATCATCATCAAAAGCCGAGTACAAAGCCCTTGCAGCTGCAACTTGTGAACTGCAGTGGATTTTGTACCTCATGAATGACTTGAAAGTGAAATTCATAAGGACATCATTCATATATTGTGATAACCAAAGCGTTTTTTTACATATTGGAGCCAATCTGGTGTTCCATGAAAGAACGAAACACTTGGAAATTTATTTTTATATTGTGAAAGAAAAACAAAACAAAGGAATCATGAAGTTGTTGCCAGTGAAGTCCAAAGATCAGCTAGCTGGTTTCTTTACTAAGGTATTTCACCCTTAACAATTCAATGAACTAGTATCCAAGTTGAAAATGGTTAACATATACCAACCATCAACTTATGGGGGATATTAAATCATGTAAGTGAAGATGGATTAACAAGCAACAATGACAAAGAGGGGAAGAAATCAAATCAATTATCAATAGCTAACTAATAAAGTTAGTTATTATAGTTCAAGGTTAGTTGTTAGTGGTTGAAAGTTACTTGTTTGTATACTAAAAGAAGATAGTGTATGTGTGATGTATAACAACTGCATTATGTAGATATAACAACTGCTTGTACATTTCAATAATCAATGAGAAAGTTATAATTCACATGTTGATTTTGAATATTTCAATACTCCAAAAAAATCTTGCCTATAATCACCCTTTACACTAACCACTTTATGTGGGTGCATCTTTCCCTTCCTTGTCTCTCTCTTAAATAATAATGTATATAATTCTATTTATAAGAAAAATTTAAATAATTTATGTACATTGTCATACCCCAAATTTTGACCACTAAGATTTCCCATCATTGTGAAAATCATCATCACAATATGGAGGAACCATAATACTTCATCAGTCTCCCCAAAGATGGGTGAGCATCCACTACAATCAAAATTAGGGTTTCAAGCCCTCTCAGAGCCTTAGACAAAGGATCAATCAAGGAATGACATGATCTTCAACTTGTCTAACCTCTTAAACATCCATAAAGGATCAAGAGGACTCCCACCTCAAGAATCAAGCACAAGAGTGCAACATTTCAAGTGGATCAAGCCTCAAGTTCATCTAATACAAAGTCAACTGACGCAGAAATTCAAAGTTTGACTTTTGGTCAACTTTGACCTTCACAAGCAATTACTCAAGAAAATATAATGGATGATTTAATTTGATCAAATTTAAATCAAGAAACCACGCAAAATTGCAAAATTGATCAAATTGAAAGAAACTTAGAAATTTTTTCTAAGTTAAAATCATGTTCAAGTGCACAACTTTTCAAGGTTGTAACTATTGATCCAAACATCCATTGATTTTGAGTAAGAGCTACTTTTAAAGAGGGTATTTGATACTTCAACATTGTAGAGGGAATCAACTCAAAATATCATAAGGATTGAAAGATATAAGTGATCAAAGTTGGGAATTCTTAATGTCCAATGTTCTGACATTGCATAGGACATCATTAATATTTTTTCAGCAAGAATGCCCCAACTTCAAGGACGTTTTTCTCCATGATCCAAGTTGAACCAGGTCTGGAGTCAAACTTGAAAGTTGAAGTACGTCATCTCAGGTTTCCAGAAAGTCCTAGAACGTCCTTGTAGCATACTCGAGCAGGGAGATATGATTTTCGCAAAAAGCATTGATAAAGCAGAATTTTCATGACAGCTTTTAGGACAGATTTGACTACACAAGTTCAAGACCATTTTTGATGACTTTGCAAGCTGAACCAAGACCAAAGTCAAACATCAAAGTTGAAGTACGTCATCTAAGCTTTCCAGAAAGTTCTAGAACGTCCATGTAGCATACTTGAGCAGGGAGTTATGAATTTTACAACAGGGCTTGGTGCTGCTGATTTTTAAGACATGTTTCAGGACAGATTTGCACACTTCTTCTGCCACACGAATTTCCAAGCCTTGTCATCACTTTGGACACCTCTGAGGATCAAATCTAAAGGGGACAATCACTGAGCCAAGCCTCCAAAGTCCTTGGAACAAGAAGTAGCATGCTATTCCTAAAAATCACTAAAAGAGGGACAAGACTCTAATTTTGGATTGGAGAATTTAATAGATGCTTAGAGGTGGCTTGGACTAACACATTTGCAACTGAATTCAGTCAAGATTACTCCAACAAGTAGGGAACCAAAGCTCTGTGCTCTAACCTCTAGTCAATGGCTAGAGGAGACTTGGATTTTCATTGGCCAACATTGGCCAAACCTCTGCTGCAGCCACCATTCACTATTGCTGTGAAAACAAACTTGCTTTACTATAAATAGAGCTCATTTGTGTTCAGTTTGAGTACACCAAAGCCATCAAACAGATGCTTTCCTCAAAATCTCTTCTTTCACCTCAAATTTGCCTTCCAAAGCAAGTAATTCTGAGTTTTTGAGTTAGAGAGTAATTCCACTCAAACTAATCACACACACACCTCATATATATCATATGTAAGCTGTGCAAACTATCACAAGTGACCTGTAATCACAAAATCACAAAGTCACTTCTCAAAACCTCAAAATGGCACTTTTTTGCATTTTTCAAGCCATGTCTTGATTCAGTCACTTTCCAAACCAGATAAAACCTCAGACACACTCCAAATATCATCCTTGAACTGTCCCAAATGGTTCCCAACATCTGGAACACCATTTGAGAGAGTTGTTATTTTGGTCACTTTTAACCCCTTTTGCAAGAAAGGGACAGTTTGTGTTTTTGCAGGTACCAGTTGATTCCAATCATCCTAAAAGCTTCTAAGGGATCATTTGAGTGTGTCTAAAGCATAAAATCATTTCTGGAACAAGTGGCTTGACAGATTGCACAAAAACTCCAAAAAGCTCAAAAAGAGGTAAGCATCACAACTTGGAATCCTTGGAATCATGCATTGCTTTGAAGTCCACTGATCATACACATCTCATACATGTTATATATGTTGTGTTTAGGCTAATTCACCATGTAATCCATGCCTATATCAAAGTGTAGCACAGAAAATGCAATTATAGGTCCTTTTCAAAACCACTATCGGGTTTTGAGGAGGGAGTGTGATTTGAAAAAACTACCACCACCATTGGATTCCTTGTGAAATTCTGGGCCAGATGCATATAAATTTTGTCTCAAACCATTGAGATTTGAGAAAGTTATGGGTGTTGGAAGTTTGATAAAAAAGATGTTGAAAACTCATGAAAGATGTCGAATGTGATGTTGTGACATCTTTCCTCTTTTTCTTAGTTTATCTTCAAAACTAAACCAATTCTTTCACATAGCAAAAATTATCATTTTTCAAATCTGTTTTACACACTTTTTATTCATACTCCATAATATTTTAATCCACCAAAAAATCACAAAAAAATATTATTATTTGATATATTTTTAATATATTCAAAAATATTATTTTAAATTGTTTTAAATGCTTTTAAAATGATTTATTTTTCTTGATTTTTAAAACCAATATGATTTTAAATATTCATGTGGATAAAATACTTTTTCATAAACCTTAATCACTGTTTATAACATGATTAATGATTTTATTTGATATTTTTATCATTTTTTTACTAGATTTTTCTTTGAAAAATGCCTTTAAAAAATGAAATTAGGGTTTTTGATTAATTCAACCCTCATCAAACTTTTTCAAACACTCATGGGCCTCTAATAGAGTGTAAGACCCAACCCTTTGTAAATACAAACAATTTTGGGTCTCACTTATGGTATAAGTCCCGTTGTATTTCAAAAAGTTCGACGCGATCATCATCCGTTGAAAAACAAATTTCGGGCCTCTCCTCGAGCTATAAGACCCATTCAAAACTTTTGGGCCTCTAATAGAGTGTAAGACCCAATCCTTTTTTGACCAAATCATTTTTGGGCCTCAGTGTATTGTATAAGTCCCGATACCGTCAAAAACAAACGGCGCGATCGTCGCCTTTTGAAAAATAACCATCTGGGCCTCTCCTCAAGCTATAAGACCCATTCAAAACTTTTTGGGCCTCTAATAGAGTGTAAGACCCAATCCCCTTTTAACCAAAACCATTTGGGCCTCACTTATTGTATAAGTCCCTCCGCGTTAAAAGAAAACCTCGGCGCGATCGCTATTTTTAACGAAAAATCATTTGGGCCTACCCTCGTGTTATAAGCCCCACTCTTTTTCTTTAAAACTTTTTTGGGCCTCTTGAGAGAGTGTAAGACCCATCCCTTTGTACAGAAAACATTTTTTGGGCCTCAGTCACTTGTATAAGTCCCTCTGTACAAATTCGAACAGTGTGCTCACTGATAAAACCCTGGGCCTCTCCTTGAGCTGTAAGCCCCAAATCTTTCTTTTTCAAAGCACTTTCTCCTTTGATTTTGAGTATACTGTTGTTTTCAATCTGTCTTTATTGAACAACTAACCAAACAACATGGAAGCTCTACAACCGAGTAAGTGGTTATTGCTTTCATTTACCGCTTTCATATACATATAACTGTATTGTGAGGCTGTTTCACTGTAAGTCTTCTTTCATAAACTCATATCAACTATGTAATAATAGTATAGATATTTAGAGTTTCCCCGTCAACTACGTCTAGAACTAGGTGACGCCATTTCGTTTATTCGTAGAAATAGACAACTAGATCCCCAATTGGATCACCAGATACAGTCTTCTCTTCGGCTATCCTCATTAGGAATTGTCAAGAAACTCTACTCCCAGAGATGAATGTATTCTCCGTGAATGGCATCTTTGAGTTTCTTCCAAATTCTCGAACTTTCCTGACTTGATCTATTCCTTGTGAATAGCTTGCCTTGAATTTCTCGGGGTTTGGGGACCCATCGGCTTCTTAAAAGCAATCGGCCTCCTCTTGGGCATCGTACAAGGACCCACAGGCTTCCTAAAAGCAACCCCGCCTCCTCTTGGGCTTAGTACAAGGACCCATCGGCTTCTTAGAAGTATTCACAGCCTCCTCTTAGGCTTCGTATAATGATCTCTTCCTCCGGGAATATTAGCCTCCTCTTGGGCTTAGTACAAGGACCCATCGGCTTCTTAAAAGTTTCCAGCCTCCTCTTGGGCTTCGTACAAATAGTCCCGACGACCTTCTAGAGGTATAGGAACAGAACTTAGTCATCTTCATAGAACAGTCCTGTCATAGAGTCTACTACTGTTTCTCAAAGCATAGTACAAAAGATAAAACTCTAGACACGGACAGTCTAATCTCCTTGAGTCTCAAAGACATTCTCAAGTGACCCCTTCGTTAAATAGGAAGGAAACCCGCAGACTCGGACAGTCTCAATCTCCTTGAGTCTCAAAGACTTTGGATTTCCCGTTTCCTCAAAGAAAAGGAAATATCCCTGATCCTCGAATCAAATCCCTGAGTACAGTGTTGCTCATATAAGAACTGTTTTTCTCTTTAAAATCAGTATACTGGACCTGTCACTTAACTGAAACAGACACCATAGCCTCCTCTTGGGCTTGGTACAATGATTCTCCCCAGCGGAGTCAAACAACGTTTAGCCTCTCTCTCGGGCTTTGTACGAGACACATAAAAGACTCCCTCGTTGAGTCAATCACTCCTTTCACCTCCATCTCGGGCTTTATACGAGATACAAAAAGGTTCTTATTGAGCCAAACAAAGTTCAGCCTCCATCTCGGGCTTCGTACGAGATACAAAAAAACTCTCTTGTTGAGTCAAACCTTGTAGCCTGCATCTTGATACAAAGACTCTCTTATTGAGTCAAACTTTTAGCCTCCATCTCGGGCTTTGTACGAGATACAAAAACACTCTCTTGTTGAGTATAAAAGATCCTCTTGTAGGATCAACCCCTTTTAGCCTCTCTCTCGGGCTTTATACGAGACACATATTAGCCTCCTCTTAGGCTTTGTATAAGAAAACCACTGGTTGATCCAATCAACCATTTAGCATCAAAGCTGTGCCTCGTTCACAGTACACAAACATCAACAACTCCTTCCCCTTCATCTAATCGCTGTAAGCGGCAAGCCTCTGGATCATCTACATCCATGCCACTATCCCTCTTTTAGCATGAGAAATTCCTAAGGAAAGATAGCATTACTCTACACTGAGTTAAAGTCTTCTCCTTCAGGTTAAAAATCCACTATAAAGGAAATTATGGCATTACCGAATTCACACATCCCAGTTAAAGTAGTTCTCCTTTATAAACAGTTGTGATATACAGCCCCCTCTTTAGAGATGACAAATTCTCTCTAAAGTCAACACCCTTCTAGCTTCATATCTCGGGCTTTGAACAAGATACAAATAGACTTTTTAGCTTCACATCTTAGGCTTTGAACAAGATACAAATCACCTTTCGCTTCATGTCTTGGGCTTTGAACAAGACACCAAAACACCCATTTCCTCCCATAGAATAGGAGGAACTACGAACGCTCTGATTTCCGTGTTTTGGTAAACGGGAATACGTAGGCATAAGATTGAAAGAAAAATATTAGCGAGCACAATCAACAAAAAAAACCAAATCCCATACTCTCACATAAAAAAGCATCAGTCCTAACATCCTAATCCTTGTTCCCCGCCAGAAACCTTCTGCCCAGATAAAAAGAAAGAAAACAGTATTGGCGAAAATACAAATAACCAGTACAAAGGCCACCCCACATTGATAGCATCCGTAACCTAACAGACCGCTGTTTAAACTCAGTATGCAAGCAGGGTTAATTGGAGACATCTATTTCCCTTCCTTCATCAGCTTTAATAGGATAAAAAATGAATCGACATGTAGTAAGCTTAAACCGCAGAGAGCGACCAGCGCTTAAGAACCGCGTCCAAAATCGCTCGCTACAGAAAAATGGCGCCCACCGTGGGGACTAAAATTCTTCCTTAAATGTTTAAGGTGAAAACCTTGGACAAACCTTTTTTTCTCTTCACTTGTGTGAATACCACAGATCGGGGCTTCCGCCGGGGAACCCATTTTCTGTCAGGAACTTAGGATTCATAGCTTTAAAGGTCTAAGATGTTTAGGACAAATATATATATACAGCTTTTCCTAATTGCTATACGTGTTTATTTTTCTGCTAATGGGAATGCGGGTGATGCCGTATGTGGAAAGATTGAGTATACACTTAAGATAAGTGATGGCGACGGGGTTGACCATCAACCTCAGTGGAGGCTGACCAATACAACCCATTCTCTCACCTAGACAATGGGCCGATTGTTATGTCTGAGAAGCTGAGGAGCCAAACCCTTTTGTAGTGCGGAAACTATCGGAAATAGTTGTTACGCGATACTACCCTCATTTGAGGCTGGTGATCTATTCTCGGTGAATGGCACTTACTCTAAGATTGCACTACAACTCGCTGGCGATCTGCTTGTTGTTTTGATTTCCTGGGAGGAGCTGATGATAATGAGTACAGGTACAAAATATCACCTTAGTATAAATCTTTGGGGATGGGTAGAGCCTTGACTTCATGACAACGACCCTTTGACCCCATGTTTTTTCTATGTTTTTGTGTGTTGCATTCATGCATTCATCTAAAAAACATTAAAACATTAAAACAAACTTCTCTTCTAGTCTCTCTGTTTTTCAAATTAAACTAAGACTGTGATTGCAAATATCAGAGAAGAGGATTACGCTAATGGATTTCGGTAGAAGGAGAACTCATACATACACCTTCAAGGTTCCAAAACTAGGGGATTTGAGAAGGTTAACAAGGATGATCACTAGCCCTGAGGCTTTCAGAGCCAAGTACGGAGGTTTGCTACCACTGTTAAGAGTCCATGTGATTGAGGGAATCATGGATGCGCTCATTCAGTTTTACGATCCAGTTTATCACTGTTTCACATTCCCGGATTACCAGCTAGCACCAATGCTGGAGGAGTATTCTCATCTGACTGATCTACATATCACTGATCGAGCTCCATTTTCCGGACTGGAAGAAATTCCAAAGAATCAGACCATTGCAAGAGCAATTCATTTGGACGAGTCTGAGGTCAGGACTCACATGACCGCTAAGGGTGGCATCCCAGGTTTGCCAGCCCAGTTCTTGACAAAGAAAGCCCTGTACTTCGCCAGCATAGGGAAGATGACTGCTTTTGAAAGCATCTTTGTCTTGCTCACCTACGGGTTATTTTTGTTTCCCAACATCAATAACTTCGTCAATATTAACTCCATTAAGGTTTTTCTCATTGGGAATCCTGTGCCGACTTTGCTCGCAGATGCGTATCATTCTGTACACTTGGGGAATTTGTATAGTGGAGGGGAGATCACATGTTGTGTACCTCTGCTTTACAAATGGTTCATCTCCCACTTGCCCAAGTCTGCTGCTTTTTGGGATTGCAAGAGTGCCTTACGTTGGTCGCAGAAAATCATGTCCCTCACCAACTCTGATATAGATTGGTGTAATAGGATCTATGATGGAATCATGATCATTGAACGTTGTGGAAACTTCCCCAACGTACCCCTTATAGGAACTAAAGGAGGAATCAACTACCATCCGGTATTAGTTCGTCGTCAATTTGGATACCCGATGGGACACATCCCACTGGGTGTTCATCTGGAAGGTCTTTTCTTCAAGGAAGGAGAAAGTGACAGAGCACTAAAGATGGAAATAGTGCACGCTTGGAAACATGTTCATAAGAAAGGAAGAGAGTCTCTGGGAAAACCGGACTGTGTCTCGGTGGAGCCTTATCTCCATAGCTAAAGATGCCTTATCCTCGTTACGAAATTCTTCCGCCGAGGGAATCTGTCATGTACTTCATGACGGAAACTGAAAATGCTTCAGGTTACTCTCAACAAAGTTCAACGGGAAAGAAGGTCTTGGAAGAACAAGTACCGCACCCTCGACGTAGAGTGCATTAGAATACAACAATTACTGAAAGAGAAAGATGCTCTGATTGAAATTTTGGAGCAACATGCTGTGGAGAATCAAGATGGCCAAAGGAATTTGCTCGCTCCTTTCACTTGGCAAAGGAACGACAACCCGACAACCGCCCAAGAGCCCTGGTCAAAGAAAAGGAAGATATCAGAATCAACACCCGATTTCTCTTCAGAGAGGACTCGGGACCCATTAGCTTAGGTTTCTGTTTCTGCACTTTGTAATCTACTGTATTTCCATTTCTGTAATCCTTCGAATTCAATAAAAAGGGGTTTCCCCACTGTTTGATATTTGCAATCTAATTGTCGAAGTTTATTTTGATTAAACCAAAAGAACAATTAATATAATCATTGCATTCATCATTCTCACATTGCGTATTCTTCTTCCCTACGAATCTCACGTTTGTGTCTCGATTCTAGAGTCAAACTGTCTCATTCGTACAATACTCGGGCCAATCATCAGAAAAAGATGTATGATCTTGAGGAAGAAAATAGAGAGTTGAAGGAAGAGATCGACGCTCTGAAAGAGGATATGAGAAAGCTTCGTAACGACATGCAAGCCATGGCAGAAGCTCAGCTACAAAGAACTGTGATCTTAGAGATCACCTCAATGCCCATCGTGGAGAAGTATGATCCTAGGTATCAGATACCAAAAGATCGTCCTTGGGGCATACCTGTTAATTATATCCCGGAAGGATATGTTCCGCCGATCACTGAAGATCAGGGAATCACAACAGAAGCCGCTGGGCCTGAAGGTTACAAACTTCGGGAAAACGAAGATGCCAGGGGCATACTGAAGACTCCTGAAGGTTACAAACTTCGGGAGATGCCAAGATTTACTACCGTAGTCACGGTACCACCCCCTGTGGTGCACACTGTTCTGGAAGGACAGATTCCACCGATACCTTATGGTAAAAAGGAAACTATGTTTGATAGAATGGATGAATTCCAGGAGCAGTTCCTGGAAATGCAGAAGGAGCTGCAAGCCATTCGCGGTCAGGATCTATTTGGAAAGGACGCCGCAGACCTTTGCCTGGTCCCCAATGTGAAAGTCCCGCACAAATTCCAAGTGCCCGACTTTGAAAAATACAAGGGTAACTCTTGCCCTCAAAGCCATCTGGTGATGTACGCTCGGCGAATGTCAGCTCAGACGGAGAATCAGGACCTGCTGATTCACTACTTTCAGGATAGTTAAACCGGTGCCGCACTGAAATGGTATATGGGTTTAAACCGTGCTACGATCAGCACATTCAGAGATCTTGGTACTGCCTTCGTCCAACAATACAAATATAATTTGGACATGGCACCGGACAGAGATCAACTCAGATCAATGTCACAAAAGGACAAGGAAACCTTTAAGGAGTACGCCCAGAGATAGCGTGAAATTTCCGCTCAGATTTGTCCACCTCTTGAGGAAAAAGAGATGACAAAGATCTTTTTAAAGACCTTAAGCTCATTTTACTATGACAGAATGGTTGCCAGTGCGCCCAGTGATTTCACCGAGATGGTGGGCATGGGAGTTCCTCTTGAAGAAGCCGTCCGAGAAGGACGTTTGGCAAAAGACGATGGACCATCAAGCAATACAAAATGATACGGTAGTGCTCTCCATAAGAAAAAAGAGCAGGATATTGGGAATATCTCTCTCGGAAAGCAAAGGCGACGTTATCAACCGGTAGCAACTGTAACTCCTGCTATCAGCCCTGCGCCTATTCCTACGTATCAACCTCAGGTTGAGAAGAACCAACCTAATCAGCAAAGGACACAACAGCCTCTTCAGCAGGCTCGTTCTCCATATAACAACAACCGTACAACACGACCATCAGGGTTTGATCCTATACCCATGTTGTACGCAGAACTATTTTTGTTACTACTGGCTAAGGGGCACATCCAGACTAAGTCTCCTCTTACAGTACCGAAAAATCTGCCTTTTTGGTTTAAGACAGATCAAACATGCCCTTATCATCAAGGAGGATCAGGGCATAACATAGATAACTGTCTCAATTTCAAGTCCGACGTGCAAAAACTTGTTAGGAGCGGGGTCTTATCCTTCAAGGATACAAATCCTAATGTTCTCACGAACCCGCTGCCTCAACATGAGAAAGCTGCAGTCAACCTGATTGAGAAAGAATTTAACAATGTCTATCAAATTCATGATGTACTCTTATTGAGGACCAATCTAGTCAAGATGCATTGTAGACAGAGTGGATATAGCCATGTGCCACCTCACAATTATCACCAGTGTGATATCTGCTCTAAGAGTAATCAAGGATGTTCTGTCGTGCAAGCAGCTCTACAGGAACAAATGGATCTCAGATGGATCCAAGAGCACCGAGTTCGTGGAGTTAACATGGTTTACACGAACTCCAACGTCATTCAGAACCACGACATCTGTGCAATGAATGTCAACTTGGTGGCGATGCACTCAAGGCAAAGCCAGTATCATAATCTGCCGTAGCATGATTACAATTCTTGTCTGACTTGCTCGGTAAACAAACAGGGATGCTCTTTCATACAGGAGGCCCTCCAGCGTCAGATGGATCTTGGATGGATCCAAGATAACCATGATAGGAACCCTTATCAGATCAACATGGTTCAGATCTTCGATATTCACGTGATGAATACCAACCTGGTAGAGTTACATGCTGAACAGGTCCGACTCAGATTCTTAATATCACACGACTATCAAAGCTGTAAAGCAGGTTGTAAAAATGGTCGAGGCCGTACCCTTGTCCAGGAGGCACTTCAGCACTTGTTAAATCACTGGTGGATGCCAATATACATGGATGAAGATACTCAGCAGATTAGTATCAATAACAGGAATCCCACTCGGCGTCAAAGTCAGGATGTCCGATCAGTGGAAGCTAACCTAGTGAGGTTACATTGTATTCAAAGTGGGCGTGGCCAGGTGCCACCACACAACTATGACCGTTGTAGTGTCTGTTCGGAAAGTAACCAAGGGTGTTACCTTGTGAGAGCAACTCTTCAGGGTCAGGTGGATCGTGGAGAAATTCGCCCATATCCGGGTTCTGGACCCATCAACTAGACGCTGAACTACCTTGCCGATCAAGTTGAGGATGTTGTCACAATCTCTGGTCATCACATGACCAGGGATGTTTTTGCCATTATCCCTCTACTTGACGAATCTAAAGTTCCCAACCGGGAACGGATCGAGATTACTTACGATGGTCAAAAAAATCAGAAGGCTCCCGTAGTCATCTATCTACCGGGACCACTACCGTATGAGTCAACTAAGGCTATCCCTTACAAATACGGTGCAACAACCATTGAAAATGGAAAGGAAATTCCATTACCCTCCGTCGTGAATATTGCAGACATCAGTCGTGTAACACGGAGTGGTAGAATCTTCAACCGAGGGGTTGGAGAACCTAACAAGGAAAAGGAACTTCAGACAGAAGCTCCCGATCCATCAGTCGGTCAATCCAGTAATCCCGACCTTTCGAAAAATAATGATGAGATGCTGAAGCTCATCCAAAGGAGTGAATATAACATTGTTGATCAACTGTTACAAACTCCTTCAAAGATCTCGGTATTATCACTGTTACTCAGTTCAGAAGCCCACAGGGAGGCTCTACAGAAAGTCTTGGAGCAAGCCTTTGTGGAACAGGACGTAACAATCAGACAGTTCGATAGTATTGTCTCTAACATCACTTTCTGTAATAATTTGGGATTTAGTGATGAGGAATTACCCGAAGAGGGTCGCCGTCATAACATGGCGCTCAACATTACAGTTAACTGCCAGGACGATGCTTTATCCAGCGTACTGGTAGACACAAGGTCAGCCCTGAATGTTATGCCGAAGTCCACTTTGATGCAATTATCATTCAAAGGCCCTCCGATGAAAATCAGCGAGGTTGTCGTCAAAGCATTTGACGGATCTAGAAAAATGGTTATCGACGAAGTCGACCTTCCCATAACTATTGGTCCTCACACTTTCCAAGTCACTTTCCAGGTTATGGACATCTGGGCAACATACAGTTGTTTATTAGGAAGACCTTGGATACATCAGGCTGGAGCGGTCACTTCGACCCTCCACCAAAAGCTAAAGTTCGTTCAGAACGATCAACTTGTCACAGTCTGTGGAGAACAGGCCTTGCTCGTGAGTAACTTATCGTCATCTACTTGTGTAGAACCCGAGGAGGTTATTGGGACGCAGTTCCAAGCACTGTCGGTGGGCAAGGACAATCAATCCCATGGAGGAACCTTGATTTCCTCATACAAAGATGCTATTAAAGCAGTCAAGAGTACCGATACAACAGGATGGGGACAGCTTGTCATTCCTACTAGCAATACAACAAAGAAGGGTCTTGGTTTTTCTGCAACCTATACCCAGACAGCTGCCAGCGATGGAAGTCTTCATCCCATTCAGAACTTCTTCCATAGTGGAGGTTTTCTTCACCTAGTGTCTCAAGCAGTACATGCTATCAATGAGGAAGATCCCTCCGACACAGAGGAAGAGTGGAAGTCCTATCTTAACAAGGACGGTTATATGTCTCAGGATGAAACGCAAACTCATTTTTGCTTTCCTACAAAGAGTCCGAGATTTATACCCAGGTCAGACATCGAAATGATATACGGGGATTGTGATCCGGAAGGATGCCGTGCTCCGCCAAATTTATTAGAGGAGGATACTCTGATGAAAGACAACTTTGACCACACCTACTATGGCCCAATGGATGGTCTGCCAATGTGGCAACCTTACCCAGGAGACTTGGGGCTAGAAAGTCAGCCGAGTAATGAAAATCAGTTGAGCATCATTGAACAGAATACCTGTGTCCCCACCATGTCATGGGATCAACACTCAGGTCATTCAGAAAATACTCAACATGACGATGAATTCGCAATGTTTACAGGACTTGAATTCATCAACTATGCTTTTCCCGAGCTCAATGTCATCGAGAGGGATGACTTCTCCAGTTCGAAAGAAGTGTGGGACACCTTGGGACAACCAAGTGGAAAATACGACTATATGGTCAAGTATATCGCTCCCGAAAGCTCTCGTATCAGGTTCGAAGACATCCAGCCTACTGGATGGGGAGATACAATTGAGAGCACAAATGCTATGCAAAATACAACTGAGGAATTCTCCTACGATAATTCTGCCTGGGAGACAGATTCCAATGATCATGCTCCACCAGAAATCAGCGTTATTTTTGAAGACAAATCGAGGAAGGTGCCAGACTTTGTGATTCACTGAGGAGTTCGCCGCCAATGGGTCGCTGTTGATGCTCCGAAGGTCGTTCGCCAGTCAAAGTAATTGCCATCTCTAACCTTTCACCCTGCCCAGGTGAAACAGATGTTTTGATAGGGCTCACTTTCTGTAAATTTCCCTCTTCGCTCCGTCCAAAGTGACAGAGTTTTGTTTTATAGGGCTGTAGTTTCAAGAATCGACTTGTTCATTAATAAAATAATGCCGTTCTGTAATTTCCGCATTAATTGTTGTTTTCTCTTTTTGCTTTTTCTCAGAAAATGGTAATCCTAAAAAATAATTCAATAATAAAAACAAGCAGTAATAAAAAAAAATACACTGCACACACTTTTGTATTCTCTCTATCTCTTCTAAACACAAATCATCAAGTCATGCAGATTGCTTGTTTTAAACCCCGTTGAAACATACGATCCGATGCCTTCTCCCAACTTTGAGTTCCCGGTATTTGGGGCTGAAGAAGAAGTTGACAACGAAATTCCAGAAGAGATCTCCCGATTACTCAGACAAGAGGAAAGGTCCATTGAACCTCACAAAGAGCCATTGGAAACGATCAATGTGGGTTCAGAAAAAGAGAGAAAAAAAATCAAGATTGGGGCACTGCTCAGTCCAACTGCCAGAGAGGGTTTGATAAAGCTTCTCAAAGAATTTCCCGATTTATTCGCTTGGTCCTATCAGGATATGCCAGGGTCGGATACCAGCATCGTGGAACATCACTTACCGTTAAGATCGGAATGTCCGCCAGTAAAGCAAAGGTTGAGAAGAACTCGCCTGGACATGGCCATCAAAATCAAAGAGGAGGTACAAAAACAGATTGACGCGGGTTTCCTCGCCACATCAGAATATCCTTAATGGTTAGCCAACATCGTACCCGTTCCCAAAAAGGGCGGAAAGGTCAGAATGTGTGTTGATTACAGGGATCTGAACAAGGCAAGTCCAAAGGACGACTTTCCTTTACCACACATTGACATGCTGGTAGACAACACAGCAAAGTTAAAAATTTTCTCCTTCATGTATGGATTATCGGGCTATAACCAGATCAAAATGGCGCCGAAATACATGGAGAAAACTTCGTTCATTACCCCATGGGGTACCTTTTGTTACAAAGTGATGTCGTTCGGCTTGAAGAACGCCGGGGAAACATATTAAAGGGCCATGACTACTCTGTTTCATGACATGATACATAAAGAAATTGAGGTATATGTCGATGATATGATTGCCAAATCTAAGACAGAAGAGGAGCATGTGACCCACCTGTCAAAACTATTCGAGCGTTTGCGAAAGTACAAACTCCGCTTGAATTCCAACAAATGCACCTTCGGTGTTCGTTCAGGGAAACTCTTAGGGTTCATCGTCAGCCAGAAAGGAATTGAGGTTGATCCTGACAAGGTCAAGGCCATTCAAGAAATGCCTTCTCCGAAAACTGAAAAACAAGTCAGAGGATTCCTGCGACGTTTGAACTACATCTCCAGATTCATATTCCTCATGACCGCAACCTGCTCGCCAATCTTCAAACTGCTCAAGAAGATACAATCGTTTCTCACTGATTCCCGGGGCAAATGGACTCCGAATTATGATGGCCCCTATGTGGTCACGAAAGCTTTCTCAGGCGGCGCCTTGAGACTTGCAACCATGGACGGAGAGGAATTTGCCTACCCCACAAATATTGATGTAGTTAAGAAATACTTCGCCTAAACTAAAAAAAAAACGTCTCGGTGGATTGAAAACCCGAAAGGGCGGTCCAGGCAAAAGTTAGAGACATGAAAAAAAATCATCCCGGTGGATTGGAAACATCAAAGTACAATCCAGGCAAAAATTTGGGATAATGGCAAGTAACTATGTTCAACAGAGGCAAGTCCCTCAGTAGCAGGAGTTACATCATCCATCAGAGGAAAACTCCAGTCAAGGTCATCTTTGACAGAAGCTCAGGATGCCCCGAATTCAAAGTTGGTAGAAGGATAGTGGTTGTTATGTTTCAACGTAGCCCTTTTCCCTGTAAATTACCATTTTCAAACTTTGTATATACTCTTTGGAATCACGCGTTTGGCTGATCTCCATCTTATCAATAAAATTTGAGCCCTTGTGCTTTTGTTTGTAATTCTTACTTGTTTTAGCTTTATAGAATGGCATTTTAACATGGTCAACGATTCTTGAAATAAAACAAAAATGAATTTACTTGTTAAAACTTTTTCTGCTTTTAAAATAAAGATGGCAATCCTTTTAACTGTTGAACATCGAAAGAACATCGATCGCCTCTCCAAAAGTAAGCGAACTTCAAAGTGCAGAATCAAAGTACTCCTTCTAAACCAGAACGCCTGAATGAAGGGATCAACTGTGTCAGAGACCTTGTTTCGTCTGACACGCCTCGGCCGAGTTCTCATCTCCTAAGCCCGACCAACGTCGTTCCCAATAGGGACCGTTTCTCCTAAGCAAGGCAGAATTGCTATCTTTAACCAGCGATATTTCTTCCACGCCCCGCGATGGCCGAGTATCCAGTCATGTTCATCTTTTAGTTTGTATGTCGCGTCAGTTTTGTCAGCATAAACATACGTACATCATGCATTGTTGATTTACATTCACATTTCATATTGCATCACTATCACTCTAGTCGGTCTTGTCCCCTAGTGGTAGAAGTCCTCTCAATCGAGTTGTCAGTTCCTGCCTCGTCAGGAAATACTGTGTCTGAACAATCTCTCTCCTCCAGTTTACTTCTGGAAGAAAGTTGGCCCTTGACCACTTTGATAACTTGAACCTCTGAAAAACCAGAGAAACCGTCATTCAGCATCACTCTTCGCCATTGAAGATGATATCCTTGCTTTCCCGGATTAAGGAAAATCCCGAGAGAAAGCCTCCTAATCAGAGATTCGGCAGCACGCCAGTTTCGCTCCGAAAAGACCACTGATGAAAGGTCGTCGGCACCTAAAAAATGGATCCCATCATATGGCATTTCTCCGGGAAGATCCCGAGGAAAGTATGATGTAATATCCCCAAACGAAAACAGTCTCTCAAGAGACTCGCTTTCCCCAGTAGAATCGATAAATGGCGTCTCCAACAGAGAAGTTTGTGTACCTCTACAATTCAGACGATTGGGTTCCCCAGCAAGTCTGACATCAAAACTTTTTCCACTCAAATGGCATCTCCCCAGGAAAATTCGGCGAGAAGTTTGAAGGAAAACCGCTACTAACAGCGTTCCTTGTCAAGAAAGTTTATTGACAAAAGAAACTGAGACCAGTTCCTTGGTAAGAAACCAGGATCGAGGGGAAGTTTATTTCAGCAACTAAGACCAGGTCCTTGGTAGGAAACCAGGATCGGGGGGAAGTTTATATCAGAAACCGAGACCAGATCCTTGGTAGGAAACCAGGATCGAGGGGAAGTTTACAAAAGAAACTAAGACCAGTTCCTTGGTAGGAAACCAGGATCGAGGGGAAGTTTATTTCAAAAGAAAACTGAGACCAGCTCCTTGGCTGAAGATCAGGATCGAGGGGAAGTTTACCTTTTCTAAGCATCTTCACTTAGCTAAAGAAGATGAATGCGTAAGCTACCATTCATAACCACCATCAAAATTTCGGGTATTCCGATATTTAATCCTCTTGCACCCCCAATGCCCTAATACCTTCGTCATTCACACCTTCGGGTCCAAGAAGATTAAATAGGGGCATCTGTCATACCCCAAATTTTGACCACTAAGATTTCCCATCATTGTGAAAATCATCATCACAATATGGAGGAACCATCATACTTCATCAGTCTCCCCAAAGATGGGTGAGCATCCACTACAATCAAAATTAGGGTTTCAAGCCCTCTCAGAGCCTTAGACAAAGGATCAATCAAGGAATGACATGATCTTCAACTTGTCTAACCTCTTAAACATCCATAAAGGATCAAGAGGACTCCCACTTCAAGAATCAAGCACAAGAGTGCAACATTTCAAGTGGATCAAGCCTCAAGTTCATCTAATACAAAGTCAACTGACGCAGAAAGTCAAAGTTTGACTTTTGGTCAACTTTGACCTTCACAAGCAATTACTTACGAAAATATGATGGATGATTTAATTTGATCAAATTTAAATCAAGAAACCACGCAAAATTGCAAAATTGATCAAATTGAAAGAAACTTAGAAATTTTTTCTAAGTTAAAATCATGTTCAAGTGCACAACTTTTCAAGGTTGTAACTATTGATCCAAACATCCATTGATTTTGAGTAAGAGCTACTTTTAAAGAGGGTATTTGATACTTCAACATTGTAGAGGGAATCAACTCAAAATATCATAAGGATTGAAAGATATAAGTGATCAAAGTTGGGAATTCTTAATGTCCAATGTTTTGACATTGCATAGGACATCATTAATATTTTTCAGCAAGAATGCCCCAACTTCAAGGACGTTTTTCTCCATGATCCAAGTTGAACCAGGTCTGGAGTCAAACATGAAAGTTGAAGTACGTCATCTCAGGTTTCCAGAAAGTCCTAGAACGTCCTTGTAGCATACTCGAGCAGGGAGATATGATTTTCGCAAAAAGCATTGATAAAGCAGAATTTTCATGACAGCTTTTAGGACAGATTTGACTACACAAGTTCAAGACCATTTTTGATGACTTTGCAAGCTGAACCAAGACTAAAGTCAAACATCAAAGTTGAAGTACGTCATCTAAGCTTTCCAGAAAGTCCTAGAACGTCCATGTAGCATACTCGAGCAGGGAGTTATGAATTTTACAACAGGGCTTGCTGCAGCTGATTTTTAAGACATGTTTCAGGACAGATTTGCACACTTCTTCTGCCACACGAATTTCCAAGCCTTGTCATCACTTTGGACACCTCTGAGGATCAAATCTAAAGGGGACAATCACTGAGCCAAGCCTCCAAAGTCCTTGGAACAAGAAGTAGTATGCTATTCCTAAAAATCCCTAAAAGAGGGACAAGACTCCAATTTTGGATTGGAGCATTTAATAGATGCTTAGAGGTGGCATGGACTAACACATTTGCAACTGAATTAAGTCAAGATTCCTCCAACAAGTAGGGAACCAAAGCTCTGTGCACTAACCTCTAGTCAATGGCTAGAGGAGACTTGGATTTTCATTGGCCAACATTGGCCAAACCTCTGCTGCAACCACCATTCACTATTGTTGTGAAAAAAAACTTTCTCTACTATAAATAGAGCTCATTTGTGTTCAGTTTGAGTACACCAAAGCCATCAAACAGATGCTTTCCTCAAAATCTCTTCTTTCACCTCAAATTTGCCTTCCAAAGCAAGTAATTCTGAGTTTTTGAGTTAGAGAGCAATTCCACTCAAACTAATCACACACACACACCTCATATATATCATATGTAAGCTGTGCAAACTATCACAAGTGACTTGTAATCACAAAATCACAAAGTCACTTCTCAAAACCTCAAAATGGCACTTTTTTGCATTTTTCAAGCCATGTCTTGATTCAGTCACTTTCCAAACCAGATAAAACCTCAAACACACTCCAAATATCATCCTTGAACTGTACCAAATGGTTCCCAACATCTGGAACACCATTTGAGAGAGTTGCTATTTTGGTAACTTTTAACCCCTTTTGCAAGAAAGGGACAGTTTGTGTTTTTGCAGGTACCAGTTGATTCCAATCATCCTAAAAGCTTCTAAGGGATCATTTGAGTGTGTCTAAAGCATCAAATCATTTCTGGAACAAGAGGCTTGACAGATTGTACAAAAACTCCAAAAAGCTCAAAAAGAGGTAAGCATCACAACTTGGAATCCTTGGAATCATGCATTGCTTTGAAGTCCACTGATCATACACATCTCATACATGTTATATATGTTGTGTTTGGGCTAATTCACCATGTAATTCATGCCTGTATCAAAGTGTAGCACAGAAAATGCAATTATAGGTCCTTTTTAAAACCACTATCGGGTTTTGAGGAGGGAGTGTGATCTGAAAAAACTACCACCACCATTGGATTCCTTGTGAAATTCTGGGCCAGATGCATATAAATTTTGTCTCAAACCATTGAGATTTGAGAAAGTTATGGGTGTTGGAAGTTTGATAAAAAAGATGTTGAAAACTCATGAAAGATGTCGAATGTGATGTTGTGACATCTTTCCTCTTTTTCTTAGTTTATCTTCAAAACTAAACAAATTCTTTCACATAGCAAAAATTATCATTTTTCAAATCTGTTTTACACACTTTTTATTCATACTCCATAATATTTTAATCCACCAAAAAATCACAAAAAAATATTATTATTTGATATATTTTTAATATATTCAAAAATATTGTTTTAAATCGTTTTAAATGCTTTTAAAATGATTTATTTTTCTTGATTTTCAAAACCAAAATGATTTTAAATATTCATGTGGATAAAATACTTTTTCATAAACCTTAATCACTGTTTATAACATGATTAATGATTTTATTTGATATTTTTATCATTTTTTTTACTTGATTTTTCTTTGAAAAATGCCTTTAAAAAATGAAATTAGGGTTTTTGATTAATTCAACCCTCATCAAACTTTTTCAAACACTCATGGGCCTCTAATAGAGTGTAAGACCAAACCCTTTGTAAATACAAACAATTTTGGGCCTCACTTATGGTATAAGTCCCGTTGTATTTCAAAAAGTTCGACGCGATCATCATCCGTTGAAAAACAAATTTTGGGCCTCTCCTCGAGCTATAAGACCCATTCAAAACTTTTGGGCCTCTAATAGAGTGTAAGACCTAATCCTTTTTTGACCAAATCATTTTTGGGCCTCAGTGTATTGTATAAGTCCCGATACCGTAAAAAACAAACGGCGCGATCGTCGCCTTTTGAAAAATAACCATTTGGGCCTCTCATCGAGCTATAAGACCCATTCAAAACTTTTTGGGCCTCTAATAGAGTGTAAGACCCAATCCCCTTTTAACCAAAACCATTTAGGCCTCACTTATTGTATAAGTCCCTCGGCGTTAAAAGAAAACCTCGGCGCGATCGCCATTTTTAACGAAAAATCATTTGGGCCTACCCTCGTGTTATAAGCCCCACTCTTTTTCTTTAAAACTTTTTTGGGCCTCTTGAGAGAGTGTAAGACCCATCCCTTTGTACAGAAAACATTTTTTGGGCCTCAGTCACTTGTATAAGTCCCTCTGTACAAATTCAAACAGTGTGCTCACTGATAAAACCTTGGGCCTCTCCTTGAGCTGTAAGCCCCAAATCTTTCTTTTTCAAAACACGTTCTCCTTTGATTTTGAATATACTGTTGTTTTCAATCTTTCTTTGTTGAACAACTAACCGCTTTCATTTACTGCTTTCATATACATATAACTGTATTGTGGGGCTGTTTCACTGTAAGTTTTCTTTCATAAACTCATATCAACTGTGTAATAATAGTATAGATATTTAGAGTTTCCCCGGCAACTACGTCTAGAACTAGGTGATGCCGTTTCGTTTATTCGTAGAAATAGACAACTAGATCCCCAATAGGATCACCAGATACAGTCTTCTCTTCGGCTGTCCTCATTAGGAATTGTCAAGAAACTCTTCTCCCAGAGATGAATGTATTCTCCGTGAATGGCATCTTTGAGTTTCTTCCAAATTCTCGAACTTTCCTGACTTGATCTATTCTTATGAATAGCTTGCCTTGAATTTCTCGTGGTTTGGGGACCCATCGGCTTCTTAAAAGCAATCGGCCTCCTCTTGGGCTTAGTACAAGGACCCATCGGCTTCTTAGAAGTATTCACAGCCTCCTCTTAGGCTTCGTATAATGATCTCTTCCTCCGGGAATATTAGCCTCCTCTTGGGCTTAGTACAAGGACCCGTCGGCTTCTTAAAAGTTTCCAGCCTCCTCTTGGGCTTCATACAAATAGTCCCGACGACCTCCTAGAGGTATAGGAACAGAACTTAGTCATCTTCATAGAACAGTCCTGTCATAGAGTCTACTACTGTTTCTCAAAGCATAGTACAAAAGATAAAACTCTAGACACGGACAGTCTAATCTCCTTAAGTCTCAAAGACATTCTCAAGTGACCCCTTCGTTAAATAGGAAGGAAACCCGCAGACTCGGACAGTCTCAATACCCTTTGGATTTCCCGTTTCCTCAAAGAAAAGGAAATATCCCTGATCCTCGAATCAAATCCCTGAGTACAGTGTTGCTCATATAAGAACTGATTTTCTCTTTAAAATCAGTATACTGGACCTGTCACTTAACTGAAACAGACACCATAGCCTCCTCTTGGGCTTGTACAATGATTCTCCCCAGCGGAGTCAAACAACATTTAGCCTCTCTCTCGGGCTTTGTACGAGACACATAAAAGACTCCCTCGTTGAGTCAATCACTCCTTTCGCCTCCATCTCGGGCTTTATATGAGATACAAAAAGGTTCTTATTGAGCCAAACAAATTTCAGCCTCCATCTCGGGCTTCGTACGAGATACAAAAAAACTCTCTTGTTGAGTCAAACCTTGTAGCCTCCATCTCGGGCTTCGTACGAGATACAAAGACTCTCTTGTTGAGTCAAACTTTTAGCCTCCATCTCGGGCTTTGTACGAGATACAAAAACACTCTTTTGTTGAGTATAAAAGATCCTCTTGTAGGAACAACCCCTTTTAGCCTCTCTCTCGGGCTTTGTACGAGACACATATTAGCCTCCTCTTAGGCTTTGTATAAGAAAACCACTGGTTGATCCAATCAACCTTTAAGCATCAAAGTTGTACCTCGTTCACAGTACACAAACATCAACAACTCCTTCCCCTTCATCTAATCGCTGTAAGCGGCAAGCCTCTGGATCATCTACATCCATGCCACTGTCCCTCTTTTAGCATGAGAAATTCCTAAGGAAAGATAGCATTACTCTACACTGAGTTAAAGTCTTCTCCTTCAGGTTAAAAATCCCCTATAAAGGAAATTATGGCATTACCGAATTCACACATCCCGGTTAAAGTAGTTCTCCTTTATAAACAGTTGTGACATACAACCCCCTCTTTAGAGATGACAAATTCTCTCTAAACTCAACACCCTTCTAGCTTCATATCTTGGGCTTTGAACAAGATACAAATAGACTTTTTAGCTTCACATCTTGGGCTTTGAACAAGATACAAATCACCTTTCGCTTCATGTCTTGGGCTTTGAACAAGACACCAAAACACCCATTTCCTCCCATAGAATAGGAGGAGCTACGAACGCTCTGATTTCCCTGTTTTGGTAAACGGGAATACGTAGGCATAAGATTGAAAGAAAAATCTTAGCGAGCACAATCAACAAAAAAAACCAAATCCCATACTCTCACATCAAAAAGCATCAGTCCTAACATCCTAATCCTTGTTCCCCGCCAGAAACCTTCTGCCCAGATAAAAAGAAAGAAAACAGTATTGGCGAAAATACAAATAACCAGTACAAAGGCCCCCCCACATTGATAGCATCCGTAACCTAACAGACCGCTGTTTAAACTCAGTATGCAAGCAGGGTTAATTGGAGACATCTATTTCCCTTCCTTCATAAGCTTTAATAGGATAAAAAATGAATCGACCTGTAGTAAGCTCAAACCGCAGAGAGCGACCAGCGCTTAAGAACCGCGTCCAAAATCGCTCGCTACATACATGAATAATATATAAAAAACAATCATTTCATTAGTTTAATTAGTTTGAAGATAGGAAACAAAACAACTACCTCCAATATGAGTTGTGTGGAAAATAAATTGTTTAATATTAATGGCATGATTAAAAGAGAAACATTTTTCCAAGGTGGAAATAGTAGATATCGTGTTTTTTGTTTTTTAGAAGATGAAAACTTGTTCCATTTGTTCTTCCAGTGCAACATAAGTAAAGAGGTGTGGAGAAGAATCCGCAATTGGTTAGGAATGCCATTTGTTGAGGCAAATTCTGCATCTAAACACTTCAGTAGATTCCTACTCCAACTGAAGGGTGTTTGAAGAAGAAAATCAGTGGTGGTTGTTGGTTGGCTTGGTATTGACAAGGTTTAGAACCAAAAGACTATAAATGGGTATCTTTTTATGACCGGTTCTATTATCCTACTTGATTTTATTGTTTTGTTAAACATTATGATGGTTGTATGTTGTAAGGGTAAGAGTACCCTTTGTACTTCGTGTTAATATAATTCATTTGCTTATAAAAGAAAATGACATGATTAAATTTTTTATTTTTTTATTTTATAACTAAAAAAATGTTGGTTAGAAATGAACGGAAAATTAGACAATAAAAAATGTTTGATTGCGTGAATGCAACATGTCGAATGACTAGTTAAGGGGCATATGAATTGACATGATGATAAATTAGATAAAATGCATTAATAGATAAAACGATATTATATTATTAAAAATTATGTCTAATGAGTTTTGATTAAAATTTTAAAATGGATAAAGAGGTGTGTTATTTAAAAGGAAAAGGAGGTGAAAGTGTAATATCACAATTCATAATTACTAGGAGAATATATTATACTCTTAAAATTAGCAGGATACCCGTGCGTTCGCATGGGTACCGGTGTTGTACGCACATTTGTTTAAAAAAATGAATCTTTAATCATAAAAAGAAGAAAAAAACTAATATTATTTAACATAGAAAATAAATATTTATAGTCATATAATATTCATTAACAAAATATAACGAAACAACAAAATACATAGATGATAATTATAAAATTTTATAAATAATTAAATTGTTATTTTATGGAAGGAAAAAAGTACGAATAAATTGTGAAGAAAGTGATAATCATAATTAAAAATGTGTTAAGATTTTAACAAAGTAACATTCAAAATTGACAATTAAAGTTGTAAAAAAAATAAGCATATTATATTAAAAGAAAGTTAAATGAGTAGAAAAGAATAATTGTATGAAACATAGAAAAAGAAAATTGTTTGTTGATTGAATAATTTATTTTGACATTAATTTTCTACAAAAATAAAATTCTTTAAAAAAAAGTAAAAAATCTTGAAAAGAAATATGTTATAAAAAATTGTTTTGGTATTATTCTATGTTATAAATAAAAGTTTTCTATGTTATAAATAAAATAGTTACCATAGAATAATTTGTTTAAAAGAATTGTTGTAATGATGTATTAAATTAAATGGGAATAAGTTTGCATATAAAACGAATTGGAAAAGCCATATGGTTAAAGGTGCTTTAGGTTTCAAAACATCCTCAAAGAATTTGGGTTACAAAACGTAAAAAAAGAAGTGCTGTGCTCTATGGAGGAAACAATTCTGAAACATTTTGCATTGTTCATACTTTTCCATCTGGATCGCAAGAATGTCATCCAAAAAGAAATTTACTGCAACTGGGATGTTTAGGGAGAGGATTGTGAATCCTATTTTGCATGTTTATTATCAATCGATCATAACAATTTTCCAATGTCTTTGTGTATAATTTTGTTTTTCCAGATCTATCTTTGACCTGGAAAATGAAACGGATTAGAGAAGAAGGAGGTTAGATCAGACATCTCGAGTATGAGGATATTTGTAAGAGTGGTAGCGACAAAGACAGGAAACCGGCAAAACCTATCGGGGGATCTTCATCAACTCTGGTAGATGTAGGAACATGTTACATGTGAAAAAGTTATAGATAGAAAGGGAAAAAGAGTAGCTGAAGCAGAAGTAGTAGGAGAAGGTGGACCCTTTACTCCAAAGGTTAACATTCATGCAATTTAGGAAGCTGAAGGTGGGAAGATTGAGGTTGATGGCAAGAAACCATTTATGACAGTGGAAGGTAATTGCTGATACGTTATTATTTTGTAAGGTAGTATAAGTGTAGTTGGAAAATATGTAATTTTTATGTAAGGGGTTATGCAGTTTAGTTAAATAGATGTATAATGGATCTGAATTGATGTTTGATGAAGATTTTTAAGTGATTTTTTATTGCAGCTTTGATGGAGAAAGTTCTAGGGATGATTCAAGTGATGAAGACTTTTCAATCTGGCCAAGGTACTGTCTTTGAAAGAAGGAAATCAAAGATGGGAAGACCGTTCAAAAAAACGTTCTTGTAAGTTAGATAGTAGTATCCATTTACATTTATTTGTTATGTTGTTTGTAATGCCAGACAAATATAAATGTAGAAATATATATGTTTATAAGAAGTTATATATATATATATATATATATATATATATATATATATATATATATATTTGCAGAAAATCCCCCAAAATATCATTAAGATATGTTTGTTGAACAAACTAGGGAGGATAGAGATGGTGGACTCAGATACTATGGAGTGGTATGAATGTGAAGTCCACACAACTGAAAGGAAATATTGTGTTGAAAAGTTTATCGAACACGGTTGGTATGAGTCTGCCAAGAAAAGAGGACTAAATAAAGGAGATACTGTGGGATTCAACATTCGCCATCCTCCAACGAGTTGATTGGCTGTGAGCATCTTGAATCGTTGAAAATAGTTTTACAAGTCAATGGCGTGAAGTGGATGCAGGTAGTCAAAAGAAGGTTGTTGACTGTTTCTGGTATATTGTTAAGTAGATAATGTATGGTCCTAGAAAGAAGTGTGTATTAATTTATCACTGGCATATGTATTTTTGAATTTATTTTTGGTAAGTGATATGATTAATGTAATATGAATGATGAAAATGTTGTGGAACTTTGTTTTGGATCAACATGTAGATGTATTAGTACTATGAACAACAGGTGATGTATAACAATTTGGGTTCAATTACTGGGTTTTTAGTATATTAATAAATTGGTCTGGATGGATAGTTATGTTGAGTATGCTTATGATTTATATGAGTATATATAAACCCTGCTTCAGAAGTTGGTCAAGTATTTTTGGGTGATGTTATTTGAACATGAGTAAATTTCGTTCAAGAATGATGTTGATATTTTAATAATGTGCATTTAGTAGTAGTGTCTAAATAAGTCACAATCAGATGTTGCACCAATGTTTTGGCACATTATCCAGAAAAATGCTACAGTAAGAGATGTTATAATTGGATCCAAAAAAGTAAAACAAAAAAGAGGGCAATATTTTGTACGTTTGAGAAGATTAGATAGAAGCAACATGTGTCGAAACTTGGGCCGTCTCCGTATAGGTACAATATTTGCAGTCTGAAGGATCACGTGTGGAAAAGGTAAAAGGTGGATAATGATATAATAGTTCAAAATGGTAGGAACAGTGTACAAATGACAAATATTAGTATTTTATTGTGTATAGGTATTGAAAAAATAAATATAAAAAAAGTAGTATAATATAAAAGTAGAATAAAAAAAAGGTATTACAAAAATAAATGATAACATATACAGTAAGAAGGATTGTTGTGTTGTATAGACTTAAAATATGGTATATTAAGAGATGTTTCAATATGATCTAGCAAAGTAAAAATAAATGATTAAAAAAGATGGGGGAAAAGTTGAAATGGTAAATAAAAATGAAATAAAAGATTGATAAAAAAATAACAGGAAAAGTGTAGTATAGAAATTTATGATAGTGAAATAAAAAATGTTGTAAAAAAATATAAATAAAATTGTTATAATAGTAGGAAAAAATACAAAATCTTAAAAAAAAAAAAGTAAAATTTAAAGCAAAAAGAAAGAAAGGAAATAGAAAAAGAATGTTAAGAGTTGTAGAATGAAAACGTTGAGCCATGTAACATTTAAAGAAAGAAGTTGAGAAGTCAAGAGTTATATGAAATGGAAGAGTTATTATTGTATAAAGTCATTACTGAAACAATACAAAGCACTGCAGAAATATTCACTCTTCCATCTCCTTGCTACAAAATTGAGAATTGAATTTGAAAGCAGCCAATGGGCTCATCGAAGAAAGCTGGAAACAATGTCGGGTAAGAGAAGTCTAAAAATAATGTTGTAACATGATTTGTGAACGTAACTTTGTGGTTAAAAATCTTTTCGTTAAATGTGTTGCATGTAGAGTTTGAAACATGTTGTGTGGTTGTGATAGATTTAGATGGCATGTTTGATTTGTTTTAGGGCTTCAGGCGACAAATTCGGTGATCTAGAGTGGATTCAGAAAATCCTCGATGAAATGCATGCTAAGGCATCTGGAAAAGCCGTTAATGCTTCATCAAAGGACGACACAACTAAGGGAGCCACTGAAGTCAAAATCCCAGACTCAATGGAAAGTAGTAGGTAAGAAATAGTTGTCCAAGATAAACTTGATTTTGGTTTATAATGTTAAAGTAATAGAAGTAAAACAATGTAACATTGGTCGTTTATTTTGCAATTGGAATGAGAGATCTCGAACGGACGTAACCTCAGGTGAGATTCAAGAAATGATAAGGATCCATGAAAGGGTCATAAATCAGTTAGCATTGTCATACTTTGATACTCGTACGAATCCGTCAAACGATGATGAAGATCCGGATAAGGAGGAGGAGTATTCTTGGGAAAAGGTTGTCAGTGTTAGACATAAAGCGAGAAAGAATGTTATGGTAAGTTGTTGATATGGTTTAAATTGGTCTGGTGTTTTGATGTGCATTTTATTTGAAGACATTTTAATCAGATTCTAATTCAATGTTTGATGCAGCATTTTCCCAGGTATGTGATAAAGAACTTATTGCGGTGGAACCAGAAGGCGATTGCAATTATTGAATGTATAAAAGGAGATAGGTATTATGGGGAAGTTCACTGTGCAAAGAGAAAGGATATGGCGGTGAAACTAAAGAAATATATTGACAAGGGGTGGTACGGATATGCAAAGAAGAATAAGCTCAGAAGAGGAGACAAGGTGGGTTTTCTGATTCGTAGTCCTCCAGACCATCTTTGGGTGTATATTATACAGCATGGAAGATATGGTGGTTGTGTTTGATGTGAAGACAATGTCATAAAAAAACCAGTGTTTGTAGGTTTTACAAGTTTGTATGAAAATGTTCAAAATAATTGTTATAAGGTTTAGATGTAGGTTGGTCTTAAATCTTTTGATGGTTTGTGTTTTGTAAGCTAAGTGGAAGTCGTTGTCATGTTTTGGTTTTATCATTATGTTTTAATAGTATTTATGTAATAAAGTTCAAGTAATATAAGTTTGTTATGTAGTAATGCATTAGTGAACAATGGAAGGTAGGTTAAATGAAAACCTTCTGGTTTAATTAACCCTTTTTGTTATTGAAGAATGTTATAGTAAATTAAAAGATGAAGTTGTTGGTAAATGTATGTTTTAAATACTTCGTTTCAGTTTTGTATTTTAAATTTAAGTAGTTAGTAAAAATTCAGATTGGTTAATGTTGGATTGAATATTTGAATGTGATGTAATATGAATATAATGTAATATGAACACGAGGTGATGAATATGCAGGTTAAATGAATAATGTGTACCAACATAAGTTTATCAACAAATGGTTGCTGAGATAGTAGAAATTTATGTAGTATGAACAACTGGTTATGAACAAATGATTGTTTAAATCTGTAGTGGTAAACCAGTTTGAATTGACACCTGTTATCCAAAAGGATAACTGGAATATAATACTAAATTAATGTATTGACATTCTAAACTTGAGGGGATTGATCCCAAAATAAAAGATACGATAATAGACGAGACAAAGTTATAATGAAACCCATATATGAAAAAGTTTTAGTTGAACTACTAATTAATATATATATATATATATATATATATATGTAAGAGTTACAAAACAACACCAATGAATCTAAAAATAAAGATATGAAATCCAAAACTTGATATGGTATATAAATCATTCAATGAACCAATCTACGCAAACAGTTAGAAGCAACATTTCGGCTTTGCAATTAGGATGGTTGAGTAATAGCTTGAATCAGCATCTCATGCTGATAATAATTGTAGTAGTAACCTGGACAAATAAAGTGGATGTCAAAATGGTAATAAAAACATATACATAACCAGGAAAGAATGAAAGTGTATGGATGAATATTACTAGTAAATAAAGGAGATGTGGTGTTGTACCTTACCATTCAAATGTTGTGGAAAATTTCTTTGTAAACAACATTTGTTGTTGTAGATTTTGCTTTGATTTGACCATCGTGTATCAAGATTTTGATACCCTTCTTGGTTGTAACTCTTGAAAGTGCAACATAAATTTGACCATGAGTGAAAACATCTATTGGTATATACATTCCTACCCAATCCAAAGACTGACCTTGTGATTTTTTAATCATCATTACATATGATACAATGATTGGGAATTGACGCTTGTGTAATTTGAAAGGCTAAGGGGATTGTGATGCTGACATATCCATTTGGGGAATGTAAATTAACTTTCCATTGCCTTTTCTAGCCATGATAGCTGCTTCAATAACATAATTGCCCATCTTAGTTACGATCATCCCTGTGCCATTACACAAACCTTCAGATTGATCGATGTTCCTCATAAGCATAATAGGTGTTCCGACCTTTAGCTTAATGTGATGGTTAGGCAACACATATATTTTCAAAGAACCAAGAAACTCGGGGCTTAGGACATCAAGGAAGTTGTAGTCATGTAATTCAGACCGATCAACAATGTTTGAGTTGTAGTAATCCTGTAATTCACCTATATATGAAAGGGATAAAAGTATGAGGGTAAAGAAATAAAAATATTAAAGTTAAATAGAAAAACACAATTGCTAACTATACCTCGCATCAAGGCAAGAACATGATCATTGATTTGATCAACAACTTCAAATGTTGATGCTAGTATGGCCCGACCTTTGAGGTAATCATAAGATTAATAACTATAAATGAAATCTGGGTAAGTAATATTGGCAATGGCAACAATAGGGTCGATAAAGTTTGTGAATAAAAGCTCAGGGGGCATGTCAATTTCGGAAAATCCGTCATTTAGTTCAGAAACTCTCCCTTCACTGTAACGCCCTGTATAATATATATCTAGAATAATACCATACAAGTGTTTTATTTGGTACTGACACCATTATAAGTGCATATTGGCATAATTCACATATACTTGACCATTTCTAAAACATAAAACACAACCTATGGTACAAGACATGGAAATTTTCCAAAATAATAATATCTAAGATCAAGATACAATATCCTTCATTGTTCAAGAAAATAGTACACAGTGGAAATAAACTCAAACTAAGCTCTCTTGAAACATCTATGCATAGCTCCACTTGTAAATCATACCTGCAAACAATACCTGAAAAACAACAACAATAATGGGGTGAGATAATAATCTCAGTGAGTTCCCCTATCTTATGGGTTCACTCGACTATACAAGGTTCTAACCAATTTTTATCTCAAGTCAAAAGGGAAAGGGAATAAGAATTGAGTTCAAACAATTCGCAATGTATGGAAACATGTCTATTGAGTCCATCAACTCAAATAGTCACTAGTCTGAAAACCTTATCAAGGCATCCCCTTTTCCCGTCCTCTCCTACGTCTAGGACTTTCGGCACGGGTCATGGATCCTTGTACTGTACTTTGACATACGAAATGGATTTAGATTCAATGTGCCTTTCTTGAATCGTCGCTTCCCATGGATCCACCCCATCACAAGCCTTTACCCGTAGGTTCCATTCATACTACACACGACAATCAAACCTGTCAAAGTAATAGTGACTAACATTCCAGAGGAGAGCTCTACATGAGCCTCAGCTCTTGGAACGACACACTCAGGGGATTGTTTCCAACTACATGATAAAGTGTAACATAACGTCGCATGAATTCAGATTTTAAGGGATAACATCATCCTTTCGAATTGTCGCTTCCCATGGGTCCACCCCCATCACAAGCCTTTACCCGTAGGTTCTATTCGTTATGTAATCACTAAGGATAACGTGATTGTATTCGACAATCACAAGGCATCATACTTGCCTTAACCATAAACAACACAAACCATACATGTTCCATACAAAACTCTCCTCACAACTAGACAACTACTTGCCAATGATACACACCTAGGCATCCTTGAACAAGCATTGCTATCTATGTTATTCACTATGTCCTAATCACTTTACTAGTTCATTCCATTTATTAATATCAAGGGTTTTTCTCACCATTCTTATAGCCTTTTAAGCATGTTATCACATAATCACATTCATATATCATACATCATGTCATAACAAAATGGTATATAGCAATATCATTCATGGAACACACATAATAACATAACATGTCAAACATAATCAACATAGTAGTTCACATAAATATATATGTATACAAGCCACTACTACCCTCTACTAATCTCTCTTGGTTAGTTCATGATCTCACATCACCATTAATATCCCATTGGATTATCCTTCTGTCATACCCCAAATTTTGACCACTAAGATTTCCCATCATTGTGAAAATCATCACCACAATATGGATGTACCTTTGTGCCTCATCAATCTCCTCAAGGAATTGTTGAGCATTCACTACTATCAAAATTAGGGTTTCAAGCCCTCTCAGAGCTTTAGACAAATGATCAATCAAGGAATGACATGATCTTCAACTTGTCTAGCCTCTCAAACATTCACAATGGATCAAGAGGACTCCCACTTCAAGGATTAAGCACAAGGTTGCTCCCTTCTAGATGGATCAAGCTTCAAGATCGCCAGTGTCACCAAATTAGGGTTTTGATCGACCAGGGCCTCCAGATGGAAAAATTTCATCTAGACACAAGCCAAAGATCCAAAACATAACCTAATATACTCCATGGAGCCTCATGGATCCAATCATCAAGTCAATTTTGCCTCTGGGGGATGCATTCATCAAAAATCAGGAATTAGGGTTTCTTGACCTAATTCACCCCTAAGTTGACTTTTGGGGCAAATCATGAGCCAAGACCTTAAGAGAGGGTTTGAGGGTCTCTAATGAACTATATTGATCCATTTTTAACAATGGATTAATCCAAGAAGCTTGAGCAACAAGTCTCAATTTCATCTGCACCACAATTAGGGTTTCGCGAGGAAAGTCAACTATAACTTTGACTTTTGACCAGGACATGCTCCCAAACCCTAGTACATGCCTCAATATGCCCCATGACACCCATGGAACATGTCCATCAAGTTTGATTTAGGTCAAGGACATGATTTCCTGAAGAATTGCACAGTTTGGAATTCATCTGATAAAAAGTCAACTATGCACAAAAGTCAACTTTGACTTTTTGAGATTTTTCACCAAAATGGATTTTTAACCCTAAAATGATGTTAATGTATGATTTGAATCATCATTCATCAAGAAAAATCAAGAAAAGTTGGATAACTTGTAAAAGGGGTAACCATAAAAACTTAGAAAATTTTCTAAGTTAAAAATAAAGTGGCAAGGGTACCAACTTTGAAGGATCATAACTCCTAAACCACAAAGCCATTTTGCCTCATCCAAAGATGGATTTGTAGCCCTCATTACCCTCTACAAAAACTTCAACTAGACCTAAGTCTAATTCATTAAGGATTTTGAGTTATGGAGTGATCAAAATGGCTGAAAAATGAAAATGTCACTTTTTCCAACACTTAGTGAAATTTTCACTAAGTTCAAATCTGCCTTCATTTTTTTCCAAATGTAGGGGGATTTTTCACTTGGATTCAAAAGAGATCAAAACCAAACATGTTCAAACAGTTGTTGTATCATGTAAGGGCTTTCCAAAATGGCCAAGAACATTGCCAAATTCCATTTGGGCTATGAGTTATGACATTGGCAAGTTGCCTTGCTGAAATCTGCCAAGGCAAGGCAGAATTTGCATTTTTGGTCGATTTGCCAAAATCAGCCAAATCAAAATGCTCCTATCCACTTGGACACCTCAGGGGATTGAATCTAAAGGGGACAATCACTGAGCCAAGCCTCCAAAGTCTTTGGAACAAGAAATAGCATGTTGGACCTATAATGGCCAAAATAGGGACAAGACTTCAATTTTGGAATGAGGCATTCAATGGAAGCATCAAGGTGGCATGGACTGAGCCATTCTCAACTGAATTCAATCAAGACTTATCAAAGACCAAGGGAACCACAACCCTGTGCCCTAACCTCTAGTCAATGGCTAGAGGAGACTTGGATTTCCATTGGACAACATTGGCCAAACCTCTGCTGCAGTTGCCATTCACCGTGGATCCCAAAACAAACTTGCTCTACTATAAATAGAGCTCATTTGTGCTCAGTTTGAGTACACCAAAACCATCAAACATATGCTTTCCTCAAAATCTCTTCTTTCACCTCAAATTTGCCTTCCAAAGCAAGTAATTCTGAGTTTTTGAGTTAGAGAGCCATTCCATCATAATCAATCACACAGACACCTCATATATATCATATGTAAGCTGTGCAAACTAGCACAAGTGACCTGTAATCACAAAATCACAAAGTCACCTCTCAAAACCTCAAAATAGGCCTTTTGGTGCATTTTTCAAGCCATGTATTGATTCAGTCACTTTCCAAACTAGATAAAAACTCAAACACACTCCAAATATCATCCTTGAACTGTCCCAAATGGTTCCCCCCATCTGGAACACCATTTGAGAGAGTTGCTATTTTGGTCACTTTTAACCCCTTTTGCAAGAAAGGGACAGTTTGTGTTTTTGCAGGTACCAGTCAATTCCAATCATCCTAAAAGCATCCTAGGGATCATTTGAGGTGGTTCAAAGCATAAAACCATATCTGGAGCAAGAGGTTTGGCAGATTGCAGAGAAAACTCCAAAATCCCAAAGAAGGGTAAGCCTCTTAACTTGCCCTCACCAAAACATGTGTGCATTTGAAGTCCACTGAGTATGCATCTCTTATACATGTCATATGTGTTGTGTTTGTGCCAATTGATCATGTAATTCATGCCTGTATCAATGTGTAGCATAGAAAATGCAATTATAGGCCATTTTCAAAACCACTATCGGGTTTTGAGGAGGGAGTATGATCTGAAAAAACCACCACTACCATTGGATTCCTTGTGAAATTCTGGCCCAGATACATATAAATTTTGTCTCCAACCATTAAGAATTGAGAAAGTTATGACCTTCACGTTTTTGAGCCAAAACTTGCCTTGGGCAAGCCAAAACCAAGGCATGACTTGTATATTTGTTGTTTTGTTTCAAGCAATGGATGTATCACCACCCCAGTGGTAAGGCGCGCGCCTTGTATGCTTAAGGTCGTGGGTTCAAACCCCACCCATGCCATTTTGTGATTTTTCACATTTTTGCTATTTTTCCAACTATTTTCATGTTTTGTTAATTATTTGGGAAATTAATAACTCTTTCAATTTTAATTATTTTTTATTGGTTCTTTTTGCAAAAAATCACAAAAATGTTGAAATATTTTATTCCCCCAAAAAATTAAGTTTATATTATTTATTTAATATAATTAGTATTTTTGTGAATAAATTCATTTTTATTTGTTTTTAAACATTTTGAAATGAATATTTATCTTGAAAAGTCAAGACCAAATGAGTTTTAATATCTCTTGTGATTTATACCTCATTTTTCAAACCTTAAACAAAAATCACAAGTGGTTTATTCAAACCTATTTGGTATTTTTCATTTGATTTTCTTTAAATATTTACTTTTAAAGAATAAAATTAGGGTTTCTTTGATTTTCACTCAAACAAATCATTTTCAAACACTCATGGGCTTCTAATAGAGTGTAAGACCCAATCCTTTTTTTGACCAAATCATTTTGGGCCTCAGTGTATTGTATAAGTCATGATACCGTCAAAAACAAACGCGCGCGATCGTCGCCTTTTCAAAATAACCCTGGGTCTACCCTCGAGTAGTAAGACCCATTTCTTTTCTTAAAATACACTTGGGCCTCTATTAGAGTGTAAGACCCAACCCCCTTTTAACCAAACCATTTTGGGCGTCACTTATTGTATAAGTACCTTTCGCGTTAAAAGAAAACCTCGGCACGATCGCCATTTTAAACGAAAAGTAAACTGGGCCTACCCTCGTGTTATAAGCCCCACTATTTTTCTTTAAACCTTTTGGGCCTCTTGAGAGAGTGTAAGACCCATCCCTTTGTACAGAAAATAATTTTTGGGCCACAGTCACTTGTATAAGTCCCTCTGTACAAATTCAAACAGTGCAATCACTGATAAAACCCTGGGCCTCTCCTTGAGCTGTAAGCCCCAAATCTTTCTTTTTCAAAACACTTTCTCCTTTGATTTTGAAATATACTGTTGTTTTCAATCTTTCTTTATTGAACAACTAACCAAACAGCATGGAAGCTCTACAACCGAGTAAGTGGTTATTACTTTCATTTACCGCTTTCATATACATATAACTGTATTGTGCGGCTGTTTCACGGTAAGTCTTCTTTCATAAACTCATATCAACTGTGTAATAATAGTATAGATATTTAGAGTTTCCCCGGCAACTACGTCTAGCATTAAGCCCGTTGATCACTCTTAGAAATAGTCTAAACTAGATCCCCATAGGATTACTAGACACAGTCTTCCCTCCTCTTGGGGTTAAACAATATGGAGATATGAAAGGCAGCATTCTCTGTGAACCCTTTCATAGACTCTCACTCGTAGAAGTTGTCAAAGAAACTCTATTCCCCATAGATAATCTCTTCTCCGTGAATTGCATCTCTTGAGTTTCTTCCAAATTCTCGAACTTTCCTGACTTTGATCTATTCTCGGTGAATAGCATTGCCTTGAATTTCTCGGGGTTTGGGGACCCACAGGCTTCTTAAAAGCACTTGTCAAGAAACTCTATTCCCCAGAGATAATCTTTTCTCCGTGAATGGTATCTCTTGAGTTTCTTCCAAATTCTCGAACTTTCCTGACTTGTTCTATTCCTTGTGAATAGCTTGCCTTGAAATTCTCGGGGTTTGGGGACCCATCGGCTTCTTAAAAGCAATCGGCCTCCTCTTGGGCATCGTACAAGGACCCACAGGCTTCCTAAAAGCAACCCCGCCTTCTATTGGGCTTAGTACAAGGACCCTATGGCTTCTTAGAAGTATTCACAGCCTCCTCTTAGGCTTCGTATAATGATCTCTTCCTCCGGGAATGATAGCCTCCTCTTAGGCTTAGTACAAGGACCCGTCGGCTTCTTAAAAGCTTCCAGCCTCCTCTTGGGCTTCGTACAAATTGTCCCGACGACCTCCTAGACGTATAGGAATAGAACTTAGTCATCTTCATAGAACAGTCCTGTCATAGAGTCTACTACTGTTTCTCAAAGCATGGTACCAAAGACGAAACTCTAGACTTGGATAGTCTAATCTCCTTGAGTCTCAAAGACATTCTCAAGCACCCTTCAAGAATAGGAAGAAAACCCGTAGACTCGGACAGTCTCAATACCCTTCGGATTTCCCACTTCCTTAAAGAACAGGAATAACCCGGATCCTTGAATCAAATCCATGAGTACAGTGTTGCTCATATAAGAATTGATTTTCTCTTTCAAAATCAGTATACTGGACCTGTCACTCAACTGAAACAGTAACCATAGCCTCCTCTTAGGCTTTGTATAATGATCCTTCTCCAGTGAAGTTAGCCTCCTCTTGGGCTTTGTACAATGATTCTTCCCAGCGAAGTAAACGTTTAGCCTCCATCTCGGGCTTCGTACGAGATACCAAAATTCTCCCCTGTGGAGTAAAACAACGTTTAGCCTCTCTCTCGGGCTTTGTACGAGACACATAAGAAACTCCCTCGTTGAGTCAATCACCCCTTTTTCCTCCATCTCGGGCTTTATACGAGATACAAAAAGGCTCTTATTGAGCCAAACAAATGTTAGCCTCCATCTCGGGCTTAGTACGAGATACAAAAAACTCTCTTGTTGAGTCAAGTAGCCTCCATCTCGGGCTTTATACGAGATACCAAAAGACTCCATCGTTGGGTCAAAACCTTTTAGCCTCTCTCTCGGGCTTTGTACGAGACACATATTAGCCTCCTCTTAGGCTTTATATAAGAAAACCACTGGTTAATCCAATTAACCTTTTAGCATCCAAGTTGTGCCTCATTCACAGTACACAAACATCAGCAACTCCTTTCTCTTCATCTAATTGTTGTAAGCGGCAAGCCTCTGGATCGTCTACATCCATGCCACTGTCCCTCTTTTAGCATGATAAATTCCTAAGGAAAGATAGCATTGCTCTACACTGAGTTAAAGTCTTCTCCTTCAGGTTAAAACCCCCTATAAAGGAAATTATGGCATTGCTAGGATCCGCGTATCCCGGTTAAAGTAATTCTCCTTTATAAACAGTTGTGACATACAACCCCCTCTTTAGAGATGACAAACTCTCTCTAAAGACAACACCTTTTAGCATCACATCTTGGGCTTTGAACAAGATACAAACCACCTTTCGCTTCACGTCTTGGGCTTTGAACAAGACACCAAAAACAACCATTTCCTCCCACATCAAAAAGCATCAGTCCTAACATCCTAATCCTTGTTCCCCGCCAGAAACCTTCTGTAAAAATGAAAAGAGAGAAACCGTATTGGCGAAAATACAAATAACCAGTACAAAGGCCCCCCACATTGATAGCATCCGTAACCTAACAGGCCGCTGTTTAAACTCAGTATGCAAAGCAGGGTTAATTGGAGACATCTATTTTCCTTCCTTCATCAGCTTTAATAGGATAAAAAATGAATCGACCTGTAGTATGCTCAACCGCAGAGAGCGACCAGCGCTTAAGAACCGTGTCCAAAATCGCTCGCTACAGAAAAATGGCGCCCACCGTGGGGCCTGATCGACTCTGTTTTTCTTCTTCCTTTTCACCTCTTGTGTGAATACCACGGATTGGGGCTTCCGCCGGGGAACCCATTTTCTGTCAGGAACTTAGGATTCATAGTTTTAAAGGTCTAGGATGTTTAGGACAAATATATATACTGCTTTTCCTAATTGCTATACATGTTTATTTTTCTGCCAATGGGAATGCGGGTGATTCCGTATGTGGAAAGATTGAGTATACACGTAAGATAAGTGATGGCGACGAGGTCGACCATCAACCTCAGTGGAGGCTGACCAATGCAACCTATTCTCTCACCTAGACAATGGGCCGATTGTTAAGTCTGAGAAGCTGAGGAGCCAAACCCTTTCGTAGTGCGGAAACTATCGGGAATAGTTGTTACGCGATACTACCCTCATTTGAGGCTGGTGATCTATTCTCGGTGAATGGCACTTACTCTAAGATTGCTCTACAACTCGCTGACGATCCGCTTGTTGTTTTGATTTCCTAGGAGGAGCTGATGATAATGAGTACAGGTACAAAAATCACCCTAGTATAAACCTTTGGGGATGGGTAGAGCCTTGAATTCATGACAACGACCCTTTGACCCCATGTTTTTTCTATGTTTTTGTGTGCTGCATTCATGCATTCATTTAAAAAACATTAAAACATTCAAAAAATTCTTCTCTTCTAGTCTCTCTGTTTTTCAAATTAAACTAAGACTGTGATTGCAAATATCAGAGAAAAGGATTGCACTAATGGATTTCGGTAGGAGGAGAACTCATACGTATACCTTCAAGGTTCCAAAACTAGAGGATTTGAGAAGGTTAGCAAGGATGATCACTAACCCTGAGGCTTTTAGAGCCAAGCACGGAGGTTTGCTACCACTGTTAAGAGTCCATGTGATTGAGGGGATCATGGATACGCTCATTCAATTCTACGATCCAGTTTATCACTGTTTCACATTCCCGGATTACCAGCTCGCACCAACGCTGGAGGAGTATTCTCATCTGATCGATCTACATATCACTGATCGAGCTCCATTTTCTGGACTGGAAGAAATTCCAAAGAATCAGACCATTGCAAGAGCAATTCATTTGGACGAGTCTGAGGTCAGGACTCACATGACTACTAAGGGTGGCATCCAAGGTTTGCTAGCCCAGTTCCTGACAAAGAAGGCCCTGTATTTTGCCAGTATCGGAAACGTGACTGCTTTTGAAAGCATCTTTGTCTTGCTCACCTACGGGTTATTTTTGTTTCCCAACATCAATAGCTTCGTCGATATTAACTCCATTATGGTTTTTCTCATTGGAAATCCTGTGCCGACTTTGCTCGCAGATGCGTATCATTCTGTACACTTGGGAAATTTGTACAGCAGAGGGGAGATCACATGCTGTGTACCTTTGCTTTATAAATGGTTCATCTCCCACTTGCCCAAGTCTGCTGCTTTTTGGGACTACAAGAGTGCCTTACGTTGGTCGTAGAAGATCATGTCTCTTACCAACTCTGATATAGATTGGTGTAATAAGATCTATGATGGAATCAGGATCATTGATAGTTGTGGAAACTTCCCTAACGTACCCCTTATAGGAACTAAGGGAGGAATCAATTACCATCCAGTTCTCGTTCGTCGTCAATTTGGGTACCCGATGAGACACATCCTACGGGGTGTTCATCTGGAAGGTCTTTTCTTCAAGGAAGGAGAAAACAACAGAGCACTGAAGATGAAAATAGTGCACGCCTTGAAACAGGTTCATAAGAAAGGACGAGAGTCTCTGGGAAAACCAGACTGTGTCTCGGTGGAGCCTTATCTCCATTAGGTACAAACTAGAGCTCTCAAGCTAAAAATGCCTTATCCTCGTTACGGAATTCTTCCGCCGAGGGAATCTGTCATGTACTTCATGACGGAAACTGAAAAGCTTCAGGTTACTCTCAACAAAGTTCAACGGGAGAGAAGGTCTTGGAAGAACAAGAACCGCACCCTCGACGTAGAGTGCATCAAAATACAGCAATTACTGAAAGAGAAAGATGCTCTGATTGAAATTTTGGAGCAACACGCTGTAGAGAATCAAGATGACCAAAGGAATTTACTCACTCTTTTCACCTGGCAAAGGAATGACAACCCGACAACGGCCCAAGAGCCCCGGTCAAAGAAAAGGAAAATACCAAAATCAGCACCCGATTTCTCTTCAGAGAGGACTCGGGACCCCTTAGCTTAGGTTTATGTTTCTGCACCTTGTAATCTACTGTATTTCCATTTCTGTAATCCTTTAAATTCAATAAAAAGGGGTTTCCCCACTGTTTGATATTTACAATATAATTGTCGAAGTTTATTTTGATTAAACCAAAAAAATAATTAATATAATCATTGCATTCATCATTCTCACATCGCGTATTCTTCTTACCTACGAATCTCACGTTTGTGTCTCGGTTCTAGAGTCAAACTGTCTCATTCGTATAATACTTGGGCCAATCGTCAGAAAAAGATGGATGATCTTGAGGAAGAAAACAGAGAGTTGAAAGAAGAGATCGACGCTCTGAGAGAGGATATGAGAAAGCTTCGTAACGACATGCAAGCCATGGTAGAAGCTCAGCTACAAAGAACTGTGATCTCAGAGATCACCTCAACGCCCATAGTGGAGAAGTATGATCCTAGGTATCAGATACCGAAAGATCGCCCTTGGGGCATGCCTGTTAACTATATCCCAGAAGGATATGTTCCGCCGATCGCTGAAGATCAGGGAATCACAACAGAAGTCGCTGGGCCTGAAGGTTATAAACTTCGGGAAAGCGAAGATGCCAGGGGCATACTGAAGACTCCTGAAGGTTACAAACTTCGGGAGATGCCAAGATTCACTACCGTAGTCACGGTACCACCCCCTGTGGTGCACACTGTCCCGGAAGGACAGATTCCACAAATACCTGCTGGTAAAAAGGAAACTATGTTTGACCGAATGGATGAATTCCAGGAGCAGTTCCTGGAAATGCAGAAAGAACTGCAAGCCATTCGCGGTCAGGATCTATTTGGAAAGGACGCCGCAGACCTCTGCTTGGTCCCCAATGTGAAAGTCCCGCACAAGTTCCAAGTGCTCGACTTTAAAAAATATAAGGGTAACTCTTGCCCTCAAAGCCATCTGGTGATGTACGCCCGGCAGATGTCAGCTCAGACGGAGAATTAAGACCTACTGATTCACTACTTTCAGGATAGTTTAACCGGTGCCGCACTCAAATGGTTCATGGGTTTAAACCGTACCACGATCAGCACTTTCAGAGATCTTGGCACTGCCTTCGTCCAACAATACAAATACAATTTGGACATGGCACCCGACAGAGATCAACTCAGATCGATGTCGCAAAAGGACAAGGAAACCTTTAAGGAGTATGCTCAAAGGTGGCGTGAAATTGCCGCTCAAATTTGTCCACCTCTTGAGGAAAAAGAGATGACAAAGATCTTCTTAAAGACCTTAAGCTCATTTTACTATGACTGAATGGTTGCCAGTGCACCAAGTGATTTCACCGAGATGGTCGGCATGGATGTACATCTTGAGGAAGCCGTCCGAGAAGGGCGTTTGGTAAAAGACACTGGATCGACGAGCGGTACTAAAAAATACGGTAGTGCTCTCCCTAAGAAAAAAAGCAAGATATTGGGAATATCTCTCTCGGAAAGCAAAGGCGACGTTATCAACCGGTAGCAGCCGTGACTCCTGCTATCAACCCTGCGCCTATTCCTACGTATCAACCTCAGGTTGCGCAGAACTAACCTGATCAGCAAAGGACACAACAGCCTCTTCAGTAGGCTCGTCCTCCATAAAACAATAACCGTACAACACGGCCACCAGGATTTGAACCTATACTCGTGACGTACGCAGAGCTATTTCCATTACTGCTAGCCAAGGGGTACATTCAGACTAAGTCTCCTCTTGTAGTACCGGAAAATCCGCCTTTTTGGTTTAAGGTGGATCAAACATGCCCTTATCATCAAGGAGGTTCAGGGCATAACATTGAGACTTGTCTCAATTTCAAGTCTGACGTGCAAAAGCTTGTTAGGAGCGGGCTCTTATCTTTCAAGGATACGAATTCTAATGTTCTTACGAACCCGCTGCCTCAACATGAGAAGGCTGCAGTCAATCTAATTGAGAAAGAAACTAACAATGTCTATCAAATTCACGATGTACTCTTGTTGAAAACCAATCTGGTTAAGATGCATTGTAGATAGAGTGGATATGGCCATGTGCCACCTCATAATTATCATCAATGTGATATCTACTCTAAAGACAACCAAGGATGTTCTGTAGTGCAAGCAGCTCTATAGGAATAAATGGATCTCGGATGGATCCAAGAGCACCGAGTTCGTGGAGTTAACATGGTTTACACGAATTCCAACGTCATTCAGAACCACGACATCTGTACAATGAATGTCAACTTGGTGGCGATGGACTCAAGGCAAAGCCAGTATCATAATCTGCCGCGACATGATTACAGTTCCTGTCTGACTTGCTCGGTAAACAAACAGGGATGCTCTTTCATACAAGAGGCCCTCCAGCGTCAGATGGATCTTGGATGGATCCAAGACTACCATGATAGGAACCCTTATCAGATCAACATGGTTCAGATCTTTGATATTCGCGTGATGAATACCAACCTGGTAGAGTTGCATGCTGAACAGGTCCGACTCAGATTCTTAATGTCACATGACTATCAAAGCTGTAAAGCGGGTTGCGAAAATGATCGAGGTTGTACCCTTGTCCAGGAGGCACTTCAGCACTTGTTAAATCACTGGTGGATGCCAATCTACATGGATGAAGATACTCAGCAGATTAGTATCAGTAACAGGAATCCTACTCGACGTCAAAGTCAGGATGTCCGATCAGTGGAAGCTAACCTAGTGAGGTTACATTGTATTCAAAGTGGGCGTGGCCAGGTGCCACTACATAATTATGACCGTTGTAGCGTCTATTCGGAAAGTAACCAAGGGTGTTACCTTATGCGAGCAGTTCTTCAGGGTCAGGTGGATTGTGGAGAAATTCGTCCATATCCGGGTTCTGGACCCATCAACTAGACGCCGAATTACCTTGCCGATCAAGTTGAGGATGTTGTCATTATCTCTGGTCGTCACCATACCAGGGATGTTTTTGCCATCATCCCTCTACTTGACGAATCTAAAGTTCCCAACCGGGAACGGATCGAGATTACTTATGATGGTCGGAAAAATCAGAAAGTTCCCATAGTCATTTATCTACCGGGACCACTACCGTATGAATCAACTAAGGTTATTCCTTACAAGTACGGTGCAACAACCATTGAGAATGGAAAGGAAATTCCATTACCCTCCGTCGTGAATATTGCAGACATCAGTCGTGTAACACAGAGCGGTAGAATCTTCAACCGAGGGGTTGGGGAACCTAACAAGGAAAAGGAACTTTAGACAGAAGCTCCCGATCTATCAGTCGGTCAATCCAGTAATCCCGACCTTTCAAAAAATAATGATGAGATGTTGAAGCTCATCCAAAGGAGTGAATATAACATTGTGGATCAGCTGTTACAGACTCCTTCAAAGATCTCTGTGTTATCACTGTTACTCAGTTCAGAAGCGCATAGGGAGGCTCTACAGAAAGTCTTAGAGCAAGCCTTTATAGAACAGGATGTAACAATCAGACAGTTCGATAGTATTGTCTCTAACATCACTTCCGGCAATAATTTGGGATTTAGTGATGAGGAATTACCCGAAGAGGGTCGCTGTCATAACATGGCGCTCAACATTACAGTTAACTGCCAGGACGATGCTTTAGCCAGCGTACTGGTAGACACAGGGTCAGCCCTGAATGTTATGCCGAAGTCCACTTTGATGCAATTATCATTCAAAGGCCCTCCGATGAGAACCAGCGAGGTCGTCGTCAAAGCGTTCGACGGATCCAGAAAAATAGTTATCGGCGAAGTTGATCTTCCCATAACTATCGGTCCTCACACTTTCCAAGTCACTTTCTAGGTCATGGACATCCGGGCAACATACAGTTGTTTATTAGGAAGACCTTGGATACACCAGGCTGGAGCGGTTACGTCAACCCTCCACCAAAAGCTAAAGTTCGTTCAGAACGATCAACTTGTCACGGTTTGTGGGGAACAAGCCTTGCTTGTGAGTAACTTGTCATCATCTACTGGTATAGAACCCGAGGAGGTTATTGGAACTCAGTTCCAAGCACTGTCGGTGAGCAAGGACAATCAATCCCAAGGAGGAACCTCGATTTCTTCATACAAAGATGCTATCAAAGCGGTCGAGAGTACCGATACAACCGGATGGGGACAGCTTGTCATTCCCATTGACAATAAAACAAAGAAGGGTCTTGGTTTTCTGCAACCTGTACCCAGACAGCTGCCAACGATGAAAGGCTTCATCCCCTTCAAAATTTCTTCCACAGTGGAGGTTTTCTTCACCCAATGTCTCAAACAGTTCATGCTATCAATGAGGAAGATCCCTCTGACACGAATGAAGAATGGAAGTCCTACCTTAACAAGGACGGTTATATGTCTCAAGAAGAGGTGCCTATGCCTTTTTACTTTCCTACAGAAAGTCCGAGATTTATACCAAGATCAGATGTCGAAATGATATACGGGGATTATGATCTGGAAGGATGCCGTGCTCCGCCATATTCATTAGAGGAGGACACTCTGATGAAAGACAATTTTGACTACAACTACTACGACCCAATGGATGGTCTGCCAATGTGGTAACCTTATCCAGGAGACTTGGGGCAAGAAAGTCAGCCTAGTAATGAAACTCAGCTGAGCATCATTGAACAGAATACCTGTGTCCCCACTATGTCATGGGATCAACACTCAGGTCATTCGGAAGCTACTCAACATGAAGATGAATTCGCAACATTTGCAGGACTTGAATTCATCAACTATGCTTTTCCCGAGGTCCACGTCATCGAGAGAGATGACTCCTCCAGTTCCAAAGAAGTTTGGGACACTCTGGGAGAACCAAGTGGAAAATTCGACTATATGGTCAAGTACACCGCTCCCAAAAGCTCTCGTATCAGGCTCGAAGATATCCAGCCAACTGGACGGGGAGATACAGCTGAGAGCACAACTACTCTGCATAATACAACTGAGGAATTCTCCTATGACAACTCTGCCTGGGAAACAGATTCCAATGATCCTGCTCCACCAGAAATCAACGTCATTTATGAAGACAAATCAAGGAAGGTGCCAGACTTTGTGATTCACCGAGGAGTTCGCCGCCAATGGGTTACCGTCGAGGTTCCGAAGGTCGTTCATCAATCAAAGTAATTGCCATCTTTAACCTTTCACCTTGCCCAGGTGAAACGGATGTTTTAATAGGGCTCGCTTTCTGTAAATTTCCTCTTCGCTTAGCCCAAAGCGACAGAGTTTTATTTTATAGGGTTGTAGTTTTAAGAGTCGACTTGTTCATTAATAAAATAACGCCGTTCTGTAATTTCTGCATTAATTGCTGTTTCTCTTTTTGCTTTTTTTTTTTAAGAAAATGGTAATCCTAAAAAACATTCAATAACAAAAACATGCAGTAAAATAAATACACTGCACACACTTGCATTTTCTCTATCTCTTCTAAACACAAATCATCACGTCATGCAGATTGCTTGTTTTAAACCCCGTTGAAACATACGATCCGATGCCTTCTCCCAACTTTGAGTTCCCGGTATTTGGGGCTGAAGAAGAAGTTGACAACGAAATTTAAAAAGAGATCTCCCGATTACTCAGACAAGAGGAAAAGTCCATTGAACCTCACAAAGAGCCGTTGGAAACGATCAATGTGGGTTCGGAAAAAGAGAGAAAAGAAATCAAGATTGGGGCACTACTCAGTCCAACTGCCAGAGAGGGTTTGATAAAGCTTCTCAAAGAATTTCCCGATGTATTCGCTTGGTCCTATCAGGATATGCCAGGGTTGGATACCAGCATCGTGGAACATTATTTACCGTTGAGATCGGAATGTCCGCTAGTAAAGCAAAGGTTGAGATGGACTCATCCGGACAATGCCTATCAAAATCAAAGAGGAGGTACAGAAACAGATCGACGCAGGTTTCCTCGCTACATCTGAATATCCTCAATGGTTAGCCAACATCGTACCCGTTCTTAAAAAGGACGGAAAGGTCAGAATGTGTGTTGATTACAGAGATCTAAACAAGGCAAGTCCAAAGGACGACTTTCCTTTACCACACATTGACATGCTGGTTGACAGTACAGCAAAGTTCAAAATTTTCTCCTTCATGGATGGATTCACGGGCTATAACCAGATCAAAATAGCGCCGAAAGACATGGAGAAAACTTCGTTCAATACCCCATGGGGTACCTTTTGTTACAAGGTGATGTCGTTCGATTTGAAGAACGCCGGGGCAACCTATCAAAGGGCCATGACAACTCTATTTCATGACATAATACATAAGGAAATCGAGGTATATGTCGATGATATGATTGCAAAATAAAAAACAGAGAGTGAGCACGTGGAACATCTGTCAAAATTGTTCGAACGTTTAAGAAAATTCAAGCTCCGCTTGAATCCCAACAAGTGCACCTTCGGTGTCCGTTCAGGGAAACTATTAGGGTTCATCGTCAGCCAGAAAGGAATTGAAGTTGATCCTGACAAGGTCAAGGCCATTCAAGATATGCCTTCTCCAAAAACTGAAAAACAAGTCAGAGGATTCCTGGGACGTTTGAACTACATCTCCAGATTCATATTCCTTATGTCTGCCACTTGTGCGCCGATCTTCAAATTACTGAAAAAGAACCAGGATTGCGTTTGGTCAGAAGATTGCCAAACCGCCTTCGACAGTATTAAGGAATATTTGTTGAATCCGTCGATTCTATCACCTCCAGTGGAAGGAAGATCACTGATCATTTACCTCACAGTTCTAGAGGACTCAATGGGATGTGTACTTGGCCAACAAGATGAAACCAAAAGGAAAGAGTCTGCCATTTACTATTTGAGCAAGAAATTCACCGACTGTGAAACTCGGTACACGATGCTTGAAAAAACTTGTTGCGCTTTGGCTTGGGCAGCCAAACGTCTTCGCCAATACATGATTCGTCATACTACTTGGTTAATCTCCGAAATGGATCCAATCAAGTACGTTTTCGAAAAACCTGCTCTTACGGGAAGAATTGCCCGTTGGCAGATGCTGTTATCAGAATATGACATAGAGTACCATGCTTAAAAAGCCGTTAAGGGAAGTATTTTAACCGATCATTTGGCTCATCAACCGATTGACGATCAAGAATCAATCGGGTTTGACTTCCCAAACGAAGATGTCATGTATCTAAAAATGAAATATTGCAATGAACCGTTACCCAGTGAAGGGCCAGAACCAGGTTCCCAATGGGGACTTATCTTTGATGGAGCAGTTAATCATTATGGAAACGGAATTGGGGCAATCATTGTTACCCCTCAGGGTACCCACATTCCTTTCACTGCCAGAATTACGTTTAAATGTACGAACAACGAGGCCGAATACGAAGCTTGTACTATGGGTCTCGAGGAAGCAATTGATTTAAGGATAAAAAACTTGGACGTATACGGCGACTCAGCCTTGGTTATCAATCAGATAAAAGGAGATTGGAACACATACCAATCAGGATTGATTCCTTACAGGGACTACGCAAGAAGGTTGCTACCTTTCTTCAACAGAGTTGAGTTTCATCACATCCCTCGTGAGGAGAATCACATGGCTGATGCATTAGCCACTATCTTCTCCATGATTAGTGTAGGTCAATGGAATGACCTACCTAAGATTGACATAATGCGCCTTGAATGGCCCACTTACATCTTCATGATCGAAGCAGTCATAGATGACAAACCTTGGTATCACAATATCAAATGCTTCCTTCAGAAACAAGAGTACCCATCTGGGGCACTCAGAAAAGACAGAAAGACCCTCAGAAGATTGGCTAGAAACTTCTTCCTGAGCGGTGACACTCTCAATAAGAGAAATTTGGACTTGGTCTTGCTCCGATGCGTAGACAGACCAGAAGCAGACATGCTTATGAAAGAAATTCACGAAGGGTCCTTTGGCACTCATGGCAACGGACGCACAATGGCGAGAAAGATTCTGAGAGCAGGGTACTACTGGTTAACCATGTAATCTGACTGCTACAAGTACATGAGGAGGTGTCACAAATGTCAGATATACTCTGACAAAATTCATGTACCGCCATCACATCTCAAAGTTCTTTCTTCCCCGTGGCCTTTTTCCATATGGGGAATCGACATGATTGGCTTGATCGAACCTAAGGCTTCAAACGGACATCGGTTCATCCTGGTAGCCATTGACTATTTCACCAAGTGGGTCGAAGCAGCGTCGTACGCTAATGTAACCCGACAAGTGGTGGTCCGATTTATCAAAAACAATATCATCTGCCGTTATGGTGTTCTAAGCGAGATCATTACTGATAATGGATCTAACTTGAACAATAAAATGATGAAAAATTTGTGTGCAAAGTTCAAGATCGAACATCATAACTCATCTCCCTACCGACCCAAGATGAACGGAGCGGTAGAAGCGGCTAACAAGAACGTCAAGAAGATCGTTCAAAAGATGTTTGTAACCTATAAAGATTGGAACGAAATGCTACCCTTTGCTCTTCATGGTTATCGCACATCTGTCCGCACTTCAACAGGGGCTACCCCTTTCTCTCTAGTGTATGGCATGGAAGCAGTGCTCCCCATAGAAGTAGAGATCCCGTCAATCCGGGTATTGATGGAAGCTAAGCTTTCAGAAGCTGAATGGTGTCAAAGTCGACACGACGAATTGAATCTGATCGAGGAAAAGCGAATCACGGCACTATGCCACGGTCAGTTGTATCAACAGAGAATGAAGAGGGCATTTGACAAAAAGGTCCAACCTCGTGTCTTCAGAAAAGGAGACCTCGTGCTCAAGAAGATTCAATCATTTCTCACCGATTCTCGGGGTAAATGGACCCCAAATTATGATGGCCCTTATGTGGTCACGAAAGCTTTCTCAGGCGGCGCCTTGAGACTTGCAACCATGGACGGAGAGGAATTTGCCTACCCCACGAATGTTGATGTAGTCATTCGCCTAAACTAAAAAAAAAAAGTCTCGGTGGATTGAAAACCTGAAAGGGCGATCCAGGCAAAAGTTAGAGACATGAAAAAAAATCATCCCGATGGATTGGAAACATCACAGTACAATCCAGGCAAAAATTAGGGATAATGGCAAGTAACTATGTTCAACAGAGGCAAGTCCCTCAGCAGCAGTTACACCATCCATCGGAGGAAAACTCCAGTCAAGGTCATCTTCGACAGAAGCTCAGGATGTCCCTAATTCAAAGTTGGTAGAAGGATAGTGGTCGTTATGTTTCAATGTAGCCCTTTTCCCTATAAATTACCATTTTCAAACTTTGTATATACTCTTTGGAATCACGCGTTTGGCTGATCTCCATCTTATCAATAAAATTTGAGCCCTTGTGCTTTTGTTTGTAATTCTTATTTGTTTTAGCTTTACAGAACGACGTTGTTAACATGATTAACAATTCTTGAAATAAAACAAAAATGAATTTACTTGTTAAAACTTTTTCTGCTTTTAAAATAGAGTCGGCAATTTCTTTTGACTGTTGAACATCAGAAGAGCATCAACCGCTTCTCCAGAAGTAAGCGAACTTCAAAGTGCAGAATCAAAGTACTTCTTCTACGCCAGTGCGCCTGAATGAAGGATCAACAGTGTCGGATGCAACTATTCCATCTGACATCTTCGGCCGAGTTCTTACCTCCTAAGCCCGACCAACATAGCTCCCGACAGGGACTATTTCTCCTAAGCAAGGTGGAATTGCTATTCTGAACCAGCGGTACCTCTTCGCCCCGCGATGGCCGAGTATCCAGTCGTGTTCATCTCTTAGGTTGTATGTCGCATCAGTTTTGTCGGCATAAACATACATACATCATGCATTTTATTAGCATTCACATTCATATTACATCACTATCACTCTAGTCGGTCTCGCCCCCTAGTGATAGAAGTCCTCTCAATCAAGTTGTCAGTTCTTGCCTCGTCAGGAAATACTGTGTCTAAACAATCTCTCTCCTCCAGTTTATTTCTGGAATGAAGTTGGCTCCTCGACCACTTTGATAACTTAAACCTCTGAAATACCAGAGAACCTTCAACAAACATCACTCTTCACCGTTGAAGATGATATCCTTGCTTTCCCGGATTAAGGAAAATCCACAGAGAAAGCCTCGTGATCAGAAATTCGGCAGCATGCCAGTTCCGCTCCGAAAAGACCGCTGATGAAAAGGTCATCGGCACCTCAAAATTGGACCCCATCATATGGAATTTCTCCGGGAAGATCCCGAGAAAAGTATGATGTAAGATCCCAAGCGACAGCAGTCTCCCAAGAGACTCGCTTTCCCCCAGTAGAAACAAATGGCGTCTCCAACAGAGAAGTTTGTACACCTCTACAACTCAGACGACTGGGTTCCCCAGCAAGTCTAATATCAGAATTTTTTCCGTCAAATGGCATCTCCCCAGGAAAATTCGGCGAGAAGTTTGAGAAAAACCGCTACAAATAGCGTCCCTTGTCAATAAAGTTTATTGACAAAAGAAACTTAAACCAGTTCCTTGGTAGGAAACCAGGATTGAGGGGAAGTTGACAAAAGAAACTAAGACCAGTTCCTTGGTAGGAAACCAGGATCGAGGGGAAGTTTAAATCAGAAACTAAAACCAGTTCCTTGGTAGGAAACCAGGATCAAGGGGAAGTTTACATCAAAAACTGAGACCAGTTCCTTGGCTGAGAACCAGGATCGAGGGGAAGTTTTACCTTTTCTAAGCATCATTGCTTAGCAAAAGAAGATGAATGCGTAAGCTACCATTCATAACCACCATCAAAATTTTGGGTATTCCGATATTTAATCCTCTTGCACCCCGAATGCCCGAATACCTTCGTCATTCACACCTTCAGGTCCAAGAAGATTAAATAGGGGCATCTGTCATACCCCAAATTTTGACCACTAAGATTTTCCATCATTGTGAAAATCATCACCACAATATGGATGTACCTTTGTGCCTCGTCAATCTCCTCAAGGAATTGTTGAGCATTCACTACTATCAAAATTAGGGTTTCAAGCCCTCTCAGAGCTTTAGACAAATGATCAATCAAGGAATGACATGATATTCAACTTGTCTAGCCTCTCAAACATTCACAATGGATCAAGAGGACTCCCACTTCAAGGATTAAGCACAAGGTTGCTCCCTTCTAGGTGGATCAAGCTTCAAGATCGCCAATGTCACCAAATTAGGGTTTTGATCGACCAGGACCTCCAGATGGAAAAATTTCATCTGGAAACAAGCCAATGATCCAAAACATAACCTAATATACTCCATGGAGCCTCATGGACCCAATCATCAAGTCAATTTTGCCTCTGGGGGATGCATTCATCAAAAATCAGGAATTAGGGTTTCTTGACCTAATTCACCCCTAAGTTGACTTTTGGGGCAAATCATGAGCCAAGACCTTAAGAGAGGGTTTGAGGGTCTCTAATGAACTATATTGATCCATTTTGAACAATGGATTAATCCAAGAAGCTTGAGCAATAAGTCTCAATTTCATCTGCACCACAATTAGGGTTTCGCGAGGAAAGTCAACTGTAACTTTGACTTTTGACCAGGACATGCTCCCAAACCCTAGGACATGCCTCAGTATGCCCCATTACACCCATGGAACATGTCCATCAAGTTTAACTTAGGTCAAGGACATGATTTCCTGAAGAATTGCACAGTTTGGAATTCATTTGATAAAAAGTCAACTGTGCACAAAAGTCAACTTTGACTTTTTGAGATTTTTCACCAAAATGGATTTTAACCCTAAAATGATGTTAATGTATGATTTGAATCATCATTCATCAAGAAAAATCAAGAAAAGTTGGATAACTTGTAAAAGGGGTAACCATAAAAACTTAGAAAATTTTCTAAGTTAAAAATAAAGTGGCAAGGGTACCAACTTTGAAGGATCATAACTCCTAAACCACAAAGCCATTTTTCCTCATCCAAAGATGGATTTGTAGCCCTCATTACCCTCTACAAAAACTTCAACTAGACCTAAGTCTAATTCATTAAGGATTTTGAGTTATGGAGTGATCAAAATGGCTGAAAAATGAAAATGTCACTTTTTCCAACACTTAGTGAAATTTTCACTAAGTCTAAATCTGCCTTCATTTTTTTCCAAATGTAGGGGGATTTTTCACTTGGATTCAAAAGAGATCAAAACCAAACATGTTTAAACAGTTGTTGTATCATGTAAGGGCTTTCCAAAATGGCCAAGAACATTGCCAAATTCCATTTGGGCTATGAGTTATGACATTGGCAAGTTGCCTTGCTGAAATCTGCCAAGGCAAGGCAGAATTTGCATTTTTGGTCGATTTGCCAAAATCAGCCAAATCCAAATGCTCCTATCCACTTGGACACCTCAGGGGATTGAATCTAAAGGGGATAATCACTGATCCAAGCCTCCAAAGTCTTTGGAACAAGAAATAGCATGTTGGACCTAGAATGGCCAAAATAGGGACAAGACTTCAATTTTGGAATGAGGCATTCAATGGAAGCATCAAGGTGGCATGGACTGAGCCATTCTCAACTGAATTCAGTCAAGACTTATCCAAGACCAAGGGAACCACAACCCTGTGCCCTAACCTCTAGTCAATGGCTAGAGGAGACTTGGATTTCCATTGGATAACATTGGCCAAACCTCTGCTGCAGTTGCCATTCACTATGGATCCCAAAACAAACTTACTCTACTATAAATAGAGCTCATTTGTGCTCAGTTTGAGTACACCAAAGCCATCAAACAGATGCTTTCCTCAAAATCTCTTCTTTCACCTCAAATTTTCCTTCCAATGCAAGTAATTCTGAGTTTTTGAGTTAGAGAGCCATTCCATCACAATCAATCACACACACACCTCATATATATCATATGTAAGCTGTGCAAACTATCACAAGTGACCTGTAATCACAAAATCACAAAGTCACCTCTCAAAACCTCAAAATAGGCCTTTTGGTGCATTTTTCAAGCCATGTCTTGATTCAGTCACTTTCCAAACAAGATAAAACCTCAAACACACTCCAAATATCATCCTTGAACTGTCCCAAATGGTTCCCCCCATCTAGAACACCATTTGAGAGAGTTGATATTTTGGTCACTTTTAACCCCTTTTGCAAGAAAGGGACAGTTTATGTTTTTGCAGGTACCAGTCAATTCCAATCATCCTAAAAGAATCCTAGGGATCATTTGAGGTGGTTCAAAGCATAAAACCATATCTGGAGCAAGAGGTTTGGCAGATTGCAGAGAAAACTCCAAAATCCCAAAGAAGGGTAAGCCTCTCAACTTGCCCTCACCAAAACATGTGTGCATTTGAAGTCCACTGAGTATGCATCTCTTATACATGTCATATGTGTTGTGTTTGTGCCAATTGATCATGTAATTCATGCCTGTATCAAAGTGTAGCATATAAAATGCAATTATAGGCCATTTTCAAAATCACTATCGGGTTTTGAGGAGGGAGTGTGATCTGAAAAAACCACCACCACCATTGGATTCCTTGTGAAATTCTGGCCCAGATACATATAAATTTTGTCTCCAACCATTAAGAATTGAGAAAGTTACGACCTTCACGTTTTTGAGCCAAAACTTGCCTTGGGCAAGCCAAAACCAAGGCATGACTTGTATATTTGTTGTTTTGTTTCAAGCAATGGATGTATCACCACCCCAGTGGTAAGGCGCGCGCCTTGTATGCTTAAGGTCGTGGGTTCAAACCCCACCCATGCCATTTTGTGATTTTTCACATTTTTGCTATTTTTCCAACTATTTTCATGTTTTGTTAATTATTTGGGAAATTAATAACTCTTTTAATTTTAATTATTTTTTATTGGTTCTTTTTGCAAAAAATCACAAAAATGTTGAAATATTTTATTCCACAAAAAAATTAAGTTTATATTATTTATTTAATATAATTAGTATTTTTGTGAATAAATTCATTTTTATTTGTTTTTAAACATTTTGAAATGAATATTCATCTTGAAAAGTCAAGACCAAATGAGTTTTAATATCTCTTGTGATTTATACCTCATTTTTAAAACCTTAAACAAAACTCACAAGTGGTTTATTCAAACCTATTTGGTATTTTTCATTTGATTTTCTTTAAATATTTACTTTTAAAGAATAAAATTAGGGTTTCTTTGATTTTCACTCAAACAAATCATTTTCAAACACTCATGGGCCTCTAATAGAGTGTAAGGCGCAATCCTTTTTTTGACCAAATCATTTTGGGCCTCAGTGTATTGTATAAGTCCCGATACCGTAAAAAACAAACGGCGCGATCGTCGCCTTTTCAAAATAACCCTGGGCCTACCCTCGAGTAGTAAGACCCATTTCTTTTCTTAAAATACACTTGGGCCTCTATTAGAGTGTAAGACCCAACCCCCTTTTAACCAAACCATTTTGGGCCTCACTTATTGTATAAGTCCCTTTCGCGTTAAAAGAAAACCTCGGCGTGATCACCATTTTAAACGAAAAGTCAACTGGGCCTACCCTCGTGTTATAAGCCCCACTCTTTTTCTTTAAACCTTTTGGGCCTCTTGAGAGAGTGTAAGACCCATCCCTTTGTACAGAAAATAATTTTTGGGCCACAGTCACTTGTATAAGTCCCTCTGTACAAATTCAAACAGTGCAATCACTGATAAAACCCTGGGCCTCTCCTTGAGCTGTAAGCCCCAAATCTTTCTTTTTCAAAGCACTTTCTCCTTTGATTTTGAAATATACTGTTGTTTTCAATCTTTCTTTGTTGAACAACTAACCAAACAGCATGGAAGCTCTACAACCGAGTAAGTGGTTATTACTTTCATTTACCGCTTTCATATACATATAAATGTATTGTGGGGCTGTTTCACTGTAAGTCTTCTTTCATAAACTCATATCAACTGTGTAATAATAGTATAGATATTTAGAGTTTCCCCGGCAACTACGTCTAGCATTAAGCCCGTTGATCACTCTTAGAAATAGTCTAAACTAGATCCCCATAGGATTACCAGACACAGTCTTCCCTCCTCTTGGGGTTAAACAATATGGAGATATGAAAGGCAGCATTCTCTGTGAACCCTTTCATAGACTGTCACTCGTAGAAGTTGTCAAAGAAACTCTATTCCCCAGAAATAATCTCTTCTCCGTGAATTGCATCTCTTGAGTTTCTTCCAAATTCTCGAACTTTCCTGACTTTGATCTATTCTCGGTGAATAGCATTGCCTTGAATTTCTTGGGGTTTGGGGACCCACAGGCTTCTTAAAAGCACTTGTCAAGAAACTCTATTCCCCAGAGATGATCTTTTCTCCGTGAATGGCCATCTCTTGAGTTTCTTCCAAATTCTCAAACTTTCCTGACTTGATCTATTCCTTGTGAATAGATTGCCTTGAAATTCTCGGGGTTTGGGGACCCATCGGCTTCTTAAAAGCAATCGGCCTCCTCTTGGGCATCGTACAAGGACCCACAGGCTTCCTAAAAGCAACCCCGCCTCCTCTTGGGCTTAGTACAAGGACCCTACGGCTTCTTAGAAGTATTCACAGCCTCCTCTTAGGCTTCGTATAATGATCTCTTCCTCCGGGAATGATAGCCTCCTCTTGGGCTTAGTACAAGGACCCGTCGGCTTCTTAAAAGCTTCCAGCCTCCTCTTGGGCTTCGTACAAATTGTCCCGACGACCTCTTAGAGGTATAGGAACAGAACTTAGTCATCTTCATAGAACAATCCTATCATAGAGTCTACTACTGTTTCTCAAAGCATGGTACAAAAGATGGAACTCTAGACTTGGACAGTCTAATCTCCTTGAGTCTCAAAGACATTCTCAAGCACCCTTCAAGAATAGGAAGAAAACCCGTAGACTCGGACAGTCTCAATACCCTTCGGATTTCCCACTTCCTTAAAGAACAGGAATAACCCGGATCCTTGAATCAAATCCATGAGTACAGTGTTGCTCATATAAGAACTGATTTTCTCTTTCAAAATCAGTATACTGGACCTGTCACTCAACTGAAACAGTAACCATAGCCTCCTCTTAGGCTTTGTATAATGATCCTTCTCCAGTGAAGTTAGCCTCATCTTGGGCTTTGTACAATGATTCTTCCCAGCGAAGCAAACGTTTAGCCTCCATCTTGGGCTTCGTACGAGATACCAAAATTCTCCCCAGTGGAGTAAAACAACGTTTAGCCTCTCTCTCGGGCTTTGTACGAGACACATAAAAAACTCCCTCGTTGAGTCAATCACCCCTTTTGCCTCCATCTCGGGCTTTATACGAGATACAAAAAGGCTCTTATTGAGCCAAACAAATGTTAGCCTCCATTTCGGGCTTAGTACGAGATACAAAAAACTCTCTGGTTGAGTCAAGTAGCCTCCATCTCGGGCTTTATACGAGATACCAAAAGACTCCATCGTCGGGTCAAAACCTTTTAGCCTCTCTCTCGGGCTTTGTACGAGTCACATATTAGCCTCCTCTTAGGCTTTATATAAGAAAACCACTTGTTAATCCAATTAACCTTTTAGCATCCAAGTTGTGCCTCGTTCACAGTACACAAACATCAGCAACTCCTTTCTCTTCATCTAATTGCTGTAAGCGGCAAGCCTCTGGATCATCTACATCCATGCCACTGTCCCTCTTTTAGCATGAGAAATTCCTAAGGAAAGATAGCATTGCTCTACACTGAGTTAAAGTCTTCTCCTTTAGGTTAAAACCCCTTATAAAGGAAATTATGGCATTGCTAGGATCCGCGTATCCCGGTTAAAGTAATTCTCTTTTATAAACAGTTGTGACATACAACCCCCTCTTTAGAGATGACAAACTATCTCTAAAGACAACACCTTTTAGCTTCACATCTTGGGTTTTGAACAAGATACAAACCACCTTTCGCTTCACGTCTTGGGCTTTGAACAAGACACCAAAAACAACCATTTCCTCCCATAGAATAGGAGGAACTACGAACGCTCTGATTTCCCTATTTCGGTAAATGGGAATACGTAGGCATAAGATTGAAAGAAAAATCTTAGCGAGCACACTAAACAAAAACCCAAAATCCCATACTCTCACATCAAAAAGCATCAGTCCTAACATCCTAATCCTTGTTCCCCGCCAGAAACCTTCTGTCAAAATGAAAAGAGAGAAACCGTATTGGCGAAAATACAAATAACCAGTACAAAGGCCCCCCACATTGATAGCATTCGTAACCTAACAGGCCGCTGTTTAAACTCAGTAAGCAAAGCAGGGTTAATTGGAGACATCTATTTCCCTTCCTTCATCAGCTTTAATAGGATAAAAAGTGAATCAACCTGTAGTAAGCTCAACCGCAGAGAGCGACCAGCGCTTAAGAACCGCGTCCAAAATTGCTTGCTACACCTTTCAATGCTTTAAATCCCATATCAATCGGATCCCCGGTTTATGAATTATGGTGGGAACAAAACCACACTTTCCACATGTTATTCTACAATCAATATAAAACCAATGTTATACTATCAACCAAACATCTATATCTATACTTTCACTTATTTTTACTACATAGAGCATTGGAATAGCTTTCCAATGCTTTCTATCGTGCGTCATTCCGAGTTATGGTTCTCAAGTTATGACAATTTCAAATCTCCATTTTTTTCACAGTCTGTGGTAATCGATTACCAGTATGTGGTAATCGATTACCAGCCCAAAAAATGTCCTATAAATTCAATTTTAAGTTGGTAATCAATTACCAATATGTTCTAATTGATTACCATAACAGGTAGGCAGAAAAATACCATATTTTCTCCACACAAAATACTTCCAACCCATTCCCCATCAACCCTAATCACATGCTAACATTTCCAAACACAAACCCACATTAATCAAGTCATTATGGGGTATCATTCAGGAACAACACACATACAATCAAAGGAGACAACAATAACAACAACATAGAATCAACACAAACCCTAGAATTCCCAAATCATGAAATATCCCCCTCCCAAAGCTAGTTCTATTTATGGAAGTCACCTTGTTGAAGAAGAAAATGAATTGATGATGGAGATGGTGAAATAGAGATGAAGTTGGTGAATATGATGATATGTAGCTCCCTCCATCAGTTTCTTCTTCTTCTTCCCATTGTTTCTCTTCCTCTTTCTCTCTTCCTTTCTATTTTATCTTTTCCTCTTTTCTTCTCTTTCTTTCTGATAACTCTACCAATTCTCTTTCTTTCTTATCTACTTCTTCTTTTATCCTTATCTTTCTTTCTTTCTTTTCTTTACCACCACACAATATACATACTATATAAATATAATATATAATATTATATAATGATATAAAATATCTCAATTGATATTTGTCTTCTAGTACCAATTGACCAATTATTAATGTTATCAAAAATGTCTCTTCTTGTACTTATTAATAAAGGCCAATCTCTTTTAATACAGATTGATCTCTTCAGAGTTCACTGGTTACTCTATTTATCCCAACTGACAACATTTAAAGCACTTAGGAGCTCAAATTGTTCCAACTGACAAAGGATAGAGTACATAGGAACTCACTTGGTCTCAACTGACAACTAATTAAGCATTTTAGGGAATATGAGATATTACATTCTCCCCCCCTTAAAATTGAAATTCACCCCCGAATTTCCTCCACTCAACAAATAAACACTTCTTGCATCACCTTGCCAGGTCAACACTTGACCTTACTTCAGTTAATTCTCTGTCATACTCAATGTCTCAACTTGTCTTTACTAGCAAATTTTCTTCTCTTCATAAATTCTCAAAATTTCCTGGTCTCGACCATACTTTTGTTCCAATGTCTGGTTAACTTCTAACTTGCTTTTCTTTAATAAATTTTTCATGCCATTCCAAAACACTTGGTCACATTCCACTCTCAGAATATATAACTCCATATTTTTCTACTGAGTCACAAAACATAACCACAATACCTCATATTGGTTTAGGATAGACAACACTCATCATATATGATCGTACCTGGATCAGAAAGTATGACAGTGGCCAGCAACATCGTATGGTCTTCAACTCCGGTGATGGTGATACGGCCCGGGGGGGGGGTACTTGCAAGGTACTCCGATGCCAAAGTCAGGTAACGGGAGTAGGCAAGTACAGAAAAATAGGTAAGAGAGTAAGAATGAATGTAACCTGGCCCTCTCAAGTGAGATGGTATTTATAGAGTGCCCCCAGCGCGGGGCCAATAGTCTGCACTGGGCTGGATTGCATGGCCCAATCCAGGTGACTGCTAGGGCTTACATGGCGTAAGGAAGACCAACACGTGGTCTTTGCCCTGGGGTAACGGTCCCGAGATCTCCGGAAGGTACGCAGACCGATTCCTTCGGAGGTGGGAGGTTACAAGACGACGTGTCCTTGCGGGGAGGAGTACGTGGAGGTCGAGGAGAGAGGTTCTCTCCTCTACCCCAAGTTCCTGCTCAACAGCTTTGCCTAATACGTGGTCGACGAGGGGATGACATGAGCGTGCTCGACGCTGACAGGGACGTGCTCGACATTGGCTATTTATGGGTCATATTGGACCGTACCAGTATTGGGTTGGGCCTGCATAACGGTGGGGCAGGCGTTGGCCCAGTCCAGAATAGGAGCCCCTCAATTCATTGCTCCGAGGTGTCCGAGTAATGACTTAAGGGTCAACCTCTGTGACGAGGATGCCGCAAGCGTGTTCGACCCACGAGATGAACGTAATCCTTTATTAGGGATACATGTCGATGGGGATAATGCAATAGGAAGCCACGGGCACGGGGTGCTAGACGGGCAGAAATCTCGAACTATGCTCGAATTGTGATGTCGCCGTTGGATGACGCCGCGGGGAGATGAGGGGTTGTGAATCCGAGGACCAAGGCAGATGAAAGGACTAAGGTGGGAACACGCGTGCCACGTGTCACCTGCTATTAATGCCTAGGGGCGGCTAGGTCTAGGGCACTCAAGATTCTAGGGACTCCTCGAGTCCTGTGAGGGGCCTATAAAAGGGTTTGAGTTCGTGTCATTTGCACGTTCCCACCCTTTTTGCTCCGATCTTCTCTTCCCTTCTCCGCCGCTGCTCAACCACCACACACCGTCGTACGCCGCTGCTTCCACCGTACCGTTCCGCCCTCTACCACCATTTCAAGTAAGCTTCTAATCTTCTTCTTTTCTGTTTTGTTTTCCGCTGGTGGTTTTTCGGTGAACTTAAGAAGTTCCCGGTGACGCCATGAAGATTCCGGCTAAAATGGCGGAACTTTTTTAGGGTTCCGTTTGATTCGACGGAGGCTTGGGATGAATATCCCGGGGACCCGATGAAATCCCCGAGGACACGCGATGAATGTCCCAGGGAGGTGAGATTAGAGGGAACTGAGGACCTGAAGAAGATCCCTGGACAGGATGAAGGTATTGGATAGTTCCTCGCTGCTCCGTGCAACCCCGCGCTCTCATTGTCCTTTCACTTAATTGGCAGTGGAAGGGTGGATTTCGTCGTGGCCAATGAATTCACCTATTTCCTTTGCTTTTCAGGTAAAAATGCTCGTGAGGCTTGCGGGCATCATCCAGATAGACACCGAACCTGACTTGGACGAACCTGTGCAGCTTCCCGGGGTGTTGCCCCTGCGTCCGGCTACCGACTGGGCAGGCGAGGAGCCTTTACGAATTCGCTCCCGATTTGTCCTTGATGACACATACGCCTTCGCAATCGTCGAGGACGTCGCTGTGGGCAAGCAGTCGAACTGGTCGGTCTTTTAGCCTAGGGAACACCACCGTATCTGCTCGAATTACCATGGGTTAAGGTTCCCCATGTACGAGTTCACGTTTAAGGAGGCCGACATTCGTCTCCCTTTCAATAGCTTTCAGTTAGGGGTGTTCAACCGATTGCATCTGGCGTCGTCTCAGCTTCACCCCGACATGTTAGCTTTCATGCGGGTGTTCAGCTCGTGTGTGACTACCTCAAGATCGCGGCCACTCTCTCCCTCTTCTTCCAGATATTCCATCTTCAACGGTCGACTGATCGAGGGCGACATAGCTAGGTCTCCTTCAAGCAGCCAAGGAAGTTGTATAAGGCGTACTCGAATTCCGTTCGGAATTTCAAGGATAGGTTTTACTACGTCATGCCCGCGACGCACGAGGCTATGGGCACGCTTTATGATATCGTGACTGACGAGGCCGGGGAGGAGAGGTTTGTTTCCAAGTGCCCCCTGGAGTGGGAGGATGCACACTTCACGCTTGGTACGGATGCTACCTCGTGAAGCACGACGAGCTGTCGGAGGAGGACAAAGAGGCGTATGCAAAACTGGTTGCGTATGTCACCAGCTTTAATCGGGCCGAATGTATAACTAGGGATGGAAAGGTTGTCCTTAACTCGCGGGGAAATGTTGTGACTGCAACCCGTTACATAAACACCAAGGCTCTCCTTGAGTGCAAGTCCCCCGACGAAGCCAAGAGGTTCTTAGGTAGGAGCCCGTCATTCTACTCGGGCGTTCACCTTATTTTGTTTCCTTGTGCTAACTTGTTTCGCGTTTTCCCTTGTAGGTCAAATGTCGAACGCCACCGAGCGCCTCATGAAGATGGCCGCTGACCGGGCACCCAAACGAACTAAGGACCGTGTTCGCTAGGTTATTCAAACAGCGGTGTCCATTGGAGGAACGAGCGGCTCTTCTTCTCGACAGTGCAGTCAGTCTCCCCCTCCGGAGGGCACCCCTACCAAGAAGGCAAGGACTGAGGGACCCATCCTTATGGATCTCGGGGACCCTATCCCAACGAAAAAGTTTTTTCTTCCCGCCTGTCACCTTCAGCGGAACTTCTTCGGGGGAAGCCCTCTTGTCGTCGCTGAGGCCGAGATGAGGGCAGTTCTGGAAATGGACGGAGCGGCCAGGAAGAAGGTGCTTGTCGAGGACCTGGCGGCTATGATGCGAATCTTCGAGACTGCCTTGATTTTGAACGAGGGAACCTCCCCTGCCTCCGAGTTGCAGAAGCTAAAGGATGAATACACTGCCCTCGAGAAGGAGAAGGACAAGGATGAGGGTGACCTGCAAGAGGCCCAGTCCAAGTGCGAGAACTATGCCAACGTCCTCCATGAGTTGAACGAGGCCAACGCTGCACTGAAGGCGACTCAAGAGGAGCGTGATCGCCTCCGGACCAGGGTTGCTGAGCTGGAAGCTGCTGTCCGTCCTGTAGAGAATGAGTCCGCCGAAGAGAAAGGTTTCGCCAGCCGCGCGGCTCTGATCGCTAAGATTCGGGAGCTTCAGCAGGATATTCTGGAGGCCCTCGAGATAGGCTTTAAAAATGTTGTGGTGCAGGTCGAGGCCGAGAATCCAGATGTCCAGCTTGCGCTCGACAGGATTAGTTCATTCCTTCGTGTGGTTGATGGTAAGTTGGACGTTCAAGAGGAGGAGGATGAGGAGACTGATGGCTGAATCGAGGAACAGATCGCTGTTTAGTTCTTTTGTTTGCTCGGCATGCATGCCATTACTTTTTGGTCTTTTTGTTTGGCCTGCGTGCCATTTTTATGATGATCTTTGCCCGGCCTGCATGCCAAGGGCTTTTTGATACTTTTGTAATATTTGCACAATGGGCCTCTGCCCGCTTAATGCTTTGATTTTCGCTTATTTGTGTGTATGAATGCTTGTATGCTTTTCACTTGTTTGTGTGTGTGTGTGATGCTGTTGTTTTTGTCTAAGTGTTGGCAATTTGGGAGTTTGCTTGACTTTGTTGATCCTCGACCGTGTGGGGGAACTGGTCGAGTGGCCGGAGGTGTATCCCGACCTTCAACGAGGCTAAAAGCTCGACCGAGGTCTTAGCTTCATGGCGTGAACTTCCCATTGTGAGCTGGGCGTTCTGCCTGATTGGTACGATGACGAAGGAGATTGGTCGAGGGGTCCTCGTCGGATCAAAGGTCCTCACGCACACACAATGCGGCCCTTGATCATTATGTTTCATATAGGGGAGTCACGCTTGTACCCTAGTGCGCCCCCGTAATCGCGACATAGCCGTGTCGCGGGTGTCGCATCTGTGAAAATCAACCGGCGGAAAAGAAAAGAAGAGTCGCCACCAAACGTTATTTATCTTGACGCAGGGAAAGGAAACGATCAAAGAAAACCTCAACAAAGGGAAAGGAATGGTCATCTCAACCATCGCCTGGGTTCGGGAGTCGGTTACACGAGAGGAAGGTATTAGCACCCCCTCACGTCCATCGTACTCGATGGGATGCACACTTGTTGTTATCGATCAAAGGGTGTAGGGTATCTGAAGCTTACTGCTAACTAAAAGGAAAAGGAACGGGAAACAGAGAAACGGGGAGGGAAAAAGAAAAGAAGTGACTCGATAGGACATCGCCGTCCTAGGCCTACATATTCCCTCAGGAACGGAAAAGTCAGAGTCAATGTAGTTCAGAGACTACAAGATTGTGGGGGGAAGGTTGCTCGCCAAGACATCGTCGTCTCGTGCCTACGTATCCTCAATCTAACCAGAAGGAGGAAGTCAGAGTAGTCGTAGTTCGACCCACTACGGGTTGGTAAAGGGAGACAAAAGGATTACCGGCCGAAGGCGGACTTACAACAAAAGGAAGGGTGCTCAACTACCTATCAGAATCGGTAGAAAAGAAAGGAGCAACAAAGAGGTTGATAAATAAGGTTGTGTTCGCAGAGATCTTGCACGATCTCCTGCCTACGTATCTCCATTAACCAATGAAGAATCAGAGCGGCATAGTTCCCCTAACTAAGGGTGACGATTGCTTTATTTGTGTTTTTTAACTGGATGATGCTAATGTTCTAGCTTAGGTGTTGTAGCTCGCTGAATCGAGAGCGTTACCGGCTTGCAGTAGAACAAGAATAAGCATATCCTTACGTTGAATGAGAGTCGGGGATGAGAAGAAAATTCCTGAAGGAAAGTCGATTGTTTGTTTATTGTCTTTTAGAAGAAAGTGTTTTGATTTTGTTTTGTTTGCGATATGCAAAGTGTTAGAGTCTATGACATAGTGAACACTTTGCATAACAAGTCACACACCTCGCGCAACAAAGCATACTATGTACATAAGGCTCATGGCACACAAAATGTAATACCCCGTAAATTATTTTACTCTGGATAATATTGGTATGGTCAACTGGGCTCTGGTTTACTCTGAGAATTGATTTGATAAAATAATTAGAGTAAACTGATGAGCTCGGAGCAGACCCAATTAATATTTTCTGACTCTGAGGTTTTAAGTGTTGGAGCTTTAGAGACTGGTTGGACAATTAGTAGTGTTACTAATTGATGATATTTTCTATATCATTTCTTTTCCTCTCATTTCCAAACATAGAAACTTTTGAGAAGAGAAGGGAAAGAAAGGAAAGGAAAGGAAGAGAAAAAGAGGAAAAAGTCCAAGAACACAAGATCATCAACCATCACTCATTCTTCATCAAATCATCTTCCAATCTTCATCTTCATCATCTATTCAAGGTGGGTTGTAGATAGAAACCTTTGTTTTAGATTTTCTTGAAGTCTAGGATTTAGGTTAGAATGGTGAAAAAATGAATAATCTTGACTTTAACGGTTGAAATGCGGTATAATCTGTGTAGTATAATCCCTAGCCATGTATAATCATCTGTTAATATATGTTTTGCATGTTGGTGAAGTTTGGGATGAGAAATTGGTCACAAAGCTCTGTTTTCACGCTGCTGGAAAACCCATTTTTCGTAGGTTCGTACTGCGAGTCCCCTAGCGAAGGGGAAAGCGAGCATTCGCTGGTTACTCGCACGACGAAGGTGAGGGCGAACATTCGCCAGAGGTTTGCACTGTGAACTTTACCTTGTTTTGGTTCTGCCATGATTCGCCAGACGCTTGCACTGCGAATGGGGTAGCGAACCCAGTGTTGTTTAGGCATTCACTGAGAGTTTTGCACTGCGAATGAAGAAGCGAGCATTCGCTGGCTGCTTCGCAATGCGAGCATGACAGATCTTTCAACTTGTTTCTTCCATAACTTTTGACTCGTTTATCCGATTTAAGGGTTCTTTATATCGATGTGAAGCTACGAAAATACTCTAGATAATGGAAGTGAAAAATACTGGTTTTGATGTCGATTAAATAAATCGGGGGGGGGGGACCGTGAATTAGTGTAATTTGGGGTACGTTGAATTATGTGTTTCCATTATTTGATTGATGACTATTTGACTATGCTCTTATTGTTGAACATGTTTGAGTATGTATGCATGCTAAGTACGAAATAGGTAGAGTGAGGATTATTACCGTAAACAATGTAGGAAAGTGTGGAATGACATAGAATGAATAAACACTACTATGGAACATGTGTGTTAACCTTGTGGTTGTGCTAAGGTGTTATGGCCTTGTGATCTTCGAATACGATCACGTTTGTGTGTGTGATCACGTAATCGTAACCGGTTCTTTGAGTTGCGTTTCATGGGTCTCGAGCTCCTCTGAAATATATGCACGACTACTTGGCAGGTTTGATTCCCCGTGCTGTACGAATGACGCCCGAGGGGTGAATGCTTTTGACGGTATAAGGCCCGTGTAAAGTGACGGTTCATAACGGTATAAGGCCCATAGAACCCGAATCCATTCGTATGTCAAGTAGGTTACCAGGATCCATGACTCGGGTCGACTTCTAGACGTAGAAGCGGACGGGAATAGGGGATGCCTTTGTGTGGTTACCGATTAGTGATATTTTGAGTTGATGAACTCATGACATGTTTCCATATAGTGTGAGTGAGTACTCAAAGTCACTTTCCTTCCCTTTTGACTTGAGTTAGGATTGTTAGAACCTTGTAAAGCCGAGAGGACTTTAAGATAGATAACTCACTGAGATTTGATGTATCTCACCCCATGTTGTTGTTTACATCACAGGTACTACAGGTTCGGCGAAGGGTAAGGACAAAGTTGTTTGACTTTCCTTGCGGATCGTAGCTTTTGTGTGGCAAGGCGTCCGTTGTGGAGATTTTGAGATCATTAGTTGATCTAGTTCTTAGTTTTATATTTTGGAACATCTTGTATATATAACATGCCATAGTTGTTGTATTAGGCTTTTGGGCATTTATATGTATAATGTGTTACTAGGAACTTGTATATTTCATTACCAAACGTATTATTCATGTATAATATATGCTTTGATGTATATATATATGGGCGTTACAGTTAGTATCAGAGCAGGTTGTATCCTCGACCTAGCCATGAAATAATATAAGTATTTCTTTCCGTTTCATATGCGTATTGTCACCCTTGGTCTTAAATGTTATATGTATGGTATTGAGCCTGATCAACTTAATCCTATCTATATGACGTTTAGGAACATGGTTGACGGACGCAGAAGCAATCGTGGTAGACCCACAAACCGTCCAGCTGGGACGAATCCGCCAGGAGGCGATGGGAATGCTCATTTGTATCGGCTTATGCAACAGATGCAGCAGCAATAGAATCTATTCATGCAGCAGATGGTACAACAAATGAATGGAGGTCTGCATCCTCAAGTGGTTGTTTCAGAAGCTGTAGGTGGGAGTTTTTGAGATTTCATCCGCATGAATCCTCCAAAATTTCATGGCATGGAGAGAATTTTTCTGATAATTTACTGTAGTGAGGAGAACAAGGTAGTGTTTGCTTCTCACTCATTAAGAGGTCCTGCTATGAGGTGGTGGGATATTACTTCAGCTTTTATGACTATTCAAGATGTGCCTAAAGTGTGGGAGCAATTCAAGGCTACTTTTATGGAAAAGTACCTTCCTAGTTCTTTGAGGATCCGAAGAGAGTTTGAATTCCAATAGTTGAGGAAAGGTAGTGTGGCAGTAACTGCTTATGTTGGGTCGCTAAGGCAAGGTGGTGTGGTTGAGAATGATTGTGGGAGGTCAAGCCAACAGTTTAGGCCTAGGCAACAAGCTTTCAAAGGGAAACAAGTCCAGAATTCTAGGACTAGTGCACCTCCTGGGTGTCGTACTTGTGGTAAGATGCATTTGGGTAGATGTCGCTTGAAAGGAGTGAAGTGTTATTAATGTCAGAAGGTGGGCCATATGGCGAGAGATTATTCTCAGAATAAGAATCAAGCGCAAGGGAGGAATACCGGTCGAGTTTTTACCTTGGATGCGAAGAAAGCAAAGGGCGATGACTCTTTGATTGCAGGTACATGTTTCGTAAATGGGTTTCCTTGTTTTATATTATTTGATTGTGGAGCTACACACTCTTTTGTATCGATGCAATGTGTAAAGTGGCTTGGGTTGCAAGCGGTTCCGTTGTCTCCACCCATGGTGGTAACTACTGCCATGGATGAGATGGTTGAAACACCTTTAATGTGTGAAAATTATGTCTTATTGGTGGATGGAAGAGTCTTTCAAATAGATCTTATTTGCTTGCCGCTTAATAAAGTGGATGTTGTTCTGGGAATGGATTGGCTTTCTGCTAACTCGGTATTTATCGGTTGTGAGGAGAAACTAATTATTATCCCGTCTGTGAAGGCTACTCCGAATGATGTGTTGACTACTATTTTGAAAGGTACGGTTGGAATGATTAATTTCTTGTTTGAGGAGGAAAGATCCGTTCTTTTGATTCTTACTAAGGAGGAGGGTACTAACCTTCAAGTTTTGAGTATTCCGGTAGTTTGTGAGTTTCCTGAAGTTTTCCCCGAGGATATCACTTCTCTTCCTCCGGAGCGGGAAGTGGAATTCTCTATTGACCTGATACCGGGAACGGCTCCAATATCCGTTTCCCCGTATCGGATGGCACCGCTTAAATTAAGAGAATTAAAAGATCAATTGGAAGAGTTGTTGGCTAAGCATTTTTGTTCGACCTAGTGTTTCGACCTGGGGAGCTCCAGTGTTATTGGTAAAGAAGAAGGATGGTGGAATGCGGTTGTGTATTGATTACCGTCAATTGAATAAGGTCACCATCAAGAACAAATACCCATTACCAAGGATAGACGACCTGTTAAATCAATTGAAAGGAGCTTGTGTGTTCTTGAAGATTGACTTACGGTCGGGTTATCATCAGATTCGGGTGAAGAGTTCGGATGTACCGAAAACTGCGTTTAGAACCCGTTATGGTCATTATGAATTTTTGGTGATGCCTTTCGGTGTGACGAACGCTCCGGCGGTTTTCATGGATTAAATGAATCGGATATTTCAACCTTATTTAGACCAATTTGTGGTGATTTTCATTGATGACATTCTTATCTATTCTCATGATCCTTAAGAGCACGGAGAACACATAAGCATCATTTTATTTATCTTACAAGAGAGACAACTTTTTGCCAAGCTAAGCAAGTGTGAGTTTTGGGATGTCGGAGGTAAATTTTCTTGGTCACGTCATATCTCAAGGAGGTGTAGCGGTTGATCCATCAAAAGTTGAGGCGGTGATTAATTGGGAGAGGCCGAAGAACGTTGCAGAAGTTAGGAGTTTCTTGGGATTAGCAGGTTATTATAGAAGGTTAAGTAAAGGCTTTTCCCAACTGGCTTTACCGATGACGAGACTTACTCGGAAGGATTGTTCGTATGAATGGAATTCGGCTTGTGAGAGAAGTTTTATGAGCTTGAAGGAGAGATTGACGACCACCCATGTTTTGGTTATTCCTGATCCTAGTAAGTCGTATGAGGTATATTGTGATGCATCGAAGAAGGGATTAGGCGGTGTGTTAATGCAAGATGGACATGTGGTGGCTTATGCTTCTCGACAGTTGAAAGTCCATGAGGAGAACTATCCAACGCATGATTTAGAATTGGCGGCAGTTGTATTTACTTTAAAAGTATGGCGTCACTATTTGTATGGTGTACGTTTTGAGATGTTCAGTGACCACAAGAGCTTAAAATACCTTTTCGATCAGAAAGAGTTGAACATGCGTCAAAGGAGTTGGATGGAGTATTTGAAGGATTATGATTTGGAACTAAAATACCATCCAGGTAAAGCGAATAAAGTAGCGGATGAACTGAGTAGGAAAGTGTTGCATAGTGCCGAATTGATGATGTTAGAGTATGCCTTAATGGAAAAGTTTAGAGATCTAAATCTTCAATTTAATTGGACTACCCCGTACTCAAGGTGGTTAGGATTCGATTTGGGTAATTGTGGATCGGTTAGCGAAATCCGCGCATTTCTTAGCTGTGAAGACTACCTACAAGGCGATTCATCTCGCAAGGTTGTTCATTTCGGAGATAGTGAGATTGCATGGTATTCCCACTAGTATCATTTCGGATAGAGATCCAAAGTTTACTTCGAGATTTGGAGAGCTTTTCAACAAGTTATGGGAACGAAGTTGTGTTTGAGTACGTCGAATCATCCGCAAATGGACGGTCAGACGGAACGGACAATACAAACCATGGAAGATATGTTAAGAGTTTGTGTTCCAGAAAGTAGAGGAAATAGTATGGAACTCCTACCGTTGATTGAGTTCTCTTATAACAACAGTTATCATGCAAGTATTGGTAGGGCTCCTTATGAGGCATTATATGGGAGGAAGTGTAGAACGCCATTGTGTTGGGCGGAGGTTGACGAAGATGGAATTTTGGGACCCGAGATTATTTACGAGACTACAGAAAAGATTAAAATGATTCGTGAAAAAGTTAAACAAGCACAGGATCGTCAGAAAAGCTATGCGGACAACCGTAGGAGGCCTTTGGAATTTGATGAGGGTGATCATATATTTTTGAAAGTTACTCCGAGATTGAGATTGAAAGGACCATTTAAATCGCGGAAGTTAAGTCCAAGATACGCGAGACCGTATTAAATCTTAGAAAGAATTGGTGAAGTAGCTTACAGTTGCGCCTTACCGCCTTCTCTGTCAGAGATGCACGATGTTTTCATGTATCTCAGCTTCGAAGGTTTGTTCCAGATCCTCTTCGGCTAATTCTTCCCGATACTATTGAGATAGAAGCAGATTTAACGTTCGAGCCTCAACCGAGTCGTATTACGAGAAGAGAAACTAAGGTGTTAAGGAATAAGGAGATTCCTCTGGTTAAGGTTCAGTGGGATGAGACGCATCCGGGTGATGCAACGTGGGAATTAGAATCCGAGAAGCGAGACGTTTATCCTCATCTTTTCAGGTAATTATTTTAAATTCGTGGGCAAATTTCTATTTAAGGGGGGAGGATATAATACCCCGTAAATTATTTTACTCTGGATAATATTGGTATGGTCAACTGGGCTCCGGTTTACTCTGAGAATTGATTTGATAAAATAATTAGAGTAAACTGATGAGCTCGGAGCAGACCCAATTAATATTATCTGACTCTGAGGTTTTAAGTGTTGGAGCTTTAGAGACTGGTAGGACAATTAGTAGTGTTACTAATTGATGATATTTTCTATATCATTTCTTTTCCTCTCATTTCCAAACATAGAAACTTTTGAGAAGAGAAGGGAAAGAAAGGAAAGGAAAGGAAGAGAAAAAGAGGAAAAAGTCCAAGAACACAAGATCATCAACCATCACTCATTCTTCATCAAATCATCTTCCAATCTTTATCTTCATCATCTATTCAAGATGGGTTGTAGATAGAAACCTTTGTTTTAGATTTTCTTGAAGTCTAGGATTTAGGTTAGAATGGTGAAAAAATGAATAATCTTGACTTTAACGGTTAAAATGCGGTATAATCTGTGTAGTATAATCCCTAGCCATGTATAATCATCTGTTAATATATGTTTTGCATGTTGGTGAAGTTTGGGATGAGAAATTGGTCACAAAGCTCTGTTTTCACGCTGCTGGAAAACCCAGTTTTCGCAGGTTCGCACTGCGAGTCCCCTAGCGAAGGGAAAAGCGAGCATTCGCTAGTTACTCGCACGGCGAAGGTAAGGGCGAACATTCGCCAGAGGTTCGCACTGAGAACTTTACCTTGTTTTGGTTCTGCCACGATTCGCCAGACGCTCGCACTGTGAATGGGGTAGCGAACCCAGTGTTGTTTAGGAATTCGCTGAGAGTTTCGCACTGCGAATGAAGAAGCGAGCATTCGCTGGCTGCTTCGCAATGCGAACATGACAGATCCTTCAACTTGTTTCTTCCATAACTTTTGACTCGTTTATCCGATTTAAGGGTTCTTTATATCGATGTGAAGCTACGAAAATACTCTAGATAATGGAAGTGAAAAGTACTAGTTTTGATACCAGTTAAATAAATCGGGAGGGGGGGGACCGTGAATTAGTGTAATTTGGGGTACATTGAATTATGTGTTTCCATTATTTGATCGATGACTATTTGACTATGCTCTTATTGTTGAACATGTTTGAGTATGTATGCATGCTAAGTACGAAATAGGTAGAGTGAGGATTATTACCGTAAACAATGTAGGAAAGTGTGGAATGACATAGAATGAATAAACACTACTATGGAACATGTGTGTTAACCTTGTGGTTGTGCTAAGGCGTTATGGCCTTGTGATCGTCTAATACGATCACGTATGTGTGTGTGATCACGTAATCGTAACCGGTTCTTTGAGTTGCGTTTCATGGGTCTCGAGCTCCTCTGAAACATATGCACGACTACTTGGCAGGTTTGATTCCCCGTGTTGTATGAATGGCGCTCGAGGGGTGAATGCTTCTGACGGTATAAGGCCCGTGTAAAGTGACGGTTCATAATGGTATAAGGCCCGTAGAACCCGAATATATTCGTATGTCAAGTAGGTTACCAGGATCCATGACTCGGGTCGGCTTCTAGACGAAGAAGCGGACGAGAACAGGGGATGCCTTGGTGTGGTTACCGATTAGTGATATTATGAGTTGATGAACTCATGACATGTTTCCATATAGTGTGAGTGAGTACTCAAAGTCACTTCCCTTCCCTTTTGACTTGAGTTAGGATTGTTAGAACCTTGTAAAGCCGAGAGGACTTTAAGATAGATAACTCACTGAGATTTGATGTATCTCACCCCATGTTGTTGTTTACATCACAGGTACTACAGGTTCGACGAAGGGTAAGGACAAAGTTGTTTGACTTTCCTTGCGGATCGTAGCTTTTGTGAGGCAAGGCTTCCGTTGTGGAGATTTTGAAATCATTAGTTGATCTAGTTCTTAGTTTTATCTTTTGGAACATCTTGTATATATAACATGTCATAGTTGTTGTATTAGGCTTTTGGGAATTTATATGTATACTGTGTTACTATGAACTTGTATATTTCAGTACCAAACGTATTATTCATGTATAATATATGCTTTGATGTATATATATATGGGCGTTACACAAAACGCATCTTTATTCATTAAGTGTTTTAGCTTTTCTTTGAGAGAGAGAAGAGAAGACTCAAGGTGTAAAAGTAAAATCTAAGGGGAGACTAATTGTAGTCCTAATGTTAGCATGCATTTGTTGGTCCTAGGGGTTGAGTTAAGAGGAAGAAAGAAGGACCTTCTACCTAGATTAGCAAGTAGGGATTGCATTACCTAATGCTCATCCTACCTTAACCTTAATCAAAAATTAAGGTTAAGCTAAGATCACAAAGGGGTGTGAGAGAGTTATACAAACAAGTATAATATCACACAATCCACTAATGAAAGAATAAGAGAAAGCAAAATAGAAAAAGATGAAAGAAGAGTTGAGTAATCATGTACTCATGTACCTTACCTCATAAGCCAAGCTAAGAAACCTTGATTAAAAGAAGGTAAGTCACAAGCACTAGTTACCAATTAATTGAAAAGTTATGCATTAAGTTCCTAAACTAAGACTTGGTGTCCTATACTTGTGTTAGATGCAACATACAACTATAAACAATACAAGATGAATTATAAGAGTGAAGTAATATGCATAGGTCAGTAAGTATACCTAATTAACTTCTACTTGTGTTAACATGTTAAAAGAAATCAAACTATTTCAAACTATGCACCAAAACACCACACAATTACATATTGCTCACAAACTAGGTGTGATAAGTGTTTAGGAGTCATGTAAATGGATTAAGACATGAATATTCATCAAAGTCAGAAGTTAACATCATGTTAAATGTAGTTAAGAATGTGTGCATGGAATCATGGCATTCATATCTAAACACTTTCAAAAGATCAAAACAATCTTACTTAATAACATGCCATTTGGAGTGAAACAATCTCATGGAAAGGTATGGCATACAAGTGGAGATGAAATGGGCATATAATGGAACCAAGTCAGTATGTAAACCATATTAAAATGTCTAAACATGTCCTATAATCATCACATGAATCTCAAGTCATTACATGTTAAAGGGTTAAGACCAAGTAAACACAAAGCACAATCAACTAGTTCTCAAATGTTAGTAACTTGAAGTGCAAGTAAAAGTGAAACATCAATGATTCATACACATGTTAGACAAGCTTGGGTCAGTACCTAATGACTCCTAATAAGTCATGTCTAAGTCCTATAAGCATTGGGAAAGATTTAATCCAAAAAGGTTAGGCAAGTTGGTCAAACAAAGTGCAATTGAAAGATGCAAGTCTAGGTTATGTTTCATTGATCATAGGATGCAATTATGGGTCATAATGCTCATGTAAGAGTATGTTCACATTAGAGGTCATGTAAGATGTAGTGAGATGTGGATTAGATGCATCATGTTATGGCATATTAGACAAACACACAAATGAACACAAGTTTTAACATTGGTGCAACATTTATAAGTCATACAACTTCCAACAAATGAGAAGGGATTAAATGTCAAATGGGAATGATCAAAGATGTTATAAGTCAGTAGCTATAACATATTCAATTTGATTTTCAAGTCCTATAAGAGTTAGTAAAAGAATGTCCCCAAAGGACCTAAGAAGGGGAAGCGAATCAAAGAAGCAATTCATGTTCAATTCGAACACATTACAAGTCAATCAACATTTACCAATTAGGGACCTATAAATGTGATCTAAATACCTATAATTATGCCAAAACAAGTGGGTAAGGATTACTTAAAAGGTAATTAAGAAGTAACATTGCTACATCATAAAAGCTCCTTAGGAAAAGGCCTCAACAATTAACCAATCAAAGTAGTATTAAGCAAATAAAAGAATGGGATTAGAAGTCCTAAAAAATTATGGGAAACAAGTAAAGTTGTTATGAAGTCAGTGGTTATGCATATCCAAAATATAGGCTCAAACTTTATCTCTTAACCTGCCCAAACTAAGCCAAACAATTCACTTATGGTCACCTAACATGCATTCACAAAATGGCACCAAGAACACAATCAAAAGTGGCCTAAAAAATCCCAAAAAATTGGACAAGGTCTATCAATGTACCCTAAAGTCAAGTGTCAAGTCTCATGAAAATTTTTAGTTCACAAATCTTTGTAGAAAATCACTTATGAACCATATGGCACAAAGTATTATCATAAGAACACATTCCAAAGAAAATTCAAGGAAAAATACCAATACTAATTAAAAATAAAAATAAAAATTATCAAAAATTAGTTAACACCTTTATGAATTCACATGAATTAATTGGAAATTTTTAGGCACTCAAAACTATTTTTGATAAAAGGATTTTTGCACATGTTTGAAAAAGAAAATGAAATGCTAGAATTAGAACCAGGGGGTGCAACATAGTAAAAAGCTAGTTCAATATCTGTTGGGCCCATAAGAATGGGGGTGCACATAGCTGTTTTACGCTGGGGCCATCCATATTCCCTTTTCAGCATTTTCATTAATTCAGAAAATAAAAGAATAAAAAAGAAAAAAGAAAAAAAGGAGTCACGTGCAACACCACCACCCTCATTAATACGTTGGCACGCTGATGGCCTTTGGATTAGAAATAAATGCACGACCGTAATTAGATCCCACAGGTTGACTGGTCTGAATTAGGGTTTAATACCTGTCGCCAGAGATAACCTCCGATCATCTTCTCCGACCAGCTCCGTTGGAGCTCAGGCGAGGACACACCCAGAAACAGCGAAACCCTAGACTATCTTACACAGATTTTTGCGTAGATTACAAATATGCAATTAGAATCCTCAAAAGATCAACACATAAAGATAAACGAGCATGTTAATTTAGATCTGGGATATTCAAGATCCCACATTTTGCTACGATTCAATCACCAACAATGCCTACAATACTGTAGGACTTCAGAAACATGAATCTCCAAGAGTTCTAATCATTTAAACATGCTTTGATCTGTACCAGAAAGTTCAGAAAAAAACCTGTTTGAAGCTTCAATCTCCAAGTATCAAAAACCCTATAAAACTTCTTGCACACCTTCTAATCAACAACTGAAGCAAAATAAATGCTTTAGGGCCTCTGAATCTTGAGGAAAAGGCAAGAAATTTGAACTGAGATGAAATGATGCAGGTTGCTATAGATGCTCCAAATGAATTCCTTTTGCAAACAGAAGATAGAGGGAGTGGTAATGATGATAATGATGAAGAAATATTGAAGAAAGCTTCAATATCCTGAGAGATACGAAGCTTCTAAGATGTGGGTGCAAAGATGAATTTTTTCTGTTTTTGGCGAGAATAAACGTAACTGAATTGGTTAGAGAAGAGTTCTGGGATTATATATGTAGGGTTGATGTGTGGTTAGTGATAAACCAAGGTTGGTTAATAGTTGGAGTGATGGTTAGTGAAGATTGGAAGACAAATGATGACTATGGTGTTGCACGGGTTTTCCATGTATGTGATGCATTGTATGTTATCATGGAGTGTCACAAAATGAAGGTTTATAATGATGATGATGATGTGAGCTGCTACGAGTCATAATATGTAACTTGCTCATTAAGTTTGTTTTATTTTCATGGCATAAATGGTAAAGTGGAGGAATGTGCATGGGATGTAAGGTTTTGGTATGGTTATTTGTGGCAATGAGAAGGATACACGCGCATGCAGTAAGGATATATGGTCATGATACTTAATTTTTTTGAATTTTGGAATGAAGATGAATATGGTTGGTAAGCTTGCATGGCATGAATCATGGTTTGAAAACAATGGCATGATGACGATTTTGAGGCATTGTATCTTGATGGATATTGGGCCAAATTGCACAAACTTGGTGTCATGAGAAAGAGGAGGTTTGATAGAACCGCTTTTGTGTTCGTGGCAAGGTAATCCAAGGTCTTTAACATGGTGAAATACAAGGTTGAAAACAAGGGTATCAAGGCTGCCATAACAAAGTTCTTGACATGAGTTCATGTAAATTCCAACAAGGGTGATTTTTGATGATTTTGGAGGAGTGTATCTTCATGAATAACCATCCAAATACCATAGTTCTTGTACTCATTTTGTAGGGAATATTTCAAGCTACACTTTTCATGTTGAAAACAAGTGGATTAAAGGCTTTAATCCTGGTGAAAAATGGATGGAACATTAATCTAAAATTCTGATTTTAACACTTAGAAAATTTTCTAAGTGTTGGAATGAGAATTTTGAAAATGTTCAACTTTGATTGATCATAACTTCTTCAATAATGATCCAATGGAGATGAATTACATATGGTTGGAAAGCTTGAAGAATACTCTACAATTTTCATTTGAGAGAAATTTCCAACAGATGCTTGGATCATGGAGAAAATCTGAGTTGAAGATGGTTGGAATTCATGCAAAACTTTCCATAAAAGGAAAGTTCTAAAACCCTAGATTTTCCAAAAGTGGCAAGTTTCTCCATTCTTTGATTTTTCCTGATTCTTGCATCATTTCTTGATCAAATTTTGCCCATTGTCCACATTCAACATGAAGATCATGATGTTGACCTCAAAAAGTCAAGGGTTGACTTTTTCCCTGATTAATTGACTTTTTCCCAATTTTCTTGATTCTCAGTCAATCGTCCAATTGAAACCCTTATGAATGCAGTGGATGGTTCATATTCCAATCTTAGACACTTGGGAATATGTGGAATATCATATAATCAAGTCTTGCCCAAAAATCAGAAATAAACTGACTTTTATACAAAACCCTAATTTAGTCCCCAAAAATCAGGAGGAAATGATTGATCCTCAAAACCCAAATTCCTCTGATTGTGATGTAGATTGCCTCAAACCAAGATGATTTATGTGATGGGATGGTGTCAAAGACCCAAGCCTCTTGCTCATGGGGTGTCTCAAACTCAGATAATCAAAACCCTAATTGGAGATCAATAGTCAAGAGCTTGATTCTTCTCAGTTCACTTGCCACTCTTAATCTCTTGGTGACATGGTGGACTATATGGAAAGTCTTTGAGGTGTGATAGACCTTTGTGGATTGATTATCTGACACCTTTCAATCTTCTTTCCTTACACAATATAATGAAAGTGGCACCCTTGATACCATGCCTTGAGGATCTCAAATGATGTATGCAATGTTCATGCCCTAAATGCAAATGAAGTGAAGCATAAGCCAATGGTGTAAGGTAATAAATAAGAGGGCAAATTTTGAGGTGTTACAGCTGCCCCTATTTAATCAAATGTGGACCTGAAGGGATGAGAGCAGCGGTTGTCAGACATTCAAGGTGAATAGGGATTGAATACCGGAAGAACCAGAAAATTTGCGCTCTGTGGGTAGAAGAAAATGTGTGGTAATATGTTTTTAATTCTAGGCAGATGTTAACCGAAGGTGGTCACTGCGGATAATTGGATATCAACCTAAGTTGGATCAAGCAAAGGATACGAGAACAACCGAAGGTGGACTCGAAAAGAAAGACCGGCCGAAGGTGGACTAACAATCAAAGAAAACGAGAACGGCCGAAGGCGGACTCGAAAGGAAATACCAGCCTAAGGTGGACTAACAACAAGAGGTACGAGAATGGCCGAAGGCGGACTCAAAAAGAAAGACCGACCGAAGCCAGACTAATAATCAAAGAAAACGAGAACGGCCGAAGGCGGACTCGAAAGGAAAGACCAGCCGAAGGTGGGCTAACACATAAAGGATACGAGGACGGCCGAAGGCGGACTCGAAAAGAAAGACCAAGCCGAAGGTGGACTCTCAAAGAAGAGGTATGAGAATGGCCGAAGGTGAACTCGAAAGGAAAGACCAGCCAAAGGTGGGCTAACACATAAAGGTACGAGAACGGCCGAAGGCGGACTCAAAAAGAATGATCGGCCGAAGGCGGACTAACAACAAGAGGTACGAGAACGGCCGAAGGCGGACTCAAAAGGAAAGACCAGTCAAAGGTGGGCTAACACATAAAAGATACGAGGATGGCCGAAGGCGGACTCGAAAAGAAAGACCAAGCCGAAGGTGGACTCTCAAACAAGACGTACGAGAACGGCCGAAGGCGGGCTCGAAAGAAAAGACCAGCCGAAGGTGGATTGACATATAGAGGATACGAGGATGGCCGAAGGCAGACTCGAAAAGAAAGACCAAGCTGAAGGTGAACTCTCAAACAAAGGATACGAGAACGACCGAAGGCGGACTCGAAAGGAAAGACCAGCCGAAGGTGGGATAACACATAAAGGATATGAGGACGGCCGAAGGCGGACTCAAAAAGAAAGACCAAGCCGAAGGTGGGCCTAACAAGTAGGGAATATACCATACAGGATAACTCTACTGGGGATAACAAATAACGAAGGGTAAGAGCAACAGTTCTACGACCCTCAAGTTTGTCTGAAATCACTGTTGGGGAACTGGCTATGCCTTCACTCTGGGGGTACATAGTCTAATAGAACCCTTTTTGGGTATTCGAATAAAGTACCAACTGGCTTATGCTTCGTATGCACATGTTTGAATTCTTCCATGGCGTAATGCTCCATATCAATGGAAATGCTATGCATTTTAGAGGATGCAATGCAATGATCACTATATGCAAGATACAAGGAGGCTCCTCAGTCAAATAAATGGAGAGGATATGAAGGCAATTCCGCTTGGGATAACAATAGCAACTCTGCTGAGGAAATAACCACCGATCTGATCTTCCAACTTTCTGTGGGAAAATATCAACTCAGCTGGGGATAACGTTGACATAATCTGGGCTATGAACTGCCAAACTTGCTGAGGATTACTGTAAGGAATGATGACCTTGCTGGGGGTCTCATCTGAATCAAATCTGCTGGGGGAAGGACTATAACCATAGAACTTCGTTGGGGAAATGACAACCTTCTGGCCTGGCTGCTAGGGAGTTGAGATCAAGCGAAATCTTGTTGAGGAAGGAACAACCTGCTGAGGATATTGAGATCAAGCACCTTCTGCTGGGGATGACCTCTGAACTTCATACTGATCATGAGATAAGAAGATAAATCTGGATTGCCAATAACCACTGGACTTTAATTGCAGGCAACATCATTGATCTGACATGCTGGAGGAGGAGAATGCTCTGACTTTCCACCCTTTTCAAAATTGCTTGGGAACATTCCATCATTTTAAATTATTGGGAGTAAGGGATTCTTCTATACTGCTTGGGGAGAGCCATGACCATGGACTCCACTGGGGAAATCAAACTTCTTGATGTGTTGCTAGGGGAGACATTCTGATACTCTGTTGGGAAGATAATGAGAGGACATAACCTCTGTTAAGGATAATACCATCTTGATTGTTTCTGCTGGGGAGACACTTATTCCCATATCTGAACCATGTCACTAGTGTTGTGAGAAGAAAATGATCTTTCACTCGCACACTAATCATTGAGTATGAATACCTGTGCCTGCAAACACAAAAGGATACACACATATGCCCCAGGGTATTATATGATATGAATTTACCACTCAAGGACACTCAACATTCAAAGAAATTTTGAATGTTTTCACGCATGTTCATGTAGAGCTTCATTATTTTCAAATGCAATGTTTATCAAGAATTCGGACGTTCTTTGCAAACAAAACGGTAAAAATGAAAACAAAAAGAAAGCCTTTTAAATGAAAATCAATTTTATTGATTGAATAGCCTGTAAATAGGCATTTACATTTGGAAGCAATTCCTAGGAAGAGGTAATTGCCTACGAAGAAAAGAAAAGAAACTACACTAATGGCAATGTAAAGATGGATTCCCATTGAGTTTCAATCCTGCTATGACTCGTATGTCTTCAAGACGCTCTGAATACTCTACTTTCTGAGGAAGTTGATTGGATTGATTCCTATCCTGCAAGATTCCCAGATGTTGAAAAAAGATGATGTACAGACTATTCAGATCGCAACCTTTCGCTTTAATCCATAACTTTTGCCTGGATCGCCCTTTACGGGTTTTCAATCCATCGGGATACCCTTTTTTGCCTAAGTTGCCTTTTCAGGTTTTCAACTTAGCGGGTTTACTCATTTTTCTTTTATATATCCCTAATTTTTGCCCAAACCTTTTTCCTTTTTTATGGTTCGCTGGGATGCCCCATTTTTGCCTGGACTTATTCTTTTTACTGTCCAGCGGGTCTCTTTTATGCGAAGTATTTTTTAACTACGTCTGAGTTCACAGGGGATGTAAAATCTTCACCGTCCATAGTTGAAAGCATCAAGGCTCCGCCAGAGAAAGCCTTATTCACAACATATGGTCCTTCATAATTCGGGGTCCATTTGCCCCTGTGATCTGTCTGTGGAGGAAGAATTCGTTTCAACACCAAATCACCAGCCTGGAAACAACGAGGACGCATTTTCTGATCAAATGCTTTCTTTATCCTCCTCTGATACAACTGCCCATGGCATACAACTGCCATTCTTCTTTCTTCAATGAGGCTCAGCTCGTTGAATCTGGTCCGGACCCATTCAGCTTTGTCTAGCTTCACATCCATCATAACCCTCAGAGAAGGAATCTCAACTTCAACTGGCAAGACTGCTTCCATACCATACACAAGTGAGAGTGGAGTTGCACCGGTTGATGTACATACTGAAGTGTGGTACCCATGTAATGCGAAAGCCAACATCTCATGCCAATCTTTGTACGTGACAACCATCTTTTGCACAATCTTCTTAATGTTCTTGTTGGCTGCTTCAACAGCACCGTTCATCTTTGGACAATACAGAGAAGAATTGTGATGTTTAATCTTAAAGCTCTGGCACAGCTCTTGCATCATCTTGTTATTGAGATTAGAACCATTATCAGTGATGATTCTTTCAGGGACCCCATAACGACAAATGATCTCTTTCTTGATAAACCTGGCAACCACTTGTTTGGTAACATTTGCAAAGGAAGCTGCCTCCACCCACTTGGTGAAATAATCAATGGCAACTAGAATAAAACGGTGCCCATTGGAAGCAGTGGGCTTGACCTTGCCAATCATATCAATGCCCCACATGGCAAAGGGCCACAGAGAAGTCATAACATTTAAAAGATTCGGAGGCACATGCACTTTGTCAGTATAAATCTGGCATTTGTGACACTTTCGAGCATATTTGAAACAGTCAGATTCCATGGTCATCCAGTAATAACCAGCCCTCAACAACTTCTTTGCCATAGCATGTCCATTGGCATGGGTACCAAAGGAACCTTCGTGCACTTCTTGCATTAACATATCTGCTTCGTGTCTATCCACGCATCTGAGCAGAACCTTGTCGAAGTTTCGCTTGTATAACACATCATCCTCATTTAAGAAGAAACTACCAGCCAGTCTCCTCAGAGTCTTCTTATCGTTCTTGGATGCCCCAGCTGGGTACTCTTGGCTTTTAAGAAAACATTTGATGTCATGAAACCACAACTTCTCATCAACAATAGACTCGGCTGCAAACACAAAAGCAGGCCTTTCGAGTTGACTAACGACAATATTTGGCACGTGATTCCACCAATGCACTTTGATCATGGAGGATAAAGTAGCCAAGGCATCTGCCATCTGATTTTCATCACGAGGTACATGATACAACTTTACTATTTTGAAGAAAGCCAACAGTCTTCTCGTGTAGTCTCTGTATGGAATCAAGTGGGGCTGGTGCGTGTGCCAATCTCCATTGACCTTATTGATCACTAGAGCAAAATCCCCAAATATGTCGGGAGTCTTGATCCTCAAATCAATGGCTTCTTCGATACCCATGATGCAGGCTTCATACTCAGCTTCGTTGTTGGTGACATCGAAAGTCAATCTGGCGGTGAACTGCCCCAACACCATTACCATTCACGTTAACGGCCTCATCGAACATCAGTTTCCACTTGTCATCTAGATCTGGTCCTTCATCAACTAGTGGCTCTTTGCAATCTTTCATTTTCAAATACATGATGTCTGTAACACCTCAAAATTTGCCCTCTTATTTATACCTAATAAGTGGCATATGCTTCACATTTCATTTGCATCTAGTACATGAACATTGCATACATCATTGGTTTCCTCAAGGCATGATGTCAAGGGTGCCACCATCTTTATATTATACAAGGCAATGAGAATGAGATACCCTAATTCATCAATTCACAAAGGCTCACTATACCTCAAAGACAACTTATATGGCCCATCATGGCATCAAGAATTTGGATTTGGCAAGAGAATGAATGAAAACTGCACTCCCATGATGGTTGATCATCAATCAAAACTTTGACCTTTTGAGCTTGAGGTACTATCATGAGTAGGATCCTTGGATCTTTGACATCATCTCATCACATAAGTCATCTTGGCTTGAGGCCGTCTACATCACAGACAAAGGAATTGGAATTTTGAAGACCCATCATTTTTTCCTGACTTCTAGGGACCAAATTAGGGTTTTGCATAAAAGTCAGTTAATTTCTGATTTTTAGACAAAACTTGATTCCATGATACTCCACATGTCTCTAAGTGACTATGAATGAAATTTAAGCCATCATTTGCTTTCATAAGGGTTTCAATTGGATGAGTGATTGAAAATCAAGGAAATTGGGGAAAAGTCAATTAATCAGGGAAAATGTCAACTTTTGACTTTTTAAAGTCAAAATCATGTACCTCATGTCAAAGGTGGGCAATGGACAAAATTTGATCATGAAATGTCAAAGGAATCATCAAGAATCAAGGTTATGTGAAAAGTTACCATTTATGGAAAATTTCCACTTTTGGAAAGGTCATTGTTAGAACTTTCTACTTTGGGTAAGTTTTCAAGTTTCAAGTTGCTAACTTCCAAGCCATTTTCAGCCATAATACAAGCTTCAATTCAATTTTGGCCAAACATCAATAATGTAGAGGGCATTCCTATCTTTCCAAACATGTAAACAACTTATCATTTGGATCTATGAATTAAAAGTTATGGCCATTCAAAGTATGGATCTCAAAATTGCATTTCTCAACAAAACACTTAGAAAATTCTTAAGTTCCAAAACCAATGTTGTACCCATGATTTCAAGACAGATTTTTAGCATGTTCTAGAGCTCAATTCAACTTGCATTAGACACCAAAGGTGTTCTAGAAAATTCCCTCTTTCATTTGATACCAAGACCACTCAAATTGATACAATATTCTCCAAGATATTTTGCTTCAAAAATCACCCCATGAACATGTTCCATGTCAACATAAACTATGACTTTTCTTTCCAAAATCCAATACCAATTCATGTCATCCTTACTGCTCCATGTATCATGCGCACTACACACCCCATGTCATCATCTTTACTATATTAAACCATGCATAAACTTACAAGCCAAGCACCATTACTAACCTTACTTCATGTGTCCAACGAGAGAAAAAGGGAAAATTAAAGAACAAGTTTTCATTTTACTCACACCAGCTCACCTCCAACCATATTCATCATCAGTAGGTAGCATACAATACACCTCATAAAAATACTCCATACACCAGAAGAAACTAACTAACTCGTGTGCTTCCAAAAATCTCCTCATTTTTTAAACTTTCTAAACCAAACCCTTCTAGCTCATTTTAACCATGATTAGTACATCAACCATGCTTTTCACCTCACATATATAATCTCTAGACTCTAACAGAATCGGTTACGTATCTCATTCTCTCCAAAACAGAAAAAACTCCATTTTTTCTCTAAAGTTCAGAGCTCTCAAACTCATTTCCAAAAGCTTTCTTTGAGCTTTCTTCTCCATTTTCACAACCGTGTTTCATAGAAGCTTCTGTTTGCAAGAAAAAGCTCCGGGAGTGCTATATTACTAGATCTGATTCTCATCAGTTCAGCATCGATTTGCAAGTTTCATCAAGATTCGAAGTGCTTCAGGCATTTATTTTGCCTTATTGTTGATCTGAAGATCGTGCACGAAGGAATTCCGGGTTTCTTGAGGTTTACAGGGGTAAATTCTGTTCAGGTAATCACCTTTCAATACCTTGCATTATTCTTAGAGATTATAGGTTGTTAGGTTCATAAATAGGAGTTACTTGGATCCTTTTTAGAGAGGGTTTGCTGTTGTATGAAAGCTAGGTAAAATGTAGGTTCTTGAATTTTTAGGGCTTTAGAAGAGTGATTCGATTTGACTTATTCACGAGAGATATGAAAAAACCAATGGCAGATTCGTGACCTGCATAAAATTCTGCGCAAGATAGGGTATCCGACTACCATTTCCGGGCGATGTCAGTTGCAGGAACGGTGGCCTCCCACCGGAGAAGATGACCGGAGTCTTCTCCGGCCACCACCTGCAAACCCTAGGTTACTTTTGGAAATTATCATGATTTAATCACCACCATCCCTTAATCTTGATCCAACGTCCCAGGTGGTGCCAGCACATTAAAATGGCACATGTGGGGCACGTGCAACATTTCCACTCTTTTGCTTTTCTTTTTCTTTTTATTTTATTTTTGTTTTTGTTTCTGATAGTTAAATGGTGGCGTGTGCGTGATGTGCACAAATGTGTGTTTGTTACCATGCATCTCAATCCTCAGCCACATGATTAGGTTAAAATTTTGATCTTATCACGTTGACATGATCTAATGGTCCACAATGAGTCAACAAGACTGACTGATACCTATACTATGAGCCCTCAGACTTTACGCTCGTTGGGTTTAACATAAATACTTTTCACACCCCCTTTTTGTTGAGCCCAATGACACATCCATTGAATAAGTGCTAACTGCGCACCCCCTGGCTACATTTCTAGTTTTTATTTTCTTTTTCTATATGTTTCAAAATGCCAATTTTAAAAATACTTGTGATCAGTCAAAAATTCTGGATAAATTCATGGCTGATCTTAAGCATGTCATTTAATTTTTGGTGATTTTTATTTTCCATTTTGGTTTGTTTTGATTTTTTTTATTAAATTTTCTTTGAAGTGTATTTATGTGATCATACTTTGTAATACTTATTGCATATTTGATTTTTTGTAACTAGTTAGAAATTGAATTTTTGCAGGCCATTTGGTACATGTATTAGACATACATTGGAGAGTCTTATGAAATATTTTCTGAATTTTTAGACTACTTTTGATGGCATGCTTGACACCATTTTGTACATGATTGTTAATTGACCATAATGAGTTGTTTAAGCATTGTTTGAGCTTGATGAAAAAGGAGTTTTGGTCTCATTTTTTAGGTCATGTTTGGCCACTGATCTCACATTAATTTTCTTGACTTCATCTAATTTTTATGGCCTTTAATCATGTTCTTTTGGATTGTTTAAATGCACCTTTGTTCACTATGCCTAGGGGTTTTGGAATTATCTCTATGCCATTCATTGCTAAATTGTTGAGACACTTGTGGACATGTATGATAGAGATTATAGGTCTTTAGAACCCAATTAGAGGTCATTCATTGATGCATATTGTTTGACTTGAGTATGCCTGTTTGAATATGAACTTGTCCTCTTGATTTGTCCTTTCCTTTTGGTTCCTTTGATGACATTCCTTCACTAATTCTTTTAGGACTTAGAAGTTAATTGAAGTGTGACATGCTTACTGACCTTGAACACCATTGATCATTCCCATTTGATTTCTAATCTCATCTTACTCTTTTTAAAGTTGCATGACTTGTAAATGTGGCATTAATGCATAAACTTGTGTCTAGTTGTGTGTTTGTGTAGTATGCCTTATTATGATGATTCTAACTTGTATTTCACCACATCACACATGAACTATAATGTACACATCTACTTTTATGAAGCATAATAACCTCTAATTCCATTTCATACCTCATGGAACATAAACTTGTTTTGCACTTTCTAGTTGAACATTGTTTGCTTAACCTTAATTTTTTATTAAGGTAAGGTAAGATAAGCATTAGGTAGTGCAATCCCTCCTTGTCCATTAGGTAGAGTTCTTCTTTTAACTCAACAATAAGGCCATCAATGCATGATAACATTAGGAACTCATTTAGTCTCCCCTTAGTTGTTTTCTCTTTCAACTTTGAGTCTCTCCTTTCTCATCTCAAAACAAAAATCAAAAACACTTAATAAATATTACATGTTGAGTGCGCCATGAGCCTTAAGTACATGGGAAATGGAGAGTGAGGGATTTTCCTTCACTTTCCTAGAGTGTTTAGCAAGCGTCCCGTCTTGGGTTGATTTGCGGCGCATTCGATCCTATGTCATAGACTTTAGCACGATAGATGTTACAAACACAATTAATCAAAACACCTTCTTCTAAAAGACAAAAACAAACAATTCTCTTCTCATATCTTCCATTCCCTTATAAAGGATGCGTCTTTTCCGTTCTACCGCAAACAGGTAAACGCGTAAGACTCCACAACAAGCAGCAACACCTAACTGCTGGAACGCGAACGTTGGCATATTCCACTAAAAAACACAAACAAAGCAAAGTAATCCCTAGTGAGGGGAACTACGTTGCTCTAATTCTTCACTGGTTAATGGAGATACGTAGGCAGGAGATCGTGCAAGATCTCTGCGAGCACAACCTTATTTATCAACCCTTTCCTTTTGTTGTAAGTACGCCTTTGGGCGGCGATCCTTTTGTCTCCCTTTAGCAACCGACCCGTAGTGGGTCGAACTACGACTGCTCTGATTTGCTCTCTCCGGTTAGATTGAGGATACGTAGGCACGAGATGCGATGTCTTGGCGAGCAACCTTCCCCCCACAAATTCGTAGTCCGAACTACGTTGACTCTGACTTTCCTGCTCCCGAGGGAATACGTAGGCCTAGGACGGCGATGTCCTATCGAGTCACTTATTTTCCTTTTCCCCCCATTTCTCGTTTCTCCCTTTTCCGTTCCAGTTAGCAGTTGAGCTTCAGATAACCTTTACCCTTTGATCAATAACAACAAGCGTGGATCCCATCGAGTACGCTGGATGCGAGCGGGTGCTAATACCTTCCTATTGCGTAACTGACTCCCGAACCCAGGCGATGGTTGTCATGACCATTCCTTTCCCTTTGTTGAGGTTTTCTTCGATCGTTTCCTTTCCTTGCGTCGTGATAAATAACGTTCGGTGGCGACTCTTCTGTTCTTTTCCGCCGGTTGATTTTTGCAGATGCGACAGCTGGCGACTCTGTTGGGGATAGATTGACCTCTTGCTGGTCCATACCCTAAGTGATTCAATCCTAGCGCTAGTTTATTTTCGATTATAGGGTATTTTATCTGTACGCTTTACTCGCTTTATTTATGGCATTGTTGCATGTTTACTGTTTTATTACATTTACTTGCTTTACATTTCACTGTTGCCATATATTATATATTATATGCTGGACTGTGCTGTTTTTTCTATTTGGTGGGCAATGTGTTCTGAGAGATAAGCCCATTACACAGGCTTGAGTACACACATAGTACTAGAGTGGAAAGTAGTGTGGCCTACGTAGCGTCTTGGTATGTTTGTTTTACACGAAACCCACACCCAGACGAGGTTTTCTTGGGAGATATTCTAATTTGCACGTCTTGTGCATTTCGGGGTATTAACCTAGACAGATGTAGACTCTAATGACCATTCCCGAGCACTTAGTTGAGGCACTCTTCCCAAGGGGCAATAATGGCAGACCAGAAATGGCAAACCTATTACGCTTCTTGATCCGAGGACCCGAAGCTGGGAACTTGCCATAGGATAACCATTTTTGAGGGGGAATCAATGAAGGCACTCCTCGATTGGCGATAATACTGTACCCAGAAGGATGAATATATTATTGCTTCTTGACCTCAGTGCCAAAAACTGAGGACCCTTCGTTTTTAGTACCTATATGTGAGAATGGGTGGGTGTTTACAGGTTTGTAGGTAACCGTAACCTTCAACCTACCCGGTATTCTGGTCTTCTTATCAGTGTGGACTTATCAGCCTGGTATTATGGTATTATGGTATTCATATTACTCTGGTATTCCAATTTTCTTATAAGTGTGGACTTATCAGCCTGGCATTGTGGCATTCTGGTATTCTGGCATTCTGTTTTTTTGATTATGCCGATATTCTGGTGTTCTGGAATTCTGATATCCTGTTTATTCCAGTATTCCGATTATACTAACATTTTGGTATTCTGGTATTCTGATTATCAGATATGCTGGTATTCCGGTATTCTCTTTAGAGCAGACCTTGTGAACTTATTCAGTTATCAGCACAACACAATTATCCAGAATTTGTGGAAGCCTTGATCCCATGTCTCTGCATTCATATCATCATAACATGTTTGCATACATGTTTTGGTATTTCCAAGGATCTTAACTTTGTGGCTCGTTGCTGATCATTTCCATATATTACTTATTGTTCTTATGTGAAAAACTTGAATCAAAGCAGAATGATTCCTTGGAAATATTTGAACATGTCATTTGCATACATCCATGCATACATGCATTCATAACAGGTGCTCAGAGGCAGATTCCTCATTCTGATTTGTTATTCTCTTCAGAACTGCCAACTTGAATTCTTCCCACTACTCAGCTTCCGACGATCAGAGTTCAGTTATGGAACAGATCCGTGAAGAGTTGGCTGAGATGAGAGTTCAGATGAGGCATATTATGGTGGACGTGCATGCATTATCTCAAGGTCAAACAACTATTGAGAGAGGAAGTCAATCATATGAAGACTCAAGTGAGCTTGGTTATGAAAATCCTGAATACGTTGTTAAGGAAGGAAAACAGTCATGTGCCCAATGCTGCAGCAGAAGTTTTTGTTCCTCCCATATCTTTGGGATCTTCTATAGACCGTGGAGAGCCTACTGAATCTCCTACACAACCAGAGCTTTCCCATCAGCTATCACTTCCTACTCCCCAAAAGGATCGTGAGCCAGAAAGGTCTGAGAAAAAGTTTGATCCGATTCCGATGCCATATGCGCAGCTACTTCAACACTTGCTCAAACTTCAGCTAATTAAGCTTGTCGCCATGGAATCTCCTCCCGCAAAGCTTCCTCTAGGGTATAATGCTAATGCTAGGTGTGAGTACCACTCAAGAACACTCATACATTCAACCGAGAATTGCAAAGCTTTCAGGCACAGGGTGTAGGACTTGATCGACTCAAAGGTCATCACGCCATATGGTACGCCCATGATCTAAAGTTTCTCACCAGGATGAGCATCCGGATGGCAAGGACATCGTCAAAAGTAATAAGTCCAGATTAAGTAAAGCCTCCTTAACAATGGCAATCATCAGTTTCTTTACTGCATCTTCATATGTAGTTTTCATTTGTTTGTTTAAACAATGTTTGCATGTAAAAATTTGTTTGTTTTTTAATGACAATCATAATACAATAAACGTGTTTTTCTTGAAGTAATCCATTCGTGTTCACTCTTAAATGTTCATGTGCATTGTAATACTGACTTTCTTGCTTAAACTCTTTGAGGGAGGATGATGATTTGAAAACGCAAAAATCTCTAGGGGTGTGCTTTTAAATAGAACCCTGTTGAGGATGTACATGCATTGTTTCGAACCCCTAAACACTGGAGATATAAGGGAGATAGACCCCCGTTAACCCCTCTGAGCCTTGAAGTAGGAGTTTCTTTTCGTATGAAAAAACCGTCACATTTAATCCAGGGGCAGGGTAGGCGTCAGTTAATTTGACCGAGCGTTCAAATTTTGAAAGGAGTGTGCATCTAAGGATCCATTACCTTTTATTCCACCATCAAGAGGTCAAGAGATGTGAAACCACAATGGTTATCCATCAGCAATAAGGGAGTGAGGCAGTCACAACCATTTCAAACAAGTCAGATAAACCAGTGTCACACGATTTGGTAAAAAAAAAAGAATCAAAAGAAAAAGAAAAAAAAGCCCGCTAAGTCGAAACTTGAAAACAAGCGACTTAGGCAAAAGTTAGGGCATCCCGCTGGACTTCAAAATCTAAAGATTCAAAAGAATCAGTCCAGGAAAAAATTAGGGATCAAAAAGCAAAAGAATGAGAAAGTGAAAAAACAAAAGGATTACAAAAGAAAATCCTCAAGCAAGAACAAAGTCGTGTGACTACGAACAAAAGACAAAAAGGGTGACTGTCACTCCAAAACCTCATTAGGTGTCAAACCATCAGTTGGATGGGTTCCTTAAAGATCATAACATCTTTTTGAGAGATGAGCGCTTGTGCCAGATTAGCTGAACATAGGACCGGAGAACATCACAAAGAGTGGGTGGGTACAAATAAATTTTGAGCCTTAAATCCTTTTTTCTTAAAACCGTGAACCAGGCCACGATACAGCCCTCAAAAGTCCTAATTGAAACAGGGTTTGTTTCGAGAGCTTACTCCAATGAGATAGCGTTCCTGACTCCCATGAGTGATGCTAAAAGATCTTGTTGGTATTGCATGTGCATGCTTTCTTTCATTCAAAAATCAATGTCGTATCCTAAACAGTGATTCGTTCACGTGGCTTTGCGACATATTTTCAATAAAAGACTTCAAGATTAACATGTGTGTTGCATTTGAATAATCATTTTCAGAATAAATATTTTCTGCTTGCATACATTTGTGTGGCATCAAAGAAGCTTACATGATGAAAATTAGTCGAGGAGCTTAATTATACCAAGTTGAGATGCCTGAGACTCCAGGGGTATGTTGCCAAGAGACTGTGCGCTGCTTGGGCGTTCTCAGTGAGTTGTGATAAGATGTAGCAAATCTGGGGCAGCCACGTCGAGAAATCTCTCTAAAGCAGCCAAGCAAGGGCAATCACATTGAGATCTATTGAATCTCTCCAAAAGCGTTTAATATGGGGCAATCTGGTCGATTTGGAAAATATCTCTAAGATCGGTTAGGGGCAAAGTTTCTTCAAGACTCGAGGCAGACTACCTCAAGAGTACGAGAAGTTATCCTTTCCAAAATATGACTAGTCAGAAGCACCTCTCAAAAAGTTTGAAGACACTGGGGCATTTTGAATGCTACGTCTTCTGTGAAATCCTCTCGAGGCAAAATTCTTTCATAGACCTTGCAGTCTAGGGCAAATGAAGAATTAAAGTGAATCATTGTTCACTCATGATAATTAGTGGGTAGTTGATTGGCTTAAAGGCTTGAAATGGAGGTCATTTCCAGCATGAGGTGTCTTTGATTTCTTTTCTCCAGCAGGATTCAATATGATATCTCTTCCCAACAGAGTATCAGAAGGTCTTTCCTCTAGCAAAGCATCAGGAAGTTTGATTTCCCCAGTGGAGTCTATGGTCATGGCTCTCCCCAAGCAGAAGTGGGTCCCTCAACCAGAAAGTTCTTCCTGGAGGTTGTCATCCCCAGCAGTATAGAAGAATTCATCACTCCCAACAATGTAAAATGATGGAATGTTCCCAAGCAGTTTTGAAACGGGTGGAAAGTCAGAGTATTCTCCCCCTCCAGCATGTCAGATCAATGATGTTGCTTGCAATTAAAGTCCAATGGTTATTGGCACCTCTTCTGTATCGGATCTTTGGGTTCCATCTTTAGCAGTTGTCATTCGAGATTCCCAGTGTAGGGGAAATCATTTTGGGTTTTATCTTCAACAAGGGTTACTTGTAATCCCCAACTGAGTTGATATTTTCCTGTCATACCCCAAATTTTGACCACTAAGATTTCCCATCATTGTCCAAATCATCATCACAATATGGAGGAACCATTATATTTCATCAGTCTCCCCAAAGATGGGTGAGCATCCACTACAATCAAAATTAGGGTTTCAAGCCCTCTCAGAGCTCTTAGACAAAGGATCAATCAAGGAATGGCATGATCTTCAACTTGTCTAACCTCTCAAACATCCACAATGGATCAAAAGGACTCCCTCTTCAAGGATTAAGTACAAGGATGCTCCCTTCTAGGTGGATCAAGCCTCAAAATCGCCAGTATCACCAAATTAGGGTTTTGATCGACCAGGGTCTCCAGATGGAAATTTTCCTCTGGGCATGAGCCAAGGATCCAAAACACAACCTAATATACTCCATGGAACCTCATGGACCCAATCATCAAGTAAATTTTGTCTCAGGGGATGCATTCATCAAAAATCAGGAATTAGGGTTTCTTGACCTAATTCACCCCTAAGTTGACTTTTAGGGCCAATCATGAGCCAAGACCTCAAAGGAGGATTTGAGGGTCTCTAATACACTACATTGATCCATTTGCAACAATGGATTGATTCAAGAAGCTTGAGCAACAAGCCTCAATTTCATCTGCACCACAGTTAGGGTTTTAAGGAAAAAAGTCAACTGTAACTTTGACTTTTGACCAGGACATGCTCCCAAGCCCTATTACATGTATCAATGTACCCTATGACACCCATGGAACATGTCCATCAAGTTTGATTTAGGTCAAGGACATGATTTCCTGAAGAATTGCACAGTTTGGAATTCATCTGATAAAAAGTCAACTGTGCACAAAAGTCAACTTTGACTTTTTGAGATTTTTCACAAAAATGGATTTTTAACCCTAAAATGATGTTAATGTATGATTTGAATCATCATTCATCAAGAAAAATCAAGAAAAGTTGGATAACTTGTAAAAGGGGTAACCATAAAAACTTAGAAAAATTTTCTAAGTTAAAAATAAAGTGGCTAGGGTACCAACTTTGGAGGGTCATAACTCCTAAACCACAAAGCCATTTTCTCCCATCCAAGGCTTGATTTGTAGATCTCATTGGCCTCTACAAAAACTTCAACTAGACCTAACTCCAATTCATTGTGGATTTTGAGCTATGAGTGAGCCAAAATGGCTGAAAACATGAAAGTACCACTTTTCCAACACTTAGAAAAAATTCTGTCCAAGACAGATTTTGTTGGAAACACCAAAACTTGTGAGGTTTTTTCACACAGTTACAAGCTGAATCAGTTCCAAAGATAAACATCAATGTTGTTGCAAATGTTGCCAAGAATCCAAGCGACTCAATAGCATGAAACCAATCCACTTGTGCCAAGAATCATGGCTGCCACAACACACCATGTCAAGGCTGCCATGAAAAATCAGTTTAGGAGTTTTGTGCCGTCCACGATTTCTGAGTCAAAAGGAGTGATCACTATGCCACATGCCTTCAATCTGATCATGAACCAACTGATCCAACTGATAGGGTTGAGTCAAAAAGCCAAGGAATCTTCCAACTTGAAATTCATCCACTTTGGCACATTTTGCCTTGAATTAAAAGGGAATTAATGTGGAATAGTGCATTTTCAACAAAGCTACTCTACTAAGTCAAGTTCTCTGATTAAACAACAATAAAAACATCTGAGGAATGTGATTTAGGTCAAGGCGTAGCCCTGCTCTTGGGAATGGCTAGTTTGCCTTGCTTGAGAAGAAATCCTCCAAGCCAATCCATGCAAATGTGATCTGATCCAGCAGCCATTCACTATTCCTCCAAGACAAAAGTTGATCACCTATAAATAGAGGTTCCAATGGATCATTCAACTCACACCAAAGCCAGTTACAGCACTGCTTTCTCTCATTCTTCCTTAAACCTCAAGTTTCTTGGTTTTTGAGTAACCATTATCGGGTTTTGAGTTGTAGCCCTAAGCAATCAATTCCAATTGCTCAAACACATCACATATGATGTATTTGAGGTGTCCAAACACTTAAACACTGACTGTAACACTTCAGGCTCAAAATCACCCTTCAACCAAGTCATTATGTCTCAATTATGCAGGTGGAGGTCTCCAGCTTGATCCAAAGAGTTTCAAAGTGTTCCAAAGCTTGCAACACACTCCATAACATCCATTGAAGTTGTAAGGATCATTAATTCACAACTGGAACAAGGTTTGTGCAGAGTTCCATTTCACCTTGCATCAAGGTAAGCCTCAAAACTCCAACTCCATGATCCATGCATATTTCCTCGCATGATATTTTTACCAATTACTTGCCATCATATGTTGATTGTTTTCCCTCAAAAAAATTTGATCATAGCACTCATAATCATGCCTACTCGATTGCTTTTGCAAAATTAGGGTTCATACGGCCACAATGATATAATTTGTCATACACTGAAAATGAATGAAATTGGGTATTGCCATCTTCTTCCTTGTGAAAAAACGCATGAGTTTGGTGTTTGAATCATGTCAAATGGTTGAGAGATGAGTGAGATAGAGGGCTTCATGCATCAGAGCTTGAGGAAGAAGATGGCCATGGCGCCATTTTCAGAAAATCCAACTAGTTTGATATATATTTTTCACTTGCCATGTTATTAATGAATTGGCATTGCGCCCCAGCGGTTGATCAACTGGTTTGTGTGTACTAGCGAGCGAAAGGTCAGGGGTTCGAATCCCCCTCGCCCCAGACCTTTTTTTTATCACTTTTTCCTATTTTTCATATTATTTTGTTAATGATTTGAAAAACTAATAACTCACTCAATTTTAATTATTTTTTACTGATTCTTTTTGCAAAAAATCATAAAAATGTTGAAATATTTTATTCCACAAAAAAATTAGATTTATATTATTTATTTAATATAATTAGTATTTTTGTGAATAAATTCATTTTTTATTTATTTTTAAACATTTTAAAATGAATATTCATCTTGAAAAATCAAGATCAAATGAGTTTTAATATCTCTTGTGATTTATACCTCATTTTTCAAACCTTAAACAAAAATCACAAGTGGTTTATTCAAACCTATTTGGTATTTTTCATTGATTTTCTTTAAATATTTACTTTTAAAGAATAAGATTAGGGTTTCTTTGATTTTCACTCAAACAAATCATTGTCAAACACTCTTGGGCCTCTAATAGAGTGTAAGACCCAACCCTTTGTAAATACAACCTTTTTTTGGGCCTCACTTATTGTATAAGTCCCGTTGTATTTCAAAAAGTTCAGCGTGATCATCGTCCGTTGAAAAACAAACTCTGGGCCTCTCCTTGAGCTATAAGACCCATTCAAAACTTTTGGGCCTCTAATAGAGTGTAAGACCCAATCCCCTTTTAACCAAAACCTTTTGGGCCTCAGATATTGTATAAGCCCCTTCGCGTTAAAAGAAAATCTCGGCACGATCGCCATTTCAAACGAAAAGTCTACTGGGCCTACCCTCGAGTTATAAGCCACACTCTTTTTCTTTAAACCTTTTTGGGCCTCTTGAGAGAGTGTAAGACCCATCCCTTTGTACAGAAAACAACTTTTGGGCCCCAGTCACTTGTATAAGTCCCTCTGTACAAATTCAACAGTGCGCTCACTGATAAAACCCTGGGCCTCTCCTTGAGCTGTAAGCCCCAAATCTTTCTTTTTCAAAACACTTTCTCCTTTGATTTTGAAATATACTGTTGTTTTCAATCTTTGTTTGTTGAACAACTAACCAAACAGCATGGAAGCTCTACAACCGAGTAAGTGGTTATTGCTTTCATTTACCGCTTTCATATACATATAACTGTATTGTGGGGCTGTTTCACTGTAAGTCTTCTTTCATAAACTCATATCAACTGTGTAATAATAGTATAGATATTTAGAGTTTCCCCGGCAACTACGTCTAGCACTAGGTAAAGCCGTCTTGATCACTCTTAAATAGTCGATACTAGATCCCCATAGGATTACCAGACCCAGTCTTCCCTCTTCTTGGGGTTAAACAATATGGAGACATGAAAGGCAGCATTCTCTGTGAACCCTTTCATAGACTGTCACTCATAGAAGTTATCAAACAAACTCTATTCCCCAGAGATGATCTCTTCTCCATGAATTACATCTCTTGAGTTTCTTCCAAATTCTCGGACTTTCCTGGCTTGATCTATTCTCGGTGAATGGCATGTCTTGAACTTCTCGAGGTTTGGGGACCCACGGGCTTCTTAAAAGCACTTGTCAAGAAACTCTATTCCCCAGAGATGATCTTTTCTCTGTGAATGGCATCTCTTGAGTTTCTTCCAAATTCTCGCACTTTCCTGGCTTGATCTATTCCTCATGAATAGCTTATCTTGAACTTCTCGGGGTTTGGGGACCCATCGGCTTCCTAAAAGCATCGGCCTCCTCTTGGGCATTGTTCAAGGACCCACAGGCTTCCTAAAAGCACCCCCGCTTCCTCTTGGGCTTAGTACAAGGACCCTACGGCTTCTTAGAAGTATTCACATCCTCCTCTTAGGCTTCGTATAATGATCTCTTCCTCCGGGAATGATAGCCTCCTCTTGGGCTTCGTACAAGGACCTCTCGGCTTCTTAAAAGTTTCCAGCCTCCTCTTGGGCTTCATACAAATTATCCCGACGACCTCCTAGAGGTATAGGAACAAAACTTAGTCATCTGCATAGAACAGTCCTTTCAAAGAGTCGATTATTGTTTCTCAAAGCAAAGTACAAAAGATGAAACTCTAGACTTGGACAGTATAATCTCCTTGAGTCTCAAAGACATTCTTAAGTGACCCCTTCGTTAAATAGGAAGAAAACCCGTAGACTCGGACAGTCTCGATACCCTTCGGATTTCCTGCTTCCTTGAAGAACAGGAATAACCCGGATCTTCGAATCAAATCCCTGAGTACAGTATTGCTCATATAAGAACTGATTTTCTCTTTCAAAATCAGTATACTGGACCTGTCACTCAACTAAAACAGTAACCATAGCCTCCTCTTAGGCTTTATATAATGATCCTTCTCCAGTAAAATTAGCCTCTCTCTTGGGCTTTGTACAATGATTCTCCACAGCGGAGTCAAACAACGTTTAGCCTCTCTCTCGGGCTTTGTACGAGACACATAAGAGACTCCCTCGTTGAGTCAATCACCCCTTTCGCCTCCATCTCGGGCTTTATACGAGATACAAAAAGGTTCTTATTGAGCCAAACAAACATCAGCCTCCATCTCGGGCTTCGTACGAGATACAAAAAACTCTCTTGTTGAGTCAAATAGCCTTCATCTCGGGCTTTATACGAGATACAAAAAGACTCCATCGTCGAGTCAAAACCTTTTAGCCTCTCTCTCGGGCTTTGTACGAGAACCCTTTTAGCCTCCTCTTAGGCTTTGTATAAGAAAACCACTGGTTGATCCAATCAACCTTTTAGCATCGAAGTTGTGCCTCGTTCACAGTACACAAACATCAACAACTCCTTCCCCTTCATCTAATCGCTGTAAGCGGCAAGCCTCTGGATCATCTACATCCATGCCACTGTCCCTCTTTTAGCATGAGAAATTCCTAAGGAAAGATAGCATTGCTCTACACTGAGTTAAAGTCTTCTCCTTCAGGTTGGAAATCCCCTTTAAAGGAAATTATGGCATTGCCGGATTCACACATCCCGGTTAAAGTAATTCTCTTTTATAAACAGTTGTGACATACAACCCCCCTTTAAAGATGACAAATTCTCTCTAAAAGTCAACACCTTCAGCTTCACATCTTGGGCTTTGAACAAGATATAGATCACATTTCGCTTCACGTCTTGGGCTTTGAACAAGACACCAAAAACACCCATTTCCTCCCATAGAATAGGAGGAACTACGAACGCTCTGATTTCCCTGTTTCGGTAAACGGGAATACGTAGGCATAAGATTGAAAGAAATATATTAGTGAGCACACTAAACAAAAACCCAAAATCCCATATATCCTAATCTGAAGCAGTATCTTAAAAGAGAGAAATCAGTATTGGCGAAAATACAAATAACCGATACAAAGGCCCTCCCACATTGATAGCATTCGTAACCTAACAGACCGCTGTTTAAACTCAGTATGCAAGTAGGGTTAATTGGAGACATCTATTTCCCTTCCTTATTCTGCTTTAATAGGATAAAAAATGAATCGACCTGTAGTAAACTCAACCACAGAGAGCGACCGCGCTTAAGAACCGCGTCCAAAATCGCTCGCTACAGAAAAATGGCGCCCACCGTGGGGCTGATCTCTGTTTTTCTTCTTCCTCTTCACTTATGTGAAAACCACAGATTGGGGCTTCCGCCAGGGAACCCATTTCTGCCAGGAACTTAGGATTCATAGCTTTAAAGGTCTAGGATGATTAGGACAAATATATATACTGCTTTTCCTAATTGCTATACATGTTTATTTTTCTGCTAATGGGAATGCGTGTGATGCCGCATGTGGAAAGAGTGAGTATACACTTAAGATAAGTGATGGCGACGAGGTCGACCATCAACCTCAGTGGAGGCTGACCAATGCAACCCATTCTCTCACCTAGACAACGGGCCAATTGTGATGTCTGAGAAGCTGAGGAGCCAAACCCTTTCGTAGTGCGAAAACTATCGGGAATAGTTGTTATGCGATACTACCCTCATTTGAGGCTGGTGATCTATTCTCGGTGAATGGCACTTACTCTAAGATTGCTCTACAACTCGCTGGCAATCCGCTTGTTGTTTTGCTTTCCTGGGAGGAGCTGATGATAATGAGTACAGGTACAAAAATCACCCTAGTATAAACCTTTGGGGATGGGTAGAGCCTTGACTTCATGACAACGACCCTTTGACCCCATGTTTTTTCTATGTTTTTGTGTGCTGCATTCATGCATTCATTAAAAAAAAACATTAAAACATTCAAAAAAAATTCTCTTCTAGTCTCTCTGTTTTTCAAATTAAACTAAGACTGTGATTGCAAATATCAGAGAAAAGCATTACGCTAATGGATTTCGGTAGAAGGAGAACTCATAAGTATACCTCCAGGATTCCAAAACTAGAGAATTTAAGAGGTTTGGCGAGGATGATCACAAACCAAGAGGCTTTCAGAGCCAAACACAAAGGTCTGCTACCACTGTTAAGAGTCCATGTGATTGAGGGAATCATGGATGCGCTCATTCAGTTCTACGATCCGGTCTATCATTGTTTCACATTCCCGGATTACCAGCTAGCACCAACGCTGGAGGAATATTCTCATCTGATTGATTTACACATCACTGATCGAGCTCCATTTTCTGGACTGGAAGAAATTCCAAAGAATCAGACCATTGCAAGAGCAATTCATTTGGACGAGTCTGAGGTCAGGACTCACATGACCACTAAGGGTGGCATACAAGGTTTGCCAGCCCAATTCTTGACAAAGAAAGCCCTGTACTTCGCCAGTATTGGGAACGTGACTGCTTTTGAAAGCATCTTTGTCTTGCTCACCTACGGGTTATTTTTGTTTCCCAACATCAATAACTTCGTCGATATCAACTCCATTAAGGTTTTTCTCATTGGAAACCCTGTGCCGACTTTGCTCGCAGATGCGTATCATTCTGTACACTTGGGAAATTTGTACAGCGGAGGGAAGATCATATGCTGTGTACCTCTGCTTTATAAATGGTTTATCTCCCACTTACCCAAGTCTGCTGCTTTTTGGGATTGCAAGAGTGCCTTACGTTGGTCGCAGAAGATCGTGTCTCTTACTAACTCTGATATAGATTGGTGTAATAGGATCTATGATGGAATCAGAATCATTGATCGTTGTAGAAACTTCCCCAACGTACCCCTCATAGGAACTAAAGGAGGAATCAACTATCATCCGATGTTGGTTCACCGTCAGTTTGGATACCCGATGAGACAAGTCCCACGGGGTGTTCATCTGGAAGGTCTTTTCTTCAAGGAAGGAGAAAACGACAGAGCACTAAAGATGGAAATAGTGCACGCTTGGAAACACGTTCATAAGAAAGGACGAGAGTCTCTGGGAAAACCAGACTGTGTCTCGGTGGAGCCTTATCTCCATTGGGTACAAACTAGAGCTCTCAAGCTAAAAATGCCTTATCCTCGTTACGGAATTCTTCCGCCAAGGGAATCTGTCATGTACTTCATGACGGAAACAGAAAAGCTTCAGGTTACTCTCAACAAAGTTCAAAGGGAGAGAAGGTCTTGGAAGAACAAGTACCGCACCCTCGATGTAGAGTGCATCAAAATACAGCAATTACTGAAAGAGAAAGATGCTCTGATTGAAATTTTGGAGCAACATGCTGTAGCGAATCAAGATGACCAACGGAATTTGCTCACTCCTTTCACTTGGCAAAGGAATGACAACCCGACAACGGCCCAAGAGCCCCGGTCAAAGAAAAGGAAAATACCAGAGTCAGTACCCGATTTCTCTTCAGAGAGGACTCGGGACCCATTAGATTAGGTTTCTATTTCTGCACCTTGTAATCTACTGTATTTCCATTTCTGTAATCCTTTAAATTCAATAAAAAGGGGTTTCCCCACTGTTTAATATTTGCAATCTAATTGTCGAAGTTTATTTTGATTAAACCAAAAAACAATTAATATAATCGTTGCATTCATCATTCTCACATCCCGTATTCTTCTTACCTACGAATCTCATGTTTGTGTCTCGATTCTAGAGTCAAACTGTCTCATTCGTACAATACTCGAGCTAATCGTCAGAAAAGGATGGATGATCTTGAGGAAGAAAATAGAGAGTTGAAAGAAGAGATCGACGCTCTGAGAGAGGATATGAGAAAGCTTCGTAACGACATACAAGCCATGGCAGAAGCTCAGCTACAAAGAACTGTGATCTCAGAGATCACTTCAGTGCCCATAGTGGAGAAGTATGATCCTAGGTATCAAATGCCGAAAGATCGTCCTTGGGGCATGCCTGTTAACTATATCCCTGAAGGATATGTTCCGCCGATCACTGAAGATCAGGGAATCACAACGGAAGTCGCTGGGCCTGAAGGTTACAAACTTCGGGAAAGCGAAGATACCAGGGGCATACTGAAGACTCCTAAAGGTTACAAACTTCGGGAAATGCCAAGATTTACTACCGTAGTCACGGTACCACCCCCTGTGGTGCACACTGTCCCGGAAGGACAGATTCCACCGATACCTTCTTGTAAAAAGGAAACTTTGTTTGATAGAATGGATGAATTCCAGGAGCAGTTCCTGGAAATGCAGAAGGAGCTGCAAGCCATCCGCGGTCAGGATTTATTTGGAAAGGACGCCGCAGACCTCTGCTTGGTCCCCAATGTGAAAGTTTCGCACAAATTCCAAGTGCCCGACTTTGAAAAATACAAGGGTAACTCTTTCCCTCAAAGCCATCTGGTGATGTATGCTCGGCGGATGTCAGCTCAGATGGAGAATTAGGACCTACTAATTCACTACTTCCAGGATAGTTTAACCGGTGCCGCATTAAAATGGTACATGGGTTTAAACCGTACTACGATCAGTACATTCAGAGATCTTGGCACTGCCTTCGTCCAATAATACAAATACAATTTGGACATGGCACCCGACAGAGATCAACTCAGATCGATGTCGCAAAAGGACAAGGAAACCTTTAAGGAGTATGTTCAAAGGTGGCGTGAAATTGCCGCTCAAATTTGTCCACCTCTTGAGGAAAAAGAGATGACAAAGATCTTCTTAAAGACCTTAAGCTCATTTTACTATGACCGAATGGTTTCCAGTGCACCCAGTGATTTCACCGAAATGGTGGGCATGGGCGTACGTCTTGAGGAAGCCGTCCGAGAAGGACGTTTGGTAAAAGACACTGGATCGACGAGTAGTACTAAAAAATACGGTAGTGCTCTCCCTAAGATAAACGAGCAAGATATTGGGAATATCTCTCTCGGAAAGCAAAGGCGACGATATCAACCGCTAGCAGCTGTGACTCCTGCTATCAACACTGCGCCTATTCCTACGTATCAACCTCAGGTTGCGCAGAGCTAACCTGATCAGTAAAGGACACAACAGCCTCTTCAGCAGGATCGTCCCCAATACAACAACAACCGTACAACACGGCCACCAGGATTTGATCCTATACCCGTATCGTATGTAGATCTGTTTCCATTACTGTTAGCCAAGGGGCACATTCAGACTAAGTCCCCTCTTACAGTACCAGAAAATCTGCCTTTTTGGTTTAAGGTGGATCAAACATGCCCTTATCATCAAGGAGGTCCAGGGCATAACATAGAGACTTGTCTCAATTTCAAGTCCGACGTGTAAAAACTTGTTAGGAGCGGGGTCTTATCCTTCAAGGATACAAATCTTAATGTTCTTACGAACCCGCTGCCTCAACACAAGAAGGCTGCAGTCAATTTGATAGAAGGAGAGACTAACGACGTCTATCAAATTCACGATGTACTCTTGTTGAAAACCAATCTGGTCAAGATGCATTGTAGACAGAGTGGATATGGCCATGTGCCACCTCATAGCTATCACCAGTGTGATATCTACTCTAAAGACAACCAGGGATGTTCTGTGGTGCAAACAGCCCTACAGGAACAAATGGATCTCGGATGGATCCAAGAGCACCGAGTTCGTGGAGTTAACATGGTCTACACGAATTCTAACGTCATTCAGAACCACGATATCCGTGCAATGAATGTCAACTTGGTGGCGATGCACTTAAGGCAAAGCCAGTATCATAATCTGCCGCGGCATGATTACAGTTCTTGTCTGACTTGCTCGGTAAGCAAACAGGGATGCTCTTTCATACAAGAGGCCCTCCAGCGTCAGATGAATCTTGGATGGATCCAGGACTACCATGATAGGAATTCCTATCAGATCAATATGGTTCAGATCTTTGATATTCACGTGATGAACACCAACTTAGTTGAATTACATGCTGAACAAGTCCGACTCAGATTCCTGATATCACATGACTATCAAAGCTGTAAAGTGGGTTGCGAAAATGATCGAGGTTGTACCCTTGTCCAGGAGGCACTTCAGGACTTGTTAAATCACTGGTGGATGCCAATTTATATGGATGAAGATACTCAGTAAATTAGTATCAGTAACAGGAATCCTACTCAGCGTCAGAGTCAGGATGTCCGATCAGTGGAAGCTAACCTAGTGAGGTTACATTGTATTCAAAGTGGGCGTGGCCAGGTGCCACCACACAATTATAACCGTTGTAGAGTCTGTTCAGAAAGTAACCAAGGGTGTTACCTTGTGAGAGCAGCTCTTCAAGGGCAGGTGGACCATGGAGAAATTCGTCCATATCCGGGTTCTGGACCCATCAACTGGACGCCGAACTACCTTGTCGATCAAGTTGAGGATGTTGTCACAATCTTTGGTCATCACAGGATCAGGGATGTTTTTGCCATCATCCCTCTACTTGACGAATCTAAAGTTCCCAACCGGGAACGGATCGAGATTACTTATGATGGTCAGAAAAATCAGAAGGCTCCTATAGTCATCTATCTACCGGGACCACTACCGTATGAGTCAACTAAGGCTATCCCTTACAAATACGGTGCAACAACCATTGAAAATGGAAAGGAAATTCCATTACCCTCCGTCGTGAACATTACAGACATCAGTCGTGTAACACGGAGCGGTCGAATCTTCAACCGAGGAGTTGGGGAACCTAACAAGGAAATGGAACTTCAGACAGAAGCTCCTGATCCATCAGTCGGTCAATCCAGTAATCCCGACCTTTCAAAAAATAATGATGAGATGCTGAAGCTCATCCAAAGGAGTGAATACAACATTGTGGATCAACTGTTATAGACTCCTTCAAAGATCTCGGTATTATCACTGTTACTCAGTTCAGAAGCCCACAGGGAGGCTCTACAGAAAGTCTTGGAGCAAGCCATTGTGGAACAAGATGTAACAATCAGAAAGCTCGATAGCATTGTCTCTAACATCACTTCCTGCAATAATTTAGGATTTAGTGATGAGGAATTACCCGAAGAGGGTCGCCATCATAACATGGCACTCAACATTACAGTTAACTGCCAGGACGATGCTTTAGCCAGCGTACTGGTAGACACAGGGTCAGCCCTGAATGTTATGCCAAAGTCCACTTTGATGCAATTATCATTCAAAGGCCCTCCGATGAGAATCAGCGAGATCGTCGTCAAAGCATTCGAAGGATCCAGAAAAACGGTTATCGGCGAAGTTGATCTTCCCATAACTATTGGTCCTCACACTTTCCAAGTCACTTTCCAGGTCATGGACATCCCGGCAACGTACAGTTGTTTATTAGGAAGACCTTGGATACATCAGGCTGGAGCGGTTACCTCAACCCTCCACCAAAAGCTAAAGTTCGTCAAGAACGACCAACTTGTCACAGTTTGTGGGGAACAAGCCTTGCTTGTAAGTAACTTGTCATCATCTACTGGTATAGAACCCGAGGAGGTTATTAGAACTCAGTTCCAAGCACTGTCGGTGGGCAAGGACGAACAATCTGTAGGAGGAACTTCGATTTCCTCATACAAAGATGCTATCAAAGTGGTCGAGAGTACCGATACAACCGGATGGGGACAGCTTGTCATTCCTATTGACAATAAAACAAAGAAGGGTCTTGGTTTTTCTGCAACCTATACCCAGACAGCTTCCAGCGATGGAAGTCTTCATCCCATTCAAAACTTCTTCCACAGTGGAGGTTTTATTCACCCAGTGTCTCAAGCAGTACATGCTATCAATGAGGAAGATCCCTCTGACACAGATGAAGAATGGAAGTCCTATCTTAATGGGGACGGTTATATGTCTCAGGAAGAGGTGCCTATACCATTTTGCTATCCCGCACGGAGTCTGAGATTTATACCACGGTCAGATGTCGAAATGATATATGGGGATTGTGATCCGGAAGGATGCCGTGCTCTGCCAAATTCATTAGAGGAAGACACTCCGATGAAAGACAATTTTGACTACACCTACTATGGCCCAATGGATGGTCTGCCAATGTGGCAGCCTTACCAAGAAGACTTGGGGCCAGAAAGTCAGCCGAGCAATGAAAATCAGCTGACCGTCATTGAATAGAATACCTGTGTCCCCACCATATCATGGGATCAACACTCAGGTCATCCTGACACTACTCAACCTGAAGATGAATTCTCAACGTTTGCAGGACTTGAATTCATCAACTATGCTTTTCCCGAGGTCAACGTCATCGAGACGGATAACTCCTCCAGTTCCAAAGAAGTTTGGGACACCCTGGGACAACCAAGTGGAAAGTTTGACTTCATGGTCAAGTACACTGCGCCCGAAAGCTCTCGTATCAGGCTCGAAGATATCCAGCCTACTGGATGGGGAGATACGGCTGAGAGCACAAATACTATGCAAAATGCAACTGAGGAATTCTCCTACGACAACTCTGCCTGGGAGACAGATTCCAATGATCCTGCTCCACCATAAATCAGCATTATTTCTGAAGACAAATCAAGGAAGGTGCCAGACTTTGTGATTCACCGAGGAGTTCGCCGCCAATGGGTTACTGTCGATGTTCCGAAGGTCATTCGCCAATCAAAGTAATTTCCATCTTTAACCTTTCACCCTGCCCAGGTGAAACGGATGTTTTGATAGGGCTCGCTTTCTGTAAATTTTCCCTCTTCGCTCCGCCCAAAGCGACAGAGTTTTGTTTTATAGGGCTGTAGTTTCACGAATCGACTTGTTCATTAATAAAATAACGTCGTTCTGTAATATCTGCATTAATTTCTGTTTTCTCTTTTTGCTTTTTCAGAAGATGGTAATCCTAAAAAACAATTTAAAAATAAAAACAAGCAGTAAAATAAAACACTGCACACACTTTCGCATTTTCTCTATCTCTTCTAAACACGAATCATCATGTTATGCAGATTGCTTGTTTTAAACCCCGTTGAAACATACGATCCGATGCCTTCTCCCAACTTTGAGTTCCCGGTATTCGAGACTGAAGAAGAAGTTGACAATGAAATTCCAGAAGAGATCTCCCGATTACTCAAACAAGAGGAAAGGTCCATTAAACCTCACAAAGAACCGTTGGAAATGGTAAACTTGGGTTCAGAAAAGTAGAGAAAAGAAATCAGGATTGGGGTACTGCTCAGTCCAACTGCCAAAGAGAGTTTGATAAAGCTTCTCAGAGAATTTCCCGATGTATTCGCTTGGTCCTATCAGGATATGCCAGGGTTGGATACCAGCATCGTGGAACATCATTTACTGTTAAGATTGGAATGTCCGCCAGTAAAGCAAAGGTTGAGACGGACTCACCCGGACATGGCCATCAAAATCAAAGAGGAGGTACAGAAACAGATTGATGCGGGTTTCCTCGCCACATCAGAATATCCTCAATGGTTAGCCAACATCGTACCCGTTCCCAAAAAGGACGAAAAGGTCAGAATGTGTGTTGACTACAGGGACTTGAACAAGGCTAGTCCAAAGGACGACTTTCCTTTACCACACATTGACATGCTGGTAGACAGTACAGCAAAGTTCAAAGTCTTCTCCTTCATGGATGGATTCTCGGGCTATAACCAGATCAAAATGGCGCCGAAAGACATGGAGAAAACTTTGTTCATCACCCCATGGGGAACCTTTTGTTACAAGGTAATGTCGTTCGGTTTGAAGAACGCCGGGACAACCTATCAAAGGGTCATGACTACTCTGTTTCATGACATGATACACAAAGAAATCGAAGTGTATGTCGATGACATGATTGCAAAATCAAAAACAGAGAATGAACACGTTGAACATCTGTCAAAATTGTTCGAACGTTTAAGAAAATTCAAGCTCCGCTTGAATCCCAACAAGTGCACCTTCGGTGTCTGTTCAGGGAAACTACTAGGGTTCATCGTCAGCCAGAAAGGAATTGAGATTGATCCTGACAAGGTCAAGGCCATTCAATAAATGCCTTCTCCGAAAACTAAAAAACAAGTCAGAGGATTCCTGGGACGTTTGAACTACATCTCCAGATTCATATTCCTCATGACCGCGACATGCGCGCCGATCTTCAAATTACTTAAAAAGAACCAGGATTGCGTTTGGTCAGAAGATTGCCAAACCGCCTTCAATAGTATCAAGGAATATCTGTTGAATCCTCCGATTCTATCACCTCCGGTGGAAGGAAGACCCCTGATCATTTACCTCACAGTTCTAGAGGACTCAATGGGATGTGTACTTGGCTAACAAGACGAAACCAAAAGGAAAGAGTCTACCATCTACTATCTAAGCAAGAAATTCACCGACTGCGAAACTCGGTACATGATGCTCGAGAAAACTTGTTGTGCTTTGGCTTGGGCAGCCAAACGCCTGCGCCAGTACATGATTCGCCACACTACTTGGTTAATCTCCGAAATGGATCCAATCAAGTATGTATTTGAAAAACCTGCTCTTACGGGAAGGATTGCCCGTTGGCAGATGTTGCTATCAAAATATGACATAGAGTACCACGCTCAAAAAGCCGTTAAAGGAAGTATTTTGGCCGATCATTTGGCTCATCAACCGATTGATGATCAAGAATTAATCGGGTTTGACTTCCCAGACGAAGATGTCATGTATCTAAAGATGAAAGACTGCGATGAACCGCTACCCAGTGAAGGGCCAGAACCAGGTTCCCAATGGGGACTTATCTTTGACAGAGCAGTTAATCATTATGGAAACGGAATTGGGGCAATAATTGTTACCCCTCAGGGTACCCACGTTCCTTTCACTGCTCGACTTACGTTCAAATGTACAAACAACGAGGCTGAATACGAAGCTTGTATTATGGGTATCGAAGAAGCAATTGATTTAAGGATCAAAAACTTGGACGTATACGGCAACTTAGCCCTGGTTATCAATCAGATAAAAGGAGATTGGAACACATACCAATCAGGATTGATTCCTTACAAAGATTATGCAAGAAGGTTGTTACCTTTCTTCAACAGAGTTGAGTTTCATCACATCCCTCGTGATGAGAATCACATGGCTGATGCATTAGCCACTATCTCTTCCATGATTAGTGTAGGTCAATGGAATGACTTACCTAAGATCGAAATAATGCGCCTTGAACGACCCGCTTACGTCTTCACGATTGAAGCAGTCCTAGACGACAGACCTTGGTATCACGATATCAAATGCTTCCTTCAGAAACAAGAGTACCCACCTGGGGCATCCAGGAAAGACAGAAAAACCCTCAGAAGACTGGCTGGAAACTTCTTCCTGAGCGGTGATACTCTCTATAAGAGGAATTTTGACTTGGTCTTGCTCCGATGCGTGGACAGACCAGAAGCAGACATGCTTATGAAAGAAATTCATGAAGGATCCTTTGGCATTCATGCCAACGGACACACAATGGTGAGAAAAATTCTCAGAGCAGGGTACTATTGGTTGACCATGGAATCCGACTGCTACAAGTACATGAGGAGGTGTCACAAGTGTCAGATATTCTCCGACAAAATTCATATACCGCCATCACATCTCAAAGTTCTCTCTTCCCCATGGCCTTTTTCCATATGGGGAATTGACATGATTGGCATGATTGAGCCCAAGGCTTCAAACAGACATCGGTTCATCCTTGTAGCCATTGACTACTTCACCAAGTGGGTCGAAGCAGCGTTATACACTAATGTAACCCGACAAGTGGTGGTCCGATTTATCAAAAACAATCTCATCTGCCGTTATGGTGTTCCGAGCCAAATTGTTACTGATAATGGATCTAACTTGAACAACAAGATGATGAAAGAGTTGTGCACAGAGTTCAAGATCGAACATCATAACTCATCTCCCTACCGACCAAAGATGAATGGAGCGGTAGAAGCGGCTAACAAGAACATCAAGAAGATCGTTCAGAAGATGGTTGTAACCTACAAAGACTGGCACGAGATGTTACCCTTTGCTCTTCATGGTTATCGCACATCTATCCGCACTTCAACAGGGGCTACCCCTTTCTCTCTAGTGTATGGCATGGAAGCAGTGCTCCCCATAGAAGTAGAGATCCCGTCAATCCGAGTATTGATGGAAGCTAAGCTAACCAAAGCTGAATGGTGTCAAAGCCGACACGACGAGCTGAATCTGATCGAAGAGAAGAGAATCACGGCACTATGCCATGGTCAGCTGTATCAACAGAGAATGAAGAAGGCATTCGACAAAAAGGTTCGACCTCGCATCTTCAGGAAAGGAGGCCTTGTGCTCAAAATGATACAATCATTTCTCACTGATTCTCGGGGCAAATGGACTCCAAATTATGATGGCCCCTATGTGGTCACAAAAGCTTTCTCAGGCGGTGCCTTGAGACTTGCAACCATGGACGGAGAGGAATTTTCCTACCCCACGAATGTTGATATAGTCAAGAAATACTTCGCCTAAACTAAAAAATAAAAAAAAATCATCCCGATGGATTGAAAACATCATAGTACAATCCATGCAAAAATTAGGGATAATGGCAAGTAACTATGTTCAACAGAGGCAAATCCCTCAGCAGCAGCAGTTACATCATCTGCCAGAAAACTCCAGTCAAGGTCATCTTCGACAGAAGCTCAGGATGCCCCGAATTCAAAGTTGGTAGAAGGATAGTGGTCGTTATGTTTCAACGTAGCCCTTTTCCCTGTAAATTACCATTTTCTAACTTTGTATATACTATTTGGAATCACGCGTTTGGCTGATCTCCATTTTATCAATAAAATTTGAGCCTGTGTGCTTTTGTTTGTAATTCTTATTTGTTTTAGCTTTACAGAACGACGTTGTTAACATGATTAACGATTCTTGAAATGAAACAAAAATGAATTTACTTGTAAAACTTTTTCTGCTTTAAAATAAAGTCGGCAATTTCTTTTGACTGTTGAACATCAAAGGAACATCGACCGCTTCTCCAGAAATAAGCGAACTTCAAAGTGCAGAATCAAAGTACTCCTTCTACGCCAGTGCGCCTGAATGAAGGATCAACAGGGTCAGATGCGACTATTCCATCTGACCTCTTCGACCGAGTTCTTATCTCCTAAGCCCGATCAACGGTATTCCCCGCAGGGACTATCTCTCCTGAGCGAGGTTGAATTGCTACCTTTTTTACTAATGGTACTTCTTCGCCCCGGGATGGCCGAGTATCCAGTCGTGTTCACTCGTTAGTTTGTATGTCGCGTCAGTTTTGTCAGCATAAACATACATACATCATGCATTTTATTTGCATTCGCATTCATATTGCATCGCTATCACTCTAGTCGGTCTTATCCCCTAGTGATAAAAGTCCTCTCAATCGAGTTGTCAGTTCTTGCCTCGTCAGGAAATGCTGCGTTCAAACAATCTCGTCTCCAGTGTATCTCTGGATTAGAGTCGGCACTTGAACACTTTGATAACTTGAACCTCTGAGAAACAAGAAAACTTTCAAAAAAATATCACTCTTCGCCATTGAAGATGATATCCTTGCTTTCCCAGATTAAGGAAAATCCCCAGAGAAAGCCTCTTAAACAAGAGATTCGGCGGTACGGCAGTTTTTCTCCGAAAAAACCACTGATGAAAAGGTCATCGGCACCTCAAAATTGGATCCCATCATATGGCATTTCTCCGGAAAGATCCCGAGAAAAGTATGATGTAAGACCCCAAACAGAAGCAGTCTCTCAGGAAACTCGCTTTTCCCCAGTAGAAACAAATGACGTCTCCAACAGAGAAGTTTGTGTACCTCTACAATTCAGACGAATGGGTTCCCCAGCAAGTCTGACGTCAAAACTTTTTCCGTCAAATGGCATCTCTCCAGGAAAATTCGGCGAGAAGTTTGAGGAAAATCCGCTACAAACAGCGTTCCTTGTCAATAAAGTTTATTGACAAAAGAAACTAAGACCAGTTCCTTGGTAGGAAACCAGGATCGAGGGGAAGTTTATTTCAGAAACCGATACCAGATCCTTGGTAGGAAACCAGGATCGAGGGGAAGTTTATTTCAAAAGAAACTGAGACCAGCTCCTTGGCTGAAAATCAGGATCGAGGGGAAGTTTAAATCAGAAACTAAGACCAGTTCCTTGGTAGGAAACCAGGATCGAGGGGAAGTTTACTTCAGAAACTGAGACCAGTTCCTTGGTAGGAAACCAGGATCGAGGGGAAGTTGACAAAAGAAACTAAGACCAGTTCCTTGGTAGGAAACCAGGATCGAGGGGAGGTTTATTTCAAAAGAAAACTGAGACTAGCTCCTTGGCTGAAGACCAGGATCGAGGGGAAGTTTTTACCTTTTCTGAGGATCATTGCTTAGCAAAAGAAGAAGGATACATGAACTACCATTCTTAACTACCATCAAAATTTTGGGTATTCCGATATTTAATCATCTTGCACCCCGAATGCCCGAATACCTTCGTCATTCACACCTTCGTGTCCAAGAAGATTAAATAGGGGCATCTGTCATACCCCAAATTTTGACCACTAATATTTCCCATCATTGTACAAATCATCATCACAATATGGAGGAACCATTATATTTCATCAGTCTCCCCAAAGATGGGTGAGCATCCACTACAATCAAAATTAGGGTTTCAAGCCCTCTCAGAACTCTTAGACAAAGGATCAATCAAGGAATGACATGATCTTCAACTTGTCTAACCTCTTAAACATCCACAATGGATCAAAAGTACTCCCACTTCAAGGATTAAGCACAAGGATGCTCCCTTCTAGGTGGATCAAGCCTTAAAATCGCCAGTATCACCAAATTAGGGTTTTGATCGACCAGGGCCTCCAGATGGAAATTTTCCTCTGGGCATGAGCCAAGGATCCAAAACACAACCTAATATACTCCATGGAACCTCATGGACCCAATCATCAAGTCAATTTTGTCTCAGGGGATGCATTCATCAAAAATCAGGAATTAGGGTTTCTTGACCTAATTCACCCCTAACCTGACTTTTAGGGCCAATCATGAGCCAAGACCTCAAAGGAGGATTTGAGGGTCTCTAATACACTACATTTATCCATTTACAATAATGGATTGATCCAAGAAGCTTGAGCAACAAGCCTCAATTTCATCTGCACCACAGTTAGGGTTTTAAGGAAAAAGTCAACTGTAACTTTGACTTTTGACCAGGACATGCTCCCAAGCCCTATGACATGCATCAATGTACCCTATGACACCCATGGAACATATCCATCAAGTTTGATTTAGGTCAAGGACATGATTTCCTGAAGAATTGCACAGTTTGGAATTCATCTGATAAAAAGTCAAATGTGCACAAAAGTCAACTTTGACTTTTTGAGATTTTTCACAAAAATGGATTTTTAACCCTAAAATGATGTTAATGTATGATTTGAATCATCATTCATCAAGAAAAATCAAGAAAAGTTGGATAACTTGTAAAACGGGTAACCATAAAAACTTAGAAAATTTTCTAAGTTAAAAATAAAGTGGCTAGGGTACCAACTTTGGAGGGTCATAACTCCTAAACCACAAAGCTATTTTCTCCCATCCAAGGCTTGATTTGTAGATCTCATTGCCCTCTACAAAAACTTCAACTAGACTTAACTCCAATTCATTGTGGATTTTGAGCTATGAGTGAGCCAAAATGGCTGAAAACATGAAAGTACCACTTTTCCAACACTTAGAAAAAATTCTGTCCAAGACAGATTTTGTTGGAAACACCAAAACTTGTGAGGTTTTTTCACACAGTTACAAGCTGAATCAGTTCCAAAGATAAACATCAATGTTGTTGCAAATGTTGCCAAGAATCCAAGCAACTCAATAGCATGAAACCAATCCACTTGTGCCAAGAATCATGGCTGCCACAACACACCATGTCAAGGCTGCCATGAAAAATCAGTTTGGGAGTTTTGTGCCATCCACGATTTCTGAGTCAAAAGGAGTGATCACTATGCCACATGCCTTCAATCTGATCATGAACCAACTGATCCAACTGATAGGGTTGAGTCAAAAAGCCAAGGAATCTTCCAACTTGAAATTCATCCACTTTGGCACATTTTGCCTTGAATTCAAAGGGCATTAATGTGGAATAGTGCATTTTCAACAAAGCTACTCTACTTAGTCAAGTTCTCTGATTAAACAACAATAAAAACATCTGAGGAATGTGATTTTGGTCAAGGCATAGCCCTGCTCTTGGGAATGGCTAGTTTGCCTTGCTTGAGAAGAAATCCTCCAAGCCAATCCATGCAAATGTGATCTGATCCAGTAGCCATTCACTATTCCTCCAAGATAAAAGTTGATCACCTATAAATAGAGGTTCCAATTGATCATTCAACTCACACCAAAGCCAGTTACAACACTGTTTTCTCTCATTCTTCCTTAAACCTCAAGTTTCTTGGTTTTTGAGTAACCACTATCGGGTTTTGAGTTGCAGCCTTTAGAAATCAATTCCAATTGCTCAAACACATCACATATGATGTATTTGAGGTGTCCAAACACTTAAACATTGACTGTAACATCTCAGGCTCAAAATCACCCTTCAACCAAGTCATTATGTCTCAATTATGCAGGTGGAGGTCTCCAGCTTGATCCAAAGAGTTTCAAAGTGTTCCAAAGCTTGCAACACACTCCATAACATCCATTGAAGCTGTAGGAATCATTAATTCACAACTGGAACAAGGTTTGTGCAGAGTTCCATTTCAGCTTGCATCAAGGTAAGCCTCAAAACTCCAACACCATGATCCATGCATATTTCCTCGCATGATATTTTTGCCAATTGCTTGCCATCATATGTTGATTGTTTTCCCTCAAAAAATTTGATCATAGCACTCATAATCATGCCTACTCGGTTGCTTTTGCAAAATTAGGGTTCATACGACCACAATGATATAATTTATCATACACTGAAAATGAATGAAATTGGGTATTACCATCTTCTTTCTTGTGAAAAAACGCATGAGTTTGGTGTTTGAATCATGTCAAATGGTTGAGAGATGAGTGAGATAGAGGGCTTCACACATCAGAGCTTGAGGAAGAAGATGGCCATGGCGCCATTTTCAGAAAATCCAACTAGTTTGATATATATTTTTCACTTGCCATGTTATTAATGAATTGGCATTGCGCCCCAGTGGTTGATCAAATGGTTTGTGTGTACTAGCGAGCGAAAGGTCAGGGGTTCGAATCCCCCTCGCCCCAGACCTTTTTTTTATCACTTTTTCCTATTTTTCATATTATTTTGTTAATGATTTGAAAAATTAATAACTCACTCAATTTTAATTATTTTTGACTAATTCTTTTTGGAAAAAATCATAAAAATGTTGAAATATTTTATTCCACAAAAAAATTAGATTTATATTATTTATTTAATATAATTAGTATTTTTGTGAATAAATTCATTTTTTATTTATTTTTAAACATTTTAAAATGAATATTCATCTTGAAAAATCAAGACCAAATGAGTTTTAATATCTCTTGTGATTTATACCTCATTTTTCAAACCTTAAACAAAAATCACAAGTGGTTTATTCAAACCTATTTGGTATTTTTCATTGATTTTCTTTAAATATTTACTTTTAAAGAATAAGATTAGGGTTTCTTTGATTTTCACTCAAACAAATCATTGTCAAACACTCTTGGGCCTCTAATAGAGTGTAAGACCCAACCCTTTGTAAATACAACCTTTTTTTGGGCCTCACTTATTGTATAAGTCCCGTTGTATTTCAAAAAGTTCAGCGTGATCATCGTTCGTTGAAAAACAAACTCTGGGCCTCTAATAGAGTGTAAGACCCAATCCCCTTTTAACCAAAACCTTTTGGGCCTCAGATATTGTATAAGCCCCTTCGCGTTAAAAGAAAATCTCGGCATGATCGCCATTTCAAACGAAAAGTCAATTGGGCCTACCCTCGAGTTATAAGCCCCACTCTTTTTCTTTAAACCTTTTTAGGCCTCGTGAGAGAGTGTAAGACCCATCCCTTTGTACAGAAAACAACTTTTGGGCCCCAGTCACTTGTATAAGTCCCTCTGTACAAATTCAACAGTGCGCTCACTGATAAAACCCTGGGCCTCTCCTTGAGCTGTAAGCCCCAAATCTTTCTTTTTCAAAGCACTTTCTCCTTTGATTTTGAAATATACTGTTGTTTTCAATCTTTCTTTGTTGAACAACTAACCAAACAGCATGGAAACTCTACAACCGAGTAAGTGGTTATTGCTTTCATTTACCGCTTTCATATACATATAACTGTATTGTGGGGTTGTTTCACTGTAAGTCTTCTTTCATAAACTCATATCAACTGTGTAATAATAGTATAGATATTTAGAGTTTCCCCGGCAACTACGTCTAGCACTAGGTAAAGTCGTCTTGATCACTCTTAAATAGTCAATACTAGATCCCCATAGGATTACCAGACACAGTCTTCCCTCCTCTTGGGGTTAAACAATATGGAGACATGAAAGGCAGCATTCTCTGTGAATCCTTTCATAGACTGTCACTCATAGAAGTTGTCAAAGAAACTCTATTCCCCAGAGATGATCTCTTCTCCGTGAATTGCATCTCTTGAGTTTCTTCCAAATTATCGGACTTTCCTGGCTTGATCTATTCTCGGTGAATGGCATGTCTTGAACTTCTCGGGGTTTGGGGGACCCACAGGCTTCTTAAAAGCACTTGTCAAGAAACTCTATTCCCCAGATATGATCTTTTCTCTGTGAATGGCATCTCTTGAGTTTCTTCCAAATTCTTGCACTTTCCTGGCTTGATCTATTCCTCGTGAATAGCCTGTCTTGAACTTCTCGGGGTTTGGGGACCCATCGGCTTCTTAAAAGCATCGGCCTCCTCTTGGGCATTGTTCAAGGACCCACAGGCTTCCTAAAAGCACCCCGCCTCCTCTTGGGCTTAGTACAAGGACCCTACGGCTTCTTAGAAGTATTCACAACCTCCTCTTAGGCTTCGTATAATGATCTCTTCCTCCGGGAATGATAGCCTCCTCTTGGGCTTTGTACAAGGACCTCTCGGCTTCTTAAAAGTTTCCAGCCTCCTCTTGGGCTTCGTACAAATTATCCCGACGACCTCCTAGAGGTATAGGAACAAAACTTAGTCATCTGCAAAGAACAGTCCTTTCAAATAGTCTATTACTGTTTCTCAAAGCATAGTACAAAAGATGAAACTCTAGACTTGGACAGTCTAATCTCCTTGAGTCTCAAAGACATTCTTAAGTGACCCCTTCGTTAAATAGGAAGAAAACCCATAGACTCGGACAGTCTCGATACCCTTCAGATTTCTCGCTTCCTTGAAGAACAGGAATAACCCGGATCCTCGAATCAAATCCCTGAGTACAGTATTGCTCATATAAGAACTGATTTTCTCTTTCAAAATCAGTATACTAGACCTGTCACTCAACTGAAACAGTAACAATAGCCTCCTCTTAGGCTTTGTATAATGATCCTTCTCCAGTAAAATTAGCCTCTCTCTTGGGCTTTGTACAATGATTCTCCCCAGCGGAGTCAAACAACGTTTAGCCTCTCTCTCGGGCTTTGTACGAGACACATAAGAGACTCCCTCGTTGAGTCAATCACCCATTTCGCCTCCATCTCGGGCTTTATACGAGATACAAAAAGGTTCTTATTGAGCCAAACAAACATCAGCCTCCATCTCAGGCTCCGTACGAGATACAAAAAACTCTCTTGTTGAGTCAAATAGCCTTTATCTCGGGCTTTATACGAGATACCAAAAGACTCCATCGTCGAGTCAAAACCTTTTAGCCTCTCTCTCGGGCTTTGTACGTGACCCCTTTTAGCCTCCTCTTAGGCTTTGTATAAGAAAACCACTGGTTGATCCAATCAACCTTTTAGCATCGAAGCTGTGCCTCGTTCACAGTACACAAACATCAACAACTCCTTCCCCTTCATCTAATCGCTGTAAGCGGCAAGCCTCTGGATCATCTACATCCATGCCACTGTCCCTCTTTTAGCATGAGAAATTCCTAAGGAAAGATAGCATTGCTCTACACTGAGTTAAAGTCTTCTCCTTCAGGTTGGAAATCCCCTTTAAAGGAAATTATAGCATTGCCGGATTCACACATCCCGATTAAAGTAATTCTCTTTTATAAACAGTTGTGACATACAACCCCCCCTTTAAAGATGACAAATTCTCTCTAAAAGTCAACACCTTCAGCTTCACATCTTGGGCTTTGAACAAGATATAGATCACCTTTCGCTTCACGTCTTGGGCTTTGAACAAGACACCAAAAACACCCATTTCCTCCCATAGAATAGGAGGAACTACGAACGCTCTGATTTCCCTGTTTCGGTAAACGGGAATACGTAGGCATAAGATTGTTAGTCCGCCTTCGGCCGATCTTTCCTTTCGAGTTCGCCTTCGGCCGTCCTCGTATCCTTTATGTGTTAGTCCACCTTTGGGTTGGTCTTTCTTTTCGAGTTCGCCTGCGGCCGTTCTCGTACCCCTTGTTGTTAGTCCGCCTTCGGTCGGTCTTTCCTTTCGCGTTCGCCTTCGGCCGTCCTCGTACCCTTTGTTTGAGAGTCCACCTTCGGATGGTCTTTCTTTTCGAGTTCGCCTTCAGCCGTCCTCGTACCCTTTGTTTGAGAGTCCACCTTCGGCTGGTCTTACTTTTCGAGTCCGCCTTCGTCCGTTCTCGTACCTCTTGTTGTTAGTCCACCTTCGGCCGGTCTTTCCTTTCGAGTTCGCCTTCAGTCGTCCTCGTATCCTTTATGTGTTAGCCTGCCTTCGGACGGTCTTTCTTTTCGAGTTCGCCTTCGGCCGTTCTCATTTTCTTTGATTGTTTGTTCGCCTTTGGCCGGTCTTTCCTTTCGAGTTCGCCTTCGGCCATTCTCGTGCCTCTTGTTGTTAGTCCGCCTTCGGCCGACCTTTCCTTCCGAGTTCGCCTTCGGCCGTCCTCGTATCCTTTGTTTGAGAGTCCACCTTCGTCTGGTCTTTCTTTTCGAGTCCGCCTTCGGCCGTTCTCGTACCACTTATTGTTAGTCCACCTTCGGCCGGTATTTCCTTTCGAGTTCGCCATCGGCAGTCCTCGTATCCTTTATGTGTTAGTCCACCTTTGGCTGGTCTTTCTTTTCGAGTCCACCTTTGGTCGTTCTCGTACCCATTGTTGTTAATCCGCCTTCGGCCGGTCTTTCCTTTCGAGTTCGCCTTCGGCCGTCCTCGTACCCTTTGTTTGAGAGTCCATATTCGGCTGGTCTTTCTTTTCAAGTTTGCCTTCGGCCGTCCTCGTACCCTTTGTTTGAGAGTCCACCTTCGGCTGGTCTTTCTTTTCGAGTCCGCCTTCGTCCGTTCTCGTACCTCTTGTTGTTAGTCTGCCTTATGCCAGTCTTTCCTTTCGAGTTCGCCTTCAGCCGTCCTCGTATCCTTTATGTGTTAGCCCGCCTTCGGCCGATCTTTCTTTTCGAGTTTGCCTTCGGCCGTTCTCATTTTCTTTGATTGTTTGTCCACCTTCGGCCGGTTTTTCCTTTAGAGTTCGCCTTCGGCCGTCCTCGTATCCTTTATGTGTTAGTCCACCTTCGGCCGATCTTTCTTTTCGAGTTCGCCTTCGGCCGTTCTCGTTTTCTTTGATTGTTAGTCCACCTTCGGCTGGTCTTTCTTTTCGAGTCCACCTTCGACCGTTCTCGTACCTCTTGTTGTTAGTCCGCCTTCGACCGTTCTCATACCTCTTGTTGTTAGTCCGCCTTCGGCCGGTCTATCCTTTCGAGTTCGCCTTCGACCGTCCTCGTATCCTTTATGTTGTTAGTCCGCCTTCGGCTGGTCTTTCCTTTCGAGTTCGCCTTCGGCCGTCCTCGTATCCTTTGTTTGAGAGTCCACCTTTGGCTTGGCTTTCGTTTCGAGTTCGCCTTTGGCCGTTCTCGTTTTCTTTGATTGTTAGTCCGCCTTCGATCGGTCTTTCTTTTCGAGTCTGCCTTCGGCTGTTCTCGTATCCTTTGCTTGATCCAACTTAGGTTGATAGCCAATTGTCCTCAAAGACCACCTTCGGTTGACATCTGCCCAGAATAAAAAACATATTACCACATATTTTCTTCTACCCACAGAGCGCAAATTTTCTGGTTCTTTCGGTATTCAATCCCTATTCACCTTGAACGTCTGAAACCCGCTGCTCTCATCCCTTCAGGTCCATAGTGGATTAAATAGGGGCAACTGTAACACCTCAAAATTTTCCCTCTTATTTATACCTAATAAGTGGCTTATGCTTCACATTTCATTTGCATCTAGTACATGAACATTGCATACATCATTGGTTTCCTCAAGGCATGATGTCAAGGGTGCCACCATCTTTATATTGTATAAGGAAAGGAGAATGAGATACCCTAATTCATCAATTCACAAAGGCTCACCAAACCTTAAAGACAACTCATATGGCCCATCATGGCATCAAGAATTTGGATTTGGCAAGAGAATGAATGAAAACTGCACTCTCATGATGGTTGATCATCAATCAGAACTTTGACCTTTTGAGCTTGAGGTACTATCATGAGTAGGATCCTTGGATCTTTGACATCATCTCATCACATAAGTCATCTTGGCTTGAGGCCATCTACATCACAGACAAAGGAATTGGAATTTTGAAGACCCATCATTTTTTCCTGACTTCTAGGGACCAAATTAGGGTTTTGCATAAAAGTTAGTTTATTTATGATTTTTGGACAAAACTTGATTCCATGATACTCCACATGTCTCTAAGTGTCTATGAATGAAATTTGAGCCATCATTTGCTTTCATAAGGGTTTCAATTGGAGGAGTGATTGAAAATCAAGGAAATTGGGGAAAAGTCAATTAATCAGGGAAAAGGTCAACTTTTGACTTTTTAAAGTCAAAATCATGTTCCTCATGTCAAAGGTGGGCAATGGACAAAATTTGATCATGAAATGTCAAAGGAATCATCAAGAATCAAGGTTATGTGAAAAGTTACCATTTATGGAAAATTTCCACTTTTGGAAAGGTCATTGTTAGAACTTTCTACTTTGGGTAAGTTTTCAAGTTTCAAGTTGCTAACTTCCAAGCCATTTTCAGCCATAATACAAGCTTCAATTCAATTTTGGCCAAACATCAATAATGTATAGGGCATTCCTATCTTTACAAGCATGTAAACAACTTATCATTTGGATCTATGAATTAAAAGTTATGGCCATTCAAAGTATGGATCTAAAAATTGCATTTCTCAATAAAACACTTAGAAAATTCTTAAGTTCCAAAATCAATGTTGTACCCATGATTTCAAGACAGATTTTTAGCATGTTCTAGACCTCAATTCAACTTGCATTAGACATCAAAGATGTTCTAGCAAATTCCCTCTTTCATTTGATACCAAGACCACTCATATTGATACAATATTCTCCAAGATATTTTGCTTAAAAAATACCCCATGAACATGTTCCATGTCAACATAAACTATGACTTTTCTTTCCAAAATCCAATACCAATTCATGTCATCCTTACTGCTTCATGTATCATGCGCACTACACACCCCATGTCATCATCTTTACTATATTAAACCATGCATAAACTTACAAGCCAAGCACCATTACCAACCTTACTTCATGTGTCCAAAGAGAGAAAAAGGGAAAATTAAAGAACAAGTTTTCGTTTTACTCACACCAGCTCACCTCCAACCATATTCATCATCAGTAGGTAGCATACAATACACCTCATAAAAATACACCATACACCAGAAGAAACTAACTAACTCGTGTGCTTCCAAAAAACTCCTCATTTTTTAAACTTTCTAAACCAAACCCTGCTAGCTCATTTTAACCATGATTAGTACATCAACCATGCTTTTAACCTCACATATATAATCTCTAGACTCTAACAGAATCGGTTACGTATCTCATTCTCTCTAAAACAGAAAAAAAAAACTCCATTTTTTCTCTAAAGTTCAAAGCTCTCAAACTCATTTGTTCCAAAAGCTTTCTCTGAGCTTTCTTCTCCATTTTCACAATCGTGTTTCATAGAAGCTTTTGTTTGCAAGAAAAAGCTCTGGGAGTGCTATATTACTAGATCCGATTCTCATCAATTCAGCATCGATTTGCAAGTTTCATCAAGATTCGAAGTGCTTTAGGCATTTATTTTGCCTTATTGTTGATCTAAAGATCGTGCACGAAGGAATTCCGGGTTTCTTGAGGTTTACAGGGGCAAATTATGTTCAGGGAATCACCTTTCAATACCTTGCATTATTCTTAGAGATTATAGGTTATTAGGTTCATAAATAGCAGTTACTTGGGTACTCTTTAGAGAGGCATTTCTGTTGTGTGAAAGCTAGGCAAAATGTAGGTTCTTGAATTTTTAGGGCTTTAGAAGAGTGCTTCGATTTGACTTATTCACGAGATATGAAAAAATCAATGGCAGATTCGTGACCTGCATGAAATTCTGCGCAAGATAGGGTATCCGTTTACCATTTCCGGGCGATGTCAGTTGCAGGCACGGTGGCCTCCCACCGGAGAAGATGACCGGAGTCTTCTCCGGCCACCACCTGCAAACCCTAGGTTACTTCTGGCCACTCTCATGATTTAATCACCATCATCCCTTAATCTTGATCCAACGTCCCAGGTGGTGCCAACACATTAAAATGGCACATGTGGGGCACGTGCAACATTTCCACTCTTTTGCTTTTCTTTTTCTTTTTATTTTATTTTTGTTTTTGTTTCTGATAGTTAAATGGTGGCGTGTGCGTGGTGTGCACAAATGTGTGTTTGTTACCATGCATCTCAATCCTCAGCCACATGATTGGGTTAAAATTTTGATCTTATCACGTTGACATGACCTAATGGTCCATAATGAGTCAACAAGACTGACTGATACCTATACTATTATCCCTCAGGCCTTACGCGCGTTGGGTTTAACATAAATATTTTTCACACCCCCTTTTTTTTTAGCCCAATGATACATCCATTGAATAAGTGATAACTGCGCACCCCTTGGCTACATTTCTAGTTTTTATTTTCTTTTTCTATATGTTTCAAATTGCCAATTTTAAAAATACTTGTGATCACTAAAAAATTCTTGATAAATTCATAGCTGATCTTAAGCATGTCATTTAATTTTTGGTGATTTTTATTTTATATTTTGGTTTGTTTTGATTTTTTTTATTAAATTTTCTTTGAAGTGTCTTCATGTGATCATACTTTGTAATACTTGTTGCATATTTGATTTTTTGTAACTAGTTAGGAATTGAATTTTTGCAGGCCATTTGGTACATGTATTAGGTATACATTGGAGAGTCTTATGAAATTTTTTCTGAATTTTTAGACTACTTTTGATGGCATGCTTGACACCATTTTGTACATGATTGTTAATTGACCATAATGAGTTGTTTAAGCATTGTTTGAGCTTGATGAAAAAGGAGTTTTGGTCTCAATTTTTAGGTCATGTTTGACCACTGATCTCACATCAATTTTCTTGACTTCATATAATTTTTATGGCCTTTAATCATGTTCTTTTGGATTGTTTAAATTCACATTTGTTCATGGATATTGGTTCAAGACTATGCCTAGGGGTTTTGTGATTATCTCTATGCCATTCATTGTTAAATTGTTGAGACACTTATGGACATGTATGATAGAGATTATAGGTCTTTGGAACCCAATTATAGGTCATTCATTGATGCATATTGTTTGACTTGTGTATGCTTGTTTGAATATGAACTTGTCCTCTTGATTTGTCCTTTCCTTTTGGTTCTTTTGATGACATTCCTTCACTAATTCTTTTAGGACTTAGAAGTTAATTGAGGTGAGACATGCTTACTAACCTTGAGCACCATTGATCATTCCCATTTGATTTCTAATCTCATCTTACTCTTTTTAAAGTTGCATGACTTGTAAATGTGGCATTAATGCATAAACTTGTGTCTACTTGTGTGTTTGTGTAGTATGCCTTAATATGATGATTCTAACTTGCATTTCACCACATCACACATGACCTATAATGTACACATCTACTTTTATGAAGCATAATAACCTCTAATTGCATTTCATACCTCATGGAACATAAACTTGTTTTGCACTTTCTAGTTGAACATTGTTTGCTAGTTGCCTAACCTTTGTATGCTCCATCTTCTTCTAACTCTTTTAGGATGTAGATAGGATCCATTAGAGGTCATTAGGTACTGACCTTGACCCATCCAACATGTGTATACTCCTTTCATGTTTCTCTTTTGCTTGTGTTACAAGTATGCTAATTTCTAAGAACTAAAATGACATTGTTTGGTGTTTGTTTCACTTTAGCTTCTAAACTTGAAATGTTATGAACTCCCAATGCTAATTGAAAGTTGTTTAAGGCATCTTTAACATGACATCAATTCTGACTTTGAACTTTGCCATATCATACATCCATCCTTGCATGTCTTTTACCTAAACTTGAATCATATGTTGCATACTAGTTGATTACTTTTACACTTAACTTGCTTAATCATTGAGAATACTTTAATACATGGTTCCTATACTAATCAAATGGCATTTTCATCCATTCCTCCATGTTACACACTTCTGACCTAGATGTAAAATCATGTTATAGTTCACTTACATTACTCTTAGGCACCCACTTCATCTAGTTTGTGCACAACTTGCATTTGTATGATGTTTTAGGGCATAGTTTGACATAGTTTGAATTCTTTTAACATGTTAACATAAATTGAAGTCACTTAGACATAGCTACTGACTTGTATAAGATCCTTAACCCTTATGACTCATTTTACTTTGTTTGCTCATGTATGTTACCTTAAACACCATTGCAAACTAATTAGTCTTAGTTTAGGAGTTGTATACTTAACTTTTCTAATCAATTAGCAACTAATGCTTACGCTTTACATTCTTTAATCAATGTTGCTTACGTTGCTTGCAAGGTAAGGCACTGTAGTACATGAGTACTCATTCTTCTTTCATCTCTCATTTATTTTACTTTCCCTTACTTTTTCACATATGGATTGTGTGATATAATGCTTGTTTGAATAACTCTTTCTCACCCCTTTGGGATCTTAGCTTAACCTTAATTTTTGATTAAGGTAAGGTAAGATAAGCATTAGGTAGTGAAATCCCTCCTTATCCATTAGGTAGAGTTCTTCTTTTAACTCAACAATAAGGCCATCAATGCATGATAACATTAGGAACTCATTTAGTCTCCCCTTAGTTGTTTTCTCTTTCAACTTTGAGTCTCTCCTTTCTCATCTCAAAAAAAAATAAAAAACACTTAATAAATACTACATGTTGAGTGCGCCATGAGCCTTAAGTACATGGGAAATGGAGAGTGAGGGATTTTCCTTCACTTTCTTAGAGTGTTTAGCAAGCGTCCCGTCTTGGGTCGATTTGCGACGCATTCGATCCTATGTCATAGACTTTACCACAATATATGTTACAAACACAATCAATCAAAACACCTTCTTCTAAAAGACAAAAACAAACAATTCTCTTCTCATCTCTTCCATTCCCTTATAAAGGATGCGTCTTTTCCGTTCTACCGCAAACAGGTAAACGCGTAAGACTCCACAACGAGCGGCAACACCTAAACTGCTGGAACGCGAACATTGGCATATTCCACTAAAAAACACAAACAAAGCAAAGTCATCCCTAGTGAGGGGAACTACGTCGCTCTGATTCTTCATTGGTTAATGGAGATACGTAGGCAGGAGATCGTGCAAGATCTCTGCGAGCACAACCTTATTTATCAACCCTTTCCATTTGTTGTAAGTCTGCCTTTGGCCGGCGATCCTTTTGTCTCCCTTTAGCAACTGACCCGTAGTGGATCGAACTACAACTGCTCTGATTTCCTCTCTCCGGTTAGATTGAGGATACGTAGGCATGAGACGCGATGTCTTGACGGGCAACCTTCCCCCCCATAAATCCATAGTCCGAACTACGTTGAATCTGACTTTCCCGCTCCCGAGGGAATACGTAGGCCTAGGACGGCGATGTCCTATCGAGTCACTTCTTTTCCTTTTCCCCCATTTCCCATTTCTCCCTTTTCCGTTCCAGTTACTTTGATCGATAACAACAAGCATGGATCCCATCGAGTACGCTGGACGCGAGGGGGTGCTAATACCTTCCTCTCGTGTAACCGACTCCCGAACCCAGGCGATTGTTGCGATGACCATTCCTTTCCCTTTGTTGAGGTTTTCTTCGATCGTTTCCTTTCCCTGCGTCGGGATAAATAATGTTCGGTGGCGACTCTTCTGTTCTTTTCCGCTGGTTGATTTTTGCAGATACGACAATGTCTTCATCAGGGAATTCAAACTTCATTGGCTAATAATCGTCAAGTGGTTGTTGAGCAAGATAGTCGGACAGAACACTACCCTTGATGGCTTTCTGGGAAGTATATTGTATGTCATATTCTGTCAGGACCATTTGCCAACGAGCAACCCTTCCGGTGAGAGTTGGCTTCTCAAATATGTACTTGACTGGATCCATCTTTGATATCAATAGAGTTGTGTGAGTCAGCATATATTGTCTCAAACGCTTAGCAGCCCATGCAAGTGCACAACATGCCTTCTCAAGTATTGAGTATTTTGACTCGCAATCATTGAATTTCTTGCTCAGGTAGTAGATGGCGTGTTCTTTCCTACCTGTCTCGTCGTGTTGACCGAGTACACAACCGATTGAGTTTTCAAGTACTGTCAAATACATTATCAGTGGCCTCCCTGGAACTAGAGGTATAAGGATTGGAGGTCGTTGAAGATACTATTTTATCCTTTCGAATGCCCTCTGGTAGTCATCATTCCACCTGACAACCTGATCTTTTCTTAGCAGCCTGAAAATTGGTTCATAAGTGGTCGTAAGATGAGAGATGAATCTAGCAATGTAGTTCAACCTCCCTAGGAAACCATAAACTTGCTTTTCTGTTCTAGGCTCAGGCATTTGTTGAATTGCTTTTACTTTGGCTGGATCAACCTCGATCCCTCTTTCATTGACGATAAAGCCCAACAATTTGCCAGACCGTACCCCGAAAGTGTATTTGTTTGGATTCAACCTCAATTTGAATTTTCTCAACCGTTCAAAAAGGTTTTGCAAATTCACCAAGTGCTCCTCTTCGATTTGTGACTTTGCGATCATGTCATTAACGTAGACTTCAATCTCCTTATGAATTATATCATGAAAGAGCGTCACCATAGCACGTTGATAAGTTGCCCATGCATTCTTCAAACCGAAGGGCATCACATTATAACAGAATGTTCCCCATGGGGTAATGAAGGTTGTTTTCTCCCTGTCTTCCGGTGCCATCATAATCTGATTGTAGCCTGAGAAGCCATCCATGAAAGAAAATACCAAGAACTGAGCTATATTGTCAACCAAAACGTCAATGTGAGGTAATGGGAAGTCATCTTTCAGACTTGCTCGATTAATCATGGTAATCAACACACATCTGGACCTTGCCATCCTTCTTAGGTATCAGCACGATATTTGCAACCCATGGTGGATAACTAGTAACAGCTAAGAAACCTGCATCCAACTGCTTCTGGACTTCGTCCTTGATCTTGATTACCATTTTTGGTTTTGTCCTTCTAAGCTTCTGCTTGACGGGAGAGCACCCCTCTTTGAGAGGCAATCTCTGCACAACAATGTCAGTGTCTAGCCCCGGCATATCTTGATACGACCAAGCAAAGATGTCAACATATTCATGCAGCATTTCAATCAACCTCTTCTTTACATTCTCATTTAAGGCAGCCCCGATTTTGACCTCTTTTTTGGCGTCCTCGGTTCCCAGATTAATAATTTCTAGTGCTTCCTCATGTGGTTGAATGGCCTTTTCCTCCTGTTTCAACATCCTGGCTAATTCCTCAGGAAATTCACAATCTTCTTCACCATCCTCTTCAGCTTGGTAAATCAGATTGTCAAAGTCATAATAAGCCATAGCAGAATTGTTATCAATGGAACCCGATGAAATGCATCTGCATGAATGATGATTCACGCTTTATTTCAGAATGAGTGCAACAAAAACAACATTGCCATTTATTATAAAAAATAAAAAATAGAAAGACAGGGAGCGCAATATTTGAATGCAAAAGAACGTCTTTTATTAATGATAAAATTTAATTTTTAACAACGTAAGCCCTACAAAGAATCCCTACGCCTTGGGCGGGGTGCATGATTTAACATGAAAACAAGAAAAATTACTCTTCACGAAGAGTGACTTGAATGAAGCTTTCAGCTGACCAATTGTGAAGATCTTGCCCTGGGACAGCTGGGCGTATCCAATTGCTGATATCGCAGTCAATTTCTCCGTCTTCATCGCTCAGCACGAAAATCTAACCAGGATCGATGACTCCAGCACTAGAGAAAGTAATCGGTCCCTGACGGCCTTGAATCTTTGGTCCTCTATGCCCAATTCTGAACCTATCTTCTTTGAGAGACACTTCAATCACTCTGCCCCAACCTCCGGAATTACTAGATTGTACGACAGCTCGGGCTTGCTTGTAAGAGGCAATAGAAACTTCTGGCTTCTTTTCTGACGAATGAGAGACTTCTTGCACATTCACCGTTTCAAATGCTTGACATAACGTCTCATGGATTTCACCATCCATCTCAATATACTTGAATGAAGATAGGTGACTTACAAAGATATATTCTTCACCTCAGACGGTGACCACCTGTCCATCTACCACGAACTTGACCTTTTGATGCAGAGTCGATGATACAACTCCGGCACCATGAATCCACGGGCACCCCAGCAAACAGCTGTGTGCAGGCTGAATATCCTTCACATAGAAAGTAGTGTTGAAAATTTGAGGTCCCACCTTGATTGGTAATTCCACTTCTCCGAAAACCGACCACTTTGACCCATCAAATGCCCGAACTACCAAGTCGCTCGGCCTGAGTATCACTCCTTCAACGTCCAGCTTAATAAGTGCCTTTTTAGGAAGCACATTAAGTGAGGATCCGGTGTCTACCAGCACATGGGAAAGAACAACTCATTTACATTCCATAGAAATATGAAGTGCTTTATTGTGGTTTCTGTCCTCCGAAGTCAAATTGAAATCAGTGAAACCCAGCCCATGACTGACATTAACATTGGAAATTACCCCTTCTAGTTGGTTGACTGAGATTTCCTGAGGCACATACGCCGCATTCAGGACTTTCAACAAGGCATTGCGGTGTGCTTCAGAACACAATAAAAGAGACAGTATGGAAATCTTTGATGGAGTCTAGTAGAGGTGATCTACTATCTTGTAATCATTTTTTCTGATGATCTTCATAAATTCTTCAACATCTTTCTCAAAGGAGGTACCAGGCTCTGTTCTTTGCACAGGCTCTTCATTCACTACTTTCTTTCCTTTGGCTTTTGCCAAGGCTTCAACATTGTCATTTCAGAGAGTTTGCGGAGCAAAGAGTCTTCCACTTCGAGTAAAGCCACCCATACCTCCGACATTATCCACACTCGAACTAGTTACCACTGGAGCCTCTATCTCCTGCTTCTGCCCCTGGTAATAAACGTCAGCCCCATAATGCCATGGGACTGCCTTTTCACTATCAAATGGAATAGGGCCAGGGATAGTTATAGTTATTAGGGCTAGTTACTCAGGCACGGGAATCTGTGCTGGTGTAGGCACGGGAATCTGTGCTGGTATAAAGTAAATGGTGATCATCGAGACAGCATCATCATCCTTCATTACTTGATCAAATTGTAGGCATCCTTCATCTATTAACTTCCGAATACCTTTCTTCAAATCCTCACAACCATCTGCCTGAATCATACATTCTGAACAAACCTCAAGGCAACCAGGGAACACACCCTCTTTCAATAGACGTTCTTTCACGATCAACAAAGATGTTCTGACATTGCTGACATCTGACACCAGGTTCAAGCCCCTGTCCTCTTCGATTGAGTTAACCTTTACTCCACCATGCGTATGCATAGGGTTCTGAATCACATTGGGAGTAGGAGAAAAATTAATGGCTTTTGAATCAATCAAGTCTTGCACTTTATGCTTCATGGCTTTGTAAATATCAATATCATGGTCAGGTGCCCCCAAGTGAAAATCACAATGAGCATTAGGATCATAGTTATTAGGAATTTTACCTGGCTGAGGCGGAGCTAGAGTCCTCAACTGAATCAATTGCAAATGTAAGAGATGTTGTAAAAGTTGGGCGTATGACATGGGAGGCTTATCAAAGTGTCTTTCAGGTATTTTTTGTCTCTGTTGGTAATTTTGTCTGGGAGCGTATGGTTGCCTTTGCGGTTGAGGTGCTGAGACTGGAATGGTTATGGCAGCTGTTTGATGGTATGGATCTTGACACCCCCTTCTTCTGCCCCTTTGATCATATGCAGCGTTGGTTTCACCTTCACGCTTCCTCGATGCATTTACAAAAGGTTTCTTTGCATTAGAAGAACTCGATGCACTGCCATCCTGAATTTTCCCCTGTTTTAGAAGATTTTCAATCCTCTCACTGCTATTACAATATCAGAAAACCCTGTTGATGGGCACCCAGCCAACCGATCCAAGAACGGACCCTGTAATGTACCCATGAACATATCATCCATCTCTCTTTCCAACAGCGGAGGTTGCACTCGGGCCGCCAGTTCGCGCCACCTTTGGGCATACTCCTTAAAACTTTCTTTTGGCTTCTACGTCAGGCTTTACAACTGAGTACGTTTGGGGGCCATATCGATGTTATACTGATACTATTTCAGAAAAGCATCAGCCAAGTCCTTCCAGTTTTTAACAAATGCTCTTTCCAGCTTCATGTATCATTCTAGTGAAGCACCTGACAGGCTGTCCTGGAAAAAGTACATCCAAAGCTTCTCATCATCAGAGTAGGCAGAAATTTTCCTGAAATAGGCCTGAATGTGAGTTTTTGGACAAGTATTGCCATTATATTTGTCAAAGGATGGAGCTTTAAACTTTGGGGGGATCCTCACCCCTTGCACTAGCCCCATGTCAGCAACATCGATTCCCATGGAGTTTTGGCATTCCATGGCTCTTATCTTCTCAGCCAACACTTCATATCTCCTGTCATTGGCATTATTCTGAATCCCCATATCAGCATAGAAAATTGATCTTTTTAATTATCCTCCAGATAAGGATTAGGAACAGGAATATAGCCACCTTGAGCTCCACCGGGAGGGTTACCTACAACTCCTCCAGGAGGGTTACTCTGATTGTCACCAATCGGGATTTCAACTTCAAGTCTTTGAACTGCAGCTCTTAAATCCTATTGTCCCTGGGCTACCCCTTGCATAATGTTCATGAATTGGTCCATACGAGCCCTTAGTTCAGTAAGCTCAGTCTGCATCTGGTCCATAGCTCGGACTTGATTCTGTCTGGTTGCGTAGCGGTGAATGTTGGAATCAGCTATTATGCCTGGAAGGAGACAATAATAAGAATTCTGCATCTAGAATACTTGCAAATGTAAAAAATGATATGCATGATATGTATGCAAGTGCCATGTTTTTCATTCCCAAGGCGTTTCGCACCCGAATTCCAGTTTTAAACATAGGAAGCTGAGTAACAGACATATATTGTTGAGAAGATATTGTTGAGAAGGAAATGCTGTGATGGTGTGCTGTGAGCATTTGTGTTGAGAAAATAGCGATGTGCAAGTGTGCTGTGGAGATACCACTGTGAATAATATGGCGAGAATACCAGAGTGCCAATGTGCTGTGAATACATCGTTGTACAAACATTGTCAAGAAGACATTTCTGAATAAACCACTCGTATCATATTAATGAAAAGCAACCACGTGCTGAAGCGTCATACAATGAGTTCATATATTTGAAATACATCAAAATGGTGATTCCATCAACAGGCCTGATGGTAACCACAATACATCAACAGAAAGCTGCACTAGGAAAAGGAAACTGTCAGTCATGAAGCTTCAAATCTTTCAGCCCCTCACTGGAATGTTTGATTTCTTCGAAGAGTATTTCAGTGCTGTGATGACTTGGTCTTTCAATCAGTTCCTTGATCAGGATATCTCTCTTCTTAAGAGCTTCATCTAGTGAATCAATGTGCATCAGGAGAACCTCATCATTACTCACCTCCTTAAGCCTCTTCACACCAGCTTGAATTTTAAGTCCATCCACCTCTACCTTGGCATCTTCGAGTTCCACCTTGGTAAATTCCAACTCAGCTCTGACATTCTTAAAATGCTCTAGACTCTTACCAAAGTCTTCGCGATGTTTTCTTCGCTGCTCGTGCGCTCTTTGAAGCTCACCATCTCTGGACTTTAGTTGCTCTTTCAGTTCCGCATTCTCAACCTTTACTTTGCGCTCTTTTTCCTTCAAGTGTGTTGAGGACTCATTCCAACGTCTCAACTCGTACTCGACTTCAGCTAGTTGCCTTTGAGTTTCCTTGTATGCTATTAGGGTCGCATCCCTAGATTGGCTAGTTTTTTTACAATACTGAGCTCTTCCTATCAGATCCTCTTCCTTTTCGGCAGCCAACTTCAGCGCCTCTTGGGCTTTGATTTCAAACTCTCTTTTAATCATTAAAGCACTTTACAGTTGGATCTCCAAGTCAAGATTTTTCACACGGAGTTCACGCACTTGAACTTCTAGTTTACTATACTCTTCAGCAGTTATAGTAGCAGGTCCAGCAACCCTAGGATATAGGAGATCCATTTTAGGGAATGGCATCCCTATAACTTCAGCTCTAGCCTTCGCCCACTCCATGTGAGTCGGGTAGGCAGTTGAATCACTTTTGCCTAGGTAGCCCTTTCCCTGGTATCGGATAGTGCCCCAGGCTGCTACAACTTTTTTCAGCATATCCATATCAACACTTGCATAATAAAACACAGATTCCTTCAAGTCCCTATCTGCTAGAGGAATTCTTATCGCATACCCTAGCTATCTTCGAGCGAGAGTTGGATTATAGTTGATGCCTCCTCTTACCCCTATAAGAGGCACATTGGGAAACTCCCCACCTCTGTAAATTACGTCTCTACCCATCAAGTCTCTGTCAAACCAACAGATGTCTTTCGCTTCTAGTCCCATTATTCACTCGAACCATTTCATACCTTTGGCTTCCACAAAAGCACCTTCACAGGGGAGATGGTGGGTGAACCATTTATACAACGGAGGGGCACAACAATAAATAAGTCCACCTTTGCTTCTATGATTCATAGAATGTACTGAATAGTAAACATCACCTAGCAGAATAGGCATCGGCTTCTTCGACTTGAAAATCAGAATAGTATTCACGTCCACGAAGTTTGGCACATTAGGAAACAAGATAATGCCATAGATGCATAGAGCCAAAACAACATTATACATCTTCCAACCCCCATCACACGCGTAAGGCTCAGCTGCCTTTACCAAGAACTTCAGCGGAAACCCTAGAAAACTTCCTTTTTTCTTAAGACCAACTTTCACTTTAGATGCGCTCAAATAAAGAGCGACGGCAATTTTTTCTTCTTTAGGAATTTCCAAAGTGGTATGGAACGACACTTCGTTCTTGATCGGAATATTCAATAGATAAGAGAACTCTTCCAACATAGGAGCCAACTGGTAATCCACGAAAGTGAAGCATCTGAGCGGAGGGTCATAGAACTGCAATAAGGTGTGAATTGCCCAGTGCTCATCTTCAGTAATACGGTGAACCAAAGACCAAATCCACCCATACTCATCTCGGAAAGTTGTCTTGTTCTCTGGAGTAGACTTGTTCATCAAACTGCATAGCATATCCACCTCTGGCTTTTGAAAACTATAAGTGATGTTGTCTCTTTTGACTGGTCCCATTTCTGCTAATACCCACCGACTGGAATCAAGGATAAGAAATAAGCCTGGAAATGAGAAACATGAATGTAATGTTGTCATGAAATACAGGCATGATATTAGGATTGCCATATGTGTCTGTGCTGAATCGTGTGTGATAAGTGTCTGTGTTGAGCTGTTTCAGTAACACCTGATTAAATATAATAGAACCATCTGATTCCATAAGAATACCATATAACCGGGCAGGTGGAAGGTCAAAGTTACCTGCAATCCTGTAAACACTCATCCCCCCTCACATGTGGTTCCTAGAAGGCGGGATTCTCAGTTTCGGATTCTCAATTTGAGAAGCAATAATACATTCATCCCTCGGGGTACAATACTATCGCCAAACAAAGAGGTCGTCCACTGACTCCCCCAAAAATAAGGTAATCCTATAGCAAGTTCCCAGTTTTGGGTCCTCGGCAGGATACGTAATGGGTTTTCCATTTATGGTCTGCCATTATCGCCCCCTGAAGGAGTGCCTACGCTGAGTCCTCGGGAAATGGTCACCAGGTATCAACAATCCTCTTCGGACCGCCTAGCCACCACATACGCATGTAATGACCAAGCATCCTCGGAAAGATCTCATCTGGTTTGTGAGCTCAAGTCAGCAACACGTGTCACACGCCACGCGTACCAGCAATAGTCCATGCTAAAGTCTAAGTATATGCTCAAGCCTTGGTAATGGGCTTTTCACTTAGAATTCCCATCCCGCCAAACAGAAAACACCAGTACAGCAATCCAGTATACATATACGGCAATAATGATGAATGCAATAAGTAAAGTGCGATAAAGCAGTAAATAAAATGCGATAAAGCAAATACATAAAGCATATAAAGCGTAAAGATTAAACACCCAAAAAGCAATAACAAACAAGCGCTAGGATTGAATCGCTTAGGGAACCAGACTCCCCAACAGAGTCGCCAGCTGTCGCATCTGCGAAAATCAACCGGCGGAAAAGAACAGAAGAGTCGCCACCGAACATTATTTATCCCGACGCAGGGAAAGGAAACGATCGAAGAAAACCTCAACAAAGGGAAAGGAATGGTCATCGCAACCATCGCCTGGGTTCGGGAGTCATTTACGCGAGAGGAAGGTATTAGCACCCCCTCGCGTCTATCGCACTCGATGGGATCCGCACTTGTTATCGATCAAAGGGTGTAGGGTATCTGAAGCTTACTGCTAACTAAAAGGAAAAGGAACGGGAAACAGAGAAATGAGGGGGGGGGGGGGGGGAAGAAAAGAAGTGACTCGATAGGACGTCGCCGTCCTAGGCCTACGTATTCCCTCGGGAGCGGGAAAGTCAGAGTCAATGTAGTTCGGAGATTACAGGATTGTGGGGGGAAGGTTGCTCGCCAAGACATCACCGTCTTGTGCCTACGTATCCTCAATCTAACCAGAAGGAGGAAGTCATAGCAGTCATAGTTCGACCCACTATGGGTTGCTAAAGGGAGACAAAAGGATCGCCGGCCGAAGGCAGACTTACAACAAAAGGAAGGGCGCTTCTACTACCTGTCAGAATCGGTAGAAAAGAAAGAAGCAACAAAGAGGTTGATAAATAAGGTTGTGCTCACAGAGATCTCGCACGATCTCCTGCCTACGTATCTCCATTAACCAATGAATAATCAGAGCGACGTAGTTCCCCTAACTAAGGGTGATGATTGCTTTATTTGTGTTTTTTAACTGGATGATGCTAATGTTTTAGCTTAGGTGTTGCAGCTCGCTGAATCGAGAGCGTTACTGGCTTGCAGTAGAACAAGAAGAAGCATATCCTTACGTTGAATGAGAGTTGGGGATGAGAAGAGAATTCTCGAAGGAAAGTCGATTGTTTGTTTATTGTCTTTTAGAAGAAAGTGTTTTGATTTTGTTTTGTTTGCGATATGCAAAGTGTTAGAGTCTATGACATAGTGAACACTTTGCGTAACGAGTCACATGCCTCCTGCAACAAAGCATACTATGTACTTAAGGCTCATGGCACACAAAACACATCTTTATTCATTAAGTGTTTTAGCTTTTCTTTGAGAGAGAGAAGAGAAGACTCAAGGTGTAAAAGTAAAATCTAAGGGGAGACTAATTGTAGTCCTAATGTTAGCATGCATTTGTTGGTCCTAGGGGTTGAGTTAAGAGGAAGAAAGAAGGAACTTCTACCTAGATTAACAAGTAGAGATTGCATTACCTAATGCTCATCCTACCTTAACCTTAATCAATAATTAAGGTTAAGCTAAGATCCCAAAGGGGTGTAAGAGAGTTATACAAACAAGCATAATATCACACAATCCACTAATGAAAGAATAAGAGAAAGCAAAATAGAAAAAGATGAAAGAAGAGTTGAGTAATCATGTACTCATGTACCTTACCTCATAAGTCAAGCTAAGCAACCTTGATTAAAAGAAGGTAAGTCACAAGCACTAGTTACCAATTAATTAAAAAGTTATGCATTAAGTTCCTAAACTAAGACTTGGTGTCCTATACTTGTGTTAGATGCAACATACAACTATAAACAATGCAAGATGAGTTATAAGAGTGAAGTAACATGCATAGGTCAGTAAGTATAACTAATTAACTTCTACTTGTGTTAACATGTTAAAAGAAATCAAACTATTTCAAACTATGCACCAAAACACCACACAATTACATATTGCTTACAAACTAGGTGAGATAAGTGTTTAGGAGTCATGTAAATGGATTAGGACATGAATATTCACCAAAGTCAAAAGTTAAAATCATGTTAAATGTAGTTAAGAATGTGTACATGGAATCATGGCGTTCCTATCTAAACACTTTCAAAAGATCAAGACAATCTTACTTAATAACATGCCATTTGGAGTGAAACAATCTCATGGAAAGGTATGGCATACAAGTGGAGATGAAATGGGCATATAATGGAACCAAGTCATTATGTAAACCATATTACAATGTCTAAACATGTCCTATAATCATCACATGAATCTCAAGTCATTATATGTTAAAGGGTCTTTAACATGTTAAGACCAAGTAAACACAAAGCACAATCAACTAGTTCTCAAATGTTAGTAACTTGAAGTGCAAGTAAAAGTGAAACATCAATGATTCATACACATGTTAGACAAGCTTAGGTCAGTACCTAATGACTCCTAATAAGTCATGTCTAAGTCCTATAAGCATTGGGAAAGATTGAATCCAAAAAGGTTAGACAAGTTGGTCAAACAAAGTGCAATTGAAAGATGCAAGTCAAGGTTGTGTTTCATTGATCATAGGATGCAATTATGGGTCATCATGATTCATGTAAGTTTATGTTCACATTAGAGGTCATGTAAGATGTAGTGAGATGTGGATTAGATGCATCATGTTATGGCATATTAGACAAACACACAAATGAACACAAGTTTTAACATTGGTGCAACATTTATAAGTCATACAACTTCCAACAAATGAGAAGGGATTATAGGTCAAATGGGAATGACCAAAGATTTATAAGTCAGTAGCTACAACATATTCAGTTTGATTTTCAAGTCCTATAAGAGTTAGTAAAAGAATGTCCTAAAGACCTAAGAAGGGGAAGCGAATCAAAGAAGCAATTCATGTTCAATTCAAACACATTACAAGTCAATCAACATTTACTAATTAGGGACCTATAAATGTGATATAAAGACCTATAATTGTGCCAAAACAAGTGGGTAAGGATTCCTTAAAAGGTCATTAAGAAGTAACATTGCTACATCATAAAAGCTCCTTAGGAAAAGGCCTCAACAATCAACCAATCAAAGTAGTATTAAGCAAACAAAAGAATGGGATTAGAAGTCCTAAAAAATTAGGGAAAATAAGTAAAGTTGTTATGAAGTCAGTGGTTGTGCAAAGCCAAAAGATAGGCTTAAAATTCATCTCTTAACCTGCTCAAACTAAGCCAAACAATTCACTTATGGTCACCTAACACGCATTCACAAAATGGCACCAAGAACACAATCAAAAGTGGCCTAAAAAATACCAAAAAATTGGAAAAGGTCTATAAATGTACCCTAAAGTCAAGTTTCAAGTATCATGCAAAATTTCAGTTCACAACTCTTTGTAGAAAATCACTTATGAACCATATGGCACAAAGTATTATCATAAGAACACATTCCAAATAAAACTAAAGGAAAAATACCAAAACTAATTAAAAATAAAAATAAAAATTGTAAAAAATTAGTTAACACCTTTATGAATCCACATGAATTAATTGGGAATTTTTAGACACTCAAAACTATTTTTGATAAAAGGATTTTTGCACATGTTTGAAAAAGAAAATAAAATGCTAGAATTAGAACCAGGGGGTGCAACATAGTAAAAAGCTAGTTCAATATCTGTTGGGCCCATGAGAATGGGGGTGCACGTAGCTCTTTTGTGCTGGGCCCATCCAAATTCCCTTTTTAGCATTTTCATTAATTCAGAAAATAAAAGAATAAAAAAGAAAAAAGAAAAAAAGGAGTCACGTGCAACACCACCACCCTCATTAATGTGTTGGCACGCTGAGGGCCTTTGGATTGGAAATAAACGCACGGCCGTGATTAGATCCCACAGGTTGACTGGTCTAAATTAGGGTTTAATACCCGTCGCCGGAGATGACCTCCGGTTATCTTCTCCGGCCAGCTCCGCCGGATCTCAGGCGAGGACACACCCAGAAACAACGAAACCCTAGACTATCTTACACAGATTTTTGCGTAGATTACAAATATGCAATTAGAATCCTCAAAAGATCAACATATAAAGAGAAACGAGCATGTTAATTTAGATCTGGGATATTCAAGATCCCACATTTTGCTACGATTCAATCACCAACAATGCCTACAATACTGTAGGACTTCAGAAACATGAATCTCCAAGAGTTCTAATCATTTAAACATGCTTTGATCTTTTCCAGAATGTTCAGAAAAAAACTGTTTGAAGCTTCAATCTCCAAGTATCAGAAACCCTGGAAAACTTCTTGCACACCTTCTAATCAACAACTGAAGCAAAATAAATGCTTTAGGGCCTCTGAATCTTGAGGAAAAGGCAAGAAATTTGAACTGAGATGAAATGGTGCAGGTTGCTATAGATGCTCCAAATGAATTCCTTTTGCAAATAGAAGATAGAGGGAGTGGCAATGATGATAATGATGAAGAAAGCTTCAATATCCAGGGAGATTCGAAGCTTTTAATATGTGGGTGCAAAGATGAATTTTTTCTATTTTTGGTGAGAATGAACGTAACTGAGTTGGTTAGAGAAGAGTTCTGGGATTATATATGTAGGGTTGATGTGTGGTTAGTGATAAACCAAGGTTGGTTAACAGTTGGAGTGATGGTTAGTGAAGATTGAAAGGCAAATGATGACTATGGTGTTGCACGGGTTTTCCATGTATGTGATGCATTGTATGTTATCATGGAGTGTCACAAAATGAAGGTTTATAATAATGATGATGATGTGAGCTGCTACAAGTCATAATATGTAACTTTCTCATTAAGTTTGATTTACTTTCATGGCATAAATGGTAAAGTGGAGGAATGTGCATGGGATGTAAGGTTTTGGTATGGTTATTTGTGGCAATAAGAAGGACACACGCGCATGCAACAAGGATATATGGTCATGATACTTTATTTTTTTTTAATTTTGGAATGAAGAGGAATATGGTTGGTAATCTTGCATGGCATGAATCATGGTTTGAAAACAATGGCATGATGACGATTTTGAGGCATTGTATCTTGATGGATATTGGGCCAAATTGCACAAACTTGGTGGCATGAGAAAGAGGAGGTTTGATAGAACAACTTTTGTGTTCGTGGCAAGGTAATCCAAGGTCTTTAACATGGTGAAATCCAAGGTTGAAAACAAGGGTATCAAGGATAACATGACAAATTTCTTGACATGAGTTCATGCAAATTCTAACAAGGGTGGTTTTTGATGATTTTGGAGGAGTGTATCTTCATGAATAACCATCCAAATACCATAGTTCTTGTACTCATTTTGTAGGGAATATTTCAAGCTACACTTTTCATGTTGAAAGCAAGTGAATTAAAGGCTTTAATCCTGGTGAAAAATGGATGGAACATTGATCTAAAATTCTGATTTTTGACACTTAGAAAATTTTCTAAGTGTTGGAATGAGAATTTTGAAAATGTTCAGCTTTGATTGATCATAACTTCTTCAATAACTATCCAATGGAGATGAATTACATATGGTTGGAAAGCTTGAAAAATACTCTACAATTTTCATTTGAGAGAAATTTCCAACAGATGCTTGGATCATGGAGAAAATCTGACTTGAAGATGGCTGAAATTCATGCAAAACTTTCCATAAAAGGAAAGTTCTAAAACCCTAGATTTTCCAAAAGTGGCAAGTTTCTTCATTCTTTGATTTTTCCTGATTCTTGCATCATTTCTTGATCAAATTTTTCCCATTGCCCACATTCAACATGAAGATCATGTTGTTGACCTCAAAAAGTCAGGGGTTTACTTTTTCCCTGATTAATTGACTTTTTCCCAATTTTCTTGATTCTCAGTCAATCCTCCAATTGAAACCCTTATGAATGCAGTGGATGGTTCATATTCCAATCTTAGACACTTGGGAACATGTGGAATATTATATAATCAAGTCTTGTCCAAAAATCAGAAATAAACTGACTTTTATGCGAAACCCTAATTTAGTCCCCAAAAATCAGGACGAAATGATTGATCCTCAAAACCCAAATTCCTCTGACTGTGATGTAGATTGCCTCAAACCAAGATGATTTATGTGATGGGATGGTGTCAAATACCCAAGCCTCTTACTCATGGGGTGTCTCAAACTCAGATAATTAAAACCCTAATTGGAGATCAATAGTCAAGAGCTTGATTCTTCTCAGTTCACTTGCCACTCTTAATCTCTTGGTGACATGGTGGACTATATGGAAAGTCTTTGAGGTGTGATAGACCTTTGTGGCTTGATTATCTAACACTTTTCAATCTTCTTGCCTTGCACAATATAATGAAAGTGACACCCTTGATACCATGCCTTGAGGAGCTCAAATGATGTATGCAATGTTCATGCCCTAAATGCAAATGAAGTGAAGCATAAGCCAATGGTGTAAGGTAATAAATAAGAGGGCAAATTTTGAGGTGTTACAGCGGGCAGTGTCAAACTGTAGTATTGCTTAAGTTTCTCAGTGTTCCATGGTCGAGCAAGTTCTTCCCCGTGTAGATTTTCGAGATAGTAGGCTCCTGTCCCCGTTTTTGCGCGGACACGGTACGGGCCCTCCCAGTTCGCGGTGAGCTTGCCTTCTCGCGAATCTTTCTGGTTCCTTCGTAGGACGAGGGTGCCTACTTGAAAATCACGCTTAATAACTTTGTTGTTATAACGTAGAGTTACTTTTTGTTTAAGTGAGGCTTCCTGGAGGGACGCGCCCGTCCTTATCTCCTCGACAAAGTCGAGTTCTTCCCTTATGGCCTCACTGTTCGTGGCCTCGTCGAGGGGGGCCTCCGTTCTCCTCAAGGGTTCCCTAATCTCCACGGGGATCACCGCTTCTGTTCCGTAGGTCAGACGGAAGGGGGTTTCCCCAGTCTTTGAATAAGGGGTTGTTCAGTAGGCCCAGAGGATGCTATGTAGCTCCTCGACCCATCGTTGTTTGGCATTGCCTAGTCGGCATTTCAATCCTCGAAGGATTACTTTGTTTGCTGCTTCGGCTTGCCCATTCGTTTAAGGGTGTTCGACCGATGTGAAGTGCTGCTTCGTGTCCAGCTTGGTGACGAAGTCTTGGAAGTTCCTGTCGGTGAACTGCGTCCTGTTGTCGGTGACAATTGCTTGGGGCATGCCGAATCGGGCGAGGATATTCCTCTTGTAGAAACGTAGTATGTTATGGGTCGTGATTTTGGCCAAGGCGTCTGCCTCAATCCACTTCGTGAAATAATCTACGCCGATGATGAGGTATTTGTTTTGGTATGACCCAATGACGAAGGCCCCGAGGACATCCATTCCCCACCATGCAAACGGCCATGGGGATGAAAAAGTTTTGAGCTCTTTTGGAGGGGCAAGGTGCATGTCCCCGTGTCGTTGGCATCGATCATACTTCTTGACGTGCTCCTTGGTGTTCTGTTGCATGCTGGGCCAGTAATATCCAGCTCGAAGCACTGTAAGGGCTAAGGATCGCCCGCCGAGGTGTTGGGTATTGATCCCCTCATGGATTTCTTGGAGTTTACCGGGGACTTTGGTCTCTTCGATGTACCTGGGGAGGGGGATAGAAAAGCCACGACGGTATAGTTTGTCCTCGACTATCCTGTACGAGCACGCTCTTCGCTTAACCACCCCCGATTCCTTGGGATCATCGGGTAGCTTGCCCGTGGTGAGGTATTCATATACTGGGGTCATCGAGCAATTGCTGTCCCCGATGGTGTTCAAGTCCGTCGAAGGAGGGGGTTTGTCGATGCTCAGGCGAGAAAGCACTTCTTGTATGACAGAGTTGTTTCCGCCTTTCTTCTTTGTGCTCGCCAATTTAGACAAGACATCTGCTCGGGTATTGTGCTCGCGCGGGATATGGTTTACTTCCGCGGAGGTGAAGTTTTTCATCTTTTCCTTCACCAAGGTCAAGTATTCGATGAGGATGTCGTTCTTGGCTTAGTACTCTCCTCGGACTTGAGAGGCTACGAGCTGGGAGTCGGTGAAGATTTTGACCTCTTTGGCACCGAGATCTTCGGCCAACTGTAGCCCGGCGAGGAAAGCCTCGTACTCTGCCTGGTTGTTCGATGTTGGGAAGGACAACTCGAGGGAGACCTCGATCAGGATACCTTCCTCGTTCTCGAGGATAATGCCCGTCCCGCTTCCTTTCGTGCTGGATGCCCCATCAACATAGATTGTCCACTTTTGGGATCCGTTGACCGAAGGTTCCAGGACGGTCATTTCTGCCACGAAGTCTGCCAACACCTGAGCCTTCAGGGCTTTCCTTCCCTCATACTAAATGTTGAACTCGACGAGTTCAAGCGACCATATGAGCATTCTTCCTGCCATGTCTGGTCGGCCGAGGAGTTGCCTTATGTGCTGCTCGGTCCTTACCACGACCGTGTGGGCTAAGAAGTAGTGGCGCATCCTCTTGGTCGTGGTGACGAGGGCCAGGGCAACTTTCTCAATCTACTGATACCTTAGCTCGGGGCCTTGGAGGGCCTTTCTTGTGAAGTAAATCGGCTTCTACCCGTCGGGGGTTTCCCGGATGAGGACAACACTGACTGCTTCACTCGTGATGGTGAGGTACAGGAACAACGTCTCCCCGTTCTCTGGTCGCGATAGAACTGGGGGTTGCGACAGGACTTGTTTAAGGTGGAGGAGCGCTTGCTCGCACTCCTCGCTCCATTCGAACGTGACTTTTTGTCATAGAAGCTTGGAAAAAGGGAGTATGTACTGCGCAGATTTGGCGACGAAGCGGGAGAGGGCGGTCAGCATCCCGTTCAATGATTGTATTGACTTCTTCGAGTTCGGGGTCGGGATCTCGGAGAAAGTCCTACATTTGTCGAGGTTTTCCTCGATTCCTCGCTCCGTGAGGTAGAAACTGAGGAACTTGCTCGCCCGAACGCTGAAGTTGCATTTGTCGGGATTGAACCTCATACGGCATCTCATCGCCGTGTCGAATACCTTCTTGAGATGGGCAACATGGTCGACTTCTTTTGCGGATATGACGATCATGTCGTCCATGTAGACCTCGAGCATGTCGCCGATCTCTCATAGAAGACTTTGTTCATCATCCGTTGGTAAGTTGCGCCGACGTTCTTCAGGCCGAAGGGCATCACGTTGTAGTAGTAATTGCCTGACTCGGTCATGAAGCCAGTATGTTGCTTGTCGACCTTATCCATGGGGTTTTGGTTGTACCCCGAGTAGGCGTCCATGAAGTACAATAGTTTGAAACCTACAGAATTGTCGACCAGCTGGTCGATGTTAAGCAAAGGATAAGAGTCTTTCGGGCATGCCCGGTTAAGATCGGTATAGTCAATGCACATCCTCCATTTTCCATTACTTTTTTTGACAAGTACAACGTTGGACAGCCAGGTTGTGTACCTGGCCTCCGAAATAAAATTCGCCTCTAGGAGGTCTTTTACAGCTTTTTCAGCAGCCTCCGCTTTTTTGGGAGACTGCCTACGCCTACGTTGAACTATGGCTCTAGCGGCCAGATCTACGGTGAGCTGATGACAGGCCACCTCGGGGTCGAGGCCAGGCATCTCGGAGGCACTCCATGCGAACAGATCAGCATTCTCCAGGAGGCATGCCTTCAGCTGCTTCTTCGCCAGGCCAGGGAGTCTGGTGCCGATCTTTACGCTCCGGTCTGGGTCGTCTCCGAGGGCGATGAGCTCGAAGTCTCCGTCTGGGATGGGGCGCACTGGGTGGAGAGGCTGTCCATTGCTTTCCGCTTGGAGGTCGAGGTCAGCTGCTCTGCCTTCTTCCTGCTCTCCAGGAAACCTACTGTCGAGGTCGACTGCATTGACGTGCGGGAGTGGCTTTTGCACGGGATGACTTTGCTCTGGTCTTGGGCTTAGTGCTGATAGAACTCAGGCCTTTGGTCGCAGCGTCGAAGCATCTCCTTGCCGCATCTATGTCCCCGTGCATTGTGACAACCCGACCCCTGGCCGTGTAGTACTTCGTCTTGAGATGGATCATTGACGGTACTGTTGTGAGCTCGGCTAGGGTGGTCCTCCCTAGGATGCAGTTGTAGAGGGATGAACATTCGACCACCAAGAAGCGGGTCTTGACTTGTCGGGCGGTGTCCTCGGCCCCGAACATGACCATCAATTCAACATAGCCCCATGGTCTGGTGGTGGTGTCGTTGAACCCCTGTAGATCCGAACCCATGTAAGGGGTCAGATGCCTCTCGTCGAGCTGGAGGGTCCCGAACAGGTGAGCGTACATGATGTTGACCGAGCTTCCCTGGTCGACTAGGATCCTGCGGACGTCAAAATTTATCATCTGTGCCCTGACCAAGAGGGGGATGGTGGCGTTGGGCGCCCCTCCCGGAAGCTCCTCGAGGTAGAAGGTGATGGAGTTTGATTTCCCTTGCACCTTCTCGAGAGTGGTGGTCTTCGCCGAGGTGGTAGACTCCAGTTCGTCAAACTTCCGCTTGATTGACCCGACAGACACCTTCTCGTAACCTCCTCCAGATATGACCATCGTCTTGGGAAAACTTTCCCACGTGATGCGGGCGGTGATGGGGTCTTCGTGAGGGAAGTTCGCCCACATGCTACGAACTGCCTCCTGGTCCTCGATGCCCTCGGGGACAAAAAAGTCCTCGGGTCGAGTGATGCTGAGGGCGACCTACAGTCGGTTCTCTTCAGGAGGAGGTGTTGTCTCCTTGACACTTTGGGCTTCCCGGGCGCTGGAACGAGGAGCGTCGTTCCTCTAGGCATACTTCTTTAGGTGCCCTTCCTTGATCAGTGTCTCTATCGCGTCCTTGAGGTGGACGCAATCTTCTGTGACATGTCCATGGCTCCGGTGGAACCTGCAGTACTTGGACCTGTCGATGTTAGCCTTGGGGGCCATCGGCTTTGGAAAGCGGACACCTCCTTTCTGAAACTCCGAGTTGGCGCACTCATTGAGAATTCGCTCACGGGGAGCGTTGAGCGGTGTATACTCCGTGAACCGACCAGCTGGTCCTCTTGATTTGCGAGAATCCCTATACCTGCCTTCTCACCTTCTCTCTCCCCCTTGCCGGGGGGAGGAGAGCCTTCGTCTCCATGGACACGGGGGTCTTCCCGTCGCCTTGAGTCGAGGGAGATCTGGGCTGCTTCCGACTTCTCGAACTCGATGTATGATTGAGGCTGGTGGAGGAGGTCTTCCAAGTTACGAGGCCTGTAGATGCCCACAAACTTGGCGAACTCGGTCCCGATATGTAGTCTCCGTATAATCAGGAACTTCTTCATGTCGTCGGTCGTGTGGACCTCGACAGCTTCTCGATTAAATCTCTTAATGTAGTATCTGAGAGATTCGATTTCCCCTGGAAGATGCCTTCCAACGAGGCCACAGTCTTTGTATTTCGGCGAGACGCAGTGAAATGTTTAGAGAAACGTCCCTTTAGTTGCCTCCAGGACGTGACTGATTCAGGCGCGAGACTTTTGTACCAAGTCATGGCGCCTTTCCGAAGAATGGTTGGGAAAAGCCTGCACTTGATAGCTCCCCCGATGTTCCTATAGTCGAGCATGGCTTCAAAGCTCTCGACGTGATCGTCGGGGTCGGCTGTGCCGTCATAGGCCCCCAGTGGTGGAGGCTTCTCCATGCCCACAGGGATAGGGGTGTCCATGATCTCCTTGGACAGAGGGGTCCTCTGGTCGTCCTCATCACTTCTAACTGGCGATCATGATTCTCGACCAGGTCCATGTCGTCGAGGGGAGTTCCTGGGGCGGTTCTTCGGTTTTTCGCCGTCATCCTTGTTCCTCTTCCTGGTCGGCGAACCCCTTGGATCATGTGGAGGAGGAGAGCGGTGGCACTTCTGGGCGACCGTGGGCTGGGGTCGCTCCAAGCGCGGTCGGTGGCCCTCACGCTGCGGGGAGGGGCTGTGAGAGTTTATCGGGGGATTCCTTCGTGGAGAAGGAGAACAGTTGGGAGACGATGGGTGACGATGTCTTTGCGGGGAAGAGCGTTGTGATCGCCCTCTCTCGAGCGCTTCAATCCTGAGATTCTATTGGGCAATCAATTGGTTGGTCTGGTTGACCAAGGCGAACAGGGCCACCGTGCCCGAATCAGTGTTTGGTGGTGGAGCAACTGGCTGTAGATAACCAGCGGGATGTAATGTTGGGCGGCGTCATATGTCGTGTCTTAGGAAAAAGGGGAGGCGATCTTCCCGTCCCTTACGTCGCCTTCTTCGATGTGTATGACAGCGTTGTCCTCACGGTGGTTTTCATTGTCGAGCTGTGTGAAGACGGTGTCCGGAGCGTTGTTCCCATGTTGGGTGCTGGTGCTGTCCATGGTAGTTATGAATAGAGAGATTGCTTTGGTTTAACGATGAAGGAAAAACGGGGAAGCAGTATTTCCCACAGACGGCGCCACTGATCGTACCTGGATCAGAAAGTATGACAGTGGCTAGCAACTTCGTATGATCTTCAACTCCGGTGATGGTGATACAACCGGGGGGTGTACCTGCAAGGTACTCCGATGCCAAAGTCAGGTAACTAGAGTAGGCAAGTATAGAAAAATAGGTAAGAGAGTAAGAATGAACGTAACCTGATCCTATCAAGTGAGAGGGTATTTATCGAGTGCCCTCATCGCGGGGCCAACGGTCTCCTACACTGGGCTGGATTGCAAGGCCCAATCCAGGTGACTGTCAGGGCTTACGTGGCGTAAGGAAGACCAGCACGTGGTCTTAGCCCTAGGGTAACGGTCCCGAGATCTCCAGAAGGTGCGCAGACCAATTCCTTCGGAGGTGGGTGGTTACAAGATGACGTGTCCTCGCGGGGAGGAGCACGTGGAGGTCGAGGAGAGAGGTGCTCTCCTCGACCCCAAGTTCCTGCTCAACAACTTTGCCTAATATGTGGTCGACGAGGGGATGACATGAACGTGCTCGGCGCTGACAGGGACGTGCTCGGCACTGGCTATTTATGGGTCATATTGGGCCGTACCAGTATTGGGCTGGGGCCTGCCCGACGGTGGGGCAAGCGTTGGCCTAGTCCGGAACAATATATTTGCGAGACAATTCAATGATTCCTTGTCTTCAAGAAAATACTGACGGTTCTTCTTTATAAATCCTTCAACCTTTAAAATAACTTTGTAATCCGTCGATCAGTATCCTTATCAATCCCACTTGATCTGATACTATACACTGTAACCATTACGCGCGACACTTCAACTCTTTCGCACTGTACCAATATGACAGCACCCTTAGCACGAGATTATCTTACATCCATCCTGTCATACCCCAAATTTTTTTACCACTAAAATTTCCCATCATTCTGTAAATCATCATCACAATATGGATGTATTTACATGCCTCATCAATCTCCTCAGGAATTGTTAGGCATTCTCTACCATCAAAGAATTAGGGTTTCAAGCCCTCTCAGAACACTTAGACAAAATGTCAATCAAGGAATGACATAATCTTCAACTTGTATAACCTCTCAAACATCCACAATGGATCAAGAGGACTCCCACAACAAGAATCAAGCACAGGGTTGCAGCATTCTAGGTGGATCAAGCCTCAAGATCGCCAGTGTCACCAAATTAGGGTTTTGGTCGACCAGGGTCTCCAGATGGAAATTTTCCTCTGGGCATGAGCCAATGCTTCAAAGCATAACCTAAGATGCTCCATGGGACATCATAAACCCAATCATCAAGTCAATTTATCCTCAGGGGATGCATTCATAAAAAACCAGGAATTGGGGTTTCTTGACCTAATTCACCCCTAACTTGACTTTTGGAATAAAACATGAGCCAAGACCTCAAGAGATGGTTTGAGGGTATCTAACATACTAAATTGATCCATTTGCAATAATGGATTAATCCAAGAAGCTTGAGCAACAAGTTTCAATTTCATCTAAACCACAGTTAGGGTTTCGCAGAAAAAGTCAATTGTAGCTTTGACTTTTGACCAGGACATGCTCCCAAACCCTAGGACATGATTCAATACACCCTATAACACCTATGAAATCAATCCATCAAGTTTGATTTAGGTCAAGGACTTGATTTCATAGAGAATTGCACAGTTTGGAATTCATCTGATAAAAAGTCAACTATGCACAAAAGTCAACTATGCACAAAAGTCAACTTTGACTTTTTGAGATTTTTCACAATTATGGTTCTTTGACCCTAAAATGATGTTAATGTGTGATTTGAATCAACATTAATCAAGAAAAATCAAGAAAAGTGGGATAACTTGTAAAAGGGGTAACCATAAAAACTTGGAAATTTTCTAAGTTATGGAACAAAGTGGCTAGGGTACCAACTTTGGAGGATCATAAATCCTAAACCACAAGGCCATTTTTCCCCATTCAAAGCTGGATTTGTAGCCCTCATGGCCCTCTACAAAAGCTTCAACTACACCTCATTCCAATTCCTCATGGATTTTGAGTTATGGAATGATCAAAATGGCTGAAAACATGAAATGCCACTTTTTCCAACACTTAGTGAAATTTTCACTAAGTCATAATCTGCCTTCACTTTTTTCCAAATGTAGGGGTATTTTTCACTTGGATCCAAAAAGTATCAAAACCAACTATGATCAAACAGTTGTTGTATCATATGAGGGCTTTCCAAAATGGCCAAGAACTCCATCAAATTCCACTTGGGCCATGAGATATGACAATGGCAACATGCCTTGCTAAAAACTGTCAAAGAAATGCAGATTTGTGCATTTTGCTCGATTTGCCAAATTTGTGCAAATGACAAACACACTTATCCATCTGAACACCTCAAGGGGAGACCAAGGAGGAACCAACTCTGATCCCAAGCCTCCCGAGTCTCTGGAACCAAAAATAGCATGTCAAACCTAGAAATCTCTAAAAGAGGGACAAGACTCCAATTTTGGATTGGAGCATTTAATGGACGCACCAAGGTGGCATGGACTGAGCCATTTCCAACTGAATTTAGCCAAGACTTATCCAAGACCAAGGGAACCAGCAGCCTGTGCCCTAACCTCTAGTCAATGGCTAGAGGAGACTTGGATTCTCATTGATCAACATTGGCCAAACCTATGCAACAATTGCCATTCAATATTCCTTGCAAAACAAACTTGCTCTACTATAAATAGAGCTCATTTGTGATCAGTTTAAGTACACCAAAGCCATCAAACAGATGCTTTCCTCAAAATCTCCTTCTTCACTCCAAATATGCCTTCCAAAGCAAGTCACTATCAGGTTTTGAGTTTGAGAGCAATTCCAACCAAACCAATCACACACACACCTCATAAACATCATATAGAGGTGATCCAAACACTCACACAACATCTGGAACACCAGATTCTCAAAATCACCAGCCATCTGCACAAGCCTTTGACAGATTTGCAGTTGAGGTGCCAAATCAAGTTCCAGCTCAATTCAATCCACTCCAAGCACCCAGACACACTCCATAGCACCTAAGGAAGTTGTCCATATCCTTGGAACCAAGCTGTAACACCTCTAACATAAAACACGATCACCAGCTGCAAGAGGTAAGCATGAGCTCTTCTAACTCTATGATCCATGCATTTTTTACTGCACAATAATTTGGCCATATGTTCATAATCATGCATGGAGTGTTTTCCCTTAATCAATTGCTTTGTTTGGATCGTGTATGGAATTTCTGAACCTTCATGCAAATTTTAGGGTTCTTGAGGTTTCTCTTTGATTTCTTATTCCATGCTTAAAATAAATGAAATTAAAGACCATAGACATGATCGTGAGGTGAAAACAAGTAGATTGATATGTAGATTGCATGATATCATCAAGTATTCAGTGAGATTGGATAGAAAACACAAATATGCAGAAACAGAGGAAGGGCGCGTCTTCTTGCCATGTTCTTGGCGCCCTTTTTCAAAAATTCAAATATTTGAATTTTGTGATTTTATTTAATTGATTCAAAAATTAATTTCTCTCTGAATTTTAATGATTTTGAGTTGATTCTTTTTTTAATAATTCACAAAAATGTTAAAATATTTTATTTTCCCAAAAAATCCCAAAAATATTATTTATTTCATATACTTTATATTTTTATAAAGAATTAATATTTTAATTGTTTTTTGACATTTAAAATATTTTCTCCCTCTTGATTTTTCAAATTTTAGTGATTCCTAATCATTTTGTGGATAGAAACATAATTTTTGAAACATTAATCCAAGATCACAATTTGTTTTCCACATGTTTAACAATTTTGGTCATTTTAATTGAATTTTTTATTCAATTAAAATACACTTTGAAAGCAAATTAGGGTTTTTGATTAATTCAACCCTCATCAAACTTTTTCAAAAACACTTTTGGGCCTCTAATAGAGTGAAAGACCCAACCCCCTTTTAACCAAAACTATTTTTCGCCTCAGTGCATTGTATAAGTCCCAATACATTAAAGAAATCTCGGCGCGATCGTCATTTTTCAAACAAAATCATCTGGGCCTCTCCTCGAGCTATAAGACCCATTCAAAATTTTTGGGCCTCTAATAGAGTGTAAGACCCAACTCCCTTTTAACCAAAACTATTTTGGGCCTCAGTGCATTGTATAAGTCCCAATACGTTAAAGAAATCTCGGCGCGATCGTCATTTTTCAAACAAAATCATCTGGGCCTCTCCTCGTGCTATAAGACCCATTCAAAAAATTTGGGCCTCTAATAGAGTGTAAGACCCAATCCTTTGTAAATACAAAACTTTTTGGGCCTCAAATATTGTATAAGTCCCATGGTATTTCAAATCTTCAGCGCGATCATCGCCCGTTTAAAACAAATCATCTGGGCCTCTCCTCGAGCTATAAGACCCATTCAAAATTTTTGGGCCTCTAATAGAGTGTAAGACCCAACCCATTTTTGAAACCAAAATATTTTGGGCCTCAGTCATTGTATAAGACCTTCTGTGCTTTCAAAAACCTTGGCGCGATCGCCATTTTTCAAACAAACTTTTGGGCCTCTCCTTGAGCTGTAAGCCCCACCACTTGTATAAAATAAACCTTTGGGCCTCTTGAGAGAGTGTAAGACCCACCCCTTTGTACAGAAAACCTTTTTGGGCCTCAGTCACTTGTATAAGTCCCTGTACAATTTCAAAACAACAGTGCAATCACTGATAACACCTTAGCCTCTCCTTGAGCTGTAAGCCCTAACAAACCTTTCAAAGCACTTTCTCCTTTGATTTTGAATATAATATTGTTATCAAAGCTTTCTTTGTTGAACAACTAACCAAACAGCATGGAAGCTCTACAACCGAGTAAGTGTTTACCCGCTTTGTTTATCCGCTTTCATATATATAACTGTATTGTGGGGCTACTCACTGTAAGTCTCCTTTCATAAACTTTTATATACTCGACATATATCCAATGTGTAATACTAGTATAGTTATTTAGAGTTTTCCCCGGCAACTACGTCTAGCACTAGGTAAAGCCCTGTTGGTCACTCTTAAAGACACACGACACTAGATCTCCATAGGATTAGCAGACACAGTCTTCCCTCCTCTTGGGGTTAAACAATATGGAGACATGAAAGGCAACATTCTCAGTGAACCCTTTCTCAGACTGTCACCCTTAGACATTGTCAAAGAAACTCTACTCCCCAGAGATGATCTTTTCTCCGTGAATGGCATCTCTTGAGTTTCTTCCAAATTCTCGGACTTTCCTGGCTTGATCTATTCTCGGTGAATGACATGTCTTAAACTTCTCAGGGTTTGGGGACCCACAGGCTTCTTAAAAGCATCCCCGCCTCCTCTTGGGCGTTTTACAAGGACCCTTCGGCTTCTTAAAAGCTCTCATGCCTTCTCTTGGGCTTAGTACAAGGACCCAGAGACCTCTACAGGTATAGGAACAGAACCTAGTCATCAATTTGCTAGAGCTGTCTTTCTGAGTCAAGTGTCAGACCAGTTAATGGGTTGACCTTTGTTAGTTCTTGTATTGGCTGGAATTTTGGTAAAACAATGGTGTTGTTAATGATGTCATATGTCTGATGTCGTAACATGAGTTCTTAACATTGAGTTGATGTTAAGTTCAGAAGGATTGCAGTTTTGTATGCTGATGTTAAACCTGATGTCTTGACATCAGTTGACAGAACATCAGAACATCAGTCTGATGTGTTTTGTTAGGGCTGCATTTATTTAAGTGTGTCTTGAGAAGATCTGGTGGAGAGATTACAGGCGAATATCATGGGACAAATATATTCTGTTACAATCTTATATTGAGCAGATATTGTTACTATTTTCATGCAAAAAGATATGGAGAATAATTAGATTTAATTGAAGATTTAATTGAAGATTTAATTGAAGATTTAATTGAAGATTTGATTGAAGATCTATTTAGTAGCAGAATCTTTTGCAGATTTGGAGCAGCTGATTTGTTGTGATTTGAAGGCCCAAATCCAGTTGGGAAATAGGTTATAAATAGAAGCATTGTAACCTAGTTTTAGGAAGCCAGCCATCATGTAGATTATAAGGGCTGTGTTGGTTGATGAACCACCCGGTTTGTGGGATGGTCATCGTGTTTATCTCGAAGGCTGTAGGTAAGATATGGATTGTTCTTGGAGGAAGCTGTTAAGCAACTCTAAGTATTGTTCTTAGTCATGTGTGTCATGTCTAGGTATTGTCATGGAAGTGTGTCTTCTACTTTTCTGTGATTGAAAAGTTGTTGGAAATCAAGTTGTTGATGCAGTGGCTGAGATGTTGACTGCTAGACATCATTGCGATGATTGGAAGTGAGATGGAGTCTCTTATCTAGGGTGGACTTAGGTAGAAGGGTCATTGGGTAGGGATTATATTAGGAGATTGTCAACTGGGATTGTTGAGTCTGTAATTTGATACTACTAATAGTGGACTTCCTTCCTGGCTTGGTATGCCCCCAGATGTAGGTTGTTAGACCGAACTGGGTGAACAAATTATGTGTGCACTTTACTTGACAGCAACTTCTTTAATTGTCTATAATTGCCTTGCTGTTTATGTCAGACCAGATGTCTCAACATCATGTAGGACATCTGGGATATGTTATACCAGAATTTCAATTGGTATCAGAGCAGGCATCCTGTCTGTTTCTGGATGAGATCTAGGGAAGATAATTTCTGGTTCATGAGCAAGGAAGATAGTTTTGTTGAGTTATGGACTTGGTCAGTTCATAGAGATTTTTGTATGATCCCTTGAAGTGGAGGATGAACTGTTCATGACAGGGTGTGTATTAGACCTGTCTATTATTATCAGGCTTGTAGCTTTGGTGGTGAGCTGCTGTGTGATTTGACTTATTTTCAAACCTATGTTGACCTAGTGCACATGGAGTGTCGTGTTTGTGCAAGGGTTATTATGTTTTGCCTGAAGGTTGTAGAGGAGTTTTATGGTGTGTGTTCCGCTGCATATATATATCTGATGAAAAATTCCCGGTGGTTTTGTGTTAAGGCTGCAACATTCTATTCTCCTCTGAAGATGTATCACATGGTGTGGTGATACTTGAGGATATCTTCAACTAGCTTGTTAGAGTTGCCAAAGATACTTGTGGTCTATCCCAAGTCCACTCATAAAGGAACTCTTATATGAGCTTGTTGAAAAGAGATCTGAAGATAGTTAGAAGCAATTTATTCTTGCCTCCAAGGTCAATCTCTGGGTTGTGTTAAAGGATCTTTTGGTGTGTTTCTTGTGAAGAGAACTTATGTCCTACTAGATGTTGGAACATAAAACCAGCAGATTGTGCAGAATCTTGTTGGCATAACAGATGCTTGGGGGCTAAACAAATGTGTATTGATCACATTTGTTTGGAACCTACTCCTGGCTTGGAAGAGGAGGCATCTGGGTTATGTGTCTAAGAAGTTTCCTTCAAGAAACATGTCTTAGATATGTATGTTGGTCAAGAGATGATCAATATAGTGTCACTCATTGGATTAGTGTATTTCTGATCCAAGTGAGTAGGTGTTCAAGGGCTATTTGTTTTTGTGGAGGTCAAGCTCAAATGTCAAGGACATTTTCTCTGATATCTGAAAGTTCCTTCTGATCAAAGCAGCCAGTTATTTGCAATCTTGTTTATGGCCATGGAGCAGATTCTGTTTGAAAGGAGCTATATGTGTGTACCAACCATAGGATGAGCATTTCAGATTTGTGCAAGGAGAAGTTGGTGTTTTTTTTTACCAAAGGATTATGGTTCCCTGGTATCTACATGAGAAGTTTCCTCTAAAGCTGGAGTTCAGTTATGTGGTGTCCTCACATAATGGAACATATTTTTATAAGGATTGAAGGGCATCCTTGTAGGTTGAAGTGTTGGGAGAAGCATACTTGTCTATGCTGTTTGTGATGACCAGTCAATGGTTTCTCTCCTTTAGGTACAGAAGGATGGCATCCAACATCTCAAAGATAGATAGGAGGGTTGAACATTAAAAGTTTGAAGATTCTTGAGATGTAGAGTATGTTGGTTCCTGTTTGTGTGTATGTTCTGGGTTTGAAGGTTGATCAGCTACTGATGGTCAATCCTCTTGTGTCCCTTGCAAGAGATGTGTGTGGATTACTATGGTTATTGTCTCCAAAGCCATAGTAGATGTTTAGTGTGATTTACTATGATTGCTGATGTCAGAACTGATGTTGAAACATCATTTCAGTTCTTTGCTCAGGGAGGAGTGAAAGGTCAAGACACTGACCTAACCTGGAATGCTTTTGTGGTGTGAATGGTTGTCATGATGGTTTGTTTTGAAGAAGAATCAGCAGATGCCTGTTGTGTGAGAAGGTTACCTTGATAGGAGTTGAGTATTTGTCTACTTTTGATAAGGTTGTGCATTCAACTAATGACAAAATACATTGACGGAAGACTATGTATATGTCTGATGTAAAAGTGCATGACTGTTGAAGTGTTGAGAATATACTTTTCTCTATGTGGCTGTTTATTTCTCTTCGTGGTGTGTTGGTGTGTGAGAACTCTGTGAAACAATCATGATGGTTAAAAGAATCTTGAGATTATAACAATAAGATTGTGTGTTCTATAGTGTATTTAGAAGTGGCATTATTTGGTATAGTTATGGGGTAGTCTTGGACTACTTATTTTTTGAAGATTCAGATGTGGTAGGTTTGAAGTCTTTGGAGTTTCTGAGCAGGATGGAGGTTGTCTACTCAAACTTGATTGTTGAATCAAGTCTATGAGAGCATGGAAATCTGTTTCTGCAAAGGGAGGAGGTTCTTCTAAGTGGCAGAAGGAATAGCTGAATTCAACAGTTGGATATCATAATGTTTTGACATCTAGCTTAACATCAGAAGTCTCAGCTGGTGATGTGGCACATCAGCTTAAGATAGAGGTGATCTACAGTAAAGGAAGTTATGGATGCTTTAAAAAGATCTATCTCATACAGGTTGCGGGAGCTGTGGTTTGAGAAAATGTTACATGACTAAGAGGCTTAGTGAATCCAAGATGTCTTGCTTTGGAGCAAGTAGTTCATATGACTTGAAGATCTGGTTTCATAGGTGGATCAGGATATCTTGTGGGAGTTCTGAAGAAGAATAAGATCAATCAAAAGGTGGAATTTGGTTGGTTTCATTGTGTGCATTCAAGCAGGATGCTTGAAACTGATTGCTCTTGTGCACAAGAGTATTTAGTTGAAAATGTAAGGAGGTTCTAATTCTCTTGGAGCTTTTGGCAGAAGTTTTAGGTTGAGGATGAAAGTATACCTTCTTTTGGTGGATGAGAGTTTAGTCCTCTCTGGCTTTCTGAAGCTCTCTTTGTTTAAGCTGGTGACGCAGTGTTCAGTTTGGATTACTATGCTGATAGTAAGTTCAGTAGTGGAGTATATCTAGAACCATGGTGTGTGGTATATGTGATGTGTCAAGAATGTCCTAACAGATGTTAGAACATTTTTTGGGTTGGATATCCTTGGTAAAGGATGATTTTGTTCTGGTTCTGGAGTTTGGTGCATACATTATGCCTAAGGAGCGTCTACATAGTCATACGGGAGAATGATGAAGTAGAAGGTCTGCCTTGGATGGAGAATGTAGAGAAGACTGAAGTAGATCAAGTATTGATTGCTTGGAAATCTGAAGATGAAGAGTATGATAGGGAATGACTGCTTTTGGAAAATTGGGGGATCTATGTGACTTTGATCTTTATCCAACAATTTGTTTAAAGGAGGATGGTGATCCTTTTGTTCCTCACGAATAGCATGATGTGACTTCATGTGTGAGTGACTGCTGTTTCTTGTCAGAAGAGATTGTGATGTGATCTGATCAGAACATTTTTTAAGAGATGTTCCTTTTTCTGCTACAAGTGTCTCTTGAAGAGATTAGATCTCAGTAAAGCTGAGAATTTGTGGAGTCTGTGAGCAGTGTCATACCAGTCAGGATACTTGAATGTGTTCTCCAAGAGTGAAAGTACAATATGTGAATGTGCTCAGCAAGTGTGCTCAAATGCTCATCTCCATCTAGAGCTTTAGTTAACCATGACAGGGAGAGTACTTGTCTATGGATTTTGCTGCAAAGGTGCACATATTGTGAAGCTTGCATGATGATCAAGCTTGTGGAGATTGGTTGTCTCTTCTGAGGATATAATGTCAGATAACATGTTATGACATTAGGCTGTTGGATGGCATGTTGGTGTGGACATGAATGGTTCTAGCCATGTGAAGCTAATTGTTTGAATCATATGTGCACATGCTTCTGTGGATGAGTTTGAAGGACGATTTTATTTGTGCAGATTTTGGAATTACTTTGTGAGGGTCTTTGTTGATGGGAGATATCACACTTGTCTTAGTGTGTGAGTTCAGTCGAAGGCATTGTGTGTGTGCTTCATAACTTGTAGATGATTGTGTGAAGCATTCCTGACTGGATGGATGAAGACTGTGTCTGGATTTTCTAAATATTATGATCAAGGAGTTCATTGTGATCATTCCTGTGGATATTACAGAGAGAAGTTGATCTACTTGGCAAGATGTGAGTTTTGGAGCATGAGAAGATAACAAACCAAGAGGGAATCATGTGAGTTTTGGTATTTGGATTGTTTGAGGATTAAGCATTAAGTGAACGCGTTCAGCAGGTGTGTTGAACAGAGGGTGGCTCTTGAAGACATGAAGATGAGTCTTATGTTCATTTAAGGTGTTCTTCTTGCAAATGAGCACTGGTTATCTTAGATAGGGGGAGTTGATCTTTTGTTTTGGATATTTTGTGAAAATTCTGGTGTCAGATACGAGATGTCGAATACAATGTTACGACACTAATATCTGTTTTGGTTTTGAGAACGAACAAAATAAATAACGCAAACAATTATAAAAGACACAAGTAATTGTTAACCCAGTTCGGTGCAAAACACACCTACGTCTGGGGGCTACCAAGCCAGGGAGGAACTCCACTATTAGTAGTATCAATTCAGGATCAAACCACACAGTTTACAACCTTCACTTAATCCCTACCCAATGCAATTACAAACTCCCCCTCAATCACAGCAGTGATAATAACAGACACAAATAAACGAGACAGAAGAACACTCTTCAAGGACACAACTTGATTTTGCTTAAAAGCTTCAATCAAGCACAATGATACTCTTTGCTTAAAAGCTTAAGAGTAAAAACTTACAACTCAATAAACCTATTCCAAAACAATCATCAAAACAATAATTGCTTTGGTTCACAAGAAAACTATGACCACACTTCAAACTCTTAAAAACCGTGACCCAAACAAATGATAGCAGCTGTTTATTTATAGATCCCACAGCAGCAGCAGCTCCCCAGAAGCTTTTAACCTAATTAGGTTAATTACCAACAATCAAGGAGAGAAAATAGAAACAAATGAATACTTTCTGGAAATAGCAAATCACACGATTAGGAGAATCTTCCAAAATAAAAACGCCTAAAAAATCTCAACAGAAACACACTGCAAAACCCAAAGCGCGCGTACACAATCCAAGGCCCAACGAGCTGATCAGAAACAAACATGTCACGACATCAATTTTGACATCCTGATGAAAGCTGCTTACAGGCAGTACTTCATACCTGCAGAGAGGCTACCCAAGCATGTCGTGACATCAGCCTTGACAGGTATGTTTTACCAAAAATTGCTGCCAATTAAAAACACTTACAAACTCCCCCTTTGGCGAAATTTTTTGGCTAAAACATAATAATCGAACAACAATCAGAAATAGCAGCAGCAGAAAAAGAAACAGCAGATCCAAGGAAGTAAGCAGCATAGCATCAGAAATAGCAACTTCCAAAGTTAAGAGAAACAGAAATATCCAGTGCTCCCCCTTTTTAGCCATAAAGAGAGCCAAACCAAAAAAAACACATAGTCTTTACAACCAAAAAGCCAAATAACCAAAAAGAAACTAACACAAGGTGCAGAAGCACATCAAACCAAAAGAACTTCCACAAGAACCAATATGGAAACATATGGCAAAAAAAAAAACTTAATCTTCATCAGAACCAGAAACATCTTCAGCTTCTTCACCAGACCCAGATTCATCTTCAGCCTCTCCACCAGCATCAGCCTCATTGTCACTCCCACCAGAGTCTTCACCCTCATTGTCAGCTTCAGTCTTTGCATTATCACCATCCTCACGTTCCTCCTTCTCAAGTATTCTGATAAGAGTTTCAAGCTTCAACTTTCTGCTTTCTAGCTCTTTGCAAGTCTCCTTGAGCTCAGAAATGATGGTAGACTTATTCACAGGTCTACTGCTAGAGGATGTCTCAGCAGATGTTACAACAATATCAGGGACATGGGTCCCCTGAAACAGCTTGTAATGAAAAGACAAGACACTTTCTCTTTTGCAAGCAGTGTCTGACTCAGTTAAAATTCCAGGATATTGTTTAAGGATAATGCCACAAATGACAGAGGGAAAAGCTATGGGAAGCTTCACAGCCATCGTACCTGCATGCTTCAATGTCTGTTCAAAGATGTACGTCCCATAATCAAATTTTGCCTTGGTTCCAACAGCAAAAATGAATCTGCCCAGACCAGTAGCAATGGTAGATGTGTGGTTAGTGGGAACCCAATTAGCAGCTCCAATTCTGTGCAGCATCGCATACTTGACACTTAGTAAGCTAGCAGATAATTTTCCCTTTAGAGGCCATTTCTTGACTTGATTCGCTGTAATGGTCGTGCAGACTTGATTATCAGACACCTCCAACTCAGGTTGAGGCTCACCAGTCCTTCCTAGGTAAAAATTTATCACATCAGGGGAGAAATTGACACATCTTCCTCTAACAAACACTTTTCTGAACTCCTTAGATTTACCATCAGCACAATTTTCAGAAAGATTAACAATAAACTCTTTAACCAGTGTCTCGTAGCACTTTGAGAAGCGAGTCACAGTCTTTAACAGGCCAGCAAAGTAGATTAAATCCATTACTTCCTTACACTCCATAGCATTTTCACCCAGCTCTCTTTCTAACGCCAACCTCCGCTGATACACATATTTCCATTTGTTAACACTCTCAGCAGAATGAAAAGAGATATTATCTAGAGGAGCATCAGGTATTCTGGTAGCCAGTTTGCTAGCAGAGGATTTCTTTTTGAGACGGATGTCAGGAACATCACTTTCAACATCATCTTCAGAATCAGAAGAGACTCTAATCTTTCTCTTCTTGACAACCACTTTGCTCCAATCCTTGGGGGGACCAGAACCAACCTTCTTGATGTTGCGCTTGGAAGGACTTGGACTAGCTACATTCTTGTGCTTGGGAGAACTTTGCTTAGCACCCTTGTTTCCTTTCCTAGTAACAAGTCTATTAGCTATGCTGGCAAGGAGAGCGTTGTCATCAATCTCATCAAGATCCACAACATCATCAGCCATGACATCTTTGGTTTTAGAGGGTTTACTCCCAGCATCCTTCACACTTTCAAAGGTATCTTCAGCAACAGAGGTCTTAACATCACATGCAACATCTTGAATATCTTCTAGATTTATATCACCATCTTTTTGATGCTTCTGACTAGTTTGAGGGGCTGAAAGTTGCCTCAAAGGGATAGAAATCCCAGCCACAGCATGATCTTCATTAATGATACGAGTAACGATGCTATCAACAGTCTTATGAACATACTCAGATCCTTCCCTTGCCATAGCAGAAAGATCAACAGAAGACGATGTGGGAATGTTACCTGAAGGACTTTCTTTAGGTCTTCTTGCATGTTGAGTTCTATGCCTTTGAACATGAGGCACATCAGCAAGCACCATATTTAACGGGACAGCATCAACCACATCCTTGGGAGAATGATCCATATCTTGTGCCCTAGAATCAGAAGACGAAACAGTCTTAGGAGACACCGGCTTAGAGGGGGACGAAGCTTGTTGGTGAGACATGTTATTCACAGGCAAAGTGATAGACGAAAATCTGAAATGAGGGTTGGCAGTGACAGAATGTTTGGAGAGAAGAAGATAAACAGTATGGCATGTATGAGTGGGAATGGAGAGCGTTTGATAATGATGCAAAAGAGGGGGGAAAGGATTTATATATTTTGATGGTACAAATTCTTGGAAAACTAAGATGTGCCGGACAATGTTTCCACATGTGATTAATTGCTATAAGCCTTCATAAAGACAAATTCCTAACTTACCCCTTAGGTTCTCAAATTGACTTGCATCCAAAGCCTTTGTAAAAATGTCAGCCAGCTGCATCTCAGTGGCAACATGCTCCAAGGTAATTACTTTGTCTTCCACAAGATCCCTAATGAAATGATGCCTAATGTCTATATGCTTGGTACGGCTGTGCTGGATAGGATTCTTGGAGATATTGATAGCACTTAGGTTGTCACAATATAGTGTCATGACATCTTGTGTGACATTATACTCTGTTAGCATTTGTTTCATCCATACTAGCTGTGAACAACTACTTCCAGCTGCAATGTATTCAGCCTCTGCCGTGGATAAGGAGACACAATTTTGCTTTTTGCTGAACCATGAAATGAGATTGTTTCCTAAGAAGAAGCATCCTCCTGATGTGCTCTTTCTATCATCAGCACTTCCAGCCCAATCAGCATCACAATATCCAGATAAAATAGGATTACACCCATGAGAGTACAGCATACCAAAGTCACAAGTTCCATTCACATATTTGAGAATCCTCTTGACTTGATTTATGTGACTAACTTTGGGATCTGCTTGATATCTGGCACACACTCCAACTGCAAAAGCAATATCAGGCCTGCTAGCTGTGAGATACAGTAAGCTACCTATCATACTTCTATATAGACTTTGATCAACATTAATCCCCTTTTCATCTTTAGATAATTTCAAATGAGTAGGTGCAGGTGTTCTTTTATGGCTTGCATTCTCCATTCCAAATTTTTTGACTATGTTTCTTGCGTACTTACTTTGACTGAGGAAGATTGAATCTTCCATCTGTTTTACTTGTAACCCAAGAAAATAAGTCAGTTCTCCAACAAGACTCATTTCAAATTCAGACTGCATTTGTTGAACAAAGTGTTTCACCATCCTATCTGACATTCCACCAAACACTATATCATCCACATAAATCTGAGCAATCATGATTTTTCCTCCTTCATCTTTAACAAAAAGAGTCTTATCTAACCCTCCTTTTCTGTATCCATTATTAATGAGGAACTCTGTCAATCTCTCATACCAAGCTCTAGGAGCTTGTTTCAGTCCATAAAGAGCCCTTTTTAATTTGTACACATGGTCTGGGAAGGTTGGGTCAATGAAGCCTTTAGGCTGCTCTACATAAACTTCCTCATGCAAATAGCCATTCAAAAAGGCACTTTTCACATCCATCTGGAACAGCTTGAATTTTAGAATGCAAGCCACTCCTAATAGCAATCTGATGGATTCAAGTCTAGCAACAGGGGCAAATGTCTCATCAAAATCAACCCCTTCAACTTGAGTGTATCCTTGAGCTACAAGCCTTGCTTTATTCCTGGTTACAACTCCCTGCTCATCTGACTTGTTCTTGTACACCCACTTTGTACCAATAACATTTGTCCCTTCAGGTCTTGGAACAAGCTCCCACACCTCATTCCTTTTAAACTGACTTAATTCCTCTTGCATTGCATTAATCCAAAACTCATCAGTCAGAGCTTCTTTGATATTTTTAGGTTCAATTCTTGACACAAAGCAAGAGCTTGAGATGAGTTCTCTTGATCTTGTAGTCACTCCACTGTTGAGATCTCCTATGATAAGTTCTTTAGGATGATCTTTCTGCACTCTGGTGGAGGGTCCCTTGTTGATAGGTTCACCCTCAGATTCTGTGGTAGTAGGATTGGAGTCAACTTCTTTATTTGATGTACCAGCAGGAATATCCAAGAATGTTCTGACATCATCTGTGACATTTGCTTCCTCATGCAAATCATCAACCACCACATTTATTGATTCCATCATCGTTCTTGTTCTAGAGTTGAAAACCCTATAGGCTCTGCTGTTTGTAGAGTAACCTAAAAAGATTCCTTCATCACTTTTGGGGTCCATCTTCCTTCTTTGTTCACGATCTGTTAGTATGTAACACTTACTACCAAACACATGAAAATATTTGACAGTTGGTTTTCTTCCTTTCCAGATTTCATACAAGGTAGTGGAGGTTCCCTTTCTCAAGGTCACTCTATTATGAACATAGCAAGCGGTATTCATAGCTTCAGCCCAGAAGTGGATAGGGAGTTTCTTGGCATGAATCATAGCTCTGGCTGATTCTTGAAGTGTCCTGTTTTTTCTTTCCACAACCCCATTTTGTTGAGGAGTAATGGGAGATGAAAATTCATGACTGATTCCTTCAGATGAACAGAACTCTGCAAATCTTTGATTTTCAAACTCTTTTCCATGATCACTTCTAATTCTAACAACACAGCCTTCCTTCTCTCTTTGAACCTTTTGACAGAGGTCTTTGAAGACATCAAAAACATCTGATTTCTCTCTGATGAAATTTATCCAGGTATATCTAGAATAATCATCAACAACCACATAGGCATATTTCTTCCCACCAAGACTTTCCACTTGCATAGGTCCCATTAAATCCATGTGTAACAATTCCAAAACTTTAGATGTGGTAAGATGTTTAATCTTTGGATGTGACATCTTGGTTTGTTTGCCAACCTGACATTCACCACACACTCTTTCTTCATTAATCTGTAGTTTTGGAATCCCTCTTACAGCTTCCATAGAGATAATCCTTTTCATACCCCTTAAATGAAGATGACCAAGTTTTTGATGCCATAGCTTTACTTCATTTTCTTTGGTTTCAGAACAAAATGATGAGTAACTAGGTTCATGAGATATCCACAAATAACAGTTATCCTTAGACCTGACACCCCTCATAATCACTTCTTTTTCTTCATTTGTGACCATACATTCAGATTTTGTAAAGTTGACATGATAACCTTGATCACAGAGTTGACTGATGCTGATGAGATTGGCAGTCAATCCTTTTACCAGTAGAACACCATCCAGATTTGGAACTCCTGAACACTCCAGTTTTCCAACACCTTTGATTTCACCTTTGGCTCCATCACCAAAAGTCACATACCTGGTAGCATGAGGTTTGACATCAACTAACAGATTTTTGATTCCAGTCATATGCTTTGAACACCCACTGTCAAAGTACCAATCTTCTTTGGCTGATACTCTGAGGGACGTATGAGCTATTAAGGCAACAACTTTGGGACTCCATTGCTGCTTCTTAATGAGCTGATTCTGTTTAGGTCTGAAATATGGAGTTTGATCAGGGTATCCATACAGTCTAAAGCAGAATGGCTTTATGTGCCCATATCTACCACAATAATGACATCTCCATCTTTGGAATTTCTTTCTTGTGTGATTCATTTTACCCTTATCATGATGTTGAAACATAGGTTTTGACATCTGATTCATCATACTAGATTCAGGTTCTGGTTGACTGTTTCCTGAAGACGATTTCTTTGTTCCTGCAAATCCTATACCAGACATATCTCCTGCACTCTGTCCAGTCTGAAGAATCTCATCCAGTGTGTCAGTTCCACTGTTCAACATTCTGATAGACTTGGTCATCTGATCAAGTTTTGAATTCAGCAAGGTGACTTTATTGTTTAACTGAGATATTGTTCCAAGATGTTCTTTATTCTCAGCTTCCAGCTTGATTATAAGTTTCTTCTGCTTTTCCCCTTGTTGACAAACTTCTGCACTTCTGATACATAGCTTTTTGTAGGATGCTGCAAGCTCTTCAAAAGTTAACTCATCTTCACTTGAGTCTCCATCTGAAGTACAAACACCAGTTAGTGCAGTGACAAGTTTGGCAGATTCATCATCAAAGTCACTCTCAGAATCTTCATCAGACCATGTAACAGTTAACCCTTTCTTTTGCTTCTTGAGATAAGTAGGACACTCAGCCCTAATATGCCCATACCCTTCGCATCCATGACACTGAATCCCTTTGCCTTGGTTAGACTTTTCTTCAGGTTTTGTTTTCCTATTGGAATCATAGGACCTGCTAATGTCAGAAGAATTGTTCCTGACATTTGACCTTGACTTCTGATCCATTCTTTTCATAATTTTGTTGAATTGTCTTCCAAGCATAGCCAAGGCATCTGATAAGTTCTCTTCATTACTAATATCATTTTCTTCTGCCTCTTCTTCAGTATTAGACACAAGAGCTATACCTTTGTTCTTCTTTTCAGAGTTGTCATTTATTCCCATCTCAAAGGTTTGAAGAGAGCCAATGAGTTCTTCAACTTTCATATTGCTGATATCCTGAGCCTCTTCTATAGCAGTGACTTTCATGGCAAACCTCTTGGGCAAGGATCTGAGAATTTTCCTCACCAGTTTTTCATCAGACATTTTTTCTCCTAATGCTCCTGACGTGTTGGCAATCTCAAGAATATTCATGTGAAAGTCATGAATACTCTCATCCTCTTTCATCCTCAGATTCTCAAACTTGGTAGTAAGCAGCTGGAGCCTTGACATCTTCACCTTGGATGTACCTTCATGGGTGGTTCTGAGAGTATCCCAAACATCTTTGGCTAATTCACAGTGATGCACCAGTCTGAATATATTTCTATCAATCCCATTAAACAAGGCGTTTAAAGCTTTAGAGTTGCCAAGAGCCAACTCATCCTCCTCTTTGCTCCATTCTTCCTCAGGTTTAGGAATTGTCTTTCCATCCTTTCCAACAGTGACAGGATGTTCCCATCCTTTGTTTGCTGCTCTCCATGCCTTGCTATCCAAGGATTTCAAGAAGGCTATCATACGAGGTTTCCAGTAGTCATAATTAGAACCATCCAGAACAGGTGGTCTGTTCACAAACCCTCCTCCTTCCATAATACCAGAATATAATGTCCCTAGATCTCACCCAGAGTAACAGGCAGGGTGCCTGCTCTGATGCCAATTGAAAATTCTGGTGTCAGATACGAGATGTCGAATACAATGTTACGACACTAATATCTGTTTTGGTTTTGAGAACGAACAAAATAAATAACGCAAACAATTATAAAAGACACAAGTAATTGTTAACCCAGTTCGGTGCAAAACACACCTACGTCTGGGGGCTACCAAGCCAGGGAGGAACTCCACTATTAGTAGTATCAATTCAGGATCAAACCACACAGTTTACAACCTTCACTTAATCCCTACCCAATGCAATTACAAACTCCCCCTCAATCACAGCAGTGATAATAACAGACACAAATAAACGAGACAGAAGAACACTCTTCAAGGACACAACTTGATTTTGCTTAAAAGCTTCAATCAAGCACAATGATACTCTTTGCTTAAAAGCTTAAGAGTAAAAACTTACAACTCAATAAACCTATTCCAAAACAATCATCAAAACAATAATTGCTTTGGTTCACAAGAAAACTATGACCACACTTCAAACTCTTAAAAACCGTGACCCAAACAAATGATAGCAGCTGTTTATTTATAGATCCCACAGCAGCAGCAGCTCCCCAGAAGCTTTTAACCTAATTAGGTTAATTACCAACAATCAAGGAGAGAAAATAGAAACAAATGAATACTTTCTGGAAATAGCAAATCACACGATTAGGAAAATCTTCCAAAATAAAAACGCCTAAAAAATCTCAACAGAAACACACTGCAAAACCCAAAGCGCGCGTACACAATCCAAGGCCCAACGAGCTGATCAGAAACAAACATGTCACGACATCAATTTTGACATCCTGATGAAAGCTGCTTACAGGCAGTACTTCATACCTGCAGAGAGGCTACCCAAGCATGTCGTGACATCAGCCTTGACAGGTATGTTTTACCAAAAATTGCTGCCAATTAAAAACACTTACATTTTGTTGAAGTGGTTGTCAGACAAGATGATACTGGTGATGTTCATGGTGTTCTTGACAGTTTAGACCTGGTTCTATAGATTTGTGTGTCAATGGATTGAATCAGAAGTATACATTTACCCCAATGTTTGTCAATTGTTGGCCAAAAAGGGGGAGAGAATGTACAATAGGAGCTATTGAGTCTGGATTTTGTTCGGAGTATGTTGGTTGCAGATTCAGAGTTTGTCCAATTGTGGCTAAAAAGGGGGAGAGTTAGCCTAGCTGTTGCCTAGTTGTCTGTTGTGGTTCTAGGCTTGAGGGGGAGTGTGTAGTTGTTTGTGCAGCTGTTTTGCTGGTTGCAGTTTTGAGGGGGAGTTGCTACTGCTAGTTGTGTGCTGATGTTAGTTTGTATGGTGTTTTTCCGCAGCTGGTATCTCTGGTGTAGGCTGAGATTGTTTTAGCCAAAATTTGCCAAAGGGGGAGATTGTTAGTTATTGTATTGGCTGGAATTTTGGCAAAACAATGGTGTTGTTAATGATGTCATATGTCTGATGTCGTAACATGAGTTCTTAACATTGAGTTGATGTTAAGTTCAGAAGGATTGCAGTTTTGTATGCTGATGTTAAACCTGATGTCTTGAAATCAGTTGACAGAACATCAGAACATCAGTCTGATGTGTTTTGTTAGGGCTGCATTTGTTTAAGTGTGTCTTGAGAAGATCTGATGGAGAGATTGCAGGCGAATATCATGGGACAAATATATTCTGTTGCAATCTTATATTGAGCAGATATTGTTACTATTTTCATGCAAAAAGATATGGAGAATAATTAGATTTAATTGAAGATTTAATTGAAGATTTGATTGAAGATCTATTTAGTAGTAGAATCTTTTGCAGATTTGGAGCAGCTGATTTGTTGTGATTTGAAGGCCCAAATCCAGTTGGGAAATAGGTTATAAATAGAAGCATTGTAACCTAGTTTTAGGAACCCAACCATCATGTAGATTATAAGGGCTGTGTTGGTTGATGAACCACCCGGTTTGTGGGATGGTCATCGTGTTTATCTCAAAGCCTGTAGGTAAGAGATGGATTGTTCTTGGAGGAAGTTGTTAAGCAACTCTAAGTATTGTTCTTAGTCATGTGTGTCATGTCTAGGTATTGTCATGGAAGTGTGTCTTCTACTTTTTTGTGATTGAAGAGTTGTTGGAAATCAAGTTGTTGATGCAGTGGCTGAGATGTTGACTGCTAGACATCATTGTGATGATTGGAAGTGAGATGGAGTCTCTTATCTAGGGTGGACTTAGGTAGAAGGGTCATTGGGTAGGGATTAGATTAGGAGATTGTTAATTGGAATTATTGAGTCTGTAATTTGATACTACTAATAGTGGACTTCCTTCCTGGCTTGGTATGCCCCCAAATGTAGGTTGTTAGACCGAACCGGGTGAACAAATTCTGTGTGCACTTTACTTGACAACAACTTCTTTAACTGTCTATAATTGCCTTGCTGTTTATGTCAGACCAGATGTCTCGACATCATGTAGGACATCTGGGATCTATTATACCAGAATTTCAACCTTCATCCCTTAACATACCAGTCTTCTCTTGGGCATCATACAAAGATCATTCACTACCTGAGAATCGACTTCTCAAACCACCATTAGACTTGGACAGTCTTAATACCCTTTGGATTTCCCATTTTCTTAAAGAACAGGAAATAACCCCGATCCTCTGATCAGTGCCAAAGCACAACAATCAGTCCCTTTATAAGAACTGATTTTCTCTTTTATCCAACAGACTGGACCTGTCACTAAACTGAAACAGTCACCAACACAATAGCCTCCTTTTGGGCTTTGTACAATGATTCTCCCCCAGCGGAGCTAACCTTTTCAAACTCTCTTGTTGAGTATAAAAGACTCTCTTGTTGAGTCAACCCTTTTTAGCCTCCATCTCGGGCTTTGTACGAGATACTAAAACACTCTCTTGTTGAGTATAAAAGACTCTCTTGTTGAGTCAACCTCCTTTTAGCCTCCATCTCGGGCTTTGTACGAGATACAAAAAACATTCTCTTGTTGAGTATAAAAGACTCTCTTATTAAGTCAATCACCTTCAGCCTCCATCTCGGGCTTCGTACGAGATACAAAAGCACCCTCTTGTTGGGTTACTAGCCTCCTCTTAGGCTTTATATAAGGAAATATCGGTTGAGTCAATCAACCTTTTAGCATCAATTTGTGCCTCGCTCACAATATACAAACATCAACAACTCCTTTTCCCCCCATCTAATTGCCGTAAGCGGCAAGCCTCTGGATTATTTACATCCACGCCACTGTCCATCTTTTAGCATGAGAAATTCCTAAGGAAAGATAGCATTGCTCTACACTGAGTTAAAGTATTCTCCTTCAGGTTAAAAGTCCCCTATAAAGGAAATTATGGCATTGCTCGATTCACATATCCCAGTTAAAGTAATTCTCCTTTATAACCAGTCACGCAACAGTTGTGATAAACAGACCAAATACCCCTCTTTAGAGATGACAAATTCTCTCTAAAGTCAAAACCCCTTTAGCTTCACATCTTGGGACTTCGAACAAGATACAAATAGACCCTTCAGCTTCACATCTTGGGCTTTGAGCAAGATAGAAACCACATTTAGCTTCACGTCTTGGGCTTTGAACAAGACACCAAAACAACCTTTTTCCTCCCATAGAATAGGAGGAACTACGATCACTCTGATTTCCCTGTTTTGTTAAATGGGAATACGTAGGCATAAGATTGGAAAAATCTTAGCGATCACACTAATCAAAAACCCAAAGTCCCATATCTTCATAACATCAATCGAAAAGCATCGGCCCTAACATCCTACCAATATCCTAGGCACTTTTTTAACAAAATAACCTAAGAGAGACCCACAATCTTTGTAGCATCTGTAAACCAACAGTCATCTGTTCAAACTCAGTTTGCAAGCAGGGTTAATTGGAGACATCTATTTCCCTTCCTTCATCAGCTTCAATAGGATAAAAAATGAATCGAGTTGTAGTACCCCAAAGAGATAGTGCTTCGCAACCACAAAAAAAACTCGCGCTACAGAAAAATGGCGACTCTGCTGGGGATCATCTTCATTTCATTATGATCTTGTTCCTTTCTCATTTCTTAGGTAGAAACCTTAGATAGTGCCACAGCAGATTGGTGATCACGGTGGGAGGCATTCTTTCTTTCTTTCCCAAGGGACGAAACCCTAAATTCATGTCACATAAATGACAACTCTGCTGGGGAGTCATTGTCTGTATAAGATCATAAGACTAGAGGTCTAGGATGATTAAGACAAATATATATACTGCTTTTCCTAATTGATATCTGTGTTTATTTTTCTGCTAATGGGAATGCGTGTGATGTCGCGTGTGGAAAGATTAAGTATACACCTAAGATATGTGATGGCAATGCAGGTAATCTTACTGGGAGTGAATTCTAGTTAAGAGCCCCCGATCGACCATCAAACTCAGTGGGACTCCCTTTGCAGATACATTGCCTATACGACTTCGGTTGTTAAAAGTAGTGTGGTCGACTGGGTTATCTGAGAAGCTGAGGTTTTTAGTAGACTTAAGCCATTTTGTAGTCCGGAAGCTATCGGAAATAGTTGTCACGCGATACTACCCTCATCTGAGATCACTCCAGGATACATCAGCTCGCTGGCGATCCGCTTGTTGTTATCCCAGAGGGGTCAATGATTTTGCGGACAGGTACAAAAAATCACCAGTATAAACCTTTGGGGGGGGTAGAGCCTTGACTTCATGACACCGACCCTTTGACCCCATGTTTTTTCTATGTTTTTGTGTGCTGCATTCATACATTCATTTAAAAAACATTCAACAAGAAAAAATCTTCTCTTCTAGTCTTTTTTTTTTAAAATTAAACTGAGACAATGATTGCAAATATCAGAGACAGGAGATTGCGCTAATGGATTTCGGTAGAAGGAAAACTCATAAGTACACCTTCAAGGTTCCAAAGTTAGAGGGTTTGAGAGGTTTGGTGAGAATGATCACCAACCACGAGGCTTTCAGAGCCAAGTATGGAGGACTGCTGTCCTTGTTAAGGGTCCATGTAATCGAAGGAATCCTGTCCATGCTAATCCAGTTCTACGATCCGGTCTATCACTGTTTCACATTCCCGGATTATCAGCTTGCACCAACGCTGGAGGAGTATTCTCACGTGACTGATTTGCATATCACTGATCAAGCTCCCTTTTCTGGATTGAAAGAAATTCCGCAGGATCAAACCATTGCAAGAGCAATTTATTTGGACGAGTCAGAAGTCAGGACTCACATGACCACTAAGGGTGGTATCCAAGGTTTGCCAGCCCAGTTCTTGACAAAGAAAGCCCTGTACTTTGCCAGTATAGGGAACGTGGCCACTTTCGAGAGTATCTTTGTTTTACTCACCTACGGGTTATTTTTGTTTCCCAACATCGATAACTTTGTAGATATCAAAGCCATTAAGATTTTCCTGATTGGAAACCCCGTACTGACCTTACTCACAGATGCGTATCATTCAGTACACTTAAGGAATTTATACAGCGGAGGAATGATCACGTGCTGTGTACCCTTGCTTTACAAATGGTTCACTTCTCATTTGCCTAAGTCTGCTGCATTTTGGGATCAAAAGAATACTTTACGTTGGTCGCAGAGAATCATGTCTCTTACCAACTCTGACATCGATTGGTATAATCGAATCTACGACGGGATCAGAATCATTGACCATTGTGGAAATTTCCCAAATGTACCCCTTATAGGAACTAAGGGAGGAATCAACTATCATCCGGTGTTAGTTCGTCGTCAATTTGGATACCCAATGAGGAATGTCCCACGCAATGCTCATCTGGAAGATCTTTTCTTCAAGGAAGGAGAAAATGACAGGGCACTAAAGACAGAAATAGTGCATGCTTGGAAACACGTTCATAGGAAAGGACGAGAGTCTCTAGGAAAACCAGACTGCGCCTCGATGGAGCCTTATCTCCATTGGGTACAAACTAGAGCTCTTAGGCTGAGGATGCCTTACCCTTGTCAGGAAGTTCTTCCATTAAGGGACTATGCCCTTTATTTTATGTCTGAGACAGAAAAGCTTCAGGTTACTCTCAACAAAATTCAGCAGGAGAAGAGGTCTTGGAGGAACAAGTACCGTATTCTCAATATGGAATGCAAGAAAATACAGCAACTGTTAAGAGAAAAAGATGCTCTGATTGAGATTTTAGAGCAACATGCTGTGGAAAATCAAGATGACCAAAGGAATTTGCTCGCTCCTTTCACTTGGCAAAGGAATGACAACCCGACAACGGTCCAAGAGCCCCAGTCAAAAAAGAGGAAAGTACTCGAACCAGCACTTGAGCTCTCCTCAGAGAGGACTCTGGATCCATTAGTTTAGGTTTCCTTTTTCAGCACTTTGTAAATCTACTGTATTTCCATTTCTGCAATCCTTTGAATTCAATAAAACGGGGTTTCCCCACTATTTGATATTTGCAATCTAATTGTCGAAGTTTACTTTGAATAAACAAAAATAATGAATAATCATTGCATTCATCATTCTCATAAACGCATTCTTCTTACCTACGAATCTCACGTTTGCGTCTCGATTCTAGAGTCAAACTGTCTCATTCGTACAATACTCGGGCCAATCGTCAGAAAAAGATGGATGATCTCGAGGAAGAGAACAGAGAGTTGAGAGAAGAGATCGACACTCTGAAAGAAGATATGAGAAAGCTTCATAACAACATGCAAGCTCTAGTAGAAGCTCAGATGCAACAACAAAGGACTGTGATCTCAGAGATCACATCGACGCCCATAGTGGAGAAGTATGATCCTAGGTGCAAAATGCCGAAAGATCGTCCCTGGGGAATGCCACTTAACTATATCCCGAAAGGATATGTCCCGCCGATCGCTGAGGATCAGGAAACCGCAGCAGGAGCTGCTGGGCCTGAAGGTTACAAACTTCGGGAAAGTGAAGATGCTAGGGGCATGACAGCAACTCCTGAAGGTTACAAACTTTGGGAGGCACCAAGAGTCTCGGCTATGATGACTATACCACCGCCCATGGTACACACTGTCCCGGAAGGACAAATTCCACAGATACTTTCTGGTAGAAACGACAGCATGTTCGACAGAATGAATGAGTTCCAGGAATAATTCCTGGAGATGCAGAAAGAACTGCAGGCCCTTTGCGGTCAGGATCTATTTGGAAAGGACGCCACGGACCTCTGCTTGGTCCTCAATGTGAAAGTTCCACACAAGTTCTAGGTCCCCGACTTTGAAAAGTACAAGGGTAACTCTTGCCCTCGGAGCCATTTAGTGATGTACGCTCGGCGAATGTCAGCTCAGACAAAGAACCAGGAGCTACTAATTCACTACTTTTAGGATAGTTTAATCGGTGCCGCATTAAAATGGTACATGGGTTTAAACCGCGCCACGGTCGGCACATTCAGAGATCTGGGCGCCGCCTTCGTTCAGCAATACAAGTATAATCTGGACATGGCACCGGACAGAGATCAACTCAGATCAATGTCACAAAAGGACAAGGAAACCTTTAAAGAATACGCTCAGAAATGGCGTGAAATTTCCGCTCAGATTTCCCAACCTCTTGAGGAAAAAGAGATGACAAAGATCTTCTTAAAGACCTTGAGCATAATTTACTACGACAGAATGGTCGCCAGTGCGCCCAGTGACTTCACCGAGATGGTGGGCATGGGAGTTCGTCTTGAGGAAGCAGTCTGAGAAGGACGTTTAGTAAAAGACGCTGGATCATCAAGTAGTACAAAACGATATGGTAGTGCTCTCCCTAAGAAAAAAGAGCAAGATATTGGGAATATCTCTCTCAGAAAGCAAAGGCGACGTTACCAACCAGTAGCAGCTGTAACTCCTGCTATCAACCCTGCGCCTGTTCCTACGTATCAACCTCAGGTTGCGCAGAGCCAACCTAATCAGTAGCCTCTTCAGCAGGCTCATCCTCCATACAACAACAACCGTACAACACGACCTCCAGGGTTTGATCCTATACCCATGTTGTACGTAGAATTGTTTCCGTTACTACTGGTCAAGGGGCACGTCCAAACTAAGTCTCCTCTTACAATATCAGAAAATCCTCCTTTCTGGTTCAAAACGGATCAGACTTGTCCTTACCATCAAGGAGGACCAGGGCATAACATAGAGAACTGTCTCAGTTTCAAATCCGACGTACAAAAGCTTGTTAGGAGCGGGGTCTTGTCTTTCAAAGATATGAATCCCAATGTTCTCACAAACCCGCTGCCTCAACACGAGAAAGCTGCAGTCAGTTTGATAGAGGGAGAGTTTAACAACACCTATTAAATTCACGATGTACTCTTGTTAAGGGCCAACTTGGTCAAGATGCATTGTAGATAGAGCGTATATGGCCATGTGCCACCTCATAACTGTCACCAGTGTGATATCTGCTCTAAGAACAATCAAGGATGTTCTTTGGTGCAATCAGCTCTACAGGAATAATTGGATCTCGGATGGATCCAAGAGCATCGAGTTCGTGGAGTCAACATGACCTATACGAATTCCAACATCATTCAGAACTACGACATTCATGCAATTAATGTTAACTTAGTGACGATGCACTCAAGGCAAAGACAGTATCATAATCTGCCGTGTCACGATTATAATTCCTGTCTGACTTGCTCGGTAAACAAACAGGGATTCTCTTTTGTACAAGAGACCCTTCAGCGTCAGATGGATCTTGGATGGATCCAAGACTACCATGATAGAAATCTGTATCAAATTAACATGATTCAAATCTTCGATATTCGCTTGATGAATACCAGCTTGGTGGAGTTACATGCCAGGCAGGTCCAACTCGGTTTTCTCACTTCACATGATTATCTGAACTGTAAAGTGTGTTGTGAGAGTAACCAAGGGTGTGATCTCATTCAGAGAACTTTACAACACTTATTAAACCACTGGTGGCTTCCAATCTATCTGGATGAAGACAGGCAACAAATCAGTGTGCATAATGGAAACCCTACTCGGCGTCAAAGTCAGGATGTCCGATCTATGGAAACAAACCTGGTAAGGTTGCACTGCATTCAAAGTGGGTGTGGCCAGGTACCACCACACAACTATGAACGTTGTAGAATCTGCTCGGAGAATAACCAAGGATGCTACCTCATGCGAGCAGCTCTCCAAGGTCAGTTGGATCGGAAAGAGATTCACTCATACCTAGCTTCGGGGTCCGTTGACTGGACGCCGAACTACTTCGCTGATCAGACTAGAGACATGGTTGCAATCTCTGACCCTAAGAGGAACAAGGATGTTTGTACCGTCATCCCTCTACTGGACGAATCAAAGTTTCTTAGCCAGGAACTGATTGAAGTTACTTACGACAGTCAGAAAAATCAGAAGGCTCATGTAGTTATCTATCTACCGGGACCGTTACCATATGAATCAGCTAAGGCAATCCCTTACAAATACGGTGCAACAATAATTGAGAATGGAAAGGAAATTCCGTTACCCTCCGTCGTGAATATTGCAGACATTAGTCGTGTAACACGGAGCGGCCGGATCTTCAACCGAGGAGTTGGAGAACCTAACAAAGAAAAGGAACTTTTGACATAAGCTCCTGATCCACCAGTCGGTCAATCCAGTAATCCCGACCTTTCAAAAAATAATGATGAGATGCTGAAACTCATCCAAAGGAGTGAATACAACATTGTTGATCAGCTATTACAAACTCCTTCAAAGATCTCTGTGTTATCACTTTTACTCAGTTCCGAAGCCCACAGGGAGGCTCTACAGAAAGTCTTAAAGCAGACCTTTGTGGAACAGGATGTGTTAATACGACAGTTTGATAGCATCATCTCTAACATCACTTCCTGCAACAACTTAGGATTCAGTGATGAGGATTTGCCAGAGGGGGCAAAAGCCACAATATGGCGCTTAATATCACAGTTAACTGCCAGGACGATGCTTTAGCCACCGTACTGGTAGACACCGGATCGGCCATCAACGTTATGCCAAAGTCCACTTTAATGTGACTATCATTCAAAGGATCCCCGATGAGGGGCAGTGAGGTCATCGTCAAAGCATTTGACGGGTCTCAGAAAGCAGTTATCGGCGAAGTCGACCTCCCCATAACTATCGGTCCTCACACTTTCCTAATCACTTTCTAGGTCATTGACGTCCGGGCAGCATACAATTATTTATTAGGAAGACCTTGGATACACCAGGCTGGGGCAGTCACTTTGACACTGTACCAGAAACTAAAGTTTGTCAAGAACGATCAACTCGTCACGGTCTGCGGAGAGCAAGCCTTGCTCGTGAGTAACTTATCATCGTCTACTTGTGTAGAACCCGAGGAGGTTGTTGGGACTCAGTTCCAAGCACTTTCGATGAGCAATGAGAATCAATCAGAGAAAGGAACCTCGATTTCCTCATACAAAGATGCTCTCAAAGTAATCGAGAGTAACAACGCAAAAGGATGGGGACAACTTGTCATTCCTACTGATAATAAAATAAAGGAGGGTCTTGGTTTTTCTGCAACCTACACCCAGACAGCTGCTAACGATGAAAGTCTTCGTCTCATTCAGGACTTCTTCCACAGTGGAGGTTTCCTTCACCCAGTGCCTCAAACGGTCCATACTATCAACAAGGAGGATCCCTCCGATACGGATGAGAAATGGAAGTCCTATTTCAACAAGGACGATTATATGTCTCAGGAAGAGGTGCCTACGCCATTTTGCTATCTCGCACACAGTCCGAGATTTATACCCAGGTCAGACGTCAAAATGATATATGGAGATTGTGATCCGGAAGGATGCTGTGCTCCACCAAACTCATTAGAGGAAGATACTCCGATGAAGGACAATTTTGACCACGACTACTATGGCCCAATGGATGGTTTGCCTATATGGCAGTCGTACCCAGGAGACTTGGGGCAAGAAAATCGGCCGAACAATGAAAATCAGCTGAGCATCATTGAACATAATACCTACGTCCCCACCATGTCATGGGATCAATACTCAGGTCATTCCAAAAATATCCCGCACGACGATGAATTGGAAAAGCTTGCCGGACTAAAATTCATCAACTATGCTTTCCCTGAGGTCAACGTCATCGAGAGAGATGACTCCTCCAGTTCCACAGAAGTGTGGGACACGTTAGGACAACCAAGTGGAAAATACGACTATATGGTCAAGTACACTGCTCCTGAGAGCTCTCGTATCAGGCTCGAAGACATCCAGCCAACTGGATGGGGAAATCTGCCTGAGAAAACAAATACTATGCAACATACAACAGAGGAATCCTCCTACGACAACTCTGCCTGGGAGACAGATTCCAATGATCCTGCTCCACCAGAAATCAGCGTTATTTCTGAAGACAAATCAAGGAAGGTACCAGACTTTGTGATTCACCTAGGAGTTCGACGCCAATGGGTTGCTGTCGATGTTCCAAAGATTATTCATAAGTCAAAGTGATTGCCGTCTTTAACCTTTAGTCAAAATTTTGTGTCATTACTTGGTCTGCATACGACATTAGTCATTATATCTTTTATATAACACAAAAGATGATCGTAGTACAATGCAAAATAGTGGGGGTTATGGTTGAAGCCGAATCGATGTATTTCTCTAGTGTAAAAGATAAGAATCATGTATTGGCAACTACCACGTTTTATGGTGTCATTGATGAGATTTGGGAGATGATTATGTTATTTTCAAAGTGACTTTATTTAAATGCAAGTGGATTCCCAATAATAGTAATGATGTACACATTGATGACTTAGGATTCACCCGGGTCGACCTTGACAAGACATCTTTTATGACCGAACCATTCATCATGGCTTCTAAAGCAAAACAAATTTTCTATGTTACCGACCCATCAGACATATCGGGGAAATGGTCAATCGTTCTCCAAGGAAAACACATTCCTTTTAGTGATGAAAGTCTTGATATTCTCGTCCACACCTTCTTACACAACACAAGTTCCTACCTCATATGATGAAGTTGATGGAGATGTCGTGTATGTTATTCAAATCGATCATGAAGAAGGCATATGGGAAAATTAACAAGTACGTAATTTATTCTTTATTCATAAGATATTAATTGTATGTTATAGTTTCTAAGTATTTTTACTAACAAGTATAATTATTTGAAATCATAGGTCTTTAGAGTCAGGACACCAAGAGACAAGAAACCAAAACACCAAGTTACAATTATGTGATGTTATGTAATGTGTAAACTGTAGGTTATTTGTTTTGATAAATTGTAGGATGTTTGTTCTAATACAATTGAATATGATAATTATGTGATATATATTATGAATATGATACAATTAATATTATTATGATAACTTTATCACAAATGTGAGTTGTATTTTCTGCTGTGATATGGTGAACAATAATACAAGTTAAAAAATGAGATTATTTATAAAAGCAGGATAATATTTGTTAATCCTGCAGAAAATATAACAACGGTTATACATCATAACCGTTATAATATCTCGCGCGATGTCCAGAAAAATAAATAAATATCAAAACTGCGCAGCTGGGAATCAAACCTAGGACCATTAATTTTATCACAACGGTCCTTTGGAAAACCCTTGTGATAGGGTGCGCGCTTTCCAGTTATTACAACGGTTTCTGGGCCGTGATAGTGAGTATCATATATACAACGACACTCTACATAACAACGTCTGCGCCCGCGTGATTATATATCTTTCTCAACCGTTGTTAAATGAGTTTTCTGTAGTAGTGTATACAATGTCGGAACAACCACGTGGATATCAATCCCCTGTCAAGGAAAGTAAAACACAAAGTCCATTTATCATCATTAAAACCAAAATAAGTAAAAAGGCGTGAATATTATAAACACCAAATTTAATCCACAACAAATTTCAAAAACTTAATGAGACATACTAAATATTGTATACTGAAACGAAAATCAACCGGAGTCATTACAAATGAAACGGTTCAGCAAGAAAGAAAAACAAAACATGACTTATTGCAAGTTAGTAAAAAAACTGAAGACCAGGGTCAAATACAAAATATCATGAACTCACGTGTTTATCAACAACAATCATCTCGAAATGCTCCTTCGTGTTAGAGACGACATTCCATCTATGGTGAACTTTCACAACGATCTTTCAAATCTCTTTCGTATTGTTAATGTCCTTGACGTTCTCAACTGGTCTTGGTCTTGTCATGTTAATCGAAATTTGTTAACAGATGAAACAATGAGAGAAGGAAAAACAAAAGTGAATAACAAATGAAAATAAGAGAGAAACAAACTTGGTCTAAAGAATAAAATCTCAAAAAAGTTACATGAGGAGTGGGTTTTGTGACATGATGTTTCCTTTTTGAAAAAATGCAGTAAGTATGAAGTGATGGTTTGGTTGAAAATTATTTTGAATTTGCTGCATTTGCTTTTGTGGGTGAAGACAGGCAAAATCGGTTTGGTTGCAAATGAACCAAATTGGTATTAGCATGTAGTTGACATGATTAACTTCTAAATAGTAAGTTTGGACCAACTAAGAAAAGGATAGTATGATCTTTTATAGATTATACTGCTTTTTTATATGGTAAATTGTGGATAAGAATATAATGCCACCTTCAATATGGTAAATTATGGATGAGAATATAAATTAAAGCCACCTTCAAGGTAAACGACAAAACCACCTATATTAATCACTCTTTTTTTTTTCTTCTAATAAAAGAGGATAGTCCCATTATATGTTAAATTTAATTTAGTAAAAATAAATAAATGACATAGAGTAAAATGTAAAAGCTCTCAATTATATTGTTTTAAATAAATATAAACAAAAAGATCAATTATTTGTATAATTTTATAAACTTTAAAATATTTTTTATTTATGAATATATCACAAACAACTTTTGTTGGATCTACCGCTCAATAGATAAAAAACTATCACTATTAGACTATTTTAACATGATTAGGTAGATTTTAAACAAATTTTACTAAAATTATTTTAACATATATAATTATTGAGGGATATATTATTTTGTATTAGAATAGTAAAAATTTATGAAAATTAAAATAATAATATAAGAAGTAAATAATACATACATACATGATCAATATAAATTATTTATAAATTATTTAAGTTTAATTTTTTTTCTCGTATATTAATTATTTTGATCCCTTAATTTAAAAAATATTCATATTAATCAATTAAGTTTTCAAAATTTATCATATTAATTCTTTTTATTTAATTAATAATAAAAAAATTTAAAAATTGCTTGTTTAATAAACGAAAAAGACTAACATATAATTTTAAGATTTTAATGGTAGTGCATTGTCCGTGTAAAAAAGTATTACACACACATCCAATCAAAATATTTTAAAGTGTCAAATCATATAAGTAATTTAAGATTTACAGAATGAGTTGGCGGAATACATATTAGTCATTGGTTGATAGTGTAAAAATAATTTACACCGTCAGTGCACTATCCCTTTTCTCTAATTTTAAACAATCAAAACATTAATACAAACTTATTTTTTTTAAATTAAGGGATCCAAATGAGAAAAAAGAGTATTAAACCTAAATAATACTCCCTCAAGTCTTTTTTAAGTGTCATTTTTTATCTTTTACACATTCTAAGAAAGCTAATAAATATTGTTATTTTTCATGCAATAATTTTTTTTTTACTTATAATACTTCTAATTATTTATTACATTCATTTAACTTTTTCTCTCTTTATAATAATTATTTAAAAATAATTTTGACAAAAATACATTTAATATTTTCTTAAATTTTACAAGTGACTATTAAAAATAAACAAAAAAAAATTATAAAAAAATAACACTTAAAAAAGGAACTGAGAAAAGATTCGACAAAAAAAGAATGCTGAAAAGATTCGACAGAAGATGAACATAAGAGGCAAAGTTCTAGACAACTATGACAAGCATGATAACGAGAGAATCTGGATCTGTTGGGATGATGACAGAAGAGAGATTGAATATATAAGTAGTATATATCAACTGATCCACTGCAAAGTGAAAGACCCCAAAGGTGAATTCTTGTTTTGGATGACTGCGGTATATGCTCAAAACCAACTGCATTTGAGGAAAAATCTGTGGCGAGACATTGAAAAAATTCACTCCCAACAACAGGGCCTCTGGATGGTAATTGGAGATTTTAACAATGTTGTTAAAATTGAAGGTAGAATAGGGGGCAATACTGTCACTGAGAATGAATACATTGATCTAGTGGAGATGATGAGTAGCACTGCATTGTATGAAATAGAAAGCAATGGAGAATACTTCACATGGTCAAACAAACAAGAAGAAAATACTATATACTCAAGGATAGATAGAATGCTTGGAAATACTGATTGGATACAGCAAAATCTGCACAATACCCTCATGATTATAAGCCCTAGTGTGTCGGATCACGCATTACTGGTGTTAGCTGAACAAGAGCAGACAATGAGTAGAAGTAACAATTTCAAGTTCATTAACTGTGTAGCTGATTTAGATGCGTTTAATGAAACAGTGAGTAATAATTGGAACATTCCTTTAAAGGGGAGGCCGATGTATGTAGTCTGGAAAAAATTACAGAGACTCTAGCCCCTCATCAAAAAGCTGAGCAGGCCCGTCTGTGACATATCTAAGAATATTGTGAAGGCCAGAGATGATTTATCCAAGGCGCAGAAGGAGTTAAATGCTGATAGAATGAATGTAACAAAAATTACATGTGTTAGGCAACGTTCTGAAGACTTGATCAGATGGAATGAATTAGAAGACAGTATGCTGAAACAGAGGGCAAAGATCGCTTGGTTGAGACTAAGTGATGGAAATAACAAATATTTTCATGCATCTATGAAGGCGAGACATCAAGGTAAAGTCATGAGGAACATTCAAAAGGCTGATGGATCATGTGTTAATGATAAAAAAGAAATAGAGAACGAAGTTGTGGAATTCTATAGAAAACTCATGGGGAAAGCTGCAACCAACCTTAAAGGTCTAGATACCGAGGCGATGAGGGCAGGGACTCAATTAAATGTTGATCAACAAGAAACTCTCACTGCTGATATTACAGAAGACGAGGTTATAAAGGCTCTTAATGGTATTGGGAACGACAAGTCACCAGGAATAGACGGATTTGGGGCGTATTTCTTTAAGAAAGCCTGGCACATTATTAACAGTGATGTGATGAATGCGATACAAGAGTTTTTTACCAAGGAGAGAATTTATAAGGCGGTCAACTGCTCAGTGGTAACTTTAATTCCAAAACATAACAATGCAAAGGAAATAAAGGATTACCGACCTATAACATGCTGCAGCACCCTTTACAAGATTATTTCAAAAGTGATTGCAAATAGACTGAGTAGAGTGTTGGGGGCTATAGTAGGCAATAACCAAGTTGCATTCGTACAAGGCCAAAACATTCACGACCATATTCTCCTCACGTATGAACTAATAAAAGGGTATGAAAGAAAGAATAACACCCCCAGATGTTTGATGCAAATGGACATTCAGAAAGCATATGACACTGTAGATTGGAAGGCGCTGGAATGTATCCTGAATGAGGTAGGCTGCCACAGAAAATTCACAAATTGGATTATGACTACCGTAACAACAGTATCTTATCGCTTCAATGTTAATGGGCAATATATTGAGATTATGGAAGCAAAACGAGGATTACGACAAGGAGACCCCATATCACCATTACTGTTTGTAATTGTAATGGAATGCTTAAATAGGTACCTTTACAAGATGCAGAAAGATAATAACTTCAACTATCACCCCAAATGTGAAAAGCTGAAGCTTACTAATCTTTGCTTCGCGGACGATCTACTTCTGTTCACAATAGGAGATAGAATCTCGGTGGAAATGATGATGAACACTTTCGGGCGGTTCTCTAAGGTGACTGGTATGGTTGTAAACCCACAGAAATGCAGATTGTATACTGCAGGAATACAGACTGATGTAAAGCAAGAAATGATAAATGTTACTAGTTTTCAAGAAGGACAACTGCCTTTAAATATCTGGGTGTGTCGGTGACGAGGAAAAAATTAGCTATCAGTCATTATATGCCTCTAGTAGACCGGATTGTGGGGAAGATTAAACATTGGACTGCTCGTATGTTAACATACGCAGGGAGATTGCAACTGATAAATAGTGTAACTTTTGCTCTGACTAATTATTGGTTACAAGTGTTTCCCTTTCCTAAAAGTGTGATTCATAAGATAGAAGCTATTTGTCGTATATTCTTATGGACATGAGGCTATGAAGGCAGCAGGAAGTCGCCAATCGCATGGAAGAATATTTGTAGACCAAAAAGTCATGGTGGCTTAAACAACATTGACATTTGAGGTATGGAATAGAGCAAACCTGATTAGGCTATTATGGAACCTAAGTATGAAAAAAGATTCGCTTTGGGTTCGTTGGATCCAAGCATACTATGTGAAAAATGGTAATTTGATGGATATTGCTAGTAAACCGAATGATACTTGGATCATGAAAGCTATCCTAAACCAAAGGAATGAGGTTAAAAATCTGGCTGGTTGGGAAGACATCATGGGGTGGACAAACTTCAGCATGAAAAAGTTGTATAGCAGATTACAAGACTATGGCACAAAATGTGAATGGAGAGAGCAGATTTTTGAGAATAATGCTCGTCCGCGGGCGTGTTTCATTTTATGGCTTGCCTGCCATAACAGGTTAGCAATAAAAGACCATTTACATAAGTTTGGTATGATTAATAATAAAGACTGCTGTTTTTGCACGGGAGAGAAGTCGACACAACACTTATTTTTTGAATGCGAAGAAATGAAGAAGGTTTGGACAGAAATTCTGGATTGGTTACAGATTAGTCATACACCACTCGGTTGAAAGAATGAGATGCAATGGATAACGAGACAAGCGATAGGCAAAAGTCCCCGAGCTCGTGTGCTCAAAATGGCGGCAGCAGAAACCATTTACGAACTGTGGAAGATGAGGAATAATAAAAGTTTTGGCCTGGATATTGATACTACGAATGTAGGAAAGAACATTATAGATAACATTGTTTATAGAGAGTGGAATAACAAGAAAATTAGGAATCATATAGCTATACTAATGATGGAGGATTTATAGGTTTTACGTTGGCAGGTTTTAGGTTTGTTTTTGTCTTTTAGAACATTTGGTTGCTGGATCCACTATGGATCGCTTGTGTTTCTTGATTTTTTTTGAATTAATCAAAGTATATTTTTTCATAAAAAAAAAAAAAAAATTAATATTATCTCCTTGTATTTAACAATTATAAAGAAGAAATTAACAGCTGTTATGGATTAAAATGGTAAGAAAATCATGACATTAATAGTACATAGGCATCAAATTAAAGTAAAGAACGAAAAGTGACACTTAATATGGATGGATCCATAAGTATGAAAAGAAGGAAAGAAATGAACGAAGACGCAAACGCAAAACGCAGCATAGAAAGAGAGAGAACAATTTTGAATTTGACCTTGACGAATTGACTTACCATGGCGCCGGCGAATAAGATCGTTTTCGGTCTTCTCACATTCGTCACTATCGGAATGATTATCGGTAATTTTCTCTAACTTCACAATGCTCATTCAATTCTGCAATTTCTTGTTCATATTTATACGAGATCGTGCTTTTGATTTTCTCACTTTAGTTAACCTAATCCCTAATTATTCATTATTCATTTCTTCAATGTTCTCACACTGTTTAGAAAAAATATCATAAACTGTGCAATTTTTAGTATAATTAGTTTGTTGCACTTCAATTAAGGTATGTTACCACTATAATAATTTGAAAAAAATTAATTAATTAAATGTGTCGGTGTCGGTGTCGGTTTTGGACACTGACATAGATACACCTTTTTCAGAGGTGTCAGCGTTACATAGCTATAAACTATGAATCAGAGGTGAGGGAATACACGAAGAGCTTCTCGTTATATAATTCTGTGATGAATTCTTTTCTATTTGGAATTGCAGGTGCTCTCTCTCAATTGGCATTCATCCGAAAATTGGAAGACTCATATGGTATAAAGTTATACTCACAATTGCAGCTTAATAATATTTAATCTCCTGTTTTGTTTGAAAAATGCTTTAAAAATTTAAGCTCTTAGGTTACATGAACGAAAGCATATGAATGGTTTTCTACGATACTACTTTAGTATGCTTCTCATGACGGAACGTTAGGAATTGGGTCATAAACAATACACAAGCACGCCCATCTCGTGATAAGATTCAAATTCTTAATAGAAGAATGGGGTGGTGACTATTTGGTCATAGATGCTTTAATGCCATATCATGTGCTAACTTTAGTTGAAGGCCCGTGGGTGGTTTTCTCTTTTACTTGTTTAGCAAGGTGAAACCAAATTGGGAATTTGTGGTGGTGGATATATTTTGACCTGTATACTTGATTGTAATCTATATGCCCTGTTATTCTAACTGGTTCATTTAGGTACAGAGTCTCAACCATTTAGAAGATTACGTGGATTAGAGAGAAAAGATTACCTTCAGTTGCCTGGAGGTTAGTATTGTTTTAGTTTTATATAGAGTACTAGTGTTATTGCTTTTATGAAATTTCGCAAAGTATATTTCTATAGCTTTATATGCAACCTTTATGCTTAGTATATTGCTTTCATCAGTTTAATGTGTGATGTAGATACCTCTTAGAGTTGTTCCCATAACTACTAAAGTCTTTATCACGTGCAAGATACATGTGTAGTTCTACATGCTTTCCACCATGTGCAATGTTTTGCTTGAAACAGATCAAACTCCATATACCATATCAAATTTTGTTCTTGTTTTTTCCATGACAAAATCTCATACTTTCAGTTGTTGTGCCTTATTGATATTGTATTATTTTATTTATTTTTTATTTTTTTTTATAAAAATAATGAATTTTCCCTTTTCCAAGTATTGAGAATTTCTTATAATTTTCAGGCATTCCGTATTGGAATAATGACAAGGAAGCAGAAATATTACGCCTTGGATATGTATGCTGTACCCCTCTAATCTGCTAAACTTTAATATTTTCAACTTTTTTCATCTCTCTTTGGCAGAATGAACGACCTTCAAGTAAAATAGATTGAATAAAATAGCATTGCCTACTCATTTAGTGTGCAGAAAAACATGAAAATATGAATGCTTCACTAGAGAAAAATAGAATAGATCAGAGTTTTCTTCTGTGAACAATTAAATGTATATGGTTGAAAAATACTGGACTATACTCCGTGTGTATAATACTTCTGTTATGATGACATTTTATTTCTTTTCTGTGCATACTTGCATATCAGGATCATCTTGATATTTGAGCTTGAAAGCCTTGATGTTATTCTGTGTATTCCAGCTTACACTGGACTCATTAATTTAACCATTGTCTCTGTTGCTGAACTTTTAACTGGCTTATTCTCTTTTCTCAATAAAAAATAGTTTCCTATTTTAAATCCTTCTCATGTGTGGGAGAAAAGAGTTGATGTGCATGTTTTGACATTTGATGATTAATCCTCTTTGATCCTCAATCCTTGATGCAGGTCAAGCCTGAGGTGCTTAGCTGGTCTCCACGAATTATCTTACTGCATAACTTCCTGAGTTCAGAGGTTTGTCCTTTCTTCTGAGTGCTGTTTTCATGATTAAAATTATGTTTCTGTTGCTCATTTATTCATGTAGAGTCAACATTAGTCCTCTAAAAGTTTGTCGTCAAACTCTAATCACTTAAAGATTAAAGTGAAACTGTGAAACCTTATTAGGGTTTGTTTGAACAAACAATTTGATTAAGTATTTATTGAATAATTGATTGTCATATAGCGCTTATGTATAAACTATTTATATAATTAAAACGAGAATGTGATTTAACTGTTTGTATGTAAGTTGTAAGTTGTTTTTCATAAGCTATTCTGATAAGCTTATTGAAATCATACAAAAACAACTTATGGGCATGTTATAACTTATTTTCACAAGTTCTCCCAAACCCTTGCACAAGTATTTCTGTCATAATATATGCCCGAGTTACTTCTAAATATGCTTCCAAACACACCCTAGCTCTTCAAAGAATTTTCACTAAAGTCCTCAAAGATGCTAAACCGTTACCAAATTATTCCTTTTGTATCCCCACTTTAGTCCTCTGTAAGAACGAATTTGGTAAAAAAAAAAAGTGTATATTAGAAAAATTAATTAAGAGGGGTAATTTGGTAACAAAACTTTTTGAATAGTGTAGAGATGCCCTTATCTTTGGATGACTAAGTTGGGGGTTTACTCAGATTCTAACATCTATTTGAGGGTTGAAAGTTCCTCAAGAGGTGTTAGGTTGTTGGCTGTGAATTTCTTGTTCGTTATACAAGACCTTCCTATCGGCTGCAATAAGAGAATAACATACTAATCTCGGGCAATTAGCAGTACTTTAAAAATGTTCAGTGGCCAATAAAAATGTTTTGCATATGCGTTTTAAAGCTGTATATTTACAGGAATGTGATTATCTTAGGGCAGTAGCCCTCCCTCGTCTGAAAATTTCAACAGTGGTGGATGTAAAGACGGGAAAGGTACATAGTTTTATTTTCTTTATAAATTTCATTTTGAGTGGTCATAATCATCAATAGATGTTCTGGATGGGTTTAAGTTTCATTTGCTAATGTCTAACTCACCTAGAGAATTCCAAATTCGAGCATGTACGAATCTGATAATAAATTACTAAATGCCTATTAGGAAGAAATACGAAGTGTATCTGTATGGAAGTAGATTGATAATTGAATTGAACTTTCTTTTTTGTTGCCATTTGCTTTATGACTTGGTATGTTCTTTTTTTCCTTCCTTCTCTTTTATGAATAACTAGGTTGGAAACTATTAAATGCTTATGTAGGACAAGGAGAAGAGATGAATGACAAATTTACTTAATAATACCTAACCTCTAATAAAGGAAGCGTTGAGTCGAGTATTTCAAGAGTGTTAGGGTATATACTTGAGTTCCGTAATATATTTAGTTTCAGTTTAGTACTGTTACTGTAGTACTTTTTTGTATTGTATGATATAGCCTTAGTTGTTCTAAAGTAGGGGACATCTGTAACAGTTTCTTTGAGACAGTTATTTCTGCAACTAACTCTGTACCCTTTAAGTGTTAGCTTAGAAATGAACATATTCAGATTGAGAATACCATTCATTTCATAGAAAAAGAATTTCATTCTCTCTCTTTCCTCTGTTTTACTCTCATCATCTTAAATCTCCAAATCCAAACCTAATGAAGATTTACTTTGAAATAGTTGCTTGATCTTGTTCATGGACTATCCCTATATTAGACCAGTTTTTCAACTCCCTCCAGAAATATACTTCATAATTGGAGATTTTGAAGCCTGTATAAGCAAAAAAGCCAGAGATCTAAAACGAAAAGCATTGTTACCGTGAATGGATGTAAGTATATCTATGTCTTATTATATGACGAGAGTGTTGTTTACAGTGTAGGAGTATAGTACAATTGTATCACACACTCCTCAATTCTGTGTTTTCTCACACATGCCCAAACCACAGCTGTCAATAGGACACTATAACAGCATGATAATACATAAGGAGCCCATGGTTGCAATTTCTTCTATCGATGTCACACCACATTTTGGGTCAAAACCTTCACAAAGGCTATTCCCAGGAGACTCTTAGAAACTTGGCACTTCACCTTGCACAAATGCTAGGGCCGCTAAAAATTCTCTTTTACCTGTCAATAGCACACTATAACAACATGATAATGCAGAAGGAGCCTATGGTTGCAATTTCTTCTATCTGTCACGCTGCATTTTGGGTCAAAACCTTCACAAAGGCTATTCACAGGAGAACCTCAGAAACTTGGCACTTCACCTGCACAAATGCTAGGGTCGCTAAAAACCCTCTTTTACCTATGTGATAATGTTATTTGATTGTTGTAGACTGATTTTAACGAGTGATGGGTTTCCTTCCCTCTTTTTTAAGAGAAAAATGCTATTCTAGTGTTTTTCGGGTGACTATTTTGCATGCTCTGTTTCTCTGTTGTTGATATTCTACTTTGTTTTCTCTTTCTTCTCTTTTGACTTCGCATTCGTCGTGCTTCTCCTGTAAGTGCTTTCCATTGTTGTTTCCTTTATCTTTATTGGTTCTCTCAAATCTTTGTCACCTCCTCCCAATCTGTTTTGGGCATTCTGACTCCTTATTCCCCCACGAGCTCTGGTTTGAGTCTCTGTCTTACAGTTTACAGTCTCTGTTCTCTTGATTTTTTTTTATTAATATGAGCTTGGAATTAGTTAAGGGACCTGACTCCTCTAATGTAAACAACTCACTTTAGAGTATATGGTGAGTATTATCAAATCAAGGATGTTATATTAGATGCACATGTATAATAATTTATAGGTGTGTTGAAATCCTGAACACGATGGGTTATGTCGAGATTCCTGTTATTCCACCTGTGATTGTCCGCGCTCTAGATGTCCAATAATGGATGTGATAGGTGTGTTGAAATCCCATGTCGACTATTGATATGTCCTAAGTAGCCCTTGTAACTATAATGCTTGAGCAATCTTCACCGCTTGAGCTAGCTTTAGTGGTTGTGTTAATCCTAAAGCCCAAATTCTAAAAGTTTTCTACAGCCCAACATCTAGTCCTGTTCAACATTACATATCTTAGAGTAGTGCACTAAAGTTTTCCTTGAATTCTGAGTGGTCCATTTATGTTTCAGATCACATCCGGAGCATTCTTCCACTCTACTTGAATCCTATGGTTAACATCTCCCTTGGCGGACCCAAGGTACTTAAAACAAAGACGTATTTATCATACGTTCTACAATCTTCACCTAAATTAAGATTTGTTTCTATTGCCGTATAGAAACATTTCAGGAATTTAACAAAACACCTTGTGAAGAATTAAAACAAATGCCATTTTTCAAGATTAAATGAAGATTTTGTTAACTCAACAACACGGCCAAATAAGCTCATACTATATACACATATAATTGTATCACTAACCTAGTACGAAGTGATTATGTGTCAGTATGACCATTGTTAAGCAACAGTGATTTTTACTTTGAAATTATGAAGAGGGGAAAATAAATGAGTTAAACTTGCTGAGAAACTAAAGTTTTTTTAAAGTTACTGGGCAAAAGTGGCTGTTATGTATAACCACAGTTTTAGTCTTGATTGGACAATTTTTAGCCTATCAGAATCAGTACTTTTATTTTGTAGTATTGTATTAGCATGTGGGGGGTCATTAACTTCTCTGGACATGCATTTCTTCACAAACCATGATGAAATTTCTATCTTCCACAGGGAGTCCAGAGTGATGTCAGAACAAGCTCTGGTATGTTTTTGAATGGTGATGAGAGAAAATATCCCATGATACAAGTAAGTTATCAAGTTTACTTTACCTCTAACTCTTACCTCATTGTCTTGTTATCAAATGAGCGTTAAAAATATGGATTACACCAGCTGGTTTGTCCGATATTGGACAGTTTTTAATTTTTATGGTCTGATACACACACTAAGGAACACCTTTTGGGTGGTTAATGGTAACTAATTTAAATTTTAAAACACTGTGCCACACCTATGGTCCTTTCGATTTGATACCTATTGTGTGACTGCGTCACAATCAGGAAGAGAACAATTTGATCCCTACATTCATCTGATAAATATTTTATTGATTACTAGCTGTACAGTCTGATAAAATATGTTCCACTTCTCAACTAGGCAATTGAAAAAAGAATTTCGGTCTATTCTCAAGTACCAGTTGAAAATGGAGAGCTTATGCAAGTCCTAAGGTGAGGATATGACTTATTGTTTTAATAAGATATGAACCGATGCGTTTTGCGAGTATCAATCTAACATCTGCCGCAGCACAGGTATGAGAAGAATCAGTTTTACAGGCCCCATCATGACTATTTTGCTGATACCGTGAGTTTTATTCCTGTCTTTGATATATTCATTATTATAGATTTATAGTAAACGTGAAAATCACCTCAATTGACTTCAATAAATCATCCTCACCTCTCCGTGCCTTTCTTTTTGGAGACAGTTCAACTTGAAGCGTGGTGGGCAGCGAATAGCTACAATGCTTATGTATTTAGGTGACAATGTTGAGGGAGGAGAAACACATTTCCCAATGGTAAGCTTCTCATTTTCTGAACTATCATTTTAGCATGTTTAGGCAGATGTCGTAGACATTGATTTGAAGCATATGAATAGCATTAATCTGAAGCATATATTAGTGGCAAACTAATGCCACAATTGTGCATGGATTTTATATACCATGTGGTGTGATAATACTATACTCAAGGCGGCTGTTGATAATATGCAATGCATTTCAGGCTGGTTCAGGCGAATGTAGCTGCGGTGGAAAATTGTCGAAAGGGATATGTGTGAAACCAACTAAAGGAAACGCAGTGCTTTTCTGGAGTATGGTTAGTATAACTTTGTGGTTTTAAAGAGATCATTCATGGGGATTATAAAATATGAGCAGTAATTTTCTAAAATGCTCTACACAATATATTTGTGGTTGGTATTCTCAGGGACTGGATGGAAAGTCAGATCCAGATAGTGTTCATGGAGGATGTCCGGTACTCTCTGGGGAGAAGTGGTCAGCTACAAAGTGGATGAGGCAATCAGTTCACCATTGAATTAACTACCTATCACCAAGGGATTTACCCCCTTCATATTTCCATTAAAAGTAGTCATTATTGATAGTATAAATATAAAATAGACAACAGAATAATATGATATAGTTAGATACACAATGGATATATTCATATAATATCACTGGGTCTCTCTATGTTAAAGATATATATCCATTTTCAGATAAATCTCTACTCTGAGGTCTATGGTCATTGGTCTCGTTTGGAAGATGCCACCATTAAGGTTTCTGCTCCATTTCCGATTAAGGTCTGTTTAAATAAACAATTGAACCAAGTTCTTATGTGTTTACCATAAGAAAATGTTAAAAGTTAATTTTTAAGCTCTCTCAAATTATCTTATTAGTCTTTATGCTAGTAGATAAGTTTAAACAAGATTTAAGTTGAAGAATTTTTAAATGGATGAAATATATGATCCTGGATAAATTTTTCTGAGAAATGTATTTGATGGTTTTCTCATAGTGGATGATTAATTAACATAACAAAATGACATAATTCAATAATCGCCCACCTAACACAATTAAATATTAACCATGGTTTTTAAATACTTAAATACTCCTATACAGCTTTTATGATTTTTTTTACGGATTTCAAGTGTTATGATAAAACCTACATATTAATCATCAATTAATAATTGTATTCAGTAGATGCTTAATGAATTGTTCCACATTATTTAAATTGCATTAATTATTTAAGTTTATATCTAAAGAATACAACTTATTTTTTGTTAAATGTATATGGGTAATGCTAGGGCACTGGTTAAGGATCATTAATTGCATTAATATGTATTATAGGAGAAAGAAATTAAGTGTATTATATGTATTAAATAAGAGAGAAAGTGAATGTATTATATGAGAGAAAAAATTTATGTATTAAATTTATCTGAGATAATTAATAATTAAATATATTTAATTATCACTTTTTCTAAAAGAATTTAATGTAAAAAACATTATTTAATACACCTTATCTAGTGCCCCGGGGGCATTGGTTAGTATTATCCAATGTATATTTATCTGAAATTCATAAATAAATAATAAACTGAATTCTGAAAGAAAAAACTTATTTCAAATATGAACGAGTGATTAAGAATCATTACACCATACAAAAATTTGTGAAATTGTTCTTTGTACTTTGTGCGTTCAAAATTTGAAAAATATTTTGTTTGGATTTTAGAATTCAAAATTTGTTTTTGGTGTTTAAATTCTAATTAGTTAATTTGTGATAGGCTTAAATGCATTTTTGGTCCCCTTAATTTAGATTTTTTACACTTTCGGTCCCCCTATTACAAAACCTGCGATTTTGGTCCCTACATTTTGATAGTCTTTGCAATTTTGTGGTCCCCCTCCAATTTTGCTCCAAAACAGTACATGAACAGTGCACTGTTCATGTACGGTTTTGGAGCAAAATTGGAGGGGACCACAAAATTGCAAAGACCATCAAAATGTAGGCCCCAAAATCGCAGGTTTTGTAATACGGAGACCGAAAATGTAAAAAATTTAAATTAGGGAAATCAAAAGTGCATTTAACCCTTTGTGATATTTTGATAAAAAAATACGGGTTCAGTTTATAGAATTTGAATGGGTGAAATATGTTAATTACACATTTGAATCATAGAATCCAAACACATTCGAAATAAGAACTTGTTCAAAATCCTTTGGATTGGTGTGTCAACTTCAGCTCAAATTATAGTTTTTGAATCTGTAAAATAGATAATTACATATTTAAACTCTAGAATCAAAATTAATTCACGGCGAGATTTTTTTTTTTTTTTGATATTTAACACATCGAAATTTTTCTGTGAAGTGTACAAATACATGCGTTTTGATTTATTTTCATTCACAACACGACAAATAAAGTCCTACCCAATGGAAAGGAACTATAACCAAATTGTTATAGAACAATACCACTGTGTGGTTTGAAATAAAAAATCATAAACTAAAAGCTATAAACTTAAATAATTTTTGAAAAAAAAAGAAGCTAAAAGCTAGTTCAAAGTCTTTGTCCCACGACATTCGATGAAATTGTAACGTGCATGATTAAATCTAATAAAAAAACTAGTTTAATTCGTCCATGATCTTAAATCTAATAAAAATAGTTTATTAAGATTCTTAATAAACGGTTGCCCTCCCCCACTTCCAAAATGCATGATGACACCGGAGGTGCAAAACATAACATAAAAAATAATAACAGTCAACAACCCAACATGTACAATACATGCTCCATTACATATCATTTGACAAAAATCACCACAAACGCTAATTACCTTAGGATTTTATTTACCTCGTAGATAAGAGTCTTATTTTAATTAACTTCAAAATAAATGTGAGAATCCAAAACAAAATGTTTGCTTCAGTTTTTTTTAGCTCAAGAGTACTAAAAATAATCAAATTGATTCCCCCTACTTGATTTTTTATGATAGAATTGGTTGGAGGGTTTTTTTATGCTTCAAATCTAGAGGAACCACCCATCTTCATTCAAATTCTAGTTTCTACTATTAGAATGTAAACTATGCCAGCAATTGGAAATTTGAAAAATATATCTTTATGAAAAAAACAAACATTGACTGTTATGCAATTGAATGTAAAGTGTGTTAGCCATTGAAAATTTGAAAAGAAAAATATACAATATTAATAGTCTCTACTATTAGAAGCAGTAGAACTGTTCAATCTAACAACAGATTAAAGTGGTGCAGAGCACGATACATCACCTAACTCACTTGTGCACAAAAATGGCATCTATATAGAAGAATACTAAATTGAAGGAAAGTTTGTAAGAACTGGTAAGTGTACTTGTCTTATGGTGTGGTAATATAACTAGGACTCCATTGAAAATCACATAAAGAAGTCTAGTTAAGTGTTAACAACACCTCTGTCGACCCGCTTTGTCATTTCCTCTGTTTCGTTTCACATTCAACATGAACTAACAACCACACACTTAAGCAGACGACATATAAAACAAGACAAAAATGATTAACGATTGACATCATACATTATTCATCAGGAACATGAACTCCTTTTTTGCCTTTTAAACCAGCAGCTGGCTGGCATGGACCGTAGAGACAAATGCGCAGATCACCCTGGATCATCGGTTGATAAAAATAATTCTTGAACAAGCCCCAAAATTCATCTCTGCCAGAAAGTTATATTGTGTAACATCAATAAGGTTAGCTTCACAAAAATGGTGGTAAATTCAATGTAATTCGTGAGATTCTAAGTTAGAAGAGAAATGAAACCAGTATATATACCTGACTTGTGGAAGGGAAAACAAGGAAAAGCCCTTTACATCAGGATGAATATCAAGCACAAGTACTTTTAACCTTGAAAGGCCCAACGCCTCAATGTCAATGAGCTTCTTAATCCTGCATTTGATTCAGAGTAATGTACAAGATTAACTATAATCTAATAGCCAAAGAAACAAAAACTGAAATATTTGATGTCATGGTTGATGAGAAAGGATATAAGATAACCAACCTGCTTGGTGTGCCGCTAGCAATGTTAACACGGTTTTTCAACAAAGAAATCTGCATAAGATTATAAGACCAAATCAATGTGTAATATACACAAATCAATGCTAGTACAACATGCAAATCAATGCAAAGCATATAAATTGGATCAAATGAGGAACAATGCACTACAATGGATTAAAACATGTATCACTTCTAACTGCTAATGAAGAGTCAATGTCTTTCTCTCTAGGAGTACAAGCTAAAAAGGATTAGTGTATGTTTGGTTTCCACTTCAGAAGAGGTAGAAGCAATTTTAAATGTAGTATCCAAACATAAATTATTTTAACTTAATCAATTTTCCTAAATCTATAGTTGTTAAATTGATTTTGAAATGATTTTGAAGTGTTTGGTCCTTCTAAAGTAGAATTGATTCTTCTTAAAGCTAGAATTTATAGTTGAGCTTAAACGTGATGTCTATGTTGAAATTTATCTAAACATATATCTATATATGTTCTGTTCTATTTTAACCAAAATCAATTCTTCTAAACAAATTCCCTCAGAATCAATTCTTCTAAATGAATTCACTTCATTCAGAATCAATTTTACTGAATCACTTCATTCAGAATCATAGTTAACCTAATATTTCAAACAATCATAACAACAAATAGGAATCAGTGAAGAAAATTAACCTGTTCTTGAAGTTTGATATGCTTAGAAAACAACTTAACAGAGCTACACTGTTTCGTAACAGAGCGAAACCCTTTCAAAAGGTGTATAGATCTCAAAGCAGAGTAAGACACAACAAGAACAGAAGGACTACCAGCAGAGATTTTTCCTTCCACAACTTCACTTTCACAGAGAACCTTTCTCCATGAATCACCAAACGAAGCTTTAACATCACCCGCCATGAATTTCACATCTAAATCAGTGTCTGTGGATTGGGAATTCGATAGCTTCAAAATGGTTGTATCTTTTAGGGATTCGAGTTCGATGGAAGAGAGGTGTAAACCGTTTGCGGCTTGGAATTGATCCAGGAAGAAACGAAGTGGCTCTACGTTTGGTTTTGGTTCAGTCGTTTTGTTTTTCTTTTTGGTTCTATCGTCGTCGTTTTCATCTCTTGCTTTTCGCTTTAGCTGCTGCTTCTTCTCACTCGCCATTTTTTTTCCTTCTTCTTCCTCGGTTGCTTTGCGTTGCCCTAACACTATCAGTGTCTTCGGTTGGATTGGGTTGGGTTGGGTTGGGCTTTCAATTAAGCCCGTTCTATTTTATTTTTTTTGGTTATTAATCCCACACTAGCACAATGTTTGGTACGTGTGATTTATCGAGAGAAGCGAGAGAAAGAGGACAGAAATGTGGCATTTCACTTGTTTGGTGCACGTAAGAAATAGAGAAGAGAGAGCAAAGAGCAAAGAGGAATAGGACAGAAATGTATCAATTTTATCGAATTTCATTTCTGCCCTTCTTACCATTAACAATTTAGCTGCGTCAATGATTCTATGAAATTAACTTTAGTAAGAATAATAAAACTCTAAGTGTATTAACCGATCTTTAATTAGGGTTAGATAATTGGTCAATTTATGTTGGTTTCAGATTCAAAATTTAAATCTGATACAAATTTTAATTTCATTTTTATGATTTAATTTCAATCGATAAAGTTTTGATTTTTGACCGATTCAGTTAAATTAATTTAGCGGATAAATTGAGTCAGTTTAGTCGTTTAATATTTATTAGAATAAACATGTAAAAATGGCTAATGTTTTTTTTTTAAATTCAAACATTTACTTTTTAATTTAAAAAATAATAATAATCAAAATTTTAGAAAAACTTAAAAGAGAACTATATTTTTATCATTGAAAAAAAAAATTATTACCTGATAATGTTTCAATATCATTTGATCTTAATTTGATCATTATCATATTTTAAATCATAAACGAAATAATATTCCAAATTTCATATTGAATGTTTTGTATTTTTTAGACTAGACAATTCAATCATTGGATTATAAAAATGATAATATCGTGATAACATTATGAACCTCATTTCTATAATGAGTTATCTTATAGTGATAAAACTAAGCGGAGATGGGTGTGAGTATGGACACCTTAGTACCTAGTCCGCCTCATACCTGTACAATATATATTTATATATTTTAATTTATATTATTATATAAAAATAAATGTTTATAAAATTAAAAAAAAATCAATTTTAAATTAGTACATATTTAATATAAGTGGTCATTTATTTCATAATCTTTAATAATATAAAAAAATTTGATGATCTGGAAAAGTCATTTCTATACCCATGCCCTTTTGCCAACACCTATTCAATTTTGACCATTTATGGTCTTTTCTCAATTTTATATCAGATTTTATTATTAATAAATTGTGGCAATGGCTTTATAGGGTTATATTTCTTCTCTCTCATTTATAAACTTTTCATCTCTCTCATTTTTCTTCAGGCTCGCTTTCTCTCTTTTCTCCAACAATTTTTCTTTTTCTCTTCTCTCTCATTGCTTGCTGCTTATCTCTCATTGTTCTTTATTTCTTTCTTTTTCAAGTTCAATTATTTTTTCACCCATTCATATATCATCTTATTATCTTCATCAATTTTTTACACTTTCATGATTTTTTTTTGGGTTTTTAGTTTTTTCTTCTCAGATTGTAGATCTACTGATACACACACAGAAGCTGGTAGAAAAACAACATTAAAAATGTAAATTTGAACATAAACTTTTGTTTTCTCTTTTTCATATCTTAACAGCTTTTTCACTTCTTTTGTGTGTTTCAGGCGTTAGATCTATTGATAAGAACATGAAGACGGGTAGTAAAATAACATCAACAATTTTTATGAAAAACATAAATTGTGGTTAGTAATTTTAGATCAGATATATTATTTTCATTCATGTTATTTTTAGATATGTTATTTCTAATTTTGATAAAAAAAAAATTATGTATACTAATTCCGACGCAGCGGTTCTGCATCAGATATATGAAGTTAGGGAGAAGAAAAGCAACAAGGTAAATGGTTAATGGTGTTATGTTATTGTGTTTTAATTTTTAATTTTATTTTTGGGTTTTGGATGCAAAGCCTAAAATATTTTGACAGATGGAAGGAGATGGTAAAAATATTTTGAGATGATGATTCAAGTTTTTTTTAAATTGATAAGTTGATAAGTTTTACTTTTTCTTATTAATATATATATTTTTTAATTTTGTGCAGAAAATATTAGTTTTTACATAAGAAGAAATAAAAATATGAATTTAAGTTTTACTTTCTTAAGAATTATTTTTTTTTTTTTAATTTTCTTCTGTATTTTTTAGTTTTTATTTTTAATTTTTTGTGTTGTTTTTTTTTATTAATATATTTTAAATCTAAATGATTTAATGTGACATTGTAATGTGATTTTATGATTTTAGTTTTATTTAATGATTTTGTAAATTTTAGCTATGTTTTCATTTATTTGAATGATTTTTATATGTAGGGGTCAATAAATAAGAGATTGGAAATTAAAAAAGAAGAAGAAAAGGCCTAACTTTCTTAGAAAGATGAAGGATGATAGGAATTTCAAAGTTATGAATATTAATTTAGAAAAATATTTTAATTAATTATGTCTCAAAATCAAGATTCATGGTGACTTTTGTTTATTTTGTATCTTCAAGTTATATATTATATTTTATTGAAGTGTTTTATTGATTTTTTTAAATGAATAGTTACTTTATTTGTTTATTTCTTCATTATACCTTGCCATAGAAATACTCTATATTTTCATCATTAAGAGGACAAAATCATGTGATATGTCAGAAGAAAAGGTGTTACATCAATGACTGACCTACAAAGGCTAAAATGCATTGAGACCCACAATTTGAACAATTAATTATTGATCGTGAAGGCTGGATCAGATCCTGTAGAAGTGGGCCACCAAGTACGTCTGAGATGTTGGGCGTATGAAGAGGAGGAAGGGGTGTACCTGCAAGGCACTCCGACGCTCAAGTAAGAAAGGGTTAGAGAAAAGGGGCAAGTACAAAGTATGAGTTTCAAGGGTGAATATTGGATACCTGACCCTCTCAAGCGAGAGGGTTTATATAGTATCTCCAACACGTGGCTAACGGTCCTATTTTCGGGGCGAAATATTCGTTTTCCCGAAGAATAAGTAACTGCCCAAAACTAGTCGTTATGTCGGACAGTGTGCCCAAAACTAGCCGTTATGTCGAGCAGATGCATAGTTTTGGGCACATGCCCTTAGCTGTTCGGGGAGCGAAGATGCTGTGCGGAACGAGCAGCATTTCCAGGGAGAGCTATGCAGTCCTTGCCCGGTTGGAAGGGCAGAAAGGTCACTTTTGCCCCTTGTGGATTGGACTTAGGCAATTGGGCCGTTCTGGGAGCAGAAGTGGATTGGGCCATGTCTAGCCGTTGGTCCAGTCCAAAATAGGAGCCCCCCAAGTCGTTGCTCCCGAACATGGGAGTGATGACTTAAGGACGGCTCGTTGCTCCGGGGAGCTAGCGTGAAGTCGTCGTTTGGTGACGAGGAAGGTCGTCTCGATGTGCCCGTGGCTAGTGGTGTCTGTGACATTCATGACCGTGTCTGGAGTGCCCGTCGTACGGGGAGACTGACAGTTGGTAGGAATTGGAAACGTTGGGGCGCCACGTGTGCCTAGAGCCCTGTGCAGCAGTTACTAGGCAATGATGGCTAGTTAATAGCCATCATGACCTACATTGCACGTGCCCCTCTGTATAAAAGGGGAAGGCTCGCTTCATTCTGAACTTTTCGCTCTTGTTTTTCTTCGTCTTCTTCAGAGTCCTTGCCCGTCACCGCCGTTTGCTACTCCGGCCACCGCGTCAACCTTCGGGCAACCACTTTTCATCTTCTTAATCAAGTAAGTTTGCTTATTTCGTGTTTTTTTATCTGTTTGACGATTGTTTGTAGCTTGCATGCGGTTAGGTTTAGGTTTAGAAGATGAAATAGGTTAGTTTCATGTGATTGTTGGTGGTGGACGGTGGTTGTGCCATTTTTCGCCGCCGATGAGGCCGCTAGGTTTTAGGATATTCTGGTGAATCGGACGTTTTTCGGCGTCATTGCGATGATGATGCGTGTGTAACTGCTGTGATCATTCAGGTTCTAGAGCAACGATGAAGTTTCCGGCGAGCCTTTGTAGTTTTCGGTGAAGCTTTGCAGTTTTCGGCGGAGCTTCAAACGGAAAGTAGGAAGTGACTCGAGGAAGTTCCTCGTATGGAAGTGGCTTACTCTGGGCATCTCCTCGTGGGAGGCTCTTATAGTTTTTTGTTTGATGTTAGGGCTTAGGCGGGGGATGTCGTCCTCAGCTCTTTGCGCGCCCTTTCACTTGACTAGCGGTGGAAGGGTGGATTTGATTCTTCGTCGAATTCACTTTTTCTCTGCTTTTCAGGTGATCGACATGGCGACAAGGCCATATGGAGAAATAATAATAGATTCGTCCGAGGAGGAAGCGAGTTCCTCGGAAAGCAGCAGCTCGGAATCTTCGAGCGTTCCTACCGAATCCGGGGAGGAGGAGGAAATGGAGGAGGATACCATCGAAGGCTCCATGGAGGAGTGGATGGTGGCCGAACCAGCTGAGCAAGTGTCCACCTTCACGACGTATCTTGGGGACGTTTTTACGGAAGTTGGGCCGGAGGGAGAGTGGAAGGTGCACTTTCCTTCCGAGGATGAAAGGGTCTGCACGAATTACAGGGATCGCTTTGCCATGTATGAATATGCCTTCAAAGAGATGGTACTGAGGTTGTCGTTCACTGATTTCCAACAGTCATTGTTTGTGCACTTGAAATTGGCCCCTACGCAGCTGCACCCGAACTCTTTGGCCTTCATCAGGGCGTTCGAGCTGACGTGCGAGTATCTTAGAGTAGGGGCTACTCTCCCTTTATTCTTCACTGTCTTCCATCTTCAACGGCAGCTGACGGGGAGGAGGTATGGCTGGGTCTCGTTGAAACAGCCTCGCAAGCTGTTCAAGCCTTTCTCATAATCGATACGGACGTTCAAGGAGAGGTACTACGTCATCGAGCCTGTATCGGAAGCTGCCCAGGATATCACTTATCTCTAGAAGATCGAGGTTGACGAGGAGGGAAACGAGCTATGCGACGAGGCTGGGAAGTTTATCGGAGAGAGAGTATACAAGTTCCCCATCCACTGGGGACCTGGCCATTTCACCAAGAAGCCCAGCGATTACGTTCTTCAGCCGCACGAGTTGGACGAGCAGGATGCCGTTGTGTACGAGACGCTGGTTAAGTACATTAATTCCTTCCTGCTCGCTGAATGCTGGACAAAAAAGGGTGTCCCGATCTTCGAGGAGGATGGTAGCCAGAGGGTTGAATATCGCTTTATTAATACCAAGGCCCTCCTGGAGTGCAAGACTCCTGCAGAAGTCCAGAAGCTGCTCGATAGTCTTAGTTATTTTAATTTTCCTGAACTGTTTTCTTTTCTCGTATCTAACATGCTCGTATTTTGTTTGTGCATGTGAGATGCCTCAGGCTCACGAAAGGATGGTGAAAAATGCTCTTGCAAGGAACAAAAAGTCTCGATTTGCCAATGCGCGCGCTCCCACTCCTCCCTAGTCTGCTGCGGGGACCTCTTCCCCTACTCCTGCTCCCCGGGGATCTCTCCTGCCTTTGATCGTGCGACCCAAGTAGCCGAGGGTTAATGACACTGTGGATCTCAGTCGGGCCTCAGAGAAAGGGAAGTTTGAACTCCCTCCTTGCATACATGACAAGAAATTCTTCGAGGGGACATCTTTGGTCGTGCCGCGGGCAGAATCTCTACGTCTGAAAAGCATGGATCGCCCGAGCAAGAGGGCGTTGGTGGCCCAGGATGCCTATGCGCTGGTAAGAATGTTGGAGATGGCAGCCGTTTATGCTGAAGAGGACTCAGCCACTGAGTCCAAACTGAGAACTGCTCGGGCCACCATAACGTCCCTTGAGGAAATGGCGAGGAAGCCCAAGGAGAAGGCTAGGAGTTCTGGAGATGCCCGAAAGAAGGCGGACGAGGAGGTGTCCAGGTTGAAGAAGGAGGTCTCCACGCTGGCCGCAGAGAAGAAAGTGGCAGAGGAACTGGCTGAGCAGCTGAGGTCAGCTAACGCTCCGGGCGAAGATGAACCCGAGGACGTGAAGGAGATCAGGACAAGGTCTGAGCTAGTTGCTCGTATGTTGGCGGCAGAGGACGACAACATTGATATCGCAGACGAATCCTTCAGGAACGCCGTGTCCCAACTACGGGTGGTTAACCCCGAACTTGATATTTCCACCGAGGGTACTCACTATTTGGCGCACGTCGAAGACGGTCGCATAATCAGACTGGCCGCCCTCTTCGAAGAGAATGCTGAGGACCAGCCCGTGGAGAGCCAGGAGCCTCAGCCTAACGTCGAGCAAACTTACCAGATGGATGAATGAATTTTTGCATTGTTGTAGCAGTTTTGTCCGGCCTGCGTGCCGTGTAATTGTTGTAATTTATTTTGGATGGGGGTATGGCCCCCTGTTTTTGTAACAAGCACAATTGTGGCCCTTGTGGCCACTTATAAGTTTTTTAATTATGTGCCCGGTCCTTGTGACCGTTTTTGTGATTTGCATGGCTATATCTGTTTTAAATTTCGCTAAGTGTTGTTACTTATACTTGTTTGTGTATGTATGCCCGTAATAGGGATTGCTTGATTTACTTTAAGTTTTAGGGAATTGTTCGATGTGTTCGGCAGTGATGGGAACTGGTCGAACTGCCGGGGAATGTCTTGGCGGGAATGCGGGGCTCAGGTCGCGTTTGAGGCCTGAGTTCGCAGCGTGAACCTCCCATCGCGATCTGGGTGTTCTGCCTATCGTGGTACTTTGACGACGGCGGTGCTCGATTGAGGGACCGCTGTCGAGCAGAGACCCAGCTCGTTCCTGAGCGGGGTTCTGCTTTATTGGCATGCGCCGCTTGTACCTAGGCGCGCATGTGGTCGGATGGTGATGCTCGTCGTTGTGGCGGATCAAACCGACGGTTAAGGCCTTAGATATAGTATTGCTTTAGCTTTTCGACGTTCCATGGTCGAGCAAGTTCTTCCTCGTTGAGGTGTTCTAGGTAGTAGGTCTCATTCTCCGTTTTTGCGCGGACACGATAGGGCCCTTCCTAGTTGGCTGCCAATTTGCCTTCGCGGGAGTCTTTGTGGTTTCTTTTTAGGACAAGGCTGCCCACGTCGAACTCTCGTCGTATCACCTTGGTGTTGTGCCTGATGGTACTTTTTTGTTTTAGCGAGGCTTCGCGGAGTGCTGCCCCTGACCGGACTTCCTCGACGAGGTCGATTTCTTCCCTTAACGATTCGTCGTTCATCTCCTCGTCCAGGGGTGACTCTGTCCGCCTGGAGGGTACGTGAACTTCGATGGGAATCACCGCTTTGGTCTCGTAGGCTAGGCGAAAGGGTGTCTCCCCGGTTGAAGAGTGCGGAGTTGTGCGGTATGCCCATAAGACGTTGTGCTGCTCCTCGACCCAAGATTTCTTCGTTTTGTCTAGCCTTCGTTTGAGGCCTCGAAGGATGACTCGGTTCACTGCTTCAGCTTGCCCGTTTGTCTGGGGATGTTCGACGGATGCAAAGTGTTGCTTCGTGCCTAGCTAGGCGACGAAGTCCTGGAACTTTTTGTCCGTGACCTGTGTCCCGTTGTCCGTGACTATCGCCTGGGGGATCCCAAAACGTGCGAGGATGTACGCAGTATGTTGAGGGTAGTTATCTTGGCCAGAGCTTCTGCTTCTATCCATTTTGTGAAGTAGTTCATGCCTACTATTAGGTATTTGTTATGATTTGATCCCACCACGAAGGGTCCTAGGATGTCCAGGCCCCACCAGGCAAATGGCCACGGGGAGGACATAGCTTTGAGCTCGTTAGGTGGAGCTAGGTGCATGTCCCCGTGCCGTTGGCATTTATCGCATTTCTTGACATGCTTTTTCGTGTCGTGTTGCATTGTTGGCCAGTAGTATCCTGCTCGGAGTGCCTTTCGGGCAAGGGACCTTCCTCCGAGATGTTGGGCGTTGATTCCTTCGTGGATTTCGCGCAAGATATGGGCGACCATTTCTTCCTCAACACACTTGAGCAGCGGGATGGATAATCCTCGTCTGTAGAGTTTATCTTTGACCAAGACGTAGGAGCAAGCTCTTCGCCTAACTATGATGGCCTCTTTTGGGTCGGACGGAAGTTCGTCTTTAGCGATATAGTTGTAAACGGGGGTCATCCAACAATTGTTATCGCCGATCACTTGTACGTCTAGGGTCGAGGAAGCCTTCTCAATGCTGGGTCGAGGAAGTACCTCCTGTATGACGGACTTGTTTCCGCTTTCTTCTTCGTGCTGGCTAGTTTGGACAAAACGTCTGCCCGGACATTGTGTTCGCGGGGAACATGTCTTACCTCCACCGCTGCGAACTTCATCATCCTCTTTTAGACCAGGGTTAAGTATTCAGTCAGGTTGTCATTTTTGGCTTGATATTCTCCTCGAACTTGAACGGCCACGAGTTATGAATCCGTGCAAATGACGAATTATTCTGCGCCAAGGTCTTCGGCCAGGCGTAACCCGGCGAGGAAGGCTTCGTACTCAGCCTGGTTGTTAGAGGTAGGGAGGGACAAGGTGAGTGAAACTTCAACCATGATTCTCTCATCACTTTCCAGTATGATGCCAGCCCCGCTCCCTGCCGAGCTGGAGGCCCCGTCTACGAAGATGGTCCATTTGCGTGCCCCGCAAGTGGGGGAGTTTGCGAATGTCATTTCTGCGAAGAAGTCGGCCAGGGCCTGGGCTTTGAGGGCTTTCCTGCTCTCATACTATATGTCGAATTCGGACAGCTCGAGCGACCATTTAAACATTCTGCCGGCCATGTATGGTCGTCCCAATAGCTGCTTCATGGGTTAATCTGTTCGAACCACAATCGTGTGGGCTAAAAAGTAGTGTCTCAGTCTTCTAGCTACGTTGATGAGGGCCAGCGCCACTTTTTCAATCTGTTGGTATCTCAACTCTGGCCCCTGTAGTGCTTTGCTCGTGAAGTATATGGGCTTCTGCCCGTTAGGGGTCTCGCGGATGAGAGCGACGCTCACTGCCTCGGTTGCTACGGCGAGATACAGGTACAAAGTTTCACCATTATCCGGGCGAGAGATAACTGCCGGTTCTGAGAGTGCTCGTTTCAGATTGAGGAGAGCCTGGTCACACTTCTCGGTCCATTCGAACGCTGCCTCTTTACGGAGGAGTTTGAAGAATGGTAAGGCGTGTTGGGCAGACTTGGCCACGAAATGGGACAATGATGCAAGCATCCCGTTGAGGGACTGGATGGATTTCTTCGACTTGGGTGTTGGAAACTCGGAGAATGCCCGACATTTATCGGGGTTGGCTTCGATTCCTTATTCCGTTAGGTAGAAACCGAAGAACTTGCCTGCCCGAACACCGAACGTGCACTTCTCCGGATTGAAGCGCATTTTGTACTTTCTGGCCTGTTCGAAGACTTTTCTAAAATGGGCAGTGTGATCGGTTTCCTCGTGGGATTTAATGATCATGTCATCCATATAGACTTCGAGCATGTCGCCTATCTCTCCCTGGAATACTTTGTTCATCATCCTTTGATAGGTCGCGCCGTCGTTCTTCAGGCTGAAGGGCATTACGTTGTAGTAATAGTTGCCCGATTCGGTCATGAAGGCAGTGTATTTTTTATCGCTCATTGCCATTGGAATTTTATTATAGCCCGAATAGGCGTCTATGAATGATAAAACTTTAAAACCGGCAGAATTATCGACGAGTTTATCAATATTGGGGAGGGGGTAGGCATCCTTCGAGCATGCCTTATTAAGATCGGTGTAGTCAATGCACATTCGCCATTTGCCATTAGATTTTTTCACGAGTACAATGTTGGACAACTAAGTGCTGTACTTGGCCTCCAAAATAAATTTGGCCTCGAGGAGGTCCTTTACAGCTTTTTCTGCAGACTCCGTTTTTTACCGAGACTGCTTTCTCCTACGTTGTGCTACTGCTTTGACGGCCGGGTCAATCGTAAGTTGATGGCAGATGATGGATGGGTCCAAGCCAGGCATCTCAGCGGCGCTCCAGGCGAACAGGTCAGCGTTCTCACAGAGGCATGCTTTGAGCTGCTTCTTCGCGAAGTCGGGGAGATCTGCTCCAATCTTCACTCCCCGCTGGGGGTTATCGCCGAACAAAACGAGCTCGAAGTTGCCGTCTGGGATTGGGTACATCAGATGGGAGCCGCTGTTGGACGGGGCAGACGTGCTGGTCGAAGCTGCTTGGTCCTCCTGCTGGTCCTCCTCGGGAAAGCGGCTGTCGAGGTCAATGGAGTCGACCTGAGGCAGAGGTTTGGCTTCCTTAGAACTACTGGGCAAGGTTGGCTTGTTCGATACCTTTAAGCCCCTTTGTAGCTCCTTCGAAACATCGTCGGGCAGCTTCGATGTCGCCGTGGAGGGCGCGACCATCCCCTTTGAAGTGTAATACTTCATCTTGAGGTGGACGGTTGAAGGCACATCTACCTATTCGGCCAATGTTGGTCTTCCGAAGATACATTGGTATAGTGACGGGCAATCGATCACTAGAAATTGTACTTTGACGGATCTGGCCGTCTCAGCTGCCCCAAAGGTTACGATCAGTTCGACGTACCCCCAGGGTTTGGTTACCGATCCGTTGAATCCTTGCAAATCAGACCCCACATAGGGGGTGAGGTGTGATTCGTCCAGCTGAAGTGTTGAAAATAGCTGGGAGTACATGATGTCGACTGAGCTTTCTTGGTCGACAAGGATTCTGCGAACGTCGAAGTTCGCCATTCGAGCTCTGACGAGCAGGGGTATGCTCAAGTTTGGAGATCCACCGAGGAGCTCTTCCTGATAGAAAGAGATGGGGACAGAGCACTTCTGGGCTTGGTCAAGCGTGGTCACCTTGCTGGAGCTCGTGCTGATTAGGTGCTCGGATTTTCTTTTCACGGAACCCACTGTGACTTTATTGAAGCCTCTGCCCGAGATGACCATGGTGGAGGGGAATGCTTCCCAAGGGCTATGGGCCGCGAGGTAGGCGGAAACGTTGAGCTTATCTGGGACGTAGAAGTCTTCTGGCCGCGATACAGACATGGCGACTTAGATGTTCGCTTCTTCCGAGGAGGGTACTTCTTCCTCTATCTTTTTGGACTCCTAGGCGTCCTGCCGAGGAGCATCTTTCTTCTTGGTGAACTGTTTCAGGTGGTCGTTCATGATTAGTATTTCGATAGCATCCTTCAAATGGACGCAATCTTCTGTAGTATGGTCGCGACTCTTATGGAAACGACAGTATTTTGATTTGTCGGTGTTGGGTTTGACCAGTATTTATTTGGGGAAGCAGACCCCTGCTTGCTTGAATTCTGAATTCGCACATTCGGACAAGATCTTCTCCCTGGAGACGGTCAGAGGGGTGTAGTCGTGGAATCGTCCAGAGGGTCCTTTACTATCGCGGGAGTCCCGAGGACGGTCTCCGCGCTTCCTTATCCTCGTACTGGATGTGCGACTGTGCCTTGAGGAGGAGGGCGTCCAGGTTCCTCGGAGGTGCGAGGCCGACGGCTTTAGAAAATTCCGAACCCGTACGGAGTCCTTGTTCGAGCAGAAAATTTTTCATCTCGTCCGTTGTAGGGACCTGCACAACTTCTTTGTTGAACCTCTCGATGTATGCCCAGAGAGGTTCGTTCTTTCCTTAGATTATGGCCCCAAGGGAGGCTTCAGTTTTGGGGTGACGGCGCGACGCAGTGAAGTGTCGGGAGAACATTCTGCCCAATTGCTTCCACGATGTAATGGATTCTTCGGGCAACTGCTTGTACCACGTCATTGTCCCTTTCCGGAGCATGGTGGGAAATAACCGGCACTTGATGGCGCCCCAGATGCCACGGTAATCCAATAGCGCATCGATGTTCTCAATGTGCTCGTCGGGGTCAGTCGTACTGTCGTACGTACCCAGTGTTAGGGGCTTCTCCAGGACCTTGGGGAGACGCGTTGCCAAGACTTCTTGGGATAATCGGCCGTGAGGCTCATCGCTGCTGGAGCTGGTTGGTGACGGTGACCGTGGGATCTGCTCGTGGCGACGGTTTCTTCGGGGGGAAGGTGAACGGGGATGGCCTTTGGATCTGACCGGAGGAGACTGCTTGTCTCTTTGGGTCCTCTTGTGATCGGGAGAGTGTTGGTTCCACGGAGAAACCTGGTCGCATTTTCGGACAGCGTGAGATTCTGGCTCTTGGCACAGCCTTCGGTCGACTTCTCGCCAAGGTTGCGGGCTCTTGGATCACCGATGATTCTTCCTCGGAGGAGGGGATCTTGGAAGGAAGATCTCTTCTAATGCCCTGATCCTTTCGTTCTGCTGCAGGATCAGGAGGTTGGTTTTGTTGATCACCTCAAGAAGGACCACCACAGTTGGGTCAGCGTTGGGTGGAGCAAGAATGGGTTGGACGTCCAACGCGGGCTGGCCGCTGTCGCGGTCAGCAGGAGTAGGGGAAAGAGAGGTTGTGGCCCCGTCTCTCAAAAAACGGGGATCTCCGAGGAGGGATAAAGGACCGTCAACGTCAGTCTTGTAGACGAGGATGATGGCAGAATGGAGATCACATTTGACGTGATCTTGAGCGGCCATGCTGATAATGTTGGAAATTTGCTTTGATCTTTGGTTTCCGGGGAAAGAAAAAAGGGGAGACCAAGAGTTCCCACAGACGGCGCCACTGATGGTGAAGGCTGGATCAGATCCTGTAGAAGTGGGCCACCAAGTACGTCTGAGATGCTGGGCGTATGAAGAGGAGGAGGGGGTGTACCTGCAAGGCACTCCGGCGCTCAAGTAAGAAAGGGTCAGAGAAAAAGGGCAAGTACAAAGTATGAGTTCCAAGGGTGAATATTGGATACCTGACCCTCTCAAGCGAGAGGGTTTATATAGTGCCCCCAGCGCATGGCGAACGGTCCTATTTTCGGAGCGAAATAACCGTTTTCTCGAAGAATAGGTAACTGCCCAAAACTAGCCGTTATGTCGGACAGGGTGCCCAAAACTAGCCGTTATGTCGGGCAGAGGCATAGTTTTGGGCACATCGCCTTAGATGTTCGGGGAGCGAAGATGCTGTGCGGAACGAGCAACATTTCCAGGGAGGGCTATGCAGTCCTTGCCTGGTTGGAGGGGCAGAAATGTCACTTTTGCCCCTTGTGGATTGGACTTAGGCAATTGGGCCGTTCTAGGAGCAGAAGTGGATTTGGTCATGTCTAGCCGTTGGTCCAGTCCAGAACAATTATGACTTATCTAAGGATGCAGTAAAAAAAATTCTAATGCAGGCTAAAATGATTGATGTCTTTGTATCAATTTAATATTTTATTTATTACTATTTAAAATTATAATAAATGTGATTTACTCTTTAACGATAAATATTTATTTTATTACAAATTCTTAACAAATATTCATTTTTTAATTCCAACTTTCCTCAACAAATTCTCCATTCTCTCCATTCTGACATTATTGTAACCACATCTTACTTCATTTAAATTTTCCCATCACCTTTTTCTTTCAATAACTGGAAAGGGTGGAAAGGATGTTCTTATTTACTTTTTCTTTTGCATATGTCCGTCTATTATTTTTTACTTTATTTTTCTTCTTCTTATCTTCAACTATTTTTATCTGAATATTGATTGTTTGCATGTACATGTAAAAAATGTCTTTTTGCTATCTTGAATCATAATAATACAATTAAATAAATAAATAAAATTAAAATATTTCATCTTCCATATTATTTTTTTTCTTATTTTTTATTTTGTAATATGCTCTTTTATACTATATTTAAAAAAAAAAATATTAAAGATAGAATATTTATTGTCTTTGTAAATAATTAAAGTGTTATTGATATATACAAAATTATAGTATTTCAAATATATTTTTTATTCTTTTTTTAACAACTCATTATAAAATTTCAACAAAAAAAAATTATCTATTTTCAAACTAACTTTAAGATCTAAAAAAATAGTTAGAAAAAAATTATTGGTTAATTTTAATTTGTTGATATTGATTGTTTTATATTATATTTGATACATATTATATCTAACAATTCTGTTATTATATTTATTTAAATTTTCAAAATTATCAATATCTCTGATATTGTATTAATGGATACACATTAATATTAATATTTTTGAATGGTCTGATGAGAAAGAAAATATGTGTGGTTTGACACAGGAGAGACAAAAGAGATATTAATATCCTGATATCATATTAATGGAGACTTATATTGTATTAATGTAGTTTCAATTTTCCTGAACAATTTCATTTTGATTTATTTACTATTTTATTTTAATACTACCATCATGCATTCATGTTTTATTAATGTCACACTATTTTCTAGAAATTAAATGTCATTTAAATCATAGTTTTGAAATTACATTAATTTGAAATTGAATTTCTTAAAATATTTAATATTTTAATTGTTTGATTTTGAAATGTCTTATACATGCTCAAATTAATATATGCGCACAAGTGAAGCTATGCTAAAATCATTATATGCTCAAATTTACCTGATACTTCATATTAACTAATATGTAGGTTTAAAAGTGTTACTTTTCTGGTATATTAAAACATAAAAAAATATTGATTAATTTATATTAAGACATTAAAAAATTTAAAATTTAAAATTAAAACTTAAAGAAAAGTAGATCTATATCATAAAGAATTGAAAATTGAAAACTTGAAAAAAAAATTAGAACAAGATTGAAGCTACGTTTAAAGAACAAGAAAAAAAAAAAAAATGGGTGAGTAAGAAACTATAGTTTGATTTGAAAACCTAGATCTAAAATTTCCTTAATATCTTGCACTTTTTTATTCTTCACTGTTTGCATGTTTTCTATTTTGGTTGTTATATTATTATTTACTTTTTTTAATCTAACAAATCTTTTTGTATGTTTGGTTCATCAGTTAAATATTTGCGTTTTCTCAGAGACCTAAGAAATGAGTGGCTTAGAATTTCATGAGTTTTTGCTATATTTTTTAAGAAGTTTGTGATATCAATTTTAAATTAGTGTTATGATTCTCTATTTTTCTTGGCTTATAATTTTATGATTTTTTTTTTATTGTGGCTTGGTTTGCTTCTAGCTGGAATTAAGGAAAAAATAAATTGATGTATACTTAATTTCCTCATTGGAGATGATATTCCTACACTAAATGTGACAACTGACACCGTAATTTTATACGCTTTTGTTTTTTTAATATATTTAATGATTATTTTTCAATTTTACTGATACAAATAAACACATGCTGATGTTGTATTTTAAATGGTGTAAGCATACGGTGTAGAATTTTGGTGTTAAAATAGCAATGCTCTTCTCATTGTCTTATAATTTCATGAGTTTTTATTAGTATTTTTTTTGTTACTTTTGATTTGATGGGTTTGACATCTGGTTACTAACTAAATGAAGGTATATATTGATTCAATAATACATATTCAAGATCACTACTTTTATATTTTTTTTAATATTTATGTTTAAATTAATTTTATATCAATTTTTTTGTTACTTTTTGATATTTCATTATTTTATTTTATAGAAATAATTTTTAATATTTTTGTTTATATTAATTTTATATCAATTTTAGTCTTATATCAGTGTTCTATAACCAATGTATATGGCCTACCGAATATATCATGTCTATCCAATTTGTCTATTCAATGATGAAAGTGTACAAAAGGATCATACTTTTGAAAACTAGCCTTACCAGCATAGAAGACAACATATTTGAAAAAAATTTATATTATAAATTATAATTGTCACTTTAACTTTAGTATTCAATTTTTAATTAACCCCACCATAAATGTAGGCTACTGTGTGTCTGACCAACTCATACTGTATCTCCATCTCAATTGTAATGAACTTATATTTTTGCTTCTTAATATTATTATATAGAAATATTCTTAATTAATCACATGCAAAGCTACAAAGATATATAATTTTGATCACAAAATAAACTATTAATGACAAAACAACGACATTACAAGAATACATATTACACGCATAACCCCAACATTACACAGGCATATTTAACATTGATTGATGAAAATACAATGGAGTAGAAATTTTGAAAGCATTTTAAGAGATTTGATGTTATATAATAAAGCTAATGTGATTGACTTCCTTAATAAATTATTATAAATATTATCTCAATTAATTTTCTTTTATTTATTTATGTGTTATTTTTACATTAGTGTGCATATCATAATTTTTTTAACATGTTTGTATTTTAAATTCCCCTAAGAGTATATTAAATACACTATGCTAAAAAAGACCTTTAACAGCGCTTTTTTTCCCTTTAGCAGCGCTTAAAAGCGCTGCCTAAGGTGGCGCTGCTGTAAGTAAAGGCAGCACTTTTTTTCATTGGAAAAGCGCTGTCTTAGGTCTCCTTTAGGACCCCCTTTAGTAGCGCTTTTAAAAGCGCTTTCGTAGGGTCCCCTTTAGCAGCACTTTTTTTAAAGAAAAACGCTTTCGTAGGACCCCCTTTAGCAGTGCTTTTCAAAGCGCTTTCGTAGGTTCCTCCTTTAGCAGTGCTTTTTCAAGGAAAAGCGCTTTCGTAGGGTCCCCTTTAGCAACGCTTTTAAAAGCACTGTCTTATGTATATTTTAGGACCCCCTTTAGGCAGCGCTTTTTTAAAAAAACGTTGTCTTTTCTAAAAGCACTTTTTAAAAGCATTTTTTTAAAAATCAATTTTTTTGGAGCGTTTTTTTTGCTAAAGTGTTGTATAATAAACCTGTATAATTCAACCCAAGCCTTTATTTCAACACATAGGCCTTGTATACCATTATAATTCAACACATAGGCCTTGTATACCATTATAATTCAACACATAAACCGTATATAATAACCATTATATATATTTCAACACAAACCTCATACACCAAAATAACCATTATATATATAACTCAATACAAACTCATACATCCAAGTAGACATTCAAAATTCTAATAACAACATCCAAAACTAATTACACCAAACATCCTAAAGATGCACCAATTCTAAACCTTATACATCATTCCCATCACCTATACATCAACTTCCAAAACTATACAACAATTTTCAAAACTATACAACACCTTCCATAAACTTAACACAAAAAAAACAATAATATACCTCATATAATTCTCATTTCAACCATGTATTGACACCAATCCTCCTTTATTTCTTCCAATTTATCTTTCGCGTAGGTGGCACACTTGAATTCATCAAAATACTACATAATATAACATAATATGCATGATTTAGTTAAAAGTAATTAGTTAGATCACTACTACGAAAAACCCATTTAATAACGGTTGGAAATGACATATAATGACGCGGGCGAAGGCGTTGTTATGTAGATTGTCGTTGTAAGTTCGTTGTTTCTACAACGGTCTGGAAACCGTTGTTGTATTCTGGAAAGCGCGCGTTATATTGCAACTGTTATGTATTTCAACCGTTGTAATATATATTAACTATCACAACGGTTATGAGTCTCAACCGTTGTAATATATATTAACTATCACAACGGTTATAAGTCTCAACCGTTGTGGAATGTACCCTTAGTTTATTAAATACAAATGTATATTGCTTGTTTTACCATACACCTAATTAAAGAAATACAACCATTAAAATTGGTAAAGAACTATATAATCTGAAAATTAAACTGTTATTGAAAACCAACTTAACACACCACTGTTTTCCGAATTGCATCCATTTCATTCCGCACATTTTATGTTCCTTAACATAAAATTTATGGTTCAATGGTCGGTTTCCTTCAATCCATCGATATCTTTTATTATAGTTTACCTCATCATCGCCAAAAATCACCGTGGTTGTTAAGATCATGATTGTTATGATGATAAAATCGCGATGATTTTTTGCGATGATGAGGTAAACTATAATAAAAGATATCGATGGATTGAAGGAAACCGACCATTGAACCATAAATTTTATGTTAAGGAACATAAAATGTGCGGAATGAAATAAATGAAATTCGGAAAACAGTGGTGTGTTTAAGTTGGTTTTCAAGAATAGTTTAATTTTCAAATTATATAGTTCTTTACCAATTTTAATGGTTGTATTTCTTTAATTAGGTGTATGGTAAAACAAGTAATATACATTTGTATTTAATAAACTAAGGGTACATTCCACAACGGTTGAGACTCATAACCGTTGTGATAGTTAATATATATTACAATGGTTGAGACTCATAACCGTTGTGATAGTTAATATATATTACAACGGTTGAAATACATAATCGTTGCAATATAACGCGCGCTTTCTAGAATACAACAACGGTTTCCAGACCGTTGTAAAAACAACGAACTTACAACGACAATCTACATAACAACGCCTTCGCCCGCGTCATTATATGTCATTCCCAACCGTTATTAAATGGGTTTTTCGTAGTAGTGATCTAATTAATTACTTTTAACTAAATCATGCATATTATGTTATATTATGTAGTATTTAATGAATTCAAGTGTGCCACCTACGCGAAAGATAAATTGGAAGAAATAAAGGAGGATTGGTGTCAATACATGGTTGAAATAAGAATTATATGAGGTATATTATTGTTTTTTTTTGTGTTAAGTTTATGGAAGGTGTTGTATAGTTTTGGAAATTGTTGTATAGTTTTGGAAGTTGATGTATAGGTGATGGGAATGATGTATAAGGTTTAGAATTGGTGCATCTTTAGGATGTTTGGTGTAATTAGTTTTGGATGTTGTTATTAGAATTTTGAATGTCTACTTGGATGTATGAGTTTGTATTGAATTATATATATAATGGTTATTTTGGTGTATGAGGTTTGTGTTGAAATATATATAACGGTTATTATATACGGTTTATGTGTTGAATTATAATGGTATACAAGGCCTATGTGTTGAATTATAATGGTATACAAGGCCTATGGATGCAATTCGGAAAACATTGACAAGATAAAGGTTGGTTTTCAAATACATCTTAATTTTCAGATTATAAGTTTCCATATCAATTTAACTGATTGCATTTTCAATAAAAGGATAGTGAAACAAACAATATACATAGTATATAATAAACTAAATTTCATATACAATATCAGAATGAATTCATATATATGTACCTTATCAGAATGAATTCATATATATGTACCACCATCATCATCACCATGTGAAACAAACCCTAAGAAGTGGGAATCAATGAAGAAAATTAGTTAGTATTCAAAACAAAACAAGCAAAAGTTGAAACAAAACCCTAAGAAGTGGGACTATATCATTACAATGAAGTTCACCTTGCTTGTGAAGCATTGAAGTCGAATCTGCACAAAATGAGAACAATCAACAAAAACAACATGAAGCAAACGAGATAATGGGAACTATCTAACAAAAAGATTAAAGTAGAAGAATACCTTATTTTCCATAAACAATATGTACAGTACGATTGCTACCGCCAGCATCATCACCATGTTCACTAGTTTTAGACTCTACAAGAAGAAATACAATGAGGAAGAAGCTTAAATCAAAAGCTTCATACTTCTTGTATTTCTTTTTGCAGATTCTAAAAAAAGATGAAGTTTGCTGCCAAAAATGTAGAGAAAATATGGGTGCTAGGGTTTCGCTGTGAAGGAAACGACGCTACTGTCAATAAGGGAAAGTTAATTCCCTTATATAGGTAAATATTTCACAACGGTTTTCTAAAAGAACCGTAATGATAAGCATATATATTATTTTAATAATATCACAACGGTTAGTTATATTAACCGTAGCGATACCCCTTATACTTGGTACAAGGTTCGACTCCAGGCAACAACATTTTTCTATAATTACGTAAAATAGAAAAATGTTGTTGCTTGGAGTCGAACCATGTACCAAGTATAAGGTGTATCGCCACGGTTATTATTACTAACCGTTGTAATATTATAACCCTTGCTCTTCCCGGAATAGAGAACACTCTGGCCAAGTATAATAATGATTTAAATTTTTTTCCGTTTTTTAAAAAATATCGTTCCAGAATATCAACCATTTACAAGTTATCATCATTGCCAGCATTAAACTATCAGAATTTTCATCTTCAACCTCATCTATAAATAGACAATTTTACATTTCTTCATAATATATTCTTCGTAACAATGAGTTCTACAAATGAGAATGCTAGAAACATCACTAATGAGGGCACAAATGAACAACGCCAGCCACCAAATGAGGAGGTCCAACCAGCGGCCAACGTCAGGGATGCGTTAAAGGTAAGGAAGGAGAAGAAGAAGAAGAAGAAGCTGATCAAGAAGAAAAAGAAAAAGACGAAAAAGAGGACTGTTTATTATGATTCCGATGAGGGAAGTGAGGAGAGAGTCCTAGATCATGAAGACACATTTGCAGCTATGGGCTCTGACATTGATAAATACATGTAATATATGATTATCAATGTACTCTTCTTATCTGGAATCTTAATAAAGTTTTCTTTTATATATACTCATCTATTTCACTTTTATTTTTAACGAAGTTAAGATCAAACTAACAAAAGATGAATTTTGAGTTTTGAGGTTAAATCCCTGTAACACTAACAAAAGAAATAAAATATATGTTTAAAATCTAAAAATATGGAAAAAAATGTAGTTGCTGGGAATCGAAGCTTGTTACACATCATGTATTACAACAGTGTTTTAATACAAGCGTGTTTAAAATGTAAAAATATGGAAAAAAAATGTAGTTGCTGGGAATCGAAGCTTGTTATACACCATGTATTACAACGGTTATTTAATACGACCGTCGTTAAATATGGCGTTATAAATCAGCTGCAAATTTTTTAACCTATTATAACCGTGGGATACGAATCCGTTGTAAGCCTGGCGTTGTTGTTTTAGCGTTTTGTAGTAGTGGATGAAATATCCGATAATCAATCTTAAAATAAATCATAACTTATAAATTCATACCATGTTTGAAATCTCTATTTGTTCCAAATGAATAATTTCTTTCATGAATCTCAATACAAAATAACCACAATCGATACCATTACGCTGCCGAGGACACTACATATAGAAAAAAGTATGAATATGTATCAGGATATATAGTTTAACTTGTGTTATCAAGTAGCATCACTATTATAATAACAAATGTGAAAATATACCTACACTCAGGAACACTTAAAACTCGACTTAGTATGCTCCTGCAATCCTGGTCTTCAGTTAGAGTTAAGGACTGAGATAGAGTCTCTTGAAATTCATATGCATATCGAAAAATATTAGTGGGGATTAAAAATCATAACTATTTAATATTTTCATAAACTTTTGATTTAATTAAAAAAATAATGTTATACTTACACATTGGTCAAAAACTTGTTGAACACCTTCAGTAACAACTCCATCCTTTCCCACGCGGGCAGCCTTCCATAAAACATGCTCCGAAAGAGATGTTTCTTCACTTTTCTCCTGTTCAAACTACACATTAAGTCAAGTATTAAGATGAATAATAACACATCGGGAACAAGTATATCATAGCAGTTATAAATACTTACTATTCTTTGTTCTAAGCGTGCATATCGCAAACGCCCTTTCTTGTATGGATACGCCGGTTTTGAGGCTCTTTGACGATTTACGTCACTCACAACCTGGATAAAGAATTTTAAGTCATATCAGAACACATGTGGAACAAGTATATATATAACACAATGTTCATGACAAATTAAATTAAGATTACGTGGAATTCTTTAGTTCTTCGTTTGGCGACAAAAGTGTCCCATTCTTCAGGTGAAATCAAGTCCTCATACTTCTTCGGGCGTTCCGCTTCAACAAAGTTTCCTTGGTCATCCTTAAGAAACTTGTTAGTTAAAAATGCTCGAAACCCTCTAAGTATTTTTCCGGCTAATTGAAGACAATATTTTTGCTGGTCGTCACCAATGTTAAAAGACCTCTACAAAAAAATATACATAAAGTATGTTAGTATAAGTAATCTAAAGATATAATCGTCAAAAATAACAAATAACATCACATATAGTACCTGTATCTCACTCCATATCTTTTCTTTGGCGGGTTTCAACTCTGGAGTTCTCCAATTGTCACAAGTAATAAGAATTTGTGAACGAACTAGTGCACCAATGTAACTTGTCAACATTGCGCCATTAGGCTCAATTAGTTGACCCGTTTCATTCCAATGAATGTCGTATTTTATTCCCTTGTCTCTAGCACAAATTATTCCTTTCATAATTGTTATTCCTCTTGAAATATCTCTTTCCGCATCATGAATTATTCTTTCGCATCATTCTTGGAAGTATCGTGCGAGCTCTCCTCGTTAGTAGCCATTTGACTTGTAATAAAGAAAAACACATATAAATCCATAATCCATAATCCATACTCCATAATCCATAAATATGAAATGACAAATACATAATCCATAAATATGAAATGACAAATACATATCATGACAAACACATGACAAGTACATAATCCATGAATATGAAATGACAAATACATATCATGACAAACACATGACAAATACATAATCCATAAATATGAAATGACAAATACATAACACGAAAAACACATGACATAAATATACATTCATTCTCAAATATGAAAAACACATGACATAAATATACGATTGATCCAAATTCCCTCTGTAGCGAGCGATTTTGGACGCGGTTCTTAAGCTCTGTCGCTCTTTGGGGTTTACTACAGGTCGATTCATTTTTTATCCTATTGTGAGCTGACTAAGGAAGGGAAATAGATGTCTCCAATTAATCCTGCTTGCATACTGAGTTTAAACAGTGGTATGTTAGGTTACGGATGCTATATGGTAATGGGGCCTTTCTTTCTTCTTACTTTATTAAGGTGGAAAACTGGGACTGTTCATGAGGAATTTGTCAGATTTGGTGGAGATAGGGGACTTTAGGTTTTTTTATTAGTGTGCCCGCTAAGATTTTTCTTTCAATCTTATGCCTACGTATTCCCGTTTACCGAAACAGTGAAATTAGAGCGATCATAGTTCCTCCTATTCTATGGGAGGAAATGGTGTTTTGGCGTCTTGTTCAAAGCCCAAGACGTGAAGCGAAAGGTGATCTATATCTTGTTCAAATCCCAAGATGTGAAGCTTAAGGTGGTTTGTATCTTGTTCAAAGCCCAAGATGTGAAGCTGAAGGGTCTATTTGTATCTTGTTCGAAGCCCAAGATGTGAAGCTAAAAGGTGTTGTCTTTAGAGAGAATTTGTCATCTCTAAAGAGGGTCTGTTTGTCACAACTGTTTATAAAGGAGAATTACTTTAACTGGGATATGTGAATCTGGCAATGCCATAATTTCCTTTATAGGGGGGTTCCAACCTGAAGGAGAAGACTTTAACTCAGTGTAGAGCAATGCTATATTTCCTTAGGAATTTTTCTTGCTAAAAGAGGGACAGTGGCATGGATGAAAATAATTCAGAGGCCTGCCGCTTACAACGATTAGATGAAGGGGAAGAAGTTGTTGATATTTGTGTACTGTGAACGAGGCATAACATTGATGCTAAAAGGTTGATTGACTCAACCGGGGTTTCCTTATACAAAGTCTAAGAGGAGGCTATTGGCCCAACAAGAGGGAGTTTTTATGTGTCTCGTACGAAGCCCGAGAGAGAGGCTAAAAGGGTTGACTCAACAAGAGAATCTTTTATACTCAACAAGAGAGTGTTTTCGTATCTCGTACGAAGCCCGAGATGGAGGCTAAAGGTTTGACTCAACAAGAGAGTCTTTTATACTCAACAAGAGAGTGATTTTGTATCTCGTACGAAACCCGAGATGGAGGCTAAAAGGTGATTGACTCAACAAGAGAGTCTTTTATACTCAACAAGAGAGTGTTTTTGTATCTCGTACGAAGCCTGAGATGGAGGCTAAAAGTTTGACTCAACAAGAGAGTCTTTGTATCTCGTACGAAGCCCGAGATGGAGGCTACAAGGTTTTGACTCAACAAGAGAGTCTTTTATACTCAACAAGAGAGTGTTTTGGTATCTCGTACAAAGCCCGAGATGAAGGCTAAAAGGTGTGACTCAACAAGAGAGTCTTTGTATATCGTACGAAGCTCGAGATGGAGGCTAAAAGGTTTGACTCAACAAGAGAGTCTTTGTATCTCGTACAAAGCCCGAGATGGAGGCTACATGGTTCTGTTTCAGTTGAGTGACAGGTTCAGTATGTTGGATAAAAGAAAATCAGTTCTTATATGAGTAATGTTGCACTCATGGATTTGATTTGAGGATCAGGATTATTTCCTGTTCTCTAAGGAAATGGGGAATCCAAAGGGTATTTGAGACTGTCCAAGTCTGCGGGTGTTTTCCTATTTTCGAAAGGGACTTGAGAATGTCTTTAAGACTCAAGGAAATTAGACTGTCAAAGTCTAGAGTTTTATCTTTTGTACTATGCTTAAAGAAACGGCAGCAGTACGTTCACGGTAGAAAGATCTAGACTCTTTGAAAGACTGTTCTATTAAGATGACTAATTTATGCTCCTATACCTCTAGGAGGTCGTCGGGACAATTTGTACGAAGCCCAAGAGGAGGCTGGAAACTTTTAAGAAGCCGAGGGACAATTTGTACGAAGCCCAAGAGGAGGCTATCATTCTCGGAGGAAGAAATCTTATACGAAGCCTAAGAGGAGGCTGTGAATACTTCTAAGAAGCTGACGGGTCCTTGTACAACGCCCAAGAGGAGGTGGGGATGCTTTTAAGAAGCCCGTGGGTCCCCAAACCCCGAGAAGCTCAAGATAGGCTATTCACAAAGAATAGATCAAGCCAGGAAAGTTTGAGAATTTGGAAGAAACTCAAGGGATACAATTCACGGAGAAGAGATCATCTCTGGGGAGTAGAGTTTCTTGACAATTCCTAAGGAGGACAGCCGAAGAGAAGACTGTATCTGGTGCTCCTATGGGGGATCTAGTATTGTCTATTTCTAAGAATAATCGAAACGACTTTACCTAGTGCTAGACATAGTTGCCGAGGAAACTCTAAATATATATACTATTATTACACAGTCGATATGAGTTTATGAAAGAAGACTTACAATGAAACAGCCCCACAATACAGTTATATGTATATGAAAGAGGTAAATGAAAACATATAAACACTTACTCGGTTGTAGAGCTTCCATGCTGTTTGGTTAGTTGTTCAACAAAGAAAGATTGAAAACAACAGTATATTTCAAAATCAAAGGAGAAAGTGCTTTGAAAGGAAAGATTGGGGCTTACAGCTCAAGGAGAGGCCCAGGGTTTTAGTAGTGATTGCACTGTGATATGAGTTTGTACAGTGGGACTTATACAAGTGACTGAGGCCCAAAAAGTTTTCTGTACAAGGGGAATGGGTCTTACACTCTCTCAAGAGGCCCAAAAAATGATTTAGAGAAAAGAAGCGGGTCTTACTAAGCGAGGGTAGGCCCAATGGTTAATTTTGAAAAGGGCGACGATCGCGCCGAGGTTTTGGAAACACCGTGGGACTTATACAAGTGATTGAGGCCCAAAATTTTGGTATTTACAAAGGAATTGGGTCTTACACTCTATTAGAGGCCCAAAGGTTTAAAAATGAAAAGAAATGAGACTTATAGCTCAAGGAGAAGCCCAATAGTCTTTTTTTGTTAAAAGGCGACGATCGCGCCGAACTTTGTAAATGTACAGAGGGACTTATACAATATATGAGGCCCAAAATATTTTATTTACAAAAGGGATGGCACTTACACTCTATTAGAGGCCCAAAGTGTATTTTAGGAAAAGAAATGGGGCTTACAACACGAGGGGAGGCCCAGATGATTTTCAGTTTGAAAATGACGATCGTGCCGAGATTTTTAATGTATCGGGACTTATACAATAACTGAGGCCCAAAATATTTTTGTACAAAAAGGGTTGGGTCTTACACTCTATTAGAGGCCCAAAGTGTTTTTGAAAAGAGATTTGTTAGGGTGAAAATCAAAGAAACCCCAATTTCATTTTTTAAAGGCATTTTTCAAAGAAAAATCAAGTAAAAAATGATAAAAATATCAAATAAAATCATTAATCATGTTATAAACAATGATTAAGGTTTATGAAAAAGTATTTTATCCACATGAATATTTAAAATCATTTTGCTTTTAAAAATCAAGAAAAAAAATCATTTTAAAAGCATTTAAAACAATTTAAAACAATATTTTTGAATATATTAAAAATATATCAAATAATAATATTTTTTTGTGATTTTTTTGTGGATTAAAATATTATGGAGTATGCATAAGAAGTGTGTAAAACAGAATTGGAAAATGATGATTTTTGCTATGTAAAAGAATGGGTTGAGTTTTGAAGATAAACTAAGAAAAAGAGGAAAGATGTCACAACATCACATTCGACATCTTTCATGAGTTTTGAAGATAAGAGAAAAAGGGAAGATGTCACAACATCACATTCGACATCTTAAAAAACCAGAACTGCACCTTGGTTTTCAACATTTTTGCTATCAAACTTCAAACATTCATAACTCTCTCAATTTTCAACAAAATTAAAATCCGTAAGAACCTATCTTGACCGGTTTTTCGCAAGGAATCCAATGGTATCACTCATACATACTGAAACTTAATGTACAGCACACACAAGGCAAAAAACCAGAACTACATGTTGATTTTAAACATCTTTGCTTATCAAACTTTCAACACTCATAACTCTCTCAATTTTTAATGGAATTAAAATCCGGAAGTACCTATCTTGACCAATTTTTCGCAAGGAATCCAATGGTATCACTCATATATACTGAAACTTAATGTACAACACACACAAGGCAAAAAACCAGATCTGCACCTTAAGTTTAAAACAACATAAACTCCACATATAACCATGTTAAAGTGAAAACAGTAGAAGGATCATAACATACACATTAAGGACTACATTTTTGCTTCAAGAATTGTTCAATATGATGCATGTATGTGGACATCAAAGGAAAGCATGATTCAAAGAATTCAAGTTGTGAATTTTACCTCTTTTTTGGAGATTTTGTGCAACCTACCAAGTGATTTGTTCCAGAAATGATTTGATGCTTTGGAAACCCGCAAATGACCTCTTAGAAGCTTTTAGGATGGTTGGAATCAGCTGGAAACCTCTGGAGCAAGTTTGAGCACTTTCTTGCAAAATGGGCAAAAGTGGCCAAAATGCCAACTCTCTCAAATGGTGTTCCAGATGTGTGGCACCATTTGGGACAGTTCAAGGATGATATTTGGAGTGTGTTTGAAGTTTTATCTGGTTTGGAAAGTGTCTGAATCAAGACATGGCTTGAAAAATGCAAAAAAGTCCAATTTTGAGGTTTTGAGATGTGACTTTGTGATGTTGGTGTTATAGGTCACTTGTGAGAGTTTGGATCACCTACATATGATGTTTATGAGGTGTTAGGATCATGAGCTGTGATGGAAATGCTCTCTAACTCAAAAACTCATAATTTCCTTACTAAAGAAGGCAGTTTGGAGTGAAAGAGAGAATTTGAGGAAAACATTTGTTTGATGGCTTTGGTGTACTCAAACTGAGCACAAATGAGCTCTATTTATATTAGAGTAAGTTTATTTTGGCAGCAATAGTGAATGGTGGCTGCAGCAGAGGTTTGGTAAATGTTGGCCAATGAAAATCCAAGTCTCCTCTAGCCATTGACTAGAGGTTAGGGCACAGGCTGCTGGTTCCCTAGTTGTTGGAGGAATCTTGACTGAATTCAGTTAGAGGAAGCTCAGTTCATGCCACCTCTAAGCATCCATTAAATGCTTTAAACCAAAATTGGAGTCTTGTCCCTCTTTTAGGGTTTTTTAGGTTTGGCATGCTACTTGTGGAATCTTGGACTTGGGAGGCTTATGGATCAGATCATCCCCCTTGGATTTGATCCTCAGATGTGTCCAAAATGATGACAAGGCTTGGAAATTCGTGTGACACAAGAAATGTGCAAATCTGTCCTAAAACATGTCTTAAAAATCAGCTGCAGCAAGCCTTGTTGTAAAATCCATAACTTCTTGCTCAAGAATGATAAATGGCTGTTCCAGGACTCTATGGAAAGCTGAGATGACATACTTCAACTTTGATGTTTGACCCTAGACTTTGTTCAACTTGGATCATGGAGAAAAACATCCTTGAAGTTGGGACATTCTTGCTGGAAAAATATTAATGATGTCCTATGAAATGTTGGAACATCTGACATTAAGAACATTAATAATTCCAAACTTTAATCACTTGTATCTTTTAATCCACTATGATATTTTGAGTTGAAGTGAATTGCATCCTTGATGCTTGTCTTGCATGGTGACAAAGCTTGAAAATTGTGTGGCACAAGAAAGAGTGCACAAAATCTGTCCTAAAAAACTGCTGCAGCATGCCTTCTTGTAAAGTCCATAACTTCCTGCTCGAGTGTGATAAATGGACGTTCTACAACTTTATGGAAAGCTGAGATAACATACTTCAACTTTGATGTTCAAGGTTTGTTAAGATAAGACTTGTAAAGCTGTCAAAAATGACCTTGAACTTGTGTGATCAAATCTGTCCTAAAAGCTGTCATGAAAATTCTGTTTTATCAATGCCTTTTGTAGAGACCATAACTTTCTGCTCGAGAATGATAAGTGAGCTTTCTATGACTTTCTGGAAAGGTGAGATGACGTACTTCAACTTTGATGTTCAAGGTTTAGCTTGAATCAACTTGGATCATGGAGAAAAACATCCTTGAAGTTGGGACATTCTTGCTGGAAAAATATTAATGATGTCCTATGAAATGTCGGAACATTTGACATTAAGAATTCCCAACTTTGATCACTTATATCTTTCAATCCTTATGATATTTTGAGTTGATTCCTTCTTCAATGTTGAAGTATCAAATACCCTCTTTAAAAGTAGCTCTTACACAAAATCAATGGATGCTTGGATCAATAGTTACAACCTTGAAAAGTTATGCACTTGAACATGATTTTAACTTAGAAAAAAAAAATTATAAGTTTCTTTCAATTTGATCAATTTTGCAATTTTGCATGATTTCTTTATTTAAATTTGATCAAATTAAATCATCCATTACATTTTCTTGAGTAATGGCTTGTGAAGCTCAAAGTTGACCAAAAGTCAAACTTTGACTTTCTGCGTCAGTTGACTTTGTATTAGATGAACTTGAGGCTTGATCCACTTGAAATGTTGCACTCTTGTGCTTAATTCTTGATGTGGGAGTTCTCTCGATCCTTCATGGATATTTGAGAGGTTAGACAAGTTGAAGATCATGTCATTCCTTGATTGATCCTTTGTCTAAATGCTCTGAGAGGGTCTGGAACCCTAATTCTTTGAGTGTAGAGAATGCTCACCCATCTTTGGGGAGACTAATGAGTATGAAAGTTCATCCATATTGTGATGATGATTTGCACAATGATGGGAATCTTAGTGGTCAAAATTTGGGGTATGACAGATGCCCCTATTTAATCTTCTTGGACCCGAAGGTGTGAATGGCGAAGGTATTCGAACATTCGGGGGACAAGAGGATTAAATATCGGAATACCCAAAATTTTGATGGTGGTTATGAATGGTAGCTTACGCATTCATCTTCTTTAGCTAAGCGATGATGCTTAGAAAAAGGTAAAAACTTCCCCTCGATCCTGGTTTCCCACCAAGGAACTGGTCTTAGTTTCTGAACTAAACTTCCCCTCGATCCTGGTTTCCCACCAAGGAACTGGTCTCAGTTTTTGATTTAAACTTCCCCTCGATCCTGGTTTCCTACCAAGGAACTGGTCTCAGTTTCTGATGTCAACTTCCCCTCGATCCTGGTTTCCCACCAAGGAACTGGTCTCAGTTTCTGATTTAAACTTACCCTCGATCCTGGTTTCCTACCACGGAACTGGTCTCAGTTTCTTTTGTCAATAAATTTTCTTGACAAGGAACGCTGTTTGTAGCGGTTTTCCTTCAAACTTCTCGCCGAATTTTCCTGGGGAGATGCCATTTGAGTGGAAAAAGTTTTGATGTTAGACTTACTGGGGAACCCATTCGTCTGAATTGTAGAGGTACACAAACTTCTCTATTTGGAGACGCCATTTGTCGATTCTACTGGGGAAAGCGAGTCTCTTGAGAGATTGTTTCTGCTTAGGGGTGTTACATCATACTTTTCCTGAGGTCTTTTCAGAGAAATGCCATACGATGTACCCCAATTTTGAGGGGCTTTCTCTGGGGGTTTTCCTTAATCCGGGAAAGCGAATATATCATCTTCAATGGCGAAGAGTGATATTTGTTGAAAGTTTTCTTGTTTCTCAGAGGTTCAAGTTATCAAAGTGGTCAAGGACTGTCTCTAATCCAGAGATAAACGAGAGAGAGATTACTTAGATGATTCACTTCCTAACGAGGAAAGATCTAACAACTCGATTGAGAGGACTTCTATCACTAGGGGACAAGACCGACTAGAGTGATAGTGATGCAATATGAATATGAATGCGAATCAATAATGCATGATGTATGTATGTATATGCTGACAAAACTGACGCAACATACAGACTAAAGGATGAACACGACTGGATACTCGGCCACAGTGGGGCATGTAGAAATATCACTGGTTCAAGATAGCAATTCTTCCTTGCTTAGGAGAAACGGTCCCTGTTGGGAGCGACGCTGGTCGGGCTTAGGAGATGAGAACTCGGCCGAGGATGTCAGACGAAACATGGTCTCTGACACAGTTAATCCTTCATTCAGGCGTACTGGTCTAGAATGAGTACTTTGATTCTGCACTTTGAGGTTCGAACACCTTTGGAGAAGCGACCGACGTTCTTCTGATGTTCAACAGTCAAAAGAAATTGTCATCTTTATTTTAAAAGCAGAAAAGTTTGACAAGTAAATTCATTTTTGTTTTATTTTCAAGAATCGTTAGTCATGTTAAAAACATCATTCTGTAAATCTAAAACAAGTAAGAATTACAAACAAAAGCACAAGGGCTCAAATTTTATTGATAGGATGGAAATCAGCCGAACGCGTGATTCCATAGAGTATTTACAAAGTTAGAAAATGGTAATTTACAGGGAAAAGGGCTACGTTGAAACATAAAGACCACTATCCTTCTACCAACTTTGAATTCGGGACATCCTGAGCTTCTGTCGAAGATGACCTTAACTAGAGTCTCCTGACGGATGATGTAATTGCTGCCGAGGGACTTGCCCCTTTGTTGGACGTAGTTACTTGCCATGAATCCCTAACTTTTGCCTGGATTGTATTGTGATGTTTTCAATTCACCGGGATGATTTTTGATCATGTCTCTAATTTTTGCCTGGACCGCCCTTTCGGGTTTTCAATCCACCGAGGCGTTTGTTTGTTTTCTTTTTAGGCGAAGTATTTCTTGACTACATCAACATTCGTGGGGTAGGCAAATTCCTCTCTGTCCATGGTTGCAAGTCTCAAGGCACCGCCTGAGAAAGCTTTCTTGACCACATAGGGGCCGTCGTAATTCAGAGTCCATTTGCCCTGGGAATTAGTGAGAAATGATTGTATCTTCTTGAGCAGTTTGAAGATTGGCGAGCAGGTCGCAGTCATGAGGAATATGAATCTGGAGATGAGGTTCAAACGTCCCAAGAATCCTCTGACTTATTTTTCAATTTTCGGAGAAGGCATTTCTTGAATGGCCTTGACCTTGTCAGGATCAACCTCAATTCCTTTTTGGCTGACGATGAACCCTAAGAGTTTCCCTGAACGGACACCAAAGGTGCACTTGTTGTGATTCAAGCGGAGTTTGTACTTTCTCAAACGCTCGAATAGTTTTGACATATGGGTCACATGCTCCTCCTCTGTTTTAGATTTTGCAATCATATCATCGACATATACCTCGATTTCTTTGTGTATCATGTCATGAAACAGAGTAGTCATGGCCTTTTGATAGGTGCCTCGGCGTTCTTCAAACCGAACGACATTACCTTGTAACAAAAGGTACCCCACGGGGTAATGAACGAAGTTTTCTCCATGTCTTTCGGCGCCATTTTGATCTGGTTATAGCCCGAGAATCCATCCATGAAGAAGAAAACTTTGAACTTTATTGTACTGTCTACCAGCATGTCAATGTGTGGTAAAGGAAAGTCGTCCTTCTGACCTTTCCGTCCTTTTTGGGAACAGGTACGATGTTGGCTAACCATTGAGGATACTCTGATGTGGCGAGGAAACCTGCGTCAATCTATTTTTGTACCTCCTCTTTGATTTTGATGGCCATGTCTGGATGAGTCCGTCTCAACCTCTGCTTTACTGGCGGACATTCTGACCTTAACGGTAAATGATGTTCCACGATGCTGGTATCCAACCCTGGCATATCCTGATAGGACCAAGCGAATATATCGGGGTATTCTTTGAGAAGCTTTATCAAACCTTCTTTGATAGTCGGACTGAGTAGTGCCCCAATCCTGATTTCTTTTCTCTCTTTTTCCGAACCCAAGTTTACCGTTTCCAACGGCTCTTTGTGAGGTTCAATGGACCTTTCCTCCTGTCTGAGTAATCAGGAGATCTCTTCTGGAATTTCGTCGTCAACTTCTTCTTCAGCCCCAAATACCGGGAACTCAAAGTCGGGAGAAGGCATCGGATCGTATGTTTCAATGAGGTTTAAAACAAGCAATCTGCATGACGTGATGATTTGTGTTTAGAAGAGATAGAGAAAATACGAGTGTGTGTAGTGTATTTTTCTTTGGAAAACTGCTTGTTTTTATTATTGAGTTGTTTTTTAGGATTACCATTTTCTGAGAAAAGCAAAAAGAGAAAACAATAATTAATGCGAAAATTACAGAACGACGTTATTTTATTAATGAACAAGTCGATTCTTGAAACTACAGCCCTATAAAACAAAACTCTATCGCTTTGGGCAAAACGAAGAGGGAAATTTACAGAAAGCGAGCCCTATCAAAACATCTGTTTCACCTGGGCGGGGTGAAAGGTTAAAGACGACAATTACTTTGACTTATGAACAATCTTCGGAACATCGACAACAGCCCACTGGCGGCGAACTCCTCGGTGAATCACAAAGTCTGGCACCTTCCTCGATTTGTCTTCAGAAATAACGCTGATTTCTGGTGGAGCGGGATCATTGGAATCTGTCTCCCAGGCAGAGTTGTCGTAGGAGGATTCCTCTGTTGCATTTTGCAGAGTATTTGTACTCTCAGGCAAATCTCCCCATCCAGTTGGCTGGATGTCTTCGAGCCTGATATGAGAGCTCTCAGTAGCAGTGTACTTGACCATATAGTCGTATTTTCCACTTGGTTGTCCCAAGGTGTCCCACACTTCTATGGAACTGGAGGAGTCAGCTTTCTCGATGACGCTGACCTCAGGAAAAACATAATTGATGAACTCTAGTCCTGCAAACGTTGCAAATTCATCGTCGTGCTGGGTATTTTCAGGATAACCTGGGTGTTGATCCCATGACATGGTGGGGACGTAGGTATTCTGTTCAATGATGCTCAGCTGATTTTCATTGTTCGGCTGATTTTCTTGCCCCAAGTCTCCTGGGTACGGCTGCCACATTGGCAGGCCATCCATCGGGCCATAATAGTTGTGCTCAAAGTTGTCTTTCATCAGAGTGTCCTCCTCTAATGAGTTTGGTGGAGCACAACATCCTTTCGGATCACAATCTCCATATATCATTTCGACGTCTGACCTGGGTATAAATCTCGGACTCTGTGTAGGAAAGCAAAATGAAATTTGTGTTTCGTCGTGAGACGTATAACCGTCCTCGTTGAGATAGGACTTCCATTCTTCCTCCATATCAGATGAATCATCTTTATTGATGGTATGTACCTCTTGAGTCACTGGTTGAAGGAAGCCTCCACTGTGGAAGAAGTTCTGAATGGGATGAAGACTTTCATTGTTAGCAGCTGTCTGGGTACAGGTTGCAGAAAAACCAAGACCCTTCTTTGTTTTATTGTTAGTAGGAATGACAAGCTGTCCCCATCCTTTTGTATTAGTACTCTCGACCGCTTTGATAGCATCTTTGTACGAGGAAATGGAAGTTCCCCCCTCAGATTGATCGTCCTTGTGTAGCGAAAGTGCTTGGAACTGGGTTCCAATTATCCCTTCTGGTTCCACATAAGTGGATGACGATAAGTTGCTTACGAGCAAGGCTTGTTCCCCACAGACTGTGATGAGTTGGCCGTTCTGGACAAACTTTAGCTTTTGGTGGAGGGTTGAAGTGACCGCCCCAGCCTGATGTATCCAAGGTCTTCCTAATAAACAACTGTATGTTGCCCGGATGTCCATGACCTGGAAAGTGACTTGGAAAGTGTGAGGACCAATAGTTATAGGAAGGTCGACTTCGCCGATAACCATTTTTCTGGATCCGTTAAATGCTTTGACGACGACCTCACTGGTTCTCATCGGAGGGCCTTTGAATGATAATTGCATCAAAGTGGACTTCGGCATAACATTCAGGGCTGACCCTGTGTCTATCAGTACGTTGGCTAAAGCATCGTCCTGGTAGTTGACTGTAATATTGAGCGCCATGTTATGACGGCGACCCTCTTCAGGTAATTCCTCATCACTAAATCCCAAGTTATTGCAGGAAGTGATGTCAGAGACAATGCTATCGAACTGTCTAATTGTTACATCCTGTTCCACAAAGGCTTGCTCCAAGACATTCTGTAGAGCCTCCCTGTGCGCTTCTGAACTGAGTAACAGTGATACTACCAAGATCTTTGAAGGAGTTTGTAACAGTTGATCAACAATGTTGTATTCACTTCTTTGGATGAGCTTCAGCATCTCATCGTTGTTCTTTGAAAGGTTGGGATCACTGAATTGACTGACTGGTGGATTGGGAACTTCTGATCGAGGTTCCTTTTCTTTGCGGAGTTCTCCAACTCCTCTATTGAAGATTCGACCGCTCTGTGTTACTCGATTGATGTCTACAATATTCACGACGGAGGGTAATGGAATTTCCTTTCCATTCTCGACTGTTATTGCACCGTATTTGTAAGGGATAACCTTAGTTGATTCATACGGTAATGGTCCTGGTAGATAGATGACTATGGGAGCCTTTTGATTTTTCTGACCATCGTAAGTAATTTCAATCCGTTCCTGGTTAGGAACTCTCGATTCGTCAAGTAGTGGAATGATGGTACAAACATCCCTAGTCCTCTGATGATCAGAGATTACGACAACGTCCTCGATTTGATCAGCGAGATAGTTGAATGATCCAGAACTTGACCATGGTTGAATCTCTTTGCGGTCCAACTGACTTTGAAAGGCTGCCCGCACGAGGTAGCATCCTTGATTGTTCACTGAACAAACTCCACACCGCTCATAGTTGTGTAGTGGCACCTGGCCGCGTCCGCTCTGAATACAGTGTAGCCTTACTAGGTCAGTTTCCACCGACCGGACATCCTGACTTTGATATCTAGTAGGATTCCCGTTAGTCATACTAATTTGCTGGGTGTCTTCATCCATATATATTGGAAGCCACCAGTGGTTCAACAAGTGCTGAAGTGTTTCCTGGACAAGGGCACAACCCTGATCGTTTTCGCAACCCGCTTTACAGCTCTGATAATCATGTGATACCAGGAATCCGAGACGGACCAGTTCTGCGTGTAACTCCACCAGGCTAGTATTCATCAGACGAATATCGAAGATTTGAATCATGTTGATCTGATAGGGATTCCTATCATGGTAGTCCTGGATCCATCCAAGATCCATCTGACGCTGGAGGGCCTCTTGTATGAAAGAGCATCCCTGTTTGTTTACCGAGCAAGTCAGACAAGAACTGTAATCGTGTCGCGGCAGATTATGATACTGGCTTTGGCTTGAGTGCATTGCCACCATGTTGACATTCATCGCACGGACGTTGTGGTTTTGAATGACGTTGGAATTCGTATAAACCATGTTAACTCCACGAACTCGGTGCTCTTGGATCCATCCGAGATCCATATGTTCCTGTAGAGCTGATTGCACCACAAAACATCCTTGATTGCTTTTAGAGCAGATATCACACTGGTGATAATTATGAGGTGGCACATGGCCATATCCACTGTGTCTACAATGGATCTTGACCAGATTGGTCCTTAACAAGAGTACATCATAAATTTGATAGACGTTGTTAGGCCCTCCCTCTATCAGGTTGACTGCAGCTTTCTCATGTTGAGGCAGCGGGTTCGTGAGAACATTGGGATTCGTATATTTGAAAGATAAGAGCCTGCTCCTAACAAGCTTTTGCACGTCAGATTTGAAATTGAGACAGTTTTCTATGTTATGCCCTAGTCCTCCTTGATGATAAGGGCAAGTCTGATCTGGTTTGAACCAAAAAGGCAGATTTTCCGGTACTGTAAGAGGAGCCTTGGTCTGGACGTGCCCTTTGACCAGTAATAACGGAAATAGTTCCGCGTACGATACGAGTATAGGATCAAATCCTGGTGGCCGTATTGTATTATTGTTGTTGTACTGAGGACGAGCCTGCTGAAGAGGCTGTTGTGTCCTTTGTTGAAGCTGTTGTTGATTAGGTTGGCTCTGCGCAACCTGAGGTTGATACGTAGAAACAGGCGCAGGGTTGATAGCAGGAGTTACAGCTGCTACTGGTTGGTACCGTCGCCTTTGCTTTTCGAGAGAGATATTCCCAATATCCTGCTCTTTTTTCTTAGGGAGAGCACTACCGTATTGTTTTGCACTACTTGATGATCCAGCGTCTTTAACCAGACGTCCTTCTCGGACGGCTTCCTCAAGACGAACCCCCATGCCCACCATCTCGGTGAAGTCACTGGGCGCACTTGCAACCATTCTGTCGTAGTAAAATAATCTCAAGGTCTTTAAGAAGATCTTTGTCATCTCTTTTTCCTCAAGAGGTGGAGAGATCTGAGCGGCAATTTCACGCCATCTCTGAGCATACTCCTTAAAGGTTTCCTTGTCCTTTTGTGACATTGATCTGAGTTGATCTCTGTCTGGTGTCATGTCCAAATTATATTTGTACTGTTGGATGAAGTCAGTGCCAAGATCTCTGAATGTGCTAATCGTAGCATGGTTTAAACCCATGTACCATTTTAATGCGGCACCGGTTAAACTATCCTGAAAGTAGTGAATCAGTAGATCTTGATTCTCTGTCTGAGCCGACATTCGCCGAGCGTACATCACCAAGTGACTTTGAGGGCAAGAGTTACCCTTGTATTTTTCAAAGTCGGGCACCTGGAATTTGTGCGGAACTTTCACATTGGGGACCAAGCAGAGGTCCGCGGTGTCCTTTCCAAATAGATCCTGATCGCGAATAGCTTACAATTCCTTTTGCATTTCCAGGAACTATTCCTGGAACTCGTTCATTCTTTCGAACATGCTTTCATTTCCACCAGAAGGTATTTACAGAATCTGTCCTTCTGGGACAGTGTGTACCACGGGTTGTGGTATAGTCATTACGGCCGAGACTCTCGGTGCCTCCCGAAGTTTGTAACCTTCAGGAGTTGCTGTCATGCCCCTGGCATCTTCGCTTTCCCAAAGTTTGTAACCTTTAGGCCCAACGGCTTCTGCTATGATTCCTTGATCTTCAGTGATCGGCGGAACATCTCCTTCCGGGATATAGTTAACAGGCATGCCCCAGGGACGATCTTTTGGCATCTGATACCTAGGATCTTACTTCTCCACTATGGGCATTAAGGTGATCTCTGAGATCACGGTTCTTTGTAGCTGAGCTTCTGCCATGGCTTGCATGTTGTTACGAAGCTTTCTCATATCCTCTCTTAGAGCGTCGATCTCTTATTTCAACTCTCTGTTCTCTTCCTCAAGATCATCCATCTTTTTCTGACGATTGGCCCGAGTATTGTACGAATGAGACAGTTTAACTCTAGAACCGAGACACAAATGTGAGACTCGTAGGTAAGAAGAATACGTTACGGGAGAATGATGAATGCAATGATTATATTAATTATTTTTTGGTTTAATCAAAATAAACTTCGACAATTAGATTGCAAATATCAAACAGTGGGGAAAACCCCGTTTTATTGAAATTCAAAGGATTGCGGAAACGGAAATACAGTAGATTACAAGGTGCGGAAACAGAAACCTAAGCTAATGGGTCCCGAGTCCTCTCTGAGGAGAAACCGGGTGCTGATTCTGGTACTTTCCTTTTCTTTGACCGGGGCTCTTGGGCCGTTGTCGGGTTGTCATTCCTTTGCCAAGTGAAAGGAGCGAGCAAATTCCTTTGGTCATCCTGATTATCCACAACATGTTGCTCTAAAATCTCAATCAGAGCATCTTTATCTTTCAGTAGCTGCTGTATTTTGGTACACTCCACGTTGAGAATGCGGTACTTGTTCTTCCAAGACCTCCTCTCCTGTTGAACTTTGTTGAGAGTAACCTGAAGTTTTTCAGTTTTCGTCATGAAGTACATGGCAGACTCCCTTGGCGAAAGAATTTCGTGACGAGGATAAGGCATCTTTAGCTTGAGAGCTCTAGTTTGTACCCAGTGGAGGTAAGGCTCCACTGAGACACAGTCCGGTTTTCCTAGAGACTCTCGTCCTTTCTTATGAACATGTTTCCAAGCGTGCACTATTTCCATCTTTAGTGCTCTGTCATTTTCTCGTTCTTTGAAGAAAAGACCTTCCAGATGAGCATTACGCGGGACATGCCTCATTGGGTATCCAAATTGACAACGAACCAACACTGGATGGTAGTTGATTCCTCCCTTAGTTCCTATAAGGGGTACGTTGGGGAAGTTTCCACAACGATCAATTATCCTGATCCCATCGTAGATCCTATTGCACCAATCAATGTCAGAGTTGGTGAGAGACATGATTTTCTGCGACCAGCGTGAGGCACTCTTATGATCCCAAAAAGCAGCAAACTTAGGCAAATGGGAGATAAACCATTTGTATAGTAGGAGCACACAGCACGTGATCTCTCCTCCGCTGTACAAATTCCCTAAGTATACAGAATGATACGTGTCTGCGAGCAAAGTCGGTACAGGGTTTCCAATGAGAAAAACCTTAACGGTGTTGATATCGACGAAGTTATCAATGTTGGGAAACAGAAATAACCCGTAGGTGAGTAAAACAAAGATGCTTTCAAAAGCAGTCATGTTCCTTATACTAGCAAAGTACATAGCTTTCTTTGTTAAGAACTGGGCTGGCAAACCTTGGATGCTACCCTTAGTGGTCATGTAAGTCCTGACTTCTGACTCGTCCAAATAAATTGCTCTTGCAATGGTCTGACCCCTTGGAATTTCTTCCAGTCCAGAAAATGGAGCTTGATCAGTAATGTGTAGATCAGTCAGGTGAGAGTACTCCTCCAGCATTGGTGCTAGCTGGTAATCCGGGAATATGAAACAATGATAGACCGGATCGTAAAACTGAATGAGTGCATCCATGATTCCTTCAATCACATGGATTCTTAACAGAGGTAGCAGACCTCCGTACTTGGCTCTGAAAGCCTCAGGGTTAGTGATCATCCTCGCTAACCTTCTCAAATCCTCAAGTTTTGGAACCTTGAAGGTGTACTTATGAGTTCTCCTTCTACCGAAATCCATGAGCGCAATCTTTTTCTCTGACATTTGCAATCATTGTCTCAGTTTAATTTGAAAAAGAGAGACTAGAAGAGAAAATTTTTATTTGTTTTAATGTTTTTTAGATGAATGCATGAATGCAGCACACAAAAACATAGAAAAAACATGGGGTCAAAGGGTCGTTGTCATGAAGTCAAGGCTCTACCCATCCCCCAAAGGTTTATACTAGTGATTTTTGTACCTGTCTCTCAAAATCATCAGTTCTTGTCGAGAAAACACCAGCTGGCCGGGAACCGTGCTAGATCATGTTTTTTCGAAGAACCTTCAGAAGAGGGTGGTATCGCGTGACAACCATTTCTGATAGTTTCCGCACCACTAAAAGAGGTTTTTCCTAGGTGTATACTCAATCTTTCCACATGCGGCATCACACGCATTCCCATTAGCAGAAAAATAAACACATATATTAATTAGGAAAAGCAGTATATATATTTGTCCTAATGTCCTAGACTTTTAAGAGCTATGAATCCTATGTTCCTGACAGAAAATGGCTCCCCGACGGAGTCGCCATTCTGTGGTACCTTCCCAATTTAAAGGTTTTTGACCTAAGATCCTAGTGAAGTCAACAAAAAGTCCTATTCCCAGTGAAATTCCAAGTGAAGTCACCATGACTTGTCCAAGGTAATTGTAAGAAAGAACGTGAACTGCCCCACGGTGGGCGCCACTTTTCTGTAGCGAGTGATTTTGGACGCGGTTCTTAAGCGCTGTCTCTCTTTGGGGTTTACTACAGGTCGATTCATTTTTTATCCTATTGTGAGATGACTAAGGAAGGGAAATATATGTCTCCAATTAACCCTGCTTGCATACTGAGTTTAAACAGCAGTCTGTTAGGTTACGGATGCTATATGGTAATGGGGCCTTTCTTTCTTCTTACTTTATTAAGGTGGAAAACTGGGGCTATTCATGGGGAATTTGTCAGATTGGGTGGAGATAGGGGACTTTAGGTTTTTTTATTAGTGTGCTCGCTAAGATTTTTCTTTCAATCTTATGCCTACGTATTCCCGTTTACCGAAACAGGGAAATCAGAGCGATCGTATGTAATACCCCATATTATCTAATTGCTCAATTGGATATCAGATGAGATCAGATGAGTATCTATGTGCTCTATCTTTGGTATATTGGATTAATGGAATCCTCTAAGTACTTTAAGTATTGACATTTGGGATCAATAGAGCAACCGTTGAACTCTGAAGAGATCAATTATTTCAATTCACGAAAGGATTTAAGGTAACTTTAATAATTGATCAATTTAGTTGAGACGATAAAATATCAATTGGAGATATTTTACCCTGTTGGAATTATATTATATAATAAGCATTATATATATATGTTAAGAAAAGGAAAAGAAAGGAAAAAGAAGAAAAGAGGAAATGGAAAGAAAGAAGAGAAAGTGAAGAAGAGAAGAAGAAGGGAGAAGAGAGGAACCCATGGATCATCATCATTACCATCTTCTTCAAACTCCTCTTCGATTATCAGGTGGGTTCTAGTTAGAAACACTAAGTTCTAGAAATAGGTGTTTGGAACTTAGGTTAGAATTTGAGAGAAAATGATAAATTGTTGAATCAATGAAATCTAACGGATAAAATGAGTTATAAACTGTGTTGTACGATCAATATATGTATAGAATCATCTATTGATGCTTATTTGTGCATTAGGTAGTGTTTAGAATGGGTTTTGGACCCAAAGGCCCCAGCTGTTATGCTGCTGAGATTCTGGGTTTTCGCAGGTTCGCACTGCGAATCCCCTAGCGAAGAGGAAATCGAACATTCGCTGGTTGTTCGCACGGCGAAGGTGAAGGCGAACATTCGCCAGAGATTCACCAGAGGTTCGCACTGCGAACATTACCCTATTTTGGTTCTGCCACGGTTCGCCAGACGTTCGCACTGCGAATGGGACAGCGAACCCATTGTATTTAGGCATTCGCTGGAAGCTTCACACTGCGAATGAGAAAGCGAGCATTCGCTGGCTGCTTCGCATTGCGAACATAGCAGATCCTCCAACTTGTTTCTTTCATAACTTTTGATCCGTAACTCGGATCAGGACGTTCTTGGTGCCATTAGTGGAAAATGAAGGAAAGTATTGTTTTGTGAAATGTTAGAATTGACATCTTTTGGATCGTAAACCCGATCGAGGCATATTTATAGCCAATGTAAAGCTGTGGAAATATCCTACGGGATAAGAGTGAGAAATATTGATTTGATGCCCGATTAAATGCATAGGAGGGAACCCGAAAGAGGTGTTTTATGTGTTATGTGATTATGTGTGTTTACTTGTAATATTTGTGATTTTACCATGTCTATGAAATTATAAATTGTGAATGAGAAATATGCATGTTAAAATGAATTAGGAAGAGTGAGGAAACTTTACCCCAAAACAAATGGCATAGTTAAGATTGTTATAATTCTAGGTTGTGAATAGAATGTGTAAATACTAGTATGGAACATGTGTGTAAACCTTTGTGGTTTGTGATAAGGCATTGTGGCCTTGTGATTGTCGAATACAATCACGTTTGTGTGTGAGATCACGTAATCGTAACCAGTTATCTTGTGAGTGCGTTTCATGGGTCTCAAGCTCCTCTGAAACATGTGCACAACTACTTGGCAGGTTTGATTCCCGCGTCCAATACGAATGGAGCTCTGGGAACGTATGCTTGTGACGGTAAATGGCCAGTGTGAAGTGACGGTTCATAATAGTAAAAGGCCCGTAGAACCCGAATCCATTCATATGTCAAGTAGGTTACCAGGATCCATGACTCGGCTCGACTTCTAGACGTAGAAGCGGACGGGAACAGGGGATGCCTTGGTGTGGTTATCGATTCGTAAGGAATTTTGAGTAACAGACTCAGGACGTAATTCCTTCAGTGATATTGTGAGTTGATGAACTCATGACATGTTTCCATATAGTGTGAGATTGTGAGATTGTGTACTCAAGGTCATTTCCCTTCCCCTTGACTTGAGTTAGGATTGATAAAACCCTGTAAAGCCGAGAGGATCTATAGGATAGGGAACTCACGGAGATTTGATGTATCTCACCCCACTATAGTTGCTTTATTTCAGGTGTAGTTGCAGGTTTGGTTTTCAAGTGGAGCAATGCTTGGATGTTTCAAGAGGAGCTTAGTTAAGCTTATTTTCTGCTGTGTAATCTTTTGTTGTATACAATTGAGGATATTGTATATTATTCTTAGATTTTATTTTTGGCTAGTTTCCATGACTTGTGCCATGTGTTGTATTTGTGTTTTTAGAATGGACAAGTATGTGAACTATGCCATTAGGCACTTTTGATGTGTCAGTACCAAATAAAATGCTTGTATGGTATTATTCTAGATATATATTATACAGGGCATTACATCGTAGTTCCTCCTATTCTATGGGAGGAAATGGTGTTTTGGTGTCTTGTTCAAAGCCCAAGACGTGAAGCGAAAGGTGATCTATATCTTGTTCAAAGCCCAAGATGTAAAGCTGAAGGTGGTTTGTATCTTGTTCAAAGCCCAAGATGTGAAGCTGAAGGGTCTATTTGTATCTTGTTCGAAGCCCAAGATGTGAAGCTAAAAGGTGTTGTCTTTAGAGAGAATTTGTCATCTCTAAAGAGGGTCTGTTTGTCACAACTGTTTATAAAGGAGAATTACTTTAACCGGGATATGTGAATCTGGCAATGCCATAATTTCCTTTATAGGGGGTTCCAACCTGAAGGAGAAGACTTTAGCGATTAGATGAAGGGGAAGGAGTTGTTGATATTTGTGTACTGTGAATGAGGCACAACTTTGATGCTAAAAGGTTGATTGACTCAACCGGAGTTTCCTTATACAAAGCATAAGAGGAGGCTATTGGCCCAACAAGAGGGAGTTTTTATGTGTCTTGTACGAAGCCGAGAGAGAGGGTAAAAGGGTTGACTCAACAAGAGAATCTTTTATACTCAACAAGAGAGTGTTTTTGTATCTCGTACGAAGCCCGAGATGAAGGCTAAAGGTTTGACTCAACAAGAGAGTCTTTTATACTCAACAAGAAAGTGATTTTGTATCTTGTACGAAGCCCGAGATGGAGGGTAAAAGGTGATTGACTCAACAAGAGAGTCTTTTATACTCAACAAGAGTGTGTTTTTGTATCTCGTACGAAGCTTGAGATGGAGGCTAAAGGTTTGACTCAACAAGAGAGTCTTTGTATCTCGTACGAAGCCCGAGATGGAAGCTACAAGGTTTTGACTCAACAAGAGAGTCTTTTATACTCAATAAGAGAGTGTTTTGGTATCTCGTACAAAGCTCGAGATGAAGGCTAAAAGGTGTGACTCAACAAGAGAGCCTTTGTATCTCGTACGAAGTCCGAGATGGAGGCTAAAAGGTTTGGCTCAACAAGAGAGTCTTTGTATCTCGTACGAAGCCCGAGATGGAGGCTACATGGTTCTGTTTCAGTTGAGTGACAGGTCCAGTATGTTGGATAAAAGAAAATCAGTTCTTATATGAGTAATGTTGTACTCATGGATTTGATCTGAGGATCGGGATTAATTCCTGTTCTCTAAGGAAACGGGGAATCCAAAGGGTATTTGAGACTGTCCAAGTCTGCGGGTGTCTTCCTATTTTTGAAAGGGACTTGAGAATGTCTTTGAGACTCAAGGAAATTAGACTGTCCAAGTCTAGAGTTTTATCTTTTGTACCATGCTTAAAGAAACAGTAGTAGTACGTTCACGGTAGAAAGATCTAGACTCTTTGAAAGACTGTTCTATTAAGATGACTAATTTCTGTTCCTATACCTCTAGGAGGTCGTCGGGACAATTTGTACGAAGCCCAAGAGGAGGCTGGAAACTTTTAAGAAGTCGAGGGACACTTTGTACGAAGCCCAAGAGGAGGCTATCATTCCCGGAGGAAGAACTCATTTATACGAAGCCTAAGAGGAGGTTGTGAATACTTCTAAGAAGCCGACGGGTCCTTGTACAACGCCCAAGAGGAGGCGGGGATGCTTTTAAGAAGCCTGTGGGTCCCCAAACCCCGAGAAGCTCAAGACATACTATTCACAAAGAATAGATCAAGCCAGGAAAGTTCGAGAATTTGGAAGAAACTCAAGGGATGCAATTCACGGAGAAGAGATCATTTCTGGGGAGTAGAGTTTCTTGACAATTCCTAAGGAGGACAGCCGAAGAGAAGACTGTATCTGGTGCTCCTATGGGGGATCTAGTATTGTCTATTTCTAAGAATGATCGAAACGGATTTACATAGTGCTAGACGTAGTTGCCGGGGAAACTCTAAATATCTATACTATTATTAAACAGTCGATATGAGTTTATGAAAGAAGACTTACAGCGAAACAGCCCCACAATACAGTTATATGTATATGAAAGCGGTAAATGAAAACATATAAACACTTACTCGGTTGTAGAACTTCCATGCTGTTTGGTTAGTTGTTCAACAAAGAAAGATTGAAAACAACAGTATATTTCAAAATCAAAGGAGAAAGTGCTTTGAAAGGAAAGATTGGGGCTTACAGCTCAAGGAGAGGCCCAGGGTTTTAGTAGTGATTGCACTGTGATATGAGTTTGTACAGTGGGACTTATACAAGTGACTGAGGCCCAAAAAGTTTTCTGTACAAGGGGAATGGGTCTTACACTCTCTCAAGAGGCCCCAAAAAATGATTTAGAGAAAAAAAGCGGGTCTTACTACGTGAGGGTAGGCCCAATGGTTAATTTTGAAAAGGGCAACGATCGCGCCGAGGTTTTGGAAACACCGTGGGACTTATACAAGTGATTGAGGCCCAAAATTTTGGTATTTACAAAAGAATTGGGTCTTACACTCTATTAGAGGCCCAAAGGTTTAAAAATGAAAAGAAATGGGACTTATAGCTCAAGGAGAAGCCCAATGGTATTTTTTTGTTAAAAGGCGACGATCGCGTCGAACTTTGTAAATGTACAGAGGGACTTATACAATATCTGAGGCCCAAAATATTTTATTTACAAAAGGGATGGGACTTACACTCTATTAGAGGCCCAAAGTGTATTTTAGGAAAAGAAATGGGGCTTACAACACGAGGGGAGGCCCATATAATTTTCAGTTTGAAAATGGCGATCGCGCCGAGATTTTTAACGTATCGGGACTTATACAATAACTGAGGCCCAAAATATTTTTGTACAAAAAGGGTTGGGTCTTACACTCTATTAGAGGCCCAAAGTGTTTTTGAAAAAAGATTTGTTAGGGTGAAAATCAAAGAAACCCCAATTTCATTTTTTAAAGGCATTTTTCAAAGAAAAATCAAGTAAAAAATAATAAAAATATCAAATAAAATCATTAATCATGTTATAAACAATGATTAAGATTTACGAAAAAGTATTTTATCCACATGAATATTTAAAATCATTTTGGTTTTAAAAATCAAGAAAAAGAAATCATTTTAAAAGCATTTAAAACAATTTAAAACAATATTTTTGAATATATTAAAAATATATCAAATAATAAGATTTTTTTGTGATTTTTTGTGGATTAAAATATTATGGAGTATGCATAAGAAGTGTGTAAAATAGAATTGGAAAATGATGATTTTTGCTATGTAAAAGAATGGGTTGAGTTTTGAAGATAAACTAAGAAAAAGAGGAAAGATGTCACAACATCACATTCGACATCTTTCATGAGTTTTGAAGATAAGAGAAAAAGGGAAGATGTCACAACATCACATTCAACATCTTAAAAAACCAGAACTGCACCTTGGTTTTCAACATTTTTGCTATCAAACTTCAAACATTCATAACTCTCTCAATTTTCAACGAAATTAAAATCCGTAAGAACCTATCTTGACCGATATTTCGCAAGGAATCCAATGGTATCACTCATACATACTGAAACTTAATGTACAACACACACAAGGCAAAAAACCAGAAATGCATGTTGATTTTAAACATCTTTGCTTATCAAACTTTCAACACTCATAACTCTCTCAATTTTTAACGGAATTAAAATCTGGAAGTACCTATCTTGACCAATTTTTCGCAAGGAATCCAATGGTATCACTCATACATACTGAAACTTAATGTGCAACACACACAAGGCAAAAAACCAGATCTGCACCTTAAGTTTAAAACAACATAAACTCCACATATAAGCATGTTAAAGTGCAAACAGTATGAGGATCATAACATACACATTAAGGACTACATTTTTGCTTCAAGAATTGTTCAATATGATGCATGTATGTGGACATCAAAGGAAAGCATGATTCAAAGAATTCAAGTTGTGAATTTTACCTCTTTTTTGGAGATTTTGTGCAACCTACCAAGTGCTTTGTTCCAGAAATGATTTGATGCTTTGGACACCCGCAAATGACCTCTTAGAAGCTTTTAGGATGGTTGGAATCAGCTGGAAACCTCTGGAGCAAGTTTGAGCACTTTCTTGCAAAATGGGCAAAAGTGGCCAAAATGCCAACTCTCTCAAATGGTGTTCCAGATGTGTGGCACCATTTGGGACAGTTCAAAGATGATATTTGGAGTGTGTTTGAGGTTTTATCTAGCTTGGAAAGTGACTGAATCAAGACATGGCTTGAAAAATGCAAAAAAGTCCAATTTTGAGGTTTTGAGAGGTGACTTTGTGATGTTGGTGTTATAGGTCACTTGTGAGAGTTTGTATCACCTACATATGATGTTTATGAGGTGTTAGGATCATGAGCTGTGATGGAAATGCTCTCTAACTCAAAAACTCAGAATTTCCTTACTAAAGAAGGCATTTTGGAGTGAAAGAGAGAATTTGAGGAAAGCATCTGTTTGATGGCTTTGGTGTACTCAAACTGAGCCTAAATGAGCTCTATTTATAGTAGAGTAAGTTTGTTTTGGAAGCAATAGTGAATGGTGGCTGCAGCAGAGGTTTGGCAAATGTTGGCCAATGAAAATCCAAGTCTCCTCTAGCCATTGACTAGAGGTTAGGGCACAGGCTGCTGGTTCCCTAGTTGTTGGAGGAATCTTGACTGAATTTAGTTAGAGGAAGCTCAGTTCATGCCACCTCTAAGCATCCATTAAATGCTCCAAACCAAAATTGGAGTCTTGTCCCTCTTTTAGGGTTTTTTAGGTTTGGCATGCTACTTGTGGAATCTTGGACTTGGGAGGCTTATGGATCAGATCATCCCCCTTGGATTTGATTCTCAGATGTGTCCAAAATGATGACAAGGCTTGGAAATTCGTGTGGCACAAGAAATGTGCAAATCTGTCCTGAAACATGTCTTAAAAATCAGCTGCAGCAAGCCTTGTTGTAAAATCCATAACTTCTTGCTCAAGAATGATAAATGGCTGTTCCAGGACTCTATGGAAAGCTGAGATGACATACTTCAACTTTGATGTTTGACCCTAGACTTTGTTCAACTTGGATCATGGAGAAAAACATCCTTGAAGTTGGGACATTCTTGCTGGAAAAATATTAATGATGTCCTATGAAATGTTGGAACATATGACATTAAGAACATTAATAATTCCAAACTTTAATCACGTGTATCTTTTAATCCACTATGATATTTTAAGTTGAAGTGAATTGCATCCTTGATGCTTGTCTTGCATGGCGACAAAGCTTGAAAATTGTGTGGCACAAGAAAGAGTGCACAAAATCTGTCCTAAAAAACAGCTGCAGCAAGCCTTCTTGTAAAGTCCATAACTTCCTGCTCGAGTGTGATAAATGGACGTTCTACAACTTTCTGGAAAGCTGAGATAACGTACTTCAACTTTGATGTTCAAGGTTTGTGAAGATAAGACTTGTAAAGTTGTCAAAAATGACCTTGAACTTGTGTGATCAAATCTGTCCTAAAAGCTGTCATGAAAATTCTGTTTTATCAATGCCTTTTGCAGAGACCATAACTTTCTGCTCGAGAATGATAAATGAGCTTTCTAGGACTTTCTGGAGATGTGAGATGACGTACTTCAACTTTGATGTTCAAGGTTATGCTTGAATTAACTTGGATCATGGAGAAAAACATCCTTGAAGTTGGGACATTCTTGCTGGAAAAATATTAATGATGTCCTATGAAATGTCGGAACATTTGACATTAAGAATTCCCAACTTTGATCACTTATATCTTTCAATCCTTATGATATTTTGAGTTGATTCCTTCTTCAATGTTGAAGTATCAAATACTCTCTTTAAAAGTAGCTCTTACGCAAATTCAATGGATGCTTGGATCAATAGTTACAACCTTGAAAAGTTGTGCACTTGAACATGATTTTAACTTTGAAAAAAAATTTCTAAGTTTCTTTCAATTTGATCAATTTTGCAATTTTGCATGATTTCTTCATTTAAATTTGATCAAATTAAATCATCCATCACATTTTCTTGAGTAATGGCTTGTGAAGCTCAAAGTTGACCAAAAGTCAAACTTTGACTTTTTGCGTCAGTTGACTTTGTATTAGATGAACTTGAGGCTTGATCCACTTGAAATGTTGCACTCTTGTGCTTAATTCTTGATGTGGGAGTCCTCTCGATCCTTCATGGATATTTGAGAGGTTAGACAAGTTGAAGATCATGTCATTCCTTGATTGATCTTTTGTCTAAATGCTCTGAGAGGGCTTGGAACCCTAATTCTTTGAGTGTAGAGAATGCTCACCCATCTTTGGGGAGACTAATGAGTATGAAAGTTCATCCATATTGTGATGATGATTTGCACAATGATGGGAATCTTAGTGGTCAAAATTTGGGGTATGACACCCTCATTATGATCATTTCTAATATATGATTCATTCGCTCCAACATTCTCATCTTGATCACTTATAATATATGATTCATTCACCCCAACAATATCACCTTGATCTCCAATGTTATCATCAATTACTTTGTTAGATAAAAGCACTATAGACCATTTCGTACTTGTCGGATCAACGACATAAAACACTTGTCTAGCTTGAGAGGCTAGAATAAAAGGCTCATCTTTGTACCCCACCCTATTAAGATCCACTTGCAAAAATCCTGACTTATCCGTTCGTATGCCACTATAATTTTCAACCCACTTACAACCAAAGATAGGAATCTGAAACTTCTCATAATCAAACACCCAAATGCGCTTGATAACCCCAAAATATGACATGTTTGCATATTTGGGGTTTAAGTCCTTCACACTTGAAATGTGCATTGATTCAGCTACCAAGGTGACACCACTATTTTGCATAGTACTTTTATCATCTTGTTCTTTGGTATAAAATGTGCATCCATTAATTGCGTATGCGCTATAAGAAAACACATGCAAACTTGGACCATATGCTAAACATCTCAACCTTTCTGTTATTGAAGTGGGATCTGCATGAAACTTTGAATAAATATGATCCTTAAACCATGGTATGAAACTTCGATTGTTCTCTCGTGCTATCCAATTTTCATTTCTATTTAGATTTAAACCTCGGAGAAAATCCTTGTGCATTTCAACATACGGCTCAACCTCATTGTCATTGTGCAGAACATGCAAATGCACTTGCTTCCGTTCAGCCCTTGATACGGTCACAATTTTATTTCCAATTAAATTTTTTCCTTCTTTTTTTTCAACAATGTGAGATTTGGGGAGTCCAATGGATTGAACATTGGATAAATATTCAGTACAAAACTCAATCGCTTCTTCAACAATGTATCATTCAACAATACAACCCTCTGGTCAACTTCGATTTTTCACATACCCTTTTAATATTTTCATATACCGTTCAGCAGGGTACATCCATCTCATATAAGCTGGTCCACACAGTTGTGTCTTTTTCACAAGATGAACAACTAGATGTACCGTTATGTCAAAAAATGAGGGAGGAAAAAACATTTCAAGCTCACATAATGTAATAACTATTTTTTTTTGCAATGTTGGTAAGATCGCAGGATCGATCACCTTACTACAAATTGACCTGAAGAAAAAACACAATTTAGATATTGTGCTTCTTACTTTTTCTGGCAAAATATAATGAATACCTATTGGTAGAAAATGTTCCATTATAACATGGCAACCATGTGTCTTCAAACTCTTTAACTTAAGGTCTTTCATAGACACAAGTCTTCTAATATCTGAAGAGTATCCTTCTGGAACTTTAACATCACTTAGAAACTTACACAATATCTTTTTCTCCTTTCTAGATAGAGTATAAGCAGTATGTGGTAGATATGTTCGTTTTCCTTTCTTCATGGGTCCTAATTCATTTCTTATTCCCATCGCCACCAAGTCCTTTCTTGCTTTATGGCCATCCTTCGACTTTCCTTGTATATTGAGTAAAGTACCAATAACACTTTCAAATACGTTTTTTTCAATATGCATAACATCAAGAAAATTTCTTACATACAACGACTTCCAATATGGCAATTCAAAAAAAATTGACCTCTTCTTCCACCCACGTTTGACAAGCGTATGTGCAAAAGGCTTTCCAAACTGAGTAGTCACATCTTTCACCTTTTCAAAAATTTGGTCACCTGTCAATGTAGGTGGAACTCTACCTTGTTCTGGATTTCCATTGAATGCTTTTCTCTATCCACGGTAGTGATGATTAGAATTTAAAAATCTACGATGACCGAGAAAGACATTCTTCTGACAAAATTCCAAACGCGTCCAATCTGTGTTTTCTTCACAAATAGGACACGCACATTGACCTTTAATGCTATACCCTGATAGATTTCCGTATGCTGGAAAATCATTAATTGTGCCAAACAACAGCGCCCTCAAATTGAAACTTTATTTCCTATATCCATCATAAACCTCCACACCGTTCTCCCACAAAATCTTTAAGTCTTCGATTAAAGGTGTCAAGTATACGTCTATGTCATTCTCTGGTTGTTTAGGCCCGGAGATTAACATAGATAACATCATGTACTTACGCTTCATACATAGCCATGGAGGTAGGTTATAAATCATAATAATCACATGCCATGTGGTATGTGAGATACTTTGAAGACCATGTGGGTTCATTCCATCAGTAGATAATGCCAAGTGAAGGTTTCTTGCTTCTTCTCCAAAATCAGGATAATCATTATCAATTTTCATTCCGCATTTAGGGCACTCATTTAACGATGCATATTCATTCCAAAATAAAATGCAATCATTTGGACAAGCATGTATCTTATCATAACTCATGCCAATAGAGCACAACATTTTTTTGGCCTCATAGGTTCGATTGGGAAGAACATTATCCTCCGGAAGCATATCTTTCATAAGGGCTAATAACTCTGTGAAACTTTTATCCGACCATCCATTGCCCGCCTTTAAGTTGTACAACTTTAATACCGCAGACAATCTTATGAATTTAGTGCAACCTTTATACAACGGTTTCTCTGCATCGCTTACCAACCTCTCAAATATTTTGGGACAATCCTGAAGATCTTCTTCAAGTGCTTCTGCAATCTCTTCGACTCGATCACAATCGTGTGTATCTGTGCCATTGTCGTTTGAAGCATACATCGTATTATCCCCCGGTTCAACATTCTCGTTACCCTCACCAAGTAATATCCAACATGTATAAATTCGATCAATTCCATGCCTCATTAAATGTGATTCCAACTGAACTGCGTCAATCCGACGACCATAACAGCAACCTAAGCAAGGACATGTGATTCGACTAGGGTCTTTGGCGTGTTCAACCGCAAACTTAACGAATTCTAATACCCCAGTCTCGTATTATTTTGACAATCGATTGGAAGACATCCATTTTCGATCCATGGTTTTACTAAGTAAGCTAAACAAACACAAAAGAACAACTAATTATAAGTACCTGTATAGACGTCAGCAACTTCTGGACTTAACCACAAAGTGTAAGATTCTTGAAAACGATCCGAATATCACTCTTCTCAGGTAACCCCTATAGCAAATTCACTAAGTTAGTAACTGATGGTGTATACCAAATATAACAAGACAAATTTAGTAGGTCGCAACAATTAACAAAGTAATCATCTTCAACCTCAACAAAGAATCATCAATTCGAGCATAAATCAATCACCAAAATTATCAATTCCACATTTAAACTCAATAGCAACTTCAACCTCAACAACTAGAAATTAATTTCATCAATATTCATCATCTTCAACCTTAACCATTAACAAAGTAATCACTAAAAATTATCCGTAAACAATGTCATTATCATCAATTAATTCCAAGAATTCATCGCTAACATTCAATATCAAATTTACAAAATTAACACCAATTCTCAAAATAAGTTCACCAAATATCACTATTCATCATCTTCAACCTTACTACAACAACAATTTCAAAATCAAATGCTAACAACCACAACAACAACACTATTATTTGTCCGCGAAACAAGAACAAAATCAAGAAACAAAATCAAATGCTAACAACCACAACAACAACACTATTATTTGGCCACAAAACAAGAACAAAATCAAGAAACATAATCAAATGCTAACAACCACAACAACACCACTATTCTTTGGCCACGAAACAAGAACAAAATCAAGAAACTAAAACAAATTCTAACAACCACAAGAAACAAAATCAAATGGGAAACAAGAAATGGAAATGAAAAAGATCTTGCTCAAACAGCCGGAGCAGTGACGACGGCGGGAGAAGCAAGCAAACACGGCCGGAACTGTTACAGTGGTGGGAGAAGTAAGTATTCACGACGGAGGAACAATGACGGCGGCGGAGACGACGCGAACAATGACTGTGGAGGGAACAACGGTTGCAAACAGTGATGGTGGAGAGAGTCGTGAGAGTGAAAGTAGAAATGTTAGGGTTAAACAGTGGAAATGATTAGTTACTGGTGAATTATGCGTTTTAATTTTTACTAACTAAAGCACCTTTAGCAACGCTTTTAGAAAGCGCTTTCGTAGGCTGCAGCTTTAGCAGCGCTTTCTGGGAAAAGCGCTTTTTAAGGGGTGTAATGAATTGGGCCTTTAGCAGCGCTTTCCTAAAGCGCTGCCTAAAGTATGGTATACCTTGGGCCTTTAGCATCGCTTTCCTAAAGCACTGTCTAAGGTATGGCTTATGCAGGACCTTTAACAGCGCTTTCCTAAAAGCGCTTTCTTAAGGGGTGCCTTAGTTTGGCTTTTAGCAGCGCTTTTTTGCGCTTTTTTTTTTGTTTTTTTATAAAACTTATAGCAGCGCTTTCTTGGAAAAGCGCAATCTTTGTGGTGCTGCTAAAGATCATTTTTGGCGTAGTGATAGTCTTTAATATACTTGATTCACTAAATTATTATTAATAAATCAATTTAAATCAATAACATTAAATAATTATTATTAACATCGATATCAACTTACTTATTGGCTCATTTGATAAAAGTGAATTTTTTATATTAATAAAATTAAAATGTCAAAAATGTATAGAAAAAAGAGTGTGTTTTTAAAATTTTATGACCAAGTAATAATAAGTAAAATAGTTGTCTTGGAAAGACAAATAATTAGACTTTAGAAACTATATTAAATGAACTGATAATATGTTCCATTGCACTTTTCATGTCAGCAGAATTGCACTTTCTTTTTTTTACTGCACTTTTCTTTTACTTATCATATCTCTATTTTTTATTGTCATCTAAATCACTATAACCAATGTATAAGACTGTACAAATAATATATCATGTCTATCCAATATCTTTAACCAATGCTGAAAATGTTCAAAAGCATTCGTAATTTTTCAAATGAAATATCAATGGGTAACATGAAGAAGTGAACGCTGTGTACTTTTTCAAGACAGTCATTTCATCTTTTTTGTTTCAACACCATCTTTTGTTCTTTTTTTTTCAATATTATATTTTGTTAGCAGTACTTATACATGCTTATTCCTCAACATTTTCTTTAACGATCTCATAGAATAATATATTTTTTAGCTTCACTATATTATTCAATTTTAATTCATTACCATAACAATTTCCATTATCAACATCAACAATAAATATTTATTCGTTTAATGTTCTTTAAATTATATAAATATGTTATATTAAGAGTCATAAATATTTATTTATTTAAGCTCTTCAAAAATGTTTTTAATAATATAGATTATAATTTTGTTTTTATTTTATACAAGATAACGATTTTTTTTAAATAAAGAAGAAAAATATTTTTACAATTATTTTATTTTGCAAGTTTACAATATATAAATATTTTATAAAAACTTTAGTAGTGGTCAAAATAAATTTTACAAAATTTATAAAATAACTTTTTTCAAAATTAAAAAAAAAAAAAAGAGATGGTGATTATTATAAATAAAAAGAGTACATAAATCTTTCTTGATAGTTTTACATTTGTTATAATAAAATTTATTTTTCTCATATATTAATATGGGGGTTATATTTATTTTATTAGAAGAGTATTGATGTATATCATTAGATAAAATAAGTTTTATCCAAATATTTTTGTTCAATTTTTTTAAAACATTTATTATAAATTTATTTTTTCTAATTTGATATAAGTTTGATATAAATAGTAAAAATAAAGTTATAAATTTTTTAAATAATATAAATGGTAGAGTTATGATTTTAATTCAAGATATATTTATTTATATTAAATAGTAAAAAATTAAGGATTAAATTATTTTAATATGCACTATTTATAGAGTTAGAAATTGAATTAAATATAATTATTGATAATAAATAGCGAGTAATGGTGCATTAATTGTACAATAAGATATCATATTTTTATATAATTATATATAATTTATAATATAAGAAAAATTTTAGTTTTGATTAAATGTTTTTTATATAACATAAAATACTACTATTATAAATGTGGACAACTATAATTTTAATTCCAATATTTTTATATAGGAAAAAAATATTATTATTATAAACAAGCATAAGTTTAATTTTGATAAAAAAAATTGATTTACGAAAAAAATACTATTGTTATAAACGTGCACAACTTTAATTTTGATTCAAATTTGTTATATACGAAAAAATACTATTGTTATAAACGGACACAACTTTAATTTTGATTCAAATTTTTTTATATAAGATAAATTACTACTTTTATAAATGGGAACAACTATAATTTTGATTCAAATATTTTTATATAGGAAAAAAATACTATTGTTATAAACGGACACAACTTTAATTTTGATTAAACTTTTTTTATTTACGAAAAAAATACTATTGTTATAAACGGGAACAACTTTAATTTTGATTCAAATTTTGTTATATACGAAAAAAATACTATTGTTATAAACGGACACAACTTTAATTTTGATTCAAATTTTTTATATAAGATAAAATATTACTGTTATAAACGGGAACAACTATAATTTTTATTCAAATATTTTTAATTTTGATTCAATAGTTTTTTAATCATATTATTATTATTGATATTTTTGTTTACCTTTCATCTTCTACATGTATTATTATTTCAACTTAATTTTACTATTATTCTTAAGTTTTAATCATATTATTATTCTTAAATTTACTATTATTCTTTAGTTTCATTTATTTTTGGTCTACCTAATGATTAATATTTTTTGTTTAATATTTTCAATAATCATTGCATTATTTGAATTTATATCAATAATTAATTTAATTCCTTCTTTTACAACACACAAGATTTTCTTTTACTTACCAATACAAATTTTTAATTTCAATCATATCTATTTTTATAATTTTACCATTTTTTTTAATTTGATTAACAATTACGCGTCCATAACATAAAATCCTCGAACAGACAGGCCCGTGCGAACGCACAGGTTAGTTACTAGTTCAACAAAAAAAAATTTTAAAAACTTTTTAATATTTTTAAAAACTTAAATTATTATGATATTTTATACTTGATATATTTATTTTTATTAGAAATGCGGCTAACGGGTACGGGTAAAGGTACAAACACTTATATACTCATAAGGTACATGGACGAGTGCCAATTTTGATATCCAAGCGGGTATGGGCTCGGGTACGGGGAATTTTTTTCAACTGCGGGTATGGGAACGGGTACTATAATACCTTACCCATACCCTGCCCATTGCCATCCCTAGTCATGGTGTGTTATGAGACTTAATAATTAACTAATTAATTAAATTAAAATAAATTATTAACATAACAGATAAAAAATAAATTTAATTTTTACTACATACTTTTCAAATCAAGGATATTTTACTACTTTCATATTTAATCAACATTTCTCTCTCCTATTTCTTTTATCTTTCTCTTGTAACAAACAATAACTTAAATCTATTTTACTTTTTACATATTTTTCTTTTCTCTCACTCTATCTTATATATTTCTTTTTTCACAACATCTCTGATATGTTGTAAGAAAAAATAAGAAAAAAGAAATATGTGAAAAAATAGTGATGAAAGAGAGAAAATGTGAGAAATAGAGTAGATTTAATATATTGTTTGTTATGAATGAATAATAAAAAAATAGAGAGAGAATAGTTTATATTCTTAACTAAAAAAATATTATTAAATTTATTTTATATGAAATTTAATTTACTTTTCTTTAATTAAGTTATTTAAACTATTTTCAAATTTTATCTTAAATTAATTCAAATAATTATACTATTCAAATTAATGTATGTAATTGGTTAAATCAAATTAATAAAAAAAATTAAATTAAATTAAAATAATTATATCAACTAAAAATTAGTTTGTATCAAAATTGATTACCTTTTACTCCACGTGTGCGTTTATAGTCTTTTGAATTCTCAAACTTGTTAAATGCACTGCTGAAACATTCAATAATACCAAATAACTTACTCAGCCATCAAACAATTATTTTAGCTATTAATAGTAACAATGTTCTAGTAAAAGTAGTGATTAGTGATTGTGAATTTTTATCGACATCCCATAAGTTGAAGATATGCTTTTAGTTTTTCTTATGCTCCCAACACACAAAAATAAAAAGTTTTTATTTTTCATCTTTTCTGTAATTTTGAAGTATGCAATTGATAAAGATGACTTAGACAAAAATGTAAAATTGTAATGAAACAAACATTTTTTTTGCTATTTCCTCTCACCTTTACATAGAAATAGAAAGCAGTAGGAAACATAAACACATCTCTATCATCATAACACAAGCAATCATGTCTCGTTGAGGATTTACTAAAGTGATCCACTGTCGCGCACAGATAAAAAACGAGTATTTTTGAAAAAGTATATTAACGATAACGACAACTCGAGTATCGTTCTCAAGGATTCTTGTATTATTGTTGTAACACCCATATATAATATAATACATCAAAGCATCCATATCATACATGAATTCACGTTTGGTACTGAAATACCATAAGTCCCTAGTTAACACATTATACATATACATGCCCAAAACGCTACGACAAAAAAACTATGGCATTATATATACAAGATGTTCCAAAACACTAAGAACTAGATCAATATCATGATCTCAAAAATCTCCACAACGGAAGTCTTGCCATCCTAAAAAGCCAAGATAGTAAGGAAAGTCAAACAACTTTATCCTTACCCTTCGCGGAACCTATAGTACCTGTAATATAATAAACAACATGGGGTAAGATATTAAATCCCAGTGAGTTCCCTATCTTATAGGTCCTCTCAGCTTTACAAGGTTCTATCAAACCTAACTCAAGTCAAAAGGGAAGGGAACTGACCTTGAGTACTCACACACACTATAATGATCCATGTTCATGAGTTGTGTTAACTCATATTATCACTAATCGATAACCTTACCAAGGCATCCCCTTTTCCCGTATGCTTTTACGTCTAGAAGTCGACCCGAGCCATGGATCCTTGTAACCTACTTGACATACAAATGGATTCGGGTTCTACGGGCCATTAACCGTTATGAACCGTCACTTCACACGAGTCATTAACCATCACAAGCATACGCTCCCTGAGCGCCATTCGTATTGCACGCGGGAATCAAACCTGCCAAGTAGTCATGCATACGTTTTAGAGGAGCTCGAGACTCATGAAACTGCAACTCAAGTTAACCGGTTACGATTACGTGATCACATACACAACGAGATTGTATTTGACAATCACACGGCCACATTATCCTTAAGACCTCTTTTGTTTTTTCTCAATTTAAACACAATTAAACATGATCCATACCATTCGGTAATAGACGCACGCCTCGGCCTCTCTTGCATGAGCGTCGTCATTATGTCATTTAACAATTTCCTAGCCATGACTAGGTTCCAACATAATTCATGGTAAGGTTTCCTCACTCTACCTATTTCATATTTTAACATGCATACACTCTCATACATGCTTAACAATAAGAGAATAGGTAAACATAAGCCAATTATATAATGGAATCACATAATTCAACATACCACAAGTTACACCAATTCCGGTTCCCTCCGATTTATTTAATCGGGCAACAAAACTAGTATTTCTCACTTCCATTAGATAAAGTATTTTCATAGCTCTCTATCGGTACCAAGAACACTTAAATCGGATAAACGAGTCAAAAGGTTACGAATTTTTGAAGAAAATAAAATTATTGAAAAACTGCCAGATTCGCCTGGCGGTTAAGGATTTCGCCTGGAGAATCCCTCTTCGCCCGGCGAAGCAGCGGCGAAACCTCATTTTAGAAAATCTAAGAGTTCCAGTAGCCAAAACATGTTCTGTCTCTTAATTTTCGCCCGACGATTAAGGATTTCGCCTGGCGAATTCCTCTTCGCCAGTACTTCGCCCGACGAAGCAGCGGCGAAATCTGATTCGCCTGACGCTTCAAAATTCGCTTGGCGAAACGCATCAGAAGCAGAATTCTTTTTCTGCGTTTTTAGGGGTCAAAGTGCTCCAAAAATCCTATTTTTAACATGATCAAGCACACAACAAGCATGTATAGATAATTCCACATATATATTGATCATACCACACAGTTTATAGCTCATTTTATCCGTTAGATTTCATAGATTTGCAAATTATGCATTTTATCACAAAACCTAACTTAAGCTAAAATTATCACTAACTCTAGAACTTAAAGCTTTTATCTAGAACCCACCTCAAAACTAGACGATGATGAAAATTGGAAGATGATTTTGATGAAGAAGAATGATGATCCAAGTTGTTCTTTAACTTCTAGGTTTTCTCTTCTTCTTCTTTCCTTTCCTTTTCCTTCTTTCTAACTTCTTTCTTTCTTTCTATCTTTTTCCACCAAATGAAAAGGAAAAGAAAATGAAATAATACATAGAGAAAATCATTTAGTTAGTAAAACTAACTTAAATGTCCAATTAGTCTCTAAAGCTCCAATAATTAAAACCTCAGGGTCAGATAATATTAATTTGATCTGCTCTAAGCTCATCAGTTTACTCTAATTATTTTATCCAATAAATTCTCAGAGTAAACCGGAACCCAGTTGATCATACGAATATTATCCAGAGTAAAATAATTTACGGGGTATTACATCCTCCTCCCCTTAAATAGAAATTCGCCCACGAATTTAAAACAATTACCTGAAAAGATGAGGATAAACTTCTCGCATCTCTGATTCAAGTTCCCAAGTTGCATCACCCGGATGCGTCTCATCCCACTGAACCTTAACAAGAGGAATCTCTTTATTCCTTAACACCTTAGTTTCTCTTCCTGTGATACGACTCGGTTGAGGCTTAAACATTAAATCTGCTTCTATCTCAATCGTATCTGGTAGAATTGGCTAAAGAGGATCTGGAACAAACTTCCAAAGCTGAGATACATGAAAAATATCGTGCATCTCTGACAGAGAAGGCGGTAAGGCTAATCTGTAAGCTACTTCACCAATTCTTTCTAAAATTTGATACGGTCCCACGTATCTCGGACTTAACTTCCGCGACTTATACGGTCCTTTCAATCTCAAACTCGGAGTAACTTTCAAAAATACGTGATCACCTTCATCAAACTCTAAAGGTCTCCTACGGTTATCCGCATAACTTTTCTGACGATCTTGTGCTTGTTTAACTTTATCACGGATTATTCTAATCTTTTCCGTAGTCTCTTGGATAATCTCGGGTCCCAAAATTCTATCTTCGCCCATTTCCGCCCAACACAATGGCGTCCTACACTTCCTTCCATACAATGCCTCATAAGGAGCCATACTAATACTTGCATGATAACTGTTGTTATAAGAGAACTCAATCAACGCTAAAAGTTCTACCCAATTTCCTCCACTTTCAAGTACACAAGCCCTTAACATATCTTCCATTATTTGTATTGTCCGTTCCGTCTGACCATCCGTTTGCGGATGATTCGACGTGCTCAAACACAACTTCATTCCCATAGCTTGTTGAAAAGCTCTCCAAAATCTTGAAGTAAACTTTGGATCTCTATCCGAAACAATACTAGAGGGAATACCATGTAACCTCACAATTTCCGAAATGAACAACTTTGCGAGATGACTCGCCTTGTAAGTAGTCTTTACGGCTAAGAAATGCGCAGATTTCGTCAACCGATCTACAATCACCCAAATAGAATCGTAACCACCTTGTGCACGGGGTAATCCAACTGCAAAGTCCATAGAAATACTATCCCACTTCCATACCGGAATTTCTAAAGGTTGTAACAAGCCACCCGGTCTTTGGTGTTCAATCTTCACTTGTTGGCATATTGCACATTCCGATACGTACACCGCAATATCCTTTTTCATACCAGACCACCAATAGTCCCTTTTTAAATCTTGATACATCTTCGAAGAACCAGGATGTATAGTAAAATCACCCTTATGCGCTTCTTCCAAAATCCTTCTTTTCAACATCGCATCATCCGGAACACAAATCCTTTGGTTAAACAGAATGATTTCGTCGGTAGCCCGCACGAAACCCGGTTGAACTAACACTTCTTGTAAATTCTCATCCAACCCTTGTCCTTGTTGGATTTCCTCCCTAAGAGTAGAATTGATATTCAAATTCCCCATAATTACACAATTAGAAGTCCAAACAAATTGGAGATTGAGATCTCGAAACTTTTCCAATAAGGTATACTCTAACATCATCAACTCGGCATTATGTAACACTTTTCTGCTTAATGCATCCACCACTTTATTCGCTTTACCCGGATGGTACTTTAGTTCCAAATCATAATCTTTCAAATACTCCATCCATCTCCTTTGACGCATGTTTAACTCTTTCTGGTCAAAAAGATACTTTAAGCTCTTGTGGTCGCTGAACATCTCAAAATGTACCCCATACAAATAATGACGCCACACTTTCAGTGTAAACACAACTACCGCCAATTCCAAATTATGCGTTGGATAATTCTCTTCATGAACTTTTAACTGTCGAGAAGCATACGCCACCACGTGACCATCTTGCATTAACACACCTCCTAATCCCATTTTTGATGCATCACAAAAAACCTCATACGACTTGCTAGGATCAGGAATAATCAAGACAGGAGTGGTCGTCAATCTTTCCTTCAAACTCATAAAACTTCTTTCACAAGCCGAATCCCACTTATATGGACAATCCTTTCGAGTAAGTTTCGTCATTGGTAAAGCCAATTGAGAAAAGCCTTTGATAAACTTCTGTAATAACCTGCCAATCCCAAGAAACTTCTACCTTCAGAAACATTCTTTGGTCTCTCCCAATTAATTACTGCTTCAACTTTTGATGGATCTACCGCTACACCTCCCTGAGGGATGACATGACCAAGAAAATTAACCTTCGACATCCAAAACTCACAATTGCTTAGCTTAGCAAAAAGTTGTCTCTCTTGTAAGATAGATAAAACGATTCTTAGGTGTTCTCCGTGCTCTTGAGAATCACGAGAATAAATAAGAATGTCATCAATGAAGATCACTACAAATTGGTCCAAGTAAGGTTGAAATATCCGATTTATATAATCCATAAAAACTGCCAGAGCATTCGTCACACCGAAAGGCATTACTAAGAATTCATAATGACCATAACGGGTTCCAAATGCAGTCTTTGGTACATCTGAACTCTTCACACGAATCTGATGATAACCTGACCGTAAATCAATCTTCGATAACACACAGGCTCCTTTCAATTGATCTAACAGGTCGTCTATCCTTGGTAATGGGTATTTGTTCTTAATGGTGACTTTATTCAACTGATGGTAATCAATACATAACCGCATTATTCTTCTTCTTTACCAATAACACCGGAGCTCCCCAGGGCGAAATACTTGGTCGAACAAAATGCTTAGCCAATCTTTTAATTCTCTTAACTCTAGTGGTGCCATCCGATACGGAGAAACGAATATTGGAGACGTTCCCGGTATCAGGTCAATAGAGAATTCCACTTCTCTTTCCGGAGGAAGAGAAGTGATATCCTCAGGGAAAACTTCAGGAAACTCACAAACTACCGGAATACTCAAAACCTGAAGGTTGTTACTCTCCTCCTTGGTGAGAACCAAAAGAACAGATTTTTCCTTCTCAAACAAGAAATTTATCATTCCAACCGTACCTTCCAAAATGGTAGTCAACACATCCTTCGGAGTAGCCTCTACGGATGAAATAATGATTAGCTTTTCCTCACAATCGATAAATACCGAATTAACAGAAAGCCAATCCATTCCCAAAACAACATCCACCTTCTTAAGCGGCAAACAAATAAGATCAATCTGAAAAACTCTTCCATCCACAGACAAAACAAAATTTTCACACATTAAAGGTGTTTCAACTATCTCATCTATGGCAGTAGTAACCACCATGGGTGGAGACAACGGAACAACTTGCAACCCAAGTCGCTTCACACATTGCATCGACACAAAAGAGTGTGTGGCTCCACAATCAAATAATACAAAACAAGGATTCCCATTAACGAAACACGTACCAGCAATCAAAGAGTTGTCACCCTTTGCTTTCTTTGCATCCAAAGTATAAACTTGACTAGTACCCCTCCCTTGTGTCTGATTTCTACTCTGAGGAAAATCCCTCACCAAATGGCCCACTTTCTGACACTGATAACACCTCACACCTTCGATACCACACCTTCCATGATGATTCCTACCACAAGTGCGACACACAGGAGGTGCACTGGTCCTAGAACTCTGAACTTGCTTCCCTTTGAAAGCTTGTTGTCTAGGCCTAAATTGTTGATTTGATCTCCCTCGATCACTTTGATTCAACCTACTCAATTCTCCTTCCGCTTGCACCTTCTTCAAGTTGTGTTCTGCCACGTAACACTGCCTTAGCAATTCGGCATAGCTCCCTCTGAGACACACTATGCAAAATTTCAGCCCTCAAACCAAAAGGAAACTGATCAATCTTCCACTTCTAGTCCGGAGCATACATGGCTTGCCTAGAATAAGCAGCCATTACCTCAAACCTCTCAGCATATGCGGCTACAGTCAAGGTACCCTGTCTCAACTATTGAAATTCAAATTCCTTCTGGGTCCTTAAGGAACTTGGGAAATACTTCTCCATAAAATTAATCTTGAACTGCTCCCATACCTTAGGTACCTCTTGAATAGTCATCAAGGTTGAGGCACTCTCCCACCACCTCATGGCAGGACCCTTCAACAAATGAGAAGCGAAAATCACCTTGTTTTCCTCACTGGATTGGACTATCAAGAAAATTCTCTCCATGCCAGCTATCCACTCGTGAGCCTTTACAGGATCCAACCCTCCAGGAAATTTTGGAGGACTCATGCGGATGAAATCCCTAAAGCTTCCACCTGCAACTTCTGGAACAACCACTGGAGGATGCAGACCCCCAGCCATTTGTTATACCAATTGTTGCATAAATTGATTCTGTTGTTGTTGCATCTGCTGCAGAAACTGAGGCCATGAAACATTTTCCTCGCCGCCTGGCGGATTAGTCCCTGCTGGAGTGGTTCTGGGTCTACCACGATTGTTTCTGCGCCCGTCGGCCATGTTCCTAAATGTCATACAGATAAGATTAAGTTGATCAGGCTCAATACCATAAATATAACACGTAAGACCAATGGCGACACAACGCATATGAAACGGAAAGAAATACTCATACTATTTCATGGCTAGGTCGAGGATACGACCTGCTCTGATACCAACTGTAACACCCATATATAATATAATACATCAAAGCATCCATATCATACATGAATTCACGTTTGGTACTGAAATACCATAAGTCCCTAGTTAACACATTATACATATTATTCTGGAATGGGCCGAGGCTGCCCAACAGTCGAGCAGGCCCAACCCATATAGCATGGGGAGGCCCAATAAGACCCCTCTGCGGGGCACTTGACTGCTGCAAGCATACCAACGTTTCCCCCGAGCACTTTACATTGTCGGGCACAAATGGGCCAACGGGGCAGGAGGACCTCGCACCCCGGCGGATAGGTACATCCCCGACATACCAGCTTCTCCCCGCGAGAATACCGCACATCACTCCTCGACATAGAAGGCTCCTCCCCAGCGAGGAGTGTCTAACGGTCCGTACCACGTAGACACGATCCAAGTAACCACTCCACTCCCGAAGGATTCGGTCTGCCCTAATCCCGGAAATCTAGGAGCGGTTACCCCAGGGCGAAGACCACGTGCTGGTCTTCACTACGCCACGTAAGCCCTGGCAGTTACTTGGATTGGGCCTGACAATCCAGCCCAATGCAAGTAACCGTTGGCCCCGCGTTGGGGGCTCTCTATAAATACCCTCTCACTTGATAGGGCCAGGTTAAGTCATTTTTCTCACTCTTCTTGTATTTGCTGTTACTCTGTGCACTCCCTAACTTGAGCGTCGGAGTACCTTGCAGGTACACCCCCCCCCCCCCCCCCCCCCCGCCGTCCTTCAACCTCACCGGAGCCGGAGCTCAACGGACGTCGTTGGCCACCAGTAACTGTCTGATCCAGGTACGATCAGTGGCGCCGTCTGTGGGAAACTCTATAAGCTTCCCCGTTTTCTCCTCGATAAACCAAAGCTTCCTCTATTCATCACCAACATGGCCAATCCGACCGTCAACCAGGCTCTGGACACCGTGCTCGCGCAACTGGAGAACGGGAGCCACCGTGAGGACGCCGTCATCCTCCACGGCGGCGAAGGCGACATAAGAGACGGACAGACCGCCTCCCCGGACTCCCAGGATGCGACCAACCGCGTCGTCCGCATGGACGACCAGCAAACCACTCTCCAGCCAGTTACTCCGCCGCCCAACGCGGACCCAAGCACCGTGGCCCTGTTTGCATTGATCAACCAGACCAATCAGCTGATCGCGCAGCAGAACACCAGAATCGAAGCCTTAGAGCAAGGACGGGCGCAACGATCTTCCCCGCGAAGACATCGTCGTCCCCCGTCACCTCGCCGCTCTCCTTCCCTGCGAAGGACCCCTTCCGAAGATTCCCGGACCCCGTCTCCCGTACGCCATGGTCGACAACCGCGTCTCGAGCGCCCCCAACCGACGATCACCCAGAAGCGCCCTCGTTCCCCGCCTCGGAAGGAACCCAGGGCCTCCACCATCTCCAAGAAGTCCAAGCAGACTGAAGAGAGACCAAAGAACCGTTCGAGGAACTCCCCTCCACGGCACCATGGATCACCTTCGAGATACCCGGCTGGTAGCGACGACGAGGACCAAAGGACCCCCTTGTCGTGGGAAATCATGGACGCCCCAATCCCTCCAGGCATGGAGAAACCACCACCATTGGGGACCTACGACAGACTGACCGACCCCGACGATCACGTGGAGAGTTTCGAAGTGATGCTCGACTTCCGAAATGTCAGGGGAGCCATCAGGTGCAGGCTATTCCCCACCACCTTGCGGAAGGGAGCCATGACATGGTACAAGGGTCTGGAACCTGGTTCGATCACGTCATGGAAACAACTGAAGCAACGCTTCACCAAACACTTCACCGCGTCTCGTCGACACCCGAAGACAGAGGCTGCCCTAGAAAAGATCTTCCAAGGGTGGAACGAATCCCTTCGAAATTACATTGAGAGGTTTAACAAGGAAGCCGTCGAGGTCCATACGACCGACGACATGAAGAAATACTTAATTATTCACGGACTACGCGCCGGGTCGGACTTTGCCAAATCCATTGGCCTCCGAAGACCCCGGCGTCTCGAGGACCTTCTCGCTCGAGCCCAGAAGTACATCAAACTCGAAGAGACGGAAGCAACCCAGATCGCTCTTGAGACGAGACGTAGGGAAGGCCCCCGCGGCCACAAAGACGATGACGCTTCTCCCCGACGGGGAGGAGAAAAGAAGAAAGAAAACCGCAATCGAGATCCCCGGGAACAGCGCGGGCCAGCTGGCCGATTCACGGAGTACACGCCGCTCAACACTTCCCGGTCTCGGATCCTCTCAGACTTCCAGAATTCCGAGTTTGTGAAAGGAGGAGTTCGCTTCTCGAAGCCCACGGCTCCCAAACCAAACGTTGACAAATCTAAGTACTGCAGGTTCCACCGAAGCCACGGGCACGTGACCGAAGATTGCATCCACCTCAAGGATGCCATTGAGATTCTCATCAAAGAAGGGCACTTGAAGAAGTATGCCCAACAGAATGACCCTCCTCGTCCCAGCTCAAAGGAAGCACAGAACGTCGAGGAGACGACACCTCCTCCCGGCGACAACCAGCTTCAGGTCGCCCTCAGTGTCACCCGTCCCGAGGACTTTTTCGCCCCCCCAATCATCGAGGGCGAAGAGGCAATCCGCAACATGTGGGCGACCTTCCCCGACGAGGACCCTGTCACTGCCCGCAGCACCTGGGAAGGCTTCCCCAAAGCGATGGTCATCTCCGGAGGCGAACCCGGGAAAGTCTCGGTGGGATCGATCAAACGAAAGTTTGACGAACTGGAATCCGCGACATCCGCGAAAACGACCACCCTCGAGAAAGTGCGGGGAGATTCCAATCCCATCACCTTCTACCTCGAGGAACTCCCCGGGGGAGCCCCGAACGCCACTATTCCCCTCCTGGTCAGGGCGCAAATGGCGAACTTCGACGTCCGAAGAATCCTAGTCGACCAGGGGAGCTCGGTCGGCATCATGTACTCTCACTTGTTCGGGACCCTTCAGCTGGACGAGAGGCATTTGACCCCGTACGTCGGGTCAGATCTACAGGGGTTCAATGGAACCACCACCAGACCATGGGGTTACGTGGAGCTAATGGTTACGCTCAGGGCCGAAGACACGGCCCGACAGGTGAAGATCCGTTTCCTGGTGGTTGAATGCCCATCCCTTTACAACTGCATCCTCGGAAGGACCACCCTTGCTGAACTCACGGCGGTCCCGTCGACGGTCCACCTCAAAATGAAGTACTACACGAGGAGGGGACGAGTAGTGACGATGCACGGGGACATCGACGCGGCCAGAAGATGCTTCGACGCCGTCGTCAAGGGCCTAAGTTCCATTGGTCCCAAACCTAAGGCCGTGGCCAAACCACCCTCGGACGTCGGACAGGTACCTCTCCCGTGCGTCAACGTGGTCGGCCTCGACAGCAGGTTCTCCGGAGAGCCCGACGAAGACAGAGTCAAAGACCCCGACCACCAGGCGGAAAACAACGGGCAGCCTCTCCACCCAGCGCGCCCCATCCCAGATGGAGATTTCGAGCTCGTGGCCCTCGGAGATGACCCAGATCGCAACGTGAAGATCGGCACCGAGATCCCCGGCCTAGCCAAAGAGCAGCTGAAAGCATGTCTGAGGGAGAACGCTGACCTCTTCGCGTGGAGCGCATCCGAGATGCCTGGCCTCGACCCCGAGGTGGCTTGCCATCAGCTCGCGGTAGATCCGGCCGTTAGGGCCATAGCACAACGTAGGCGTAAGCAGTCTCCCGAGAAAGCGGAGGCTGCTGAGAAAGCTGTAAAAGACCTCCTAGAGGCAAATTTTATTTCGGAAGCCAAATACACGACATGGCTGTCCAACGTTGTACTTGTTAAGAAAAGTAATGGAAAATGGAGAATGTGCGTTGATTATACTGATCTCAACTGGGCTTGCCCGAAAGACTGTTATCCCTTGCCTAACATCGACCAATTGGTCGACAATTCTGCAGGTTACAAACTACTGTCTTTCATGGACGCCTATTCAGGATACAACCAAATTCCCATGGACAAGGTCGACAAGCAACACACGGCCTTCATGACCGCGTCGGGCAACTACTATTATAACGTAATGCCCTTCGGTCTGAAGAATGCCGGTGCGACCTACCAACGGATGATGAACAAGGTCTTCCGAACTGAAATCGGCGACATGCTCGAAGTTTACATGGACGACATGATCGTCAAGTCTGCAGAAGAAGTCAACCACGCCGCGCACCTCAAGAAGGTGTTCGACACGGCGAGGAGGTGCCGCATGAGGTTTAACCCCGACAAATGCACCTTCGGCGTTCGGGCAGGGAAGTTCCTTGGATTTTACCTCACGGAAAGAGGAATCGAGGCAAACCCCGACAAGTGTAGGGCCTTCTCTGAGCTCCCCACTCCAGACTCGAAGAAGTCGATACAATCGTTGAACGGGATGCTCACCGCCCTTTCCCGGTTCGTCGCCAAATCCGCACAGTACGCACTCCCCTTTTTCAAACTTCTCCGGCAAAAAGCGGAGTTTGAGTGGAGTGAGGAATGCGAGCAAGCACTCGCACACTTGAAACAAGTCCTATCGCAACCCCCGGTCCTCTCGCGACCCGAGAACGGGGAAACACTCTTCTTATATCTTGCGATCACGAGCGAAGCGGTCAGCGCCAGCCTCATTTGGGAAACCCCGGACGGACAGAAGCCAGTTTACTTCACGAGCAAAGCTCTCCAAGGCCCCGAGCTCAGGTATCAGCAGATCAAGAAAGTCACACTGGGCCTCGTCACCGCGGCCAGAAGACTGCGCCACTACTTCCTCGCCCATACCGTCGTCGTAAGGACCGACCAGCCAATCAGGCAACTCCTCAAACGACCGAATATCGCGGGGAGGATGCTCAGGTGGTCACTCGAGCTGGCCGAATTTGACATCCGATATGAAGGGAGGAAAGCCTTGAAGGCACAGGTACTGGCCGACTTTGTAGCAGAGATGACCGTCCCGGAACCCTCAACCAACGAGTCACAGAAATGGACAATCTATGTCGACGGAGCATCCAGCCCGAAAGGAAGCGGAGCGGGAATCATCCTCGAAAACGAGGAAGGCATCCTCATCGAGGTGTCCCTCGAACTGTCCTTCCTGACTTCGAACAACCAAGCCGAATACGAGGCCTTCCTCGCGGGACTCAGGCTGGCCAAGGACCTTGGCGCCAAAGAGATCAAACTTTTCATCGATTCTCAGCTCGTAGCCTCGTAAGTCCGAGGAGAGTACCAAGCCAAGAACGACAGTCTCATAGAATACTTGGCCTTGGTAAAAGAGAAGATGAAAAAGTTCACCTCCGCGGACGTAACTCACATTCCCCGCGAGCACAATGCCCGAGCAGATGTCTTGTCCAAATTGGCGAGCACAAAGAAGAAGGGCGGGAACAAATCCGTCATACAAGAGGTGCTTTCCCGCCCGAGCATTGACAAACCAGGCATGGTTTCGGACATCAACGCATCGGGGACAGCGATTGCTGGATGACCCCGGTATACGAATACCTCATGACGGGCAAACTGGCCGAAGATCCCAAAGAAGCAGGAATGGTCAAGAGACGGGCGTGCTCGTACACTATAGTCGAGGATAAGCTATACCGGCGAGGATTCTCTATTCCCCTCCTCAGATGTGTCGAGGAGACCAAGGTTCCCGGCTTACTCCAGGAGATTCATGAGGGAATCAACGTGCAGCACCTCGGAGAACGGTCGCTAGCTCGTAAAGCACTCCGGGCAGGATATTACTGGCCCACCATGCAACAAGACGCCAAGGAGCACGTCAAGAAGTGCGATAAATGCCAACGGCACGGGGACATGCACCTCGCTCCTCCCAGCGAGCTCACGTCGCTATCCTCCCCGTGGCCGTTCGCATGGTGGGGGATGGATATCCTCGGACCCTTCGTCCAGGGGTCGTATCAAAACAAATACCTCATCGTCGGGGTAGATTACTTCACGAAGTGGATTGAAGCAGAGGCATTGGCCAAAATCACTGCCTTCAACATACTACGCTTCTACAAAAGGAATATCCTCGCCCGGTTTGGGGTGCCTCAAGCCATCTTCACCGACAACGGAACCCAGTTCACCGACAGGAACTTCCAAGACTTCGTCACAAAACTAGGCACGAAGCAGCACTTCACGTCGGTCGAGCACCCTCAAACGAACGGACAGGCTGAGGCCGCGAACAGAGGATCCTTCGAGGATTAAGACGACGACTGGACGACGCCAAACAACGGTGGGTCGAAGAGCTACACAGCGTCCTCTTGGCCTACCGAACAACCCCACACTCCACGACCGGGGAGACCCCTTTCCGTTTGACCTATGGAACGGAGGCAGTGATCCCCGTGGAGATCAGGGAACCCTCGAGGAGGACGGAAGCCCCCCTCGACGGGAACGCGAACGATGAAGCCTTGAGGGAAGAACTCGACTTCGTCGAGGAAACACGCTCGGGCGCTTCTCTCTGAGAGGCGTCACTTAAACAAAAAATAACACTACGTTATAACGACAAAGTCATTAAACGTGATTTTCAGGTGGGCACCCTCGTCCTACGAAGGAACCAGAAAGACTCGCGAGAAGGCAAACTCGCCGCGAACTGGGAGGGCCCGTACCGCGTCCGCGCGAAAACGGGGACAGGAGCCTATTTCCTCGAAAATCTGCACGGGGAAGAACTTGCTCGACCATGGAACGCTGAAAAGCTAAAACAATATTACAGTTAAACACTGCTCGCGGCTCACTAGCACCGCGATTACGGGGACGCGCTAGGGTACAAGCGCGACACCCCTATAAGAACACGACGATCAGAGACCGCGTTGTGTGTGCGCGAGGACATTTGATCCGGCGGGGATACCTCGATCGAGGCCCACCGCCGTCGTGCCAACCGGGCATAACACCCAGCTCGCGATGGGAAGTTCATGCCACGAGACTAGGACCTCGACCGAGCTCTTAGCCTCGTTGAAGGTCGGAGTATTCCTCTGGCCGCCCGACCAGCTCTCCACGCGGTCAGGGTCTGTCGAAGTCGAGCAAATCCCAAAGCCTTATTACTTGGGCAAAAATAAAGTACAACAAATAACACATCACACACGATCAAAATCAATAAAGAGGTATTACGAAGTACAAATATGGGGCAAAACCCTTAGTACAAAAAAGTTACGAATATAAGCCCACAAGCCGGGCAAAAATAACCATTGTGCAAATAGTACATCGACTAAGCCCACAAGCCGGGCGAAAACAAAATGGCTCGCAGGCCGACCAAAACAAAGTTAAAAAACCTACTCAGCTGCGGCCCCGTCAGGCTCCTCGTGCACTTGAATGTCGTACTCCCGCAGAGGATGCACGATCTGGCCATCCACCACCTCAGCGTCGGGGTCAATCCCTTCGGTGACGAGATCAGGGTTGAGAACCCGAAGCTGAGCCACGGCACTGCGGAACCCTATACCCGCGGTTTCAATAGCATCATCCTCGGACAACCGGAGATCCAGCTCGAGCTTCCGGAGATGGGCCACTAACGCTGCACGAGTGGTTAGGAGCCTGTCTTCCTCAGTTTCCCCCTCGGCCGGCCGCACAGCATCTTCCAACTCGGCAATCCTTTCCTTAAGCCGCTTCTCCTCTAACTCCAGTTCAGCGATTCGGGAAAGGTGGCCTTTCTCTGTCTCCTTGGCTTCCTTAAGCTTGGCCTCGACCCGCTGCTGCTGCTCGCTTTGCTCTTTGTTCAGATCTCGGCACTCTTTTAGTTCCTTGCGCATACCGAGCATCTCAGCGCCCAAGGTATCCAGCTTTTCCTGTAGGCGGGCAAGTTCAGCAGCAGGGCGGGTCTCGTCATTAAGAATGATAGCAGTCGAGCAGATACGCATGACGGCCGACAGATCCTCAAAAATCATCCTCCTCCTCACTTCAGTAGCAGTCCCCAGCACAGTTTAGATCTCGGAGGGAAGGGTGCGAGGATAAGTGACCTCGGAGAAGAAGTGAGGTTTTTGATGACAGGGTGGAAGGTCAAAGCTGGAAGGAACCGGGGGACTGTCTTCACCACCCAGGTCGACGACCTCTGCAACGCGTTGCCTCTTCGGAGTCCCTTAGGTAGCCGGGGATTGGCTTCCCGCAGGAGTTGTACGACCACCCGCGGTCCCCGACACAGCGGCAACAGGCTGAGACTGATTGGATCCTTCGGGCACGGCGACCGTGGAAACACCCTCGGGCGGGGCCCCAGAAGGGACAACCTCTTGGTCTTTTGAGCGCGACGCCTCTTCCCGGGCCTGCGCTTCCCGGGCCCTCTTCGCTTTCAGCTTCTTCAACCTCTCCTCGGCTCCGGCCATTGTTCCTGCAAAAGGAAAGAAAACGTTAGTAAAGCGAGAAACACAGATGCGAGGAAGACCTAAAGCGAGGATGGTTTCACCACCTAACAACTCGATCGCTTCCTCGTCGGAGAAGGTCTCGAGCAGAACGCGGGTATTTATCAGGCGACGTTCTTTCTTCACCTGCCCGTCTGCACCCATTATAGGTCGGCCGTCCAGCGTCTCGTGCTGAGCTTCGGAAAAACTTTCAACAAAAGCGACGATTTTATCGTAGGCTTCCCGCTCGTAGGCCTCCATCTGAACAGGCTTCGTTTTATATTTGTCAACTTCCTTCTTAAAATGTTCCTCCGTCCAGTACAGAGGAAACTTTGGTTCCAACACCTCCTCGAAACGACCGTCGACCTCGTGGGTGACTTTCCGGTACAACGAATATATCGCCTCGAGGGTGACCGGCTTCACGTAGAAATAACGGAACTTGAAATCCCGGATGGAATCCAAGTAAGTGTGGAACAGTGCCTTGCTCTGCTTGAAGGACACCCAGCCGTGTCGACCACCGCTGGAGGTGGAATATGCGGAAGAAGAGGCGAACGGTCGGCACGATCTCCAAATACTTACATACGAGCTCGAAGGCCCGGATGAAGGCCAGCGAGTTCGGGTGAATCTGTGAAGGGGCCAACTTTAACCAGTCGAAGATCCCTTCCTGCAAATCCGTGAAAGGCAGCCTCCACCCCTGCCTTCTCGAACATGAGCTCATATAAGGGGACTCACATTCCCCGGTAAGGGGAACATATCCGATGATGCTCCTCGGGACGAAAAACCTTCCAGGATTTGTCGGATCCGATTAGTCGGTGCTCGACGGTACAAAAGGCATCGTCCATATCTGGGTACACGAAGATGTACGACATCTCCAGGGCTTCGTTACAGACCCAATCCTCGAGCGGCCTCTCTTGCGCAAAGGCCATGTGAGCCATGGGGGAATCGGGCAGGTCGTCGTTTTCCTCGAAATATCCTACGGCCACCTCCGCAGCCAAATTGTCAATTTACCTGAAAAGCAGAAGGAAACGGTGAATTTGATTGGTCGTATCAAATTCACCCCTCCACCGCTGCTCAAGCGAACGGGCGAAGAAGGGGCAAATCTTTCTCAACTCCCCGACACGATCGGCCGAGGATCAACTTGTCCACCGGGGAATGCGTCGTCTCCCCGGAAGGTTCTGCCCCGTGTCCCCGCGGCACTAACAAATATACTGATTATTAGGGACCCCGAGACATTCAACGGGTCCCCGGCGTGTTCGTCCCTGATCCCCGAGATATTCATCAAAAGTGAGCAAAGCTCTTCGCACTCTCTCCCTCCACAACTAAAGATTCCCGCCGTATTCGCCAGGAATCCCTTCGTTTCTCATGGGAATATCATCAATTCACCAAGGAAACGTCCTACACTAGTTGAAATTGAAGAAAAATGCAAAAGAAAGGTCCGGTTTGAAGCAAATACCTGGTAAGCGGCGGTGTAGGGTTCCGGCACGGAGTTTTCCGGCGATGGTACGGCGGCGAACGGCTGTCGTAGAGGAGGAAAGGCTTCCGGCAGAGAGTGCCCGGCGGTTGACGGCAGCGAGCTACGACGGAAGAGGTTAGAGAGAGAAGGAGAGGGATTCTTGAGAGAGAAGCGAAAAAGTGAAAAATGAGCGAGGGGAGCCGCTTTTATAAGCGGTTCTCACGAGACTCGAGGGGCATAGGGCACTCGAGTGCGCTACCCTAGCCAGCCACCCTAGCCTCCATAGGTGATAATGGCAGGCGACACGTGGCGCGCATGCAGCCGCCCATCTCCCCACGCGTGTCGTTTCGGTTTTCCCAAACGCTTCGAATCCAAAACCCTTCATCTCCCCGACCATACGATCGGACACATCTGTCCGACACCCGACGCTCATCCGGCCGAAGGAATTTCGCACAGGAGAACGACCTCCTCGGTTCCTCTCTTAGCGTATCCTCGACATGCCAATAACCCTTAAGTCATTACTCTGCCACCTCAGAGCAACGACTTGGGGGGCTCCTGTTCTGGACTGGACCGAGGCTGCCCAACAGTCGAGCAGGCCCAACCCATATAGCATGGGGAGGCCCAATAAGACCCCTCTGCTGGGCACTTGACTGCTGCAAGCATACCAACGTTTCCCCCGAGCACTTTACATTGTCGGGCACAAACGGGCCAACGGGGCAAGAGAACCTCGCACCCCGGCGGATAGGTACATCCCCGACATACCAGCTTCTCCCCGCGAGATACCGCACATCACTCCTCGACATAGAAGGCTCCTCCCCAGCGAGGAGTGTCTAACGGTCCGTACCACGTAGACACGATCCAAGTAACCACTCCACTCTCGAAGGATTCGGTCTGCCTTAATCCCAGAAATCTAGGAGTGGTTACCCCAGGGCGAAGACCACGTGCTGGTCTTCACTACGCCACGTAAGCCCTGGCAGTTACTTGGATTGGGCCTGACAATCCAGCCCAATGCAAGTAATCGTTGGCCCCGCGCTGGGGGCTCTCTATAAATACCCTCTCACTTGAGAGGGTCAGGTTAAGTCACTTTTCTCACTCTTCTTGTATTTGCTGTTACTCTGTGCACTCCCTAACTTGAGCGTCGGAGTACCTTGCAGGTACACCCCCCTCCCCCCCCCCCCCGGCCGTCCTTCAACCTCACCGGAGCCGGAGCTCAACGGACGTCGTTGGCCACCAGTAACTGTCTGATCCAGGTACGATCACATATACATGCCCAAAATGTTACAACAAAAAAACTATGGCATTATATATACAAGATGTTCCAAAACACTAAGAACTAGATCAATATCATGATCTCAAAAATCTCCACAACAGAAGTCTTGCCATCCTAAAAAGCCAAGATAGTAAGGAAAGTCAAACAACTTTATCCTTACCCTTCGCGGAACCTGTAGTACCTGTAATATAATCAACAACATGGGGTGAGATATTAAATCCCAGTGAGTTCCCTATCTTATAGGTCCTCTCGGCTTTACAAGGTTCTATCAAACCTAACTCAAGTCAAAAGGGAAGGGAAGTGACCTTGAGTACTCACACACACTATATGGATCCATATTCATGAGTCTTGTTAACTCACATTATCACTAATCGATAACCTTACCAAGGCATCCCCTTTTCCCGTCCACTTCTACGTCTAGAAGTCGACCCGAGTCATGGATCCTTGTAACCTACTTGACATACGAATGGATTCGGGTTCTACGGGCCATTAACCGTTATGAACCATCACTTCACACAGGCCATTAACCGTCACAAGCATACGCTCCCTGAGCGCCATTCGTACTACACACGGGAATCAAACCTACCAAGTAGTCATGCATACGTTTCAGAGGAGCTCGAGACTCATGAAACTGCAACTCAAGATAACCGGTTACGATTACGTGATCACATACACAACGAGATTTTATTTGACAATCACACGGCCACATTAGCCTTAAGACCTCTTTTGTCTTTTCTCAATTTAAACTCAATTAAACATGATCTATACTAGTGTAATTCTTTCCATACAATTCGGTAATAGACGCACGCCTCGGTCTCTCTTGCACGAGCGTCGTCATTATGTTATTCAACAATTTCCTAGCCATTACTAGGTTCCAACATAATTCATGGTAAGGTTTCCTCACTATACCTATTTCATATTTTAACATGCATACACTCTCATACATGCTTAACAACAAGAGAATAGGTAAACATAAGTCAATTATATAATGGAATCACATAATTCAACATACCACAAGTTACACCAATTCCGATTCCCTTCGATTTATTTAATCGGGAAACAAAACTAGTATTTCTCACTTCCATTAGATAGAGTATTTTCATAGCTCTCTATCGGTACCAAGAACACTTAAATCAGATAAACGAGTCAAAAGTTACGGATTTTTGAAGAGAAAATTATTCAAAAACTGCCAGATTCGCCTGGCGGTTAAGTTTCGCCTGGCAAATCCCTCTTCGCCAATACTTCGCCTGGCAAAGCAGCGGCAAAACCTCATTTTAGAAAATCTAAGAGTTCCAGTAGCCAAAACATGTTCTGTCTCTTAATTTTCGCCTGGGGATTAAGGATTTCGCCCGGCGAATTCCTCTTCGCCAGTACTTCGCCCGAAGAAGCAGCGGCGAAACTTGATTCGCCTGGCGCTTCAAAATTCGCCTGGCGAAACGCATCAGAAGCAGAATTCTTTTTCTGCGTTTTTAGGGGTCAAAGTGCTCCAAAAATCCTATTTTTAACATGATCAAGCACACAACAAGCATGTACAGATAATTCCACATATATATTGATCATACCACACAGTTTATAGCTCATTTTATCCGTTAGATTTTATCGATTTGCAAATTATGCATTTTATCACAAAACCTAACTTAAGCTAAAATCATCACTAACTCTAGAACTTAAAGCTTCTATCTAGAACCCACCTCAAAACTAGACGATTATGAAAATTGGAAGATGATTTTGATGAAGAAGAATGATGATCCAAGTTGTTCTTCAACTTCTAGGTTTTCTCTTCTTCTTCTTCTTCTTCTTTCCTTTCCTTTTCCTTCTTTCTAACTTCTTTCTTTCTTTATATCTTTTTCCACCAAATGAAAAGGAAAAGAAAATGAAATAATACATAGAGAAAATCATTTAGTTAGTAAAACTAACTTAAATGTCCAATTAGTCTCTAAAGCTCTAATAATTAAAACCTCATGGTCAGATAATATTAATTTGATCTGCTCTAAGCTCATCAGTTTACTCTAATTATTTTATCCAATAAATTCTCAGAGTAAACCGGAATCTAGTTGATCATACGAATATTATCTAGAGTAAAATAATTTACGCGGTATTACAATTGTTAACCAACCGATTGGACAATGGGGGTTTTGAAATTCGATTAACAGAAAAAATAATGAAAATAAGTGATTATAAAAAAAGTGATTATCAAAATAAACTAAACGCTTAATCTGCTATTTTAGTTTCCCAACTTATCATCGATCCAAATAATTCAAATTCCTAAGCGGACTTTATCCCCTTTTCGATTATAATAACAATCAAACAAGCACAATTGATATTATACGATACATATTCCTAATTCCCGAATTAAGCAAACGGACGAGATATAGTAACCGTGAATTAAGCAAACAGGAGAAACATGCGCGGATTAAGCAAATGCGATTAAAGTATAAGAACATGCAATCATCGAAATAAATCAATCAACCCTAAGATAAATCTAATTAAGCAAACAAGATATCACAGAGATGGATTGAAAGGAAATAGATTTTATTGGAAATTAAAAGAACCTCAAAGTGTCGGCGGAAACCGATTACAGCAGATTAATCCTTGGGATTAGTTCTCCATTCAATCGTACAAAAACGAAAATCAAAATTGTGAATAGTGAAAAGAATGTTAAGAATAGTATTACGGTTGCTACTAGGTATAGGGAAGTATAACAAAATCCGGTTCTAACCCAACTGGGTCGAAAAACATAAAAAAACCCGGCCCAAAACTAAATATTCCTAAAGGCAGAATTCGGGTCCTAACGTCAATGAATTATTCAAGCTTGCTAAACTCCGAATCAACTTCTTCGTACAACATGAAAGTTGTAGCTCTGTGTCTCAGCTTTCCAGCACCTGATAGAACTGTCGCTCCCGGGATTTTCATCCTAGTACAAACGCGAAAGTGGCACCGAAACAGAGTCGCCAGCAATGTGTATTTATCCCAAGAGAGGGAAAGGAAACACCGCATAAACCTGAAGGAAGGAAAGAGCATGGTCTCACGACCAAGAGAACTGGATTCGGGAGTCGGTTACGCGAAGGGAAGGTATTAGCACCCCCTCGCGTCCATCGTACCCGATGGGATCCACGCTTGCTTGTTTCCATCAAAGGGTGTAAAGGAAAGAATACTGGAAAAGGAACTGAAAGAAAGAAAGGAGAAAGAATGGAAGAGGAACGAGAAACAAATGTAGGGAAAATAAAAGAAGTGCTCGCATGGGCCCTACCCCACTGCCTACGTATCTCATCGGGAGCATGAGAATCAGAGCGACGTAGTTCCCCTCACTAGGGATGGATTGTTTGTGTTTTTTAGTGGAATACGTCAACGTTCGCGTTCTAGCAGTTTAGGTGTTGCAGCTCGCTGTAGGGAGACTTAGGCGTTACCTGTTTGCGGTAGAACGGAAATGACGCATCCTTAAGGAATGAGAGAAGGAGATGAGTAAAGAATTCCCGAAGGAAAGACGTGATTGTTTGTTTTTGTCTTTTAAGAGTTTTTTTTATTTGTTTGCATATGATAGTGTATCCAAATCTTAGCCATTTGAATGTGTACGTTCTCACATTCCAAGATGGAATGAGTAAGAGAGCACACTAAGGGTGAAGAAGACCCCCACACCTAGTTCCAATTGTCAAGGTTCAAACACACTAGCATACTTGTATTTATTAAGTGTTTTTGTTGATTAAGAAATGAAGAAGTGTTTTATTATTTGTATCTTCAACAAGTATTGCATTTAAGTCCCTCATACAAGATCAAATGTTTAACACATTGACCCAAGATGGGCTATATGCTACACATTATAAGATTATAAGAGAAGACCCCTTATAATCTTTTCTTTGTATGAAAGGCCTAAATGCAATAAATGCTTACCTTTATTAAGTATTTTACATTTTTCTTTGAGGTGAGAAGAGAGACTCAAGAGAGGAGAAAAGGTAAAATCTATATGAACTAAGACTCAATCCTAATTGATTAGTTAAGGGAGTGATCCTAAAGGTTTGTGAGGTTTCAACCTAAAGTCTAAAGAAAGAAAGAATTAAACAATTCACTTCTAAAGTAGAAGATGAATTGTAATTCAAAAGGGAAAGTGATGAGTTATTAAAAGAAAGCACATAAATGCTTAACAAAACACAAAATGGAATTGTAAAAGAGATGAAAGGAAAGAAATTTGAATGTGGATTCCTTATCCACACTCAATTGCAACTTACCAAAGCCCCTACATGGTTAGTAAACATGTACAAGAAGTATAAGAAGTAAAAGAACATTTAATGCACCATAAAACTCAAAAGAAGTAGATGAGAAATTGGTTACAACCAGAATGTACATCACATAGAAAAAAAATGATCATTATCATGCAAGTCCAAGTGAATAGGCAACAAACATCACCCATGACATTAGAACATGCTACCATAAGAAAAGGGAGAATGAAAGATGAAAAGAAATAGAAGAAACATGCATAAATGGAACATGTAATCCAAGGATCAGAATTGAAATGAAATGAAAAATGATTCACAAGCATCTCACAAGTATTTATGAAGCACATCAAAACATTTAAGAAGTGATGGAATAAGTAGAATTGAAATAGGAGTTCAAAAGAAAACACAAGTACAAACACAACATGTTAAAGGTGCACAAGGTTCAAATGATAACCAACATGCAAAGATGACATATGATATGTATCAATGACCTATTATGTCACATGAATATCTCACAAAGTAGGCAAATGATCATGCAAGTATGTACAAAAGAAAACATGTAAACATGCACAAAAGATTACAATGATGTGACATGTTATAATGCTTTAAATGAAATGCATCAAACAAAAATCAAATGGCCTTAGGAAAATTAAGCAAGCATGGTTTAAAGATACACAGGTCAGAAGTGAATCATGTACCAAAGTAGCATACAAGAAATCAAGGCAAAATGATGTCAAATAATGCATTTAGTTCAAATAGACATATCATACAAAGTAGCACAAAAATGAACACCAAACATGTCATGAAATGACTTAAAAAATCAAATAAAAATCAATCAACATACTTCAATATGTTAATGACTCAGTACAAAAAGAAGCAACTCAAAACAATTTTTAATGATCAAGAACAAAATTAAACAAAATCATGTACCACATTGAGAATGCACACCAAAGAAATTCAAAGAAAATTATGGATCAGGGGTAAAAAGGTCATAAAATCAAGAAATAAAATCATGGAAAATTTCCTAAATGTTTTAGTGATACTCATGAATTTTTGTTGAATTTTATGATGAAGTTTGATATTTTAAAAAGTTAGAAAGCAAACGTGTAGAAAAAATGGAAAATAAAATGAAATGGAAATAAAGAAAGGGGGTGCAAGCATAGCAATCCATCAGTTCAAACTCATTGGGCTTGAAAAACATAGGGTGCAAATATCAATTCAGAGTCTGGTCCACACACGCGCTATCCACAACAACTAGCATGCACTCTCAGTCAACAAAAGTCAATCAATTCACGCCATTGGATCAAGTCAAGTCAGCATAATAGTCAAAGTAATCAGATCAAACGCTCACACACGCATGTCCACGTTCCATACCATACACCACACCACACCATGTTTAATTGAAATCAGAAAAATGGCACATGCCTTGCACATGCGTTTTAATGCGTTGTCATGCTCTTAGCCACACGATGAGAAAAAAACAACGGACAGGATTAAAACATGGCAAAAACCCTAGCTCTAACAGTCACCGGCCGGAGAGGACCTCCGGTCACCTTCTCCGGCCAACAGCCACCACCTGCAAACTCCAATTCCTCCAGAAATTCACAATACGTACACCAATCGAAAGCTGAGCTCATGTACATCATGAATCTAACACTATTTTTCACATAACATACACGTATAACACAAACCGATCCAAAACAAATTGCCCTAAAATCACATCTAAACTCCTAAAGAGCCTATCAACTAGACAAAACTCACGCATAGCTCCTAATAAGCTCCAAACATCATAAAACAAGCTTAAATCACAAGAATACAATGCATTAAAATTGAGTGAAATAAACCTGAAATTGATGAGGCTTCGGGGTGCTCTTCAGAAAACCAGAGATCCTAGCTTCTCCTTAAACCTTGAAGCTTCACAAACTAAGCAAAATAAATGCTATAACTCGTTGTCTTGAAAGCAGGGAGATCCAATGTTGAACAATGCTTGCAGCAATCTTGAGGACTGTGCTGAAATCTCCTTCAATCCAATGCCATTGATGATGATGAATTGAGGTGGATGAAGATGAATGATTCGTGCACAGAGAGAGAGAGAAAAAGCTCAGGGAAGATTGAGAGAGTGAGAGTGTTCTTGAGAGTGGAAATGAAAAGTGAAGTTGAAAATGAATTTGTGAAGAGAAGTTTTGTTTTATAGTGAGCTAGGAAGTGAGTTGGGTGACTGAGTTGGGTGAGTTCACTCTAACTAACTGAGTCAGTTAGTTAGAGGCGAGTTGATCTTGGGTTTTTTATGGTGTGGGTGATGCTTAGAGTGTTATGGTGAGGATGAAGAGAATGAAGCTGCAGCAAGCAACTTGTTATACAAGTTTGTATTCTTTCCACTTCTATGCATGAGCAACACACGTGACCTGGTGAATGTAAAGGTGTTTGGCTAAATGAAGCAAAGGTTGGTGAGTGTGATCAAGCATGCGCAAACTAATTCAATCAACAATAAATTCCACTTGCTTTTTTTGGTTTTATGTGACAGTTGAAGACAGATGAAGATAGGGTTGCTTGAGGATGCATTACTCCATGAAATGTGGATGGTTTGGTGAGTTCACGGGTTCATTTGAAAGAGGGTACATTGAGGAACAATATTGGTTTGAAAATTGAAGTGAAATGAGGTCTCAAACATACCTAAAAATGACCACAAACAGATGGATAAAGAACTGGTACATATGCGTACGAAGCAAGTCATGGCATGGCAAGTGACATGCATGGAAGTTCAGCCTAATCAACCTATCTTGAGACCACTATAACTCACTCATACTTGATCAACTCAAAATTTTCCAAACATCAATATTAAAGATGACACTACAAAGAACAACTTTGATGTTGAAAACTTTTCCATTTGAGGTTTTTATCTTGATGAAAAATGGGTGGAAATTTGGCTCACCAACTGTTTGAGAAAATGACTGCGCGCGTGCCCTGAAAATCTTGGTCATGACCTAGTTTTGAACCTACTTTGCTCAAACTTTGATCAATTATATCTCACTCAATTTTTATCCAATAGAGATGTTCCACATATGGATGTGAAGCTTAAAGCAAGACCTTTTGTTGTGGTCTGGTGGAATTTTCATTTGGTGCTTCAATTTTAAATGGCCTTGGTTCAAACTCTGATGCAAAATGGCCCAAAACTTGCTATTTTTAGTAACCATTCTTCATCCAAAAATGGCAATTTTCCACCTCTTGATTTTTTTATGATTCCTTTGGAGTTTCTTGATCAAATTTTGCACATTGGTCACATATAACATGAATTTTATGAATTTGACCACAAAAAGTCAAGAGTTGACTTTTTCCTCTGATTATTTGACCTGGCCCCAATTTCCCTGATTTTTTATCTTTCTTCCAATTGAACCACTTCTAAAACCAATTGAGAGGTGATTTTCCACATACATACACTTAAGAACATGTAGAATACCATGACATCAAGTTTTGTCCAAAAAAATCAAAGATATCCTTATTTTAATAGAAACCCTAGTTTTGGTGCCCACCTCCTAGGAGAAAAATGTGCAGTCTTCAATTTCAAATTCCTCAGAGTATGTTGTGTATCCTCTTAAAGTATGATGGGATATACCATTTGAGGATGATTTTGGATCAATGAGCTATCTCTTTTGAGTGTTTTTCTTTCAATTTTTGAACCTCTTGCATGTTGAAGTATGTATTGCTTCAATCTCCCATTGGATCTCACTTCCTTGAGATTGTGGATGATCAATTGAGATGGTATGAGACATGAGAGACTCTTGGCTTGCCTGGAGGCAACTTGATTGACCTCTTTGTGCTTTGAATGATCCCTTGATTGTCCATCTTTCCCCTGATCACATGCCTTGATGGTGAGAGGAATGCTATGCTTCATTTTTCTATGTTAAATGCAATGCAATGCTAATGAGATGGATATGATATGATAGATGATAGTGCTATGCTAAGATGCAAAAAGGGGAGAGCAAATTTTGGGGTATTACAGCTGCCCCTATTCAAACACTGTAGACCTGAATGCCTGAAAGCGAATGCTTTCAGACTTTCAAGGTATATAGTGATTGAATACCAAATATAACCGAAAATTTGCTCTGAATGATGAAAAAGAAAAGGGATATAAACCCAATGCGATTGTTGGATTGAATCTTCAAATGAACATTGCCGGAGAGATCTGTCTTTTGAACGACGCCAGGCGACTACTGGCTTGCCATACTGTTGATAGTCTTTAACAAATGTCTTTTTGAACGACGCCAGACGACTACTGGCTTGCCACACTGCTGGTGGACTTTAACAATGTCTTTTGTACGACGCCAGACAACTACTGGCTTGCCACACTGCTGGTGGACTTTAATAACGTCTTTTGTACGACGCCAGACGACTACTGGCTTGCCACACTGCTGGTGGACTTTAATAACGTCTTTTGTACGACGCCAGATGACTACTGGCTTGCCACACTGCTGGTGGACTTTAATAACGTCTTTTGTACGACGCCAGACGACTACTGGCTTGCCACACTGCTGGTGGACTTTAATAACGTCTTTTGTACGACGCCAGACAACTACTGGCTTGCCACACTGCTGATGGACTTTAATAATGTCTTTTGGACGACGCCAGACAACTATTGGCTTGCCACACTGCTGGTAGACTTTAATAATGTCTTTTGTACGACGCCAGACGACTACTGGCTTGCCACACTGCTGGTGGACTTTGGTGCTTACCCAACTGTCGTTGGAAGCTTAAAATTGTCAGATGATCACTCCACCTGCTGGAATAACATGACCAAACTGTACGCATGCCAAAAATAAATTGGACTTTGGATTGTAAATGAGCATTGTTGAGAATTACACCACTTGCTGGGTAATATCATACGTTGACACCTTGCTGAAGGAGAGATTCTGTCGATCTCTTTAAACCCTGCTGGGGAACCTACCGCGACTCGGCTGGGGAGTATAGCAGACAAGATTCAATGCTGAACTCTGTGAGGGTACCATTACCGGAGATGCGATCTTGCTGGGGATCAGGGCTACTCTGCCGGGGATATGCAAATCTTGGTTGAAAGACAATCCGTTGCAACATACTGAGAGAGGGTCCCTAGAGATCTGTTAGGGGAACCCAAAGTAATTCCTCGGTAATCTGCTGAGGAAGATGACTGTCGAGTTTAGGATAAATGTCACAATGCCCCATGTTGGGAAAACTTTCCTTTTGACGACTCCGCTGGGGATAATGAGTTTACACACACTCTGCTAGAGAAAGCTGCTTTAAAGCGTCTCGTGCTGAGGAATTCCCTTTTAAGAGGATTTTACAGAAGACCAAGTGTCTCCAAACTCTACTGGGGATATTAGATCTGGAACATCTTCTGCCGGGGAAATAACATGCCCCAGGCTTGGGAGGGTCAATAACTCCGCTGGGGATTATTCTTCGACAAATTTCCCATGCCGAAACCTGCGGGAAACATGATACTACCACTTGGTGGTATATCCGGCCAAGAGTAAACTCCACAAGGGATGTTAGTACTACAAGTTTCGTCTCTTAAGAGTATTTTATAGGAAACCAAACGTTTTCAAACTCTTAGACAAACACTCTGCCTTGAACTACCTTTCACTTCGTCTGCAAGGTACCGGAGGATTGGCACTCGTTATTGACCCGGAGTCTTCACTGCATTAATAACCGTTATCAACACAGAAGAAATCCATCTTCGAATACCGCTGCCATCACAAAACTCAGTGGGATCTCTTGAATGGAAGAATTGACTTAATAAGATACAACAGTATCAAGTCATAGCAAATATCTGCTCGTGGTTACGATCATGCTGCTTGGATCAATCGCGCTCATTACCTGTAACAGAAAAAGAATATGCACATGCCCCAGGATATTGCGTGGTCTTTTAAGTCCACCATCCCAGGTTGTCCAACAAGCAAAGTAATTTCCATTGTCTTTGTGCATGTTTTGCAAGGCCAAGATATTTTCAAAGTAACGTTTTATTATCAAAAATCAGACGTTTTTGCAAACAAAACAGTAAAATGAAAATAAAAGCCCGTGACTGAATATTCAACTTTATTGATGAAATGCCAAAAACTGGCGAATTTACAATCAGAAGCAAACCCCTGAAAGAGGCGATTGCCATAAAATTGAGAAAATAAATCTATCCTAATGATAATGCAGAAATTGGTTTCCAACTGATTTCTGATCTTGTTATAGCCAGTATGTATTCCAACTCTCCTGATTATCTTTGCCTTCAGAAGCTCATGATCGGACCAATTCCTCCTTTGGAATTTTGCCAGTTTGCTGAAGAGTAGAAAACGTACAGATTAATTCAGACTGCAGTCATTCGCTTTAATCCCTCTTTTGTGTGGATCTCCTTTTCAGGTTTTCAATCCACCGGGATACCCTTTTTTGCCTAAGTTGCCCTTTCGGGTTTTCAACTTACCGGGTGTACAATTCTTTTCATTTATATCCCTAATTTTTGCCCGAACCTTTATTCTGTTTTTGGTTCGCCGGGATGCCCTTTTTTGCCTGGATTCTTCTTCTTTCTTTTTTTTTTTATCCAGCGGGTCTCTTTATACGAAGTATTTTTTAACTGCATCTGAATTAACAGGGGATGAAAAATCTTCACCATCCATGGTTGTCAGCAACAAGGCTCCTCCTGAGAAGACCTTTTTTACCACGAACGGACCTTCATAGTTAGGAGTCCATTTGCCCCTGTGATCTGTACTCGGAGGAAGTATTTTCTTGATTACCACATCCCCGACTTTGTAGACTTGAGGTCGAACCTTTTGATCGAATGCCCTCTTCATTCTGCGCTGATATAACTGGCCATGGCATACCGCTGCTAAACACTTTTCCTCAATAAGGCTCAGCTGATCAAATCTGGCTCGCACCCATTCAGCTTCATCTAGCTTAACATCCATCAATACTCGGAGAGAGGGGATCTCAACTTCTATCGGTATAACTGCCTCCATACCATATACAAGCGAGTATGGTGTTGCCCCAGTGGACGTGCGGACTGATGTTCGATACCCATGCAAAGCCAGTGGTAACATCTCATGCCAATCTTTGTACGTGACAACCATCTTCTGCACAATCTTCTTGATATTTTTGTTGGCCGCTTCGACCGCGCCGTTCATCTTCGGGCGGTACGGGGAAGAATTGTGGTGCTCGATTTTGAAGTCCCGGCATAGCTCAGCCATCATCTTGTTGTTCAAATTAGAACCATTATCAGTAATGATTCTTTCGGGCACTCCATATCGACAAATGATATCTCGCTTCAAGAAACGAGCCACTACTTGCTTAGTGACATTGGCGTAAGATGCTGCTTCAACCCATTTAGTGAAGTAATCAATGGTGACCAAGATGAAACGATGGCCGTTTGAAGCAGTAGGCTCAATTTTCCCGATCATATCAATGCCCCACATTGCAAATGGCCACGGAGAGGACATGATACTCAACGGATTGGGAGGAACGTGCACTTTGTCTGCATAGATCTGGCATTTGTGACACTTGCGAGCATACTTGCAGCAATCTGACTCCATGGTCAGCCAATAATACCCTAATCTCAACAATTTCTTAGCCATCGCATGTCCTCCGGTATGGGTACCGAAAGAGCCTTCATGCACTTCAATCATCAACAGGTCTGCCTCGTGTCTATCCACACATCTGAGCAAAACCGTGTCAAAATTCCTTTTATACAGCACACCATCTTTGTTCAAGAAGAAATTACCAGCTAGCCTTCTTAATGTCTTCTTGTCATTGGAAGATGCCCCAGGCGGGTATTCTTGATTTTTTAAGAAGCATTTGATGTCATGGTACCAAGGCTTATCGTCAGACACTGCATCAACCTCAAACACAAAAGCAGGCCTATCAAGACGAGATACATCAATCCTGGGCACAAAGTTCCAACCATGCACTTTGATCATCGAAGAGATAGTGGCCAAGGCATCTGCAAACTTGTTTTCCTCTCTAGGAACATGGTACAACTTGACAGTTGTAAAGAAGGTCAGCAATCTCCTCGTATAATCTCTATACGGAATCAAATTCTGCTGATGTGTGTGCCAAGTTCCCTTTACTTGATTGATTACCAGTGCTGAATCACCAAAGATATCGAGGGTCTTGATTCGTAAATCAATAGCTTCCTCGATCCCTAATATGCAAGCTTCGTATTCTGCTTCATTGTTGGTACACCCGAAAGTTACTCGGGCAGTGAAGGGCATGTGAACACCTTCTGGCGTAATAAGGACTGCACCAACTCCGCACCCATTCATATTAACTGCCCCATCAAACATCAAACTCCATTTGGACTCAGGATCAGGCCCCTCCTCCAGAAGTGGTTCCTCGCAGTCTTTCGCTTTGAGAAACATGATGTCCTCATCAGGGAAATCAAATCTCATGGGCTGGTAATCATCAAGAGGCTGTTGCGCAAGATAATCTGACAGTATACTTCCTTTGATTGCCTTTTGCGAAGTAAATTGAATATCGTACTCTGTCAGTACCATCTGCCACCTTGCAACTCTGCCTATAAGTGCTGGTTTCTCAAAAATATACTTGACAGGATCCAATTTAGAGATCAACAGGGTTGTATGTGTGAGCATGTATTGTCTCAATCGCTTAGTGGCCCATGCGAGTGCACAGCATGTCTTCTCAAGCATTGAATAACGCGATTCACAATCTGTAAATTTCTTACTCAGGTAATAGATAGCATGTTCTTTCCTACCTGTCTCGTCGTGTTGACCGAGAACACAACCCATGGATCCTTCGAGCACTGTCAAGTACATAATCAGTGGTCTCCCTTGAACTGGAGGCATCAGAATTGGAGGTTCCTGCAAATATCTTTTTATTTTATCGAATGCATTTTGACAATCATCATTCCACCTGACCGTTTGATCTTTTCTTAGCATTTTGAATATTGGTTCGCAAGTGGCAGTTAGGTGCGATATGAACCTTGAAATGTAGTTCAATCTTCCTAGAAAGCCGCGAACTTCTTTCTCAGTCTTTGGTACAGGCATATCTTGTATAGCTTTCACTTTAGCAGGATCAACCTCTATCCCTTTTTCACTGACAATGAAACCAAGCAATTTTCCGGACCGCACGCCGAAAGTACACTTGTTAGGATTCAGTCTCAACCTGAATTTCCTCAGCCTCTCAAACAACTTCTTCAAGTTGATCAGATGTTCCTCTTCTGTCTTTGATTTAGCAATCATGTCATCCACATAGCACTCGATCTCTTTATGCATTAGATCGTGGAATAACGTCACCATTGCTCTTTGATAAGTTGCCCCTGCGTTCTTCAACCCAAAAGGCATTACTTTGTAACAGAAGGTACCCCACGGGGTAATGAATGTTGTCTTCTCCATGTCTTCAGGCGCCATCTTTATCTGATTGTACCCGGAGAATCCATCCATAAATGAGAACACTGAAAACTGAGCGGTATTATCAACCAGCACATCAATATGAGGGAGTGGAAAATCGTCTTTAGGGCTCGCCCTGTTGAGATCTCTGTAATCCACACACATTTTGACTTTGCCATCTTTCTTCGGCACCGGTACTATATTGGCCACCCAGGGAGGATAGTTGGTTACCGCCAGAAAACCTGGACCCAACTGTTTCTGTACTTCTTCCTTGATCTTCAAAGCCATTTCGGGTTTTGTCCTGCGCAGCTTCTGCTTGACCAGTGGGCAGCCCTCTTTCAATGGTAGTCTATGCACAACTATGTCTGTATCTAAACCTGGCATATCTTGGTATGACCAAGCAAAGATGTCAACGTATTCTCGTAGCATGACTATCAGCTCTTGCTTTACATCAGCCCGCAGACTCGCACCAATCTTGATCTCTTTCTTGCTTTCCTCTGACCCAATATTGATGATCTCAAGAGCTTCCTGATGAGGCTGAATGGTCCTCTCTTCCTGTTTCAACAACCTAGCCAACTCTTCCGGGAGTTCATAGTCTTCATCACTTTCTTCCTCAGCTTGATAGATCGGATTGTCGAAATCATACGTGGGCATAACAGAATCATTTTCAGAGAAATCCACAGAATCCAGTCTGCATGATTGGGTTTATGCTTTATTTTAGATTATTTTTGCTTGAAAACAAAAGAAAAGAAAGTGCATTATCATTTTTAATTTTCTTTGTGCAAAAAAAATAAAAATAATAAAAATAAAGAAAGAATAAAGGAACACAAATTTGTAAACAAAAACGTCCTTTTATTGATATTTGAACATTATATGAGAAAATATGGTGGCCCTACAAATGGATCCTCACACCTTGGGCAGAGTGTGGGATTTCATGCATTATGAAAGACAAGAATTGTTACTCTGCATGGTGAACAACATGAACGATTTCTTCACTAGACCAATTTTGCAACGCCTCGCCTGGAGCCAGTGCATATACCCATCTGTCCAGATAATCTGAGCTTTCAGCGTCATCTTCTATTGCTGAGCAGGACTGATTGGGATTGATAATTCCTCCACTGTTGAAGTTGATTGGCCCGCGGAATCGGGGAACTGGCGTCCGGCCCGGCTGATATCCAATGCCAAACTTATCTTCTTTCACGAACACATCTATAGCTTTGCCCCAACCTTGGGCATTCCCGCTTTCGACCACTTCTCTGGCCTGCTTGTACGACGCAATTGATGCACTCGGCCCACCTGGCACATTCGACACCACCGCTGCTGAAGTAGATTCTGGTAAGTTATTGACATTCAGGGCTTCAAAAGATTGGCACAATGTTTCATGAATCTCTCCATCCATTTCCACATATTTAAAAGTGGATAAATGACTCACGAATATATCTTCCTCGCCGCAAACAGTAACCACTTGACCCTCGAACACATACTTGAGCTTCTGATGAAGTGTGGAGGTAACTGCGCCTGCTGCGTGAATCCACGGTCGGCCCAACAAACAGCTATAAGCAGGCTGAATGTCCATAACATGAAAGGTCGTCTTGAATATCTGTGGACCAACCTGTATTGGTAATTCAACCTCCCCAAACACCGATCTTTGGGATCCATCGAAAGCTCTCACAATCAGATCGCTGGGTCTCAGAACCAATCCATCTACTTTGATTTTCATCAGGGCTTTTTTGGGTAACACATTTAAGGAAGAACCTGTGTCAACCAGCACATGCGACAAAACTGCTCCTTTGCATTCAAGTGTGATGTGCAGTGCTTTGTTGTGGTTACGTCCATCTGGTGTTAAATCCCTGTTCGTAAATCCCAACCCGTGGCTCACATTCACATTAGAAATTACCCCCTCCAACTGATTCACTGTAATCTCTTGGGGAACGTATGCCATATTCAGAACTTTCAACAAGGCAGCCCGATGTGCGTCTGAACTCATTAACAGGGATAATATCGAAATTTTAGAGGGTGTCTGATTAAGTTGATTAATGATCTTGTAATCACTCTTTTTGATAACCCTCATAAATTCCTCAACATCATTATCGAAATTGACTTTAGGGTCCTCTTCCTGAGCAGGCACCTTGTCATCAACAACCTGTTTTCCTTTCGCTCTTGCAGCGGCTTCAGCCTCTTTATCATTCCTTAGAGTCTGGGGAGCAAACAGTCGACCGCTCCTGGTGAAACCACTTGGTCCACTGACATTCTCAATGCTAGTACCAACGGCCTCTGCCTTCTGCCGACTTCCTCCTTGACGAGTATCAGTTCCATACTGCCACGGAACTGCCCTATTAGACACATAAGCAGCCGATTCAGGAACTATAATCGTAACTGGTCTCGGCCTCTCGGGCACGATGATAGCAACAGGCTCTGCAACAGGCACCTGTATCTCGACTGGATTATAGTAAATGGTAACGGCAGAAACATCCTGTTCTTTCTCTACTTTATCAAACTGAAGACTTCCCTCATCCATAAGATCCTGCAATCCAACTCTCAACTTACTGCATCCATTAACCTGCTTTAAACAATCCTCGCAATCAGAGGCGCATCCAAGAAATACCTTTCCTTTTAACAGACGTTCTTTTACAATCAACAACGGAGTCTTCACCAAATTAACATCAGTAATCAAATTCAACTTCTCGCCATCAAAAATGGCATTTGTGCCTGCACCTCCATGATGAGGCATTGGATTGTCACGAACATTCGGCGGCCTAGAGAAGTTGATAGCTTTTGCGTCGATCAGATCTTGAACCTTATGTTGAAAGGTCCAGCACTTTTCTATTGAATGACCTGGCGCGCCAGAATGAAATTCACATCGAACATTAGCATCGTACCCTTGAGGCAACTTTCCGGAATCCAGCGGCTTCATAGTCCGAAGTTCAACCAACTTCTCTTTAAGCAGTTGTGGCAACAAAGCGGCATATGTCATAGGCAAGGGATCAAACTTACGGTCCCTTTGTCTATTGTTCTGAAATCGGGGTCTACCTTGCTGATCTGGCGTTTGCTGTCCAGCTGGAACCGGAATGGTTACCGCATCCACCTGATGATAGGACTGATTCCTTCCTCTGCCCCCTCCTCTATACACAGCACTGGACTCCCCTTCTCTTTTCCTTGGTCCATTGGCAAAGGGTTTCTTTGAATTTGAAGCAACATCTTGAATCTTACCCAATTTCAACAGACTTTCTATTCATTCCCCAGCAACGACAATGTCGGCAAACCCGGTGGAAAGACATGCAGCAAGTCTATCCAAATACGTCCCTTGAAGTGTACTCATGAACATATCAGCCATCTCACGATCACCCAAAGGTGGTTGAACTCGAGCAGCCAATTCTCTCCATCTCTGTGCGTACTGCTTAAAGCCCTCCTTGTTATCCTGAGTCATACTCTGCAATTGAGTACGATTAGGTGCCATGTCCAGATTATATTGATACTGCTTCAGAAAAGCAGCACACAAATCTTTCCAACTCCTTATATGAACCCTGTCCAGCTTAATGTACCATTCCAGGGAAGCGCCTGACAGGCTATCCTGGAAAAAATACATCCAGAGCTTTTGGTCCTCGGTGTAAGCGGCAATCTTGCGATTGTAAGCTTGCAAATGTGTTTTGGGACAGGTACTGCCGTTGTACTTATCCAAAGTAGGAAGCTTGAACTTGGGGGGAATTCGCACACCCTGCACGAGACCCATGTCTTCTACATCAATTCCAAGAGGATTTTGGCTCTCAATAGCCTTGAGTCTTTCATCCAGCCCTTCATACTTCCGGTCGTCATTGTAGAAACCCATGTCATTGTTGAATGCAGTGAACTGGTCCTCCTGACCATCCTCATTGTTATCAAGTCCCAGATGTACCCCACCAGCAGGGATTGTGCCAACAGGAGGAGTGCGCACGTTGCGATTTGGGATTTCAGTTTCCAGCCTCTGGATAGTGGTTCTCATAGCTTCTTGTCCAATCCTCATGTTTTCTTGACCGGTCCTCAGCTCTTGCTGACCTTGAGCAATCCCCTGCATGAGGTTCATGAACTGTTCCATCCTTCCCCTCAAATCGGCTAACTCTGTCTGAACTTGCTCCATTACTCTTGCTTGATTGCGTCGGATAGAATATCGGTGAACTGGGGTATTAGCTATTGTGCCTGAAAACCAAATAAAGGTTAGCAGGCACCTGCAAAAGGAAAACCTGCAATGCAAAAATGATATGCAAATGCAAATGCAAAGTTATGTTTGTCATTTCAAAATGCTTTTCATATCCTGATTCCAATCGTAACCAAGAATTCCTGAAGACCAGGAGTCATGATTACAGAGTTTTGCCATGAAGAGATATTCATATACATCGATCACGGATGTCTGAAGACCAGAAATAGTGATTTTGTAGTGTGCTAATGTGCAGATATCACATCACATATATCTGAAGATCAGAAATTGTGAACAGAAGTAACCCATTTTATACAAATTCCCAAAACTTCTCAAGCACGTTTGTCGTAGTTTCAGCAACAAAATAGAAAACAGGCAATCAAATGGATCCATCAACAATTCTGATGGTAACCATTGCAAATTACAAAGAAATGACAAAAATCACTAATCCGACAGCTCTACATCTTTCAGCTTCTGACTGGAGTACTTAATCTCTTCAAACAGGATGCGGGTACGCTGATGATGCAGCTTCTCAATCAGCTCTTTAATCACTGCGTCCCTTTTTTCCAATGCATCCTCTAATGACCCCACGTGCATCAGCAAGGCTTCATCTTCATTGGCTCCTTTGCGCCTCTTGATTCCGGCTTGAATTTTAACCAGTTTTAGCTCTGCTGTGACCTCTCCAAGCTCCTTGTTGGTGATTTTCAGCTTACCTTCAGCATTTCTCACTTGTTCTTGACTTTTGCCAAGATCTTCTCGATACTTTCTTCTCTCCACGTGCGCTTTCTTCAGCTCTTCATCTTTATCTTTTAGCTGGGCCTGCAATTCGGAGTTCTCAATTCTGACCTCATCCCAAGCTTGATGGAGTTTAGCTAACGAATCCTTGCTTCGGGCCAGCGCCTGCTTTGTAGCCTTATGAGCCTGACTAGTATCATCTGCTCCCAAGGTAAGCTTCTGGAAGTATCGAGCTCTCTCATCAAAATCTTCTTCTTTGTCCGCCAGGGTTTTTTCTGCTTTCAACGCTCTCTTTTCCAACTCTTTGTTGTCAGCTAGAGCTTTCTGAAGACATCTGCTCATTCCAGAGTTCTCTATCTGCAGATCTCTAACCATTTTCTTCAATTTCTCGTGATCCTCGGCCGGTACCGTGGAATGTTGATCAGGACATAAAAGAACTTCTCGGGAAAAGGGTAACAACAGCTTTTTGACCTTCATCTCAACCCAGGCATCGTAGTCAGGGTATGATCTGCAGTCTCCTTTGCCGAAAGTCAATCTTCCCTCTCTTTGCCTAAATTTCCAAGCATTTATTACTTCCGGCACTCTTTCGTTCCTGGTCCCCACGAAAAACAGAGAAGCGCTAATCTCTTCATCAGCAGGAGGATGTCTCGAGGCATAACCAAATTGTCTAACTGCCAACACTGGGTTGTAATTAATCCCACCTCTTCTTCCAAGTAGAGGTGCATTAGGAAAACTTCCACATTTGACAGTAAGCTCTATTGTCAGTAGTTTGGGATCAAACCAAATAATATTATTGGCAGTCAAACCTATCAGTCTCTTGGACCACTTCATCGTCTCAGCAGTTTCTACAAACGCACCAGTCCGGGGTAAATGTTTGAAGAGCCAATGGCATAACAATTGGGTGCAATAACTAACCAGACTCCCTCTTGCCTTCTCATTTTTGTAATGTACGGAGTGATAAAAATCCCCTAGCAGGGTAGGAATCGGATTCTTCTAGACAAACACTTTCAATGCCTGCATATCAACAAAATCAGGCTGACCGGGGAAAAGCACCAAGCCATAGATACAAAGAGCTAACACAGCGTTGTAAGTAGTCCAATTGTTAGCCTTGGCAGCTTCCTGAGCTTGTCGAAAAAGGAACTCCAAGTGAAATCCTTCATCTTCTTTGAGCCTGCTTAGGCCACTTTTCACAACAAACAAGTCCAGATGCAGGACAACAGCGATTACTTCAGGGGCAAGAGCACCTTCAGAAAAATACGGTATAGCAGACGTGATTGGAATTCCCAAAATAAATGAGAATTCCTCCAGAGTGGGCATCAGAATGTAGTCGGGGAATAGGAAACATCTCATTGATGGCTCATAGAACTGTAAGAAAGTATGCAACCCATCCTTCTCATACTTTGTGAATGCATAGACCATCTTAATCAGCTCTCCGTACTCCTTCTGAAAAGTGCTGAGAACATCAGAACCAGCCATACCTATCATCTTGTTCAATACACCCAGCTTAGGATCAGGGAATTTGTATGACACATTATTCTTCCTTTTAACCTCAGCATCTTGGGAACTCATGATTGGAATCAGACAATATGGTAAGTACCTGAAAATGACAAACATAACCATGTTAAGATATGATTATGCAAATGCAAAAGGCATGTGATCAGGTATCCAGGTGTCGGTGTCTGTGTTGAACTGTGTGCACTGTGTCTCTGTACTGAATCTGGCAATATATCTGAGATGAATACTCAAACCACTGTCATAGGATACACTGTCTGTAATAATCATAGAATCACAAGTACGGTATGTAGGAAGCTGGGTTACCTGCAAACCTGTAAACATTCCCCCCATACTCACATGTGGTTCCTAGAAAATAAGGCTTGTCAGCTTCGGAGGTTTGAGAAGCGATAGCACATTCAGCCCGTAGGATACAATGCTATGCCAATCAAAGAGGTCGTCCACTGACTCGCCTTAGAAAAGAAAGGTCATCCTATGCAAGTACCAAAGTGGGCTCTCGGGTGCGAGTGGGTTTGCCACAGAATGTGGTCTGCCACTGTCACCGCTAAAGAGAGATATTTCCACTAAGGTCCTCATGATCGGTCACTAGAGTCGACAGCTCTCTAGATCGACATCCTGGAATACGCAAGATGCGCACGCCATGATGGGTCCCAAGATAGCCTCGTCTAGCTGTGAATTTCGTGATTACCCACATACACAGATGGCACGTAGGTCCCACTACTCTCCACTCTAAGTCTAAGTGTATACTCGAGCCTGTGTACTGAGCTCATCTCTCAGAAATCCCATACAGCCAAAAAGACAGAATAGTGCAACACAATATAATATATGAAATGTAAATGCTAACATGCTGTAAATATGGTACAAGTAATAAAATACAGTAAACAGCAAATACAAGATAATAGTAAACACCCAATGAAAGAAAAGCAAACAAGCGCTAGGATTGACTCGCTTAGGATGGACCAGCAATAGGTCAACCTGTCCCCAGCAGAGTCGCCAGCTGTCGCTCCCGGGATTTTCATCCTAGTACAAACGCGAAAGTGGCACCGAAACAGAGTCGCCAGCAATGTGTATTTATCCCAAGAGAGGGAAAGGAAACACCGCATAAACCTGAAGGAAGGAAAGAGCATGGTCTCACGACCAAGAGAACTGGATTCGGGAGTCGGTTACGCGAAGGGAAGGTATTAGCACCCCCTCGCGTCCATCGTACCCGATGGGATCCACGCTTGCTTGTTTCGATCAAAGGGTGTAAAGGAAAGAATACTGGAAAAGGAACTGAAAGAAAGAAAGGAGAAAGAATGGAAGAGGAACGAGAAACAAATGTAGGGAAAATAAAAGAAGTGCTCGCATGGGCCCTACCCCACTGCCTACGTATCTCATCGGGAGCATGAGAATCAGAGCGACGTAGTTCCCCTCACTAGGGATGGATTGTTTGTGTTTTTTAGTGGAATACGTCAACGTTCGCGTTCTAGCAGTTTAGGTGTTGCAGCTCGCTGTAGGGAGACTTAGGCGTTACCTGTTTGCGGTAGAACGGAAATGACGCATCCTTAAGGAATGAGTGAAGGAGATGAGTAAAGAATTCCCGAAGGAAAGACGTGATTGTTTGTTTTTGTCTTTTAAGAGTTTTTTTTTATTTGTTTGCATATGATAGTGTATCCAAATCTTAGCCATTGGAATGTGTACGTTCTCACATTCCAAGATGGAATGAGTAAGAGAGCACACTAAGGGTGAAGAAGACCCCCACACCTAGTTCCAATTGTCAAGGTTCAAACACACTAGCATACTTGTATTTATTAAGTGTTTTTGTTGATTAAGAAATGAAGAAGTGTTTTATTATTTGTATCTTCAACAAGTATTGCATTTAAGTCCCTCATACAAGATCAAATGTTTAACACATTGACCCAAGATGGGCTATATGCTACACATTATAAGATTATAAGAGAAGACCCCTTATAATCTTTTCTTTGTATGAAAGGCCTAAATACAATAAATGCTTACCTTTATTAAGTATTTTACATTTTTCTTTGAGGTGAGAAGAGAGACTCAAGAGAGGAGAAAAGGTAAAATCTATATGAACTAAGACTCAATCCTAATTGATTAGTTAAGGGAGTGATCCTAAAGGTTTGTGAGGTTTCAACCTAAAGTCTAAAGAAAGAAAGAATTAAACAATTCACTTCTAAAGTAGAAGATGAATTGTAATTCAAAAGGGAAAGTGATGAGTTATTAAAAGAAAGCACATAAATGCTTAACAAAACACAAAATGGAATTGTAAAAGAGATGAAAGGAAAGAAATTTGAATGTGGATTCCTTATCCACACTCAATTGCAACTTACCAAAGCCCCTACATGGTTAGTAAACATGTACAAGAAGTATAAGAAGTAAAAGAACATTTAATGCACCATAAAACTCAAAAGAAGTAGATGAGAAATTGGTTACAACCAGAATGTACATCACATGGAAAACAAATGATCATTATCATGCAAGTCCAAGTGAATAGGCAACAAACATCACCCATGACATTAGAACATGCTACCATAAGAAAAAGGAGAATGAAAGATGAAAAGAAATAGAAGAAACATGCATAAATGGAACATGTAATCCAAGGATCAGAATTGAAATGAAATGAAAAATGATTTACAAGCATCTCACAAGTATTTATGAAGCACATCAAAACATTTAAGAAGTGATGGAATAAGTAGAATTGAAATGGGAGTTCAAAAGAAAACACAAGTACAAACACAACATGTTAAAGGTGCACAAGGTTCAAATGATAACCAACATGCAAAGATGACATATGATATGTATCAATGACCTATTATGTCACATGAATATCTCACAAAGTAGGCAAATGATCATGCAAGTATGTACAAAAGAAAACATGTAAACATGCACAAAAGATTACAATGATGTGACATGTTATAATGCTTTAAATGAAATGCATCAAACAAAAATCAAATGGCCTTAGGAAAATTAAGCAAGCATGGTTTAAAGATACACAGGTCAGAAGTGAATCATGTACCAAAGTAGCATACAAGAAATCAAGGCAAAATGATGTCAAACAATGCATTTAGGTCAAATAGACATATCATACAAAGTAGCACAAAAATGAACACCAAACATGTCATGAAATGACTTAAAAAATCAAATAAAAATCAATCAACATACTTCAATATGTTAATGACTCAGTACAAAAAGAAGCAACTCAAAACAATTTTTAATGATCAAGAACAAAATTAAACAAAATCATGTACCACATTGAGAATGCACACCAAAGAAATTCAAAGAAAATTATGGATCAGGGGTAAAAAGGTCATAAAATCAAGAAATAAAATCATGGAAAATTTCCTAAATGTTTTAGTGATACTCATGAATTTTTGTTGAATTTTATGATGAAGTTTGATATTTTAAAAAGTTAGAAAGCAAACGTGTAGAAAAAATGGAAAATAAAATGAAATGGAAATAAAGAAAGGGGGTGCAAGCATAGCAATCCATCAGTTCAAACTCATTGGGCTTGAAAAACATAGGGTGCAAATATCAATTCAGAGTCTGGTCCACACACGCGCTATCCACAACAACTAGCATGCACTCTCAGTCAACAAAAGTCAATCAATTCAAGCCATTGGATCAAGTCAAGTCAGCATAATAGTCAAAGTAATCAGATCAAACACTCACACACGCATGTCCACGTTCCATACCATACACCACACCACACCATGTTTAATTGAAATCAGAAAAATGGCACATGCCTTGCACATGCGTTTTAATGCGTTGTCATGCTCTTAGCCACACGATGAGAAAAAAACAACGGACAGGATTAAAACATGGCAAAAACCCTAGCTCTAACAGCCACCGGCCGGAGAGGACCTCCGGTCACCTTCTCCGGCCAACAGCCACCACCTGCAAACTCCAATTCCTCCAGAAATTCACAATACGTACACCAATCGAAAGCTGAGCTCATGTACATCATGAATCTAACACTATTTTTCACATAACATACACGTATAACACAAACCGATCCAAAACAAATTGCCCTAAAATCACATCTAAACTCCTAAAGAGCCTATCAACTAGACAGAACTCACGCATAGCTCCTAATAAGCTCCAAACATCATAAAACAAGCTTAAATCACAAGAACACAATGCATTAAAATTGAGTGAAATAAACCTGAAATTGATGAGGCTTCGGGGTGCTCTTCAGAAAACCAGAGATCCTAGCTTCTCCTTAAACCTTGAAGCTTCACAAACTAAGCAAAATAAATGCTATAACTCGTTGTCTTGAAAGCAGGGAGATCCAATGTTGAACAATGCTTGCAGCAATCTTGAGGACTGTGCTGAAATCTCCTTCAATCCAATGCCATTGATGATGATGAATTGAGGTGGATGAAGATGAATGATTCGTGCACAGAGAGAGAGAGAAAAAGCTCAGGGAAGATTGAGAGAGTGAGAGTGTTCTTGAGAGTGGAAATGAAAAGTGAAGTTGAAAATGAATTTGTGAAGAGAAGTTTTGTTTTATAGTGAGCTAGGAAGTGAGTTGGGTGACTGAGTTGGGTGAGTTCACTCTAACTAACTGAGTCAGTTAGTTAGAGGCGAGTTGATCTTGGGTTTTTTATGGTGTGGGTGATGCTTAGAGTGTTATGGTGAGGATGAAGAGAATGAAGCTGCAGCAAGCAACTTGTTATACAAGTTTGTATTCTTTCCACTTCTATGCATGAGCAACACACGTGACCTGGTGAATGTAAAGGTGTTTGGCTAAATGAAGCAAAGGTTGGTGAGTGTGATCAAGCATGCGCAAACTAATTCAATCAACAATAAATTCCACTTGCTTTTTTTGGTTTTATGTGACAGTTGAAGACAGATGAAGATAGGGTTGCTTGAGGATGCATTACTCCATGAAATGTGGATGGTTTGGTGAGTTCACGGGTTCATTTGAAAGAGGGTACATTGAGGAACAATATTGGTTTGAAAATTGAAGTGAAATGAGGTCTCAAACATACCTAAAAATGACCACAAACAGATGGATAAAGAACTGGTACATATGCGTACGAAGCAAGTCATGGCATGGCAAGTGACATGCATGGAAGTTCAGCCTAATCAACCTATCTTGAGACCACTATAACTCACTCATACTTGATCAACTCAAAATTTTCCAAACATCAATATTAAAGATGACACTACAAAGAACAACTTTGATGTTGAAAACTTTTCCATTTTAGGTTTTTATCTTGATGAAAAATGGGTGGACATTTGGCTCACCAACTGTTTGAGAAAATGACTGCGCGCGTGCCCTGAAAATCTTGGTCATGACCTAGTTTTGAACCTACTTTGCTCAAACTTTGATCAATCATATCTCACTCAATTTTTATCCAATAGAGATGTTCCACATATGGATGTGAAGCTTAAAGCAAGACCTTTTGTTGTGACCTGGTGGAATTTTCATTTGGTGCTTCAATTTTAAATGGCCTTGGTTCAAACTCTGATGCAAAATGGCCCAAAACTTGCTATTTTTAGTAACCCTTCTTCATCCAAAAATGGCAATTTTCCACCTCTTGATTTTTTTATGATTCCTTTGGAGTTTCTTGATCAAATTTTGCACATTGGTCACATATAACATGAATTTTATGAATTTGACCACAAAAAGTCAAGAGTTGACTTTTTCCTCTGATTATTTGACCTGGCCCCAATTTCCCTGATTTTTTATCTTTCTTCCAATTGAACCACTTCTAAAACCAATTGAGAGGTGATTTTCCACATACATACACTTAAGAACATGTAGAATACCATGACATCAAGTTTTGTCCAAAAAAATCAAAGATATCCTTATTTTAATAGAAACCCTAGTTTTGGTGCCCACCTCCTAGGAGAAAAATGTGCAGTCTTCAATTTCAAATTCCTCAGAGTATGTTGTGTATCCTCTTAAAGTATGATGGGATATACCATTTGAGGATGATTTTGGATCAATGAGCTATCTCTTTTGAGGGTTTTTCTTTCAATTTTTGAACCTCTTGCATGTTGAAGTATGTATTGCTTCAATCTCCCATTGGATCTCACTTCCTTGAGATTGTGGATGATCAATTGAGATGGTATGAGACATGAGAGACTCTTGGCTTGCCTGGAGGCAACTTGATTGACCTCTTTGTGCTTTGAATGATCCCTTGATTGTCCATCTTTCCCCTGATCACATGCCTTGATGGTGAGAGGAATGCTATGCTTCATTTTTCTATGTTAAATGCAATGCAATGCTAATGAGATGGATATGATATGATAGATGATAGTGCTATGCTAAGATGCAAAAAGGGGAGAGAAAATTTTGGGGTATTACAAGAACGCATAAATCTGATTCTCATAGCTCCAGTTATGATCCGAACAGTGGACATGTATCAAATAACCGCTAAAGCTGAAAATAAGCTGCGAAAATAGATTAACGGCAAACAAAGACTTAATTATAAAAACATAATAAAACACTAAAATAAACAAAACAAACTAAGAAATGCCTAAGTACAAACATAAGAGAATGTGCATTAAAATGCACTGATCAAATTCCCCCACAGTTGAACTTTTGCACTCCGAGCAAAATAGTATCAAGACTCATGAAAAACAATAGCATTCGGAAACTCATTCTAGGCCACAAACTCTTCTTCGGTCAAGATTGTATCGATAGGTACTAATTTTGCACACTAAGGATATCGTAAGAACACAAATCCGCAATTGTGCGGTCATAAACCTCCCTCCTATACAAACTAATCCGAATCATGTTATTATGCTTAAGCCTAACTTACTCATCCTCCTTTTTGTTCTCTTTCATTCTAATACAATCACATTAAGCCCGCTATCTATTCACACACATGGTAAATAAGCTTGTTAGTGACTATGATCCATATCTTTTCAAAAGTTTAAAATTAACCATTTTTTTCCTTTTTTTGAAGGTTTCACAACCGTTAGCCTAAGTGACCGGGTGAGGGTCACCTAACTTAAAAGGTGGATTCCTATTTAGATTTATTATCAAGCACGAGATCATTCACTTATTTGCATCAGCTTAATTATTTAGTGTGTGATTTCTAGATGGTGCTGACTGCTAGATAAACTACTTAAGAGCTATTAAAGGATGAGAACTCAAGGCTATGTCCTAACAAGTATTTAAATCGATTTCCATATTCGGGAGACTTAAGGTGTTAAAACGGTACCGATCTTATGAATTTTTCCCAAGTCTCCACAATCTAACCTCGAATAAATCTATAGCCTAAAAATTTCAAAAGATGCATTGTGTTTCTAAGTAAATTGTTTTTTTAATTTTTTTTTCACTTAAAGAAAATATAACAAAACAAAGAAAACTGAAAGAAATAAAGCAAAGTAAATGGTTCCCTCCCCCACACTTAAAATACACATTGTCCTCAATGAAAGAATAAAAATATAAAATAAGAGTGAGATAAAGGAAAGAACACACCCGAGTAGTTAAGGTGGATAGGTGATCACATAAGCAGTCTTTCCCAAAGAGAGATCTTCTGCAGGCTCCTTTTCTAAAGTGGGGATGTCATAAAGTAACTTTGGGTAGCATCCATTGACCTTGAAATATTTATTAGTGCCTTCACCTTTTATTCCAGGATCAAAGAAAAATCTTCGATAAATGAAAGTGTTGAATGGGTACGTGAAAATGATCTCTTTTTCCACAACATTAAGAATCAAAGGATTAAGGGGCTGCCTCACTCCTTTTCTTCCATTTTCAAGTAAGATCCTATGCATACGCATGGACTGCCTAATATCAGAAATGTCAGTCATTGTCCATCCAATTCCCTTCTTATGTTCCTGCAATAAATTTTCTTCCTGCTCAAATTGAAGCTTTGATGAATAGTATAAATCCTTAAAAAGTGATTCAGAAGGTGGTTGTTCAATGAAATATTTGGTTGGGGTAGCCGGGATGTCGAGAGCTTCAGCCATATAAACAACTTCATCTACAACTCCATCCGTAGGAAAAATGTCAACCTGCAAGGCAGTCTCAATCTCAGCACAAACAAAGCAAAGGTTAGTGTCACTATAGTCATCACATGAGTAATTATCATCAAAATCAGACAATGATAGAAAATCAGCTGCAAACAAATCAATACAAGTATCATCAACCAACTCAGAAATTAATTCAATATGAAAAACAAAATGTTCTTTTTCATCAATCTTCTTATTTTTCAGTACTCTATGTGGGAAAGGGATCGGTGGTACGTACTCCTTTTCAGGCACAACAACGACAGAAGGTTCAGGTCCAGGTGTGACCTCAACAACTTTTTTATTTTTTTCTGGGGTTCGTTCTGTAACTTTTCTGGATCTTAAGGACATTGCACTCACATTAGGGTTAGAGGCATTAGGATTCACTACTGTTTGGGCAGGTAGTTGGCTTGATCCTTGAGCTTGTTGTATGGCATTCATTGAAGTGGCAAGCTATCCAATTTGTGTTTGCAAGGTCTGAATACTAGAATTTGTTCGTTACTGAAACTGGAGCTCATTTACAGCCAATTGCTTGACAAGGTCCTCTAACGAAGGTCCGGAAGGGGCAGCGGGTTACTTGTGGAGGGTTTTGTGGTGGTGGTAATGAGAACATCAATTGTTGTTTCACTAAAGAAATAAGCTCATCAAGTCTAGTTTCTAGAGCATTATTGTAAGAAGAAACCTGAATCTCATTCACACCTTTTGTTTGGACATAATTGTTTCTAGTTGTAAACTGTTGGGAATTGAGTGACATATTCTCAATCAAGGCTTTGGCAGCAGCTGAGGTCTTATCAAAAAGTGCTCCACCACTAGCAGCGTCTAAAATGTTTCTATCCATTAGTAGCAATCCCTCATAGAAATATTGGATAAGCAACTGTTCGGTAATCTGGTGCTGGGGGCAACTGGACACTAACTGCTTGAATCTTCCCCAATATTCAGCCAATGATTCATTGTCGAGCTGTCTAATACCACATATATCTTTTCTGATTGATACAACTCTGGAGGCAGAAAAATATCTCTCTAGGAAGACTTTCTTTAAATCATTCCAAGTTGTGACAAAATTCGGATCAAGATAGTAAAACCAATCTTTGGCAGCACCTTGTGGTGAAAACGAGAATGCTCTGAGCTTGATATGATCCTCTGTGATTCCTTCAGGTCTCAAAGGTGTAGAGCACACAACATGGAATTCTCTCAGGTGCCTATGCGGGTCCTCACCTGTAAGACCATTAAACCTTGGCAACAAACGTATTAAACCAAATTTCAATTTGAAAGGTACAGTAACCGCAAGATATTCAATACATAAAGCATTATAATTCACATTAGGGGCAGCAAGTTCTCTAAGCGTTCTTTGGTTAGCCATATTAAATTTAATAGGAAAAAAAATAACAAAGAATGAGAAAATACATAACTAATTCAACAATGCAGCAACAATTAGGAAAATACCAACAATGTCCCTATTAAGAAAAAGAATGGAAAAATAGAAAAGCGAATAAAATAAAATCTAAAAATTATGAAAATATAACTAAAAATCAAATCAAATCAGAATAAATCTTTACAAAAAATTTCGGATTTGTTCGAAAATATGAAAATAGAAAATAAATCAAATAAAATAGGAAAATAAAGAATTTGCGATTTTCAGGGTCAAAATCTTTTAGAATTTTATTCTAAATGAGTATTGTTCAGCGATTTTTTTCTGATCATAAAGCATAGAGAGTTGTCAATAGAAATTAGGGATGGCAAGGGCGGGGCGGGGGCGGGTTTAACTATACCTGCACCCGCACCCGCCTCCATGTAACAGACCCGCCCCCGTCCCCAAACTCAATCGGGGGTAAAGATTTACTACCCAGACCCGCCCCAGTGGAGAAAGAGTGCACCCGCACCCGCAAAAAAATAATTTCTTTTTAATTGTAATAAAAAATAATAATTTAATTAAAAAATTGATTATTTTAATAAATTAATTAATTATTTAATTAAAAACTTAATTAGTAAGTAAATATTAACTTGATTATTTTAATTGTAACAAGGGTATTAATAATTTAATTAAAAATATAATTAATAAATGAATATTAAAATAAGTAAAATAAGGGAATTAAAGTAAAATGATTTATCCGGGGCGGGGCCGGGGGCGGGTGCGGGTGGGTCTTAGTGTCTTCCTGCCCCGTACCCGTAGTTAAGAACCGGGTTTTCCCCGCACCCGCACCCGCACCCAATTAAATCGGGTTTTCCCCATTAATTTTGGGGCGTGCCCGGGCGAGTGCGGGCGGGTCTGGGTTTGTTTGCCATGCCTAATAGAAATAGAAATAGCAAGATGAGAGAGTGGTAATTCGTCCAGAAACATAACAGAAGTAGAGTAAGTGATTCAATATAGGACAATGTTCATGGCACAAGCCTCTGCTTTCATGGTGAACAAAGAACAAAGACTTCCTTATTTTTCACGTCGTTTCCAGAGAACGTAGGGGCGAAGGAAATGTATGAAATGTTTAAACCTTATGGTGAAATAGATGAGGTTGTAATACCTAACAAAAGGGATGTAAGAGGCAAGAGATATGGCTTTGTTAGGTTTTTCAATGTTGAGAATGCAACAACTTTGGCTATGAAGTTGGATAACTTATTCATGGGTAAGTAGAAGCTATTTGTCAACATACCACATTTTCAAAGAAAACAAGGAGGTGGAGCACGCAGAGAGAGGGAGAGAGAGAGAGAGTAATGGATCAGGATGATGGTCAAGACAAGCGGCCATTTTCGACCAAAACCAATTTTGATCGACCAATGTACAAGGGGGAGCCATCGGTCAGGAGATTTGGAGATAATCGATCATACGCAAATGTTGTGAAGAATAACTTCAAAAATGTTACACATGGAGAGAATGGAGAGAAGACCAAACCGGTCTTTGCGCATCTAAAGTTCGACATTGGAGATTCTGACCTGGAGAGATTCAAGAAGGTGTATGTTGGCGTAGTTGAAAATGTCGGCTTATCTTATAACATGCAAGAGATTTTTAATGTTGAAGGTTATTTCTCCATTTGTGCAACGCCTTTGGGAGAAAATATGTGCCTACTAGAGGATAAAGATGAAGGTGAATTACAAGCCTTACTAGAGGAAGGTTGTGACTGGCTTCATCAATGGTTTAAGGAAATCAATAAATGGTAACCTTCGAATATGGATAGAGAACAAGTTACTTGGGTCCGGTGCTACGGGGTTCCTTGTCACGCTTGGTCCCCAAGTTTCTTTGAGTTCATTATGGTTCCTCTAGGAAAGTATATGTGTTCAGACGATAATACCAAAAATCAAGCCAACATGGATGTTGCGCGGTTCATGGTTAGGACCAAGTACATTTTGGTTTTGAACTAAACCTTCAAAGCGTAAGTACAACTTTCCGTTAGAGGTATTTTATATGATGTAAAAACTAGGATACTTTAACGTTTATGTACATTGAACGGTATCATCTGAGTCTAGTTGTGCATTTTAGAATTAGGATGCAAGTCAACATGGTTGAAATGGTTTAAAAAAGATTAAAGCATCAAGAAATAGTGTTATGCATTAAAAACAAATTTTTGGGTGTGAAAAACAGCTTATAGGTCGACACATACGACTATAGGTCGACACATAGAAGAAAATTTTCTTTTATAGGTCGATACATACATCCTTTAGGTCGACACACATGCTGCAATATTAAAGCCTGTAGGCTCTGTCCATGTGTTGACTCCTATAGGTCGACACATGACCTTGATAGGTCGACTCATGACTTTGATAGGTCGACCTATAGACCAAAATTCTTGTTTTCTTGCATCTTTTTCTATTATTTTTGCATTCCTTTTTCTTTATTCTTGCATACATATATATACTTGATACATGCATCTTTTCTAGTAAGGTTATAGAGTAAAACTTATACGAAACTGGGATTTCAAAGCATACTCATCATCTTCAACCTCTCTTTTATGCATACACACAATCAAACTACACATAATCATTTTTTGATTGGGTGTCATCTAGATCAGGGTTGATAACGTCCAATTTAGGTTGTTTATACTATAAATTAGGTTGAGTTCTTTGAGGGTTTCAAATAAGAAAACCAAGTTGGAGTTTTCCTTCAAGACTATTAAAAGATTTGAAGGTTTTGGACAAGATTACGCAATTCAGATCTAATCGAGTGAAAGTCTTGGGACAAGGGGTGCCTTGCAAGGGAGTAGCGTGAGACGGTGGATCGTATTGGTAAATCTTGGGTTTCAATAAGTGTGCGCTTGAGATTAATTCAACCGAGTGAAAGCCTTGGGATAAGGGGTGCCTTATAAGGAAGTAGCAAGAACATGTGAATTGAAGCGACATTGTTGGTTACTTGATCAATATTTGATCAAAGGTTTTGGAGGTGATAGAATCATCATCAAACCTAAGGTTTGTAGGGTTGGATTTCTACATCTCTTGTATACATACTTTTGCAAAGTAAGGTTAATTTCAATTATCTCAATTCGAATTGAGGGCATACATACCCATAACGAGGCCGATTGGAGAACTGCCTAAACAAATCCTTGTGTACTCTTTCTCTCTCAATCTCTTTTAATTTAAGTTTGCAAATTATTGAATTCATGATCCGTTTGATCAATTCGTTTGGAAATTATTTTTTTATCACATTTTGAAATAGGTGTTGTTGAGTTAATCATAATTCGTTTGATTATGATTGGATTTTAAGATCAACAAAACTAAACAAATTTCCAAACGATATCGATTGTACATAAAGTGTTTGATAAATTGCCTTATTGTGTTTTTGTCTATTTTAATTATTGGGAGTAGCTTTACGTATAACATTGCATTCAATTGGTTTTGATTAATAGTTGTTAAACAATTTGTGTTCATTATTATACGTTTGTGTACCTTTACGCATATCTGAGCTTTTAGATAGATGTTTGGTTAGACAATTTGATTCAGGTTTTTTCCGTTGTGCCATAAAACTTTTCAAATTAGTTTTTGCCAAAAGTTTTTAACTTTTGATCTATTCACCCCCTCTAGATCGAATCATGTCGTCTAACAAGTGGTATCACGAACTCCAGTTTATTCCTTGCCTAGGATTTTCTTATTAGAAGAATGGCTACCAAACCTAAGAGAGGGTATAATAGAGCACCAATTTTTACCGGCAAAAATTATGGTTATTGGAAAGCTTGTATGCATATTCATGTCAACTCGTTGGCAAAGGTATATGGGATGCCATCATGAATGATCCTAATGAAATTACAATGACCAATAATTAAGGTGTTACTGTACCTAAACATTATTGGAAGGCACAAAATATTCTCACATCCGCACTTGGTGTTGATGAATATTATTGTGTGTCTCACTGTGAGACCGCCAAAGCTATGTAAGACGCATTATAAGTTGTCTATGAGGGAACTAATGAGGTCAAACAAGCTAGGATCAATACCTTAAATCAAGAGTTTGAGCTATTTCGCATGGAGAATGGTGAAACCATTACTGACATGCGAAAACGGTTTACATATCTTATCAATCAATTGAATGCTCTAGGTAAGCTTATTTCCAATGAGATTGCTACTAATAAGGTTTCGAAATGTCTTAATAACGAAATTAAATTTTCCAATTGGAAATTTTTTTGCATAAAAATACATTGCCTTGTTGTGTTTGTGAGTGGATACTGTTGGTGAATTGGTGTTTTAAACGTGTAGTTAGAATTGTAGGAATTGTTAGTGTTAACAAGTAAAATCAAATGGAACCATGAGAGAATCATCATATGGTTAAAAATAATTAAAATGAAAGAAAAAGAAGCGCAAAAACAATTTAATAGAAAATTGAGACTCTTGTAAAAAATTTGGGACTCATAAAATTGTAACTCTGAAATTCTATGTCTGTAAAAGTGTGTGTTAAAATTGTTTCTAATTGGTGTTAAAATTGTTGGTCAAATAATTTTTACAAGAAAAAATAAGAAAAGAAGAGTCATCGGAAATCATCATACGACTTAAAAAATTAAATTAAAAACTTAAAAAATAAAGTTGGGACTCTTATGAAAAAAAGCAGGGATTGAGACTTGGGTGTTTGGAACTCAGTATGAAACTCTGTGTAAGCTTCTTTCTAATTGGTCCTTCTCAAATGTATGTGAGAAAAAAAGTATTATTTATAGGACAAATTAGGTCATTAAAACTGGAAAATAATTAACCGTGACAAAGCACAGACAATAAAAAATCAGATCTAGAAAAATTGACCAATCAGAAAAGACTATGACAAAATACATTGAATCTGGACACTTTTGAGATTTTTTTTAATATTTTAAATTATTTTTTATTAAATAAAAGGAAAAAATTAAAAATAAATATTTTTAAAAAAATACATATTAAAGAAAAAAGAAAATTAATTTAAAAATAAATAAAAAAATATAATTTTTGTGAAAAAAGGAAAGAAAAAAAAAAGAGAAAAAACATTAAAAAAAGTAGGCAATGCAGGGCTCGAACTCAAGACCTAATATTCATACTCCTTATACTCACTTCACTACCAAATGGGTTATCTCATTCGTTCATGATAAAATTTAACTAAAACTCATATAATAGTATAGAGGTGGGCAAAATTTAGGATACTACAGGTTGATATAAGTTCATTTATAAGAATAGACATCCAAACACTTAGAGATATGGGTTAGAAAGATTGTAATCTATTGTGTTTTGAAGGTCATGAAAGCTTTGCCTATTGTAAATATCAAGCTAATTTTGATTGACGGTAAAGTTGTGAATCATGTCTTCAATAGTTATCCAAGAGGTATGAATGGTTATTAGTTGTTGGGAGTGAAACCTGGAGGATCTACCTTCATCAATTGCAGATGTATTACTGTTATTGAGTCCCATAAGGGGAATAAGAGTAAATACATTGGGATGAAGCTTTTAGAAACTATGACAGGAAATACTCAGTTTGAGGTGAAAGTTCCTACTATAGATACTATTAGTAGTGAGGGAACAATTACATAGACCTATGAATATTATTTGACTCGAAATAAGGAAAGGAGGTATATTGAGCCATCTCAAAGGAACGATTATGTTGGCCACTATTATTTTAATTAAATATTAAAAGATTTAACACCACATCTTATTAAAAAAAATTATACTCTCCTATAATTTTAGTTAAAGGAGAGGCTAAGTTCCTCATTATCTACTTAGTAGATATTTAATTTTCTTTATTATACTGTATTCTCATAAATTTTCAAGCAATGGTTACAACCTCTTGATTTTATTTAAGTGAGAACCGAAACTAATTTACATATATCTATTTATATAAGTAATTAATAATTTGTTTTTATTATAAGTATGGTAATATTTAATATAATTGTTTTTTCTCTATTACAAAAAAAAAAAATATTATGTGGATCACATAATGTGGTTAGTTTTAGTAGAGATTCACAACTATTTAAAATATTTGTCACTTTAGTAAAACTTTCATTTAACTATATCAAATATAAATAGGACATTAATTATTTGGTCATTTGTGTTTGAAACGAATGTTTTTTTTTTGTTTTTTTATTTTAAATTTCTTAAATAACCACTTTTCAAAATATACCAAAGTAACCACAATTAAAAAAGATTCGTCTCTTAGAGGGTGCTTCAGTGTTTATGGCGCACACACTCAAATTTTGCCTTAGGCGCCATGATAGTAATGCATGCATGCAAAGCATGTGTCATTACCTGTGGCTCCTAAGTTGTATTGTTTTTTTTTTATATAAATAGCTCATTCCCTCCCCACCATTTTCCACCCATCTTTTAATTATCTGTTTAAATTTTTCTTCAACATATCTTATATCATCAAAAGAAATACTAATTTGATTTATTCAGCAGTAAAGTCTCTGATTAAGATCCAACTTTGGAACATGGAGACTTTCGAGCATCTTCAGAGGAGCTAGATCCATTTGTTAGATGGAGACATTGGAGATGGTGAAAAGGTCATAAGAATTGAAAGGCTTATTACGGTGTTCAACAATAATGAAGAACATCGTGTATGGGAATCAGTTAAAACTGACAGTGTTTGTTAGATGATATTGCATTGGTGGTTGTAATCGAATGAACATGTTGTTTAATCGTTTTATTTGTTTTTCATGTTGTTGTTTTAATTGTTGTAACCATTATGAAAAGAACGTTGTTTTCAACATCAAATTAAATGGTTACATAAAATGAATTACATATCAAAAGCAAGACTAAAAGTGGAATCAATAATTATGTAGTGGAGCCTGCTCCAACATTGGGACAACTTGTACAATTGTGTCCAGGCTGACGACATGAACTATATAATTTCACCATTTTGTTCGCCGTATCTATTCCGGTTCGAATACGCGTGTTGTTAGGGCGACCCTTTTTCTTTATTCATATATTTTTGTTGTGCCGAACTATGTCCCCTTATTATGTAGACCAGTAATCCTCCTTTGATACCACCAAAAATTTATTGTTGTACACATTGCAGACGTTTATGACATAGGTGCAAGGCATACGGAAGGCTTGGAACTTTCTGTAGCCGCACCAACCTCTATCTAGTTTAACCCGATAGTATCCCCTTGGCATCCCCTCATTGTGGTAAATTATCTCATCTAAACTAGACCAACCTCTACAATTGTCAAACATTGTGACCACAAATGTGTTAGATTTCTCCTTAATAATTTTCACACGACTCTCACTATACAATTGTCCCGATTGTAACACTTAAGTCCATTGTAAACGTCTAGTCTCAAATGATGACCCTAACCTAAAATAGGTTGCTTTCACCAAAGTGATTGTCAGTATGTTTCTGATGCCTTTGAAGACAGGGTTCATTGATTCCACAAGATTTGTTGTCATGCGGCCCCATCATTAACCATTGTCGAATGCCCCGGCCCACTTCTCCACTAGAATTTTATCAATCCACCTTAACACATCTGCATTTGTCAATATGATCTTTTCACAGTAGTGTTTGAATGATGGTTTTATTAATGCATACCATGCGTTCACAAATTTCTTCCAAAGCTTCTTGTCTTTAATCTCCCGAATGAAATTTCGAGTGATATGTCTAATACAGTAGACATGCGGAGCATGCGGATCTTACCAACCGTTATAAATGTTATTGTATGCACTCTCAATAGATGGATGTATGTATGAAATCAAGCATAAGTTAGGTTGTGGAGCAACATGTAATCGAAGATTCTTGAGAAAGAAAACTCATCCACCAACAATATCCCCTTCAACCAGAGCAAAATTGATTTGAAAAATATTGTTGTTGCCATCTTGTGTCACTGCCATGAGTAGCATTCCTTTATATTTCCTATACAACCATGTTTAATCAATTTGAATAACTGGTTTTAGAAAGAGTCGATGGAAAATTCCATTTCCACCAACACAAGTTCTATTTAGGGTATATGCCGACATGGTCTCCAAAATCGCAACAGTTCCCAGAGCATAATGCTTAAGTGCCACCAAATATTGTGGAAGTTCTTTATACAAATTCTCCCAATTTCCGTATACTCGTTTAACCGCTTTAGTCCTAGCTATCAATGTCTTCCTGTATAAGAAAGAATAATTGTATCGTGTAATGATATGCGAGATTATTGTACTCACCTTCAATGATGGATCCTTGCTAATGACAAGCAATATTTCACCTCATATTAACTAAAAGCTTAGTTTATGATGATCCTGCATCAGATTAGTGATTATGCAAGTGTGAGGTGCATCCATAGAATCTATCTCCCAAGAATCATCCCTCTTTTGATAAGATGTTGCCAGGCGGAACATGCAGAGCATGTTACGACACAGAATCATGTACCTCGTCGCATTAGTGTGATGCATGTTCCGACACAGAATCACGTACCTCGTCGCATTAGTGCGATGCATGTTCCGACACAGAATCACGTACCTTGTCGCATTATTACAATCGACAATATAAATTAAACTTATGTCATGGTGTGTTAGGAGACTTAATAATTAATTAATTAATTAAATTAAAATAAATTATTAACATATCAAATAAAAAATAAATTTAATTTTTACTACATACTTTTCAAATCAAGGATATTTTACTACTTTCATATTTAATCAACATTTCTCTCTCTTATTTCTTTTATCTTTCTCTTGTAACAAACAATAACTTAAATCTATTTTACTTTTTACATATTTTTCTTTTCTCTCACTCTATCTAATATATTTCTTTTTTCACAACTTCTCTGATATGTTGTAAGAAAAAAATAAGAAAAAAGAAATATGTGAGAAAATAGTGATGAAAGAGAGAAAAATGTGAGAAATAGAGTAGATTTAATGTATTGTTTGTTATGAAAGAATAATAAGAAAAATAGAGAGAGAATTGTTTATATTCTTAACTAAAAAATATTATTTAATTTATTTTATATGAAAGCTAATTTACTTTTCTTTAATTATGTCATTTAAACTATTTTCAAATTTTATCTTAAATTAATTCAAATAATTAAATTATTCAAATTATTATATATAATTAATTAAATCAATTGAACAAAAAAAATTTAAATTAAATTAAAATAAGTATATCAAATAAAAATTAGTTTGTATCAAAATTGAACACCCTTTACACCACATGTGCGTTTATAGTCTTTTGAATTCTTAAACTTGTTAAATGCACTGTTGAAACATTCAATAATACCAAATAATTTACTCAGCCATCAAACAATTATTTTAGCTATTAATAGTAACAATGTTCTAGTAAAAGTAGTGATTAGTGATTGTGAATTTTTATCGACATCCCATAAGTGGAAGACGTACTTTTAGTTTTTCTTATGCTCCCAACACACAAAAATAAAGAGCTTTTGTTTTTCATTTTTCTACAATTTTGAAGTATGCAATTGATAAAGATGACTTAGACAAAAATGTAAAATTGTAATCAAACAAACTTTTTCTGCTCTTTCCTCTCACCTTTGCATAGAAATAGAAAACAGGTGGAAACCTAAACACATCTCTATCATCATAACACAAGCAACCATGTCTCGTTGAGGATTTGCTAAAAAGCATAGAGAGTTGGAAATAGAAATAGAAATAGCGAGATTGGAGAGTGGCAATACGTCCAGAAACGTAACAGAAGTTGGGGAAGTGATTCAAGATGGGACAATGTTCGTGGCACAAGTGTTTGTTTTCATTGTGAACAAAGAGCAAAGACTTCCTTCTTTTTCACGTCGTTTCCAGAGAACGTTGGGGAGAAGAAAATGTATGAAGAGTTCAAACCTTATGGTGAAGTAGATGAGGTGGTAATACTTAACAAAAGGGATGTAAGAGGCAAGAGATATAACTTTGTTAGCTTTTCAATGTTGAGAAATGGATATGGATATGGGGTGTGCAAAGAGAGAGAGAGAGAGAGAGAGAGAGAGAGACAGAGAGACAAAGAGAGAGAGAGAGCAATGGATATGGATGATGGTCAAGATAAACAGCCATTTCCGACTAAAACCAATTTTAATCGACCAATGTATAAGGGGGAACCATCAGTCAGGAGATTTGGAAATAATCGATCATACGCAAATATTGTGAAGAATAACTTCAAAAATGTTACACATGGAGAGAATACCAAACCGGAGAGAATATCAAGAGATTTTTAATGTTGAAAGTCATTTCGCCATTCGTGCAACGCCTTTAGGAGCAAATATGTGCCTACTAGAGGATAAAGATGAAGGTGAATTGGAAGCCTTACTGGGGGAAGGTTGCGATGAATTCATCAATGGTTTAAGGAAATCGGGAAATGGCAACCTTCAGATATAGATAGAGAACATGTTACTTGGGTCCGGTGCTACGGGGTTCCATGTCACGCTTGGTCCCCAAGTTTCTTTGAGTTCATTATGGCTCCTCTGGGCAAGTATATGTGTTCAGATGATAATACCAAAAATTAAGCCAACATGGATGTTGCGCGATTCATGATCAGGACCAAGTACATTTTGGTTTTGAACGAAACCTTCAACGTGTGAGTACCACTTTTTGTTAGAGGTATTTTATATGATGTAAAAACTAGGATACATTAACGTTTATGTACAATAGACGGTATCATATGAGTTTAGTTGTGCATTTTAGAATTAGGATGCATGTCAAAATGGTTGAAATGGTTTAAAAAATATTAAAGCATCAAGAAATAGTGTTATGCATTAAAAACAAAGTTTTGGGTGTGAAAAACAGCTTATAGGTCGACACATACGACTATAGATCGACACATAGAAGAAAATTTTCTTCTATAGGTTGATACATCCATCCTTTAGGTCGACACAGATGCTGCAGTATTAAAGCATGTAGGCTTTGTCCATGTGTTGACTTCTATTCTTTTTGCATTCCTTTTGCTTTATTCTTGCACACACGCACACATATATATATATATATATATATATATATATATATATATATATATATATATATATATACTTGATACATGCACCTTTTCTAATAAGATTCTAGAGTAAAACATATACGAAACCGGGATTTGAAAGCATTATCATTATCTTTAACCTCTCTTCTATGCATACACACAATTAAACTACACATAATCATTTTTTGATTGGGTGTTATCTAGATTAGGGATGATAACGTCCAATTTACTTCTCCTTCAGGATTTACCTTCACATTGTAAACCCACTTCACATCAATTGCCTTCTTTCCTTGAGGCAATTCGACAAGTGACCAGGTGTTGTTGACTTCGATGGAGTCTAACTCCTCATTCATTGCTTTCACCCACTTCAAATCTTTCAATGCCTCAGCAGCATTGACTGGTTCGACATCTACATAGAAAGTATAATGTATCAGCTCACCCTCTTCATTAACCACATCATCTAATGTAATCACACATTCTTGCAACCTTGCAGGAATGTGTCTTGTTCGTCGAGGTCTGCTTGAGCCTGGTTAATCTCAGACTTGTTCCTGTCGAACTCCTCTTTCGACTTCAGTGGCTGGTTCTTCACAAGAGATTCCCACTGAATCCTTCTTGACATTCTCAGACCAATCCCATTCTTTAAGCTCATCTATGATCACGTCCCTACTGATCACTATCTGCTTATTCACTGGGTCGAACAACTTGTAACCTCCAGTCGAATGATATCCTATCAAGATCATCTGATTCAACTTGTCATCAAGCTTCTTTCACAACTGATATGGCACATGTCTATGTGCTATAGATCGAAACACCTTCAAGTGACTGAGGCTAGGCTTGACACCAGACCAACATTCTTCTAGTGTGATTCCTTCAAGCTTCTTCGTCGGACATCTGTTTAATATGTATGTTGTTGTCGAAACCGCTTCTCCCCATAATTCTTTGGGTAGATGCTTTCCATTTAACATACTTCTCACCATGTTCATGATGGTTCTGTTCTTTCTTTCTGCAATTCCATTTTACTGTGGAGTGTAGAATGGCACCACCTCATACACAATCCCTTCTTTTTCACATAATGCATCGAACTCTTTCGACACATACTCTCCACCACCATCAGTCCGTAGATTTGAATATGGAAAATACCTTGATTACGACACTTTTCTTCTTGATGAGGTAAGTCCACAACTTTCGACTGTAATTATCTATGAACGTGACAAAGTATCTGTTTCCCGCAATCGAATCCACCTGGATTGGACCACATACATCAGAGTATGACTTCCAGAATTGCCTTTGACTTCCTTCTTGCATCCTTGCTGAAGCTACTCTTGTGTTATTTTGACTGGACACACTCTTCACATACTTCACTTGGAATGTCGATTTCAGGTAATCCCGAAGCCATATTTCTTCTCTTTACCTCTCTGATGTCATTGAAGTTGAGATGGCCTAATCAAAAATTCCATAACCACTCATCTCTGCTGGATGCAATTGCTAGGCACTTGTGCTCTATCACATTGAGTTTAATCTTGAAGGTCCTATTCTGAGACATTGGTGCCTTCAAGATCAACCCACCGCCTGCGTCGAGAACTCTCATCATCCTGTCTTCGACAACTACCTTGTAGTTCTTTTCGACTAGCTGCCCTATACTGAGCAAATTACTCTTCATGCCTGGTATGTACAACACTTTGGAAATTGTTGACCTCTTGCCATCTTTCCTCATAATCAGAACATCACTAATACCTTCAACTGCTAGAGTATTGTCATTTGCAAATTTCATTATGTTCTTCATCGAGGGCTTCATGTTGACAAACCAATATTTCCTTCCAGTCATGTGTGATGAGCATCCTGAGTCCAAGTACCACTGGTCCTGGAATCTCTCTTCGTCTCTTGTTGTGACCATCAGCAACATCTCTTCTTCTTCATGTTTCGCCAGCTTTGCATCAGTTTCTTGATTCTTCTTCTTTTCAGGACAATCACTAAAATAGTGACCATACTTCGACCAATTGAAACACTTAATGTGACTTTTGCCAGGCTTTCGACCACCACCTCTTCCTCTACCTGCAGCAACACCTCTTTGGTTGCCTTGGTTCCAAGATTTTCTCTGATTCGACCAGTTTCCTTCATGCTGATTTCGACCAGTCGAATTGGTGTAGCCTCATCTACCTTTGTTGCCATTCTAGCTTCCTTTGCCTTTCCTTTCTTTTTCTGACTGCGCCTGTAAAGCCATATCACTCTTCGACTTTCCTGCAGCTTTTTCAGCCATCCTTTGTTCATGAGACTCAAGCGTCCCTTGAAGCTCTTCCTTCGTCAATACTGACAAGTCTTTCGACTCTTCTATGGCTACTACCACATGGTCGAACTTTGGAGCCAATAACCTCAAGACCTTTGACACAACTAATCTTGATGTCAACACTTCTCCACATACCTTGATTTGATTCACCAGTGTTGTGGTGAGAATCGGATATCAAGCTATTAGTTAACTTGAATCACAAATCATGAAGTTCACCACCGAGCTTTGATTTATCCAAAGGAAAGGGTAAAGATTGAAGAAAATCCTAAGTGCGCTATGTAACAACACAACACTACTAGAAAATTCGCTTTTAGTGACCGAAAATTTTTGGTCACTCTAGCGACCGAATTAGCCACCAAAATTAGACATCATGTTAGTAAAATTTTAAATGTCACTAAATAAAATTAACCACCAAATTAGCGACTGATATTTTGTGACCATAATTTCCCGTCTCAGATAATCGTTTTTATATAAATTCATTCATAAAAGATTTTAGTGACCGAAATTTTGGTCACTAATTTTTTTTTGTTTTTTTTTCATTATTAAGTTGCTTCCCTCCCAATTTTCTCCTTTTTTTTATTTTTTTAATTTTTTAGTCAAAATTTAACATTTTTATTGTTTTAACAAATAAAATATATATTTATATAAATAATTAACTCATACAAATTTATTAATTTAGATAAAATATAATTTTAATGACAATTAGTGTAAGAATCTTTTTAAATAATATTTGAAAGTTTAATTTTATTAATAATATATACATTTCAAATGTAAATTATATAACAAAAACCAATTGGTTTAGTGGACACCCAAAAACTTCACAAAGAAAAATGCATTGGTTCAATTCCTGCTAGAGACAAAACTTTTGTTTTATTTTAAGTTTTTTAAACAATTGAAAATTGTCACTAAAATCGGTCACGCTAAAATAGATGATATAGTAATAGTATAAATTAATTTTACATTGTCAATCAATAACGATTATATATTTAGTCAATTCAGAGTAAAAATTTTAAATTGTTTGTATAACATGGCAGAATAATATATTTTTATTTAATAATAATATAAAACTTTTGCAACTCATAAAAATTAAAAAAATAATTTTGATATATATATATATATATATATATATATATATATATATATATATATATTTTGTATGGATGAAAATATACATATAGAGTAAATCTTTTTTAGTTTGGAAATATTGATAAATCACATCCCTAATTTAACGGTTTTTGGGAGGACAATTCTTCTCCTATCACTGTCAACCGAAGGGAATCACGTAGTACAGTACAACAAAAGTATATTTATTTTGGATAAAAACAAAATCACTTTTAAAACTAGTACATTGCTATTTTTTCCAGATTCATGCAAAACAAAACTCTATTGTATTTATATTATGACCCCTATAAAGACACATGTGCATTGATATTCGAAAAAAGCATTCGTCAAATTTTCCAAGTAGTACTACTTTTTTTTTTTTTTTTTTTTTTTTTAAAAGCCATTGAACTAACAAGAGAATACTAGGAGTATTCTAAACTAGACATGGCAACGGGGCGAGTCGGAGGCGGGTTTGAGCAGCCCCCCACCCGCACCCGCCACCCTGAAACAGACCCGTCCCCGCACCCGCATTCAGTCGGGGGTAAAAAACTACCACCCAGACCCGCCCCCAATGGGGAACGGGTTCCCCGCCCCCGCCCCCCGCCCCCACCCGCAAAACTATTTTTTTTTAAATAAATATTTTTCATAATAATAAAAATTAATAATTTAATTAAATAATTAATTATTTTAATAATAAACATGTTTTTAAAGAGTAAAATAATTAATAAACATGTTTTTCTAGTAAAACTATTTTAAAAAATTAAAATAACTTTAATAAATATATAATAAAATAATTAAAATAAGATATAAAAGTAAATTAAGGTAGACCGGGGCGGGGCGGATAGTAGCATCCCCCGCCCCCGCACCCGCACCCGTAATAAAAAATCGGGTTTTACCCGCACCCGCACCCGCACCCAGTTAAACCGGGTTTTTCCCGCTAATTTCGGGGCGGGTCCGGCGGGTCTCGGTTTTTTTTTGCCATGCCTATTCTAATCCTTACAAAAAGATGGGGAAGGAAAATTCCCTTCCAACACTACTCAACTGACTAAAAAGGATTCATACAATAGTAAAAAAAAATAGAGTTGGAATACGGAATTTCCCAACAATTACCCCATTTCCAAGCCAAAAATTTTGCCGTCCAGCAAATATCATCTATACTTAACCTACCCTCGTTAAAAATACAAGCATTCCTACTAAGCCAAATGGCCCACACTACCCCATCCAAATAGCAGCTTTAGATAAATTACTGTTGGATACATATCCTTCACCACTCCAAGACATGAAATGCTGAAGAACTTCACCTGTATAAGAGACAGTGATACCACACCAAGCCATTATGCTGTTCCAAACTCTATCCGTTATATCACAGCAAAAAAATAGATGAACAAGGGTCTCATTGAAAACTTTGCAATGCACACAAATTGAATCAACCGTAGTACTACTGTATAGATAAGAATAAACATTGGTAGAATCTGTAGAGTAAAAGAAGCATGATCCAGTTTTGCTTTTACTACATTTTGTTTAAATAATGTACGGTTGTGGACGCACCTCCACTCATTCAATTAGTATGTGTATTATCTTATTATAAAATTTTAAAATATGACATTTTGGAAAAATGTTTTAGACGTAGGATCATTAAAGATTTTTTATTTATTTTTATAATAGGCATGTAATCATAAAGTTTCTTCTTGAAAATGCCATTTTATTCACCACCGACACAACCAAGCATTCGAATAGCCGCCTAAATATCAGGAGGTTGACATCTTTGGTACAATTGTAAATCTTTCACAAACCTAAGAGTATGGTTCGATAAAGGATTTTAATGAAAAAAAATAATTTTTTGAAAGAATTTGAAATGACTTGATTAAAATTTATTGTTTGAATAAAAAATATAAAGAATTATTAAAATAATGTAAATATATGGAATATTTTTTACTTCTTAACTCTATATAATATGAATATTAAATTGTTTATTATTAATTTTTCAAATTTTGTAAGATAATTCTTATATTTTATGAAAATTTTAAATTCACCCCAAAATTTTCAAAAAATTGCAAATTAGTCTATAATAATTTTCAAATTTTATAAATTGGTCCCGTCAAAAGTTCAAAATTACAAATTGGTCCTTATTTTTCATATTTTAAATTTGACCAAAAAGCTTTAAAAATTATGAAAATAACCTCAAATTTTTTACATTGAATCATTTTAATACTCCATCCAAACAAAAGAATTTAAAAATAAATGAATTTCAATTGAATCATTTGAATTACTTAAAATTTTAAATTTCCTAAAAATTACCAAATTCTCCGTCCAAACACACTAAGAGTGTGTTTGGATGAAGAATTTTAATGAGGGAAAGTAATTTTTTGAGAGAATTTGAAATGACTTGATCAAAATCCATTGTTTGGATAAAAAATATGGAGAATTGTTAAAATGATGTAAATTTATGGAGTATTTTATTCATGTTAAATTTAAGGAATTTAAAATGACACCAAAAAGTAAAGAATTTCAAATTGTTTTTTAACTCTATATAATATGAATGTTAAATTGTTTATTATTAATTTTTCAAATTTTGCAAGAAGGTCCTCATATTTTATGAAAATTTCAAATTCACTCCTAAAATTTTCAAAAAATTACAAATTAGTCCTTAATAATTTTCAAATTTTACAAATTGGTCCCTTCAAATTTTCAAAAATTACAAATTGGTCCCTATTTTTCATATTTTAAATTTGACCCAAAAACTTTAAAAATTAGGAAAATGACCCCAAATTTTTTACATTGAATCATTTTAATACTCCATCCAAACAAAAGAATTTAAAAATGAATAAATTTCAATTGAATCATTTGAATTACTTAGAATTTTAAATTGCCTAAAAATTCTCAAATTCCTCATCCAAACACACTCTAAAAGAGTTTCCACAATTTCCTATCCTTGGGCGGTCTCTCATACCATGTGCATTTGCATACATTATTTAATTTTCATTAATTACAAGCCCTAAACATATTAACTCAAGTTATGAACTATTAATGCTGATTAAATTTGGTCTGGTATGAAAATAATATGGTATGCATATGACAATTTGGAGAAATACCAGCTATAGTGTTGTGAAAAGAACCTAGGTTAAGAAATAACCATGCCATAATTATTTTATCTTAATCAATAAAGGCCAAATAATCTACAAATTAAATTTATTAATAATTATTATTAAGTTATTAAAAAAACAACAAGCAGACAAGTATAAATATTTTACTATCACCACTCCGACAATTAATAAATTTCACCATCTTGTCCGACAATTGATAATTCTCCATGCTTGGACATAGCTTATGCACAGTGAAATTGACCTAAATATGATTAACTTATCAAAAGTGAAAATAAATTTTTTAATTTTTTGAAAATTTTCTATGATTTGATGAATATGGTGATGAAGATGAAAAATAAGAAGATATTTAAAACATATTAGGTGTTAAAGGTGTATCTTAATAATTTATAGACCGTAATAATTAATAGACCCTTCAGTAAAAGATAATAGTTTATTTTCCGATTACTCTCTTATAAATAGTATATATGGTGCAACAAAAAATTTAAAATTCAATTAAATACTAAACAATCACAAGGGTCAAAATAGAGAAGCTCTACCAAGAAATTAAGATAAATCAACATTACAAAGATTAATAAAATAGAAATTAAAAATAAATAAAAAACATAAATACGGTAAAATAACAAATTTAAAAACATCTACATTTTTTCTTTTCCCTTTCCTAGTTTTTCCTTTTCCTTCTTGTCTTTTTTTTTTCCCACATCCTTCTAAGCCCTTGAGTCCCAAAAAATAGGAATTACTTTCAATCACATCACAATATAATCCAGGATTTTGACCCACTTTCCATTCTTTAAAAAACCTTGATGTTAAGAAGAGTCTTAGGCCTACTAGAAAAAAAAGACAATCAGTTTTATTGGAAGACTTTTATTTAAATTAAAGGGGGTGTTGTCCTTAAGTTTATGTCATTTGGGTAGTTTAATTTTATCTTGGCCCATGGCCCTTTAGTAGTAACCCTAGTCATATATATATTGTATGAATTGCTGCTGAATGCTTATGAAATGAAAAGTTGTTTTATTATTTTCTACTTTGCAACATAGATCTAAATTTAACCTAATCACATATCTATCATTGGTGCTTTCATCTTGCTGAATTCATGGCTCCCCCTAAACCACCTAACCCCACACCCAAAGAAATTGTGGAAGAGGCTGTCCAAACAGCTCAAATTCACTTAGATAATGTCATTGCTCAAAATCAGCAGTTGTTGGATGAGAGATTGGAAAGGGTTGCTGCAGATTTGGAGAAACAAATTACTCATATTCACACCAGATTAGAGAATGACACACATTTGGAAGATTCCAGATTTGAACAAGTCATGGCTGCCATTAAAATGTCTTCCCTAAAGGTCCAGCCACCTCCACAAGTATCAATGGCAGCAAGCTCTTCAGGTATAACACACAACCCCCCTTTTGTTTCTTCATCCCCTACACCAACGCCCCACTCCCATACACCATTAAATACTCCCATTAGAATACCGACCATTTTTTCGCAAAATCCACCCCTCACTTCCGTCACTCTCCACCCACGCACTTCCCATTTGCCACCTCCACCATTCATTCATTCCACTCAATCCCCTCAAACGGTTTTCCATTCAACACAACATTACAACCCCACACTCTATTCCCAAAACCCATACCCTCAATACCCTCAAATGACACCATTACCCACATTCAGAACTCCTAAACTTGAACTTTCATTATTTGATGGCTAAAATCCCTTAGATTGGTTATTTCAAGCTGACCAATTTTTTCAATTTTACAATATCACACCTGAAAGTAGATTACCTTTAATTTCATTCTACATGAAGGGAGAAGCTTTGGGATGGTTCAAATGGATGCACCAAAATCAATTTTTAAGTGATTGGTTTTCTTTTACTAGGGATTTGGAATTAAGATTTGGTCCTTCTACTTATGATAACCATCAGGCTGAATTATTCAAGTTGAAACAAGTAGGATCGGTAGCGGAATACCAAGCTGCTTTTGAAACACTAGGTAACAAAGTTGTCGGATTACCTCCGGATGCGATATTAAATTGTTTTATTTCGGGTCTAGCACTTGAAATTAGAAACGAAATAGCTATTCATCATCCTACAACTATGTCTCAAGCTATTGGGCTTGCAAAGCTGATCGAAGCAAAAATTAAAGATTCCAAACCCAAACCCAAGCCTTTCACACCTTATTATTCTAAGCCAAACACTTCCAATCCCAACCCACAACCTCCCAAAACTACTCCACCAAACCAGCCACAAGTATCACTTGCCCCTAAAATTCAACCCAACCCAACCCCTTCCAAATTTCCAATCAGGCGCCTCTCACAAGCCCAACTTCAGGAAAGGCGTGCTCAAGGCCTGTGTTTTAATTGTGATGAAAAGTTCATTCCAGGCCATAAATGTACCACTAACAGATTCTTGCTTCTCTTGGATGAAGATGATATTTTAGAGGAACCTCAAATTGAACAAACTGCGCAAGAATCTGAAGTTGTTCATGATATTGGGGACACATATTTCCAACTATCTACACAAGCCTTGACAGGACTGTTCTCACCACAAACTTTAAAATTCAAAGGGACTATTGGTGGACTCTCTGTTATGGTTTTGGTTGATACAGGCAGCACTCACAACATCATACAGCCAAGGATTGCCCACCATCTTAATCTTACAACTACTCCAATTTCCCAATTTTCTGTTATGGTTGGCAATGGCTCTCATTTGCAATGTGAAGGAATTTGTGAAAATGTCCAACTTAACCTTCAAGACAAGCCTTTTATACTTCCATTCTATCTTTTACCCACCGAGGGGCGGACATAGTTTTGGGAATGGCTTGGTTGCGTACATTAGGCCCCATCCAAGCAGATTTTTCCATACCGTCTATCACATTTTCCCACCAAGAAAGTGAAATTACTTTAAAAGGTGACACTTCTGCTCATCCTATTCACACTACCTTTCACCAACTTCGCCACCTCATTCATACAAACTCAATCGCTTCTTTCCATTTAATGTTCATGCAACCATGTACCAAACCCCAAAACAGCCCTAACCCACCCACTTGTCCGTTATCCACACTCACACCTGACCTTGATCCAAAGCTTTCTGCCCTCCTTAAAAATTATTCTTCAATTTTCCAAGCTCCTACCAGCCTACCTCCCAACAGACCTCATGATCACCATATCCCTCTTTTACCCAATACTCCTCCTATTAATGTGAAGCCTTACCGTTACCCTCATTCCCAAAAAGATGTTATGACCTCTATCATTCAGGAAATGCTGAAAGAAGGCACCATTATCCCTAGTAACAGTCCATTTTCATCCCCCGTTCTTTTAGTTAAAAAAAGGACGGCACTTGGCGTTTCTGTGTCGACTACCGTGCTCTAAACGCAGTTACAATTAAAGACAGATTTCCTATACCTACCATTGATGAGTTACTTGATAAGTTAGGATCAGCAAGCATTTTTTCCAAGATAGATTTGAGATCTGGTTATCACCAGATCCGTGTTGCAAAGGAAGATACACATAAAACAGCTTTTCGCACTTTTGATGGACACTACGAGTTTCTTGTGATGCCTTTCGGCCTTACAAACGCTCCCTCTTCGTTTCAATCTGCTATGAATGATCTTTTGAGACCATATCTACGGTGATTCATTTTGGTTTTTTTTGATGATATTCTAATTTATAGTTCAAATTTTCAGGATCACTTATCTCATTTGCAGGTCATTTTTGACTTATTACGATCTAATTCTTTTTTTGTCAAGTTGTCAAAGTGTGTGTTTGCAGTGGATACCATTGATTATTTAGGTCATGTGATTTCTGTTGGTGGTGTTGCACCAGATCCGGAAAAAGTGAGAGCCATTTTGGATTGGCCCCCACCTCGTTCACTCACGACTCTCCGCGGATTTTTGGGCCTCACAGGATTCTATCGACGCTTTGTGCGTAACTATGCCACTCTCGCCGCTCCTCTCACCGACTTGTTACGTTCCACTAAGTTCAAATGGAGTATAGAGGCTGATACCGCCTTTACAGAATTAAAAAAAAAATGACCGACATGCCGGTCCTAGCCCTACCAGATTTCACTAAAACTTTTACAATTGAAACAGATGCTTCTGGTGTTGCTGTTGGTGCAGTTCTATCTCAGGAAGGTCACCCCATCGCCTTCTTCAGCAAGAAAATGTGTCCTCGATTACAAGCTGCTTCTGCTTATGTCAGAGAAATGTTTGCTATTACTGAGGCTGTGAAGAAGTGGCGCCAATACATCATAGGGCAGTGTTTCCGAATCTACACAGATCAAAAGAGCCTTAAGAATTTACTCATGCAAAAGATACAAACTCCGGAACAACAGAAATGGGCTTTCAAGTTGCAAGGATTTAATTTTGAAATTTTCTACAAACCTGGTAAGTCCAATCAAGTGGCTGACGCTTTGAGTCATAAATATGGCCCTGAGGAACCCCTGCTTCTCGCCTTGTCCTCCCCAATTCCAGACATCTTGCACATCCTTCGTGAATTCTATGCTGGTCACAATGCAGGACATCAGTTAGTAAAGAAGAAGGATTTTTTAGACAAGGACGCAGCACTATACAAGTTCACAAACGGTCTCCTTTATTACAAGGATAGGGTGTTTATACCTGATATTCTCCAACTCCGACAACAGATCCTTCACGAGTATCATGCTACTCCAACGGCTGGCCATTCAGGCGTGAAAGCCACTTTAGCTAGGGTTGCTTCTTCCTTTTGTTGGCCAGGGATGTACCTCGCAGTGAAAAACATGGTTAGAGTTTGCAGCATTTGCCAAAAAAATAAGTACGACACGCAGAAGAAGAAGGGTTTGCTACAGCCGTTACCTATTCCTTCTAAAGTCTGAGAAGATCTGACAATGGATTTTTTTCACACATTTACCCAATTCTTTCGGCCATACGGTGATCTGGGTTGTCTGCGATCGGTTGTCCAAGTTTGTCCACTTTATCGCCCTGCCCTCCAAGTTCTCAGCAAAAGATCTCGCATCTAGATTTGCAGTCGAGATTTTCCGACTCCATGGAATCCCTAAAACAATAGTCTCTGACCGAGATCCTGTCTTCCTAAGCTCATTCTGGAAGGAATTTTTCAAAATACAGGGAACCACATTAAAATATAGTACTGCCTACCATCCAGAAACTGATGGACAAACAGAGGTTGTAAACAGATCTCTTGAAACTTACCTTCGTTGTTTGGTCGACGATAATCCTCGTTCGTGGTTCAAAGTTCTTCACTTGGCTGAGTATTGGTATAATACTTCCTTCCACACTGCAATATCAATGACTCCTTTTTGCGCCTTGTATGGCCGGGACCCCCCCAACCTCACGAACTATTTATCTGGTTCAGTATCTGATGATTTCTTAGACAACAACATGCAAAACAGAAAAAAAAAAATTTCAGTCAATTACAACATCATCTGAAAAAAAGCCGCATTCAAATGGAAAAGCAAGCAAACTTAAAACGTAGAGAGTTTACCTTTGAAGTCGGCGAGTTCGTTTGGTTAAAGCTCCAACCATACCGCCAATCCACTGTTGCTCACCGTCTTTCACAAAAGCTCTCACAAAGGTACTTTGGGCCATTTTAGATCATCAAACGTGTTGGATCCGTGGCTTATATGCTTGATTTACCATCGTCATCACGTGTGCACCCTATTTTCCACGTCTCGCTGCTGAAACCCTACCACGGTACGAATGTCCAATAACTGCGGCCTCTTCCGGTGGGTCATGATCTTCTTCCCTATGTTGACACAGCTGCGACCACCAGATCCTCACATGCAAACAACAAAGAGGAGAAACAACCAACAGACATGAAGGGGACGAAAACACTGAGTGAACAAGATGTTTTCCCTTTTGATAAAGGCTTTACAATAACAAAGAAAGAGCAGAAGCAAAGATTGTACACTCATGATGAACAAAAGAAGAAGAAAATGGACTTGGGAAATATTTTGGATTTGGACGAAGTTGTGAAAGAAGAAGGTTCAGACGAGAGGTTTTCTGCTAAGGGAAATGAGATTGGGAGCAAGAAAAATCTAGAAGTGCCGAGTGGTGAGAGAAATGAAACCACTCAACATACTTTAACTCATCTCAAACAACATAAAGTACCGTCTCACTCTGTGCTTGCACGTGACTTTGGCTCACCCCAATATTCCAATTCTGCCCCTCCTATTACCTACGGTCAACAAAACACTTTTCCACTTTCCAACCTAACCCCACCTTCCCTTGCTGAACACGCCCCACGTTTCCCCAAACCTACAGCTGTTCCCCACTCAAAACACGCTTCCCAAGACCTTCTTATCCTAAAATCTGATACAAAATCCATAAAGCCAACCCTATCCTCCCAGCAGTCCACTCCTTCCTTGCCACGTCCCCACACCTTGCCGCCCACTTCCTCTCCAAACCTTAACTTCATTTCAAATTCCATCAACACTAAACTTTCGGGCCTTCCCACGACCCGACCCAATCCCTCAAACACTATTACCACTAAGCCTGGCCCATTACCGTCACTAACCTCTCCAACTTTAAACCTTGAGGACAAGGTTTTTTTTGGGCCTGTGAGTATTGTTAAGAAGAGTCTTAGGCCTACTAGAAAAAAAAGACAATCAGTTTTATTGGAAGACTTTTATTTAAATTAAAGGGGGTGTTGTCCTTAAGTTTATGTCATTTGGGTAGTTTAATTTTATCTTGGCCCATGGCCCTTTAGTAGTAACCCTAGTCATATATATTGTATGAATTGCTGCTGAATGCTTATGAAATGAAAAGTTGTTTTATTGTTTTCTACTTTGCAACATAGATCTAAATTTAACCTAATCACATATTTATCACTTGACACTTGATTAACAAGATCCAAATTTGTGACAACTCCTTGTTTTTGAGTGATCACATGTAGTATTGCTTGTGTCAAGCAACTGCGCTTCTCGTTTAAAGTTGTATCAAATCTTGTCATAGCTTTTTCATCACTTTGAGCGGCACTAATGAGTACACCCAACGGATAATCGCTTGGTGCTCGTCTTGCTTTTATAAAATTACTTTTTGATGCCCGTTTATTTGTATAGTGAGGTGCTCTTGTGCTACTTCTTATTAATTCATTGAGACCTTCAATGAGTCCGCCCGAATGACAGCAATCAGACACTACAGTGAAATTAACTCCAGGCGGAACATATTCCGCTATCTCTCTTAATTGGAAATCTGTAAAAACGATAAATTTTAAAAAAAAATAGAGTAAAACAATTAAAGCAAAAGTTAGAGAAAAAAAATGTAACTAAACATAGTATTATTTGTAAAAAGTAAATATTAATACCAAAAATATTGGACCCATCACCACATATCATATACTCTTCATGTCCAATGTTGTTAGCATAGGAAGCATTGTTTCTACCACCGTGTCTAATAAAATAAAAGAGAATTGTGTCACCAACATTTGATTGTGCCACCATTCTAGATAATGTAGTACAAATGCTTCTTGATTGACCACCCATTTTATTTTTTGACTGTTTTGTTATAAGATTTTCGTCTACAGTGAAAAACGAAGGTTTTAAAACTTGGGTTTTGGGAAATGATGCATCTAGACTAGGAAGTTCATCTACAGATAATATTACATTTTCTGGTAAAAATCCATAGTATTGCATCAAACAATGTTTAATTCTTAATGCAGAACTTGATGGACCGACAAAAAAATTGGACGAACAAAGATAATCAAAAGAAATAACTAAAGCTTTTTTTGTAAAACACATGGTGAAGTGAAGGTAAAAAAATAGACAAAGTTAAAATATGAGATGAAAATGATGAAATGTAAAAACAGCGAGAGTCCTTCTTATAGACATAAATTTGGAGTAAAAATATTTTTTCACAAAAAGTTAGAGGGAAAAAACTTTGTATGTAAAATTGGAGGGAGGGAAAAGTACATGTGAGTGCACCCATGAAAAAAAAATATGGAAAAAAAAGAGATATAGATGTCACATCACATGAATGCACTTTATGCACACAAACAAAATCAAAATTATAAGTAGTAGAACATGAATGCACTTTATTTTCTTGTTAGTAGTAAAAGAAAATTATTTGCATAAAGTGCATTCATGTGATAAAGTTGTCTAATTAACTGAAAGTGTAAGAACAAAAGCAAAATTGTTTGTGTGCATTAACTGATTATGGTGAACTTTAACATTTCTTACACAATCTATCTGCATTTGTTACGTTATTTCTTTTAATTATTATTACTAGTAGTAGAACATATACTACAAGTTAGTACAACATACATCTATATTATAAAGTTGTCTAATTAACCATATGATGAAATCAAATTAAAAAAGAGAATTAAAATAATAATAATTTAGCAGTTTTCAAATATAATTTTAATATATATAATTTTTTACTTATTAATAGGTATATATGTTTAGTTTGGTTTTTAAGTGAAAAATTGAGCCAACAAAAAATTCAACCTAGAAAAGAATGGCATAGAATTTGTTCTACCACCCCAATCACATTGCGACCTTTATTTCACAACCGAGTATTTAGAAGTTCATAGCGGCGATTCCAAGTAAGTTTGCATTTTTACTGATTTTTTTTCTCATTTTTTACCTATTTTTAATAAAAATTCATATAATTTTATGGTTTTTCAAAATAATGGTAAAATTGTAAGTTTTTCAGAATTTCATACCGCTGGTGAAAACAATGCAATTTTATTGATTATTTCAACAAAAAAAACCAATAATTTGGCATGAGTTTGTACCGACTATCAAAAATTTTAGTTGAAAAGAAATTTGATAAAAAATATGGTGGCTTTTAGGGTGAGAGTTAAATTGAATCCCTTGTCGGTAAAATCAATTGTTTGCACTAGAAGATCGGATCAACGATTCAAATTTATTAAAAAGCTTATTAAAAACATGAAGAAACTGTGACACATAACTATTTTTCTCTCTCTTCATTTTTTCTTTATTTCCCTTATCACAACTCCAATCCAAAAAGACTCTTAAAAATGAAATTAAAATTTGAACAAACTTAATATAAAATTGATTCTTTTCTCTTACCTTTGTTTTCTTCCAAATTTATGTTTTTGTTTTCTTCCAAATTTATGTTTCTGACAAACTGTAAGATGGGTACAAATTTGATGGGTGTAGATTTGTTATTGTTAAAAAAATAAAATTGAGACCATAGATTAAATTTGTACTCACAATTCATTTCTTTATCTTCCCCTTTTATTCCATAAAAACTCTATATTTATTTAATATTTGAGTAATCTAAAAAGTTGAGTTACTTGTGTGAAGAAGAGTTTGATTGTTTAATTGTTGACTTTTTGACATGACTTCAAAATTTTATATTTTAAGGAGGTATGTAACTTGTTGGTGTTGAGATTGTAATTTCTTGTATCGAAGTAGAGTAGCTCGACAGAAACAAGGATTAGTTGAAATTAGACTAAGGTGTGTGTGTCGAGTTGTTTAGATGTCGAATTGTCGATAATATAACATTTGGCTCAAATCTCCTAATGCCATATTCAGCTACTGCAGATACAATTCAAAGAAGGAAATACAAACCACAATGACTTAGAATGGATAATCTCACCTTCATGCCAAATTCTTGCTCCTCGTGACATCCTCTTCATGTCTCCAAGTGCTTCCATATATCTTCATCATCATCCCATAACCTACAAAATAAACCAAGAATAATTAAGAATTGGATCCTAGACTACCGAGGAATCCACATGAATATAAAAAGAGTTCAAATCACCTTTCATTCTCATGCCTCACCAAGTAACTGCAGGAAATCAGGATCTCATTGCTGCCAAACTTTCCACATTATCTTCCAACCATGTGGCAAGCTTCTTGTGCCAATGGTGCACACATGGAAAAGAAAAAACAAATGAAGTCATTCAGTCAAGTGCAGTACATAGCAAATATGTGAATAAAAAACAACAAATTCATAATCCAAATAATTGGTACATGGTACAATATAGAAGCTCAAACGTGTCAACATGAAAATCAATTCAAAGGTTCCCTACCAAGGCACCATGACAGGAAAAGAGAACAGGGATAGTTGGCACAGTTTGAAAACAATCATTGGATACACAACACTAAACCATAACAAATTTCACATGCAATGAAGAAAATCAGTCAAGTGCAGGCCATCCAAACAAATGATGTCAACCAAGTCAATACAGGGTACTAGCAGACATGAATTCTGGTCCACATTAAATGGAAGGGCAAGGCAATATACCTAATGTCAAAATTAAAGCTAATTTCAGCAACAACAAATAGCAGTCATAGCACCAATGCCACAAACGACATCATTTTTAAATCATAAGAGGTACAAGCATTCTATAACAAGAGACAAATTCAAGTAGGGACCACATGAGTTTCTAGAAGGCCGAAGAGACAAAAGAAAATCAAATGGAGTAGAGCAAAATATCATCACACAGTGAAATCCCACATAATCCGGGTTCGTTTCGTGCAAATATTCCCAACGAAATTTCCACCTCATCATTCTCAGACACACAAACCTCCCCTCACACGTACCTCACATTTTACTAATTCTATTTAAACCTATATTATTCATCCACAAGGACACCTGAGAAAAACCCTACAAGGTTGCGCAAGAAATCCCCCAACCCTATTCACTAAAGCTAAAAAAAAATCAGATAATACACTTAAAATTTCTCACTGAAATTCTAAGTGTTGTGAGCTCTGAGACCTATTTCACTTAACAACAACAATAATAAGCAAAGAAATCAGAGAAGAAGAAAAAGAGGAAGCTACTTACGCGTAAGGATACTTCAAAGGGGTTCTTCAACTGGTATAATACTCGAGCCTCATTCTCCTTCGCTTTAAACTCTCTTTGCATGAATCCTTGTATACTAATGATTTCTGAGTAGGATAGATGCTTGTTTTTGCTTGAATGTTTGGATTTTGGGTTGATTTTGAAGTTAGGGTTTAATTTGGGAATCCATTCGTTTTGGAGTTTTGAGGGAGTTTTAGGTTAAGTTGTTTCTAAATTTTTCCTAGTGGGTTCCTGTGGTTAGGTGTGTGTAATGGACCATCTTACCACGCGTAGGCGCTTTCTCCACCCGTAGATTGAGAGTCAGCCCTTGACTCCTTAAGAATCAATGGCCCAGATCTTGATTCTAGGTTAAGGTTTGACCTGGGGTACACTGTGTACCCTCCCTGCGTGTGGGCCTGGGTGAAATGGGCTTAGTGCCCTATCCTAATTACACCCCCCATTTGGCTAACCAGCATCCTGGCCCATTACCCTGTTTTTTTTGTGTTTTTTCTTGTTTTCTTCTAGGATTTCATTTTGATTTATTTTATAATACATTTTTAAAATTCAGAAAAAAAAACATTATTATTTAAATTCTTTTTTAAAAATATCAAAATATTATTATTTGATTACTTTAATTAAATTCTTTTATTTAATCCTAACTAATCTACTTAATGATTAATTTTATTAAATAATTGATTTTAATTTAATTAATTATATTAAATTATTTTCCCTAATTCTAAAAACCCAAAAATATTTTATTTTATATTTTATCCTATTTAATTTAATCATTTTAATTACTCACCTTTTCCTTAAATTCTAAAAAAAACTAAAAAAAATCCTTTTTACTTAATTCCTAAACCTTTTTATTAACCAATTCTCAATTAATTCTATTAAACCATTTTATCTAATATTAATTAACTTTAATGGTTAATTTTATTAAATATTTTAGTTCAATTTAATTAATTATTTGAGTTTTTATTTTCTTTATTTCAATTCTAAAAATCTAAAACAATTAAGTTGTGAAAGTCCCTCCTTTTTCCTTTAGTTAGACTTTAGAAATTTAGGTTACTAATTAGACTAACATGTTTTGGCTAACTTTTTTTTCTTCCCATTTTACCTAGTTTATGACTTTTGTGTGGTGCTTATACATATTGCTCATGTGTGCTTTATCATGCCTCGATTATATTTATGTCATTCATCATATGCTTGTCCAAACCAACTCTTTTTAAACTAATACCTTGACTTAATGTCAAGCCCTTTTCAAACACCTTGTAAGTCGATCGTTTTTACGATTGCCATCGACCTCACATAGCCTCCTCTTGGGCTTTATACAATGATACTTGTTGCACATTCAACACTTTTGTTTGCATGCACATGTGTGATTGATTTACTTTAATTATGGCTTGATATAATCCCCATTTGAGCAAATGTATCCCTCTCCCATGATATGTAATGCTTGTTCTCGCTTAGGTAGTTTAATATAAGATTAAAATCAACCTTTTTCAAAGGAACAAATAAGCTTGATCCAACGTCAAGCATTTTACAAAACAAACTCAATTAACCGCCAATTCATTCTCAAACATACTTGATCCACATATCAAGTCCCCTTACCCAATTTGTAAGTCGAGCGTTTTTACCTCGCCATCGACCTTACCTTGAACCACTAGGACCTCCTATCCATTAGTTTAAACCTTTAATCGTTTCATATGCAAATTCAAACCTCGATCTACATCGAGCATTTTACAAATCAAATCAAATACATTTAACTATACTTAAACACTATTTCATAAAAAGGTGAAGTGAGGGGGATCGAGTCTTTGATTTTTCTCCTCGATTGTTTGGGTGTGAGTTATCTTACTCGTGTGTGGACAATCGACACCTCTAAAACACTTCTAACTCGAATAACATTCAAACCATTTTATAAATACTTGTCATCCATTAAAACACATAATCCTTATCTTAACATATTTTCACTAAAATGTGAAGTGAGGGGGTCGAGTCTTTGATCTTTCTCCTCAATTGTTTGGGTGAGGGTTCTCTTACTCGTGTGTGAACAATTGTCACCTCTAAAATATCCAATACGACTAAAACTTTCTTTTCTTGTGCGATCGAAACCCTAAAACACATTCAAATCAAATTCTCTTTTCATAATCAAATTTTCTAATACACTTAATATATTTTCAAACACAAATTCCTAAAAGGTGAAGTGAAGGGGATCGAATCTTTGATCTTTCTCCTAAATTGTTTGGGTGCAAGTTCTCTTACTCGTATGTGGATAATTGGCGCCTCTAAAAAACACAAACTAAACAACCGTAGTCCCACGAACTACGAACGCTCTGAATTTCCCATTACACGAGGGAATACGCAGGCACAAGGACCCTAATCCTTGGCGATCACCCTAATAAAAAACCACTTATTTCCCCCTTAGAATCCTTTTACCTTAGAAGATAACAAACAAACCTAGCTAACCTTTCTCACGAATCGAATCAAGAGGTTCTCGTTGAGTACAATGGACGTTGAGGGTGCTAACACCTTCCCTCTTGCGTAATCGACTCCCGAACCTAGAATTTGGTTGCGATGACCATTTTCTTATCCTTTAAAGGTTTTATCAATATTTTCCTATTCCTTCCTTGGAATGAATAAAGTTCGGTGGCGACTATGTTCAAACGTTTTTTCCGCGTCCATCGCGAGGATCGTATTTTTTGAGGTACGACAAAAGGCAATCGAGTTCGGGTGTAATTAGGAGAGCGCCAAGTCTAGGTGTACAAATACTGCCACCTGAAAGTTCGTGAAGCGCAGCCTAAGCCCAATCTCCTTGAAAATGAACGCGTACATAGGAAATCTCTCGCTGTAAGCCAAGCAAATTCGTTCGTCCTCCCCAGGAAAATGGACTTTCTAGTCTTTCTCGACCCCCACTGTCGTGAAGGCGTCTCGAGGATGAAGGGCAAAAAGGGAGGCTTGCTCCTGAGGCTCAACAATAATCCACTCCTGCCCGGTACCCATGAGAGCAGCGACATTCCTGGGAACGGCAGTTTCGTCAGCACTACTATCATCTGAAGAGCTCTCCTCGGACAACTCCTTTTCGAGCATTATCCTTTACCTGAAAAGCAAAGGACAAAAGTGAATTCGATGACAAAATCAAATTCACCCTTCCACCGCTAGTTAAGTGAAAGGGCTCGCAAAGGCCCGAGGACGACGTCCTCGACTTAAGCCCTTACTCAAGCAATGCAACGTAGGTGCGAGGAAATTCTCCATGATAATCCCTTAAACCCTCACAGGGAGATCCTCCTCGACACGTTATCCAGAATTCCTATGAAGGTCTACCAGAAAACTCATTAGTACACCAGAAGCTTCATACGTTCCACCGGCGACAAACTCATTCGTCGTCGCAACGGCGCCAGAACCATCATGAAATCCTAAAGTCCTAACACTCCGACGACGGCGCCGGCGACAGAAAATAGCTCAACCACCTCCAGACACCAACATCTGCCGGAATGCACCTACTCTACCCAGTTTTTTGTTCTAACCACATGCAATCTAAGCAAAATAAGATTGGAACTTGCGAAATACAAAGAAGAATCAGAAACTTACGTGGTCGAAGAAGTAGAAAGGGTTGTCGGCGAAGGTGAATCGGTGCTCGTGTGGCTGCGTACGGTGGTGACTGTAGAGGAAACAAAGACAACATCACAAGAAGAGAAAGAAGCGAAAAATGAAAACGAACGCTTCCTCCCTCTATTTATAGACAGGACAAAGGCACGAGCACGTGCGGCGTAGAGGCGTCATCATGACCCTAGCATAGCCATCATTACATATTAAATATGGCGCGTGGCTTGATGCAAGCGTGGCACTCCATCCCTTCAAGTCTCGTTAACCGTTGGGCTCCCCGCTCGCTGGGCACGTTGGACAACGTTTCAAGTTCCTAGGGCACATGCATCCTCGAGCACCACGAAACGAACCCATCTCACTGGCAAGCGCCAACCACGCTCACTCAACCTCGAGATCACGGGTTACCCTTAAGTCATCACTCATATGCTCAGGAGCAATGACTTGGGGGCTCCTGTTCTGGACTGGCCCAATGGCTAGACATGGCCCAATCCACTTCTACACCCAGAACGACCCAATAGCTTAAGTCCTACCAGTTGAGGGCAAAAGAAAGCACTTTCTCTTCTGCCCCTCACCGAGGAAACCTGGCCAGCTGACCCCCAGGATCAGCTGCCCTTCGTTACATCTCTGTCCGTCACGCACGGTTCAATAATCCAGGAACGACCACGACGCCCTTGCCCGCAACTGCCCCTTGCTCGAGGCAACGACTAGTTCCGAGCTGTTGCGGTGAGAATCGGATATCAAGCTATTAGTTAACTTGAATCACAAATCTTTGAAATTCACTACCGAGCTTTGATTTATCCAAAAAAAAGGGTAAAGATCAAAAAACCCTAAGTGCGCTATGTAGGAACACAACTCAGAGATCTAAGGTTCGGGGGTTGGTTATACATAGGGAAGGTATTAGCATCCTAAGTATCTGTAGTACTCTACAGGAACCTCTTGTCAGTATTTGTGTTATGCTAATGTTTGCTAGTTAAAGGAAATGTGCTAAGGTAAAGACCTAGGGGTATATACACTAAGTATGCTCGCCAAGACATCGTATCTCGTGCCTACGTATCCTGACGGGAATAGAATCAGAGCATTCGTAGTTCCCCATAATGGGGTGAGAGTGGAACCATTGACTGTGGCCAAAGTTCCAGAGGGAAGGTAAAGCAAGACACCTACGTGGAGTGCGGTGGCTAAGTTAAAACAGGAAAGAAATGTCCACGGGAAAGTAGGGTCTGACAGCAAGACTCCTACATGGAGTGCGGCGACTCCAAACCTAAGGCTAGGTTAAAAGGGTAATGAGTTATCTATGACTTTGAGGTCAATAGAGAGACTTTCCTTTGGAAGGGGGATAATAACTTGTAAACAAGAGTTGAAGGGAATTGAAAATAAGTGAACAATGTGAGTATGGTAGAGATAACATCCTCAAAGTTTTGAAATTAAAGACATGTTAAAGCTATGAAACTTAACAACAAAGGCCAATACGTACAAACAACAACAGAATGACTTTATCCAAGTCAAGGAACAAACATCTCAAGCAAACAGGATATTCAAAAAATAATTCTCAAAAAGTATTTAAGAAAAAAATTGATGGTTCACAAGAAGAAATCAGAGAATTGAACATAAAGTTATGCATATTTTTTGTTTTGAGGTTTTTAGAAAGGAAATGAAATTAAAATAAGAAGTGAAATTAAAAAAGGTAAAAAAAAAAAGGTTAAAGTTGCAATATAGCAGTCGACATCCAAAGTGCCTTGCCAAATTCCATAAAAATCATGGCAGGTGCCACAAGATTCATGGCAGGCGCCATGTTTTGTGGCAAGTGCCACCAAATGCCATGGCTAGCGCCATGTTTTAATGGCCAGTGCCACAAGTGTGTGGCCAGTGCCATGGAAACTTGTGGCTGACACTATTCCACCATGGCATGCGCCATATAACTATGGCTAGTGCCACAAACCCATAGCTAGCGCCACACCTTACCATGGAAGGCGCCATGGTCCTCTTTTTTTTATTCGTTTTTCAAACAACAACCATAACCCAATTCATGATAATATCAAACAAAATTCACACATTAATATTTACAATATTTATTCAGGAATCATATATTTAACATGATAATAAATATGATAACAGTTATAGTGCAATGATCATGTTATTTTGAAAACGAAATAAAAAAAAAAGTGAGTGTTACCTAGTGGAGAAAGTCCACTGCCTCTTTACTGGTACAAGTTCTGGAAAGAATAGGGAGAAAAAATAGGGAGAAAAAATAGGGAGAGTATTCAGCCTATTTTTGGGGTGAATCTGGTGTGTGTTGGAATGGAGATTAAGTCTCTATTTATAGGAAATGTGGAGGACTTGAGGTATGGTCAGAATTTGCACACTTTGCCAAAAACACCCTTTTCCAAGTTTCTTCGTGCAAGTGAGCTGGCTGAGATTTGAAAAGTCTTTATTGATCAGAAACTGATAGGGTTTTTGTGTGCTGATGGGAGAGGAGCCATGCTTTTGTTGAAAAAGTTTCTCTTTCTTCTGCATCCACTTGCATTAATTTAATTAAAACATATTATTCTTTAAGTGCAGCTTGTGGAAATCGTGGCAGTCACCACATAATATCATGGCAGACGCCATGTTCCTTTGTGGAGAGTGCCACACCTTTCATGACAGGCATTATTCCTTTTGTGGCAAGTGCCACACCTTTCATGGTGGGCGCCACATCTCATGGCCAGTGCCACCAAAGTATGGCCAGTGCCATGACCTTTTTTTATTTTTTGCTTTTCTTTTCTTTTTTTAAAACAACATTCACAAATGCCTTGGTGATCTTGAAACACATGAGGACTTGGTTTATTGTTCTTGTCCTCTTTCCCGTGTCAATCCTGATTTTAAAAAAAGAAACAAACTAGCACAGATACGGATTAGTTAACAATGCATGGATGATTGATCCCTACATGTAAATGCAAGATGTTATGACATCTAAGGGGTAAAATTTGGGGTACAACAGTTGCCCCTATTTAAATAACTTTACCGGGTGGCATGAGGAATGAAGGTCCTCGGGACATCAAGGTGAAAGATATTTAAATATAGCAAACCGAAAATGTTCTCCCTTAGATGGAATGTAGATGCTAAAGACAGGCAACAGACATGCAAATACTGACATGCCATGAACTACTAGTATGATGATATGATGCCATGATAGTGCAAAAATGCATACAAACAAAACACCAAAGATAAAGAGCAAACAACCACAGGTGAGTTTTACTGGGGAGGGATGAAGGTTAATATCCACAAGGAAGACTTACTGGGGATACAGACTGACCAACAAAAGAGACTCACTGGGGAAACTCTGAGGAAACACCGGGGATAGAAAAATAAAGGGGAAATCCCTCAGGTCCTCACTGGATAAGGATCCAGAGAGGTATTCTCCATTAGGAAAAGATCCAGGGAGGTGGACGACAGGTTCATAGGTGACCGGACGACACTGGGGAAAATAAAAGCACACTCTTTACTGGGCATGAAACCAAAAAGAAGACATGATCTCTACTGGGGATCAATTAACAAAGAATTAATATGGAAGAACATCGGAAAGAGAAAGGCACATCTGGAAGAACATCAGATGGCAAAAGGAACCAGACATCCAATAATGGCTTTGAATGAAAGGTAGAAGTCACAATATCTAATAATGGCTTTAGATAAAAGTGAACAAAGCATGGATCCAAGAAGGCATTGGATACAAAGAAAATAATCATCCAATAATGGCTTTGAATGAAAGGTACAAATCACGATATCTGAGAAGGCATCAGATGAAAGTGAACAAACAGGGATCCAAGAAAACATTAGATAAAAGAAACCAGTCATCTAATAATGGCTTTGAATGAAAGGTAAACTCAAACTATCTGAGAAGGCATCAGATGCAAATGAGACAAAAGGTGAAATCCAAGAAAACATTGGATAAAAAGAAACCACAAAGTCCAAGAAAGCATTGAACGAATATGAACAAGGGGATACCCAAGAAAGCATTGGATAAAAGTAAATCACAATATCCAAGAAAGCATTGGATGAATGTGAACAAAGGTGAAATCCAAGAAAGCATTGGATAAAAGGAATCACAGTATCCAAGACCGCATTGAATGACTGTGAACTCTTAGGAATGGCACTGAAAGTAAAGGCAAATCACTAAACTCAGGAAGGGTATCGAATGATAGTGAGAAAGATATCCAGGAATGACACTGAATGCGAAGGAGAAAACTCATCCAGGAATGGTACTGAATGAACAGATAAGACTTCCAGGAATGACACTGAAAGATATCCAAGCGGATTTGATGGTGGTTACAGAAGATAGGCAAAACTTCCAGGAATAGCACTGGGAGAAACAAGAGGAATAAGATATCCAGGATTGGCACTGGAGATCACAAGAGACGGACATCCAGGCATGGCACTGGAGTGAGAAAGACTATAAAGATCCAGGAATAACACTGGAATGAGAGAAGACAAACATCCAACATTAGGACTAGATGCTCAAGGAAACGACAACATTCATGAGTGACACTGAATGGAAGGACGGATAACATTTTGTAGGTGTCGTATCTGCGAAAATTAATCGGCAGAAAAAAACAGAAGAGTCGCCACCGAACGTTATTTATCCCGACGCAGGGATAGGAAACAATCGAAGAAAACCTCAACGAAGGGAAAGGAATGGTCATCGCAACCATAGCATGGGTTTAGGAGTCGGTTACGCGAGAGGAAGATATTAGCACCCCCACCCGTCCATCGTACTCGATGGGATCCACGCTTGTTGTTATCGATCAAAGGGTGTAGGGTTATCTGAGGCTCAATTGCTAACTGGAACGGAACAGGAAACGGAGAAACGGGGGAGAAAAGAAAAGAAGTGACTCGATAGGACATCGTCGTCCTAGGCCTACGTATTCCCTCGGGAGCATGGGAAACTCAGAGTCAACGTAGTTCGGGGGACTATGGAATTGATGGGTGAAGGTTGCTCGCCAAGACATCGCGTCTCGTGCCTACGTATCCTCAATCTAACAGGAAAGAGGAAGTCAGAGCAGTCGTAGTTCGACCTTACAAGGTTGATTTTGATTGGTGAAAAAGTCTCGATTGCACTTGGGCAAGAGAAAATGTTTTGATTGATTGATTGGTTAATGTCTCGATCGCAAGGGTGCGAGAGGAAAGGGGAAGTTAGTTGTTAGTGTGCTCGTCGAGATATCGCATCTCATGCCTACGTATCCTCAATCTTAAAAGAAAGAGGAATCATAGCATCCATAGTTCACGCTACTACGGGTGAACGGGAAACAGTCTCGATCGCATGGGTGCGAGAGATAAGATGAGACTCACGGAAAGTCTAAAAGGAAATTCGGTCCTACAAGTCAGTATACAATGATGGTCCTAAGGCCAGGATAAGGGGGAATCTAACTAATGTTGTCATGCATGGATTGCTATCCTAATGTCTCTCCTACCTCCAACTTAATCAGAAATTAAGTGGAGCTAGGAATCCTACGGGATCATGTGAATAGACAAGTAAACATTATGTAACTCAATCCATAAACAAAAGGAACTAAAAGCAAACAAAAGAGTAAATAGTGCCAGTCAACAATAATGTCACACAATCAAAGTAAGAAAAGGGGGAGCTTTCGCCAAGGGGTCATATCAACCGAGGCAAACAAGCTAGCTGTGGGAAATAGGGGTACTCACCCAATGTTATCGAGAACCATGGAGAGCAGGGTATAGAAGGGGAAGATGTGAATCAGATCACATAAGCATCAACATCTGTCAATGCGAGCTATAGACAAGGTGTGGGGGTCTGATTGCTAGACTCTCCTTCCACTTGATGGACTCGATAACAAGATCGGGGGCACATGTTCAAGAGCATCAACACGTGGTCTAAGCTAGTGAACGACCCAACAGAAAGTGCAGGGACTGATTGCTAGTCCCTCCTTCGCTTGCCTTCTTTTGAGGACTTATCATGGGGATAGGGAAATGGATGCCTTATAGAGGTCTTTAGCACAAATATAAACACACACATACAGAGCCTCCATTAAGGACTTTCCAGAAAAATGCCCGCCAAAAATAAATGGTCGGGACTCCAATCCTACTTCTCATGTTATTTGAAAAGGAGAAAGTGAGTAGAAGGGATGAAGAGTACTACTGGATAGCAACGTAAGCAAAGCAACGTAAGCACTTGAAAGTCTCGAGCCTATTAACATCAATGAGCAAAAATGTTAGAAGTGAACTTAATTCACAAATGAAAGTGGAATAAGCTAATCTAATTATCCAACACTAAAATTAATTCAAAATTAACCAAAATTAAAATCAAAAGTTAACCAACAATTGACTAAAATTAAAAGCAAAAGTTAACCACAATCAAAAGTCAATTAATTCCTATCATCTAATTGAGATTAACAAAACGAATTATAATAATAAAAAAATAAAGAAGACTGAATAGAGAAACACTTAACAGGACGGGTGCAGTCAGTGAAAGTGGGGAGTGTGAGAAGCATTTCCATGGGGTAGTGAGAAGGAATCCATGCGTATGCTTTGTTGTGCTAGCCCATTGGCTTAACTCATGAACCAGTAAGGGTGCAAAAGCATTATGGCGGTGCGGGTAGAAATCCCATGGAGAGAAGGGCCTTTGTGATAACGGTGAGGGCGATGAAGCGGGCCTCAAGACCCGATTCAGATTCCTCTTAAAAAAAACCTAGAAGGTTATCAGCATTACCATCTGCACTCTCTTCTCTCATTCCTCTTTGCGGCGCCGTCGCCTTCTTCACACGGCGTTCTTCTTTTGTCCCGCCGTCTCTCATCATTTCCATATCACTCTTGGCCTTTTCCAGCCTCTCCTTCAACCTTCGATCGAGCTCTCTAACCCTTACCTGCCCTTGCGTTTTCGACCTCGCCGGAAATAAAACTCTCCGTCGCGCCGTGGCTCTAAGCTGGCAGCATCGGAGCTTCAACAAAGCTCACATCGACCAACTCTCTGTCTCTCCAAATCCGTACACTACAATCAAGATTCCATTCTCACTCAAGGCTCTGCTTCCCCACGCACTTACCACAACGAATGTTCCGATTGATCCAAATACAATGCAAAGTGAAAACCAGAAAACAAAACACCACGACAACACAATAAAATGTGAGAAGAAAGTTGTTAGCGAAATCAAAGCTTGGAGCGGAATTACCGAATTCATGCGACGACGATGAAACACTGTAACAGGTCTGAAACTCTTTCGCTTTTGCTTTCTTCTTCAATTTTCACAATCTTGCTGTTTATGAGATTAACTGTTGAATTTATGTTCTTCGATTTGTAATTGTTCTGATACTTGACTTTGCAGGAGGGAAAAGATTGAAAATACTGCAGAGTGTTGATTGAAGAATTAGTGCTCTGAGTATTAGTTGCAGGTTTCAAATCGGTGGAGACGTTTTGCATATTCGATGAAGATATGGTGATGATCAAGATGGTTGCGAAATTCAGAGAAAAGAAATTGGTTGAAGCTTACAGAAGATGAGGATTTTTTTTGTTAGAGATTGTTGTTAGTTCAGTTAGTAAATTTTCTGCTATCAATGTTCTCTTAGAGTATGAATTTTGATTAGAAGCTGTTAGAGTGAGTTGGTTAGAGTGTTACTTTTTCTGTTGGAAAAAAATTCTGTTAGGAGCTGTAAGCTTCAACCAATTTCTTTTCTCTGAATTTCGCAACCATCTTCATCATCACTATATCTTCATCGAATCTGCAAAACGTCTCCACCGATTTGAAACCTGCAACTAATACTCAGAGCACCAATTCTTCAATAAACACTCTACAGTATTTTCAATCTTTTCCCTCCTGCAAAGTCAAGTATCACAACAATTGCAAATCGAAAAACACAAATTCAACAGTTAATCTTATAAACAGCAAGATTGTGAAAATTGAAGAAGCAAGCCAGAGCAAAAGAGTTTCAGACCTGTTACAGTGTTTCATCGTCATCGCGTGAATTCGGTAATTCCGCTCCAAGCTTTGATTTCGCTAACAACATGCTTCTCGCATTTTATTTTGTTGTCGCGGTGTTTTGTTTTCTGGTTTTCACTTTGCGTTGTATTTGGATCGATCGGAACATTCGTTATGGTAAGTGCGTGGGGAAGCAGAGCCTTGAGTGAGAATGGAATCTTGATTGTAGTGTGCGGATTTGGAGAGACAGAGAGTTGGTCGACGTGAGCTTTGTTGAAGCTCCACCGCTGCCGGCTTAGAGCCACGGCGTGGCGGAGAGTTTTATTTTCGGTGAGGTCGAAAAAGCAAGGGCAGGTAAAGGTTAGGGAGCTCGATCGAAGGTTGAAGGAGAGGCTGGAAAAAGCGAAGAGTGATACGGAAATGATGAGAGACGGCGCGACAAAAGAAGAACGCCGTGTGAAGAAGGTGACGGCGCCACAAAGAGGAAGGAGAAAAGAGAGTACAGTTGGTAATGTTGATAACCTTCTAGGTTTTTTTTAAGAGGAATATGAATCGGGTCTTGAAGCCCACTTCATCGCCCTCACCATTATCACAAAGGCCCTTCTCTTACCTGCACCGCCATAATGCTTTTGCACCCTTACTGATTCACGAGTTAAGCCAATGGGCTAACGCAATAAAGGATGCGCCTGGATTGCTTCTCACTACCCCATGGAAATGCTTCTCACACTCCCCACTTTCACTGACTGCACCCGTCCTGTTAAGTGTTTCTCTATTCAGTCTTCTTTATTTTTTTATTATTATAATTCATTTTGTTAATCTCAATTAGATGATAGGAATTAATTGACTTTTGATTGTGGTTAACTTTTGCTTTTAATTTTAGTCAATTGTTGGTTAACTTTTGATTTTAATTTTGGTTAATTTTGAATTAATTTTAGTGTTGGATAATTAGATTAGATTCGATTTTGGATAATATTTTTGAGTAATCGTTTTTGGCTTAATTGCTTGATAGTTGTTTTTTTGCATAATTGCTCATTAATTGTTGTTGCTTAATGGTTCACTAATCGTTTTTAGCTTATTTGTTCATTAAATGAATTTTTGGCGTGATTGCTTTGTTAATCTAGTTGTTGACTAATTGTTTTTTAAACTAGATTAATTCTAGTTGATTTTAGAATTATAATTAGAAATTTTAGGAAATTAACGAGTAATTTTGGTTAATCGATTTAGGATAATTAAGACTAGTTCATAATTATAGAAGTTTAGAATTAGTTTAGAGGTTAATCTTGACTTTAATTGACATTTTAACTTGGATCAACATTGACTTGTAGCTTTGTTTAGTAGTTGATTAGTTTTAATTCGACTACTTGGGTTTGGATTTCGATAATTGTTTTCGGACGATTATTTTTGGCCTAATCAATTCCTAATTGATTTTGTTTGCTTACTAATTGTTTTTGCTTAATTGCACTAATTGTTTTTGCTTAATCACACTAACAATTTTCGCTTAATCACGCTAATTGTTTTAGCTTAATTGCTTAATCATTGTTTTTGACTTAATTGTCCACTAATTGTTTTTAGAATTAGAAACCAATTTTGAACTAATTGACTTTGACTTAGTTTTGTTCTAACATTGACTAAACTTAGATTTTAATGCTAACATCGATTAATCTTCATAGTAGTTTTGTTTGTTAACTTTGTTAATGGTTCTTAAATGTTAGTTTTGACTAATTGTTGCTTACATTTTGGTATCAATTTCACTTAACTCTTGTTGATATTTCCCATTTGAATTTTGGTGGCTAACCTTGGTTATTTTTGTTGATTGCTTAGACTAATTGTTGAGTTGTTTTGTAGTGATTCACACTTGATTTGCTAAGTTGTTTAAAGGTAGGAAATGCTGCTACATACATAGCTGTTGTGTACAAGGTGAGCTGTTAAATGTTGCAATTTTGTCCATAATTTCTTACACCTATTCATTGCTGAAAACAGGTGCTGTTGAAAGTTGTTTTGGCTTGTGATGAGATTTTATAGCTGTACATGTGCTGGAGCGCTGCTGTTTGTGGTTTATTGCAGTTGCATGTTATAACTAACTTGTGTGCTAGCTTGTGCAAGAATTTTTGAAAGAGTCGCCGATGGTGTTTATCCTATTGGCTTATTCCACTTTAATTTGTGAATTAAGTCCACTTCTAACATTTTTGGTCATTGATGTTAATAGGCTCGAGACTTTCAAGTGATTACGTTGCTTTGCTTACGTTGCTATCCGGTAGTACTCTTCATCCCTTCTACTCACTTTCTCCTTTTCAAATAACATGAGAAGTAGGATTGGAGTCCCGACCGTTTCTTTTTGGCATGCATTTTTCTGGAAATTCCTCAAAGGAGGCTCTGTACGTGTGTCTTTATATTTGTGCTAAAGACCTCTATAAGGCATCCCTTTCCCTATCCCCATGATAAGTCCTCAAAAGAAGGCAAGCGAAGGAGGGACTAGCAATCAGTCCCCGCACTTTCTGTTGGGTCGTTCACTAGCTCACACCACGTGTTGATGCTCTTGAACATGTGCCCCCGATCTTGTTATCGAGTCCGTCAAGTGGAAGGAGAGTCTAGCAATCATACCCCCACGCCTTGTCTATAGCTCGCATTGACCGATGCTGATGCTTATGTGATCTGATTCACATCTTCCCCTTCCCTACTCTGCTCTCCATGGTTCTTAATACCATTGGGTGAGTACCCCTATTTCCCACAGCTAGCGTATTTGCCTCGGTTGATATGACCCCTTGGCTAAAGCTCCCTCTTTTCTTACTTTGATTGTTTGACATTATTGTTGACTGACACTATTTACTCTTTTGTTTGCTTTCAGTTCCTTTTGTTTATGGATTAAGTTACATAATGTTTACTTGTATATTCACACGATCCCGTAAGATTCCTAGTTCCACTTAATTTCTGATTAAGTTGGAGGTAGGAGAGACATTAGGATAACAATCCATGCATGACAACATTAGTTAGATTCCCCCCTGATCCTGACCTTAGGACCATCATTGTATGCTGACTTGTAGGACCGAATTTCCTTTTAGACTTTCCGTGAGTCTCATCTTATCTCTCGCACCCATGCGATCGAGACTGTTTCCCGTTCACCCGTAGTAGTGTGAACTACGGATACTCTGATTCCTCTTTCTTTTAAGATTGAGGATACGTAGGCACAAGATGCGATATCTCGGCGAGCACACTAACAACTAACTTCCCCTTTCCTCTCGCACCCCTGCGATCGAGACATTAACCAATCAATCAATCAATACCTTTTCTCTTGCCCAAGTGCAATCGAGACTTTTTCACCAATCAAAACCGACCTTGTAAGGTCGAACTACGACTGCTCTGACTTCCTCTTTTGGGTTAGATTAAGGATACGTAGGCACAAGACGCGATGTCTTGGCGAGCAACCTTCCCCCATCAATTCCGTAGTCCCCCGAACTACGTTGACTCTGAATTTCCCGCTCCCGAGGGAATACGTAGGCCTAGGACGACGATGTCCTATCGAGTCACTTCTTTTCTTTTCTCCCCCGTTTCTCCGTTTCCCGTTCCGTTCCAGTTAGCAGTTGAGCCTCAAATAACCCTACACCCTTTGATCGATAACAACAAGCGTGGATCCCATCGAGTACGATGGACACGTGGGGGTGCTAATACCTTCCTCTCGCGTAACCGACTCCTGAACCCAGACTATGGTTACGATGACCATTCCTTTCCCTTCATTGAGGTTTTCTTCGATCGTTTCCTTTCCATGCGTCGGGATAAATAACGTTCGGTGGTGACTCTTCTGTTCTTTTCCGCCGTGATTTTCGCAGATGCAACAGCTGGCGACTCTGCTGGAGATTTTCTCATCCCTAAGCGAGTTAATCCTAGTGCCTGTTTGTTTTCAATTTTAGGGTGTTTATCTGTTTACTTTACTCGCTTTATTTATAGCATTGTTGCATGTTTACTGTTTTATTACATTTACTTGCTTTTCATTTCACTGTTGCCATATATTATATGCTGGACTGTGCTGGATTTTTCTGTTTGGTGGGCAGGGTGTTCTGAGAGATAAGCCCACTACCCAGGCTTAAGTATACCCATAGGATTTAGAGTGGATAGTCGTATCGCTTGCGTGGTGTTGACCACGTGAAGTGTTCGCGAGATCCACAGCCAAACGAGGTTCATCTAGAAGATATATGATACTACATGTTGATGCAGACCATTGGATATTCCTTTATGAGCTGTCGACTCTGGTGACCATTCCCGAGGACTCAGTTGAGGCACTCCTTCCGAGGGGCGATAATAGTAGACCAGAATGGTAAACCCATTATGCTTCTTGACTCGAGGACCCGAAGCCGAGAACTTGCCATAGGATGACCTTTTTTGAGGGGGAATCAGTGGAGGCACTCCTCGATTGGCGATAATACTGTACCTAAAAGGATGAATGTATTATTGCTTCTCGACCTCAGTGCTAGAAACTGAGGATCTTTCGTTTTTAGTACCCACATGTGAGAATGGGCGGGTGTTTACAGGTTTGAAGGTAATTCTAACCTTAAACTTACCCGGTATTTTGGTTTTCTTATTAGTGTGGACTTATCAGCCTGGTATTATGGTATTATGATTATTCAGATATTCTGGTATTTCGATTATTCTGGCACCCTGATTATTCTGGTGTTTTGATTATCCCGGTATTTTGATTATGCCGACATGCTGGCCTTCTGGTATTCTGATTATTCGGATATTCTAGTATTCCGGTATTCTCTTCAGAGCAGACCTATGAACTTATTCAGTCGTCATTACAACACTTATTCAGAATATATGGAAGATTTGATCCCATGTCTTATTGCATTGCATTTGCATCTTGCATCATTTTGCATGTCTTTCTCCAGGCCAAAACAATGAGCTCATCCATCCTCTGTCCTCGACCTGTAGTTGATTTCCCAACCTTCGTATTGGACTTGAATCAGCATTTGGGAAAAATCATCATGAACTCAGGGGAACAGAATCATTTTGTGACTAGGCCCGATGTTGAGTTGATGAAAGGTCAGTTGGATCAACTTATGGAGGCTATGAAAGCCATGACAAGAGGAGAGGCCAACATTCAGAGAACAAAGAATGTCATTCCACCTGCGGTGAACAATGTTGCCCAAGCTCAGCCGGTGTGGATCCCTGTGGAGGATCCTGTTATGCAAAAATGTCCCATTATCCGAGGCGGACATTCATCTTCTCTTGATGCTGCTGATTATCAGAGTTTTGCATTCTCCGTGCCAGATGTCCAAGGGGTAGTTCCAAAGATGAAACCTAAGGACCCACGATCTGTTCGGTTTGTTGAAAGATAACGTGTGTTGGACGAGAGGTTGAAAGTCTTGGAAAGACGTGATACTCTTGATCGGAATGCTTTAAGCATGTGTTTGGTACCTGGCCTCGTAATGCCTGCGATGTTCAAAACACCAAAATTTGAGCAATACAAAGGGGATAGTTGTCCGAAGAAACATTTGGTGATGTTTTGCAGGAGAATGACCTCATATGTCCATAATGACAAGCTCATGATTCACTGTTTCCAGGACAGTCTGAGTGGGGCATCGTTGTATTGGTACATGCGGTTGGAAAGTGGTAGTTTCCAATCATGGTCAGACCTAGCCAACACCTTCGTGAAGCAGTACAATTATAATCTTAACATGGCTTCCAGCCGAATGTATTTGCAAGATTTATCTTAAGCGGATAATGAATCATTCCGAGGGTATGCTCAGAGATGGAGAGAGTTAGACGCTCGTGTTCAACTACCACTTCTAGAAAGAGAATTGGTTGACCTGTTCATGGACACTTTGCAAGGCCCGTATTACGATAAGATGGTTGACAATGGGGTATCGAAATTCTCTGACCTGGTAATAGTTGGAGAACGCATTAAGAGCCTGCTCAAATGTGGAAAGATCGAAGACGTCTCGAACTTCCAAGCTAACGAAAAGGAATCAGTTATAAGTTCTCAAGAAGGATTCGAGGAAGAAAATAGTTCCATTCGGGAATCTACAATACCTTATTCTCAGCGTTCAGGTATATCAACTGTTCAGAGTCAGAAATCTTCTGGGTCTCTGTATCTGATGTCATTTTATCCACAGGGACAATATCTTTCTCCAAATTAGGGACCTCCTCAGAATCAACGATCATACCATCGTCAGCCGCGTCAGTATGCTAGACAGAGGCCAAGAAAGCTAGAGAGGCATTTCACTCAGTTGCCAATGTCGTATAGTCAGATGTTTCCAGATTTGATCAAAGGTGGATTGATAGTGCCGAAGGAATTGAACCCAATGCCTTTTTCGTACCCACTAGGTTTTGATGCCAACGCCCGTTGTGACTACCATGCTGGGGCACAAGGGCATTCAACCGGAGACTGTAAGGTGCTCAAGAGCAAGGTTTAGACACTTCTTGACTCCAATATATTCTCATTCATGCCTCAGGGTATTCAGAGCAACAATTCTCCTTCATCCTGTCATGTGGGTTCATCAGTCCATGTTATGGAAGAAGACACCAAGAACAGTTGTGCAAATGATTATCAGATTGACTTCGATGAGCAATTCTGAAGATGGCTAGCTCAGTAGCAAATCAAGCTTGGAAAGCCCATTTCCTCGAAGCTGGCAATCATTATATCATGTCATTTCTTTGAATTTGTAGTTTCTTTTCTGTTAAAGTGCAAACTCATTTGTAAAACTCATCTGTTTTTAATTGATAATGATAATGAAATGAGTATGAATGCTTTGATTAAATCCATTCGTGTTCACTCATACTTTTTTATCGATATCATATGCTTGTTTGAGCAGGATCCGAGGGAGGATGAGGAAATTGAAAGACGTAAAACTTTCGATTATATGCTCTTGAACGAAACCCTGTTGATGATGTACATGCATTGTTTCAAATCCCTAAACACCGGAGATATAAGGGAGTGAAACCTTTGTCAAACCCGTTGAGCCTAGAAGTAGGAGTTTATTTCTGAAAATGAAAAACCCTCAATCTTAACCCGGGGCAGGATAGGTGTCAGTTAATTTCACCGTGCGTTCAAATTGCAAAAGGTGTGTCCCATTTGAGGATCAATTATATCTATGGTTATCCCTCGCCAACTAAAGAGTGAGGCAGTCACAACCCTTTCAAATAAATCAGACAAACCTGTGTCACACGATTTGTTCCGAGAAAAAAGAATCATAAAAAAAAATAAAAAGAAAGCCCAGGCAAAAATCAGGGAAATCAAAAAACAAAAGAACGAAAAAATGAAAAGGATGACAAAAAGAAACATCCTCAAGCAAAGAACAAGTCGTATGACCACAGACACCAAAGACAAAAGGGGTGACTGTCACTCCGAAAACCGTGTGGGTTCCTTCTATCCTCCTACCATTCACTAACCTTTTTGAAAGGTGAGCGCATATGTCAAGTTAGCTGAACATAGGACTGGAGAACATCAAGGAGAATGGGTGGGTTAAAACAAAACTTTGAGCCTTATATCCTTTCTTTCTCAAACCGCGAACCATCCACCTTACAACCTTTAAAAGACCTAATTGAAGCAGGGTTGTTTCGAAAGCATACTTCGGTTAAAATCGCGTCAGTTCTGACTCCTAAAAGATTTTTCTTACCATTCATGTTGGTATCGATGTGACATTATGATAAGTGATTCGTTCACCATATGTCACAACATTTTCCAGTGAACAGACTTGGATTTCAAAACTGTCATATGCATTGCATTAAAATTGTCATTTTTAAAACAAATTGTGTTACTTGCGAGTAAGTACTTGACATCAGGAAAGTTTCTACAATGGAAAGATTGATCAAGATAAGATGCAAACCCCAGAAGACTTCGTCCAGCAGGGGCAGGTCATCAAATGATCATGCCAAATGGGCAAGCCATTCCAAGATCCACTAATCTAGAGCAACCATGTCGAGAAATATCTCTAAAGTTCAGCCAAACAGGGGCAATCACATCGAGATTAGGCAAATCTCACGAAGATCAATCAGTCAGGGGCAAAATCACTTCAAGGCTCGTATCGAGGCAGGCCATCTCGAGAGCATGAGAAGTTATCCTCCTCCAAAAGATGGTTAATCGAAAACACCTTTTCAAAATTCAGGATACTGGGGCAGAGTATTTCAAATCACTACGAATCATCTCAAAGCAAATTCCTTCATAAACTATGCAGTCTGGGGCAGTTACGTCGAGATCCATAAATCTCTCCGAGATTTTGAATACCCTGGGGCATTTTGAATGTCGTGTTTTCTGTAAAATCCTCTTGAGACGATTCCTCCCAGTAGACCATGTGGTCTGAGACAAGTGGGGAGTACGCTTATGATAATTGGCATGCAGTTGATTAGTAGAAGCATGAAGCACCAAAGTAGTTTCCAATATGGGGGTTTCTCTTCCTCGGCAAGGTGCCAGAGGGTATCGTTCCCCAATGAGGTATTAGAATTGCTACTTGAAATTCTGGCCTATGCAGACAACAGATGTCCTTACAAATGTCAAGAAATTGTGCTACATAATCTTTTAAACTCAGAGACGCAACTACAGACTGATACCTTGAATATCAGAACTGCACCCTCACAGATGTCACGACATCTGATCCAACATGTCAGTCAAGAACATTAACAAAACTGTAAATTGCAGAATGTTAAATAAGACAGTAATTGTTAACCCAGTTCGGTGCAATTCACCTACATATGGGGGATACCAATCCAGGATGAAGACTTCACTATTGTGTAGACTGTTACAAAGTTAAACTCCCAAGTTTACAACTTTATCCCTAACATCTACCCCATGAACATCTTTAACAAGGCTAAACTCAATGATTTACAACCCTGATATGAGATACCCCACTCACACCCTAATCATAACCTCTGATATCTGTGTCTTCTGCCAATTCAGAACTGTTGTGGTTTCTTGACCTTCAAGTTATCTTGGACTTGCTTCAAAGCTTCATCCAAGAACAATACACCAACCATTACCTACAGGTTTCTGGTTGTGTCCATGTACCTATGCCTTCCACCCTGCATCCTATAATACAGAGTGGAGACTTACAACTCCTAAGAGAGCCAACGACTCTCAAACCCTAAATCCTTATTCAATACAAGGGAATTAGGTTACAAAGTTACAAGTGATACAAATGTACAGTTCCAATATAAACCCTAGGTCTAAGTCTCTATATATAGTCTTCTGTTGTCTTGGGCCTTCAATCTTTTACTTCTGTGATTCCTTGATCCGTTCCTTAATTCCTGCAGCAGATTAAAACCTGCTAACTTACCAAGTTAGTCAGGATGTCGAGACATTTCCTTCGACATCTTTTTCTTCTGCAGATTCTTCAAGTTTATCATCAGAATGTTTTAGCAAAATTTAGTCAAACGACGGGTGCTTTCAATCTCCCCCTTTTGACAAATTTTGGCTAAAACAAACATTTTCTTCTGCATTCTGCACACAAAAAGACTCCTTTATCAAAACTCCTTTGTCCTGAGAATTGATTGGAGCTAAGGTCTGAGAGAGTCTCCCCCTCAACATATTCAGAAAGAGAGTCTGAAAGGGTTGAGAAAACAAAAGACTCCTCCAGGAAAGAAACAGCAGTTGTAGACTTAGTAACACTGAGAGCATAAATTGCGTAACTCAGGTCACAAGACACAACCTGCTTCACAACTCAGATCATAAGACACAAGAAAAAATTGTTAGGACGTCAGAACATCTTAACCAAAATTCTTGCAAATCAACTCCAGGAATGTACCCAAACCCAAACCCAGACAACAACATCAGAAAACCATTCTCCCCCTTTTTAGCCAAAACTTGGCAAAAGTGACCAAGACAACTCCAAACCCAGATGCAACATATCCAGGTTTTGAAGAAACTCATCTGTCACCAACCATGAGAGAGTATTGAGACGAACAAGAATAAAGTAATCCTATTTATAGCCGAGTTATTTCCATATGAAATAACGAACCTTGAACAAAATGCCAGTCAATTCAAAGATCGTTTATCGAAGATAATAACTCCACTAAAAGTGCCTTGACCAAGACTACTTTGACAGTTTCTTCTTTTAAGAACACCGACCAACAAACCCATTACATGCAAACATGTTAAATAGAAATGTCCTGACATCATATCAGACATTGTCTATTCTTCATAGGAACTATTCTGCTTTGGTCTTCCAGAGATTTCTTCACAACTATGTGATCCCAGTCTGCAAGAGAAAAATAAATTCTCCCAGACTCAATCAATGATTCTTACGCATCCAATAAGAACCATTAAAGTATGCACTGCCAAGTTTCCCACAACTTGCAACAACACTCTAATGTCAAGACATCCTCCTTGACATCTCAGTTTGCTTGACACGCAAATGCAAACTGGAATTTCCACTGCTTCCTCGTAGCAATTCATCTTAGACCAAGGGCCCTCTCCCCCTGACTAAGGTAACTGGTGCTCCTCCACTGAACACCCAAGCTAATGACTGGAAAACATAAGATGCATCTTCATGTCTTCAAGAGCGCACTCTCTGTTCAACACACCTGCTGAACGCAACCATTAACTCATTATTGTTCCCTTTGACAAGAAACAATAATTACTCACACATGATCAATTTCATGCATCCCATGAGTACGTGTAAACAAATATTAACAAACTATTGGCTTGAGATCAAACTCCCATTGATCCCCCTCATTCCACAACCATCTTATACACCTCACGAACTCCTCTTGAATTCTCATGTATAAATATCACGTTGCTTGAGGCACAAACCAATTGAATTAGAATGCTTCCCATTCCTCAAAGCGACGCGCAGGGTCCCTTAGTTTGTTATCATGATGTCAGTTATCGTATGCATGCTCCAGAACTTCACAACTTTTAAACTGATCCACTACTAGCATGACTTGCTCCAAGGGCTCAAATGCCATATGCAAGATTTCCACTGACCTCACCAGGCCAACATTAGAGATAAACACCCCGCAATCTAAGACAGTCATTCCTATCATTCTCTCGTATGATAATATGGAATACTTCTGATTTATGGTGAATCTCCACTTCTGAACGCATTCAGGAAACAGACTTCCAAGCAATCAACACGTGATCCACTTCAGTCTTCAAACACTTACATCTTCCTTCCAAGGAACCCTTCTACTCCATCATTCTCCTGGATGATCATGTAGACACTTCTTGGACACGATGCAAGTAACCAGATCATCACAGAACCTGAGATCTTTCACCAAGGATATCCAACCCAAAGATGTTTTAACATCAGTTAGGACATCTTCTACACATCACAGACACCACACACCATGGTTCTTGATATGCTCCACTACTGGACTTACTATCAGCATAGTAATCCACACTGAAGATCTTCACACAACACTGAGCCACTAGCTTGAACAAAGAAGACTTCAGGAACCCAGAGAGAAATAAACTCTCAACCACCAAGAAGGTATGCTCCCATTCTCAACCCATAACTTCTGCCACAAGCTCCCAGAGAACCAAAACCTTCAACAATTTCAACTAACTACTCTTGTATATAAGAGCAATCAGTTTCAAGCATTCTGCTCGAATGCACATTGTGATACCAATCAAATTCCACCTTTTGATTGACCTCACTCATCTTCAGAACTCCCACAAAATACCCTGATCTACTAATGAAATCAGATCTTCAAGTCACATGAACTACTTGCCCTATAGCAAGATATCTTGGATCCACCAAGCTTCTTAGTCACGTAACATCTTCCCATCCACAGCTCCCGTAAACTGCATGAGATAGACCTTTTTGAAGCATCCATAACTCTCATTCTCCTGTTGATCACCTTATCTTAAGTTGATGTGCCACTTCACCAACTGAGATTTTAATGTTGAACTAGATGTCAGAACATTTAGTTGTTGAATTCAACTCCTTCTTCTGCCACTTGAAAGAACTTCCTCCCTTTACAAAAACAGATTTCCATGCTTTCATAAACTTGATTCACCAACCAAGTTTGAGTAGACAACCTCCATTCTGTTGATTTTGCAGTTATTCCATACAAGCTCGCACCTTGATGAATACCTGCCAGTGCTTTTCCAAAGACTTCAAACCTGCCACTGTCTGAATCTTCAGAAGGAATAGTTTGAAACTACCCCCCATAGCTGTACCAAGGATCCCACATTTCCTTGAGTAAAGCCATCTTCATGAAGTTGCTGATATTGCCACGTATCTGAACTCCATGATGAGCATTCTGGAATACCCTAAAGTACCTGGATCAGAAATAAACCAATCCAAGTAGTCATCAAGATTATGATATTATCATAGTCGTCCATCTCCATCTTCAACAGCATCACCATCTGGACAAGTCATTCACAATAATTTCCAGGAACAGACGCTAAGCCAATAATCCCAGGTCAACGCCTAGGAGACTTATGAGCGAATGTAGAACCCCTCCCATGATTCTTCAAACCTCTGATGAAAAGATGTCAGAACATTTGACAGAACATACTCAATCTTGAATCTCAAGGATAATCAATTAAATACTTGTGGATTCCATAAATACCAATTGATCTTAAATCATTGTACAATAACCCTTCTTCACTGATGTAGCTGACCTCTACCATATCATGTCATGAACACTTATAAAGTATTCAATCTTTTTGCAAGTATCTTCTTCAATGACAATGTTGAGATACCAAGGCTGCCACCCTTGACTCAAGTAACTAAGACTTTCTATGAACAAATCTTATTTACCTCAATAATTCTTCAATCAAATTGGATTCACTCTTAGGGTCAAGAGAGATGACTCCTTCCTTGCTGTTTTTGGATGGTGAAAATAAATCACCTCCACGTTCTCCAGATTGTGTCTCAAGGAAACGCCTTCTAGTCAGAAGAGTAACTAGAAGACTCCAAATACATGACATAGATGTCTTTATGAGTGGACTTGAGAGAACTCTCAAGTATGTTTGACAACCTAGCCGACCAAATATTTATCAAACTCCTAGAGCAAGAACCTGATAAACTTTAACTCAAATCCTCTCCTCTTCAACTGACTCCAAACTGCACAAGGAAACCAATCTTCCAAGTACCAAGTCATCATACCAGACATCTGACCACCACTTCCTTCACTCCATCGCTCCCGACTTTGGAATAAAAGAATGCAAATACCTTCAATTATAAAGGTCGGCAATTGAGACCTTCCACCAACTGTCTTCAGTAATAACTCCAGAATCCCATAATTCTAGAGCTCTTCCATCAGAAACCCATGCAGCGGAACCACCAAGGAACAGATCCTGCTTGCCCTAATAAGATGTCAAAACATCTTACAAGACACACCAACAAGAGAACTAGCCACTTCTCCTGTAGTTGTTGTAGAACCTCCTCAACAACATGAACAACCTTCGGGTTGTTCCCATCGTTACAGAACATCCATCTCATCCATTAATACCCTTAAGTATATCTGAGTTGATTGATCTGATCTCCAAACCTCCTCCTCGTTTAAACGCCTAAAAGTATCTCCCATGGATCTCATCCAGAACAAGACAAGATGCCTGCTCTGATGCCAATTGAAATTCTGGCCTATGCAGACAGCAGATGTCGTAACAAATGTCAAGACATTGTGCTACATAATCTTTTAAACTCAGAGGCACAACTGCAGACTGATATCTTGAATATCAGAACTGCACCCTCACAGATGTCACGAAATCTGATCCAACATGTCAGTCAAGAACATTAACAAAACTATAAATTCCAGAATGTTAAATAAGACAGTAATTGTTAACCCAGTTCGGTGCAATTCACCAACATCTGGGGGATACCAATCCAGGATGAAGACTTCACTATTGTGTAGACTGTTACAAAGTTAAACTCCCACGTTTACAACTTTATCCCTAACATCTACCCCATGAACATCTTTACCAAGGCTAAACTCAATGATTTACAACCCTGATATGAGATACCCCACTCACACCCTAATCACAACCTGTGATATCTCTATCTTCTGCCAATTCATAACTGTTGCGGTTTCTTGACCTTCAAGTTATCTTGGACTTGCTTCAAAGCTTCGTCCAAGAACAATACACTCACCATTACCTACAAGTTTCTGGTTGTGTCCCTGTACCTATGTCTTCCACCCTGCATCCTATAATACAGACTGGAGACTTACAACTCCTAAGAGAGCCAACGACTCTCAAACCCTAAACCCTTATTCAACACAAGGAAATTAGGTTACAAAGTTACAAGTGATAAAAACGTACAGTTCCAATATAAACCCTAGGTCTAAGTCTCTATATATAGTCTTCTGTTATCTTGGGCCTTAGATCTTTTTCTTATGTGATTCCTTGATCCGTTCCTTAATTCTTGCAGCAAATTAAAACCTGCTAACTTACCAAGTTAGTCAGGATGTCGAGACATTTCCTTTGACATCTTTTTCTTCTGCAGATTCTTCAAGTTTATCATCGGAATGTTTTAGAAAAATTTAGTCAAACAACAGGTGCTTTCACTACTCGTCCCCGACAGAAATAGCCAAGATGGTATTGTCTCGGCAAAGTGTTCTCCCTAGCGAGAGTCCTAAGGTTTGGTTTCCCCAACCGGAGTTGGATTTGTCCTTTCTCCAGTAAGAGTTCAAGTCCCCAGACAGGGTAAAAATGGTTTGTTCTTGCTCTCCAAGCAGGTGAGCATCCCCAGCAAGAGGCTCGTTAGACCTTCCGTCCCTAGTAAAGTCTTTCTCTCTAGTATAGAAGAGCTAGCATCCTCAGCAGAGCATCGAGGACCTTTCTCTCCCCAACAAGAGTGCAGAGATTTTCCTTCCCTGGTCAGATTGGCTTGTTACTCCCCAGCTAGTATTCAGAAGTCGACCGTCTCAGACAGGATAATGTTGCATCTCCAGCCGGAGATTTGTTCGATGTCTCTCCTAGATAGAGATCTGTATTCCCCACAGAGCCTTGGTATCTACTTTCCTCATCACGTCAGGAAGTGTAATATCGCCAGCAAGGGTATGTTGTCACCCCAGCAAGTTAAAGTCGTTTCCCCAGCAGCAGATCATGTTCAATGGTATTCCCCGATAGGTTTGGTATTATTGACTGCTCACCCCAATCAGAGTTTGGTATTCACCCTCTCAACGGTTTGATCAACAGTGGTCGACATCCCCGACAGATTCCAAGTCCAATGGTTATTGGCGCCTTTTCTGCATCAGATCTTTGGGTTCCATCATCAGCAGTCTTCATTCTTAATCCCCAAAGAAGTGGAAGTTCTCTTCGGGTTTCATCTTCAGCGCGGTTTGTGACCATGAGGACAATCTAGTTTGTTATCCCCATTGGAGTTGCCTTCATATCCTCAGCATTTATTTTGCTGAGGAGCCTCTTTGCATCTTGCATATAGTAATCATCATTACATTGCATCCTCAAAATGCATAGCATTTCTATTTGATATGGAGCATTACGCCATGGGAAAATTCAAACATATGCATTCGAAGCATAAGCCAGGTTTGGATATTCTCACTACCAGACGTCCCCCAACAAAAGTGGTTTAACTCAGGAGATTCAATCTTACTTTATCCCCGGGAAAGTTACCAACGAACCCACTCATCTTACTAGTATTCCTCTGTAGAGTTGTCTGTTCAGCCTCCTCCTCTCCCCAGCAGAAAACAAGATAACAGTAGCCCCAAGCAGGTGCTTCAACCAATCCTTAGGGTAGTAAATTTGTCACTCTTACCCTTTTAATCGTCCTTCCCTAGCAGAGTCGTTTGACTAGGACTCCATTATCCCCTCTGATTCGTCCCTCACACCATCGTCCAAAGTTTGGATGCGTTAATCTTGATGTTTTCGAGACACTGTCCTTTCAACACTCATCTGTGTTTGTTTTATATTCTCAATACTTCGTTTGTATTGACTCCCCATTTCTTTTAACACTCGTCCGTGTTTGTTTCAGGTTCATCAATACTCGTTCGTATTGATCCTATATTTGAAGACACTCGTCCGTGGTCTTTCAACACTCGTCCATGTTTGTTTCAGGTTAATTAATACTTGTCTGTATTGATCCTAGAACGTCTTAGACACTCATCCGTGGTCTTTCAACACTCATCCGTGTTTGTTTCAGGTTAATCAATACTCGTCCGTATTGATCCTAGAACGTCTTAGACACTCGTCCGTGGTCTTTCAACACTCGTCCATGTTTGTTTCAGGTTCATCAATACTCGTTCGTATTGCTCCTATATTTGAAGACACTCGTCCGTGGTCTTTCAACACTCATTCGTGTTTGTTTCAGGTTCATCAATACTCGTTCGTATTGATCCTATATTTAAAGACACTCGTCCGTGGTCTTTCAACACTCGTCCGTGCTTGTTTCAGGTTAATCAATACTCGTTCGTATTGATCCTATATTTGAAGACACTCGTCCGTGGTCTTTCAACACTCGTCCGTGTTTATTTCAGGTTAATCAATACTCGTCCGTATTAATCCTAAAACGTCTTAGACACTCGTCCATGGTCTTTCAACACTCGTCTGTGTTTGTTTCAGGTTCATCAATACTCATTCGTATTGATCCTATATTTGTAGGCACTCGTCCGTGGTCTTTCAATACTCGTTCGTGTTTGTTTCAGTCTCATAAATACTCGTTCGTATTGATTCTGAATTCTTAGCCCCTCGTCTGTGTTCTTTCAACACTCGTCCATGTTTGTTTCAGTCTCATAAATACTCGTTCGTATTGATTCTAAATTCTTAGCCACTCGTCCGTGTTCTTTCGACACTCGTCCGTGTTCGATTTCATTTCCTCAATATTATGTCCATATTGATCTTAGACACTCGTCCGTGTTTGTTTCGGATTCATCAATACTCGTCCGTGATGATCCTAGAGTCCATATACTCGCATTAATTTTTCCAGCACTTATCAGTGGTCTTTCATCACTCATCTGTGTTTATCCCCATCGCAATTAAGCACCCATCCTTGTTTGCTTCGTTCTGTTTCAATACTTCTTCCGTATTAATTTTGACGCTCGTTCGTGTTCATGGTTTTACATATCTTGTTACTAGTTCCCCAGCGGAGTCGCCCCTCCCTTGCAGGTTGCGAATTTGGTGTGGTTATTTTGATATTCAATCTTCTTCTTGAAGCTCGTCTGTGTTCATCTTTCTTTGTTACCCGTCCTTATCATCTTTCGACACTTGTTCGTGTCGTTAACACAAACACTCGTCCGTGTCTATCTTTTGTTGATATGCGTAAGTGTCATCTTTCGATACTTGTCCGTGTCGTTAACTGAATCACTTGTTCATGTTGGTCCTCTTTCTTTGTTACCCGTCCGTATCATCTTTCGATACTCGTTCGTGTCTTTAACCCAAACACTCGTCCGTGTCCATCTTTCCTTGATACACGTAAGTATCATCTTCCGATACTCGTCCGTGTCGTTAACCGAATCGTCCACTCGTGGTCGTCCTCTTTCTTTGGCGCCCGTCTGTGTCATTTCCTACCCTTAACAGGTTTTTCAATCTCACATGCCCTTTTATCCCCAGTGGAGTTTTACACTCATCCAATTTGCTACCCTAATTTTATACCCCCAGAGTGCAAATTTTCGGTTTCTGTTGGTATTTAATCCCTATTTACCTCGAATTTCTGAAAGCGCTGCTCTCATCCCTTCAAGTCCACAGTTGATTGAATAGGGGCAGCTGTAACACCTCAAAATTTGCCCTCTTATTTATGCCTAATAAGTGGCTTATGCTTCACATTTCATATGTATTTAGGTTATGAACATTACACATGCATCATTGGTCTTCTCAAGACATGGCATCAAAGTATTATGTGCAAGATAGAGATTCTCTATTGTTGTGAGGTCCTCATTTCCATTCAAGTAAATCAAGGCTTTCATCTTCATACAAGTTGTGACTCAAGTGGATACCAAAATCATGGAGCTAGGATTTTATCCCTCATGATTAGGGTTTTGGTACATACTCCAGGCATTGGTTATACAACCATCAAGAGGATCATCTTCTTATGTTCATCATTGTCAGTTGGTTAGGGTTTATTTCCCTGGTCAAGTGGTCTTCAAGAAGCTCATTTGTAAAGACTATTCACTGATACTTCTAGTCCATCATCAAGGTTTGGGATACAGGTTATTAAGGAGGTTTTGAAGTACTTATCCAATTAGGGTTGGATTCGAGGCATCTCCAGGAGGTGGTAGTCAAATAAGGTCCTTGTTCATTCAAAGTCAGAATTCCAAATTCCATATTCATATCCAAAATTACAAAACCAATTTTAAGTCTAAATTAAATTCCAATTATCCAATCCATATCCCTTACTAAAATATGTTCATAAACCACATTTGAATGTCCATCTTCCAAACTATATCCAATTCAAAGGAAAAACCGTTTCCTAAATCCGGATATCCATTTTAAACCATTCTTTTCTATCCAAACCATATTTAAACCCATTATCCAAATTAAGTTCCAAAATCCAATTCCAATTCCAAGTTCTTAATTCATCACTACTATGAAAAACCTATTTAACAACGGTTGGGAATGACATATAATGACGCGGGCGAAGGCGTTGTTATATAGATTGTCGTTGTATGTTCGCTGTTTCTACAACAGTCTGGAAACCGTTGTTGTATTCTGGAAATCGCGCGTTATATTGCAACGGTTATGGATTTCAACCGTTGTAATATATATTAACTATCACAACGGCTATTAGTTTCAATGGTTGTTAAATGTACCCTTAGTTTATTAAATACAAATGTATATTGCTTGTCTTACCATACACCTAATTAAAGAAATACAACCATTAAAATTGGTAAAGAACTATATAATCTGAAAATTAAATTGTTCTTGAAAACCAACTTAAACACACCACTGTTTGTCGGATTGCATCCATTTCGTTCAGCACATTGTATGTTCCTCAACATAAAATTTATGGTTCAATGGTCTGTTTCCTTTAATCCATGATGTCTTTTATTATAGTTTACCTCTACATTGCCAAAAATCATCGCGATTTTATCATCATAACAATCATGATCTTAACAACCACGATGATTTTTGGCGATGTAGAGGTAAACTATAATAAAAGATATCGATGAATTGAAGCAAACAGACTATTGAACCATAAATTTTATGTTGAGGAACATACAATGTGCTGAATGAAATGTATGCGATTCGAAAAACATTGAAATGTTAATGGTTGGTTTTCAAATACATCTTAATTTTCAGATTATAGGTTTCTATATCAATTTAACTGATTGTATTTTCAATAAAAGGATAGTAAAACAAACAATATACATAGTATATAATATACTAAATTTCATGTACAATATCAGAATGAATTCATATATATGTACCTTATCAAAATAAATTCATATATATATGTACCACCATCATCATCACCATGTGAAACAAACCCTAAGAAGTGGGAAGCAATGAAGAAAATTAGTTAGTATTCAAAACAAAACAAGCAAACGTTGAAACAAAATCCTAAGAAGTGGGATTGTACCATTACAATGAAGTTCACCTTGCTTGTGAAGCATTGAAGTCGAATTTGCGCAAAATGAGAACAATCAACAAAAACAACATGAAGCAAACGAGATAATGAGAACTATCTAACAAAAAGATTGAAGTAGAAGAATACCTTATTTTCCATAAACAATATGTACATTACGCTTGCTACCGCCAGCATCATCACCATGTTCATCTAGTTTTAAATTTCTGCAAGAAGAAATACAAGGAGGAAGAAGCTTAAGTCAAAATCTTCATACTTCTTGTATTTATTTTCGCGGATTCTAAAAATAGATGAAGTCTGCTGCCAAAAATGTAGAGAAAAAATGGGTGCTAGGGTTTCACTGTGAAGGAAACGACGCTACTGTCAATAAGGGAAAGTTAATTCCCTTATATAGGTAAATATTTCACAACGGTTTTCTAAAAGAACCGTAATGATAAGTATATATTATTTTAATAATATCACAACGGTTAGTTATATTAACCGTAGCGATACCCCTTATACTTGGTACAAGGTTCGACTCCAGGCAACAACATTTTTCTATAATTACGCCTGGATTATAAGGGATATCGCTACGGTCATTACTTCTAACCGTTGTAATATTATAACCCTTGCTATTTCCAACATAGAGAATATGAACGGTTTACAACAAAATATCGTTCCAGAATATGAACGGTTTACAAGTATTAAACTATCAGACTTTTCATCTTCAACCTCATATATAAATAGACAACATTACATTTCTTGATAATATATTCTTCGTAACAATGAGTTATACAAATGAGAATGCTAGAAACATCACCAATGAGGAACGTCAGACGCCAATTGAGGAGGTCCAACCAGCGGCCAACGTCACTGAGATCGTACTTTCTCAAATGGCTCAACTTGTAGAAGCTGCTCAATTTGCGAGGGCACCGGTTCAAAATTTGGCAGATGATATTTCAAGGGTTTTTGTTCCAATAGTTGTTGCTGCAGTCTTCATAACTTGGTTGTTGATTCATTGAAAATCAAGAATTGGTGCTCCTCGAGGTGTGCTCATCAAAGGTGGAGATGCAGTGGAAACAATACACAAGCGAAAATTACTGTAGTAAAAAAAAATGAACAAGATTAACGAGAGGAAAATGATAAGTGAAAGGCAATGAATCAATGCAAACTAAAAAGCAGTTCAGTTTGGAATACATGGAAAGTGCAGTATAAGCAAATCAGGTTCAAACAGTGAACATATGACAAAATTAAGCAAGTTGATAACTGCTGCAGAAATTCACAAAAAAAAAAACTCACAAATTAAACATTCATGAAAGAAGTCTTCTTGGTCAAAGGAATGCAAGGATAACAAGGGAATTCGTGGCAATTTGCATACTCTAGTTGCGCCGTTGACATGTATCAGCATTGACATATCATCTTGATAACGTACACATGCTACATTGAGTATTGGTACGCTATGCTGATAATAGGAAGCCGCCGCATCTTGTGAGAGCTGTTGCAGACAGCAGTAGGTATCTTGTTCCTTGTATAAAAGGAAACTTAGGTGGCCACCTTTGGCATGCTTTTATAGGCATCATATTTCGAAATAGGGCAGGACCTTGTGACCTCCAAGCCGTAGTGCATGACCGTATTAAAACACCTGAACAAAAAATAAGGGAATTGCAATTGAGATGAAACTAAGAGAGAAATTACAAAAGGTCAGAATTTGTTAGGCTTGTGCAAAATGGATATCCATCTTGGATCGGTTCCATCTACGCCTTCTACATATTTGTTGGAGTGTTAGTCATTCCAATATTAGCTCAGGCTACTGATGTTATTCCTAACTAGTGGGATACCCGTGCGGACGCACGGGTTCCGCTGCGGACCTTTGAAATTGGAATAATATATGTTGACAGAGAAAAATGTAAATTCCAAATTTTTTAAATTATGTGTTAATAAAAAAAAATAATATCAAATATTGTTACGTCAGAAAAGAATAGTGGAGTGCGGGATTTTTTACCAGTTAGATTATGAAACTCAAATAATAAATACAAAAAATTTAAATGTAATGTAAAAAAAAATTAACATAAAGTAGTAAAAGATAAAAATATAAGTGAATCAAAGAAAAATATTGAAATGAAAGACATATTTATAAAAAAATAACAAATTGTATCAAATTTCCAATTTTTAAAAGAAAGAGATCATTAATATATATTTCAATTATTCATATATTATGTTTAATAAAATTGAATGTTAAATTAAAAATAATTTCAAAAAAAACAATATTAGATATCAATGCGTTTACACCGATTTTGCCCCGGTCGTCACCGCGTTTACACGGTACTCGTGTACTACCCGTGCGTTCACAAAAAATTTGCCCTGAGAACCCGTGCATTACGACCCGGTACTGATGTGTTACCCGTGCATTTGGTCTGGATACCCGTGCGTTCACACGGTATTGGTATATTATCCGTGCGTTGACACGGAACCGGTGTGTTACCCGTGCGTTCACAGTTATTTTAGTCTGGTTACCTGTGCGCTCATACGATATAGGTGTGACCCGGTCCTTCGCACAATACGTGTAAATCCAGTACGGACGCTTGTGTTTTGAAAATATAATTAAATTGTTAAAAAGAAAAGAAAAAATAATTTACAAAAATTATTAATTATGTATAAAAGAAAGTCAATTTATTAATAAAATATATATTTATAAAAGAAAGTCAAATTCTTAATAAAATATAGTTAAGAGTTAAGTTCTTAATAAAATATAGTATTATTTATAAAAGAGAAAATTAAAATGCTGCTAAGTCTTCATCTGTATATAAATATATCTTAATCAACAATTTATAAAAAACAATCATCCATGGCTGCTAAAGTTCATAAAAAACAACTCTGGTTTTTCCACAGCTTAAAGATGTATCGGAAGTATCAACTATGGTTTTAAATCACATTGCAAACACAAAATTGATAGAAAATAACATCAAAGAAAATGAAAATTATATTGCAAACTTAATCAGAATCTCTAAATCTCCAGGCAGACATAGAGTTCTCCCATGTATAGTCCCGCTCATCGTCATCGTCAGAATCAACCGGTTCATAATTGCGTTCTTCGGCTTCATCAGAATCATGAAATGTACATTTCCTCAGATATCTGGATGCTTTTGTTTTTCTTTTCCTCTTTCGTCTGCTACGTACCACACGAGGGGCATGTACCTTAAGAAGAAAAGCAGTTTATCAAATTTGTAAACAGTCAAAAAACAATGGACCGTCGGCTAACATCAAAATTAACGCTTAGTGAGAAGAAATCTGTTCCGGTCGCACCTGCAGAAGTGGTTGAAACTGGGGAGGCTGTTGGTCGGGTTCAGCGCGGGGGGGGGGGGGGGGGAGGGGGGGGGGAATCCGTAGGTGGCTGGTTGTCAGGAAGGGGTTCATTGTCGACCGAAGGTTGAATATGTTGTTGGGTCTGTTCATGTTATGTACAAAAAGACTTATTGATAAAGAAATGCAGAGAAAGAGATGTTGATGAACAAAACCTGCAGAATATGAAAAGGTCAAACCTGTAGAGCCGGTTGGTCGTTGACAGACTGATTGCCACCGTCTGGTAGTTGCAAATGGGGTGAAGGTATATGGTGAGGTGGTGTCTGGACATGAGAAGGGTCTGGTGGCGGTGTCTGGACATCAGTTTGGTCCGGTGCATTGATAATCTGGTTGGATGCCATTGAAATTCTGCAGTTTTCTTGAACTTTGGTGTGTTATATAGAATATAGGAGGCATGAATATATAGTGAGGCATGATTGTTAACTGTACCATGTTATTGGCTAATACAATGTATAGAATTATTGGTCAAAAAATGAAATGAAAAGCATCCACTTCCGAAATAATTTGTAACGTTACATGAGATATGAATAACAAATGTGATCTGTTTAGATAAACAATTTGACAAACATAGTATGACTATTGAGTTAAAAACATAAGAATACTCAAATTAACAGATATGATAGGTTAATGTAATCTAAAAGCAAAAACAAAATCACCGTGATTGAAACAAAATGTATAGGTGGATGCTTTAGTTTAGTAACATCCCTTATGACTATCAGTTCCATCACCATCTCACGTCTCTCAGCTTTCATCACCTCTGATAGTCTCTGTCTTTGCATTCACACAATCATCATTCAGAATAGTTCTGTCAAGATCAAACAACTTATGTTCTTACTAAGCATTTTAGATCTAATTTACAAAAACCAGAACATGGATCCTCTAATGTTCATCTAACAGTTTCACATAATACAAATCTGATTATGCACAGTGCCACAATTCATAGATATATGTCGTACAGTCATATACCATCTAACATATGAATATGTAAAATTTTAGATACAACGATGACAATATCTATAATAACTGACGATCAGTGGGCAATATCATACAACAAAACAAATTCAAGTGAGAAAAAGCAAGCCATGGAAGTGAGATAAAAAGCAAGCCAAGTCATAACCTGTAGCATTTATGCATTGATGCGGCTAAAATTAGTAACAATAACCAAGTTCAAATTGAAGATATATCCATATCAGCATTGTTAGTTATGCAGTTGTACAAAATCATCCTTGACTATAAACATCAGAAGAACATGAGTAAGAAAAAATATTTGAGAAACAAAATATCAATACAAGTGAAATTCAATGCAAATAAAATAAAAGAAAGAGTAGCACAGATGGATTACTCACGCCTAGAAGTGCTAACACCACCTTTAGTTCAACCATTGCAAAGTTCATCCCAACACACAATCAAGTGCCTATTTCAAATGGGCCATACGCTTGTGGAAACCTGATTGCCTTAGAAACAACATGACTTCTCCTTTTTGGTTTAAACTCATTTGAATGTCGTCCCCTTAGACTCTGCTTCCAGCCCCAACCTGCACTCAAACAACGACAATGAGATGGATCAACAGATTATAGAAATACTACCGATTTTAAAGAAACACGTATTTGAATCACATTCCTCAAAAATAATATATTGCACCAGTGGAATAAAAAATGATACTAAGGACCTGCTCAAACACTATAGCTGAATCAAACCATGCCTCTTCAATAGTTCATGCTATCACAGAACCCAAGGTCCATACCAAATTCGATTCGATTTTCATGAAACAGAAACTAAGCACACAAATTGTGTCATATGTGAAACACTTCAAAATAGTGATATACATGAAAGGCCATCACTGATGGAAGACACTGACTCACTTCCAATAACAGACGTACTGAAAGGCCAATAACAGACATTGATAAAGCCTCATATTGAATATTTGCCTAAATTTCATTTCCATAAATATCGGAAAACAAAAGACCTTCGTGGTAAGGAGTCCATTCTGCTCCAATAATTAAAACCTTCATAAAATTCGTATTTCATTCATATAATCGAACGTGTATTAAATCTATTGAGGGAAAAATATAAGAGTCAATACTTAAAAAAGGGAAATATAGTATTAAGTAGAACCTGCAAGTATTTTACAAATGAAACATAAACTAATAAGAACCATAACAATTAGTTCAGTATCAGTTAAAAAACCTAAACATATCATCTTTGATTCATAGCAATTAATTTTGATTCATAGATTCATAGGACCAGCACGTAAACCATGTCCAACACCATAAGGAACGACTCTGTTATACACAACATGATAAGAAACAATACCTTTGGTTGAATGGATAAAGCATAAACCTCAATAGCAGCTGTAACAGCACCAACCATGTTTGATGAACCCTGAATCCTGTAGAGTCTGCTTCCAGCCCCAACCTGCTCTTAAACTCCGACAATGAGAGAAATCAACAGAGTTTGCAAACACTACAGATCAAACATTGATAAAGGCTCATATTCAGTACTGACCTAAATTTCATTTCCATAAAGATCGATAAAGTAAAGACCATCCTGGTAAGGAATTCATGTTGCTCCAATAATTACAACCTTCAACCAATTTTGAAAAGAATCAGTCCGGCATAAATATATTCAGCTGTATCACAATAATATGAACAAATAGTAATAGCATAAAATTTTAAACTTCATATGAAGATGAAAACATTAAAAAACATATAATGAGTTTCCAACCCTAACCATTACTTGTGTGAAGAAACCCCAAAAAACATCAAAACAAATCAGTTCAACCTACAAAACATAAAAAAGGTAAACATTAAAAAATATTATGGAGGGATCTAGCAGTATAAAATACAACAACAAACTTTAATAAACCCTCTTCTATATACTTGCAACAGAGCTGGATCTACAATAAAGCTACACCGTCCACAAACAATTCAAAAATGGATATACGTTTCAACAATGGCCATAGCTTCCAACAACGGAACGAAAAGAAGGCACAACTTTCAGAAGAGAAAAGACAAGTTTGAAGTTACGATGTCGGTAAAACTCATCAGCTATTCCGATTCCAACCACCACAATCCTCGCCGCCGAAAACGCGTTGCCTCAAACACAGGTATACCATTGCTGTTATACCAGACACCATAGAAGACGACCATGAAGAAAGAAGAGAAACAGAGAAGTTCGAAGAAGAAAAGCAGTGAGATGAGCATCGAGAGTGAGAAAGACGAAAACAGTAAATTTGAAAAGTGATGGACGTGTATCAGACATTGAGAGTAGGGAAAAGCAGCAGAAAAATTGTAATATTGAATTAGTTTGTTTGTAACCAAAATAGCATGTGACATCATCATTTGATTCAAAGTTAACAAACAAAGGCACAATGTAATAACCATGTAGTTGGAAAATAAAGATATGACATCACAAGTTAGAAAAAGTAAATTGTAGACTAAAATTACCCTCATTTTAGTGAGGTGGCAGCATTAGAAGGAAGGCCAGTTGAGGCATTTCCAGAGCCTCAACTTTTCTTATATAGTAAGATGTTTAGAAATTTGAGTGGCCTCCTTTTGAGCATCAATCAATACCTTCTGATGTTAATAGTTCTGAGTATTATACAAACTCATCCAACTTTGCTGAAGCTAAAAGGCAACCGAAGAACCAAGGAAATAAGTTTGTTGAGGAAGATAGCCTTGTCGCGAATGAAAATCACGACAGTGTTGGATTTGCTCTTGCTAAAAAATTATATTTGATGATAATCTAGGAATTGCTTCTGCACTCAACGATAGTTTGTGCAAATACCTAAATTCTTATCGGTCCCATCGGCATCCTTTTATTATAATGAAGGCGGAAATGGTTTACCTATCATCGATCTTACAAAGGCTTTACGAGAGCTTAATTGCCTTGCCGGTGATATAGATCTTATCATTTTAGAAGGGATGGGTAGCGGTATTGAAACAAATCTTCATGCTCAATTTAAATGTGATCCTATCGATACTGCAATGGTGAAACATCCCGAGGTTACAAAATATCTTGGATCATGGTTGTACGACTGCCTCGTCAAATATAAGGAAGTCTTTGTTTTCTTGGATACTCCTTGATCTGATTGCACATCAGCTGCAGGAAGATACAACAACAGCAAATCAGTACATCAATTCACAAATATCGTAACCACAAAACTCAACAATTCAAGCAACTTATCAATGCATCATGACCAAACATTCAAATTCACGAACTGTTTACCACATTCAAGACTAACTTCATCACACTTAACATAAGAACTAAAGGCCATAACAATTCAAAGTCGGACCAATTCGTAGCTAACCTCCTGTCAACTAACTCAACAGAGACCTCTTAACCGAATTCCACTTCCCAACTATTTTGCAATTGCCTCAGTAGCATATCCTCTAACCTCTTTAACTGTCCCTTCCCAAACCAATGTACTAACACAAATCTATCCAAATTATCACCAACAGAGCTTAACAAAATTCAACCTGTAACTCTAACTGTTTTTAATATTGCCAACTGCCACTAATAGAAAAAATAGAACATAGTTAACTGAATTCAACAACCTCTAACCAATTCCTCTAACTGTAACCTCAAAATTCACAAACTGATCTAACCGATTTCACTAACTTCCATTTTCCCTCACACTTTGAGTCTTTTTCCTCTCATCTCAAAACAAAATAAAAAACATGTAATAAAGGCAACAAGTATTGTATGCCATGAGCCTTAAGTACATGGTAAATGGAAGGGGGAGGGTCTCCTTTTGCCTTTCTAGAGTGTTTAGCATACGTCCTGTTGGGACGACCATGCGACGCATACGTTCATATGTCATAGACTTTAGTACAATATGAGTTACAAACACAATCAATCAAAAAACTTTCTCCTAAAAGACAAAAACAAACAATTACCTTCTCTTCTCATATCCCTCGCTCCACTCATGAAGGATGCGTCATTTCCATTCTACCGCAAACAGGTAAACGCATAAGACTCCCACAACGAGCGGCAACACCTAAACTGCTAGAACGTGAACGTTGACGTATTCCACCTAAAAGACACAAAAAACCGGCCCGTAGGTCAAACTACGACTGCTCTGACTTCCTCCTTCGTGTGAGATAGAGGATACGTAGGCACGAGACGACGATGTCTTGGCGAACAAACTTCCCTACAAAACTGTAGTCCGTTGAACTACGTTGACTCTGATTCTTCATTCGTCTATGAAGACACATAAGCATAGGATTGTGATGATCCTTGCGAGTCCCCTTTTGGTTTTCACCTTTCCTTTCCCCCCCGTTTCTCCATCTCCCATTCTTTTCTGTTTCAGTTCACAGTTGAGCTTCAGATAACCTACACCCTTTGATCGATAACAACAAGCGTGGATCCCATCGAGTACGATGGACGCGAGGGGGTGCTAATACCTTTCTCTCGCGTAACCGACTCCCGAACCCAGGCTATGGTTGCGATGACCATTCCTTGACCTTTGTTGAGGTTTTCTTCAATCGTTTCCTTTCCCTGCATCGGAATAAATAACGTTCGGTGGCGACTCTTCTGTTCCTTTCTGCTGGTTGATTTTCGCAGATGCGACAGTAGGCGCCAAGTAAGTTGGACTTTGACCACAAGGTAAGACGTGGATAACGACACGACCTCGGACGAAATGCAATGAGGATGAAACACTTATGATATGCATATGGTTATATGAATTATACAGATGATATATGATCAAATGCAAATATAGATGTAGAGATCGACGACATGGATCGACTCTTTGGTAAAAAGACAAGACTGGAAGACTGATTCCTCAACACGGAGATCACTGCCAAATCTGGGAACTAGAGATGTTATTGCTGGACACATCTCTGCCACACTGGTAAATTGTATCAAGAGATGATCCTTGTAGGAAGGACATAAAGTTGCATTGGGATTCTTCCAATTAATTGCCCCAGATTAGCTGACTGTTTATAGATGAACTGATCATTGCTTCAGTTTGTCTAATTTTGTAACTGACTGTTTCACGGTGCGCTTGGAAAGCTTGCCTCAGTCTGAGTCTTGAAAAATCTTCTGGATAAACCAATTCTGAAAAGGACTTGCCCCTGAACAACAAATCTTGAACTGATTCTTCGACAGGATTTGGAAAGAACTTGCCCCTGATAGGATCACCGACCAAGTTTCTTAATTGTTTGAAAATTCCTTTAGAGGAAAGCTAGTTTGCAAACAAGAGTATTTGTACAAACATGATAATTTTAAAGCAAAGTCATGCAACTTTTTAAATCAAATATCATTTTTGGAAGATGCAAAACAAAATGTGTCATTGGTCTGAACACGGCGGTTCAAGACATTTAAAAGTGAAAGGAATGATGCCAAAACAGAGGATCTGCAAAGATCTTTGGGAGTCAGTTTACGCAACCTTGCCATAGTATGCTTTCCAAAAAAAACCTTACCTCAATTAAGTCTTTTAAGGTGTTGCACCCCAAAATTTTCCCTCACATCTTTGAGACAAATTGATTCAAGAAGCTTCCTCACACTCCTAGGAGTCTCAAAAGCTCAAGACTACTCAAGGATTGACCATACAAGCTCTCCTCCTAAACAATCAACCTACAACTAGGGTTTTATTTTCTCAAAAGGAATTGAGCTATCAATACCTCAGATGGACTTCATGATTCTCTATGCGCTTTAGGGTATCCTCATGTCAAGTCTCAAGCCTTGCTTTACAAGTTTGCTCAGTCAATTGCAAATGATCAACAGTCGATTGTATTGGACCAAAAGTCAACTTTGACCAATTTACAGTCAAACGTCATCATTTCTTGCCAACATCAAGATTTTGAAGTCCCATTCATCATTTGATCAAGGGTTGATCATGATTCCTCAAGAAAATCAAGATTTACTCAAAAGTCAAAAATTGCCAAATTAGGGTTTTCTTAAGGAAAAGTCAACTGAACTTTGACCACGCACAACTTTCACATACTTCATCATAAATTTCTCAACCAAAGCTCATTTTGAAGGAAATTTAATTCTCTACAACTTTGTCTCTCTAAGCTCAAGGCCAAAAATGCCTCGTTTGAGAGATATGGACCAAAACTTTACAGGTCATTTTGAAAGTCAACAAAAAGACACTTTTTTCGTCAAAGCAATCTACACAAAAATAAAGACTTCAAATGAAAAAGTGATCAACACGAAAGTTGTAGGGGACATCTTGAGGGTTCCAAAAAGTCCAAGATCACCTTCATATGACAAAAATTGAGAGAGTTATGATTGGTGCAAGTTGAGCAAAATTTGAGAAACGCATGAAACCTACATTGAACATTTTTGAGCTTTTGGACCAATGGGCCTATCTCTTAAGGTTGAATCATGTTTATGACATATTCAAGGACCTCGAAGTTCACTTTGGTGTTATTTTGATTTTGATTTTATTTTATTTTGATTTTATTCAAAGAAATAAACAAAATTAAATAAAACAAAATAAATCAAATAATGGTGGGCACATGGATTCTTTTAATGGAGTTTCTAGAAGATTAAAACATGTCATTCAAGGCCATCAAAACCCAAATAAAACCGTGGGAGAGAGTGAAGGAAACATGGTTTTCAAAAAATTAAAATGGTTGGAAACATGTTCCTTGATCCTAGCTCTTCAATGATTCTTTGTCTACCATGTTTCTCCTATAAATACAAGGCTCAAACACAAGAGAAAATGGGGCAAGAGGCTTCACAAAGGAAGGCTTCCAAATCACAAAATTCATGGAAAAAAAAGTGAAAATTCAAAACTCCATTTCCAATCATTCTCAATCCAAATCAAGGATTAGATACTCATCCTGAAGGTTCGATGCCCACCCCATGCAATTTCTTTTTAACCATTTTCTAATCCTTTTCTTTTATCATATTTCAATTAATTTATTTATTTCTTTTCAATTAAATTAAAACAATAAAAAAAAATCATAAAACCGTTAAAAGAAAAAAATATAGTTTAGGTTATGTAATCATTTTTTTAGACTTAGATTATTTTTATTAAAATTAATTTTTTAGACTTAGGCTTATAATTAATAAATTTTTGTACAAATGAATTAGAAATTAGGTTTATTTATTTTAAAATTATTTCTCAAAAATAAAATAAAAAACGAATATTGACTTAGATATTTAGGACATTTAACTTGACTTTTAATATGTAATTGTTTTTTCGTTTATCATTTATTTTCTTAGAATAAATGTATAGGTTTGTGCATAAATTGTAATAGTGTAGTTTACATTTCTTGTACGATTATATTATGTAACTGTTCACAAGCCTTGTAATAGTGTAGTTTACATTTCTCGCACGATTATATCATGTAACTGCCCATAAGCCATGTAATAGTGTAGGTATTTATTTTTCGCACTTATATTTTATTTGCTAGATAAATAGGCATGTATGGCAAGATCTAAAATCAAACGTTAGAATAACCTATAACTCAAGATAATATAATTGAATCAACGCACATTGCACACATTCACCTCTAGGGTAGCCTCTCTCTGTTGCCTTACGATTAAAACGGTCATGTCCCTCAAAAGTAGGGGTACTTTAGCAAAAGACGCTTACGAATAATATCATCATAGTCCCTTCGATATAAAGATCATAGTCCCTCGATGACCCTTCGAGCTGTCTACAAAAAGATGATCTTGTCCCTCGACGACCCTACGGAAAAATGATGATAGTCCCTTCGCATTGCTAAGGTATCCTTACATGTTACCTTCTATGACCATTCGATGACCCTTCGCTGTCCCTCCACATCCAATAGATAGTACTACCTACCCACTAATGGTATGGATAGTACTATCTCTCAAGGAAAACGATAAGTACAAGAAAGACCTTACCAATTAGGGGTAAGTAATTTTTAAATGTTTGCTCACAACTCAAAAACAAATACTTTTCATATCTCACTTTTCCAAAAATATTTTCAAAAAAGAAAACGAACACTTTGTATACATTCTTACACGAATTATTACAAAGTCAAACTTTTACAAAATATTTTCAAAAATGTTCACACACATTCAAAAAGTAAGTAAAAAAAGGTGAGTTAAGCATTTAAGAGCCCATGGATAACCATGGATACAAAGGGTGCTAATACCTTCCCTTTGTATAACTTACCCCCCGAACTCAAAATCTATCAAGGTCTTTCCTGTTCTTTTCAGCCTTTCCTTATTGGATAAAAGAAAAGTCGGTGGCGACTCTTGCTAACCGCAACATGTTTTGCGAAAAGAAAACTAAAAAAAAAAGGCAGTTCTCCCACCGTGTTATAGAACTGGCGACTCTGCTGGGGAATACAATAAAAGAGGGGTTACCTTAGAGTTATATCACTTTACCACTTGCTTAAAATTGTTTGACTTATGTGCTTTATTTCTAATGGGCTTTGTTTTGGGGTTACTTGTGTGAAAGGTCATACACCCGGACCTAATGATTCCTTAGGTAAGTGACAATAGATCATGGAGACTGTACGGCATGTACCGATATGGTTGATATGATAGTCACATTCTTTAGAACCCTAGTTAACTCATCTTTGGCCATTAGAAGGTAGTGAGATGGCCGACTTTGGATTTAGACCGAAGTTGGTTGATACTCGAGGCTACGCTCATTGAGATCAGACTTTTGGGATGTTTTGGTCGGCCATTCGAGTGTCGCACTAAAATAAAGCCTTCGAGAAAGATCCGTGATATGAGTCCTTTAGAACTCGGTTACTATTCTAGGACAGGTTAAGCCAACTAAACCTCAGTGGGGAAGGGTACTTATCTTTGGACTTCATACAAGCCTTTAAACCTAAGGCTTTTGTATGACTTGTTTGTGTGTGCTAATTATTTACTATTAACATGTACATGACATCATAACATCATAACATATCATTTTCACTAACCATTTCAAGGACCAAGGAATTTATCTTTATTCGTCGTTGCAGGCCATGGCTTCCGTTCCTAGAAATTTCATCCGAGTCAACTTTGTAAAGGTTCCTTCCCAGCTTAAAGAATTGGTCTCAAAGGTTCCCGATGGCTCTCGATTCACCAAAAGGCATGGTTTTCTACTCAACTTGGTTACCTCAGGTTTTGAAGAAGACATGATGAGAGTCCTATTCCAGTTCTTTGATCCTAAGCACCACTGTTTCACCTTCTCGGATTACCAATTGGTGCCGATGATGGAGGAGTTCTCTAAGCTACTTGGAATACCTATTCTCGATCAGATACCTTTTACCGGTCTAGAAGACATTCCAAAGCCTGAAGTCATTGCAGCTACTTTACATCTGAAAAGGTATGAGTGGAGTCAAGGGGTTTCTTGCTAAGTTCCTGATTGAGAAGGCTCAATTGTTCCTAAGCGCTATGAGTTACCATGCTTTTGAGGAGATATTGGCTTTGTTGATCTATGGGTTGGTGTTGTTCCCTAATCCAGACCAACTCATAGACGTGCACGTTATCAAAATATTTCTGACTTATAACCCGATACCTACCTTACTCGGAGATATTCTGCACTCGCTTCACACTCGTACTATCAAGGAGCGAGGGACTCTCATGTGTTGCGTACCCTTACTATCCAGGTGGTTTATTGCACACCTTCCCCGGTCAGTGTTGAAGAATGAACAAAGGTTACAGTGGTCTCGAAGGATAATGTCACTCTCCCATTCAAATATCTATTGGTGTGCCCGATCTCTTGAAGACTTCACTCTTATTGATCATTGTGGGGAATTCCCTAATGTGCCACTCCTTGACATTAGGGGAGGCATCACCTATAATCCTTCGCTAGCCTTGCACCAGTTTGGTTATGCTCGAAGGGATGGTCCTCATGATATGCGTATTCAGGGTATTGTGTTTGATTATGAAGATGATCCTCAAGGTTACCGTCAAAGGTTTATACGCGCGTGGAATAAGGTGTATAAGATTGAAAGCAAGACCTTGGGACAGAAGAACTCTATTCCTTTGGAGCCTTACCTCAGATGGGTGTGCACTCGCGCTCGAGATCTTATTATGCCATATCCAGCTGTCAGACCAATGATTGTTGAACCTGAGTTTAAAGGAGATGTTCCTCAATTCATTCTCCATCCAGATATGCCTACCGATCTTGAAGAGCTGCAGAAGTCCTGGGTTCAGATGAAAGAAGAAAGGGACACCTTTAAGACTCAATTCTATGCTAGTGAGAAGAAGGTGTTGAAGTTGAGGAAATTACTTCATGAGGAGCAGAGCATAAATGCTTACATCGGCACAAAGAGGAAGCGCCCGTGGGAGACTTGAGTCTTGAGTCCTAGGTCTTAGGCATTTTTGAGTTTGCTTTTTGAAATTTCCTTTCATTGTAGCCCAAGAGGCAGAAAAGAAAAAAGAATTTTGAGTTTACTAATAAAAGTTTTCCTTTTGTTTCTGTTTGTTTGCAAAGATAAACTCTAAAGTCCTTGAAATCATTGCATATGCATCTACATCTCATAATCATTGCATAGCAGGTTTCTAAGACAGGCTTCTCATCTTCTAGCTGTTTATTTCAGAAGAAATGGCTCTCTGTCATACCCAAAATTTTGACCACTAAGATTTCCCATCATGGTGCAAATCATCAGCACAATATGGATGTACCTTTGTACCTCATTAGTCTCCCCAAAGATGGGTGAGCGTTCACTACAATCAAACTAGGGTTTCAAACCCTCTCAGAGCCTTTAGACAAATGATCAATCAAGGAATGACATGATCTTCAACTTGTCTAACCTCTCAAACATCCACAAAGGATCAAGAGGACTCCCACATCAAGAATTAAGCACAAGAGTGCAACATTTCAAGTGGATCAAGCCTCAAGTTCATCTAATACAAAGTCAACTGACGCAGAAAGTCAAAGTTTGACTTTTTGGTCAACTATGAGCTTCACAAGCCATTACTCAAGAAAATATGATGGATGATTTAATTTGATCAAATTTAAATCAAGAAATCATGCAAAATTGCAAAATTGATCAAATTGAAAGAAACTTAGAAATTTTTTCTAAGTTAAAATCATGTTCAAGTGCACAACTTTTCAAGGTTGTAACTATTGATCCAAGCATCCATTGATTTTGAGTAAGAGCTACTTTTAAAGAGGGTATTTGATACTTCAACATTGTAGAAGGAATCAACTCAAAATATCATAAGGATTGAAAGATATAAGTGATCAAAGTTGGGAATTCTTAATGTCCAATGTTCTAACATTGCATGGGACATCATTAATATTTTTTCAGCAAGAATGTCCCAACTTCAAGGATGTTTTTCTCTATGATTCAAGTTGAACCAGGTCTGGGGTCAAACATGAAAGTTGAAGTACATCATCTCAGCTTTCCAGAAATTCCTAGAACGTCCTTGTAGCATACTCGAGCAAGGATATATGATTTTTGTAAAAAGCATTGATAAAGCAGAATTTTCATGACAGCTTTTAGGACAGATTTGACTACACAAGCTCAAGACCATTTTTGATGACTTTGCAAGCTGAACCAAGACCAAAGTCAAACATCAAAGTTAAAGTATGTCATTAGGGCTTTCCAAAATGTATAAGAACTCCCGTTAATTCAATTTGAGCAAGGAGTTATGCACCTCACAACAGGCCTTGTTCGAGCTGATTTTTTAGGACAGATTTTGTGCACTTTTCTTGTGCCACCCAATTTTCAAGCTTTGTCACCATGCAAGACAAGCATCAAAGATGCGATTCACTTCAACTCAAAATATCATAGTGGATTAAAAGATACAAGTGATTAAAGTTTGGAATTATTAATGTTCAAAGTTGTCTGATGTTCCAACATTGCATAGGACATCACCAATATTTTTCCAACAAGAATGTCCCTACTTCAAGGCTGTTTTTCTCCATGATCCAAGTTGAACCGGGTCTGGGTTCAAACATGAAAGTTGAAGTACATCATCTCAGCTTTCCAGAAAGTCCTAGAACGTCCATGTAGCATACTCAAGCAGGGAGTTATAGATTTTACAAAAAGGCTTGCTGCAGCTGAATTTTTCATGGGGCAGATTTGCACATTTCTTGTGCCACATGAATTTTTAAGCCTTGTCATCATTTTGAACTTAAGATGCAGATCTGGTTTTTTACCTTATGTGTGTTGTACATTAAGTTTCAGTATGTATGAGTGATACCATTGGACTCCTTGCGAAAAATTGGTCAAGATAGGTTCTTACGGATTTTAATTTCGTTAAAAATTGAGAGAGTTATGAATGTTTGAAGTTTGATAGCAAAGATGTTGAAAAACCAAGGTGCAGTTTTGATGTCAAATGTGATGTTGTGACATCTTCCCTTTTTCTCTTATCTTCAAAACTCATGAGTGATGTCGAATGTGATGTTGTGACATTAGTTTATTCTAAAAAAAACTCAACCAATTCTTTTACATAGCAAAAATCATCATTTTCCAATTCTGTTTTACACACTTCTTATTCATACTCCAAAATATTTTATTCCACAAAAAAATTAGTTTTATATTATTTATTTAATATAATTAGTATTTTTGTGAATAAATTCCTTTTTAATGTTTTTAAAACATTTTAAAAGTGAATTCTCATATTGAAAATCAAGACCAAATGAATTTTATTTCATCTTGTGATTAAAACATCATTTTTCAAACCCCAACCAAAAATCACAAGTTGCTTATTTGGTATTTTTATCATTTTGTATTGATTTTCTTTTAAGAATTTACTTTTAAAATGATAAAATTAGGATTTCTTCGATTTTCACCATCATAAAACTTTTTCAAACACTCATGGGCCTCTAATAGAGTGTAAGACCCAATCCTTTTTTTTTACCAAACCATTTTGGGCCTCAGTATATTGTATAAGTCTCGATACCGTAAAAAACAAACGGCGCGATCGTCGCCTTTTCAAAACAAAAAACCTTGGGCCTACCCTCGAGTAGTAAGACCCATTTCTTTTCTTAAAACTCACTCGGGCCTCTATTAGAGTGTAAGACCCAATCCATTTTTAACCAAAACATTTTGGGCCTCAGATATTGTATAAGCCCCTTCGCGTTAAAAGAAAATCTCGGCGCGATCGCCATTTTAAGCGGAAAAACAAACTTTGGGCCTACCCTCGTGTTATAAGCCTCATTCTTTTTCTTTAAACCTTTTGGGCCTCTTGAGATAGTGTAAGACCCATCCCTTTGTACAGAAAACAATTTTTGGGCCTCAGTCACTTGTATAAGTCCCTCTGTACAAAACAACAGTGCGCTCACTGATAAAACCCTGGGCCTCTCCTTGAGCTGTAAGCCCCAAATCTTTCTTTTTCAAAGCTCTTTCTCCTTTGATTTTGAAATATACTGTTGTTTTCAATCTTTCTTTGCTGAACAACTAACCAAACAGCATGGAAACTCTACAACCGAGTAAGTGTTTACACGCTTTCATTTATCGCTTTCATATACATATAACTGTATTGTGGGGCTGTTTCGTTGTAAGTCTTCTTTCATAAACTCATATCAACTGTGTAATAATAGTATAGATATTTACAGTTTCCCTGGCAACTACGTCTAGCATTAAGCCCGTTGATCACTCTTAAATAGTCAAAACTAGATCCCCATAGGATTACCAGACACAGCCTTCCCTCCTCTTGGGGTTAAACAATATGGAGACATGAAAGGCAGCATTATCGGTGAACCCTTTCATAGACTGTCACTCGTAGAAGTTGTCAAAGAAACTCTACTCCCCAGAGATAATCTCTTCTCCGTGAATTGCATCTCTTGTGTTTCTTCCAAATTCTCGGACTTTCCTGGCTTGATCTATTCCTCGTGAATAACCTGTCTTGAATTTCTCGGGGTTTGGGGACCCACAGGCTTCTTAAAAGCATTTGTCAAGAAACTCTATTCCCCAGAGATGATCTCTTCTTCGTGAATTGCATCTCTTGAGTTTCTTCCAAATTCTCGAACTTTCCTGGCTTGATCTATTCTTTGTGAATAGCCTGTCTTGAATTTCTCGGGGTTTGGGGACCCACAGGCTTCCTAAAAGCATCCCCGCCTCCTCTTAGGCATAGTACAAGGACCCGTCGGCTTCTTAGAAGTATTCACAGCCTCCTCTTAGGCTTTGTATAATGATTCTTCCTCCGGGAATGATAGCCTCCTCTTGGACTTCATACAAGGACCACTCGGTTTCTTAAAAGTTTCTAGCCTCCTCTTGGGCTTCGTAGAAATTGTCCCGACGACCTCCTAGAGGTATAGGAACATAAATCAGTCATCTTAATAGAGCAGTCTTTCCAAGAGTCTACTACTGTTTCTCAAAGCATAGTACAAAAGATGACACTCTAGACTTGGACAGTTTAATTTCCTTGAGTCTCAAAGACATTCTCAAGCTCCCTTCAAAAATAGGAAGGAAACCCGTAGACTCGGACAGTCTCAATACCCTTTAGATTTCCCATTTCCTTAAAGAAAAGGAAATAACCCTGATCCTCGAATCAAATCCTTGAGAACAACATTACTCATACAAGAACTGATTTTCTCTTTAAATCAGCATACTGGACCTGTCACTCAACTGAAACAGTCACAATAGCCTCCTCTTGGGCTTTGTACAATGATTCTCCCCAGCGGAGCTAACAATAGCCTCCATCTCGGGCTTCGTGCAAGATACAAAAAACTCTCTTGTTGAGTCACAATCCTTTTAGCCTCCGTCTTGGGCTTTGTACAAGACACAAATCACTCCCTTGTTGAGTATAAAACCTTTTAGCCTCCATCTCGGGCTTCATACGAGATACCAAAAAAAACTCTTTTGTTGAGTCAAATAGCCTCCATCTCGGGCTTTATACGAGATACCAAAAGACTCCATCGTCGAGTCAAAACCTTTTAGCAACTCTCTCGGGCTTTGTACGAGACACATATTAGCCTCCTCTTAGGCTTTATATAATAAAACCACTGGTTGATCCAACCAACCTTTTAGCATCAAAGTTGTGCCTCGTTCACAATACACAAACATCAACAACTCTTTCCCCTTCATCTAATCGCTGTAAGCGGCAAGCCTCTGGATCATCTACATCCATGCCACTGTCCCGCTTTTAGCATGATAAATTCCTAAGGAAAGATGGCATTGCTCTACACTGAGTTAAAGTCTTCTCCTTCAGGTTGGAAATCCCCTATAAAGGAAATTATGGCATTTCCGGATTCATAAATCCCAGTTAAAGTAATTCTCCTTTATAAACAGTTGTGACATACAAACCCCTCTTTAGAGATGACCAATTCTCTCTAAAGTCAAACCTTTAGCTTCATATCTTGGGCTTTAAACAAGATACAAATAGACCCTTCAGCTTCACATCTTGGGCTTTGAACAAGATACAAACCACCTTTAGCTTCACGTCTTGGGCTTTGAACAAGACACCAAAACAACCATTTCCTCCCATAGAATAGGAGGAACTACGATCGCTCTGATTTCCCTGTTTCAAAAAAAAAACGGGAATACGTAGGCATAAGATTGAAAGAAAAATCTTAGCGAGCACACTAAACAAAAACCCAAAATCCCATACTTTCATATATCTGTCCTAACATCCTAACCGATAGCCTAAAGCACCCCTTTTCAACAAAATAACCTAGGAGAGACCCCGAATCTTTGTAGCATCTGTAAACCAACAGTTTTGACTGTTTAACCTCAGTATGCAAGGAGGGTTAATTGGAGACATCTATTTCCCTTCCTTCATCAGCTTTAATAGGATAAAAAATGAATCGAGCTGTAGTATCAGAGCGATCGTGCTTCGCAACCACATCCAAAAATCACTTGCTACACTCTCGAGTAAACCGTCAAAGATCTCCAGGCCCAGAACGCCCAGTTCCAAGAGCTGATCCTGAACTTGTCCAAGGGGCAAGAAGAACTGAAAGCACTTATGACCAAGAAGAAGAAGAAAACAAGAAAATCAACTGGTGTCATCAACATGGGAAGGAGATTCAAAGGTCCGGCTAAACAGGTCAAGGAAATTGGGATCCCAGTAGACCAAGATGATGAACTAGATGACAACTATGAAAGTGACAAACATGAGGAAAATAGTAACCACGGCACCGGTGGACACTCTGAAGAGGAAGATGATTATCTGGATGATCAGTATCCCCCTAGTGATGAGAAATACAAATTACTTGAAGAACGTCTGATGGCCATGGAGGTTCAAAAAGTACCTGGTTTGGATTTTGAGGACTTGGGCTTGGTTTCAGGAGTTGTCATTCCTCATAGGTTCAAAATTCCCACGTTTGCTCAATATGACGGTGTGTCTTGCCCGAAGCTGCATTTGAGATCTTATGTCCGAAAGATTCAGCCACATACTACTGACAAAAAGTTGTGGATGCATTTTTTCCAAGAGAGTTTGTCTGGAGCTCATCTGGAGTGGTACTATCAACTTGAGAGTACCAATATTCGTACCTGAAATGATTTGGCTGAAGCTTTCTACCGGCAATACCAATATAACTCTGATTTGGCGCCAACTCGAATGCAACTCCAAAGCATGTCCATGGGTCCTAATGAAAGTTTCAAAGAGTATGCCCAGAAATGGAGAGATCTTGCAGGCAGGGTTCAGCCTCCTTTAGCTGACAGAGAGTTGGTTGACATGTTCATGAGCACACTAACCAGTCCTTTCTATAGTCATCTACTTGGAAGCTCGTCATCCAGTTTCACCGAGCTGATATTGACAGGAGAGCATGTTGAAAGTGGAATTCGAAGTGGTAAAATACAAGTGGCTACATCTTCAAACACTACAAAGAAGCCACATAATGGGAAGAAGGAGTCTAATGCTGTGTACGGCCAGAAGGGTCGTAATAAGAATGATCGCAACCAATCTGTTGGGGCAGTTCTAATCTCTGCACCAGTGCCACAACAACAACAGGGTAGTCAGCGTAAGCAGGATGCACCCAAGAGATAGTTTACAAAAATCAACATGTCATTGGCTCAGGCGTTGCAGCATATGTTGAAGGCAGAATTGATTACTTTGAGGGATCCTCCTAGGAATCCTAATAGTTCCGTTCCTAGCTATAATCCCAATGCAAGGTGTGCATACCATTCTAATAGTCCTGGACATGATACGAACAACTGTTGGGCACTGAAGAACAAGATTCAAGACATGACTGACACTAAGGAGATTGAGTTTGATCCCCCTGAGACTCCTAATGTGATTACCGCTTCTATGCCGAATCATGACAAGATTGTTAATGCTATTGACGATGGTTCTTATGTTTCTATCGTGGTTGACTTGATTGTTCCTCTATCAATTGTTAAGAAGAAGCTGTTGCAAGCCGGTTTATTTCTGGGCTGCGTTGAAAACTATTATTATTGTGCATCTCAATCCAATGGTTGTGTGAAGCTGAAAGAAGGCATTCAGCGTTTGATAGACGACCGTACTATATTGTTTGAGAAGACTCCTTCTATGGAGAGCTTATGTGAAAATTTGTCCCGAGGTCTGAAGTTTGAGGACATATCTGTGGTTACTAATTCCAAAACTCCAGTGAGGATCACCTCTAAAGGTCATGTAAAGATAACTGCCGAGCCTAGAGTGGCTCCCCTGATTATTACTACGCCCAGTCCGATTCCATATTCCTCTAGCAAGGCTATCCCTTGGAATTATGGTGTTGATGTTTACATTCATGGTGTCAAGCAATAGCCTTTGACTGATGGAACTGCTGAAGTTACTAATCCCGATGTCGACAATATCGTTGGGACTAGTAAGGTTACCCGAAGTGGAAGGATCTTCTCCCCAGAAATCTCTCCGAAGACTGTTACTACTCTAATTCGTATCTCTGCCTCCGAGCCAATTACTGAGACTCGAGGCAAAGAACCACTGATTGAGCCTTCCCAGATGGAGGCCCCGGGTGAAACTGCTATCGAAGATTCCTCCAAGCAAGAAATGGTGGAAGTGCTGAAAATTATCCGCAAGAGTGATTACAATGGTGTTGAACAGTTGGGGCACACCCCCTCCAAGATCTATATGCTATCTCTGTTGTTGTGCTCCGAGGCCCATGCTAAAGCTTTGGTGAAGTTTTTGAAATCTGCGCACGTGCCACAAGAAATCTCTGTTGACCAACTTGAAAATTGTGTCGCTAGCCTGACAACTGATAATAGTTTAAGCTTTTCTGATGCTGATCTGATTCTCTTCGGAAGGAACCACAATAAGGCCCTGCACGTCTCTATTGAGTGTAGGGGCACTACCCTATCTCATGTATTGGTGGACAATGGTTCCTCATTGAATGTGTTGCCAAAGGCTGTTCTAGACAAACTCGACTATGAAGGGGTTGTGCTGAAACCTAGTGACGTCGTGGTAAGAGCCTTTGATGGTTCGAAGAGAATGGTGCATGGAGAGGTTGATCTCCCGATCAGAGTGGGTTCTCAAGTCTTTGATTATACTTTCTATGTAATGGATATTCGTCCTGCCTATTCCTGTTTGTTTGGGCGCCCTGGGATACATGGGGCAGGCGCTGTGACTTCTACCTTACATCAGAAGTTGAAGTATCTCGCGAAAGGCAAGATTGTCACCGTCTTTGGTGAAGAAGACTACATGGTTAGTCATTTGAATACCTTCAAGTATGTTGAGATGGATGGCGAATTCCTCAAGACTCCTTGTCAAACATTTGAATTGGCTCCTCAGACTGTTCCTATTGCTAAACTAGTTTCTACTGTTCCCAAGGTTACTAGAGTGCCTCCTACATTGGCTTCCCTAAAGGATGCTAGAGCTGTGGATGAAGAAGGTGGTTATACCATTTGGGGTCAGCTTCCTGACATTCCTTACAAGTCTGACAAATTTGGTTTGGGCTTCACTTCAGAGGCTCAGAGGGTTGCACGTCGTGCTCGTGCTATTCGTATCACCAACAAAGGAGTTCATAAAGATCAGGTCAACGTTGTGGAAGATGCTGATAGTGACTGTGACCTAGACAGTTGGATCTTTCCTACCATTGGCAGTGGGCTCAATAATTGGAAGACTGAAGACATTATTCCTATCTCCTTTAGTCAGGAGTAAATGTTATTTTCTGTTTTTCTTATTTCCAAAGTTTGGTTTTGTAATTTGAACAATAAAACTTTTAAGCCTTATGCCTTGCCCAGGGCACAGTGGCCCATTTGTTAGGGTTGTCATTTCATCGCATATTTTCATTCAATAAATCAATGGACGTTTTGCATTCAAATGTTGCGCTCTTTGTCTTTTCTTTTACTTTATCTTCATCAAAATAGCTATGTGTTCTTACACACACCCACGCGACAAACTGCAGATCCACATCCACTCCGGATCCCATTGATAACGGTTATACTATTGTCAATTATGACTTCAAAAATCCGATCTACCAAGCCGAGGACGAAGGTGAGGAAGATTGTGAAGTGCCTAGAGAGCTTGCTAGACTATTAGAGCAAGAAGAAAAGACCATACAACCGCACGAAGAGCCAGTCGAGGTCGTAAATCTAGGTACTGAGGAGGATAAGAAAGAAATCAAGATAGGTGTTGGATTAGAAGACCATGTCAAGAAAAGACTGATTCAGATGCTACGTGATTATGCTGAGATTTTCGCTTGGTCTTATGAAGATATGCCAGGACTTGATATCGATATCATGGTTCATCGTTTACCGATGAAGGAAGGTTGTCCTCCGATAAAGCAGAAGGTTCGTCGTACGCACCCTGAGATGTCTGAAAAGATCAAAGCCGAGGTTATGAAGCAGTTCAATGCATGTTTTCTAGCTGTCACATCATATTCTCAGTGGGTTGCAAATGTGGTACCAGTGCCTAAGAAGGATGGTAAAGTTCGTATGTGTATGGACTACAGGGATCTGAATAGGGCAAGCCCAAAAGATGACTTTCCTCTCCCACATATTGATGTTCTGGTAGACAACACTGCTTAGCACAAGGTATTCTCATTCATGGATGGTTTCTCAGGTTATAATCAAATCAAGATGGCACCTGAAGACATGGAGAAGACTACATTCGTTACACAGTGGGGTACCTTTTGTTACAAGGTAATGCCATTTGGTTTGAAGAACGCAGGGGCAACATACCAGCGCGCTATGGTCGCTTTATTCCATGATATGATCCATCACGAGACAGAGGTATACGTTGATGATATGATAGCCAAGTCTCAGAATGAAGAGGAGCACCTTGACCACCTACACAAGCTATTTGAGAGGTTGAAGAAGTACAAGTTGAGATTGAATTCAAACAAATGCACCTTTGGGGTTAGATCCGGTATACTTTTGGGTTTCGTCGTCAGTGGTAAAGGTATTGAAGTCGACACTGCAAAGGTAAAAGCTATACAAGATATGCCCGCTCCCCGTACTGAGAGAGAAGTCAGAGGTTTCTTTGGACGTTTGAACTATATTGTCAGATTTATCTCCCATTTGACCGCTACTTGTGAGCCAATCTTCAAATTACTAAGGAAAGATCAAGTAGTGAAGTGGAACGACGAATGTCAGTTAGCTTTTGATAAGATCAAGGAGTATCTCCAAGAACCTCCAATTCTGTTGCCACCAGTTGAAGGAAGACCTCTAATCATGTACTTAACAGTGCTAGAGAATTCAATGGGGGGTGTGTTGGGGCAACATGACGAGTCTGGTCGAAAAGAGCATGCAATATACTACCTTAGCAAAAAGTTTACCGACTGTGAAACAAGATATTCGCTGCTTGAGAAAACTTGCTGCGCTTTGGCCTGGGCTGCTCGCCGACTAAGACAGTATATGTTGACTCATACCACTTTATTGATCTCTAAGATGGATCCTATCAAATACATATTTGAGAAACCTACTCTCTTCGGACGAATAGCAAGATGGCAGATGGTCTTGACATAATACGACATCCAGTACACTACGCAGAAAGCAATTAAAGGAAGTGTACTAGCTGATCATTTGGCTCATCAAGCGGTGGATGACTATCAGTCTATGAATTTTGAGTTCCCAGATGAGAATATTATGCTTGTTACTGATTATGAAGAACCTGGACCATATGAAGGACCTGACTAGGATCCCGATGGACTATGGTTTTTTATGGAGCTTCTAACGCACTTGGCAATGGTATTGGTGCTATAATTATCTCTCCTAAGGGTTGCCATACGCCGTTTAATGCTAGACTTTGCTTTGACTGTACCAACAATATAGATGAATATGAAGCATGCATCATGGGTATCAAAGCTGCCATTGATATGAGGATCAAATTCTTGAATGTATATGGGGACTCAGCCCTAGTGATCAGTCAGAGTAAAGGAGAATGGGACATGAAGCATCCAAATCTCATTCCTTACCGAGAACATGTGTTGACTTTGATTCCATACTTTGAAGAAATCACTTTTGAGCATATTCCACGAGAAGAGAATCAGTTGGCAGACGCGTTAGCCACCATGTCATCTATGTTCAAAGTCAGATGGGACAACGAGGCTCCTAGGATTACTATTGACAGACTAGACGAGCCGACATATTGTTATGAAGTTGATACTGATGAGGTAGAAGAGAAACCTTGGTTCCACGAAGTGAAAAGATATCTCGAAACTCAGGAATATCCTGAAGGGGCATCTATCAATGACAAGAAGTTTCTAAGGAGGTTCTCTGCCAAGTTCTTTCTGAGTAACAGAATTTTGTACAAACGCAACCAAGATTCAACCTTACTTCGCTGTGTAGACAAGAAGGAAGCAGAAAAGATTATGGAAGATTGGCACTCACTCCAGTGGGCATACAATGGCTAAGAATATTTTGAGAGCAGGTTACTACTGGTCTACCATGGAAACTGATTGCCATCATCACTCCAAAACTTGTCACAAGTGCCAGATCTATGCTGACAAAGTACATGTACCTCCGGTTCCGTTGAATGTTCTAACTGCTCCTTAGCCTTTTGCAATGTGGGGCATTGATACGATAGGAGAGATTAAACGTACCGCTTCCAATGGACATCGTTTCATCCTTGTTGCTATCGATTACTTTACGAAGTGGGTGGAAGCAGCCTCGTTCGCTTTTGTTACCAAGAATGTTGTAGCTCGGTTCATCAAGCATAATCTTATCTGTAGGTATGGCATCCCTGAAAGGATTATCACAGACAATGGTACTAATCTGAACAATACTATGATCACTGAACTCTGCACGTAGTTCAAGATTAAGCATCACAATTCTTCTCCATATCGACCAAAGATGAATGGCGCAGTGGAAGCCGCCAACAAGAATATTAAGAAGATCTTACAAAAGATGACGGTGACATACAAAGATTGGCATGAGATGTTACCATTTGCTCTTCATGGTTATCGCACCTCAGTACGTACCTCAACAGGGGCATCCCCTTTCTCTTTAGTCCATGGTATGGAGGCCGTTTTACCTGCTGAAGTTCAGATTCCTTCCCTAAGGATTATGAAAGATGCAGACTTAGACAAAGACGAATGAGTTCAGACTCGACTTGATCAGATAAATTTGATTGATGAGAAGAGGCTCGCAGATGTCTGTCATGGCCAGATGTATCAGAAGCGTATGATCAAGGCCTTTAACAAGAAAGTCAAGCACCAAGTGTACCGGGCCGGTGATTTGGTAATAAAGTGTATCATACTACCACAGGGTGATCCCGGGGGCAAATGGACTCCCATATATAAAGGTCCATTTGTAATCAAGAAAATATTTTCTGGCGGCGCTATGATGCTTACTACTATGGACGGTGAAGAGACCCGCTAGGTTAACTGGCCTAGGCAAAAATAAGGGCATCCCGGCGAACCAAAAGGGTTCGGGCAAAAATTAGGGATATATATACAAAAGAACTGTACACCCGGCAAGTCGAAAACCTGAAAAGGCGGCTTGGGCAAAAAAGGGTATCCCGGTGGACTGAAAACCTGAAAAGGCGATCCAGGCAAAAGTTAGGGATTAAAGCGTACGACTATGTCCCGTTAGATCACTTATCTGCTTCCAGCTTAGTTTTGTTATCAATATCAAGTTCGAACGGCGCAGATCAATCTAGTCATCTTCCTTCCGACAGCAAGGGGTGAGATGCTTGAAGATATAGTGGAAATAGCAGAGTTGAAACACAATGGGATCATTTCCACATAACTGTTTTTCTTTGTTTATCACTTTGTACCTTTTTAATTTTTACGACAATTTCCTCTTACTAGGATTTCTGTCTCCTTGTACAAAAATGTCTGTTTATAGGCCAATTTCAAAATCAATACAAGTCTATTTTCAAATTCAAAATTGTTTTTACTTGCCCTGTTTTGTTTGCGTAAACGTCCAATGGGTACTTTGAATGAACATATGCACTTGAATATGATTGAAGTTTACCAAAAATATACGTGAAAACAGGAATAGCATTTACTAAGGACTCTAGGAGTTGGGATAATGTTCAAGATGTCCACGAACCCCCATAGAGCCAGTTTCATGGAAATATCCCCACAGAGCAGTCTCCATGGAACTATCTCTATAGAGCTATCTTCACAAGCTCATCCCCAACAGAGATATATTCCCCTATAGAATTAGTATGCCCTCAGACAGAAATTGGGGCATCTTCCAGCGGTTCACTTCCATATATTTGATGGACAGCTTGGCATGATCGTCTTCCCCAATGGGTCCCCTAGCAGATAAAGAAGTTGATCATTTCCCCAGCATACAGTAGAAATTTCCTCAGCGCAGCCTATGAAATTCTAATCCCCATCAGAGATTATTCCCTCTTTGTAGTATACAGAATTCAGTTCCCCAGCTGAGTTTATTCCTCTAACACTATAAATTCACCAACAGAATTCTCTCCCCCAGCATAGTTGACGCTCATATCTGGAACCCGGGCAGATATTGTATCAGAGGATTATCCATATAGTTTATCCCCAGTCAGAGTACATGCAGCCAAACTCTCCTTGAACGCTTTTATCCCCAAGCAGAAGTCGAAGATCCCCAGCGGAGTATTCCCAAACAGAAAAGCGGGAATTCCCAGTACAGTCGTTCCAAACAAAAAATGAAGAGTGATATTCTTTATTCCCAACAACAGAAAGGGATTTATTTTCCCCAGCCAGATGTTACTATTCAAAGCCGCCGCTATCGTCAGCAACATTGACATCCATGCATCATGTACAAAATATCATAGCATATACATATAAAACATATAACATTCTCATTTATCTTGAGAGCATCATTACGCAATGCATTACATACATCATGACATTGCATAAAACTAACTTTGCCTTTTTCAGGTGAGTTCACAATCAGACAAACATTATCATCTTCTAGATACGGTGCAGAGATAATCGAGACAACGATTTAATTCTGACACTGATTCAAAGACAGATTTAATTCTGGTACTTCAACAATTCAGAAATAATCAAGACAAATGATTTAATTCTGATACTTCAACAGTTGAGAGATAATCAAGACAGATGATTTAATTCTGACACTTAAACAGTTCAGAGATAATCAACCCAGAGATTTAATTCTGATTCTTAAACAGTTCAGAGATAATCAACCCAGAGATTTAATTCTGATACTTCAACAGTTCAGAGATAATCAACCCAGAGATTTAATTCTGATACTTCAACAACTCAGAGATAATCAACCCAGAGATTTAATTCTAATACTCCAACAGTTCAGAGATAATCAGGACAGAGATTTAATTCTGACATTTATCCCAGAAGATTTTCCAAAAAAAAAAATGGTTCAGAGATGATCGAGACGAAGATTTAATTCTGATACTTATTCCAGAATATGTTCCAGATTCAGTTCATAGATGGTCAAGTATATTTTCCAGATACGGTTCAGATACGATCTAGATATAGATTTCATTCTGATACACATTCCAATACATCCTCAGATATAATCAAGGCGTAGATTCATTCTGACATTCCCCAGCACATCTACTAGATACAGTTGGACACAAACTCATTCTAGTATACTCCTCAGATACAGTCAAACCTAGACTCCTTCTGATACTCCTGCCAACAGTTACTTTAAATGGCATCTATAAGCCCATCTACATCCTGTCATCTTTCCGAATGGCATCTTTAAGCCCATTCAAGCAATGCAATCAACCAACAGCGTTACTTCGTGCACCCGTGAGTGCAAATTTCTGGGCATTTAAGTGTTCAATCCTCTTCCACCTTCAGATCACGAATGGCGGATGCGCCAATCTAACTCTTCAGGTTTAAGAAAATTGAACAGGGCAAGTTGTTGTACACCAAAATTTGCCCTCACATATTTGATATAAATTGATTCAAGAAGCTTCCTCACACTCCTAGGAGTCTCAAAAGCTCAAGACTACTCAAGGATTAACCATACAAGCTCTCCTCCTAAACAATCAACCTACAACTAGGGTTTTATTTTTCTCAAAAGGAATTGAGCTCTCAATGCCTCAGATGGACTTCATGATTCTCTATATGCTCTAGGGTATCCTCATGTCAAGTCTCAAGCCTTGCTTCACAAGTTTGCTCAATCAATTGCAAATGATCAGCAGTCGATTGTATTGGACCAAAAGTCAACTTTGACCAATTTACAGTCAAACGTCATCATTTCTTGCCAACATCAAGATTTTGAAGTCCCGTTCATCATTTGATCAAGGGTTGATCATGATTCCTCAAGAAAATCAAGATTTACTCAAAAGTAAAAAATTGCCAAATTAGGGTTTTCTTAAGGAAAAGTCAACTGAACTTTGACCACGCACAACTTTCACATACTTCATCAGAAATTCCTCAACCAAAGCTCATTTTGAAGGAAATTTAATTATATTTAACTTTGTCTCTCTAAGCTCAAGGCCAAAAATGCCTCGTTTGAGAGATATGGAGCAAAACTTTACAGGTCATTTTGAAAGTCAACAAAAAGACACTTTTTTCGTCAAAGCAATTTACACAAAAATAAAGACTTCAAATGAAAAAGTGATCAACACGAAAGTTGTAGGGGACATCTTGAGGGTTCCAAAAAGTCCAAGATCACCTTCATATGACAAAAATTGAGAGAGTTACGATTGGTGCAAGTTGAGCAAAATTTGAGAAACGCATGAAACCTACATTGAACATTTTTGAGCTTTTGGACCAATGGGCCTATCTCTTAAGGTTGAATCATGTTTATGACATATTTAAGGACCTCAAAGTTCACTTTGGTGTTATTTTGATTTTTATTTTATTTTATTTTGATTTTATTCAAAGAAATAAACAAAATTAAATAAAACAAAATCAATCAAATAATGGTGGGCACATGTATTCTTTTAATGGAGTTTCCAGAAGATTAAACATGTCATTCAAGGCCATCAAAACCCAAATAAAACCATGGGAGAGAGTGAAGGAAACATGATTTTCAAAAAATTAAAATGGTTGGAAACATGTTCCTTGATCCTAGCTCTTCAATGATACTTTATCTACCATGTTTCTCCTATAAATACAAGGCTCAAACACAAGAGAAAATGGGGCAAGAGGCTTCACAAAGAAAGACTTCCAAATCACAAAATTCTTGAAAAAAAAAGGTGAAAATTCAAAACTCCATTTCCAATCATTCTCAATCCAAACCAAGGATTAGATACTTATCCTGAAGGTTCGATGCCCACCCCCATGCAATTTCTTTTTAACCATTTTCTAATCCCTTTATTTTATCATATTTCAATTAATTTATTTATTTCTTTTCAATTAAATTAAAACAATAAAAAAAAATCATAAAACCGTTAAAAGAAAAAAATATAGTTTAGGTTATGTAATCATTTTTTTAGACTTAGATTATTTTTATTAAAATTACATTTTTAGACTTAGGCTTATAATTAATTAATTTTTGTACAAATGAATTAGAAATTAGGTTTATTTATTTTAAAATTATTTCTCAAAAATAAAATAAAAAAACGAATATTGACTTAGATATTTAGGACATTTAACTTGACTTTTAATATGTAATTGTTTTTTCGTTTATCATTTATTTTCTTAGAATAAATGTATAGGTTTGTGCATAAATTGTAATAGTGTAGTTTACATTTCTTGTACGATTATATTATGTAACTGTTCACAAGCCTTGTAATAGTGTAGTTTACATTTCTCGCACGATTATATCATGTAACTGCCCATAAGCCATGTAATAGTGTAGGTATTTATTTTTCGCACTTATATTTTATTTGCTAGATAAATAGGCATGTATGGCAAGATCTAAAATCAAACGTTGGAATAACCTATAACTCAAGATAATATAATTGAATCAACGCACATTACACACATTCACCTCTAGGGTAGCCTCTCTCTGTTGCCTTACGATTAAAACGGTCATGTCCCTCGAAAGTAGGGGTACTTTAGCAAAAGACGCTTACGAATAATATCATCATAGTCCCTTCGATATAAAGATCATAGTCCCTCGATGACCCTTCGAGCTACCTACAAAAAGATGATCTTGTCCCTCGACGACCCTATGGAAAAATGATGATAGTCCCTTCGCATTGCTAAGCTATCCTTACATGTTGCCTTCTATGACCATTCGATGACCCTTCGCTGTCCCTCCACATCTAATAGATAGTACTACCTACCCACTAATGGTATGGATAGTACTATTTCTCAAGGAAAGCGATAAGTACAAGAAAGACCTTACCAATTAGGGGTAAGTAACTTTTAAATGCTTGCTCACAACTCAAAAACAAATACTTTTCATATCTCACTTTTCCAAAAATATTTATAAAAAAAACAAACACTTTGTATACATTCTTACACGAATTATTACAAAGTCAAACTTTTACAAAATATTTTCAAAAACGTTCACACACATTCAAAAAGTAAGTAAAAAAACGTGAGCTAAGCATTTAAGAGCCCATGGATAACCATGGATACAAAGGGTGCTAATACCTTCCCTTTGTATAACTTACCCCCCGAACTCAAAATCTATCAAGGTCTTTCCTGTTCTTTTCAGCCTTTCCTTATTGGATAAAAGAAAAGTCGGTGGCGACTCTTGCTAACCGCAACATATTTTGCAAAAAGAAAACAAAAAAAAGTCAGTTCTCCCACCGTGTTACATAAGGGTTGTAACGTGGCCTGGTTCACAGTTTAAGAAACAAAGGATAAAGGCTCAAAGTTTGTTTGTACCCACCCAATCTTCGTGATGAACTTCAAATCCTATGCTCAGTTAACTCAAGCTATACATTCAGGTTCCTACAGGATAAGAATGAATTAATGATAGTTGATGATGATTCAGACACCTTTGTGTTCATTACTCCCTTGCAAAATTTGGTTATTCTTTATTGCTGAGGTTATGAGACCTCTTCTTGTCTTTGTTGAGGTTATGAGACCTCTTATTTTTTATCGTCGTACAAGCCTTCTTGTATAAGGTAAGGTTCTGGGCTTCTCATCTTTCTTGGCTTTTGCCTTGAAAGGGACTCAACTCATTCTTTGATTAAGGATTTCTCAACGATCCCTCCTTATTTGTTGCTTGGAGGAACAACTTGTACAAACATTTACTTGTTTGGTTTGAGAGAGCTGACTGGCATCTTGCATGAAGCGCTTGCATTCGAGTGCATAACCAAGTTAAACTGCGAACTACCCTGCCCCAAGGTTGAGATGTAAGGGTTTTTTGTGTAAGGAAAGAAAACTCCTACTTCTAGGCTTGAAGAGTTAACAAATGATTATCTTCCTTATTTCTCCAGTGTTTGGGAATTGAAACAATGCCTTACATCCTCAGCAAGGTTTAATCGAAAGCATACTATCCAACAATTATGGATATAATGTTTTCATCATCCTCCCCCCAATCTTTGCATAATCAAGAAGAAAGTGGAAAAGAGATAAAATATTTTGCAAAAGAAAGCATAAAGATGTAAATAGTAGACAAAATGAATTGAATCAAAAGTTGCAATGCTCATTTCATTAATCATGAAAGTACAAACATAGTTGAAAGCAAACTGCTATTACAAATAAGGAAAATGCAAACAACAAGAAACAAGGCCTGGTGATTAGTTAAACATAAGGAGGAGTTGTCCTGTCTTTAAGAAGTAACCAAGCTGAAGTCGACTGAAGCTTCACTTGACGTGCCCTGGCAGAGGATTTCTTTGGACATTTGGATTGTCCTTAAAGGAGAAGATTTTGTTTCTCACCAGCTCTTGTACTTTAGCCTTCAATGTAAAGCAACCTTCCAAGTTATGGCCTGCACCGCCTTGGTGGTATTCACAATGAAGATCAGCCCTATAGCCGGCTGGAATAGGATTTGGAGGAGGAGGCATAGGCCTTGTGGTAATTAAACCTTGTTGAACCATATCAGAATAAAGCTCGGTGTAGGTCATGGGAATAGGATCAAATTAATTTCTATTACGGTACTGGTTTTGTCCTGCAGTCGGACGTTGGGAAGCTTGAGCTGGCCGTGGATCAGTAATCACGGGAGTAACAGCAACAACAGTAAGGTGAATAGCTTATTGAGGTTGGGGACGAGGCCTTCTCACTTCAACCATGACAGCATTAGTCTGATCTTCCCTTTTTCTCTGAAAGTTCCCATAGGATTTCTTCACAGTATTGGAAGATTCAGCAGCTTTGGATACTTTTCCCTTCTTAAGACCTTCCTCGAGTCTTTGGCCGATAGTGACCAAATCAGTGAAATTGGAGGAAACACTTCCAATCATTTTCTCCCAATAAAATGGGGACAGGGTATCTATGAACATTTCAGTTAATTCCTTCTCGGCCAAAGGAGGTTCAACTTGGGAAGCCAACTCTCTCTAGCGCTGAGCATACTCCTTAAAAGATTCCTTCTCATATTGAGTCATATTTTGCAGCTGGCGACGATCAGGGGCCATGTCAAGGTTATACTTATACTGCTTCATGAAGGCATTTACAAGATCTTGGAAGCAGTGAATGGAGTTTTGCTCGAGACCCATATACCATTTGAGTGGATAAGCAGCTTCTGATTTTTGGTATAAGCAGCCATCTTGCGACAATACATGACCAAATGAGCCCTTAGACAAGAATGCCCCTTATACTTCACAAATTCTGGAGTTTTAAACTTAGCAGGCATAATAAGATCAGACACTAAGCACATGTTGTCTGCATCCACATTGAAATTCTGGTTAAGCAGATCACGAAGATGTCAGACGGGATGTCGTGACACTTGATCTCTGCTTCTCACACAGGATCTAAGGAAGAACAAAGATTAACTGCAGAACACACAGAAATTATTAACCCAGTTCGATGATCAACAACACCTACGTTTGGGGGCTACCAAGCCAGGAATGAAATCACTAAGTAGAATTGGTTCTAAGCTAAACTCAAACGTTTACAACTTTGCACCTAGAAATCACCCTTCCTAGATTTCTACCTAAGACTCTCCTAGGTATGAGACCCTTCTCAATTCCCTTCCAATCACAGCAGTGACTGAAAATATTATAACTCAATAAAAAGTCCTTCTTAAGTATTCACACAATATACAAGAGGCTCACACAAGTACAAACACTAGTACTTCTAAAACAGCTGCAATAATCAACTGAAAACTAGGTTAACTCTAACCTATTTATATTGCAAACCACAACTGGACTTGGGCTTCAAAAACCCAGCAGCTATCTTCCTCAGAATTAGCGACCTAATTCTTTCTTCAATCCCAATTTACCAAAAATGTCTCCTTCACAAGGAAACCGCAAATTTATTTAGAATCTGAATCTCTGATTCCACAATTTCAGGTGCCACCTAGAATCCTAGTCATATTCCAATCACACCTGTTACCAAAAACAGTTAGTTCAAAGCTGTAACAGACAAAGATGTCGAATCCTCCTGATAAGACATCCTGTCTAACATCTTAACCTGCAGCTAGTTCAACATGTTAGGACATCTTGTCCAACATCTTTCTGCTAAGTTAGTTTTACCAAAATTCATGCCAACCTCAGAAGCAGGGACTCAACAATCTCCCCCCATTGGCAGATTTTGGCTAAAACTAACTTTCATAAACCTGCAGAAACATATCAGGGAGACCACTATCAGAGCAGTAGCGGAATCATAACATGTCTCCCCCTCAATCAGATCTACTCCCCCTCAGTGGTTAGTAGACAATCAGCAGTCAGCAGTGGTTAGTGATGTTAGTAATTCTTCCCCCTTTTTAGCCACAATATGACAAAGGTAGAAAGACTAACTCAAAAACCAATAGAATAGTTCAGAATAAAAATAAGTTGCACACCCAACAGAAAAGAAAAACTATTCTGGGCATTCAGCCCTTACACAACCAAAAAAACAAAGCAAAAAGGAATAAGAGAGAATACTGAAAAATCCTCTCACTATGGAGGGAATACATATTCAGAGACGAGAATATCATTCCCCCCAACCATTGGAAAGTTATGCCTCATTAGAAAGGCAAACTCTAAGCTTGCCTCTCAATGTCTCAAATTGATTTGTATCCAGAGCTTTAGTGAAGATGTCAGCTAATTGATTTTCTGTGGCCATATGTTCCAGAGTGATGACTTTATCTTCCACCAGATCTCGAATGAAGTGATGCCTGATGTCAATGTGTTTAGTTCGGCTGTGCTGGATGAGATTCTTAGGAATATTTATTGCACTTAAGTTGTCACAGAAGAGTGTCATAACATCTTGTGAGACATTGTATTCAGTCAGCATTTGTTTCATCCACATCATTTGAGAGCAGCTACTCCCTGCAGTAATGTACTCAGCTTCAGCAGTGGACAGGGAGACACATTTTTGCTTTTTGCTGAACCAGGAAATTAAATTGTTTCCTAAGAAAAAGCATCCCCCTAAGGTACTTTTTCTATCATCTGCATTTCCAGTCCAGTCAGCATCACAGTATCCTATTAATACATAGTCAGAGCTGTGTGTGTTGAGTAGTCCATAGTTGTATGTTCCATTCACATACTTCAGAATCCTCTTGATTTGATTAATATGGCTTGCTTTGGGTTCAGCTTGATACCTTGCACAGACTCCTACTGAGAACGTTATATCAGGTCTACTGGTTGTAAGGTATAGAAGACTTCCAATCATGCTTCTATACAGACTCTGATCAATGCTTACGTCATTCTCATCTCTTGTCAATTTTAGGCGTGTAGGGGCAGGAGTCCTCTTGTGCTTTGCATTTTCCAAGCCAAACTTCTTAACAATATTCTTGGCATATTTCCCTTCACAGAGAAAAATGGAATCTTCCATTTGTTTGACTTGGAGACCAAGGAAGTAGGTTAATTCTCCGACTAAACTCATTTCAAATTCTGACTGCATTTGCTTAACAAAATGTTGGACCATTTCCTCAGACATTCCACCAAAAACAATGTCATCAACGTAGATTTGTGCTATCATGAGGTTACCTTCCTTTTCTCTGACGAAGAGAGTTTTATCAATTCCTCCCTTTCTGTAGCCATTTGTAACAAGGAACTCAATCAACTTTTCATACCAGGCCCTTGGAGCTTGTTTCAACCCATACAAGGCTTTCTTCTACTTGTAGACATGATCTGGAAATGTTGGATCAACAAAGCCTTTGGGTTGTTCCACATAGACCTCTTCACTGAGATATCCGTTCAAAAAGGCACTTTTAACATCCATTTGAAAGAGTTTGAACTTCAGAAGACAAGCTATTCCAAGGAGCAGTCGTACAGATTCCAGTCTAGCTACAGGTACAAAAGTCTCATCAAAATCCACTCCCTCTATCTGGGTATATCCCTGTGCGACAAGTCTGGCCTTGTTTCTTGTGACAACTCCATGTTCATCAGACTTATTCTTAAAGACCCACTTAGTGCCGATCACATTTGATCCTTCTGGTCTGGATACCAGATCCCAAACATCATGTCTCTTGAACTGCTCAAGCTCTTCTTGCATAGCATTAATTCGAAATTCATATGTCAAAGCCTCCTTAACATTTTTTGGTTCCATCTTTGACACAAAGCAGGCACTTGCCACCACATCCCGTGATCTAGTCATCTTACCTCCATTTGAATCCCCTATTATGAGTTCCTTAGGATGATCCTTCTGTATTCTGATGGAAGGTCCCTTGTCAACTCTCTCGGACACAGTAGACTCATGATTGTCATCGTTGGGTACTGCAATATCTTCAGAGTCGTCTTGAGGTGTTTCAACATCTTTTGTGACATCTTCCTCTTCCATTGGAAAGAATGCTCCAATATCATTTATAGCTTCAACCTCCTTAGGAGAGTCATCAACCACAACATTTATGGACTCCAATACAACTTGAGTTCTTGGATTATAGACACGGTATGCTCTGCTGTTTGTGGAGTAACCTAGGATGATTCCTTCCTCACTCTTGGGATCCATCTTCCTCCTCTGTTCATGGTCTTCCAGAATGTAGCATTTGCTTCCGAAGACATGAAAGTATTTCACCGTTGGTTTTCTACCCTTCCATAATTCATACAAGGTAGCAGAAGTTCCCAATCTGATGGTTACCCTGTTTAGGATGTAGCAAGTTGTATTCATTACTTCAGCCCAGAAGTGATACTGAAGTTTCTTTGCATGGAGCATAACCCTTGCACACTCTTAGATAGTTCTATTTTTCCTTTCAACCACACCATTCTGTTGAGGAGTGATGGGTGAGAAGAACTCTTGACTAATTCCTTTTGAGGAGCAGAACTCATCAAACTTGTTGTTTTCAAATTCCCTCCCATGATCACTTCTGATTCTGATTATACCACAATCCTTTTCTCTTTGAAGTCTCTGGCACAATCCCTTAAAAACTTCAAACACTTCTGATTTCTCCTTGATAATGTGCACCTAAGTGTATCTAGAAAAATCATCAACAACCACATAGGCATACCTTTTTCCTCCAAGACTTTCAACTTGCATAGGTCCCATTAAATCCATATGAAGAAGCTCTAAGTTCCTTGAGGTGGTTTGTTGTTGAAGCCTTTTGTGTGACATTCTAGTTTGTTTCCCAATCTGGCACTCCCCACATATCTTCCCTTTATCTATCTTAAGATTTGGAATTCCTTTGACAGATTCCTTGAATATGACTTCTTTCATTCCTTTTAAGTGAAAATGCCCCAGTTTCTGATGCCACAACTTTACTTCATCCTCCCTAGTCACCAAGCAGGTGGAGGGACTCTGAGTTTCGTGAGGAGCCCACAAGTAGCAGTTATCCTTGGATCTGGAACCTTTCATAATGAGTTCTTCTTTATCATTTGTAACCAGGCATTCAGATTCAGAGAAGTTTACTTTAAGACCTTAGTCACACAGTTGGCTGATGCTTATTAGATTTGCAGTCAATCCCTTGACATACAAAACTCTATCAAGGCAAGGCTGACCTTCATACTCTAGCTTGCCAACACCTTTGATTACTCCTTTTGAGCCATCTCCAAAGGTGACATGACCAGTGGGATGTGGTTTGATGTCAGCCAATAACTTCTTCACACCAGTCATGTGTCTGAAGTAACCACTGTCAAAGTATCAGTCTTCTTTGGCAGAGGCTCTCATGGAGGTATGGGCAATGAAAGCTACAGTTTGACCCTTAGGTATCCATTTCTTCTTCCCTTTGGAAGTCTTCCTTCTTCTTCTGGATTGTTTTAAAGATTTAGGATATCCATTCAACTTGTAGCAGTAAGACTGTATATAACCAAACTTCCCGCAGTAGTAGCACTGTTTGTCCTATTTTTGTTTTCCTGGAGAGTTGTTATGAGGCCTTTGATGATATTGAGACATCCTTCTTGACATCACTTGGGCTGAGTTCCCTCAAGTCCTATGTCCTTTGATCTCAACTTGATCATTATAGCCAATACCCTTTCCACTTCCAGCATTTCTTCATGATATAAGGATTTCATCTAGCATGTCTGAGCTATTATTCATCATCCTTATATACTTGGTCAGGTTGTTGAGTTTGGAGTTCAACCACTCCACTTTATCCTCCAATTCTGAGATCGTTTCCAGATGGTTCCGTCTTTCATTACACAGTTGTGAGATAAGATTCTGCTGATCTTGTCCTAGTTGATACAATTCAGCAAAACCATTAGAATTGAGCGATCTGTTATCTGACTCCTTGTCAGAATCATATACTTCAGTCATTGCAGACACCTTCTTAGTAGTCTCTCCATCGCTTGAGGAGTCATCCTCAGACCATGAGGTGAATAGACCTTTTTTCTCCTTCTTGTGGTATGTGGGACACTCACCTCTTGTGTGTCCAAAACCCCCACACTCAAAGCACTGAACTCCCTTCCCTCGGTTGAGTTTCTTATCATAGCTAGGCCTTCTTCCAAAATTTCTTGATCTGTAGATGTCAGAAGTCTGAGCCTTGACATTTGTCTTAGACATCTCATCCAATTGCTTTGCCAGTTGATGAAACTATTTTTCCAGGAACCCTACAGCTTTGGACAAATCCTCTTTGGTGTCTCCCTCCTCTTGGTTGGTCACAAGGGCAAGACTTTTCTTCTTTTCATCCTTTTCACTAATAGCCATCTCAAAGGTTTGAAGAGACCCCATAAGCTTATCTACCTTCATGGTATTTATGTCTTGAGCTTCTTCAATGGTTGTCACTTTCATGTCAAACCTCTTGGGAAGAGACCTTAGAATTTTTTGAACCAACTTGGCTTCAGGAATTTTCTCACTAAGGTCGCTGGATGTGTTGGCTATATCAACAATATTCATGTGAAAGTCATGTAAACTTTCATCTTCTCTCATCCTCAGGTTCTCAAACTTAGTGGTAACCAGCTGAAGTTTTGAGGTTTTTACACGAGAGGTACCTTCATGAGCAATCTTCAGGATTTCCCACGCATCCTTTGCAACAGTACAATTTTTGATGAGTCTGAAGATGTTCTTGTTCACCCCGTTGAACAAGGCATTCAAGGCTTTGGAGTTCCCTTGAGCAAGCTTATCATCTTCATCATCCCAATCTTCTTCAAGTTTCAGCTCCTTAGTGAGCTTCCCGTCTTTGTCTTTGATCTTTGGTGGATCCCACCCATTGACCATAGACTTCCAAGCCTTTCCGTCTAAAGACTTAATAAACGCCACCATGCAAACTTTCCAATAATCATAATTGGAACCATCAAGTATTGGTGGTCTATTCAGAATTCCTCCTTCTTTATCCATCATACCAGAAAGTATCGTCCCTGAATCTCACCCAGATACAGAGCAGGATTCCTGCTCTGATACCAATTGAAATTCTGGTTAAGTAGATCACGAAGATGTCAGACGGGATGTCGTGACACTTGATCTCTGCTTCTCACACAGGATCTAAGGAAGAACAAAGATTAACTGTAGAAAGTAAAGAACACACAGAAATTATTAACCTAATTCGGTGATCAACAACACCTACGTCTGGGGGCTATCAAGCCAGGAATGAAATCACTAAGTAGAGTTGTTCTAAGCTAAACTCAAACGTTTACAACTTAGCACCTAGAAACTACCCTTCCTAGATTTCTACCTAAGACTCTCCTAGGTATGAGACCCTTCTCAATTCCCTTCCAATCACAACAGTGACTGAAAATATTACAACTCAATAAAAAGTCCTTCTCAAGTATTCACACAATACACGAGAGGCTCACACAAGTACAAACCCTAGTACTTCTAAAACAGCTGCAATAACCAACTGCAAACTATGTTAACTCTAACCTATTTATATTGCAAACCACAGTTGGACTTGGGTTTCAAAAACCCAGCAGCTATCTTCCTCAGAATTAGCGACCTAATTCTTTCTTCAATCCCAAGTTACCAAAAATGTCTCCTTCACAAGGAAACCGCAAATTCATTTAGAATCAGAATCTTTGATTCCACAATCTCAGGTGCCACCTAGAATCCTAGTCATATTCCAATCACACCTGTTACCAAAAACAGTTAGTTCAAAACTGTAACAGACAAAGATGTCGAATCCTACTGATAAGACATCTTGTCTAACATCTTAACCTGCAACTAGTTCAACATGTTAGGACATCTTGTCCAACATCTTTCTGCTAAGTTAGTTTTACCAAAATTAATGCCAACCTCAGAAGTAGGGACTCAACACACATTAAAGAAGTCAGTACCCTCAACGGCTTTAAGTCTTTTGTCCATGATCTGAAACTGCTCTCTGACAACTTCAGGCTCAACAAAGTCTTCAGGCTCTTCACCCTGAGCACTAACAGCATTGTACTCAAAGAGGGGTTTCTCAAAGAAAGCTCGAATTGTCTGTGGAACAGTATGGACCATAGGCCTGGGCTTGGCGAAAACAAGAGCTTGAAAAACAGGCAAAGCAGTCTGACCAACCATAGCAGTAGATGCAATCGGTGGAGAGTAGTTGGGAGGTAAACCAAACTCTGGCCAAGTTGAAGGCGGCGTCTGAACAGGTGGAGGATCAGCGCTTGAAACTTCCTGGATGACAGTCCTTTGGGGTTGCTCTCCCCTAGCAATCAAGAATTGAATCATCTCAGTGAGTTTGGTCACGCTTGACTTAATGTCGTCGATTTCCATTCGGATCTCAGCATTGTGTGCCTCTTGCTCTGACATCTTGCGTCTGTAATTAGCTCTAGTCCGGTATCGGTGTCGAGGAATCAGCTTGACGACTCACAAGTGACACTAGTAGATAGAGACAGCTGGAGATGAGTAACTGGACAAACAAACGCATGCAATGAATCATGCAGAGATGCAAATGATATGCAATGCACAACAAATAGGATGCAAAACACATGCAACATGATCAAGGGTTCGAGATCACAGCATGGAGTCTGGGTAAAGAACCAACCACAGGGTGTATACTAGGGTTCTTGTATCCGTAAAACAGGGTTCTAAGAAGTTCCCAGAGTCGACAACTCATCTTTTGGATATTATCGATTTTCCGAATGACTCGGTAGTCAATAATATTCTCAAGAGAGTCTTGTCTGAGTGTAGTATCGCGTAGCAACCAATTTGGGAATAGACTCTCTCATAGTCCTCGCACTACATGCTAGAAGACCAAGTGGGGTTAGAGGTAACTACGGTTCTCAGTATCGATGGCACCTATGTCGAGAGTAGTGACGTTTTCACGAATAAACTCGCCAACGTGACTAAACTCTCAAGAGGGCCTCACTAAGTGATGGTGTCTCAAGTCAACTTTTTTAGGAATCGACTCCCTCAAAGCCTCCTTGAATATACCATCGTCCTATCATAAGTGTACTCTCAAGTCTGGGTACAGGACTTATCCTCACCACTTAAAGTAACCATCCTGCATACAGAAAACCCAAGCACAACAGGCATATATATACAGATATAAATATACAAATGTACAAGCAAGAAAACATGTAAGATAACACAAATACAAACAAGATAGGTTTAACCCTCTTAGGGGAAGTCCCAAGTGAAGTCGCCATTTCTGTTTCGGTGAGAATCGGATATTAAGCTATTAGTTAACTTGAATCACAAACCTTTGAGATTCACCACCGAGCTTTCATTTATCCAAAGGAAAGGGTAAAGATCGAAAAACCTTAAGTGCACTATGTAAGAACACAGCTCAGAGATCTAAGGTTCGGGGGTTGGTTATACCTAGGGAAGGTATTAGCATCCTAAGTATCTGTAGTACTCTACAGGAACCTCTTGTCAGTATTTGTGTTATGCTAAAGTTTTCTTATTAAAGGAAATGTGCTAAGGTAAAGACCTAGGGGTATATACACTAAGTATGCTCGCCAAGACATCGCATCTCGTGCCTACGTATCCTGACAGAAATGGAATCAGAGCATTCGTAGTTCCCCATAATGGGGTGAGAGAGGAACCATTGACTGTGGCCAAAGTTTCAGAGGGAAGGTAGGGTCTGAAAGCAAGACACCTACGTGGAGTGCGGTGACTCCTAAGGCTAAGTTAAAACAGGAAAGAAATGTCCACGGGAAAGTAGGGTCTGACAGCAAGACACCTACATGGAGTGCAGCGACTCCAAACCTAAGGCTAGGTTAAAAGGATAATGAGTTATCTATGACTTTGAGGTCAATAGAGAGACTTTTCTTTGGAAGGGGGGATAATAACTTGTAAACAAGAGTTGAAGGGAATTGAAAATAAGTGAACAATATGAGTATGGTAGAGATAACATCCTCAAAGTTTTGAAATTAAAGACATGTTAAAGCTATGAAACTTAACAACAAATGCCAAGACGTACAAACAACAGAATGACTTTATCCAAGTCAAGGAACAAACATCTCAAGCTAACAGGATATTCAAAAAATAATTCTCAAAAAGTCTTTAAGAAAAAAATTGATGGTTCACAAAAAGAAATTCGAGAATTGAACATAAAGTTATGCATATTTTTTGTTTTGAGGTTTTTAGAAAGGAAATGAAATTAAAATAAGAAGTGAAATTAAAAAAGGTAAAAAAAAAAGGTTAAAGTTGCAATATGGCAATCGCCATCCAAAGTACCTTGCCAAATGCCATGAAAATCATGGCAGGTGCCACAATATTCTTGCAGGCGCCATGTTTTGTGGCAAGTGCCACCAAATTCCATAGCTAGCGCCATGTTTTAATGGCCAGTGCCACAAGTGTGTGGCCAGTGCCATGGAAACTTGTGGCAGACACTATTCCACCATGGCAGACGCCATATAACTATGGCTAGTGCCACAAACCTATGGCTAGCGCCACACCTTACCATGGCAGGCGCCATGATCCTCTTTTTATTTATTCAGTTTTCAAACAATAACCACAACCCAGTTCATGATAATATCAAACAAAATTCACACATTAATGTTTGCAATATTTATTCGGGAATCAGATATTAAGCATGATAATAAATATGATAACATTTATAGTGCAATGATCATGTTATTTTGAAAACGAAATAAAAAAAAAGAGTGAGTGTTACCTAGTAGAGAAAGTCCACTGCCTCTTTACTGGTACAAGTTCTGGAAAGAAAATGGACGAGCTTCTTCAAGAGTAAGTGAGGGAGAAAAAATGGAGAGAGTATTCAACCTATTTTTGGGGTGAATCTGGTGTGTGTTGGAATGGAGATTAAGTCTCTATTTATAGGAAATATGAAGGACTTGAGATTAAGTTTCTCTTTCTTCTGCATCCACTTGCAGTAATTTAATTAAAACATATTATTCTTTAAGTGCAACTTGTGGAAATCGTGGCAGTCACCACATAATATCATGGCAGGCACCATGTTCCTTTGTGGCAAGTGCCACACTTTTCATGGCAGACACTATTCCTTTTGTGGCAAGTGTCACACCTTTCATGGCCTTCTCATCTCCCGATTCTTACTTTAGCATCGGAGTGCCTTACAGGTAGTGGTGGAAATATGTTGGGTCGAGCTAGGCTTTGTCAAGCCTGAGCTTGACCAGCTAAAAAATTCAAAGCCTAAGCCTGACCTGTAGCCTATCATAGACTTATTTTTAGGCTTAAGTCTGGCCTTTTCGAAGGCCTGATTGACCTACTAGCCTATTTAAAAGTCTACTTCATTTGAACGTTTGTAAATAAGAAATTCAACTAATGTTAAATAGATTAACAAATAAAAGATCATTGAGACTAAATGTTTGTTTTTATTGTCTCATTCAAGTTTACCTATTAGCATAAGTTTGGTGGTACTATTTGTTGAAGAGAACTTATGGAGAAAAAAAACGTATGACAACAACTTATGACATTGTTTATAATGTTTTTCAACTTATTTTTATAAGTTGTTCAAAATAACTAAGCTTTATTTTCGTATTTTAATTCAAAATATAAAATATAATATAATAATAATAAATTTATTGAATTTTTTATAAATAGGTCGGCCTGATAATCTTAAAAGATTTTTCTTACGGCATGTGGCCTAGCCTCTTTAGCTAAATAGACTTATAAAAAAGCATAGGCCTTTTTTATTTAAGAAAAAGTCTGGTCTGGCCTGAGCCTATGTAGGCTAAGCCGTAGGGCCTTGTTAGTTGGTCTGACATATTCTCACCCCTACTTGCAAGTACACCCCGTCCTCCTCCTTGGATCTCAGCATTGTAGACGAAGTCTCCGGCCCATTTCATTTGAATTAAGATTTATTTTCTTATTGTTTTATAAAATAAGTTACATTGAAAAATGTAAAAATAATTTAAATTAATTATTGATAATGAAAAAATGAAAGAGTAAATAAAATGTGTAAAAAATATTTCTCATAATTTAAGAATGAAAAATTCATCTTATTTTACCAAAACAATAGTAACACGCACAACTAGTGTTAAGAATTTGAATTTGTCATGTATCACATTGCATTAATTATCTCACTTAACTATAAAATATAAGTTACTAAAGTTGTTAAGAAATAAATAATTCTTTTTTAGTACAAACAAACAAATAATTTTAAAAAACAACAAACTAATGGAATGATTATAGTTGTCCCTCACAACATAAACTTAAAACCAATACACATTAAAACTTATAAATATTTGAAAGTACTATATTTTAAAATTAAATAAACATAGAATCAAAATTTATTTGCATTGAACCAAATACAAAATATTAAAAAATATTTATAAATGTACATATTTTAGGCTACTCTCAATGATATCTCGTATCATTTGAACAACCACAATTATGATATTTATCAAGAATGTTTCTTTCAAAAAAGAAACAAAATTCTAAAACTTTAAACTTTTTTTTTTAAATATTGAATATCATTTTCACATATAGAAATTTTAGGTAGGGTACTACAGATAGATAATAGAATTCTCTCATACCACCTAACTCATGGAGTATATTTTTGTCCAATCTAACACATATTTTTCAATTCTATAACTCCCATTAATAGCTGTTTCTGTCTTTTTCAATTCCTCCAACATTAATAGCTGTTCTTCTTTCTCTTTTTCTTGGAATTCTTATTTTTTAAACTCTATCATGAGAGTTCTTTCTCTTCTTCTTGCAACTCATAATTCTCAACATGAGAGTTCATTCTTTTCTTGCAACTCTCATAATTCTCACCAGCTCTTTGGCCTAAATAAGTAGCCGCAATCCTTTTCATTGTGTCTTTAATTTCCCCTCTTCCATTGTTGAGCTCCAACTCTTCAATCTTCACGGAAGCTAAAGACTCAAATTGAGAGTTAAAAGCAATGTGATAACAGCAACCCAAAGCCCACATAATATCTTTTGAGCTCCAGTCTTCCCCTGGGGCGGGAGGGCCCAACTGTTTAGAGATAAAAAGATAGATATAAAGAAACTGAATATGCACATTGCAACTAAATTTGTGAAACTTATCAAAAGCATCATAACTAAGTGTATAGAGATAAAAAGATAGATATAAAGAAATTGAATATGCATATTGCAACTAAATTTGTGAAACTTATCAAAAGCATTGCTAAAAGTCTGATAACAAAGTCTTTAGAGATAAAAGATAGATATAAAGAAATTGAATATGCACATTGCAACTAAATTTGTGAAACTTATCAAAAGCATTACTTACGAAGTCGCCAACGTTTTCCGGCGGGACTGTTGTAAAAGGTTCTCCTAGTATCCTCAGTATTTTCGAGGTCTCCCCAAAATATACATAAGGATTTCCAATTATGCGCTCTCTTTTTGAGATTTTGGCAACATTTTCGGAATGGCTTTCGGAACTGCCCTTACGGCTTTTTGAGCTATCTGAACTATATGAGTAGTGTTTCTTAGTAACTTTTCTTTCGGAACGGCCCTTGCCCTTACGGTGGCTTTCGGAATGGTCCTTAAGGTGGCTTTCGGAACGGCCCTTACGGCTATCTGAGTAGTGTTTCTTAGTAACTTTTCTTTTGGAACGGCCCTTATGGCAGCTTTTGGAACGGCCCTTATGGCGGCTTTTGGAACGGCCCATACGGCTATCTGAGCTATCTGAGCTGTATGAGCTATCTGAGTAGTGTTTCTTAGTAACTTTTCTTTCGGAACGGCCCTTACGACGGCTTTCGGAACGGCCCATGCAGCTATCTGAGCTATATGAGCTTATTGAGCTATCTGAGTAGTGTTTCTTGGTAACTTTTCTTTCGGAACGGCCCTTACGGCAGCTTTGTGAACGGCCCATCTTAGCAGCTTCTGTTAATTTTGTTTTGGTGAAATAAGTAATCAAAGTGCGAGGAGAATGCATACATGAAACAAATGACAGGAGTGAATTTGCCAAAGTGTGGAAAATGAACATAAGGGGTTATGTGAATTAGCCAAAGTGTGGAAAATGAACATAAGGGGTTATGTGCATTGTTAACACAGGTTGAGTAGGTTGAATGGTTTAGTTACAGCATTTACAGTTGATAAAGTTAATGTTAAGCCAAGAGAACAGGAGTGCTGGAAACACCAACAACAAAGCTAATAATAAGAAAGAAGAAAAGATAATTAGTGTCATTTCACAACATATTTCAATATTTCAAACAACAATCACAGATTCAAAATTACGGCAAGATTTGAACATTCCAACTAATAGATGATAATGGTTGAGGGATCTATTTCATCAATTACTCAAAATCGATTGAAAAAAAAAAAGTTCAATTCAAAGGTTATAAACCCTAAAATACCCAAATAGCAGAAGAATCTCATATTAACCCTAACAGAAAGAATGTGACGCGGATATAGACGAACCTGAAAATAAAATAACTTGAGCAGAGAAAAGGAGAGAACCTGAAGAAAGGGAAGGTGGTGAAGAATGAAGAAGAAACCCAAAAGCGCAGAGCAAATATTTGCAACCCTAGAGACAATTGTGGCTTAACCGCCCCCAATTCTGTTTCTACTGGTCCGTCCATCTAACTATTGCCGCCTATTAACAAGAAACATTATTCACTACACCAAAACTAAAATAGTAGTTTCAATCAAATACTGTCTCCTTTTTTTTTTAAGTGTCATTTTTTCATTTTTTACATATATCAATAAAATTAATTATTATGCTTATTTTTTAAATCATAATTCTCTTTTTATCTATAATACCCCTACTTATTTATTATATTTATTTTACTTTTTCTCTCTCTACAATAAATACATAGGAATAATTTTAACAAAAGTGCAATTAATACTTAAACTTTACAAGTGACACCTAAAAAAAATAAAAAATTATTCGAAAAGTGACGCTTAAAAGAGGGGTACTTTTTAGTCTTTAATAAATAATAAAACAATCTTTACTGAATTCTATTTTTCTTTTTTACAAGTTGAAAAAGAAAAGAAAACAAAATTATCTAAAAAATAAATTCCTACTAGCATTAGCTATCAGGAAACTCGCAACTCGATGATAATTCTAATAGAAGGCTCCATAAAAAAAAGATAGACATCATTATTATTAGTTTCATATTTTGTTAGATAGTCGACACAAATAATGATTATTTTAGCAAGCATACTAATTAAGTCGTAGTAATAAAATAAAGATCGTTTCTACGAGGATTGCACTTTTACAAGATAAAAATTATGCGAAGTAAAGTAACAATTGGGGGTTTTCGATTGATTTACAAAGAAATAGATTGCGAGAATAAATTCAAATATGAGAAAGTGACTAGGTTTTATTCGAATCTCATGATTTTCCCCTGTTTGAATATTTAAGCATTATTTGAACGACAACGTTGTTATAATATCACAACAAATCAACAATACATTATACTTAATCCTTTGGTGTATAGCTCACTAATTACTACCACAACTTTCCAGTCCTGAGGTAAATTCGAAGTGAAATTAGGCGATGTTAATGCGTTATGGTCACTACTTGTAATCACATATCCCTAGTTAATTAACAAAGTATAACAATTATTTTAGTTCAGATCGGTAGACTTATGCTCAGTAATCCCTACTAATTTAATACTGAATTGTACGCACGTCCACATACAATAAGCATTAAGAACAAGAACAATTGAATAATAATTATAACTTCAAAGATTCAAATGACACTAAATTAACACATTATCAAACAAAGTACAATTATCAATCGTTAGTTGGTCCAGTGGTGATTGGCATTGGACTTTGTAGGGAGACCCACAGTTTGATCCCCCGCAACTGCGATCGGGAAGAGGCTGGAACCACTTGATTCCATAACTGACCCCCCGAACCGAATTAGTCGATTTAGTGGACTAGTGTCATACCCCAAATTAGTCCTACTTGTATGTTACCCTCATTTGTATTTCTGTTTACTAACCATTATTCACAAATAAAAAATATGTTGTTTTTGCTTTCATTCTTCTTGTTGTTTAAGTCCAGGTTGTTGCAAGGATGAATCGAGGTTCAGGCAAGGTTATCAGGTCAAGTGTGTGTGTGCGTTTGTGTGCAATGATGGTTGAAGTTCAGTTGGGTCTGACCTAATCTTGGTCAAACACAAGTTTGTTTCATGATCAAAGTCAGGGTGTGCAAAATTCAAGTGATTTGTGTTTGAGGTTCCAATTAGGGTTTTTGTGCCAGTTCAAGTTATCTAATTGAAGTCAAGTTGCAGAGCCATCAAAAGTCAAGGCATTTGGTCAATATTTCAAGTTATTTGCAAGTCCTGATCATGTGATTCATGTACTTGTCATTGGTGCAAGGAGAATTCAAGCTTGTTATTCAGTCCAAGATCATTTCAAGATGGATTCATTTGTTTTGGTGTCATTCATCAAGAATCGATTTAGGGTTTCAATGCATCTCTAATTTGATTTTACTGAAGAATTCAAGATGTTGAAAATTGGTTTCAAGGTTGATCTTTGGTTAAGTCAGGCAAGCCATTTATTCAGAGTTTGATTCACTTCTTACTCACTTCTCAAATTAATTCAAGACTTAGTCAATGATTCAAGAATTGGTCCAAGCAAGTTCAAAATAGCAAAACAATCCAAGTTCACTACAAATTCAAGTCAAAATGAAGGTGCAAAAATCAATGGATCCAAGCTTACATAGAAAGTCCAATTACAAAGTTTCAAATCCCATTGCAAGAAAAATAAAAAAAGCTCACCGAAGAATTCAACCCATGTACACTTAAAAAGTCTACATTACAAGTGATGTATGCCAAAATTCCAAAAGCTTAAGTCCATGTTACAAATTATTTGGGCTCATGAATTTAAAAAAGCAACAAGCCCATTATACATTGCCAAAAAGGACCAAGAGCAAAAAAAAGGAAACAAATGCTTTTTCATGAACAAGTCAACACCAATTGCTGGCACGATAACATTCCACAATCGAGCCTTGCAAACAACGTCACACAACTCAAGCCTATGCAACATGAAACACGGTATTATTCTTCCAGCCAGCCTCCATGGTAACCAAGTTCACACATTTCATCAAGCCAATTCCTTCACGTAAACAAGCCATGAGCCACTTAAACAATACCAGTTACAAACTACCTTCACGTGTCAAACCCAACTCATACAAGCGCAATACGCAACACACATCCATTTACCAACAAGCTTGCTACACCAATACTACAGCCAACGCACAGTGTATAAAACACAACCTTTCAAGCTGTTATACATCAATCCCCACGCGAGCCAAGGAAGCCTCCATACAACACAAACTTTCCACAATTCATAACCTTCAGCTGACCCCCACAATTGCAACGTCACTAATTCACAACTTGTAACCAAACTTCCAAAGCGTGCAACAACAACAACGAATTTCACATTTTGTAAACTCCAAAACACCCTCACAATTCTCTTATTTAATGAACCTAATTTCTCATAATTTGAGAAAGCTTTTAAGCCAATATTAGGTTTGAGGGCAAGCAACTGCGCGAGAGCATTGCAAGAAGGTTAGAAACGGCGCTTTGATTTTTTCCTTCACAAATCGTTTTTGGTTTTAAAAAAGAGAAGGGATTCTGATGTTTTTGTTTTTTAGCGCTGCCTTGATTCTTGTCTGTGGTTTTCTTTTTTTGTTTGGTTGAAATCTGATGTTTTTTTAAACAACATAGCCTTGGATTTTGCTCAGCCCATATGTTTTCTCATTCACATCCTGCGCACAATAATGCACCACCCTTAAGCCTAGTCTTGAGTGGTGGGCTTTGTTTTAAGGCCCATTGTAATTCCTTTGCTAGCACACACCACATTCTCGTAATGCACCCTCGTTCTCTAAACCTTTTCTTTTACTTTTTTCTATTCTATTTTGATTTTTTTTTCTTTTAATTATTTTGAGTAAACATTTTGCTTGATTCCATATTTCCATTTATATTTTTGTTGCTTTCATTTCCATTTGGATCATTTTCTTTCTCATTTTGGTCAATGAAGTCTTAAATATCTTGGATTGTTGGTTATTGAAGTTGTTTAACCTTCATTATTTCAAATCTGTGGGGAATGATCATTTGGATTATTCTCCATACTTTGGGATAGTGATATGTTACCTTTGATTAATCAATGGAAGCTATTGATTAAGACGAGATCGTTCTCTTTTTCTTTTCGTGTGACACGACTTTAGGAGAATGGTCTATATATCATCTATATATATCATATTTTAACACAAACATTGTTATTGACCGGCCTCCCATAGTACGATCCCCCTCATAGATTGTGCTACGATTGCTTGAAATAGCGCTAAATTGGTCCCGATTTAAAAAGTGATCATCCGATCAATGACAATTAACAACTTACATCTAAGTTTAATTTGCGTTCTTTATCTTTCCGTCATTTACTTTTCCGCAACTTATATCATTGTCCATTTATCTCATTGTTCATATATTGCCTTTATCATATTGTCATCTTATTCATCTTGTTCATCTCATTAAAAAAACATAAAAACATGATAAAAGATGAAAACCCTAAATGACTTTCAAGCTTGGATTGTGGTTACTATCCTTGACCTTTGCTCTTGGAGATTTGAGACCTTGGACCTTGTGTTTTTTTTGTCTATTTGTTTGGAAATTTTCTGTGTGCAAGTGTTAATACTTTGACCTTGAAAATCATTTGATGCATGACTCTCCTAATTAGTTTTAAACCTTGGAAGGACCTTGCTTTGACTTTGCTTTGGCTTACTTTGTGATTTCCTCTGATGCTTTACTTCATCTAGTTATTATGCTTGTGGTTTGAATCCAAAAGGAAGAGGAATGTTCATGTTGACTTATTGTCAAGTGCTTGCTCATTATGCGGTTAGATGTTCCCTTCTTTAGCTTTAATTTTAATTTTTAGGGTAGTCACTTCTTCTCCACCCCTTCTTTAATTTTCAAAATCTTCTCCATTTTTCAAAACCTTTTTGTTTTCAAAATTAAACTTTTTTCATAAAAAACCTTGACTTTTGTCAAGTGATTTTTCAAACTTTGTGTTCTTTAATAAATGGCAATCAATGTTAATTATACTTTGACTAATTTCAAAAAGACATAAAAAATACTTAAACTCGTTCAAACCTTTTTGTGCCTTTGTGCACTTTTTCATTTAAAACTTTTCAAAAAGTTTAGATATGAGTCGTTTTCATAGTTGAGATGTAATTCTCCTATTCCCCATAGTATTTAAGATGTTGACATTTTTCACTTATATGTTGAGTGATAGACTTGTTGATTTTAATCCAAGAAAAATCTTCCATCTTTAAGTGATGCAAATGTTGTCTTATATTTGTGGGCGACTAGTCGCAGTTTTCTCCTTAAAATGACGACTTATCTTTACACCTAAAATCAACCATAACAAACCAATTTTGAGTTATTTGTACCACGAACTACAGGGTTTTGATCCTATATTGCACTTTGTGGGTACGTAGGCATGAGGCGTTAAGTCTCTCCAAACACAAAAATCTAAAAAAATATTTCTCGTCTCATCTCCCCAATCTCTTTTCAAACAAACCTTTTCAAACCAAAAAGCGTAGATATTTCAAAGGGTTCTTATAGAGTACTATAGACGTTTTTGGTGCTAACATCTTTCCTTAGCGTAACCAACCCCCTTATACAGTCTCTGTTATTTGTTCTTGTTTTAGAACTTGTTTAGGTTTAGTTCGCTCCTTTTTCCTTTTCTTTTGGATGAAATAAAAGTACGGTGGCGACTCTTACTTTATAAGTTAAGTTAATCAATAGCTTACACTCACAATTTTTACCGCTACACCTCCAAAGTCCCTTCTCTCCCCCAAAAACTGTAGAAGAAAGCTTTAATTCACCATGCAAAGAAATTATGCATTAACAAGATAAAAGATAAAGGGGGAGATTGTTATATAACTTTGGTATTTTGGTATTTAGGGTAGTGGGGTTTCCCTTGAACCTCAAATTGTATGAGTTTCCATGTGAATTTTCCTATGAAATGATGAATCATGAACGCTAGGTCATGAATCTCTCTCTTATCACCAATAATTTAGTCTAAGTGCATAATTTTGGTGTGATTTTTTATGGATTATATGCTTAAATTTAAATGTCATGTATTGATTAAATGATGATGAACTGTAATGGATTGTTAGTGTTAAATTGATGTTTAGTTGATGTTATAATGTGTGATGTTATGTAATTTCGATCCTATGTCAAATCTTTGAGTTCCATTGAGTTTTTGGTGGTTACAGTTGCAAAAATAAAAATAAAAATGCAAGGTATGATCGGTTACACCCCCTGCTGTTGCGAAAATATTAGACATATTATATTAGTAAAAAATTCATAACTTTAGTTTGGAAACTCTGATTGAGGTGTGGTCAAATACGTTGGAAAGCTAATGCAAAGACCTATCTTATGGTAATGGTTTCATGGTGTTTATTTGTATAACTGGTGTTGTGAATAAAGACTAATTGTATAAAAGTGTGTGATGTCTAGGACACAAGTTTAATGTTATGATAAGATACTTGTTGTGAACTAAGTTGCAAATGTTTAAGGACACAAACCCATTATTTTGATAAGATATTTGTTGTGAATCAAGTTGTGAATGATGAATTATTGTATAGATGCCTTAAGACGTAAGTCCAATGTCTGATAAAGTATTTGTGAATCCCTAATGTGACAATTATGTTGAAGGTTCGATAAGAACCAGTGTTTCAATATGTTTTAAAGGTTTAATAAGAACCAATATTTCAATATGGTTTGGAGGTTCAGATGGAAAATGTGTTTGTTTGATCATCATGCATCACATCTGAATCGGAGTATGTATCACCTAGCGAGAGCGTGTAGTACGACGTAGCTCACATGTACTCCTAGAAGTAGAGTTTAGTAAATGGTGTTGTACTGCGTACGTAGCTCGCACGTACTTATATGCGAGTGTTGTAGTATAGAAGGTCTAGGAGTGTTGTAGTACAAGACGCCTAAGAAGAGTGTTGTAGTACGAGACACACGTCGTCTATTCTCCTAAATTATTTGAACTCAGGAAATTAAGCTCTGAGTTCAGTGATGGTACCACATGCATTGGAGTAGAAGAGAAGTGGATTTCATAAGCATTCATGTATGTGTTGTGTTGTGTTGTGTAATGTTGTGCAATTTTATGTAATGTTGAACGAATTGTGTAAATGTATATATCGTGAATCTGGTCTCGAGTGCCATCAAGAAATTTCGGCCAGGAGAGGATGAGACGGTTACGAATCATCCATTGGAACCAACTAAGAACAGGACCTTCCATGTAGAAGGAAGTAATGGTGAGTTGTTCTTGATCTAGAGTTTGGTGAATATCAAAAAATTGTGAGATTTTATAAACCCAACCAAGGGCGGCAGCACCATCAAATCTTGGGGACTTCAAGTTTCTTCACATGTAGTACATGGTTGATTTGTGTTGGATTTGGGTTTCTTCACAAGTAGTATATGCTCTCGGTTATGGAGAAAAGCTACCTATGATACCAACAAATCCAATTTGATGCTCAAGACGAATGGCACATGCTCCATGGAGTCCATGCTAATGGGGGTGGAAGAATCAGACATGTGAGTACAAGGACAATGGGAGCACCAATTGTTAGGGGTAGTAATTGACTAGGCACTATGATTACCAGCTGCTACTACTACTCCTATGAAGATAAACAGTTACTATAAATTCTCCTTAATACTTCTTTCTTTCATTTAAAAGGCTATATATAGCACTACATTCTGCAATCAAAGGAAGGATATATTAGCCAACTCATATCTTAGGGCAGCAAGTAAAACAAAAATAACAAGTAATCTATTTAGGAAGTGCATAGTCATTGAGATGCATGGACATTTAACAACCCTCTTTCCACGGCCCAAATTCCTGGCCTATCTTAGTGTTGCTATTGCCATCATTAACATGCAACATTTAATCTAGACACAAAACTACATTGGCCACCTTGAAATCAATATTTGCACATAAAATCAATTTAAAAGTTAGGCATGTAAAATTAGTTTCAAATACATTCTATCTCTAAGACATTCAGAACAGTTGATACAACCAAGATATGTTTTACTAAGAGGAAAACATAAAGATGACTAGAGATAAAGAACCTTTGCAAATACCCTACAGAATCACTGTCTCACAACAACAAAATAATCCTTGTTCTGATCCATTAAGACCCAAAAAATTCAAATCCACTTGACTTTCGTCGCAGTACAAACCTGGGGTCTGTTTCCATTGCATAGTTTGAAACACATGTCTTATAGTTTTGACTAAATTCCAATTAGTCACATTCCCTTTGGTTTCTTCGATAACAATAAGTAAAGCATCTGTATAAAAGCTACCAGACTCCAGTCTGTCGAAATTAACTGCTGCTCTAGCCTCCTCATCATTTTGACATGCAGATAAAAGTATACCCAATGGCCGGCCCGTGCCTATCGTTGGTTCCCAAGTCTTGTTGGTTAGGAGAGTCTTGTTGGTTACCGGAGTCTTAGTACTGTGTCCTAAAATCTCTTTGGCTCCTTCTATAAGCCCTCCAGATGCCGTGCAATCAGCCACAACAGTAAAGGAACACCCCACCGGAACACATTCGGTTAGGTGCCCAAGAGTTGAGTCTGCCCAACATAACAATAACAATTATATTATGTAACAGAATTCTGTAAATAGTAAAGTTTATCATTCTTATGTTTTAAATGCAACTTACATTATTAAAATTAAATCAATACCAAAGCTGGTAGCACAGATCAACAAACCAAAAAATGACACTTAACACTAAACATCTAAAATTTAGGCGCAACCATCTGTTAACCTATTAACACAAACCGTCTGTCTAATACAAAAGCATGAAAATTAAATTAAGAACAAATGTTACCTGTGATGATAGATCCATCACCGCAACACATATATTCAACAAAGCCAGAATTATTATTGTAATCCGTCGCTGGAGTGCAACCACCGTGTCCATTAAAATAGAACACGAGCGTGTCTCCAGCGCTAGAATTTGTTATCATTTCGTACAGTTTTGTGCATATGAACGATGCATAAGAGGGTGAGGTTGTCGCTTGGAAATACGAGGGAGTGAATTCATGTAGGGTAGGATAATTACAACTCAAGACTGGTTTTTCATCAACCATCAGAGTTATATCATCTGAGACAAAACCATAATATGTCATCAAACAATCCTTAAATCGGGTTGCAGAGTTAGCAGGACTCTTGAGATGCATTCGTGAATCGGGATAGTTAAATCCAGCTATCAGTGCTTTCTTTTGACCACCCATCTCTGATTGAAAACTAGAGAGATCGCATTTTAGGTGTTTGAACCAACGCCGTTTAGATAGATATGTGAACAAGGAACAAAGGAAAATTTTACCCAATACCCTTACAATTATATTCATACCCTTACATTTTTTAAAAAATGCCAATTCTATCATTGGTTAATTTTAATTATTTTATCATTTTATAATTTTTTTATTGTTACTGTTCATTGTCAGACGTGTGTTAGAGATAAAAAAATTTATCTCATTTTGCTCGTTCCGGAACACATGCAAAATGACTTCCGGTAAGCAAATTTTCACACCGGAAGACTATTGATAAGAGTTCCGGAAACTTAAATAGTACGTACCGGAAAACTTGTTAAAAGACTTCCGGTTTATAGACTTGGTTTTGCTTCACCGGAACACTATCATCAAGTCTTCCGGTTTGTTTGAAATGTGAACCGGAACACTTGTTGTGAGTCTTCCGGTTTGTTTTATTTGTTCACCGGAACACTTCAAGTAAGTCTTCCGGTTTGTTTTCGTAATTCTATTTATTTATTTTATGTAGGTAAAGAAATTCCTCTACAAATAAGCGATAAAGATCAAATATATGTAGATACGTCTGATGTTTTTTCAACTAATCAAAGATTTGGTACACGTGAAGAGGTGATAAGATGGATTAAAGAGATCGGAATTCAGAATAAAGTAACCGTTATCATCACTCGTTCAGATATTGAAACAGGCAAGAGAGGAAGAAGTAACAAATTAATATTTGGTTGTGATAAAGGTGGGAAACACAAGGATAGTCGTAGTGGAACCCAAAGTGCAACGAAAAAATGTGGATGCCCATTTAAAATCAGGTCGACTCCGGCGAAAAATGGGTCTGGATGGAAGGTTGATGTAAAATGTGGAGTTCATAACCATGGTCTACCTGATACATTAGAAGGTCACGCATTTGTCGGTAGGTTGACAGCGGATCAGAAGCAACATGTTGTTGATTTGACAAAGAGAAAGGTTCCACCTAGACATATATTGCTTTCCTTGCAAGAGCAAGATCCAGATAATGTCACTCGGATAACACAAATATACAAGCAGAAGAGTACGATCGAAAAAGAGATCAGAGGTCCTAGAAGTGAGATACAACATTTGTTTAAACTTATTGAAGGTGCAGGTTATGTTTATTGGTGTAGAAAAAGAGACGACTTTGAAGTTATTAGATATATATTTTGGGCTCATCCAGATTCAGTTAAGTTGTTAAATATTTTTCCTATTGTGTTAGTTATGGATAGCACTTACAAGACAAATAAATATAGGCAACCGCTGTTTGAAATTGTTGGCATGACATCAACCGAGTTGACTTTTGCTGTCACATTTGCCTATATTGAGTCAGAGCAGACTGAGACATTTTGTTGGGTATTAGATAAGCTTAAACAATTGTTTGTGAAGAAAGATTTGTGTCCACAAGTGATTGTGACAGATAGAGATCTTGCCTTGATGAAAGCCATTGAAACCGTGTTTCCTAGGTCAATCAATTTGCTATGTCGATTTCATATTAACAAAAATGTTGGTGCAAAGCGAAAACAATACGTGGCTCGTGAAAAGCAATAGACAATTGACCAATTATGGACTGAAGTTGTATGGGCTAGTGATGAGATTGAGTATGATCAACGGTTGAAGCTACTTGAGCAGGCGTGTGTTGAATGTAACGAATTTATTGATTATGTGAAGGACACATGGTTGACACCACATAGACAAAGATTTGTTGGAGCATGGATTGATCAAGTGCTACATTTGGGTAACATGACGACTAATAGGTATGTATTTTTTTTTAATTATTTCTAAATTGTATATTTTTTCTAAGTATTTCTAAATTGTATGTTTTTTTTGTATTTTTGTATTTTTAATATGTATTATTTTTTAGGGTTGAGTCTGCTCATTGGAAGTTAAAGTATATGTTGGGGAACAATATTGGTGACATGGTCAAATGTTGGGAGGCTATGAATGACAACTTAAAGTTACAGCTGGGCAATATTAGAGCTTCTTTTCAAAATATTTTTTATGAAGTTGAGCATGCCCACGTAGGTCCGTTTTACAATAACTTACGGGGTTCAGTGTCTCGAGTTGCATTGAGACGCATTGCTAAAGAGTTAACACGGGTTGATTATGTAGGAACTAACAAGGAAATATGTCGTTGTACTCTTAGAATAACCTATGGATTACCTTGTGCTTGTGAGTTAACAAGATATAGAATTGGTGGTGTATCGATACCAATAGATGTTGTGCATGTACATTGGAAGAAACTAAGTATGTAAGGTAAGTTGGAGGAAGACGTAGATGATGGATCAGAGGTGGATATGAGTAGGGCAATAGATGAGTTATGGAAAAGGTTTAGGTCACTAGATATTGTTGGGAAAAGGGCATTAAAAAGTAGGGTTTTTGAACTTGCCTTTCCCACAATGACTTCTTTGTGTCCACCACCTGAGAAAATAAAAACCAAAGGGGGGGTCAAGAAGAAAGGCAAAAAACCAGTAGGGTATGATGTTTATAGGGACCCTTCGTATCATGAGTATGTTGATCAAGCATCTCAATCTTCATAGAAACAATCTCAACCATCACAAACTTCAAAGAAGTTGAAATTATTACAATCTTCAGAGAAGAAATCTCAGGCATCACAGGCTTCGAAGAAGTTGAAAATATCAAAATCTTCACAGTCATCTAAGCAGTTCATCCTTCAGTTTCCTAATCACATCAGGTCGTATATTGATGATGTAGTTAATGTTGTATCAGATGGTAATTGTGGATTTAGAGTCATTGCTTCATTGCATGGATATGGTGAAGATGGTTGGCCAATGGTTCGTCGAGACTTGGGGTTGGAAATAATACATAACGAAAGATCAAGTTTGTATGCCAATTTATTTGGGGAACGGTTAGCAGGAGTGAGAGAATCTTTGATGATGGAGGCATTTGGTCCTCAACCACCACAGAAATGGTTGACTCTACCAGATATGGGTTACTTGATAGCGAATCGTTATAATGTTGTACTTGTCTGTTTAGGGTTTGAATGCTTGACTTTCTTCCCTATGACAACCTCATTTTCAGCAAATGTATCCTTTTATTGCATTGGTTTTGTAAACGGGAATCACTGGGTTCAGGTACTTAGTTATTTTTACTTAGTTTTTTAGTTAATGTGACTAACCAAATATCTTAGTTATTTTTACTTAACTTTTTGATTATTTTTTTTTTGTTCAGGTAAACATGAAAGAAGGGTTTCCATTGCCACCAGTGACAGTAGATTGGGAGAAGTTTCGTTCTACAGAAGCAACATCTTGGATGATAGGATTTGCAGCACGTCTACAACATTGGCAACAACTTACGCCCATATTACCAATGCATTATGAAATATAAATTATGTTATTCATTTATTATTTCAAGTTATTCATTTTAAAGCTAAACAATAGATGTTGTGATTAACAAGTTATTCATTTTAAAGGTTAATACAATAAAGTCTAAAGGTTAATACAATAGAGTCTAAAGGTTAATACATAAGCATAAACATAAGTCACATAGTCTAAATAAACATAAACATAAATGTAAGTCAATGATCACGAGCAATCTGTAAAGCCTCGAACAAGTCAGCAAACTGTGGATCATCCTCTTCAGCACCAGCTCGCTGAAGATAACGATGAATCAATGAAGAAAATATGCTCTAGTTGCTAATGTCCAATTAGAAGCGGCTCTGTGCTCGACGAATAGATCGTATAACCACTCCAGCTTATAATAAGAACCTCTGCACTCACGGACATGTTTCTGTGCCTCTCTCCGTGAAACTCCCAAGTAATCAACTGCCCAATCAACAGCAAGCCCTTCGCTGATATCTTGAGGGCTCCAGAAGACTCCCCTGATGGGCAAGTGAAGCAGACAAGAGACATCATATAGAGTAATCGTCATCTCACCAAACGGCATGTGAAATGAAGATGTCTCTAGATGCCATCTCTCCACAAACGCAGATAACAGGTTCGTATCTATCTTCGACACACTGGTCCTCTGAAGTGAAGCTAAACCAGAGTGAGCTATCAAATTCTCCATCTCTCTAGGAAGAAGCTGTGGAACCCTCTGAGCCAGCTTCAACCCATGTCCTGCTACCTTCAGCTCTTTCTTCGAACCCCTCTCCTGAAAACAATTAAACATAAATATATTATAAATTACAACATAACAAATTCAACTTTTATTCAATATCAAATAATAGTAGTTTATTTACCTCACCGAACCATATATGTCTAGCAACATGATGTTCGTACGTAACCAAAAGAGAGGTATCGTACGGTCCTCCTGGATATCCAACGGGTTGCGCTGCTGAAGCAGATGCACCAGTATGCTCTTCCTCAGCCACCCGCGATGATTCGCCCCGTCCTAGCCCACGCCTAGGGATTAAACCATCTCTGCCTCGTGTGCGCGCCACTGTTAAAATAAAAACATAAATATCAAATATTAAAAAAAAAAAAAAGCGTTCCGGAACACTTTAGTAAAGAGTTCTGGTTTGAAATGTTTTGGAAGCGTTCCGGAACACTTCGCTAAAGAGTTCCGGAAAGTAAACTCATAAATTACTTGAACCGGAAGACATTATCCATGAGTTCCGGAACAAAAAGAATACCGGAAGACTTACTTGATGTGTTCCGGTAATGTAAACTGCACCGAATGACTTTTGTTATGTGTTCCGGAAATCAAAATGTGAACCGGAAGAGTTGTTGAAAGTGTTCCGGAGTGCAATGCTCCAAATCTTCTCCGGATAACTTAAAAGTGCGGAAAGTGGAAAATGGAAAAATTTCTGAGTTTTAACTATTTATACAAGGGTATTTTGGTCATAAATTTTTTTTTGTAGGGGTATAGGTATAATTGTAGGGGTAAGGGGTAAAATTTTCGGAACAAAGCATGAATAGAAACGGGACCACAAAATCCCAGCCCATATCCATCTAATTCTCCGGCCCGTGGCATTAGCATCTTGAAAATTTTATCCCATACCCCTCCACTAAATTTTTTATGACCAAAATACCCTTGTATAAATAGTTATAATTTTTAAAAAAAAATCATTTTCCATTTTCCATTTTCTGAAGTCTTCCGAGAGAACATTTTAGTCTACTGTTTACCGGAACGCTTAAATAAAGTCTTCCGGTTTACAAATTTCATTCCGGAACACACTAACAAGGTCTTCCGGTTCATAAAATCAATATTGGAACACTTAAAGTAAGTCTTCCGGAAATAGTTACGTACCGGAAGTCATGGAAGAAGTCTTCCGGTACTTTGGTTTTTTGAGTTTTTATACCAGAACTCTTACATGAAGTGTTCTGGTTCTTTTACATAAAGAATCAAACCGGAACTCTTACATGAAGTGTTCCAGAACGCTTTTTTTTTAAATATTTTTTTTATGTTTTTATTTTAACAGTGGTGCACACACGAGGCAAGGACGGTAAGATCCCTAATCGCGGTCTAGGACGGGGTGAATCATCGAGAATGGCTGAGGAAGAGCATATTGGTGCATCTGCTTCAGCAGCACAACCTGTTGGATATCCAGGAGGACCGTACGATACCTCTCTTTTGGTTAACTATGAACATCATATTGCTAGACATATATGGTTCGGTGAGGTAAATAAACTACAATTATTTGATATTGAATAAAATCTGAATTTGTTATGTTATATTTTATAATATATTTACTTTTAATTGTTTTCAGGAGAGGGGTCCGAAGAAAGAGTTGAAGGTAGCAGGACATGGGTTGAAGCTGGCTCAGAGGGTTCCACAGCAGCTTCCTAGAGAGATGGAGAATTTGGTAGCTAACTCTGGTTTATCTTCATTTCAAAGAATCAGTATGTCGAAGATAGATACGAACCTGGTATCAGCATTTGTGGAGAGATGGCATCTAGAGACATCTTCATTTCATATGCCGTTTGGTGAGATGACGATTACTCTGGATGACGTCTCTTGTCTGCTTCACTTGCCCATCAGGGGAGTCTTCTAGAGTCCTCAAGATATCAGTGAAGGGCTTGCTATTGACAGGGCTATTGATTACTTAGGAGTTTCACGGAGAGATGCACAAAAACAAGTCTGTGACTGCAGGGGTTGTTATTATAAGTTGGAGTGGTTATACGATCTATTCGTCGAACATATAGCCGCTTCTAGTTGGGCATATGCGACTAGAGCTTATTTGTTGATGTTAGTGGGTTCTACGATTTTTGTGGACAAGACCTTTACGCTTGTCGAGGCACAATACCTTGCATTATTTATGGACTTATGGGGTTTATCAGGATACAGTTGGGGAGCAGCTACGTTGGCTACCCTTTATAGATATCTCGGAGATGCTTCCATGTTCAGTTGTAAGCAGCTTGGTGGTTATCCGACTCTCCTACAGGTATTTATTTTAATTCAGTTTATTTTCTTGTAATTAATTTTATTTAGTATATTAATTTTATTTTTCTAGTTTATTATGTTATAATTAATTATTTTAGATTAGATAATAGTATTAATTTTGTAACAATGCTGGATTCATGAGTATTTTCCAACACTTGGGAAAAAAAGGAGAGAATTGGATACCAACTACTAATTTTGGTCTCCCTTGAGCGATGCGATTGGCCTATAAGCAAGGTGTCCTGAAGGTGGATGACTTGCGACCTATTCTGGACGAGCTGACTCCTGACGATGTCATATGGCGCTCATTCGAGAACCATAGAGCATGGCGCCAGTTTGATGAGTTATGTTTATATAGGGGGTTTCTGAGGTGGATGGCATTATTGTTCCATACTTGCCTGACAGATGTATGCGTCAGTTTGGATACAGGCGGTATGTTCCACCTCCACCTCTTGATTATACGATAGCTGGTGATATTGATGTTGAGTGGATTAGTTACCATCAGAGTGTTGCGGATGTGATTCGTTCGACAGCACTAGCCACCACACCATCTGAGACAGATGATGGATATCTTCAGTAGTATTATCGTGTTTCGCATCCTCGTCTGATACCGCCCCGTCGTGATGCGCCTAGAGAGGTGCCAGTTCCTGTTTACGAATCAGGATCATCTGATCCTAGCTGGGCTCGTGTTTCTTCATTGATTCATCGTTATCTTCAACGGGCTGGTGCTGAAGAGGATGATCCACAGTTTGCTGACTTGTTCGAAGCTTTACATATTGCTCGTTCACATTGACTTATATTTATGTTTATTTGAATGTCTTAACATTTAGACTTTGTGACTTATGTTTATGTTTATGTATTAACTTTTAGACTCACTTGACATAGTTGGGATATGTTTATGTGTTAACTTGTAGACTTTTGTTTAGCTTTAAAATGAATAACATAATAGTTGATTCATGTTTTGAAATTAAAAATAAATAACATAATTCATGAATCGTGTTTTGAAATAAAAAATGAATAACATAATTTATATTTCATAATGCGTTGGTAATATAGGCGTAAGTTGTTGCCAATGTTGTAGACGTGCTGCAAATCCTATCATCCAAGATGTTGATTCTAAAGAACGAAACTTCTTCCAATCTACTGTCACTGGTGGCAATGGAAACCCTTCTTTCATGTTTACCTGAACAAAAAAAAAAATCAAAACGTAAAATATAAAGTCTTTAAGAAATTAGGTTAGTCACATTAACTAAAAAAAACTAAGTAAAAATAACCAGGTACCTGAACCCAATGATTTGTGTTTACAAAACCAATGCAGTAAAAGGATACATTTGGTGAAAATGAATTTGTCATAGGGAAGAAAGTCAAGCATTCAAACCCTAAACAGACAAGTACAACATTATAGCGATTCACTATCAAGTAACCCATATCTGGTAGAGTCAACCATTTTTGTGGTGGTTGAGGACCAAATGTCTCTGTCATCAAAGATTCTCTCACTTCTGCTAACATGTCACCAATACTGTTCCCCAACATATACTTTAACTTCCAATGAGTAGACTCAACCCTAAAAAATAATACATATTAAAAATACTTAAAAAAATACAAAAAAAAATTATACAATTTATAAATACTAAAAACAAATACATACCAATTAGTCATGGTGTTACCCAAATGTAGCACTCGATCAATCCATGCTCCAACAAATCTTTGTCTATGTGGTGTCAACCATGTCTCCTTCACATAATCAATAAATTCATTACAATCAACACACGCCTGCTCAAGTTGGTTCAACCGTTGATCATACTCAATCTCATCACTAGCCCATACAACTTCAGTCCATAATTGGTCAATTGTCTCTTGCTTGTCACTAGCCACATATTGTTTCCGTTTTGCACCAATATTTTTGTTAATATGAAATCGACATAGCAAATTGATCGACCTTGGAAACACAGTTTCAATGGCTTTCATCAAGGCAAGATCCCTATCTGTCAAAATCACTTATGGACACAAATCTTTCTTCACAAATAATTGTTTAAGCTTATCTAACACCCAACAAAACGTCTCACTGACTCAATATACGCAAATGCGACAGCAAAAATCAACTTGGTTGATGTCATGCCAACAATTTCAAATAGAGGTTGCCTATATTTGTTTGTCTTGTAAGTGTTGTCCATAACTAACACAATAGGAAAAATATTCAACAACTTAACTGAATATGGATGAGCCCAAAATATATCTCTAATAACTTCAGAGTCATCTCTTTTTCTACACCAATAAACATAACCTGCACCCTTAATAAGCTTAAACAAATGTTGTATCTCACTTCTAGGACCTCTTATCTCGTTTTCTATCATACTCTTCTGCTTGTGTATTTGTGTGATCCGAGTGACATTATCTGGATCTTGCTCTTGCAAGGAAAGCAATATATGTCTAGGTGGAATCTTTCTCTTTGTCAAATCAACAACATGTTGCTTCTGATCATGGGCGGTTTTAAGGCCCGGCCAGGCTGGGCATGTGCCCAGGCTCTGGCCCAAAACCTTTCCTTCTTTTCACTAAAAAAATGAAAATTGTGGCGGTTAAAAAGTACTATTATGGCGGGTTAAACCGCCACAATTAACGAAAGTCAGAAAAATATAAGTTTAAACCACAAAGAAGAAAGTGATTGTTTTTTGTCGTTGATAATGACAGTTTTAACTGCCATATTAAACACTTTTCACAAATAAAAACATAATTTTTACCTTTTTATGCAATTAAGTTTACATTACATCAATTTTTTTATATTATAATATTTAGATTTGACTACATCACAAAAAAAGTGCAAGAATTAAAATAATGAATAAAGTTAAAGTTTAGGATCAATACTTAGGAGAAATAAATATTAACATAAAAGTAGCAGCTATTAAAATTTAAAAAAAAATGTAAAGTATTGTAAAAAAGAAGAAGAAAAGAATAAATTTTATCCTCAAATAATATAAAAAATATATTAGGACTCTATACGATTCAATAGATCAATTTCCACAACTATAAACGGAAATATTCGATTTACAAAAACAATAAAAACAAAAATCATCGTAAAGCAACAGGCGTGTCAAAATAAAGGAGGTAGAAACCGTCATTTTTCTATTAACATTATGTCAGTTTATAAACCGCCATATTTGACTGTAAATAGTGGCAGTTTTATTAAACACCATTTTAGTAAAGTGTTGTATTTTCTATAAATTAATCAAATAGTAATAGGATGGTTGAATGTCGTTTGAGCTGGTTTATCATGGTCACTTTGATGATTCAAGTCAAGTAAGAGTGACATACCCGTAACCGAAAGGTTAGTTTCATATAACTGAATTAACATTCAACATTTTTAATCTCTTAAAGGTATCATAACCTTTTGATTTAATATATTTATTTAAATATAAAGAGATTTGAGCTTGGCAATAGATCGTATTCTGAGTGATTAACTAGTACCATCAGAGTCAAAACCTAGGTACTTTGTACATATAGTTAACCTTTTGATTGTTTGAGAAAATTTAAATTTATGGTATCTGTCATGGTCATGTTTTTCTATTTGTATGAAGTGTTGGATGCAGCATAAAGTGACACCCATGAAAGAAGTTTTGATCTGTACATTGTAGCTATCTTGTTCAAGATATCAATTCGTGAGTTCAAGTTTTCATTTCGGTTCTATATTTATATAATACATACACTTGTTGAATTTGCGGTCTTCAAATTTTTGCCCAAGCTTCAAACAATTTCTGGCTCCGCCCCTGCTTCTGATCCACTGTCAACCTACCAACAAATGAGTGACCTTCTAATCTATCAGGCAGACCATGGTTATGAACTCCACATTTTACATCAACCTTCCATCCAGACCCATTTTTCGTCGGAGTCGACCTGATTTTAAATGGACATCCACATTTTTCGTTGCACTTTGGGTACCACTACCAGTATCCATGTGTTTCCCACCTTTATCACAACCAAATATTAATTTGTTACTTCTTCCTCTCTTGCCTGTTTTAATATCTGAACGAGTGATGATAACCGTTACTTTATTCTGGATTCTGATCTCTTTAATCCATCTTACACCTCTTCTCGTGTACCAAATCTTTGAGTAGTTGAAAAAATATCAGACGTATCTACACATATCTGGTCTTTGTCGCTTATTTGCAGAGGAATTTCTGTACCTACATAAAAAAAATAAAAAAATAAAATAAAAAAACTAGAATTACGAAAACAAACCGGAAGTTTCAGGAAAAGAGTTCTGGTATACAAAGTTTACAAACCGGAACTCTTAGGAAAAGTGTTCCGGTACACATTCCAAGCAAACCGGAAGGCATGATGGAAAGTGTTCCGGAAGAGTCATAACTAAGTCTAAGCACTGGAAGTCTTTTTGCAACACTTCTGGTATGTACTTTGTAATAAACCGGAACTCTTATCAGAAGTCTTCCGAAATGAAAATTTGCATACCGAAAGTCATAGCAAAAGTGTTCCGGAACGAGTTGGATTGGGTGAATTTTTCGGAACTTTGACACACAGTCTGACAGAAACAGTAAACAGTAAAAAAAATAAAAAAAATAAAAAAATAAAAAATAAACAGGGATAGAATTGACATTTTTTTAAAATGTAGGGGTATGGGTATAACTGTAAGGGTATGGGGTAAAATTTTCTAGCATTTATATTAAAACAATATCTAAAAGTATTTTTCATTTAAGTTTGTAAATTTGATAAATATATTTACAATTTTAATGCATTGATATGATAATATTTAACAGGGCCGTGCTAAAAGTCATACGCATTCTAAAAGGATATTTCTATAAATAATTTATGCCTTTAAAGGCACGTTAGCATTTGTCTATTTAGACTCTCTTTGGTAGGGCTGACAATGAATCAAACCAATTCGAAAATAGTTCGAAATTCGATTTAAAAATTAAATCGTTGAACTAGGTTCATGAACCAAATGAGCTGAATATGAGCTAAAAACTAAGTTCGTTAATTAAATGATCTGAACTTGAACTATACATAGTTTGACTCGTTAGGTTCATGAGTCAATTTGATTATATATGAGATAGATTATATTGTCTTTAAGAATAGGTTTAAAGATTTGTTCTAAATCTTAGTCTTATATTTTCTTTTAATCTAACGGTTTTAATTGATAATTTATATTTTCAAGTGAGTAAAATATTTCTACGAATAATTATACAAATAAAATTAACATCGTATAAATTCCAATCTTATAACTTTTATTTTATTTCTATATTTTTTATTTAAAAAATATTAATTTAAAATGTCAAATATATATATATATATATATATATATATATATATATATATATATATATATATATATATATAATAGACTTTAAAAAATTATTTTTAAGTCTGTAAAATAAGCGAGTTGAACCTAACAAGATAAACCTAACGAGTTGAACCGAGATATTCGTGAACTTCTAACAAGTCGAGTTTGACCTGAAAAAAAAGTTCGTGATGAACTCGAACTCGGTCAATTCTTAACGAGTCGAGTTTGAGCTGAAAAAAAAGTTCTTGATGAACTCGAACTCGGCTAATTCTTAACGAGTCGAACTGAGCTAAGACGAGTTCGACTCGACTCGACTCATTTTCAGCCCTACTCTTTGGTAAAACTAGTTGCGATAACTGTTAACTGATAGCTTATAGTTTATAGCTGATGGCTGTTAGCTGATAACTTATAGTTTATAATTGATGGTTAGTAGTTGATAAACTAATTTAAATGTTTGGTAAATTAGCTATTACACTAGCTGATAATTACAAAATGATTTAAAAGGACATTTTCAATTAAGAAATTGGTAATTTCATTATCTTATTATATTATATTATTAAATTAATTTTTATTCGATAAAAGTAAATGCATTAATAACAATATGCGAAATAATTTTAATATATATAAAAAATTGAAGATATCATAAAATATATAAATTTGTATATAAGTTTTATGAATATATTGACAACGAAGTTCAATGAATAAAAGAACCAGCAAATCATACATGATGCAGGGGTATTTTATAAAGTTATTTATGAAGACATAAAAGTAAAAGTAATCATAATAATTATAATTCTTAGTCTCGTTAATTCATTCTTTCGTAAAATATAATTTTTTTCCTCTAATTTTATAATGAAATTTTATAAAATACGTGAAATAATCATATTATAATTTTGAATTTAGTTATATTAATCTGAAATAATAACTAAAATTAGTTTATTTTTTCAAACAGACTCTTAATATCCATTTCATATATTTTTTCAAAAATATTGAATTTATAGAGGTAAAATAACGTTTTTAGTCCTTAAATATATTTAGTTTTTTTTTTTTAAAGGACCAATATGATCTTTTGTCTACTCAAACAACATTATATCAATAATTTCTGTCAAACCGGTATCAAATATTACACCTGTAGCATCTAAGGTGACATATGATGTGGCATTTCTTTTGGATTTGGATTTAGTGACTTTTGTCCAAGAAAGACATCATATACCTTTCAGTCAATATTCGCCATTAGATTGATCAAATAATTCATATTAAACCACATATTTATTTATTATTTAAAAAAAACCTTTGTCATCACACAATCATTCTCCTGTTGTTGTTAACTTGTAGCTCTCAAGTAACCACCGTGTCCAAAGAAAAATTCAAAACAACATTCAAGAAATTTTTTAAAGGTAAATAACATGAAATAAATGTCAATAGTAGTCAAATTTTGTCAAGAAAAATGACAAGGAGTAAATCCCAACTGTACCAATTAAATTAACCCATAATAACATGAGTAAATCACAAAAAAACTACATCCATATTTGAGTTGGATAAGAACTACTCTCACATTTGGAAGATTTAGCACCTGAAGCAACAAATAATGATGATTCAAGAAAATATAAAATGTTGAAGCCAGGTGGACGAACAACGACGACTTGCATACAGGTGGCGGCCAGGTGGCGGCGACGACAACTACGTGACAGTGGTGACGAGGAGAAGCTGCGACAACGACCCCCGTGACGGTGGTGGCGAGATGAAGAGGTGGTTGTTGCAAGGTTATAGACAACGGTGGTGGTGCTCGCAAAAGGTCTTGAGTCGCGGGAAACAGAGGTTTTGCAAGTAGGAGATCTAGTGTGGGATGCTTTCGATTTAGTTTCCTTTCGTTCACCGATTCAATTAATAGTTTAAGGGTACAATTTGTCATGTGATTATGGTGGTGGAAAACAAAAATATGGTTTCTATGGTTCTCTGTTGTTTTTTTTTTTTGGCAACATACCCTTTTTTCATTCTTTAACTCTATTTCGGGGTTCAGTTTGGTCCCTTAACTTTAAAAAGTGGTAAGTTGGTCCTTTAACTTTTAAAATGGTGTCACCTGAGTCCTCATCGTTACTTGCCCTCAAACATCTGTTTATGTGTTAATACGTGGCAACTGACTTGGTAAGGCAACTTCATCTTCTCTAGGGCAAATTTGTTCTCTTCTTGTCTTCTCTGCAAATTCGTTCCCAATTCAAAAATCAGACTTAGGGCAATGTTGTTCCCAATTTTCTTCTCTTCAAATTCATTTCCATCCCAAATCAGGCCTAGGGTTTAGGCAAGCATGAAATCAGGTGGTTCATCGTCGATGTTGAAATAGAAAAACTTAGAAAATGGAGATTCGAATGTTTGTAGTAGGTCACGATAGAAGCCCATATGTCATTGTGGAGACATGGTTGTTCTTCAAAGGGCAACTACTGTTAAGAATTTGGGAAAAAATTTCTGGGGTTGTCCAAATTATAAAGTATGCAAGATTTTTAATTTCTTTATAATTTCTGTTTGAGTTTCATTTTGTAAGTATATTTGAACTCCAAACAATGAAAATTTTAGGGAGCTATGCAAGCTGGGTGTGGTTACTTTGGTTGGTTTTATGAGGATGTGGGTGATGAGAAGGAGCAATTTTGGATGAATAGGCTGGGTGTGGTTACAAAGGTACTTACTTGCTGAAGCAAAAAAGGACATTGAAAAAGTCACAATGGTGAATGAAGAATTAGGGAAAAGTTGATGAATCTTGAAAGTGAAATGAAGAATATTATGAAGTGGAAAAACTTTTGAATTTGATATTTTTGATGATTATTATTGTATTAGTTTTTAGAATGAATTAGGGTATTATGAAGAATAGGTTAAGATTTGTTTGTAAGAATTTTGTTAAAGTTATGTTAAAGCTTGTTTGTTACTGTTGAATATTTGGATTGTATCAGTTGAATATGTTTGCAATATTTTGATTGAATTTGTATCAGTTGAATATGTTTGCAATATTTGGATTGAATTTGTATCAGTTGAATATGTTTGAAATATTTGGATTGTTAAGAGAAGTTTAATATTGACACATAATTTTGGGCATGACCTGTAATGGTCTCTGCCATAATTTTTATTAGTTGAATATTGGTTCCATAACATGACAGTAGTTCCAAAAAGCACAAAATACATAAACTGGTTCCAAACAACACCAAACTGATAATATGTTCCAAACTGATAAACTAGTTCCTAATTAAACATGACAGCAGTTCCAAAATACACAAAATACATAAACTGATAGCCTAACTATATCTAGAGGTTCTTCTTTGGTGTGGTCCTCTTAGTTGGAGTAGTCCTCCTTGTTACTGGGCCAACAACATTCTTGGCTGCACTCAACCTAGTTGTAGGCCCTGGTGGTACAAAAGGTCTTGTTGCCTTCCTAACAGGCAGCTTTTGTGTCTTGCCCTTAGCAGGTCCATGAGTCTTCTGAGTAGCATTTCCCTTAGAAGTCTGAGATGGTTGACCAGATTGTTGAGTAGCATGTGTTGGAGTCTGAGATGGTTGACCTGATTATGTATTGGAGTCTGAGATGGTTGGCCTGATTGTTGAGTAGCCTATGTTGGAGTCTGAGATGGTTGACATGAATGTTGAGTAGCTTGTGTTGTTGTGTCCTTACAAGTAGACTTTTAGTGTCCTTCTTTCTTACACCTTCTACACTTCACCATGAAACACGTTCTTCTCATTCTGCGATCAAACCCATCAATTTCTCCTTGTTCAAGATTCCTCTTCTTTTTTGGTCTACCAGGCATCTTCCTGTACTTGGGTGGTTGCATATCTGGATATGGTGTCTTAACCCACAAGTTTGATCCATTTACAGGGTAGATCACATGCTTATAAACTGACTTGTACCTTGAAACCCTATAATACTCTGGAATGTAACTATCAATTTTGAAGTTCCTACTCTTCATAGCTAACAATGCATGAACATATGGGAGTCCCGTAAGTTCTCATCTTCTGCATTAACATATATGATCTTTCAAGTTTACAACAAATTTATCAGCTTGATTTTCCAAGTGCCTTACTTCAAATATATGTTCATCATTCCTTTTATCTCTCTTTCCCATGCTTGTGAGTATGTTGACTTGACAGCTTTCCATATTATTTCTTTCAACATCTTTCCAGGAAACCTCTTCCTAAAATTGTTATAGAGATGCCTAACACAAAACTTGTGCTCCACACTTGGCAATAGCTCATCCATAGTAGGTAGCAGACCCTGCAAGCCCTATTACATATCTGCACAACCTAAAGCTTTCCTTACAGGCAGCATAGCATATGTAAAGCCTTCTAAAATATGGCTTGTGATCCTCAACACCTTCTTGTATAAGATCAACATTGATTTGAACTGTTGACCCTGGATTGGCTCTTAACAGTTCATGACAATAGTCATAAACTCTTGCGTAATCTCCCAAAAAAGAACCATTAACATAGTCTCTAACTGCAAATCTTGCTTTTATTGCTTTGGTTTTGTTGACCCCAACATTCCACTTTTTTTGTGCCTTCTCCTTGATATCCTTTATGGTCATCCTTGGATTATTTTTCAAGCTACTCTGAATTCTCTTGCTCAACCACTTTGTACTCATCAACTTCACATTATACTCTCTACTACAACTGTGTTTGTCAATTACTTTCCTAAGTTGCCAAGAGTCTTCATTTGACAACTTGCTACAATAAGCTTCCTACTCACAACCAACTTTACATCTAACCCTTACCCTAACTCTGTAATTTTTTACGAACCTTAGGTCTCTATCATTTTGCACAACATAGGATGGCATTGCTTCCTTAAAATCACCCTTTGAACTATAAAACATTCTCACCTCCCACTTGTAATCTGACATGTTCTTTGGCTGCCTAAAAATTGGGTGTTTTTTTCTTGGAACTCCACTACTATCATTACTATCACATCTACTTTGCATGTCATCACTGTCATTATCACTCCCTTTATCTTCTACAGACTTTTATTTATGTTTTTTGGCTTTTTCATTACCCTCACTTTCATACTCAATTAGGTTAGCAAGTTCATCTTCCTCAATGTCATCATACCCATCAGACTCGTCCTCAAAATCCACTTCAAGAGCGCTATCATAATTGTAGTTTCATCATCACTATCATCAGAACTTAAGTCATCATTCATTACACCAACTTTAACTTGTTCAACTCCAGCAGTTGCTTGTTCCACTCCAACATTAACTTCCTCAACTCCAACATTAACTTCCTCAACTCCAAGATTAACTTGTTCAACTCCAACATTACCTTCCTCCAACCCAACTGTGGCTTGTTCAACTCCAACAACTTCATCATGCAGTTTACTAAGTAACTCTTCCACCTCATCTACGATTTCAGTATGCCCCTCATCAACATTATCAACAACAACATCACAGTAGTCAGGTTGAGACAAGGTGTGTTGAATGTAAATATCAACACTTTGGTGCACCCTATTAAGATCTGCAATTTCTAAAGCACCCTTGTCATTAACCAGTGCATTCATCCTAAATTAAGGGTCCTTGTAATATATTGTCTCAAACTCCCTATAACCCAAGTCTTTCAATACACCAACTAGCTCAAAATAACTCCATTTTTTGACATCTACTCTCAAATCATCTACTAGTCCATCTTCATATACACTAAGTTCTTCATCAATGAATTCACCACTATGATGAATTCTGAGATTTATGTATTCATCCATTATACCTATTCATATTACCTAAGTAATTAGAGTTTACACTAAAACAGTTACGTAAACCCTAAAACTGAGCAGAACCACATATTACCCTAACACATTCGTAAACCCTAAAACAAATTGAAATTTACTAACCTTTTGATAAACGCATCTTCAATCGTCTTCAATTCGTCACGTCTTTGATGAAATAACCCTATGCGCCTTCAATTCGTTACGTCTTCACTTAGATTTCTCCCTTCAATTCGCCATCGCAGCATCAATTTTAGGGCTTCGTCGTATAAGTGCCTGGGTTAATGAAGGATACAATACACTTGGATTGTTATATTACATGTTATATCCACGTCAACAACAAAAAACCCACCCGGACAAGCGTGACACCATTTTACTAGCTTTGACTAACGACAACAGACAGAAGGACAAACGTGGCACCATTTTAAAAGCTAGAGGACCAACTTGCCACTTTTTAAAGTTAAGGGACCAAACTGGACCCCGAGGTAGAGTTAAGGGGCGAAAAAGGGTATTTTTCCTTTTTTTTCTTCTTTTTTTTAGTTCATGGTGAATGTTGTAACGCCTCGGATTTTATTCCAAAACATTAGTAAAAACTATATTTACTTTAAAAAAATTCTACAATTTATTTTTGATATAAAATTATAATTACAAGTTTAGAAAGATATGTAATTTAAAGTAAAACAAATGAGTTTGGTAAAACCCAATGTTCTCCCTCGCAATCACGTGAAACATCACATCATTTTCACTTCACATCTTCAAATTTATTGGTACCTAAAATATTGGTTGTAAGGGGTCAATCTTCCATCATCCATATCAAATAAAACAAAATATACAGTACAATATTATAAGACAAATCGTACAAAACATAACAGCTTAAGAGAAATCAAATCCACAAAAATCCTTATTCCACAAATATCTTTATGTGTGAATATGTATGTTTCTAAATCTAAATGATTCGATTACTATAAATTTTATTTTATTTATTATTTATTGTTTATTAAAATAATTAAAATAATCATATCAAAATAATATTATATTAAAAAATTATTAGAATGTTAAATATAATAAATATAATATTAACACTTATGTTAATTATTAAATTCAAGAAATATATTCAATAAATACCATAACAGACCAAATACACAAATAATCAAGGTTAATCTCAATATTAATAATTTATCAAGATATTTTTTTTAATAAAATAAATAATTAAAATATCATAATATATATAAATTATTTAAATATTACTTTATATATGAGACAAATTATTGAATAAATAATAAAATTTACTAAAAGAATAAAAATATCGGGATGTTACATTTTTACCCCTTTAAAATAGTTGCGACAAGTCATAAAAATACTTGAAAAAATCTAAGTAAAACTATTCAATTTCTTTTATATAATTTCACAGTACAAACTATATTCAAATTATTATTCATGTTTTTTATAGGAATTAGGAAATTTATATAAACTAATAATTTAAATTTATAACAACGAATAAACATAATAGGACGTTACACTTCCTCTGCGCACTCTGATCTCTATTGAATATGGTTGTTAAATCTACATCTGAAGTAAGCTTAAAATAAATCTATTAAAATCAAAAGTAACCCAAATTTTTAATATCAACTTTATATAGAATAATCATAAATAAAATAAAATACTTTGATAAAAAATTTACTACGCAGAAAATAAATAAATTTTTCTTTTAAACAAAAATACAGGATGGAACAATATATTTTTGAAAATTCAAATGTTAAATCCCGTAAAAGAATTTTTTTTTGGAACATTTATGGTATATAATAAATCACGTGGCTTTAAAATGAAAAGGTAAAAATTAATAGTTAAATCAAATCTTTGGTCGCATACTACTTCGCTTTGTATGCCCAATTAACTTCACACACACTCTAATATTTGATGAAGTCGATCTATTTCGCTTATTATAATTTTGACTATATCAACAAGAGATTGAGGTGGATCAGTCCCTCAAGTTGTCAATAGTCAGTCAGTAATCATAATAATGATATAAACAATCTTAACCCAACATTGATAATATTTTATAAAGCTTGCATTCTGAGTTCGCTGAGTTTTCCATTAGCCTTCAATATATTTGATTCACGCTTTCTCTGGAACAACACGATTTATCACAACTAATGTAAAAAACTCACTTACTTATGCCTAAATCACACACCATACATTGAAGATGAATGTCGAGTTATCCATATCTTACAATCTAGTTGAGTTAGAAAAGATTTAGTAATCTATTCTTGTAACTCTGGGTGTTTCATACGTAAAATTTGACCTAAAATAACAATTTGCTTGCAAAATTAAATAAAATGATCAAAGAATCAAAGCATTAAGCAACAAGAAAGATGCACACGACATAAAATACCAACACTTTCACCTTATTTCATATTTTCAACTCTTTTCTTTAAACACACTAGAATGAACTCATTTCACAATACTCAATTACACCCGATAATACTATTTTCATTTTCTTTCAAACAAGTCACATGCAATTTTACAAACAAAAATCATTTAATTAGCTTAACTCCATAAACATTGTATCATCATTTTTTTATAAATATATTTAGTATCAACATCATAAAAAATATATATAATTTAAATACATAAATAACAACAATAGAAACTACAACACGCATAAAATACAATATATATATATATATATATATATATATATATATATATATATATATATATATATATATATATATATATATATATATATATATTAAAAAAACAATGATCAAAACGACATACATAACAAAAACAACACTACTTTTAGTGACAGGCTGTAGAAAACAAATATGCTGAAAAATACTTTTAATGACAGGTTGTAGAAAACATATAATACACGAAAACCTTTAGTGACAGAGATCATACAGAGAATCACATCTAGTGACAGACAATTATAAAATAGATTATGCAGAGCAGCACTTATAGTGACAGGCAAATAATAAATGAAATTTTGAAAAACATAATTTATCGTGATAGACAGTAGAAAATAGATAGTGTAGAAATACTTGTAGTGACAAACAACTGATTATAGATTATGCCGAAAATAACTTTCAATGACAGACAACATATTATAAATTAGTCAGAAAATAACTTTTAGTGACAGACGGTAGCAAAACATATTTCACAGAAAAAGACATTTAGTGACAAACAGTAACAAAACAAATTTCACAAAAGGACATGTAGTGACAAACAATGGAAGACAAATTATTAAAGTAAAAACTAATCTAAAACGAAATTAATATACTAATTCTACACAAATAGTTTACAAGTGCATATCATCATCAGAATTATCTCTATTTTCTAAAATAATGGTTGCCACACATTATAAATATTATTTCGTCAATCACGGGAAATAAGACACTATCCAATTTCATAAAATTGTTTGGTTGTTAGATCAAATTGATTTTTCTTTTGACGAAAACTCTCATTAGCTTGCATGAATTACAGACAACCACAATCATCAAATTACAAGACAACATCTATATAAAACTTTAACCGATTAGTTCATAGCAACATGTTTGCGACTCACAATTCTTATATCACACATAAAATTTTTGTTTTCATGTTTACCCATAGAATATATTCAACATTGAAATCAACTAAATAATTTCCTAACTTATAATATGCTTCAACGTAGTTATCATTTTCTACTAATTACATAAATATCAAATATCATTGTGAAAAAATATGAGTTTAAATTTCCAAATGATGGTATTTTTTTTTCTTTCTTCTCTTCAACAACGGTACAAATGATACTATCACCAATCAAAATAATCAATAAATCAAAATTGCAATTCATTTTATAAATATTTTAAACAATAGACAACAATAAATGTTTATATTCTACAACCATAAAACATAAACTCAAGAACAAATATCACAAAAATACAAAATCAATGCATATTATCAATACAAATAACTTCTGACCATTCTAATAATAAGGAAAAGTAACAGGTCCAACAACAAAGAATTCAAAATTATCACACATCATTCAAACACAAACGTCACACAAACTCGTTCCAACCCAAAAATAGTTGTCTGAGGATTATTGCTCTGATACCATATTGTAACGCCTCGAATTTTATTCCAAAACATTCGTAAAAACTATATTTACTTTTAAAAAATGCTACAATTTATTTTTGATATAAAATTATAATTAGAAGTTTGGAAAGATATGTAATTTAAAGTAAAACAAATGAGTTTGGTAAAACCCAATTTTCTCTGCGCGATCACGCGAAACATCACATCATTTTGACTTCACATCTTCAAATTCATTGGTACCTAAAATGTTGGTTGTAAGGGGTCAATCTTCCATCATCCATATCAAATAAAACAAAACATACAGTACAATATTATAAGACAAATCACACAAAACATAACAACTTAAGAGAGATCTAATCCACAAAAATCCTTATTCCACAAATATCTTTATGTGTGAATATGTATGCTTTTAAATTTAAATGATTCGATTACTATTAATTTTATTTTATTTTATTTATTATTTATTAAAATAATTAAAATAATCATATCAAAATAATATTATATTAAAAAAATTATTAGAATGTAAAATATAATAAATATAATATTAACACTTATGTTAATTATTAAATTCAAGAAATATATTTAATAAATACCATAACTGACCAAATACACAAATAATTAAGGTTAATCTCAATATTAATAATTTATCAAGATAATTTTTTTATAAAATAAATAATTAAAATATCATAATATATATAAATTATTGAAATATTACTTTATATATAAGACAAATTATTGAATAAATAATAAAATTTACTAAAAGAGTAAAAATATTTTATATAAAAATATCGGAATGTTACAAATGTAAAATGCAAATTGATTTAAGGGTTTGAGAGGAAGAAGACGAAATGAAATGAGAAAAGACATTCGGCTAATTACCACGTCAATGTCATTTGGCAATTAGTTTTGACTATCTTATCATTTATAAATCTCCCACAATTAGTTTTGAACATTGAACCTTAAGTTGATAGGTGTGTGGGTTCTCTCACTTATAAATGCTCAAGTCACCACTGTGCAACTGCACCCTACCGCCCCACGTCTCGTGGGGATACTTTCGATACAAGTAAGCCGGTCTCTTTCTCGAACCAAAGGCTCATGATACCACTGCTAGGGGAAGATTTTCAAACTAGGGAGCATTGAACATTGTGGAGATTTCTTTTCTAGAGCAACACCTTTGTGAGAGACACACCACATACTCACCCAAAACCTTAAGGTAATAGGTGTATGGATTCTCTCACTTATAAATGCTCAAGTCACTCCATTCCTATTAAATGTGGGACTATTATCCACAATACTCACACTTGTTAATACTTAATGAAATTCTAGTTAAGCAGATCACTAAGATGTCAGATAGGATGTCGTGATACTTGATCTCTGCTTCTCACAAGGATTAAGGAAGAACAGAAACAATCAGCAGAAAGAAAAATAACACACAGAAATTGTTAACCATGTTCGGTGATCAACAACACCTATGTCTGGGGGCTACCAACCCAGGAATGAAATCAACTAAGTAGAATTGGTTCTAAGCTAAACTCCAACGTTTACAATTTAGTACCTAGAAACTACCCTTCCTAGATTTCTACCTAAGACACTCCTAGGTATGAGACCCTTCTCAATTCCCTTCCAATCACAGCAGTGATTGAAAATATTATAACTCAATAAACTGTCCTTCTCTGGTATTCACACAATACACGAAAGGCTCACACAAGTACAACCCCTAGTACTTCTAAAACAGCTGCAATATTCAACCACGAAACTAGGTTAAATCCATCCTATTTATATTGCAAAATAGAACGGGATTTGGGCTTCAAAAGCGCAGAAATTCTGCTCCTCAGAATCTGCGATCTATTCTTTTCTTCAATCCCAAGTTTCCAAAAATGTCTTCTTACAAGGAAACCGCATATTCCTTTTAGAATCAGAAACTCTGATTCCACAATCTCAGATGCCACCTGGGATCAAGTCATATTCCAATCACACCTGGAACAAAAATACAGTTATACAAAAATACAGTTATCCCAAAACTGTAACAGACAAAGATGTCGAATCCACCTGATAGGACATCTTGTATAACATCTTAACCTGCAGTTAGTTCATCATGTCAGGACATCTTGTCCAACATCTTTCTGCTAATTTAGTTTTACCAAAATTAATGCCAACCACAAGGGCTTGGACTCATCAATCTCCCCCTTTGGCAGATTTTGGCTAAAACTAACTTTCATTGACCTGCAGAATCATATCAGGGAGACCACCATCAGAACAGCAGCGGAAACATAATATTGTCTCCCCCTTAATCAGTACAGATCTACTCCCCCTCAGTGGTTAGTAGAATATCAGTAGTGGTTAGTGATGTTAGTATTTCTCTCCCTTTTTAGCCATAATATGACAAAGGCAGAAGGACTAACTCAAAAACCAATTAACTAGTTCATAGTAATTAAATAAAATAAAATTTATCCTGGGCATTCAGCCCTTACACAACCAAATAAAATAAAATTTATCCTGGGCATTCAGCCCTTACACAACCAAATAAAATAAAATTTATCCTGGGCATTCAGCCCTTACACAACCAAACGTAAAGCATAAATATAAAGAAACTTGAACATGATAGAATTCTGAAATAATCCTCTCATCTTAATGGGAATACATATTCAAAGAGTTGAATATCATTCCCACCTCCAGTGGAAAGCTATGCCTCGTCAGATAGGTAAACTCCAAGCTTGCCTCTCAAAGCCTCAAACTGATTTGCATCCAAAGCTTTGGTAAATATGTCAGCTAGTTGATTTTCTGTGGTCACATGCTCCAGAGTTATGATTTTGTCCTCCACAGGTCTCGAATGAAGTGATGTCTGATGTCAATGTGTTTAGTTCGGCTGTGCTGAATGGGATTCTTTAAAATATTTATTGCACTCAAGTTGTCACAGAAGAGTGTCATAACATCTTCGGAACATTATATTCAGTTAGCATTTGCTTCATCCATATCATTTGAGAATAACTACTTCCTGCTGCAATGTATTCAGCTTCAGCAGTAGATAAGGAGACACAATTTTGCTTTTTGCTGAACCAGAAGATTAAATTGTTCCCGAGAAAAAAGCATCCACCAGAGGTGCTTTTTCTATCATCTACATTTCCAGCCCAGTCAACATCACAGTATCCTATTAATACAGAGTCAGAGCTGTGTGTTTAGAGTAGTCCATAGTTCCATGTACCATTCAGATACTTCAGGATTCTCTTGACCTGATTAATATGGCTATCTCTGGGTTCAGCTTGATACCTTGCACAGACTCCTACAGAAAATGTTATATCAGGTCTGCTGGCTGTAAGATATAGGAGACTTCCAATCATGCTTCGAAAGAGACTCTGATAAACACTTACGCCATTCTCATCTCTTGACAATTTGAGGTGAGTAGGGGTAGGAGTCCTCTTGTGTTTTGCGTTTTCCAAGCCAAACTTCTTAACAATATTCTTGGCATATTTTCCTTGACAGGGAAAAATAGAATCTTCCATTTGTTTGACTTGGAGACCAAGGAAGTAGGTCAATTCGCCAACTAAACTCATCTCAAACTCAGATTGCATTTGCTTAACAAACTGTTGGACCATTTCTTCTAACATTCCTCTAAAAACAATATCATCAACATAAATTTGTGCTATCATAAGGTTACCTTCTCTTTCTCTGACGAAGAGAGTTTTATCAATTCCTCCCTTTCTGTATCCGTTTGTAACAAGGAAGTCAGTTAGTCTTTCATACCAAGCCCCTGGAGCTTGTTTCAACCCATATAAGGCTTTCTTCAGCTTGTAAACATGATCTGGAAATGTTGGGTCAACAAAGGCATTTTTGACATCCATTTGAAAGAGTTTGAACTTCAGTAGACAAGATATTCAAAGAAGCAGTCGCACAGACTCCAGTCTGGCTACAGGAACAAAAGTTTCATCAAAATTAACTCCCTCTATCTGAGTGTATCCCTGAGCAACGAGTCTGGCCTTGTTTCTTATGACTACATCGTGGTCATCAGACTTGCTCTTAAACACCCACTTTATTCCAATCGCATTTGATCCTTCTGGTCTGGGTACAAGATCGTATACCTCATGCCTCTTGAACTGCCATAGCTCTTCTTGCATTGCATTAATCCAGAATTCATCTGTCAAGGCTTCCTTGACATTCTTGGGTTCCATCTTTGACACAAAGCAGGCACTTGCCACCACATCTCGTGATCTGGTCATTCTTCCTCCATTTGGGTCCCCTATTATGAGTTCCTTAGCGTGATCTTTCTGTATTGTGATGGAGGGTCCCGTGTCAACCCGCTCGGTTATAGTAGATTCATGATCATCATCGTTGGAAACAGCAGTATCTTCAGAGTTATCTTGGAGTGTTTCAACATCCTCTGTGACATCTTCCTCCTCTATGGGGAAGAATGCTCCAATGTCATTTGTAGCTTCAACCTCCATAGGTGAGTCATCAACCACAACATTTATGGACTTTAGTACTACTTGAGTTCTTGAATTATAGACACGGTATGCTCTGCTATTTGTGGAGTAACCTAGAAACATTCCTTCCTCACTCTTGGGATCCATCTTTCTTCTCTGCTCACGGTCTGCCAGGATGTAGCATTTTCTTCCGAAGATATGGAAGTATTTCACAGTTGGCTTTCTACCTTTCCATAATTCATACAGTGTGGCAGATGTTCCATACCTGATGGTTACCCTATTTAAAATGTAGCAAGCTGTATTCATTGTTTCAGCCCAAAAGTGATACTGGAGTTTCTTTGCATGAAGCATGACCCTTGCATGCTCTTGAATAGTTCTATTTTTTCTCTCAACCACACCATTTTGTTGAGGAGTGATGGGTGAAGAGAACTCATGATTGATTCCTTCTGAGGAGCAGAACTCATTAAACTTGTTGTTCTCAAACTCCTTCCCATGATCACTTATGATTCTCACAATTCCATAGTCATTTTCTCTTTGAAGTTTCTGACACAATCCTTTGAAAACTTCAAATACCTCTGATTTCTCTTTGATAAAGTGCACCCAAGTGTACCTAGAGAAATCATCTACAACTACGTAAGCTTAGCTTTTTCCTCCAAGACTTTAAACCTGCATAGGTCCCATAAATCCATATGGAGAAGCTCTAAGTTCTTTGAGGTGGTCTGATGTTGAAGCCTTTTATGTGACATTCTAGTTTGTTTCCCAATCTGGCATTCCCCACATATCTTTCCTTTTATGTTGAAGCCTTTTTCCTTCACACTTGTTAATACTTAATGAAATTCTGGTTAAGCATATCACTAAGACGTCAGACAGGATGTCATGACACTTGATCTCTGCTTCTCACAAGGATTAAGGAAGAACAGAAACAATCAGCAGAAAGAAAAACAACACACAGAAATTGTTAACCCAGTTCGGTGATCAACAACACCTACGTCTGGGGGCTACCAAGCCAGGAATGAAAACAACTAAGTAGAATTGGTTCTAAGCTAAACTCCAACATTTACAACTTAGTACCTAGAAACTACCCTTCCTAGATTTCTACCTAAGACACTCCTAGGTATGAGACCCTTCTCAATTCCCTTCCAATCACAGCAGTGACTGAAAATATTACAACTCAATAAACTGTCCTTCTCTGGTATTCACACAATACACGAGAGGCTCACACAAGTACAACCCATGGTACTTCTAAAACAACTACAATATTCAACCATGAAACTAGGTTAAATCGATCCTATTTATATTGCAAAATAGAACTGGATTTGGGCTTCAAAAGCGCAACAATTCTGCTCCTCAGAATCTGCGACCTATTCTTTTCTTCAATCCCAAGTTTCCAAAAATGTCTCCTTACAAGGAAACCGTATATTCCTTTTAGAATCAGAATCTCTGATTCCACAATCTCAGATGCCACCTGGGATCAAGTCATATTCCAATCACACCTGGAACAAAAAATACAGTTATCCCAAAACTATAACAGACAAAGATGTTGAATCCACTTGATAGGACATCTTGTCTAACATCTTAACCTGCAGTTAGTTCATCATGTCAGTACATCTTGTCCAACATCTTAACCTGCAGTTAGTTCATCATGTAAGGACATCTTGTCCAACATCTTTCTGTTAAGTTAGTTTTACCAAAATTAATGCCAACCACAAGGGCTTGGACTCATCACTTAACACTCCCCCTTAATTGTGAGTCTATCCACAATGCTTCGACAATGCTCCCTCTTAAGCGGAAGCTTCAACTGTGCAACTGCACACTTGTACCGCTGTTGACACTCTTCAACGGGATACAAGTGAGCCGGTCCTTTACTTGAACCAGACTCTGATACCACTGTTGGGGGAGATTATCACTAGGGAGCATTGAACATTGTGGGACTTTCCTTTCTAGAGCAATACCTTTGTGAGAGACACACCACATATTCACCCAAAACCTTAAGGTGATAGGTATGTGAGTTCTCCCACTTATAAATGCTCAAGTCACCATATTCCTATACAATGTGAGACTATTTTAACCACAATACTCAAACTTGTTAATACTTAACATTTATTGACTTAAATTGCATCCCTTAAAAATAAATGAGTGATAAATCGCAATTCAAATTTTCATTCTTGAAATCACATGGCTATGTATAATTATCGACTGAATTGACATAACGAAACTTAGAAGTAGGCGCGGCCATGTGCTTATGCAACCAGGCCCACAACACATGACCTCAAATATTTGGGATCCTCAAAAAAAAAAAATATACAACTTAATTAATATATAAATATGTTTTACAATTGTCACGTAATGTAACAAAGTAGTAATGGTTGAAGTGATGTTTTGTGAATATAAAGTCAAGGGTTCGATCCATGTAATCTTCATTTTTTTAATTTCTTGACACACATGATTTGACTAAGGGGAGACTGAATCTCTCTACGATGCGTGGAAAATGTTACATTAATTATTTAATTAATTATAGTATGGTCAATTGGTATTAAACAATAATTATTTAGGAATTATTTGATTGAGTTTTGTGCTTGAATGGACCGCGATGAATTGGACCATTCAGTTAAGCCCAATAAAAGGTCATGCCCTCAGCCGTTTAGCTATTTAAGTATCGCCCCATTAGACAATTAACATATTCTGAAAACCTTAAACGACAATGAGGTGGTAATTCTCTTATATTCACTCTTCTGATGGACGTCTCTCAAATCCTACAAGTTACATCGTTCTTATCATTTTCGATTATTCTTTAATATAATAATGTGCTATAATTTGTGTCTATCCGATTCTATTAAATTTAACAATTGGTATCAAAGCCCGATTAGATACATTTTATGGCTATTAAGATTTAATAAATGTGGTGCATATTGTTATTTAAAATGTGAATACAATTAGGAAAATACGATTGATATTATAAGATTAATGAAAGTTATCATTTGTTTATATTGTGTGATAGATTAAAGATAGGTTAAAAGAGGTCTATATTGCAAAAGAGAAAATAATAAAACAAACTTTTCTTCATATCCATAACAGCAGCCATCACATACAATATATAGGTCTAGGGTTACTAATAAAAGGGCCATGGGCCAGAATAACTAAAATACTTAAAGACCCAAAATTAAAACAAATACATTCATTTGATAACAACACCCCCCTTAATTCAAGTAGAAATCCTTAAGTAGTATTGATTGCTGTTTTTTTCTAATGGGCCTAACATTCTTCTTAACAATACTCACAGGCCCACAAGAAACCTTGTCCTCAAGGTTTAGAGGTTGAGAAATTAAAGTGGGAAATGGGCCGGATTTGGTGGTAAGGAGCTTTGGTGAATTGGGCCTAGGAGAGCAACGACTGGTTTTTTTGAGTGAGGTTGGAATTCTCTTCAGATTAGGGTGAGGGAAATCTGTGGGCGGCAAGGGTGGTTTGATAAGTGTGGATTGATGTGATGGGTAGCTATGTTTTTGAATTAAAGTGTCTTGGGGAATGGGCATCACGTGGGGTGCAGCTGGAAAGGAGGGAAAGCGTGTGGTTTTAGGAGAAGTGGGAAGTGGGTTTAGGTGGGGAAGTACAAAAGGGTTTTGACCGTTTGGCTTTTGAGGGGCAGAATGGGAATTATTGGAAGGGGCGGGACCACATGGAAGTACAGCTGTTGGGGACTTGGAGTGAAACGTGGGAAGGGATAAAGGCTGAGGCGTGTGAATTAATATATTGTCTCTCAAAGTTTCCAAACACATTTCCTTTATTTCTTTCTTCTCTCCGTCAAAAGTAGTATTTTCGCTTCTCATTTCTTGTGAAACGATAACATCAGAAGTTGAAACCATTTGGGACTCTGTCTTTTTGTTTCTACTAACCAAACTTCTCTTTCTTTTGTCTTGAGCATCAGCCTTCTATTGGTGTTCTTTTGTTGATGTTTTCTTTTTAATGTTTTCATCATAGTGCAAAACAGTCTCCTCACTGAGTTCTACCTCTTCTGTTATTTCTGGCGTTTGTTCCACGTTTCCACGGTTTGCATGTGAGGAACCAGCGGTTGCAGCGGTGCCATTGTAAGGAGGAAAGACGTGACCCACCGGGAGAGGTCGGGTTTGCTGGACCTGCGTACCATGATATGGTTTGAGGAGCGAAACGTGGAAAACGGGGTGCACACGAGACGACGATGGCAGATCGAGCATATAAGCGACTGATCCAACCCGCTTGATGATCTGAAAGGGACCAAAGTATCGTTTCGATAGTTTTTGAGACACACGGTGGGCTACAGTTGATTGTCGGTATGGTTGAAGCTTCAGCCAAACAAACTCGCCCACTTCAAAGGTATATTCTCTTCTCTTCATGTTAGCTTGTTTTTCCATGTGACGTCTGCTTCTCGTCAAGTGATTTTTTAACTGACTGAATATTTTATCTCTGTGTTGCATATTGTTGTCCAAGACGTCATCAGACACCGCACCTTCTAAATAGTTTGTGATGTTGGGGGGATCCCGACCATACAAAGCTCGGAAAGGAGTCATGGAGATTGCGGTGTGGAAAGATGTATTGTACCAATACTCAGCCAAGTGCAAGAATTTGTACCAAGAGCGAGGGTTGTCACCGGCCAGACAACGAAGGTAAGTCTCTAGAGATCTGTTTACAACTTCTGTTTGTCCATCCGTTTCTGGATGGTAGGCAGTGCTATAGCTTAATGTTGTTCCCTGTATTTTGAAGAACTCTTTCCAGAATGAGCTAAGGAAAACAGGATCACGGTCAGAAACAATTGTTTTAGGGATACCATGGAGTCTGAAGATCTCTACTGCAAATCTAGATGCGAGATCCTTTGCTGAGAACTTGGATGGCAGTGCTATAAAATGAACAAACTTGGACAATCGATCGCAAACCACCCAGATCACCGTATGGCCAAAGGAGTTGGGTAAATGCGTGACAAAATCCATTGTCAGGTCCTCCCAGACTTTAGAAGGAATTGGTAAGGGCTGTAGTAAACCTTTCTTTTTCTGTGTATCATATTTATTTTGTTGGCAAATGTTGCAAGTTTTGACCATGTTCTTTACTGCGAGGTACATCCCTGGCCAACAGAAAGATGAAGCTAATCGAGCCAACGTGGCTTTTACACCAGAGTGACCAGCTGCTGGGGTAGCATGATACTCAAGAAGGATCTGTTGTCGGAGCTGGAGAATGTCAGGTATAAATACCCTATCTTTGTAATAGAGGAGACCATGTGTGAACTTGTATGATTCTCTGTCCTTGTGTTGCGAATGCTTCTCCTTTACTAACTGCTGGCCGGTGTTGTTGGTAGCATAAAATTGGCGAAGAACATGCAAGATATCTGGAATTGGAGAAGACAAGGCAAGAAGGAGGGGTTCCTCAGGACCATACTGTCGGCTCAGTGCGTCAGCAACCTGGTTGGACTTACCAGGTTTGTAGAAAATCTCGAAATTAAATCCTTGCAGCTTGAAAGTCCATTTCTGTTGTTCAGGAGTCTGTATTTTTTGCATGAGTAGATTCTTAAGGCTCTTTTGATCTGTGTAGATATGAAAACACTGTCCTATGAGGTATTGGCGCCATTTCTTCACAGCCTCGGTGATGGCAAACATTTCACGGACATAAGCAGAAGCAGCTTGTAATCTTGGACACATCTTCTTGCTAAAGAAGGCGATGGGGTGACCTCCCTGAGAGAGAACAACACCAACGGCCACACCAGAAGCATCTGTTTCAATTGTAAATGTTTTGTTGAAATCTGGTAGGACTAGGACCGGCATGTCGGTCATTTTTCTTTTCAATTCTGTAAAGGCGATATCAGCCTCTGTACTCCATTTGAACTTAGTGGTGGAACGTAACAAGTCGGTGAGAGGAGCGGCGAGTGTGGCATAGTTACGCACAAAGCGGCGATAGAATCCTGTGAGGCCCAAAAATCCACGGAGAGTCGTGAGTGAACGAGGTGGAGGCCAATCCAAAATGGCTTTCACTTTTTCCGGATCTGGTGCAACACCACCAACAGAAATGACATGGCCCAAATAATTAATGGTATCCACTGCAAACACACACTTTGACAACTTGACAAAGAAAGAGTTAGACTTCAATAAGTCAAAAACAACCTGCAAGTGAGATAAGTGATCTTGGAAATTGGAACTGTAAATTAAAATATCATCAAAGAAAACTAAAACAAATCGCCTTAGATATGGTCTCAAAAGATCATTCATAGCAGATTGAAATGATGAGGGAGCGTTAGTAAGACCGAAAGGCATCACAAGAAATTCATAATGTCCATCAAAAGTACGAAAAGCTGTTTTATATGTATCTTCTTTTGCAACACGGATCTGGTGATAACCGGATCTCAAATCTATCTTGGAAAAAATGCTTGCTGAACCTAACTCATCGAGTAATTCATCAATGGTAGGAATAGGAAACCGGTCTTTAATTGTAACAGCGTTTAGAGCTCGGTAATCAACACAGAAACGCCAAGTGCCATCTTTTTTTTAACTAAAAGAACGGGGGATGAGAATGGGCTGTTGTTAGGGATAATAGTGCCTTCTTTCAGCATTTCTTGAATGATAGATGACATGGCATCTTTTTGGGAATGAGGGTAGCGATAAGGTTTCACATTAATGGGGGAAGTGTTGGGTAAGAGGGGAATATGGTGATCATGAGGTCTGTTGGGAGGTAGGCTGGTTGGAGATTGAAAAATGGAAGTGTAATTAAGGAGAAGGGTGGAAAGTTTGGGGTGAAGGTCAGCTTTGAGTGTGGTTAGGGGATTCAATGGAGGGTCAGCATTGTTTTGGGCTTGGGTACGTGGTTGCATGAATAATAAATGGAATGATGCAATTGAGTTTGTATGAATGAGGTGGCGAAGTTGGTGAAAGGTAGTATGAGTAGGTTGAGCGGAAGTGTCACCTCGTAAAGTGATTTCACTCTGCTGATTGGAAAAGGTGATAGAAGGGATGGAGAAATCGGCTTGGATGGGGCCTAAGGTACGCAACCAAGCCATTCCCAAAACTATATCCGCACCCTCTATAGGTAAAAGATAAAATGGGAGTGTAAAAGGTTTGTCTTGAAGGGTAAGTTGGACATTTTCACAAATCCCTTCACATTGCAAATGAGAGCCATTGCCAACCATAACTGAAAATTGGGAAATAGGTGTAGTTGGAAGATTAAGGTGTTGGGCAATTCTAGGCTGCATTATATTGTGAGTACTGCCTGTATCCACTAGAACCATAACAGAAAGTCCACCAATAATACCTTTAAATTTCAATGTTTGTGGTGAGAATAGTCCTGTCAAAGCCTGTGTAGATAATTGAAAGTATGTGTCCCCAAGATCATGAGCAACTTCTGATTCGAGCGCCACTTGGTCAATTTGAGACTCCTCTAAAATTTCATCTTCAGCCAAAAGTAGTAAGAATCTACTAGTAGTACATTTATGGCCTGGGATAAATTTTTCATCACAATTGAAACATAGACCTTGAGCGCGTCTCTCCTGAAGTTGGGCTTGTGAGAGGCGTTTGATTGGGAATTTGGAAGGGGTTGGGGAGGGTTGACTTTTTGAGGTCAAAGAAGCTTGGGGCTGGTTTGGGGAAGAAACTTTGGGAGGTTGGGGTGTGGAATGGGGGTTGTTTGGCTTAGAAAAATAGGGTGTGAAGGGTTTAGGTTTTGGCTTAGAATCCTTAATTTTTGCTTCAATCAATTTTGCAAGCCCAATTGCTTGAGAAATTGTTGTAGGATGATGAATAGCCATTTCATTCCGAATTTCAAGTGCTAGGCCCGAAATAAAACAATTTAATATGGCATCCTGAGGTAATCCAAAAACTTGGTTACCTAGTGTTTCAAAAGCTGCTTGGTATTCAGCTACAGTTCCAACTTGTTTCAACTTGAATAATTCAGCTTGGTGGTTGTCATAAGTGGAAGGACCAAAGCGTAATTCTAAGTCTCTAGTAAAAGAGAACTAATCACTTAAAAATTGATTTTGATGCATCCATTTGAACCATCCCAAGGCTTCTCCTTTCATATAAAAAGAAATTAATGGTAATCTACTTTCAGGTGTGATATTGTAAAATTGAAAAAATTGGTCAGCTTGAAATAACCAATCCAATGGGTTTGAGCCATCAAAAATTGAAAGTTCAAGTTTAGGAGTTCTGAATGTGGGTAATGGTGTCATTTGAGGGTATTGAGGGTATGGGATTTGTGAATAGAGTGGGGGGTTGTAATGTTGTGTTGAGTGAAAAACTGTTTGGGGAGATTGAGTGGAATTAATGAATGGTGGTGGTGGTAAATGAGAAGTACATGGCTGGATTGTGACAGATGTGAGGGGAGGGTTTTGAGAAAAAACTGTGGGTGCTCTAATGGGGGTGTTAAGGGGTGAATGTGTATGGGGAGTAGGAATAGGTGACGATGAAACAAGAGGGGGGCTGTGTGTTATACCTGAAGAGCTGGCTGCCCTTGATTGTTGAGGAGGTTGCTGGATCTTTAATGCTGACATTTTAATGGCAGCCATGACTTGTTCAAATCTTGAATCCTCCAAATGCTTGTCATTCTCTAATCTGGTGTGAATGTTCCCAATCTGTTTTTCCAAATCTGCAGCAACCTTTTTCAATCTCTCATCCATGAGCTGCTGATTTTGAGCAATGACATTATCTAAATGAATTTGGGCTATTTGGACAGCTTCTTCCACAATTTCTTTAGGTGTGGGGTTAGGTGGTTTAGGGGGAGCCATGAATTCAGCAAGATGAAAGCACCAATGATAGATTAAAGATAGGTTAAAAGAGATCTATATTGCAAAAGAGAAAATAATAAAACAAACTTTTCTTCATATCCATAACAGCAGCCATCACATACAATATATAGGTCTAGGGTTACTAATAAAAGGGCCATGGGCCAGAATAACTAAAATACTTAAAGACCCAAAATTAAAACAAATACATTCATTTGATAACAACACCCCCCTTAATTCAAGTAGAAATCCTTAAGTAGTATTGATTGCTGTTTTTTTCTAATGGGCCTAACATTCTTCTTAACATTGTGTGATATGGACACATATAATTCAGTAAGATTCGAACCTTGAGAATAACACACTCTCAAGACTCAAACGTTTCACCACTAAGTCACACACGCACACACATATAATTCAATTAGTATATTGAGTAATTATAATTTTAAAATTTTATATTGGATTTTATATTTGGATCAAAGGTCATGACTATCAATAATAACATAGAAACTGTGACACGCTTTCCACTTATTTAAATGTCAAAATTTTCTCTCAGTTTTAAGAAAATAATAAATACTAGTAACATATAATATTTTCATTTCAAATATTATATATGGTAAATGTTATGAATGATAATAAATTTATGATTTTCTTGTTGATATTTTATTGAGAATTATTACTAATTATTATAAATAGATAGAATTTTATTGAAAACTATTTGAGACAATTACAAATATAATTCTTTTACTTTATTATTCATTTAAATTATATTGATTTATTATTAGAAACTTGTATTTTAATATAACGGTTTATTCTTAATTTATAAATCGGTGAGATAATATTATATAAGTTTTTGTGATACTCCGTAAGTCACATTATCTGAAATTTGTCATAATTTTTTTTTTAATTTCCTGTGACTAATAATATAATTGCATATAAGAAAAATTATTTATCATATTATCTAACCATATAAAAATTATAATATATGCATTTATATATAGAAAATATTTTTTGGAATAATTTCAAAATTAAAACTCTCTATAATTTGTCATAAATTGATTTATTGTTATATACTACTTTAAAAATAATTATGGTAATATTCGAAATCTTATTATTTTGAGAATTTTATTATGAATAATTAAGTAATCATTTTTAATTTGTAAAATTGTAATCTCACCTATCGTGAATACAATTATATAAAATTTTCTATTATGAATAAAATATAAGTATTTTTAATTCGTATGATTGTAACTCACTTATCATTGGTACAAGTTTACAAATTTTGTTAAATAAAATAATTAAATTTATTTTAATTATAATAAATATTATAATGATAATAGTTATACCCTATCGGTATGTTTTTATTAATATAATTTTTTTTGTTCAATGTATTTATGATTTATGATTTTGTAAATTATTGTTCGAGTACCCTATCGGTATTAGAATTGTTTAGTGACATAATATTTGTATATTGTTATATTTCTTATTTAATATTGTTGAAAGTATTATTTGAGAAATAAGAAATTATTTTAAAGACATTTATTACTTTATGAAATTCAATAATTTATTTTCAATAATTTTTATTAAAATGAATTTTATTTCCCTTTGTATTATGTAAGTGATGGACATACACTATCGGTGTGATGTTACTTGACATCATGATTGTCAAACTCGCGGATAGACTCGTAAACTTGTACGCGTTTACGAGTTTAGGAAGCAAAAACAAGTAAACTTGCACTTAGAATCGTTTTTTGATAGACTCGAGTAGACTCGGGTAGACTCGCACAAACTCGTATAGACTCGCGAGTCTATGGCGAGTTTAGGAGTCTATAAATTTTTTATTTATTTATTTTTTTTAACCCAAAAAAGGACCAAATTCCCCCAAAATATATATTTTATTTTTAAAAAAACCTTTTTTTTTTGCTTGCACACGAATTAGAAAGCTTCTCTCCTAGTCTCTTGTTTCAGAAAAGTTTCTTCATGCCTTCATCCCTTTATCAAAGGCGTATATTTTTTTTGTCTCTTGATTTATTCGTGTTCGTTCCCGTAAATCAATCCTTCATTGTGTAAGTATTTTCTTATATGTTTCGCTTGGATGTTTCTCTTGTATATTCTCTTGTGTAAAGATAATGAATGGATAACTGAAGATCCTAATGAATAAAATGTGTAAACTGAAATTAATGTTGAGTAAGATGATATTATTATTATCAATGTTGTAGAAGCCGATGTTGTTATTACTAATGTTGTGCAAAGTTGTGGTGGTGGTGGTGGCAATGTTGAATTAAGTGGAAGTGGAACTTCAATCAATCCAACTTTGTTTAATGATAAAGAAGGTGTTTCATCTGGGGCAGATTTTAATGATGATACTCAAGATACCGATGAAGATGATGGTGATGATATTGGGGGTGATGATTTCACTAGAGCTTTGGGTGTTTAAATCCATTAGGATATCGATTTTTGAATTTTTGTTTGTTTTATGTAGTAGCCAATTAAGAAGAAATTAGTACTTAAGTCTTTAACTACATTCTTTGTTATTTTGTTTGTTTTATTATTGAGTTTTTTTTTAAGAAAATTGTTATGGAGTATGAAATTTAAATTTCGATGTTAATTGGTGATCGATTATATATATGAGGTGTTTACAAGTTTAAAAATATACGTGTGTGTGTCATGTACGTGTCACATATAGGTTTTTGAAAGTTATTTTTTATTTTTTCATAGACTCGTACGAGTTTGCGAGTCGAGTCTACAGACCCTTTTAGGAGTCTGAGTAGACTCGCGAGTTTGACAACCTTACTTGACATGATCATTTTATAATAGAGAAAATAATTGAATATTTTTTTTTAATATTTATAAACTCTTGAATTAATAATTCAATTATTAGTCTCTATCAAGTGGGAGAATTTAACATGTCAATGGTATAGAAATGAGAATCAAATATTATTTCTTAAATATAATATTATTTTATGGAGACTTATATTGAGGATATTATAGTCTTATGTTATTGATGAAAATTTATGACGGCTTATGTTATATCATCAATATTAATTAAATTAAAGTCTTATATTTCTCCGCTGCGTATAACATAATATGTTTCTCAAATGTGTGTAGTTATATTTGTAGCATTTGAGTTTTGAATGAGTTATTAAGATGTTGTATATAATCCTATATTATATTTAAAATTATATGGGTTTGATCTCACTCAATTGATGGTAAACCTTTTATCTGACCATCATATTCTTTCATGTGAAATTATCTAAATAATATATTCTATTTATATGCAAAATATGTGGTTGAGTTTATAAAACTCTAATTATGATATGTTATATGTTTTACGATTTTCACATAATGTAACAAAGTAATGTAATGGTCGAAGTGATGTTTTGTGAATATAAAGTCAAGGGTTTGTGTAAGTATAAAGTATGCCTAAGAGGGGGCGGGGTGAATTAGGTACTTAACAATTTTTCGGGTTTTTCGACTATTTTATTTTTTACTTTCCTAAAGGTTACTATGTAATAAAAAGCGGTAAATTGTGGAAAGTAAAGAACACAAAGAAGTATACTAGTTCCCCTCATAGTCCGAGAGTACTCCAGTCCCCTTTCAACATGAAAGAGATTTCACTATTGTTTGGACAAGACAAGACTCTTCCTAGTCTTTCTATACAAGTCACTAACAATGAACCACCAAGAACAACCTCTTGGATTTTTCCAACTAAGTCCAATTGAGAACAATCCTCTCACAATGGACCTCTTGTATCCACAATCCGGATAAGAAGGTTTACAACCAAAGAATCTTATATACAACAAACCTAGAAAAATAAGATATGTTACAACAAGAGTTTTTTAAACAAGTTTGTAGTATATAAATCCTATGAAGGACTTCTTCTCTTTCAAATATGAAATTTCAATATCATAAACTCTCTAAGTGCTCAAATGATACTTGATTGTGAAGGCAAGATCAGATCCTGTTGAAGTGGGCCACCAAGTATGTCTGAGATGCTGGTCGTATGAAGAGGAGGAGGGGGTGTACCTGCAAAGCACTCCGACGCTCAAGTAAGAAAGGGTCAGAGAAAAAGGGCAAGTACAAAGTATGAGTTTCGAGGGTGATTATTCGATCCCTGACCCTCTCAAGTGAGAGGGTTTATATAGTACCCCCTAGCGCGTGGCCAACGGTCCTATTTTCGGGGCGAAATAACAGTTTTCCCGAAGAATAGGTAACTGCCCAAAACTAGCCGTTATGTCGAGCAGGGTGCCCAAAACTAGCCGTTATGTCGGGTACAAGCATGGTTTTGGGCACATGCCCTTAGCTGTTCGGGGAGCGAAGAAGTCGTGCGTAACGGGCAGCATTGTCGGGGAGGAGCGATGTAGTCCTTGCCCGGTTGAAGGGGAAGAAAGGTAACTTTTGCCCCTTTGTGGATTGGACTTAGGCAATTGGGCCGTTCTGGGAGTAGAGGTGGATTGGGCCATGTTTAGCCATTGGTCCAGTCCAGAACAGGAGCCCCCTAAGTCGTTACTCCCAAGCATGAGAGTGATGACTTAAGGACAGGTCGTTGCTCCGGGGAGCTAGCATGAAGTCATCGTTTGGTGACGAGGAAGGTCGTCTCGTGGTGCCCGTGACTAGTGGTATCCGTGACCTTCATGATCGTGTCTGGACCGCCCGTCGTACGGGGAGACTGACGGTTGGTAGGAATTGGAAACGTTGGGGCGCCATGTGTGCCTACACTGCACGTGCCTTTCTGTATGAAAAAGGGGAGGCCCGCTTCATTCTCAACTTTTCGCTCTTGTTTCTCTTTGTCTTCTTCAGAGCTCTTGCCCGTCACCGCCGTTTGCTACTCCGGCCACCGCATCAACCTCCGGGCAGCCGCTTTTCATCTTCTTAACCAAGTAAGTTCGCTGTTTTTCACTCTTTTATCCCTTTTGATGGTAGTTCATAGATTGCATGCGGTTAGGTTTAGGTTTAGAAGATGAAATAGATTAGTTTCCGGTGATTGTTGGTGGCGGACGGTGGTCGTGCCATTTTCCGCCACCGATGAGGCCGCTAGGTTTTAGGATATTCTTACGAATTGGGCGGTGTCCGGCGTCATTGCGATGATGATGCATGTGCGGCCGCCGTGGTTGTTCATATTCTGGGGGACGATGAATTTTCTGGTGGAGTATTTGCAGTTTCTGACAGAGCTTCAAACGGAAACTGGGAATAGGCTCGAGGAAGTTCCTCGTCCGGGAGTGGTTTGTCCCAAGCGTCTCCTCGTGGGGAAGCTGTTAGAGTTTTTTGTTTGATGTTATGGCTTAGGTCGGGGACATCATCCTCAGCCCTCTGCGCACCCTCTCACTTGACTATCGGTGGAAGGATGGATTTGATTCTTCGTCGAATTCACTATTTTCTCTGTTTTTTAGGTGATAGACATGGTGACAGGGCCAGATGGAGAGATAATAATAGACTCGTCTGAGGAGGAAGCGAGTTCCTCTGAAAGCAGCAGCTCGGAATCTTCGAGCGTTCCTACTGAGTCCGGGGAGGAGGAGGAAATAGAGGAGGATACCATTGAAGGCTCCACAGAGGAGTGGATGGTGGCCGAACTAGCCGAGCATGTGTCCACCTTTGCGAGGTATCTGGGAGATGTTTTTACGGAAGTCGGGCCGGAGGGAAAGTGGAAGGTGCACTTTCCCTCCGAGGATAATAGGGCCTGCACGAATTACGGGGATCACTTCGCCATGTATGAATATGCCTTCAAAGAGCTGGGATTGAGGTTGTCGTTCACTGATTTCCAACAGTCAGTGTTCGTGCACCTGAAGTTGGCCCCTACGCAACTGCACCTAAACTCGTTGGCCATCATCTGGACATTCGAGCCGACGTGCGAGTATCTTGGAATAGGGGCTACTCTCCCTTTATTTTTCACCATCTTCCATCTTCAACGGCAGCTGTCGGGGAGGAAATATGGCTGAGTCTCTTTGAAGCAGCCTCGCAAACTGTTTAAACCTTTTTCGGAATCGATACGGACGTTTAAGGAGAGGTACTATGTCATAGAGCTCGTGTCAGAAGCTGCCCAGGATAACACTTATATCTGGAAGATCGAGGTTGACGAGGAGGGCAACGACCTGCGCGACAAGACGGGGAAGTTTATCGGGGAGAGGATATACAAGTTTCCTATCCAGTGGGCCTTGACCATTTCACCAAGAAGCCCAGCGAGTACGTTCTTCAGCCGCACGAGTTAGACGGGCAGGATACCGTCACGTACGAGACGCTGGTGAAGTATGTTAACTCCTTCCTGCTCGCTGAATGCTGGACAAAGAAGGGTGCCCCGATCTTCGAGGAGGATGGTAGCCAGAGGGTTGAATACCGCTTTATTAATACTAAGGCGCTTCTAGAGTGCAAGACTCCTGCGAAAGTTCAAAAGCTGCTTGGTAGTCTTAGTTTTTTAATTTGCCCGAACTATTTTCTTTCCTCGTATCTAACATGCTCGTACTCTGTTTGTGCAGGTGAGATGCCTCAGGCTCATGAGAGGATGGTAAAAAATGCTCTTGCGAGGAACAAGCCCGAAATGGCCCCTCCCAAGTCTCGATTTGCCAATGCAATGCTCCCACTCCTGTTCAGTCTATTGCGGGGACCTTTTCTCCCACTCCTGCTCCCCGGGGATCCCACTTGCGTTTGACCTCGCGAACCAAGCGGCTGAGGGCCAATGACGCTGTGGATCTCGGTCGGGCCCCAGAGAAAGGGAAGTTCGAGCTTCCTCCTTACATACTTGATAGAAGATTCTTTGAGGGGAACTCCTTGGTCGTGCAACGGGCAGAATCTCTTTGGCTGGAAAGCACTGGTCAGAGTTCTGGAGATGGCGGCCATATATGCTAAAGGGGACTCTGCAACTGAGTCTGAACTCAAGGCTGCTCGGGCTGCCGTGGCATCTCTTAAGGAAGAGGTTAAGAGTGCTGATGATGCCCGAAAGAAGGGTGACGAGGAGGTGACCAGGCTGAAGAAGAAGAACTCCACGTTGGCTGCGGAGAAGAAAGCGGCTGAGGAGCTGGTCTAACAACTGAGGGCGGTCAATGCTCCGGGCGAAAAGGAACCCGAGGATGTGAAGGAATTAAAGAAAAGGTCTGAGCTGGTTGCCCGTATGGTGGCGGCCGAGGATGACAACATCGTCATTGCGGACAAATCCTTCAGGAATGCCGTGTCCCAATTACGGGTGGTGAACCCCGGTCTTGACTTATCCACCGAGGGTACCCACTATCTGGCGCGGGTTAAAGATGGTCGGATCATCATGCCCGAGGCCCTCCTCGATGAGCACACCGAGGATCTGACCGCGGATAACCAGGAGCCTCAACCCAACTTCGAGCAGACTGACCGGATGGATGAGTGAAGGATTTTCTTCTTGTTGTAATTTTGTTAGGCCTGCGCGCCGTGTAATTGTTGTAATCTATTTTGGATGGGGGCATGTCCCCTTGTTTATGTAACAAGCACAATTGTGGCCCTTGTGGCCACTTATCAGTTTTAATTATGTATGTCCCCGGTCCTCGTGGTCGGTTTCGTGATTTTGCATGGCTATATCTGCTTTAAATTTCACTAAGTGTTGTTACTTATGCTCGTTTGTGTATGTATGCCCATACTAAGGGTTATTTTGATTTGCTTCAAGTTTAAGGGAATTGCTCGTTATAGATGTGTTCGGTCGTGGGGGGTACTGGTCGAATTGTTGGAGAATGTCCTGGCGAGGATGCGAAGCTCAGGTTGCGTTTGAGGCCTGAGTTCGCGGTGTGAACGTCCCATCGCGAGCTCGGTGTTCTGCCAATCATGGTACTTTGACGACAGCGGTGCTCGATTGAGGATCACTGTCGAGCAGATACCCGGCTCGTTCCTGAGTGGGGTTCTGCTTTTCTGTCATGCGACGCTTGTACCTAGGCGCGCATCATGGTCGGTGTGCGACACTCGTTGTTGTGACGGGTCCTGTAAGACCTAATTTTTGACCCCTAAGATTCCACATATCATTCACATCTCATTTTGCATCTTTACCACAAACAAGGTCATGCTTTAGTTCCCTTGTCCCTCTCATCTTTGGGTTTATGCCTTGCAGGGATCACTGAGCATCTGTGTATTTCTTATTTGCCTTTATTTGCTTATGTTTACTAACCTTTAATCAAAATCCAAAAATATGTTTGTTTTTGTCTTCACTAACTTTTTCAGGAAGGGAATCAAGGATATCAAACAATCCCTCAGCTCGAATGAATTTCATCTGAACAATGTCAAAGTTGATCTGCAAACAATTCAAACTTATCTGGTCAAGGATTCTCCAAGTTTTAATTAATTATTATTCAAGGAATTCCAAGGTTCATGTGTTTATTTCCATGCCTTCTTTGACAAGCAAAAGAATCAAGCCGGAACTACAACAATGCAACAAAATGCTCATTTTTCACAAATTTTGCACTGAGTAACCGGTTAACGTCTGGTGAGTAACTGGTTACTCTCGTGAAAATTTGAAAAGATTCAGCAAATTCAAATTCAGAAATTTTACACCAATCTCAACCCTTGATCACATTTGGAATATTCTAGACCATCTCATTTTAATTTCCCTACATCACTTTGATCATTTCCTACCATACACCTTCACTAATCACCACTCTTTTATGAATTTCCCTCCAAATTTGAATTCAAAGCCTAATTTTCAAATTCCAAGCCTAATTCCAAACCACCAAATTTCCAAGCCTAAACTCTATAAATAGAGCCTTTATTTCATTCATTCTTCAAGCTTTTGAGAGCCAAATTCACCTTGCTAAAACTTCATTCGAGCTTTTGATAGCCAACAAACCTCTTGCAAATTCTCTCCCCAACTACCAAATTCACCAAAGCTCACATTTCTTCTTTTGAAAGTTAACAAGAATTCACATTGAATCTTGTTCAACTTTGAGCTAAGCCTTCATCCAAACTTGTTTTCTTCATCAATTCTCATAGATCAAGGCTTTGGAGTTTGGATCTTAACGCAATTTGAAGGAATTTTCAGATTTGGCGTGGTAATCTCATTTTCCACCATTGTTGTTCTTGATTCATATTCCACAATGTAGATCCTTGTGGATCTTGTTTGCTTGATCTTTGGATCTTGCAATTTGTGTTTAATTGTTGTTTTTCACTGTTGTTTTACTTTAAATTTCGTGCAATTTCAGTTCCATGATCATAAGGTGTTTGTAAAAAAGTTTGAAAGTGGATCATGCTGAATTTTGTACAATTTTCTGCATTCTGGTGCAAAGTAACCGGTTAACGTCTGGTGAGTAACCGGTTACTCTGTGTTAATTTTGAAAAATTGCCCTTATTTTGAACTAAGTAATCGGTTAACACCTGGTGAGTAACCGGTTACTTCAAAACAGAATGCATATTTTGGCTTGTTTTTGGGACTGTTTTGGTTCCTTTTCCATTTTCTCCCATTCCCTTTTGTTTTTAGCCTTAGATCACATATTTGTGTGGTTTAATTTGGCTTTCTCTTCATCTATTTCTCTTTTCTTTGGATCTATGAAAGTCTTATGGATCATAGAATTCCGTTGTTGAATTTTGATCAAGACTAGATCGCTACCTTCTTTTCTTTTCATGCGACATTGCTTTCGGATGATGATCTACATATCGTTTATCTAGCATGCATTAGCACAAAGAGTTATTGACCGGCCTCATTGTAGGGTAATTACTCCATAAATTACTCGGCGATTGCTTAACATAGCGCAACATTATGTCCCTTATCGGAAAACAACTCAATGTTGATTGATCTTTTGTATTAGGTTTAAAATCTATGAAGCTTGTTGTTGTAGAGGCTTTGATTCTATCAATCTTCTAACAAGTCTTCATTAACCTTGACCTAAGTACACTATTAAATCATTATTGATCATTTACTCTAACAACTAACAACTAATTACTAACTTCTAACTTCTTTACATTTCCTTCTCGCTCCCTATCTCTCTTTTACTTTTATGCAATTTTTCCTTTGTCCGTTGGACACATGTTTATGTTTCTGCAATTTTTACTTTGTCCGTTGGACACATGTTTATGTTTCCGTAATTTTTACTTTGTCCGTTGGACACATGTTTATGCTTCCGCAATTTTTACTTTGTCTGTTGGACACATGTTTATGCTTATGCCTTTTTCTCTTTGTCCACTTGGACCAAAAACATTAATAAAGGCCAAAACCTCTTAAAAAACTTGTGCTTCTAATCTTGGATTATGGTTACTATCCTTTTCAATGGACATGGAGTTTTGCACCTAGACCTTGGACTTCAATGTTATTCTTGAATCCTTGGACTTAGAACTAGGACATCCAATGCGATTCTTGGAACCTTGGACTTAGAATTATGACCTTTCTCCCTTTGCTTTGGAATTATGGTTCGAAGACTTCGAAGCTTACTTTTGTGGTTAGATGTTTCTTATCCTTAGATTTTACTTTATGCTTTAGGATAGTCACTTCTTCTCCACCCCATTCTTCAATTTTCAAAACTTTCTCCCTTTTTCAAAAACCTTCTTGATTTCAAACTATCACCTCTTTCATAATCAAACCTTGACATTGTCAAGTAATTTTACTCTTTTCTTTTCATTTCTTAACAAATGCTAAACTACATAAGCATATTGACACCTTTTTTTTAAAAGACTTAAAAAACATCTAACTCATCACTCTCTTTTTGTGCCCTCATGCACTCTTTCCTTTAACTTTTTCATAAGTTTAGACATGATTCATTTCTTTAAGCGGAATTATTCGCTTGGAAATGACGACTTGTCTTTACATTTTAAAATCAACCAAAACAAACAAATTTTCATTCTTTGTACCACGAACTACGGGGTTTTGATCCTACATTGCACATCGTGGGTACATAGGCATGAGACGACAAGTCTCTCCAAACACAAAAATCATAAAAACAATTTCTCTTCTCATCTCCTCAATCACTTTTCAAGCAAACTTTTTCAGACCAAAAGCGGTAGATATTCCAAAGGGTTCCTATAGAGTACTATAGACGTTTTGGGTGCTAACACCTTCCCATTGCGTAACCAATCCCCCTTACCCGGTTTCTCTTCACTTGTTCTTGTGTAGAGCGTGTGTAGGTTTTGTTCGCACTTTTTCCTTTCCTTTTTGGGATAAAATAAAAGTGCGGTGGCGACTCTTACTTTTCGAGTTAAGTTAATCAATAGCTTACACTTACGATTTTGCCGCTACAGAAAAGTGGCGACTCTGCTGAGGAAAGTCTCCCTTTAGGGGTTTAGCCTACTTTGATTTATTTACTTCCTTTTGCCTGATTTGCTTGTTACTTGATTGTTCTGTTTTGAAGTTCCTCTGTGTGTGAGATAGGTCTTATACCCGGACCAGAGTGTACTTTGAGATAGGAGAATGGTATAGTCAAGGGAGCTTTGAGGGAGTCGAATCCCGAAAAAGCAGAACTTGAGAATCCATCCACTCGGTGGTTGCCTCTTTGGAATTACTGATGCCGATCGAGCGATCATGAAGGCATTACTTTTTCCATAGAAGCCTATAACACTGAGAACCGTAGTAACCTTTAACCCATCTTAGCCTTTTTAGGATCGTGGCGCGGTGTCATACCCCAAATTTGTCCTACATGTGTATAGTTCCGTCTGTACATTCCATCCACTAGCCATTATTCTGAAAAATCCAAAAAAATATGTTGTCTTCAACTTCGTCTCTCTTTTATTTCTTATCCTGTTTATTTTCAGTCATATCTACTTTTTAACCCTTTTTTTTTATCCTTCATCCAATTAGATATCCATTTTACAATTTCATTAACAATCCTTTATCCATTTTCAATCTTTAAATCATATCCACTCTAGTAACCATTTTCTACAAAAAATCCATTAAGCCACTTTTCATAATTCACTTTTATTCAAAATCCATATTTTGATCCATTCTTGGTCCATATCCATTTAAAAATCCAATTAACCATTTATTCACTTTCCATTTATCTCACTTCCAAATTCATGATATCCAAGTCAATTCACATTTCTAAACCCATTCCTTTTAATCATAACCTTTTTTTAATTAGTTTTAACTATTGGTACATGATTATGTCTATTTAATAGCCCATTACTAATTTCCTAAAAAAAAAGAGAGAGACCAACAACAAAATTCCGAGAGAGTCCAATTGCAAGGTCCATGATTTCTCTTTAATTCACAACAAGCCATTGCATTCTCCATAAAAAAAAAACACAATTAAAAACCCATCAACCAACAATTCCATAACGTGAACTTAATATGCATCAAGCCATCCACTACAAATCATGTACAAAACCTGCAAATAATACGTGTCACCTGCGCAAACGACAAAACCCGTAGTAAAATTGTACAAAAGGCACTCGAATCACCCTTACTCCTCATTTTCTCTTCATTACCACCATCGACTTTCCAGCTAGCAATAACACGTGCAGCATACAACTCGTAAAATCGTTGAAAAGCAACGTTCATTCTCGAAAAATCTCTTTAAAAGACAATCCTTTACAGAATTTTCAGAGGAGGTCATTTTGTTCTTCTTCTTAGACTTCTCCTACCTTCTACTGCTACAACAACCCCACAAACCCTTGTTTCACCTTTTCAACCATAAACCATCACCACGCTTCACCCTTCTTAAGACCACAACCATTATCTCCACCTCCCTCCTTCACATGCCCGCCTCTTTCAACCAAACATAACCTCTAAATATCCACCTTTCACTACATTGTGAAACAACAACAAACTTCACATAAACAGACCCATACACACAAACCTTCTGCAAAATCACCACCATTCTTCAATACACCAACATAACCGCACCTATTTCAACCCAAATCACACCCGAATCAAAATCCTCAAACAAAAACCGGAAACAGAACAACCAGGAAAAAAAGAAGTTGAGTTGAAACCAGAACCGTGAAGTTGAGACGAAGGGAGGAAGAGAATCGTAAACCGAAATCGAACACAAAACAAAGCCAAACCTGTTCAAATCAGAGAACGAAAATCTGAGTCGGATGAGAACGGAAGAAGGGAAAGAGAGTCGTGCGTGAGCAACGTCGCGAGCGAGATTGTTGAAACCGTATGTGACCGAGGAGATAATATACGCAAGTGATGTTGTTGCTCTGTGTTTTCACCTTTGATTTTGTTTTTTTCATCAGAAGAATGATGGGTCTTTGACCCACGTTTCATTATCCACCATCCCCTTGTTTTTTTACCGTAGTGATTTTTTGAAGCATGGATGATGGGCCTTAGGCCCAAGTGATTCCATATTCCATTTTCCACATTGTTTTCAAATCGTCACCCCCCCCCCCCCTTTTCCCTTTCTATTTTTATGTATATAATACCCATTTTGTCAGATTTTGGAATTGGTTCATGTCATCCTCTTCTTGTTGCTTTTTAACTTTATTTTTAAATAATTCCATTTTTATTTCTTTTCCATTTATTGGGCCAATGATCTAGTAATATTCATGATTTAATTGGTTTGTTCAAACCAATGGAATTTTGATATGTATGAGGCCTACCTATTTATTTTTATTTCAATTTATTCACTATTTTTTATTTATTTTGGGTCAATAAAAACTAAATATCGATTGATTTATCGATTTCTCGATAAAGGTGAAAACTTTATTTATTTTTTTATTTCAATTTATTTTATTACATTATTTTTATTCATTTATTTTGGGTCAATGAAAACCAAACATCAACGATTTGTTGATTTCTCGACTTAATCTCGATAAAGGTGAGACCTTTATTCTTTTTCCTATACCTTTTCGATTTAATTTCATTTTTGTCATTTATTCATTATTTTTATCTATTGTTGGGTCAATGAAAACCAAAATATTAAGATTTATCGATTTTCGATTTTAAATCTTGATAAAGGTGAGACCTTTATTTTTTTTTTCTTATCATTTTCGATTTTATTTCATTTTCATTATTTTTTCATTATTCTTATTCGTTTTTGGGTCAATGAAAACCATATATCGATTGATTTATCAATTTCTCGATTAAATCTCGATAAAGATGAGACCTTTATTATTTTTCCTATTTATTTCGATTTATTTCTTTTTATTATTCATTTTGGGTCAATGAGAACCATATATCGATCGATTTATCGATTTCTCGATTAAATCTCGATAAAGGTGAGACCTTTATTCTTTTTCCTATACATTTTCGATTTTACAATTTTTATTTTATTTTTATTCATTTTGGGCTCTTGATAAAGGTGAGACCTTTATTCTTTTTCCTATACATTTTCGATTTTACAATTTTTATTTTATTTTTATTCATTTTGGGTCAATGAAAACTAAATATCGATCGATTTATCGATTTCTCGATTAAATCTCGATAAAGGTGAGACCTTTATTCTTTGTATTCATTTTCTCGATTTAATTTCTTAATTGTCACTTTATATTTCTTTTATTTTCACTTTTGGTCCATGAAAGTCAAAGATCGTTGATTATCGATTTCTCGATTAAATCCGATTAAGACGAGACCAATTTTTATTTTATGTCAACTTTAATCTCTTGTCAATATTATCTTGATTATTATTGTTCATATTCCTATTCATACTATCCATATCATATTCATATTCATGTTTATCTAATCATTTTTATTTGTTCAAACGCTTACTTCCCAATTAAAATACTCAACACCTATTCAAACCTTTTTTTCTTAATTAAATTGCGAAAGAACTGAATTCTTGAGGTCTAGCACCTCTTGGGTTCTTGAGTGACCACCATTGGGGCGCACGCCTTGGGTGGTGTGTCATTCGACCTTTCGCTCCTAAAACACTCGCCTTAACTATTTGAACAAAGGAATGCCATTGGAATCTAGCATTCCATGTGGTACTTTCATTGTTCATCAAACAATATTTCATAAATTAATCGAATGAAAAAGGTGTCGTTGGGATCTAGCATTCCAATAATGCCCCGATTAATTGGTTGTGAGGCTGACGTCTCATTTATCAAATAATCGTCGTTATCCTTAAAACACTTAAACAAATTAACCCTCGCACTCGCGTCTCCATACGAACGTAACCAAACATTTTCTCGATCAAACTTCAAATGCATGGCTCTCAAGGCACGCCCCTTGGGTTGTCATTCATTCAATCTTTCAACCCTTTCAAACCTAGAACCATTTTCAATCCAATCCTCGATTCGCCGTCGAGCCCATTCTCGTAAGTCGAGTGCTCGTTAGCATTCGCCATCAACCAATTCCATTTTTCATCGTGGTTTCGTTACTAGGAGCACCCCTAGGGACTAGTATCGATCCTTACATCTTTTCGCAACCCATTCGACTCAATCTTTTTCAAACGCTTTTTTTAATCAACCTACGAAAGGAAGAGATTCTTGGAATCTAGCATTCTTTGGATCTTCGACTGAATGGCTCTTAAGGCACGCCCTTGGGTTGTTATTCATTCACCCTTTTCGTCTTAAAACACTTAATTGTTATCAAACATTTTTGTAATCAAATTACGAAAGAACTGAGTTCTTGGAGTCTAGCATTCCTTGGATTCTTGAGTGACTGCTCTTGAGGCACGCCCCTTGGGTTGTATGTCATTCAATCTTTCGTCTCCTAAAATTCAAACCCTAACCCTTCTTTTCGTGGGCGTACCACGAACTACCACCGCTCTAATTCTTTATTCTCGTTCGAGTAAAGATACGTAGGCACAAGATTGCGACGATCTTGGCGAGCATACTTTTTTTTCTTTTTCCCCCGTTTGCGTCCACACTTTTTCTTCTTCCCCGTTTGCGTCCACACTTTTGCTTTTTTCCCCGTTTCCACACTACCATCTTTTTCCGTCAAACCCCGTAGTTGAACTACGATTGCTCTGATTTCTCATTCTCATCTGAATGAGTATACATAGGCCCGAGGTCGCGATGATCTTGCCGAGTACCCTATCCTAAAAACCACCTCATTCCCTTAGTAATCGAAACCTTTTACCTTACCTTTTCACGTTTACCATTGAGAAGAAAACAAACAAGCTTAGATAACATTCCTCACAAATCGAACTAAGAGGTTCCCGTTGAGTACAACGGACGTGAGGGGGTGTGCGTACCTTCCCCTCACGTAACCGACTCCCGAACCCAGAATGTGGTTGCGAAGACCATGTTCTTATCTGCTCTTTTAAAGGTTTTCGCGATATTTTCCTTTCCCTCTTTTGGGATAAATAAAGTTCGGTGGCGACTCTGTCGAACCGTTTTCCGCGCCTTTCACGCGAGGGTCGTGTCTTCGATTAAGCGGTTTTTTCGAGGTTCAACAGCTGGCGACTCTGTTGGGGACATTTGCTCCATGCAAGAGAGAGTCAAGCCTATCTTAGAGCGATTTGTGATGAGCGTTATCTTTGTTTACTTTTTTTCTTCTCGTTTACGTATTTGTTCTCTTATGGCTTTTACATGCTCAATATTATGCTTATCTGTTGGATCTTGGGTTGATATCATGAGTAAAGCTCTACACCTGAGCTTTGGTAAAAGCAGAGAGAACACATAGTTTAGAATTGGATGTCGAGTAGTGTTAGTCCCCAAGGACTCGCTCCTTGCGTGCCTAGCATGAAAGCTCCCCTAGAGTAGACCTTTTCGTAGATCCTGTTGTAACACAGCTAGCCTGTTGCACGACTTGATTCATGAAGGGTCCGTGACTCTATGAACCACACTTAGAACCAAATTCTATATTGGTGGTCGTGTAGTGTTAGTCTCCAAGGACTCTCTCCTTGTGTGCCTAGCATGAAGACCCCGCTCAGGAGACCTTGTCGTCATTATCGTCGTAATGCAGCTAGCCTGTTGCGTGACATTGATGCGATTTGTGTCCGTAATCCTGGGAAACTTATCCATCAACGTAGAAACTATCCCATGAGTGGGTTTGTGGGTAAAGAACCTAGAACTTTCCTCATAGAGCCTACCTATAGGGTTTCTTTGATCAGAGACTTTGGTCATCTACCCGTGAACGGCCAACCTCAGAACTGTTTGAACCTGTGATCTGCGGTCCTGGATCTTTCATCTTGCATACATGTTATTGCATTGCATTGCATCTGTTATGCATCTTGCATTGCATTTTCAACCTCAGAATCTCACTTCACCTTCCTTCCTTCTCCAGTAAATCAAGCTGATTCCTCGACACCAGTACGCAACTCGAGCCAACACAAGAAGAACGATGGAGCAGATCCAGCAAGAACAAGCCGCTTTCAGAGAAGAGTTGGACTCGATCAAGGGAAAGATCGACCAAATTCTTGAAGCCATCATGATGGCCAGAAAGGAGGAAGAACTGCGTGAAGCCGCTACTGCCAACAACAATGCACCCGTTCAAGGATCTACCTCAAGGCTCTCAGTTCATGTTCCCAACCCCATCACTTATGGGATACCAATGGACTTCGCTCCTGCCACATCTCAACCACTTCCAACATCTGGAGTTACTGTTGGAGCTATTCTGCAAGCCCAACCTGTTGTCACTCAGATTCCTATTCCTCATACTGAAGAAAATCTGCTAGATCAGTATGATGAGGTCCAGAACTACCATGCTGTTATCCCGATTGTCAATCCTACTGCTGCTCAGGATTCTGAAGCTATCAAGATGTGCCGTGATCTAGCTGAGAAACTCCGAGTCATGGAGGGGCACAACTCAACTTCTTTGAATGCTTTGGATATGTGCTTGGTGCCAGATGTTGTCATTCCTCCCAAGTTTAAAGTGCAAGAATTCCCGAAGTACAAAGGCCTCAGTTGTCCTCACATGCATCTAAGGATGTACTGTCGCAAGATGGCTGCCCATTCCAAAGACGAAAAGTTGATGATCCATTGCTTCCAAGACAGTCTGTCTGGGGCATCTCTTGAGTGATATATGCAGCTGGAGCGTAGCAATGTGCGCACTTGGGATGATCTAGCTGATGCATTTGTCAAGCAGTACAAGTACAACACTGACCTTGCTCCGAATCGTACTCAACTTCAGAGTATGGCTCAAAAGGACAATAAATTCTTTAAGGAGTACGCGCAACGTTGGAGAGAGCTAGCTGCAAGAGTGCATCTGCCTCTGGTTGACCATGAACTAATTGACATCTTCATGGGTACTTTACAAGGCCAATACTATGAGAAGCTGATTGGTAATGTTTCTGCTAGATTCTCTGATTTGGTAATTGTCGGTGAGAGAATTGAAGAAGGTCTGAAGAGCGGAAAGATCCAGGGAGGTTCTAGCAGCCAGTCTCAAGTCAAGAAGCCCTTCAATGGATACAAGAAAAAAAAGGGTGAAACAAATGTTGTCTCTGCTCAGAAAGGGCAAGCTCAACAACAAGCTCCTGCTCCAATGCCTTTTCAAATGCCATACTTCCAGTATCCATACGTTGCTGTTGCGCAATACGCTTCAATACCTTATCAGCCAATAGTTCAAGCTGTTCAAGCTCCAATGCCTCAACAACAGGCTCCTCAGCAACAGTCATACAACCAGCAAGGATATCAGTATCCCCCTCAATATCAACAACAGAGAGCTGCTCAACAACGTCAGCCTAACCCACAAAGGACAAGGAGGTATGATAGAGACTTTGATCGCCTACCGACATCATATGCTCAGATCTTTGCTTAATTAATGGAGAATAGGGCCATTACTCTGAGAGACTTGGCTCCTCCTACTGTCATCCCTCCAGATTATGATGCTAATGCTCATTGTGAGTTTTATAAGGGTGCTCCAGGGCATACGATTGAGGACTGCAGAGCTTTTAAACACAAGGTTCAAGACATGATCGACTCAAAGTATCTCACGTTCAGTGGGAGGGCTCCGAATGTCGTCAAAAACCCGCTGCCACCGCCAAACTAATGCCAGCATGAATTCAAGTCAAACCAAGTCAAGTTTATTCCCCGAAGAAGGCAGTCATATTGCCATCCCATCATCTGTACTCTTGCTATTTTGTCTTTATTTGTTTAAGTACTGTATGCTTTAAACATTGTCATTTATATTTGGTTTTCTTAATGTAGTGATTATGCATATTTTGAATCAGTTATGTCGTATTCACTCATTTTTTTCCATTTTACTGCAAAAACACCGACACATTTATTTCCATTTCACTCTCTTTATCAACTGTTGTTAGCAATGACCAAGGGGGGGGGGGATGATGACAACTAAATACCCATAATTGTAAAATGTATGCTTTCGGATAGAACCCCTCCGATTATGTACAGGCATTGTTTCAATTCCACAAACACTGAAGAGACCAGGAGCTAATCCCTAGTAAACCACTTCGAGCCAAGAAGTAGCAGTTTCCTTCGGATGTTCAAACCCTTAAACTCAACCTGGGGCAGGGTAGTGTTTAGTTAACCCAACTACGCACTCAAATCACAAAGCAAAATTCCACAAGATATGATGGTTGTTCATCAATAACCATGACTTGGTAGTCACTATCCTCCAACAAAACAAAACAAAAACAAAAAATCAAAAGCCTGCTAAGTCGAGCACCTCAAAGGAGACTTAGGCAAAAAAAAGGGCAATCCCGATGGACTCGAAAAGCAAAATCAGTCCATGCAAAAGATAGGAATCAAAAACAAAAATCAAAAGAGGCCCTCGAATCCTCACCAAAAACAAAATAAGACTCAGTGACCACCAAATCAAAACCAAAGGGTCACTGACATCCGTCAAAAACAAAATAAGGTGACTTCCAGTTCGAGCGAACCTTGAGCCATCACTCTTACATCGTCAACCCTTTTAGAGTACAAACATGTGCAGAATTAACTAAACATAGGACTAGAGTTCATCACGACGAAGGGGTGGGTACAAATCATACTTTGAGCCTAATATCCTTTGTTTCATAAACTGTGAACCAAACCACGCTACAACCCTCGAAAGACCTAATTGAGGCGAGGTTTATTCTGAAAGCATACTATTGCGAGGTTGTGTAAACTGACTCCCCATATTTGCTAATCTTCAACATTGGTGTCATTCTCTTTGTTATATCTTTCACACCATCAAAATCAGCACAACGTTTGGACTAACGGTCCATTCATCTCACACTATCACGACACTCGAATAAACGACACTTTTTTTCAAAACTTGCATGAGTATTGCATTAAGATTACCATTTGTGAATGTGCAATTTTAACTGCAAATCAGTGCTAGACATTCAGGACAACTCCAACAAGGGGAAATCAAAGAGGAACTTGACTTTTCGACGGTGTTAACCCAAAGCAAGACTCTCTCAAAATGCACAGTCTGGGGCAAACCCTTCAATAGCTCAATCAGGGGGCAAACCCTTCAACAACTCAATCAGGGGCAAGCTACCTCAAAGCACATCAAAGTTCATCTTCCAAAGATCAGACCACTTCAGAACTGGTTAATCAAGGGCAGACCATTACCATGTTCAGACTGGGGCAAGACTCATTGTAGCAGGCATATCCTGTCTGTACTTTCAAGCAGTTCAGAGCAAGAGCATAATCTTCATGAGCTGATCACCGTCAAGTCATCAAGACATCCTGGCCATTAAGCACAGAGTTGTGGATCTCTAAGGAATGAACCCACAATTCATCAATAAGTCATCAAACTTGAGGCCTCGAGAGCATCTTCGTCTGCATCAATCAGGGCATCTTCAGCAAGCTGAGTGTCGAGGAAATCAAATCCCTCACACCGCCCAAAAGTCCAATCCGCATTGGCAACTACCAAAAGTCCACCATGCTGGCACCTTCCCGAAATATATCCAATCACCCGTCTGCAATCATATGCATCATAAGCGTCATATGCATCGCATTCGTCATCATATACATCACCTGCATCATATGCATACCCAAAAAACCAAAATCATACTCCCCCAACACTTGCATCTCCGCGCGTCAGCATTTGCATTGCATTTACATTCGTCATGGAACATCATTACAAGATCAAGCATTTACGCATAGTTAAGATCCATGATTAATCTCAAGACTAAATTGATTTCAGCCCAGCCAGGGGTATCTTCTTCATATCCGTGGGCGTTCCTCATGAATTGGGTTTAAACTTTTGTTGATCTCAAGCTCAAGACAACCTTCAACCCAGTCAGGGGCATCGCTTTCAAGTTCATGGGCGTTCCTCATGAAATTTTTTAATAAAACAGTGATCTCTTTCAAGTTCATGGGCGTTCCTCATTGAGTTGTGTTCCTCAACCTTTTTGTTGCTGAGGTCGTCATCCTCATCCCAACCAATAAACATTCCTCTGAGTCAGTGGACGTTCCTCATTGAATCTTTTCTTCAGGTCGAACTACGACTGCCCTGATTCTTTATTCTCGTCCGAGTAAAGATAAGTAGGCACAAGATTGCGTAGATCTTGGCGGGTTACCTTCTCCATTTTTCACTGTTTCCCTTTCCTTTTCGTGGGCTCTCCTCATTGATTTCTTTACTTCAACCTTTTGTTGATGTCTCCAAATAAATCTCATCACATCCCCAGTAAACTTGACCTTTTGTCAATTGCCTTACTATCATCCTTTTGGTGATAGCCAAACCCAATCAACTCAATTCAACCTACATCCTTTTGGTGTTGGTAACCCTCAAATAAAAACTTTTCTATCATCCTTTTGATAGCCGAAACCATGTCAATTCAACCTTCATCCTTTTGATGTTGGTCCTCACGAATAAGAAGTTCCTATCATCCTTTTAGTGGTAGTAGCTTGTTTTAATCCGTCATCCTTTTGGTGTCGCCGATCCATAAACCCTTGGTCTGTATGTCATCCTTTTGGTGAGTGACAACCTTTGTGTGTGTTCCCTATTATCCTTTTGGTAATAGCAGGCTGTGTTGTGTGCCATACTATCCTTTTGGTAGTAGCAGGCTGTGTTGTGTGCCCTATTATCCTTTTGGTAATAGCAGGTTTTGACCTCATTTCCATCCTTTTGGTGGAAGGGTCTGTGTGTATGCCCTATTATCTCATCGGTAATAGCAGGCATTGACCTCATTTCCATCCTTTTGGTGGAAGGGTCTGTGTGTGTGTGTGTGTGCCCTAATATCCTTTTGGTAGTAGCAGGCTATGTGTGTGTGCCCTATTATCCTTTTGGTAATAGCAGGTTGTGTGTGTGTGCCCTATTATCCTTTTGGTAATAGCAGGCTGTGTTGTGTGCCATACTATCCTTTTGGTAGTAGTAGGCTGTGTGTGTGTGACCTATTATCCTTTTGGTAATAGCAGGCTGTGACCTCATTTTCATCCTTTTGGTGGAAGGGTCTGTGTGTGTGTGTGCCCTATTATCCTTTTGGTAATAGCAGACTTTGACCTCATTTCCATCCTTTTGGTGGAAGGGTCTGTGTGTGTGTGCCTTATTATCTCGTCGGTAATAGCAGGCTTTGACCTCATTTCCATCCTTTTGGTGGAAGGGTCTATGTGTGTGTGTGCCCTATTATCTCGTCGGTAATAGCAGGCTTTGACCTCATTTCCATCCTTTTGGTGGAAGGGTCTGTGTGTGTGTGCCCTATTATCTCGTCGGTAATAGCAGGCTTTGACCTCATTTTCATCCTTTTGGTGGAAGGGTCTGTGCGTGTGTGTGCCCTATTATCCTTTTGGTAATAGCAGGCTTTGACCTCATTTTCATCCTTTTGGTGGAAGGGTCTGTGTGTGTGTGTGCCCTATTATCTCGTCGGTAATAGCAGACGTTGACCTCATTTCCATCCTTTTGGTGGAAGGGTTTGTGTGTGTGTGTGCCCTATTATCCTTTTGGTAGTAGCAGGCTGTGTGTGTGTGCCCTATTATCCTTTTGGTAAAAGCAGGATGTGTGTGTGTGCCTTATTATCCTTTTGATAATAGCAGGATGTGTGTGTGTTCACTATCATCCTTTTGGTGATAGGTCTGTCATCCTTTTGGTGTCCGATTTGTTGTATTCCAACTTTCCAATCCCTTTTTTTTCTTCTTTCGGACAAACTTGTGGTCTTCTTTGTATCTAATTGTCTTCTACCTTGAGAGATGAAACGCTGCAACAATTCATCTCACTCACTTTAAGTCAATTAGATAGGGGCATCTGTCATACCCCAAATTTGTCCTACCTGTGTATAGTTCCGTCTGTACATTCCATCCACTAGCCATTATTCTGAAAAATCCAAAAAAATATGTTGTCTTCAACTTCGTCTCTCTTTTATTTCTTATCCTGTTTATTTTCAGTCATATCTACTTTTTAACCCTTTTTTTTATCCTTCATCCAATTACATATCCATTTTACAAATTCATTAACCATCCTTTATCCATTTTCAATCTTTAAATCATATCCACTTTAGTAACCATTTTCTACAAAAAATCCATTAAGCCACTTTTCATAATTCACTTTTATTCAAAATCCATATTTTTATCCATTCTTGGTCCATATCCATTTAAAAATCCAATTAACCATTTATTCACTTTCCATTTATCTCACTTCCAAATTCATGATATCCAAGTCAATTCACATTTCTAAACTCATTCCTTTTAATCATAACCTTTTTTTAATTAGTTTTAACTATTGGTACATGATTATGTCTATTTAATAGCCCATTACTAATTTCCTAAAAAAAAAGAGAGAGACCAACAACAAAATTCCGAGAGAGTCCAATTGCAAGGTCCATGATTTCTCTTTAATTCACAACAAGCCATTGCATTCTCCATAAAAAAAAACACAATTGAAAACCTTTCAGCCAACAATTCCATAACATGAACTTAATATGCATCAAGCCATCCACTACAAATCATGTACAAAACCTGCAAATAATACGTGCCACCTGCGCAAACGACAATACCCGTAGTAAAACTGTACAAAAGGCACTCGAATCACCCTTACTCCTCATTTTCTCTTCATTACCACCATCGACTTTCCAGCTAGCAATAACACGTGCAGCATACAACTCGTAAAATCGTTGAAAAGCAACGTTCATTCTCGAAAAATCTCTTTAAAAGACAATCCTTTACAGAATTTTCAGAGGAGGTCATTTTGTTCTTCTTCTTAGACTTCTCCTACCTTCTACTGCTACAACAACCCCACAAACCCTTGTTTCACCTTTTCAACCATAAACCATCACCACACTTCACCCTTCTTAAGACCACAACCATTATCTCCACCTCCCTCCTTCACATGCCCGCCTCTTTAAACCAAACATAACCTCTAAATATCCACCTTTCACTACATCGTGAAACAACAACAAACTTCACATAAACAGACCCATACACACAAACCTTCTGTAAAATCACCACCATTATTTAATACACCAACACAACCGCACCTATTTCAACCAAAATCACACCCGAATCAAAATCCTCAAACAAAAACCGGAAACAGAACAACCAGGAAAAGAAGAAGTTGAGTTGAAACCAGAACCGTGAAGTTGAGACGAAGGGAGGAAGAGAATTGTAAACCGAAACCGAACACAAAACAAAGCCAAACCTGTTCAAATCAGAGAACAAAAATCTGAGTCGGATGAGAACGGAAGAAGGGAAAGAGAGTCGTGCGTGAGCAAGGTCGCGAGCGAGATTGTTGAAACCGTATGTGACCGAGGAGATAATTTACGCAAGTGATGTTGTTGCTCTGTGTTTTCACCTTTGATTTTATTTTTTTCATCAGAAGAATGATGGGTCTTTGACCCACGTTTCATTATCCACCGTCCCCTTGTTTTTTTACCGTAGTGATTTTTTGAAGCATGGATGATGGGCCTTAGGCCCAAGTGATTCCATATTCCATTTTCCACATTGTTTTCAAATCGTTACCCCCCCCCCCCCCCCCCCTCTTTTCCCTTTCTGATTTTTATGTATATAATACCCATTTTGTCATATTTTGGAATTGGTTCATGTCATCCTTTTCTTGTTGCTTTTAAACTTTATTTTTAAATAATTCCATTTTTATTTCTTTTCCATTTATTGGGCCAATGATCTAGTAATATTCATGATTTAATTGGTTTGTTCAAACCAATGGAATTTTGATATGTATGAGGCCTACCTATTTATTTTTATTTCAATTTATTCACTATTTTTTATTTATTTTGGGTCAATGAAAACTAAATATCGATCGATTTATCGATTTCTCGATTAAATCTCGATAAAGGTGAGACCTTTATTTATTTTTTATTTCAATTTATTTTATTACATTATTTTTATTCATTTATTTTGGGTCAATGAAAACCAAACATCGACGATTTGTCGATTTCTCGACTTAATCTCGATAAAGGTGAGACCTTTATTCTTTTTCCTATACCTTTTCGATTTAATTTCATTTTTGTCATTTATTCATTATTTTTATCTATTGTTGGGTCAATGAAAACCAAAATATTAAGATTTATCGATTTTCGATTTTAAATCTTGATAAAGGTGAGACCTTTATTTTTTTTTCTTATCATTTTCGATTTTATTTCATTTTCATTATTTTTTCATTATTCTTATTCGTTTTTGGGTCAATGAAAATCATATATCGATTGATTTATCGATTTCTCGATTAAATCTCGATAAAGATGAGACCTTTATTATTTTTCCTATTTATTTCGATTTATTTCTTTTTATTATTCATTTTGGGTCAATGAGAACCATATATCGATCGATTTATCGATTTCTCGATTAAATCTCGATAAAGGTGAGACATTTATTCTTTTTCCTATACATTTTCGATTTTACAATTTTTATTTTATTTTTATTCATTTTGGGTCAATGAAAACTAAATATCGATCGATTTATCGATTTCTCGATTAAATCTCGATAAAGATGAGACCTTTATTCTTTGTATTCATTTTCTCGATTTAATTTCTTAATTGTCACTTTATATTTCTTTTATTTTCACTTTTGGTCCGTGAAAGTCAAAGATCATTGATTATCGATTTCTCGATTAAATCCGATTAAGACGAGACCAATTTTTATTTTATGTCAACTTTAATCTCTTGTCAATATTATCTTGATTATTATTGTTCATATTCCTATTCATACTATCCATATCATATTCATATTCATGTTTATCTAATCATTTTTATTTGTTCAAACGCTTACTTCCCGATTAAAATATTCAACACCTATTCAAACCTTTTTTTCTTAATTAAATCGCGAAAGAACTGAATTCTTGAGGTCTAGCACCTCTTGGGTTCTTGAGTGACCACCATTGGGCGCACGCCTTGGGTGGTGTGTCATTCGACCTTTCGCTCCTAAAACATTCGCCTTAACTATTTGAACAAAGGAATGCCATTGGAATCTAGCATTCCATGTGATACTTTCATTGTTCATCAAACAATATTTCGTAAATTAATCAAATTAAAAAGGTGTCGTTGGGATCTAGCATTCCAATAATGCCCCGATTAATTGGTTGCGAGGCCGACGTCTCGTTTATCAAATAATCGTTGCTCTTCTTAAAACACTTAAACAAATCAACCCTCGCACTCACGTCTCTATACGAACGAACCCTTCTCGTACCCTAATTCAATTCGAATACGTAACCAAACATTTTCCCGATCAAACTTCGAATGCATGGCTCTCAAGGCACGCCCCTTGGGTTGTCATTCATTTAATCTTTCAACCCTTTCAAACCTAGAACCATTTTCAATCCAATCCTCAATTCGTCGTCGAGCCCATTCTCGTAAGTTGAGTGCTCGTTAGCATTCGCCATCAACCAATTCCATTTTTCATCGTGGTTTCGTTACTCGGAGCACCCCTAGGGACTAGTATCGATCCTCACATCTTTTCGCAACCCATTCGACTCAATCTTTTTCAAACGCTTTTTTTAATCAACCTACGAAAAGAGGAGATTCTTGGAATCTAGCATTCTTTGGATCTTCGACTGAATGGCTCTTAAGGCACGCCCTTGGGTTGTTATCCATTCACCCTTTTCGTCTTAAAACACTTAATTGTTATTAAACATTTTTGTAATCAAATTACGAAAGAACTGAGTTCTTGGAGTCTAGCATTCCTTGGATTCTTGAGTGACTGCTCTTGAGGCACGCCCCTTGGGTTGTATGTCATTCAATCTTTCGTCTCCTAAAATTCAAACCCTAACCCCTCTTTTCATGGGCGTACCACAAACTACGACCGCTCTGATTCTTTATTCTCGTCCGAGACAAGATTGCGACGATCTTGGTGAGCATACTTTTTTTTCTTTTTCCCACGTTTGCGTCCACACTTTTTCTTCTTCCCTGTTTGCGTCCACATTTTTTCTTTTTTCCCCGTTTCCACACTACAATCTTTTTCCGTCAAACCCTGTAGTCGAACTACGATTGCTCTGATTTCTCATTCTCGTCCGAATGAGTATACGTAGGCCCGAGGTCGCGATGATCTTGCCGAGCACACTATCCTAAAAACCACCCCATTCCCTTAGTAATCGAAACCTTTTACCTTACCTTTTCACGTTTACCATTGAGAAGAAAACAAACAAACTTAGATAACATTCCTCACAAATCAAACTAAGAGGTTCCCGTTGAGTACAACGGACGTGAGGGGGTGCACGTACCTTCCCCTCACGTAACCGACTCCCAAAACCGGAATGTTGTTGCGACAACCATGTTCTTCTCCGCTCTTTTAAAGGTTTTCTCGATATTTTCCTTTCCCTCTTTTGGCATAAATAAAGTTCGGTGGCGACTCTGTCGAACCATTTTCCGCGCCTTTCGCGTGAGGGTCGTGTCTTCGATTAAGCGATTTTTTCGAGGTGCGACACGCGGAAGCTATGAAGATGCAAATATGACTTAGCTGTTACGCGATGCCACACTAAGGTTAGATTCTCTTGAGGATAACTACCAACCTCCGAGCAAATCGGTGCGCTGGTGTGTCTGATAGTGGATTGTGGACCCTGGGCACTCTGTTAGAACCGTTGTTTTCTGCAGGTACAATGAAGACAAACCTTAGAATATACCATTGTGGGTTGGTTCTTAACCTTGGCTTCATGCCCGTGACTCGAACCTTGAACCCGTGTGCTTTGAGTGATCTTGTTTGTGGTTATTGTATTCATGCACTCTTGCATCCATTAGCATATATATGCATTCTTCTGAGTTGTCTCAGAAACTCATTTCAACTGTCTCCTTCTCCAGTTATCTGTTCACCGTCAAGCTGTTTCCTCAACACAACTACGGAGCTAGAGCTGCTGTCAGATTGAGAATGGAAAATCAAGAACAACACAACACCGAAGTCAGAATGAAAATTGATGAGTTGAAGGTCGGCATGACCAAACTCACAGAAATGATGCAAGTTCTGATTGCTAGAGGAGAATCACCTCAGAGGACTGTAATCTCTGAAATCTCAACTATTGCTGTTGACCCTCCACTGACTCAACAACTAGCTTCTACTTGGCCAGAATTTGGGTTACCTCCGAATTACTCGCCACCCTTTGTAACTACTCATGTGTTTGTCTCGCCAATATCTTCAGCTCCACTATTCACTGAACCTTAGCTTGTTGTGCATTATGTTGCTCAAGCTATTCCTGAGAATCCTTTTGTGTACCATGCTGCTGGTCCACAATCTGAAAGTCAGTGAGAACCTGGATACATTGAAGAAGTCAGAGAGCAATGGCAAACTCTGGACAAAAGGATAAGAACCGTGGAAGGAAGTGATGTCTTTAGTGCTGCCGCAATGGACATGTGCTTGGTTTCCGACTTGGTTATACCTGCAAAATTCAAAACTCCTGATTTTGAAAAATACAAGGGGCACACCTGTCCCAGAACCCACTTGGTGATGTACTGCCGCAAGATGGCTGCTCATGCCAAAAATGACAAACTGCTCATTCACTATTTCCAAGACAGCTTGAGTGGGGCTTCAATGAAATGGTATATGGGACTTGAAAAGAACCGTATCCAAAGCTGGAATGACTTGGCTGATGCTTTCTTAAAGCAATATAAGTACAATTTTGACATGGCACCTGACCGCCGTCAACTGTAAAACATGTCTCAGAAGGAAAAATAATCCTTTAAGGAGTATGCTCAGCGCTGGAGAGAGCTAGCTGCTCAGGTGGACCCACCCTTGGCTAAAAAAGAATTGACTGGATTGTTCATGGACACTCTTCAACCACTCTTTTGGGAAAAGATGATAGGCAGTGTATCATCTGGTTTTGCTGACCTAGTCACTATTGGAGAAAGACTAGAAGAAGGTATCAAGAAAGGAAAGATTGCCAATGCTGAAGCCTTTAGCGGTGCTAAAAAGTATGCTGGGAATTTTCAAAAGAAAAAGGATGGTGGTACCCACGCTGTTTCAGTCGAAGGGAAACCTCGTCACAGACAACAATATGTAGCTGCAGTTGCTCCTGTTGTCAATGCTCAACCAGTTCAAGCTCCTCGTCAGCCTGTTAGACAGAATCGAAATCGCAATAGGGTTAACTTTGATCCTATCTTGATGTCCTACACTGAGCTATATCCATGTCTTGTTCAGAAAGGTTTGGTTACAACGAGGGATCTACCTCCTCCTTCAAATCCTCTCCCAGCCGGCTATAGGGCTGATCTTCACTGTGAGTTCCATCGAGGTGGGGCAGGCCATAACTTGGAAGGCTGCTATGCATTGAAAGCTAGAGTACAAGAATTGGTGAACTCCAAGATTCTGACTTTTCTTGATGAGAATCCCAATGTTGCCAACAATTCTTTGCCAGAGCATGCCAAGTGAAGTTTGAGTCAAACGGATCATCTCCTAAAAGCCAGTGTTTCAGACAGGACATCTCATCCTTGTTGCTGATTAGTCACTAGGCCTTGTTTCTTACTGTTTGCATTTTTCTTTGATTGTATTGTTTGTTTGCTTTCAAACTTTATTTGTACTTTCATGGTAATTTCAATCAAATGAGCATTGCCATTTTTGATTCAATTCATTTATTTCCAATGTGTGCATCTTTATGCTTTCTTTTTCACAAAACAAAAATATATTTCCTGTTCACTTCCTTTATCAAGGTTTTGTCTATGCAAAGATTGGAGGGAGGATAATGAAAATGAAATACCTGAAATTGCTAAACTGTATGCTTTCAATTTGAAACTTGGCTGATGATGTACAGGCATTGTTTCAACTCCCAAACACTGGAGAAATAAGGAAGTTAATCCCTTGTCAACCCCTTTGAACCTAGAAGGTGGGGTTTCTTTCTGTACGAAAAAACCCGCAATTTTAACCTGGGGATGGATAGTTCTTAGTTAATTTGACTGTGTATTTAAACACAAGAGAATCATTGTAATCACAAGCTTTCCTTCACACACATCAAAGAAGTGTCGAAGATGTCTTTCAAATCGAAAGCCAATGATGGTTCACCGTAATCATTAAGCCAGGCAGCCACTATCTTTAAAAAAAAAAAGAGATAAAAAAATCAAATGAAAAGCCCGCTAAGTCAAAACCTATGAAGGAGACTTAGGCAAAAATTGGGGCATCCCACTGACTGTAAACTCAAACGACACAGTTCAGGCAAAAGTTAGGGATAACGAAAGAAAAATCAAGAGGTTACCAAAATCCTCAAAGACTAAACGAATTGACCAAGGTCCTCATCAAAAACAACAAAATGTTGTAAGAAAGAGTGACTGCCATGTCAAAAAATCTCTTGGCCCTTGAGCCATCATCATAACAGTGTTGCAATTCTAAAATCACTTGGAACCTGAATGCCTAGTTTGAATTAACTGAGCACTCGAGATCATCACGAAGAACGGGTTGGGTACAAATAAACTTTGAGCTTATATCCTTTGTTTCAAAAACCGTGAACCAGACCACGTTACAACATTCAAAAGACCTAATTGAAGCCAGGTTTCTTTTGAAAGCATACTACAGCAAGGTTGCATAAACTGACTCCTAAGTTGTTGCCAATCAATTGCTTTGATGTCTTACCTTTGCTTTCTCTTTCATTTTGAATGTCTAAACCGCCGTGTTTTGACAAGTGATTCATTTTGCTTTACATCAATAATATCATTTCAAAAAATGATTTTTGATTTCAAAATTGCATTGAGCTTTGCATTAAAATTACCATGTTTGTTTGAATGATCTCATTTGCAGGCAAACTTTCCTCATTAAGAAATTTTCAAACAGTTGAGAAATTTGGTCAGTGATCCTATCAGGGGCACATTACTTCCAGATCCTGTTCAAGATTTGTTGCTCAGTGCAAGTTATTTTCAGATTTGGTCAACCAGAAGATCTGTTTCAAGACTCGTGTTGAGTTTAGCCTTCTCAACGGTCATCTTAAGAACTGAAGCCATAATCAGTTCATCCCCAGCAATAGTCTAGCTGAAGCCATGATCAGTTTATTCTCAGCATTCATTCCAGCAACTGAAGCCATGATCAGTTTATTCTTAACATTCATTTCAAGAACTGAAGCAATGATCAGTTTATCCTCAACAATCATTTCAAGAATTGAAGCCATGATCAGTTCAATCTTTTCCCCTACAGCAGTCAAACTGAAGCCATGATCAGTTTATCCTCATCAGTCAATTAATCTAGGGCAGTCTTCTTCAAGAATCCTCAAGATGTCTTTCCTCAAAAGACCATCAGCCTGATACAATTCATAAGTGTGACAGAGATGTGTATAACATCTTCTCTCCAAGCAGAGTGGGCAGTGTTCCCTGTGTTAAGGAATCAAAGTTCCATTCTTCCCTCACAAAAGAGTCTATCTCAGTTGTTCCTATCATCTGCATTGCATACATAAATCATTCATCTATCATACATAGAAAGATTTTCATAGCTCAAAGTGTGCTTTGTGCTCATATGCATTTCCCGAGGTCCTGTTGTTTTCAACATCTTACCTTGTGGTCAAAGTCCAACTTACTTGGCACCTACCAAAACTTTTACCTGCCTTTTCATTCAGTGCCATTCCTGAATGTTGTCGGTTACCTGCCTCTTCACCCAGTGTTATTCCTGGATGTCTTGTTCGTCTTCTTTCTTTCCAGTGCCATTCCTGGATGTTGTCATTTCCCTGTACATCTTGTCCTGTTGTTAGATGTTTGTCTTCTTTCATTCCAGTGCTATTCCTGGATCTTTGTTTTTCTTTCACTCCAGTGCCATTCCTGGATGTCTGTCTCTTTTGATCTCCAGTGCCATTCCTGGATACCTTGTTCATCTTGTTTCTCCCAATGCTATTCCTAAAAGTTTTGCCTCTCTTCTATAATCCCCAACAGATTTGCTTGGATATCTTTCAGTTTCATTCCTGAAAGTTTTATCTGTTTATTGAGTGCCATTCCTGGATGAATTTACCTTTACCTTTCAGTGCCATTCCTGAAAGCTCTTTCTCACTATCATTCAATGCCATTCTTGAATGTAGTGATTTACCTTTACCATTCAGTGTTATTCCTGGATGTCTTTCTCACTATCATTCAATGCCATTCTTGAATGTAATGATTTACCTTTACCTTTCAGTGCCATTCCTGAAAGTTTTATCTGTCCATTTAGTGCCATTCCTGAATGAGTTTTCTCCTTCGCATTCAGTGCTATTCCTGGATATCTTTCTTATTACCATTCAGTGTCATTCTTGAATGTAATGATTTACCTTTACCTTTCAGCGCCATTTCTGAAAGTCGCTGCTCACTTTATTCAATGCCATTCTTGGATGTTGTGATTTCTTCTGTCCAATGCCATTCTTGGACACCTTTTCCCCAGCCAAGTCCAATGCCATTCTTGGGCATCTCTGATGTTTAACCTTGCCATCTAATGCCATTCTTGGACGTCCCCAGTGAAGTTGTTCAAATGGAATTTTGTTTATATCCAATGCTATTCTTGGATGTCCTCGATGTTTGTTGTTGCCCCATTCAATGCCATTCTTGAATGTTGTAGTTCCTTTTATTCAATGCCATTCTTGGATATCTTATCCTCAATATAGAGTGTGTTTCTCCTCCATCTAATGCTATTCTTAGATGACGCTGCTGTTTTTACCAGAAACTTTCTTGTTGCTGTCCAATGCCATTCTTGGACATCTTTTGACAAACCTTTTGTTTCGTTCGTAGTTTCCATCCAATGATATTCTTGGATGTCACTACTTGTATTTCCAAGGTCTTGTCCCTCTCTTTCAAACTATTGATAGATACTTCTTGTCACCTTGACAGATCTCCAGATATAGCTTGTGTTCCCCGACGTGCCTTTTCGCGTTATTTCTCTCAATTTACCGTAACTCTCTTGTTTCAAGTTTCCTGACAGTCTATTTTATCATTTGTATTCATATCATCTTGTGGTATCTTAGGGCTAAAAATATAGCTTTTTGTATTTAAGTATCTTCATATCTCCCGATAGAAGAAACTTAAATAGGGGCAGCTGTAAGACCCTAATTTTTGACCCCTAAGATTCCACATATCATTCACATCTCATTTTTCATCTTTACCACAAACAAAATCATGCTTTGGTTCCCTTGTTCCTCTCATCTTTGGGTTTATGCCTTGCAGGGATCACTGAGCATCTGTGTATTTCTTATTTGCCTTTATTTACTTATGTTTACTAACCTTTAATCAAAATCCAAAAATATGTTTATTTTTCTCTTCACTAACTTTTTCAGGAAGGGAATCAAGGATATCAAACGGTCCCTCAGCTCGAATGAATTTCATCTGAACAATGTCAAAGTTGATCTGCAAATAATTCAAACTTATCTGGTCAAGGATTCTCCAAGTTTTAATTGATTATTATTCAAGGAATTCCAAGGTTCATGTGTTTATTTTCATGCCTTCTTTGACAAGCAAAAGAATCGAGCCGAAACCACAACAATGCAACAAAATGCTCATTTTTTACAAATTTTGCACTGAGTAACCGGTTAACGTCTGGTGAGTAACCGGTTACTCTCGTAAAAATTTGAAAAAATTCAGCAAATTCAAATTCAACAATTTTACACCAATCTCAGCCCTTGATCACATTTGGAATATTCTAGACCGTCTCATTTTAATTCCCCTACATCACTTTGATCATTTCCTATCATACACCTTCACTAATCACCACTCTTTTATGAATTTCCCTCCAAATTTGAATTCCAAGCCTAATTTTCAAATTCCAAGCCTAATTCCAAACCACCAAATTTCCAAGCCTAAACTCTATAAATAGAGCCTTTATTTCATTCATTCTTCAAGATTTTGAGAGCCAAATTCACCTTGTTAAAACTTCATTCAAGCTTTTGATAGCCAACAAACCTCTTGCAAATTCTCTCCCCAACTACCAAATTCACCAAAGCTCACATTTCTTCTTTTGAAAGTTAACAAGAATTCACATTGAATCTTGTTCAACTTTGAGCTAAACCTTCATCCAAACTTGTTTTCTTCATCAATTCTCATAGTTCAAGGCTTTGGAGTTTGGATCTTGAAGCAATTTGAAGGAATTTTCAGATTTGGCGTGGTAATCTCATTTTCCACTATTGTTGTTCTTGATTCATCTGCCACAATGTAGATCCTTGTGGATCTTGTTTGCTTGATCTTTGGATCTTGCAATTTGTGTTTAATTGCTGTTTTTCACTGTTGTTTTACTTTAAATTTCGTGCAATTTCGGTTCCATGATCATAAGGTGTTTGTAAAAAAGTTTGAAAGTGGATCATACTGAATTTTGCACAATTTTCTGCATTCTGGTGCAGAGTAACTGGTTAACGTCCGGTGAGTAACCGGTTACTCTGTGTTAATTTTGAAAAATTGCGCTTATTTTGAACTAAGTAACCAGTTAACACCGGGTGAGTAACCGGTTACTTCAAAACAGAATGCATAATTTGGCTTGTTTTTGGGACTGTTTTGGTTCCTTTTCCATTTTCTCCCCTTCCCTTTTATTTTTATCCTTAGATCACATATTTGTGTGGTTTAATTTTGCTTTCTCTTCATCTATTTCTCTTTTCTTTGGATCGATGAAAGTCTTATGGATCATAGAATTTCATTGTTGAATTTTGATCAAGACTAGATCGCTACCTTATTTTCTTTTCGTGCGGTATTGCTTTCGGATGACGATCTATATATCGTTCATCTAGCATGCATCAACACAAAGAGTTATTGACTGGCATCATTGTAGGGTAATTACTCCTTAAATTACTCGGTGATTGCTTAACATAGCGCAACATTATGTCCCTTATCGGAAAACAGCTCAATGTTGATTAATCTTTTGTATTAGGTTCAAAATCTATGAAGCTTGTTGTTGTAGAGGCTTTGATTCTATCAATCTTCTAACAATTCTTCATTAACCTTGACCTAAGTACACTATTTAATCATTATTGATTATTTACTCTAACAACTAACAACTAATTAGTAGCTTCTAACTTCTTTACATTTCCTTCTCGCTCCCAATCTCTCTTTTACTTTTATGCAATTTTTCCTTTGTCCGTTGGACACATGTTTATGTTTCCGCAATTTTTACTTTGTCCGTTGGACACATGTTTATGTTTCCGCAATTTTTACTTTGTCCGTTGGACACATGTTTATGCTTCCACAATTTTTACTTTGTCCGTTGGACACATGTTTATGCTTATGCCTTTTTCTCTTTGTCCACTTGGACCAAAAACATTAATAAAGGCCAAAACCTCTAAATAACTTGTGCTTCTAATCTTGGACTATGGTTACTATCCTCTGCAATGGACATGGAGTTTTGCACCTAGACCTTGAACTTCAATGCTATTTTTGAATCCTTGGACTTAGAACTAGGACATCCAATGCAATTCTTGGAACCTTGGACTTAGAATTAGGACCTTTCTCCCTTTGCTTTGGAATTATGGTTCGAAGACTTCGAAGCTTACTTTTGTGGTTAGATGTTTCTTATCCTTAGCTTTTACTTTATGCTTTAGGATAGTCACTTCTTCTCCACCCCATTCTTCAATTTTCAAAACTTTCTCCCTTTTTCAAAAACCTTCTTGATTTCAAACTATCACCTCATTCATAATCAAACCTTGACGTTGTCAAGTAATTTTACTCTTTTCTTTTCATTTCTTAACAAATGCTAAACTACATAAGCATATTGACACCTTGTTTTCAAAAGACTTAAAAGACATCTAACTCATCACTCTCTTTTTGTGCCCTCGTGCACTCTTTCCTTTAACTTTTTCATAAGTTTAGACATGATTCATTTCTTTAAGCAGAATTATTCGCTTGGAAATGACGACTTGTCTTTACATTTTAAAATCAACCAAAACAAACAAATTTTTATTCTTTGTACCACGAACTACGGGGTTTTGATTCTACATTGCACATCGTGGGTACGTAGGCATGAGACGACAAGTCTCTCCAAACACAAAAATCATAAAAACAATTTCTCTTCTCATCTCCTCAATCACTTTTCAAGCAAACTTTTTCAGACCAAAAGCGGTAGATATTTCAAAGGGTTCCTATAGAGTACTATAGACGTTTTGGGTGCTAACACCTTCCCATTGTGTAACCAACCCCCCTTACCCGGTTTCTCTTCACTTGTTCTTGTGTAGAGCGTGTGTAGGTTTTGTTCACTCTTTTTCCTTTCCTTTTTGGGATAAAATAAAAGTGTGGTGGCGACTCTTACTTTTCGAGTTAAGTTAATCAATAGCTTACACTCACGATTTTGCCGCTAAAGGTCCAACCGACGGTTAAGGCCTTAACTGTAGTATTGTTTCAGTTTTTCAGCGTTCCATGGTCGAGCAAGTTCTTCCCCGTTGAGATGTTCTAGGTAATAGGCCCCATTCTCTGTTTTTGCTCAGACACGATAGGGTCCTTCCCAGTTGGTGGCTAGTTTGCCTTCGCGAGAGTCTTTGTGGTTTCTCCTTAGAACAAGGCTTCCCACGTCGAACTCTCGTCGTATCACCTTGGCATTGTACCTGATGGTAATTTTTTGTTTTAATGAGGCTTCGCGGAGGGCTGCTCCAGTTCGGATTTCCTCGACGAGGTCGAGTTCCTCTCTCAACGATTCGTCATTCATCTCCTCGTCTAAGGGCGACTCTGTCTGCCTGGAGGGTACGTGAACTTCGATGGGAATCACAGCTTCGGTCCCGTAAGCCAGGCGGAAAGGTGTCTCCCCAGTTGAAGAGTGTGGAGTTGTGCGGTATGCCCACAAGATACTATGCAACTCCTCGACCTAAGCTTTCTTTGTTTCGTCCAACCTTCGTTTGAGGCCCCGAAGGATGACTCGGTTCACCGCTTCAGCTTGCCCGTTTGTCTGGGGATGTTCGACGGATGCGAAGTGTTGCTTCGTGCCCAACTGGGCGACGAAGTCTTGGAACTTCCTGTCCGTGAACTGTGTCCCATTGTCTGTGACTATCGCTTGGGGAATTCCAAAACGTGCGAGGATGTTCCGTTTGTAGAAATGCACTATGTTAAGGGCCGTTATCTTGGCCAGGGCCTCTACTTCTATCCATTTTGTGAAGTAGTCTACGCCTACTATTAAGTATTTGTTCTGATTTGATCCTACCACGAAGGGTCCTAGGATGTCCAGGCCCCACCAGACAAATGGCCACGGGGAAGACATAGCTTTGAGCTCGTTAGGTGGAGCTATGTGCATATCCCCGTGCCGTTGGCATTTATCGCATTTCTTTACGTGCTCTCTCGCGTCGTGCTGCATGGTTGGCCAGTAGTACCCTGCTCTGAGGGCCTTTCGGGCAAGGCCCCCGAGATGTTGAGCGTTGATTACTTCGTAGATTTCGTGCAAGATGTGTTCGACCATTTCTTCCTCGACACATTTGAGCAGCGGGACAGAGAATCCTCGCCGGTAGAGTTTACCTTCGACCAGGACGTAGGAGCAAGCTCTTCGCCTAACTATGCTGGCCTCTTTTGGGTCGGACGGAAGTTCGTCTTTAGTGAGATAGTTGTAAACTGGGGTCATCCAGTAATTGTTGTCGCTGATCACATGTACGTCAAGGGTTGGGGAAGCCTTCTCGATACTGGGTCGAGGAAGTGCCTCCTGTATCACGGATTTGTTTCCGCCTTTCTTCTTCGTGCTGGCTAGTTTGGACAAAACGTCTGCCCGGACATTGTGTTCGCGGGGAACATGTCTCACCTCCACCGCTGCAAACTTCGCCATTTTCTTCTTGACCAGGGCTAAGTATTCGGTCAGGTTGTCATTTTTGGCTTGATATTCTCCTCGGACTTGAAGAGCCACGATTTGTGAGTCCGTGCAAATGATGACTTCTTCTGCGCCAAGGTCTTCGGCCAAGCGTAACCCGGTGAGGAAGGCTTCGCACTCAGCCTGATTGTGGGAGGTGGGGAAAGACAGGGTGAGTGAAACTTCAACGATGATTCTCTCGTCGCTTCCAGTATGATGCCTGCCCCGCTCCCCGCCGAACTGGAGGCCCCGTCTACAAAAATGGTCCATTTGCATGCTCCGTAAGTGGGGGAGTCTGCGAACGTTATTTCTACGACGAAGTCGGCCAGGGCCTGGGCTTTAAGGGCCTTCCTGCTTTCATACTGGATGTCGAATTCGGACAGCTCGAGCGACCATTTGAGCATTCTACTGGCCATGTCCGGTCGTCCCAATAGTTGCTTTACGGGTTAATCTGTTCGAACCATAATCGTGTGGGCAAGAAAGTAGTGTCTCAGTCTTCTAGCTGCGTTGATGAGGGCCAGTGCCACTTTTTCAATCTGTTGGTATCTCAACTCTGACCCCTGCAGTGCTTTGCTCGTGAAGTATATGGGCTTCTGCCTGTCAGGGGTTTCGCGGATGAGAGTGGCGCTCACTGCCTCGGTTGCTACGACGAGATACAGGTACAAAGTTTTGCCGTTGTCTGGACGAGAGAGAACGGGCGGTTTTGAAAGTGCTCTTTTTAGATGGAGGAGAGCCTGGTCACACTCCTCGGTCCATTCGAACATTGCCTCTTTGCGGAGGAGTTTGAAGAATGGTAAGGCGTGTTGGGCAGACTTGGCCACGAAGCGGGACAATGATGCGAGCATCCTGTTGAGGGACTGGATGGATTTCTTCGACTTGGGCGTTGGAAATACGGATAATGCCTGACACTTATCGGGGTTGGCCTCGATCCCCCATTCTATTAAGTAGAAATCGAGGAATTTGCCTGCCCGAACACCGAACGTGCATTTCTCCGGGTTGAAACGCATTTTGTATTTTCTGGCCTGTTCGAAGACCTTCCTAAGATGGGCAGTGTGATCGGTTTCCTCGTCGGATTTTACGATCATGTCGTCCATATATACTTCGAGCATGTCGTCTATCTCTCCCCGAAAGACCTTATTCATCATTCTTTGATAGGTCGCACCGGCGTTCTTTAGGTCGAAAGGAATTACGTTGTAGTAATAGTTGCCCGATTCGGTCATAAAGGTCGTGTATTTCTTATCGCTCATTGCCATCGGAATTTGATTATAGCCCGAATAGGCATCCATGAATGATAAAAGTTTAAAACCGGCAGAGTTATCAACAAGTTTATCAATATTGGGGAGGGGTAGGCATCCTTTGGGCATGCCTTATTAAGATCGGTGTAATTAATGCACATTCGCCATTTGCCATTAGGTTTTTTCACAAGTACAACGTTGAATAGCCAAGTGGTGTACTTGGTCTCCGAGATAAATTTGGCCTCGAGGAGGTCCTTTACAGCTTTTTCTGCAGCCTCCGTTTTCTCCGGAGACTGCTTTCTCCTACGTTGTGCCACTGCTTTGACGGTCGGGTCGATCGTGAGTTGATGGCAGGCGACGGACGGGTCCAAGCCGAGCATCTCGGCGGCGCTCTAGGCGAACAGGTCAGTATTCTCACGGAGCCAAGCTTTGAGTTGCTTCCTCGCTATGTCGGGGAGGTCCGCTCCAATCTTCACTCCCCGCTGAGGGTCGTCGCCGAACAAAACGAGCTCGAAGTTGCCATCTGAGATTGGGCGCATCGGATGGGAGCTGCTGTTGGACTAGGTAGACGAGCTGGTTGAAGCTGCTTGGTCCTCTTGTTGGTCTTCTTCGGGGAAGCGGCTGTCGAGGTCAATGGAGTCGACCTGAGGCAGGGGATTGGCTTCCTCGGAGCTGTTGGGAAATGCTGGCTTACTTGATACCTTTGGCTTGGACGCAATGGCGTTGAACCCTTTTGTGGCTACTTCGAAACACCGTCGTACAACTTCGATGTCGCCGTGGAGGGTGGCGACCATCCCTTTTGAAGTGTAATACTTCATTTTGAGGTGGACTGTTGAATGCGCAGCTACCAACTCGGCCAGAGTTGGTCTTCCGAATATGCACTGGTACAGCGGCGGGCAGTCGATTACCAGAAATTGTACTTTGACGGATCTGGCCGTCTCAGCTGATCCAAAGGTTATGATCAGTTTGACGTATTCCCATGGCTTGGTCACTGATCCGTTGAATCCCTGTAAATCAGACCCCACGTAGGGGGTAAAGTGTGATTCGTCCAACTGAAGTGTTGAAAACAGCTGGGAGTACATAATGTCGACCGAGCTGCCCTGGTCGACCAGGATTCTGTGAACGTCGAAGTTTGCCATTTGGGCTCTGACGAGCAAAGGTATGCTCGAGTTTGGAGATCCCCCGAGGAGCTCTTCCCGATAGAAGGAGATGGGGATAGAGCCTTTCAGGCTTGATCGAGTGTGGTCACCTTATTAGAGCTTGTGTTGATTAGATGCTTGAATTTTCGTTTCACAGAGCCCGTCGTGACTTTATTGAAGCCTCCGCCAGAGATGACCATATCGGAGGGAAACGTCTCCCATGGGTTGTAGGCCGCGAAATAGGTGGGGGCGTTGAGCTTGTCTGGGAAGTAGAAGTCCTCTGGTCGCGATACGGACATAGCGACCTAGATGTTAGCCTCTTCCGAGGAAGGCACCTCTTCCTCTATTTTCTTGGACTCCTGGGCGTCCTGCCGAGGAGTGTCTTTCTTCTTCGCGAACTGTTTCAGGTGGCCGTCTCTGATCAGTATCTCAATATCATCCTTTAAATGGATGCAGTCTTCGGTAGTGTGGCCGTGACTCTTGTGGAAACGACAATACTTCAATTTGTCGGTGTTGGGTTTGGCCGGCAGTTGTTTGGGGAAGCAGACCCCTGCTTGCTTGAACTCCGAATTCACAAATTCGGAGAGGATCTTCTCCCTGGAGACGGTCAGGGGGGTATAGTTGTGGAATCACCCAGAGAGTCCCTTGCTGTCACGGGAGTCCCGAGGACGGTCTTCGCGCCTTCTTTTGCCTCGATGAGATATCGAGGCTTCTTCGCCTCTGGAGGCCCGAGCGTTCTCCTGATGGCGTGATGCTCGGACGTTGCTGGCCGCAACCTTCTCTTCGTACTGAATGCGCGATTGGGCTTTGAGGAGGAGGGCGTCTAGGTTCCTCGGAGGTGCGAGGCCGACGACCTTAGAAAACTCTGAGCCCGGGCGGAGTCCATGCTCGAGCAGAAACTTTTTCATCTCGTCCGTTGTAGGGACTTGTACTGCTTCTTTGTTGAACCTCTCGATGTATGCACGGAGAGGTTCGTCCTTTCCTTGGATTATGGCCCCAAGGGAGGCCTCAGTCTTGGGGTGACGGTGAGAAGCTGTGAAATTCCGTGAGAACATTATGCCCAGTTGTCTCCATGAGGTAATGGATTCTTCGGGCAACTGCTTGTACCACGTCATCGCCCCTTTTCGGAGCGTGGTCAGAAATAACCGGCACTTGATGGCGCCCCGGACACCGCGGTAGTTTAGAAGTGCATCGATATTCTCGATGTGTTCGTCAGGGTCCGTCGTACATGCCCAGTGATAGGGGACTTTTCCAAGCCCTTAGGGAGACGGGTTGCCAAGATTTCCTAGGACAATGGGCCGCAAGGCTCATCATCGCTGATGGAACTGGCGAATGACGGGGACCAAAGGGTACGCTCACGGCGGCGGTTTCTTCGGGGAGAAGGTGAGCAGTTCCTTCGGGGAGAAGGTGATCGGGCCCGACCTTTAGACCTGACCGGGGGTGACTGCTCGTCCCTTCGGGTCCTCTTGTGACTGGGAGAGTGTTGGTTACGTAGGGAAACTTGGTCACGCTTTCGTACGGCGCGAGAGTCAGGTTCTTGGCGCAGTCTTCGGTCGACATCTCGTCGGGGCTGCGGGCTCCTTGATCGTCGTTGGTTCCTCCTCGGAGGAGGGGATCTTAGACGGGTGGATTCTTCTAGCGCCCCGATCATCTCGTTCTGCTGCAGGATCAGGGTGTTGGTTTTGTTGATCGCCTCCAGGAGGGCCACCACGGCCGGATCGGCGTTAGGCGAAACAGGAATGGGCTGGATGTCCAGCAAAGGATGATCGTTGTTACGGTCAGCAGGGTGGGGGAAAGAGAAGTTGTGGCCCCGTCCCTCAGAAAACGGGCATCTCTGAGAAGAGTTGACAGGCCATCAACGTCAGTCTTATTGACGGGGAGGACAGCGGGTTGGAGAGCACCTTTGGCGTGATCTTGAGAGGCCATGACGATGATCTTAAAAATTTGCTTTGATCTTTGGTTTCCGGGGAAAGAAAGATGGAAAGAACAAGAGTTCCCATGGACGGCGCCACTAATCATGAAGGCTGGATCAAATCCTGTTGAAGTGGGCCACCAAGTACGTCTGAGATGCTGGTCGTATGAAGAGGAGGAGGGGGTGTACCTGCAAGGCACTCCGACGCTCAAGTAAGAAAGGGTCAGAGAAAATGGGCAAGTACAAAGTATGAGTTTCGAGGGTGATTATTCAATCCCTGACCCTCTCAAGTGAGAGGGTTTATATAGTACCCCCTAGCGCGTGGCCAACGGTCCTATTTTCGGGGCGAAATAACCGTTTTCCCGAAGAATAGGTAACTGCTCAAAACTAGCAGTTATGTCGGGCAGGGTGCCCAAAACTAGCTGTTATGTGGGGCACAGGCATGGTTTCGGGCACATGCCCTCAGCTGTTCGGGGAACGAAGAAGCCGTTCGTAACGGGCAGCATTGCCGGGGAGGAGCGATGCAGTCCTTGCCCGGTTGGAGGGGCAAAAAGGTAACTTTTGCCCCTTTGTGGATTGGACTTAGGCAATTGGGCCGTTCTAGGAGCAGAGGTGGATTGGGCCATGTTTAGCCATTGGTCCAGTCCAGAACAATACTTTTATGAATGTAATATGAAAATGGTATTCAAAAAGTATATTGTATAAAATTTCTGTTATGGAAAAATATGTTTAGAGATTGTAGATAATTTTTGAAAGAGGTGAATGACAAATGAAACTTTGAATTTAATATATAGTGTGCATGCAACCATTCAATAATCAAGGCAATGCTTGAAAGAATTTCTGAAAATTATTATACAATGAATGGAAAAGATGCATGCAAGAGGTATCATGAAAATGTGCTTTCAAACAAAGTATTTTTCAGAAAAGCTTCAGGTGCAATCGATTGCATCAGGATGACAATCGGTTGCACCAAGTGTAACGTGCAAAAAAATTTGAATTTTAGCCTAGTGCAATCGATTGCATCAGGATGACAATCGATTGCATCAGTGTAAAAATTGGAAAATTTTTAATGCAAATGATTCAAAATCATATATCATCTAAAAATATGACCAAGACTTTAGATGAACTTTGAAAAATATTTTATGCATGATTATAAAACTTAAGCACTAAGATTTGTTTTAGACAAGAGTTTCATATACCTAAACATCCAAGTGGATTCAAGTCTTAGGCAATATTTCTTTTTCCTTCTTTGATCATATTGTAGAGCTTGTCTTCATCAAAACATATTGGAAGCTTGTCTTCACATTCTCCCCCTTTTTTATGATGAGAACCAGGAAAATTTTGAAGTCTTGAGAAATACAAATTGTTGAAGCATGACCATGATAATGAAGTCTTTGATCCATTTCCTTTTGTACATAAAACCTTGAATGAACATTGTTGTCTTCATCAAAACCATCGATAAGCTATGTCTTCACATTCTCCCCTTTTTTAATGATGACAACCTAATTCTTAAAAAATCGATCCAATCTTGTTTCTCTAACCAAAGATTTCTCCCCCTTGGATATTGCTCCCCCTTAATCCATGATTTTAGAGAGTTTTGAAATCTGCACATTTTGTTAGAGAAACCAAACAATAATACACAATTCTTCTCCCCATTTGCCATTAACAAAAAGGATGAGAAAAGACTTGAAGTATATAAAGAAATTATGAAAAATAAAGACAATTTTTACCTATGAGATTTACCTCATGATTGACTTCATCAAACATTTATCCTTGGCGAACATGATCTTGAAGCCTTTGTCACAAAGTTGGCTTTTGTTTAGAAGATGCTTTAGTCCTTTAACATAAAGTACATCTTCAATGAATGTGAAAGTTAGTGCTCCAACTTTGCCAATGTCAAGAATTTTTCCTTTAAGGTATTCCCCAATTGAAATAACCCTTGGACTATAGAACTATATTTGAAAGTTAGTTTATGCCTCCCATCAAAAGCTTAGAACAACCATTTATCAACAAGGCAAAAAATTAAAGTGATCTTCAAGCAAACCTACAAAATAAGTTAAGTTTTACTTGGTACCCAGTGTGCCTTGGGTCCTTCATAATTAGTTTATTTCTTAACCCACACATAATGCCCACTTGCAACACTAAAGTTTCTTACATAGCAAGCATTAGGTGTATGGCCAATAATACCACAATAAAAACAAGTAGGAACAAAATTGCTCTTATATCTAGGAACATAAGATTTCTTTTTCACAAATCTTTTCATTTTAGGATAAAGATGCACATTCCTAGGTTTGTTCACTTTCTCTTGGGAAGATTGGTCACTAGCCTTAACAAAAATAGTTTTACTAGAACTTGGTTTGGAAAACTTTGAATAACCAAGTACACTTTTATCATTTGAATATCTTTGTTGACTAAGGACCGCTTCTAATCCAATTTGTCATTTCTCATATCTTTCAAGGACTCTTTTTAATTGAACAATTTGGAAAGAAAGTGATTCACAATTTTTACATACCAACTCTTGTTTTTCTTCACTAATTTTCTTTTGTTTCTCATCTTTTGCTTCTTTTTCCAGAATATCAACTTTTTATTCTAAAGATGTAATTTATTTCTTTTGTGAAGATATTGTTTTATACAATACTTTGCATTCATTTAAGAGTTTTTCAATAGCACCTAAAGCATCATTATCACAAGAAGATATTTCATTACTAACCTCTTCTTCTTCTTCATCGGAATGGTGTGCTGCTATCAATGCAAGATTTGCGTGTTCTTCATCTGAAAATGAACTTATTTCATTGTCATTCCATGCTACATATGCGTTGTTTTCCTTTTTATGATTCTTTTTCTTGAATTTATTCTTCTTTTGAAGTGTAGGGCATTCACTTCTAACATGTCCTCTTTCTTCACATTCAAAGCATTTAATCTTCCTTATTGGTGCTTCCCCTTTAATGGTCTCCCTTTTTCTTTCTTTTCTTAGAAACTTTTCAAACTTCTTGATAAGATCATCATTTTCATCACTATTGGACTCATCCTCTTGATTGTTGTCATAATTTTTTACTTTTGTCTTTAAGACAACGTCTTTTGAATCTTTTACTTGTATTTCATGCTTCTCCAATCTTTCAAGTTCTAATTCATGCTCTTGAAGTTTTCCGAACAAGGAAGCGGATGTCATGGTAGAAAGACTCTTCTTTTCTGATATCACCGTCACCTTTGGTTGCCATTCCCTGTTTAAAGATCTAAGCACTTTAAGATTTAATTCATCGTTAGTAAAAGTCTTACCGAGTGCTTTCAAATGATTTGTCAAGTGCACACATCTTTTTTGCAAGTCGAGGATTGATTCTTGGGGCTGCATTCTGAACATCTCATATTCTTGACTTAATGTGTTCAATCTAGATCGTTTAACTTCATTGGTTCCTTCATGAGTTTCCACCAAAGTGTCCCAAATTTCTTTCGCGGATTTACATTGTGAAATGCGGAAGAATTCATCCATACTTAATGCACTTTGTAATATGTTAATGCTTTCTTTTCATCGAGCATTCTCTTTTTATCATCGACAGTATAAGAACTTTTAATCTCTGGAGTTGCAACATTGTTTACTACACTCATTGGTTGATGTGGACCATTTTCAACAGTTTCCCATATTCCATCTCCTTGTGTTTCTAAGTGTGCTCTCATTCTGATTTTCCAAAAGTCAAAATATTCTCCAGAAAATAGAGGGGGCTTGTTGCTACTACCGCCATCTTTAAAACCCGGATTTGCGCTTGTGGAAGCCATACTGGATCTTGAAGGAACGGATTACCTATAACCTGCTCTGATGCCAAATGTAAGTATAAAGTATGCCTAAGAAGGGGGCTGAATTAGGTACTTAACAATTTTTCCGATTTTTCTATTGTTTTATTTTTTACTTTCCTAAAGGTTACTATGTAATGAAAAACGGTAAATTGCGGAAAGTAAAGAACACAAAGAAGTATACTGGTTCCCCTCACAGTCCGAGAGTACTCCAGTCCCCTTTCAACATGAAAGAGATTTCACTATTGTTTGGACAAGACAAGACTCTTCCTAGTCTTTCTATACAAGTCACTAACAATGAACCACCAAGAACAACCTCTTGGATTTTTCCAACTAAGTCCAATTGAGAACAATCCTCTCACAATGGACCTCTTGTATCCACAATCTGGATAACAAGGTTTACAACCAAACAATCTTATATCCAATAATCCTGAAAAAATAAGATATGTTACAACAAGAGTTTTTGAAACAAGTTTGTAGTATATAAATCCTATGAAGGACTTCTTCTCTTTCAAATATGAAATTTCAATATCATAAACTCTCTAAGTGCTCAAATGATACTTTTATGAATGTAATATGAAAATGGTATTCAAAAAGTATCTTGTATAAAATTTCTGTTATGAAAAAATATGCTTAGAGATTGTAGAGAATTTTTGAAAGAGGTGAATGACAAATGAAACTTTGAATTTAATATATAGTGTGCATGCAACCATTCAATAATCAAGGCAATGCTTGAATTTTTTTTTGAAAATTATTATACAATGAATGGAAAAGATGCATGCAAGAGGTATCATGAAAAGGTGCTTTCAAACAAAGTATTTTTCATAAAAGTTTCAGGTGCAATCGATTGCATCAGGATGACAATCTGTTGCACTAAGTGTAACGTGCAAAAAATTTGAATTTTAGCCTAGTGCAATCGATTACATCAGGATGACAATCGATTGCATCAGTGTAAAATTTGAAAATTTTTTAATGCAAATGATTCAAAACCATATATCATCTAAAAATATGACCAAGACTTTAGATGAACTTTGAAAAAAGTTTTATCAAGGTTTTAAATCAAAGAATGACTTTTTAATGCATGACTATAAAACTTGAGCACTAAGATTTGTTTTAGACAAGAGTTTCATATACCTAAACATCCAAGTGGATTCAAGTCTTAGGCAATATTTCTTTTTCCTTCTTTGATCATATTGTAGAGCTTGTCTTCATCAAAATATATTGGAAGTTGTCTTCACAGTTTGATCCATGCAATCTTCATTTTTAATTTCTTAACACAGATGATTTGATTAATGGGAGACTGAATCTCTCTAGAAAAAAATATAAATTAATAGTTTTTTTTTTTTTGAAAAAGCAAAATGAGATTACTAACAATAGGCATAAGGCATGCCTAAAAGACAATACAAACTGAAGCAAAAGCCAAAACCCAGTAGCACTACAAAAACACCAATACTGCCAGGAACTAAGACCCCTGACAAACCAGAACAGAATCCCAAAACCCAGCATACAAACAGAACCCCCAAACCAAACAAAACTCACTCCTAAAAATTCACCAAAGAAATTTAATTGGGCTCACATCAAACAACCTAACATATATAACAGTACGATTAATACATTAACAACACTACTGTGAACGAATTCAAGTGCATCGGAATGGAAACTACACCAACGTCTTCAAAACTCAAGATATTCGATCAGTGAGGACTGCAAAGATTAGCACTGTTTCTTAAGAGACACACGCCAAAACAGGAACATAGCAGCACTGCCGACCCTCCATTTCTGAACCACTATCCATCACACACGGCATAACCTGCTGCAACGCTTGGGCTAATTCTACCTTTCTCGTCAAAGACCAATCGCTGGGCATTGCCACCAAGATGTTATGTTAAAATTGATGCTGCTATTTATATTTTTCAGCCAGATCCAACATGTAAGCGTTACATTATCATCTCATCAGAGACCACTTTCTTATTGCGGAAAACCTTACTGTTTCTAGCCTTCTAGATATTCCGGATGCTCGCAAACCATATTATCGTGGCAGTCTTAGAATTATGAAAGCTACGCAGCTCTGCTCTAGTGGTGGTTAAACCACAAAAGCCTGTCCAATCATTTACTACCATGCCACTAGCTATAACTGCGCTACCCGTATTGACGCTACCAGCTACCATAGGAATTTCAAGATATGCAGAAAGCTCATCCAAGGCATGTTTGGGAGCACGAGGGTGGATCAGACCACCTCTGTTGGACAGGGCATAGTAATCTCCAGAAAAAATCTCTTTGAATCTTCCTGCTTGAGTACCTCAACCCTAAGGACATCCTTCTGCAACTCCTCAAATTCCGGGTCAAGATCAGGTTACGCGAGGACCACACTGACATTACATGCTACATATCTTCCATAATAATTCAATCCTTGTGGAATGCGCCGAACAACAGTTTCATGAGGCAAGCTTGTTTTTATATGCTGATATTCTTTGTCTGTGGTTGTATGGGGCACGAGAAGCCCATATTTGTTTGCAATACAATGACGACCACCAAGGCAGTGCCGGAAGTGGTGGTTTAGATGACAGGTATATCATCTTCAATGTCGACCACAACTCCCCTGTAGAAGTTGATGCAACCTGTCCACCTCCGTGTCGAAGCAAATCTCCCTACGGAAGTCGACGACTAAATTGATAAGTAACAATCCTGCACTCAAGACAAGCCAGAATCCCCAGCCCTAACCAAACTCCCGCGCAGCATGGATATCAAGCAGCAGAATAATTAAATGTAATATAGAGACACGTGACTACCATTAAATGTGTTAGCTAGAGGCACCATGTTGTACAAGTTTGCGACTATAGAGAAATAATTGACAGGAAACACGACCCATAATTAGCATGGTGAGCTATCCAACCGAGGTGTCAGAAAATAAGTAAGTTGGTTAGCTGGTACTCCCTCCGTCCCAAAATATAAGAGAAAAAAATGCATTTTTTTTGTCCCAAAATATAAGAAAAAAAAATAACTTTCATCTTTTTTAAGGTAAAATTAAATGCAAGTTGCATTTAATTTACTTTCTCTCTCATCTTTTCTATAACTAACAACCAATTAGAATTGTTTTTACATCTCTCAAAGCAATTTTTTTTAACAAAATTTTAGTCAAACTATTATACTTTTTACTTTTCTTAATAAGTGTGTTTTTAATTTTTTCTCTTATATTTTGGGACGGAGGGAGTACTCATAATGCACTATTAACCTGTTGTAGACAAATGAAAGCAAAATTATACTCCCTCTGTCTCATAAAAAATATCTGAAATAGAATATGCAAGGTTCTTAAGAAAATGATTGGAAGTGTTAACTTTAAAGATAAAATTATATGTTTGTACTAAAATACCCTTACTTTATAATTAGTGGAGTAGTTGAAAAGCGTGAAAGTTAATAAATAGGGGTATAATAGTGGAAAAAAATAATAAATGTTGTATTGATATTCTAAAGAGACATTTATTTTGAGACATGAAAAAAATATAAATGAGACAATTTTTATGAGACGGAGGGAGTACACTTTAACTAAGCAAATGGTTGGATCCCCAAGGAGATGCTGGACACGGCAAGCGTACGACTGTATCGAGGTAATATATAGAGTATTGTATCCACAGATACCAATCGCTAAGTACTCAATTTCTATAAAATCTATGTAAAGCTAGAGCATTCAAAAATTGGATTTGGTTTCAAATAGGTTGCAATTTAAACGATATAAACTTTATAAAAGCAAATAGGACCTAGGCGCATGGTTTCTATCCTAAACAGACTCAAATGAACCTTTGCGAGTTTAATATGAGAAATAGATAAAAGGGATAACATACACTTTTGCACTACATTATCGTCTCTTAAAGTGAAATTTTTGTCCACTTTCGTGCGACCAAGTCATTCACTTTAGAGTTTTTACAGCGCAACTATTTAAAAAAAATTCTCGATTCGATTCAAAACACAATAGAGCTGCCTGTCACTTTAACCAGCTCAATCGTCCAGAATCCGCTTTTGGATATCAATCACATCTTTCTAGTATGTAATGATATCTACAACTCCCTTAATTTCGTAATTCGCATCTGCCTTAACGTATTCGATTTATAAAATAATTTCATGAACATTTCTCGTATTTGATTTAGCAAGAGCTTCACATGAGGTCTGTCATAGGACAATTCTCATGGCCTTTAGTCCCTAGATAACTACTTAGACATATTATTTAAACAAGAAAGCAAAGCTTGCATAACAATGGCATACATGATCATAAGCAAGAAATATAACAAGGCAAGGTAAAAGGAAATTAAAACTTGAAATTAAGATAACATTTCTGGAAATTACAGTAATGTAGCAAGCAAAGCAACACCAAGTACAACAAAGTGTATGGAAAAACGATAGCATAGGATAGCCCCGTTTCTTACATGTTCTCAAGCCTATTTATATAAGAGCTACCATAAAGACACTCATAAACATTAATTTTCGTCCATTAATCATCAATAAGCATTGGAATGTTTTGGATGCCAAAAGGTCACAAAAACGCCCAAAAACCATTCATTTCGTAACTGGTGTTGAACTTTGCACGACCCGTGCACGAACCTACCGTGCAGGTGCTGCTAGATTTTCTATGGGGGCTGAAAAATCTGCCCTCTATGGGAATCTGCCAGCACGACTAATGCACATATGCACGACCCAACCGTGCTGGCTGCTTTATCTTGCACCAGAAGGCTCCTGTTTCACGCTCTTTTCGGTCCAAATCAGTCATTCATCCTTAATTGATCCAAATTGCCTGAAAACACAAATAATATACAAAAAGCCATAAAAGGAATACAAAACCAAAAAAATATGCAATTAAAACGGAAATAAAAATATAATGAAAATACAGTGTTAATAGCACTTATCAATGCCATCAGGTAAAATAGATACACCAAACTCTTATATGTGAATACCATGGCGAAGATCGCGAAAATGGCCAATGCAACTCAGAAGGATACATTAAAGACGAAGCTAATGTCATGGGAAATTTTCAAATAAATAGCCCATTCTCAATCATGGATACAATGACATGGAAAAATCATTCGAATTTCAAATGGAGTGACAATCCTATTCAAGAGTCAAATCATGGGCAGCAACATCAAAACAAGTATCATAATCATAATATAAGGCCCAACAACAATATTAGAGTCTACAACAACAATATCCAAGGCAACAACACAAATACTTGAACCGATAGCAACCATTTGTAAATCAACAAATTTCCAAGGCAACAACACAAATACTTGAACCGATAGCAACCATTTGCAAATCAACAAAAAGCTTATCCAAATTAGCAACAAATGATACAATAATATCATCAATCGTCTCAACAAAGATCGCAACAACGGTACAAAGTGATAACCAACAACAACATCATCTAGATCATGATCATCAACCACACAAGAAGAGAAAATCATCTCAAATGGAATATAACTTTAATCAATTCATGTTGGTATCACAAAACAACTTTAAAAATCTGCAAACTAGCAATATGAACACATAAGCATCTATAAAAAACTTAGAGACGTAGATAGGGAAACTCTCAAAACTGATGGTAGTTAAATCTACCAACAATTACGAAGGGAGTACACTCAATAACACAAAGAAAAATGAAAGTTGTTGTGCTATAAGTTTTATAATAAATAGGTTTGTTAAGATTGTAAAACCTTAACAAATACTTGAGCCGATGAACTCTCGAAATAAAGAATGAAGCTGCCACCGAAGTTTAATTTAAAAGGGGAAACATTAATAAAACCTTAAAAGAATAAAAATGTGGTTATCGCAATCAAACTTAGGTTTGGGATTCAGTTATGAGAGAGGATGATATTAACACCCCTCACATTTGTTGTACTCAAAGGAAACCGTCTAGTTAGTCTTGCGAAAAGTGTTAGCTTAGAATGTTTGTGTTCCTTCTTATTATTATAAATGATTATTGGAAAAGAAAATAAAAAGAAAAAATATATTTTTTATTATAATGCTTGACAAGATGTTGAATATTTCTCCTACATATTCTCAACTGTGATGGGAAACTCTAACTTACGTAGTTCTATGTACACCCACCCATTCCCTTTTCATCTAAGTCTTAGTTACTATGTTTTTAACGGAAAATAAATATTCTATGCAAAGAGGTGTATGTCACCCACTCGATTAGTCGGGGAACAAATGGATGTACATTCATCCATTCCTTTTTTTTTAATTCCTTTTTTTAATCTCTTTTATTAATAAAAGAGTTTTTAATGGAAGACAAATAACCGATGTGAAGAGGTGTATATCTCCCACTCGATTATTTGAGGAACAAATGGATGTACATCCATCAATTCCTTTTTTATCCAAGTTTTAGTTAATGTGTTTTTCACGGAAGACGGATATTCGGTGTGAAGAGATGTACGTCTCCCACTCGATTAATCGAGGAACAAATGGATGTACATCTATCCATTACCTTTTCATCCAATTTGATTCATGAAAATTGTTTTTGCGGAAGACAGATAACTGATTCAAGTAAAGTGTACACTAAGCCTTCGATTACTCAAGGAACAAATGAATGTACATCCGCCCATTCACTCTTTACTCCAATTTTTACTAAAATATTTTTTTAAATGGAAGACGAATAACTAATTCAAATAAAGTGTACACTAATCCTTCGATTACTCGAGGAACAAACGGATGTATATCCGCTCATTCCCTCTTTAATCCATGAGATTTGAAACAAGTACAATTAAATTGTGATAGAGGTTTCAAGTTTGAAAAAATAGGTTGGTTTTTAATTTTTGAAAATAAGTGTGATTTAGCATTCTCGATTATGTGATGTTTGATTGTTAATATTCAAGTTAACAAATTAAAAGAACAAGAATAAAAAATAAAACAAGGGGTGCAAATATACATGATGAAGAGTTTCAAAACGGTAAACGTAAATGGGCTTAAGGCCCCAAAAACTAATAAAAATAAATAAAAACAAAGGGGTAAGAGAGAAATAGAGGGGGCATGAATTAGTAATTTTGCCTAGGCCCAAACAAGAGGCCCATTAAGCAAAAACAAGGAAAAGAAGGTTTGGGCTCTCTTGACCGTCTGATGAAGATCAGATGGTCTTGATCTAATCTCAAGATACAAACCAAATCAAGCCCTCTGAGCCACATGATTATGATCAAGTAGTCAGGATCTCATAGATACAATGAGGAGGCACACACATGATCACTCTCAAATTAAAATCGAGGGTCGGTTAAATGATGACACGTGGCTACACTTATTTGAAAATTAAATTAAAAATAAAATATTAAAATGAATAATCAACAAAACAAGGAGAAAACAAGAAAAAAGCATCAGACTTCGTTCTCTTTCACCATCGTGTTGGTGACTTCAACCTTCTTTCTTTCTCGCTACAGCCATGTAAACACGCGTGTAACACCCCGAGTTTTCAATTAATTATTTTATTGAATTTTTAATTTATTTTATTTATTTAATTGAGTGGTAAAATGATTTTTGTGATTTATATGTACTATTTGGTGTTTGTTAGATTTTATTGGGTATTAGTGGAATTTTATTTAATTAAAATAATAAAAAAATAGGAATTATGAGTTGTGGAGTGGAAATTGGTATTTTTGTAAAAGTGGTGGGTTAAGAAGAGAGTTACTAATAATTAAAGGAAAGTTGTGAATTAAATAAAATAGTATTAGTTCATTTATATAGATAAAGTGAGGGGAGTTGAGGTTTTCATCTGATACATGAAAGAAAGAAAAAAAGTGAAAAAGAGGCAAGGATTGGTAAACCTAAAGGGAGCTATAGGAATAGGAAACCATAGCCAAGACCTTGAATTTGCTGATGGAAGTTAAGGCATGGGGAAATTACTCTAATATTGGTGTCTAATGCATGACGGGTAGAGAGGGATCCTCACTCTCCTATAGGTTTTCTCATCTTTTTCACCATTGTTGAAGCTTATGTGTTTTTTTTTGAAAAAATTGTGTGTAATCTATGATAATTGTTGTGATTTTTATGAAATTTGCGCTTTATTTTTATTGATAGATTTCGTGTAAGATATGTGTAACACCCTTTTCTACCCCAAAAATAACGCAGCGGAATAAACATAAAATCATAGTAAAATCAGAATCACCTCAAAGGGTGCACATTTTTCAATAAATTCAAATCAACAAAATTGCTCCGTAAACAACGGGTTTTCCTCAAAATAACTCAAAATGCCTTCAAAGGGCAACAGAACCACCATAACCACAAAAATCCCACAAAAAGGGTTTATTAAAATAAACCATGGTCATCAAATAATCAATAAAATAACACCCAAATAAAACTCAACATGGTTCGACTCAACGACTCAACCCGATGTTACACTATCAGAGCAAGACCCTATACATCGACCAAAATGAAAATAACTTCAAAAGTCCTCAAAAGCATCCACAACTAATCCTGATCACCTGCATGTTACCCACGTGGAGGCAACATTCAAACAGGCAGGGTGAGTAATACAATTCATTATAATCAATATAAGATAATATATGCATAAAAAATGGCGTCATCATCATATACAACATCATTAGAGTCATCACAATGCAAACATCAAAACACATCATCATAAATCACAACAAATGCCATATAAATGCAATGCACAACAAGACTCATGCATGTGGTACCAATTGTCACAATCGATGGACACTTAGGCCATCACCCTCCAAAGATCCCCGTCAATAGGATAGGTTCCACACAAGAACCGGAGCACGTCATAAACCACTTCACATCTACACAATGGGATGGAAGCCACAATAGACCGAAGTCTAACCTCATCATCACTAGACCGAAGTCCTAACAACGTCATCAAAATATGCTATGAATGCATGATACACAACGTCAATGATCATCATCGTCAATAAAATCATTATGTGTATCATCATTCATCAAAATATCATGTTAATCATGTCATCAAATATACTTCAAAACATCACGTAATCTTCACGTCATAATCATCATTAACATCCACAACATCATGGTAAATCATCAGAAAAATCACAGCACCGAAACATCAGAACATCACAGAAATCATAAACAAAATTTTGCGAACAGCAGGGTTCGCTACTGAGTTCGCCTTGCGAACCTATTCGCTTTGGCGTTTGCTTTGCGAAGCTGCCAACGAATCCCCATCCCCATACAAAACCAGAGAGTTCTCCCTTCTGACTCTCCTCGCTGCCTCTATTCGCTAGGCGAAGCCCTTCGCTTGGACGTTCGCCTTGCGAGACCCAAAAGTCACCTCCCAAAGTCATCTCAGTAACATCACACACATCGCGCATTCGCTGCGCTGCTCGCTTTGCGAGCCTGGGCAAACATTCGCCTTGCGAATGATTTGTTCGCTTTGCGAACTAGCGATTTCTGCAATCACTACTACGCACCAGTAGCATCCCAGCCCCAAAAACCTTTACGATTCCAACCTCAATTTACCCCAAAACTCTCCCAAAACAGTCCTGAAACATCAAGGCAATCAAAGGCATAAAATATACGACTATTAGGTTGGTTAATTTCACTATTCTAACTCGAAATACCTAAACCTTCACAAATTCTCAAGATTCCTATAAACTCCATAAATCCCTTTCTCATACAAGATCCCACATATCATCAAAGAAGGTTTAGCCTCGAAGGCTTATTTTTACCCAAATCAATTCAACCCTCAATAATCCATCATCGATCCTCAGAAATATCCCTAAATCATCAATAACTCATAAACCCTTAAAAAAACCCCAAAAACCTCAAGATCCATTTTAAACACATCACTCTTATATTGAAAACAATGAAAGACAATACTCCTCATACCTTAGATTGTCGTTCCGAAGTTTTCTCTACTGATTCTTTGGAAGCTTTCACGAATCCTCGCCCTTTTTCCTTCTTTCCTCCGAGCTCTGTACTTTCTCCTTATTTTCACGATCTAACCAAATGAATCCTATTCTTCCCAATTCCTTTTTGTTAAACCCTTGGGCATTCCAAAATGGGTTTTCCCCACAATACCCTCACTAATCCTTCTCAAAAGTCCATCTTACTCTTAATTCCTCTAATATTATTTAAATTAATAATAATACTAATATATTCATATTATATACTATTATTTAATTAAATAACCGAAACTCCACGAAAATGCCAACGTCAACACAAACCACCAAAATTCACCGAAAATTCACAAATATTATATTTAAATAAATTAAATAAATATTCTAATAAATTTGGGGTGTTACAATATGTATGTCCAAATATGAGTTTGCATGTTCATGTTCTTGGGGTTTTTGTTTGATAAACATGTTCTTAGATTTGGATTAGATTGATGATTTAGACAATGCGTTAGTGGCTAATTGATGTTATAAACAATGTGTGTGTGTGTGTGTGTGTATGTATGTGTGTACGTGTGCGTGTGCGTGTGATTTTTTTGTACGATTTGGGTGGTTAGGGGTCAACATCGGAGCTTTGATAGGGCTCCAATGACGGATCTCTCATTTTATGGTTATGTTATTTTGGGCATTTACGCTTAGCGAGCGAAAGTTGCGCTTAGCGAATCTGCGTTTAGTGAGTGAAAGCTGCATTTAGCGAGTGAAGATTGTGCTTAGCAAACTTAGGCTTAGCGAGCAATGGATGCGCTTAGCGAAGATGACAGTGTAAAGTTGGCTATTTCGAATTGTTTATTTGACAGTGTCCTATTTTAGCAAATATTTAGTATTATTAGGTATTGTTTAGCACTATTTGCCACTGTTTGATGTTGATTGATGAGTTGTTAATTATTTTACATGGTTTTAAATAATTAATGTTGAGTTTCATGGTGAATGGCCATGAAAGGGTGAGTTATTAAGAAGTGTAGTTTAGGTGTGGACTATTATAGAGGCCTTTTGGCGTTGTGAATGGTTTGAAGTGGAACCAGTGGTTAATTTATTGCACCTATTTGTTGTAGTTTTTGAGGTTGCATATCATGCATCATGTGTGTCGATGTTGAGAAGTGATGGGTCGATGGTTCAGAAGAGGCGATCAGTTATGAGTTTGGGTTCGAAGAGGAACCGCAGTGAGTGGATGAATGTCAGTAACATAACTCTAATGTCAACAAAATGGTACCATATGCGTTGAGTCGAGATGTTGTTTACATTACATACATAAACGCATTGTGATTATTTTATTGATATGAATGAAGTGTGTGATTGCTGATTGTGTTGAATATGCTACCCTTGCTATGTTTTGCACCATTAATATATTTGAGCTTATTCTCACCCCCTTTCTTTTGTTTGTTGTGGTGTTCTGTATATTGTGGTATAGATACTCGGACGGAGTAATAATTGTTCCTGTCCTAATATAAGATGACCTATAGCTCAAACCTTATCTTGAAAAACCAACAAGAGAGCATCAATGAAAGGCTAGTATTCCTTAAAGAATTGGAAGCCTCTGACTATGACCTTTTGCTCCTCCTTCACTCAGGCGTACAAATCAAAATTCCTCAAGTAATTTTCAACCTCTTGAAGATAATATTGCCTCTCTTTGAGAGAACGTTGCTCTTCATTCCTTCAAAACGAGTTATGGGTGAACTATTCTCTTTGCAAGGAACGATTGTAAATCTGGATAAAGTTTCATTTAATCTTAGGTTGAAGAGTTTCTAGTGAAGATTGCATTGTTTCGTAAGGACAATCCAGCCCCCTCTTCCTCCACATAAGCTTAGGCAGTTTTTCATAACCTGCCTTTGCTTCTCCCTCTTTTTTTGTGTTTCTCTTTTGTGCATAGTTTTTATTTTTGCTTAGATTCACATATTCGATGTTTATGATATTCTTTCCTATTTGATTTGTAGAACTTGTAAAGCATATCCAATTAATGAATGTATATTGTAACACATTCTGACTCTTAGTGTATTTTGATGTATTCTTTTTAGCCTCTGATTATATAACCATAGCAATCTCTATTGTGAATTAGATGTATCAAATGAATCTAATGAAAAAGAAATATCAAGTTAAAAGCATTGTTTTTTGTTTTGATTCTGGACTTCTTAATCAATTTACATTAAAGGAAATAATTATGATTAAAAGGGTGATATGCAAATTAAAGATGGGAAAAGAACTTGATTGATTTAAAGGAATGATTACAAAATGATGTTTATAACATTAAATCTAATTATCTGTAGCTTTCCAAGCATGGAAAAAGTTTCCCCAATCTAAACCCAATTCTTCTTCTACATCAGAATCGAAATGAATTACTTCTCTAAATCTTCTTCTTCTTCTCTTGGGTCTCTTCTTCTCTTGGGTCTCTTCTTCTTACTAATCTTTTTTTGTGGGTTCAATGCCTGAGGAAGAGAGGTTGAAGGAATTTCTTCAGATGGTCTAACCTTCTAATCAGAAGTTACCTCAGAGACCACAGGAGCCTCTAAAAAAATTGGAGTATAAGACTGTTCATAAGTTGTATTTCATTTTGAACCAGATGTATATTGAGTATATATAGATTTGTCTATTGGCTTGAACAAGTTGTGTGCTTTTATAACAAATTTCAGCAGAACAAACACTTTGCGTGTTTTAGTTTCTGATATTTGAAATTCTAAAAGTCAATCACTAATTAAGCATTGTCATATTGAATCATAATTACTTCTTGGAAACTGAAACGGTAGTGATTTACCATCAGAAGTAAAGAACTTATTTGGTTAAAAGGTTTAAACTACTTTCAATTGTCCTCTTCTTTTGAAAAATGTTTTTAATTGTTTAAAACATTTAAATTGATTTTTATTTGTTTCAAATTCTTTTGTGTTTCATACTCTTTCAAAAGTATGTGCATTTAAACCGTTTTAAAATTTTTTCTCTGTTTTATTGTTTTTCTATTTCTTTTAAAATCTTTTTTATAATGACAAAGGGGAGAAAGTACATGGAGTATTTAAGAAGATATTAAAGCATCAGAACATAAACAAAGTAATTTCTGCCAAAACAACTTCTGAGTTATAAGCTCTAAGTTATTTATATTTTTTTTATATTTTTAGTAATTTATTTTACTGGGCTTAAATGATAAATTTAATTATCAAAGACAGGACTTGAGGAAAGCTTACAAACCTTAGCTTAGTGAACTGTTAAACTAAAGAAAGAGCTTACAAACCTCAACCTAAGGTCTGTCAAACTCAAGGGAAGCTTACAAATGTCAACCTGATGTTAGAATATGTTAATTAAATTATAAGATTTAATTAACATATATAAAGAGTTAAATGGGAGCTTACAAACCTCGTCTTTATGGAATCTCACACTTAGGGGGGCTTACAAACCTCACCTTAATAGACTGTCTAACATAGGGGGAGCTTACAAACCTCACACTCTGATGTTAGACTATGTTAATTAAATCATCAACCATTATTCTTAAATACATTTGATTGTCTTCATCAAAAAAAGGGAGATTGTCGGAACAAGATTTATTCATACCCTTAAAAGTTTTTTATGATAACAAATTATTTAAAGAACAATAGGGTTTAATAATGGTTGTTCAAGTGTGCAAGATCAATAGACATTAACCTTAATATAAATCAAGTTAATCACTCAGAAGAACCATTAAATAGAATCAAAGTTGTTATGAATCTGAAGGATCATAACCAAGCTTTAAGTGCTCTCGAGCTCTCGGTCTCTTAAGGAGAAAGAATGTGAGTTGAAGAATGTGTGATTGTGTTCACAAGGATGTGATATCAGTACACATAAATGAGTTGAGAGAATTTGTGTTAAACAGAAACACAAATGAGAGAAATGCACTTCAAAACAAAAAAAAAATAACCAGAAGGGTTAAGTGTGTTAGAGTTGAGTTATACATATTCACATATGATATAAAGAGAGAATATATTAATATGATAAAGAAGATCAATAGAACAGAAAGCCACAACAAGAAGGAAATCTATGCAAGGAGATAAGAAGAATGAAAACTTCATTCTTCTACACTCAGGAGAAAATAACTCATATTCTGCTCAAAAGTGTAAACCTTTGTGTATCCGCTTATCTAAGAAGCACACATGTAAACACAAGGTTAATACCATATTCACCTGTTAAGAGAATATGAAGACTCTAGTCTCGGTTCTCATAGTAAGTTTCTTTTTGATGATTGAGCATTGAAGTCTCATGTTTGCGGGAAGATCTAGAAATCTCGGTCAGTGTGACTGAGAATTGATGTCTCATGTTTGCGGGAATAGTAGGAAGTCTCGGTCAGTGTGACTGGGCATTGAAGTCTCATGATTGCGGGCAGAGTAGGAAGTCTCGATCAGTTTGATTGAGCATTCAAGTCTCATGCTTGCGGGAAGAACAGGAAGTCTCGATCTAGATAGATTGAGCAGGAATTCCTGAATTGGATGTTTAGGAAAGGAAGTCTCATGCTTGAGGGCTCGAGCAGGAAGTCTCAATCTGGTGTGATTGAGCAGTAGGTCTTGAACCGTGGGTTTAAGCAAGAAGTCTTGAGCTACTGGCTTAAGCAATTGTAATTTTATCGATTATAATTATAGGCTCTTGTGCTACATGGGGACTGGACTACTTTCAATTGAGAGGATCCAGGATATATTGTGTGTCTCTTTATTTATTTCTGCATTTATATTCCACCGTGCAACAAAATCTGAAGTCAGACTCTAATATGATTCATCCTCTTACTTGGATCAGAATCTTAGCGTGACACCTTAGGTTCTGAAAATGGATTAAGAAAAGGAAATAAACTTCTCAGTGTTGTTACTTACTCTATTATTAGACTATGAACTTGGTTCAGAATCTGATGGTTCAGAAACAGTAGGTGAAAAAAGTTTTATATTTGGGCATACACAATTCAACCCCTCTTCTTGTGTATTTTTCTTACCTTCATGTCAGAGTTGCCTCAATTGAAGAGATTATACTTCAGATGTTGATTTTCTTCAGACTTCGCTCTTTAGAGGTTGATTTCTTCAGAGTCTGCTTCTTGACGTTTGAAGCTTCAGAGTCTGGATCACCGGAGGCTGACTTTCTTCAGATGTTGACTTCTTCAGAGTTTGAATCTTCCATCAGAGCCATAGTCTTTAAAATTGATCTTCAGAGCCAGAGTCTGATCTTCAGATTCATAATCTTCAAGCTTCTCTTGAACTGTTCTTAGTCTTATAATCTTGCATTCTTGAACAGATGTTAGAATACTTAATTATTCTTTAAATACTTTGTTATTATTAAAACTCAAGGGATATGGTATCAACCAATTTTGTTCCAATAATCTCCCCCTTTTTTATGATGACAAACATAAGTATTTAAGAACAATGGTTTTTAGTTTAATTAACATGTTGACTTCAGGATCTGAGGTTTGTAAGCTCTCCATGAGTCTGATAGTCCAGAGGGTGAGGTTTGTAAGCTCCCCCTAAGTTCTATCCAGGTTAATTAAATGCCTTTTAAGATACAATATCATTAACTATAGAAATTACTTAAGCAGCAGTAAGAATACTCATCAAAATCATATGCTTAGGTGTGCTTAAATACCCATTATCTTTCTCCTCATTTTGTCATCAACAAAAAGATATAAAAAAACATGACAGAAAAGATAATGAAGGAAAGTTTTTATTAACCAAACAAGAGATGCAGAGCACAAGTTCAGAAAAGATAAAATAAAAGGTGACTAAATCCTAGAGTATAAGGTTTTTGATTCAGGAGCTCCATAATTACTTTGAGATCAGCACCCCTGTCATCTTGTCTGGAAATCACATTCTTCATCTGATAATCTATCTCCTTTGTCAGTTACCTAATACCTTATACCTTTTGGTATCCCTTCGCCTTCTCTTCTATTAAAAACAGAAGTCATTAGTACAACCTTTCCTATTCTGGTTATTTATTTTTTATGCGTTTAGGTTTCCGATGTGATACTCTCTTTGGAAATGATGGTTGTCCATTTTCTTAGTTAACCATGAATTGATTTGCATGTCTCGAGCTTGTATGTCATTAATTGTTTGGTCTTTATTGCTTTTGATTCGTCTCACCTTTTCATCTATTTATATCCTTCCTTTCATTTTCAAACTATCATTCCTTACTCTTCTATCTTCACAAAACCTTCTCCATTTTTACCTTCATCTCTTTCTTTCTTTCTCAACCAACCATGTCTGTCAAAACCTTTTATGGAAATGAAGACCTACTGGAAGTTATTTGTGAGAAACGACCCAACTTTCCTCGTCTTAAGGGAAACAAACCTCACCTCTTAGACTTCACAAATAAGACTTAGGAGGAGCTTACAAACCTCTTCTCTAAGACTATTTGACACAGGGGGAGCTTACAAACCTCAGACCCTGAGAGTTTTTGGACGTGTTGTTATTTTTCCTAGTTGTTCTATTGTATTGTATTGTGCTTCGCTTGTACTCTTTTCTTGATAATGAAAAACCTTTTCTTTCTTCTGTTATCTTTTGGTTATTTCTCTTTTTATTCCTTTTTGATTTCTGACAAAGGGGGAGAAAGTGATATATGATTTTGATATACCTACTCTTAGAATCTTGATCCCAAATATTGTTCTTATATGCTTTTACCACTAACCATGCTTGATGTTTATTCTAGGAACTTGTGAAAGTTCACTGATTTTCTAGACATGTTACTATGGAAGAAGTTTTTCTTTTGACAAAAAGAAAAACATGACTAGAATGCATGAAGTCTGCTCTGATGAGCCTGCTTTAACTCAATGCATTCTTCAGAAGCTGAGCACTATCTGATAAGATGACAACATGTGCTATGATACCTCGAGTTTCTCAGAAGTTGAGAACTTTCTGAAAGATTGACAAATCTGCTTTATAGCACACAGAGGTTAAGGACCTTTTGAAGATTTGGTCTAAACATGGTCATCCAAGAATTGTTCAAGTTTTGAACCTTCTGCTGACATGTTGATTTCTACACCTTTTGGTGATATGTCCAAGATATTAGAAGAACTAAGTTCTGATACATGAGATGACACATCAAGCAAGTTACTAAGCAGGTTCTGATACATCATCGTGTTTTGATAGCAAGCTAGATTTTGAGATGAAGACCAGGCAGTTCTAGTCAGAATCTGATGAGACGTCACTGAGAAGTGTTCCCTTCTCTGTTATTATGCTCTGTACTTCAAAATTATTTTGTTAGTCTTGGGATCAGGGGAAGAATCTGAACAAGCATAAATGAATTTTAAGAGAAACAAATTCAGGGGGGGCTGGTTTGCTTAACTCTGATTCTGTGTTTTATGGTTATTACCCTATATAAATTATTCTATCAAAATACATGGTTTGTCATCATCAAAAAAGGGGAGATTGTAAGAACAAGATTGATTATGCATCTGGCCTTAAGTTATGATAATAACTGCACATGTTATCTTAGAGAACAATTCAGTACTTTATGGTTTCTGTCTAGTGTGTAGCTTTTTCTAAACAGGTTCTGACTCTGATAGAAAGGCGTGTGACGTCATCAAACTCCGATCTAAACATTCTGGAAGAAAACATATGTTGCGTATAAGATAAAGTCAAAGTTCAGGAATGTTTTTAATGCAATGGTTCTGAAGAACGTTAGTACTAGAATTTATGATCGTGACTTTGTAAGTAAGCTCTGAATGCTTTCTAAAGATATACTTTAATTGATCTAAGTTCTGAAGTTTCTGAAGACAAGGTTCTGCTGAACAAGTTCTGAAGATTCTGAAGATATCATTTCTATTGCTTCAAGTTCTGAAGTTTCTAAAGACAAGTATGTGCTGAACGAGTTCTGAAGATTCTCAAAATTTCTTGCTACAATGACACTTATTTAGTGCGTCATAAAGTGATGCAAAAGTGTGTCTGAAGATGCTAAAATAATCATCACTTATGCTGACTATGTAACCAAATATGAAACTGATAATGATGACGTTTATTAATCTTTTACAAAGCCTGATAGGTGAAGCTACTCTGAAAATTTATTTTTTAGATTATTTCACACCTTTTTTCTTTTCTTTTTCCACTTGTAAAAAAGAAAAATTGAATTCAGTAAAGATTGTTTTATTATTTATAAAGACTAAAAAGTATTTGATACTATTTTTGTTTTGGTGTAGTGAATAATGTTTGTGGTTAATTAATAGGCGACAATAGTTAGATGGACGGACCAGTTGAAACAGAATTGGGGGCGGTTAAGCCACAATTGTCTCTAGGGTTGCAAACATTTGCTCTGCGCTTTTGGTTTTCTTCTTCACTAGTAAGAAACTCGTGTTATCGCGCGAGTTCCGTCTGGATTCACATCACATGTCTATCAAACCATCATTTGTAAAGTTTGAATTCATTCTTCAATTGGTTCGTACTTACAATAATATGATAACAATATGCACCAACTTTTAAGCATTGAATCATACTTACAATAAATCGTACAACCGATTCTCTAACTTCAATTATATAAAACAGCAGCAAGAGAAATATTTAAAAGATGGACATTAAAATGAACAGTCTACAACTGGTATCTCATATATACGTTTACATTTACCCGTGAATCAAGATGAGTTAATTTTAAAACTACATATTTGAATAAAATCATTTTTCCAATTCAAATAACATTACCTTTTAGATATTAGTCAATTTTTCAAAACCTAAAATTTATAACAGCTTCCCGTCAAATATCAGTTTTAAATCCTTCTTATTATATCATATTTATAATTTTACAAACCTACAATATATGACAGCTTCCCGTCAAATTTCAGTTCTAAATGAATATCTACACTCCATGGTATCTTGAAATTTCAGTTCTAAATGAATATTTTATCTATCTTTTTGTCTAGGAGAATTTCATAATAGAAGTTTAACTCTACAAAATTTTTAAACTTTTGTAAATTTTAAAAAATATATTTAGTATATATGTGAATTTAAAATGAGTTTCTTAATTGTAAAATAAACCATGATCATATGATTTTAATTGATTAAAATAAATTAGATATTGTGTTGATAGTAATTTGTGAGTTAAAAATTTTGATTATTAAAAAATTTGATATAAATATATATTCTACAATTTAGTCAAAATGAATTTTTATAGTGAATTAATATAAAACAACAGCAAAAAAAATAAATTAAAAGATGGACATTAAAATGAACACTTTACATCTGATATATCACATATACGTTCACATCTACAAATGAACCGTCTAAAGTTGATATCTCATAGAAACATTCACATCTACCCGTGAAATATTTATAATTTATAAAAATATTTATAAAAACATTTATAATTTATTGTCGTTTATAAAAATATTTATAATTTATTTTCTATCTGTACATGTACATTTATTTGAGATTGTATAAAATTTATATAGATACACATATAAATTTAAAAATGAGTTAGTTATATGCAAAATAAACAGTGATCATCTAAATTTAACTATATTAAATAAGTATATAAAAAGAAAACAAAATTGTAAAATAGAGATAAAAAAAATAAAATTTTGATATTTGAAAATAAGAATTTTGTTTCACAAATAAAGGTAAATGTTGATTAAATATTAAAATAAAAAGTATTATGGTGATAATGACCCGTAAGATAGAAAATGAATTGTATATAATATTATTCAATTTGATATAATAAATTATTAATTTCATGGAAATAAAAAAATAAATAAAATTTTATTTTTAGTGATAATAAATAAATATAATTGATTAAATATGTTTTAAAAATAAAACATTTCAAATTTATATAATATAAGTGTAAACTTAGTCATATATAATCAAAAGTAGTCTATAATAAAATTTTATAAAATGTCTAAAGGTTAATTTTATATTTGTTGAGTTTCTTTCCTCTTTATATTTAAATTTAAAAATAAGTTTTTCATTTCTCACAATTATAATTATACATTAATTAGTATCATTTTCATTTATTATTTCACTAATATGGATTTAAACTGATTTAAATTTTTTATTTTAATGAAAAGTATAGTATATAACATTTAAAATGCAGGTATTTTTTTGGTTTATATTTATGAATATTTAAAAAATTTATGATACTTAAAAACACATTTATTATTATTTGATAATTTTTTTATTTGCTACATATAAATAATAATTATAAATATGTAGTCAAATTAAAAGATTTTTCTATGCTTGGTTAAAGAAAAATTCTAAAAACAAAATAATATTAAATTAAATTAAATAGGCGGCAATAGTTAGATGGACGGACCAGTAGAAACAGAATAGCGGGCGGTTACGCCACAATTGTCTCTAGGGTTGCAAATATCTGCTCTGCGCTTTTGGTTTTCTTCTTCATTCTTTCTTCAGGTTCTCTCCTTTTCTCTGCTCAAGTTATTTTATTTTCACATTCTTTCTGTTAGGGTTAATATGAGATTCTTCTGCTATTTGGGTATTTAGGGTTTATAACCTTTGAATTGAAGCTTTTTTTTCCAATCGATTTTGAGTAATTGATGAAATTGATCCCTCAACCATTATCATCTATTAGTTGGAATGTTCAAATCTTGCCGTAATTTTAAATCTGTGATTGTTGTTTGAAATATTGAAATATGTTGTGAAATGACACTAATTATCTTTTCTTCTTTCTTATTATTAGCTTTGTTGTTGGTGTTTCCAGCACTCCTGTTCTCTTGGCTTAACATTAATTTTATCAACTGTAAATGCTGTAACTAATAATTTGGTTTAACATCAACCATTCAACATACTCAACCTGTGTTAACAATGCACATAACCCCTTATGTTCATTTTCCACACTTTGGCTAATTCACTCCTGTCATTTGTTTCATGTATGCATTCTCCTCGCACTTTGATTACTTATTTCACCAAAACAAAATTAACAGAAGCTGCTAAGATGTTCCCAAAGCCGCCATAACGGCCGTTCCGAAAGAAAAGTTACCAAGAAACACTACTCAGATAGCTCAGATAGCTCATATAGCTCAGATAGCCGTATGGGTCGTTCCAAAAGCCGCCATAAGGGCCTTTCCGAAAGAAAAGTTACTAAGAAACACTACTCAGATAGCTCAATAAGGTCGTTAAGTCCAGTAAACTCAGAGAGCTCATTAAGCTCAGTTGATAAGGAACTCGAAAGCTCAGTTGGTAAACACTTTTTAAAACTGTTAAAATTAGCTGATGTACTGGGATATCCTTATGAAGAGTATAGGCCGGCCATGAACGGCATAACTGATCAGGCAAGTATTTCTTGACATCTCTCAACGTAGTTTAAGATGCATTTAGCAATGCTTTTGAAACAAGTTTCACAAATTTATTTGCTATCTATCTGTAACCCAGATGTGCCAGGTAGATGTATTGTGTTCTATGCAAGCTTCCTATTTCGTGGCTGAAGATGCTCGATTCACGGCCGTACTTAAAACGGGTAAAAGAAGAGGTGAGAAGAATAAGAGTTCTAAGAAAAAGAGAAAGAAGAACAGCCCTGGAGCTGATGAAAGAAGAGCCGAGAAGAATGAGAGTTTCAAGAAAAAGAGAAAGAAGATCAAGAGGGGAGAAGAATGAATTCCAGAAAACAGAGAAAGAAGAACCGTTATTAATGTTGGAGGAGTTTTTTCAGTTTTTGAATAGCAAAGGAGAACCATATGTATTAGAATCATATATATTAGAATGAACAGAGAATTGCTCTATGGTTAAAGACTAAAATTTCTAAATGTTAGAATCGTATATATCACAATGAATAGAGAATTGCCCTATGGTTAAGACTAAAAAATTTTTTTCTGTGTTTCAATAAAATAAATTTTGATTTTAATGAATGTAGCTTAAGGCTTAATAATGTCTTTTCTGTGTTTCAATAAAATGAATTTTGATTTTAAATTGATTTGATTGTAAAATATAAAATCTTGGTCATTATTTTAAACTATATTGATTTGATTTTAAAATGTAGATTTCGGTCAATATTTTTAAAATTTTATGAGTTTTAAATTGTAAATTCATGTAGAAAGGGACACCTATTATCAATCTAAATGTGTGTGTTTTTTTATAAGGCAATTTAATTACAAGCAACACCAACCGAGTATACTGTCCCTAACAAAAATTAATATAGTTTTAAAATTATATATTGCCTTAAATATAATTTTCCACCTTCTGGTCATTTTTGAGGATGTGATTAGATTGACAAATTTAATATCTATGCCAATATTTGATAGGCAATTTTGCTCTTATGTTATTTTAAAGTTGCCAGCAAAACCCTTCTACGTCATAAAATTAAAATACCAAAAAGGGAGACTTAGTGATGTCTATCCTTTTAAAAATAGAGGATCAAAATATATTTAAGTTCCATTCATTTAAATTTAATTTAATTTTAACGATTTTAGTAAATTAGTGATGTTTATCTTGAACAAAATTTATCTTTTCGGAGTTCATCCAAACAGGATAGTAAATTTAATAATTTAGTAAATTAGTGATGTCTGCCTTGATACAATCGAAATTATTTTTTACTATGACATATATTGAACCCGATATCTAGGACATGATGCACATAATGATATGGATAAATATAACATAACCAGCTTGCAAAAACAATAAATAACACTAGGAAATGTTAATCATGTTTGGTATAAACTCCACCTACGTCTTGAGGGTGACTTCCAATCAAAGAAAGAAAACTTAATATTTTGAATTAGTACAATTAGTCTAGGGTTAAATATATATAAGGTCCTTGAAAATAATTTAGTATTCAAGTTTAGTCCCTATAAAAATTTTCTTCAAAGTTTGGTCTTCCTAAAGTTTTTCGTTTCTAACTGTAGTCTCTTCCGTTAGTTTCCACTTACGGTGGCTTATGTGGCATGCCATGTGGAAATTTTTTGATGACGTGGCTTACATGTGGCAATGTCAACGTGTCAAAAATTGCTGACATGTATGTCACGTGGCAATTGTTTCAATTTTAATTTTTTTATATTAATATTATAATTGAACCCAGAAGTGGTAGCTAATCTGTAGCTACTTCCTGGCTAATTCCTAACTAATCTGTAGGTAATTTAAACACACCATTTTTGTAGCTAATTCATAGCTAATCTCTAGCTAATTTAAACACACCATTTTTATAGCTAATTCATAGCTAATGTCTAGTTAATTTAAACACACAATTATATTAGTAATACACAACTCATTGATTCTCATTATAACACCAGTGTTGCAAAAACATAATACCACTTATAATTATCTAACATAGTTTTACTGTCATTTTATAACATTCATCAAGTGCATACTAAAAAATATGTGGATGTAATAATAGGCATACTTTTACAATTTCAGTCCATAGATATCCCACATTATGAAGTAACATAACCTAAACCATCACTTGATCTCCTGTGAACCCATCATGCATGTGTAACCCATGAATGATGATGTTTTTCAAAATTGTGTCGGTGCTGGAGAAGGTGATGTAGCTTCTTCACCATTGGAGCTAGAATAAAAAAATCAGGGTGCTAGCTCTGCCAAGATTAGAGTTCCACTCTATCAACTATAAAACAGTTCTCTCACAAAAATGTTGAGCACAAATGGTGGAAATACCAGCCAAAATATAGACACTTATTTAGAACAATGTTGCCACACCATTATGAGATCCCTTGCTTCCTAAAGATCAAAATGCATCAATTGGCATTCCATAAGCAAGCACTCTCACCTGGAAGTGTCATCCAACAAGAAAGAATCACTCTGAGCATTGTTAGAATCCTCAGCCATAAGTACTTTCATGCTTGCAAGGACCTGAATGATTTCAATACTTTAAAAGTCACTTGATGATATTGGAGAAAATAGTTGAAAATAAAAACTTACATCTGCAGATACACTTTGAGTGTTGTAGTTAGCATCCCAGTAAAGTGTGCATATTCTGTACAGCTGCTGTTATAAAAACTTGTTATAATGCAAATATTGATTTCCTTGATTTCCTTGATATCCTAATGTGGTGTCAATCCTAGGATAAACTCTAGTCTAATATTTAAACTCCAGTCTAAACCTTGAATAATTCTAAATTATAAAGGGTTCTTTTATGGAAAACTAAGGCTAGTTGCGGCCAAAAATGTTAAAAAAAAAAAAGAATATGAAGGTGAAATAAAAACATACATACAACATGGTTTGAAAGTTGGAAATGAAACTTTCAAACTTTATTTAAATTTATATCCTATATATTAGAGGATATATATTACTTTAATAATTTAAAACTCCCTTCAAGTCATGATCAAACCCATACACTAGTACTCCTTTCTATTGAATGTTTTGTTTGCCGATTTAAACCATACCAAGTTTTTCAAGATCATAAAGAGACTTTAATAATTACAAAACATGGAAAATAAATAATTAATAAAGAAAGACATAATTTTTGAAAATCACATGAAATATTGGATCGATGATATAACAACTTCCTCTGTGTCTTCAAGATACCTACATCAAGACCATTAAACTCAAACAATATGTATACATACAGACATGCACAAATGTACTATGTTGGAGAGAAAAGCCTGATATTTAACATCCTCATATATGCTTCATTAGTAGAAGAATTTAATATTCACACTGAATGTGTATGAGTTTCAGTTTGAAAGATACTAACCATTCAAGTTTTCCGCAAGTATAATATTGCAAACCAAACAGAGGGTGAACAACTGGATATACTCCTGCAATGAAGTATATATAATATTGCAAATTAGGAATTTTTATTTTCCATTCAACCAGGGTTAAGGAACAACTTAAAACTACCAATAGAATCAGTGTTAAGGAAGCTTACAATTTTGTCAATTATTGAGGATAGAAGTTTCAGACAACATACTTTGTTTGCAGTTTCTCAATCATTTTATATATAGATATAGCTTCTTGATAATCTACATATAGTCAAGGACTTAATTTCATGGACATAAACTGAACGTAATTTCCTATGTACATGGATCAAGGTTTCCATAAACGTAATTTCTTCAGCTTCATTAGCAGGTGTTTCTTTGTTTCCCTCAGCAGCTGCATCTTCTTCGCCAGCAGGCTTCTCCTCAGCCACATTCTTTTCAGTTTCATTAGCAACTTCATCAGTCACCCTAAGCAAACTGAAAAATGAAAAGAATATATAAACAATTAACACAAATAAAAAGAAAAAATAATCTACAAAAGAAACTATGCACATAACTTAATTATCGTTAAAATGACGATATATACAAATAAATCAATGCTTAATAGCTTACTGAGCAATTTCATCAGACTGAGTTCCCCAATTACCACGTCCAGCACCTTCACGTCCTTCTTCACCAGATTCGCCGTTGCTAAATCCTCCACGACGACTGCCACCTCCAAATCCTCCTCCAAATCCCCACCACCGCGACCACGTCCAAATCCTCCTCCAAATCCCCGTCCGCCTCCACGGCCATCGCGAGATGGTTCGTTTCTTGCCTCCCTCACTATCAACGGACATAAAAAGATCAATATCAAGAATCAAAGAAAGAAACACAATAAATAACATCTACATAATAGCTATCTTGCCCACTAACAGTACACCGAAATATCAATATGAACATTCAGGGAAAGGAACACAATAAACAACATCTCCATAATGGTTACCTAAAAAAACATATGATAAATTTTTAAAATCAAACAAAAACCCAGATAAATCAATACTACCCATATTTGAATAGTAACCCTGATTCTGAGATTCACCTTCAGCTTCACTCCCACTCTCAATATATGACCCATTCTTTCTCCAAATTTTACGCTTTTCAGGCTTTTCAGTGCTAACATGCTTCCGATCAGCCAAAACCCTAACTTCAGGAACAGAACGATAACTCCTAATTTGCGAATAATTAGTCAAATTCGTCAAATTCTGATTGGAAGATTGCTGTGCGAGTTTGCGTAAATAAATTTACTGCGAGTTTTGGGCTTGAATTTGGGGCTGAGCCTGGGTTATGGGACTGTCGTGGTCATTCCAGAGATCTTGAGCGCCGTCTTTCATGAAACGATCGGAGAGGACTTTGATGTGTTGATGAGGGGAGATAGGGATGTGAATGGTGGAAGATGAAGAAAACGAAGGAGGTGAAAGAGTGGAGCGTGAATGATGGAGAATTTGTTGTTGTAACACTGATTATTTTACTGACGTGGAAAAATTATAATACACATGGCATGCCACATCATTCTCTGTTAGTGGAAACTAACGGGAGGGACTAAAGTTAGAGACGAAAAATTTTCAGAGGACCAATGTTTGAAGGAAATTTTTTAAGAGACCAAACTTAAAAGTTGGAATATTTGTAGGGACTAAAAACTTATTTAACCCATTAGTCTAATAGGAACAACAACCCTATATTGTTCAATGCATCTTTCTAATTCTGGTAATTTTCTATTTAGGACTTTCCTAAATATTAGAACTCTGTCACTTTCTTTCAATCACTAACCCTAGTAATCAACAATTCAATAACATGTAATTGTGCAATGTATCTACTTAATATTTTTTATGAAGACAAAGACCAAGTCCAAATATCAAGATCAATTCACAAGAGGTATAACACCTTTCAAGTTCATATGTCTAAAGGAGGGTATTCAAGTGAATACTCGTTTAGACTTTATGTAAAATCAAGATATATGTTGCAAATCATTACCGGTACTTTTAATTGTTCATAAGAAGTATTCTTCTTCTTCTTCTTGAAACTCTAGCATATTCATTAAAATCATATTTCAATTTGACAATATTTTCAAAAGCTTTCAAAGAATCATTTTTGCAAATAATTAAAGATGTATCCGAATATAAATGGAATCAGCGTGAAAATTTAGAAAAATTGTATCCGAATACAACAAGTTTTATTTGAATACAAAGACCCAACAGAAGCAAAATGGAACTCATTTGTATTCGAATACAGACATTTGTATTCGAATACAAGCATAAAAATTTCAATTTTTGTGAACATTATAAAGGTTGTATCTGAATACACAGTGTTGTATTCGAATACAAACACAAAACAATGCAATTTCAAATCAATGCACTTGTTCATAATTTGATTGTGAACGATGGTCGCTGATTGAAGGGGCGTTCTAGACAATATAAATAGTATTTAACACAACTAATTACAATGACCTCTTTGTCATAATTTTTTTAAACATAATCCAAGTTGTGTTTTGCATATTTTACCAAGTGCATTTGTTCAAAATTTCATAACATTTAGAGAGTTCACTATATTCTTTTGAGCACTTGATTTTACTTGTATTGGATTGTGATTATGTACAAAGAGAAGAAATATATTTCATTGTAATTTATCTCTTGATCAAAGTCAAACTATCATTGTTTTTATTTATTCACAAAGTGTCTTGTACATATTCTAACAATATTGAAAATCTCTTAAGGTGTGTAAGAGGACTAGACATACTTTCAGTTTGTGAGAGAAACTAGTATAATTCTCTGTCTCTTTTATTTTTCGACTCTTTACCGCTTTATCACCATAACATAAACCAAAAACATAAGATACACTAGACTCTAAAAACCATAATTTTTATAACACTTAATTCACCCCTCCCTCTTAGGTGCACTATATTCTTACAATTGACATCAGAGCGAGTTATAGGTAACTTGCTCCTATGATCCAGAAAATGGATTCCACAAACCTTGTATTTAGATATGGTAGTAGTAGCAACAAACCTACATGTTTTGTTGGTGAGCATTATGACTTTTTGAAAATTTGCATGCAAACATATCTAGAAGCACAAAGAGAAGATATTAAACCACGAATCAAACAACAAAATACCAAAATCACACCAAAAATCCCCAAACCGAAAAAAAAAACCCAACCTTTCTCTGACCAACCCAAACATCAATACTAACCTATTCCAAATCCCTCAAAATCAACTCCCAAGTATAAATTAAACAAATTTATGTTGGAGCACAAGGTTGAAGATGAAGAAGATGGAAGAGAGAGATATTTTTGTAAGTAACTTTTACTTTCTAACTGAAAATGGTTACCATAAATTCTTGTTTCAATCTGAAACTTGAGTTCAGTATTTATACCATCAGAACAACTAATGAAACTTAAATTAAATCTAAATTCAACTTAAATGTGAATTTGGATTATACTTCAACAGCATCCCTTAATCCACATTCAAAACTAAAATCAACAACACCAATTTCATCCCTTAAATGGATAAAATGTTCAGTCCTGGTGCGTTGCTTCTGAGTGTGTCGCGGCTGGAAGAATCACAGAGTCGCCACCATACTTTATTCGTTTCTAAGGAATAGGGGAAATAATAATAAAAGCCTAACGAAAAAGGATAAGATGGTCATCGCAATCGAATATGAGTTTGGGAGTCAGTTAAGTAAAGGGAAGGTGTTATGCACCTTTCACCTCTGTTGTATTAAACATGAACCTTCTCTAGCCTAGGATTTAGTGTGTTTGTTTGCTAAATTTTGCCTAATTGTTAGTTTATTACTTTTATTTATTTACAAAGTTTCAAAAGGGTAAAAATGAAAAAAGTTAGTTTTAAATTATGGGACTCGTCAGGGTTTCGCAATCTTGTGCCTACGTATTTTCATCGAGTGATGAGAAAATCAGAGTCTACGTAGTTTGACATTTTGTTGGTTGGTTAATTTTAATTTATGAAAATGATTTCAATGAAGTGCGCAGAGGCACAAAAAGAAGTTTGATGTGTTTGTGTTAGTTTTAATTGATTTGATTTTAAGTAATCGATCGATGCAACGAGCGCTAATCAATCAACTACCTAGGGGCATGGTGGAGGCGTATCCACTTCCCATTTGCAAAAACATTGGTTCATTTTAATTTAAGAAAATAATTTGATGATAGATACAAATATGAATTGTTTATAGATGAGAAAGTTTTATTTTTGGACTTTTTTTAATTAAAATGAAAGGGATATTTTGTTGGTATTTATTTGAATAAAAAGAGGAAGTCTTTTTTTTTGTATTTTTAGATCTTTAATGAAAAAAATTATTTTTGTATTTCTATAAGATGGATTTTAATAAAACAAAAGCTTTTATTTTGTTTTAATTTTTTTTTATTTTTATGTAGTAAACCTAACTAAAGAAAAGAAGATGTGCTCGCCAAGGATTCAAACCCTCGTGCCTACGTATTCTCATAGTTCAATGAGAAAATCATAACTCTGTAGTTCATGGTAAAAAATAAGTGTTTGTTGGTTATTTTTAGGGAGCAATTATAATCGTATCCTAGTAGTGTGTAGACGTTAGCTGATTTGATCCTTATTTGGATGCTCCTACCTTTTAGTCTGACTGCTAAGGATTGGATTATAACAGTTCTTTTATGAAAAGAAAAGAAATTGTTTTGAAAATGTTTGTGTAATAAAAGAAAAAGAAGGAGTAACTTGAATTGAAATAATTTGAAAAAAGAAAGGCTTTGTTTAAATTGAAAGAGAGTTATGAAAGTGTTGCTTGGATCTTGTGGAAGTATTGTTTGAATCAAGATTGTGTTGTTGGATCCCATATGTAGTGTATCTGAACCAAGAATGCAGTGTTTAAACTAAGAGTGAGGTATTTTAGCTGACAAACATTGATTAACCATGCATGAGGGTATGTTAACCAAGAAATGGTGAGTAACCCATGAATCAAAGTGTGGTATTTTAACCGATAAATGGTGATTAACCAATACAATAGTTGTAGAGTTTGTTAACTAAGAAATGGTGATTAACCCATGAATGCAATTGTGGTATTTTAACCAATAAACAATGATTAACCAATGCATAAGGTTTCCTGAGCACGGAACTCACATGGCAATGCATGAAAAAGAAGAATGAGTATTTTAACCATTAAGGTGATTAAGCCTAGGGGGGGGGGTCTGACTCAGAGATGGGTATTTTAACCAAGAAGGTAATTAACCCACATAATGCATGGATGTCAAAGAGAATTGTGTTTGGTCCAAGGAGAAGAGTATTGTTGATGTTGATTGTTGTTTGTGAGGAAGAAGGCTTGAAAGTTATTCAATTTGAATTGCACTAAAATCTATGAATGAAGACGAATACTTTGAATAACTGGGGCCTACGTCCCATACTTAAAGATACTCAGAACAAGGGTAGAAATAATCCCTCTTATTCTTCTTTGTTGCTTAAGGCTCATGGAGTAAAATTCGCATCTTAATTGACAAGTACTTGAAGGAAGATAAAAGTCTTTTTGGTGTGCTTGAATGGTGAAGCTCCAAAGTTGACCAGTGTCTTGATGTTCAGGGTCTTCATAGTCTTGCATGTGAAGTTTGAATTGACTTGAGTGATCTAGTGCAGTACAATTACATAAATCTAATCCAATCAAGTGATCAAGGGACTTATGATCACTTGTTTGGATAGGCAGGCAAATGTTCAAGGCAAGTGATTAATTGATCAAAGATGACTTTGATCAGCCAATCAAAGGGTGATGGTCATGCTAAAGATTTTTCAAGCTCATGGATTTTATTAAGGACTAAGAGCATAAAGAAATAAAAAGATTAACATGCATATAAATATCTAATCAAAAGAACTAATCTAAACCTAATCATAATTAAATCTAACTATGACTAAAATGTATTCAACTATGATTATTATTTTCAAGTAAAAAAAGTGTGTTATGAGACTAAAAAAGCTAAATCCTAATTAACCTCTGAGTACTAATATTAATTTTCAAAGTGTTTTATTATGAAAAATAAAATGCATTAAAAATGTGGACTAATATGAATAAGAATGTGTGAAAAAAACTACAAGCATACAAAAAAGTAAGCAACACAAAGATTAAAAATACAATTAGTGCAGGGGGAGGTTGTACTGGCTAATGGGGGTTGTTTTGAGCAAGGGCGTTGGGCCTGCAACAAGGGAAGCCCAGGGTTTGCTGTGTATTTGTGTTGCAACCAGACTGAGGGTACGAAATGGAAAAAAGGGGGCAATGTAGCAAAGAGCTGTGGGTTTAAGCCTTTGCTCCCAAACGCAAGGCAAAGAGGGAGGCTGGGCATCAGAGCCATTCCATTTCCTTATTTCACGTATCACGTTCACACGGTCCCTTTCTCTCAAATAACACTTCGCCGGAACCTCTGCTCCGCCGCGCCAGAGGCGGAGGAGCCAGTCCAAACCACAAAAAATCATCATCATACTACTCGTATCAATGCCATATCCTTTAATCTTATGTCAATTCATTCTAAATCCTAATCTAATTTCCAAATCAAAACGCAAATAGTATGAACCCTAAGTCACGAAAAATGAAATTAAATCATAGAAGAGGGGAATCTAAGCTAGCAACCATAGGGCTTTGATTCCCCTCAATTGAAGCTACATTATGGCAAGTGAATTAGAGAAATGAGAAGAAGAAAGTGGAGCACAGCAACCTACAAAGTCGAGGTTCACTCTAGTAACTGCTGAAGGTTGAAGTCGATGAAATCGTAGAATGAAGAAGATGAATCCAGGTATGCTTCAAGCTCTTTACTCCTTGAAAAATTCCCTTCTTCTTCTTCTTTTGAGCGTGCTTTCTGTCGTTGTTGTTGTGTGAGATGGAATGTGATGCAGACAGATTGATGGAGAGCAGAGAGGGTTCAGAGAAAGTGAATTCAGATTGTGAGAATTTTCAGTGATTTTGGAGAAATGTGATTGTCCTTAATCATTGAAGGTGAGATTGAATTATATAAGGAATAAAGGTGTAACTAACTCGGTCAGAGTAGGGCAATGGTTGTTAGGAGTTAGGGCAGAGTTAGATTGTTAGTAATTTCGATGAGGAAGTTAGTTGTGAAGTTAACAGAGTTAGACTTTTCTATTAGTTAGTTGTGATATGAAGCTGGAAGTGTTAGCTGGATTGAAGTGTCAGAATAGTTAGAAGGTTTAGTTGTTAGTTTGAATTTTCTAACCGTTAATGAATTTGTTGTAGTCAATGGTTATGTTGGTGAAATATGGGGTTGGCTGCTAGTTAGAATTGGAGTTTTTGGATTGAATGTTAGAATTGGTGATGTTAGAGTAGTCGATGAATGTTGTTAACAGATGCAGGATGTTATGTCTGTTAGTTAGAAATGGGATGTTAGTTATGCATATGAGATTGGAAGTTAGTAAGTTTGAATTACTTAGCATTGTTATGATTAATTGTTATGTTTAATTCATTAAATCGTTGGAGTTATTATGAGTTTAATAAAGTGAATCTAGTTAGTTAAGATGTTAATGGTAATTGCTAATGCATGTTGTTAGTTGAAATTGTAATGTTAGTTATTATGTTGAACCGGATTAGCACTGTCATGACACTGAGATTGGTAAGTTGGTTATTTCTTGCATTGCTTCATGATTGAACTGTTATGGGATAAAATGGGATGGGCTATTAGAATGAACCACATGTTATGTTAATAGGTTAGTGTTAGGAACTTATTTTGAATTAGAAAGTTAACAACTGTTATGTTAGTATGTTAATTGAGTGAAAATATACTGAAATTGAATTGGCTTAGGACTTGTTTGATTCAAGTGGAGTGGAACTTTGATGTTGATGAATCATTTGAAGTTAGAATTGAATGGGAAATTAGGAATGTTTAAGTGATGACTATTAATGGTTGTTAATAGAAAAAATTGTCATGAAACTTGCTTGATATGGAGATTAGTAGACTATTAGGATTATTTAATTAATTGTGCTTTGAATTGGCTATATGCGAATGAATTGTTATGTTAGGAAATTGTTAGATTGAAATGGATGGATTGTTGACATTGTGTGTATGTGTGCATACTTTTGTAGGGTTGGTGTGGTCAAGACTTGACATTGGTCAAGATGGCATGGCTCATAATGTTTATGAGTCAAGATTCCTTCATGGAGCAATTTGAAGACTTGAATGCTTGGAGAAACGCAAAGATATGGGATGGCTTGTAAATGAAGAAAAGTGGGATATGATTAGGGTAGGTAGTTGACTTTGGTAAACTCTTTGACCAAAAATCAACTTTAGGTCAAGAGATGTATTTTTGTGCAACTTTGTATGGAATTTTGTAGTTTTCGGTCATGTGTAATGAAGTGGATATTTTGGTAATGAAAATGACTTTTGAATGAATTGAATGAATATATGTAACTTGTGTCTCAAGTAACATGTTTTTGCCTCCAATTCCCTTTTGAATGTTTGAACTTAATGATCTTGAACTTAAGTGAGCTGGCATCTTGATTTGCTTCTAACCACTTGAATGAAATACCATGTGTTCTGGACTGGACCACTGGCTAGGCATGGCCCAATCCACTTCTCCTCTCAGAACGACCCAATTGCCTAAGTCCAGCTGAGGTAGGGCAGCATTTACCTTTCTGCCCCTCTACCGGGCACCTGTGAACAGATGAACCTCAAGGTCATTTGCTCCTCCCCGACATTCTTGCCCGTCACGCACAGGGCAGAAATGCAGGGATGGTCGTGGTACTCCTGCCCCTCTGCCGAGGAGGCTGCCCAGAACGGCTCAATAGCCTAGATCCATCCAATTGAGGACAGAGGGAACCGATTGTCCCTCTGCCCCTCCACCGAGGAGAGATGCCAGCTGACCATCTCTGCCCATCCATCACATTCCTGCCCCTCACGCACAAGGAAGACATCCAGGGATGGCTGTAATGCTCCTGCCCAGAATCATCTCCTGCCCCTCTGCCGAGGAAGCTGCCCGGAACGACCCAGCAGTCTCGATCCAGCCAGTTAAGGACAAAGGAAAGCCATTTTCCTCCTGCCCCTATACTGAGGAAGGCTGACCGACTGATCTCCAGGGACAGAAGGCCAGCCCTGCCCTCCATCTCAACTATGCCCGTCAAACACGGGACAGTCATCCAGGACCAAGCAGGAATGCACCTGCCCGGAAACACTCCCCTGCCCAAAGCAACAGGCTAGTTTCGAGCAGGTCTGCCCCTCTCTGCCCTCCAGGGACAGCTGCCCATCTCTGCCCTCTATCTCAACTCTGCCCGTCATACACGGACAGTCATCCAGAACCTGGCCGGAATGCACCTGCTCGGAAACACTCCCCTACTCAGCACAACGACTAGTTTCGAGCAGACCTGCCCATTCCAACGGCTAGTTCTCGCAACACAGTCATCTCACCAATCAGCAAGACTGACCGCGAAGGAGCCATTCCTTCCCTCGAGGACGACGTCCCCTTTCAAAGGGACAGAGTCACTACTTCCCTCTCTCTAGATCTCCACGAGATGGAGGACCAACGCCCAGAGCACAATGGGTCCAGACTGATCCCCGAAAGAGCACCGGAGGGTCCCCAACCTATTCTTATTCTGCCCAACGCCGATTTGGCCATTCTGATCGGCCTTGCCCGAAAGACGCATATCTCCTCCCTGACATAAATAAAAATAGTTGACAATTCTGTCGGTTTTTGCTGCCCTTCATGGATGCCCATCCGGTGGCCAAGAACCGAAGGGCAGATCGAGAAGCCCATCTCCTCGACACCAACTGGCAGCGCGGAACCTTCCGATCCCCTTCCCCCCATTCCACACAGATAATTCGAGGTTATCCTCCTCGGCAATGACCCAAACAAAGCAGCGATGGCCTCACCAGCCTCCTCGACGAGCAGAGCGCATAAACGAACTGTTCCACGCGAACGCACAAGCCAAGCAAACATATGTTCTCCGCGAACACCTTAACCAAGGAAGGCTGGTCAGCTGACACCCAAGACCAGTAGGACCACAGCTGCCCTCCTTCATATTTCTGCCCATCACGCATGGGCAACCACCCAGGAACGGTCGAAATGCTCCTGCCCGCAACTACGCCCTTGCCCAACGCAACCGCCAGATTCGAGCAGTCTGCCCATTAAAACGACTAGTTCCTGGCGATTGAGGACAAAAGAAATCATTTTTCCTTCTGCCCCTCCACCGAGGAAGGATGGTCAGCTGACACCCAAGATCAACAGGAGCACCGCTGCCCTCTTTCACATTTCTGCCCGTCACGCATGGGCAACCACCCAGGAACGATCGAAATGCTCCTGCCCGCAACTACGCCCTTGCCCAACGCAACGGCCAGCTTCGAGCAGTCTACCCATTACAATGACTAGTTCCTGGCAATTGAGGACAAAGGAAAACATTTTTCCTTCTGCCCCTCCACCGAGGAAGGCTGGTCAGCTGACACCCAAGATCAGCAGGTGCACCGCTGCCCTCCTTCACATTTCTGCCCGTCAAGCATGGGCAGCCAAAGTCATACGACAAAACATTAAATTTATCCGTCTCGTCCTGAGGAGAAATCATAGATTCTCGCGAAGGCAAGCTCACCGCAAACTGGAAGGGTCCCTATCTTGTCCGCGCAAAAACGGAAAATGGGGCCCACTACCTAGAACACCTCAACGGGGAATAACTTGCTTGATATATTACGGCTAAAGCCACTACAGTCGGTGTGCCCGTCTAAGCGATGAAGTGCAACGTACCGACCATAAATGCATGCCTAGGTACAAGCATTGCATACCTAAAAGTTTAACAAGGCAGGCCTCTACTCTTGAACGAGAAGATCCTGTCACACGTCGGATACTCGACCGAGTCTGACGTCGTCATCGTACCATGATTGGAAGAACACCCAGCTCGCGATGGGACGTTCACGCCGCGGAGCTCGGGCCACAATCATGACCTGAACACCGTTCTCGTGCCCGGAAACAACCCTGGCCTCTTTGAACCAGTTCCCCAAACTGGTTGTACAAATGAAATAACTACCGAGCAAACCCCAAAACACTACGAATAACCCATACAAAACTGCTCATACAAATGAGCACTCACGATGAGAATCGTGCAATACTTAGTGATAACAAGCGAGTGAAAACGTCTCTAGTAGACAAGGCGACGCTTTCGTTCCTCGAGCGCGTCCACATATGGGCACCACGGAACATCGTCATCTCCACAAACACGCACCAACCATGCACAGTTCTCCCCGGGATCGCGAGCTACTCTTAAGTCATCACTCCTGTGCCTAGGAGCAACGACTTGGGGGGCTTCTGTTCTGGACTGGACCACTGGCTAGGCATGGGCCAATCCACTTCTCCTCTCAGAACGACCCAATTGCCTAAGTCCAGCTGAGGTAGGGCAGCATTTACCTTTCTGCCCCTCTACCGGGCACCTGTGAACAGATGAACCTCAAGGTCATTTGCTCCTCCCCGACATTCTTGTCCGTCACGCACAGGGCAGAAATGCAGGGATGGTCGTGGTACTCCTGCCCCTCTGCCGAGGAGGCTGCCCAGAACGGCTCAATAGCCTAGATCCATCCAATTGAGGACAGAGGGAACCGATTGTCCCTCTGCCCCTCCACCGAGGAGAGATGCCAACCGACCATCTCTGCCCATCCATCACATTCCTGCCCCTCACGCACAGGGAAGACATCCAGGGATGGCCGTAATGCTCCTGCCCGGAATCATCTCCTGCCCCTCTGCCGAGGAAGCTGCCCGGAACGACCCAGCAGTCTCGATCCAGCCAGTTAAGGACAAAGGAAAGCCATTTTCCTCCTGCCCCTATGCTGAGGAAGGCTGACCAACTAATCTCCAGGGACAGAAGGCCAGCCCTGCCCTCCATCTCAACTATGCCCGTCAAACAGGGGACAATCATCCAGGACCAAGCAGGAATGCACCTGCCCAGAAACACTCCCCTGCCCAAAGCAACAGGCTAATTTCGAGCAGGTCTGCCCCTCTCTGCCCTCCAGGGACAGCTGCCCATCTCTGCCCTCTATCTCAACCCTGCCCGTCATACACGGACAGTCATCCAGAACCTGGCCGGAATACACCTGCTCGGAAACACTCCCCTGCTCAGCACAACGGCTAGTTCCGAGCAGACCTGCCCATTCCAACGGCTAGTTCTCGTAGTTACCTATTTTTTGGGAGATCCGCGATCCACGCCCAAATAATAGAGACCAACTGGCCATGCGCTGGGGGCACTATATAAACCCTCTCACTTGAGATGGTCAGGTACACCCCCTCCTCCTCTCCATACGCCCAACATCGTAGACGAAGCTTCTGGCCCACTTCAAGGTTCTGATCAACCGGTAAGATCAGTGGCACCGTCTGTGGGAAACCAGCTCTCCCCATCTTTCTTTCCCCGGAAACCAAAGATTAAAGCAGATATTCAAGATTCCGATCATGGCCAGCCACAATAACGTCCATGATGCTCGCAACACAGTCATCTCACCAATCAGCAAGACTGACCGCGAAGGAGCCATTCCTTCCCTCGAGGACGACATCCCATTTCAAAGGGACAGAGTCACTACTTCCCCCTCTCTAGATCTCCACGAGATGGAGGACCAACGCCCAGAGCACAATGGGTCCAGACTGATCCCCGAAAGAGCACCGGAGGGTCCCCAACCTATTCTTATTCTGCCCAACGCCGATTTGGCCATTCTGATCGGCCTTGCCCGAAAGACGCATATCTCCTCCCTGACATAAATAAAAATAGTTGACAATTCTGTCGGTTTTTACTGCCCTTCATGGATGCCCATCCGGTGGCCAAGAACCGAAGGGCAGATCGAGAAGCCCATCTCCTCGACACCAACTGGCAGCGCGGAATCTTCTGATCCCCTTCCCCCCATTCCACACGGATAATTCGAGGTTATCCTCCTCGGCAATGACCCAAACAAAGTAGCGATGGCCTCACCAGCCTCCTCGACGAGCGGAGCGCATAAACGAACTGTTCCACGCGAACGCACAAGCCAAGCAAACATATGTTCTCCGCGAACACCTTAACCGAGGAAGGCTGGTCAGCTGACACCCAAGACCAGTAGGACCACAGCTGCCCTCCTTCATATTTTTGCCCATCACGCATGGGCAACCACCCAGGAACGGTCGAAATGCTCCTGCCTGCAACTACGCCCTTGCCCAACGCAACCGTCAGATTCGAGCAGTCTGCCCATTACAACGACTAGTTCCTGGCGATTGAGGACAAAAGAAATCATTTTTCCTTCTGCCCCTCCACCGAGGAATGATGGTCAGCTGACACCCAAGATCAACAGGAGCACCGCTGCCCTCTTTCACATTTCGGCCCGTCACGCATGGGCAACCACCCAGGAACGATCGAAATGCTCCTGCCCGCAACTACGCCCTTGCCCAACGCAACGGCCAGCTTCGAGCAGTCTACCCATTACAATGACTAGTTCCTGGCAATTGAGGACAAAGGAAAGCATTTTTCCTTCTGCCCCTCCACCGAGGAAGGCTGGTCAGCTGACACCCAAGATCAGCAGGGGCACCGCTGCCCTCCTTCACATTTCTGCCCGTCAAGCATGGGCAGCCAAAGTCATACGACAAAACATTAAATTTATCCGTCTCGTCCTGAGGAGAAATCACAGATTCTCGCGAAGGCAAGCTCACCGCAAACTGGAAGGGTCCCTATCTTGTCCGCGCAAAAACAGAAAATGGGGACCACTACCTAGAACACCTCAACGGGGAATAACTTGCTTGATATATTACGACTAAAGCCACTACAGTCGGTGTGCCCGTCTAAGCGATGAAGTGCAACGTACCGACCATAAATGCATGCCTAGGTACAAGCATTGCATACCTAAAAGTTTAACAAGGCAGGCCTCTACTCTTGAACGAGAAGATCCTGTCACACGTCGGATACTCGACCGAGTCTGACGTCGTCATCGTACCATGATTGGCAGAACACCCAGCTCGCGATGGGACGTTCACGCCGCGGAGCTCGGGCCACAATCATGACCTGAGCACCGTTCTCGTGCCCGGAAACAACCCTGGCCTCTTTGAACCAGTTCCCCAAACTGGTTGTACAAATGAAATAACTACCGAGCAAACCCCAAAACACTACGAATAACCCATACAAAACTGCTCATACAAATGAGCACTCACGATGAGAATCGTGCAATACTTAGCGATAACAAGCGAGTGAAAACGTCTCTAGTAGACAAGGCGACGCTTTCGTTCCTCGAGCGCGTCCACATATGGGCACCACAGAACATCGTCATCTCCACAAACACGCACCAACTATGCACAGTTCTCCCCGGGATCGCGAGCTACTCTTAAGTCATCACTCCCGTGCCTAGGAGCAACGACTTGGGGGGCTTCTGTTCTGGACTGGACCACTGGCTAGGCATGGCCCAATCCACTTCTCCTCTCAGAACGACCCAATTGCCTAAGTCCAGCTGAGGTAGGGCAGCATTTACCTTTCTGCCCCTCTACCGGGCACCTGTGAACAGATGAACCTCAAGGTTATTTGCTCCTCCCCGGCATTCTTGCCCGTCACGCACAGGGCAGAAATGCAGGGATGGTCGTGGTACTCCTGCCCCTCTGCCGAGGAGGCTGCCCAGAATGGCTCAATAGCCTAGATCTATCCAATTGAGGACAGAGGGAACCGATTGTCCCTCTGCCCCTCCACCGAGGAAAGATGCCAACCGACCATCTCTGCCCATCCATCACATTCCTGCCCCTCACGCACAGGGAAGACATCCAGGGATGGCCGTAATGCTCCTGCCCGGAATCATCTCCTGCCCCTCTGCCGAGGAAGCTGCCCGGAACGACCCAGCAGTCTCGATCTAGCAAGTTAAGGACAAAGGAAAGCCATTTTCCTCCTGCCCCTATGCTGAGGAAGGCTGACCAACTGATCTCCAGGGACAGAAGGTCAGCCCTGCCCTCCATCTCAACTATGCCCGTCAAACACAGGACAATCATCCAGGACCAAGCAGGAATGTACCTGCCCAGAAACACTCCCCTGCCCAAAGCAACAGGCTAGTTTCGAGCAGGTCTGCCCCTCTCTGCCCTCCAGGGACAGCTGCCCATCTCTGCCCTCTATCTCAACTCTGCCCGTCATACACGGACAGTCATCCAGAACCTGGCCGGAATACACCTGCTCGAAAACACTCCCATGCTCAGCACAACGGCTAGTTCCGAGCAGACCTGCCCATTCCAACGGCTAGTTCTCGTAGTTACCTATATTTTGGGGGATCCGCGATCCACGCCCAAATAATAAGGACCAATTGGCCATGCGCTGGGGGCACTATATAAACCCTCTCACTTGAGATGGTCAGGTACACCCCCTCCTCCTCTCCATACGCCCAACATCGTAGACGAAGCTTCTGGCCCACTTCAAGGTTCTGATCAACCGGTAAGATCAGTGGCGCCGTCTGTGGGAAACCTGCTCTCCCCATCTTTCTTTCCCCGGAAACCAAAGATTAAAGCAGATATTCAAGATTCCGATCATGGCCAGCCACAATAACGTCCATGATGCTCGAAACACAGTCATCTCACCAATCAGCAAGACTGACCGCGAAGGAGTCATTCCTTCCCTCGAGGACGACGTCCCCTTTCAAAGGGACAGAGTCACTACTTCCCACTCTCTAGATCTCCACGAGATGGAGGACCAACGCCCAGAGCACAATGGGTCCAGACTGATCCCCGAAAGAGCACCGGAGGGTCCCCAACCTATTCTTATTCTGCCCAACGCCGATTTGGCCATTCTGATCGGCCTTGCCCGAAAGACGCATATCTCCTCCCTGACATAAATAAAAATAGTTGACAATTCTGTCGGTTTTTGCTGCCCTTCATGGATGCCCATCCGGTGGCCAAGAACCGAAGGGCAGATCGAGAAGCCCATCTCCTCGACACCAACTGGCAGCGCGGAATCTTCCGATCCTCTTCCTCCCATTCCACACGGATAATTCGAGGTTATCCTCCCCGGCAATGACCCAAACAAAGCAGCGATGGCCTCACCAGCCTTCTCGACGAGCGAAGCGCATAAACGAACTGTTCCACGCGAACGCACAAGCCAAGCAAACATATGTTCTCCGCGAACACCTTAACCAAGGAAGGCTGGTCAGCTGACACCCAAGACCAGTAGGACCACAGCTGCCCTCCTTCATATTTCTGCCCATCACGCATGGGCAACCACCCAGGAACGGTCGAAATGCTCCTGCCCGCAACTACGCCCTTGCCCAACGCAACCGCCAGATTCGAGCAGTCTGCCCATTACAACGACTAGTTCCTGGCGATTGAGGACAAAAGAAATCATTTTTCCTTCTGCCCCTCCACCGAGGAAGGCTGGTCAGCTGACACCCAAGATCAACAGGAGCACCGCTGCCCTCTTTCACATTTCTGCCCGTCACGCATGGGCAACCACCCAGGAACGATCTAAATGCTCCTGCCCGCAACTACGCCCTTGCCCAACGCAACGGCCAGCTTCGAGTAGTATACCCATTACAATGACTAGTTCCTGGCAATTGAGGACAAAGGAAAGCATTTTTCCTTCTGTCCCTCCACCGAGGAAGGCTGGTCAGCTGACACCCAAGATCAGCAGGGGCACCGCTGCCCTCCTGCACATTTCTGCCCGTCAAGCATGGGCAGCCAAAGTCATACGACAAAACATTAAATTTATCTGTCTCGTCCTGAGGAGAAATCACAGATTCTCGCGAAGGCAAGCTCACCGCAAACTGGAAGGGTCCCTATCTTGTCCGCGCAAAAATGAAAAATGGGGCCCACTACCTAGAACACCTCAACGGGGAATAACTTGCTTGATATATTACGGCTAAAGCAGCTACAGTCGGTGTGCCCGTCTAAGCGATGAATTGCAACGTACCGACCATAAATGCATGCCTAGGTACAAGCATTGCATACCTAAAAGTTTAACAAGGCAGACCTCTACTCTTGAACGAGAAGATCTTGTCACACGTCGGATACTCGACCGAGTCTGACGTCGTCATCGTACCATGATTGGCAGAACACCCAGCTCGCGATGGGACGTTCACACCGCGGAGCTCGGGCCACAATCATGACCTGAGCACCGTTCTCGTGCCCGGAAACAACCCTGGCCTCTTTGAACCAGTTCCCCAAACTGGTTGTACAAATGAAATAACTACCGAGCAAACCCCAAAACACTACGAATAACCCATACAAAACTGCTCATACAAATGAGCACTCACGATGAGAATCGTGCAATACTTAGCGATAACAAGCGAGTGAAAACGTCTCTAGTAGACAAGGCGACGCTTTTGTTCCTCGAGCGCGTCCACATATGGGCACCACGGAACATCGTCATCTCCACAAACACGCACCAACCATGCACAGTTCTCCCCGGGATCGCGAGCTACTCTTAAGTCATCACTCCCGTGCCTAGGAGCAACGACTTGGGGGGCTTCTGTTCTGGACTGGACCACTGGCTAGGCATGGCCCAATCCACTTCTCCTCTCAGAACGACCCAATTGCCTAAGTCCAGCTGAGGTAGGGCAGCATTTACCTTTCTGCCCCTCTACCGGGCACCTGTGAACAGATGAACCTCAAGGTCATTTGCTCCTCCCCGGCATTCTTGCCCGTCACGCACAGGGCAGAAATGCAGGGATGGTCGTGGTACTCCTGCCCCTCTGCCGAGGAGGCTGCCCAGAACGGCTCAATAGCCTAGATCCATCCAATTGAGGACAGAGGGAACCGATTGTCCCTCTGCCCCTCCACCGAGGAGAGATGCCAACCGACCATCTCTGCCCATCCATCACATTCCTGCCCCTCACGCACAGGGAAGACATCCAGGGATGGCCGTAATGCTCATGCCCGGAATCATCTCCTGCCCCTCTGCCGAGGAAGCTGCCCGGAACGACCCAGCAGTCTCGATCCAGCCAATTAAGGACAAAGGAAAGCCATTTTCCTCCTGCCCCTATGCTGAGGAAGGCTGACCAACTGATCTCCAGGGACAGAAGGCCAGCCCTGCCCTCCATCTCAACTATGCCCGTCAAACACGGGACAGTCATCCAGGACCAAGCAGGAATGCACCTGCCCAGAAACACTCCCCTGCCCAAAGCAACAGGCTAGTTTCGAGCAGGTCTGCCCCTCTCTGCCCTCCAGGGACAGCTGCCCATCTCTGCCCTCTATCTCAACTCTGCCCGTCATACACGGACAGTCATCCAGAACCTGGCCGGAATGCACCTGCTCGGAAACACTCTCCTGCTCAGCACAACGACTAGTTCTGAGCAGACCTGCCCATTCCAACGGCTAGTTCTCGTAGTTACCTATTTTTTGGGGGATCCGCGATCCACGCCCAAATAATAGGGACCAATTGGCCATGCGCTGGGGGCACTATATAAACCCTCTCACTTGAGATGGTCAGGTACACCCCCTCCTCCTCTCCATATGCCCAACATCGTAGACGAAGCTTCTGGCCCACTTCAAGGTTCTGATCAACCGGTAAGATCACCATGTCATAACACATTGGCAATGTCTAAGTAAAACTTTAAGTGAAAATGGTCCCTAACACTTCAATTCCATTATGTCACCCATATAACAAAGATCATCTATCAAGGCTTAGTATCCAATAGAAATGCCATTATGTCACCCATATAACAAAGATTATCTATCAAGGCTTAGTATCCAATAGAAACTTGATCCAAAAGGATGACCCACCAAAGTATTGTGGTGCCCAAGGCCAAAAATCAAAGTGACACATAATGAAACAAGTTGGCAAATCATAACCCAATTCCTTGTTTCTTAAATAGGGAATAACCTTTGAATCGAATGATGTCACTTGATGAATGCAACTGTAAATGAATGCCTTTGATGATTATGAGTATGCAGATGAAGCATAGACCAAAATTCAGATGAAAGGTGAAAATAATTAGGGCAAATTTTAGGGTATGACACCAATCCTTCTTTTGCATTACCTCCATATGGGTCCTCACCTTGTCCACCTCTCTAATCAGCCCATTATTCTTGGACTCTTTAACAACATTGATAGTCGGGCCACCATGGCCAGGTAGTATGTTGTTCTTTACATTTCGACCTTCCTCTTTGAAAGATAACAGCTTCTGGTCGATGAGCTCTTGTTCTGACATTGTTGTTGATACTAATCCAGAGGATACTGATTCTGAGGAGTAGACTGTTGGAATGGGAGCCCTACAGGTTGTTGGTATTGAGCAGCCGCCATGTAAGGGTGTTGGTAACAAAACACTTGAGTTGATGGCGTCTTATACGTACTCCCCATTTTGGACATGGCAGCGTTTGTCTCGTCCTCTTTTTTCTTTGGGAAGCTTACAAAAGGTTTCTTTGCTCCAGCCTGATTGTTTGAAGCATTTTGAAATTTTCGTTTTTAGACCGTTCTTGATATGTTCCCTAATAATTACGAGATCGGAGAAACCAAAAGACACACCCCTAATCATCTTGTCAAAGTATGGCCTCTATAGTGTGTTCATGAACATGTCCACCATCTCATTCTCAATTAGCGGCGATTGCATTTGGGCAGCTAATTCCCTCCATCTTTGGGCATACTCCTTAAAGGACTCATTATTTTTCTATGTCATGTTCTACAATTGAGTACGATTAGGAGCTGGTTATACTTGTATTGCTTCGAGAAAATGTTAGTTAAGCCTTTCTAGGACTGGATACGACTTCTCTCTAGATGCATATACCAGTTCAAGGAGGCTCCACTCAGACTATCTTGAAAATAATATATCATTAGCTTGTCGTTTCGGGCATACGACGCCATTTTTCTGCAGAACATTACCAAGTGGTTCCTCGGATAGCTCAGACCCTTGTACTTTTTGAAGTTAGGCACTTTGAATATAGGCGGTATGACTACATCAAATAGTAAGCACATATTAGCAATGCCAAGACAATAAGCATCATACCCCTCAACAACCCTCAGTATTTCCTTTAAGACTCAGTATTTTTCTTGTGATTCATCAGTTCGAGGGAGCTCAGAGTTTTCTCCTGCTTAGTAGGCGCCTCGGGGATCTTCAGTATTGTTTTAGAGCATAGGTTGCCCCTGCTGGACTGTGGGATTTTCCTGGATCGTGGGAGTCCCATTCACATTGAACATTATACCTTGTGTAGGCTGAGCTTGTGGACAATTATCGAGCTATGAGGGAGTATATCCCATAGGAAGACTGTATGGTGGGAATGTTGGGTCGCATTATGAGCTGGCTTCGGGCTATCCTCCCTGCTGGTTAGTTTCTGCAAGGCTTCCAAAACTATTTCCATCTTGGTTTGCAGTTGGTCTACGTCACCTCTTAAAGCTACTTGATTTAGCTCAAGATTTTCCATTTTCTTTTGGATGTTGCTCCAAGTCTCGTATGCCTATTGGGGAACCAGTTTGCTTGTTTAGCTAAATGTGAAAGGAGGGTGAAAATGAGTTTTTGTGTATGATATGATATGCATGCAAATGTATGATGATGCAAACACATTATGGCTTTACTATTATTTTATTTTGAGGGAACCATAAGATAAGCAATTATTTGTAAGCACAAGGAAATATAAAGGAAAGATACGGAAAATAAAATCGATTCTCATTCAAAAATTGTGGCAGAGTACAAGGTAATCACATTTCATTAGCCTTAGCTTCTCTTAATTCAGCCCTAAACTTTCTTAACATTATTTTAAAATACTCGACAAATTTGAAAACTTTCTTAGGAGTATTGAGAAGGTTCATTGTTATGTGTGTTTCTCTCAGCTTCTCAAGATAATCTTCAATCACACCGTTTACAAAGGCAGCCAGATCTGAAAAGTTGTTTCACCACCTTTAACCATACTAACATGTTGTACTTCGGTGTTAGTTCCTTCGGGGAACAACCCCTGCACTTTATTGTGCTAGATTATGTGTGAATAAAGTTGCACTTTAGTGTTAGTTTCCTCAGAAAACAACCTTGCATTATATTGTGTTAGGTTAAGTGTGAAACAAGTTTAACTTCGGTGCTAGTTTCTTGGGTGGAACAAACTTACACTCTATTATCGTGTGAATCAAGTTGCACTTCGTCTAAGCTGTCAGTCATACATTTTTAGCCCCCGTTTGTGCAGAAAATATGATTTTTGGCTAGGCTTCTTCCTTCCTTATGATAGATATATATATGTGTGTGTGTGTGTGTGTGTGTGATTTTTTTGCGGATTAAAATTGATAACACAATGTAAATCGAGAAACAACACTAGGTGTGTTGTGATCATACTAATATGTTGCACTTCGGTGTTAGTTCTTTAGTGTAACAACCTCTCGACTTTATTGTGCTAGATTCCGTGTAAATCAAGTTGCACTTTGGTGCTAGTTTACTGGGGAAACAACCTTGCACTCTATTGTGCTAGATTCTGTGTGAATCATCTTGCACTTCGGTGCTAATTTCTTGGTGAAACAATCTTGCACTCCATTGTGCTATATTATGTGTGAATCAAGTTGCATATTGGTGCTAGTTTTCTGGGAAAACAATCTTGCACTCTAATGTGCTAGATCCTGTGTAGGACCAAAAATAACACTTTTGTGTTATGTTTAAATGCATGTAACCAGATCTTGTATGGTCAATTGGTACCACTTGATGTGTTACGTTCCAATATATGGAACCAGACTAACTTGCTAATCAGCATAATGGTACTATGCGTGTCGTGTTCTGACGGGCGGAACTAGAATAATGAAATAAATTATTAATAATATGGTTGTATATTCATTTGTATTATGTGTTGATTGAATTAAAAGAGATAAGGTGGAGAGTCTTAGAATAATTAAATAGGTTAATCTTTTGGTTGAAATGACTCTTAAGATAGGAGAACTTTATTGAGATAGTTATTTCTCACCCCTAAAGATGGGCATGTAGCAGCTAAAGGTAAAGAAAAGATGACCTAAGGAGGCCTTTTGAAGATTTCTTTAGCTCACTTTATTTTGTTTTTCGCCATATCATTATCTGATATTTTGAAGTTATGTATTGTACTTTTTAGCATACCATAATATGTATGCATATAGTTGTATTTATGTAGCCTTTTTAATATTGTATTATGTTTTCGTATCAAGGTTATAACAACTTAATAATGTGATTTTAGATGCATATTTAATTGGGTTGCGTACAATCTGGGATACAAGTTAGATTCTATTAGATTTTTATTTGATAAGTTTATTGGTCTGAGTTATAAACACATATAAGTTAACCCTCTTCTTACGTGAGTGTTGTGAATTGATGTCGCCATGAACAAACCAAAATATGAGATAAAGATTTGAGTTTCTTGAAGAAACACAAGAAATCCTATTAGGTTTTACAAAAGGGAGAGAAGAATGAAGAAGAAAAATAGAGAATTGGTTAAAACTGTTTTACTATTCACTTTCTCAACAAGGGTTTAAAGATTACAAGTGAATACCAACAATTAACCTCTCTTACCCTAATTAGGATTTGCACCACATTACAAAGATGAGAGACTAACATGCTATTTATAAGAAAACTAACATACTAACCTAATGGGCTTTTACACACAGACCCATTACCCAAGATAACTTAAACAATTGGGCTTACAAGCAAGTCTCAATTCGACATACTAACTTAAATTACAAGTTAATATAATTTTCAACAACTTCATTCATCCATCTCAAAACACCGGACATGATATTTGAAAAATTTTCACCTTTCAAACAGAGAGTGTTTTTGCTAGCTTTGAATGAGCCCTGTTCTTCAAATTTAAAGTTGTATATTTTACATCGAACATAATAAAGAATACACGAACATGTCAAATTATGTGTATCACCTTAGAAAACACAACATTGCTAGCATGAATATTTGGACTCTGCAGGAAGTCAAAAATGTCAAATGCAAATAATATATTTTCTCATGTTTGACCACTTTATTTGAAACAACATTGAGGATTTTTTGTCCCGTATTGAAACCTCCAATCCCGAATCCCATAAATGAGAAAACTACAATCAAAATCACACATGTTTGTTTCCCTCATACACATCATATACCGAAATTTGCTGACATAAGTGTCAATCTTCCATTTCATAAATAAAAAAATTCACATGCACATCTTTCTTCACAAATACTCCGGTCTGTCGTATCAAACACAAACATATCTAACAAATCATACTGGTATTTAAAGCCTGAAAGCAATCATTGAATGCATTAAACCACATATTCTCCCATTGTATTCAATAAATGAATCTTTTGAATAGAGCTCAAATGCTTAGAGGTGCATGAATGGAGAAAAGCCGCCAATGGAATCCAAAGGAGTACTAAACATTAAAAAACAAAGATAATGAGTGGTAAGTTTAGTTAGTGCATACCATTGTATAGTTTTGAAAATTGACAATTGTGGGACATAAAAAATGGAGATACCGTGAAGGTGGGCATGTTTAGATCAAAAAGGGCACGTGATATTAACAACTTGTCATAAACAATTGTACAAGTGGAGTGTGAGACAGCGCATCTAATCTCTAATATCTCGTTTTGTCCTAAATGGATATTTGTAAACAGTCTTTAACCTCATCCCAACTAACAACAACTTGCTTCTTTATTTAATCATTCCATCTTCTTTTTTTCTTAGTCTTCTCTTTTCTCAGCACACAGATTCATATTATTCAACTCTATCATTATGTATCGTCCTCCTTCTTCTTCCGGTTCTACCTCTTCTTCCTCTTCCCAGCAACAACAGAGTTCCATTAGCCAAACTGGCCTCACAAGATACGGTTCTGCACCCGGCTCTCTCCTCACCAGCACCGTCGATGCTGTCTTAGGAGGATCGCGCCTTCTCCCGGGAACCGGACATTATTTCTCCGGTGACTCGAGTCACCAGCAACCGCAACAACCGCAACAACAGCAGCAACAACAACAACAGCAGAGATCTTCTTACGAAGGCTTTGACGGATCATCTTTAGTCCGTCAGAAAAGCTCTCCCGCCGGTTTCCTCAACCACCTCGCCACTCTCAATCATAATAACAGCGGTATCTCAATAAAATTTCTTCTAATTATCATAATTATGCTAATAGTCGACGGATTTTGTTAAATTAGAATTAGAATTAGATAGATCTCAATCATAATAAATATTAATACCATTTTTTGTTTGATTTTAATTTTTATAGTGAGTAATGAAATTGAAAAACATTATGTAATAATTGCAGCGGGGTTCACAATCACCCGAGGCGGAAACGGAGGATCAAGATTGAAGTCTGAATTGAGCTTCACTGGAGGAGGACAAGGACAAGAATGTCTTTCTAGAATATCAGAAAATAGCGTTGATTATGGGGCAGTAGCGGCAGGAAATGTATCATTGCATAACAGTAACTGGGGTGGAGGACCAGATAGTAATATTAATAATAATAACAATAACAATTCAAATTCTATAGTGTTTTCTTCTTCTGTTTCTCAAAATCAAACTAATAATAAGCGTTCGAGTAGAAACGACGACGATCCCGACCTTCTTCTTCATTGCCTCAACGCCCTCGAATCTCAGGTAGTCCTATCCTACTAGTATTTTTTTTCACAATTGATGATATTCTTCATTCATCGTATTGATTCATTCAATTTTTCTACTCTTGATCTAATTCAGTATAGTCTCCCACAAGCTTCTATGGAAATGGACAAGCTGATGCATATTCCACAAGATTCCGTCCCTTGTAAAATCCGCGCTAAGCGTGGCTGTGCCACTCATCCCCGAAGCATCGCTGAACGGGTAATTACTCTACTCTGCCCTTTTTTAATCTATATTTCAATTTATAGATACCAACTCTATTGCATTGCATGAGTGTAGGAGAGAAGAACTAGAATAAGTGGAAAGTTGAAGAAATTGCAGGATCTTGTGCCTAATATGGATAAGGTATTATTGCTTTCTTAGTCTTGTTTAAGATAATGCACACATTAATTTGAATGATTGAAAGTAGCTCTAGTAGTAGTAATAGTAGTGAAGTATTTAGGCGAATTCAGATTCAGATGAACCTGTTTAGCTACGGATCGGTCATTGTTTGAGAGCATGTTCAATGGAATTTGATATAGATGAGTCGATAATATCGCCAAGCCAGTGTTTAACCGTGTATATTATAGGTTGCTTAATGTTGTTTCAAAATGTCAATGTAGCAAACAAGTTATTCAGACATGCTAGATTTGGCAGTTCAACATATCAAAGGTCTTCAAACTCAAGTCCAGGTATGCAAAAAGAGCTTCCTATGAATACAGTATTCTTAAAATTAGTAATTTGCGTTAAGTAATTCTTAATGCAATAATACTACTTCTGTTGATCTTGATTACAACATCTTTTCAACGCGTTTCAGAAGCTTCATGAAGATCTTGAGAATTGCACTTGCGGATGTAAACAAAATACATAAACTTACTATGTTTTATGAGAATCTATGGCACTGCATAGAAGTCAGGTTTTGATGGAAACTGATTTTTGTACCTTCCAACTTTAAAAACGAATAATGAAGGAAATTGTACATACAGTTTATGTTATAATCTACCTGTGGTAGACATAGTCTAGAAATATTTATTCCTTTTCTTAATTTGGTAGTTGTATTTGAAAGTAGAAGTTGATTTTCTTTTGAATTGCCTTTTTTGTTCGAGTAAGTGGAATGAATAACTTATTTTTATGGAATCAGAAGGATAGAAGTGAGGATGTGACTAGTTAGAAATATAGAATAAAACAAGTATTCACGTAGTTATGATTAATTATTTAATTAATCAGAACATGATTAATTATTAATTAATTAAATTATGATTTATTGTTATTAAAACACCGATGAATTAGGTGATTGAGTTTTGTGTCTGAATGGACCGTGATGCGTTGGACCATTCAGTTAAGTTTAATGAGAGGTTCATGCCCTCAGCTATTTAACTATTTAAGTGTCTTCTCATTAGACAATTAACATACTCTGAATATTCTAAACGACAATGAGGTAGTAATTATTTCATATTCAATCTCTTCAAAGACAATCTCTTTAATCCTTCACAATTCTATAAGATACACAATTCTTATCATTGTTGATTATATTATTTAATATAATAATATGTTATAATTTGTATCTATAAATTATCAATTATATATGTTAAATCCTTCAATTGGTATATGAGCCTTGTAGATGCATTTTATAGCTATTGTTTGAATTATAAAAATCATGAATTGGTGTATGGCTTCTGTATGTTTTGAGTCTGGCAAATTAAATAATTAAACCTGATACAATAATTTTATATATCATATATCCTTTGAACATGTTACATATGCCATGGTTATTCCTTAAATGATTAGTCCTATATATACTGATCATATGGTTTTACATCATTATTATTGATTTGAGATGTATTTTATGACTTTTGTTTGAATCAAACACTTGTTGTTGTAGGAGGCCATAACGAAATTTCATCGTAAATTCCAACTGTATATCTTATTGACTCAGAAAAATTGTGCTACTTTATAGGAAAATTTTTAGAAAACCTTAAATAAGTATATTATTTATTTTTAATTCACTTATTATATTGTGGAGTGAAGAATATTTTTCTTTCATTTTTTTAATTATATATTTGACATCAAAATAATTATTATTTTGGATCAATAATAAATCAGTTTATAGAGTAATTATCAACATTAATATCACAATATTTGATCATATTAATTTTGATAATTAATTATAATGATAATAATGATTAGTGTATATTTTCTTATTTATTGGACACATGATTTATGAATATTCTAAAATAAAAACTCTCTATTTATGTTAATAAATTGATTTCTTTTATATGCTTAAATAAATATATATAAATAAATTTTTAGTCTTATAAGTATATTTGAAATCTTATTATTTTGAGAGTTTTATTTTAGATAATTAAGTAATAACTCTTAATTTGTATAATTATAATCTCATATACTGTGTATATAATTATACAAAATTTTCTATTTTAAATAAAATATAATCAATTTTAATTTGCATGATTGTAACTCACCTATCGTGGGTATTTTAAATAAAATATAATCAATGTACTTGTGATTTATGATTACGTAAATTATGATTCGAGTATCCTATCGGTATTATGATTTTTTTTCTGTGACGTAATATTTGTACATTGTTATATTTCTTATTTAATATTGTTGAAACTATTATTTGATATATAAGAAATTATTTTAAAGACAAGTAATACTTTATGAGATCCAATTATTTATTTTAATTTTTTTTTATTAAAATGGATTTCAATTCTCTTTGTATTATGTAAGTGATGGACACACTCTATCGGTGTGACATTATTTGACATGATTAGTGTATGATAGAGAAAACAATAGATTATTTTTTAAATATTTTAAAACTCTTATATTAATAATTCAACTATTATTCTCTATCAAGTGAGAGAATTTAACATGTCAATTGTATAAAATTGAGAAATAAATGTTATTTAATTATTACTTTATAGAGACTTATGTTGAGAATATTATATTCTTATGTTAGTAATAAAGTTTATGACTATTTGTGTTATATCCTCAATAATAGTTAAATTTAAAGTCTCATATTTTTCTGCTGCGTATAACATAATATGTTTCTCAAATGTGTGTAGTTATATTTGTAGCATTTGAGTTTTGAGTGAGTTATTAAGATGTTATGTATAATCATATATTATGGGTTTGATCTCACTCAGTTGATGGTAAATCTTTTATATGACCATCATATTCTTTCATGTGAAATTATATAAATAATGATATATTTTATTTACGTGCAAAATATGTGGTTGAGTTTGTAAAACTCTAATGATGATATATTATAGAACCACTTCTCTGTATAGTTTTGCACTAGAAATAAAAGTAGTATCCCATTGTATAATTAGAGTATTTTAATATTAGTGGGCTCTGATAAATTCTTATCTTATTGAATCAGTGGGAGTGCATATGTACACAATCATATAATTTGAAAAAACTTAGATTATTATTCTCATAATATCATATATTCTTGCGCGCACTGTAAATATGACATATTCTAAAAGGATTTTAAAATATGAAATAATTATAAGAAGTCTTATTATGTTATACTATATATATATATATATATATATATATATATATATATATATATATATATATATATATATATATATATTATTCTCTTAATCTCAGGAAATATCATAATTTGATGTTTAGGTCGATATTGAAAAGACACAATAATTCTTTAGCATGCAATAATATTGTGTTATTTTATCTTCAATAGTCCACATTTGTCAAGTCATAATATGAAAGTACAAGTAAATATTAATACTCCTATCGAGTATGATATTGTGTTATGAAGTTACTTATGATTAAATGTAATTACTCACGTAGTAGGGTATCCCTATATATAATTACTATTCTTAGACTTATGTGGATATTCTATGACCTATAATTTAAAACTCATTAGTATAATCACTAACCATAGATTATACACATGAGTAAGTCTTATGATACTTTGGGTTAGTGGGAGTTTATCAATAGTATTTTCATATGCTTGGGTCATTCTTTATAACATATTACTCTGAAGTTAAATATGTTACTATAAAGTCATCATTCTTTATATAAAGTTGTGAGTTTTAACATGTATGATTTGTCTTTCCTATCGGATACAATTTCTGCAGCGTTGAAATTTATTTCTTTTTTATTGATTAGTGTTTTAACCATTATTGATATTATAATATTAAAGTCAATATTTTTAATAATTAATTATTGTCATCCAAGTGGGAGATTGTTAGATTAATTATTTAATTAATCAAATATGGAAGGCAAGAATGTTATGGAGGTTGCAATCACTAAGAGCACCTCGTGGGTCATGAAGAAGGTGCTGAACCAGAGGGAAGTCGTCAATAGATTGCAGCCTGTGTGGGATGATGTGCTAACTCAAAGTCGGTTTAATATGAAAAAGGTTTATGAGAAGTTGATGGAAGGTGATAGAGTGCAGTGGAGAGGATTGCTTAGAAACAATTGTGCTAGACCGCATGCAATACATACGACGTGGCTGACGTGTCATGGGAGATTAGGGACGAGGGATAGGTTGATCAAGTTTGGAATGATAAATGACAGTGTTTGCAGTATGTGTCTTGCTGCTGATGAAACTCTTGATCACATCCTGTTTGATTGTAGAGTTTCGAAGGAAATTTGGAAAAAAGTCCTACATTGGATTGACTTCACTCATGACCCGGATAAGTGGTCTGTGGAAAGGATTTGGCTGCAGAGCATGACGGAAAAGAAGGGCTGGAGAGCTAACCTGCTGAAACTTGCAGCCAGTGAGACGATATACGACATTTGGATGTATAGAAACGAAAAGATTTTTGGAAAAAATACTCAAAGTAGGGATAATAGTATAGACATTAATGAAGAAATTATAGATATTATTATGTATAGAGGGTGGGAATCAAAGAAGTTGAGAAAGCATATAGCTTCTTTGATGATATAGACTGTTTTTGTCCTTTTTGTAGGTTGGATCATATGATCACCTTGTACTTAATTGGGTTTTTTGAATTAATAAAATATCCTTGATTAAAAAAAATATGGATTGACATAATTAATTATTAATTAATTATATTATGGTCTATTATTATTAAACACTAAATAGATGAATTAGTTTATTGGGTTTTGTGTCTGAATAGACCGTGATGGGTTGGACCATTCAGTTAAGCCCAATGAGAGGTCCCTGCCCTTAGTCGTTTAACTATTTAAGTGTCTTCCCATTAGACAATTAACATACTCTGAAAACCCTAAACGGCAATGAGGATAGTAATCTTTTCATATTCAATCTCTTCAAAGACAATCTCTTCAATCCTTCACAATTCTATAAGGTACACAATTCTTATCATTGTTGATTATATTATTTAATATAATAATATGCTATAATTTGTGAAATTCTGGTTAAGCAGATCACGAAGATGTCAGACAGGATGTCGTGACATTTGATCTCTGCTTCTCACAAGGATCTAAGGAAAAACAGTCGTAAACTGCAGAATGTAAACAACACACAGAAATTGTTAACCCAGTTTGGTGATCAACAACACCTATGTCTGGGGGCTACCAAGCCAGGAATGAAATCACTAAGTAGAATTGGTTCTAAGCTAAACTCAAACGTTTACAACTTAACACCTAGAAACTACCCTTCCTAGATTTCTACCTAAGACTCTCCTAGGTATGAGACCCTTCTCAATTCCCTTCCAATCACAACAGTGACTAAAAATATTACAACTCAATAAACATTCCTTCTCAAGTATTCACACAATACACGAGAGGCTCACAAAAGTACAAACCCTAGTACTTCTAAAACATCTGCAATAATCAACCAACAAACTAGGTTAACTTTAACCTATTTATATTGCAAACCACGGCTGGACTTGGGCTTCAAAAGCGCAACAATTATCTTCCTTAGAATTTGCGACCTAATTCGTTCTTCAATCCCAAGTTACCAAAAATGTCTCCTTTCAAGGAAACCGCATATTCCATTTAGAATCAGAATCTCTGATTCCACAATCTCAGATGCCACCTAGAATCAGGTCATATTCCAAACACACCTGGCACACCTGTTATATAAAAAAACAGTAACAGACAAAGATGTCGAATCCACCTGATGGGACATCTTGTCAAACATCTTATCCTGCAGTTAGTTCAACATGTTAGGACATTTTGTCCAACATCTTTCTACTAAGTTAGTTTTACCAAAATTAATGTCAACCTCAAAAGCAGGGACTCACCAATTTGTATCTATGAATTATCAATTATTTATGTTAAATCTTTCAATCATTTTATTTAAGAGCTTAAGATATCTATAATATTATAGGAGTTATTCTTGCTCGGACAATATATGGTTTAAACATAATATTATAAGGTAGGGCAATTCACATTTTATAAGTCTGTTTTGTAGAATTAAGTTAGGTCTAACTACATTTTTTAACATAATATTAAAAGAGGATGTGTTAAGAGTCCTACATCAAATAATATATTGACCTAAACACATCTTTATAAGTGGGGTAACCTTCATCCCACAAACTAGTTTTATAGAGTTGCGTTATGTCCGACTACCATTTCTTAACTATTCTTCAATAAAAATATTCATAAAGGTAGATGTCTCATAGTCTATAATTGTATCAATGCTTTTTACATCCACAACCAATGTTTTTTTTAGTGGAGAACAACACCTATAACACCCTAGATGTTAAGCCATATTGTTTTGCAAAACAATCGTATACCACCACGTTCATGTTGAAAACAATCTACTTTATTTTTCGATTTTAAAAACTAGCCAAATACTCGTGCGGTCGCACGAATAAATTTATTTGATATGATAATTTTAAAATAAACATTGATTATATAAACTCAATTATATTAAAATATAAAAAGAAAAAAAGGACACATGAGATAAAGGAAAAATGAATATTTAATATTTAAAAATAAAGATTTTATCTTTTAAATTAAAATAATTGTTGATTAAAATAAAATATATATTGTATAATAGTGACATGTGAAATAGAAATTTTATTCGATACAATATAAAATATATTTATTTATTGATGTAAATTTGAAACTAGTTATTTAATTGTAAAATGAAAAATAATTATGTAAACTCAATTCTATTAAATAATCATACAAAAAGAAAAAAATAACTCGTGAGAAGAACAATGAAAAAAAAATGAAATTTTAATATTTTGAAATAATGATTGTCTTTTAAATCTAGACAAATTGTTGATTAAAATAAAATAAACATTCTGATAAAAATGACCTGTGAGATAAAAAAATTATTTGATACAATATAAAATGTATTTAGATATACATGTAAAATTTAAAATGCTTTACTTAATTGTAAAATAACCAATAATTATATAAAAATATGTAATGTCTTTATAGAGGTGAGTTATGCCCAACTATTTCTTAACATTCTTTAATAAACATATTCATAAAAGTAGATGTCTCATAATCTATAATTGTATCAATGCTCTTTACACCCACAAACTATATTTTTTTTAGTGAAGAACAACACCTATAACACCCTAGATGTTATGCCATATTGTTTTGCAGAATAATCGTGTTCATGTTGAAAACAATCTACTTTATTTTTCAATTTTAAAAATGATTCCAAGTTTTGGAGGATTAACCTGCCAAACACACCTCCCATTTATACCTGACACCCCCTACTTATAATATGAAATTTTTAATTTGATACCGGAAATTTCTTAAACTTTACCGTGATAGGACTTGCATGTGATACACATACCATAAATTTCAAAATTTCCAGTATTATTTATCGAAAATTTCAAAATTTTCAGTGAAATTATACCGAAAATATAATAATTACGTAAAATGAAAAAATCTTCCAAAAGTTTAGAATTTTCGGTATACCGGAAATATTTGAAATTCAAAATTTCCGGTATGAAACCAGAACTTCAAAAAAATTAATAACTTCAATATTTTTGCTACATTGCTCTGCATAATTTATTTCATATATAATAAATACATAATGTCCACAAGATTACATAGAAATTTAAGATGACCTCCCAAACTCTTCCTCCTAGTGCCTAATTCGTCCTGCATATGCTGATTCCCATGCTTTTGCTTCTTCAGTACAGTTTTGTCTCCAACGGTCAGTGACGGGAGACAATGGACTATCATGTTTTAATTTTACCTAAACCCAATGATTTCCGTTGACAAAACCAACAATAATGAATTTATGCCTGCTCGTATATATAGGTGGAGCTATGGTAAGAGGGAAAAATGTAATGTTAAGTCTATATGACAGGAAGACAAAGACAACATTGTATCTACTTGAAATAGGGTAACCCATATAAGGAATCAACATCCATTTATCTCTACTCTACACACCCAAGTGTTTTATTATTAAGGAATTCCTAACTTCAGCAACCGTGTCATAGAACAATTTGGGAAATAATTTTGGGTGTTGATGAACTTGAGTATCCAACTGCGTTCAGACCAACGACCATGACTCTTCACCCCATCCAAGTAAAGCTGCAATAGCCCGGAAACCACAATTTCCATCATCACCCACATCAACAATGTCATCAATGTATGGATGCAAGAAACCAGAAAACTGAGACAAGTAAAGATGTCTCAAAGATACAGTGGACGATTGAATTTGACCCGACATACTTGAAGGTTGACTTTGACCCGACATACTAAAAGGTTGACTTCCTGTTGGGTTTGTGCATGATCTCTTTGTAGTCTAACTCCCCTGCGAGCCCTCACCATACTCCCACTGCGAGGGATCACGATGCACATCATTCTCTTCACATTTTATGCTCTTCTTAGCTCCCCTCTTTGGCTTGTACTTCACCGGCGCTGGACACATAAAAGTTGTAGTTTGATGTGTTAGTTCCTAAACTTTTTTCTTCAACGTCCTCTATCCTACAATATCTAAAGAATTGAAATATGTCTTCAACTCTTCACATTTTTCCTCTAAATCCAGCTTTGTGCCACTATCATCATGATCATTAGCACGCTCTTGAATGTGTAATTTCTTCCAAAAAAACATGAATTGGTTCTAAAGGAACAGGCAAGCCTTGTATTTGGAAACCAACAAGTTGACACGCACAAGGTAACCCATGTGTAGTTCTAACGAAGCAACCACAAATATCATTGCTTGTACCAACAAATTTTACCCTTTCTAGCTCCTTCCCTATGTGTTGTATACACTGCCTTGAAACAAAATTGTGCAAGTTGGCATAAAATTGAGTTTTATACCGATGCTCAATGTTGACAATACTTTTTTGAAATGACACTCTAATTGAACCTAGCTGCAACTTCAACATGGTGTTCACGGCATCCCAACTACGGCATAAATCTCCCCGGCTTGCAGTTAACATGTTTTTTAGTCTCCAATGAGCAGACTCCATCCTAAATCACAATAATTAAACTATAATGAACCAACAAGATAAATTATGCTTAATAATAACATCAAAAGAAGTTTGTGTATATGTTCGTTGTTGTGTTTCCTAAAAGGACATTTCACTTTCATACCATTCGGCGAAGATATCAGCCTAAAAAGACATTTCACTTTCATACTATAAATGCCATCTGAAGATTTATTGCTTTCATACGTATTTTTCCTTTTATAATTTCTTCCTCTCTCACAACCCATAATCAATTTATCCTTCCTACCTCGCTGGCCATTTGCAGTATCAAAACAAACAGTGACAACTATAATACCATGTTGCTTTCCAATATGTTATCCTCAGGCTAATACTTTAGCTCTGACCTCAAATATATGTCGTTTACATTACATAAAAGCATAGTATCAATATCATATAACGCAACGAAAATATTAAATTTTAACTTGTTACATAGAAAACATACTTTGTCTGTGGTGAAAAATTGCGTGCAATCGCTAAACGAATCCGTAGATGGCCCTGCCGGTTCTAGACCACACAAGAAAGCATTTTTGAACTTGCTGCTCTGTTACCAAAAATTTGAGTTGCAGGCAAGATTTCTGGTATTTGCTGGTTACTGGAAATTTTAAATATGTTTCGGTACTGTCATACCCCAAATTTTGACCACTAAGATTTCCCATCATTGTGCAAGTCATCATCACAATATGGATAGGACATCATACCTTATTAGTCTCCCCAAAGATGGGTGAGCATCCACTACAATCAGACTTAGGGTTTCAAGCTCTCTCTGAGCCTTAGACAAAGGATCAATCAAGGAATGACATGATCTTCAACTTGTCTAACCTCTCAAATATCCACAAAGGATCAAGAGGACTCCCACATCAAGGATTAGGCATAAGGCTGCAACATTCCAAGGGGATTAAGCCTCAAGATCGACAGTGTCACCAAATTAGGGTTTTGGTCGACCAGGGCCTCCAGATGGAAATTTTCATCTGGGCATGAGCCATTGCTTCAAAGCATAACCTAAAATACTCCAAGGGGCCTCATGGACCTAATCATCAAGTCAATTTAGCCTTAGGGGATGCATTCATTAAAAATCGGGAATTAGGGTTTCTTGACCTAATTCACCCCTAAGGTGACTTTTGGGACATAACATGAGCCAATACCTCAAGACATGATTTGAGGGTCTCCAATACACCACATTGATCCATTTTCAGCAATGGATTGATCCAAGAAGCTTGATTCCCAAGTTTCAAGTTCATCAGAACCACAATTAGGTTTTCGCGGAAAAAGTCAACTGTGCCTTTGACTTTTGACCAAGACATGCTCCCAAACCTTGGGACATGATTCAATACACCCTATAACACCTATGAAATCAATCCATCAAGTTTGATTTAGGTCAAGGACTTGATTTCATAGAGGATCGCACAGTTTGGAATTCATCTGATGAAAAGTCAACTGTGCCCAAAAGTCAAAGTTTGACTTTTTGATTTTTTGATCAATTATGGTTCCCTAACCCTAAAATGATGTTAATGTGTGATTTGAATCAACATTCATCAAGAAAAATCAAGAAAAGTGGGATAACTTGTAAAAGGGGTAACCATAAAAACTTAGAAATTTTCTAAGTTATGGAACAAAGTGGCTAGGGTGCCAACTTCCAAGGATCATAACTTGAGATCCAAGCAACCATTTGGGCTGATCCAAAGATGGATTTGTAGCTCTCATGGAATACTTTAAAAGTGTCAACTACACCTCATTCCAATTCTCCATGGATTTTAAGTTATGGAATGACCAAAATCACAAAAAGTGAAAATGTCACTTTTTTTCCAACACTTAGTGAAATTTTCACCAAGTCAGAATCTGTTTCACTTTTTTCCAAAAGTAGAGGGATTTTTCACTTGGATCCAAAAAGTTTCAAGACAAACTATGATCACACATATGTTATATCATATGAGAGCTTTCCAAAATGGCCAAGAACTCCATGAAACTCCACTTAAGCCATGAGATATGACAATGGCAATGTGCCTTGCTGCAAACTGTCATAACTAGGAAGATTTGTGCATTTTGCTCAATTTGAGCAATTTGTGCAAATGACAAACATGTTTATCCATCTGAACACCTCAGGGAGGGACCAAGGAGGGACAAACACTAATCCATAAGCCTCCCAAGTCTTCGAAACTAAAAATAGCATGCCAAACCTAAAAAACCCTAAAGAGGGGACAAGACTCCAATTTTGTTTTGGAGCATTCAATGGATGCACCGAGGTGGCATGGACTGAACCATTTCCAAGTGAATGAGTCAAGGATGATCTCTGAACCAATGGACAATAGGCCTGTGCTCTAACCTCTAGTCAATGACTAGAGGAGACTTGAGATTCTAAAATGCAACCATTGGCCAAACCTCGGCTGCAGTTGCCATTCACTATTGCAGCCAAAACAAACTTGCTCTACTATAAATAGAGCTCATTTGTGCTCAGTTTAAGTACACCAAAGCACTACAACACTTGCTTTCCTCAAAATTCCTTTCTCTAAGCAAAAATATCTTCTTTAGCAAGGTAACTCTGAGTTTTTGAGTTAGAGAGCAATTTTATCACAGATCATGATCCAAACACATCCAATATGTCATATCCAAGGTTTCCAAACTCTCACAAGTGACCTGTAACACCAAAATCACAAAGTCCCTTCTCAAAACCTCAAAATTGGACTTTTTTTTTGCATTTTTCAAGCCATGTCTTGATTCAGTCACTTTCAAAACCAGATAAAACCTCAAACACACTCTAAATATCATCCTTGAACTGTCCCAAATGGTTCCACATATCTGGAACATCATTTGAGAGAGTTGCTATTTTGGCCACTTTTGCCCCTTTTGCAAGAAAGGGCCAATTTCCATTCCTGAGGTTTCTAGCTTATTCCAATCATCCTAAAAGCTTCTAAGGGATCATTTGAGAGTGTTCAAAGCATCAAAACATTTCTGGAACAAGGCACTTGATAGATTGTCCAAAAAGCTCCTAAAGAGGTAAGCATCTCAACTTGAACTCTTTAAAATATGCCTTACTTTGAGGTCCACTGATCATGCACATCCCATACATGTTATATGTGTTGTGTTTGAACCAATTCATCATGTAATTCATGGCTGTACCAAGAGGTAGCACAGAAAATGCACATTATGACCTATTTCAAAACCACTATCGGGTTTTGAGGAGGATTAATTTTCTGAAAAAACTACCACCACCATTGGATTCCTTAGGAAATTCTAGGCCAGATGCATATAAATTTTGTCTCCATCCATGGAGAAATGAGAAAGTTATGGCCTTCACGTTTCTGACCAAAAACGTTGCCTCGCCTTGCCTTGCCCAGGCCAAGAACAAGGCAAGCCTTGTATATTTGTGGTTGGGGTTTGATACACGGATGTATCACCACCCCAGTGGTAAGGCGCGCGCACTACACACAAGAGGTATAAGGTTCGAATCCCCCTCGCCCCAGACCCCTTTTTAATGGTTTTTTTTCACTTTTTTATTATTTTTCATATTATTTTTAATGATTTGAAAAATTAATAACTTCCTCGATTTTAATTATTTTTTATTGGTTCTTTTTGCAAAAAATCACAAAAATGTTGAAATATTTTATTCCACAAAAAAATAAAATTTATATTATTTATTTAATATAATTAGTATTTTTGTGAATAAATTCATTTTTAATTGTTCTTAAACATTTAAAAGTGAATGTTTATTTTGAAAATCAAAACCAAATGAGTTCTAAATCATCTTGTGATTAAAACCTCATTTTTCAAACCTTAAACAAAAATCACAAGTGGTTTATTCAAACTTATTTGGTATTTTTATCATTTTGTTGATTTTCTTTAAATATTGACTTTTAAAGAAAAGTAAAATTAGGGTTTCTTTATTTTCACCCTCACAAATATTTTTCAAATCACCTTGGGCCTCTTGATAGAGTGTAAGTCCCACCCCTTTGTAAATAAATAGTTTAGGCCTCAGTCATTGTATAAGTCCCGATACGATTTCAAAAAATCTCGGCGCGATCGCCAGTTCAGAAATCAAACTTTGGACCTCTCCTTGAGTCGTAAGCCCCATCACTTGTACAAAAACACTTTGGGTCTCTAATATAGTGTAAGACCCAAACCCCTTGTACATAAAAACTTTGTGGGCCTCACATATTGTATAAGTCTCTCTGTACAGTTTCTAAAACAACGGTGCAATTATCGTTAAAACTTAGGCCTCTCCTTGAGCTGTAAGCCCCCAACAATCTTTTCAAAGCACTGTCTTCTTTGATTTTAAATTCAAATATCTGTTGTTATCAAAACTTTCTTTGTTGAACAACTAACAAAACAGCATAGAAGCTCTACAACAGGTAAGTGTTTATTCGCTTTCATTTACCGTTTTCATATATATATAACTGTATTGTGGGGCTGCTTCACTGTAAGTCTTCTTTCACATCCTTTTATATACTTGTCACATATCCACTGTGTAATACTAGTATAGTTATTTAGAGTTTTCCCCGACAACTACGTCTAGCACTAGGTAAAGCCTTGTTGATCACTATTAAATACAAACAAAACTAGATCCCCCGTAGGATTCCAGATACAGTCTTCCCTTCTCTTGGGGTTAAACAATATGGAACAAAGAGAAAGGCAGTATTCTCAGTGAACCTTTTCTCAGACTGTCACTCTTAGAAATTGTCAAAGAAACTCTACTCCCCAGAGTTGATCTATTCTCCATGAATAACATCTCTTGATTTTCTTCCAAATTCTCAAATTTTCCTGGAATAATCTCTTCTTTGTGAATTGCATTTCTTGAACTTCTCTTGGTTTGGGGACCCACAGGCTTCCTAAAAGCATCCCTGCCTCCTCTTGGGCGTTGTACAAGGACTCTTCGACTTCTTAGAAGTTCTCATGCCTCCTCTTGGGCTTAATACAAGGACCCGGATGATCTCTTAAAGGTATAAGACATAACTTAGTCATCCTTTGCTAGAGCAGTCTTTCCAGCGTCAAAACTCTGGCCATTTTAGGGTTGATACTCATCCCTTAATGCCCGTGCCTCCTCTTGGGCATGGTACAATAGATAAAACTCTAGGCTTGGACAGTCTAAAACTCTTGAGTCTCAAAGACATTCTCAAGTTCCTTTCAAACATAGGAAGAAACACCGATTACTCTGAAACCCGACCTCTCTCTCACGAGGGCTCTCCCACTTGGACCTGTCTCAGGATCTCTATAATCCCCGGCAGAAGTTAGCCTCCTCTTAGGCCTTGTATAATGATCATTTCCTCAGGAAAGTCAGCTTCCCCTTGGGCTTTGTACAATGATTTTCCCCAACAGAGATAACCTTTTCAGACTTTCTAGTTGAGTAAAACCTTTTTAGCCTCCGTCTTAGGCTTCGTATAAGACAGATAAAAGACTCTCTTGTCGAGTCAATAACCTTTTAGCCTCCATCTCGGGCTTTGTACGAGACACTAAATCACTCTCTTGTTGAGTATAAAGGACTCTCTTGTTGAGTCAAACCTTTTTAGCCTCCGTCTTAGGCTTCATATAAGACATATAAAAGTACTCTCTTGTTGAGTCAAACCTTTTAGCCTCCATCTCGGGCTTTGTACGAGACACTAAATCACTCTCTTGTTGAGTATAAAGGACTCTCTTGTTGAGTCAAACCTTTTTAGCCTCCGTCTTAGGCTTCATATAAGATATATAAAAGTACTTCCTTATTGAGTCAAACCTTTTAGCCTCCGTCTTGGGCTTCATACAAGACACATATAAAACACTCTCTTGTTGAGTATAAAAGACTCTCTTGTTGAGTCAATCACCTGTCAAATAGACTCTCTTGTTGAGTTAACCTTTTTAGCCTCCGCCCTGGGCTTTATACAGGACAAATAAAAGTACTCTCTTGTTGAGTCAAACCTTTTAGCCTCCGTCTTGGGCTTCGTACAAGACACATAAAAACACTCTCTTGTTGAGTCAGTCACAGTTAGTACTCTCATGTTGACTCAACCCTTTTAGCCTCTATCTCGGGCTTCGTACGAGACAAATAAAAGACACCCTCTTGTTGGGTCAATCGCCTCCTCTTAGGCTTTGTATAGAGAAATCCCCGGTTGAGTCAATCAACATTTTAGTATCAAACTCGTGCTTAGATCAAAAGACACAAGTATCAACAGTTTCTCTTTAGAGATGACAAATTCTCTCTTAGTCGAACCCTTTAGCTTCATATCTTGGGCTTTGAACAAGATACAAAATAAACCATTTAGCCTCTGTCTTGGGCTTTAAACGAGACACCAAAACATCTTTTTCCTCCCATAGAATAGGAGGAACTACGATCGCTCTGATTTCGCTGTTTCGTTAAACGGGAATACGTAGGCATAAGATTGAAAAAAAAATCTTAGCGAGCATACTAATCAAAAACCCAAAATCCAGTACCTTCATATATCAATCAAAAGCATCAGACCTAACCCCTTACCAAAAACCTAGCCCATAGTCCAGACACGGTGTTTTTAAGCTAATAACCTTAAAAGACGAACCTCCCTTTTGTAGCATCTGTAAACCAACAGTTTTGACTGCTTAACCTCAGTTTGCAAGCAGGGTTAATTGGAGACATCTATTTCCCTTCCTTAATCAGCTCAATAGGATAAAAAATGAATCGAATTGTAGTACCAAAGCGATAGTGATTCAAAACCACAAAAATCGCGCTACAGGTATTGTTGCCAAAATGTTTATGTTATTCACCGGATATTTCCAAATTTTCGGTATAAAATACCGGATATTTACAAATTTCTGGTAATGTATACCAAATTTTTTGATATTTTCGGCGTATACACGAGAATTTTCAAATTTTGCGCAACAATGCGTACCGGAAATTTCAAACAACTACCAGAAATTTTGAAATCTTAGGTAGAAAAAAGTGAAAATATTTGGAAAAATGGTAAGTTTTTAGGTAAAATTAACAGGTGTATTTTTGGAATATTAAAAATATGGGGGTTCCAGGTATGAAATTGTGGGTGGCAGGTTAATTCCTCCAAGCTCCACTGGCAGCAGGTTTCACCATGCAAAAGTAGAAGCCCACATTTAACAGGTCTTCTTTTTTTTTATTGTTTTTACTTGAGTACAAAAGTATAGACTATGTTAGTTATATACCAAGTAGGAGGTCTTGTATGTGATTTGTGTATGTGATCCTTTGGCATGATCCTTTAGGTACGTATTTGTAGTCCTTTAGGCCTATCAAAAGTCATAACAACCTTTATCCTCCTCCTTAGATTCAATCCATCTGGCCTTTCTTCTCTATCAACAATCGTGGCTAGTGGTCCTTTTTCGAGGATCTCTCATGACGTGTCTACTTCGGCCATGTGTCAAGCACGTGATCAACTTCACTGTATCCCATTTTAAGATCTCTCTTGTGTCTCATGTGACTATAAGATGTTGGGTTGAGGTCATTGTGATGTGTGAGAGCTATGATACTAATGGCAGTCTACATCCCCATAAACACGAGGCCGTAAGGGTAAAGTGGTTGAGGGAACGAACTTGCTCAAAGACGATTGAGCACGATAGTTAGTATTCTAGGGTCAAACTAATCATGGGCGTAGGATGAAAGAACTTCACTTAACTTCTTATTGTTTGTGCATGAAACACTTTTAGGGAGGAGAGAAAAATAGAGAATAAGAAAATAAGGATTGATATTATTAAATGAATAATAATAGCTGAATTACAAAGTGTATTATTTATATAGACCTGAGTGACTTGACTACTAAGCAATAAATATCACAAACTAAATAACAAACCCTAAAACCTAATTAGTTTTGGGCTTGAGCCACATAATTCAACTTAGATTATATCTAATATCTCAACATACCCCCTATAATCCAAGTTGTCGAAACACACTTGTTGCGGTGAGAATCGGATATCAAGCTATTGATTAACTTGAATCACAAATCTTAAAGTTCACCACCGAACTTTGATTTATCCAAAGTAAAGGGTAAAGGTCGAAAACCCTAATTGTGCTATGTAAGAACAAAGCTAGAGATCTAGGGTTCGGGGGTTGGTTATACCTAGGGAAGGTGTTATCATCCTAAGTATCTTTAGTACTCTACAGGAACCTCCTATTTTTATTTGTGTTATATTATTGTTTGCTCGCTATGGGGATGTGCTAAGGAAAAGACTTAGGGGTTAGTATCTAATTATGCTCGCCAAGACATCGCACCTCGTGCCTACGTATCCTAACGAGACTGGAATCAGAGCATTCGTAGTTCCCCTCAAAGAGGGTGAGGAACTCTTGACTATATGGTCAAGGTTCCAGGGGGAGATAAGTACCTATGGCTAAATACTTACATGGAGTGCGGCGACTCCAAAGTTATGGTTAAGTTAAAAGGAGTGAGTGAGTGAGTGTTCATGGCAGAACAATTACATGGAGTGCGGCGACTCCGATCCTAAGGCTAGGATGAAAGGGAGGGGAGATTAAACTGGGCTATGGATCCTAAATATGACGCGGCAGTCAACAGGGGACCTTTCCTTTGGAAATGGGGATACAAGCAACAATAATGAATAGGGGATGAGGCTTAAACAAGGATGCATTTAGATTTAACCATAATTAATATTAAAAGTAATCAAAATTTGCATAAAGATTCAATTAAGATTAATATTAAAATGACGTCGGAAGTTACTCATAATTAAAATTAACATTAATCAGAATTAAAATTAACATCAAAATTTAAGTAAGGTTCATGATCCACAAAAATAATAAAATTAAAATAAGACCACAAATTGATCAACATTAGTTTTAGAATTAATGTAAGAAACCTGTTTTTCAAAACTTAAAAAAAAAAAACAAAATGACCAACTTAAAGCAAACAAGAGAATGGGTACGGAATTGAACATCAAAACTCCTAGGCCCAGCAACCACATGGCCCAACATAGGAGGAAAGGTCCAAGGTGGACCTTGGTCAAAGTAGCTGACTCACAGAACATATGGAGCACGCGATCCAAACAAAGAGTCACTTTAGACGCTGATCATAGAGCCAAGGTCTGACGTGCACGGTGGGGGAGATAAGGATACCCACACAGGATCAAAAGGTGGCACTATCTAAAGAAATGAGGAATTAATCAAAATCGATCTCCAGATTCATCTTCCTCCCTATTCGTCTTTCTCACCTCCTCACTAATCACTCTCTTATATCGCCATTATTCCTCGCCGGCAAAGGAAAAACACTCGCGTCAACACTCTTTCTTTCACAACGACAATAATAACACTCCTAAAAGCCTCCCCAGTCTTTAATCTGTAGTCTGTAGGTTGCTTAACAATGCTCTGTGATGTTGTTATGAACCTGTTTATGCGCTTTCTTGCTCACTGCTATGGGTTTGTTTGGAAACAATGTGCTCACCCCATCTCCAATTCGTGATATTCGTGATTCCACCCTTCAAATTTGTGTGCAATTGGATGTTATGGTTGTGACTGCTATACGTAGGAACCGTTTGGTGTACTGATATGGTGTATGTGAAGCTATCCGTATGTTGCAGCTGTTGTTAGGTTTTTGTGTCAAGTGTTGTTTTGTTGATGATTTTCTGCTCTGCTATGAGTGTGTATGTTGTTGTGTGGACTGGTTTGTGAAAAAATGTCTTTCTCTGTTATGCTCTTGCTTGTCCTTTGTGTGAATTCTGAATCGTGTAATTTATAAGCATGTGAATTAAGTTCTGATTTTGGAATTGAATGAGTGAAATTGTTGTCGGTCATTGTTTTGGAAGCAAACTAAGCTGCTGATTCTTCTCATTTGAAAATGATTTTTAGTGATAAACATGTTTCCGTTTTCGTATCAACATGTTGGATTGTGTTCCATAATTTTAAAAACTTGCCTTTTCATCTTGATTCACTTTGCTTCCAAAATGCGATATTGTGCGATGGATTTTTAGTGGCGATGATTCATACTTTCCATTTTTGGTTGATTGTGTTTGGAGCATGTTTTGGAAATTGACAGCTGCTATTTAGATTTCGGGTCATAAACTCTGATCTTATGATGTGATGTGATTGTGGTGATTAATTTCCATTTTCATATTGACCATGTTGGATTATGTCGATTTCTGACCCTTTGTTCTTTTCTAGAGAGTGTTGGTCCTACAATCACTTATTCATCATCAACTGTCATGCCTTTTGAGTGAACATAAATCATGAAACATCGGCTATTTCGACTATTTACTTGGAGATTTTGTGTTGACCTTGCAGACATAATTTGGACCAACATGAAGCTCAGTTATTATTTCTTCTGTCTTTTCTTGATCAGCAGCATGCGAAGCAAAGCTCTATTGCTCAAAACCCTTCTCAATTTGCCATCTTATCATGTTATGAGCAAGCGATGCCAACCATTCCAATATGCTTGTCATTGCTTATTTCCATTCTCCTGCGAGACCTTTTAATTTGGCTTTGATGGAGATCTTTACACGTCTTGGTAGTGTCGAGAGATATTAATGCTAAAATTGTAACTTGTATAGTCTCCATGCTGTTATAAGTGTCTTGGTATCAAATTATTAAGAACAAAAATAGTCTATTGGATAATATGAATCTTGAACTTAATCTTGTAAATTTTCAGAGTTTGAATCTTTAACTTGAGCTTTTACAATTTGAATCTCCTTGAGTTTACATGCTTGAACCCCATGATAACTTGATGTTGAATCTTAGGCATCACTACTTGAACGTTGTGCTTAAAAACCATGAATGCACATTTGAACTTTGCACTCCTCTTGATAAATGAGACTTGAATAACATGGATTCTAACTTGGGTGACAACTGTTAGCCTTAATTCAATTTAAATCCATCACATTCCTTCATGAAACACATGGTTTAAATGGGAATTCGAACAATCCTTTTGGTGATAATAATCTTAGCACAAGAACCGTATCTTGAGTAATACTTGAAAATGAAGGCACGATTTGACGGGTACTTGTCATGAAAGCTTAACCAGACCTTAATCAGTGAACGGGTTCAAATATCAATGAAAGGGCGACTCTCATTCTTCATGAAATATAACTTTAGGCCTTCGAGAAATACTGAAGAAGAAAACAACCTTGATACTTGATAAAGAGGATGTTCAAACCTTAATTCCATGAAAGAACTAGTTGAGTTAATCCTAGAAGATTCAAACCAGTAGAAAATCCTAGGATCCTTGAATCAGAATCCATTAGCCTTAATCTTTAGATGATGACGATCTTCCTTCAACAATGGCCACGCTCAACACCAGTGCGAAGATATCCCTAATCCTCCTTAGATTACACACTGAAACTCATTAGAACCCTGAGGAAGAGTAACCAATAGAAGACTTTGGGACCCCTTTAATCAGAATACATTGGTCATGCCCTGAATAGCTTGATTGAGAGAACCAGTAAACTTGAAATCAATGTACCTGCACAAACCTGTTAGTAATAAAACATGCAGACATGCAAGATGATGCACAATGAAAAACAGAATCTTAGGGTCAAAAATTAGGGTGTGACAACACTAATCATTGTCGATCTGAACTATTCCTAATTTCTTTCTCAACGTTAGGAACCTGTCGATTTTCAATCCTTTGGTAAAAATTTCAGCCAATTGTACTTCACTTGAGCAATGCCTTATTTCAAGTTCACCTCTATTCACCTTCTCCCTTAAGAAGTGAAATCTAGCTTTGATGTGCCTACTTCTTCCATGCAAAACTGGATTCTTCGCCACATTTATGGCGTCCTTGTTGTATATCTACAGTACCAGATGTTTCTTCACCTCGACCTTCATTTCTTCAAGCACAAATCTGATCCAAATTGCTTAACACGCAACATAAGATCCTGCTATATATTCAGCCTCACACGATGACAATGCCACCACAAGTTGCTTTCTCGAGCACCGTGAGATTGAGGAACCAAATACTTGAAAGAAATATCCACTAGTGCTTTTTCGATATTCCTTATCTCCACACCAATCAGCATCTGAAAAGCAAGTAACCATAACTTATTTTCTTTCAGAGTCTCGTCGAAATAGAATTCCATGGTTTATAGATCCTTTTAAATATCTCATGATTCTCCTTGCAGCCTTCATGTGTGACACCCTTGGTTCATTCATATATCTGCTCACTGTCGCGGCGGGAAAAAATTGAGATTAATCTATTGATTAACTAAAAATTGGTAAATGCAATTTCTTCACAAATAGTAAGTATTTCATCTTGCCCTTCCATAAATGGTAATTATAACTACTCAACAATACCATCTTTGTAACACCCCCAATCTAAGCCCCCAAATAATAAAAAGCAGTAAAAGAAAATTCAAAATTTCGTCAGAGTATATTTAAATTATCATGGCATAGACCGGGAGGGTCACATCAAATTGAAACAATTCATACAACACCTGCTCATAAAGATATGCAACAGTGAGGTAGCAATCAAACAGAGGAACTCAGTTCCTTACACCCACATTTCAGTTTTAGAATAAAAGCGAAAAATCTAAAACTGAATAACATACATATATATATATATATATATATATATATCATGAAAAGTAGGTCATACATCAAGTTGTACATGCACAAGCCAAAAGATATACATATACATAATATACAATTATCACAAACGGCCTCCCTAACTACCTGGTGTCACATATCAGAGTCGACCGACAAAAGAATGAAGACACAAAGCCTCACAAAAATACCTCCCGTAACTCTAATCTGCAATGCCTCATAGAGCATTATAAAACAGCAGAAGGGTGAGAAAAACAACCATAATATAATTGCATACAATTATATATAACACAAAAATACACACATATATACAATTCTCACCACAACTCACGCCATAATGCAAACACAAGACATTACAAGACACAATACATATTTCCATCACCAACACATATCCATATATCACTTCATCCACAAATCCACACATAATCAACCATAAAGGATTTATGCAAATGCAAGAGACCGACGCACGACTCTATGCATATGCACATGCGGTACCGACTTCCATTGTTTCTCATCACTAGTTCACTTAGGAACTCTGCTGGAACCATCGCTCGTTACATCACTGTAACTCCCCGTCGGGCCTACGATGTTCCCCACCGCTCACACCCCACACGGGCACACAGTGTTTATGGATCGCTCACACCCCACACGGGCACACGACCCGATCGCTCACACCCCACATGGGCACACAATCGTCTATAATCATCGCTCACACCCCACATGGGCACACGAAGTTATAGCGAATTCCCTCTGGAATCCAAACCGTCACTCAGGACGTTCAACAATGCATATCATGATGTTTGGCATACAATGACCCACAACATTTAATATGCACACACACACATATTCATGTACATCGATAAAATCACACTTTGCACTTATGCCCAAAACAATGCATTTGATTTCCATACGACCACAAATCGTCACAACATCATCTAAACACATACATTTACATCATACAACAACACCTTGCACAATACACATCAACTGCACACAATTATAACGACAAAAGTCGACCACCGACACTATTCCCGACTTTCCGACATAATTAAATCGGCTAACAATTTCAAAATCATCATAACAAGAAAGTACAGCTCAATAGCTACGCAACGATACCAAGAATGTAAAAATCAGACAAACGGATCAAAAGTTACGAACGAAAACGAAAAACGATATTTTGAAAAGCCACATTTTGCAAAAGTCCTGTCCATACGCGTACCACCATGAGCCATACGCGTATGAGCAGAGACTCATTTTTCCCAAAGTTCACGTGTAAATGTCCGTACGCGTAATGCCCAAGCCCGTACGCGTATTGCCCCAAAAAGCTACGCGTATCATACGCAAATGGGCAGATGGCCGAGAAAACAAGCAACCCATACGCATATTGACCCCATGGCTCGCCCACCATACGCGTATTGCCAAGGTTCATACGCGTATGAACATGCCCCATACGCTTATGACCTGGAAATCTCAGAAAAATTCTTCTGCATAATTGTTCATACGGGTTCAACCCAAAATCCCTCCAAATCTTACCTATACACCAGAAAATTGCCAATACAAAGTCCAATAACAAGTATCTATCATGTATCAACAAGAATGAACACTTAACACATAAATTTCTACACATTTAATCGATTTCTACTCAATTTTACCAAAAATGGGTTTACTAAATATTTCCATTTCAATCCAACAAACATCACAAATATACATACATAATCATATACAAGTATACAATAATTGAATTTCGCACCCTTGCCCGATTAAATCGATACTAGAAGTTGATTTCTCTTGATTTTTTCAAGTTTTCCACTATTTCTCTTCTTCTTCTCTTTTCTCTCCTTTTTCTTTCTTTTCCTTTTCTTTCTTTCTCTTTTTCTCTCTACTATTTTCTATTTTTCTTACTTAATAAAAAATATCCTAAAATGACCAAAATACCCCCACACTCAAATATCTCACAAACGATCCCAAAACCCGATAAAATATCACAACATTGAAAAATAACATATTTTCAGATAAAAGTCGAAAATAAAATAAAATAATAATATAATAATCAAACGACTCGATTAAATAAAACGCACACGAAAACTGGGTCGTTACAATCTTCATCTTTGTATTTGACTTCATCATTCAAACAAGTAAAATAACCCCTAACCAAAAGCTCTGATGCCACTCTGATGGGAAATTAAGACAAAATAATAGACCAATATACAACGAATATAAAATTTACAACATTTGTAGGAACCTTGAGGATCAACAACAAATGTAAGATGACAAATCAAACAAATAAATGCACAAAAGTATATCGATATTTTAATGTGGAAAACCCCTCAATATGAGAGTAAAAATCACGAGTGATCCAGACCAAATAAATAGCTCCGCTATAATCAATTAAGTGTACAAGGGAGTCTAAAAGTGATTCACAAACTAGTGCTAACAACGGAAAATCACAAAGTAAACCAGCTTACAAATAAGAATAGAAAATCTAAAAAATTACCCAAATCCGTAGCTTCAGTGCGAAGAAGATATCTCTCGGCTTAGACCTTGTTTTAAAATTTTGAATGGTCAAAAGTTAGATACAGGTGTTGCAAATCTGCCCTCCAAATTTGAGCTTTATCCGACAGTTAATGAATCAGGGATAATCAATTTAGTGAGACTGGTTGTAGAAAAACAGTAATAGGTTTCTCTCATCTTTTCTCTCTTTTGAATCCTTATTTTCTCTCTATCTTTATCAATCCTAAATTGATCATCTCCACTTAAATAAGTGAGAAAAATGGGCTATATTTGGACCTTTTTCCACATATGAAGGGAGACTTAACCCAACAGTTGCAATTCAGGCTCATCTCATTTTCTTAAATCAAGTATAGAGTTAGAAAAATACTTAGATCATATGTGAAAAGGAAGTTCACAAATAGAAATAAGAGATTGATAGTAAAAAAATATGGGGTGGCTAACAATACATCATTTATTTCATACATATTCGCTGGAATTTACATGTTGCTAGGTGAGCGCCTCTATCTCCATGAGAAACATGACATTAGAATTGTACACCGTTTTAAATGTCGTTTACTTTGTATAGGAATAGGGTGTTGTGTAATACGACCATATAACTCTTAATAATAAAATGTTAAATAAAAGGTAGTTTATTTGGCAATAGGCTCTTTGCATCTTCCAATTTTTTCTTAATGCCATAAAGGATAACTTAGTTGGCAAATTCAATTTCGCTGTTGGGTTAAGGATGTCCCGCTGAGACAAATTTGGTTTGGATTCCTAGATTCTAGAAAAATTCCCTTACTATTGAGTTGATGAGCTAGATTCCTTTATCGAAGACGATGCATTACGACAACCAAAATCCATAAATGATTCTCTTATAGTAGAATAACCTAACTTTGTATGCAGTGATCTTTGATATAGTCCATTCCTCAATCTACTTAGTGATATAGTCCACACCTAAAGGAATCATTTCAACAATTCTTGGGTGTAGCGTGCGATTTTTGTCGGTGACGAGACCACTTTATCGCCATTTTGTTTTTCCTCACCGTAATGTTAGGAGTGGGGTGCTACTTTCTGATTTCTTATTTATCATGTGAAGCTGGAAAGGAAAGGGAAGCTATCTAAAACTAACCTTGCACGCAAATGTTTAACTGAACAAATACTTAAAGAGATTAGGGAGTTCAGGGTCAGGTTATAAAATTGGGAATTGTCAATTACCCATCCTATATGTGGTTATCCACAAGTCGTTAGCAATTTCTACTTACTGGTGTTTGTCTATTATGGGTTGGGAAAGTTTCTCCTTTGGGAGTGTTTGAGAGAGAGAGTTTTTGATGATTTTGGGTTTTCCGATGTTTTTGGTAAGGTACTGTACCTAAAGTTTTTGATTGGTGTGCTCGCTAAGATTTCGCAATCTTATGCCTACGTATTCCCATTAAAGAAAATAGGGAAATTAGAGCAATCATAGTTCCTCCTATTCTATGGGAGGAAAGAGATGTTTTGGTGTCTTGTTTGAAGCCCAAGATTGAAGCTAAAAGTTGCATTTGTGTCTTGTTCAAAGCCCAAGATTGAAGCTAAAAGGTTTTGACTGAGAGAGAATTTGTCATCTCTAAAGAGAGACATCTCGTCTATTTATCACAACTATTGGGTGATTGATTATAAAGGAGAATTACTTTAACTAGGATATGTGAATCCAGCAATGCCATAATTTCCTTTATGAAGGATTTGTCCTGAAGGAGAAAACTTTAACTCAGTGTTGAGCAATGTTATTTTTCCTTAGAAGTCTTTCAAGTTAAGAGAAGGACAGTGGCGTGGATGTAAATAATCCAGAGGCTTGTCACTTACAGCAATTAGATGGAAGGAGGTTTACTAGGATAAGAGATGGACTACATCTTGGATATTTGGATCAACAAGTGTGCCACTTACAATAGTTATCTAGAATTAAGGTTTGTTTTGAATGTGTGATATACAGAGAAATATCCTCCGACATAGAGGATTTTGATTTCCTCTGAGGCGATTTTAGTTTTTTGTATGTGCCTTGATCAGAGCCCAAGGTTGAAGCTAAGAGATTGATTGACTCCACTGGGGAAGTCCTTATACAAAGCCTAAGAGGAGGCTGGAAAAGACTAAATCAACAATAGAGTGTTTATCTGTCTTGTACAAAGCCCAAGATTGAGGCTAAAAAAAGATTGACTCTTTTGGGGAATATCATTATATAAAGCCTAAGAGGAGGCTGAAAGTTGACTTTTCCAGGGAAATATTTTGTCTGTCTTGTACAAAGCCCAAGATTGAGGCTGAAAAAGGAAACTGACTCTATTGGTGAGAGGTTTTATCTGTCTTGTACAAAGCTCAAGATTGACGCTGAAAAAGAAGATTGACTATGCTGGAGAGTATGATTTATCTTGTACAAAGCCCAAGATTGAAGCTGAAAAGAGAGATTGACTTTGCTTAGGGAGATTAATTCCCAAAGCCTAAAATAAGGCTGGGAGGAATTGACTCCGCTGGGAAGGTATTTGTCCAGAGCTTAAGAGAAGGTTTAGAAGATTTTAACTTTGCTGGAGAAAGTTTATATATGTCTTGTACAAAGCCCAAGATTGAGGCTAAAAAAGATATGATTGACTCGGTTGAGGATATTTCAGGTGTCTTGTACAAAGCCCAAGATTGAGGCTAAAAAAAGATTGACTTAACAAGAGAATGCTTTTGTTTATCTTGTACAAAGCCCAAGATTGAGGCTGAAAAGGGTTGACTCAATAAGAGAGTGTTTTTTATTTGACTCAACAAGAGAGTGTTTTGAGAAAGAAGATTGACTCAACAAGAGAGTGCTGAAAAGGTGATTGATTCAATAAGAGAGTACTTTTGTTTGTCTTATACAAAGCCCAAGATTGAGGCTGAAAAGGGTTTACTCAACAAAAGAGTGCTTTAAGAAAGAAGATTGACTCAACAAAAGAGTGTTTTTTTATCTGTCTTGTACAAAGCCCAAGATTGAGGCTGAAAAAAGAGTTGACTCAACAAGAGAGTACTTTTGTTTGTCTTGTACAAAGCCCAAGATTGAGGCTGAAAAAAAGTTAAATTAACAAGAGAGTGCTGAAAGGCTAACTCTGCTGAGGAAAATCATTATACAAAGCCTAAGAGGAAGCTGTCTTCTGCTGAGGATTATTGAGATCCAGAGGCAGGTCCAAAGTGGGGAATCAACTCTTGCTGAGGATTACAGAAGAGTTAAAATATCAGATGCCTTGAGGTTCTGATACATGTTTATTGATGATAAGGTGTCCCTAGCTGGGGAAATTTAGGATAAAGATTGAGTTTTAGAAGCTATGGGGTTTTTAACTCTACTGGAGATTGATCAAATGATCAGGGTTTCTCTTGTGTTTGTAGGAAGCTTGAGAATGTCTTTGAGATACAAAAGGAGATTAGACTGTCCAAGTCTACTGGTATGAAAGAGTTTATCTTTGCATGATGCCCAAGTGGAGGCTGGTGTTTTAAGGGATGAGAATCAACCCTAAAATTGGTCTGAGGTTTTGACTCTTTAGAAAGACTGCTCTAACAAAGGATGACTAAGTTATGTCCTATACCTTTAAGAGGTCTTCAAAGTCCTTGTATTAAGCCCAAGAGAAGGCATAAGAACTTCTAAGAAGCCTGAGGGTCCTTGTACAAAGCCCAAGAGGAGGCGGGGATGCTTTTAGGAAGCCTGTGGGTCCAAACCTAAGAAAAGTTCAAGAAAAGTTTCACCGAAAATAATCCTTTCTTTAGTGAACAGTTCTAGGGTTTGAAGAAATTCAAGAAAGGTTTCACCGGGAATTAATCCTCTCTGGGGAAGTGAATTTCTTTGACACTTTTCTAATAGTGACAGTCTGAGAAAAGTTTCACCGGGAATAATGCCTTCTCTTTGTTCCATATTGTATAAGCCCAATAGGAGGTAAGACTGTATTTGGAAATTCCTATGGGGAACTAGTTTTGACTGTGTTGATAGAGTGACCACTGGCTTTATCTAATCCTAGACCTAATTGTCGGGGAAAATTCTAAGCAAGATAATATACAGACATATATATACAAATGAAATATATACTGTATGTAAAAGAGGGTAGGAGGACTTACAGGTGAGCAAGCTTCCAGCACAAACAAATATATATATATATATATATATATATATATATATATATATATATATATATATATATATATATATGCAAATATGTAAAAGAAAGCTGATAAAACTTACAGGTGAGCAAGCCATTCTAACAGCTGTATGGTTAGTTGTTCAAGAAATTAAAGAAAGTTTTGATAACAACTATGAGTTTGAACCTAAATCAAAAGGGAAGTTGTTTTGAAAAGATTGGGGCTTATACTTAAGGAAAGGCCCAAATAATTGTTTAAAAGGCGACGATCGTGTCGTGGTTTTAGAAACACAGTGGGACTTATACAATAACTGAGACCCAAAATTATTTATGTACAAAAGGGTTGGGTCTTACACTCTATTAGAGGACCAAAGAATTTTAAGAAAAGAGAATGAGACTTGTAACTCAGGGATAGACCCAGATGAAAAATAACGATTGCACCGTTATTTTGAGAATCGTATCGGGACTTATACAATGATTGAGGCCCAAAGAGGTTTATGTACAAAGAGATGAGTCTTATAACTCAAGGAGAGGCCTAAAGTGTTTGAAAAAGAAAAGAAACAGGACTTACAACACAAGGGTAGGCCCAGATGATTTTGTTTTGAAATGGCGATCGCGTCGAGATTTCTGAAAACGTGTCGGGACTTACACAATGACTGAGGCCCAAATCATTTTGTATTTACAAAGGGGATGAGTCTTACACTCTATTAGAGGCCCAAAGTGTTTAAAATTTAAAATCAAGAGGAAACCCTAATTTTAAATTAAAATATCATTTTTCAAAAGGAAATTTAAATAATAAATGATATAAAAATATCAAATATATTCAAAAACAAATTGTATACTTTGAAAAATATTTTGAAAAATCATGTTTAATCACATGAAAGCTTGAAATTCAATTGGTTTTGAAAAATGAAAGTCGGAATTTCATTTTAAAATGTTTAAAAAACAATAAAAATGAAATTAATTACAAAAATTCTATCTATATAAAATAAATAATATAAATTGGATTTTTTTGTAAAATAAAATATTTAAACATTTTTGTGAATTTTGAGAAAAAAAATCAATTCAAAAACACAAATATTCAGAGAGAAATTAATTTTTGAATCAATTAAACAAAATAGCAAAAATTCAAATATTTAAAAATTTGAAAAAGGGCGCCAATGGTCAAATGAAGAACACGTGCGACTCTGTTTTCTGCAGATTTGTGTTTTCTCACTTTTCTCCATGATTACTCAATGGTTTTGCACGATTCAAGTACTAATCTTGTTCGTTTTTGAACAAGGATCACAACCATATAGATTAATTGCATTTATATTAAGTATGGAGGAAAAAATCAATGGAAAACCTCAAGAACCCTAATTTCAGGATGAACACAATGAAATTATATACACGATTGATTCATGGCAATTGATTGAGGGTTATCACTCTACATACATGCATAAACAAGATGGTAACTCAAAAATTCATTCATGATGCATGTATCATAGAGTTTGAAGGGTTCAGGCTTACCTCTTGCAGCTGGTGATCGAGTTTGATGATTGAGGTGTTGCAGATAGGTTCCAATGATCTAGACAGCTTTCTTAGGTGCCAAAGAGTGTGTTTGAATGCTTGGAATGGATTGAAATGAGCTGGAATTTGATGTAGTACCTCAACTGCAACTCTGTCAAGAACTTGAGCAATTGGCTGGTGATTTGATGAATTTGATGTTCCAGATGTTGTGTTAGTGTTTAGATCACTCACTTATGATGTTTATGAGGTGTGTGTGTGATTGGTTTGGTTGGAATCACTCTCAATCTCAAAACTCGATAGTGACTTGAGTTAGAAGGCAAAATTGGAGTGAAAGGGAGATTTTGAGTAAAGCATCAGTTTGGGTGCTTTGGTGTACTCAAACTGATCATAAATAAGCTCTATTTATAGTAGGGCAAGTTTGTTTTGACTGCAATAGTGAATGGCAACTGCAGCAGGTCTGTGGCAAATGTTGATCCATTGGAATCTCAAGTCTCCTCTAGCCGTTGACTTGAGGTTAGAGCACAGGCTATGAGTTCTCTGGTTCAGGGATAAGGCTTGACTGAACTTGGATAACATTATCTTGATGAATGCCACCTCTATGCATCAGTTAAATGCTTGGAAACAAAATTGACCATTTGGAAGAATCTTGAATTTTAGGAGTGTCATGCCTAAACATAGATCCATGGACTTGTGAGGCTGGTAGATCAGTGTTTGTCCCTTGGTTGTTCCCCCTTGAGGTGTGCAGATGGATAACCATGCTTGTTATTGCACAAATTGATCAATTCGAGCAACAAAGCACAAATCTGCCTTGCAAAAATCAGTGAAAAATGCCATTTTCAATGGATCATGCATATCTTCTTGCTCAAGTTGAGTTATGGGAGGCTCTTGTACTTTTTAAAGAGCCCTCATATGGTACTATCCATGTATGGTCATAGTTTATCTTGAAACTATTTGGATCCAACTAAAAAAACCCCATGAACTTTGATGTCCAAGGCTGGTAACTTAGGCAGATTTTCACTAAGTGTTGAAAAAGTGTAATTTTCTTCATTTTTGTCATTTTGATCACTCCATAACTTAAAATCCATGAAGAATTGGAGTTTGAGGTAGTTGAAGCTTTTGTAGAATGTAGGAATACCTACAAATCAGGCTTTGGATAACTCAAAATGGCTTCTTGGATCACAAGTTATGATCCTTGGAAGTTGGTACCAAAATCATTCAAATTTAGTAACTTAGAAATTTTTTCAATTTTTCAAGATTACCCCTTTTACAAGTTATCTTGGTTTCTTGATCAATTCTTCTTCAAATGACATTATAAGTCATATTTTATGAAAATATGAGTCATAATGATCATTTTTGCCAAAAAGTCATGTTTTGACTTTTGGCTCCGGAGCGGTTCGGCGCGTAAAAACCCTAATTCCCAACTTTTGGGGAATGCATCCTCTGAGGGTAATTTAGCTTTGCAAATGGATTCTTAGGGTTATTTTGAGCATATTGAGTCACATGTTGAAGTCTTGGCTCATCCTCTTGTGAAAATCTCACTCTGGAGGTCTCACTCGTCCAAAACCCTAATTTGGCGACATCGGGTGTTTCGAGGCTCAAACCACTTGGAATGTGGCAACTTTGTGCTTGATTCTTGATGTGGAAGTCCTCTTGATCCCATATGGGTGTTTGAGAGGTTATACAAGTTGAAGATAATGTTATTTCTTGATTGATCCTTTGTCTAAGTGCTCTGAGAGGGCTTAAAAACCCTGATTCTTGATTGTAGTGAATGCTCAACAATCCTTGAGGAGATTGATGAGGTATGATGGCACATCCATATTGTGGTAATGATCCTCACAATGATGGGAAATCTTAATGGTCAAAATTTGGGGTATGACATTGGGCCAATAGGAATGGTCTCAAAATGTAAACCCTCCACATATGAAATGACCACAAAAAGGTTAGTAAATGGAGAATTTTAGCATGGGCATGACACAAATATGAAACTCGTTGACACTTATCATATTTCTTAACAAAGTCTTTGTCGTCTTTTAACAAAGTTGGCAAATAGTACATGTCTTCAATACCTTGTTCACCAATGCTCTCCTCTGAATGTGACTACAATAAACACCTTTATATATTTTCATTAACACTAACCTTGTTTCATTTTCACTTAGAAACCTTAGTATTGGTGTGGCCATTCCGATTATGTATAATTTTCCCGTGACCAAGGTGTACTTTGTTGATCCTCTTTGCCTCTTATTCATTTGAGGGAAAAATCTCCCATGCCAAGTACTAATTGATCGACATCATCCAACCTTCACTCGTATCTATGTTGTTGATGGAATTTACTATGACAAATTTGGTGTTGGGAGTATACAATGTTTCCTGTATCATTTCTTTGTTGTATTTGGACTTCTTTATAATAACGAGAATAGATAGAAGGTCTCCCCGATAGTTTTGTTCTCTTGGATTGTACGTTACTTCAAAGACATAAAAACCTTTTGCTAGCTCTTTCACATTCTACAAATATTTCACCATTTGGGCTTCTTTTAATTAATACTGGCCAGCAAATTATTGGTTATCAAATGGGAGTCACTTTTTGCCCTTAAGCTGGATGCTCCCACTTCTTTTGCTAAAGACATCCATGTTATAAGGACTTCATACTCTGCTTAGTCTTTTCTAACTTTGAACTTAAATTATAGTGATTTCTCAATCAACACCTTCATGGGGCCTTTTAACACCACTTTTGTCCCACTCCCTTTGAAATTCGACGCTTCATCCATGGATAAAATCCAAACAAAGGGAGTATCCTCGTTAACTAGGGAACTATATTCTACCAGTAAATTTGCTAAGACTTGTGACTTGATGCTTCCTTGAAGGATGAAATAATGCCGTACTCAAATAACTCCACAGACTAACATTTCATTTGCTCTGTTATATCATACTTTTTCAATACCTAATAGATTGAGGAGTTTGTTTTGACTACTATACATTGGAAATACATAACTTTCTCGTTATGGGGGTGATTTCAATTCTTCGAGATTGAGGAATATTAAATTTAACCAAAATGGGTTGAAGGACTTCAGTCTCTACTCACATGTGGTATTGTTTTATTGCTTGGACACAATCTTCTTTCGTACAAAAATTATCTCCAACTTTTAATACTCCCCTTGTCTGCATGTATGGGTCGTAAAAAATATCCGTTAATGGTTCTTCATCGCCTAAGTTAAGTGTTGTCATGTGTTGAGGTGGGCAATAGATATGACTCCCTGGTAATTCGTCGGTCTCGTCGTTGTTTATCATTTCATCGACAATGTCCTCCGCTTCTTCTTCTTCCTCGTCAACGACGTCCACCTCACCTTGTTCGTTGTCGGAATCGTTAAAAACCTGCGAAACTTCTAGTTGTTGTGACAATGGTTGATGTTGTAACATAATATATAACTCAACCTCATTGAAACCAGAATGCTCATGACTCAGAAACATATTACGCACATCATAGTCATCCCGAATCTTCATCTGAAAAAATTTGCATAGGTCATGTGCGTCAAAAAAGATAGGGTTTTTGTATACAATTTGCCCAACCGGACCGCACTGCATTTTCTTTTCTAACCGGGCTTTCAAATGATAAAAATTTATTCTTCTATCAATTAAAAACCTAGTCACTTCTATATCCCTAAAATTGAAATCCGTGTTTGGACATTCAAATATCTCACCATTGAGATGTGCATTTATCAGGTATTGTGGTCTTTGAGCCATAACTAAATTGTGTTTGGAAGAAATGGTTTACAACTTTAAAGTTTGGAAGAAATGATTTACAAACTTTAGTTGTTGCAAGTATGTGATGATAAGTTGTATCTTGCATGTGTATTAATAGGCGTGTAGTTGATATAACTTACCCCTCTTGGTAGTTTAAGTGCTTCAGAATAGTTTACCATTCCCTTGCATGAACCATGTGCTGCTATGCCTTGACAAGACCACACAACTCTACATGGCCAGGCTAGCCTTGACAAGACCACACAATTCTACATGCCTACACTCTGCATGCCTACACTTGTCTTCCACTATTCTTTAGCATGCCTCTGCATCATTATTTTTGGGAGTTTAATTGCTTCAGACTGTTACGATAAGACCACTCTCTGCATGCCTACACTCTGCATGCCTAGACTTGCTTTATCATTAGTGTTATTATTTTTATTTGAATTATTTTTATTTGCAAACTTTAGTCATGGGAAGAAAATGTAAAGAAATGATGTGCTTTGCGTGACAAGACCACATTTTCTCATGTAAATAATTTTTTAATAAGGACTATTACTATTGTATAATATTGTATACTATTACTATTGACATGACAATGCAAGCACGCCTTCACTTTCTCATGCAAGACAACACTTGTCATACTACGAAGATAAATAATGCATGCAAGAGAATACATAAGAGAATCCAAGGCATGCATTACTACACATGTCAGACTACAAAGACCAAGAATGCATGCAAGAGAACACTTAATAGATTCCAAAGCATGCATGAGTACACTTGGCTGACTACAAAGACCAAGAATGCATGCATTATCACGTGACTCCCCCTCTACACCAATATAAATACCATCTCACCATTCTACAAAATTTTCTCATCCTAAACTCTTATCTTCTCTTCAACTCACAAAAACTTCGAATCCATCACAAAGTTTTTCTCTTAAAACCCCCTACAAAAAAAAAAGTCTCTGCTCACCATGGGAAATGACCACCGAGGAACCCCGGAAAACGTTGAAGACTTCGTAAGTGTTTCGGCCTTCTTTTGTTTTACACTCCTTATCATAGAAGTATTTTTTTATCTAAGTAATTTTATTTATTTTTTATGTTCAGGAGGTATCAAGGTTCCGTTGCCGTGGGTACGAATACTTCCGTCACGACCCTGTCATCGAAGAATATCTAATAAGATGTGAATTTGGTGACTTGATTAAAATCAAGTCATACCATGTAGACCCAAAATTTATTTTGGCATTGCTAGAACGATGGAGGCCAGAGACCCACACATTTCACCTTCCTTTTGGTGAATGCACGGTCACACTCCAAGACGTGCATATGTTACTCGGCCTCCCATAGATGGCATGACCGTCAACGACCCCATTTTTGTAGACAACCAACTATGCAACGATTTGTTGGGCACACCCCTAAGTCTGGAAGCACCTCAGCCAACACAAGACGGTATACCTAGGGGGCAAGGTATAAACCTAAAATACCTTAGGGGTTACTATGACTCTATCGTATTAGACGAGGATTCCCTCCCCTTTCACAAGATACTAAAAACTAGGTGCTATTTAATGCTATTGTTCAGTAATTTTTTGTTTCCAGAAAGCACTGGAAACAGTGTAAATATTATGTATCTACCTTTGTTGACTAACATTAACAGAGTGCACGAATATAGTTGGGGTTCAGTTGTTCTGGCCCATCTGTATAGTTCACTCTGCAAAACTGCAAAAAAAGACGCTTGTACATTTTATGGTTGCGCCTATCTCCTTCAGGCGTGGGGTTGGTCGAGAATGCCAACATAGCTCCAATTAACCGAAACCCTTTCACATTCCCCTACGCATTAAGGTAAGCTTGTACACTTCCCTGCGCCTATGTCCTTTAATGAAATGTTTAGTAGTAACTAATTCATCTCTAACTACATTTTCATGTGGGCAGTTCCGGGAATGAGCTACAATCGAAATCCCAGGAACGCCATAACAATCTGCCGCAACCTACTAGATCACATTGGCCCAGACGATGTAAATTTCCCTAATACTTACATAAATATTTCTAACTCTTTAAAGCACAATACAATTTCTCATTAAACATTGTGTTATTGTAGTTTGTCTAGAGGCCGTACGAGGGGCTCGACGACCACCAACCCAACGCGAATGATGCTGCTGTGTGGACTTCAAAAACGCCCATCATTCGGTTCACCACTGTGGAGATGCATCAGAGCGATCGAGTCAAACTTCAGTTCGGAATGCATCAGGATATTCCGGTGGCTCCTACAAGTTTGGGAAAGTGGCATCTGCGTAAAGTCGACACCCAGTGGGCAGTGGGTGAGTGGACTAACTTTGCAACAGACATGTGCCAACACTGGGAGAATCGACACTAGCACGTCTTAACCGACCCCGTTGTAGAAGATGTTATTCCAACGCAATAATATATGAGTTGGTTTAGGTCTGTTACAACACCGCAACCATTCCTCTCTCAGCCGACGTATCTCATTGACCCACGCCAACACGCGTCTCCTCGCAGCAGCATACCCAACAATATGCCCAACATCATACACCTACTTATACCCAACAACAAGAAGAGCCTTACCCCTACCCTAGCATGCCACCTACTAAATCACAACAAGAAAACCCTTACCCCTACCCCCATCTCGCCTATAGCCCTGACGAGTCCTTCAAACCCACCCCAACCCACCATAGCACCTCACAAATGAACACCCCATCTTCCTATAACCAAGAACCACACTTGTCCTACAGCTAACACACCCACCCACTTTTCGACTACCAAACCCCACATCAACCACTAAATCAGTACCAACACTCATCAATACAACATTTCGGCCAACGATACCGTATGCAACCAACCCAACCCCCCACCCCCCATACAAACTATGCAAACATGGGCATGCAGCTGGATTACGGAAGCGCCGTCGGCGACAACCCCCCAGCTATTGGGGACAGATGCTTCAGAATTTGTCTCATGCGCTGGGGCCATCGTCTGATGCGCCGAGGCCATCTCAACAGACGCAAAGACCAACCACACCTCAACAAAATCGTGGTGGTAGACAAAGATGCCGCGCAAGAGCCCCTGCATGTGGAATCAGTGGACGTTTAGATGAACACGATCATTGAATTTTTTTTACCACTGATTGTACTAATGGTTGTCCTTAACATTCTGATGTATTTATGACTACCCTAATTTTATTTCCAATACATTTTTCATTTCACAAATAAAAAAAAAAAAAAATGAACTAAGGAGCTATCCCAGATGGCGCCTCCCCTTTGCAGAAAATAAAAAAATTAGGGCAACCCTAGTTTAACTGAGGCGCCATATGGTATGACTTTTGCCTCTTAACTGAGGCGCCATCCCATATGACGCCACCCATATAACGTTATTCTAAAGATAACCACTTTTGTAAATCTTCTCAAATGTTTATTTTTTTGATTTTTTAAAAAAAATATGTTATATTAAAAAAATTCTCGAATCTACGGAATAAAATGAATTTTAATTTTGGCCAATTTCTTTTATAAAAATAAATATGTATCTGATTTCATGTTATTCTTATTATATTTTTGATACAGTAGTTGGTTAATGGTAAGAATTTTCTTCTAGGCAATTATACAGATTAGTATAGAAATCGTCGATTCTGATTAGTATTGTTGATTAAAATTAAATTAAATGGAAGGGAGACGATAGGAGGTGGTGGCGACGGCGGCGGTGGTGCGTCAATGGGTTTTGGTGTCAGAAAACTGAGACGTGTCGGCATTGTTTTAGGGATTTCCAACGCTCTCGTTTTCCTCATTGGCGCCCTTCTCATTTCCCAAACCTATCTCCTCTGCGATCTCCGTTCTCTGCTCCCATTCGCTGCCGTTTCTTTCGCCGCCGCTATTAGAATCATTGTCATGTTTCAAACCGCCGTTGCACAACAATCTGCCGCCACTCTCATTCTCGACGAAGACTCCTCGTCCACCGCGGATCGCCTTCTTTTACGATATCACCAACGAGTATGTTCCCTAATTCTATTCGTTTTTTCAATTTACATTCCTCGTTGATTTCAGGAAATGTGATACTGTATTACATGACAGGGAAGGTATAAGAACTGGTTATGGTGGAGTTGGTGCACCGTCGCGCTCACTGTGATTCAATTTCTGTGCGCTACTTACCTTGTTTCCAAATCAGCTTACTATTTCGCCAAAGATACCACACCAGCTGTTTGTCTTTTAGGTTGGTGAGTTCCTCCATTCATATCTCTCTATCTCTATCTCTATCTCTGTATTCTGCTTTTGTTTATTAGTACCGAGGTTTTAAATAGCGGTCGCGGATGCAGTTGCAGGTGTTGCAATTGCGTTGTTGCATCGCATTGCAGCGGGAATGCTTTTGTTATTAGTACCGAGGTTTTAAATTGCAGTTGCGGATGCAGTTGCAGGTGTTGCAATTGCGGTTGTTGCATCGCATTGCAGCCGTTGCAGTGTGAATGCTTTTGTTTGTTAGTGCTGAGGTTTTAAATTGCGGTTGTGAATGTTGCGATTGAGGTCATTGCGGTTGTTGCGATGCGCAAGCTGTTGCAACATGAATTTTGAATGAGAAGATTTTGAAATACACCGCTAAAAACACTTAATGTTGAGATTTTTTAGAAGTAAATTGAGTTTTTGGAGTTCTAAATTGAGTTTTGAAGGAAATACTTGAATAAACATGGGCAAAATTGACTGATGCAGTTCCTAATGTCAAAGGGTGATTTCAAATCATAATGCAATTGCGGAGACTACTGCATCAGCAATGTCGCGGCCACAATTCCGGTTGCGGTCTGCAATTTAAAACCATGATTAGTACTATTAATATTATTATTACCTCACTTTCTGTTTGTGAATGCAGAATTGGGATGGAACCTTCACTGGAGGAACCACACGTTACTCTCCATCTTCATGGTCCTTGTTTGTTTGGTTGCTCTAGCTCAGTGCTTTACAGGATCTGATGTTCTCAGATGGAGATCTTTCTATGAATCCCATGACAATGCTTGGAAATCACATTATAGGGAGGTTTTTGATAACGGTTTACGTGAGACCTTGTGCTGTCTCGGCCGCGTCAAATACTTGACTGCTAAGGAAGAAGATGAAGTCTATTCGGTTGCACGATTGTTAGGTGACCTTGTTGCTTATCGGGCTTCTGGAACCGGCCATATGGAACTCTTGGCAGGTTTGGAAGAGCTTATTTGGGCTATATCATGAATACTTATTTTTATTTCTAGTGTTTCAAATTTCAATACACTAATTTCATGAACTGTAAATCTGCATATGATTCTTGCAGTTAGTGTTGGGTAGCAATCTCAAATAAAGTGCTTATAATATCTTCCTTAAAACAAGCAGCAAAGTTTAATTTGTGGTGCTTTCAGACATGACGAGTATGCTAGACCACTCACTTTATTAGTGATTTGTTGAGTTTTTGTTTATTTAAATCAATGTATTTTTTTTGTCAAGTAGCCTAGTGCTTGGAGTTCACCCTTTAAAGGTGAACAAGTGGGATGTCGCGGGTTCGAACCTGCGTCCCTACAAATCTATGTATTTAATTAACACAATAAATCAACTTAATTTCTAAAAGCAAATATATCACCTTCGTTCCATTAAGTGCTGCTGTTCTTCTATGCTTGGGTTCAGGATCACATGTGGTTGAGTTTATTGAGTTGAAAGATTCTTTAAATGGACGACATTGCATTTTTAGTATGATAATGCCGATCTCACCAAATTTTTATCAGTATACCACAAATCAGTTTAACTTCACCATCACGTTATAACCTTGAAGTTTTTGTCGTCCAGCTTTAGCTTTACTCCAACACAATGAAAAATCTTCAGAGTTCTCTGAAGGATCCATGGAAGCACCAGAGACGCGAGTTAAGGAGGCTGCGACTCTTCATAAATTTGCCGAAGCTGCATACACTGTATTTCTATTAAAACCTTAATTTCAAATTCATGTTTTATTTTACCAATATGTTTTTAACATTTATACTGCATTCAATGATTCAGGGTCCGTTGCTTGATGTTGGACGAAATCCTCTCATGTTTCTTTGTTTATGGCTCTATAGACAAGGGGTTTTGTCTCCTTGGACACGCAACAGGTGGTGATTTGTTGGATATTCAACTTTATAGATTATGATGTATATAACTTAATCCGCAGTAGCTTGAAATCTTCGTTTGAAATTTCATGTTTTTGGATTTGATACTTGCACTTTGTAACATAGAAATGGTCTTTGGACTCCGAAAATTATATCTTATCAAAATATGTGATGAAGTTGGAGAGATCTTCTGTATTTGTGTGCTAGAAATGGTCTTTGAGCTCTGAAAAATGTATTACTATCAGAATACAGACACGGTTGGAGGGATCTTCTGCATCGGTGTGCTAGTGTTTCTCTAGTTTGATTGTTCCTCCACATGTTCTTTTCCATTCAGTTTCTTTAGAAAGATTCTTTTCCCTATCTCGACAAAATTTACCATATCAAAGTAGTTTTTTTTATAAGCTTTTTTGAATGACAACTGTTGGTATATATTAGTGTTATGTTGTGGATGGGGATAGAATCCTCAACCTCCTTATCACTTCACTCCTTAATTGTCTCACACCAACCACCAAACCAACCTTATATCTCCTACTATATCAAATTTTAAATCTGTAGATGACATCTGAATAGTTGTGCCCATGTTAGGCCATATATATCTTGGCACTTAGGCATAATGATATATATCTTTGTGTTCCTACGCTCTCTCTGGCTCTCTATCTCTATTTTTACATTACATTTTTCCAGCTATCTTTCTCCAACATGTTTTATGTACTTAATTCATAAAACTTGTTTTATGCATGAATTTAAATAATTTCATTTTCAACATGTTTTATGTACTTAATTCATTTTCTTAGACGACCTGCTTTGGAAGGTGATAACTGGTGGCGAGGTCATGCTGCAGCCTTTCTAAAGTATACCAATTTACCTCCGGAAGCACTCAGACATGGGAGAGTAAACCAGGTTAGAGAATTTAAATGTCTAATTGTGCTGCACACAAGGTGCTTTGGGTCATTAAAGACAGAGACTTTCCATACAAAATGAAAGAGTGAAATACAGTAGGAAAGACCTCTACATTTTATGAAGATGAAAAGGGACATGAATACTAGTTAATATATAACATAATGCTGAAAAGCCACTAGCACCAATCACACCATTATTTTTTAATGAATCTTATCTTCAAAAATGAAACATACCCACAAGAAACAAGAAATTTTTTACTAGGCAACAGTATCAATGTATATGTCCTAAAGGACCTAAACATATCCAACAGACCACACCATTCTGCATGCTTTTTGCAGATGAGATTCGTACTTTTATAATCAAGAAAGGGCATAAATGGAAAGATAGTGAAGTGGAGACAAACATTGAAGCATATTTTGTGAGTACAAGGAAAACAGAATTAATAGAATGCATGTTTATCAAAAGGAACAAAATTATAGCATAACTTAGAGGTGATGAATTGAAATGAAGAGATCATACTTTATCTTGGATCTTAAGTATCTTAGGTCCATCATATATAGAATGATGGGGAAATAGAGAAAGATGTAAAACATAGGATCCGGGCGGGCTAAATGAAATGAAGGATCTCCATAGATGTAATATGTGATAAAAAGGTACAACTCATGCTTAAAGGAAATTTTCATCACAGTTATAAAACCTCCAATGTTGGGCGAGACTGAATTCTGCCCAACCAAAAGCTAACAATCAAGTAAAAATCAATGCTGCAGAGGTGAAAATGATACAATGGATAAGTGATCATGGGGTCACTTGAAACAAGATACGATCTTGAATGAAGTCTCCAAAGGAAAATTTGGGTGATCCATGCAACTGATCCCATATAATGTGAAATGATTGGGCTCCTCTAAAGTGAGCTGTTAGTAAAATGAGAAAACCAAGGGGTTGCATTGCAGCGCACATGAATTGTTATATATGTATTATTAATCATTGATATCACTCACTTTACACTCTAAAGGGAGTTGTTCACTTTAGATACGTGGATCCAATAGGAAAAGGCTTTGGTTGTTATAATTGCGGGGAAACCCAACGCTATCCAACCCAATATTATTATATACTCAATTTGTGTATGACATTGTGAATATTGCTTTTATCTTTTACTGGCAGTCTACAAGTATAAATGTTGTTTTTTTGCTCATATCCATGGCAGGTCAAGTGTGAAGCTGCATATTTTATTGTGGTTCTACATCATCTACAAACTGTAGTAATTACTATACGTGGAACTGAGACGCCTGAGGACCTAATAACCGATGGGTTATGCAAGGAATGCACCCTTTCTGCAGATGACTTGTCTGGTTTGATAAAGTAATTTTTATTTTCTCCCGTGTCGATATTTTACATGTTCCAATGCAGTACTTTGGTCTCTCGTGTCAATATTTTAAATCTCTCCTTGCAGCTCCAACTACATTCATTATGAAACACACAAAAATGTGACTTCAACGTTCCCCCACTATGGGCATTCGGGTATAGTTGAGGCTGCACGAGAGGTTTATATGCAAATTGAAGGAAACCCTGGAGAGCATGGTAAGGAATGCGGTTCTTTGATATAAAGAGGTGATCTTGTTAAATGGATTTTTCTCTTCTTTTCTGCTTTCTAATCTAGAAGTGAAAGTTGGAAACCATATCATTCATGTAAGTCACACAGTTTAAATATCTTGGGTTTGTAATACAAAAATAATGGAAAAATAGAAGGGGATGTAAATCATTGAATTCAAAGCTGGGTGGCTGAAATGAAGGAGAGCCTTAGGGGTTCTATATGATGCAAAGGTACCACTCAAGCTGAAGGAAATTTTTTATCGGACATCAGTGAGACCTGCGATGTTGTACGGGACATAATGTTGGGCAGTTAAGAATCAACACGAGAAAGTGTAACAGAGATGAAGATGTTGCGTTAGATATGTGGTAAGACTTGACATGATAGGATTATAAATGAAAATATTAGAGACTGTCGGGGTATAACCTATAATAGAAAAAAATAGACTTAGATGGATTGGCCATGTAGAGAGAAGATCTGAGATTCTGTGGTAAGGAGAGTAGATCAATTGGAGAGAAGTCAATCAATTAGAGGGAGAGGAAAACCTAGAAAAACCATAAGAGAAGTTATAAAGAAAGATCTCGAGATTAACGATTTGGATAGAAGTATGGTTTTGGATAGAACATTATGGCACAAGTTGATATATGTAGCCGACCCCACTTAATGGAATAAGGCTGGGTTGTTGTTGTTTCATGCTTTCTATTACAAATACTTTAGTTATTGTGAGGGTTAATAACCACCATTTAATGGTTACATGATTGAGTAAAACATTATACTTTTTTTTTATGAATTGCCAAATTGAAATTTAATTGAATTTATAAACATTTTTTGCTTTCTTAAATAGTACATACTCCTTTTTTAACACTGGCTTCTTTTTTTCGACATGGAAATACAGACACTGAATCCTATGGGCTTCTTTCTAAATTGTTGGGATTTGGCTGTGAGTGCTTTGGGTATAATGTCCGCATAGTTGGCCATTCACTTGGTGGTGCTATAGCTGCATTGCTTGGAATAAAAGTATGCCATTTCTCACTTTTAAAGGCGGCATTTACCTTCTACTAGTTTCTTTAGTAAGCCTAATCTTCCATTTTGATTGCATTCAGAACCAAGTATTCATTGAGAGTCTATTCCGAAAAAAACTGGTTTCCAAAAAAAAATCTTATGTTTCCTACTTTCCTTAGTTGTTTATTTCTCATTATATGAAAAAAAAAGTATACGGAAACTATATTGATATTGCTTTTGAAAGATACATTGGGTCTTGCCACAAACAACATAACACTAATCCTTATTTATACGAATACTAAACTCCTAATCCTAACAAAATTAACAAACAAGTCATGATACATTAAGAAATTCGAAACTTTTCCAAAATCCAAAGAGACAATCTAAGTTAGCTTATGCCAATGACATGTTACTACGCAAAAATAAGCATAATATTGTTTCTGTTTCAACTCATGTATATTTGTCCTGAAAAAAAGAAGGGCGATTTCTTAGTTCTTGGTCTATATATGCATTTCAATTAGCTCTCCTCTTGGATTGAAGGATCTCTAAGTACCCTTCACTTCCCAAGACTTTTGTGTAATAGGTGCAATATTTGATTGTATTATTATTTGTAAGAATTAATCAAGTTAGACCAGATTCAGGGGCCGGTTGAAAATTCAAGAACTTTAAACTATTTATCATTGTTAGTTTAGTACTGGCCCAGACTGAAAATGAAGAAATGCTGAAAACCTCCATACACGGGAGGTCATTTTATATGTAGTATGTTTTACTTGTCATATTGTTTTTGTAAATGTTTGATTTTATTCTTAAATAATTTTCGAATTTTTCTACAGCTTTATAACCGATACCCCAATCTGCATGTTTACTCGTATGGGCCACTCCCATGTGTGGATTTAGTTGTGGCTAATGCATGTTCATCATTTATAACAAGGTAATTTTTTACATGCGAAAAGTTTGATTGTGGTTGATTCTCTTTAGGCAAAACTTTCAGCTTCCTTTTCCGTTTCCTTTCGCTCTTAATGATGCAGCATTATATATGGAAATGAGTTTTCATCCCGCCTTTCGATTGGATCCATGATGAGGCTGAGGGCAGCTGCTATTACATTACTAGCACAAGATCCTAAAGCTGACAGTGCCATGATTTTCAGACTTGCTCGTCGGTTTCTATTTATAAGCCAATATGAAAGAAATAATCAAGAGGCAGATCATGAAGCGCTGTGTGACATTGATGATAAAGGTTGTTCATCTGAATAAGTTAGTAGGCATGTTAATCAGTGCATATTGATATTGCTACTTTTATTAGTGATGAGAGTCATGTGTATTACGTCATCATTTATGAAACTAGGTTGGTGCGAGGTTCCTTTTCTGAAAAGATTTTCACTATATGCTGCAGGCAGCAACAATCAAGTGGTTCAAGATGCTTCACTCTGGACTGAGGCTAGTAAAAGGGATCTTCTTGTTACAGCTGACCATGGTGAATATATGCATCCTTTTGGGAATGAATATTGCAAATCATTTTGTTATTCTGATTGTTTGCATGGTGATGGTATATGTTACTTTTTTTGGTTGTGTTGCAGGCGATGATGATGACGAACAGGATGAGGTTTCACTCTGGGCTGATAGTAGGGCAAGTGACCATATCGTTGAAATCAATAATTCCGAATTTACAAATTCTTTTGCTTCGGATGTACATTCAAGAGATGATCCCGTGTCACAGTTTATAGATTCTGTTCCAACTTCCGAAAACCAGTCTGCTGATGATCCCCCAGAGATGTATTTGCCGGGATTTGTAATTCATATTGTCCCAGACAAGAAAAAACCTCAAACTGATCGTAAGAGATTTTGGAGAACGATGGAGAGGGAGAGATGTTATAGAGCTTACATAGCAAATAGAGAGAGTTTCAATGATATTATTGTTTCACCATCCATGTTCCTTGATCATCTCCCTTGGAGGTAAGCCAAATTATAACCATTTGTTTCTTCATCCTTAAACCTAAATGATTGATATATTCTTACAGAAATCAATTGAATACTTTCAGATGTCATAAAGCCTTGCAAAAACTATTGAAAGATCAAACTGCCAAAGATCAAATAACAGAATGCCACTTAATCTGATCTACTCAACATAACGCATATTCTCCACACAATGCTCATTCTGCACATAATGTGACACTAACCAACCTGGGATTAAAATTTTTCCCTCCGAATTCTTTGTATTCTTATGGGTGAGATCAAGATGTATGGCAAGGAATATAAGCCTTCTTAGTTTTGATCAGTTCGCTCTCTTATGAGTAGATAATCATTTAAGAAAATTATATGTGCTGATGTTCATAGTATGCATGTAAAATATATCATGTTCTTTTTATCTTATAGATGTTCTCATTTTTCTCGGATTGTAAATCATTTTACTCTTCTAGGTTGGACTTCAAAACCCAGTTCTAATACTCTTCTAGGTTGGACTTCAAAACCCAGTTCTAATAATCAAGTTACTTATACCCTCATATAGACTAGGCATCAGTTTTGGAGGTACTATGATATAGTGAACTAGTCTTTTCTAATTATTGTTCCATCCGTTTAAAGAATCTCTCTGTTTATCTGAGTATGTATTAAAAAGCTTCATTTAAATAAGAGACCTTAAAGCCATAAACGGAAAACAAGGAAACTGATTAAGGCAACATTTGACATATTTAATAGACTAATTAATGGTCATTCTTAAGATTTGTGAAATATTTAACTACTACTGCATGCTTGGACGAGCAGTGTGTCGGTGAAGTTCGTAGATTTAGTTTTTGTCAAAAATATGATGTCTCATTCTGATTCTGTCAATTTTATTGTGAATTTGAACATGCTCTGCATGTGATTTCGTAAGAGAACAATTTGATACACGTCCATGTTTCTGGAAGACTGCTTAGAACTTTGGAAATTCATACGTAGAGGGGAAAATTAGTTTTTTTTTCCTAGAAATATTGTATATTTGAATGGTATAAAAATAAAATAATGCTACATTTTTTTTGGAGTTCGACTTCTGTATTGCTTTTGGGTGAAAAAAGTTCATGCAATTTCATAATTTTATTTGTTTCAAAAGTTCAAGCCATACATGATAGCAGCCAGGTAGCAGCTGCACATGTCAGAGATTCCTAAAACAGAGAGAATGTAATAATAGCGGGAAAAAAAAATGAAATAGGCTTATTTTTTATAAAATGATTATTGTATTTATTAAGTGTTAATATTGATTAAGGTTAAAATTAAGATGCATTATTGTTAAAATAATAATTTCTTTAAAGCCTAGATTATGATAATGGGAGGTGGGGGATGGAATGATGGATACTCTCACCTTGAAAGCTCTTTATTTGCTTTTTTGCCTTATGGAAATTTAGAATTATTACTTGTAAATTATTTGGGTTGCCTTTTTTGCTCATTTCCTATAATTGATTCAAAACTGCTCATAGCATATTTATATGATAATAAATGATGAAGGTAGCAAACAGTTGCTGTGGTCCATTCAATTGGGCTATAATTTGTATAGGTGCAAATATCTAGAGATATGATTCTTGGTATATAATCTTTCCGTCCCATAATGAGTGACCCATTTGAAATAAAATGGTGTCCTAAAATATATGATCAATTTCAATTTTCAATGCAACTTTTCCTATTTTACCCTCTAATTAATATTACTTTTATCATTTCCAATACATCATAAGGGTACTTTAGTAAAAATATCATTCTCTCTCTTTCAATTATTCATTTTTTCTTAATCTGTGTGAAAAGTCAACTGGATCACTTATTGTGGGACGGAGGGAGTAGCTTATTTATTGAAAGCAGCCATTGTCTGTCATATTCAATTTCACTGTCTGTGTCGTGGAATATTGAGAATCTCGTATGAGACAAGTGGCATAATAGAAAATATATACTATTATTAGATATTGTCTACATCTCTACATAGATGCTACATAGAGGAGCTTAGCTTAATTAATACTAACATGTTGTCTAGAGACTTTCCAACTCTTTAAAAAAGACCAAGCAAGCTTGGATTCATGTAATCATCTATTTGAGAGGTACTTCTAGGGTTCTACAGTAGTTCAATGTTCGTAAAATAAATTATACTCCAAAAGCGACAAACTGTGGTGATATTAAGTAGTTCAATAAGACTAAGAATCAATGAACTCCAGTCAACAAACTGTGGCTATAATTTGTATAGGTGCAAATATCTAGAGATATGATTCTTAGTCTTATTACTATAGGTGCAAATATCTATTTGACCATTATTTGACAGTGACTCAATGAACTCCAGACTTGTATCTCCTCTCGCAAAGGTGGAGAAGACTATCGTTTGGATTCGATTTTCAAGGCTTAACTTATTGTATTATGATGAAAATGTTCTTCCTGGTTTGACATTTGTTATGAGTACTCCTGTTAAGGTATATACTAACACCCTGAATGCAGAGAGGGGAAGGTTTGTGAGAATTTGCGAAGTGGTCAATTTTAACGGCCACTGATACAACATGTAATATGAAGGTCTTCACATTATATGCTCTAGTTGTGGCTATTATGGACATCACACTCATGATTGTAAGAAAACACCAAATAATCTGATGCAATTAGCCATTCCTACGGGGGCGCAACCAAGAGGCCCGTCGAAAAATGATGTTGTGCATGAGAAAATACTAATGAAAGTACATCAGGAAGTTGGAAATGACAGCGCCGAAATTGAAGCAAAATAATCTGAAAAAATAAATGCAGTTCATGGTAATTGGCTGGTGGTGCAGACGAAAAAAACACAACAAAATAGTCAATTATGGTTAAAGGAAATCTTTATTCAATAATGCGCCTAGATATCCGGGGAGTTTTAAAATCAAGGGGATTGATGTGTCCTTAAAAGGAATAAGCGTTGGAAGTAAAACTGTTGGATCTAATCAACTTGACGCAGTTTCCAAGAAACAACAATTTGATAAAAGTGGACCCACCCCAGACGTGCATCAGCCAGAATACAGAGATGACCCACACGCAAAGGCCAACTCTGCATTTTGGAACTACATCTTGCGATTAGTAGGCCTTCGCACAAAGCTGGGCCAAATTTTAATTCCCGCCCAACCCAAAAGGGTGTGCCTAACACTGCTAAATACACCTATATCGTTCCCAGAGTAAGTTTGGGTTTGGAGACCATTGCACGATACAACATTCCGTATTTTGAACCGACAGCAAGTTAGATAGATGGAAATAACCAACACGCTATCAATGAGGGTGCTACTCAAGAAGAGGAAGTTGTTCATGAAACTCCCATTGAATGGGAGTCGACTACATATATTGTATCGTGTTTGGGACTTGCTTTGTCACCTCCATCAGCTTCACTAGTTATGTTAGGTTTCAAAGAAGTCAATGTGCTATATTGGAATATATAGGGAGCTTATAATAATAGGGCTAAATGACACATGATGAAGCTGACTAGAAAATACTCTCCAATGTTTTTAATCATTATAGAAGCCCACATTGGTTTACATAAGACCAATTTCTTTTGGGATAAATCTCTATATGTGACTGTTCACTACATGCATGCACGTGATCAATCCGGGGGAACTTGGGTGTTAAAGCATAATGGCAGTAACATTATGAATGTCGTGCATGATATCTTTATGGATACAATTACTATCAAGCTATCACTAGGAAATTCCTCTTGGTATATAATTGGAATTTATGCTAGTCCTGTGTACACTTCTCGTCTTAAACTGTGCCTCTACCTCATTGACCGAAGGAACACTGTTGATGATCCTTAGATGCTGATTAGAGACTTTAACGACATCATTCATCTGAGTGAACAAAAAGGAGGTAATTTTAATCATTCTAGGGTAGCTGCTTTGTTGAACGTCATTGATAAATATAATGTAGTTTAAGTAGACATGACTGATGGGAAATTCACTTGGAATAAGTCTTGTACTAGTATTCAAATAATCTATTGCAAGCTGGATAGGGCCATGGTTGATGCTGCTTGCAACTTGACTTTCTCTGACGCATATGTTCAGGTGTCATGTAAATTTCATTATGATCACAACCCCATTCTCCTTAGGCGTGACCTTCCCCTCCAAGACCATGAGCCGCATCCTTTTAGGTTTGAGGCAGATTTGATCACTAACCTGAAATACTCTAATATAATCCATAGTGCTTGGGGAAAATCCACAGATGGCATTGTAACTTATCTCTAAAACGTGCATAATGGTTCAATCCTTTTTAATAAGGAAACTTTTGGCAATATCAGCAAATGGAAGCACAAAATTGAGAAGAGGCTCAGGGGTATCCAACGCTCTTTGTAGAGAATAGATTCAGCAAGACTAGTTTATTTTCAACAGTAGCTTCAACAAGAGTATAGCGAGATCCTTACGCAAGAGGAGATTCTTTCACTACTACAAAATACTCCCACAATCCCAAAATATTAGAGAAAAAAAGTGAATTTTTCATGTCCCAAAATATAAGAGAAAAAATCAACTTTCATTTTTTTCAAGGTAAAATTAAATGCAAATTGCATTTAATTTTCTTTCTCTCTCATCTTTTCTATAACCAACAACCAATCAAAATTCTTTTTACATCTTTCAAAGCAATTTATTTTAACAAAATCTTAGTCAAATTATTATGATTTAACTTTTCTTAATAAGTGTGATTTTAATTTTTTTCTCTTATATTTTGGGATAGAGGGAGTATTCCTTTGGTAAAACTATATTACAACGGTCTGATAGTTAACCGTGATAATATCTCATTTTTGGATGCGTTTTTTTATATACACGAAAAGACATTGCATTACGGTCAAAACAATTAACCGTGATTATATATTAATGGAGCGACAAAGTTCGAATCCTATCTCCAATAATTTTCTACTTTTTCATTACAATAAATTGTTGTCATATATATATATATATATATATATATATATATATATATATATATATATATATATATATATATATATATATATATATATACCTAGCACCACGGTTGGTAATTTTAACCGTTGTGAAAGGCATTACATTTTATCACGGTTTTTTAATAAGACTGTGGTGAAATTGTTTACCCATATATAAGCGAATTAATTCTCGCTTCTTGATAATATCACGGTACCTCTCAAAGCAAAACCTAGCACACATTTTCTTTATTCTTCTTTGTCATTAACTTTCCTATTCTACAATATAGCCATCAATCTTGTTGTTCATACCTAAAGGTATTCTTTTTCTTCTTTATTCTATCATATTTGTGTATGTTGTTGTTATGTTTCACATGATTTTCTTCTTATTCAAGAGTTTATGGTCTTTTGTTGTTGTTGTTGTTGTTGATAAATGTAGATAAATGTTTGTTGACATGATTTTCATATTATTTACTTCCTTTTCACATGTCTTGTTGTTACTTGTTGTTGTTGACAGATCTTTTTTCATATTCTCTCTTATTCGTGTATGTTGTTGTTATGTTGATATTATTGTTATGTTTGATGATAAACTTTTGTTGGATTACAATGTCATGCTAGTTTATGTTCGAATCCTAGGCCTAACTCTAATAATTTTTTACTTTTTCATTACAATGAGTTGTTTTCCTTAATATATATATATATATATATATATATATATATATATATATATATATATATATATATATATATATATATATATATGTAACGTATCATATGAGAATGTCATTTTTATGTGAGAACATAAAAATGAATCTGAACCATTAGATTTTAAAATAAATGGAGTAGAGAGAAAAACAAAAACCACACATAATCTCCACAATTTATTATAAAATCTAATGATTCAGATTCATTCTCATTTTCTTACGTAAAAATGACATTCTCATAGGATATGAACCCCATATATATATATATATATATATATATACACACACACACACACACACACACACCTATCACCACTGTTTGTAATTATTATCGTTATGAAAGACATTACATTTCATCATGGTTTTTAATAAGACTGCGGTGAAATTGTTTACCTATATATAAGCGAATTAATTCTCGCTTCTTGACAATATCACCGTATCTCTCAAAGCAAAATCCTAGCACACATTTTCTTTATTCTACTTTGTCATTAGCTTTCCTATTCTACAATATAGCCATCAATCTTGTTCTTCATACCTAAAGGTATTCTTTTTTTTTTTTAAATTTATTCTCTCATTTTCGTGTATGTTATTGTTAAGTTTCACATGATTTTCTTCTTTTTCGAGAGTTTATGTTTTTGTTGTTGTTATTGTTGTTGTTGATAAATGTAGATAAATGTTTGTTGACATGATTTTCATATTATTTACTTCGGTTTCACATGTTTTGTTGTTGTTTGTAGTTGTTGACAGATCTTTTTTCATATTCTCTCTTATTCGTGTATATTGATGTTATTGTTATATATGTTGATAAATTTTTGTTGGATTACAATGTTATGCTAGTTTATGTTCAAATCCTAGCTCCAATAATTTTCTACTTTTTCATTTAAATGAGTTATTGTCCTTTATATATATATATATTGTTCTGGACTAGACAGGCACATGACCCACAGTAGGGCAAGACCTAACCCAGTCCAGCTTTTAGCAAGACCCAATAACGAGGTCAGACAACCTAGCCGTTGGGCACAATATAGCCGTTGAGGACGTCCTCCTCACACGCTTGACGGTTCACACGACCAACTGCCCCTCCAGAGTTCACGGGGACAGTTGGACCAGGTCAAAAGGTTACGCGCTAGATCTTCCACCTGGCAGTCTCCCATTGGTCGACCAGGTATTTCGGCCACATGGGAGACCTTGGCCCCGCGCTGGGGGTTTTCTATAAATACTCTGTCATTTGAGAGGGTCAGGTATTCAATACCCAATATTCATTCTAATCACCCTAACTCATACCTAAACATTTTTTACTTGCTTTCTCTAGCCCAAACTTACTTTGACATCGGAGTACCTTGCAGGTACACCCGCTCATCTCCTACAACCATCATCGCTGCCCTATATGGAAGGCCACGAAGATCCATTCTGATCACCCATGATCAATGGCGCCGTCTGTGGGAAATATCGCTTCCCCGTCTTTTTGAACCAAGATCCCTCATCTTTTCAACCTAAAGACCAAAGCTCTCTCTAAAATTTCCTCGATCGTCATGGCCTCTCACCGTAACGATGATGTCCATCAAGATTCTGCCATCCCCGTCACCTTGGATAACGGCAACCACCCGAATCCTGGAGCTGCGGTTTACGAGACCGACCACAGGGATGGAAAAAATGCATCTCCTTCCTCCTCCGACGTGAAATCCCGCGTTCAGAATTATGATCACGTCTATGAGCCCATCCTTGTTCCTCAAGATGCCGATCTCAGCACTGCGACTCTCATTGCCTCCCTCAACAAATCCAACTACTTGATCTTCCAGCAGGGCGAGAAGATCCACATGCTGGAAAATGCCCTTCAAGAGCGACTTCCTTCACAAAGGCCTCGCAGTCTGTCTCCACGCCCTCGTTCTCCCCCTCAGAAATGTCGGTGAGACAAGTCTCGAAGCATTTCCCCAGTTAAGGGACGATCGAAATTGGAAGAGTCTGAGCAAGAGGTCACTAGGAGACGACATCGTACCCCTCCTCGGAGGTCTAGGCGTTCTCCTGCCCCCAAGAGGACCAAGCCTTTAGAAAAACATTACGAGCATCGTCGTCAGCGCAGGCACTCTCCTCGGCGCAACAGAAGTCATGGGCGCAGTCATTCCCCATACAGGTCATCGAGCACGAGCGACGAGGATGACGCCCATGGACCTCTATCCCAAGAGATCATGGACACCCGTATCCCTCGCGGGCTGGAGAAGCCTCCCCCTCTAGCTCTCTATGATGGCACCACGGATCCTGGCGATCACTTAGAAAAAATTGAAGCCATGCTTCATTATCACAACGTGAGCAGGGTAATCAAATGCAGGTTGTTCCCCATCACCCTCAGAAAGGGAGCCATGACCTGGTATAAGAATCTTCCCCGGGGCTCGGTCACCTCGTGGAAGGACCTGAAAAACCAGTTTGCCCGATATTTCACCGCTTCCAGACGCCATCCCAAGTCGGAAGCCACACTCGAAGGCATTATCCAGGGCAAATATGAGCCCCTGCGTGCTTACATCGAGAGGTTTAACAAGGAAGTAGTGGGGAGGCCTACCCTCGCCGAGCTGATCATTGTTCCATCCACAGTTCATCGCAATATGAAATACTACACAGAGAAGGGTCACGTCGCCACCTTGCATGGGGGATATTGAGGCTACAAGGAAATGATTTGAAGCAGCTACCAGAGGGCAGAGCTCGATTGGCGCAACACCAAAAGCTGTTAAACGGGCAAGAGACGAAGATCTTCCCAGCAAAGAGAGCCAACCTGACAAAAAGACATCACTTCTAGTGCACACCATTGACCTCGACAGCCGAATCTCAGAAGAAGGCGAGGAGGACAACAACGAAGACATTCCAGCATGGACTGGCAACTCCCCTGCATCAACCATCAAGCGTCCTATACCTGATGGGGACTTCGAAGTGATCACTTTCGGGAACAATCCCAACAGAGGAGTCAAGATAGGCGCAAGACTACCTGAAGAAGTGAAAGAGCAGCTGAAGACGTGCCTAAGAGACAACACATGCTTATTTTCTTGGAGCGCCGCAGACATGCCTGGCCTCGATCCTAAAACTGCTTGTCATTAACTCACCATTAATAACACGAAAATGTATCATATATTTGCCTTAATTTACGACTAATAATTACATTATTTCAGCTTAAGTTCCGATTATTCCGCGAGTATTCTAGTGTTTTTGCAGGTATTTCATTGTCCAAGCTGAAAGGAGCAAATTAGAGAAAACATGAAGAAATGAGAAGAAAACATTAAGAATTAATAAGAAAAAGAGAAGAAAATGGAAAGTGGTATGTGTGACGACCGTCACACACCTACCACGACCGTCACGCTCCCAAAGCTTGCCACGACCGTCATGCACTCATCACGACCGTCACACGCTCAAAGATGGTTATTATGTTCAGAACGCAGCCGTGGAAAAAGAAGCCCAATGCACACGCACGTTGAGCACTTTCTCCTTGAACTTCTCCAACTTCCCACTACTCCCACTGTCTCCACCACTCATTTATGCTCCATGGAAGTTATAAAACAAAAATTCCCTCTATATATAGGATTTCTTCGTGACTTTCGGGGGGATCCAAGTTTTGGTATGCGAAAGCACTGTTGAATTTATTTCGTAGTTTTAGGAAGAAATTACTGGTGTAAAAAGTGGTAGTTTCTCACATCGAGGAACTACCACACCATTAGTATTAGGCCTTCAATCTATGTAATGCTTGGATCAATCTTGCCATCATTATTTCAAGATATTTAATTCAATTTTATTTCCATTTTTATCTTCAGGTTCATTTACTTTTACGCTTTTATTTTCTGCCATTTATATTTATGCTTTATCTTTCTGCCATTGTTATCATTTCAAGTTTTTACCATTTTTCTTCAAGCATCACTTTAAATCATTTTAAACCGCTTGCTATGTCTTCGTCTAATTCAAAAACCCAAAATTGTTTATTTGTTTCTGTCACTATGTTCGGCTAAATAGTTTAGAGTCCGGTGTATGAGGACCGTCGTTACCAACGGGATTCGGTAGAAAATAATAGGTGCGAACTTATGACTAAAATTCTGTTATGGTTTTAATTTCCAAGTCTAATTTAAATAACTTTGTCACGAGAGTGAAATGGTATTTAACACGATTTTGTCACGAGAGTGAGAGATTAATAAAGGTTAGAGCCGGCAATGCGAGAGCGTGGGGATCGAACCGGATAGTGGAAATTAGGCAACATATCTAAATACAGCGAGAGCGCTTTAGATACGTTTAGGATATTATTGGCTTTCAAAATATATTTCCTAGTTACCAGGCGAGCGAGAGCAAAATCTTGGGATTAGGGAACATGACTTTAGTTAATACCGCGAGAGCGTGGGGTGAAGTCTTTAAGTTGATATATTCTACGGAACTAAATTATAGTTGTAATTAGAACCCGAATTCTACAAAGTCCTTTAGGAACGCGGAATCCATATTCCGGCCTCTCTTTATTATCATATTTTCTAAGTCCATTTTTAGTTTTAGCTCTAGTTTTAGTTCTAGTTTCCCTTTTATCGAATATCATTAGCCTTAGCTTTACATCGCAGCAATAGATAACGGTAGGTTGACATTGGTCTCTGTGGGTTCGACAATCTTTTATATTACTTCGATAAATTCGTGCGCATGCGGACGCATCAAGTTTTTGGCGCCGTTGCCGGGGACCAACAGTCAATATTGTTATTCCGTTGTTGCACCGTATAGACTAAGGCACTCCCATAAAAAAATAATAATAAAAAAAAAATTAAAAACTATGTATCACCCAAATTTTCTCTATGATAACCACTCATAATATCTTGAGGAGCCGCATGCAAGTTTTCTCTACAATTACCAACCCCAATACTCCCAATATTTTGAGGAACCGCAACCAAATTTTTCCTATGATTACCATTCCCAAAATTTCGAGGAACCGCAAGAATCTCATAATTCCAACCTAGAAATATTAATGCAGGATTTCAATGCGACACTGACTCACTCCCAATATCTCGAGGAACCGCACCAAAATTTCCTCTACGATTACCGCTCCCAATATTTCGAGGAACCACAAGAATCTGTTAATTTTAACCTCGAAGCATTAATGGAGGATTTCATTGAAACAACAACTAATTCGAGGCTAGAATCCATGATGGAGCACTTTGTGGAGACACAAAATCTCCAGAATGAAGAACTTAGAAGACAACAACTCGATACTTATGAAATCCTTAGGTAGATAAACACTATGGTCGAGTCCCTCACAACTCACCCTGAGGCATTGGAGACTAAAATCTCCCTGCTTGCACAGACACCTATAGGACCCTCCCCGGAGGAGCATGTGGATGTTGTAACAACCATTAATGAAAAAAAAATCGAGAATCTCGAGGAGAGTGATAATGAGGTTGAGGAGAGTGATATTGAGGTTGAGGAGAGTTTTGGTGAGGAAGAAGTAGAGATTGAGAAAAATTCACTAGGATCACCTGAAAGGGAGGTCGTCAAAGAGGCAGCGAAGGAAGCACCTAATGTCGTTCCTCCTCCATATACCCCACCAAAGTAGAATCCCAATCCAAAACGTATGCGGAGGTATTGGAAAATATCTACACCGATGCATCTTTTTTTGAGGTCACGCATAAAAGGAGAAAATTCGAGGACCATGAAACTAGGGATATCATTACTGTTAAGAGGGTAAGGTTAAATTTTGAGGTGATGGATGAAATAACTAAGCCCAAACTCGAAAAGCTATTACTTAGGATAGATCTAGAACCACCACCACAAGTTCAAAAGAACGAACCACCCCACAGAAGGAAGAGAAGAAAAGGTGAGGGATATGTGAGATGGCTTGATAAGTGGCCATGGAAACCGAAAATTATTAGTCGTCGAGCTATCAACATTAAACAAAGCCATGCGTGGGAGGAAACTCATGAGTTTTTAATTTAATGTTTTCCTTTTATTGTTTGTGTTTACAGAAAATAAAGAATTGTATCGCTTGTCACGTCTCAGCCATATTTAGGCGAAAAATCTCTAGGTGACAATCCCTTAAAATGACCTGGTGCCCACGGGCATTCCTACGAATGTTGCTGTTGGTGGTGACACCAATGTTGAGTATGATGGGAAGCATGTCTCTCCCGTTCGTAACTTACACCCTCCTTGTTCTTTGCATGGTCAGGTTCCACCTGCACACACCGCACCGTATTTTTCTAATAATTTTTGCAGGGACTTCCTTCGGAAATAGGCAATATAATGAGCGGCTTCAAGAAAATAAAGTTTTAGCAAATTCATATAACTCGTAGTACAAGACACCGAAGTAGAAGTGGATAGCGAAGACAGGGACGACAAGGGAAGAATCAGCGCGAATTTGGCTGTGGTAGCACACAACGGCATGCATACAGGTTCTATCTTTCCTCTACCACCTTTTATCAAAACATCGAGGACAATGTTTGGTTTAAGTGTGGGGGAGGAACATTTACTGCTTTCATTTTACCGCTTTCTAGTTAGATTTACTGTTTTCTAGCATGATTTTTTTTTCTTCTGTTTTAATGTTTCGTTGCGTCTTCACATGTGCTGTCGAGTCTGTATGCGTACTTTCCGTTACTTATTTGATTCTCCCAATTTCTTGAGCCATACCAAATATTTTGAAAACTTTTGAGTTAAAAATAGTGTTTCTTTTGAAAATCTTAGGTTACAGACGAAATTGAGGTTAGATTGTGAGACTTGGGAAAATTCTGCAAGATCGGTATCGTCTTAACACCGTGAGCCTCTCAATTATGGAAATCTATTTGAGTACTTGTTATGCCATAGCCTTAAGTTCTCACCCCTTTAGTAGTCCCTAAGTAGTTTATTTAGCAGTCAGCACCATCCTAAGCACGCACTAAGTAGGAAGCCGATGCAAATAAGTGTATGATCTCAGGCTTAAAAGGTAAATTAAGAAAAGAAAAAAATGAATGCTCCTTCTAAGTTAGGTGATCCTCACCCGATCATTTAGCCCAACAGTGCAAACTTCTTTATTTTATTGATTTTTAAGACAATGTGCAAAAAGAAAAAAAATGATGATGATAATGAGATCATGGTCACTAACAGGCTATCCTACCATGAGTGTGAAAGGATAACGGGCTTAATGTGATTGTGCCAGAATGAAAAGGGATGAGAGAAGGATGAGTGAATTAGGCTTAGGTATAATGACATAATTTGGATTGGTTTGTATAGGATGGAGGTTGATGACCGCAAAAGCAGAATTGTGTTGTTACGATATCCTTAGTGTGCGAGCAAGTACCTATCGACACAAACTTAACCAAAGTAGAGTTGGTATCCTAGGATGAGTATCCGTATGTACTATTTGTCTTACGAGTCATGTTTTGCTTGAGGACAAGTAAAGGTTTAAGTGTGGGGGTGTTGATAACACGAAAATGTATCATATATTTGCCTTGATTTATGACTAATAATTACGTTATTTCAGCTTAAGTTCCGATTATTCCGCGAGTATTCTAGTGTTTTCGCAGGTATTTCATTGTCCAAGCTGAAAGGAGCAAATTAGAGAAAACATGAAGAAATGAGAAGAAAACAGGAAGAATTAATAAGAAAAAGAGAAGAAAATGGAAAGTGGTATGTGTGACGACCGTCACACACCTACCACGACCGTCACGCTCCCAAAGCTTGCCACAACCGTCATGCACTCATCACGACCGTCACACGCTCAAAGATGGTTATTATGTTCAGAACGCAGACGTGGAAAAAGAAGCCCAATGCACACGCACGTTGAGAATTTTCTCCTTGAACTTCTCCAACTTCCCACTACTCCCACTGTCTCCACCACTCATTTATGCTCCATGGAAGTTACAAAATGAAAATTCCTTCTATATATAGGATTTCTTCGTGACTTTTGGGGGGATCCAAGTTTTGGTATGCGAAAGCACTGTTGAATTTATTTCGTAGTTTTAGGCAGAAATTACTGGTGTAAAAAGTGGTAGTTTCTCACATCGAGAAACTACCACACCATTAGTATTAGGCCTTCAATCTATGTAATGCTTGGATCAATCTTGCCGTCATTATTTCAAGATATTTAATTCAATTTTATTTCCAGTTTTATCTTCAGGTTCATTTACTTTTACGCTTTTATTTTCTGCCATTTATATTTATGCTTTATCTTTCTGCCATTGTTATCATTTCAAGTTTTTACCATTTTTCTTCAAGCATCACTTTAAATCATTTTAAACCGCTTGCTATGTCTTCGTCTAATTCAAAAACCCCAAATTGTTTATTTGTTTCTGTTACTATGTTCGGCTAAATAGTTTAGAGTCCGGTGTATGAGGACCGTCGTTACCAACGGGATTCGGTAGAAAATAATAGGTGCTAACTTATGACTAAAATTTTGTTATGGTTTTAATTTCCAAGTCTAATTTAAATAACTTTGTCACGAGAGTGAAATGGTATTTAACACGATTTTGTCACGAGAGTGAGAAATTAATAAAGGTTAGAGCTGGCACTGCGAGAGCGTGGGGATCGAACCGGATAGTGGAAATTAGGCAACATATCTAAATACAGCGAGAGCGCTTTAGATACGTTTAGGATATTATTGGCTTTCAAAATATATTTCCTAGTTACCGGGCGAGCGAGAGAAAAATCTTGGGATTAGGGAACATGACTTTAGTTAATACCGCGAGAGCGTGAGGCGAAGTCTTTAAGTTGGTATATTCTACGGAACTAAATTATAGTTGTAATTAGTACCCGAATTCTACAAAGTCCTTTAGGAACACGGAATCCATATTTCGGCCTCTCTTTATTATCATATTTTCTAAGTCCATTTTTAGTTTTAGCTCTAGTTTTAGTTCTAGTTTCCCTTTTATCGAATATCATTAGCCTTAGCTTTACATCGCAGCAATAGATAATGGTAGGTTGACATTGGTCTCTGTGGGTTCGACAATCTTTTATATTACTTCGATAAATCTGTGCGCTTGCAGACGCATCAACCATCGACCCATCAGCTCGAGAAGTGGCGCAACGCAGACGCAAACAGTCCGACGAGAAGGCAAAAGCTGCAGAAAAACTTGTAAAAAACCTCTTAGAGGCGCAACTTATTTCGGAAGTTAGGTATACAACCTGGCTGTCCAACATTGTATTAGTCAAAAAAACATAATGGAAAGTGGAGGATGTGCATTGATTACACTGATCTCAACTGGACTTGCCCGAAAGACGCTTATCCTTTGCCTAGCATTGATAAGTTAGTAGATAATTCTGTCGGTTTCAAACTCTTGTCCTTCAGGGACACCTACTCGGGATACAACCAAATTCCCATGGCCGAAAAGGATAAGAGATATACCATTTTCATGACCTTGTTGGGGAACTATTACTACAACGTAATGCCCTTCGGTCTGAAAAACGCTGGGGCCACATACCAGCGCATGATGAACAAAGTATTTTGATCAGAAATAGGAGACATGCTCGAAGTATATATGGATGACATGATCGTGAAATCCCAAGAGGAATCCAATCATACGATCCACTTGCAAAAGGTCTTCGACCAAGTGAGGAAATGCAAAATGGGATTCAACCCGAAAAAGTGCACGTTCAGCGTGCGAGCAGGGAAGTTCCTCGGCTTCTACCTTACTGAGAGGGGGATTGAGGCCAACCCTGATAAATGTCGAGCATTTTCCGAATTCCCCATGCCAAAGTCGAAGAAATCCATATAATTCCTCAACGGGATGCTTACTTCGCTTTCTCGCTTCGGGGCCAAATCTGCCCAACACGCTCTGCCCTTCTTCAAGCTTCTATGAAAAGAGGCAACATTCGAATGGACAGAGGAATGCGAGCAGGCTCTGCTCCATCTCAAGTAAGCCTTGTCTGAACCGCCAGTTCTGTCACAACCAGACAGTGGGGAGACACTGTACTTATACCTCTTTGTCACTAATGAGGCCATTAGTGCCGCCCTTATTCGAGAAAACCTCGATGGGCAGAAGCCAATATACTTCACCAGAAAGGCCTTGCAAGGGCCAAAACTTAGATACCAGCAGATCAAAAAAGTTGTCCTGGCCCTCATCAATGCTGCAAGAAGATTAAGGCACTACTTCCTGGCCCACACGTTAGTGGTTCGAATAGACCAGCCCATACGACAACTGCTTGGCCGACCAGACATGGCCAGCAGAATGCTCAAATGGTCTTTGGAGTTGTTAGAGTTTGACATCCATTACGAAAGCAGGAAAGCCCTTAAAGCACAAGTCCTGGCCGATTTTGTGGCAGAAATGACACCTTCAGCGTCCCCATCAAGCGGAGCACACAGGTGGACCATCTTCGTCGACGGAGCTTTCAGCTCCACAGGTAGTGGAGCAGGCATTATCCTCGAGAACGAAGAAGGGATCCTAATTGAAGTATCACGGTCTTGTCTTTCCTAACCTCGAATAATCAAGCCGAGTACGAAGCATTCCTCGCAGGCTTACGATTGGCCGAGGACCTGGGCGCTAAGGAAGTAAAAATATTCACGGACTCCCAATTCGTGGCTTCCCAAGTACGAGGAGAATATCAGGCCAAAAACAATCATCTCGTTGAAAACCTGGCGCTGGTAAAAGAGAAGATTCTAGGTTCGACGTGTGGAAAGTCCAGGACATCCCCCGCGAACAAAATACTCGGGCAGACATCCTATCAAAATTAGCCAGCACCAGAAAAAAGGTGGTAATAAGTCTGTTATACAAGAGATACTTCCCCGTCCGAGTATCGAAAGACCATTGGGGCTGCTCGACGTCAACGCCATTGGCGACAGCAGTTACCGGATGACCCCGGTATACAACTACCTCACCGCATGAGAGCTGCCCGAAGACAGCAAAGAGGCTAGCATAACTAAGCGAAGGGCCTGCTCATACGTCCTGGTCGATGACAAGCTCTACCGACAAGGATTCTCCATCCCCTTCCTGAAATGCGTTGAGGAAGACAAGGTCCCTGACGTTCTCCAAGAAATTCACGACGGGATCAACGCACAACACTTGGGAGGGAGATCCTTGGAACGAAAGGCCATGCGAGCAGGATATTACTGGCCGACCATGCAGCATGATGCTAAGGAGCATGTCAAAAAATGTGACAGATGCCAGCACCACGGGGACATGCACTTGGCACCCCCTAACGAATTAAAGACATTGTCTTCCCCATGGCCCTTCGCTTGGTGGGGGATGGACATCCTCGGCCCCTTCATGATGGGGTCCTATCAAAACAAATTTTTGACCGTGGCCATCGATTACTTCACAAAATGGATTAAAGCCGAAGCCCTCGCCAAGATCACAACATTCAACATACTTAGTTTTTACAAAAGAAACGTCCTTGCACGATTCGGTGTGCCTTAGGCCCTTGTGACCAACAACGAGACCTAGTTCACAGGCATGAAGTTTCAAGACTTCGTCTCCAAACTAGGCACCAAGCAGCACTTCACATCCATCGAACATCCCCAGACCAATGGGCAAGCAGAGGCCGCGAACAGGGTGATCCTTCGAGTTCTAAAATGAAGATTAGGCGAAGCCAAAAAGAGATGGGTCGAGGAGCTACATAGCGTACCCTGGGCCTATAGAACAACTCCACACTCAACCACCGGGGAGACTCCCTTCCGACTAGCATACGGAACCGAGGCAGTAATACCGGTGGAGATCAGGGAACCCTCTAGACGAACAAAGGCTCTTCTCGACGAGGAACTAAACGATGAAGCATTAAGAGAAGAACTCGACCTGGTCGAAGAAATTCGATCTGGGGCAGCTCTCCGCAAAGCTTCATTGAAACAAAAAATAACTCTGTGCCACGACGCCAAAGTCATAAAGCACGATTTCCAAGTTGGCATCCTGGTCCTATGCAAAAATCAAAAGGATTCACGCGAGGGCAAGCTAGCCACAAACTGGGAAGGACCGTACAGGGTCAAATTAAAAATAGGCATCGGCGCCTACTACCTCGAACAGATGAATGGAGAACTATTTGCTCGACCATGGAATGCTGAAAAGCTCAAACAATATTACAGTTAGGACCAACCATCAGTCAGGACTAACATACCTGAATCGAGCTCCGTCGTTGCCGTACCAGCGTGGCAGGACACCCAGCTCGCGATGGGAGCATTCCAAGCCATGTGTAATCAGAACCTAGACCGAGATCCTAGTCCCACAACCGGCGAAACTACTCCGCCTCCTTGACAAGTTCCCTAAACTGTCAAGCATTATAACGGGTCGAGCAAACTCCTATATCTAGCGAACACAACTCGCAAAAATCAACATACAAAGCATACAAAAAATAAGGTGCAAGACATACAATGTCGAACATAAGTATATATAAGTTTGACCACCAGGCCAAAAAATTGTTAATATCTTACGAAACACGGGCTAAGCCCAACCATAAAAAATTACAATAGGAATGACACACATGCCAATAAATTAGACAACTTGATTCAAAACACCCATCCCGTCGGTGACCAGCTGAACGTCAGAATTTAGAGTCTTCATTTGCTCCACAGCAGCGTTGAACCCAAATTCGGCCGCCTTCAAGTTATCCTGCTCAAGGATGCAGATTTTCCCGATCAGGTCTCCCCGGGTCTTCAAGGCTCTTTCCTCCTCAGTGTCATCCTGACCGACAGCCGAGGAGCCCTCCAGCTCAGCAATCTTCGCCTTCAGACTGGCATTCTCCTCATTCACGCGTTCCATCTCCCCCCTCGACTGATTCATCTCCTTCAAAAGCTCGACCTTGGCCTCATAATTGCCCTGAAGGGTTGTCAGCTTGTTGAACAATTCAGCAGTTTCTAGCTCGAGCTCAGTCTCCCTTGCCTTCACCTTTTTAAACTCCTTAAGCAGAACTGTCTCTGCGTCCCCAAGGGCCAGCGCCGCCTCCAGTACTCTCATCACCGCCGCTGCATCCTGGTACAGAAGTTTCCACCTCACCTTAGGATCAACAGACAAAATGACTGACGCATCAAGATAGGGGACGACCACCGACCCTTCCCCGTCAAAGATCTTTTCTTGCAGATAACAGGGTGGTAGAACAAACTTGCCCCCAACAAAGCCGCTCGAACCATAAACTAGGGAAGAGCTGAGATCGTCCTGCTTCCTTTTCTTCTGAGTATCCGAGGTAGGGGGATTCGACGTGCTGCCCGGAGAAGAGGTAGAACCGCCGACAAACTTCTCCAGCATCGCCTGCTGCTTAACCACGTCGACCCTTGACATCGGCGCCTTCTTGAGATTCTTGGCCGCTGCGGACCTAACCAGGCGCTCATGCATGTTCGACATTTTCCCTGTAGAATTAAAAAAGGGGGAATTAGCACATTCTACAAGACATCGACAGTACAGGAAAAAACTAACCTATACCTAGAAGCTCGAACGCGACATCCTCGGTCTCACACTCGAGGAGGGCCTTAGTGTTTATGTAACGGGCCGCCCGAGCAGGCTCCCCATCCTCTACTTACATCAAGTTATTGTCCTTGTCCACCACAAAAGGACAAATGTCGTCAACGCTCGAAAAGACTTCTTATCCTCAGTGCTCAGGTGGTCGTGCTTAACGAGGAACTGATCGGTCCTATATCTAAAATGAGTGAACACCCATTTTAGTGGAAATTTTGACACCGGCCTCATCACTTCCCGACCATACTCCTCCACGGCTTCCATGGTGACTAGAGAATCCTTGACCGCTTCCGAGAAAGGTTTCACGACTAAGAACCTGCACTTAAAGTTTCGGACAGACTCCGAATATGGCCAGAACAACCTGCTCTGTTGTTTGAAAGACACACAGCTTTGCTTTGGACCAGCCGTGCTCCTCAGAAGCTGGAAGATGCAGAAAAAGAGTTCCACTGTAGACCTGATCTTTAGATACCGACACACCAGCTCGAAGGCCCGAATAAACGCCAAAGAGTTCGGGTGAAGCTGGGCAGGACACAACTCGAGGTGACAAAAAATAGCCCCTTGAAAATCAGTGAAGGGCAGACGATACCCCGCCTCCTTGAAAGCAAATTCGTACATCAGAAATATTCTCCCCGGATACACCGAGCATATACGGTCATCCTCTGTGGGGATGATCGCTTTCCATCTTGCAGGTATGCCCTCTGCCTGATCCTCAAGGAGAGCCAACGAGCTAGCCTCTTCCTCCGTAAAAGTCGACATCGTCACCAATGGCTCTTGGGCGATCCAGCTAAGATCCCCTTGAGCTACCCTGACGTTGGCGTACTCGACGGGGTGCACAGCCTCCTCGTTAGCAATCTATGCGTCGGGGACGATCTCCTCGTTCCTATCGGCCATTCACCTGAAAAGTAGAGGAAGCAAAAGCTAATTCGACGACAGAGATCAAATTCACCCTTCCACCGCAGATCAAGTGAAAGGGCGAGGAATAGATAAGAGGATATGTCCTTGAGCCCTAGTCGATAATACCGGGACACGGTGTAATCCTCTCCACGAAGAACGGGGACGAGGCTCCGCGACTCTTCGAAAGGCTCCGACAAGGCCGAGTCTCCTCGACAGCTAAAACTTATCAAGCACACGAAAATCAGTTCTCACGCCGAGGAGGCCTAATGCCCGACTACAAATATGAGCTACTTCTAACCAAAAACCTAGGAAGATCTACACAGTTCTACACAACATTAAAAAACATTCATCCTAGGTTCATCATGTTCTTCAGGATCATCATGAATTTCCCAGAAAATTCATGTGTTCATCAAAGAACACATGAGCTTCAACCAGAAAATTCATGCGTTACCGGGAAATTCAAACTAATTTCCAGAAAACCAAGAACTATCCTAAGACTAACAAGCAAGGATGAAGAACTTACTTAAATCTGGAGGTTGAAGATGATAATCTGGAGGTTGAAGATGAAGATATAGTGGTAGAAGATGAAGGCTGACGGCGGCGAGATGAACTTCGGCGAAGAAACAAGTTGCAGAGCAAAAGAGGTTAGGGAGAGAGATTTGCGTAGAATGAAATGAATCCTCGTCCCCTCTTTATAAACATTTGCTCACATGGAGAAGCGCAAAAGGCAGAAGCCATCATTGCCTAGCTATCCTAGACCTCATTGGCTTTAACAAAAATTAATTACGTCGTCATGTGTCAGGAGGGAATCTTTCGTTTGGCATTCTCAAGGCTGAAAAGTTGCATTCCCCAAGGCAAGTCCTCTCCAGCTATCCGCGGGCATATCCTCCTCGATAAGTTATACAGGAAACATCCCCTCCACCAGTCTGGTCGACACAAAAACTTCCTTTACGCGAGCACGCCCTCGCATCCTAAGGAACTGTTGGGCTCATGAGCGACCAACTGTTGACCATACTTATCATAGACAAGCGAATGGCACGTCCCCGAACATTTTCGTACGAAAATAACGACCTCAAAAAGCTTCCCCGCGGCGCAACTCTTGCCCCTCGGTCGACCAACAAGGCTATCTCAAGTCATTACTCTTCACCTTAGAGCAAAGACTTGGGGGGCTACTGTTATGGACTAGACAGGCACATGACCCACAGTAGGGCAAGACCCAACCCAGTTCAGCTTTTGGCAAGGCCCAATAACGAGGTTCAGACAACCTAGCCGTTGGGCATAATCTAGCCGTTGGGCACAATATAGCCGTTGGGCACAATATAGCCGTTGAGGACGTCCTCTTCACGCGCTTGACGGTTCACGCGACCAACTGCCCCTCCGGAGTTCACGGGGACAATTGGACCAGGTCAAAAGGTCACGTGCTAGATCTTCCACCTGACAGTCTCCCATTGGCCGACTAGGTATTTCGGCCACATGGGAGACATTGGCCCCGCGCTGGGAGTTTTCTATAAATACCCTCTCATTTGAGAGGGTCAGGTATTCAATATCCAATATTCATTCTGATCATCCTAACTCATACCTAAATGCTTTGTACCTATTTTCTCTAACCCAAACTTACTTTGGCATCGAAGTACCTTGCAGGTACACCCCCTCCTCTCCTACAACCATCATCGCTGTCTTACACGGAAGGCCACGAAGATCCATTCTGATCACTCCAGATAATATATATATATATATATATATATATATATATATATATATATATATATATATATATATATATGGAGCGTATCTGGTGAGAATTATAAATATGTGAGAAATAAAAACTATTAATATTTAATTGATGTGTAAGATTTAAAAATTCTACATCAAGATCATTTTATTGAATTTTTTTCTATTAAACTTAATTTGAAAAAATTCCATAAAAAGAAATTCTTGTCCAAAATAATTTTATTACAATAATTGGAGGTGTGAGGTATAACTGAGATGACAAATTAATTCATCATATTTTTCCATATATAAAACACTATGTTTCTTTCTATATATACTAGGATGGAATTTCGTAATTTAGGATTCTATTATGCAATTCATATTACTACGAATGGTATAATCATCTCTACGATAAACTAGTATGTGTTGGGGACTCGATATATTGTTTATGTACTTTTGTTTGGGGAATACCTATTGTATTTCTAATTATTTAATATATGGGTTCTGATTATAAAAAAAAATGATTTGGTTAATTTGAAAACCAAATAAAGGTGATGGATGTTGAACTATCAACTCTAGCTATATAAAATTATTGTAGGTGGGAGTGGGACAATGGTTGAGGCTGGGATTAGTTAGAAAAGTGACGCAACTTCCAAATTTGATGCATACTTCTCATCTTATTTTCTTGGATTCTCATCTCAAATGCTCATTTTATATGATCCTATATAATAATAATTCATCTCCATAATTCGAACACCTATAGTCTAATCATTCAATTTAATTATTGGCATTTTATTTTGTTTAAGTTGCATGTAAGAAGGTAGTAGTAATGTTCACTCAATACCTTAGTTTTATAATAAAATAAAAAGACACACTTGACAGAAATTTTTTTTAGGGACCAATATAGTAGTTCAATAAATGTTTGAATTAATTAGGGTTACTAGAATTGGATCAGTCTGACTATTAGTTCAATATATATGACAGGAAATCAAACCATTGCTCAATCTCTCTACACTATATTGAACTAAGTTAATTAAATTTTTTAAAATTAATATAGATTTTCTACGTTGAAATAGTTAAAAGAAGTGTGTTTATGAGAGTGAGCATATGAGCTAATGTAAAGTCAAATTCACACTAGTTAAAATTTTATTTTTTATAAATTAATTTGATATATTTAATATTTTTCTTGCTCTCTAAAGTATTTTTATTATTGTTTTTAAATTGATAATTTAAAAGTTTTATTTAATTTAAAAAGTTAATTTTTTTAAAGATAATTTTTTTAAGACTGATTTACTTTATTTTAAATTGCGTTATATCATTCTTATAATATTTAATAAATTGTTTAAATTAGACACAAATTTAAATTGCGGAGACTGTTTGTACTTCAGAGGTAATTGGATATTAATAAGTTTTTTTTTTTCCTTTAAATAATTATTAACATTTTAAGACCTTAAATTTAAAATTTATTAATTTAAAATGAAATAAAAAATGTTGCAGTATTTTTAAAGTGAATAACTATTTAAATAATATTTCAGATCAAAATTTGAGATGTTACATAATCTTTACCTCTTATAGGGGTTATTATTTATGTTGGATCCTCATGGAGAAATCCTTGTCGTCTATAGAGGCAAGCACTTATGTTGGATCCCCATGGAGGAATCCTTGCCGCCCATAGAGGCAATCATTAATGTTGGATACTCATGAAGGAATCTTTGCCGCTAGTGGTGGGAATAAGTCAAACCAACTAAGAGAGACTTACGACCTAACCTACACAGGCTCAAGGAAGATCAGATTTTTCTTTTTAAATAGAAAATGCCTAAACATTTTTTATAAGCCTATTTAGCTAAAAAATTTAGACCTCGTACCATACAAAAAACCTTTTAAATCTATAAGGTTTACCTATTTAAATAAAAATGAATAATTTTATTATTATTAATATTATTTTGTACTTTGAATTAAAATAAAAAATAAAACTTAGTTATCTAGAGGAACTTATAAAAATAGGTTGAAAACTCCTAAAGAACAATATCATAAGTTGTTTTCTTAAGTTTTCCTAAAGAAATAATCTCACAAACCTTATGCTACTAGGTAAGCTCATATAGATTAATGCAAACAAATTTTTAGTATCATTTATATTTTAGTTTTTTAGTTTATATAAATATTAGTTTAATTACTTATTTATATATGTTCAAATGAAATAGGCTTTTAAGTAGGCTTACAAGCCAATCAGGCCTTTAAAAAGGTCAGACTCATACTTAAAAATAAGCCTATTAAAGGCTACAACTAGACTTAGGCTTTGCTATTTTTAGCAAAGTCTAACTCAGCCCAATCTATTCTCACCCCTACTTGTCGCCCATAGAGCAATTACTTATGTTGAATCCTCGCGGGGGATCCTTGTCTCCTTAATGAGTCATACAATGGGGGAGAAACATGTTCAAAGCATTGTAACAAAGAATTTGCATAAGGAAAAAAATAATAAGGGAAAGGCATCTAAGGACACCTATTCATTGATCAAGCCACTAGGGGGTAAAAGGTACAAAAAGCCCACCATCAATCATTATATAAAAAAAACCCCAAGGGTAAAGTCATTATACAAAAACCACTAAGGGAAGAGTTATAAAAGGCCACAGAAGGGCAATACGACAAAATCATTGTTTTAGCAACCATCCTCCTGGGTCCTCCTTTCCTCCGAGGCGATCTCCTAGATAGTAACACCCCCAATGGGAGTTTCCTCCGCCTTATCGCCCTTAGACTCAATATGGGCGCCCTTATCAGAAAATACCCCTGGCTTCTCAAGAGGTTGAACCTCTTCTTCTTTCACTTACTGACCATCATGGAGCATTTTGAAGAGATTTATTTGAATTAGAACTAGCTTATGATATAGAAAGTTTACTTGCTCAATCTCCTGCTTAAAATACAAATCAGAAGAGTCCACTAATTCATCCTTAACGCATATGGTGTCCTTAAGAGACTCATTCAGGCTCTTTTTTAAGACGACGAGATCATAATACTTTAACGAAACTGCTTCAAGTTTGGTTTTTAGATCCTCCTTCTCTTTGAGCAAGTTCTTCACTATCTCTTAACATTTGAAAAGATTTCCTTATGAAGTAGAGAGCTTGGACTTTAACTCATTCACAATTTGGGCATGTTTCTCACTTTGAACCTGCACCACCAGCAAGACCATCGGCAAATGATTCTCCTTCATGTCGAAAAACTTATGAGGCACTCTGTCACTAATGGCCTTATAGCCGACTAGGAAATCTTTTTGAAAAAGGAGACATGCACCAATGAAATTTAGGGCATCAAATATGGGATTTTCAATAATTAAGGAATGAGAAGGCAAGTCATTCCTAGTTGGCTAAGAATGCTCATCCATCGTATCCTCCTCAAAGGTCATAGTTGCATTGTCCTTTGAGACATGAGAGGAACCCACATCTTGCTGCTGGATTTTTTTTAGCACGACCCTCATCGGGGGATTCACCTTCATTGTTCCTCTTGCTCCACTCCGTGATCAGACCCTCTAGGTGACTCTTGAGTTGTGAGTCCCTTGGCGCTCTACCTTTTTTTGGCCAGACGTTCCTTCCTTTCAGCTAGAGGGATGTTAGATATTTTCTCTACTAAAAAGATGTAAGGAAGAATTAAGTAACTTGGCGAGTAAACAATCCAAAATAAGGGGTCACTATAATATTAAACTTATAACCTTAAACTCTTCCAAAAGTTGAATCATATCCCTCTCATCAGTTGTGAGATAGTCAAAGTCAAAATTGATGATCGACATTGGATTCTTTGTCTAGGTTAGACGAAATCGAGAGACTTCATCTATACTAGTTGTGACCATAAAGGAGTCATCTCGCTCCCTAACTCTCACGAACATGTCTTTTCAATTTTTATAATGATTAGAATGGGGTTTGAACAATAATTTTCTAGGCAAGGCACTTCAAGGTTACCTAGCTACCTTTAGTACTAGTCTTGGTACTATAAAAAGATAAGAAATCATTATGGTAGGACAAACTTCCAGCTACCGACACATTGTTAGACGATGGCTAGGATCTAGAAGGGGGGTTGAATAGATCCAACAAGTTTTTACACGCTAATGGTGTTCCAAAATTGGTTTTAAAAATTATTACGGAAGCAACCACTGAATCACTCGTCTACAACGAACCACTACCGAAAAGATCAGATATGCGTAATATCGCAAGGAATGATGCGACGGAAGAGAAAAATATATGAATCAACAAAAGCACAATGCAATCAACCAAATTTTATTTACTTGAAATTTATCCAATTACCAACGAGATAGGATGACAAAATTAAATCGCAAAGTGCTTTATAGCTTGCGCTTAATCAATTTATCGAACACTTGGAGTGTGCGACACTCCAAGTGTGAATTTCCAATTAATGTGAATGTAGAGCTAATGCCAAATGCAATCCAAGGGATTGTATTATTTTTACAAGTTTATTTTCAGCTCTATACCACACTATATCATAAATTTTGATCAATTGATATTTCACAAGTTCGATTAATATCAAAACGTAAAAGAGTAGGGAAAGAGAGAACAAACACGATTTGGTTAGGCAGTTCCCCTACCGTCCTCGCTAAGGGTACCTCTGCCCCCAATTCCGAACATGGAATTGAGATATATATATATATATATATTTTTTTTTTTTCTGTTTACAAATTTTGTACAAGAGAAAACTGAATAATCAAACCCTCAAACGTCTTTGATGTCGATGCAAAGTCTTCTATTCCCTTGATTCAAGATGAATCAAGTGCCTTGAATTTGGTCGAACAAATCACCGTCTCACGCTACTAGATTGAAAGAACCCACCGCTCTTCAATCACCTTCACTCGGTCGATTTTGATCTTCCATAATTAGAACCCAAATATTTCTCGTACAATCCTTCGACTGTAGCTACTAAACTAAACGAACACTCCGTTCTTCAGTTACCTTCGCACGGCTGAATCCTTGTAGAGAAACCGATTTGTGCAAAAACCCCCAAAATCACCCGGATACTTGGAGGACAAAACCAGAGGTTTTATTCAAGAAACACCTACTGATTCTCAACCCAGATCAAAGGATACAACACACCTAAGTCTAAACGTTATCACTTCATACAATGCACGACACTAACAAAAATGATTATGTGTAGTTGTTAGCGGACACAAGGTTGAAGATGAAGATGAAGAGAAAGCTCAGTATCTATTTTCACGTTTCTTATTTTTCATGAAAATGAGATGAACCAACCATATATAATGCAAGAATAACCAACTAAATGAAATAACAACAAAAAAAGAAATAACAGAATGCAAAAAAATGACTCAGACCAGCGAAGACTCGACCGCTCGCTGGATGAGGGTCGGCGGTCACTTACCTGTGGAAGTATCTACACAAAACAACTAATCATGCGTCGACCGCTCATGACCTTGCATAGACGCTGAAACTGCAGAATGACAGGCCCAGAAGCATGCGTCAACCGCATGCCTAGAGAGGGTCAGCGTGCGCTTTCCCGGTGGTTTCACAGAAAATTATCAACAATGCATGAGTCGACTCATGCATAGTTTAGGTCGACTCAAGACCTATAAAAACTCAGAATTTGATTTTTCTACACATTTTGACTAACTAATACACGAGCCATGCACACCAAACACTAGTACCATGATTATGCACATGTAGAAATTGTATAGAACCCTTCCTATATGTTTGGACACATGATTATCAATGGTTGTATGCAATATGATCGACAACGAAGTGATACCATCCAAATTACAAACTAAAGACTATCGTACTTGTTCACATCATTAAAACAGAAACTAGATGAGAAGCACCTTGCCCTCACATACTCCCCCTTTTTGATGATGGCAACATTTTCTGTCTTTCTCTTGATTTGTAATTTGAAGACCCCCTATCTTTGTGAGGTCTTTAAAAATCCAATTTCTGCAGTTAGTATAGATCAATTTCTGCTGCTGGTATAGATGTAACCTTCTCCCCCTTTGACAACATCAAAAAGAGAAATAGAAGGTGGTCAAAGATAGAGCATCATAATATGTAAAGATCCACTCAACAATTTGCAAAATAGATACACTAACATTCATCCATATATAATGAAGTTAATGCGAGAATAAAAACAGATAAATACGGCACATAGATGCAAACATAATTCATTCCATAATAGTGCAAATGGTAACATAGTCCAAAATGAAAGCAAGAAACCAAAACATCAAGCAAGAAAAGAACAAGTCATACAATCAAAGCACAAAATATAACATGCACTAAAAAGATGATCCTAAGTCTCATGGTCTCCTCCCCCTAAATTGATGGCCTCTGCCACGGAAGTACTGTCCTTTCGGTGGAGGGAGCGGCTGTTCCTCTAAGTACTGATTCAGTTCAATCACAGCCCGATTGAGAACTCCTAAACTGTTGGTCAGATTTCGAGTTTAAAGTTCAAGTGTATTAGCTAAAGCTGTAAACTTGTTCATTGTAGCATCCGCAAACCGGTCGAAATTCTGAGTGTGTGTGTCCAACTGATTTGAAAGAGAAGTGAACCTCTCCTCCTGAGCTGTATACCTCTCTTCTTGCAAGTTCATGAATTCCTCTTGTTCCAACTGCATCTGATTCAACATGGCAAGGATTTCTTCAGTCTCCTGTTGTTGTGGCTGTGGGTTTTGAGGAATCGAATACTCAGTCTGTTGCCATTCGTATTCATCTTGTTGTTGCCAACCATAGGTGGGATGAATATAGGCAGCACCAAGAGATGTCCAACCAGTGTGTTGTCATTCTCCCCAACCTTGATTTTTATAAGGATCACGCTGTGGAGAGGAACCCATCCATTCCACATTGTCTTCATCCATCACGTTGACGTCGGTGGGTATGTTGTTGCCAGCTTGATCCTCCCGCACATTGTCTTCTGCAACAACTTGGTCATACGGAACCTTATACTGAGGGTGAGTGGCTTTGGGTCTGAATTTGTACTCCTTGGCGACAGGATCCCAAAAGTATCCCATCATAGCCAGGGTCTTTTGTTGGAACTCACGCTCAGATGAAATAGAGATATAGCAAATGCCCGGAATCTTTATGCCAGCCTTATTCAAAATGCACTGAATACACGACGCATAACGTAAAGAGGTACCTCTTGTAGAATCTCGTAGTGCAAACATTCAATATGTAAAGTAGTATGGCCAGTTGATGCTGGTCTTGTTCTTCAGTAGATAGATTAAATGAACCTCTGCTTGATCGACCCTAGAAAACCCTCCTTTCTTCAGCCACAAAATGTGAGCGACAATCCATTGCAAAATACGATCGACAAAGTTTAGATGACCAGTTGTGACAGTTTTGGGAAACAGATCGCTGTTCACAATGCTGTCCGGATAAGGCTCACGCAGCATTGAGTTCAGTGCAGATTTAAACTCATAGTTGTTGACAAAATTAGTATCAGTCACTTCAGGAAGATCGTTAGTTTCCAACTTAAACAGGCTATTCCATACAGCGGTATCCATAGAATAGGTTTTTTTATCTAGAGAATACTTAAAATCCGTACCTGTGAACTTATCCTGAATTCCAGTATAGAACAATCGCACCAGGTCTCCATTATACTTATCGTCACATTCCAGAAATTCATTAAATTTCTAAACATTCAGCATTTCAGTGACCTCCGTGAGATGATAATCTGACGCTCTCAGAGGGTAGTATGCATATTGTCTAATAACGGAGCGGTTTCGGAAGTCGTCATGAAAAGTATCAGATAATGCATCAGAGAGTAAGGATAGAGCATTTACCGGTGTTGAAGAGGGTCCAACCCTTGATGTTGATGCTGTGGTAGACCTTTTTTGCAGTTTCTCTTTGAGAAGCCATTGTTGAGCAATGTGATGAAGAAGATGAACAGTGAGGTGATGATGAATAGAGATAATCTTGATTCCAAAGTGAACCGAAAGCCCCCTTTTAAAGACTTTGTGGGTTGAATATTTGTGGGTTTTGATGAATGTGGTAATAATGGAGTCTGAAGAAGGAAGTTTGAAAGGGGAGGAGATGAGAAGACTAAGAAATCAGAAATTATGACATGCAAATGAAAAGAATAAAATGTATTAATTTCATGTAGTAACTTTTCAAAACATTGAAACGGCGCGCACCTTCCCAAGAAAGAGAGAATCTGGGTTCGTCAGCGATGCGTCGACCTAAGCATGTCATGCGTCGGCGCACGCTGAACGAAAATTTAAAAAATTTAAAAAATTCTTGGGATGCGTCGACCGTAGGTAGGCGCCCGCTGAACCGCGCCTTCTCTTGAAAAATTGGACCATTCTTGAGTCGACCCATGACACGCTTTGGTCGACTCAACCAAGCAAAAAATGGAAAAATTCAAGTTTTTACATACTTATGCACCAATACATGATAAGTAAACATGCTAACAAAAATCAAACATTCAAATGAATAATATATGCTTAAATGTGTAATAAATATCATTTTTAACACTTAACATGGTACATATATTTAAGAGAAACTTATGAAGAGGAACAATATTACCGTAATCATGATTGACTATGAGAGCCCTCACATATAGCTCAATAATTCTTTGCATTGTTAGTCGAAACATAAACAAGCATATATATATATATATATATATATATATATATATATATATATATATGTGTGTGTGTGTGTGTGAAGAGTTAGTATATTGAAGAAATATCAAACACGATCCGAGATGTCGAGAACGCCTAGTTCCCTACGGATGTGAAAGAAAGGCTCTGTAGCTAGTGGTTCTGTAAATATATCAGCAAGTTGATTTTTAGTATCAACATGCTCAAAGACCACATCACCTTTCTCTACATGATCCCTAAGGAAGTGATGACGTATTTCGATATATGCTTGGTGCATGAATGCAATACGGGGTTCTTAGTTAGGTTAATAGCACTAGTGTTGTTGCATAGAATAGGAATACGCTCAAGTTTTAAATTGAAATCGAGCAATTGTTGCTTAAGCCATAGGACTTGAGCACAATAACTGTCAGCGGCAACGTATTCCGCCTCGACTGTTGACAAGGCAACGGAAACCTGTTTCTTGCTATGCCAACTCACCAAAGAATTTACGAAAAAGTGACACGTGCCACTAGTGCTTTTCCTATCCGATTTGCACTCGGCAAAGTCAGAATCGGAATAGCCAACTAAGGAACAAACACTACCCTTGGAATACCAAAGCCCATACTTTGGAGTACCGAAGAGGTATCGAAGTATGCGCTTAACAGCTTTTAAGTGAGATTCCTTGGGACGTGCTTGATACCTCGCACACATGCATACACTGAACATAATGTCGGGTCATGATGCGGTAAGATAAAGAAGAGATCCAATCATACCTCTATACTTCTTTACCTCTACATCCTTACCATTTTCGTCACGATCAAGATTAGCACAAGTAGGAATCGGAGTATCTATTGCCTTGCAGTTTACCATGTCAAAACATTTGAGAAGCTCAAGACAACATTTTGTTTGACTAAAAAATGTTCCCTCTTCGAGTTGTTTGATTTGCAATCCGAGGAAATAGATGAGCTCCCCCATCATGCTCATTTCAAACTCCCCCTGAATCAAACTAGAAAACTCCTTGACCAAGGACATGTTAGTAGACCCGAAGATGATATCGTCAACATAAATTTGTACCAAAATTAAGTGTTTTCCTTGACGTTTAATAAACAGGGTTGTGTCAACCTTGCCTCTTGAATACCCTTGATCAAGTAAAAATTTGCTTAGACGTTCATACCAAGCCCTAGGGGCTTGGTTAAGTCCGTACAAAGCACATTTAAGTTTGTAGACATGATCGGGATATTCATGGGATTCAAACCCCGGAGGTTGGGCTACATAAACCTCTTCATTGATATATCCATTAAGGAAAGCACTTTTAACATCCATCTGAAACAATTTGAAATTTTTAGTGCAAGCATAAGCAAGTAAAAGGCGTATAGCCTCGAGTCGGGCAACCGGCGCATAAGTTTCCTCATAGTCGATTCCTTCCTCTTGGTTATACCCTTGCGCTACAAGCCCCGCTTTGTTTCGAGTTATAACTCCATTTTCATCAAGTTTATTCCCAAACACCCATCGGGTGCCGATTACTCGATGACCTCGCGGAGGGGGGACAAGGTCCCAAACCTCATTTCTCCTGAATTGATTTAGTTCATCTTACATTGATAAAAACCAATGCTCATCGAGTAACGTCTCCTTTGCGTTTTTAGGTTCAACTTATGACACAAAAGCGGAGTAATAACAAAAGTTACTAAGTTTAGAGCGGGTGGTTACTCCCTTAGAGATGTCACCGATGATGTTGTCGATGGGATGGTCTTTGGAAGACTTCCATGCTAGAGGAAGGTCATCTTCATTAGTTGGATGATCCTCCTCACTCTTCATAGGTTGGTGATCCTTTTCCTCCTCAATACGCACTGCTTCAGGCTGATCAGTTCCTTTATCAGTGTCTTTGAGTATGTCTTTTAAAGATACACCTGCACCATGAAAATAACTACCTTCTCCGACATTTTTCGGATAAGACTCATCAAAAGTAACGTGTATCGACTCTTCAACAATACATAACCTCTTATTATGAATCCTATATGCTTTACTTAACTGAGAGTATCTAAGAAAAATACCCTCGTCGGCCTTGGCATCAAACTTACCAAGTGTCTCTTTACCATTGTTCAACACGAAACACTTGCAACCAAAAACGTGAAGGTTAGAGATATTGGGTTTTCGCCCTTTTAAAAGCTCATACGGTGTCTTGTTTAGAATAGGCCGGATGAACACCCTATTCAAAACGTAACAAGCCGTAATTATGGTGTCGGCCCTGTAGCGAGCGATTTTGGACGCGGTTCTTAAGCGCTGGTCGCTCTCTGCGGTTTGAGCTTAAACTACAGGTCGATTCATTTTTTATCCTATTGTGAGCTGAATAAGGAAGGGAAATAGATGTCTCCAATTAACCCTGCTTTGCATACTGAGTTTAAACAGCGGTCTGTTAGGTTACGGATGCTATCAATGTGGGGGGGCCTTTGTACTGGTTATTCGTATTTCGCCAATACAGGTTTCATTCTTTCTATCTAGGCAGAAGGTTTCTGGCGGGGAACAAGGATTAGGATGTTAGGACTGATGCTTTTGAATTACTGCTTTTAATTGATGGAGATATGGGATTTGGGTTTTTTGTTGATTGCGCTCGCTAAGATCTTTTCTTTCGATCTTATGCCTACGTATTCCCGTTTACCGAAACAGGGAAATCAGAGCGTTCGTAGTTCCTCCTATTCTATGGGAGGAAATGGTGTTTTTGGTGTCTTGTTCAAAGCCCAAGACATGAAGCGAAAGGTGATTTGTATCTTGTTCAAAGCCCAAGATGTGAAGCTAAAAGGTCTATTTGTGTCTTGTTCAAAGCCCAAGACGTGAAGCTGAAAGACCTCGACTTTAGAGAGAATTTGTCATCTCTAAAGAGGGGAGAAGGAGAATTACTTTAACTGGGATACGCGGATCCGAGCAATGCCATAATTTCCGAAGAAAGGGTTTTAACCTGAAGGAGAAGACTTTAACTCAGTGTAGAGCAATGCCATCTTTCCTTAGGAATTTCTCATGCTAAAAGAGGGACAATGGCATGGATGTAGATGATCCAGAGGCTTGCCGCTTACAGCGATTAGATGAAGGGAAAGGAGTTGTTGATGTTTGTGTACTGCGAACGAGGCACAACTTTGATGCTAAAAGGTCGATTGGATCAACCAATGGTTTTCTTATACAAAGCCTAAGAGGAGGCTAATTTCCGCTAGGAAAATCATTATACAAAGCCTAAGAGGAGGCTATTATGTGTCTCGTACAAAGCCCGAGAGAGAGGCTAAAGGTTTTTGACCCAGTGGGGCATATCTTTATACAAAGCCTAAGAGGAGGCTAGCAAAGAGTTGACTCAGTTGGAGAATCTTTTATACTCAGTAATAGAGTGTTTTTGTATCTCGTACAAAGCCCGAGAGAGAGGCAAAAAGGTTGTTTTGACTCCACTGGGGAGAATTTTGGTATCTCGTACGAAGCCCGAGATGGAGGCTATTGTAACTGTTTCAGTTGAGTGACAGATCCAATATACTGATTTTAAAAGAGAAAATCAGTTCTTATATGAGCAATACTGTACTCAGGGATTTGATTTGAGGATCAGGGATATTTCCTTCTCTTTGAGGAAACGGGAAATCCAAAGGGTATTGAGACTATCCGAGTCTGCGGGTTTCCTTCCTATTTAACGAAGGGTGCTTGAGAATGTCTTTGAGACTCAAGGAAGTTAGACTGTCCGTGTCTAGAGTTTTATCTTTTGTACTATGCTTTGAGAAACAGTAGTAGACTCTATGAAAGGACTGTTCTATGAGGATGACTAGGTTCTGTTCTTATACCTCTAGGAGGTCGTCGGGACAATTTGTACGAAGCCCAAGAGGAGGCTGGAAACTTTTAAGAAGCCGACGGGTCCTTGTACGAAGCCCAAGAGGAGGCTATCATTCTCGGAGGAAGAGATCATTATACGAAGCCTAAGAGGAGGCTGTGAATACTTCTAAGAAGCCGTAGTGTCCTTGAATAATGCCCAAGAGGAGGCCGATGCTTTTAAGAAGCCCGTGGGTCTATCATCTCCTTTCCATTAGGAGAGATAACTCTTTTAAAGATGAAAACCACTGGTAAACGTGCGAGGTTTACTATCCAGCGACTTTTAACTTTGAAAGAGGGTTCCTTAGTTAAGGTCCAAGATTATGACCGTAGTGGGTACCCAAACCCCGAGACATTCAAGGCAAGCTATCCACAAGGAATAGATCAAGTCAGGAAAGTTTGAGAATTGGGAAGAAAATCAAAGATGCCATTCACGGAGAATACATTCATCTTGCGGAGTAGAGCTTCTTGACGATTCCTAAGGAGGACAGCCAAAGAGAAGACTGTATCTGGTGCTCCTATTGGGGATCTTGGCGTCTATTTCTACGAATAAATGAAATGGCGTCACCTAGTTCTAGACGTAGTTGCCGGGGAAACTCGAAATATCTATACTATTATTACACAGTAGATATGAGTTTATGAAAGGAGACTTACAGTGAGCAGCCCCACAATACAGTTTATAATATGAAAGCAGTAAATGAAAGCGATAACCACTTACTCGGTTGTAGTGCTTCCATGCTGTTTGGTTAGTTGTTCAACAAAGAAAGATTGAAAACAACAGTATATTCAAAATCAAAGGAGAAAGTGCTTTGAAAAAGAAAGATCTGGGGCTTACAGCTCAAGGAGAGGCCCAGGGTTTTATCAGTGAGCGCACTGTTTGAATTTGTACAGAGGGACTTATACAAGTGACTGGGGCCCAAAAAGGTTTTCTGTACAAAGGGATGGGTCTTACACTCTCTCAAGAGGCCCAAAAAGGGTTTAAAGAAAAGAGTAATGGGTCTTACTACTCGAGGGTAGGCCCAGATGGTTTTTATTTTTAAACGGGCGATGATCGCGCCGTTTATTTGTACAGAGGGACTTATACAATGAGTGAGGCCCAAAAAGTTTTTGTACAAGGGGGGATGGGTCTTACACTCTCTCAAGAGGCCCAAAAAGTTTTGAGATGAATAAATGGGTCTTACTACTCGAGGGTAGGCCCAGATGATTTTTGAAAAGACGACGATCGCGCCGTTTGTTTTTTGACGGTATCGGGACTTATACAATAAGTGAGGCCCAAAGATGATTTGGTCAAAAAAAGGATTGGGTCTTACACTCTAATAGAGGCCCAAAGTGTTTTGAAAATGATTTATGAGGGTTGAATTAATCCAAAACCCTAATTTGTTTTCAAAATGTATTTAATTGAATAAAAATTCAATTAAAATGATCAAAAATTGTTTAACACATGGAAAACAAATTGTGATCTTGGATTAATGCTTCAAAAATTAAGTATTGACCTACAAAATAATTAGAAAGCATTAAAAGTTGCAAAATCAATGTAGAAAAAATATTTAAAATGCCAAAAACAATCAAAATATTAATTCTTTGTAAAAATATCAATTATATGAAATAAATAATATTTTTGGGATTTTTTGATAAAATAAAATATTTTAACATTTTTGTGAATTATTAAAAAAAGAATCAACTCAAAATCATTAAAACTCAGAGAGAAATTAATTTTTGAATCAATTAAACAAAATCACAAAATTCAAATATTTGAATTTGAAAAAAAGGCGCCAAGAACAAGCTGAAGAACACGCGCGTGTTCTTGGTTTCTCAGATTTGCGTTTTCTATCCAATCTCCATGAATACGTAATCATATCATGCAATCCACATATCATTATGCTTGTCTCAACCTCACGATCATGTCTATGTACTTTAATTTCATTTAAATTAAACATACAACAAGAAATCACGAAGAAACCTCAAGAACCCTAATTTCTGCATGAAGGCTAGGATTTTTGATACACGATTCAAACAATGCAATTAATTGAGGGAAAACATTCCATGCATGATTATGAACATATGGCCAAATTATTGTGCGAGGAAATATGCATAGATTGAGAGATGACCAAGTATGTGCTTACCTCCAAGTCGTGACAGCAAGAGCAGGTGTGATTTTGAGTTGGAGGTGTTACAGATGAGTTGTGATTATCTAGACAGCTTCCCTACACCCTATGGATTGTGTTTGGATGGTTGGACTTGATTGAAATTGGCTGGATCATTTTGTGGTACCTCAGCTGCACCTTGTTTGAAAATTTGAGCAACCAACTGGTGATTTCATGAAATTGATGTTTCAGAAGTTATGTGAGTGTTTGATCAGCTCATATGTGATGTATGTGAGGTGTGTGAGTGATTGGTTTGTGCAGAATTGCTCTCAAACTCAAAACCCGATAGCTACCTTGCTAAGAAAGGCATTTTTGCCAAGAGAAAGAGATTTTGAGGAAAGCATCTGTTAGATGGCTTTGGTGTACTTAAACTGACCACAATTGAGCTCTATTTATAGTAGAGCAAGTTTGTTTTGCAAGGAATAGTGCATGGCAGCTGGTAAGTAGGTTTGGCCAATGTTGGCAAATGAAAATCCAAGTCTCCTCTAGCCATTGACTAGAGGTTAGGGCACAGAGCTTTGGTCCCATTGGTCTTGGATAAGTCTTGACTGATTTCAGATGAGAATGGCTCAGTCCATGCCACCTTGATGGTTCCATTGAATGCCTCATTCCAAATTTGAAGTCTTGTCCCTATTTTGGCCATTCTAGGTTCAACATGTTATTCCTTGTTCCTTGGACCTTGGAGGCTTGGCTCAGTGATTGTCCCCTTTAGATTCAATCCTCTGAGGTGTCCAAGTGGATTGGAGCAATTGAAATTGGCTGATTTTGGCAAATCGAGCCAAAATGCAAATTCTGCCTTGCTTTGACAGATTTCAGCAAGGCAACTTGCCAATGTTGTATCTCATGATGTAGGTTGAATTTGGCAATGTTCTTGGCCATTTTGGAAAGCTCTTACATGATACAACAACTGTTTGAACAAGTTTGGTTTTGATCTCTTTTGATTACAAGTGAAAAATCCCCCTACATTTGGCAAAAAGTGAAGGCAAATTCTGACTTAGTGAAAATTTCACTAAGTGTTGGAAAAAGTGACATTTTCACTTTTCAGCCACTTTGATCACTCCATAACTCAAAATCCTTAATGAATTGGAATGACTTGTAGTTGAAGTTTTTGTAGGTGATAATGAGGGCTACAAATCCATCTTTGGATGAGAAAAAATGGCCTTGTGGTTTAGGAGTTATGGTCCTCCAAAGTTGGTACCTTTGCCACTTTATTTTTAACTTAGAAAAATTTATAAGTTTTATGGTTACCCCTTTTACAAGTTATCTCACTTTCCTTGATTTTTATTGATGAATGATGATTCAAATCATACATTAACATCATTTTAGGGTTAAAAATCCATTTTGGTGAAAAATCTCAAAAAGTCAAAGTCGACTTTTGTGCACAGTTGACTTTTTATCAGATGAATTCCAAACTGTGCAATTCTTCAGGAAATCATGTCCTTGACCTAAATCAAACTTGATGGACATGTTCCATGGGTGTAATAGGGTATATTCAATCATGTATTAGGGTTTGGGAGCATGTCTTGGTCAAAAGTCAAAGTTACAGTTGACTTTTCCCTTAAAACCCTAATTGTGGTGCAGATGAAAATGAGACTTGTTGCTCAAGCTTCTTGGATCAATCCATTGTTCCAAAAGGATCAATATGGTGTATTAGAGACCCTCAAATCATCTCTTGAGGTCTTGGCTCATGGTTTGTCCCAAAAGTCAACTTAGGGGTGAATTAGGTCAAGAAACCCTAATTCCTGATTTTTGATGAATGCATCCCCTGAGGCAAAATTGACTTGATGCATGGGTTCATGAGGTTCCATGAAGCATATTAGGTCATGTTTTGGATCATTGCCTTGTGCCCAGATGAAAATTTCCATCTGGAGACCCTGGTCGACCAAAACCCTAATTTGGTGACACTGTCGATCTTGAGACTTGATCCACCTAGAAGGGAGCAGCCTTGTGCTTAATCCTTGAAGTGGGAGTCCTTTTTGATCCATTGTGGATATTTAAGAGATTAGACAAGTTGAAGATCATGTCATTTCTTGATTGATCCTTTGTCTAAGCACTCAGAGAGGGCTTGAAACCCTAATTTTGATTGTATTGGATGCTCACCCATCTTTGGGGAGACTGATGAAGCATGATGGTTCATCCACATTGTGATGATGATTTTCACAATGATGGGAAATCTAAGTGGTCAAAATTTGGGGTATTACAGATGCCCCTATTTAATCTTCTTGGACCCGAAGGTGTGAATGACGAAGGTGTTCGAGCATTCGGGGTGCAAGAGGATTAAATATCGGAATATCCAAAATTTTGATGATGGTTATGAATGGTAGCTTACGCATTCATCTTCTTTAGCTAACCAATGATTCTTAGGAAAGGTAAACTTCCCCTCGATCCTGGTCTTCAGCCAAGGAACTGGTCTCAGTTTTTTTTTGAAATAAACTTCCCCTCGATCCTGGTTTCCTACTAATAATTGGTCTTAGTTTATGATTTAAACTTCCCCTCGATCCTGGTTTCCTACCAAGAACTGGCCTTAGTTTCTGATTTAAACTTCCCCTCGATCCTGGTTTCCTACCAAGAACTGGTCTTAGTTTCTTTTGTCAATAAACTTTCTTGACAAGGGACGCTATTCATAGCGGATTTCCTCAAACTTCTCGCCGAATTTTCCTGGGGAGATGCCATTTGAGTGGAAAAAGTTTTGATGTCAGACTTGCTGGGGAACCCATTCGTCTGAGTTGTAGAGGTACACAAACTTCTCTGTTTTGGAGACGCCATTTGTCGATTCTACTGGGGAAATGAGTCTCTTGAGAGACTGTTTTCGTTTGGGATCTTTTATCATACTTTTCTCGGGATCTTCCCAGAGAAACGCCATATGATGGGGTCCAATTTTGAGGTGTCGATGACCTTTTCATCAACGACTTTTCAGAGAAATACTGATGTACTGCCGAATCTCTGATCACGAGGCTTTCTCTGTGGATTTTCCTTAATCCGGGAAAGCAAGGATATCATCTTCAATGGCGAAGAGTGATGTTTATTGAGAGTTTTCTCTGGCTTTTCAGAGGTTCAAGTTATCAAAGTGGCCAAGTGCCGACTCTGATCTAAAGATACACTGGTGGCGAGATTGTGCAGACGCAACACTTCCCGACGAGGAAAGAACTGACAAACTCGATTGAGAAAACTGTTTATCACTAGGGGACAAGACCAACTCAAGTGATAGTGATGCGATATGAAATGTAAATGCAAATAAAAAATGCATGAAGTATGTATGTATATGCTGACAAAACAGACGCGACATATAGACTAATGGATGATCACAATTGGATACTCGGCCATCGCGGGGCGAAGAAGTACCGTTGATTCAAAATAGCAATTCCACCTTGCTTAGGAGAGATAGTCCCGTTGGGAGCTATGTTGATCGGGCTTAGGAGATGAGAACTCGGTCGAGGATGTCAGACGAAACAAGGTCTCTGACACAGTTGATCCCTTCATTCAGGAATACTGGCTTAGAAGGAGTACTTTGATTCTGCACTTTGAAGTTTGCTTACTTCGGGAGAAGCAATCGATGTTCTTCCGATGTTCAACAGTCAAAAGAAATTGCCATCTTTATTTTAAAAGCAGAAAAAGTTTTAACAAGTAAATTCATTTTTTTGTTTTATTTCAAGAATCGCTGATTAAGTTTAAACAACGTCGTTCTGTAAATCTAAAACAAGCAAGAATTACAAACAAAAGCACAAGGGCTCAAATTTTATTGATAAGATGGAGATCAGCCAAATGCGTGATTCCAAAGAGTATATACAAAGTTAGAAAACGGTAATTTACAGGGAAAAGGGCTACGTTGAAACATAACGACCACTATCCTTCTACCAACTTTGAATTCGGGGCATCCTGAGCTTCTGTCGAAGATGACCTTTGACTGGAGGATGCTGTAACTGCTGCTGAGGGACTTGCCTCTGTTGAACATAGTTACTTGCCATTATCCCTAATTTTTGCCTGGATTGTACTTTGAGATTTCCAATCCATCGGGATGATTTTTTTTCATGTCTCTAACTTTTGCCTGGACCGCCCTTTCGGGTTTTCAATCCACCGAGACGTTTTTTTTTAGTTTTAGGCGAAGTATTTCTTGACTACATCAACATTCGTGGGGTAGGAAAATTCCTCTCCGTCCATGGTTGCAAGTCTCAAGGCGCCGCCTGAGAAAGCTTTCGTGACCACATAGGGGCCATCATAATTTGGGGTCCATTTGCCCCGAGAGTCAGTGAGAAATGATTGTATCTTCTTGAGCACAAGGTCTCCTTTCCTGAAGATACGAGGTCGGACCTTTTTGTCGAACGCCCTCTTCATTCTTTGTTGATACAACTGACCATGGCATAGTGCCGTGATTCGCTTCTCTTCGATCAGGTTCAGTTCGTCGTGTAGACTTTGACACCATTCAGCTTCGGTGAGCTTAGCTTCCATCAATACCCTGATTGACGGGATCTCTACTTCTATGGGAAGCACTGCCTCTATGCCATATATTAGAGAGAAAGGGGTAGCCCCTGTTGAAGTGCGAACAGATGTGCGATAACCATGAAGAGCAAAGGGTAGCATCTCGTGCCAATCTTTATAGGTTACAACCATTTTTTGAACGATCTTCTTGATGTTCTTGTTAGCCGCTTCTACCGCTCCGTTCATCTTGGGTCGGTAGGGAGATGAGTTATGGTGTTCGATCTTGAACTCTGCACACAACTCTTTCATCGTCTTATTGTTCAAGTTAGATCCATTATCAGTAATGATCTCGCTTGGAACACCATAACGGAAGATGATATTGTTTTTGATAAATCGGACCACCACTTGTCGGGTTACATTGGCGAATGACGCTGCTTCGACCCACTTGGTGAAATAGTCAATGGCTACCAGGATGAACCGATGTCCGTTTGAAGCCTTGGGCTCAATCATTCCAATCATGTCGATTCCCCATATGGAAAAAGGCCACGGGGAAGAAAAAACTTTGAGATGTGATGGCGGTACATGAATATGTCGGAGTATATCTGACACTTGTGACACCTCCTCATGTACTTGTAGCAGTCGGATTCCATGGTCAACCAATAGTACCCGGTCCTGAGAATTTTTCTCGCCATTGTGTGTCCGTTGGCATGAGTGCCAAAGGATCCTTCATGAATTTCTTTCATGAGCATGTCTGCTTCTGGTCTGTCGATGCATCGGAGCAAGACCATGTCAAAATTTCTCTTATAAAGAGTGTCACCCCTCAGGAAGAAGTTTCCAGCCAATCTTCTAAGGGTTTTCCTGTCTTTTCTGAGTGCCCCAGATGGGTACTCTTGTTTCTGAAGGAAGCATTTGATATCGTGATACCAAGGTCTGTCGTCTATGACTGCTTCAATCGCGAAGATGTAAGCGGGCCGTTCAAGGCGCATAACGTCAATCTTAGGTATGTCATTCCATCGACCTACACTAATCATGGAAGAGAGAGTGGCCAATGCGTCAGCCATGTGATTCTCATCACGAGGGATGTGATGAAAGTCGACTCTGTTAAAGAAGGGTAACAACCTCCTTGCGTAATCTTTGTAAGGAATCAGTCCTGATTGGTATGTGTTCCAATCTCCTTTTATCTGGTTAATAACCAGGGCTGAGTCGCCGTATACGTCCAAGTTTTTGATCCTTAAATCAATCGCTTCTTCGAGACCCATGATACATGCTTCGTATTCGGCCTCGTTGTTCGTACATTTGAACGTAAGTCTAGCAGTGAAAGGAATGTGGGAACCCTGAGGGGTAACAATGATTGCCCCAATTTCGTTTCCATAATGATTGACTGCTCCGTCAAAGATAAGTCCCCACTGGGAACCTGGTTCTGGCCCTTCACTGGGTAGCGGTTCATCGCAATCTTTCATCTTTAGATACATGACATCTTCGTCTGGGAAGTCAAACCCGATTGATTCTTGATCGTTAATCGGTTGATGAGCTAAATGATCGGCTAAAATACTTCCTTTAATGGCTTTCTGAGCGTGGTACTCTATGTCATATTCTGATAGTAACATCTGCCAACGGGCAATCCTTCCCGTGAGAGCAGGTTTTTCAAAAACGTACTTGATTGGATCCATTTCGGAGACCAACCAAGTAGTATGACGAATCATGTACTGGCGAAGACGTTTGGCTGCCCAAGCCAAAGCGCAACAAGTTTTCTCAAGCATTGTGTACCGAGTCTCACAGTCGGTGAATTTCTTGCTTAGATAGTAAATGGCAGACTCTTTCCGTTTAGTTTCGTCTTGTTGGCCAAGTACACATCCCATTGAGTCCTCTAGGACTATGAGGTAAATGATCAGTGGTCTTCCTTCCACTGGAGGTGATAGAACCGACGGATTCAACAGATATTCCTTGATACTGTCGAAGGCAGTTTGGCAATCTTCTGACCAAACGCAATCCTGGTTCTTTTTGAGTAATTTGAAAATCGGCGCACATGTCGCGGTCATAAGGAATATGAATCTGGAGATGTAGTTCAAACGTCCCAGGAATCCTCTGACTTGTTTTTCAGTTTTCGGAGAAGGCATTTCTTGAATGGCCTTGACCTTGTCAGGATCAACCTCAATCCCTTTCTGGCTGACGATGAACCCTAGTAGTTTCCCTGAACGGACACCGAAGGTGCACTTGTTGGGATTCAAGCAGAGCTTGAATTTTCTTAGACGTTCGAACAATTTTGACAGATGTTCAACGTGCTCACTCTCTGTTTTTGATTTTGCAATCATATCATCGACATATACCTCGATTTCTTTATGTATCATGTCATGAAACAGAGTAGTCATGGCCCTTTGATAGGTTGCCCCGGCGTTCTTCAAACCGAACGACATTACCTTGTAACAAAAGGTACCCCATGGGGTGATGAACGAAGTTTTCTCCATGTCTTTCGGCCCCATTTTGATCTGGTTATAGCCCGAGAATCCATCCATGAAGGAGAATACTTTGAACTTTGTTGTACTGTCTACCAACATGTCAATGTGTGGTAAAGGAAAGTCGTCCTTTGGACTTGCCTTGTTTAGATCTCTGTAATCAACACACATTCTGACCTTTCCGTCCTTTTTGGGAACGGGTACGATGTTGGCTAACCATTGAGGATATTCAGATGTAGCGAGGAAACCTGCGTCGATCTGTTTCTGTACCTCCTCTTTGATTTTGATGGCCATGTCCGGGTGAGTGCGTCTCAACCTTTGCTTTACTGGCGGACATTCTGATCTCAACGGTAAGTGATGTTCCACGATGCTGGTATCCAACCCTGGCATATCCTGATAGGACCAAGCGAACACATCGGGGAATTCTTTGAGAAGCTTTATCAAACCCTCTTTGGCAGTTGGACTGAGCAATGCTCCGATCCTGATTTCTTTTCTCTCTTTTTCTGAACCCAAGTTTACCGTTTCCAACGGCTCTTTGTGAGGTTCAATGGACCTTTCCTCTTGTCTGAGTAGTCGGGAGATCTCTTCTGGAATTTCGTTGTCATTTTCTTCTTCAGCCTCGAATACCGGGAACTCAAAGTTGGAAAAAGGCATCGGGTCGTATGTTTCAACGGGGTATAAAACAAGCAATCTGCATGACGTGATGATTCGTGTTTAGAAGAGATAGAGAAAATGCAAGTGTGTGCAGTGTTTTTATTTTACTGCTTGTTTTTATTATTGAATGTTTTTTAGGATTACCATTTTCTGAAAAAGCAAAAAGAGAAAACAACAATTAATGTGGAAATTACAGAACGACGTTATTTTATTAATGAACAAGTCGAATCTTGAAACTACAGCCCTATAAAATAAAACTCTGTCGCTTTGGGCAAAGCGAAGAGGGAAATTTACAAAAAGCGAGCCCTATCAAAACATCCGTTTCACTTGGGTAGGGTGAAAGGTTTAAAGATGGCAATTACTTTGACTGACGAACGACCTCGACGGCAACCCATTGGCGGCGAACTCCTCGGTGAATCACAAAGTCTGGCACCTTCCTTGATTTGTCTTCAGAAATGACGCTGATTTCTGGTGGAGCAGGATCATTGGAATCTGTCTCCCAGGCAGAATTGTCGTAGGAGGATTCCTCTGTTGCATTTTGCATAGCATTGGAGCTCACAGCTGTATCTCCCCATCCAGTTGGCTGGATGTCTTCGAACCTGATACGAGAGCTTTCGGGAGCGGTGTACTTGACCATAAAGTCGTATTTTCCACTCGGTTGTCCCAAGGTGTCCCAAACTTCTTTGGAACTGGAGAAGTCATCCCTCTCGATGACGTTGACCTCAGGAAAAGCATAGTTGATGAATTCTAGTCCTGCAAACGTTGCGAATTCATCTTCATGTTGAGTAGTTTCCGAATGACCTGAGTGTTGATCCCATGACATGGTGGGGACACAGGTATTCTGTTCAATGACGCTCAGCTGAGTTTCATTACTCGGCTGACCTTCTTGCCCCAAGTTTCCTGGGTAAGGCTGCCACATTGGCAGACCATCCATCGGGCCATAGTAATTGCGGTCAAAGTTGTCTTTCATCAGAGTGTCTTCCTCTAATGAATTTGGCGGAGCACGACATCCTTTCGGATCACAATCTCCGTAGATCATTTCGACATCTGATCTTGGTATAAATCTCGGACTTTCTGTAGGAAAGCAAAAAGGCATAGGCACCTCTTCCTGAGACATATAGCCGTCCTTGTTAAGGTAGGACTTCCATTCTTCATCCGTGTCAGAGGAATCTTCCTCATTGATAGCATGAACTGTCTGAGACACTGGGTGAAGAAAACCTCCACTGTGGAAGAAGTTTTGAAGGGGATAAAGACTTTCATCGCTAGCAGCTGTCTGGGTACAGGTTGCAGAAAAACCAAGACCCTTCTTTGTTTTATTGTCAATAGGGATGACAAGCCGTCCCCATCCTGTCGTATCGGTACTCTCGACCGCTTTGATAGCATCTTTGTATGAAGAAATTGAAGTTCCTTCTTTGAACTGATTGTCCTTGCTCACCGATAGTGCTTGGAACTGAGTTCCAATAACCTCCTCAGGTTCTACACAAGCAGATGATGATAGGTTACTCACAAGCAAGGCTTGTTCCCCACAAACCGTGACAAGTTGATCGTTCTTGACGAACTTTAGCTTTTGGTGGAGGGTTGAAGTAACCGCTCCAGCCTGATGTATCCAAGGTCTTCCTAATAAACAACTGTATGTTTCCCGGATGTCCATGACCTGGAAAGTGATTTGGAAAGTGTGAGGACCAATAGTTATGGGAAGATCAACTTCGCCGATAACTGTTTTTCTGGATCCGTCGAATGCTTTGACGACGACTTCGCTGACTTTCATCGGAGGGCCCTTAAATGATAATTGCGTCAAAGTGGACTTCGGCATAACATTCAGGGCTGACCCTGTGTCTACCAGTACATTGGCTAAAGCATTGCCCTGGCAGTTAACTGTAATGTTGAGCGCCATGTTATGACGGCGACCCTCTTCAGGTAATTCCTCATCACTAAATCCCAAATTATTGCAGGAAGTGATGTTAGAGACAATGCTATCGAATTGTCTGATTGTTACATCTTGTTCCACAAAGGCTTGCTCCAAGACTTTCTGTAGAGCCTCTCTGTGTGCTTCTGAACTGAGTAACAGTGATAATACTGAGATCTTTGAAGGAGTCTGTAACAGTTGATCAACGATGTTATATTCACTCCTTTGGATGAGCTTTAGCATCTCATCTTTGTCTTTTGAAAAGTCGGGATTACCAGATTGACTGACTGGTGGATCAGGAATTTCTGCCTGAAGTTCCTTTTCTTTGTTGGATTCTCCAACCCCTCGGTTGAAGATTCGACCGCTCCGTGTTACACGACTGACGTCTGCAATATTCACGACGGAGGGTAATGGAATTTCCTTTCCATTTTCAATTGTTGTTGCACCGTATTTGTAAGGGATTGCCTTAGCTGATTCATACGGTAATGGCCCCGGTAGATAGATGACTATGGGAACCTTCTGATTTTTCTGACCATCGTAAGTAATCTTGATCCGTTCCCGGTTGGGAACTTTAGATTCGTCAAGTAGAGGGATGATGGCAAAAACATCCCTGGTCTTGTGATGACCAGAGATCGTGACAACATCCTCAACTTGCTCGGCAAGGTAGTTCGGCGACCAAATGATTGGTCCTGAACCTGGATATGGACGAATTTCTCCATGATCGATCTGACCCTGAAGAGCTGCTCTCACAAGGTAACACCCTTGGTTACTTTCCGAACAGACGCTACAACTGTCATAGTTGTGTGGTGGCACCTGGCCACGCCTACTTTGAATACAATGTAACCTCACTAGGTTACCTTCCATTGATCGGACATCCTGACTTTGACGACGAGTAGGATTCCTGTTACTGATACTAATTTGCTGAGTATCTTCGTCCATATAAATTGGCATCCACCAGTGATTTAACAAGTGCTGAAGTGCCTCCTGGACAAGGGTACAACCTCGATCGTTTTCGCAACCTGCTTTACAGTTTTGATAATCATGTGATATTAAGAATCCGAGTCGGACCTGCTCAGCATGTAACTCTACCAGGTTGGTATTCATCACGCGAATGTCAAAGATTTGAACCATGTTGATTTGATAGGAGTTCCTATCATGGTAGTCTTGGATCCATCCAAGATCCATCTGACGCTGGAGGGCCTCTTGTATGAAAGAGCATCCCTGTTTGTTTACCGAGCAAATCAGACAGGAACTGTAATCGTGCCGCGGCAGATTATGATACTGGCTTTGCCTTGAGTGCATCGCCACCAAGTTGACATTCATCGCACGGATTTCGTGGTTTTGAATGATGTTGGAATTCGTGTAAACCATGTTAACTCCACGAACTCGGTGCTCTTGGATCCATCCAAGATCCATTTGTTCCTGTAGAGCTGCTTGCACTACAGAACACCCCTGGCTGTCTTTAGAGCAGATATCACACTGGTGATAATTATGAGGTGGCACATGGCCATATCCACTCTGTCTACAATGCATCTTGACCAGATTGGTCCCCAATAAGAGTACATCGTGAATTTGATAGACATCGTTAGTCTCTTTCTCAATCAGATTGACTGCAGCTTTCTCGTGTTGAGGCAGCGGGTTCGTAAGAACATTAGAATTCGTATCTTTGAAAGATAAGAGCCCGCTCCTAACAACCTTTTGCACGTCGGATTTGAAATTGAGGCAAGTCTCAATGTTATGCCCTGAACCTCCTTGATGATAAGGGCATGTTTGATCCGCTTTAAACCAGAAAGGCGGATTTTCCAAAACTGAAAGGGGAGACTTAGTCTGAATGTGCCCCTTAGCCAGCAGTAACGGAAACAGCTCTGCGTACGCTACGGGTATAGGATCAAATCCTGGTGGCCGTGTTGTACGGTTGTTGTTATATGGAGGACGAGCCTGCTAAAGAGGCTGTTGTGTCCTTTGTTGGTCAGGTTGGCTCTGCGCAACCTGAGGTTGATACATAGGAACAGGCGCGGGGCCGATAGCAGGAGTAACAGCTGCTACTGGCTGATAACGTCGCCTTTGCTTTTCGAGAGAGATATTCCCAATATCTTGCTCTTTTTTCTTAGGGAGAGCACTACCGTATTTTTTAGTACCGCTCGTTGATCCAGTGTCTTTTACCAAACGTCCTTCTCGGACGGCTTCCTCAAGACGTACACCCATGCCGACCATTTCGGTGAAATCACTGGGTGCACTGGCGATCATTCGGCCGTAGTAAAATGAGCTTAAGGTCTTTAAGAAGATTTTTGTCATTTCTTTTTCCTCAAGAGGTGGACAAATTTGAGCGGCAATTTCACGCCACCTTTGAGCATACTCCTTAAAGGTTTCCTTGTCCTTTTGCGACATTGATCTGAGTTGATCTCTGTCGGGTGCCATGTCCAAATTGTACTTGTATTGTCGGACGAAGGCAGTACCAAGATCTCTGAATGTACTGATCGTAGTACGGTTTAAACCTATGTACCATTTGAGTGCGGTACCGGTTAAACTATCCTGGAAGTAGTGAATCAGCAGGTCCTGATTCTCCGTCTGGGCTGACATCCGCCGAGCGTACATCACCAGATGGCTTTGAGGGCAAGAGTTACCCTTGTATTTTTCAAAGTCGGGCACTTGGAACTTGTGCGGGACTTTCACATTTGGGACCAAGCAGAGGTCTGCGGCGTCCTTTCCAAATAGATCCTGACCGCGAATGGCTTGCAGCTCTTTCTGCATTTCCAAGAACTGCTCCTGGAATTCATCCATTCTGTCAAACATAGTTTCCTTCTTACCAGAAGGTGTCTGTGGAATCTGTCCTTCCGGGACAGTGTGCACCACAGGGGGTGGTACCGTGACTACGGCAGTAAGTCTTGGCGCCTCCCGAAGTTTGTAACCTTCAGGAGTCTTCAGTATGCCCCTGGCATCTTCGCTTTCCCAAAGTTTGTAATCTTCAGGCCCAGCGGCTTCTGTTGCGATTCCCTGATCTTTAGTGATCGGCGGAACATATCCTTCCGGGATATAGTTAACAGGCATGCCCCAAGGACGATCTTTCGGCATCTGATACCTAGGATCATACTTTTCTATGATGGGCGTTGAGGTGATCTCTGAGATCACAGTTCTTTGTAGCTGAGCTTCTGCCATGACTTGCATGTCGTTACGAAGCTTTCTCATATCCTCTCTCAGAGCGTCGATCTCTTCTTTCAACTCTCTGTTTTCTTCCTCAAGATCATCCATCTTTTTCTGACGATTGGCCAGAGTATTATACGAATGAGACAGTTTGACTCTAGAATCGAGACACAAACGTGAGATTCGTAGGTAAGGAGAATACGCGATGTGAGAATGATGAATGCAATGATTATATTAATTGTTTTTAGGTTTAATTAAAATAAACTTCGACAATTAGATTGCAAATATCAAGCAGCGGGGAAACCCCTTTTTATTGAATTCCAAAGGATTACAGAAATGGAAATACAGTAGATTACAAAGTGCAGAAACAAAAACCTAAACTAATGGGTCCCGAGTCCTCTTCTTTGACTGGGGCGCTTGGGCCGTTGTCGGGTTGTCATTCCTTTGCCAGGTGAAAGGAGCGAGCAAATTCCTTTGGTCATCTTGATTCTCTACAGCATGCTGCTCCAAAATTTCAATCAGAGCATCTTTCTCTTTTAGCAGTTGCTGTATTTGGATACACTCTACGTCGAGGGTGCGGTACTTGTTCTTCCAAGACCTTCTTTCCTTTTGAACTTTGTTGAGAGTAACCTGAAGCCTTTCAGTTTCCGTCATGAAGTACATGACAGTTTCCCTCGGTGGAAGAATTCCGTAACGAGGATATGGCATCTTTAGCTTGAGAGCTCTGGTTTGTACCCAATGGAGATAAGGCTCCACCGAGGCACAGTCTGGTTTTCCCAGAGACTCTCGTCCTTTCTTATGAACCTGTTTCCAAGCTTGCACTATTTCCATCTTTAGTGCTCTGTCATTTTCTCCTTCTTTGAAGAAAAGACCTTCCAGATGAACACCCAGTGGGATGTGTCTCATCGGGTATCCAAATTGACGAAAAACCAATATCGGTTGATAGTTGATTCCTCCCTTAGTTTCTATGAGGGGTACGCTGGGGAAGTTTCCACAACGGTCAATGATTCTGATTCCCTCATAAATCCTATTACACCAATCTATATCGGAATTGGTGAGAGACATGATCTTTTGCGACCAACGTAAGACACTCTTGCAATCCCAAAAAGCAGCAGACTTGGGCAAGTGAGAGATAAACCATTTGTAAAGCAAAGGTACACATCATGTGATCTCCCCTCCGCTGTACAAATTTCCCAAGTGTACAGAATGATACGCATCTGCAAGCAAAGTCGGCACAGGGTTCCCAATGAGAAAAACCTTAATAGCGTTGATATCGACGAAGTTATCGATGTTGGGAAACAAAAATAACCCGTAGGTGAGCAAGACAAAGATGCTTTCAAAAGCACTCCCGTTCCCTATACTAGCAAAGTATAGAGCTTTCTTTGTCAAGAACTGGGCTGGCAAACCTTGGATGCCACCCTTAGTGGTCATGTGAGTCCTGACCTCAGACTCGTCCAAATGAATTGCTATTGCAATAGTCTGATTCTTTGGAATTTCTTCCAGTCCAGAAAATGGAGCTCGATCAGTGATATGTAAATCAGTCAGATGAGAATACTTCTCCAGCGTTGGTGCTAGCTGGTAATCCGGGAACGTGAAACAGTGATAAACCGGATAGTAGAACTGAATGAGTGCGTCCATGATCCCCTTAATCACATGGACTCTTAACAGTGGTAGAAAACCACCGTGCTTGGCTCTGAAAGCCTCTGGGTTAACGATCATCCTTGCTAACTTTCTCAAATCCCCTAGTTTTGGAACCTTGAAGGTATACTGGTGAGTTCTCCTTCTACCGAAATCCATTAGCGTAATCTTTTTCTCTGATATTTGCAATCACAGTCTTAGTTTAATTTGAAAAACAGAGAGACTAGAAGAGAAATTTTTTTGAATGTTTTAATGTTTTATTAAATGAATGCATGAATGCAGCACACAAAAACATAGAAAAAACATGGGGTCAAAGGGTCGTTGTCATGAAGTCAAGGCTCTACCCATCCCCAAAGGTTTATACTAAGGTGATTTTTGTACCTGTACTCATTATCATCAGCTCCTCCCAGGAAGGCAGACAACAAGCGGATCGCCAGCGAGTTGTGTGCAATCTTAGTGTAAGTGCTATTCACCGAGAATAGATCACCAGCCTCAAATGAGGGTAGTATCGCGTAACAGCTATTTCCGATAGCTTCCGCACTACGAAAAAGGTTGGCTTTTCTTAAGTGTATACTCAATCTCACCACATGCGGCATCACACGCATTCCCAGTAGCAGAAAAATAAACACATATAGCATTTAGGAAAAGCAGTATATATATTTGTCCTAATCATCCTAGACTTATAAAGCTACGATTCTTAAGTTCCTGACAGAAATGGGTTCCCCGGCGGAAGCCCCAATCTGTGGTTCCCTGCCTAAGAGATGGACCAGCATAGGTCAATCTTTATCTTCAGCAGAGTTCCCATTTTCCGTGGAAAACGGGGATGATGCCCTATGGTAGAAAAGGAGACTCCCCAGCAGAGTCGCCATTTTACAAGGAAAACAGACAGAAAGAAAAACGATCGGCCCCACGGTGGGCGCCACTTTTCTGTGAAAAATGGGGACGACCGTTCCTAGATCTAACTTTGAAAAGCCCCACGGTGGGCGCCACTTTTCTGTGAAAAATGGGGATGACCGTGCCTAGATCTAACTTTGAAAGGCCCCACGGTGGGCGCCACTTTTCTGTGAAAAATGGGGACGACTGTGCCTAGATCTAACTTTGAAAGGCCCCACGGTGGGCGCCACTTTTCTGTAGCGAGCGATTTTGGATGCGGTTCTTAAGCGCTGGTCGCTCTCTGCGGTTTGAGCTTAAACTACAGGTCGATTCATTTTTTATCCTATTGTGAGCTGAATAAGGAAGGGAAATAGATGTCTCCAATTAACCCTGCTTTGCATACTGAGTTTAAACAGCGGTCTGTTAGGTTACGGATGCTATCAATGTGGGGGGGCCTTTGTACTGGTTATTCGTATTTCGCCAATACAGGTTTCTTTATTTCTATCTAGGCAGAAGGTTTCTGGCGGGGAACAAGGATTAGGATGTTAGGACTGATGCTTTTGAATTACTGCTTTTAATTGATGGAGATATGGGATTTGGGTTTTTTGTTGATTGCGCTCGCTAAGTTCTTTTCTTTCGATCTTATGCCTACGTATTCCCGTTTACCGAAACAGGGAAATCAGAGCGTTCGTAGTTCCTCCTATTCTATGGGAGGAAATGGTGTTTTTGGTGTCTTGTTCAAAGCCCAAGACATGAAGCGAAAGGTGATTTGTATCTTGTTCAAAGCCCAAGATGTGAAGCTAAAAGGTCTATTTGTGTCTTGTTCAAAGCCCAAGACGTGAAGCTGAAAGACCTCGACTTTAGAGAGAATTTGTCATCTCTAAAGAGGGGAGAAGGAGAATTACTTTAACTGGGATACGCGGATCCGAGCAATGCCATAATTTCCGAAGAAAGGGTTTTAACCTGAAGGAGAAGACTTTAACTCAGTGTAGAGCAATGCCATCTTTCCTTAGGAATTTCTCATGCTAAAAGAGGGACAGTGGCATGGATGTAGATGATCCAGAGGCTTGCCGCTTACAGCGATTAGATGAAGGGAAAGGAGTTGTTGATGTTTGTGTACTGCGAACGAGGCACAACTTTGATGCTAAAAGGTCGATTGGATCAACCAATGGTTTTCTTATACAAAGCCTAAGAGGAGGCTAATTTCCGCTAGGAAAATCATTATACAAAGCCTAAGAGGAGGCTATTATGTGTCTCGTACAAAGCCCGAGAGAGAGGCTAAAGGTTTTTGACCCAGTGGGGCATATCGTTATACAAAGCCTAAGAGGAGGCTAGCAAAGAGTTGACTCAGTTGGAGAATCTTTTATACTCAGTAATAGAGTGTTTTTGTATCTCGTACAAAGCCCGAGAGAGAGGCAAAAAGGTTGTTTTGACTCCACTGGGGAGAATTTTGGTATCTCGTACGAAGCCCGAGATGGAGGCTATTGTAACTGTTTCAGTTGAGTGACAGATCCAATATACTGATTTTAAAAGAGAAAATCAGTTCTTATATGAGCAATACTGTACTCAGGGATTTGATTTGAGGATCAGGGATATTTCCTTCTCTTTGAGGAAACGGGAAATCCAAAGGGTATTGAGACTATCCGAGTCTGCAGGTTTCCTTCCTATTTAACGAAGGGTGCTTGAGAATGTCTTTGAGACTCAAGGAAGTTAGACTGTCCGTGTCTAGAGTTTTATCTTTTGTACTATGCTTTGAGAAACAGTAGTAGACTCTATGAAAGGACTGTTCTATGAGGATGACTAGGTTCTGTTCCTATACCTCTAGGAGGTCATCGGGACAATTTGTACGAAGCCCAAGAGGAGGCTGGAAACTTTTAAGAAGCCGACGGGTCCTTGTACGAAGCCCAAGAGGAGGCTATCATTCCCGGAGGAAGAGATCATTATACGAAGCCTAAGAGGAGGCTGTGAATACTTCTAAGAAGCCGTAGTGTCCTTGAATAATGCCCAAGAGGAGGCCGATGCTTTTAAGAAGCCCGTGGGTCTATCATCTCCTTTCCATTAGGAGAGATAACTCTTTTAAAGATGAAAACCACTGGTAAACGTGCGAGGTTTACTATCCAGCGACTTTTAACTTTGAAAGAGGGTTCCTTAGTTAAGGTCCAAGATTATGACCGTAGTGGGTACCCAAACCCCGAGACATTCAAGGCAAGCTATCCACAAGGAATAGATCAAGTCAGGAAAGTTCGAGAATTTGGAAGAAACTCAAAGATGCCATTCACGGAGAATACATTCATCTTGGGGAGTAGAGCTTCTTGACGATTCCTAAGGAGGACAGCCGAAGAGAAGACTGTATCTGGTGCTCCTATTGGGGATCTAGGCGTCTATTTCTACGAATAAATGAAACGGCGTCACCTAGTTCTAGACGTAGTTGCCGGGGAAACTCGAAATATCTATACTATTATTACACAGTAGATATGAGTTTATGAAAGGAGACTTACAGTGAGCAGCCCCACAATATAGTTTATAATATGAAAGCAGTAAATGAAAGCGATAACCACTTACTCGGTTGTAGTGCTTCCATGCTGTTTGGTTAGTTGTTCAACAAAGAAAGATTGAAAACAACAGTATATTCAAAATCAAAGGAGAAAGTGCTTTGAAAAAGAAAGATCTGGGGCTTACAGCTCAAGGAGAGGCCCAGGGTTTTATCAGTGAGCGCACTGTTTGAATTTGTACAGAGGGACTTATACAAGTGACTGGGGCCCAAAAAGGTTTTCTGTACAAAGGAATGGGTCTTACACTCTCTCAAGAGGCCCAAAAAGGGTTTAAAGAAAAGAGTAATGGGTCTTACTACTCGAGGGTAGGCCCAGATGGTTTTTATTTTTAAACGGGCGATGATCGCGCCGTTTATTTGTACAGAGGGACTTATACAATGAGTGAGGCCCAAAAAGTTTTTGTACAAGGGGGGATGGGTCTTACACTCTCTCAAGAGGCCCAAAAAGTTTTGAGATGAATAAATGGGTCTTACTACTCGAGGGTAGGCCCAGATGATTTTTGAAAAGGCGACGATCGCGCCGTTTGTTTTTTGACGGTATCGGGACTTATACAATAAGTGAGGCCCAAAGATGATTTGGTCAAAAAAAGGATTGGGTCTTACACTCTAATAGAGGCCCAAAGTGTTTTGAAAATGATTTATGAGGGTTGAATTAATCCAAAACCCTAATTTGTTTTCAAAATGTATTTAATTGAATAAAAATTCAATTAAAATGATCAAAAATTGTTTAACACATGGAAAACAAATTGTGATCTTGGATTAATGCTTCAAAAATTAAGTATTGACCTACAAAATAATTAGAAAGCATTAAAAGTTGCAAAATCAATGTAGAAAAAATATTTAAAATGCCAAAAACAATCAAAATATTAATTCTTTGCAAAAATATCAATTATATGAAATAAATAATATTTTTGGGATTTTTTGATAAAATAAAATATTTTAACATTTTTGTGAATTATTAAAAAAAGAATCAACTCAAAATCATTAAAACTCAGAGAGAAATTAATTTTTGAATCAATTAAACAAAATCACAAAATTCAAATATTTGAATTTGAAAAAAAGGCGCCAAGAACAAGCTGAAGAACACGCGCGTGTTCTTGGTTTCTCAGATTTGCGTTTTCTATCCAATCTCCATGAATACGTAATCATATCATGCAATCCACATATCATTATGCTCGTCTCAACCTCACGATCATGTCTATGTACTTTAATTTCATTTAAATTAAACATACAACAAGAAATCACGAAGAAACCTCAAGAACCCTAATTTCTGCATGAAGGCTAGGATTTTTGATACACGATTCAAACAATGCAATTAATTGAGGGAAAACATTCCATGCATGATTATGAACATATGGCCAAATTATTGTGCGAGGAAATATGCATAGATTGAGAGATGACCAAGTATGTGCTTACCTCCAAGTCGTGACAGCAAGAGCAGGTGTGATTTTGAGTTGGAGGTGTTACAGATGAGTTGTGATGATCTGGACAGCTTCCCTACACCCTATGGATTGTGTTTGGATGGTTGGACTTGATTGAAATTGGCTGGATCATTTTGTGGTACCTCAGCTGCACCTTGTTTGAAAATTTGAGCAACCAGCTGGTGATTTCATGAAATTGATGTTTCAGAAGTTATGTGAGTGTTTGATCAGCTCATATGTGATGTATGTGAGGTGTGTGAGTGATTGGTTTGTGCAGAATTGCTCTCAAACTCAAAACCCGATAGCTACCTTGCTAAGAAAGGCATTTTTGCCAAGAGAAAGAGATTTTGAGGAAAGCATCTGTTAGATGGCTTTGGTGTACTTAAACTGACCACAATTGAGCTGTATTTATAGTAGATCAAATTTGTTTTGCAAGGAATAGTGCATGGTAGCTGGTAAGTAGGTTTGGCCAATGTTGGCAAATGAAAATCCAAGTCTCCTCTAGCCATTGACTAGAGGTTAGGGCACAGAGCTTTGGTCCCCTTGGTCTTGGATAAGTCTTGACTGATTTCAGATGAGAATGGCTCAGTCCATGCCACCTTGATGGTTCCATTGAATGCCTCATTCCAAATTTGAAGTCTTGTCCCTATTTTGGCCATTCTAGGTTCAACATGCTATTCCTTGTTCCTTGGACCTTGGAGGCTTGGCTCAGTGATTGTCCCCTTTAGATTCAATCCTCTGAGGTGTCCAAGTGGAATGGAGCAATTGAAATTGGCCGATTTTGGCAAATCGAGCCAAAATGCAAATTCTGCCTTGCTTTGACAGATTTCAGCAAGGCAACTTGCCAATGTTGTATCTCATGATGTAGGTTGAATTTGGCAATGTTCTTGGCCATTTTGGAAAGCTCTTACATGATACAACAACTGTTTGAACAAGTTTGGTTTTGATCTCTTTTGATTCCAAGTGAAAAATCCCCCTACATTTGGCAAAAAGTGAAGGCAAATTCTGACTTAGTGAAAATTTCACTAAGTGTTGGAAAAAGTGACATTTTCACTTTTCAGCCACTTTGATCACTCCATAACTTAAAATCCTTAATGAATTGGAATGACTTGTAGTTGAAGTTTTTGTAGGTGATAATGAGGGCTACAAATCCATCTTTGGATGAGAAAAAATGGCCTTGTGGTTTAGGAGTTATGGTCCTCCAAAGTTGGTACCTTTGCCACTTTATTTTTAACTTAGAAAAATTTCTAAGTTTTATGGTTACCCCTTTTACAAGTTATCTCACTTTCCTTGATTTTTCTTGATGAATGATGATTCAAATCATACATTAACATCATTTTAGGGTTAAAAATCCATTTTGGTGAAAAATCTCAAAAAGTCAAAGTTGACTTTTGTGCACAGTTGACTTTTTATCAGATGAATTCCAAACTGTGCAATTCTTCAGGAAATCATGTCCTTGACCTAAATCAAACTTGATGGACATGTTCCATGGGCGTCATAGGGTATATTCAATCATGTATTAGGGTTTGGGAGCATGTCTTGGTCAAAAGTCAAAGTTACAGTTGACTTTTCCCTTAAAACCCTAATTGTGGTGCAGATGAAAATGAGACTTGTTGCTCAAGCTTCTTCGATCAATCCATTGTTCCAAATGGATCAATATGGTGTATTAGAGACCCTAAAATCATCTCTTGAGGTCTTGGCTCATGGTTTGTCCCAAAAGTCAACTTAGGGGTGAATTAGGTCAAGAAACCCTAATTCCTGATTTTTGATGAATGCATCCCCTGAGGCAAAATTGACTTGATGCATGGGTTCATGAGGTTCCATGAAGCATATTAGGTCATGTTTTGGATCATTGCCTTGTGCCCAGATGAAAATTTCCATCTGGAGACCCTGGTCGACCAAAACCCTAATTTGGTGACACTGTCGATCTTGAGACTTGATCCACCTAGAAGGGAGCAGCCTTGTGCTTAATCCTTGAAGTGGGAGTCCTTTTTGATCCATTGTGGATATTTAAGAGATTAGACAAGTTGAAGATCATGTCATTTCTTGATTGATCCTTTGTCTAAGCACTCAGAGAGGGCTTGAAACCCTAATTTTGATTGTATTGGATGCTCACCCATCTTTGGGGAGACTGATGAAGCATGATGGTTCATCCACATTGTGATGATGATTTTAACAATGATGGGAAATCTAAGTGGTCAAAATTTGGGGTATTACAGGCCCAAAAGTATTTTAGAAGTCCACTTTCATTGATCATAGTCCTTCCTAATTCTTCCAAAATTCTATTTTTACGTTCCACAACCCCGTTTTGTTGAGGGGTACATGCTGCGGAAAAATTGTGATCAATTCCATGGGATTCACAAAATGCTTCAAACAAATGTTCGTGTTTAACTTGTTTTGAGATAACTTAGCAAATCTTTCAAAGGCCGAAATGGTATCACTCTTGTTTGCTAAGAAAATAGTCCTGCAAAACCGAGAAAAGTCATCGACTATTACAAAACCATAATAGTTACCACCTAGGGTTTTGATCCTAGATGGTCCAAAGAGGTCCATATGGAGGAGCTCAAGGGGTCTCATAGTTGAAATGATGTTTTTAGATTTGAATGAGATCCTTGTTTGCTTCCCTATTTGACAAGCATCACAAAGGTGATCCTTTGTGAATTTGATTTTAGGCAAACCGATGACTAGGTCTTTAGAGACTACTTTGTTAAGCAAATCAAAATTGATATGAGCCAACCGTCTATGCCATAACCATGAATCTTCATTCATAGTGACTAGACACTTGTCTCCATTCAACGATACCTCATTTAAGTCTAGCATATAGACATTATTCACCCTCAAGCCCTTAAACACATCCTTTTTGTCACTATCTTCAACTATGCAACAATCCTTTGAAAAATATACTTTATAATTCTTGTCACATACTTGACTAATGCTTAAAAGGTTAAGTTTAAGACCTTCCACAAGAAGCACATCAGAGATAGTAGTAGATTAGGGGTTACCTACACTACCTGTGCCGAGAATCTGTCCCTTGTTGTTGTCTCCGTAGGTAACAAATCCCTTTTTCTTCGCCACAAAGTCGATGAAAAGAGATATGTCTCCTGTCATATGTCTTGAGCAGCCACTATCCAAAACCCATCTTCTTTCGGTGGTCTCAAAACTTTGTACCTAGAAAGTCAATCAAGGGAAAGTAGGTACCCAATTCTTATTGGGTCCTTTATGGTGAGTGAAACTAGGGTTGCATTTGGGCAACCATTGATAAATGCATTTTGGAACAAGAAATCTTCTAAAATGATATTTAGCAATAGTATGACCAGGTTTGCAACAATATAGGCAATTATGGTTCATTTGAGATTTACCTTTGCTATCTCTATCTCGAATCACATACTTATACCTTTGATACAGATTATTCATACTTTCTCGATAATGTGATCGATAAATAGCAAAAGTAACTTTAGGCTTTAGAGCCTTGTCTAATTTGGCCTTAAGGGTTCTCACCTCTTTTTGCCAAATATGACAAGTATCATAGCCCCAATTGAACCATGGAGACTTGTTCTCATCAATATTAGCTTTTGATGTATCCACCATGGAGTTTTTAAGAGCTTCCAATTCCTTCTCGGAATCGGAAAACTTTTTCTCCAAGTATGAAAAAATCTTTTTGTTCGAGGCTAAACGTTGAAAAGGTTCCTTAGCCTCATGGTGCAACATATCAAAAGCTTTTTGTAATTCTAAATGAGACATATTATTGGAGTGGTTGTATTTAGAGTGTTTTACCTCTTTCTTCATGTTTCGATGTGCCATAAGACATAGATTGACAGATTCACTTTTGTCACTTGAGCTGTCATCTTTTTCGGACTCGCTATCGCTCTCCCAAGCGATGTATGCTCGTCTAGATTTGTTTGAATTCTTGTGTTGATGACTCTTATCCTTATCCTTGTCTTTGTCTTTCTTAAGTGATGGACAATCCAGCTTGTAGTGCCCGAATTTTCCACAATTGTAACAAGATCCTTTCAACTTACCACTCTTGTTGCCTTCATTTCTAGATTGTCTTCTAAATTTGGCGAGATTTTTATCCGAGTGCTGAATTTCATTCTTTCGAACATACCTATTACATCTCTTCACAAATATCCCCATGTCATCACTCGAATCATCATCTTCATCATTGTTGGTTTCATTATCACTTTGCTCTTGAGATGTGGACTTTGAACAAGAAGTCTTAAGAGCGATCGACTTCTTTTTCGTTTCCTTTGTTTTCTCCTTCTTTACACTCTTCTCATGTTTTTCCAAGCTGATGAGCACTTGCTCATGTTCATCGAGTTTGTCAAATAATATCGTGATGTCTAGAGTAGCTAGATTATTGGCCTCCTTGATCGCGGTGACCTTTGGCTGCCATTCCCTATTAAGACACCTCAAGATTTTATTAGTAGCAACCTCGTTGGGAACCGGTTTACCAAGTACATGCAATTTGTTGATTATATGAGTGAACCATTTTTACATATCCGCAATGGTTTCCCCTTGCTTCATGTAAAAAAGATCAAACTCTCACGTTAATGTGTTGATTCAGGCCATTTTCACATCATTAGTGCCTTCGTGGGCTACTTGTAAAGCATCCCACATGGCTTTGGCCATTTCACAATGAGAGACTCGATAATATTCATCAACTCCCAAAGAGGAGATCAAAATATTCCGAGCCTTCCAGTCATAGCTATACGTTTTCTCGTTCTCCTCATTCCATTGAGCTTCGGATTTGGGAACAACAACACCATTTTCACCGGTCATGGTTATTTCCATAGGACCGTTTAAAATGACATTCCAAATCTTTTGATCAATGGAATTTATATGCACGCGCACACAATCTTTCCAGTAGCTATAATTCTCGCCTGTAAAAATTGGAGCTCTATTATAAGCCCCTTTAGGTTCGTTCGCCATTTTCCAAGAAGTTTTACCGAAGCACCAGATAAACCGGAGCTTATGATACCACTTGTTAGACGATGGATGGGATCTAGAAGGGGGGTTCAATAGATCCCACAAGTTTTTACACGCTAATGGTGTTCCAAAATTAGTTTTAAAAATTATTACGGAAGCAACCACTGAATCACTCGTCTACAACGAACCACTACCGAAAAGATCGGATATGCGTAATATCGCTAGGAATGATGCGACGGAAGAGAAAAATATATGAATCAACAAAAGCACAATGCAATCAACCAAATTTTATTTACTTGAAATTTATCCAATTACCAACGAGATAGGATGACAAAATTTAATCGCAAAGTGCTTTAGAGCTTGCGCTTGATCAATTTATCGAACACTTGGGGTGTGCGACACTCCAAGTGTGAATTTCCAATTAATGTGAATGTAGAGCTAATGCCAAATGCAATCCAAGGGATTGTATTGTTTTTACAAGTTTATTTTCAGCTCTATACTACACTATATCAGAAATTTTGATCAATTGATATTTCACAAGTTCGATTAATATCAAAACGTAAAAGAGTAGGGAAAGAGAGAACAAACACGATTTGGTTAGGCAGTTCTCCTACCTTCCTCGCTAAGGGTACCTCTGCCCCCAATTCCGAACATGGAATTGATATATATATATATATATATATATATATTTCTGTTTGCAAATTTTTGTACAAGAGAAAACTAAACAATCAAACCCTCAAACGTCTTTGATGTCGATGCAAAGTCTTCTCTTCCCTTGATTCAAGATGAATCAAGTGCCTCGAATTTGGTCGAACAAATCACCGTCTCACGCTACTAGATTGAAAGAACCCACCGCTCTTCAATCACCTTCTCTCGATCAATTTCAATCTTCCACAATTCGAACCCAAATCTTTTTCGTACGATCCTCCGACTGTAGCTACTAAACTAAAAGAACACTCCGTTCTTTAGTTACCTTCGCACGACTGAATCCTTGAAGAGAAACCGATTTGTACAAAAACCCCCAAAGTCACCCGGATTCTTGGAGGACAAAACCAGAGGTTTTATTCAAGAAACACCTACTGATTCTCAACCCAGATCAAAGGATACACCACACCTAAGTCTGAACGTTATCACTTCGTACAGTGCACGACACTAACAAAAATGATTATGTGTAGTTGTTAGCGGACACAATGTTGAAGATGAAGATGAAGAGAAAGATCAGTATCTATTTTCACGTTTCTTGTTTTTCATGAAAATGAGATGAACCAACCATATATAATGCAAGAATAACCAACTAAATGAAACAGCAAAAACAGAAATAACAGAATGCAGAAAAATGACTCAGACTAGCGAAGAGTCGACCGCTCGCTGGATGAGGGTCGGCGGGCGCTTACCCATGGAAATATCTACGCAAAACAACTAATCATGCGTCGACCGCTCATGACCTTGCGTCAACGCATAGACGCTGAAACTGCAGAATGACAAACCCAGAAGCATGCCTAGACAGGGTCAGCGTTCGCTTTCCCGGTGGTTTCACAGAAAATTGTCAACAATACATGAGTCGACTCATGCATAGTTTAGGTCGACTCAAGACCTATAAAAACTCAGAATTTGATTTTTTTGCACATTTTGACCAACTAATACACGAGCCATGCACACCAAACACTAGTACCATGATTATGCACATGTAGAAATTATATAGAACCCTTCCTATATGTTTGGACACATGATTATCAATGATTGTATGCAATATGACCGACAACGAAGTGATACCGTTCGAATTACAAACTAAAGATTATCCTACTTGTTGACATCATTAAAACAGAAACTAGATGAGAAACACCTTGCCCTCACACACATGTTTTTAAATGCCTTAATCAAGCTCCATCCATTGGGAAAAATCTGGGAGGGGCGACATTGGTTGCAGTTAGAACCTCTGTCTCGAATGGGGTTAAGGGAAGTATAACTCTTAAATCATGGATAATAGGTAGGTTCAAGTATAAGTAGGGACTTGGCAGATTAGCTGGAGCGGCCATATTAACCTTCTTTACCTTAGAGCACACCTCCAAGATAACTTCGTCCTCGTTGCTAGAATAAGAGAGGCTGACAAGACTCAGAAATGAGGTTATCTTCTCCTCACTAGTATATTATGTCTTGAAATCATTGACGCCCTTGTACACAAAATCTGTGGCCATCATTAATTCCATGTTTCTTGAGAAACAGTAGGGAAAAGGCGTCATTATAGCTACCTTTGGTGTTTTCACTATCAGAACTAGTGGAAGTCTCATAACTACTGAACATGCCTAGCTTCACTAATATGTAATCAACCTTCCCATCATAACATTTGTCTCTACTAGATTGATGCTATTGTCTAAATCCCTAATTATCACCATAAAAAGGAAAAAGGAAGGAATGGTGACAAACATGTACACGGGAACATAAGTTGAGAGCTTGATATTGAGAAAACTATATAATAAGTGTGCTCTTGAGGGACTCTAAGGGATTTTTACAAAAGCTTTGAAGATGAATACATGTGAAAAATAAAATGGTTAGGTTGAATCCCTTTTATAGGTATTTGAAGGCTAGCCGTAGGGGTAATCAAGGACGTCTCACTAGGTTCTCCAACAAACATAAAAGACTCCTCACGTTTCTGACACGCGTGAGGGACTAATACCAATTTGGCTTCCGAAGGCTAAAACATCATTTCTTACATTCAATGTTGTGCGTGTATTCACGTCAACTGATGTTTGGGGATTTACCTCACTGTCCAAAGGTCAAACATATACTCACCATAATTTGGTATACCTAAGTAACTAGTATTCACAAGTGATTTTCCTTAATTATGTCCTAGGGTTTGATTATGGTACTTGGCCTCACAATATTTTATTAGTTAAATTTCCACACTTCTATACTAATTATTGAGTGATTTTCCTTTGTTTCTTCAATTGTAATAGATTACAAACTAGTTGTAATCGATTACAACTTATCCAGAAACTAAAAAATGTCAATTTCTCCACTCATAATCGATTACAGACTAATTGTAACCAATTACAGGCTAGTTGTAAATGATTAAAGTCTAGTTATAATCGTTTACAATCCATCCAACAATGAAAAATACCTATTTTCTGCATTTTTCTGCTCATAAACAATTCCCACGGCTCTGTCCTCACCATATACAACACCTAAAATCACAACCAAAGAATTTATGAACAACAAGTATGCATGCAATTACAAAATCAAGCATTTAAACAAGAAGTTTATATACCTAGAGTACAAATTTCCCACATGCAAACCCTTAATTAGGCTACCCCAATTTAAAACCTAAAGAACTTTAGCATGACTTAGAATTTCAGAAGTTGAATAAAGATGGAAAGAGTTTGATGCTCTTGATCTTCTTTTCCCTTAAGCTAATTGATTCCCTTGATATTTGATTCTACATGCAAGTTAAATCCTTGGGCTTGAACATTGAATTTCTCTCATCTCCCTTGTTTCCTCTTCCTCACGCCCCCTCTCTCTTAAATTCTCCCACTTCTCTCAACTAGCTGGTTTGAAAAAAAAGGAGAAATGAGAGAAAAATCTCATGTGTTGGCCTCTTATACTTCCTTGAGCGTGCTTCTGTTTATCATAATATGCACCCATTTATCATAATGTTCGCCCATTATCTGCAATTTTTCCCTTTGACTGAATCACCCACCCCACTTACGAAAATATGGGGAATGACATATCCCTAGCTAGTAATAACATGGGAGGGGAAGTCAAAGAAGAAAGTCATATTCTCCAGGATAATAGGGGAAATAAACGCTCACTTAGGGGTGAAAATAAGTTGGGTCGAGCTAGGCTTTGCAAAGGCTAATCCTAGTCTGCTAAAAAAAAATATAAGCCAAAGCATGACCTGTAGCTTATCATAAGCTTATTTTTAAGCCTGAACTTTTCAAAGACCTGGTTAGCTTGTTAGCCTACAAAAAATCTTATTTGTTTTAGACACATGTAAATAAGCAATTCAAATAATATTTCAATAGACTAACAAATTAAAAGACCAATAAGACTAAAAGTTTGTTTGCATTGACTTATTTTAACTTACCTATTAGTATAAATTTTGTGAGACTATTTGTTTAAGAGAACTTATGTGTCATACTCCAATTTTGTCCGGGCATTTTAAACTTTCAAACATCTAACTTTATTTTACTTTTCTTAGAATAAAATTTCGGTTTTACAGACCGACCGGTTGAATCACTTTCTTAATCGCGTGCGAAATCAATGAATACTTTTTTTAGGTTATAACCTGCAACTGACTATTTTATTTATCTACGTTATGCGTAGATTAATCTGGTGTGCTCGGTTTATTTTTCGCGACTTCAGGCGGTCACATTTTGATTGGTCTGAGTCTTTTCAACCTGGTACTTTTTACTGCAAACTTTGATCTTTATCTGTTTGTTTTATAGAAGTATATTTCGTGTAGATTATTTTAATGCGTTCATTTTATTTTTTTTTGCGTGTTTTCGCGCCCGATTTTTGTTCATTTTATGTTCTTTTGTCAAAATATCAAGCAAAAATAAATATAGACAAATAAATAATCGTTTGATTTTTATTTGCTTTATTAAAAGAAGAATTGAATTAAATTTTATTAATTTCTTTTAAATTCATTTTTATCTTCTAAAAATATCCAAGGGTTTTTTTGCCATTGCATTTAATTATGAAAAAACTAATGGCTAAGTGTTAATTGTTGGCCATTGGATTGATGGTTCAACCATATATTTTTCCTATCACATAAGTATATATCAAGCTAATCAGACTCAATATATAGTATTATGACAATAGAAATAATACAGATAGCATATCCACAAGAAGGGAAACAATTAACTATTGATGTTACATGGATAGGTCTATAATCGATCTTTTGTAATAACCCAACTAGATAGAATCTAGAATATAATAACTAGGATATTAAAATAGTGGTAATTATACATCAAAGGATCATAAAACTAACATGAGTACATGAAGTCACATAAAATAAACCAAATGTGCGTACAAAATACAACATGTCATGATACATAATACTATAACACGCAATGGAAATCAAAATAAAATGGAAATTCGCTTCGTATCCATTAAGCCATCTTACCTTTCCCTTTTTAGAACACTACGCCAAAACTGGATAATGACAGCGCAACAAAGACATCACTTTTTGGACAAAGCGCCGCTATAGGCCTTTAAAAAATTTCGCTAAAAAAAAGCGCTGTAATATACAGCCTTTAGAAAGCGTTTTTCAAAAGCGCTGTTAAATGCCCTAAATGGAAGCCACCTTAGAAAGCGCTTTCTAGAAAGCACTGTCTATAGGTATTACTTTAGAAAGCGCTTTAGAAAAACGCTGTCTAAAGGTTAACCTTAGAAAGCGCTTTCAGAAAGCGCTGCTGTAGGTCTTAAATTCTCCCCACTTTAGAAAGCGCTTTATAAGGAAAGCGCACTCTAAGGTCATTTATGAATTAAAATATAAAACACATTTCATTTCATTTTCTAAAACTTCTATTCATTTTCTTCTCTCGACCGCTCGTTTCTTTCTGCTGAAACCCTTGATATCTTTCTTCTCTGCTGAAACCCATTGCCATTGCTGTCGTTCATTCGCAATTGCCGTCGTTCACTGCCATTGCTTTCGTGAAGAAGAAGACGAAACGAAGAAGAGGTACGTTGTTCTTGCTTCATTAAGATTCATTGTTGTTGTTGTTGTTCTAATAAATATGCATTGTTCTTGTTGTTGATGTTATACAATATAATGGTACAGAGTCCTTTGACAATATAATGGTATGTTGTTCTGTTGTTCTGTTGTTGATGTTTAGTTTGTTGCCGTCACTCTGCTTGTATTGTTGATGGTATGGTATTCGTGTGAAAAATGTAATAAGAGGGTGTGATATCACGCGTAGTGTTGGTGTTATTGTTGGTGATGATGTATGGTTCTGATACTTGGTTTGTTCTCCTTGTTGGTGTTTGCTATGGAACTTTTAAGGTGTATATTGGAATGATGTGGCTGTTGTTGGCTGTTAGATGTTGATGATATTTCTGGTGTAGTATTTGTTGATGTTGTTGTTGGTGTTTCATACTCATTCTAACACAAAAACCAGGCACCATTTTAAAAATAGTTAATTGATATTTTTATATTTAAAAGATTTTATCAAAATAACTTATAACATTTTATATATTATTTTAAACTTATGTGGAGTGTAGTATAATTTCACTAGTGTGTACAACATGCTTCATTTTCAAATTATTAATGTTCACCATTTTTTTATCAGATGTCTTCCTGATTGATTGATTGATAGAAGAGTGACAGAAGAGTTTATCTATTATATACTAAATTCTATCAAAAGATTTTATCAAAATAACTTATAACATTTTATCTATTATATACTAAATTTGTCATGTTATATATAGCTTATATCATTCAATGGATTATGGATTTTTATATTTGTCATTTAATTTTTGTTTTTTTCTTTCTTACAGGTCAAATGGCTAGTGACCATGACAACACACACGAGACACATGATGAAAATGAAGCTCAGAATAAACCTTCGAATGTAGAAAGTGAAATAAAACGTGGAATAACTATTATGAAGTCAATCATCCGTGCTAGAGATAAAGGGATCAAGTTTGATGTACATTGGAGTGATGAGAACCAACTAATTGAGCCTAACGGTTCAATATTGTCTTCATACATTGGTTCACTTGTCCGTCAGCATATTCCAATTATCAGTGATAATTGGAGGAGTCCAAAGTTGAAAGTTGGTAAAGCTAAGATATGGACTGAGATACAGGTACTTAAATTTACTTATATTAACACACTTTATGTTTATATGTTTATAAGATAAGATAAGTCTTTAATTTACTTATACTAACACACTTTATGTTTATATGTGTATGTTTTTTTGTAGAGGTCCTTTAATATTGACGAAAGCCGGAAAAAATATTGTCTTCAGTTGGCCGAAAAGAGACACAGAGGGTTCCGAGCCTTATTATCAAACAAATATCTTAGGGATGCAGATAAAATTTTTGTTGAAGCAGAACTTCCACAGTTGTATGCAGACGTGATTGAACCCGAAGAATGGAGCACGTTTGTAGCCAAACGGAAATCCAAAAAATTCAATGTAATGTTATCTTGTCATGTCTATTAATTGTATTATATACTTGTTGCATTAGTTTGTTCTGATATGACTTAAACTTGTTTATCCAGGAATTGAGTGCCATTAATCGCCAAAGAGTATCAAAACTCGCGTATCCATACAGAAAAGGGCATTTGGGATATGCACGGTTACAACAAAAATTGGTAAGTATATATTAATGCTATGATTTTATTAATTGTATTGTTGTGTTATACTTGATGAATTTATTATTTAACTAAATGTGTAGTTATAAGAGAGGAAAAGTGAAGAATCATCACTTCCGGTACATGTTTTGTGGAAGGAAGCTCGTGTGGGTAAGGATGGAGTTGTTAGGGAAGATGTTCAACATGTTTATGATGAATGTGTAAGTATAGAATTATGTCTTTAAGTTAATCGAAATTTTATTAAAATATAATTAATTTGTAATCTCCATTAATAATTTTCGATATGTCAATGAATTTCAGGAGACTCTATCTAAATCCTTAACCACAGGCGAGGAGGATTGCAGAAGCATTCTTAATCAAGTACTAAATGTTCCTGAGTATTCTGGCCGGGTGAGAGGTAAAGGATTTGGTGTGACTCCATCTTCCTTGTATCCAAAGAGAAAAAATCCCAGCAACTGAGAAGTCATGCAATCATTGGAGGAACTAAAGGCGTAAGTCCGTGAATTGCAAAAGGATAAAGAGAGATATGAGGCGGAAAATCGCGGTTCCGGTTTGAAAGATGCTAGTGACAAAGCTAGTATCAATTGTCAAAATAAAATTCCCGAGGTAATTAGCACATATTTATTTTAATTAAATTAACACATTTATTTTAATTGACCTTTATACACATTAACAGTTACATATTTATTATTGCTTCAAGGCATTTCATCTTGCCAGCTGTATTTGTCGTTACCGACTTATCGCATGGTTGGCAAGGGAAAAGTGCATAACCAAGTGGGAGAGTTACTTCACCATCAACCGCTCCCTCATGGACATCTGAAAGTGTCGGTTGATATCGCTTTAGATACGGATGCGGTACTACCCATACCTGACTCGGTTTCAGAGGTTACATTGCTGCGAGATGCAATAGGTTCGTTTGTTGCATGGCCGTTAGACCTCATTTCCATAGATGATGAGGTATGTTGAAAACCATTACCAATATCTTAGTATTCAAATGTCAAATCTGAACGATTATGAAAATCATTCTGAACCATTACTTACATTTTTTATACATGGTAATGTTAGACTCCTACAAAACCCGCAGCTAAGAATAAAGGGGTTTTGCGGCAAAACGAGTCTGTTGAATCACAAAGAGAGGTGCATTTTAAGTGTTATTCTATTATCCGAATTCAAAAGTTTCATGATTTTCTACTTTACCTAACTTATATGATTGTTAGGTTCCTGCTCAAGCTTCACAACAGGATAGCAAGAAAAAAGCTCCTATTAGGACCGTGCAGGCAAAAAGAGCTCCTCCTCGCTTTCAGTCGTGTCTTGAAACACTCGTGGCAACATCAGATATGATGGATGGTGTTATTCTTCAAATAGACATGGACAAAGGTGTTTTTGGTTTTTCTCATTCCGAGATAATCGGAAGAGAGGACATAGAGCAGATTTTCAAGCATCTTGAATTAGGCATCGGTGTTATGCATTCATACATCTGGTACTCCGATCAATCTATTATTTATTTAGTTGAATAATTTATTTACACATTTCAATGAAAATAGTCTAATGTTTATTATGTTTTTATTTAAGGTGCTTGTATGAAAAATTGATGCGGAGGACAGAATTGTCAAACAGATTCCGTTTCTTCTCTTGCACCCTTGTCAATGCACCGACAATTGGTATGAAAGCACTTTCAGTAAGAGACCACTTAACTGAGAGATTTATGGCCAGCAAGACAGAAAGTTTGTTTCTTTTACCGTATAATACTGGAAACGGGTAAGATTTTCATTCTAATTTCATTCTAATCTTTAATTTATATATTTTGCGTAGAATATCCATCTAAACTTTTGTTATATTTTACAGTGGACACTGGTTGTTGGTTGTCATTAATCCTACAAGAGAAGTGGTCTATTATCTGAATTCATTGGATACTGATTGGTCAACATATCAGGATATGAAGGATGTGGTTGATACGTAAGTGAGATTGTTCGAAATATTCGTGTGTATTTGTATATTTAATTATTTCTGTGAGATTGTTCTAAATTTACGTTTTTCTTTTATAGAGCAATACTCGTATACCGAGCACAAAGAGAATCTCGAGTAGCACGGGCTAAAGCAACCAACGTTACATGGGTCAAAGTGGAGGTATATTAATTTTCACAATGTTGCTTATTAGTGATGCTACTTGATAACACAAAACAACTATATATTAATTCTTATTTGTTTGTCTATGTGTAGTGTCCTCGTCAGCATAATGGCATAGACTGCGGGTATTTCGTTTTGAGGTTTATGAGAGAAATCCTTCAAATGGATCGATTAGAGATTCCTATTACGGTATGCATGGATTTATAACTTAGGATTTATTTTAATATTTATCGGATATGTCATATAATTTATTATTTTTAACTAAATCATGCATATTTTGTTTTGTTATGTAGTACTTTGATGAATACGCGTGTTCTCATTACACGAAGGATAAATTGCAAGAAATTAAGGAGGAATTGTGCGAATACCTTATTGGAAAAAGAATCATATAAGGTATAGGATTATGGGATTATGTGAATGTATAGTTTTGTGAATGGTTTATTTTATGGGATTGTATAGTTTTGTGAATGGTTTATGTTATTTATGTGATTTTGGAATGTAATTGTATAGTTTTGTGAATGGCTAATGTAAATGACTTGAATTATAATGAAAATGGTTTATGTGGTTTATGTGATTTATGGTATTAGTGGAAATGGTTAATGAACCATACTAGAAATTGTTAATGGAAATGTGAAATATACAGGTTTATTGAAATGGCTTGAATTATACAGGTTTCTGCATAAAAAAATGGTTAAAATGAGATTTTTTTAAAAAATCATTAAAATTATACGTAGAGAAAAGACAGCACTTTCTAGAAAAAGCGATGTCTATAGTTCACAATAGAAAGCGCTTTTCCTAAAAAGTGCCCTCTAAAGGTATAGAAAAATTGATAACTAAAATTATAGGCATACATTAGACAGCGCTTTAAAAAGTGCTGTCTAAAGGGGACCTTTAGAAAGCGCTTTTCCTAAAAAGCGCCCTCTAAAGGTATAAAAAAATTGATAACTAAAATTATAGGCATACATTAGACAGCGGTTTTTCTTGAAAAGCGCCCTCTAAAGGTATAGAAAAATTGATAACTAAAATTATAGGCATACATTAGACAGCGCTTTAAAAAGCGCTGTCTAAAGGGGGCCTTTAGACAGCGCTTTTTCTTGAAAAAACGCCCTCTAATGTATACTTTAGAGAGCGCATTTTCATAAATAAAAAGCGTTGTCTTTACCTACGACAGCACAACCTTAGGCAGCGCTTTTAATGTCTTGTTTGGCGTAGTGGAAACCTGATCATCTAAAATATATAAGAAAAAACATGGGGTGAGATGACAATATCTCAGTGGATTTCAACTAAAATCACAAGTCCTCTCAATGGTCAATGTCTTCTAAGACTACAAAAGGCTCTACAAGGATCTAACACTTGCATGTTTAAAACAAAAAAAAAGGATTGAGAAATAATTGTCCTCATACAATGTGGGAATTCCAATACACTTTCTCTAACGTCCATGTACACCTATGTAGGCATTTATCTTTGTGGAACCATCAATTTTCTACTAGTGCTTCTCATATCAAACCTAGTCTTACGGAATATATAACATCCTACCAGTCCTTCTGTCGAATCTATTTTTACGGTGCGATCTACCACCTTACTTGGATTTGACCTGTCTAATTATGCGTTATACATTCAGCATACGTATAAAGTCTCAACATCCCCTTATATGTAGTACAATTGAGTCTCACTAACCAAAGGTCAAACATATACTCACCATCATTTGGTATACCCAAGTAACTAGTATTCACAAATAACTTGGATTTAACCTGTCTAATTATGGGTTATACATTCAGCACGCGTATAAAGTCTCAACATCCCCTTATATGTAGTACAATTGAGTCTCACTAACCAAAGGTCAAACGTATACTCACCATCATTTGGTATACCTAAGTAACTAGTATTCACAAGTGATGTTCCTTAATTATGTCTTAGGGTTTGATTATGGTACTTATTTGGTCTCACAATATTTTATTAGTTAAATTTCCACACTTCTATAATAGTTATTGAGTGAGTTTCCTTTGTTCCTTCAATTGTAATAGATTACAGACTAGTTATAATCAATTACAACTCATCCAGAAACTAAAAAATGTCAGTTTCCTCACTCGTAATCAATTACAGACTAATTGTAACTGATTACTGGCTAGTTGTAAATGATTAAAGACTAGTTGTAATCGATTACCATTCATCCAACAATGAAAAATACCTCTTTTTCTGCATTTTTCCGCTCGCAAACAATTCCCATGACTTTCTGATCACCATATACAACACCCAAAATCACAATCAAAGCATTTATGAACAACAAGTATGCATGCAATTACAAAATCAAGCATTTAAACAAGGAGTTTATATACATAGAGTACCAATTTCCCACATGCAAACTCTTAATTAGGCTACCCCAATTTAAAGCCTAAAGAACTTTGGCCTGGCTTAGTATTTCAGAAGTTAGGTAAAGATTGAAAGAGTTTTTTTGCTCTTGATCTTCTTTTCTCTTAAGCTAATTGATTCACTTGATATTTGATTCTACATGCAAGTTAAATCCTTAAGCTTGGACATTGAATTTCTCTCATCTCCCTTGTTTCCTCTACTTCATACTCTCTCTCTCTCTCTCTCTCTCTCTCTCTCAACTATCTGGTTTGTAAAAAGGAGAAATGAGAGAAAAACTCTAATCATACTAAATCTCATGTTAATGAAGTGTTTGAAATGACATAGGGTACACTCAGATGGTCCTACACAATTAGGGGTTGTTACTCATTGTACTTTTTGTAAGTATAATTGTATTCACAAAACTCTTAACTTACCTCAACCTCTCATTTCACAAATACGAATTCATAAAGGTATTATAAAGGCAAAGCTCACAAGTTAGAGGCGGTTGAACACTCATCGAAGCATCATCATATTCGATATTCAAAACATCACCATCTTTCTTATTTCTTCATCTTCCTCTTTCTATAGGTTTTAATTTTTACTATCTCTCACTTTCTAATTTATATTTATTAGTGTATCTAAATTCATATATTTTTTAGTTTATATTTAGATTATAACTTTATAAGTTTACGAAATAAATTATAATTATTTAAGCTCATATTTTAGATTATAATTAGTCACATAGATGCATCAGTCATAACTTTCTACATATAGCTTATATTTGAATGATTTTAATTCACTATAAAATGCACAAAATTAACTACAAAATATACATTGAAATAATTTATTTTCATTAATTAAAGGAACATAAATTATTTTCACTAATTAAAGGAACATCAAATATAAGGGCGCATATTCAAACCTGCGCCATCCTAATTGTTCACTTTTAAAAGGTGAATTTCACTCACTAAACTATTTAACAAAAAATAAATAAATTATGGTTACAATATATATATATATAACTGAACCAATTATATGTCTAATAATGTCCTATCTTAGTTTAGATTTATTGGCAAGTCAAAATAACATTTATTGGCAAAGTTAAAATAGCTTTCATAATTCAAATCAATAGAAAACAGCCTAGCATCAATTGAAAGTTGAGACATATGATGGTGATGGACTGAAATATGGTTAGACTTGTATGTATTGACTAAGTGGAGGGAACACATGGGAAGGGAAGGCATAGAGACATAACATAAATGGTAATGGGCGGCCCATTTTGTAAGACATGACAATAAGATGTCGCGGGCCAGGCGGCTCCAACCATACGCATGTGGTCCTTCCCTCCTAATTCAATCATGTCTTATAAACAACACAATTCACTATCTATTTTGGCGTTTCTATGCTTTCCTCATGCATTGTCATTCTCTTTTTTAATCTTTGTCTTTTCATACAAATAATTATTGCAAGCTGACGCCTTTTTATATTTAGACTTTTCGTGTATTATTATGGATGGGTGGATACAGTCTCATTTCTTAACATGATTCATCTACAAATATTTTATTTAAAGCTATGTGTGTATTATTATGCATGTTAATCATGGTGAGATTGTTCCTTCAAAGTTCTCGTGAAATCCCACTCGCCCCGCCGGAAAAAAAGTGAAATCCAAGATCAACTTTAAGGAGAATAGCCGTAATTCTTTGGCCTTTTCTTTTTGAAAATAATCAAATACTTAAATGTAGATATAGGTAAACATTTTTTTATGGTTTAACTTCTTACTAAATATTTCTTTTATCATTTTTTTAAAATCTTCGTATCCGACCTTGCGACTGACTAATCCAAATTGACGAATTTTACCGTCTACTAACGGGGGTCTCGTTTAAAACCGAAACATAGTTCCGTATGAACTGACAAAACACAAAGATTGATTGCACCTAACAGGATTCAAACCTGAAACCTTGAGAGGAGCACACAAAATCCATAACAAAAAGACTTAGGATCAAAATAAAAGTGTTAACGAAAAATTGGTGTTCCTCCTTTTTCAACTAAAGTAGATGATTCCGCCTTTGAAGTACCATTGACCGTTCAAATCAATTAGACGGTTAATTGCGATTCACATCGAACTCCACGCTTTTAGTTAAAATCGTTTCCACTATATAAGGGGGAACATGTGTCATTCTCCAGTAATTAAATTCATTCTCACTCTCAAATAACTTTTCATTCTTTCAATGATTTGGTCGTTGGAGTGTTAATTTTGCAGGTCAGTCTCCGCTCCATTGTATCAGAAGCTCACTCCACTGAGCCAAGGTTCTACATCACAGTTCTGCGAACAATTATGGTTCCACCACAACAGAATTGCGCTGTATGCAGAAATCGAAATCTAATTCCAGAGTATTTCCATATTTAGATCTGCTTCGATCCAGAGATCTGGATCTCCATTCCTAGAAGATTCAAATCTCGATCTTCTTTAACTTCTTCTTTGAAATCTCAAATTTCTCTTCCGACAAATTCTTCCTCAAATTCATCAATCATGTTGGCATCCAAAGTCATTCGATCTGCCATCCAACGGCAAGCCATTGCTATAGTTGTTGAAGTTGTCAAAGATCCACCAAATTTTCCCCGACAAGATAGTGATCCAGTCCTCATAGAATCTATTTCCAATCCTTTACGACAAGATCTTTTTCCATCGAGAGTTTGTCAAGGAGCATTCTAAGCTCTTCCATTCTTGAGATCTATGCAAGAGCTCCACCAAGGAAAACCATCGCCTCCAGCTGGACAGGAAATGCTACCCGACCTCTAGCTATTACAAGTCAATCTTAGTATACATGGAGCTAACAATCTACTGAACACTTTTTATAATATGGAGCAATAGTAGAATTTGGAATTATTCGCAGAGAGAGCCTACAATATATGTCACACCAATAAACAATATTGTACAATAGACACCCTCCCATAATAATCAATTTGCCACTCCTGAGCTAACCTTCATTAGGGAAACAACATCGCGAAGAGAGGCCATGAGATCGCCAGCTCTCGATCGTCACCAAAGACACGATACTCCTCTTCTTGAACCTAAGGGAGGGAGCGATAGCCATGCGCCTTCAAATAAGGGAGAGGTGTGATGAAGATGCTTCACTTCCAAAGAAAAAAAAGGAATCCTTAATCCGTTTGCATTCTTGATTGTTGTATTATGAGGTCACTAGAGAAACCTCTAAAGCTTTAGATCTTTGATGGGATTAGAGACCTAGATGAACACCTCGAGCACATGGATAACCTGTTAGACTAGTATCACGTCCAACGAGTAATTAAGTGCAAAGTCTTTGCACTAACATTGGTCAGATCTGCAATGACATGGTTTAATATCCTCCCAGATGAGAACATAAATTCTTGGAAAGACATCTATAAAATTTTCACCACCCAAAAGCGAAAGTCAGAGACAATGGTTGTAGTCAGTGGGTTTAATCAAAGGAAGAAAGAAACCTTACGTGAGTACATTGACCACTTTATTAAAGTTAAAGTATCTGTATAGGGAACAAATGGCGGGTTGAAATGCTGGATATTCAAGAAAGGGTTGAGGCTGAAATGCATGATTTAGGAGAATTTTAGGCTCGAGGAAGATTGTTTATTGAATATGACACAACCTTATATCAATTATGAAGAAAAACTCCTGGCTAAGGGAGGAAGCTAAAGAGCAAGGAATTTTGGACCCAACCAGACACTAGAAAAGGACAATGGTCGTGATTGAGAAGAAGGAGAATGTGGCCCCTAGACCAGATTCAACGCTTTTAGCCCCCCTCAATACAAAGATGCAGAAATTTTGGATGGATTGTGAAAATACTAAGTTCAAGGAGGTCGAGATCAGGAATCCCTACCCGGTCAAGGAATTGTCCCAAATAGAGAAGATTAAGTACTGTCATTTCCTTATATGGTTGTAATACAAATGATTGCATCCATCTGAAGGATGTAAATTAAGGATGAATTAAGAATGGACGGCTGTATGAATACACCTGGGGTAATAAGAGGGTTCATGGGAGTCTAGAAGATTCACAAAAGAAGAAGCATTCCACCCTCTGTTGGGAGAAATCCCCCAAGAAGACTATTGAAGTTGTCTGTAGATCTAAAAAGGGAAATGATATCAACAATGAAGAAGAAGAAGGCCATAAGGGGAAGCTTTAGTACATCACATCCATCACATGTTGTGTTCCAAGAGCGAGCAATCCCTTCAAAAGGACAATGAAGATGATGATTGTTGAGTTGATGTTCATTAGCAAAAAGGAGATAAACACTTCAATCGTGGAGCCAGAGAGGCCAATCCTCAAATCATATGAAAGTCAAAAGGTCATAAGGATCCTAAACGATAACTTTCCTCTCGTGATAATGACCATAATTGAAAATTTTGATGTTTCTCGATTCTTCATTATGGCGGCAGTTCCCACGATATAATGTACTTGGGCCTTTTTTGAAGAAGGGGCTGAAAAAAGAGAAATTGTGATTCTATGAAGGATCCAACCTAAAAGCCTTGAACGAAAAGGTAACCCATCCCAGGGGTTACATTAAACTAATAGTCGCTATGGGAGAAGAACGAGATAATAGGACGAATGACTCATAATTTCGGGTGGTTCGTTGCAAAAGCGTTTACAATTACATCTTAGGCAGACCCTTCACAGAGACCTTAGATGCAATGGCATCCCTATTTCACCTAAAGCTAAAATATCACAACATCCATGATGAGTTAGTGACGATAAGTGCCAACTTGTTCGAAGCAAATATGATATACAAAGCTCTGCAAAAGTGGCAATATATCCCTTCTTTTATTTTCTAAGAAAGTTGATGCATTTAGCCTATATGTGCCCAAAGCTTTCACATTTATGACATTGGATTCCCTTGATCTAGTTTTATTTATGCCTGTATTTTCTTTTGCATTGAGGATTAAACCCTTTGGAATTCTGAGGCAGATTGTCTTTGACATTGTTTGTTACATTATTCCTTAATCTCATGTCAAGTCTCCTCATGACCTTGCCAAACCTTTTAGAAAGAAGAGAAATAGATTCAGTTAGGTTATCGTCATTATCACCTTCTACTTCATCCTAATCTTCTTCAACATTAGCTTTGAATGCTAAACTCTTGTTCTACATCTCAAATGTGTCACTAATAACCATTTTAAAGGTTAGAAGAGAATCGACCAGCTCATCAACTTTGATAATAATGACATTTTATGCTTCTTCAATGGTTGTGACTTTCATCTCAAACCTCTTGGAAGAAATCTGAGAATTTTTCTAAATAGTTTTTCTTCTGATATGTTTCACCAAGGGCAAAAAAGCTACTCTCAATGTCACAAAGGCAGACATTAAATTCAGTAATAGTTTTATCCTTCTTCATCATCATATTTTTAAATCTTGTGATAAGTTGAAGTCTTGACATACAAGTTTTGAGTTGTCTTCATAATCACTTTAGAGAGTTTCTTAAGCTTCTTTGACGCAAATGCATGAGTTAATGATTTTAAAGATACTCTTGTTAACTCCATTATAAATGGAAATATTGGCCGAGAGTTGTCAAGTGCTTCTTTATTTTCTTACTTTGACCAGTCCTTCTCAAGCTAAAGGTTTCATTTTTGTCTTCAGTTACAACCTTTGGAGGAGTTCATCCATTCATGACTGCTTTCCAAGTCTTACTAATTATAGACTTGAGAAAATCAACCATGTGAGCCTTCCAAGAATCATAGTTCGTACCAACAAGAATAGGTGGTAAATTCACATATCCTCCTTCTTTATCATTGTCCATTTTGAACAAAATGTAGAGAAAACCAAGAAGTTCACCCAAGTAGAATAGGGCGCTTGCTTTGATCCAAATTGAAATTCCATTCTACTGACAACAAGATGTCATATGCAATGTTGGAATAATGTGTGGCAATGAGTATGCATAACATGAAGGATAAATACATAACTTAAATAACATAAGAATTGTTAACCTAGTTCGATGCAAAGTCGCCTACGTTTAGGGGATATTAACCCAATGAAGATAAATTCACTCTTAATAGTCAAAATTATAAATTGGTCTTATTTGAACTTTATTAGTTCAATACCTTTTTTTCCAAATACTACTTGTGAATTTTGATCTAGGCTCCCCCTGTATTTTTGGCCCCCATAGTTTGACTCAAACACTCTAAGTGTTGTTACAATTACAAAAGCATGTGAATGATGAAACACTAATACAACTCAAATACTATATTCTCCTAACTTAAAAATATGACCCATGAATAGAGTATTATAAAATCAAGATTCTCCTAGAAAAATCATGGGTATTTGAGTTGTATTTTGAATCCTAGAAAAATCAAGATTCTTGTAGCCTATCCAAGTTACAACCAAAAACTAAGAACTTAGTGATCTATGACTAATTATGCATCTTATGATGTTTCTTAGAAAATGTGAAAAATATTTCTATAGATGATGCATGATTTGATAATTGAGGGAAACACTAACTCATTTGTGTGATACACAGTGATATGATGAGTCTGATGAATAATTGACTGTTGATTTAAGCATGTTTTAAATCATACTTTTGTAAAGCAAATTTTGTATCCTCATTTTATAGTTCATGGATACTTATAATGTTGTTTATGAGCTTGTATTTGAAGAAAAATCATTTCATACTTCAAAATTATTTCAAAAACTTATTGATCAAGTCTTTAGAATTTTCATGATAACTGCATAATAAATTTTCTGAACCATTTGTATTGATTTTGTTTGAGGAGAAACAAAAATATAAGTTGGAAAGAGTAAATAAGTGCTAGAAAATACATGAAATTCATAAGAATTTATTAACTTCTTTTGCAAGTAATCAATAAAAAAACTATAATTTATTAGTAAACAATGATAAAATTTTAGTGTGAACATTTTTACTATGTATTTAGCAAAGATAGAAAAAAATAAGAGGAAAAAAACACCAAAATTAGACAAAATGCATCATTCATGTGACAAGGTTCACTTAGCCATGGACCATACCTCTCTAAGCGAGAAATAGGCAGTAAATAGCCAAGCAAATCTCATCCAGACACCAAAATTCGCTAGCTGACACGCTATATGCGAAATGGTGTGTCAAAAACCTTTAAGGTTGGGTTAATTTAGGGTAAAGCAAGGGTTAGCTCGCTATGCGAGTTGGAGGAGTGATAAGCAAGATTAAGGCGGACAAGACAAGTTGTAGATGAGCTGACATTAATAAAGGATGAATTGTGTATAGGCACTTAGTAAGGTTCAGAGCTCACTTAGCAAGAATGGCACTGATATACTACTACAAATAGAGGTTCAGGTAACTCATTTTCATATCTTGTAATATATTTAAAATTGGTGGAAAATTTTTATTAGGGCTTGGTGTAGTTATCTCAGTAGGGAGTGAGAAACTCAACATGAGAGAAAAAGTGAGGGAGATAGTTGGCAGAAGCATTGTCCAAGGAATCGTTGACAGATGCTTCTCAACATCTTTCTCATGGAGCTTAATTGTAAGGCTATAATGAGTAAGTGTGGCTAATTTTCTCTTTTCTTGGGGGGGTTAGATGTAGTTGTCCTAGTACTCATGTTTTGATTCTGACCATAGCCTTCAATGTAATTCTTTTTAAGCTTTAATACTGATGAATTCTTTTTTCTTAATGCATGTTTTGGATTAGCTACCTAAAACACGTTTTCATGGTATGGCTTGATATTCGAATGGTACATGTTATTAATAGATTCATGTCTTTTATATATTGGATATGTTAAATTCTAGACATATATTTAAGTAGAATATTCGCATTAACTGTTGAAACTTAATGCTGACGTATTGGTTAATAGACTGAGAGATTATATTTTAGGTAATACTACTGAACTCACGTCCACTCAGAAATGAGATGACGCGAGAAATTCAGGCGATAATCTTAATAGCTTATTAGAATTTCATATTATTGGGCAAGGATGCTACATGAGAATATGTCAATAAAATCTAACCAGAACAAATTTTTTCAACTGATAAACACCAAAGTTTATTTTATTATCTATTTTTTTACATTTCAATATTCAAAGACACTCAACCAACTAATAAATCATTCTTATAATAATCGATTTATTGAACAGTCTTTAAAAACACAATAAATTCCTCTGAAGACGATAAAAGCACACTTACTGTTGTTTAAAGGCACATGCATAATAATATTGTGTCTCATAGATCAATTGAGATGGATTTTAAAAAAATTGATCTTATCATCCAAAAAAGAGTAACGCCGCAATTTATTACTCTTTTGCCACACACACACACACACACACAGATATATATATATATATATATATATATATATATATATATATATATATATATATATATATATGGGACGAGATGATTTGACACCGGTGTCAAAATATTAACTTTGACATCAAATCCTAACCGTTTATTATTATTAATTTAAAGGTTAAGATATATTCACTTAAAACTAACACACAAGTTTTTTAAGAGAATTTATCTTAGCCATTGAATGAATAATAACAAAGGGGTAGGATTTGGTGTCAAAGTTAATATTTTGACACCGGTGTCAAATGATCCCCTCCCTATATATATATATATATATATATATTCAACTATTTATAATATTATTTTATTAATAAATTTATATACTGCAATAATTAATAAATTTATTAAATAATTAGTTTATAAAATATTTCAATTTTTTAATATTTCAACTCTTAAATTCTAAAATGCCAAGAGGAGTTGAATGCATGACCATTGTATTCACATGGTAGTACATATTACTTATTTAATAAAGTAAATAGTGGAAATATTAATAGTTAAACTATTTTATAAGCTATTTATTTAATAAGATAAATAATTAAAATATTAATATTTTAAATATTAAACAATTTAAATATTTTATAAACTAATTATTTGATAAAATAATAATTTACTAAATAGTTTAATTATTTAATAAACTAATTAATAATTGAAATAGTTGAACTATTAAATAGAATATTTATTTAATAAACTAAATAAAATATTTATTTAATTAACTAAATAATTAATAATTGAACTATTTTATAAACTATTTTTTAATAAACTAAATAATTAAGATATTAATAGTTGAACTATTTTATAATTGTAATATTTTATAAACTCATTATTTGATAAACTAAATAATTGAAATATTAATAGTTAAAATGTTAAAGAATTGAAATATTTTATAAATTTATTATTTAATAAACTAGATAATTTTAATGTTAATAGTCATAATATTTTATAAACTTATAATTTAATAAACTAAATATTTTTTTTTTTGAAATTAATATACTTGATTAACTCAAAAAAATCAATACGTACAAGCGATCTTAAAGATCCAGCAACCAACTAAACCAAAAGACTAAGAAAACGCTATAAGGCTATCACCCGTCTAACATTAGGATAGCTACGTATTTCCTAAGTTTCGTGTTATTCCAGGCCCTATACACAATTGTATCTATAATTCTTTTACCTATACCCTTGTCAACCACTATATCCCCAAAACATTTACCATTTCTGAAGGCCCATAACTTATATATGGTCTCTGCAATTGCAATCTTGAGTATGGCCGCTTTATTACCTTTTCCTTTTGTCTGTTGTATTATCCACTGCAGTTCATGTCTCCAATCTAGTGGGCGAAGTTGAATCTGTACCCATTTCAGAACCTCCATCCAAACATGCCTCATAGTGGGACACAAGAAGAAAATGTGGTCTATGGACTCATCATCCGCACAGCAACAGCAAGTCGTATTTTCAATCATATCAAACCTCATTAATCTATCCTTTGTTGGTAGTTTTAATAAACAAAATAATTAAAATATAAATATGTATTATATATGCATTATAGTATTTATAATAATTTTATTTATAATAAGTATTATTTATAATAATTATATTTATAATAAGTATTATTTTTAATAAATATTATTTATAATAAGTTTATTTATAATAAGAATATTTATAATAAGTATTATTTATTAAATATAGATTAATAATAAATTTATTTAAGTGCAGTATTAAATAAGTGCAGTGTAATACATTAATAATAAGTTTATATAAGTGTAGTGTAATACATTAATATATATGCATTACAAATATAAAGCAAACAATTCAAATGGTTTGGTGGTAAAAATAAAACCTCCCACGTTAGCGTTGTTAACTAAGTCAGCATTGATATGCGTACATTGTTTGTCCAGCCAATTTAAAAAAAAAAAATCTAACGTCGGGAACAAAAGGCAACACAAAAGTGAGATATAAGGACTCAAACCATAAAAAAAGATACATGGACTAAATTCAAAAGCTCGCTAACTTACAGAAACCACAAAAACTCACTAATTCAATGGTTACAAGTATGGCGTGAAGAAATTCTATATAATCTTTATTATATATATATATATATATATATATATATATATATATATATATATATATGTGTTATGAAATTAACCAAAATGATATAGAGATGAAGGAGACAAAGAGAAGAATAAATGTGATATTATATAATCTTCTGCCAAAGTACTTTTTACATTGAAATGTGGATCTAGTTTATAGGACTTAAGGGAGATGAAAAATAATAGTTATTAATAGGGAATAAGAAGATGAAAAGAAGAATAAGAATGGACATCCACTTTTATCTTTATTCATAACACTCCCCCTTAGATGTCCATTGAGGATATGCCTCATTAAAACCTTACTAGAAAAAACCAAGTGGAATCTAGTGCTGAACGATCATTTCTTCGATGAAGACCAATTTTTTGTACTAGTTGATTAAAAATTTTACTTGGGAATGACTTTGTGAAAAAGTCTGCAAGATTGTCACATGAACATATTTGTTGGATGCTTATATCACCACTCTTTTGAAGATCATGAGTAAAAAAGAACTTTGAAGAAATGTGTTTTGTCTGGTTTTCTTTAATGTAACCCTCTTTCAACTGAGCAATGCATGCAATATTATCTTCATATATGGTCTTTGTATTTAATGTCTCAAAAGATAAACCGCAAGTATTTTGGATATGCTGAATTAAGGATCTCAACCAAACGCATTCTCGACTTACCTCATGTAATGTTAAAAGTTCTGCATGATTAGATGATGTTGTTGTTATGAATTGTTTCACTGATCTCCATGAAATAGTTGTACCCCCACATGTAAACAAATAACTTGTTTGTGATATACCATTATGAGGATTTGACAAGTCACCTGCATTTGCATAACCTGTTATTTTGAATCTGGATACTTTAGTATAAAGCAAACCCATGTTTATTGTACCTCTGAGGTAACGAAGTATATGTTTGACTTCATTCTAATTTCTTCGTGTAGGTGAAGAACTATATCTTGCTAATTGATTGACATCAAATGATATATCAGGATGTGTATAATTAGCAAGGTACATTAGTGCTCCAATTGCACTGAGATATGGTACTTCAGGATCAAGCAATTCTTCATCCTTTTCTCAAGGTTTGAAAGGATCTTTGTCCACATCTAATGATCTAACAACCATTGAAGTATGCAACGGGTGACATTTGTCCGTATATAAGCGTTTTAACACCTTTTCTATATAGCCTTCTTGATGTACAAATATTCCTTTGTCCAAATGTTCAATTTGCAAACCTATACATAATTTTGTATTTCCTAGGTCCTTCTTCTTAAATTCTTTCTTTAAACAATTCATAGCTTTTGGAAGCTCTTCAGGAGTTCCAATAATATTTATGTCATTTACATAGACAGCTATTATTGCAAATTCCTTTCCTGATCTTTTAATAAAAATACAAGGACAAATAGAGTTATTTGTATATCCATCTCTAAGCAAATATTCATTGAGACGATTATACCATATTCATCCAGATTGTTTCAGCCCATAGAGAGACTTGTTCAATCTTATGGAGTAGCTTTCTCGAGATCCAGAATTATGGGCATCTAGTATATTGAACCCTTCCGGGAGTTTCATGTAAATTTCACTATCAAGTGAACCATACAGATAAGATGTTACAACATCCATCATGTGCTACAAACCTAATTAAATATCAAAAATTGAATTGCATCCACTGCAGGTGGATATGTTTCATCAAAATAAATCATAGGTCTTTGTGAAGATTATTGAACAATAACTCAAGCTTTGTATCTCACAATTTCACCATTTATTTTACTTTTTCACAAAAAAAGTCATTTATATCCAATTGCGTTTACACCTTGAAGTGTTCGAACTACATGTTCAAAATCGAGTCACTTGTAAAGTGAGTTTAGTTCTTCTTCAATTGAATATGTTCATTTTGGCCAATTTTCACTTTGTCTACAATCTTTGATAGACTTTGACTCATGATCCTCATTATTATTTATCATCTTTAGCGCTATATTATACACAAAGTCATTGTCAATATTGACTTTGTTGTGAAAAAAGGATACCAGAATAACAAAGTATATTTGGTTTCTTGAACACCAAGAAATCCACAAGGGTAGAAAAGAAGGAAAAACTTGAACATACACACGAAACCCTATTAGGGTTCACAAAGGAAGAGAAAAGAGGAAGAAGAATAGAGAATTGGTTAAATCTATTTTACTATTCACTTTCTCAATAGGGTTCAAAGATTACAAGTGAATACCAACAATTAACCTCTCTCAATTTAATAAGGATTTACCGCACCTTATGAAGAGAGACTAGTATGCTATTTATAATAAACCTAACATACTAAACTAATGGGTTTTTTAACAATTACCCATTACAAGCTAACTTAGGGTACAAGCTAACTTAAACAATTGGATCCATAACATAAGGCCCAATTCGATCTCCTACATACTAGAACATAACTCGACTACAGCATGTAGGTCTTCGACAACAGCATGTGAGCGGACTTCGACGACATGCTAAAACTATAGTTCGATCCAATATCTCACAGATCTCCACCTTGGAACAAACTCTATAACAACAAGGAACAAACTAGATTTCTTTATGCAGCTTTATCAACTGCATAAAGTGGAAAAATTTGCAACTGGGCAATGTCTTGGTGATCATATCAGCAGCATTATGATCTGTCGAAACCTTCAGCACTTGGGCTTCTCCACGCTCGATTAACCCTCTGACGAAATGCAGCCTTACATCAATGTGTTTGGTTCGCTCATGATAGGCTAAATTCTTTGACAGGTGTATTGCACTTTGACTATCACATTTAACATTGATAACTTGACCTTGAAGTTTCAGCTCCTTTGCAAAACCTTCAAGCCACAATGCTTCTTTCACAGCTTCAGTGAGGGCGATATATTCTGTTTCAGTGGTTGATAAGGCAACAACCTTCTGAAGTGTTGCTTTCCAACTTATTGTTGTGCCAAACATAGTGAACATATATCCAGAGATAGATTTTCTGGAATCCATACAACCTACATAATCAGAGTCGACATATCCTTCGATTGCTGCTTTACTATCTTCACCCAAGGCTCCACCATAAATTAGGACTCTATTTAGAGACCCATTTATGTAGCTTAGAATCCACTTCAATGCTTTTCAGTGAGCCTTTCCAGGATTCGCCATGTATCTGCTTACAAGACTTACTGTATATGTTATGTCAGGTCTAGTACAGACCATAACATACATCAAAGAACCCACTATATTAGCATATGGAATGCTATTCATATAAGCTCTTTCGACATTAGTACTGGGACACTGACCTATACTCAGCTTGAATTGAGGGTTTGTCGGAGTCACAACAGGCTTTGAATTCGACATACCATACTTTTCGAGAATCTTTCGTAGGTATGCCACTTGAGATAAACATAATTTCGAATTCTTTCTATCTCTTCGGATGTCAATCCCAAGAATCCTGGACACAGCTCCCAGATCCTTCATGTCGAACTCCTTATTGAGTTCAGCCTTCACCCTCATTACATCTTCGACATTGTTGCTTGCTATTAGAATATCATCCATATAAAGCAACAAAATAACAAATGAATTACCAGGTCGAAATCTGAAGTAAACACAGTGGTCGAACTGACTTCTAATGAAACTCATACGTGCCATGAACTTGTCGAATCTCCTATTCCACTATCGAGGAGATTGTTTCAGTCCATATAAAGATCTCTTCAGCTTGCACACATAATCTTCCTTCCCCCTTTCGACATACCCTTTAAGTTGCCTCATCAGGATTATTTCATCTAGATCACCATACAAGAACGCAATCTTCACATCCATCTGTTCTAGTTCAAGATCTAACTGTGCCATCATGATAAGCAACATTCGAATGGACCCGTGCTTTACAACAGGAGAAAACATATCATTGAAGTCAACACCTTCTTTCTGAGTGAACCCCTTAGCGACCAATCTTGCCTTGTATTACTTCAACGCCACTCCTTCTATTCCTTCCTTAACTTTGAAAATCCATTTACAACTGACTAACCTGGCTCCAGTAGGTTTCTTGATCAGTTACCATGTGTTGTTATTATGAAGAGACTTCATCTCATTATCCATGGCCTTCAGCCATTCAGTCTTCTTTCGACTCCTCATAACTTCGTTATAGTCTCTAGGTTCTTCGTCGAGAACCTCACTTGTAGAGATTAAGGCATAAGCTATAAGATATGCATACCCAACTCTCTGAGGTGGCTTGATGACTCTCCTCGACTTGTATCTTGCTAGCAGGTAGTCATTATCAGTCTTCTTATCTTCGACAACATCTTCTGCTTCTTCTTTGACTTCATATGGGATACGCAATTCAGCATCAACATGCTCCACCTCAATAGGAATCTCTCCCTGTTCCAGCTCTTCGTCATCATCATCAGTTTTCTTGAAAGCCATCTCAGCTTCATTGAAAACTACATCTTGACTGGTGATACACCTCTTGTGACCTGGCTCTAGGCACCATAGCATATAAGCCTTGACTCCTTCAGGGTATCCCATGAACATGCATTTCAGAGCTCTAGGTTCGACCTTGTCTTGCCTAATGTGAGCATAGGCCACACAACCAAATACTCTTAGTCTGTTGAGACTAGGTGGATATCCCGACCAAACTTCTTCAGGTGTCTTCATATCTAACGCAATCAAAGGACATATGTTTATCAGATATGTTGTTGTCGAAACAGCCTCAGCCTAAAACACCTTCTTTAACCCAGCACTAGTCAACATGCATCTAACTCTTTCCAAAATAGTTTGATTAAACCTCTCTGCCAAACCATTTTGTTATGGAGTACCTGCAGTAGTTTTGTGCCTTGCAATACCTGAGGCAGCACACAAGCTGTCGAACGCCTCATTGCAAAATTCAAGGCCATTGTCGGTTTTCAACCTCTTGACCTTTCTGCCAGTTTGATTTTCGACCAGAGTCTTCCAACCTTTGAAATTCTCAAAAGTTTCATCCTTAGTCTTCTGGATGAATACCCATAACTTTCTGGAATAATCATCGACTATGGATAGAAAATACTTTGCTCCTGAATGTGATGGACACCTTGCAGGCCCCCAAAGATTAGCATGGATGTAATCAAGGGATCCATGAGTTCTTTGTTTGCCTTTGTTAAACTTGACTCTGCAAGATTTTCCAAGTACACAGGGTTCACAAAATTTTAGCTTTTCGACTTTGTCTCCTTCAAGCAGATTTTCTTTCCCCAATTTGACCAGACCCCTTTCACTGACATGGCCCAATCTCATGTGCCAAATTTTTGTCTTCGAAAAATGTTTCATGGATGCAACATTTGTCGAACCAATTACAACTTGTGCCTCAAGGGTATACAAGCCTTGTTTCTTCATGCCTTTCAAGACTTCCTTCGACCCCTTCATGACTATTCGAATACTTTTCTCTCCTTAAAAAACATATCCCTTCCTGCCGAATTCACCAAGAGAAACCAAATTTCTCTTCAAATCAGGTACATACCTGACTTCAGTCAATAACCTTATTGACTCATCATGGAGCTTGGATCTCACAGATCCAATGCCTGCAATTTTGCAAGCATTGTTGTTTCCCAGCAGCACTGATCCACCATCTTGATCACATAGCTCCTCGAATAATTCTTTGTTTGGAGTCATGTGCCAAGTGCAACCTGAATCCACAATCCACTCTTTTCTTGAGTCGCCGCTTGAAACCACAAGAACATCAGATAATTCGAAGTTATCTTGAATAATGGTTGCGTTACCATTATCCTTACCTCCATGATCTTTCAGGAGTTCAGGGTACACGTTTCTTGTGTGACCCTCCTTCTTACAATGATAGCATCGAATACCAGATGCTTCGCCACTATAAGATTTCTGCTGACTTTTACCTTTCTTCTTGTCGAACTTACCATCTTTTCGCAAGAATTTTCCCTTAACGGCCAAACCTTCACCAACCATCGAAGGTTTATGCTCCTTTCATTCGTTCTGGCCCTTAGAATACAGGGCTGATTGAAATTCCTCAAAGCTCAGGGACTCCCTTCCATACAAGAGAGTTTCTTTGAAGTGAGCATGTGTTCTGGGCAAAGCACACAACAACAACAACAACAGTGCTTGATCTTCGTCATCAATCTTCACATCAATATTTTCAAGATCAAGAATCAGCTTGTTGAACATATCTAACTGCCCAGCCAAAACTTTGTCTTCACTCATCTTGAATGAATACAAAGCTTGCTTCAGGTAGAGTCGATTTACCAGAGATTTGGTCATGTACAAAATTTCAAGTTTCAACCATAACCCCGATGTCGTAGTCTCCTTTGATACCTGTCGAAGAACCTTATCACCAAGGCTCAACAATATTGCGCTGTGGGCTTTTTCTATCATGACCGTCTTTTCTTTTTCCGTTAACGCAACATCCATGGCTGCCTCTCCCTTCAACGCTTCCAAACAACCCTGTTGAACCAGTAGGGCTTTCATCTTCAAGCGCCACAGACCGACATTGTTAACTCCGATGAACTTTTCAATCTCATACTTTGTTGAAGGCATCTTCTCCATGCTCACCGCACCAATTTGTTGTGAAAAAACGATACCAAAATAACAAAGTATATTTAGTTTCTTGAACACCAAGAAATGCACAAGGGTAGAAAAGAAGGAAAAACTTGAACAAACACACGAAACCCTATTAGGGTTCATAAAGGAAGAGAAAAGAGGAAGAAGAATAGAGAATTGGTTAAATCTCTTTTACTATTCACTTTCTCAATAGGGTTCAAAGATTACAAGTGAATACCAACAATTAACCTCTCTTAATTTAATAAGGATTTGCCACACCTTATGAAGAGAGACTAGTATGCTATTTATAATAAACCTAACATACTAAACTAATGGGCTTTTTAACAATTACCCATTACAAGCTAACTTAGGGTACAAGCTAACTTAAACAATTGGATCCATAACACAAGGTCCAATTCGATCTCCTACATACTAGAACACAATTCGACTACAATATGTAGGTCTTTGACAACAACATGTGAGCGGACTTCGACGACATTCTAAAACTAGAGTTCGATCCAATATCTCATAGACTTTATTTTGGTTGCATCATATTCCATTCATGACATAACTTATCGAGCTCTCTTAAATTTCATAAATTTCAAGTACCTGGTTAGTTCTTCTGGAACTCAAAATTAAATTATGTCAAAGTGCTCTTAGATTTTTCATATCCTCATTTGGGTCATTTTTAACTTTAGTGTCTTTTCTTAGTAGATGACTTTTAACATAGGAACCGACTTTTCTACCATGCTTGAGGCGTGACTATAACTTATTTGTAATATTATATTGCCCAATATGAGAATCCACTTTAAGTGGAATATTAGCAGCTAATAATTTGTTTCATAAATGATGCGCCCCGAAGCCACTAACGTGTCCGTCGAATAAAGACTAAAAGTATACAGTTATTCGTGTAGTTTTAAATAAGTTTGTCGAACCCACAGGGAAGGGATAATCAAACTAATGCAATCAATAGTTGCGGTGTAAAGCTAAGGGTAAGGATTAACGGAATTTGAACGGAAAGGAAAAATTACTAATTTTAAAGGTTTTAGGAAATAACAATAAAATCAAGTCCGGAATATGGATTCCGCATACCTAAGGGATTTGTAGAAGTCGGGTGCTAATTACGACTACACTTAGTTCCGTGGGGAGTATTAACTTAAAGACTACGTCTAACACTCTCGCGCTATTGACAAGAACCACAACTAACAACCACAGGATTTTGCTCTCGCTCGCCCGTTTTAATTGAAAAGGGTATTTTGAAGTTAATGAAATCCTAAACGATGCCTAAAATGCTCTTGCTACTTTTAGGATCGGTGTCTAGTTTCTACTACCCGTTCATTCCTCACACTCTCGCGCTATCGGTCCGAACCTAGTATATTCCTCACTCTCGTGTCAAAATATTAAGGCATGAAAAATAGAAACAAAGGCCAAAACTAACATGCATTCAAATAATGTCGCACCTACATTTTCTACGGAGTCCCATCGGTAACGACGGTCCTCACACGCCGAACTCAAGCAAATTTAGCAACACATGGGAATTTTAATTACAAACATAGTAACAGTACTTGACATCAAAAGAAACATAGCATACAAGACAAAGAAACCTAAATTGAAAAACAAAAGTAAAAATAACCTGTAAAATAAAAAGCGAAATTGAATTGCAGAGAAATGCTGGCAGGCTTATTTAAATCCAAAGTACAACAACATAATGTAAATTAAAAAGCAATTGTGACAATTCCTCGATGTGAGTAATTGCCGCTTTGAAAGTAAATATATGCCTAAACTCTAAACGGAATTCGACAGAGCTTCCGCGTCAAAAATAGGGTATCCAGAACATGACCGGAGGGTCCTATATATAGATAAATACTCAGGGTGTAACTTCCAAATCGTGCTCCTTGAGTGGAGGGAAAGTAGGGATGAAGTAACTGCCCAAAACAGTTGCAGAATTTGAATTCTGCAACTGCGTTGTCATGGCGAGCGCCACCAGGCCATGGCGAACGCCATGGTACTGGCCTTTTTAATTACGTGGCAGCCCAAGCTATGGCGAACGCCATATCAGTTAATTGGTGGATTCTCTTCTTTCTTGCTAGATATTCCTCTTCTTTCACTCTTTTTCGATCTTTTTTCCGATTTCGCAACCGATGAAGTAGTCAAATGCAAAACACATGAAACATAATCAAATACATATAAAACTCAAATAAAAACGGACGAAACATATGTGTAATGAGCCTAAAAGTACGATACAATTTCTCGTTATCAATAAGCTTTGTAAATGAATTATGTTTTAAACTTCGAGGATCAAAATGATATAATAATATTTTATTTCAAATTGTTCATTTGAACTTCTGGTTCACACTTTATGATGCTTGTTCTCTCCCCCTAGTATTGAGAAAATTAATTTATAAATTGATAATCAGCCTACTGGACTTCAAGCAAGTATTCAATTATTTGACCAAGATAAAACCTCAAATACGAGATTCATATAAACTGCATTTTCTCAACATTCTTTCAAAACTCATCTTAGTGTACTATATTAGAGCAATTGAATAATCATAACACATCCAAAAGTTTACTAATATGAGAAGTATTAGATTATGAATCTAAAATAATTTGTAAGTTAAGGGGAGAATTATCATGTACTAACTTGTTGGCTTAATGCGAATAAATATCTTAATACCATACTTTGTGTGTTTCAAATATCTAATTTAGAATTGATGATCTCACAAGTATCAACTATATAACTAACTTTAGACGTCTAAAGAATGGATCTTCAAGTCTTTTTTTTATGAGCATGTGCTTCAAGATGTTCAATATTAATTTTAGTAATATATGTGATACTTATCAAGGACTTTCTGAAAAATTCAGAAAACAAGATCTTAGTTTAATTAGTTGAGAAAATAATTTCACAAACTACTTGCTGTGAATAGACATATGGACGATCTTTTAGTCGATGCAACAATTAATGTCATAAAAACTCAATTTCTAAAATTTTTCTTTAGGAACACACAAATTTTATTGGATTGAAGAAACTTATAGTTCTTCAAAACTAGTTCTCACATCATAATACATCTGAGATGACTCAACCGATTTTGCCAACAACACACTTAAGTGTGATTTGTAAACATCTGGTTTACCATAATACATTTGATTTTATTCTTCTAATTTGTTTCAATCTCTAATAAATATAAAATAATTTGTATAAAATTGATATTTTTCAATCTTAATAAATTTACAATTATTAATATTCCTCATGCAATCCTTCTTAATTTTGCTAAGTTCCATGAAAATCTTCATTGATACTTTTCTGATCAATGGAGACAGAATAATCATTTTCTTATCAATCATTAAAGGATAATCATTCTTTGATGAATGAATAAAAGTAATTCATTCTTTGAAAAATTCTCTAGGGATCCTTTATAATATATATAATGTTTTCGAGAGGCAGATCATAGATCTTCAAACAATGATAATAAACACTTTTCGTGCAATCCTCCGGAGATGCAATATAATTACTTCAAGAACTATATAAATTATTATTTTTCTATCATTCAGGGATCTTGATTAGTTCTACAGGAACTATATAACAAACACATTATTTTATAGTCTTTCAGAGATATTTTAACATCACTAATCCAATCATTCTAGGATGCATGAAAATCATCGTTGATTTTTTTTTTACTTCTAATCAATATATCAATACATAATAGGCAGAATTAGAAATATATATTACGAAAGAAAAAAATAATAATGTTACCTTCTAAATCTTGGACCTTCATATAGTTAGACCTTCATTATCAAATTATTTGTATCACTTCTTAGACAAGTAGTTAACATTCATATGGTAGAGTTTCATGCTGATAACGTGTTATGAAATTAACCAAAATGATATAAAAATGAAGGAGACAAAGAGAAGAAGAAAAGTAATATTATATTATCTTCTGCCAAAGTACATTTTACATTGCAATGTGGATCTAACTTATAGGACCTAAGGAAGATGAAAAATCATAGTTATTAATAAGGAATAGGAAGATGAAAAGAAGAATAAGAATGGACATCCACTTTTATCTTTATTCATATATATATATATATCTTTTAGATTTTTTATCTTGTCTAATTTTGAAGAAAGAGGGACAATTGAAAATGGTAATAGTATTATTTTTTCTAATGTTTAAAATCAGATCGGGGTAGAATCGATGAAAATTTTGGTTTAAAGTTAGATTGGTTAAACCTACGGTCGAACCGTTCATTAAATAAATTAATAAAACAAAGTTAAATTTCATAGATATTTCCTACACAATCATACTTCCATAACTCAATAAAATAAATATTTCAAAAATCTATTACAAACTAACACGACAAGATCAATAGTACATATAATAAAACAACAAAATTGTACACATAATTTTAACCATCATTATTAACAATTTGAACAAATTAAAAAATTACAATAAAATAAGTTAAACCAATTCAAACCAAAATTAAAATAATAGAACATAATACCTAAAATAAAATTCAAATAATTTAAAATATCTAAATTAAATAGGATAGAATAATAAAAAATAAACAATATATTTAATTGAACAACAATAAGAAAATACGAGTTGAACAACGACAAAGAAGTCATAATTGAACAACAACAAACAATATTGAGTTGAATGACGACAAATAAGTCATAATTGAACAACGAAAAAACAATACTGAGTTGGACAATGTGAATATGTTAGAAAGGGGTGACAAGATGATGATAAAGGGTGGTTGAATGAAAAAAAAACTACTAGTACAACAGAGTGATAAAACTTAGAAATTTATGTGGTTGTAGAAAAAATAAGGAGTTTTTTTGTATGGGAATGTTTTAAATTTTGATATTGACATATTAAATTTATAAAAAAAAAATTAAAATGGTTAATTTGATGCAATTTTTGAACCGAGTGGTTTTACAAAACCTGCTCCGATTCTTTTGTTCGAACGATTTTGAACAGTTCAATCTGGTTTTTTCGATTTTACTTCAGATTTGACCCAATGTGGTTTTTTAAAGTTGACTGAATCAGATTAAACTCGAATTCCGATCCAATCGATTGAAACAATCAGTTCGGTCTAGTTTTTATTACATTACTAAAAGTAATAGTAATATTTTAATAATAAATAAATATATAGTTGTGAACATAAATGTTGAAGTATGCCTTAAAACCTTAAGTGATGAAGAGAAAGAAAACATGTTTCGAGATTGCTAGAAATTAGGAAGCCGAAAAGCAGCAAGAATGCTTGGTTCGGGCAGTTCGCGGATATTGAGTTTGATCGGTTCATTTTTTGCGGATCCGTTCATTAATGTTAGAATGTTGGATATATATTTTATATTAATTTAGAAATATTTTATTCTAAATATTCTAAATTAATAAAAAAGGTATTATAAGTTATTTATAATATTTTATTCTAACATTTAATGAGTTATTTTGGACTTTGTTATGGATATGTTGGGTTTTAGCAACTATAAATATGTATCTCTTTTGTTATTACAGTTGTCATACCCTAATGTTTTACCCTAAGATGCCACATCATTTACATCATTTGCATAACATTCATCATTACAAATGTGTGTGTCTTTATGCATCACTAACTCATTACAAATACAAGATATGTGTGATTGCTTGCTTTACAAGTTGTGTGGTCCCCCAAGGGCTCAAGCAGATGAATTATCAAAGGATGTGCATCATATTCAACATCTCAAGTCTCTTATCCATTCACGGTGATCAAGAGTTTTCATCCACCAATAATCAAGTACAAGATTGCATCATTTCAAATTGATCAAGCCTTAAGATCCTTAGTGCACCAAAATTAGGGTTTTGACCTAATCAGGATCACAACTGACTTTTTCTTTTAAGGAGGATCACATGCTTCAAGACATGATTCAAGGGCCTTAAATTTACCTTTGGAGTCCATCCATAATGTTCAAATAGCCCAAGGGATTGATTTATTGACAATTAAAAAATTCAAGTTCATCTGATGAAAAGTCAACCACTGATTAAAGTCAAGTTTGACTTTTGACTTCTATAGTCAAACATGGGTTCCTCAAGTCAAGATTGATAATAATATATGATTTGGATCATGATTGATTAATAAAAATCAAGAAAAGTGAGGTTACTTGCAAAAGGGAAATAATAAAGAATTTGAAATTTTTCTAAGTCATGGAATACAATGATTTTTGCACATCTTGCCAAAGTCATAACTTCCAATCCAAGTAACCATTTTCTTTGCTCCAAAGACCAAATTTAAGAGCTTGTTACATACTATAAGTTTGTCCTTGAGGATGAATTCAAAAAAAAAATGCATAGATTGAGAGATATTAAGTCATGAAGTTGGAGGTTCCACACTTTTGAGTTTTGACACTTAGGAAAATTTTCAACAAAATCTGCCTTGTGTTGGAGCCAAATTTAAGGCCATTTTTCTCCATGATCCACATTAATTCAAGACAAACCTTTAACATCAAACTTGACGTATGTTATCTAAGCTTTCCAAATGTCTAAGAACATCCATTTATTTTACTTGAGCAAGAAGTTATGAATTTTACAAAAGGCATGGATGCAACTGAATTCTCAAGACAGTTTCTACACATACTTGTGCCACACGATTTTGGAGTGAGTTTTGGGCAATTTCCTGGCTTGATCTCTACACACATCCAACAAAAATCTTGTAATACACCATGTGATCTGCAAGATAATGCAAGAATCTTCAAAATTCTATCCCTTTGCATGTGAAAAAAAATCATTCCAAAGCTAGGAACTTAAGTTTTGTCCTCTAGCATTAAAGTGCAATAGTGAATTGGCCAAGAAACCACCACAATCTGTCAAGGATTGATAAAAAAACCAAGGGATAAGTTGCAATCTGATAAATTCAATCTCAAAAGATCAAGATTCTAGCCATGTGAGAAATAGGCTATGTGTACCTTAGCACACAAGTAATAGGTACATGTCATTACTCCTTGGGTAATAACATGTATCATAATCCAAAGATCTTTACAAAAATCTGAAACATTTTCCTATAAACAGGGCTCATTTCCTTCATTCAAATCACACCAAAATATTGCAAGAAGCTTATTTTCTAAGAAATCCTCCTCCTTCCAAACTTCAAAGTTTCAAAGAAGTGAAAACTTGAATTCTCAATTCTAAGCAATTTCCATTCAAACCAAGCATCCAAACACTTCACATGCATCATATTGAAGTAATCCAAACACTCATATACATTTTGTAACATCTGAATCATCAAGATCACATCCCACTTGCACCAAGCTACAGATTGATTTGAGCTGAGAGTTCCTGAAGGTTTCAGTTCATTCTAAGCATTGTAACACACTCCTTGGAGGTCAAGAAAGTTGTTAGCACCAAGAAATTTCAACTATAACATCTCTATCAAGGAATTTGATTTTAATTTTGTAAGGTAAGTTGATCTAAACTGAACTCTATGATTCATGCTTCATACATGATTATTTGAGTTATAAACATGTTTCTGGTAGTGTAAGGATCATTTCCCCCATCCCAATTACTTTGTAGTTGTTGCATATAGAATTTCATATTAAAACTTGCATTTAGGGTTCATACGGTTGTGTGATTAATTACTCTTAATACACTGAAGATAAATGAAATTCAATTACACCATTCAATTCCTGGTAAAATTTCCAACAACTTTGGTCTTTACATCTTTCAATTTGGTTAAGAAATGAAGATTTTGGAAATTAAAAATTGGATGAAGAAGATGAAGCTCGTGGGAAAAGATGATAATGGCCATGGCGCCATCTTCATTTTTTTTAAAACTGGTTTTAATATATTATTTGTTGATTCCAAGTTATAACCCAAATTGTCATCGCATCCTAGTAGAAACACTAGTATTTGTGCATTGTGTGTGAGTCCAAGGTCTGGGGTTCGAATCCCCCTCGCCCCAGACCTTTTGATGTTATTTTTTTAGCATTTTCAAACACAAGACTTAATATATTATTTACACCGCGCGTTACTTGTCACCATGCAAGCACATGTCCCTGTGGTAAAGTTTTAGGCCCACCACCTTGAGGGCGCAGGTTCAAGCCTTGGTGGGAGCATTTCTTATTTTTTACCACTATTTTTTCATGGTTTTCTTCACAACTTCATCCAATTATTTCACCAAGCAAAATTATTTATTTTGAGCCAATTTTTTGCACATTTCTCATTTATCTTGTATATTTTGAGAATCCATCAAAAAATCTGAAAGTAATATTTATTTTTGTCACTTTATTAGGTTGAAAACTAGTTCGTTTTAAGTATTTTTCATACCTTTTCATGACTCCTTTGATTATTCTCTTGACCTAATTGTACATATGTGTCTTTATGGTCATAATATACTTTGTCTAAGTCTTGTTTAATGTACATAACATGTTGTCTTGACTTATACACCATTAATATACCATGATTAAGTGTTATTTCTTTTGAAAAATACTTTGATTATTGGATGTTTAGTTGAAACCTTAGGGTTTTGTTCAACTAATCTTTTGAAAACATCTTGATACATGACTAGGGCTTCCACTTGAGTTTGGATTTCCCAAAGCCCTTGATTCAACCATGTTTAAATGTCTTGTTCATGTGTTTATCTCCATAAATTTCCATTAGGGTTTTGTTCACCCTTGGCTATATTCATATGATCCTTGATTCATCTTGAATATATGGCTTACTTGAACTTATTTATGATTGCTTCAATTGATTAAATATTTGCTCACATATTTAAGTATTTCCTTCATAAACTCTCACCATGATGAACATCTCTACTTGTTTGATGCTCATTCACATGTTGATATACCATGCTTGATCAAAATTATGTTCATTTCATCCTTGATGACTGACTGCATTTGTTTAAAAGCTTAATCAATTTTGTCTTGTTAAGTTTCTCTTGACATTTATGTTTATAACACTTGAATTCATACAACTGTTGCATTTCAATACTCATCCTGAAGTTTAGACTCAGTTCAAATTTTAGGATCCTCTACAAACTATAACTAAGTTAAAACCCTTGGATCCCCTTTGAGGTTCTCAACTTCAATAAAACATTAGGATTCCCCTTGAAGTTATCAACTTCATTCAAAGCTCAAAACCATAGCCCCTTGTGGTTTCAAACCTTCAAAACTTAAACCATACCCCCTTTGTGGCTTCAAACTTCAACTTCAAGTCAAACCCTAGCCAACTTTGGCCTCAAACTCAAACTTTTCCCCCCCAGAGATGAGACATGAATCATGTCTATAGAAGAGATGTCTCTTCTATTTCCCACAATATAAGTCAAACATTTCAAACTTTTTTCCATTTAAGTGATGTAAGTGGCACACTTGTAGATTCAAAATCCAAGCTAGAGTCCTTCTATTAATATGGTACAAAAACACTTCTTTCATTTAAGTGATATAAGTGGCACACTTATTGATTCAATATCCAAGTCAAGGTCCTTCTCTTAATATGCAAAGACTCATTTAAAGGAAGATGTGGCATTGCTCTGGATTTTCTACATCCAAGTTTACAGCTTCTTCCCTTATTATCTTCTTTCTCAAAATGTTTGTGGTGAATAGGTGAGATATCTCTCTTAAGATGACAACTTGTCTCTTCTCTCAAACCCAACAAACCCAATTCCACCCATTAGTAGGTGAAACTACGAGCGCTATGATTTCTCAACTTCCTTTTGAGAATATGGAGGCATAAGATTGCGAGATCTTAGCGAGCACAATAATAAGAAAAACCTTTAGGTTTATACACCTTTGTCTTAGTTTATTTAAACATACCCTACAAAAACAATAAAAACATTTCCCACTCTTATCACTCACTTAGAAGAATCAACAAATCCCTAATTCACAGCAGATGACTTAATCAACAGTAACACAAATATACACAAGAGGTTCCTATAGGATACTATAGATACTTATGGTGCTAGTACCTTCCCTTAGTATAACCAACCCTCGATTCTCGATCTCTTATTACATTGTTTTACATTGCACACTCACGAGTTTATTTAGATTTTCCCCTTCCCTCTTTTTGGGATAAATTAAAAATTCACATGTGGGGCGACCTCGAAAAAATCGTCTGTACAGAAAAATGGCGAATTCACTGGGGAACTAGGGATTTTATCCCCCCTAAAAGAGTTAAGCTTATCTTGTATATATTTGTGATTTTTATTGTTGATATCATTTTCTTACTGTTGTATTCATCATGTTTGTTTGGTTTTTTTTTTGTTGATCTCTATGAGTGAGACGAATCCTAACCCAGATTTGATTGTACATAAATAAGATAGGTTGTTGATATAATCAAAAGTTACATGTTCGGAGTAATCCTACGTATGAGTGACATATGATATAATCACACTCAGTGGAGGCCCTTTTGGAATTACTGATGCCATTGCGAGTAGTCGTAATGCCATTACTTTTTCCGAAATGGGAGCCTAAGAAGTTGAGGACCTTTAGTATCCCTTTACCTCACTTGACCTATTTAGGATGTAGGGCAGTGATTATCCAGGTGTAGACCTGAGGTAGTTGTCATGCAATACTACACTCAGACGAGTTTCTCTTTCAAATATTATTAGCCTGCATGAGTAGTCATGCAAACCAATAATATCCGAAAGATGGGCCTATGACTCTGGGAACCGTGTCAGAACATGTTCTACAGGTACAATGAACCCATAATACATATTCTCTAGGTTTGGTTAGACCCATGACTCCATGCTCGTGACGTCGAACCTTTGAACCCATGTTTGTTATTTTGTATGTGTGTGCATCCATACATTCATACATTCATTTAAACATCATTTTTAACCAAAAAATCTCAAGGAACTTAAAACCTTTATGGAAAATATCATAGGTTTTAAACATGGATTTTGGGAAAAGAAACACCAAGAAGTACAACTTCAAGGACCCTGATACAACAAAATTGAGAAAGTTAGGTCGTCTAATCTCTTGTCCAGAGGATTTTAGAAGAAGTTGTGGAGGGCTCTTAGGTATTCTAAGGACCAATGTTGAAGAAGGAATTCTTGACACCCTTGTACAATTCTATGATCCTCTCTACCATTGTTTCACGTTCCTAGATTATTAACTTACACCTAATTTGGAAGAGTATTCATATTGGATTGGTTTTCTAGTGTTAAACAAGATTCCTTTCAATGGCTCAGAGGAAATTCCTAAGTACCCAGTTATTGCAAAGGCCTTTCATTTGGAGTCTTCAGATGTGAAAGACAACTTCACTTCCAAAGGAGGAATCAAAGGGTTAACTTCCAAATTACTGATAGAGAAAGCTACAGAGTTGGTTAAAACATATAGTATGAGTGTCTTTGAAGTTATCTTTGCACTACTCATCTATGTTCTTGTACTATTTCAAAACATCAACCACTATGTTGATCTTAATGACATCTAGATATTTTTAAGTGGTAATCTAGTACCTACTTTACTTGGGGACACTTACCATTCAATTTATTAGAAGACCATTGTTCCGGTGAAAATTGGATAACAAGCTATTAATTAACTTGCATCATTTTCTTTTACAACCGACTTTGATTTATCCAAAGGAAAGGTTCAAGATCGTTTAAAAACCTAAAAGGGGGAGATCTAAGGTTCGGGGGTTGGTTACACAAAGGGAAGGTACTAGCACCATAAGTATCCGTAGTACTCTACAAGAATCTCTTGTTTTAATTTGTGTTATGTTATATTTTTCTTGCTAAGGAATATCTATGCTAAGGTAAAGACCTAAGGATATGTACACTAAGTTTTGCTCGCCAAGACGTCACATCTTGTGCCTGCGTATCTGACTAAAGAATCAGAGCAACCGTAGTTCACCTAACTAAGGGTGAAAGAAAAGCAAACATTGACTATGGCCAACGTTCCAAAGGGAATGAGCATAAGCTCACGTAGAGTCCACGACAACTCTCTAAGTCTACGTTATGAAGGGAGGAAGTGAATTCTCATGATAGTGAGAACCACACAGAGTTCATGATAACTCTGTAAGTCTGAGTAAAAGGTAAAATGAGTTCTCATGATTGTGAGAATCACATGGAGTTCATGATAACTCCAACCTATTACTAAACTATGAGGGAAACGGCTCTTATGAGGCTAAGGATGAAATGGGAAAGGTTTGTGACTTAGGAGTCAAAGTAAAGATCTTTCCTTTAGAAGGAGGGTCAAGTGTGAACAGTCATGAATATGATATAAACAATGTGAATATGAACAAAGATATAATCCAGATAATATGAACAGGATATGAATATGAATATGATCAAGATAGAATGAACAAGATATGAACATGGCATATACAGTGACATCAAAGTCAAGTGATAATAAATCAAAGACTGATAGTATCCACATAGTATCATGTTAACATGCTAAAAAACAACGTCAGGCAAACATATGTACATGCAGACATAAAAAAATGCATCAATGTAATCGAGCAAGAGACAGAAAGATCTGACTAGAATAGTGCATAAACACTTCCCACTGATGGGCCACTGACCAGCCAAGCAAGATCCGAAGACCAGAATACCAACTCCAAGAGCATAGGGTAAAAGTCCTAAGTCTAAGTCCCCAGTCCAAAACACAATAGTAACCACAGTCCGGTCAATTGAGTTTTTTAGGGTTTCGATATTTGTTAGTGTATTTTAAATGAACAAATAAAATTAACAATATACACAAGATATAAATATGAACAATGATAATATTAACAAGGATAATAATCGACATAAAGAATAAATCAAGATATATATATATATATATATATATATATATATATATATATATATATATATATATATATATATATATATACTGAAAGTAAATTTAGTGATTGTTGATTAATTTATTGGATCGATGAATCGGGTCCGATGTAGTGTTGATCCGTCGTAGTACTGTCCATGAGGAAGACCATACTATAAGAGGAGGAACAATTTGATATTTGTGTTAAGACACGATAGAGAAATGATATAGAAGATCATTCTCCGATGAAATCGTGCCACACGAAAAGAAAAGGTGGAGACCTCGTCTTGAGTCACAAACTCTCGTTGATTAGTCGAAGGTAACCTATCACGATCTCAAAGTATAGAAAGAAATCTCAATGATCACTCACTACAGATTTGAAATAATGAAGGTTCGTCGCTTCCCTAACAACGTTCGTGAATAGAAAGACTTCATCGGTCAAAAATGAAAATGAAGATATAAGAAAATACAGAATGAAGTAGAAATAAAGTCGGTCTCGTCTTAATCATGATTTAATCGAGAAACTGATAATCTATGATATTCGACTTTCATCGACCGATAAAATAATGAAGGTGGCCTCATACATATCACGACTTTTAGTAATTTGATAAATCGACTAAGTCGTGATTTCTGTAATATCATCGGCCCAAAAATAAAGAAACGAGCTCGAAATGAAAATAAAATCGGTCTCATCTAAATAAGGATTTAGATCAATAAATCGAATACCTTTCTATTAGATTTTCATTGACCAATAAAAATGAATTGAAAAATGGCCTCATATGAATCATGATATTTGTGACTTGAAAGAATCAACAAAATCAAGAAGTTTTTTATGTCATAGGCCCAAAAAGGAAAATGGTCTCGAAGTGAAAAATAAAGTTGGTCTCGTATTTAATCAAGATTTGTATCGGTAAACCGATAATCTCGATATTTAACTTTCATCGACCAATAAAAATAAATAAAAGATGGCCTCATATTTATCAAAACTTAGGGGTTTGAAATAACCAACAAAGTTAAGATTTTTATATGTCATTGGCCTTAAAAAATAAGAAAAAGAATCGAAATGAAAATGAAGTTGGTCTCGTTTAAATCAAGATTTAATCGACAGATCGATAATCTTAGATTTTTAACTTTCATCGACCAACAAAGATAAAAAAGTGTGCCTCATACTAATCAAAATTTATCGATTTGGACAAATCAACAATCATGATTTTGTAATATCATTGGCTCTAATAATATCGAAGAGAAAATTGAAGATGAAAATCAAAGTGAAGATAAATCAAGAAATAAATCTAAACAAAGTGATAACCAAAAATATAATTGAAAAAAGGTTTTGAGAAAATAAAATGTCATTTAAGAAAATAACTAATAAAATATAATTAACAAAATATCTAACAAAATATTTAGAAAGGTTCTAAATCAAAATTATTGACAAAATATATTAATTTACAAAAAAATTTCTTAGCAAGAAAATTAGTAAAAAAAATTAATAAAATATTTAACAAAACTAAAAAAATAAGAAAAAGGGTTGAAATATTGAAACAGGGTGCGATGCTGAGATTTCATGGGTCAACCATTATGGGGCGCAGAGGTCCGTTGTGGAAAGTGGAGAGAACGGGTCGGGTTCTGTTGAGCCATTTGACCCCTTAATCCTATCCAAACCCTATCACATGAATCAAAATGGCTAGGGAGAAACTTAAAAAGCCAGGACCGGATACACGATGTACTCAAGAGAGAAAAAATAAAAGACGCAACACCAAGAACGCTACTTAGTGAAAAATCAAACGACATCGTGAACGCTGCTCAGAGGGTTTTCTCCTCATCGCGCCAAAAGATGGAACAAGATTCAACGCGAAACGATGAGGAACGCAACTCGACCTTCTTCGCTTCAATCTTCGTCATGACCGCTCGTTTTCCTCCTACTGTTCACAATCGTTTTGGTTTGTGATTAGCTTCAAATCAAGTTCTTAGTTCATTCGATTTTAATCAGTCGGTGATGCTCTTGAGAGTCACATCTTCTCGACTCTATCCTCATCTCTTTTCTAAATCCATTTTGAACTGTTTGTGATTTGAGGTTTGTGAATCGGTCGAAAATGAAAGAGGAAGTTTAGGGTTTAATGTTGGTGGCGGAAGATGGAGATGGGTTTGAAAGTGTTTATGATGATGATATGTATAAAGCGTGTTGTAGAATTTCTAGGTTTTTGATGGAGAATGGTGATCTCTTTTGTTGTTGTGAATGGAGAGGGTTCGGTTTTTTTTAAGATGGAGAAAAGAGTGAGATATGAAAGAAGAGATGAAGGTTTTCTTTCTGCAAAGTGAGTTTTTCGCTCTCTATCTCAGACTCCGTTTTTTCTTTTTTTCTAATTGCCTTTACTCCTCTCCTTTAAAACAAATTCAAACAAACAAGTTATTTTGATCTGTACTTTTCATGATGTAGAGAGGTCTTGGTCTTGCAGAATGGTGCAGCAGATTTCTTGTTTTCTTGTGCAGGTTTGTAGCAGACTCCCACTTTGGTACAAGGAATTCACAGGTTTCGGTCAAGTTTGTCCTGTAGTATTGAGGTTCAAAGGATGTAGCAAGTTCTGAAGGGTTGTAGGCAAAGGGTTGTAATTGTTGTCCTTGGCTATACGAGCCTGCTGTGGGCCGGTTTCTGCAAGGCGTGAATGATGGTATTAAATTTGCTATGGTTTTGGCTAGACAATGGGCCTTATTATGGCTTATGGTAGCAAGAAAAATCGAATGGGCTTGAGAACTCTTTTTGAATGGACTTTTTGTAATGAAATAAAAGATAAAAATAAAGTCAAGGATGAAAATAACTATGGATATTAAAATAGGAAGTGGATAATTGAAAAAAGAAATGGATTAAAATGGATAATGAAATTGGAAATTGTTTAGGAAAATGAATTGAATTGAAAATGATTTAGATAAATAAAATAAAACAAAAGGTGGATAATGATAATAGTGAAATGGATAAAATGGATAAAATAGAAAATGGACTTTATGGATTGTGATGGATATGAAACAAAAAGAAACTGGATTTATGGATAAAAATGGATTAGAAATGTAAATAATGGATATCATGGATAAAATGGACGATGGTTTGATTTAGAGAATGGATTATGAGAAATGGTTAATTGAAATGAAATGGATTATGGATAGAAATTGAATGAAAATGGTTAATGAAAACTGGATTGAAAAATGGGTAAATAACAAAGTGGATAAAAGATGGTTAAGGGAATGGATATGCACTTCCACACTTGAACAACACCTAAACCTTGCCAATTGCACTTGACTGCCACAAACCCCGAACTATATGACCAAACACTTGCACACAACTTGAAATATACCAACTGCTCTAATCTCTTTGATGGCTTTACAACCTCAATTGAACATGAAACAGTCATGAACCAGCCAACCTTAGGTGACTCAACTGAACGATATTTGTCAATCATAAACTCCAAAGGTGAGAAACCCTTATCCTCGTGCCTTGAGTGCACACTTATGAAACAAATGACTTGATGAGGACCGAAAACCTAATTCAGAATCTCAGCCACAACTTGATAACCTGATACTGATACAAACCACTTGTTTGACCAAGATTAGGTCAAACTTCCACTGAATCTCAAACCACACCATGCAGACCCTTAACCTGACGACCTTGCCTGATCCTTGAGGAAGAACTTGTGATGCAAACAAATCACATTGGATTATTGAGGAGAGGAGGTCTCTTGAAACAACCCCTGATTTACAAGTGAAACAAAACAAACAAAACAGATAAAATGGTTAGTTAACAACGCACAGGTGATTGATCTATGATGCTCATGCAAAAGATGTTATGACATCTAAAGGGGTCAAAATTTGGGGTACAACAACCATGAAGGGTGGTGGAACAGTCATGTGTTGTGCACCTTTGTTGTACAGATGGTTCAAGTCACACTTACCAAGAACCAGACTCTTTGCTGAAAATCCAGACAAACTCAGATGGTCTTAGAGGCTTATGTCTCTCACTCATACTAGTATTAGTTGGTATGACTCAGCTTATGACAAAGGAGTTATCATTGGCAGTTGTGGAGAATTCCCCAATGTACCCCTTCTTGGTATATATGGAGGGATTAACTACAACCCCACTCTTACAAGACGTCAGTTTGGGTACCCCATGAAAGACAGACCTAACAGTCTCTTGGTGTCAAGTTTCTTTTACCTTAATGAGGGTGGAAATCCATATTTGAAAAAGGCAGTTATAACTCACTCAGAACAATCAACAAATCCCCAATACATAGCGGATGACTTAATCAACAGTAACACAAATATACACAAGAGGTTCCTATAGGATACTATAGATACTTAGGGTGCTAGTACCTTCCCTTAGTATAACTAATCCCCGATTCCCGATCTCTTATTACATTGTTTTACATTGGACACTCACAAGTTTATTTAGATTTTTTCCCCTTCCCTCTTTTTGGGATAAATTAAAAGTTCACGTGTGGGGTGACCTCGAAAAAATCGTCTGTACAACAGTGTGATAATTTTAGAGTTTTAGAGCAAAAGGGAGAAATAAGAGTTTAGGGAATTCCAAAGGGAAATTTAGAAAGGCAAGGATTTTGGGGAAACCTTTAGAGTTATCTAAGGGGATTGAGAAATACTCCTACACACCTTAGGTTTATGTGATTTTTATATTGAGAGTTGGAGAGATTGAAAAACACTTTGGTAGAAATATAGGGTTTCTTGTAACTCATTTGTAATCTCTTGTAACAATGTTTGAAGTATAGTGAATTAGATAGCTGCTATCTCCCCCATATGTAAATCATTTGATCGAACTGGGTAAACAAAACTTTTGTGTTTATCGCCTTTTTTCCTACTAAATTCAATGTTTATTGGTTATTATTGTTGAAGGTCATTTGTTTGGTTGCCAATGTTCTTTGTCCCCACTCATTAAATTTCTTGATGTGAATCGAACCTTATTATTTTCACAACAAATGGCGTCCACCGTGGGGCAAAGGGGTATTGTTTGTAAGTGAGTGCCATGGGTAAATGTGAGATCTAGAAATTTTCTGGAAACAGTGATTTTGGATTGTGGAAAGTAAATGTTCTGGACTAGTCGGGCAGGCCCAAGCCCAATGACCAGCGAAGGCCCAACGAGTCCCAAGTACACCTCCGTGTCGGGCATGTACCAATCCCCTTGGACGTCGGGCACGCGGTGTAAAAAGACCGTCGAGCAGAGGCACGTAGCACCTCTCCTCGACACCCACATGCTCCTCCCCGTGAGGACACGTTCTCTTGTAATTCCCACTCCCGAAGGAATCGGTCTGCCCTACTTCCAGAGATTCAGGGACCGTTACACCAGGGCGAAGACCACGTGTTGGTCTTCACTACACCACGTAAGCCCTGGCAGTTACTTGGATTGGGCCTTGCAATCCAGCCCAGTGCAAGTAACCGTTGGCCCCGCGCTGGGGGCTCTCTATAAATACCCTCTCACTTGAGAGGGTCAGGTTACGAAACATTCTAAACTCTCTTCAATGTATTTGCTTTTCTCTAACCTTACCTGACTTTAGCGTCGGAGTACCTTGCAGGTACACCCTCTGCCATATCATCATCACCGGAGCTGAAGTCCATACGACGTTGCTGGCCATTATCTAACTGTCTAATCCAGGTACGATCAGTAAATATGCAAGAAATTTTAATTCAATAGAAATGTGTTGAAGCTTTTATGGGAAAGGCTTTAACTTGCAAGGCTTACACCATCAGAGAAAACCAAGGTGGTGGATAAGGCTAGGAGTGTCATCATCTTGTACCTTAGAGATAAAGTTATAAGAGAAGTCACTAGGGAGCAAACTACAATTGAGATGTGAGAAAAACTTGAATCATTGTATATGACCAGGTCTTTGGCTCATAGGTTGTGTTTGAAACAACAAATCTATTCATTTCGAATGATGGAGAACAAATCCATAGTTGAGTAGTTGACATTATTTCACAAGATTTTTGATGATCTCAAGAATATTGAGGTGAAGATTGATGATGAGGACAAGGATTTACTCTTGTTGAGTTCATTAACCATATCCTTTGAGTATTTTAGGGATGCTTTTATTTATGGTAAGAAAGGTATTATTACTTTATATGATGTCCAGACATCGGTGAAATCCAATGAATTTTCAAAGTCGAAAGATTTGAATATTTAGATAGCGGTGAAGGCTTGAGTCTCAAGAGGAGGAAGTAAGTGTAGCGAGATGTCCAAATCAAATTGGTTTGACATGTCAAAGGTATAATATTTTAATTGTCATAAAATTGGTCACTTCAAGAAGGATTTCCCTGAGTGAAAGGTCAATGATGATATTGTTCAAGTCGCGGTTGCCTTATATGAGGATGGTTATGAGAGTGTTGATGCACTACTGGTGTCGAGTTTGGAGACTGAAGATATTTGGGTTATAGACTCAGGTTGCTCTTATCACATGTGTTTGAGAATAGACTATTTTGAGACTTTGAAGCTGGAGCAAGGTGGAGTAGTTCACCTTGATAACAATAAGACTTGCAAGGTTCATGGTATTGGTACGATCATACTTAAAATGCTCGATGATCATGAGTTTCTTCTTCACAATGTGAGGTATGTTCCAGAACTCAAGCAAAATTTCTTGTCTATAAGCATGTTTAATGATCTAGGCTATTGCACTAGAGTTGGGAGTGGAATGTTGAAGATTTCGCATGATGAAGTGATCGTTGTTAAATGGTCTAAAATATATGGTCTATATATTTTAGAAGATTCAAATGTTATTGTTCATTCATTATTAACTAGTGAAGACTTTCATAACAAGAAAGAGCTATTCTATTTGAGGTCAAGGTATTATGATTGCGTAGATGTTGTTTTAGAACAATTTAATGAATTTTTCAAAAGAGATGGGTTAAAGATGCATGAGACCGTTGAATTATCATTGAGTTTCTAGAGTAAGGTTGGTGTCAAAGCAGCTTACTTGGTTGGTGGGATTTCTTCAGATAAAGAATAGTAAAAACCAAGGGATAAAGCTTTTAAAAACTATGTCGGAAAAGGTAAATAGGGAGATTGCAACATCTCAAAGGAATGAGTATGCTAGCCTTGGGTGTTATGTTTTGAACATGGTTGAAGGGTTGCAAAATTCAGAAAGAATGACCTTCATGGAGGCATTCGAAAATTGACGGAGTCAATGATGGTTCAAAATCCATTCTTGTAAGCTTGTTATATTACTTGGGCAGAAAAAGGTGGTTGGAAACAAGTGAATGTAAGTGGCGAGATCAAAGTTCAAGTGTGGTTTGAACTTTATCAAGGCTATTGAACATTGTTTCAATTTGGTAGAGAGCAGTAAGGTGGTTGATGGTTGAATTGACGTCGCCACGGTTTCAAGTCAAGGTGGATATTGTTGAAGTATACCTTAAAATCTTAATTGATGAAGAGAAATAAAACATATTTCGAGATTTCTAGAAATCAAAAGGCCGAAAAGTAACAATGCTGTCCGGTTTAGGCGGCTTGCAAATATTGGGTTTGGTCGATTCATTTTGCAGATCTGTTCATTAATGTTAGAATGTTGGATGTATATTTTATACTAATTTAGAAATAGTCTAAATTAATATAAAAGGTGTTATAAGATATTTATAATATTTTATTTTAACAATTAATGGGTTTTTATTTAGGCTTTGTTATAGATCTATTGGTTTTAACAATTATAAATATGTATCTCTTCTGTTATTACAGTATGACAATTTTAGAGTTTTAGAGCAAAATGGAGAAATAAGGGTATAGGGAATTCCAAGGGAAAACTTAAAAAGACAAGAGTTTTTGGGAAACCTTTGGACTTATTTAAGGGGATTAGTAAATACTCTTAAACACATTGAGAGTTTGAGAGATTTAAAAACATTTGGGTAGAAATATAGGGTTTGTTCTTGATAATTTGGAAGATTATTTTCTTGTAATTCACTTATAATCTCTTGTAACAACTTTTGAAATCTTTTGTGTTTATCCCCTTATTTTATTTTCTTATGTTTAATTTATTGTTTATTGATTATCATGTTATTTTATTTATAACTTTTGTAGTTAGAGAAAAGGGTGTCTTCGAAGGAAGAAATGAAGAGTGTAATTAATTTATTAATTTATATAGTTAAGGCAAGAGGGAGTATGGGATAAAGAAAGAATATATATATATATATATATATTGTTCTGGACTGGGCAGGTGTTGTGCCCCCAGAGGGGCAAGGCCCAATCCAATCCAGACATTGCACAGGCCCAATAGCCAGAAACTAGCCGTTGGGCATAAAGTAGCCGTTGGGCAGAAACTAGCCGTTGAGCACATCCCTCTCACTCGCTAAGCAGGTCACGCGGCCAACTGCCTCCCCGAGTCTCACGGAGACAGTTAGACCTGGTCAAAAGGCCACGTACTTTGCCCTCCACTTGGCAAACTCCCATTAGTCAGCCAGGCCCATTGATCGCATGGGATCTCCCCATAAATACCCTCTCACTTGAGAGGGGCAGGTATTCAATATCCACTACTAGAACTCTTGTACTTGCTTTTCTATCTTTTGACCAAACACTTACTTTGGCATCGGAGTACCTTGCAGGTACCACCCCCCTTTTTTCTCTCCTACAAGCATCATCACTTGCCCAATGTGAAGCCCACGACGATCCTGTCTGATCACCTCCGATCAGTGGCACCATCTGAGGGAAACTAGCTTCCCCGTCTCTTGATTCAAGATCCTCTCTTTCACTTCAAAGACCAAAGCTTCATCTTCTAACCTCTTGAGATCATCATGGCCTCCACCAAAAATGATGCTTGACAAGACTCTGCTGCTGCCGTTGTAACTGACAACACCGACCACATCTTCTTCGGACATGTGCTTCAAGAAACCGACCCACGGGACGAAAGGCCTGCGTCCCCGACCCCCGAGGAATTGAAACCTAGGGCACCAGCTGTCAAACGCGGTTTCGAACCCATTCCTGTCCCGCAAAATACTAACTCAAGTACAGCTGCTCTCATCGCCTCACTCAACAGATCAAACCTTTTGGTCTTCCAGAAAGGAGAGAAGATTAACACTCTCGAGCATGTCCTCCAAGAGTGGCTTGTTTCGGAGAAACAACTCAGCCCGTCTCCACATCCTCGGTCTCCCCCTCAGAAACAGAGACGCGATAGGTCCAAAAGTCTCTCCCCGAAGAGAAGACGATCAAGATCGGAAGAGCTTGCATCCGATCTCGACTGAAGACACCGCAGATCTCCTCTGTGAAGGTCGAGACGCTCCCCGGCGTCCAAGAAGCCCCGACAGCCAGATAGGCATGGGTGCCACCATACGCGCAGGCATTCTCCGCGACGTCCACGACCCCCTTTCACAGGAGATCATGGACACGAGAATTCCTCGCGGGCTGGAGAAGCCCCATACTCTAGCAACCTACGACGGGACCACCGATCCCGGCGAACACATAGAGAACATAGAAGCAATGCTCCATTACCACAATGTGACTGGGGCTATAAAATGCATATTATTCGCGATCACACTGAGAAAGGGGGCAATGGCTTGGTTCAAACGCCTTCCTCGAGGGCCAATCACATCATGGAGAGACTTGAAGACTCAATTTGCCCGACACTTTACAGCTTCCCGACGACATCCCAAGTCGGAGGCCACCTTGGAAGCTATTATACAAGGAAGGGACGAATCCCTGCGGGCATATATCGAACGGTTCAACAAAGAAGCCGTGGAGGTCCGTACGATGGACCATATAAAGAAGTATCTTCTCGAAAAGGGCCTGAAACCAAAAAGTGAGTTTCGCAAAGCCGTCGGGATCGAGACTCCTCGAACGTTGACATAACTTCTTCGAAAAGCTGAAGCGTATATATAATACGAGGAGCAGGAGGCCGCCTATCATGCCCGGGACACGAGAGATCGAGACAGCACCCATGCATAAAAAAAGACGAACCGGAGTCATCCCATCAAGGAAAAGAAAGGCGACGAGACGATCGTCCTCGAGAAGGTAAAGGGTCTGCTGGCCGTTTCACGGAATATACCCTGCTTACGGCTCCCCGTGAACGCGTTCTCTCTGAATGCATCAATGCGGAATTCAAGCAGGGGGCGTCAGGTTCCCCAAACCAATGACGTCCAAAGGCAACATCGACAAGAGCAAGTATCGTCGCTTCCACGGTAGCCACGGCCACACAACCGAGGACTGCATGCACCTTAAAGACGCAATAGAGATCCTCATCAAGAAGGGTCATTTGAAAAAATACGTAAAGAAAGGTGAGTCCTCCCGGTGAGAGGCTTCAGATCCAAAGAAGGAGACATAATCGTCTCAGTCTAGTCCTCCCCCGCAGGTCACCATGTCCATTACGCGACCAGAGGACTTCGTCATTCCTGATTACCTCGAAGAGCCTTCTCGGATATCTGCCCATAGCACTTGGGAAGCTTTCCTTACAGCCATATTTATCTCATGCGGGGGGTACAATGAGCTGACAGTAGGATCTGTCAAGAGGAAGTTCGAGCTGCTTATAGATTGCAGTCCCGACCGGTTGTTTACGCTCGAGAAAATCAAGGGACGCTCCCAACCGATCACGTTCTACCGTGAGGAGCTGCCCAGGGGCTCTCCAAACTCTCACATTCCTCTACTCATCATGGCCAGACTATCAAACACCGACTTCTGGAGGATCCTAGTCGACCAAGGCAGTTCAATGGACATTACATACATGGGCCTGTTTCGCGTCCTAAAGCTAGACCAGAAGAACCTCTCGTCGTATGTGGGGTCCGATCTACAGGGGTTCAACTGAGCCACGGCCAGACCTTGGGGATACGTGGAGCTGCCGGTCACATTCGGGGAGGAGGAAGCATCTAGGTCGATCAAGACCCAGTTTTTGGTGATCGATTGCTCGTCGCTGTATCAATGCATTTTGGGCAGGCCAGCACTCGCAGAGCTGATCGCTTTTCCTTCAACCGTCCACCTCAAGCTAAAGTATTATACTGAGAAAGGTCACGTCGCAACTTTACATGGGGACATAGAAGCTGCCCGCAGATGCTTCGAGGCAGCGACCAGGGGACAAAACCAGATCGGAGCAGCACCGAAAGCGGCCAAACGGCCAAGCGATGAAGATCGTCCAACCGAAGATAACCAACCAAACAAGAAGCCTGCACTGCCCGTGCACATCATCGACCTTGACAGCCGAATTTCAGAAGACTGCAAGGAAGATAATGGTGAGGTTGCGCCAACAGGGACGACCTGCTCCCCCACTTCAACTCTCATGCGGCCAGTTCCAGACGGAGAATTCAAAGTCATCACCTTCAGCAATAACCCCGACGAAGGGGTGAAGATAGGCGCAGGATTGTGCGACGAGGTCAAGCTACAACTAAAGAAATGCTTGTACGACAACGCTGACCTGTTTGCCTAGAGCGCAGCAGACATGCCCGGGTTAGACCCCAAGACCGCGTGCCACCATTTGACCATTGATCCAGCTGCCCGCGCCGTCGTACAACGGAGAAGAAAGCAATTCGATGAGAAGACACAGGCTGCTGAAAAACTTGTACAAGACCTCTTAGAGGTAAAATTCATATCGGAGGCCAGGTATACAACCTGGCTGTCCAACATTGTACTTGTGAAAAAACATAGTGGAAAATGGTGCATGTGCATTGACTACACCGATCTCAACCGGGCATGCCCGAAAGATGCTTACCCTTTACCGAGCATAGATAAACTTGTGGATAACTCTGCAGGTTTCAAACTCTTGTCCTTCATGGATGCCTATTTGGGATACAATTAAATCCCTATGGCCGAAGAGAACAAGAGGTATACCGCATTCATGACCTCCTCAGGGAACTATTACTACAACGTAATGCCCTTCGGTCTAAAAAATGCTAGGGCCACGTACCAGCGCATGATGAACAAAGTCTTCCGATCAGAGATCGGGGACATGCTCGAATTATACATGGACGACATGATCGTAAAGTCCCAAGAGGAATCCGATCATACGGCTCACCTGCAAAAGGTCTTCGACTAGGCCAGGAAATGTAAAATGCGCTTTAACCCATAAAAGTGCACCTTTGGGGTACGAGCAGGGAAGTTCCTCGGGTTCTATCTCACCGAAAGGGGAATAGAAGCAAACCCAGATAAGTGTCAAGCATTCGCAGAGTTCCCCACACCCAGGTCAAAGAAGTCCATCCAATCCCTAAACGGGATGCTCGCCTCCATTTCTCGATTCATCAAATCCGCTCAGTACGCCCTGCCCTTCTTTAAACTCCTTAGTAAAGAGACCAGTTTCGAATGGACAGAAAAATGCGAGCAAGCCCTGGCCCACCTTAAGCGGGCTCTGTCCGAGCCACCTGTGCTTTCCCGACCAGAGTGCAGGGAAACCCTATACTTGTACCTCTTTATCACCAGCGAAACCATTAGTACTGCCCTCATCCGCGAAACAAGGATGGGCAGAAGCCCATCTATTTCACCAGCAAGGCCTTACAAGGGCCAAAGGTCAGGAACGCATAGATAGAGAAAGTCTCCTTTGCTCTAATCACCGCCGCGAGGAGGCTTAGACACTACTTCCTGGCCCACACTGTAGTTGTCCGTACGGACCAGCCCATCAGACAATTGCTATGCCGACCAGATATGGCGGGCAGGATGCTTAAATGGTCCCTGGAGTTATCAGAATTCGACATTCAATACAAGGGTAGAAAGGCCCTCAAAGCACAAGTTTTGGCCGACTTCGTGGCAGAAATGACGCTACTACCGTCCCCATCATGTGAAGCACATAAATGGACCGTTTACGTAGATGGGGCATCTAGCCCCTCAGGGAGCGGAGTAGGTATTATCCTCGAAAATGAGGAAGGAGTACTAATCGAAGTATCGCTGGTCTTGTCCTTCCTTACATCCAACAACCAACCCGAATACGAAGCCCTCCTCGCGGGACTACGACTGGCCAGGGACGTGGGCGCCAAGGATTTTAAAATCTACACTAACTCCAAGCTCGTAGCGTCGTAAGTACGGGGAGAATTTCGAGCAAAGAACGACCAGCTTACCGAATACCTGGCGCTAGTAAAGGAAAGAATCACAAAGTTCGATGCATGGGAAGGCCAGCACATCCCCCGCGAACGAAACACGCGAGCAGACATCCTGTCCAAACTAGCCAGCACTATAAGGAAAGCAGAATTAAGTCCGTCATACAAGAAATACTACCTCGGCCTAGTATTGAGAAACCATCAGAGCTGCTCGACGTCAACATCATCGGGGACACCCATTGCTGGATGTCTCCCATATACAACTACCTCACCAAAGGGGAGTTGCCCGAGGACAGTAAAGAAGCTAGCATAACTAAACGACGAGTCAGTTCGTATGTACTGGTTGAGGACAAACTCTACCAAAGAGGATTTTCTATCCCCCTCTTGAAATACGTCGAAGAGAGTAAGGTCCCCGAGATTCTACAAGAAATCCATGAGGGCATCAACGCACAACACTTGGGGGGAAGATCCCTGGCACGAAAAGCCTTGCGAGCAAGATATTACTGGCCAACCATGCAGCACGATGCCAAGGAGGACGTCCAGAAGTACGACCGGTGTCAGCGTCACGGGGACATGCACTTGGCACCCCCAATGAAGTGAAGACTCTATCCTCGCCATGGCCCTTCGCCTGGTGGGGAATAGACATACTCGGACCCTTTACAATGGGGTCTTACCAAAACAAATTTCTAATCATGGTCGTAGACTACTTTACAAAGTGGATAGAAGCCGAAGCCCTCGCCAAAATCACAGCCTTCAACATACTTCGTTTCTACAAAAGAAATGTCCTCGCACGGTTTGGGGTGCCCCAGGCCCTCGTAACCGACAATGGAACTCAGTTCACGGACAGAAAATTCCAAGACTTCGTCGTCAAATTAGGCACGAAGCAGCACTTTACTTCCGTCGAGCATCCCCAGACCAACGGACAAGCAGCGGCTGCGAACAGGGTGATCCTTTGTGGTCTAAAGCGAAGTCTGGGCGAGTCCAAGAAGAGATGGGTCAAGGAGCTACATAGTGCGCTCAGGGCCTACAGAACAACACCGTAGTCCACCACCGGGGAAACCCCTTTCCGACTAGCCTACGGAACCAAGGTGGTGATACCGGTAGAAATTAGAGAAACTTCCAGATGAATGAAAGCTCCCCTTGGTGAGGAGATAAACGACGAAGCCTTAAGAGAAGAGCTCGATCTGGTTGAAGAAATACCATCAAGAGCAGCTCTCCGCGAGGCCTCGCTGAAACAACGAATAACCTTGCGCCATGACACTAAGGTGATAAAGCGTGACTTCCCCGTTGGCAGCCTGGTCCTGCGCAGAAACCAGAAAGATTCGCGCGAAGGGCAGCTGGCCGCAAACTGGGAAGAACCCTACAGGATCAAGTCCAAAACAGGCAATGGAGCCTACAACTTAGAAACTCTGGACGGAGAACCATTTGCTCGACCATGGAATGCTGAAAAGCTCAAACAATACTACAGTTAAGCCCGACCATGAGGTCGGACTAACTGTCGATGAGATCTCCCCGAACGGAAAGACGACGCGGGTACAAGATCGTGCCCTGGTGAAGCACGACCCATTCTACAATGCCGGCCAGCCTCTGCTCATGGGACGAGCAGATCCTGAGCCCAACGGGGATACCTCAATCGAGCTCCGCCGTTGCCACACCAATCAGGCAGGACACCCAGCTCGCGATGGGAATAGTCCAAGCCTATGAGTTTAGTACCTCAACCGATGTCCTAGTCTCATCGCTGGCAAAAACACCTTGCCCTCCTCGACGAGCTTCCCAGCGTGTCGAGTACAACAAACAAGTCGAGCAAACAAACAAGCATACATGAATAAATGCGATAAAAATCTATAATAAAAGATTAATGACATCGGCTACAAGGCTGGAATAAGTTAAGTGTACATTAGAGGGGCTATGCCCGATAAACATTACATCAAAAAAGGCACGCAGGCCTACAAAATACATGTACATCCAAAAAATATCCTGGTCAAACTAGACGACCTCGCTGACACCCTCCAGGGGGACCACTTCGCTATTGACGACCACATTGAGTAGACCCATTCCCTCAGTCGCCAGTTGGACGTCAGAATTGAGGGCCTTCACCTGCTCCAAAGCAGCATTAAAGCCAAACTCGGCTGCCCCCAGGTTGTCCTCCCCGAGGACACGGATCCTCTCGATCAGGTCCCTCCTCGTCCTCAAGGCCCTCTCATCTTCAGTCTCATCTTCACCCGCTGCCGACGAACCCTCCAGCTCTGTAATCCTTGCCTTCAAGCGGGCATTCTCATCATTGACATTCTTCACCTCCTCCTTCATTTGGGTCACCTCCTTTCGAAGCAATATCTTGGCCTCCTAGTGACCCTGCAGCTTCTTCAGCTCATTGTATATCCCCACGTTCTCGTACTCTAAGTCATTGATCCTAGTCTTGGCTTCTTTAAGGTCGGAGCGATGAGCTACCTCTGCATCTCCAAGGGCCAGCACCACTTCTAATATTCTAACCATTCTGGCTGCGTCCTGGTAAAGGAGCTTTCTCCGCACCTGTGGATCGGCGGGCAGAATCGCCGAGACATCTAGATCCGGGACGACGATGGAGCTCCCCTCGTCAAACATCTGCCCCTGTTGATAGCATGCGGGCAGTACCAACTTCCCTCCAGGAGAGCCACCCGAGCAGCCCGCAGGAGAGGCCCTAATATCATTATGTTTCCTCTTGTGGGATGAGTCAGGAGTTGGTGGTACAGAGGTCATCCCCGGGGTAGGACCAGCGCCGAACAAAAACTTCTCTATCGTCGCTTGCTGCTTGGCCGCTCTAGCTTTGGGCCCCGAAGGCACTTTCTTCTGGACCTTGGCTGCCTGCGACCTCATTAAGCGCTCCCTCATGTCAGCCATTTTCTCAGCGAACACAAAAGAGACAAAAGTTATCAGACAGAAAAAGCTCAACAAATGCGGACACAAGAGCAAGTTATACCAAGAAGCTGGAAGGCCACATCGTCGTTTTCACACTCAAGGAGGGCCTTAGTGTTAATATAACGGTCTGCTCTGGCAGGCACCCCATCGTCCCCGATTAGTTCCTTACCATCCCTGACCACCACGAAGGCCGGCGTAAAGCTCTCCACATAGGCATGGAGGACACGATAGGACTCCTTGTCGGCCTCACAGAGTTGATTGTGCTTTACCAGGAACTGGTCGGTCCTGTATCTGAAGTGGACGAACACCCATTCCAAAGGAAACTTAGACACAGGCTTTTCAACCTGCCGACCATCGACGGTCACCGTTTCAATCGTCGAGATGGATCTCTAGGCCGCATCAGAAACAGGCTTCACGACTAGGAATCTATCCTTAAAATGACGAACAGACTCGGAGTAGGCCAGAAGAGCCTGCTCTGCTATTTAAATGACACCCAGCTTTGCTTCGTGTCCGTAGTACTTCGCTGGAGCTGAAAGATGCAGAAGAAAAGGTCCACCGTCGCCCCGACATGGAGAAAGCGATACAACAGCTCGAAGGCACGTATGAAGGCCAACGCGTTTGGATGAAGCTGGGCCGGGCATAATTCTAAGTGACGAAAAAGGACCTCATGGAAGTCGGTGAAAGGCAGCCGAAACCTAGCCTCCACAATGGCAAACTCTTACATGGGGAACCGCATCCCCGGGTAAATCGAATAAATCCTGTCATTTTCGGTCGGACGGATGGCCCTCCATTGCATGGGCGCATCCTCGGCCCGATCCTCCAGATAGGGGAACTCCCGAACCTCCTCCTCAGTAAACGTTGACTTGGTCGACAGCGGCTCGTGCGCGATCCATTGAAGGTCCCCCCTCGCGACCTGAACGTTAGCATACTCGACGGCCTACTCTGCCTCCTCTTGCGCGGCCTGGGCATCAGGTACGACTTCATCACGAGGATCAACCATTTTCACCTGAAAAGCAGAGGAAGAAAAAATGAATTCGACGACTAAGTTCAAATCCACCCTTCCACCACTAGTCAAGTGAAATGGCGAGGAAGAAGTCGAGGACGACCTCGAGCCCATATTGACCACGACTCAAGTCGGCGACGACATCGTCCCCGACAACGGGGACAAATCTCCACGACTCAACAGAGAGGGAGCTCAGGCGCGACGTCGCAAGCCCACCTCACAATACTAGGACCTTTCGCCGAACAGGCCTAATGCCCGACTACAAACTCAATACTAATCCTAACCAGAATCTAAGAGAATCTACGCCAAAAAAATCCAACATTCATTATAGGATCTTCGCGTTCTTCATGTTCTTCATAGATTTTCCAGAAATTCATATGTTCATCGAAGAACACATGAATCTTCCACCAGAAAACTCATATGTCACCGAAAAATTCATGAAGAAACCCAGAAAACGAAGAACTCCAGAAAATATGCAGAAAAGATGGACAAACTTACTTGAATATGAAGAGTTGGAGATGAAGGTGTGAACGGAGACGATGAAGATCTACGGCGGTTCCAGCGAAGGGACAAATTGCAGAGCAAAAGAGGAGAGAAGAAATTTGTCAGAAGTGGACAAATGAATCCCTCCTCCCTCCTTTTATAAGCATTTGCTCGTGGGGAATCGCAAAGGCCATCATTACCTAGGCGGCTCTAGGTCTGATAAAGGGGCTGAATGTTCAACACATGTCAAAAGGTTCCTGCGTTTGACATTTCCAAGTATGAACGTTACATGCACCAGACCTTTTGCTATTCCGCGAGCACGTCTCTTCACCGACACGCACACCAAGGTTCCCAGACACAAAAACGCCGTTGCAACGGGCACCTTCACAAGAGCGTGCTCGACAGAAAATACATCTTCACAATATGTTCTTCGGGCAACAACACCTGGTCGGGCGGATCAAATCACCAGCCCCGACCAGACCTGCCATGCCGACGATAAAGAGATTCTCCCCGAATACCATCCAAAGATGACTGTTTACACAGCTACCTTAAGTCCTCACTCTCCACCAGAGCAAGGACTTGGGGGGCTCCTGTTCTAGACTGGGCAGGCGCTGTGCCCCCAGAGGGGCAAGGCCCAATCCAATCCAGCCATTAGACAAGCCCAATAGCCAGAAACTAGTCGTTGGGCAGAAAGTAGCCGTTGGGCAGAAACTAGTCGTTGGGCACGCCCCCCTCAATCGCTGAGCAGTTCACGCGGCCAACTGTCTCCCCGAATCTCACGGAGACAGTTAGACCTGGTCAAAGGGCCACGCGCTTTGCCCTCAACTTGGCAAACCCCTATTGGTCCGCCAAGCCCTTTGATCGCATGGGATCTCCCCATAAATACCCTCTCACTTGAGAGGGGCAGGTATTCAATATCCACTACTAGAACTCTTGTACTTGCTTTTCTCTCTTTTGACCAAACACTTACTTTGGCATCGGAGTACCTTGCAGGTACCACCCCCTTTTTTCTCTCCTACATGCATCATCACTTGCTCAACGTGAAGGCCACGACGATCCTGTCTGATCACCTCCAATTATATATATATATATATATATATATATATATATATATATATATATATAACAAATAACAAGAATGAAAAGAAAATATATATATATAAATCAGAAAGCAAAATTTGGAAAATTATATTGGAGATGAAAGTAATTGTAAACTATACTTGCTCTAGAAGTCTTGGAATCAATGGAGCCTAATTGAGAAAAGAATACAAGGCTGTGATTGCTTTTGAATGCCTTGCAACAGCTAATTAGTCTGACTCAATACAAATCATTTTTCCTCGTTTGTCTTATTACCCGAATTTTACATATTCATTTTTTTCTTTCTTAATATTCAAACATGAAGAAAACGAGCGAAAGACTTTTCTAATGAATGTGATCCCCAACGGTACTATAGGATAATAATAATAATATAGGATATCCTTGGGATGAAAGGTACCCACCAACCAGCTGGTCATTCATATAATTCAGTGAACCTTTCTTGTATAAGCAACAAAATATCAAAATATATACAATACACTACATGCTACATGCTATGCTATATCTTTCAAGTCACGGCAAAATTAGTTCAAACATCCCTATTATGCTCTTTCTTTTTTTTGACTCAGCCCTATTATTGTTCGGTATGTTAATCATATTATATACTATAGTTGTGTTAAAATAAAATAAGTACACAAAAAGTCTTTTAGTAAGCCTTTGAAATAACAATTATCATGTGTGATGGAAATAATTAACTAAAACATGTTTACCAAAGCAATCTTAAGAGTGTAAAACTACTTAAAATATAGAGAAATATATTCTTACACCCAATTTCTATACCAACATCGTATTTCACAGTGAAATATTATAATAATATATATTTTTTAAATTTTTTTATTTTTCTATTTTTTGTATTAAGAAATACTGATAATAAATTGTAGGATTAACAAACTTCATAACACGATTAACCAACATTTTACTTTGTATTGACCAACTTTGGTGATTGCGCAAAATTATTTTTAATATCTGGACGATTATTAACCAACTTTATAACTTCATTAACCACCATTTTACTTTTCATTAACCAACTTTGATTTACTACTAAAAATTATTTTTAATATCTGGGCGTTTATTAACCAACTTCATCACTTTATTAACCAATTTTTTTACATTGCATTAACCAACTTTATTCACTTTTAAAAAATCAATGTTCATGTACTGTACGCAAACATTGTTCATGTCACTGTTCACAAAAATATGTACTGTTCATATGACACTATTCATGTCCTGTTCAGCACTGGTCACTCTGTACGACATTATTCACCGTATTAGTGAACAATGCATACGGTGTAATGTATGCTTTTGGTGTAAACATAGCACTGCTTTAAAATATATCAAAATAATTGGCTATGCAATAGGAAAAATAGTGCCATTCTAGTAAAAACTGAATAAATTTTCTTTATAACTGATGTATAACTATTGTGATTTGGAATGTGTATTAAATTATTCTAAGTATTGTGGTGAAAGTTGCTAAATATTGAACATAAAGGCTAAAATTAGTATTGAATTTAATATTGAACAATATTTAACATGTTTAATATGTTGTGACGAACGCCGCACCCGAAACGAAGTTATCCGGTGAGAAAGAAAATTTTCTTGAACAAATACAAAAAAAATGATTTTTTTTTTGAGAGAGAGAGAGAGAGTTATAACAGTTTTTCTATTCACTTTTTCTAAAATTAGGCTTTACAGATTACAAGTAAATAACAATTTAACCACTACACTAACACATTATAGTACAACCTGTATATAGACTTCTAGTATATGTACGTCATGTATGATGATAACATTCATACATAACATATCTAACTATTATATAACAAAGTACATAACTAACTCAAGTCATTTGCATGCTCGAATTGACTTCGACTATAGCATGCACATCTTCGACTAGTGCGTACTTGAGTTGACTTCGACTACAACATACACAACCCAGTCAAACTATAAACCTTCTCTTGTCGAGACTAGAGTATGATCCAAAATACCACATAACAAAATAGTTTATGAATTAGTTTGAGAGTTATAACGAAAAAATTAAGCTTTGTAACATTACTGATTAAAATAATGTTAAGGATGAGGTTGGCATAAGTTTTCACTTGCACTCCTTGATTAATCTTGCCGATTAAAATTAATATCTTATGCTAGTTCAATTCTTAAAGATTATTTAATTCTAGTCTCTTAGTAATTAAAATTTCAATAACTCAAATGAACTCATCAATCTCTTGATAAATTAATACGCATAGAAGCTTTCCAATAGCCATAATTTTTTCTAGTGAAAATTGGTGCTCTATTGTATACTCCCTTAGGTTTGGTGGCTATTCTTCTAAAAAATAAATCTTAAGCACGAAATAAACTGGAGCTCGTGATACCACTTGTTAAACGATAGGCTTCGATCTAGAAGGGGGAAAGGGTGAATAAATCACAAATTTAAAATTAAACTTTTGGTAAAAATGGCTTTCAAAAGTGTTCCGGACTGGCCCAATGGCTAGGCATGGCCCAATCCGCTTCTGCTCCCATAACGGCACAATTGCCTAAGTCCAGCCAATCTAGGGCATCATTTACCTTTCTGCCCCCTACCGGGCAAATATGCTCGGATGACCCCAAGGGTCACCTACCCCTCCTCAGTAGCTCCTGCCTATTACGCACGGTTCCACCATCCAGAAACAGTCACGACGCTCGTGCCCGCAACTGAGCCTCTGCCCGCGGCAACGACTAGTTTCGGGCACCTCTGTCTGTCCCAACGGCTAGTTTCTGGCAGTTACCTATTATTGAAAAGTATTTCGGGGGTGTTTTATCCTCTCCACAGGGATTGTATGTGTATTGCCGCCGTTCTTTAGTCGAAATCGTTTTAAACTTTTAAATTAACAAAGAGTTTGGTTGTTTCTATCGGATCGTTTGCATAAGAATTTAGTAATCAACGATAAAGAAATTGGTTTTAAAGATTTGATAAAAACATGCCAAGATTAGGGTCCAATAATCCGTTTTATACGTATTTACTCGATAAAGGATGTGACCTTGTTAACGATGAATATAACCACATATCCTCTCAACAAGTTTATTTCTAACACTTGCTGTGCGATTTACCATTTTGATCTTTAGATGATCTCTCACTCCAACTATCAATATAATAACATTCAAGATTAATATTTATGAACATCAACTTTCAAAACTATCTCTAGCCTCATGATTATTGATGGTTGATTATTGATGGATGCGAACTATTCGCCTACAAGTTCGCAAAGCGAACTTAGGCCCCATTAGCTACTGCCTCATCTAAGGTGTCCTTCGCCAAGTCTTCACAAAGAGATGAATCAGGGAACATTCGCTGGGAAGTTCGCAAAGCGAACTTTAGTCCCTTTTCTTACTGTCCAAATCCTGGGACCATTCGCTAGAGCTTCGCTAGTTGTTCGCAAAGCGAGCATTCGCTGGCAAGTTCGCAAAGCGAACTTGCTGATGTTTTCTTCCTTTCTTTGGCAACTTATATCATTTCTTTGTGACTTACTTCTTTGATCAATTCGTGTCTTTTTCTGCACAATAACACACACATTACAAGCTCCAAAGGTATTTCACAATGTTTGAAGAATAACAACAATTCAAGATTAAAATTCACAATTAAACATAAAAGAGTTGAAAAATGTCAAGTATCAAATAGAAATATTAGTCATGTTTGACATCTAACACCTATTCTTCGGGAAATGGTTATTTCGCCCCGAAAACAGGGACCGTTGGCCACGCGCTGGAGGCACTATAAAAAACCTCTCATTTGAGAGGGTCATGGATCCAAAAATACCCTACGAAATACACACTTTGTATTTGTCTCTCCCTCTCTCTCTCTCTCTCTCTCTCTCTCTCTCTCCCGATTCTTATTTTAGCATCAGAGTGCCTTGCAGGTACACCCCTCCTCATGTCTCATACCTAGCATTACAGACGTCTTCTTTGGCCCAATTCAGGTTCTGATCAGCCGTAAAGATCAGTGGCGCCGTTTGTGGGAAATCAGTTATGCCCGTATTTCAAAATAACCCTTTTCCAAGATTCCGATCATGGCAAGCCAATATCACGTTCATGATGCCCACAATTCTGCTTTTCTCCCCGTCAGCAAGACTGATGCTAACAGATCTGCACCCTTTCTTGGGTGTGGCGCCCATCATCTGAGAGATGGAGTCATCGCGTCTCCCTCCCCTACTCGTGCTAATCATGTTGAGGATCAACCCTCCCTGGACCACCAGCTTGTTCCTGTTCCGTCCAACGCCAACCCGGCCGTGGCGGCCCTTCTTGAAGCCCCCAACAAAACCAACCTCCTAATCCTCCAATAAAACATGAGGGTTGGGGCCCTAGAGGAATCTAACCGGTAAAGATCCCCTCCATCGAGGAAAGAGCGCCGAAGATCCAGAAGTCCACCTCCCCGACGTGAAAGAGACCGTCAGGCACCACGTGAGCCAGAGTCCCACGCCTTCAAGAAGCATGACCACATCTCCCCATGGAGCCAGTACTTCCCGGGAACCAAGAGGACTAGGAGAGACCAGCGTTCACCTCCGCCCAGATCTAAGGGACAGGTGCGATCCCCATCTCCCCATAGAAGTCACCAAACTATTCTTGAGAGAAGCTCCCGCTCCCCGTCATGGTCCAGCAGCAGCAGCGACGATGAGCCTCGCGGCCCGTTGTCTCAGGAGATTATGGACATGTGCCTCCCCAAGGAATTGGAGAAACCACCATCTTTGGGCACCTACAACGGTACGATGGATCCTGACGAGCACATCGAGAATATCGATGCTTTGCTCGACTATCATGCCGTCCGGGGCGCCACCAAATGTAGACTATTCCCCACCACGCTCAGGAAGGGAGTGATGACCTGGTATAAAGAACTCCCCGACGAGTCCATCACCTCGTGGAGACAGATGCGGAGAATGTTCTCCAGACACTTCACGACATTATGCCGCTACCCGAAGACCGAAGCCTCCTTTGAGGCCATAATTCAAGGGAAGGATGAACCTCTCTACGCCTACATCGAGAGGTTCAATAAATAAGCAATACAGGTCTCAACAATCGATGACATGAAGAAGTTCTTGGTCGAGTGAGGACTTTGTCCCCGTACAGAATTTGCCAAAGTTGTTGGCATCGAAACTCCAAGGACTCTGGACGCCTTCCTCCTCAAGGCGCAAGCATATATCCAGTACAAGGAGAAATAAACGGTCTGCTCCGCCTGGGTCTCACGCCACCAGGAGAGTGTTCGGACCTCCAAGAACGATGAACCCTCGACATCTCGTCGGGGAGATAGAAGACGTGAAGATCGTCCCCGGGAGTCCCGGGACAACAAAGGACCCTCCGGCCACTTCCATGAGTATACTCCTATGACCGTCTCCAGGGAGAAAATACTCTCTGAATGTTCCAACTCGGAGTTCAAACAAGCAGGGGTTCGATTCCCTAAACAGCTACCGGCCAAGCCGAATGCTGACAAGTCGAAATACTATCGTTTCCACAAAAGCCACGGCCATACAACCGACGACTGCATCCACCTGAAGGATGCCATCGAGATACTGATCAGGAACGGGCACCTAAAACAGTTTACTAAGAAAGGGGAGACTCCCCAGCAGGATGCCCAGGAGTCCAAGAATGTCGAGGAAGAGGTGTCTTCCTCGGAAGAGACAAGCCTTTAGGTCGCCATGAGCATATTGCGGCTTGAGAATTTTTATATTCCAGAGGGACCCAACGCTCCCCCTACTTCGCAGCACATAGTCTGTGGGAAACCTTCCCTTCCTCCATGGTCATCTCCGGATGGGTCTTCAATAAGGTTACTGTGGACTCCGTTAAAAGGAAATTTGAGCATCTTCTCATCACGAGCTCCAACAGGAGTACCACGCTCGAAAAAGTCCAGGGAGAGTCGGTCCCCGTCTTTTTCTACCACCAGGTACTCCTCGGTGGGGCTCCCAACTTAAGCATTTCGCTGCTCGTGAGAGCCCAGATGGCTAACTTTAATGTTTGTCATATCCTAATCGACCAAGGCAGCTCGATCGATATCATGTAATCGCGACTATTTTCCACCCTCAAGCTAGATGAATCACAGCTAACTCCCTACGTAGGATCTGACCTACAAGGCTTCAACGAGTCTGTCACAACGCCCTGGGGATACGTGGAATTGATCGTGACTTTCGGATCTGCAGAGACGACCATGTCTATTAACGTCCAATTCCTGGTCATCGATTGCCCTTCTCTCTATTAGTGCATCTTTAGGCGGCCAGCTTTGGCCAAACTGGTGGTCATACCGTCAACCGTGCACCTGAAAATAAAGTACTACACTTCTAAGGGTCTGGTCGCCACTATACACGGGTATATCAAAGTAGCAAGGAGATGTTTTGAGGCAGCCACCAAAGGGCTGAACACCATTGCAGCCAAGCCAAAGACTTCCAACAAGTCGGCCCTGGCCAGCAGCTCCGAGGAGGCAAAGTCGCTGCCCCATGTCGACTCTATCGACCTTGACAGATGCTTCTCCGAAGACGACCAGAAGAAGGGGAATGAGATCCGGACTTGTTCGAGCAGCCCCTCGGCTTCAACCAGCACCTGCGAGAGCTCCCATCCGATGCGCCCAATTCTGGATGGCGAGTTCGAACTTGTCTTGCTCGGCGAAGACCCCTAGCAAGGAAAGAAGATCGGGACCAGACTCCCCGACTTAGCGAGGAAATAGCTCAAAGCTTGCCTTCGGGAGAATGCATATTTGTTCGCTTGGAGCGTTGCGGAAATGCTAGGCCTAGACCCTGCCGTCGCCTGCCATCAGCTCACAATCTACCCCGCCACTAGGGCTGTAGCACAACGTAGGAGAAAGCAGTCTCTAGAGAAAACGGAGGCTGCCGAACAAGCTGTAAAAGACCTCCTCGAGGCAAACTTTATTTTGGAGGCCAAGTACACTACTTAGCTGTCCAATGTTGTACTCGTAAAAAAGTCTAATGGAAAGTGGCGTATGTGTGTTGATTATACCGATTTCAATAGGATCTGCCCTAAAGATGCTTATCCCCCCCAATATAGATAAACTTGTTGATAATTCTGCCAGTTTTAAATTGTTATCGTTTATAGACACCTATTCGGGCTACAATCAAATACCAATGGCAAAAAGCGACAAAAGGTACACAACCTTCATGACCAAATCGGGCAACTATTACTACAACGTAATGCCCTTCAGCTTGAAAAAGGCTGGCGCTACCTACCAACGAATGATGAACAAAGTCTTCCGAGGAGAAATCTGGGACATGCTCGAAGTCTATATGGACGTCATGATCGTGAAATCCCACGAGAAATTCGATCACACGACCCATTTGAGGAAAGTCTTCGAGCAGGCGAGGAAGTACCAGACGCATTTCAACCCGGAGAAGTGCACGATCGGGGTACGAGCGGGCATGTTCCTCGGCTTCTATCTGACGGAATAAGGAATCAAAGCTAACCCCGACAAGTGCAGGGCCTTCTCTGAATTTACCATGCCAAACTCGAAGAATTCTATTCAATCCCTCAACGGGATGCTCGCTTCGCTATCCCGTTTTGTGACGAAGTTTGCTCAACACGCAGTGCCCTTTTTCAAACTCCTCCGCAAAGAGGCAGCTTTCGAGTGGACGGAGGAATGCGACCAGGCTCTCCTCCACCTAAAGTGAGCACTATCAGAATCTGTCGTTCTCTCTCGAGTGGTCGGCAGAATGCTCAAGTGGTCATTGGAACTATCTGAATTCGACATCCAATATGAGAGCATAAAATCCCTCAAGGACCAGGCGCTGGCTGATTTTGTCGCGGAGATGACATTCGTCGATTCCCCCATTTGCAGGGCACGCAAATGGATAATCTTGGTTGATGGGGCCTCTAGCTCGGCAGGAAGCGGGGCAGGTATCATTTTGGAAAACGAGGAAGGAATTATCGTCGAAGTCTCGCTCACACTATGTTTCCCTACTTCCAACAATCAGGCTGAATACGAAGCCTTCCTCGCTGGCCTACGCCTCGCCGAAGACCTAGGAGCCGAGGAAGTAATAATTTACACTGACTCTTAACTCGTGGCCCTCAAGTTTCGAGGAGAATACCAGGCCAAGAACGACAACCTGTATGAATACTTGACCCTGGTCAAGGAGAAGATGACAAAATTTGCAATGGTAGAAGTAAAGCATGTTCCTCGCGAACATAATGTTAGAGCAGACGTTTTGTCAAAGTTGGCGAGCACGAAGAAAAAGGACGGAAACAAATCCGTCATCCAGGAAGTACTTCCTCAACCCAACATCGAGAAAGCTTCTGCGATCCTCGACGTGCAAGTCATCGGCGACAGAAACTGCTGGATGACCCCCGTCTACAACTACCTCACCAAGGATGAACTACCATCTGACCCCAATGAGGCCAATGTAGTCAGGCGTAAAGCCTGCTCCTACATCCTGGTAAAAAATAAGCTCTACAGACGAGGGTTCTTCATCCCTTTACTCAAATGTGTCGAGGAAGAGATGTTCGCCCACGTCCTACGTGAGATCCATGAAGGGATCAATGCCCAGCACCTCGGGGGGAGATCCCCTCGCTGGGAAAGCTCTATGAGCAGGATACTACTGGCCGACCATGCAACATGATGCAAAAGAGCACGTGAAGAGATGCGACAAATGCCAACGGCACGGGGACATGCACTTGGCACCACCCAATGAACTCAAAGTAATGTCATCCCCGTGGCCATTCGCATGGTGGGGCCTGAATATCCTAGGACCATTCGTCGTGTTGTCAAACCAGAACAAGTACCTGATAATGAGCGTTGACTACTTCACTAAGTGGATAGAAGTAGAGGCTTAGGCCAAAATAATGGCCCACAACATACTTCACTTCTACAAGTGGAACATCCTTGCCCGCTTCGGCATCCCTCAATCGATAGTCACCGTCAACGGGACACAGTTTACGGACAAAAAGTTTCAGGAGTTCGTCGCTCAACTGGGCGCCAAGCAACACTTCGCGTCCGTCGAGCATCCCCAGACTAACGGGTAAGCCAAGGCAGTAAACAGGGTGATCCTACGAGGCCTTAAACGAAGGTTGGACGAAACAAAGAAATAATGGGTCGAGGAGTTGCACAACATGCTTTAGGCCTACCGCACCATGCCCCACTCTTCGACCAGAGAAACCCCTATTCGTCTAGCTTACACAACTTCCTCGCCGGCATCAATGAGACCCAGCCGAACCTCCTCCCCGAGACTTGCCATTGGAGATGGAAAACTGTAAAGAATAAGGGGATGGTAGCTCCTATCTTCAGGAACTCGCACGTTAATTCGAACGCCCGGATGAAGGCTAGGGAATCTAGATGCAGCTGCGAATGGGCCATATCTAAATGCACGAAGACCGACCTCTGGAAATCGGTAAAAGGCAGCCTCAGCCCAATATCCTTAAAAACATACTCGTACATTGGGAACCTTTCCCCGTCGTCCGAGCAGATGCGGTCATCTTCACTGGGGAAATGTACCTTCCAATCCCCTTCGGCCCCCATGGTCGTAAAAACGTCCCTGGTATACGAAGCGAAAATGGAGGCATGCTCTGACGGCTCTGCGACTGACCACTCCTCCGCGGAGGTCCTCAAAGGTGGGGTCTCGTCAGCACCACGGGGAGTAGATGTGTCTTATGTATCACTACTTTCCGAAGAGCTCTCCTCAGACGAGTCTCTAAGGATTTCATATTCAGTTTCGCGGGCCATCTTATTCACCTGAAAAGCAGAGGACAAAAGTGAATTCGATGACAAAATCAAATCCACCCTTCCACCGATAGTCAAGTAAAAGGGCGTGCAAAGGCCCGAGGACGACGTCCCCGGCCTAAGCCCTACTCAAATGGCGCAGCTAACAACACTAGGAGATGCTCGGGGCAACCCCTCTAGCGCACGCGGGGAGATCCTCCCCAGTTCACTACCCAGAACATCGTTTGAAGATCTACCGGAAAGCTCATGAACCTATCAGAAAACTCATTAGTACACCGGAAGTTTATGAGCTCCACCGAAGACAAACACTCCCGTCGTCACAACAGCATCAGATTCTACCTTAAGTCCTAAGTTCCTAAGCTTCCGGCGCCCATGCCAGCGGCTAAAACTGGCCAAACCACCGCCTACCATCAACAGCCACCGAAAACTACTACTACACTACCTAGTTTCACCCTAACAGCATGCATTCTAGAAGATCAAAAAGCCAAAAAGCCTAAAACTAGAATCAAGTTGAGTAACTTACATGGTCGAGGAAATGTTAAAGGGTCAAAGAAGACTGGTCGGTGCTTGTACGACGGTTGGACGGTGGTGAACGGAAGAGCTCAGGGCAGAGAAGCAAAAGAAGAGAGAGAAGCGAAAAGTGCAAATGAGCAGCTTCTCCCTCTATTTATAGACCATCTAAAGGCACGTACACGAGCACGCGCGGCTAGGGGCATCATCATGACCCTAGCCTAGCCATCATGACGCATTCATTGTAGCACAGGGCCCGAGGCACACGTGACACTTCACCTCTTCAGATCACATCAACCGTTGGGTTCCCCGTACGTCGGGCACACCAAACAATGTTACGTATCCCGCGGGCACTAATTCCCTCGGGCATCGTAGAACAATCTCATCTCGTCGACAAGCAACAACCATTTCTGGACCTCCCCGGGACTGCAAACTACCCTTAAGTCATCACCCCCATGCTCGGGAGCAACGAATTGGAGGGCTCCTGTTCCGAATTAGCCCAATGGCTAGGCATGGCCCAATCCGCTTCTGCTCCCAGAATAACCCAATTGCCCAAGTCCAGCCAATCTGGGGCAACATTTACCTTTCTGCCCCCTTCCGGGCAAATATGGTCGGATGACCCTAAGGGTCACCTACCCCTCCTCGGTAGCTCCTGCCCGTTACGTACGATTTCACCATCCAGAAACAGTCACGATGCTCGTGCCCACATTTGAGCCTTTGCCCGCGGCAACGACTAGTTTAGGGCACCTCTGCCCGTCCCATCAGCTAGTTTCTGGAAGTTACCTATTCTTCGGGAAACGATTATTTCTCCCTGAAAATAGGGACCGTTGGCCACGTGCTGGGGGCACTATAAAAACCCTCTCAGGGTCAGGGATCCAAAAATCACCCTACGAAATACACACTTTGTACTTGACTTTCTTTCTTTCTCTCTCTCTCTCTCTCTCTCTCTCTCTCTCTCTCTTTTTCTCTCTCTCTCTCCCGATTCTTATTTTAGCATCGGAGTGCGTTGCAGGTACACCCCCTCCTCATCTCTCACACCCAGCATCACAGACGTCTTTTTTGGCCTAATTCAGGCTTTGATCAGCCGTCAAGATCAGAAAAGTTTTATGGCACAACGTAAATAACCTGAATCGAATAGTCTAATCGAAACTACTATCGAAAAGCTCGAATATGCGTAAAGTTACACAATTGAATGATAATAAACACAAATTGTTCAATAACTATTAATCACAACAAAATAAAATTCTAAGCTATATGTAGAGCTTATTTCCAAAGATTAAAAACACACAAAAGCACAAAATAGCAATTTATCGAACACTTTGTGTGCGATCGATAATGTTTGGAAATTTATTTTGTTTTGTTGATCTTAAAACAAATCACAATCAACCAGATAATGATTCTATCAACAAAACCTAATTCAAAAATGTGATAAAAAATATTCTCAATCGAATTGATCAAACAACCAATGAATTCAATAATTTGCAAACACAAAAATTAAAAGAGAAAGAGATAGATAGATAGATAGATAGATAGATAGATAGATAGATAGAGAGAGAGAGAGAGAGAGAGAGAGAGAAAGAAGGATTTGTTTAGGCAGTTCCCCAATCGCCCTCGCTATGAGTACGTCTGCCCTCAATTCGAAATCGAATTGAGATACTTGCAATTAACCTTACTTTGAAAAAAGTGTATATACAAGAGATAAAAAAACTCTAACCCTACAAACCCTATCATTTGTTATTGATTCTACCACCTCCAAAACCTTTGATTAAAGATTGATCAAGTCACCAACAATGTCGCTTCAATTCACCAATTCTCGCTACTTCCTTGCAAGGAACCACCTTGTCCCAATGCTTTCACATGATCGAATTAATCCCAAGCGCACACTTGTTGAGCCCAAGATTTACCAACACGATCCACTGTCTCACGCTAATCCCTTACAATGAACCACCTTGTCCTAAGGCTTTCACTCGATCGAATCCGAATTGCATATTCTTGTCCAAAACCTTCAAATCTTCAATGATCTTGAAGGAAAACTCCAGCTTGGTTTCCTTATTTGAAACCCTCAAAGAACTCAACCCAATATTCTCGGTACACCAACCTAATTGGACGTTATCAACCCTAATCTAGATGGTCGCCCAATAAAAAATGATTACGTGTAGTTTGATTGTGTGTATGCATATAAGAGAGGTTGAAGATGATGAGTATGCTTTGAAATTCCAGTTTTGTATAGGTTTTACAGTAGAACCTTACTAGAAAAATATGCATGTTTATATATATATAAGGTGAGAAAAACATACAAGAGACTTATACTCGTTCCTCCCAAATGAGAGTAGTCTAGTCCCCTTGCAGCACAAGAGATTTTCACTATGGTAACACCCCAAAATTTGCCCTCGTGTTCTATTTCAAACTGGGTTATGCTTCATTTCATCTGCATAGTCATTTCTGCATTTGCATGGTTCTTTTGGGCATGGGATCAAGGTATTTTCCAGCAGCTCATGGCGTCATCAGTTCCAGTATCATTTTCAACAATGTTCAGAGCCAAGCAGATAGCTTTCAAAGTCTTTTCGAGCCTTTATTTTGCTCATTAGATGATTTGATAATCAGAAGCTCCGGCAGTCATTTTTTTATCAGCGATTCAGCACCAAACGATTATTTTCAGCAGTATTCCGAGCACGAAACAGAATTCACAGCATATTTCAAGTGTATTTCAGTGTTAGTATCAAATGGCAAGTTTCAGAGGTCTAATATGGCTCAGAACAAGTGGAAACGGGCAATTCTCCAAGTTTCCCTCCAAAAAGCGCCAAATTCAAATTTTCCTTGTGTTAATCGATTAACACATTTTGTACTAAAAATGGTTAATCGATTAACCAAGGCAAAATTTGCCCAAATACTTCATTTTCAGCACTGCATTTTTGGGATTCAAATTTTAGTCACCCAATTTCATTTTCACACCAGTAGAAGGATCTAGAGAGAATGATTTTCCACCCAAAATTCCATTTCTTTCCACTCCAATTCCTCATTTCCTTTCCTAATTCATTTTTCACCCCATTAACACCCACTAAACCTCACTCTAAACCCAAACTTAACTCCTAACCTAGGGGTTATTTAACCTAATCAACTCCAAACCTCTCATAACCTTGATCATTTTTCACTCTTAATTTTCAGAATTCTCTCTCAATTCTCTCACACTTTTTCACTCTCAACCTCCATTTTCAACCATACTCAAAGCTCTTCCATAGAGATTAACAAGTTCTTCATTGGAACTTGTTAATTCTTAAGCTAAAACCTCTCATTACCACAGCATTTTTGCTTTCCATTGGTGATTTTCGTTTGGATCTAGATCTGAAATTTCAGAAGTGCTTATTGGAAGTGATTTTGGAGTATTGGTAGCTTATTGCTTGGATTTTCAGCTTTAGCTTGCAAGGAGCTCATAGATCTTGGAATTTCTTGCTTGGATTCATCAAATTCTGTTGGCAACACTTACCAAAGCAATTCTCAGCTTTGTAGGTTGGTTTTTTCTTAGATCTATGCTTAATCTAGCTTAATTCCAACTTATGCAATGTAGATCCTTCGTTTTGCATGTGATTTGATCCATTTGCTTGAAATTGATTGTTTATGTTGATGATTGTTGGATCTAATTGATGTTTGGTTGCTGTGATTGAACTTAATTTTCGTGCATTTTTTATTACATGATCATTGGAAATGATTGCATAAGTGATTTTGCTGCTGAAAGTGATTTTTCAAACAGTTTTTCTGCTTCTGGTACAGGGTTAATCGATTAACTAAAACCAGTTCATTTTGGTTAATCGATTAACCAGTCTAAAATTTGCGTAATGAGATCTGTTAATCGATTAACCAAAATGAACTGTAATTGGTTAATCGATTAACACTGATGCAGAGTGTGATTTTTGTGCATTGTTTAGCATGTTTCGATCCCGTTTCACTTTTAATCTTCATGGATTGATATGACACATGTTTGTGGATTGTTTTGATGATGTTACACCTCACACCTTTGTATGAGCATGATTTTTTCGGCACGCGAACTTTTGGTTTTGTTGGTGAATGTTCATGATTACATTGATGTTTCCTTGATGTGATGAACACTTTGCACACACTCCTTGAACATGTTAGTCGTGAATTATTGCTGGTGTTGCTGGAGTTGTTGTATTGTACATGCTTGCATTTAATTTCATGAGGTGTATGCTTGAATTAATTTGATCAAATGACAAATAATGTTGTGCATTATCTCATGATGTTTTCAAGATTGTTTACCATGGTGTGTGGTGTGATTGTGATCATGTTTGATTGAAGAATGTGTAATGCTTGATGCATGCTTGTTATTCCATGTTTGAATCATTTTTGAATGCATGGTGTGCTGCCCTATTTTTCACTGCTGTCTTGGTGCATATGTGTTGTTGTATGTGCTGCTGCTTGCCTTTTTACACCTCCTTTTTGTGCTGAACATGAGCTGTTATATGCTATTTGGTGTATTGGATGGAATTTACCGTTGTGCAGGTGCTGGAGCGTTGTTGTAGCCGCTGTTTTTTATTTATCGCTTTGGTTTTTGCCTTGCTTTTGCTTGCTCCCTTAGGGTTCCCTAGTCTAACTTAATCTTTGATTAAGCTTGGGGTAGGATAGACATTAGGCTCTCATCTATGCATGCTAACTTAGGTAGATGTTTCCCCTTTAAACTCAACCATAGGGCCACTTTTGCATGACAACATTAGGATAGATTTCCCCGTAGTCTTTTCTTTTTGAGTTGAGTCTTCTCTTCTTATCTCATAACACTTCTAAAACACTTAATAAATATAATGTATATTGCGCTCGAGCCTTAAGTGTAGGAAATGAAGAACGAGGGGTCTCCCCTCCTCTTCTAGAGTGTTTAGCATACGTCCCATTGGGGGCGACCATGCGACGCATTCATTCCTGCATGGTAGACTTTGGTGCAATGTAAGTTACGAACTAACTTCAATCCACTTCTGTCTAAAAAAACAAAAAACAAATTCAAATCTTTTTTATCCTTCAGGATTGTTGAGTTTCAAATCTTTTTTCAGAAAAGAGCTCGTCACTCACGTAGAAAACACTTACCGACCTTGTTAGGTCGAACTACGTTTGCTCTGATTCCTCTTTCTCGTCTGATTGAGGATACGTAGGCACGAGATGCGATATCTCGACGAGCAACCTCCCCCGTTAGTGCATAGTCCGTCGAACTACGTTGACTCTGATTCTTCGTTCGTCCACAAAGATACGTAGGCATTGGATTTCGATAAATCCTTGCGAGTCCGTCTTAGTCTCCCCCCTCCTCATTTTTTGTTCTGCCGTAGACTTTAGGATAACTCACCTTTGTTTAGACAACAAGCGTGGATCCCATCGAGTACGATGGACGCGTGCGGGTGCTAATACCTTCCCCTCGCGTAACCGACTCTCGAACCCGGACTATGGCTGCGATGACCATGTCTTTCCCTCTTTTAGGCTTCTCTGATCGTTTCCTTTCCCTGCGTCAGGATAAATAACGTTCGGTGGCGACTCTTCTGTTCTAGTTTTCTCGCCGGTTGTTTTTCGCAGGCTGTGACAGCTGGCGAATCTGCTGGGGACTCTGGTTCCCTATGCGAGTCAATCCTAGCACTTGTCTATTTATTTTCATTGGGTGTTTACTGTTGTGCTTTATTTGTTATATATTATTGTTTTTACCGCATTTATTGCATATCATTTCATTAGTGTCATATGCTGAACTGTGTTGTGCTATTTTTTTTCTGTTTGGCGGGATGGGAGTTCTGAGAGATAAGCCCACTACCCAGGCTTGAGTATACACACATGTACTAGCGTGGATAGTCGTGTCGCTCCCGTGGTGTTGACCACGTGGGGTGTTCACGAGACCCACAGCCAGACGAGGTTCTATCGGGAGATGTCCGATACTGCATGTTGATGCAGGCCATTGGATCTTCTCTTGATGAACTGTCGACTCTGGTGACCATTTCCGAGGACTCAGTTACGGCACTCCTCCCGAGAAGTGATAATGGAAGACCAGAAATGGCAAACCCATTACGCTTCTTGATCCGAGGACCCAATGCTGGGAACTTGCTATAGGATATCCTTTTTGAAAGAGAATAAGTGGAGGCGCTCCTCGATTGGCGATAGTACCGTACCCAGAAGGATGAATGTAATATTGCTTCTCCACCTCAATGCCAGAAGCTGAGGACCTTTCGTTTTCTAGAACCCACATGTGAGAGGGGCGGGATGTTTACAGGTTTGCAGGTGACCTTGACCTCCAACATGCCTGGTTTTCTTGTTTTCCTATCAGTATGGATTTATTAGTGTGGTTATTCTGGTATTCTGGGTATTTGGGCAGAACCTTGAGATTATTCAGTTAGTCCAGTACAACAATTGTCCAGTTTATGTGGCAACCTTGATCCCATGTGTGTATATGCATCATCATTCTGCATTCTGACATACATGTTCTCGTATTTCCAGGGATCTTAACTTTGAGACTAGATGTTGAGCATTTCCATCTATTTCTTGTGGTTCGTATAGGGAAAAAACTCGAATCAAAGGATAATAGTTCCTTGGAAATATTCGAACATGACATTTGCATTCGCATACTCATATGCATACAGGTCGTCAGAGGCAGATTCCTCGTTATGATTTGGTCTTCTCTTCAGAATTGCCAACTTGAATTCTTCCCACTACTCAACATCTGACGATCAGAGTTCAGTTATGGAACAGATCCATGTAGAGTTGGCTGAGATAAAAGTTCAGATGGGGCATTTTATGGTGGACGTGCAGGCATTATCTCAAGGTCAACAACTATTGAGAGAGGAAGTCAATTAGATAAAGACTCGGATGAGCCTGGTTATGGAAATCTTGAATACGGTGTTAAGAAAGGAAAGCAATCATGTGCCCATTTCCGTAATAGAGATTCTCACTCATCCTATCTCTTTAGAATCTTCTTCAAACCATGAAGCACTTTGTGGATCTCTTCCATAACCTTGCGGTTTCTGGAATTTCTTGTCAGCGGCTAGTTCCCATTCATCAAGTGAATTCAAGGGGTAACTCATGAATATCATTCGTAACCTGTACTTTTAAGGGCTTCTTCCCAACAGCCGTTGTCTGTTCCAGGTAATGATAATCAGATGATCAATCAGAATCGGTCATCCGAATACTCGTGCAGGTCATCAGGAGCATAGGAAACCAACAAGGGAGTTCGACCCAGTTCATGTGCCTCATATCTAGTTGTTCCCTCAATTGCTCGAGCTTTCATTGGGGAAAACCAAACGATTAGTTCCGGTTATTTATCCTTATCCTATGGGGATTGATCCCGATGCCTATTATGACTACCATTCTGGGGAACCTGGCCATTTAATTGAAGATTGTAAGTCATTCAGAGACAAGGGTAAAGACAAGGTCCAGGATCTGATTGACTCCAAGACTATTGTGTTCATACCAGAAAAAGGTGGGAATTTGGCACCAACCCAGTAATAGAATGAACATCCAGACTGCTGACTGCTGAAAGTCCCCAAGATCAACAAGTCCAGACGGAGCCAAGTCTCCTCAACGACGGTAATTTCCTGTTTCTTTACTGCATTTTCATTTGTATCTTGCTTGTTTGTTTAAACAATGTCTGCATGTAGAAACTTGTTTCTTTTTTGAATGACAATCATAATACAATAAGCATGTTTTTCTTGAAGTAATCCATTCGTTTTCACTCTTAAATGTTCATGTGCATTGCAATACCAACTTTCTTGCCTTAAACTCTTGAGGGAGGATGATGAAGTGAAAAACGCAAAATCTTTGGTTGTGTGGTTTTAGGATAAAATCCTGTTGATGATATACAGGCATTGCTTCAAATCCCCAAACACCGGAGATATAAGGGAGATAGACCCTTGTCAACCCTGTTGAGCCTTGAAGTAGGAGTTTCTTTTTATTTTGGAAAAAACCCTCACATTTAACCCAGGGGCAGGGTAGTTGTCAGTTGATTTGACTGAGCGTTCTACTTTCAAAAGGAGTGTGCATCTGAGGATCCATTACCTTTCTTTCCTCACATATTAGGAAGTCAAGGGGCGTGAGACCACAATGGTTATCCCTCACCACAAGGAGTGAAGCAGTCAAAATCTTTTCAAAGAAGTCAAGACAGCCAGTGTCGCACGATTTGTTCAAAAAAAAAGCCCGCTAAGTCGAAAACTTGAAAACAAATTACTTAGGCAAAAGTTAGGGCATCCCGCTGGACCTCAAAATTGAAAAAAAAAAAAAGAAAAAAAAAATTCAAAAAAATTCGGTCCAGGCAAAATCAGGGAAATAAAAAAAAAGAGAAAATAGAAAAAGCGAAAAGGATGACAAAAGGTAAAATCCTTGAGCAAACAAGTCGTGTGACTACAGACACCAAAGACAAAAGAGGTGATTGTCGCTCCGAAAACCTTGTGGGTTCCTTAACCATTGTTCCTACCATTCAATAAACCTTTTGAAAGGTGAGCGCTTGTGCCGAGTTAGCTGAACGTAGGAATGGAGATCATCAAGGAGAATGGGTGGGTACAAACAAAATTTTGAGCCATAAAACCTTTTTTCTGAAACCGTGAACCAGACCATGTTACAACCCTTAAAAGTCCTAATTGAAGCAGGGTTTATTCCGATGGCGTATTTCAGCGAGATAGCGTTCCTGACTCCCATGAGTTGTGCTAATAATATTTTTGTTGGTATTGCACGTGCGTATTATTTTCCATTCAAAAATCAATGTCGCATACCAACTAGTGATTCTTCACAAGGCTTAGCGACACGTTTTCAATAAAACTTCAAGGTTAACATGTGTGTTGCATTAGAGTTGTCATTCTCATAATAAAAAATTTCTACTTGCATGTGCTTAAGCATCAGGGGGCTTACACAACGAACGTCAATCGAGAAGCTTAATCAAGCCGAGTTAAGATGCTTGAAAATTCTGAAGGACAGTCATGTCAAGGGACATATGACCAAGAAACTGTGCGCAACCTGGGCGTTCCTGGTGAGTGGTGATAAGATGTAGCCAAACCGAAGCAGTCACATTGGAAACTCTCTTTAAAGCAGCCAAACAGGGACAATCACGTCGAGATTTGACAAATCTCTCGCAGACCAGTCGGTCAGAGGCAAATTCACTTCAAGGCTCGTACTAGGGCAGGCCACCTCAAGAGCACATGAGGTTATCCTTTCCAAAAGTCGGTTAGTCAGAAGCACCTCTCCAAGAGTTTGAAGACATTGGGGCATTTTGGATGCTACGTCTTCTGTAAAATCCTCTCGAGGCAAAATTCTTTCATAGACCTTGCAGTCTGGGGCAGTTATGTCGATATCTGATCAATCTCTCCAAGAGTTTGAAGACCCTGGGGTGGTGTGAATGCCCTGTCTTCTATAAATTCCTCTTGAGATAATTTCTTCCATTAGGCCTGGTGGTCTGGGGCAAGTGGAAAGTTCAAAGGGCCGTTTATGACCATAGTGGCAGGTCAGGAAGGGTAACAAGATTGTTTCTCCCCAGCAGAGTTACTCTCCCTAACACTGAAAGTTCATCAGCCTCAGCAGAGTATACTCTCCCCAGCAAGAGTGCAGAGGATTATTTTCCCAGCAGGAGTGTAGGGGATTGATTCCTCATCCAGAGTCGTGTTTTAATTATTACTCTCCAGCGAGCATTCAGAAGTTGATGACCCCAAGGTGGATGTTGTTGTATCTCCAGCAGGATACTTGTGGAATATCTTCCCTAGACAAAGATGTTATCTTCCCCACAGAGTCTTGGTGTCTACTTTCCTCAGTCGGTCAGGAAGTATAGTCTCGTAGACAACAGTTTGATCTAATCCCCAACGGGGTGAGGGTAAAGTCATTTCCCATAGCAACAGGTTAAGTTCAGTGATATCCCCAAGCAGAGTTTGGTGGTAATCCTTGCAACACTTTGTTTAATGGTGGTTGACATCCCCAGCAGGTTTTAAGTCCAATGGTTATTGGCACCTTTTCAGTATCAGGTTTTGGGTTCCATCTTCAGTAGTTGTTATTCTTAATCCCCAATAGGGTGAGGGTAAAGTTATTTCCCCAGCAGCAGGTTAAGTTCAGTGATATCCCCAAGCAGAGTTTGGTGGTAATCCATGCAACGGTTTGTTCAACGGTAGTTGACATCCCTGGTAGGTTTTAAGTCCAAGTGATATTTGGCACTCTTTCGATTCAGGTCTTGGTTTCCTTTTTCAAAATAATTATATATGATCCCCAGCAGAGTGAATGTTCTTTTGGATTTCATTTCCAGCAGAAGTTGATGATCAAAGGAGTTGTTCAATGTGATCCTTCTCAGTAGAGTTCTTGGACTCAGAGAAAATTTAGTTTGTCATCCCCGGTGGAGTTGCCTTTGTCTTCAGCATTTATTTTGCTGGAGCGCTTCTTTTCCTTTGCATGAGCATTTTGCATGGCATCCTCCCAAAATAATAGCATTTCCATTTCGTAGGGAGCATTACGCCATAGAAAATTCAAACATATGCATTCGAAGCATACGCCAGGTTTGATGTTCTCGTTTGCCAGGAGTTCCCCGGCATGAAGCACAGTAACTCAGGAGATATCGTCCAACTTTATACCCCGAGCGATGGACTTAGTCATTTGGTGGTCTTTTTGATTCATCCCCTCAGAGTTGTTAGCGTTACACTCGTCTGTGTTCTTTTCCATTGCCTCAATACTTCGTCCGTATTGATTTTAAACACTCGTTAGTGTTCCCTCAAACACCCGTCCGTGTTCTTTTGACACTCGTCCGTGTCCTTTTCCATTTCCTCAATACTTCGTCCGTATTAATTTCAAATTTGCCTGTGTTCCTTTAACACTCGTCTGTGTCCGGTTTAGCATTTCAATCCCCAATAGAGTTATCTTTTGAACCTTTTAGCACCCGTCTGTATTGACCTTGACACCCGTCCGTGTTCTTCCAGTACTCGTCCGTATTGACCTTGACACCCGTCCGTGTTCTTTTAGCGCCCGTCCGTGTTTGAACCTTAGACACCCGTCCGTGTTCTTTCATCACCCGTCCGTGTTTGAACCTTTGAGACACCCGTCCGTGTTCTTTCAACACCCGTCTGTGTTTGAACCTTTTAGACACCCGTCTGTGTTCTTTCAGCACCCGTCCGTGTTTGAACCTTTTAGACACCCGTTCGTGTTCTTTCAGCACCCGTCTGTGTTTGAACCTTTTAGACACCCGTATGTGTTCTTTCGACACCCGTCCGTGTTCTTTCAGCACTCGTCCGTGTTTGAACCTTTTAGACACCCGTCCGTGTTCTTTTAGTACCCGTCCGTGTTTGAACCTTTTAGACACCCGTCCGTGTTCTTTCAGCACCCGTCTGTGTTTGAACTTTTTAGATACCCGTCTATGTTTGAACTTCTTTCAGTACTCGTCTGTATTGACCTTGACACCCGTCCGTGTTCTTTCAGCATTCGTCCGTGTTTGAACCTTAACACCCGTCCATGCTCTTTCATCACCCGTCCGTGCTCTTTCATCACTCGTCTGTGTTTGAATCTTTTAGACACCCGTCTGTGTTCTTTCAGCACCCGTCCGTGTTTAAACCTTTGAGACACCCGTCTGTGTTCTTTCAGCACCCGTCCGTGTTTGAATCTTTGAGACACCCGTCCGTGTTCTTTCAGCACCCGTCCGTGTGTGAACCTTTTTTGCACTCGTCCGTGTTCTTTCAGCACCCGTCTGTATGTGAACCTTTTTCGAACTCGTCCGAGTTTATCCCCCAGCGCAGTCAACACTCGTCCGCGTTTGTTTCAATACATATTTAATACTTCGTTCGTATTGATTTCTGACACTCGTCCATGTTGTGATTTGACATCTTTTTTTACTTGTTCCCCAGCGGAGTCGTCTCTCCTTTTGTAGGATGCAAATTTGTGTGGTTATTTTGGTATTCAATCTCCGTGTATCCCGACCATCTGGAATCCTTTGCTTCCATACCCTCGGATCCAAGAAGTTTGAATAGGGGCAACTATAACACCCCAAAATTTTCCCTCGTGTTCTATTTCTAACTGGCTTATGCTTCATTTCATCTGCATCGTCATTTTTGCATTTGCATGGTTCTTTTGGGCATGGGAACAGGGTAATTTCCAGCAACTTATGGCGTCATCAGTTCCAGTATCATTTTCAACAATGTTCAGAGTCAAGCAGATAGCTTTCAAAGTCTTTTCGAGCCTTTATTTTGCTCATTAGATGATTTGATAATCAGAAGCTCCGACAGTCATTTTTTGATCAGCGATTCAGCACCAAACGATTATTTTCAGCAGTATTCTGAGCACGAAACATAATTCATAGCATATTTCAAGTGTGTTTCAGTGTTAGTATCAAATGGCAAGTTTCAGAGGTCTAATGTGGCTCAGAACAAGTGGAAACGGACAATTCTCCAAGTTTCCCTCCAAAAAGCGCCAAATTCAAATTTTCCTTGTGTTAATCGATTAACACATTTTGTACTAAAAATGGTTAATCGATTAACCAAGGCAAAATTTTCCCAAATACTTCATTTTTCAGCACTGCATTTTTGGGATTCAAATTTTAGTCACCCAATTTCATTTTCACACCAGTAGAAGGATCTAGAGAGAATGATTTTCCACCCAAAATTCCATTTCTTTCCACTCCAATTCCTCATTTCCTTTCCTAATTCATTTTTCACCCCATTTCCACCCACTAAACCTCACTCCAAACCCAAACTTAACTCCTAACCTAGGGGTTATTTAATCTAATCAACTCCAAATCTCTCATAACCTTGATCATTTTTCACTCTCAATTTTCAGAATTCTCTCTCAATTCTCCATCACTTTTTCACTCTTAACCTCCATTTTCAACCACACTCAAAGCTCTTCCATAGAGATTAACAAGTTCTTCATTGGAACTTGTTAATTCTTGAGCTAAAACCTCTCATTACCACTGCATTTTTGCTTTCCATTGGTATTTTCGTTTGGATCTAGATCTGAAATTTCAGAAGTGCGTATTGGAAGTGATTTTGGAGTATTGGTAGCTTATTGCTTGGATTTTCAGCTTTTGCTTGCAAGGAGCTCATAGATCTTGGAATTTCTTGCTTGGATTCATCAAATTCTGTTAGCAACACTTACCAAAGCAATTCTCAGCTTTGTAGGTTGGTTTTTTCTTAGATCTATGCTTAATCTAGCTTAATTCCAACTTATGCAGTGTAGATCCTTCGTTTTGCATGTGATTTGATCCATTTGCTTGAAATTGATTGTTCATCTTGATGATTGTTGGATCTAATTGATGTTTGGTTGCTGTGATTGAACTTAATTTTTGTGCATTGTTGATTACATGATCATTGGAAATGATTGCATAAGTGATTTTGCTGCTAAATGTGATTTTTCAAACTGTTTTTCTGCTTCTGGTACAGGGTTAATCGATTAACCAAAACCAGTTCATTTTGGTTAATCGATTAACTAGTGTAAAATTTGCGTAATGAGAGCTGTTAATCGATTAACCAAAATGAACTGCAACTGGTTAATCGATTAACACTGATGCAGAGTGTGATTTTTGTGCATTTTTTAGCATGTTTCGATCTCGTTTCACTTTTAATCTTCATGGATTGATATGACACGTGTTTGTGGATTGTTTTGATGATGTTACACCTCACACCTTTGTATGAGCATGATTTTTTCGGCACGCGGACTTTTGGTTTTGTTGGTGAATGTTCATGATTGCATTGATGTTTCCTTGATGTGATGAACACTTTGCACACACTCCTTAAGCATGTTAGTCATGAATTATTGCTGGTGTTGCTGGAGTTGTTGTATTGTGCATGCTTGCATTTAATTTCATGAGGTGTATGCTTGAATTAATTTGATCAAATGACAAATAATGTTGTGCATTATCTCATGATGTTTTCGAGATTGTTTACCATGGTGTGTGGTGTGATTGTGATCATGTTTGATTGAAGAATGTGTAATGCTTGATGCATGCTTATTATTCCATATTTGAATCATTTTTGAATGCATGGTGTGCTGCCCTGTTTTTCACTGCTGTCATGGTGCATATGTGTTGTTGTATGTGCTGCTGCTTCCCTTTTTACACCTCTTTTTTGTGCTGAACATGAGCTGTTAAATGTTGTTTGGTGTATTGGATGGAATTTACCGCTGTGCAGATGCTGGAGCGCTGTTGTAGCCGCTGTTTTTTATTTATCGCTTTGGTTTTTGCCTTGCTTTTGCTTGCTCCCTTAGGGTTCCCTAGTCCAACTTAATCTTTGATTAAGCTTGGGGTTAGGTAGACATTAGGCTCTCATCTATGCATGCTAACTTAGGTAGATGTTTCCCCTTTGAACTCAACCATAGGGTCACTTTTGCATGATAACATTAGGATAGATTTCCCCGTAGTCTTTTCTTTTCGACTTGAGCCTTCTCTTCTTATCTCATAACACTTCTAAAACACTTAATAAATATAACGTATATTGCGCTCGAGCCTTAAGTGTGGGAAATGAAGAATGAGGGATCTTCCCTCCTCTTCTAGAGTGTTTAGCATACGTCCCATTGGGGGCGACCATGCGACGCATTCGTTCCCGCATGGTAGACTTTGGTGCAATGTAAGTTACGAACTAACTTCAATCCACTTCTGTCTAAAAAAAACAAAAAACAAATTCAAATCTTTTTTATCCTTCGGGTTTGTTGAGTTTCAAATCAATTTTCAGAAAAGAGCTTGTCGCTCACGTAAAAAACACTTTCCGACCTTGTTAGGTCGAACTACGTTTGCTCTGATTCCTCTTTCTCGTTCGATTGGGGATACGTAGGCACGAGATGCGATATCTCGACGAGCAACCTCCCCCTTTGACTCTTATTCTTCGTTCGTCCACAAAGATACGTAGGCATTGGATTTCGATAAATCCTTGCGATTCTGTCTTAGTCTCCCCCCTCCCCATTTTTTGTTCAGTCGTAGACTTTAGGATAACTCACCCTTTGTTTAGACAACAAGCGTGGATCCCATCGAGTACGATGGACGCGTGGGGGTGCTAATACCTTCCCCTCGCGTAACCGACTCCTGAACCCAGACTATGGTTGCGATGACCATGTCTTTCCCTCTTTCAGGTTTCTCAGATCGTTTCCTTTCCCTCCGTCGGGATAAATAACGTTCGGTGGCGACTCTTCTGTTCTAGTTTTCTCGCCGATTGTTTTTTGCAGGTTGCGGCAACTATAATCAAAACATGATTACAATCGCTTATACACTTAAAGTAAGACTTTTCTTTGCTCAGAACCTCATCCCGAGATTTCCTGCTTAAACCCCTCAGGTCCAAGACTTCCTTGCTTAAGCCCATCAGACTCAAGATTTTGCCCAGACCCTCGGTCTAAGATTTCCTTGCTCAGATTACACGAATCCAAGACTTCTGATCAAACCCCTCAGGCCCAAGATTTCCTTGATCAAGTTCCACGAACTCAAGACTTCCTTGCTCAAGTTCCACGAACCCAAGACTTCTGCTCAAGCCCCTTAGGCCCAAGACTTCCTTACTTAAATCCCATGGATTTAAGACTTCTTCCCAATAAACAATTGATTAAGACTTTCAATGCTCTAGTAATTCATGTATTGTTTCTCAAATCATTTTAGTTATGTTTAATAGCATTTGTGAGTAGCTAAAGTCCCTTTTGTAAGTGATGAGTAACCGATTTTGAAAATAACTTTGTACCTTTGGATGCAATCTTTCTTTTGATTTATTTTTACTATGTTATTTATCTAATATTTTTACCTAATACTTTTTATTGATCATTCACTGATAAAATGATTTATCATTTTTTGTGTGTGAAACAAGATTGAAATTATCATTTTTTTTAATATTAGTAGCTTACCACCACCTAGAGATAGGGGTGAATCATTAAACCAAAATATTCTTGTTAACTTTAATCACTTAACCTTAATTTGTAATTTATCAAGAGATTGATGAGTTCATTTGAGTTATTGAAATTTTAATTACTAAGAGACTAGAATTAAATAATCTTTAAGAATTGAACTAGCATAAGTTATTAATTTTAATTGGCAAGATTAATCAAGGAGTGCAAGTGAAAACTTATGTCAACCTCATCCTTAACATTATTTTAATCAATAATGTTACAAAGCTTAGTTTTTTTTCGTTATATCTCTAAAAACTAATTCATAAACTATTTTGTTATGTGGTATTTTGGATCATACTCTAGTCTCGACAGGAGAAGTTTAATAGTTCGACTAGGTTGTGTATGTTGTAGTCGAAGTCAATTCAAATACGTACTAGTCGAAGATGTGCATGCTATAGTCGAAGTCAATTCGAGGATGCAAATGACTTGCGTTAGTTATGTACTTTGTTATATAATAGTTATTTATGTTATGTATGAGTGATATCATCATACATGACATACATATACTAGGAGTCTATATACAGGTTGTACTATAGTGTGTTAGTGTAGTGGTTAAATTGTTATTTACTTGTAATCTGTAAAGCCTAATTTTAGAAAAAGGTGAATATAAAAACTGTTATAACCATCTCTCTCTCTCTCTCACACACACACACAAAATCATTTTTTTGTACTTGTTCAAGAAAACCTTTATTTCTCACAAGATAACTTTGTTTCAGGTGCGGTGTTTGTCACAACTTGTTGAATATTGTTCAATATTAAATTCAATACTAATTTTAGCCCTTATGTTCAATATTTAGTGACTTTCACCACAATACTTATAATAATTTAATACACGTTCCATATCGCCATAGTTATACATTAGTTATACAGAAAATTTATTCAGTTTTTACTAGAATGTCACTATATTTTTCCTATTGCATAGCCAATTATTTTGATATATTTTACAGCAGTGCTATGTTTACACCAAAAGCATACACTACATTGTATGCACTGTTCACTAATACGGTGAACAATGTCGTACAAAGTGAACAACGACTATATAGGACGCCATCAAAAATGGTCCAAATGAAATTACCGTGACCAATGATGAGAGTGTTAATTACCTAAACCGAAAGCACAATGAGATGCTAATGATTGGAAATTGTGGTCACATGTTTGGAATGCGGAAAATATTCTCACATCCAATTTAGGTGTTGACGAGTATTATCGAGTTTCTCATTGTGAGACCGCCAAGTCTATGTAAGACGCATTTGAAGTTTCCCATGAGGGTACTAATGATGTCAAACAATCTAGGATCAACACGTTAAATCAAGAGTTTGAGCTATTTCATATAGAGCATGGTGAAACCATTGCGGACATGTGAAAACAGTTCACACATTTTATTAATCGATTAAATGCGCTAGGTAAGACTATTTCCAATGAGATTGCTACTAACAAAGTGTTGGGATGTTTAAATAGGGAATGGCAACCCAAGGCCATCGGCGAATGATCTTAAAGTACTTGATCTCACGACTTTGTTCGGAAAATTGGAAGAGCATGAACGAGAACTCTCTTGCTTGGAAAAACATGAAAAAGAGTATGAAAGGAAAGTGAAGAAGGAGAAAGGTAAAGACTAGGAAGTAGATAAGAAGTCTATTTCTCTAACGACTTCAAGGTCAAGGTCCTCCTATAATGAGCCAAGTGATTATGAAACTAGAAATGACAACAATTTCGATGAAGAAGATATGGGGCTGTTTGTAAAAAGGTATCATATGTACATGAGGAAATATGAAATTAAACACTCCAACAAGAACCATGGTAAATATAAAAGGCTATTGAATTCCTCCAAAGAAGATGAGAACAAAAAGGGTAAGTCTAGAAGCACATACTACAATTGTGGCAAACCGGGCCACTATAATCCAGAGTGTCCTACAATCAAGAAAGACAAAGAAAAAGGCCATGATAAAAGATCTAGCAAGTCTAGAAGAGCTTATGCCTCTTGGGAGAGCAAAGTGATTCTTCAAGTGATGGTAGCTCTACTTCAAGTGTAGATTCGGCCAAGCTTTGCTATATGGAAAACAAAGGAAAGAAAAATGATGTAAGTCACTCTAAACTTCAAACTTCTCATGACTTAGCTTTTTCTCAGTTACAAGAATCTTTTGAAAATCTACAAAGACAAGTCATAGATTCTTTCAAAATATTAGCTTCAAACAAAAGAATTACTTCTAACTTAGAATCTAAAATTTTGGAAAATGAAAAGAATATGGAAGTTCTAAGGATGTCTATGTTAGATATTCTAAAAGATAAAATTGAGGATGACAAACCTTCATGGTTTGGTTGCGAAACTTGTCACATTTGGCAAAAAAAAGTTAAGAACTTTTAAAGCCAAGTTGGATAATGCTTTGCAACCCAATGTAACTTTTGCTATAGATACTTATAAGTATGACATGCCTCTCTCATAATCCTTATAGAATGTATAGATGTGTTAAAAAGGAACCAAATAGCAAAAAGGTATATGCTCTTAACTTGTATTGTCATTATTGTTGCAAAAAGGGTCACACGATTGCTAAGTGCAAGTTTAGGAAACTCTTTGTTCCTAAAGGCGCCTTTCAATGGTTTCCTAAATGCAACCAAGGTTTCATTAATACCCAAGGACCCAATGAATATTGGTTACCTAACACTACTTGTTAATCATGTAGGAAAAATTCCTTGGCTCTATGAAGAGAGCATGGGATCTCGTTTATGGAAGATCAAGGCATAATAAGGTGAAGCATGTTTATAAGGATCAAAGAAGAGTAGAGAGCCTTCACAACCTTGTCTTCAGAGTCTTCAAAACATTGTCTTCAGAATCTTCATAACTTTGTCTTCAGAATTCGAAAGCGCAGAATCTTGAGAGCTTGATAAACCTTCAGAGGCTCTTCTATTAGAGTCACATCAGAAGCTTTATCACAAACATTCATCAGAACCATTGTTTAAGAGTATTCTAGAACTTGACATAATCTTCTAAAACACACTTTTGTATCTCTTTAGAGTTAAAGTGTTTTGAGTCTTGGATTTGATGACGTCACATGCCAAATCCTCAGAATCAGAACCTATTAGCAAAAACTACACACTAAACAAAATCATTAGGGTACAAAATTGTTCTATAAGAAACAATGTATTGTTATCATCAAAACTAAAATCCAGATGCACAACCAAATCTTTATCTTACAAGAAGGAAGTTGGATGACAGAAGCAGAGTTATGTTGCTTGTAGGGTACCACAGTACATGTGCTTATAAGCTCTATTGTCCTGTCACTAACAAAGTTGAATTCAACACAGATGTCATTGTGAAAAAATTAGAAGTGTGAGATTGGAACAAGTCTCAATCCAACTTTAGTGAAGTGTTAACACATGAGTTAAATTCTGAAGATATTTCAAATTTTGAAGGAAAATCTGCCTCTGAAGAAGATTTTACTTCGAAAGATGAGTCGGAGTCTGAAGGTGACTCTGATGCTGAAGACGAGTCTCACTTCGAAGGTGAATCTGATTTTGATCCATATTCTGATTATAATCCAAACTCTGGTGGTAATCATGCCTCTGAAGGTGGACTAGATTCTGAAGGTAGTCCAACATCTAACATTGTTCCAACATCTGAAAACATTCTGAACAAGTTCAGATACCACAAAGAATTGGACAAATACCAAGAAGATTTGTAAAGTTTGACGTGTTATGAGATACTGAGATATAGTCTGAAGGGGAAGTTATTTAGTGTGCCATGTTGGTAGAATCTAAGCCAGTGAGTACTAAAGAGGCTCTCAAGAAGAAAGTGTGGGTGAAGGCCATCAAAGAAGAACTTGAGGCTATAGAAAGAAAAAAGACTTGGTAGTTGACTGAGCTTCCAAGGAACAAGAAAGCCATCACCGTAAGATGAGTTTACAAGCTGAAACTAAAGCCAGATGGATCAATTGGCAAACACAAAGCAAGGTTAGTAGCTAGAGGATTTCTATAGAAATTCGGTTTAGATTACTTTGAAGTGTTCGCACCTGTAGCTAGACATGACACAATCAAATTGGTGATTGTTATAGATGCTAGTAGAAATTGGCCTCTGGTGCATTTAGATGTGAAATCTGCATTTCTGAATGGTTCTTTACAAAAGGAAGTTTATGTGCCATAACCTCTTGTGTTTGTAAAAAAGAACCAGGAAGGGATGGTGTACAAGTTGCATAAAGCCTTGTACGGACTGAAACAAGCTCCTAGAGCTTGGAATCTGAAAATTGATTCATTTTTCAAGTTTCAAGGATTCAGAAAATGTGAGATGGAGTATGGTGTTTATGTTCAGCATACATCTGATAGCAATATGATTCTGGGTGTCTTTATGTTGATGACATATTACTAACAGGAAGTTGTTTAGAAGAGATATTTAAGTTTAAGAAGATGCAGATGAAGGAGTTTGAGATGACTAATCTAGGAAAGATGACATTTTTCTAGGGATGAAGATTTGGTACTCTGACAAGGGTATAATCTTGCATCATCTCAAGTATGAACTTGAACTTCTGAAGATATTTGAGCTAATGAACTGCAAGTCTACAATCACACCTACTGAAACAAATCATAAATTAGATTCTGATGTTGAGGGTGATGATGTGGATGCTACGATTTTCAAACAATTGGTAGGCTCATTGCGATATCTCTGTAATACCAGACCTGACATTTGTTATGCAGTTGAAATGGTGAGTAGGTTTATGAACAAATCAAAGTGGTCACATTACCAAGCTGCTCTCAGGATACTGAGGTATATTAAAGGGACTCCGATGTATGGAGTTTTGTTCCCTTATGATGTTGAATCTAATTCAGAGCTGATGTATTATTCAGACTCTGATTGGTATGGAGACAAAGTTGATAAAAGAAGTACTTCTAGATATTTCTTCAAGTATATGGGAGGTCCTATTTCTTGGTCCTCCAAGAAGCAATTAGCTGTTGCATTGACAACCTGTGAAGCTGAGTACATTGCAAGTGTTTTGTATGTTTGTCAAGCTGTGTGGATTCTGAACTTGCTACTAGATCTAAAGATTAAGGTGAACAAACATGTGAAGTTGATGATTGACAACAAATCAACTATAAGTCTTGCCAAGAATATAGTGCTGCATGGAAGAAGCAAACACATTGACACGAAGTTCCACTTTCTGAGAAACCAAGTTCATAATGAAATACTTGAAGTTGTTCACTGTTGTACTCAGAAGCAGCATGCATATGTACTGATCAAGGCTATCAAGACTGAACACTTTATCCATTTGAGGAATGAAATTGGTGTTGTTAATTTTAATTTTAACTGAATATGAATTAAGGGATGATGTTAGATTGTAATTTATTTCAGCATTTCATTTAAGCTGTATTTAGGAACTGATAGTATATAAGTCAAGTTTCAATTGTTTAAAACAGAGTGAGTAACAGAATTTCAATTTCAATTAAAAAATAGTTACAATGTTTCTCCCTTCTCTCTCTTTCATCTTTTTCATTTTCATCTTCTTCATCTTTGTGGACCACACATAAGCCCTAAACTAGGTTAAAGATTAATATAATTACGGTGGATTTTTGTTTTCTTGAAAAATAATTATGGTGGATTAGAAAGAGAGTGAAAAGCAGCTTTTTTTTATATAAATAAAATAAAATAAAAGTAGCAACTTCCTAATGAAGGAACGCCGGAAATTTCCAAGAGCAGATAAGGTTATGCTTGAGTGCTGCATAATTAAAAATGAGACACTATGTATAAAATCGTCGTTTCTTTAATTTATCTAATTCACTATAACACATGGGGAAAGATTTAGTTACTTTTTGATTATTTTTCTTCAAAGAGAAGATACATGATTCAAGGAGTCAATAGAGTGTAGATCAAAAAGGAGGCAAGTAATTGTTCTTCTAAGGAATTCAAATAATAAGAACAAAAAAGAAACTATGCTAACTAGATATATAATATAACACATTCGTTTGATGCCGTGTCTGATTTTGCTTCTACAATTAGAAAATAAGGGATTAAGGCTTCTAACTAACGTATTCTTGTACATATTCAGTCATCAATGTGAACCTATAGTGTTAAGAGGCCACTTCAATAAGGTAAGGTCAAATATAACTTAATAAACGAGTAAAGTTGATAATAAACCAAGACAATTTCAACAAGTTTGGAATCGATTAAACTTCTATTATGAATTAAATGGGATGAACTTACGTGGAAAATTAAGTTCACCAATTTATAAATAAGTTAAACTTAAGATATATATAATTCGAATTGTTTAATTCATGAGTTGGTTTGAGTATATAATTCATGAGTTGTTTAATTCATCAGTTGTTACCACAGCGGAATCAGGATCGTTTTGTTGGTTATTTAGAGAGAGAGGGTAGAGAGAAGGCAGTGCATGTATGAAAAACACTTATATATTTTCCAAGTTTCTTAATGCACCACCCAAGTTTCTTAGACACCACGTGAAATTATTTTTTTACTCCTCTATTCCGGATGTGCACATCCGGACGCACTAAATCTTTAAAAAACGCAGAGATTTTCCGGACGTACATATCCGGAAATAATTCTGATGTGCACATCCGGAAGAATTTCTTATTAATTCGCGCCAGACCTTCTCCCCCCTCATTATTCATATTTTCATTTCCAAAACCTTACAAATTCTCTCAAACTCTCAATTTCTCATTCCCACAAATCCCGACTTTTTCCACTCGAGTTCTGCGCAGAGCAACTGCTACAACGATCAACACATTCCAAATCCTCCGTATCACATTTTAATCGGTAAGTTTTCAAATTTTAGAGTTTCGGAGTAATTTTCGAGTAATTGATTTAGAGTAGACATTTAGGTGTAGAAATTGTTATGTTGTATGAATAACATAGGTTAGAGACAATGTAGGTCATTTTTACTGCTTCAAACGGATCATCAGGGCATAAAAATGCCCTTCTGGTTGGGACAGTGGCCATGGCTGGCGTTTTAAACCTTCAAAATACGTACCGGATGTACAGATCCGGAAATACCCAACGTTCAAAGTTCTACTTCCTTCCGAATGTGCACATCCGGTAACACCTAACGTTAAAATGCTGAATACTTCCGGATGTGCACATCCGGTAACACGTAACGTTAAAAATGCTGAATACTTCCGGATGTGCACATCCGGAAGACTACTTTTTTATTTCCTTTTTTAATTTTCCTTGTTTTTTTGTTTTTGTTTAATTATTTTTAATAAAAATTTAATTTATTTATTATGCTTTGCAGATTAGATGGCTGACAGAGACGATCGTACCATACATGGACGAACAGCTCAACACGCATCTGTCCAACGTGAGCGGTTGCAGTCTACAGCCGAGGCTTCCGGCGCAGAGGGAGTTGTGGTAGCCCCTACAGCTGAGGGACATCCTACACCACATCCTACACCACAGCCATCCACATCACAGGTTCAGGCCACTCCCTCGTCAGCCTCCGATTCTACATCTCGGAGGCATCGGGATTCTACTGCTAGTTCATCAGGGTCCCAGCCTGCACGCAGGCGTCGTCGGGAGACTCCAGCTCCATCAGCTACTCCTCCTCGTTCCCCTGTTTCTGTTCCTGTTCCAGAGGGTGATCACCCAGCACATGAGGGTGTTGACGCTGATGACGATTTCGATGAGCTGGGCGGTTACCCCGGGGGACCGTCTGATATGTCCCTACTCGCGGGGTACTCTGAGCATACGGCCAGATTTGTCTGGCTAGGACAGGTAACCTTTCTCGGTTTATTTATAGAATTGTATTCGTTGAAAATATGTTCATTTGTAACATTGTTTTATTTGGAAATTTTCAGGATAAGGCTTCACAGAAGTTCTATAACCATGGGGGTAAGGTTATGGACACGATTGAGATGCTGCCAGAGGCTGAGTGGTTCACGTCTGCACTTGCGCAGTCTGGTCTTGGAGGCTTGTCTAGGATTGGGTATCCCCAGATCCAGTACGGTATCCTGATGGCATTTGTTGAGAGATGGCACCCTGAGACATCCTCATTCCATCTACTGTACGGTGAGATCACGATCACGCTGGACGACATCTTGTGCCTCTTACATCTACCGATCACCGGTACCCTTCTCCGTCACGGTAGGATGACGAAGGCGGACGACATAGAGTTGCTGGTTACAGAGCTTGGTGCTAGCCCAGAGAAGGCACATGCGGAGGTGCACCAGTTGAGGGGCGCACACGTCCGGTTCTCGTTTCTGATGGGTAGATTTACTGAGGCGCTTGCAGAGGCAGGACGGGCAGATGGTGATCCAGCTGAGGTGGCGATCCACAGGACGCGTGCCCTGAGATGCTACTACTTATTTTTGCTGGGCACGCAGGTGTTTGTGGACACCAACGCCTATTATGTTGATATCGTCTACCTCAGGTACCTTTCGGATCAGACAGAGATCCATCGGTAAAAATGGGGGGCGGCTGCGCTGGCATTCACCTATTTCAGGCTCTCTGATGGTTGCCGCTGGGCAGCCAAGACTGTGGCAGGCAGCTGTACGCTATACGTGGTAACAATCTAATATTCTAAGTGATTTTTTCTTTTCTTTTCTTTTTGTATTCATTATAATGTTTGACACCCATGTTATGTTTTCCATTTCAGGCGTGGATTTTACAACACTTTCCCTATATTACTGGTTGGGGGAGTGCCCAGGGATACACTGAGGCTATGCCACGTGCTGCTGCATTTGTCCTGCTCAGAGGGAACCAGGCACCGGACCCCTTCAGAGTGTATCTAGATCGGATCGCTGCTGAGGACGTTTTGTATTGCCCATATGCCGAGCACCGTGTGACGTGCCCGTTCGATGACGTTTGTTTGTTCTCAGGATGGTTGGCATGCAGTTCGACCGTTACTGCCCGATACCTGCCAGAGCGCGTCTTGCGTCAGTTCGGTTACACGCAGACGATCCCCAGGATGCCTCATGAGTCTGCTCCTCTAGGCTTGACCCGCAGGGAAATAGATGAGCTATATGCTGACTACCAGTCCCACTTGGTACCGGAGGAGGCTCGGGCGACCAGAGCGGAGACAGACTGGAGTGTTGCCGCCGAGTACATCGTGTGGTTCTACACCTTCTCACACCCATGCATGGTGCCCACTGCTGAGGGATCGCCCCCCAGACCCGCTCATCAGGAGATATTAGAGGAGCGACAGTCTCAGCTGGACCACGCTCAGGATGTCCTACCACGCTGTCGTCAGATAGAGCAGATAGCGAGGCAGGCCATTGCGGACGGTCACCTCCCTGAGGGCTCTGGTGCTAGAGTTGCCGTGGACAGGATTATTGCAATTGCTCAGGGGGCACTTCAGTACCGCAGACATCGGTCCAGGATGGCGGGTAGGGGCAGAGGAGCAGGGGAGCCAGGACAGATCATTCACCATACGCAGTAGTTTTTTGTTTGATGTATTATATTTATATTATATGTATGCGCTGTATTTTGACAGAGATTTATTATATATATGGATGTCTTCAAATGTATATTAAATTGCGACGATTTATTAACATATGCGACCAAACAAAAAAACTGATTTTTAAAAAAAAAATAATGTTCTGCCTTTTTCCGGATCTGCAGATCAGGAAAGTTTCCGGATGTGCACTTCCGGAAAGAATCTATGTTTTTAAAAAAATTGGTGCGTCCGGATGTGCACATCCGGAATCAGGGGGCAAAACCGGAAATTCAGTTGGTGCCTAAGAAACAAGGGTGGTGTAATAAGAAATCCTCTATATTTTTTGTTGTTCATACAATGAGAAAGATAATCCCCTTATATAGGGAAACAAAGACTTACTATTTAAGCCGATAAAAGCAACAAGTTACAGGTAAAAATCAAAAGGTGCATTATTAATGTTGGGTGCTTCTTTGGGCCCCATCGACACATCAATAATTCACAAACAAACAAAGACTATACTAATGGCAGACCTTAGTGCCTAACTGGGCCCCATAGCGGCCGACCAGATAAGATTCCTTATCTCTAGCATGATTACTGTCTTGACACTGACACCATTGTTCTGAGAGGAATTATTGAGCTTTGGCTTTGTCCTTTACTTTCTGAGTCATGGATTGGATCATGGCATTCCAGAAATCTTCTGCAGTTGGATCATCTTGGGATTCTCCTGCAGGACAGTCAAAGTTATTGGAATCTATCGATTCCATGGAAGAGCTGGTCTTCATCGACACATCATCTTTTGACACCTTTGATGGAAAGGTGTTGAAGAATTGTGTCTTCATATGGTCTAGAGTTCTGACCATAATCTCTTCTTCTGATTCATTTGGATATTTCCTCTGGAAGAAGTTCTTCAAGTGTCTCATAGACATTTGTTGAGAACTTTGTTCTTTGACATTGTGATTCTTGTCTTCAGCAATGACGACTTGAATTTGGACAATTTTATTTTGAATGTCCTCTGTGCTCATCTTAGGCCACTATTTGTAGAAGAAATTTCTTTCTAAAATGGGAACATTAAAATGATCTTGAGATATGGTTATAGTATACCTCCATATCCAAGGTATCTGAAATTTGGCAAAGAATAAAAATGGACATTGTCCCGTTATCAATTTTGCAGACAAAATATTTAATACAAGCGGACTATTGTCGCACCAGGGATTGTATAAATCCATTAAATCTTTGGGTAATATTTCCAAAGATGGACCAAATTTTGTCCACCAAACATAAAACCAATTGGGTATAGGCCTGTTAATCACTTCAGGATTAACTAAGAAGAATCAAGAATGTTTGTTCTTCGGGTTCTGGTAATAGAATGTCTGTGTGAAGGCTTGGACATAGTCCCAGTAATTGAAGTAAATATATTTTCCTTATGCAGTTCTAATGGCCTTTTCTCCATTAGGATTGAGACCCCATTCTCTTGGAGACAATATTTTATTAATGTGACATTTACTAAAGTTTATAAAACTTTCTAGGTTATTGTTTTGGTAATGGTGAGTAAAGGTTACCCATTCGGTAACTGATAGCAGAATTTCTAAATGGGGTCTTGATTTACCAAAAAGACCTGGATAACCTCTTGATTCAAGGTATCTGGTTTTGATGGAATTTCCATCATTTAGATTCATTTTAATATCCTCATCATCAATATACATATTTTTTCTGTAACTGGGTTTTCAAAATACTCAGTTACTTGTTCTTGAGGGGGGTCATTGACCGCAATCTCTTTGTAAGATATAATCTTCTTAGAGGATGAAGAGGAAGGTATATATTCCTTTTTTGCGGATTGTGCAGGAAATTGCTGCATATTTCTACCTCTGTATACAGTAGTCCAATCCCCTATTAGAGGAATGTTTGTTTCATTTTGGTGTAACATATTGTTACTCCCTCTTCCAAGGCCTCGGCCATAGCCTCGCCTTCTTCCTTCCCTAGACGGGGTCATCTTCTTTCCCCTGCAAAAATCACGAGTTAGATAATCAGCTAGTGAATTATTTTCACCTTTGATATGTTTGATATCAAATTCAAACATAGATAACTGAGATTGTCAGCTAGCAAAAATTTGTTTTGCAACAAGATTTTTAACATTCTTTTCTATTATTGATTTAGTAGAGTTGCAATCAATTCGTAATAAATAAAAAAATATTAAGCAGATCATCTTGAAATTTAGAAATACATTTTATAATAGAAAGCATTTCTTTCTTTATAGCCGAATATTTAGACTGGGTAGGATTCCATTTTCCAGAGGTGAATCTAACCAAAACTTCTTTTGAAGTTCCAGGGATAACTTGCTTAAGAATTCCTCCATATCCTAAGTCAGAAGCATCAGTTTCAACTATTTTGAAATACTTAGGATTTGTAAGAAATAAACAAGGCAAACATTTAACCTTACTCTTAATTCTTTGGACTGCTTCAGAATGTTCATCAGTCCAAGGGCCAGGATTTTTTCTTAGCCTAGCATGTAATATAGCAGTATCTTTGGCAAGATTTTCATAGTAATCTGCAATATAGTTAAGACTACCAAGAAACCTTTGTAATTGTTTTTTATCAGCGATAACATTGGGGAATTTAGAAGCAAAATCAATACTTCTTTGAATAGGAATAACAGTTCCTTGGTCAATTTCATGACCTAAAAATCTAACTTTTGTTTGAAAAAGTTTCATTTTTGGAGCGGATATTACCAAACCCTTAAATATTTTTAAGTGTTTAATATGTTGGTCAATGGTTTTGGAGAACACTAAAACATCATCAATATAAACAATTATGAATTCTGTATAAGGATTGAAAATATCATTCATAATATTCTGAAATTCAGAAGGGGCAGTTTTAAGCCCAAAAGGAAGAACGTTCCATTCATAATGGCCAAAAGGCACAACAAAGGCTGTTTTATATTTATCAGATTCATTAATCTGAATTTGCCAATATCCATATTTCATATCAAATTTTGAAAAGATTAAAGCATCGTTTAATCTGTCTAATAAATCTTTTTTATTAGGGATATGATATCTAATCCATTTCAACACCTTATTAAGGGGTTTATAATTGATAACAAGTCTAGGAACGCCACGTTCCTTTTCTGAAGCATTATTAACATAAAAAGTCGTACAGCTCAAATGTGATTTGAATTTTCTAATTAAATTTTTCTCTACAAGAGAATCAATCTCTTTTTTGCATAATTCCAATATTTCATGATTCATTTGGGTCGGTCTGGCCTTAGTCGGAATCTGACTTTCATTAAAGTCATCAAGATAAGGTAAAGAGATAACATGTCTCTTTCTATCCCAAAAAGCATTGGGAACATCATTGCAAATTTCGTCTTTAAACTGTTGATGAATAATTTTGACATGTTGTCTTATATTGTCTTTATTAAGTTGTTTATTAATATTTAATAAATTTACTTCTTCTTTAAGAAAAACCAATTGTTTCTTTTTGTTTAAGAGGATATCTCTGACCTCATTAATCATTTTAGTGTGAGGGTCAGTAATAAATTCAAAAGTGATTCTTTTGTTATTTATTACTGTGGTAATTCCCTTTTGATCCACATTAATCAAAGGCATAATTTGATGTAAAAAGGGAGTTCCTAGAATAACTCTATGGGTTAAATTTTTAACCAAAATAAAATGGGTAGGTAAACAAATACCTTGGTTACAAACATAGGCATTGGACAGTTTATAATTAACTGTTAATTTATCTCCACCAGCTTGGGTAAGAGATTGGGTTGTTTTATCAAAATATTTGGTAGCCATAATTCCTTCTTGAAGGCAATTTAGGTCAGCGTCACTGTCGATTAACGCGATTTCATTTTCTAAAATAAAGGTTTTATTAATGACAACTGGTATCAGGATCAGGATCGTTTAACAGCAGTTTGAATTAAACCAACATGGATGCAATTATATTTCTTAAAAGGAATCAAATCCTTTTAATTATATATATATATATATATATATATATATATATATATATATATATATATATATATATATATATATATATATATATATGGGGAATAAGTTGTATATGTATTTATTTTTGTAATATTTTATATTTTTTATTGCAATTTGTTCTGAACCGACCAAAAGTCCGATCGATTCAGCATTAATCTATCAAAAATTCACTCTACTCGATCCAAATATAAACAATTTATACATTATGAGAAGATACACAATCTCTGATTTTCAATTTCACTATATTCATCTTGAATTTTGACCTGATTTGGGCATTGGAGTGCTAACTATGCAGATCCACCCAGTGCCACCGTAAAGGAGATCGGAGCCACCGTTCAACAACATAAGTTATTCAACCCTCTTAATTTCAGTTTCTTTTGTGGAACTTGAGCATCCACTTCTAGTTCCTGAATGGAACGTAATTCAATTTTTATTTTATTTTTTTAATATAAAATTTTAAATATTAAAGGTATGTTTGGATTGGTAATATGGAATAAAATGTAATTAAGTGGTAAATAATGAGATTTTATTGTTTGAATTTGCCAAAAATGATGGATTGATAATTTGAAATATCTGATGAATAAAAAGGAAAAAATTTCCTTAGTTTATACGACGCAATAATAGAGTTACGTTATTGACTAAATTGGTCATCGGGAACGGCGCTAAAAACTTGACTTATCCGCAAGTGCACGAAATATATCAGATTAATACGAAAGGTTGTCGAACCCACAGAGACCAATAGTAAATCTACCAATACTTACTATTGTTATGTAAATCTAAGGCGATGAATCTAAATGAGAAATGAATTTATATCGAGAAATAAAATAACTGGGTATTTAAAACAATTAATAAAAACGAGATTGAGATATGATTCGCATCGATCAACAGTACTCACAGCTAAGGGACAATATTTTTCTTTAATAGGAAGAAACTTAATTTAAATTAACCGTCTGCGTTCGCAAAATCAGACACCAACTTTATTCTAAAATCTATATTATTGTTGTCGCGGTTTAGCATGTTAAAGTATAAAACTTATGTTTTTGAAAATCAAGAATTTCAAATTAATTAAAAAGTCATTTTGGATGAAAAACAAGTTTAAAGGTGATAGCGGTTGTCGATCGTGTAACACCAGAGTTTAAACTTACAAATGCCTATTGTCGTAACACATTTATTCTTCTAAACTCTATTTTTGAAAATGACTATTTTTATAATTTAAAATAAGCCTTGTTGTAGCAATTGATTTAATTTAAAATCTGATTTTTATTTTCTAACTCAGATACAGGTTCCCCTCTTTCGAAACGGAATCGATATCTCTAAGTTTAACATTTTCGCAGTAATTAATTTCAGTTTAAGACATTATAAAAATCAGCCCTAAAATGAGTCTTAATTTAACCGATAATTTTCAACTCAGATGCGAGTACCGTTGAAACGACGGTCCTCACATTCTGGACCCTAAATAGTTTAGTTGGACATATTTGACATAATGATCATACTATATTTAATATGCATGCCAAATAAAATATTAGGCATAATGATATAATGATGATAATGAGTAGTAGTAGGAGTATCTAGCATGCACATGTAAGATTATCAAAACAGCACGTTTAGATTTCAATTCGATATATATATATATATTATTCTGAACTAGGCCAACACCTGCCCATTAGTCGGGCAGGCCAAACCCAATGATCTGAGGCGGCCCAACAAGGCCCACACTTACCCAGCGTCGAGCACGTCCAGACCTCCACCTCGTCGAGCATGTGTTGGACAGGCATTGTCGAGCAGAGGCTTCGAGTCTTGGAGGACACGTCTCTCCTCGACCTCCACGTGTCCCTCCCCGCGAGGACACGTCATCCTGTAACTTCTCACCTCCGAAAGGATCGGTCTGCCCACCTTCCGGAGATCTCGGGACCGTTACCCCAGGGCGAAGACCACGTATTGGTCTTCCTTACGCTATGTAAGCCCTGGCAGTCACCTGTATTGGGCCTTGCAATCCAACCCAGTGCAAGTGACCATTGGCCCCGCGCTGGAGGCAGCCTATAAATACCCTCTCACTTGAGAGGGTCAGTTTACGCAATATTCTCTAACTAACCCTTTGCTTTTCCGTACTTGATTACTCCTTTTTCCTGACTTTGGCATCGGAGTACCTTGCAGGTACACCCCCCCCCCCCCACCGTTTCATCACCACCAGAGTTGCTAGTCTCACGACGTCGTTGGCTACTGTTTTTTTTTTAATCAGGTAAGATCAGTGGCGCCGTTTGTGGGAAACCTTGCTTCCCCATTTTCCTCATCGTAAAACCAAAGAAACCTCTACTTTTTCTAACAACCATGGCCAGCACCCAGCCTGGGAACAAGACTACGAACACCGCCTTGACGCAGCTCGACAACGGAAACCACCGCAAGGACAATGCGGCCGTCCACGTCGAAGAAGGCGACGTAAGGGACGAGCAAATTGCCTCCGCTTTCTCCGAAGACACGGCGTATTACGCCGCCCAACAGGACAACCCGCCAGTTGTCTACCAGCCAGTCGCTGCACCACCAAACGCTGATCCGGGCACGGTGGCCCTGTTCGCCTTGATCAACCAGACCAACCAATTGATCGCCTAGCAGAACGAGAGGATCGAAGCCCTCGAGAGGGGGCGACCATGACGCTCTTCCCCGCGAAGGACACCCCCGACGGACTCTCGCAACACTTCCCCACAACCTGCGAGCCGCCGACCGCTCCTGGAACGAACCCAGTCGGTGGTCGCCCAGAAGCGCCCTCGAAGAGGAGCAAAGCTGACGGCGAAAAGCCGAAAAGCCGTTCCAGGGACTCTCCTCGACGACATGGACCTGGTCGAGGCCATCACTCCCCATCACGGTCACCAGTCAGAAGTGATGAGGATGACCAGAGGACCCCTCTGTCCAGGGAGATTATGGACACCCCTATCCCTGTAGGGATGGAAAAGCCTCCACCCCTGGGGACCTATGACGGCACCGCCGACCCCGATGATCATGTCGAAAGCTTCGAGCCCATGCTCAACTATAGGAACGTCTAGGGGGCTATTAAGTGCAGGCTCTTCCCGACCACCCTCAGGAAAGGTGCCATGACTTGGTACAAAAGCCTTGCACCAGAATCCATCACGTCCTGGAAGTAACTGAAGGTACGTTTCTCCAAACATTTTACTGCGTCTCGCCGACATCTGAAGACGTTGGCCTCGTTGGAAGGCATCTTCCAAGGGAGGAACGAGTCTCTCAGAGACTACATTGAGAGATTCAACCGAGAAGCTGTCGAGGTCCACACAACCGACGACATGAAGAAGTTCCTGATCATACGGGGACTACGCCTCGGGACCGAGTTCGCCAAGTCTGTGGGCATCCATAAACCCTGCAACTTGGAAGACCTCCTCCACCGAGCTCAATCGTACATCGAGTTCGAGGAGTCGGAGGACGCCTAAATCGCCCTCAACTCACGACGTCGGGATGGCCCCCGCGGCCAAAGAGATGAAGACTCTCTTGCCCCCCGGCGTAGGGGAGAGAAAAGACGTGAAGGCCGTCCCAGGGACTCCCGCGAATCGAGGGGGCCAACTGGCCGGTTTACAGAATGCACGCCGCTCAATGCTCCCTACGAGCGAATCCTCTCCAAGTGTGCCAACTCGGAGTTTCAAAAAGGGGGTGTCCGCTTTCTAATGCCGACACCCCCCAAATCAAACATGGACAAGTCCAAGTACTACAGGTTCCACCGGAACCATGGACATGTCACAGAAGATTGCATCCACCTCAAGGATGCAATAGAGATCCTGATCAAGGAAGGGCATCTAAAGCAGTACGCCAAGAGGAACGACGCTCCTCGGTCAGATGCCCGACACACTCAAAGCGTCGAGGAGATAACACCTCCCTCTGGGGAGAACCGACTGCAAATCACCCTCAGCATCACTCGACCCGAGGACTTTTACGTCCCCGAGGGAATCGAGGACCCCGAGGCAGTTCGCAACATGTGGGCGAGCTTCCCCCCTGAAGACCCCGTCACTGCCCGCAACACGTGGGAGAACTTCCCAACGGCGATGGTCATATCCGGCGGTGGCTTCGAGAAGGTCTCCGTCAGGTCGATCGAGCGGAAATTTGATGAGCTGGAATCCGCGACCTCGGCGAAGACCACTACTTTCGAGAAGGTGCAAGGGAGATCAAACCCCATCACTTTCTACCTCGAGGAGCTGCCAGGCGGAGCGCCCAACGCCACCATCCCCCTCTTAATTCGAGCGCAGATGGCAAATATTGACGTCTGCAGGATCTTGGTCGACCAAGGGAGCTCGGTGGACATAATGTACGCCCAACTCTTCGAGACCCTCCAGCTCGACGAGAAGCATCTGACCCCTTACGTGGGCTTGGATCTACAAGGATTCAACGGCACCACCACCAGACCGTGGGGCTATGTTAACTGATGGTCACTTTTGGGAGCGAGGACACTGCCCGACAAGTCAAGACCCGCTTCCTGGTGGTCGAATGCTCGTCCCTCTATAATAGCATCCTGGGGAGGACCACTATGGCCGAACTCACGGCAGTACCATCTATAGTCCATTTGAAGATGAAGTCCTACACGACCAGAGGCCGGGTCGTCACTATGCATGGGGACATTGAAGCGACCAGGAGATGCTTCGACGCTGCAACCAAGGGCCTGAGTTCCATTAACACCAAACCCAAGACTGGAGCAAAGCCATCCCCAGACGTAGTGCAGAAGCCACTCCCGCGCGTCAACGCGGTCGACCTCGACAGCAGGTTCCCCGGCAAGCAGGAAGAAGGTAGAGCAGCTGACCATGACCTCCCAGCCGAAGGCAACGGGCAGCCTCTCCACCTAACGCGCCCCATCCCAGACGGAGACTTCGAGCTCGTCGCCCTTGGAGACAATCCAGACCGGAGCATAAAGATTGGCACCAGACTCCCCGACCTGGCGAAGAAGCAGCTCAATGCATGTCTCAGGGAGACCATTGGTCTGTTCACATGGAGCGCATCAGAGATGCCTAGCCTCGACCCAGAGGTGGCCTCCCATCAGCTCACCGTAGATCTGGCCGCTATGGCCATAGTACAACGTAGGCGTAGGCAGTCTCCCGAAAAAGCGGAGGATGCTGAAAAAGCGGAGGCTGCTGAAAAAGCTGAAAGACCTCTTAGAGGAAAATTTCATTTTGGAGGCCAGGTACACAACCTGGCTATCCAACATTGTACTTGTCAAAAAGAATAATGGAAAATGGAGGATGTGTGTTGACTATACCGACCTTAACTGGGCATGCCCGAAAGATTCTTATCCTTTGCCTAACATCGACAGCTGGTCAACAATTCTGCAGGTTTCAAACTATTGTCCTTCATGGACGCCTACTCGGGGTACAACCAAATCCCCATGGCTAAGACCGACAAGCAGCACACTGCCTTTATGACCGAATCGGGCAATTACTACTACAATGTAATGCTCTTCGGCCTGAAGAACACCGGCACGACCTACCAACGGATGATGAACAAAATCTTCCGGAGAGAGATCAGCGACATGCTCGAGGTCTACATGGATGACATGATCATTAAATCCGCGAAAGAAGTCGACCACGCCGCCCATCTCAAAAAAGTCTTCGACACGGTGAGGAGATGCAGGATGAGGTTCAACCCCGAAAAATGCACCTTCGGCGTTCGGGCGGGCAAGTTCCTCGGTTTCTACCTCACAACATGCCTTGCTCAAACAGATTTTGTGCATTTCTTGTGCCACACGATTCCCATCTTTAATTTTGTCATCTTACAAGTTTTGTCCTCTTCCAAGATTAGAAAGAATCTTGATGAATCACTTGATGTTTTCAACTTTGGACCATTGAGTCAAGAATTTAACTTGGCATGTGCAAATTCATCATTACATGAACCTTGAAATTCAATTTTGGCATCAAGCATTAAAGTGATGCATAGAGGTGGCATGAATCAGTTACAAACCAAACAAGATGAGTCAAGAAACATGAGTGTTCAAATCTACAAATTTGGTTGAAGTCAAGATAAGAGGAGACTTTGGTACCTTGGCATTTAAGAAAGAGCTACATGACAAAATCCATTGGATAATAGAGTGATCCCTCATCCAACACTATTCCTCCAAAAACAAACTTCTCCCCCTATAAATAGAGGTCATATCTGATCATCCAAATCACACTAAAACAATACCAAAGCCTTATTTTCTCATTCTTCCTCTCTTACTTCAAATTTCAAAGTTTCAAAGAGCAAACTTGAAATTCTCAAAACCAAAGCCTAAACCACTCAAATAACCATCCAAACACATCACTAATCATCCATTGGAGGTGTTCAAACCTTCATCTTCATCTCAAATCACCAAAATCAGAAAGTCAATCATCAAAACCTCAAATTTTGACTTTTTTGTATTTTTTAAGCCATGACTTGATTCAGTCACTCTTAAAATCAAACAACACTTCAAACACTCTCCAAATATCATCCCTAAGTTATTCCAACAAGATTTCCTCAACTGTAACATCATTTGGAAGAGTTGCCATTTTGGTCACTTTTGCCAATTTTGCAAGAAAGAGACAAATTCTGTTCCAGAGGTTTTTTTTTTATTTTGATCATCCTAAAAGCTTCCAAGGGATCTATTAGAAGTGTCCAAGGCATTGGTTTGCTTCTGTCACAAGTATCTTAAAAGTTAGCAAGTGGAGCTTCAAGAGGTAAGTGCTTAAGAACTTGAACTTTGTGAAATACGTATTGCTTTTATGTACATTGATCATGAACATGTCATACATATCATATTTGTTGTGTTTGAACTATTTTTCTGTGCTATTATTGTTTTTATAGAGTTGTAGCATAGAACTTGCAAAACCTGCCCTATTTTGAAACCACTATCGGGTTTTAAAATGTAGGCATTTTTTAGAAAATTCTAAGACCACCATTGGATTTCTCATGAAATTATAGGTAGGTTCCATCTTTATTTCATCCATTTTCATGGAGGAATGAAGAAGTTATGGCCTTCTTGAAAAGGCACCAAAACCTGACCTCCCTTGGGTAAGAACCAGGTCATGGCGCCTTTGGTCAGGCCTAAAAACAAGTCACCCTTATGTATTTATGCAGTGGGTTTGATACACGGATGTATCACCACCCCAGTGGTTGTAGCGTGTGTTTTAAAGTGTGTTTGTGTTGGAGGGTGTGGGTTCAACACCCACCCATGTCATTTTCCCCATTTTTCACATTTTCACTATTTTTTTGATATCTTTCATATTATTTTTAATAATTATTTTTGTTAATCAATTTTAATTATTTTAAAATGATTTTTTGCATAAATATCACTCACATATTAAAATATTTTATTCACCCAAAAAATCACAAAAATATTTTTATTTGATATATTTTTAATATATTTAAAAATATTATTTTAAATTGTTTTAAATGTTTTTAAAATGATTTCTTTTTCTTGATTTTTAAAACCAAAATGATTTTAAATATTCATGTGAATAAAATAGCTTTTTCATAAACCTTAATCATTGTTTATAACATGATTAATGATTTTATTTGATAAATAATACATATTTTTATTGATTTTTATTTAAAAAATATGAAATTAGGGTTTTGTTTGGATTCAATCTTTCAAACTTCATTTCAACACTCATGGGCCTCTATTGGAGTGTAAAATCCAACCCTCTTTGTAAATAGACCAATCTCTGGGTCTCTGCAATAGTATAAGTCCCATCGCGTTTTTCAAAATCGCGGTGTGATAACTGTTTTCACAATAATCTTTGGGCCTTTGTTACGAGTGTAAGTCTCATCCATTTGTACATAAACTTTGTTTTAAACAATCATTTGGGCCTCTAATAGAGTGTAAGACCCAACACCCTTATGTAAATAGAAAATCTTTTAGCCTCATTCATCCTGGGCTTTGTACAGGATACAAATAATCATTTGGGCATCTATCTAGAGTGTAAGACCCAACACCTTTGCTTCTCTCTTACTTGAGATCAAATCATCTTCAAATTCAAAACTTTCTTCAATTTCTTCAAAAACCTAATCCAATATTGAAGAAAACATCTGATCAATCACAATACACTTGGGCCTCTATCTAGAGTGTAAGACCCACCACTTTTCTCAATTTAATTCATACTTGTTTATATACTTGTTCATATATCTGTATATATACTTATACATATCTTGTTAAGTATCTCTTAGCATTTAAATCATCCTCAATTTATACTAGTTCAAACAATAGGATCCTTCCAGTCAGTATAACTTAGTTCAAGTAACTAGTTCCCCCTGTAAAAAGGAATACAGATAGCCTCCTCTTGGGCTTTATCCAAGCATCATTGCCTCCTCTTGGGCATCATACAATGAATCTCCCCAGAATATAGCCTCATCTTGGGTTTTGTTCAATTTGATCAACCTTGAAACAGTTTAATAAAGAGAGGATTATTTCCCGGTGAAACCTCTTCTTTAATCTCTTTAAAACATGGAACTGTTCAACAAAGAAAGGATTATTTCCCGGTGAAACCTTTCTTGAACTCTTCCTAGACTTGGAAAGTCTCAACACTTAGCCTCCTCTTAGGCTTCATACAAGGACCCACATGCTTCTTAGAAGTATCCCCAGCCTCTTCTTGGGCTTTATACAAGGACCCTTAGGCTTCCTAAAAGCTTAGGATAGATCCTAGTCATCTTTATCATTACACCAGTCCCCAGGAGAGTCAAAATGTCTAAGGCATTCAAACTCATCCTCTAAGGCTCTTCTGATCCTCAATAAGGTTTGGCTTTCATCTTTAAAAATCTCCAGCCAGGATCAGGTTACCATCAACAAACCCCCAAAAGTATCAGAACCTCATGGCATCTGATAATTCAACTCTTCTCCAATCCCCATCAAGAGTTAGTTTCCCTTTTGATTCCTCAAAACAGTTTAGACCCTCTCCTGGATTTAAATAAATCCTCAGCAAGAGTCAGCCTCCTCTTAGGCTTCATATAATGATTTACCCAATCATCCTCAATCTTGGGCTTTGTACAAGACAGATATAATACTCCCCAGTTGAGTCAGTTTTCAACTTTTTCAGCTTCAACCTTGGGCTCTGATCAAGGTACAAAATCCAACATCCCTACAGATGAGACCAGGAGTCCTCTCCGTAGGAGGATATTTCCTCTATGCATCACATATCAAAACATACAATCAAAAACCTTTCTTCCAGATAATTGATGTAAGTGGCACACTTATTGATTCAAAATCCAAGCTGGAGTCCCTCCTTTATCATGGCTAAAGTTCTCTTTCATCTAAGTGATGTAAGTGGCAAACCTCTGGATTCCACACATCCAAGTCAATGTACCTCTCTTAGCATGCAAAGACTTATAAATGAAGATGTGGCATTGCTGGATTCCATATATCCCAGTTAAAGCAACTTCCCTTATAATTAATTCCCCAAGGTTTGTGATGAATAAGTGAGATATCTCTCTTTAGAGATGACAAATTTTCTCGCAATCAAACCTTTAGCTTCAATATTAGGCTTTGAACAAGACATAAACATTCTTTTAGCTTCAATCTTGGGCTTTGAACAAGACACAAACACTCATTTAGCTTCATTCTTGGGCTTTGAACAAGACACAAATAGTCTTTTAGCTTCAATCTTGGGCTTTGAACAAGACACCAATTTCCTCCTATTCTATGGGAGGAACTACGATCGCTCTAATTTCCCGAATTCTCTTTACGGGAATACGTAGGCATAAGATTGCAAATCTTAGCGAGTGCACTAATAAAAAATGTTAGGTCCAGTACCTTCTCAAAAACAATAGAAAACCCTAAAACAACAAAAACATTTCCTCAGCCTTCACAAAAGAGAAACTTTACCTATTCAACAGTAAATGGATTTAAGCAACCAAGCAATACAACAGTAGAAACATATGCAAATAAAGGTTCCTATAGACACTACTACGTAAAACCCATTTAAAAACGATTGGGAAAGATGTATCATCACGCGGGCGCAGGCGTTGTTATGTAAAGTGTTGTTGTAAAATGATACTTACTATGACGGCCCATTAACCGTTGTAATAACCTGGAAAAAGCGCGCCCTATCACAACGGTTTTTCAAACAAACCGTTGTGATAAATATAATGGACCTTGGTTCGATTTCCAGCTGGGCCATTTTGATATTTATTTTTTTCTGGATAACGCGCGTTATATTATAACGGTTATGATGTATAATCGTTGTTATATATCTTCTGGATTAACAAATATAATTCTGATTATATATAATCTTATTTTTTAACCTATTTATTGTTCATCATATCACAACAGAAAATATATTCAAGGTTATGTGATGAGTTTACCACATATGTGATAAATTTTTCATTCAAGTTCATATATTCAAGGTTATGTAATTAGTTTATCACATATGTAAATATTTTTAATAAGAATAAGGCAACAAAATGCAAGTTTCATATAAAGTAAACTCCAACAAAATGCAAGTTTCATATAAAGTAAACTCCAACAAAATGCAAGTTTATATTTAATACATCTAAATTAAAATCTTGAATATTGAAGATAACAGAGACACTTTTAAGTTTTAATTATCAAACCTAAATGCCCTAGCTGACATAAAATTACTCCAACCAAACGGTGCTTCTTCATCATCATCTGAATCGACCGTAGTTGTCCTCCTTCTCTTTCTTCTTGATCTCCTTCTTCTCCTCCTAGCTTGTATTCCTTGCAAGGAGACCGCCTGTTGGGTCTGTACAGCTTGTTCGGGCTGGACAACTGGTTGGACCTCTGCAGTCTCTACAACCTGGACAACTTCTTGGACATCTACAACATCTACAACCTGGACAACTTCTTGAACATCTACAGCATCTTTAACCACAGGCGCAGTTTGTTGGACTTCTTGGACAACTTCTTGAACATCTACAGTTTGTTGAACCTGGACTGCATTGTTGGAACTCATTTTGATTAATTCTCTTCAATGATGCTGCTTGTGTGGTGGTAAGAAGAGGAATAACGTATTTATAATGATTTCTCTGATTCTCCATCTTCTCTTTACATTGAAAATCTAATCGTTTTAATTGAAAGTCATTACTATTTCTTTAATTCAAAAACCATTGTTGATTCTTAATATTCCTTGTTCATTTTTTTATTATATTATTATTTAAGATGGGCCATTGGAAATCAAAACATTAAATAAACTAATATAGGCTCTAATGTTATTTACATAAGAAGTGGTAATGTGTGTTTAAGGAATAATGGGCCCTAAGATGCCACACCATGATGTTCCTATAAATTTTTGTTACGTATAAAACATTACTAAAATAATCTATCACAAAACATTAAATAATGAAGATATAAAAACATTCATTGATGATGCATGTGCTTGGTTACGATGACAAAATTTAGATTAGAAGATTTAGTACACAAACATCAACCTGGACCAGATTACGAATAAATTAAGTTTGAAGTAGAAGAAAATAGAACTGACATGCTTATTTCCAGGACTGCTACACAAAAAATATGCACGGTCTGCTTTGATGTCATTGTTCTATGCAATCCCTGAATAGCTTCCTCAGCATTCTTTCTGTTATAGAAATAACTTGAAGGCATTAAAACATAGCGTATATGGCAAGCGAGGCATAAATAACACACTACTGATGATACCTAACACCAACTTGAACATCAGGCCTACCAGATTTCTTGCAAAACTTTGTAGAACCCTGATAAAAGGAATGAAGATGTTAAAGAATACCTGATAACCTTTGCAAAACTTTGCAGAACCCTGATAACCTAAAGCATATGAAACATGTACTCTCATATTGACTTGAGCATATACAACATAAACAAAGAAAAAAAGAATGAAGATGTTGAAGAATACTGTACTTCGAAGCGGAGGAATCAAATGAAGGAAGAGGGTGAATATTTGAGCATATACAACATAAACCAAAATAAAAGGAATGAAGTTGTTGAATAGTACCGTACTGAGAAAGATGAAGATTTGAGCTCTAAATAAATAGATACGAAGAAAGTAAAGATTACGCCACTGCTGTCGTCTCTGGCTCGCTTGTTCGCCTAGGGCGTCTTATGAAAGAAATACAGATTAAGTTTTGTTTTTAATTTATCAGTAAACCATTAAATCTCGGTTGTGTTACTCAACCGTAGTGGAAATGTGAGTCCTCTAACAACGGTTGACTTTCTTCACTGTTGTAAAATCATTTACAATTTATTTTTTAAATAATGGACTTAAGTGACACAAGAGTATAACAACGATTGTTTAAACTAACCATTGTAAAATCATTTAAAATTTATTTTTTAAATAATTGACTTAAGTGACACAAGCGTATAACAACGGTTGTTTAAACTAACCGTTGTCAAATAATTTACATTTTATTTTTTAAATAAAGGACTTAAGTGACACACGCTTAATGTACTCTAAAAAATGGAAAAAAATGAAATTGCTGAGAATCGAAGCTTGTCACACATCATTTATTACTACAGTTTTTATAGACAACCGTCATTAAATCACTGTTTATAAATCCAGCTACTCACTATGCGCGAAAATTTAATATATTACAACGGTGTATATTTCTTCCGTTGTAAACCTGGTGTTGTTGTTTGCACGTTTTGCAGTAGTGAGATTACTATAGATACTCTGGTGTTAATAGCTTTCCTTTGTATAACCAACCTCCGATCCCCGATCTCTTCACATTTGTTAAGGAAAACATTTGCACGCAGAGTTAGTTTGAGATATCTTCCCCTTCCTTTTAAGCTTCATAAGATAAATATAAAAATCAAAAAGTAACACCAAAAGCGGTTGTGGTCGCGTCACAAAAACCGACGCTACACTAGCATATGTTAGTTGAGTTAAATAAGTATAAATTATTAGTTTAAAATTTAATTTATAATAGCATTTATATATGTTTATGAATTAATGTAAATAAATTTTTGATATTTATAAATCAATAATTTAAAAAATAATTAAAATTTTATTGAAAGCTCATTAAATCCCATGTTAACATGTGCCTCATTATGCACATGACTAAGAAAGAAAGCAAACAAGGAAAGAAAGAGAAAAAATTTGTTATTTCACTTAATGGAAAAAGATACAGAGGGTTGAATATATACAATGAAAAGTAACGGCCATAAACGGAATAATAGGAAAACTAATATATTTTAACACCCCCTTCAAACTGGAGTGGATATTGAGCAGTCCAAGTTTGGTAACAAGAGTAGAAAACGGGCCAAGATGAAGCGGTTTCGTAAAAATGTCAGCTACTTGTTGGTTGGAAGAAATAGACATGAGGTGAATTGTGTTGTCTTAAAATTTGTCCCTAGTGATGTGGCAGTCCATTCCGATATGTTTAGTACGTTCGTGGAAAACCGGGTTGTTGGCAATGTGGATGGCAGAATTGTTGTCACAAAAAATGGTTACAGGTTTGGAATGAGGAATGTGTAAGTCTTTGAGGAGGAATAGTAGCCATTGAGCTTCACAAGTGGCGTTGGCGAGAGCACGATACTCGGCCTCGGAGGAGGATCGAGAAACCACAGTTTGCTTTTTACTTTTCCAGCAGATGAGAGAGCTGCCAAGGTAGAAGCAGAATCCAGTAGTTGATTTACGAGTTTCAGCACAAGAGCTCCAATCCGAGTCAGAAAAACCAGAAAGAAGCAGAGTAGAATCAGAGTTGAAAAACAATCCTTGGCCAGGAGCATTTTTGAGGTAACGCAGAATCCGAAGAGTAGACTGGTAGTGTGTGATTGTTAGCTTGGAAAGATACTGACTCAACCTGCATACAGAATAGCTTATGCCAGGCCTTGTGTGGGTTAAATAGATTAACTTACCTATTAGGGTTCTGAATGTGGTAGGATCAGGTAGCAAATTATCAGAATCAGTGCTGAGTTGGTGAGTAGGATCCATGGGAGTTGAGGCAGGTTTGGCTCCCAAGAGCCCTGCAGTATGCAGTAGATCCAGACAATATTTTCTCAGGCAGTTAAAAAATCCAGCTTTTGATCTGGCAACTTCAAAGCCAAGGAAATATTAATATTTCCCAAGTCTTTAATGCTAAAAGTGCTATCCAAGACCTGTTTGATGTGGGTGATTTCCTCAAGATTATTTCCTGCAATTAAAAGGTCATCCACATGTACAAGAATTACAGTAAAAGTGTGAGACAAGGATTTAGTAAAAAGGGAATAATCCGCTTTAGACTGAGAGTAGCCTAAGGTGGTGAGAGTAATGGTTAATTTTGAGTTCCATTGCCGGCTAGCTTGCATGAGGCCATATAAGGATTTATTTAACTTACAAACCAGATTTTTATGAGAGGTTTGGAGGCCAGGAGGGATTTTCATATAAACTTCTTCATTTAAATCACCATGAAGAAAAGTTGTGTTTATGTCTAGTTGATGCACATACCAATTTTGAGAAGCAGCAAGAGATAAAATTAGCCTAATGGTTGTCATTTTGACAACAGGACTGAAAGTGTCAAGGTAATCTATGCCTTCGGTTTGTGTGAAACCTTTGGCCACAAAACGGGCTTTATATCTTTCAACATTCCCATTAGCTTGAAATTTGATCTTAAAAATCCACTTACAGCCTATAGGTTTTTTGTTAGGAGGCAAGGGAACTAAATCCCAGGTGTGTGTTTTAGTGAGGGAAGCTAGCTCTTGGTTAATGGCCTGAATCCAATTTGGATTAGTAATGGCCTGAGCATAACTAGAGGGTTCCTCTAATGAAGATAATTTAATATTAAACAGTTGATGTGGAGCAGATAAATTAGAGTAAGAAACAAAATGATTGAGAGGATAAGGAGTAGTACCTAAATTAATTGCAGACTGATGTAGAGGATTGCCTGTGAGGAGGGAGCAGTGATAATCAATGAGGTAGTTAGGTTGTTTAGAAATTCTAGTGGATTTTCTGATAGTAACAGGTGGGGAAGTTTGAGTAGAAGAGTTGTGGTCAGGTGTCTCAGGATGGATAGGAGAATGTTGTTGTTGAGTAATATGAGGTGAAGGTGCAGGTGTTGGACTAGTAGGCAAAGGTAAAGGAGATTGTGAGGGTTGTGTATTATTAGGAGTGATGTAGTCATAGTCAGAATAGACACTATTATTGGGAGGAAGAGAAGGAATGGTGGGATTGCTGTTAGTGGCAGCAGTAGTGGTTTTATATGGGAAAATATGTTCAAAGAACACAGCATCTCTGGATATGAATAGTTGCTTGGTGTGCAAGTCAAAAAGAATGTCTCCTTTAGTGGTATCCTTGTGTCCCAAAAAAATACATTTTCTACTACGATTGTCCAGCTTAGTAGTTTTATGTTTAAAAATGGTGGTATATACTAAACATCCAAACACTTTCAAATTATCATAGGTGGGAGGTTTGTTATAAAGGAAATTAAAGGGAGATTTATAGTGTAGGAATTTAGAGGGTAATCTATTAATTAAGTATGTAGCATGTTCAAGAGCATGAGCCCAAAAAAGTTTAGGAAGGTGAGCATGAAATAAAATAGATCTAGTAACACAAAGAAGATGTTGATGTTTTCTTTCAACAACCCCATTTTGTTGGGGAGTGTCAATGCAAGAAGTTTGATGAATGATGCCTTATTGTTTATAAAAATATTTTAATAAAAATTCCTGGCCACTATCACTTCTTAAGATTTTGGGAGTAGTTTTGAATTGAGTTTGTATGAAATAAACAAAGGACTTAACAAGATTACTAGTTTCAGATTTAAGTTTCATAAAAAAAATCCAGCAAAACCTACTATGATCATCAACTATAGTGAGGAAATAACGATAACCAAACATAGAAGGGGTAGCGTAGGGTCCCCAAATATCCATGTGAACAATATCAATATAGCATGTGAGTGAGTAAAACTATGGGGAAAAGAGAGTCTCTTCTGTTTAGCATAAAAACAAGGGTCACAGGGAGTATTATGATGTTGAAACTGATGTAAAGGAAACATTTTATTAATACGGCTGGCTATGTCATGGGAAGGATGTCCCAATCTATAATGCCACAGATTACAGTTATTAGTATGCATAGAATTATCAGCTAAATTCAAAATATTGTTGCTAGACCTATCATGAGAAACAGGATGTGTGGAGGAGAGACTAAAAGGCATGTTAAGGAAGTAAAGGCCTTGATGGAGATCAGTTGTACCAATCGTCCTCCGGGTATGGTTCACCTGTATGGTGCAATGATTTGAATTGAAGTGAACTGTACAGCCTAGGGAAGTAGTAAGTCTAGGGATAGAGATAATGTTTGTAAAAAATTCAGGTATAAACAAAACGTTGACAAGATAAAAATCATTGGTGAATTGTATGGTTCCACATTTGATGGTGGATATTGTAGTACCATTTGGGAGTTTGACAGTAATCAATTTAATAGTGAATAATGTGTGAAACAATTCTTTAGAGTGACACACGTGATCAGTAGCACCCGTGTCCAAAATCCAGCAATTAAGTTGATTAAAAGAGGAAGGTGTAGGAAGAATACCTGCAGTGGTGTTAACTGTAGAATGGAATTGTTGAATTTGAGGAGGGTTTGTAGGTAATGATTGTTAAAGAAGAGCCAAGAGTGCTTTGTGTTGATCTGCAGTGAAAGTAGGTTGTAGAATAGCTTCTTCAGATTCCATTCCAGAGTTGGTGTTGTTGGGTTCAGATGAAGAAGTCTCATTGTTGATCCGAGTCTTCTTTAGATAAGGGGGAAGTCCATGCTTTTTGAAGCAGACTTCAACTGTGTGCCTAGGTTTGTTGCAATAAGTGCATATCTTCAGGTTTTTGCCACGACCATAGGTAGAATTTTTGGAGGTGGAATCCGTGCCAGAAGGGCGGTGTTGAATTTTGTTGATATTAGCCACAACTTTGTCTTCATCAATAGGAGTGAGGAGTTATCGTTCTTGTTGAATCAACATGGAAAAAACCTTGTTAATAGGGGGAAGAGGATTGACGAGCATAATCTGAGAACGAACAGGAGCGTATTGCTCATTCAAATCCTTCAAGAATCTAATGACGTAATCAGTGTCTTGGTAGGATTTGATTGTGGAAATGAGGTTACAAGAACACTTGATAGCACAAGAACAAACAGGTAGAGGGCGGAAATTGTTCAGTTCTTGCCAAAGCTTTTTGAGGTTGGTGAAAAACTGTGTGATACTAAGATCACCTTGTCGGAGATTGAAGAGTTCTTCTTGAATGTCGGCGATGCGAAAAATATCGCCCTGATGATAGCGATCGCGAAGCTCAGTCCAAATCTCTGATGTTGTGTCCATCCAAAGAATGCTTTGCACGATGTCAGGTTCAACAGAGTTTGTAACCCATACCATGACCATGGTGTTGCAGCGATCCCACGCCATGGAAAGAAGATCAGAATCATTAGGTCGAGGAAGAGAACCGTCGAGAAAATCGAACTTGTTCTTGGAGCGAAGAGTCACGACGATAAAACGACTCCAAGAATGGTAGTTGAGGTTGTTGAGCGGTGGCGTAACGAAAGCAATCCCAGGGTTATCACTGGGATGCATGAAATAAGGGTCAAGCATGTCCTTCTGATAGTTGTTGGAGGAGCATCAGTGGGAGGTGGAGGATGTATGGGTGGTGGTGTATTGGCGTCAGCCATGGCGGAAGGAGAGAAACAAAAGAAAAAGAAAGAAAACAGAAGAGAGAACGAGGAAGAAGATAAGAAAGAAAGAGAGAGATGCAAGAAACTACCAAGGGGAAGAAAACACGTGTGTAAAAAAATCCAAGATTCTGGATGAAGGAGAAGAGATAAGGAACACGTGGAAGCAAAAGGAAAGGGAAGCGTGAAATATCTTCACTGATACCATGTTAACATGTGCCTCATTATGCACATGACTAAGAAAGAAAGCAAACAAGGAAAGAAAGAGAAAAAATTTGTTATTTCACTTAATGGAAAAAGATACAGAGGGTTGAATATATATAATGAAAAGTAACGGTCATAAACGGAATAATAGGAAAACTAATCTATTTTAACATCCTAAAAAAGAAAAATCAATGAGTTTAATTATTAATATACATATTTTAAAGAGTAATTTTTATAATCCTCAATAATATTTATTATTATTATTATTATTATTATCTTTTCTTTTCTTTTATATGGGTCTGTTTTATGTCTCCAGACTGTTTTTATCATTATAAATTAATCTTTAAACTTACAAAAATAGTCATAATCACAATAAGAGTTGGAAGAGTTTGAAACTGAGTAATAAAGCAAATGCTAATAAAACCATCTATTGTATAAATCATTTTGTACTAATAAAGAGCATAAAACAAAATAAGTCTATAATTAACCTCACACACAAAGGAGGGAAATTATCCAAATCGGAAAGGATCCTTGTAAAAATTATCCAAATGATTCATATATGCAGCCATACAGCTAAACATGAGAATTTAAGAACTAAAAGGGGTCCTCCAAATGACTTTAACATGCTAAAAAGAAAAGTCATTATTTGATTTTTCCCTTATCATTCATTATGAAAGAGACTCACGTTTAGATTATTCCATTCCAAACACAGAGTCCAATCCTTGTCTCTTCCTACCTTTTTCACCCCACTATCCCTACCGCGCTTCCTTATACAACCATTATCTATCTAAATCATCTTTAAAATCACCTAACCAAATTTGTATTTGAAAATTGAAATTAAAATCATAAGAACGTGATTATTATTTTTCCCTTAAATTCAACTACTCCATCAATAATTTGATGTTCTATTTAAACTTTAACTCAAGACTTGTTATTACACGGCATTGACTATTATGAATAAGAGAGGTGTAGGTTGGCTCACATGGAAACCAGTTAAGACACACATTCTATGAAACTTCTGACTCATGGATACATTTTATATACACATATAGTAATTTATATGACGCATTCATTGCCAGCTTATTATTAGCATTAACAACAGTAATAAACAAATAGACCTGATGTAATGTAACAACAACAAAATTACATCACTTCTTTCAGAATAACTGATTTAATTACAAATTCACAGAAACTTTTAAAAAAGAAATGCATAAATGAATCAGAGAAAAATATTTGTTCAAACGTTATATTATTATAATGTACATGATTTCCTTTCTCCACCACTTGGTCAGTGGAGGATGTTTTTTTATTTTGAAAAAAGCATAATTGTATAATTAAACTATCCAACAGAAATGCAGAACCAATAATGTGCACGTTTCATTCATTTATTGACATCATAATTCAAATGTTAGAACCGACAATGATCAGTTGCTAAAAACAATGCACTCAGCAAACATTAGTACTAAAAAATTCATTCATTCATCATGGAATGTACAGTACATACATCAAGACAACAGACAAATCAAATGAATTCCCAGTTAAGGTTATTATGCCATATTGATATCTCATCTATAGACATTAAGATTTAACAATTTTCTGTAAAAAAAAAAGAAATATCTCATCTAGAGAGACAGTAGTAAAATTGAAGGCCGGAGGAAAAAATAATTATTATTTGGTTCAAGAGATTTAATTAATCTGTGAAATAAAGTTTTCTGGTTATTGTTTATAACTTATTCTTCCTCTAAAGTTTGTGCGCCTCGAATAACCTGTAAATGATGCAACGTGCACTTTGAATTCATGCATGTGTTGACAAGAATCACATGTTAATAATCATTATTATTGAGAGAAATCACATGGCTCTGAAAATTCAAAAAATAAAAGTGAAAGTGAAAGTAATATTGCATAGCAGGTGAACTAAAGTGGAAACGAATTTGTATTCTTCCCAGAATTCACAACTTCCCTTGGCCATGGCCATTATACGTATTTAGAAGTGTATAATGTGTATTTCAAATTTCTACATATGATTTTAGATGATGATGACTATGTATATCATACCTAACGACCACGTGTACCTGTAGGAAATTAAGGCATAATTGGGTTATTCTGTAACACAAAGTGCCAAATGGTTATGTTCAAAACGTACAGAAAGAAATAAAGAAAAGTCAAATATCATATTCACCTAAATATTAAACAAACGCAAATGATTTGATCTAAAGCTTGTAATAGCTGCCAGCCATTAAGGACTTGAACAAAAATAATTAATCTTTGCATAATAGAGTATTCACTTTCCCTTTATGCTAAAACAATTGAAAGAAAAAAACTAAAGAGAAATAAAGCATTTTGGAGGTACTTTTTTGTCAAGATAGGCAACTCAGCAGAGTGATAAAGGAATAGTAAGTATGGTAATTAATTTGTGCCGAGTAATATTTCAATTATTAGTAGTAGTAGTAGTTGGAATTTGACGGTGACTGGTTCTATTGTATGGCCATTTGGAGGAAAACAAATTGGAGAGAGTGTAAAACAGTAGTTAGAAAAATCACAAAAATCACAAGGCCAGCTGGAGGGAAACTTTGTTTAAGATATTAAAATCTAAAAGAAACCAAATGAATATTTTGAAATGGTCCCTTATGACAGCTCCTCTTTAACGACTCATTTACTATCACTATAAGTAAAGCTATTTTATGTAAGCTTTTATCAGTCATCACTAACACAAAACCTTCTCCTCCTCTTTCTCTATCTCTCTTTTCCTGCTTCTCTAATAATAGTGGTGAGGATATTCTCAGAAGCATTGGCCAGCTTTTGCCTATTGCCCATGACTGCTAGGGGCAGGGACCCCATAAGGGGTCGGTTTCGGCCGGAAATGGCCATGGCATTGGCCATTGTTCTGATTTCTACTACTGTGGTTTCCGTTGCTGCTGATGGTTACCCGTACAGTTCTCCTCCACCACCAACTTATGAGTATAAATCACCTCCACCACCAACTGCTTCACCGCCACCTCCTTATGAGTACAAGTCACCCCCTCCACCACCCATTGAACATAAGCCTCCACCATATGAGTACAAGTCACCCCCTCCACCACCCATTGAACATGAGGCTCCCCCATATGAGTACAAGTCGCCTCCACCACCCTCACCTTCACCTCCACCACCTTATGAGTACAAGTCACCACCTCCACCTTCCCCATCACCTCCACCTCCTTATGTATACACATCACCACCTCCACCACCACATGAACACAAGGCTCCACCATATGAGTACAAGTCACCTCCACCACCATCTCCCTCATCCCCACCTCCTTATGAGTACAAATCTCCTCCACCACCTTCTCCATCACCTCCACCTCCTTACTACTATAAATCTCCTCCACCACCCTCTCCCTCCCCTCCTCCACCTTACTATTACAAGTCTCCCCCACCACCATCACCAGTATACAAATACAACTCACCACCTCCACCATCACCAACTTACGTGTACAAGTCTCCTCCTCCTCCAACACCCGTGTACAAGTATAAGTCACCACCTCCACCATCACCAACATATGAGTACAAGTCTCCACCTCCTCCAACACCGGTATACAAACCTCCATACTACTACAATTCACCTCCTCCTCCAACACCAGTTTACAAGTACAATTCACCACCTCCTCCATCCCCAACTTACGTGTACAAGTCTCCTCCTCCACCAACACCGGTATACAAGCCCCCGTACTACTACAACTCACCTCCTCCTCCAACACCAGTTTACAAGTACAATTCACCACCTCCACCATCACCAACTTACGTGTACAAGTCTCCTCCTCCTCCAGCACCAGTTTACAAGTACAACTCACCACCTCCTCCAACACCAGTTTACAAATACAACTCACCACCTCCTCCATCACCAGTTTACAAGTACAACTCACCACCTCCTCCATCACCCGTTTATGTCTACAAGTCACCACCCCCACCAACACCTGTATACAAACCCCCGTACTACTATAACTCACCTCCTCCTCCAACACCAGTGTACAAGTACAATTCACCACCTCCACCGTCACCAACTTACGTGTACAAGTCACCACCCCCTCCATCACCAACTTACGTGTATAAGTCTCCTCCTCCTCCATCACCAGTTTACAAATACAACTCACCACCTCCTCCATCACCAGTTTACAAGTACAACTCACCACCCCCTCCATCACCTGTGTACATCTACAAGTCACCACCCCCACCATCACCTGTATACAAACCCCCATACTACTACAACTCACCTCCTCCTCCAACACCAGTGTACAAGTACAATTCACCTCCTCCTCCAACACCAGTCTACAAGTATAATTCACCTCCTCCTCCAACTTACTACTATAATTCACCACCACCTCCGGTAAAATCTCCACCTCCACCAACACCTTACTACTATCAATCTCCACCACCACCCAAGTACACTCCACCTCCATACTACTATAACTCTCCTCCTCCCCCTGTTGTGTATCCCCCACATCCATATCACCACTCATTGATTGTGAAGGTAGTGGGTAAAGTCTACAGCTACAAGTGCTATAACTGGGAGTATCCTGAAAAGTCTCATGACAAGAAACACCTCAAAGGTATATTACATTCACTTCTTAATCCTTATATTTTAATCTCTCTTATCTACATCAATATTTTTTTTAGTCAAATTCTTGCTGGTTAATTTTACAGTTTTAGATGAGTTTCATACGCTCTTTATATTAAGTTTAGTTATTCATTTTTCAAACAACTATTACAAAGTATTTTATCTTCTGCATGTACCCTTTACCTATGAGAACTTACATATATTAAGAAAAACTAACTTTTTTTCAGTCATTGAAAAAAACAACTTAATTCCTAAATAACATGCAAATTTTACTTAGTTCCAACTGCAAGATGTAATAAAGAAAATCAATATGATAGATAATATGACTCGGTCTTTGGAATTGGATAATGCTACATAATTAATATGATCTACAATACGGATAGCTAAACTTGACCTTTTAGTAAAACCTTGTAATTTGTAATTCTTTCATTACTTATATTTAACTTTGCTGTGAGACTTACGAATTTCAACTGATTATGGGATAGGTGCTGTTGTTGAGGTCAAATGCAAAGCGGGAAGGAACATCATCAAGGCGTACGGTAAAACTAAGAACAATGGAAAGTATGCCATCACAATTCCAAACTTTAACTATGTGAAATATGGTCCCACAGTGTGCAAAGCCAAACTACATGCTCCACCTAAAGGCTCTCCATTCGAAATCCCAACTAAGCTCAATGAGGGAACCGACTTGTGGGTAAAATCTAAAGACAAGTATGAAGTTGTGCTCAAGTCTAAGCCATTTGCCTATGCTTCTAAGAAGCATTATGAAGAATGTGAAAAGCCTAAGCCTTCACCAACTCCTTACTACTACAAGTCACCTCCTCCTCCTACACCAACTTACATATACAAGTCACCACCCCCACCATCTCCAACTTATGTGTACAAGTCACCACCCCCACCATCACCTGTATACAAGTACAACTCACCTCCTCCTCCAACACCAGTTTACAAGTACAATTCACCACCTCCACCATCACCAACTTACGTGTACAAGTCACCACCTCCACCATCATCTGCATACAAACCCCCATACTACTATAACTCACCTCCTCCACCAACACCAGTTTACAAGTACAACTCACCACCTCCACCGTCACCAACTTACGTGTACAAATCACCACCACCACCATCACCAGTATACACACCCCCATACTACTACAACTCACCTCCTCCTCCAACACCAGTTTACAAGTACAATTCACCACCTCCTCCGTCACCAACTTATGTGTACAAGTCACCACCCCCACCATCACCTGTATACACACCCCCATACTACTACAACTCACCTCCTCCCCCAACACCAGTTTACAAATACAACTCACCTCCTCCACCGTCACCAACATACGTGTACAAGTCACCACCTCCACCATCACCTGTGTACAAACCTCCATACTACTACAACTCACCTCCTCCTCCAACCCCAGTTTACAAATACAATTCACCACCCCCACCGTCACCAACATACGTGTACAAGTCACCTCCCCCACCATCACCTGTGTACAAACCCCCATATTATTACAACTCACCTCCTCCACCAACGCCTGTTTATAAGTACAATTCTCCACCTCCACCATCACCAACTTATGTGTACAAGTCACCACCCCCACCATCACCTGTATACAAACCTCCATACTACTACAACTCACCTCCTCCTCCAACACCGGTTTACAAGTACAACTCCCCTCCTCCTCCATCACCTGTTTACAAGTACAACTCCCCTCCGCCTCCATCACCTGTTTACAAGTACAACTCACCTCCTCCTCCAACACCGGTTTACAAGTACAACTCACCTCCTCCCCCATCACCTGTTTACAAGTACAACTCTCCTCCTCCTCCAACACCGATATACAAGTACAACTCACCTCCTCCCCCATCACCTGTTTACAAGTACAACTCTCCTCCTCCTCCAACACCGGTATACAAGTACAACTCACCTCCTCCTCCAACACCGGTTTACAAGTACAACTCACCTCCTCCTCCGTCACCAACATACGAGTACAAGTCACCACCTCCACCGTCACCTGCGTACAAACCCCCATACTACTACAACTCACCTCCTCCTCCAACCCCAGTTTACAAGTACAACTCACCTCCTCCTCCAACACCAGTTTACAAGTACAATTCGCCTCCTCCTCCAACACCAGTTTACAAGTACAATTCGCCTCCTCCACCAACACCAACTTACGTGTACAAGTCACCACCTCCACCATCACCTGTATACAAACCTCCATACTACTACAACTCACCTCCTCCTCCATCACCTGTTTACAAGTACAACTCACCTCCTCCTCCAACACCGGTTTACAAGTACAACTCCCCTCCTCCTCCATCACCTGTTTACAAGTACAACTCACCTCCTCCTCCATCACCGGTTTACAAGTACAACTCACCTCCTCCCCCATCACCTGTTTACAAGTACAACTCTCCTCCTCCTCCAACACCGGTATACAAGTACAACTCACCTCCTCCTCCAACACCGATTTACAAGTACAACTCACCTCCTCCTCCGTCACCAACATACGAGTACAAGTCACCACCTCCACCGTCACCAACTTACGAGTACAAATCTCCTCCTCCTCCAACACCGGTTTACGAGTACAAATCCCCACCTCCACCATCACCTACATACGTGTACAAGTCTCCTCCACCACCAACACCAGTTTACAAGTACAACTCACCACCTCCACCATCCCCATCACATCTCCCTCCATACTATTACAATTCTCCCCCACCGCCATCACCATCCCCACCTCCACCTTACTATTACCAATCCCCACCACCACCATCCCCTTCTCCACCACCTCCTTATTACTATCAAAGTCCTCCTCCCCCATCTCCCACTCCTCATACTCCCTACTACTACAAATCCCCTCCACCACCAACGTCATCTCCTCCACCTCCTTACCACTATGTGAGTCCTCCCCCACCAACAACATCTCCTCCCCCACCATACCACTACACATCACCACCTCCTCCCTCCCCTGCTCCTGCTCCCACATACATTTACAAATCACCTCCCCCACCTGTGAAATCGCCTCCCCCACCAGCTTACATTTATGCATCCCCACCACCACCACCTATCTACAAGTAAGCTCAAAATGCAGCAACGCCATTCCGTATAAATCATGTAAGTTTATAATCTTACATCCATAAATACACATATATTACAACTGCATGTATAAATCTTAGTAATGCATATTATTCTTTTCAGGTTTTAGATTTCTTCAAGGAATAAATGCAACCTCCATTTGGAACAAAGTGAAACTACCTTCCAGTCTAAGTTCTTTGAATAAAAGTCTGAATGTATTATCTCTAAGCAACATTATTTGTTATTCAGACAAAATTGAGTCTATTTCTTTGGTGGCTTTCTTGCACGTCCTGGTCTTGTTGTGCTCAAGTGACATACAAATCAAAATGAGGAAGCAATATTTGAATGTAAATGTCAAGTGAAAGTCATAAGTACAGTCCACTTTTAGTGATCTCTTTAATTTATTTGTGCATAGATGAATATGGTCGTGTATGATTGCTATTATATTTATTGTGGCAATTTTGTATTTGTGTTTGAAATAAGAGTGCTAAGAACATTAGATTTCTATTCACTACTTAATTTGTGTTTATTTCCAAGAGCATTTGCATGATTGTCGTATTTTCAAAGAGCTCCAATGGCTCACAAAAACTTCTAAACCACATGGAGAAAGTTGTCTGCTCCCATTTCTCTCAAACAAAAAATAGCTCGTTTTAAATTTTTCCATTATTGACGTTTGAAGAGTTAAATTACTAGCCAGCAGTATAATGACTATACTCAATCAACTCTGCCTGATTCCTATAAAAATTCAAAACCCTTGGCCGGTGATTTTCTTAGTTTTGGAGAAAAGTAGGAACGAGATAAATTATTTGAATAATCTGACAGGCTCCCCTTTCAATTTAGCTATACATTTAATCAACTAATTTCCTCTATTGATAGTGGTTGAAAATGCCAGCGTGAATATTTTGGTTACAAACTCCCAAAAACAATTTGTGTACTTGCCAATGTTCTTGTTTTAAAACATGAGTCAACCTCAAGGGAGGTTGGAGGTACATCTGCCAGTGCGGATAATCTATGTGGTTCAGTCCGAGAGGGGAATCTAAAAAGGCAGTATAATATCCTAGTCAGAACTAGTATTTACTAATAGTAAAACTAAACTATGAATGAGATGTACCTTAATGTGATTAGGGCCGATCCCTTTTATATAGCTGTTAAATGGGCTCTATAGAGGGTTTTATACTTTTAACTCATATAGGTAGTTTATTTGGGAAGGGTGACTTCAGCATGGCTGATCGATCCACATCGGACCGAGATAGCTCAAGAGTGTATGCCTTTAATATTTTTGCTCAGTCTCTTTTGAAGTCAGCCTAGTACCTGTCTTAGTATAACCATAAAGTCCATGGCCAGGTGCTATAACAACATGGTGAGTCCATGAGGGTAAGTTAACCTCAACTCATCTATATCTAGCTCGATCACCAGCACATCTAAACAACTGACTACGGAGTACGGTAAAAGTAATGATAATTACTTCGGCAGTTTGTACTTTGTAAATAAAAATTATACATTCCTTTGTTTTTCATCTTGAGGTAATGATATATGTGTCCAGTTTAGCCACTACTTGTTGGTGAGTTAGAAGCAAACTTAGCACCCACAGCTGTTTCCAATAAATAAAAAAGCCTAGTTTACTTTACTCTACCCTCGAAGTTCTAGCTAGTTATAGATTGTGAGACAATTGGGGCCAACAGCACCTGCACTAAAGGAAGACATTTTGCCCCACCGGCAATTATTCGCCTTACCAGCAATATTTTCCTTGTACCATCCAACCAAAGCAGGCACTACTATCTAATTAAATTAAATAAACCTGAGCCCACCAACTACAAATCATTAGAAAAATTCTTTTAGTTAAACCTATTAATAACGACATGACTAATTATCGCCCTTTATTATCCTCTTATGTAATTTCATTCCATATATAAAAGTTCTTTTCCCTTCTTTGAAATGTTGAAAAGAAGATAGGATCATGCTCAGTTTTAGATACCCAAATTTTAAAGGATTAAACTTCATGCAAGCTTGTTATAAGTTCCGAAAAGAACTAGAAGCTTGGTTTGCAGTGATGAGATGGTAAGCGGGAGGCCTTCGAAGCCTAGTGCCCGAGTCTAAAGGTGAGTCTAAAGGTGCCTTAGAAAAGAAAAATTGTTTCAAAATCAAAATAAATATCATTCTGAAGGAAATTAGGACAGAGGAGGCCATTGGGTTATTTGTCAATATGTTGGTTCAGAAAGACTGGGCTCTCTCATTCTGAAGGTGCCCCTTCCTTCTCATCTCCCTAATTTATACCAATTGATCCACTTGTTTCTGAATTTACCCCCAATAATAACTCTAGACTAGTGCAGCAATTTAAAAGAAAAAAGTTCCAAGGTCACGATCTAGAACACATGTCACTTTAATTGAAGAAGCATCAATCACAATTGACTACGATTCTCTAAATTATCAAAGATTACAACACAACTGTAACCTACTGTCATAGTGCATGTCAATTTATGGACAAAAGTGGATTGCACCATCTTTCTAATAGAAAGTTATTTTCTTTGAACCTTTTCACAAAACACATCTTCCCTCCTTACTTTTAAGAATCTTCAAAATCAGGCTGCCAGTGTCAATGGTCATTTCATTTTCCCCAAAATTTTGATTACTTATTTTTTCATTCTTCTATTTTTATTTTATTTTTGTATTTTCTCTTTTTACAATTTTTATTGTTTAAATTTTAAAATATTATTTTTGGAGATAAATTTTGGTACTCGCAAAAAAGGAGTAAATTTCTAAATGTAGATTTAAGAAATTAATTTCATGATAAAAATATCTCGAAAACTAATGTTACAAGATGACTCTAATCAAAATTTAAATTTCGGGAAACTAAATGTGAAAACAATGCAACTGGAATAATTATCAAAGGCTATAGGATGAACCTTGTCTTGCGGAGAGCTTGAATTCTTGATTGAAGACAAAAGCATTCTCTCTTGCCATGCTTCTCAAGCCATTTGCCATATTTTTGCATCGTCGATATGTTTAAACAATTATTAATTACTACTTTATCAGACAAATAATTAATAACAGAAGTTAAATTATTGATGATATTGAAAGAAAAGAGTATAACCTTTCCAATCACCCTCCACTGAGTTTCATTTTTCAGGTCAAGAATATGCCGATAGCTTGCTTGCCTGCAAATCAATATGATCAAAAATAAGGTAAAACTCAAGCATTTTTAAACTACAATCAAAATTCCCTCTCTCTATACATATAGGCATATTTAAAATCAAAATAAGCCATATAAAATGTGTTTGGTTGAATTTTTATCCAACATGTTTTTAAATAAACTTGGTTTTGTAAAATTGATTAGTTAAAATGATGCTGGAAGATAAGTGATTAAAAACTGAGTTTGTTATAAAACTTGGTATCACTTGTAGACAAATTGAGTTTTGGAGTCAAAATCAATCAATATTGGTAGAAAGTAACAAATGAATTCAAATCCTTACAAATTAAAATATAATTCATGCTTTAATAAACAGTAATCATGCAGGTCTATAAGAACATAAATGAGATACTATAACATAAAGCATGGTAAGAAAACAGAAAAACCTAAAACAAATCAGAGGAATGCATTGTTTACGGCTAGGTTTTCAATCAAACACCTTACAAGCACGATTAGAAAACAAATTAACGCGAAATCAGAAATTCGAATTCGAATGGTGACGAATGATAATGTGATAGAGAGAAGCGTTAAACAAACTCCAAAGAGAAAACGGAAGTGATTGATACCTGATTGGTTCCACTACGAGGCTTGTGAGAAGGTGAGTGAGAGTTAGTTGTAACGAAAGTTGGGAATAGTGAGTGAGGACCAAATTTTTTCTCGGTGTGTAATTTTTTATTAAAAATCAATTATTAAAAAATAGAGAGAAAATCTAACGCGAAACTTTGACAATTTTATAGAATGAGAGTTAAGTGTTATAATTAACTATATTGTTCTTCAAATTATTTGCGGAGAGTGTCAGAGAAATGAAGAGATCATTGTTTATTAGAGTAAGATTTGAATTAGCTAATAATTTGTACATTGATTATCTTCACGCAATGTATGATTGAACATTAGGTGCTAGTCCTTTTGAGTCGTACATCTGATTCTTCTAATTAAGGTTGAAAATGCATATTCATCCACATTTTATTGTTTGACCATGCATGTAAAGACTTTCGAATCACTCTCGACCATCATATTAGTAATTTTTTCATCCCAAACTACCTTTAAATCATACAACATAGCCCACATCTCAATAGTGATAGCATCACACAAACCAATTTTTTGTGCATAGTCTCTCATCCAATTTCCCAAAGAATCCCTGAATAGTCCACTACAACCAATAGAAGTAGACCTTTTGTAAGTGCCATCAAAATTGAGTTTAATCCCATTGTTATTCGGCCGATACCAACAAACATGTTTGATCTCTGCTAAAAACCTAGTTATTTCCTAAACAAGGTTGCCCTTCTTGATTTCCTTCACTACATACATAATTGTTTTTGATGGATTTTTTAGACGTTGAAAGCCCTTTCAAAGAACGTTTTGTTTCTCTACTTCCTCAAGTATCAACAAGACATCATAAAGATGGACCTCTAGAGTACTTAGTGAAAATCCGCCATGTCCTCTCAATTTTGTAAATGGTTTAGTCCCTGCAAGGAAAAACCCTCATCCTATTCAAAATGTTTTTCGAATTTAGGCTCTCTACTATAATTCTAAAATAAATTTTAATTGGGAAAAGGTTTACTCAATCCTCCTTCCTAACCATTTTGCACTCATATTCAACCGACACTCTCTATTATCGCTTTTCAAACATTGCTTGCCCGCTAAAAATATATTTTTGGAAGAAAAAAATTAAGAAGGGAAAGGTTGATTCAACCCCCCTTTTTAAACCATTATTCGCTCATATTCAACCAACATCCAAGCTGAGGAAAAGTGGTCACTATGTTGGAGTAGTCTAACAATTATACCAAAATTTGACCCTTATAGCATCCCCAAGTTTTCAAGTGATATTATTCTTAAATTTGTCTCAGACTTAATGTTTTGCATAAAGGGGAATCCTTCGCCTTGCAAATTATATTATCCACCAAGTTTTTATTCCTCCCATACTTACTAATAATATCATGACACTATAAATCATTAGTGTTAGTCAATAAATTTCAATTCACTTTAAAGAAAAAAGCATCATTCTTTAACTAAAGATGTTTCATACCTAAGTCGCATGCATACAAAAAAAAACCTCTCAACTAATAAGATGGTCAGTGTGAGTTGTCTTAGTGTCTTCCCAAATAAATGTTCTGGAGGACACTTTCTCAATCAATGGGAAAAAAACATTCAATTTGGTGGAGGGACTTGAAAATTGTGGGTTTTTCCTAAATAACCAATGGTGACTGGTTTGGTAGTTGTATTAGCGAAAAACTTGGAAAGGGAAACCTCGTCAACTTTTGGAAGACCAGGTGGTTAGGATAAGATACTTTGCACTCTCGCTTTTCAGATATTATCACATTAGTGTCAAATCCTTGGTGAAAGATTGAGGAAATGGGGTTGTGGTCGGGAGCTTTGTGGAATTGGATTTTTCTATTGCTATTGACGTTCTTAATGATACACAGGTCGATAATTTGTAAAATATGCAACTTATTCTCTAGCAAATTCAATGTTTTCAAGACAAAGAAGATGAGTTTATATGGTGGCGCGACATCAACGGGTTTTCGGTCAAAAAAACTTATGCAAGACTCTTTAATTTGCAAGTTGCAAACAATAGTTTAGATATATATTTGAAGGATAGTTTTAGCATACTGTGGAGTTCTAATGCTCTCAGTAATATTCATGTATTTGGGTGGAGGCTTTTGTTGGACAGGTTATCGACTAGAGTTGCTTTGGTTAGGTGCCGAATTTTGACCAGTACGTACAATTCTGTGTTCATCAATTGTTGGGCGTCAGAAGAAGACACACAACTTTTATTTTAGTCTTATTCGATCAGCTTGGTGGTTTGGAACAATATTTACCAATTGGATTGGATCGGCTATTTTGGAGGAGCAAGCGTCCTAACTTGAGCATTTCCTGCAATTTTGTGACAGGTCCAAACAGAAGTTTAATTATCCTGCTCTTTTTTGGATTGTTGTTTACATATTAGAGTGCATTTCATCCCTCATGGAGATGTTACCTGTTTTGTGGCATTCTATGCACTTTTATACATATGACCGACAATCTTTAAATAACGTTGGCCACCAGAAACCACTTTGGAGTACCTTTGTTGCTATTCTTTGGCCACTATGGTGGCCTCCATAAGTTGAGTTATGGCAGTGCTACATAATGTATTTGGCTTATTTACCTACAACAAACACGCGGATCAAACCGTCAACACTAACCTTAAACAGATAAGGCTTATCACACAAATCGTGGTTAGCCTCTTTGTAGATGTGTTTTTTATGTTGCCAAGTATATTCTTCTGGGACATTTTTTTAGCTTTATAGTTGGTCATATAAGCAAACCAAGATTGTTCTCTGATTTCCATCAAGTGTTCATCCGGAAACTCTTCATTTATGCTCTTCTCCTTCGTAATTACTTTTTCATTCTCTAATCAGGACAAGTGGTCTACTACAACATTTTCTACACCTTTCTTATCTATTCTTTCTGAGTCGAACTCTTGTAGAAATAATATCCATCTGAGTATAATTGATTTGGAATCTCCTTTGTTGAACTGGTATTTCAACGCTGCATGATCTGTAAAAACAACCACTTTCGAACCAATTAGATATGCTAAAAAAATTCCAAAGTAAATATTATGGCTAGTAATTCTTTTTTTATGGTGGTGTAATTCACTTGCTTTTCATTCAAAACTTTACCAACATAGTAAATCACATGGAAAAATTTATCGTGGTGTTAACCCAAAACTATGCCTCCCGCGTAATCGCTTGCATCCCACATCATTTCAAAAGGTAATTCCCAATTTAGTGTAACGATTACGGGGGTAGTTATAAGTTTTTATTTAATAATAGAGAATTATTTAAAGCAATTTTCATCAAAAACAAAATCATTTTCCTTTACTAGCGAATTACATAGTGGTTTTGAAATCTTTGAGAAGTTCTTTATAAATCATCGGTAGAAACGGACATATCTTATGAAACTTATCATTCCCTTCACATTCACCGAAGGCGGTAATTTCCAATCACCTAAATATTATATGGATTCACCTCTATACCTTTCGTTGAGATTTTATGCCCCAGAATGATAGCCTATGTTACCATAAAATGGTCTTTTTTCCAATTCAAAACCAGGTTCATTTTGATGCATCTCTCAAGAACAACATTAAGGTGTATCAGACAATTATCAAAATTATCACCAAAAACATAAAAATCATCCATAAATACCTCAATAGACCATTCGATCATATATAGAAAGATTGAAAGCATGCACCTCTAAAAAGTGGCAGGAGCGTTGCATAAACCAAATGGCATCCTGTGGTATGTAAAAACTCCAAAAGGGCATATAAAAGCAGTATTTTCTTGATCTTCCAGATCTAAATCAATTTGATTATATCCCAAATATCCTCCAAAAAGTAATAGTAAGCTTGACCTGTTAATCTCTCTAACACATGATCCATAAAAAGCAATGGAAATTTATATTTCCTTGTTGCTTGATTCACCCTCTTATAATCAATACACATCTTTGATTCGGTAACCGTTTGAGTAGGAATTAACATGTTCTTCTTATTTATGATGGCGATCATGCCTCCTTTCTTAGGGACCATATGAAATGGAGTCGCCCAAGAACTATTAGAGATTGGATAAATCATACATGCTTCAAGCAATTGTATGACTTCCTTCCGAACCACTTATTTCATTGTAGGATTCAATCTTTTTTGCTATTGAACTATAAGTCTGAATTCCTCTTTCAATTTTATCTTGTGTATGTAGTATGTTGGGCTAATTCCATTTAGATCACTCACACTCCAACTGAGTGCTCTTTTATTATCTTTTAGCACCCTTAACAAATTTTTCTCTTCTAATTGTGACAACGAGTTGCTGATGATTGTAGGTTGTAATGGATTCTCACCTAAAAAAAATATTTCAAGTGCTTTGGAAGTTCCTTCAACTCATGATCCTTTTGAACCACTTGTCAGCTTTGTTGTTCAGTCCCATCTAATTCTTCAAATTTTCTTGTTGCATCTTCAACCTGTGTTGCTTGAAGTGGAATTAAGCATTCAACTACTTCCATACCAGGATGAACTTTAATTTGTTCTATTGAATTAAGAATGACTCGGTTCATCGGTTATGTAGTGGTACTTGTATCATTGACCTCATTCAAAACCTCATCCAACATATCTACCTGATAACAATGAGAGTTTTCCTTGCAGTATTTTATTGCTTCGAATAGGTTAAAGATTACCCTTTCTTTGTTAAACCTCAAAGTTAATTCACCTGGTTCAACATCAATCATAGCTTTACTTGTTATCAAAAATGATCTTCCAAGAATTATGGTGTCTTAGAATCTTCCGACATGTCTAGGATCACAAAATATGCAGGAAATAGTAAACCATCGACCCTAACTAGAACATCTTCCAGAACCCCGCATGCATATGTAATCAAGCAATCAACTAGGGGCAAGATCATTTGTGTCAACTTTGGTTTGCCACAGTTTAGCTTTCTCATCATGGATAATGCATTAAATTAATTCTAGCTTCTAAATCATATAAGGCATGACTAATAGTTAGTGAACCAATGGAATAAGGAATAATGAACATACCTGGATAAATGAGTTTTGGTGGAAGCTTCCTCTGGATGATTGTGTTGCATTCTTCCTTAGACCAATCCTTGCTTAAAACAACAATTTGATAAGAAAGTGAAGTGGAGAAATATGTGTATGTGCTTTGCAATAACTGGGAAAAATGAGTGAATACGACAAGACTAATTCAGAACATGCATAATCACTTCATTAATAACACCAAATACAAATAACAATGTTTAAAGCAAACAATACTTAAACAAACAAGAACAAAACGCAAGAATGCAAAATGATAACATGGCATAATGACTTTCTTCATTGAGGAAGTGAACTCTTATTTCTTGATCTGCTACTGAACTTGCTTGGTAACGGCATGGGGTTTGTTGTAACATTCGGGATTCTTGGGTGAATGTGAGAGCCTTAGATTCAACCAAGTCTTGAAATTTGTGCTTGAAAGCTCTGTAATTCTCAATTGTGTGCCCTGGGGCGCCCTTCTAATACTCGCGGTGAGCATTGGCATCATAGTCTGGAGGGATAACAATTGGAGGTGTAACACCCCCAATCTATAACCCGAGCAATTAAAGGCGATAACAGATAATCAGAGTATAATTAAAACATTCATGGCATAGACGGGAGCGTCACATCAACATGATGAAATAAAATAACCTGCTCAAATAGATATGCAACAATCAGGTAGCAACATAAGCAGAGGAACTCAGTTCCTATCACCCACTATTCAGATACAGAATAAAAGTGGAAAATCTGCAACCGAAATCTCATGTATATAAACATAAAAGTTTGTCTGTTATACACAGAGTCATACATGTAAAATCCAAAAAAAGATATATACATAAAGTCACATAGTCACACAACGATCTCCCCGACTACCCGGTGCTACATATCAGAGCCGACCGACAAAAGAATGAAGACATAATCTTCACAAAAAGACCTCCAGCATCTAATCTGCAATGCCTCATAGAACATTCAAGACAGCAGAAGGGTGAGAAACACAATTATAATATAGTTGCATAAAATTATGTAACAACACAAAATACACAATGTAAAACATTCTCACCGCAACTTACACCATAAATCAAATACAAAACAACACAATCCATATCTCACACATCCATCACAAAGGCATATCAATCATGCTCAATAATTCATCACCAATATATATATATATATCAACTCATCAATTCCATTCACAATTCCACACGTAATCAATCCATTCATGATTTATGCAAATGCACAAAGACCGAAATAACAACTCTATGCAATGCAATGCGGTACTGTTCCATCCATCATCTCATCATTAATTCACTCAGGAATTATTGGAATCATCGCTTGTTACTTAGTGTAACTCCCCGTCGGGAAAACGATGTTCCCCGTCGCTTTAGGTCCTCTTTGTATAAGGCACACGACGTTTATGGATCGCTTTAGGTCCTCTTTGTATAAGGCGCACGATCCGATCGCTTTAGGTCCTCTTTGTATAAGGCACACGATTGTCTATAACGTTGCTTTAGGTCCTCTTTGTATAAGGCACATGACCGTTACAGCAGATTCCCTCTGGAATCGTTTCGTCGCTCACACCCACTAGGATACACGACATCACAAGAATGCATATCATGATGCTTGGCATACAATGACTCATGATAATCAAATGCATAAATATATAGAACCATGTGAACCATCTCAACATCAATAATCATGCATTGAAATCAAACCCAAAACAATTCATTTATTTGCCATAAGGCCACAAACCATCATCACAACATTGCATTACATGCATTCACATCATATAACAGCACACAAGATATACATTATATATATCAAAACATATTGCATGATAACACATCAATCGCACATAATTACGACGGTAAAAGTCAAAAAAATGATACGTTTTAAATTACCCGACACAATTAAATCGGCCACCAATCTCCAAACCATTTTTATAAGAAAGAACATCTCATTAGCTTCCCAACGATACTAGGAACGTCCCGATCCGAGTTACGGATCAAAAGTTATACACTTTCAAAGAAAACAGAATTTATTGAAAATCCCCAGGAGCGCCCAGCGGTACCAACTTTCGCCCGGCGGTGCTCCCTTCGCCTCTGCATCGCCCAGCGAAGCAGCGACGTAAAACCTCCAACCAAAACTTAAAAGAGTCAGCAGCGTGACAAGCTGCGTCTCTTGGGTATCGCCCAGCGGAGCAGCGGCGCAACCCATGCGTCGCTCGGCGCTCAAAGCATCGCCCGACACCCTACACCAGAAACAAAAAAATCTGCTGCATTTTACACGGTTCTAAAACCCCAAAAATCCCATTTTACACCCCAAATCAATTCCAACAGCAAAACAAGTATCAACGATTGTTTATAAACACAGTGTGATCATACAACGCAATTTATATCGAATTCCGACCGTGAAAACATCGATTTCTACTCGTTTAGCTCATTTCAACCTATAATTGAAAAACTAGTAAAACTTCCAACAGACACATACATAATCATACGCAAACATAGAATAACTGAGTTTCGCACCCTTACCCGATTAATCGTGCTTCGAAGTGTCGGTTGGTTCGATTTCTTACACTCCAAGTTTTTCCTCTTTTTCATCTTTTCACTCTCCTTTTCTCTTCTCTTCTTTTCTTTCTATTTTTCTTTTATGTTTCTATTTTAAATGAAAAACAATAACCCACCAAGCAAAAAAGACCAAAATACCCCTACACTCAATTTTCTCAAAAACGTTCCCAAAACGCGATAAAACATAACAACGAAGAATAAAATAATATAAAGACCAAAAATAATTAAATCGACTCGATTAAATAAATCTAACAAAAACCGGGGCGTTACAACTCTCCCCCACTTAGAAATTTTCGTCCTAAAAAATATTACCTGAGACGAACAACTCCTGATACGATTCCCGCATCCGACTCTCCAACTCCCAAGTCAAATTGCCCTCAGCAGCGCCTCCCCACTCTACTTTCACAAGCGCAATATCCTTGCCTCTTAACCGCTTCAACTCATGATCCAAAACCCTCACCGGTAATGCCTCAACCGTAAGGTTCTCCCTTACCTCAACCTCATCCATCGGAATCACATGCGACGGATCCAGAACATACTTTCGAAGCTGTGAAACATGGAACACATCATGCAAATTCGAAAGATTTGGTGGCAACGCCACCCTATAAGCCAAAGCACCCACTCTCGCGGATATCTAGTAAGGACCAATAAACTGAGAAGTAAGTTTCTTCGACTTCAATGCACGACCAACACCCGTCACCGGTGTAACTCTCAAAAATACATGATCACCTTCTTGAAACTCAAGATCTTTCCTCCTTCGATCATGATAACTCTTCTGCCTACTCTGAGAAGCCTTCATTTTCTCACGAATAAGTTTCACCTTGTCCGTAGTTTGTTGAATTAACTCCGGTCCAACCACCGAACTCTCACCAGATTCATGCCAACACAAAGGTGTTCGACATCTTCTTCCATACAACGCTTCAAAAGGTGCCATTCCAATACTCGAATGGAAACTGTTGTTATACGTGAATTCCACCAACGAGAGATAACTATCCCAAGCACCACCTTGCTCAAGAACACAAGCCCGCAACAAATCTTCCAATGACTGAATAGTTCTCTCGGTCTGACCATCCATTTGCGGATGATAAGCCGAACTCAATCTCAACTTAGAACCTAACGCCTTTTGCAAACTTTCCCAAAATCGGGAAGTAAACCTCAGATCTCGATCTGAAACAATACACAATGGAACACCATGTAGCTTCACAATCACACGGATATAAATCTCAGCCAACTTCTCCAGAGAAAAACGGATGTCAATCGGAATGAAATATGTCGATTTAGTCAGCCTATCCACAATCACCCAAATGGCATTATGTCCCCTCTGTGTATTCGGCAATCCTGTCACAAAATCCATAGAAATGTTGTCCCATTTCAACTCGGGAATATCCAACGGTTGCAAAAATCCACTAGGCTTCTGATGCTCTACCTTTGACTTCTGACACGTCAAACACGCATAAACAAACTGAGCCACATCCCTCTTCAATCCGGACCACCAAAAGATCTTCTTCAAATCTTGATACATCTTATTAGCTCTCAGATGTATACTCAAATTACTCCGGTGCCCTTCCTCTAAAATCATCTTTTTCAATTCCGAATCATCAGGAATACAAATTCTACCACGGGATCTCAAAACACCCTGATCATCCACTTTAAAGTCACCATTCACACCTTCATCTCCAACCGTCATCAAATCAACAAATTTCACATCCAGCTTCTGTTTCTCGCTAATGGTCAACAGAAAATCATTAGTAACCTTTAACATACCAAGCCTCACGCCATCAGATGTCAATTCACACACCAAACTCAAATCTCTAAATTCTTCCAAAAGTTCCCACTCCTTAACCATCAAAGCAGACATATGCAACGATTTCCGGCTTAACGCATCGGCTACCACATTAGCTTTACCAGGATGGTAATTCAAGCTAAAATCGTAGTTCTTCAAAAATTCCAACCATCTTCGTTGCCTCATATTCAACTCTTTCTGATCAAACAAGTATCTCAAACTCTTATGATCACTAAAGACTTCGAATCTTGCACCGTAGAGATAATGTCTCCAAATTTTCAACACGAAAACCACTGCCGCTAATTCCAAATCATGCGTGGGGTAATTCTTCCCATGAACCCTCAATTGCCTCGAAGCATAAGCCACAACCTTACCTTCTTGCATCAACACTCCACCTAACCCAATCAAAGACGCATCGCAATACACCACAAACGGTTCACTAGGATTCGGTAAGATAAAAAATAGAGTTGTAGTCAATCTTCTCTTCAGCTCACTAAAATTTTCCTCACACTGAATATCCCAAATAAACGCTTTACCTTTACAAGTTAGTTGGGTCAAAGGAAGTGCTAACTTGGAAAAGCCTTCAATGAATCTTCGATAATATCCAGCTAAACCCAAAAAGCTTCTAATTTCAGTAACAGGTCTAGGAGCCTCCCATTGTAGAACTGCATCTACTTTAGATGGATCCACAACAATACCATTACCTGAAATCACATGCCCAAGAAAACTCACTTCTGACAACCAGAACTCACACTTGGACAACTTGGCATAAAGTCTCTTCTCCTTCAAAATCTGCAATACAATACGCAAATTCTCCTCATGTTCCTCCCGAGACTTAGAATAAATCAAGATGTCATCAATAAACACAACAAAAAATTGATCCAATTGCTCATGGAAAATGCGATTCATATACTCCATAAACACTCCCGGCGCATTAGAAACCCCGAACGGCATCACGGAATATTCGTAATGTCCGTATCGTGTCCTAAAAGTCATCTTTTGAATATCTTCCTCTTTCACTCTAATCTGATGATAACCTGACCTCAAATAAATCTTACTAAACACACACGCACCTACCAACTGGTCCATCAGATCATCAATTCTCGGAAGAGGATACTTATTCTTAATCGTCACCTTATTCAGCTGGCGATAATCAATACACAATCGCATACTTCCATCTTTCTTCTTCACCAATAAAACTGGAGCACCCCAAGGCGATACACTCGGCCTCACAAACCTCTTTTCTAACAATTCGTTCAACTGCTTCTTCAACTCAACCAACTCAGATGCCGACATACAATAAGGTGCCATAGACACATGTCTAGTACCAGGAACTAGATCTATAAAAATCTCCACCTCTCTCTCTGGCGGCACATCTGAAATATCCTCCGGAAACACCTCTGGAAAATCACACACGACTGGAACCACATCAATTACAACTTGACTATCCACGGTCAACGATGCAAACAGCCCGAACAACTGAGGTTCATCCGCCAAAAGTTTCTTCAACTCTTTGGTAGATAAGAAACTCGATTCCTCGTCTTCTTCAAGAGAAGGAAATCTTACCAACTTATGATAACAATCGATATAAACTCGATTGAACTGCAACCAATTCATTCCCAGAACCACGTCTAAACCCTCCAACGGTAGACACACCAAATCCATCTCAAAATCTTTACCATAAATGGTCAAAGGACAAATTAAACAAACCAAAGAAGTAGTTACCGACCCCATCGCTGGAGTATCGATAACCATCTCTCCATCCATCGATGACAACAAAAGATTTAAACGTTGCATACACTCAGACAAAATAAATGAACGAGTCGCTCCGGTATCAATAATAGAAACTAAAGGTGTACTATTAATAAAATAAGTACCTCTGATCAGACGATCCACACTAGTAGTCTGAGTTCCTGCCAATGCAAATACTTTCCCACCAGCTTGAGCTTGCTTTGGTTTCGGACACTTCGTACTAACATGACCAGGTTCCCCACAGTTGAAACACTTCACCACATTCCTCTTACAATCAGCTGCGACATGTCCTAAACCTCCACAATTGGAACACTTTCTCATATCCTTTCTACATTCAAACTGACGATGTCCTAAGTCACCACACCTAAAACATCTCAGAGGATTATTCATACCTCCCCCACTTGGCCTTTTATCAAAATTAGCCCTTTGCTTACCCTTGTCAGCTGGTGACACATAAGGACCCCCACGAAACGGTTGCTTTCCTTTCCTTTCGTTCACACTCTTATAATGAATAGAACGAGCTTTGTTATCCTCCTCATAAATCCTACAACAATCCACCAAATCTGGAAACCTCCTGATTCTTTGATAACCAATTGCCTACTTGATCTCGGGACGCAACCCGTTCTCAAACTTCACACATTTGGAAAACTCCGCAGTTGCTTCAGCGTAATGTGGATAAAACTGAACAAGCTCCACAAACTTAGCAGTGTAATCAATAACAGACATATTACCCTGTTTCAACTCCAAGAACTCTATCTCTTTCTTTCCTCTAACATCTTCCGGAAAATACTTCCTCAAAAACCCCCTGCTAAACAAAGCCTAAGTGACCTCTTCACCTGTAGCTTCCCACACATGACGCGCACTATCCCACTAATCATCAGCCTCCTCCTGCAACATGTGAGTACCCAGTCTCACCTTATGTTCCTCAGCACAGTCCATCACTCGAAAGATTCTTTCAATCTCCTTAAGCCAAATCTGAGCACCATCAGGGTCACGTCTTCCTTTGAAGACAGGCGGTTTGTTCTTCCTGAACTCATCATTCCCACCAGCACTAGGTGCACCCCGCACAGCCTGAGCCATAACTTGCATAGCAGCAGCTAGAGCAGCATCATTCCTACCAGCCATATTATGTTCATCCAATAACAGTAATTATGGTTAAACAAACAGCTCACCCAACACAAATGTCGCACAACAACCAACTTGGTCAAAACGACCGACACGGACTGACACAAACTGGCTCTGATACCACTTAATGTAACACCCCCAATCTATAACCCGAGCAATTAAAGGCGATAACAGATAATCAGAGTATAATTAAAACATTCATGGCATAGACGGGAGCGTCACATCAACATGATGAAATAAAATAACCTGCTCAAATAGATATGCAACAATCAGGTAGCAACATAAGCAGAGGAACTCAATTCCTATCACCCACTATTTAGATACAGAATAAAAGCGGAAAATCTGCAACCGAAATCTCATATATATAAACATAAAAGTTTGTCTGTTATACACAGAGTCATACATGTAAAATCCAAAAAAAGATATATACATAAAGTCACATAGTCACACAACGATCTCCCCGACTACCCGGTGCTACATATCAGAGCCGACCGACAAAAGAATGAAGACATAATCTTCACAAAAAGACCTCCAGCATCTAATCTGCAATGCCTCATAGAGCATTCAAAACAGCAGAAGGGTGAGAAACACAATTATAATATTGTTGCATACAACTATGTAACAACACAAAATACACAATGTAAAACATTCTCACCGCAACTTGCACCATAAATTAAATACAAAACAACACAATCCATATCTCACACATCCATCACAAAGGTGTACCAATCATGCTCAACAATTCATCACCAATATATATATATATATCAACTCATCAATTCCATTCACAATTCCACACGTAATCAATCCATTCATTATTTATGCAAATGCATAAAGACCGAAACAACGACTCTATGCAATGCAATGCGGTACCGTTCCATCCATCATCTCATCATTAATTCACTCAGGAATTATTGGAATCATCGCTTGTTACTTAGTGTAACTCCCCGTCGGGCAAACGATGTTCCCCGTCGCTTTAGGTCCTCTTTGTATAAGGCACACGACGTTTATGGATCGCTTTAGGTCCTCTTTATATAAGGCACATGATCCGATCGCTTTAGGTCCTCTTTGTATAAGGCACACGATCGTCTATAACGTGTCTTTAGGTCCTCTTTGTATAAGGCACACGACCGTTACAGTAGATTCCCTCTGGAATCGTTTCGCCGCTCACACCACTAGGGCACACGACATCACAAGAATGCATATCATGATGCTTGGCATACAATGACTCATGACAATCAAATGCATACATATATACAACCATGTGAACCATCTCAACATCAATAATTATGCATTGAAATCAAACCCAAAACAATGCATTTATTTACCATAAGGCCACAAACCATCATCACAACATTGCATTAAATGCATTCACATCATATAACAGCACACAAGCTATACATTATATATATCAAAACATATTGCATGATAACACATCAATCGCACACAATTACGATGGTAAAAGTCGACAAAACGATACGTTTTCAATTACCCGACACAATTAAATCGGCCACCAATCTCCAAACCATTTTTATAAGAAAGAACATCTCATTAGCTTCCCAAAGATACTAGGAACGTCCCGATCCGAGTTACGGATCGAAAGTTATGCACTTTCAAAGAAAATAGAATTTATTGAAAATCCCCAGGAGTGCCCGGCGGTACCAACTTTCGCCCGGCGGTGCTCCCTTCGCCTCTCCATCGCCCGGCGAAGCAGCGGCGTAAAACCTCCAACCAAAACTTAAAAGAGTCAGCAGCGTGACAAGCTGCGCCTCTTGGGTATCGCCCGGCGGAGCAGCGGCTCAACCCATGCGTCGCTCGGCGCTCAAAGCACCGCCCGACGCCCTACACCAGAAATAGAAAATTCTGCTGCATTTTACACGGTTCTAAAACCCCCAAAAATCCCATTTTGCACCACAAATCAATTCCAACAGCAAAACAAGTATCAATGAATATTCATAAACACAGTGTGATCATACAACGCAATTTATATCGAATTCCGACCGTGAAAACATCGATTTCTACTCGTTTAGCTCATTTCAACCTATAATTGAAAAACTAGTAAAACTTCCAACACACACATACATAATCATACGCAAACATAGAATAACCGAGTTTCGCACCCTTACCCGATTAATCGTGTTTCAAAGTGTCGGTTGGTTCAATTTCTTACACTCCAAGTTTTTCCTTTTTTTCTTCTTCTCACTCTCCTTTTCTCTTCTCTTCTTTTCTTTCTATTTTTCTTTCTATGTTTCTATTTTAAATGAAAAACAATAACCCACCAAGCCAAAAAAGACCAAAATGCCCCTACACTCAATTTTCTCAGTAATCCACACACATTTTGACCTTTCCGTCCTTTTTCGGAACTGGCACGATGTTGGCTAACCATTGAGGATATTCTGATGTGGCGAGGAAACCCGCGTCAATCTATTTCTGTACTTCCTCTTTGATTTTGATGGCCATGTCTGGAAGAGTCCGTCTCAACCTTTGTTTCACTGGCGGACATTCTGATCTTAACGATAAATGATGTTCCACGATGCTGGTGTCTAACCCTGGCATGTCCTGATAGGACCAAGCGAATACATCAGAAAAATATTTGAGAAGCTTTATCAAACCTTCTTTGACAGTCAGACTGAGCAGTGCCCCAATCTTGACTTCTTTTCTCTCTTCCTCTGAACCCAAGTTGACCGTTTCCAACGGCTCTTTGTGAGGTTCAATGATCTTTTCCTCTTGTCTGAGTAGTCGAGAGATCTCTTCTGGAATTTCCTCGTCACCTTCTTCTTCAGCCTCAAATACCGGGAATTCAAAGTTGGGAGAAGGCATTGGACCGTGTGTTTCAATGGGGTTTAAAACAAGCAATCTGCATGACGTGATGATTTGTTTTTAGAAGAGATAGAGAGAATGCAAGAGTGTGTGCAGCGTATTTTCTGATAACTGCTTGTTTTTATTATTTTTGTTGTTTTTTAGGATTACCATTTTTTGAAAAAAAACGAAAAGAGAAAACAACAATAACTGCGAAAATTACATAACGACGTTATTTTATTTATGATCTTGTCAATTCTTGAAAATACAGCCTTATAAAACAAAACTTTGTCGCTTTGGGCAAAGCGAAGAGGTACATTTACAGAAAGTGAGCCCTATCAAAACATCTGTTTCACCTGGGCAGGGTGAAAGGTTAAAGATGACAATTACTTAGACTTATGAACCACTTTCGGAATGTCGGCAGCAACCCATTGGCGGCGAACTCCTCGGTGAATCATAAAGTCTGGCACCTTCTTTCTTGACTTGACTTCAGAAATGACGTTGATTTCTGGTGGAGCAGGATCATAGGAATCTGTTTCCCAAGCAGAGTTGTCGTAGATGAACTCTTCTGTTGTATCTTGCACAGTGTTTGTACTCTCAGGTGGATATCCCCATCCAGTTGGCTGGATGTCTTCGAGCCTGATACGAGAGCTTTCGGGAGCGGTTTACTTGAACAAATAGTCGTATTTGCCACTCGGTTGTCCTAAGGTGTCCCACACTTCTTTGGAACTGGAGGAGTCTGTAGCGAGCGAAACTGGACGTGTTTCTTAAGCACTGTCGCTCTTTTGGGGGTACTACAGGTCGATTCATTTTTTATCCTATTGAGCTGACTAAGGAAGGGAAATAGATTTCTCCAATTAACCATGCTTACATACCGAGTTTAAACGGCGGTCTGTTAGGTTACAGATGCGATATGGAAATGGGGCCTCTTTCTTCTTACTTTGAGTGAAAAACCGGGACTGTTCATGGGTAGGGGGTTAGGACTGATACTTTTTAATTGATGTATGTGGGTATGGAATTGTGGGATTTTGTTGAGTGTGCTCACTAAGATTTTTCTTTCAATCTTATGCCTACGTATTCCCGTTTACCAAAACAGGGAAATCAGAGCGATCGTAGTTCCTCCTATTCTATGGGAGGAAATGGTGTTTTAGTGTCTTGTTCAAAGCCCAAGACGTGAAGCTAAAGGTGGTTTGTATCTTGTTCAAAGCCCAAGATATGAAGCTAAAGAGTCTATTTGTATCTTGTTCGAAGCCCAAGATGTGAAGCTAAAAGGGTGTTGACTTTAGAGAGAATTTGTCATCTCTAAAGGGGTCTGTTTGTCACAATTTGTTGGGTGACTGGTTATAAAGGAGGATTACTTTAACTGGGATATGTGAATCCAGCAATGCCATAACTTCCTTTATAAGGGTTTTTGACCTGAAGGAGAAGACTTTAACTCAGTGTAGAGCAATGCCATCTTTCCTTAGGAATTTCTCATGCTAAAAGAGGGACAGTGGCATGGATGTAGATGATCCAGAGGCTTGCCGCTTACAGCAATTAGATGAAGGGAAAGGAGTTGTTGATGTTTGTATACTGTGAATGAGGCACAACTTTGATGCTAAAAGGTTGATTGGTTCAACCGGGGTTTCCTTATACAAAGCCTAAGAGGAGGCTATCGACCCAACAAGAGGGTGATTTTTGTGTGTCTTGTATGAAGCCCGAGAGAGAGGCTAAAAGGGTTGACTCTACCGGAGAATCTTTTATACGTGTCTTGTACGAAGCCCAAGACGGAGGCTAAAGGTTGGACTCAACAAGAGAGTCTTTTATACTCCACAAGATAGTGTTTTGTATCTCGTACAAAGCCCGAGATGGAGGCTAAAAGGGTTTTGACTCAACAAGAGAGTCTTTTATACTCAACAAGAGAGTGTTTTTGTATCTCGTACGAAGCCCGAGATGGAGGCTAAAGGTTGACTCAACAAGAGAGTCCGAAAAGGTTAACTCTGCTGGGGAGAATCATTGTACAAAGCCCAAGAGGAGGCTAGGGTTACTGTTTCAGTTGAGTGACAGGTCCAGTATGCTGATTTAAAGAGAAAATCAGTTCTTATATGAGTATTGTTTGCACTCATGGATTTGATTCGAGGATCAGGGTTATTTCCTGTTCTTTAAGGAAATGGGAAATCCAAAGGGTATTGAGACTGTCCGAGTCTACGGGTTTCATCTCCTAGTTTTGAAAGGAGCTTAAGAATGTCTTTGAGACTCAAGGGAATTAGACTGTCCAAGTCTAGAGTTTCATCTTTTGTACTACGTTTAAGAAACAGCAATAGCAAGATCTAGACTTTTTGAAAGACTGTTCTATTAGGATGACTAATTTCTGTTCCTATACCTCTAGGAGGTCGTCGGGACAATTTGTACGAAGCCCAAGAGGAGGCTGGAAACTTTTAAGAAGCCGAGGGACAATTTGTACGAAGCCCAAGAGGAGTCTATCATTCCCGGAGGAAGAAATCATTTATACGAAGCCTAAAAGGAGGTTGTGAATACTTCTAAGAAGCCGACGGGTCCTTGTACAACGTCCAAGAGGAGGCGGGGATGCTTTTAAGAAGCCTGTGGGTCCCCAAACCCCGAGAAATTCAAGACAGGTTATTCACAGAGAATAGATCAAGCCAGGAAAGTTTGAGAATTTGGAAGAAACTCAAGAGATGCCATTCACGGAGAAAAGATCATCTATGGGGAATAGAGTTTCTTTGACGATTTCTAAAGGTGACAGTCTGTGAAAGGGTTCACCGAGAATGCTGCCTTTCACGTCTCCATATTGCTTAACCCCAAGAGGAGGGAAGACTGTATCTGGTAATCCTATGGGGATCTAGTTTTGTCTATTTTAGAGTGATCAACAGGGCTTAGTGCTAGGCGTAGTTGCCGGGGAAACTCTAGATATCTATACTATTATTACACAGTCGATATGAGTTTATGAAAGAAGAATTACAGTGAAACAGCCCCACAATACAGTTATATGTATATGAAAGCAGATAAAGAAAGCATATAACCACTTACTCGGTTGTAGAGCTTCCTTGCTGTTTGGTTAGTTGTTCAACAAAGAAAGATTGAAAACAACAGTATATTCAAAACCAAAGGAGAAAGTGCTTTGAAAGAAAAATTGGGGCTTACAGCTGAAGGAGAGGCCCAGGTTTTTATCAGTGATCGCACTATCATTTTGTACAGAGGGACTGAGGCCCGAGAAAGATTCTCTGTACAAAGGGATGGGTCTTACACTCTCTCAAGAGGCCCAAAAGGTTTAAAGAAAAAGAGTGGGGCTTATAACACTAGGGTAGGCCCATATGATATTTTGTTTGAAATGGCGATCGCGCCGAGATTTTTGAAAACGTAGTGGGTCTTATACAATGACTGAGGCCTAAGATAATTTGGTTTTCAAAAGGGGTTGGGTCTTACACTCTAATAGAGGCCCAAAAGTTTTGAATGGGTCTTATAGCTCGAGGAGAGGCCCAGATGGTTTATTTTAAACGGTCGACGATTGCGCCGAACTTTTCTTTTAACGCAGAGGGACTTATACAATATCTGAGGCCCTAAATTGTTTTGGTTAAAAGGGGATTGGGTCTTATACTCTAATAGAGACCCATGAGTGTTTGAAAATGATTTGTGAGGGTGAAAATCAAAGAAACCCTAATTTGTTTTCCTTTAACAGTAAATATTAAAAGAAAATCAATGAAAAATACCTAATGAATTTGAATAAACCACTTGTGATTTTTGTTTAAGGTTTGAAAAATGAAGTTTTAATCACAAGAGATATTAAAACTCATTTGGTCTTGATTTTTCAAGATGAATGTTCATTTTAGAATGTTTAAAAACAAATAAAAATGAATTTATTCACAAAATACTAATTATATTAAATAAATAATATAAACTTGATTTTTTTTTTGTGGAATAAAATATTTCAACATTTTTTGTGATTTTTTGGAAAAAGAACCAATAAAAAATAATTAAAATTGAGTGAGTTATTAATTTTCCAATTAATTAATAAAACATGGAATATTGGAAAAAATGGAAAAATGTGAAAAAACACAAAATGGCATGGGTGGGATTTAAACCCACGACCTCAAGGTCACAAGGTGCGCGCCTTACCACTGGGGTGGTGATACATCCATTGTTTTGAGTGAAAACACAAATATACAAGTCATGCCTTGGTTTTAGGCCTGGTCCAAGGCAAGGCAAGGCAAGCTTTGGCTCAGAAACATGAAGGTCATAACTTTCTCAATTCTTAATGGTTTGAGACAAAATTTATATGCATCTGGACCAGAATTTCACAAGGAATCCAATTGTGGTGGTAGTTTTTTCAGATCACACTCCCTCCTCAAAACTCGATAATGGTTTTGAAAAAGGCCTATAATTGCATGTTCTATGCTACACTTTGATACAGGCATGAATTACATGATCAATAGGTTCAAACACAACATATATAACATGTATGAGGTGTGCATGATCAGTGGACTTCAAAGCATTGCATATTTTGGAAAGTTCAAGTCATGAGGCTTACCTCTTTTTTGAGCTTTTTGGAGTTTTTGTGCAATCTGTCAAGCCTCTTGTTCCAGAAATGATTTGATGCTTTAAACACACTCAAATGATCCCTTAGAAGCTTTTAGGATGCTTGGAATCAGCTGGTACCTGCAAAAACACAAACTGGTCCTTTCTTGCAAAAGGGGTTAAAAGTGACCAAAATAGCAACTCTCTCAAATGGTGTTCCAGATGGGTGGCACCATTTGGGACAGTTCAAGGATGATATTTGGAGTATGTTTGAGGTTTTATCTGGTTTGGAAAGTGACTGAATCAAGACATGGCTTAAAAAATGCACAAAAAGCCTATTTTGAGGTTTTGAGAGGTGACTTTGTGATTTTGTGATTACAGGTCACTTGTGAGAGTTTGGATCACCTACATATGATGTTTATGAGGTGTGTGTGTGTGATTGGTTTGATTGAAAAAACTCTCAAACTCAAAAACTCAGAGTTACCTTGCTAAAGAAAGCATTTTTGCCAAGAGAAAGGGATTTTGAGGAAAGCATCTGTTTGATGGCTTTGGTGTACTCAAACTGAGCACAAATGAGCTCTATTTATAGTAGAGCAAGTTTGTTTTAGGATCAATAGTGAATGGCAAATGCAGCAGAGGTTTGACCAATGTTGGCAAATGAAAATCCAAGTCTCCTCTAGCCATTGACTAGAGGTTAGAGCACATAGCTTTGGTTCCCTACTTGTTGGAGGAATCTTGACTGAATTCAGTTGCAAATGTGCCAGTCCATGCCACCTCTAAGCATTTATTAAATGCTCCAATCCAAAATTGGATTCTTGTCCCTCTTTTAGGAAATTCTAGGTTTGGCATGCTACTTCTTGTTCCAAGGACTTTGGAGGCTTGGCTCAGTGATTGCCCCCTTTAGATTTGATCCTCAGATGTGTCAAAGATGATGACAAAGCTTGAAATTGGCTGATTTTAGCAAATCGACCAAAAATGCAAAATTCTGCCTTGCCTTGGCAGTTTTCAGCAAGGCATTTTGCCACTACCATAACTCTTAGCTCAAGTTGAATTTGGTGATGTTCTTGGCCATTTTTGAAAGCCCTCATATGATACAACAACTGTTTGATCATATGTGGTTTTGATACTTTTTGGATCCAAGTGAAAAATTTCTCTACATTTTTAAAAAAGTGAAGGCAGATTCTGACTTAGTGAAAATTTCACAAAGTGTTGGAAAAAAGTGACATTTTCACTTTTTGTGATTTTGATCAATCCATAACTCAAAATCCATGAAGAATTGGAATGAGGTCCAGTTGAAGTTTTTGTAGAGAGCCATGAGATCTATAAATCAATCTTTGGATGGGGAGAAATGGGTTTGTGGTTTAGGAGTTATGATCCTCCAAAGTTGGTACCCTTGCCACTTTGTTCATAACTTAGAAAATTTTCTAAGTTTTTATGGTTACCCCTTTTACAAGTTATCCCACTTTCTTTGATTTTTCTTGATGAATTATGATTCAAATCATACATTAACATCATTTTAGGGTTAAAAATCCATAATTGTAAAAAATCTCAAAAAGTCAAAGTTGACTTTTGTGCACAGTTGACTTTTTATCCGATGAATTCCAAACTGTGCAATCCTTTAGGAAATCATGTCCTTGACCTAAATAAAACTTGATGGACATGTTTCATGGGTGTTATAGGGTATATTGAATCATCTCTTAGGGCTTAGGAGCATGTCCTGGTCAAAAGTCAAAGCTACAGTTGACTTTTTCCTCAAAACCCTAACTGTGGTACTGATGAAATTGAGACTTGTTGCTCAAGCTTCTTGGATCAATCCATTGTTGCAAATGGATCAATGTGGTGTATTAGAGACCCTCAAATCCTCTCTTGAGGTCTTGGCTCATGATTTGTCCCAAAAGTCAACTTAGGGGTGAATTAGGTCAAGAAACCCTAATTCCTTATTTTTGATGTATACATTCCCTGAGGTCAAATTGACTTGATAATTGGGCCCATGAGGTTCCATGGAGTATATTAGGTTATGCTTTGAAGCATTGGCTCATGCCCAGAGGAAAATTTCCAACTGGAGGCCCTGGTCGACCAAAACCCTAATTTGGTGACACTGGCGATCTTGAGGCTTGATCCACCTAGAAGGGAGCAACCTTGTGCTTAATCCTTGATGTGGGAATCCTCTTGATCCATTGTGGATGTTTGAGAGGTTTATACAAGTTGAAGATCATGTCAATTCTTGATTGATCCTTTGTCTAAGAACTCTGAGAGGGCTTGAAACCCTAAGTTTGATGGTAGTGGATGCTCACCCACCTTTTGGGGAGACTGATGAGGTATGATGGTTCATCCATATTGTGATGATGATTTGCACAATTATGGGAGATCTTAGTGGTCAAAATTTGGGGTATGACAGATGCCCCGATTTAATCTTCTTGGACCCGAAGGTGCGAATGACGAAGGTGTTCGGGCATTCGAGGTGCAAGAGGATTAAATATCGGAATATCTGAAATTTTGATGGTTGTTATGAATGGTAGCTTACGCATTCATCTTCTTTTGCTAAGCAATTATACTTAGAAAAGGTAAAACTTCCCATCGATCCTGGTTGTCTACCAAGGAACTGGTCTAAGTTGTTGAACTAAACTTCCCCTCGATCCTGGTTTCCTACCAAGGAACTGGTCTAAGTTGCTGAATTAAACTTCCCCTCGTTCTTGGGTTCCTACCAAGAAACTGGTCTTAGTTTCTGAATTAAACTCCCTCTCGTTCTTGGTTTCCTACCAAGGAACTGGTCTAAGTTGCTGAATTAAACTTCCCCTCGTTCTTAGTTTCCTACCAAGGAACTGGTCTCAGTTTCTGAAATAAACTTCCCCTTGTTCTTGGTTTCCTACCAAGGAACTGGTCTCAGTTTCTGATGTAAACTTCACCTCGATCCTGGTTTCCTACCAAGGAACTGGTCTTAGTTTCTTTTGTCAATAAACTTTTTGACAAGGGACGCTATTCATAGCGGTTTTCCTCAAAATTCTCGCCGAATTTTCCTGGGGAGATGCCATTTGATGGGAAAAAGAATGATGTCAGATTTGCTGGGAACCCAATCGTCTGAGTTGTAGAGGTGCACAAACTTCTCTATTAGAGACGCCATTTGTTTCTACTGGGGAAAGCGAGTTTCTTGAGATACTGCTTCCGCTTGGGGTCTTACATCATACTTTTCTCGGGGTCTTCCCAGAGAAATGCCATATGATGGGATCCAATTTTGAGGTGCCGATGACCTTTTCATCAGTGGTTTTTATAGAGCAAAACTACTGTATTGCCGAATCTCTGATTAAGAGGCTTTCTTTGGGGATTTTCCTTAACCCGAGAAAGCAAAAATATCATCTTCAATGGCGAAGAGTGACATCGGTTGAAGGTTCTCTGGTCTTTCAGAGGTTCAAGTTATCAAAGTGGTCAAGGACCCAACTTTAATCCAGAAATAAACTGGAGGAGAGATTGTTCAAACGCAACATTTCCTAATCGAGGAAAGAACTGACAACTCGACCGAGAAGACAGTTATCACTAGGGATAAGACCGACTGGAGTGATAGTGATGCAATATGAATGAGAATGCAAATAGAATGCATGATGTATGTATGTATATGCTGACACAACTGATACAACATACAGACTAAAAGATGAACATGACGGGATACTCGGCCATCGCGGGGCGAAGTCGTACCGTTGATCCAAAAGTAGCAATTATGCCTTGCTTAGGAGAGACAGTCCCTGCGGGGAATACCGTTGGTCGGGCTTAGGAGATAAGAACTCGGCCGATGGTATTAGATAGGAAATCCACATCTGATACAGTTGATCCTTTATTCAGGTGCACTGGCTTAGAAGGTGTACTTCGATTCTGCACTTTGAAGCTCGTCTATTTCTGGAGTAGTGAGCAATGTTCTTTCGATGCTCAATAGTCAAAAGAAATTTCCATCTTTATTTAAAAGCAGAAAAATGTTTTTAACAAGTAAATTCATTTTTGTTTTATTTCAATAACCGTTGATCATGTTAAAATGTCGTTCTATAAAGCTAAAACAAATAAGAATTACAAGCAAAAGCACAAAGGCTCACATTTTATTGATAGGATGGAAATCAGCCAAGCGCGTGATTCCATAGAGTATTTACAAAGTTAGAAAATGGTAATTTAAGGGAAAAGGGCTACATTGAAACATGACGACCACTATCCGTCTACCAACTTTGAATTCTGGACATCCTGAGCTTCTGTCGAAGATGGCCTTGATTGGAGTTTTCCTGACGGATGATGTAACTGCTGCTGAGGATTTGCCCCTTTGTTGAACATAGTTACTTGCCATTATCCCTAATTTTTGCCTGGATTGTACTTTGAGGTTTCCAATCCAACGGGATGATTTTTGATCATGTCTCTAATTTTTGCTTGGACCGCCCTTTCGGGTTTTCAATCCACCGAGACATTTTTTTTAGGCGAAGTATTTCTTGACTACATCAACTTTTGTGGGGTAGGCAAATTCCTCTCCGTCCATAGTTGCAAGTCTCAAGGCGCCGCCTGAGAAAGCTTTCTTGACCACATAGGGGCCGTCATAATTTGGAGTCCATTTGCCCCGAGAATCAGTGAGAAATGATTGTATCTTCTTGAGCACGAGGTCTCCTTTCCTGAAGGCGCGAGGTCAGACCTTTTTGTCAAGCGCCCTCTTCGTTCTTTGCTGATACAACTGACCATGGCATATTGCCGTGATTCGCTTTTCTTCGATCAGATTCAGTTCATCATGTCGACTTTGACACCATTCAGCCTCTGTAAGCTTAGCTTCCATCAATACCTGGATTGACGGGATCTCTACTTTTATGGGGAGCACTGTTTCCATGCCATATACTAGAGAGAAAGGGGTTGCCCCTGTTGAAGTGTGGACGGCTGTGCGATAACCGTGAAGAGCAAAGGGTAGCATCTCGTGCCAATCTTGGTAGGTTACAACCATCTTTTGAACAATCTTCTTAATGTTCTTGTTAGCCGCTTCTACCGCTCCGTTCATTTTTGGTCGGTAGGGAGATGAGTTATGGCGTTCGATCTTGAACTCTGCGCACAACTCCTTCATCATCTTATTGTTCAAGTTAGATCCATTATCAGTAATGATCTGGCCCGGAACACCATAACGGCAGATGATATTGTTTTTGATAAATCGGACCACCACTTGTCGGGTTACATTAGCGTATGACGCTGCTTCGACCCACTTGGTGAAGTAGTCAATGGCTACCAGGATGAACCGATGTCCGTTCGAAGCCTTGGGCTCAATCATGCCAATCATGGCGATTCCCCATATGGAAAAAGGTCATGGGGAAGAAAGGACTTTGAGATGCGCTGATGGTACATGGATTTTGTCGGAGTATATCTGACACTTGTGACATCTCCTCATGTACTTGTAGCAGTCGGATTCCATGGTCAACCAATAGTACCCCGCTCTTAGAATTTTCCTCGCCATTGTGTGTCCGTTGGCATGAGTGCCAAAGGACCCTTCGTGAATTTCTTTTATCAGCATGTCTGCTTCTGGTCTGTCGATGCATCGGAGCAAGACCATGTCAAAATTCCGCTTATAAAGTGTATCACTGCTCAGAAAGAAACTTCCTGCTAGTCTTCTGAGGGTTTTCCTGTCTTTTCTAGACGCCCCATGTGGGTACTCTCGTTTCTGAAGGAAGCATTTGATATCGTGATACCAAGGTTTGTCGTCTATGACTGCTTCAATCGCGAAGATGTAAGCGGGCCGCTCAAGGCGCATTATGTCGATCTTAGGTAGGTCGTTCCATTGACCTACACTACTCATGGAAGAGAGAGTGGCTAAAGCGTCAGCCATGTGGTTCTCATTACGAGGGATATGATGAAACTCAATTATGTCGAAGAAGGGTAACAACCTTCTCGTGTAATCTTTATAAGGGATCAATCCTGATTGGTATGTGTTCCAATCTCCTTTGATCTGATTGATAACCAGGGCTGAGTCGCCGTATACGTCCAATTTCTTAATCCTTAAGTCGATCGCTTCTTCGAGACCCATAATACAAGCTTCGTATTCGGCCTCGTTGTTTGTGCACTTGAACGTAAGTCTGGCAGTGAAAGGAATGTGGGTACCCTGAGGTGTTATGATAATTGCCCCAATTCTGTTTCCGTAATGATTGACAGCTCCGTCAAAAATAAGTCCCCATTGGGAATCTGGTTCTGGCCCTTCACTGGGTAGCGGTTCATCGCAATCTTTCATTTTTAGATACATAACATCTTCGTCTGGGAAGTCAAACCCGATTGATTCTTGATTGTCAATCGGTTGATGAGCCAAATGATCGGCTAAAACCCTCCCCTTAACGACTTTCTGAGCGTGGTACTCTATGTCATATTCTGATAACAACATCTGCCAACGGGCAATCCTTCCCGTGAGAGCAGGTTTTTCAAATACATACTTGATTGGATCCATTTCGGAGATTACTGGCGCAGACGTTTGGCTGCCCAAGCCAAAGCACAACAGGTTTTCTCGAACCTCATGTACCGAGTTTCACAGTCAGTGAATTTCTTGCTCAAATAGTAGATGGCAGACTCCTTTCTTTTGGTTTCGTCTTTTTGGCCAAGTACACAGCCCATGGAGTCTTCCAAGACTGCTAAGTAAATGATTAGTGGTCTTCCTTCCACTTGAGGGGATAAAATCGATGGGTTCAACAGGTATTCCTTGATACTGTCGAAGGCAGTTTGACAATCTTCTGTCCAAATGCAGTCCTGATTCTTTTTTAGCAGTTTGAAAATCGGCGCACATGTCGCGGTCATGAGGAATATAAATCTGGAGATGTAGTTCAAACGTCCCAGGAATCCCCTGACTTGTTTTTCAGTTTTCGGAGAAGGCATTTCTTGAATGGCCTTGACCTTGTCAAGATCAACCTCAATTCCTTTCTGGCTGACGATGAACCCTAAGAGTTTCCCTGAACGGACACCAAAGGTGCACTTGTTGGGATTCAAGCGGAGTTTGTACTTTCTCAATCGCTCAAATAGTTTTGACAGGTGGGTCACATGCTCCTCTTCTGTTCTAGATTTTGCAATCATATCATCGACATATACCTCGATTTCTTTGTGTATCAGGTCATGAAAAAAAGTAGTCATGGCCCGTTGATAGGTTTCCCCGGCATTCTTCAAACCGAACGGCATTACCTTATAACAAAAGGTACCCCATGGGGTAGTGAACGAAGTTTTCTCCATGTCTTTCAGTGCCATTTTGATTTGATTATAGCCCGAGAATCCATCCATGAAGGAGAAAACTTTGAACTTTGTTGTACTGTCTACCAGCATGTCAATGTGCGGCAAGGGAAAGTCGTCCTTTGGACTAGCCTTGTTTAAATCTCTGTAATCGACACACATTCTGACTTTTCCGTCCTTTTTCGGAACAGGTACGATGTTGGCTAACCATTGAGGATATTCTGATGTGGCGAGGAAACCCGCGTCAATCTGTTTCTGTACCTCCTCTTTGATTTTGATGGCCATGTCTGGATGAGTCCGTCTCAACCTTTGTTTTACTGGCGGACATTCCGATCTCAATGGTAAATGGTGTTCCACGATGCTGGTATCCAACCCTGGCATATCCTGATAGAACCAAGCGAATACATCGGGGAATTCTTTGAGAAGCTTTAACAAACCCTTTCTGGCAGTTGGACTGAGCAGTGCCCCAATCCTGATCTCTTTTCTCTCTTTTTCTGAACCCAAGTTTACCTTTTCCAACGGCTCTTTGTGAGGTTCAATGGACCTTTCCTCTTATCTGAGTAATCGAGAGATCTCTTTTGGAATTTCGTTGTCAACTTCTTCTTCAGCCCCAAATACAGGGAACTCAAAGTTGGGAGAAGGCATCGGATCGTATGTTTCAACTGGGTTTAAAACAAGCAATCTGCATGACGTGATGATTCGTGTTTAGAAGAGATAGAGAAAATGCAAGTGTGTGCAGTGTTTTTTTTACTGCTTGTTTTTATTATTTGAGATGTTTTTTAGGATTACCATTTTCTGAGAAAAGTAAAAGAGAAAACAACAATTAACGCAGAAATTACAGACCGAGGTTATTTTATTAATGAACAAGTCGATTCTTGAAACTACAGCCCTATAAAACAAAACTCTGTCGCTTTGGGCAAAGCGAAGAGGGAAAATTTACAGAAAGCGAGCCCTATCAAAACATCTGTTTCACCTGGGCAGGGTGAAAGGCTAAAGATGGCAATTACTTTGACTTATGAACAATCTTCACAACATCGACAACAACCCATTGGCGGCGAACTCCTTGGTGAATCACAAAGTCTGGTACTTTCCTTGATTTGTCTTCAGAAATGACGCTGATTTCTGGTGGAGCAGGACCATTGGAATCTGTCTCCCAGGCAGAATTGTCGTAGGAAGATTCCTCAGTTGCCTTTTGCATAGCATTTGTGCTCTCAAGTAGATCTCCTCATCCAGTTGGCTGGATATCTTCGAGCCTGATACGAGAGCTTTCGGGAGCGGTGTACTTGACGAAGTAGTCGAACTTACCACTCGGTTGTCCCAAGGTGTCCCATACTTCTTTGGAATTGGAGGAGTCATCTCTCTCGATGACGTTGACCTCAGAAAAAGCATAGTTGATGAACTCTAATCCTGCGAACGTTGTCAATTCATCATCGTGCGGGGTATTTTAAGGATACCCTGGGTGTTGATCCCATGACATGGTGGGGACACAGGTATTCTGTTCAATGATGCTCAGCTGATTTTCATTGTTCGACTGATTCTCTTGCCCCAAGTCTCCTGGGTAAGGCTGCCACATTGGCAGGCCATCCATCGGGCCATGGTAGTTGTGGTCAAAGTTATCTTTCATCGGAGTGTCTTCCTCTAATGAGTTTGGTGGAGCACGACATCCTTCCAGATCGCAATCTCCATACATCATTTTGACATCTGACCTTGGTATAAATCTCGGGCTCTGTGCAGGAAAGCAAAATGGAGTATGCGTTTCGTCCTGAGACATATAACCGTCCTCGTTAAGATAGGACTCCCATTCTTCCTCCATATCAGAGGAATCATCTTTATTGATGGTATGCACTTCTTGAGGCACTGGGTGAAGGAAACCTCCACTGTGGAAGAAGTCTCGAATGGGATGAAGACTTTCATCGCTGGTAGTAGCTGTCTGGGTACAGGTTACAGAAAAACCTAGACCCTTCTTTGTTTTATTGTCAGCAGGAATGACTAGCTGTCCTCATCCTGTTGTATTGGTACTCTCGACCGCTTTGATAGCGTCTTTGTAAGAGGAAATGGAAGTTCCCTCTTCGGATTGATTGTTGATAAGTGCAAATTGTACCTATTTTTGTATATAAGTTTTGTTGCACTTATCCTTACTTTGTGTTAAAATTGGTTGAATAAACCCCATTTTATGTGTAAATACGTTTACTTTACGTTTTCGTGTGTATAGTGCGTTACCGTGTAAATATCATTGAGTTTAATCGATTTTCATTTATTTTTGTAGGTGTTCCAGCAATGGGATGTTTCCATATTCATAAAGAGCATTGAATAAGCTTTCCAACGCTTCAAACCATGCGTCAATCGGAGTTACGGTTCAAGAGTTATGGAGAAAACAAATTCTGGTTTTCTGTCATGCTCGCTAGGCGAGCCCCCGTAGCGAGCACTCGCTAGCTTGTTCGCTAGGCGAACCGGGGCGAACGAAAAGTTCCAGAATCGTGAAAAAACTCAACAGAAAGGCGGTTTACGTTCGCCTAGCGAACGGGGACTCGCTAGGCGAACCTGGAAAGTCAGATTTGCCCATTTAAGCCATTTTTCATCATTTTTTAGTTATGGGTTTGATATTTTTAGTTCCAAATCCATCCAATAGCATTTTTTGACCAGAATTAGGCTAGAAAACACATTGGAGCATGAATTAGGATGATCCAGAGTTGAATCCTTCATGAATCGGAGCCGACAACTTTTGAGATGTTTGGATTTTCTCCATTTCTTCTCTATGTATTTCTCTATTTGTCGGGTTATGTTTGTATTGTTACTCTAAACCTATGTACATGTATTGACCATGGTTGTATAATATAGATGCTTTACAAATCATTATCGATGTCTTCCTTGATCTTTTTGCATTTATGTTTGGATTTGTGTTGTGTTAGAGATAAACATCATGAATCTTGATTAAGGATGGATATCTATTGTCTAGACTCTAGAGATAGATTTAGATAATAATCTTTATGGTGTCGGAACTTAATGTCTTCCGTGTTTCGAGGCGTCGTGCGCGAGAGTGTCGATGAGAGTAATACGGTTGCTCTCTCAACTGTGCGTTAGACATAACCTTTGTTGTGAGCGATACGTGATGATTTTGATGAGTATTGTATGTTGAATGCGACCGATTGATAGGTTTACGTTTGTTCTGAGTAGTGTATATTCATGCTTGATAGGTTTCTTCTCTTCAAAGAATGTACTCTTTTTATGTTCATCTTTACTTTTCTGTTTGTTTTTACTTGTAAACCATTTTAATCCAAACTCATTAACGCGAGAGACTGTCGAATGGCATTCTTTCCCTTGAACCGATCTCTGTGGACACGACATAAATCCCGGAGGGAATTCTTTCCGAAAATAAATATTTTTGCTTGCTTGCCCTATTCTGCATTCAACAAAATGGCGCCGTTGCCGGGGATTGGTTTTGATATTGAAGCGCATTGCGATAGTTTCTTTGTTTTTGAGTTTTGTAGATATCGTACATGTTGTATATTTTCACTTGTTTATATTGATACTTGTACATTTTGACGTTTGTTCAAGTGTTTGGTTAGGACACTTGCTTTTGGTTACGCGGTGAGACATCACCATGGCATGAAGGAAGGAAGTTACTAATTAAGCACCGTAAAGGCGTCGAGCTTACGACGTAAAACAAGCATGTTTTATAGTTTTTCTTTTCGAATGTTTTTGGTTGTTGTTTGCTCACAGATTTTGATTGACTTACTTGAGGATGCTTTTGTGATTTTCCAAGTTGGTTCGTTTCAACTTGCGGATGTATGGTAATGATTTTGTTAAGTTTTGTACACGTCCGAGGTATGTATTTATCGCTTTCTATACTTTAGCATATTCATGATACTTAGGCTTTTTACAATTTTCATGCCATTCATTCTTTTGTATACTTGTTCTATTGTGAATCACTTTAGTTCCCAACCTTTTTGTGAGGTGGCTTTCCATTGTTCATATATGTGCGGAGAACCAACATTCTTGTTCTAACTGGATTTTATTATGTTGAATCTTTTATTTGTGTTGATTATATGAATGCATGAAAAGGATCAAGGCAATTGTTTCATTTTGAGCACAACTACCTTAGCCAAATAATTAATTCACCTTGTGAGTGTGTGAGAATTCGTAACCCCTTTGAGCTTTTTGATCCATGTTTCTATTTGAACTTAATGCTTGTCTATGAGTATTTAGTTCACTTATTTTTGAATGGATTTTGTTTTTTCTTGGACCTCAACTATGTGTTGTTGTATGGATTTTTTCCTTGCCTTAGAAAGTAGGGAGTATTCACATAATGATGTGGTTGAATTCAAGTTGGGGAGAGAATGGTTGTTTACTCATTGGTTGGATTCTATGAGGATTGAAAAAGAAAAAAAAAAGAGAAAAATATGACAAAGAAAAGAAAAGAAAAAAGTGAAAAAAGAAGAAAAAAGAAAAATCCTTGAAAAAGGAAACAAAAAGAGTTTCAATAATTGTGCTAAATAAGTATTGTGTTGTGTGTAACACTTGGGATGAAAGAAGAAGTTTGATTGAAATTTTGGTGTTTGAATCTTTGTGAGTTTTCACTCCCTTAGGTTTAGGCAAGTTTTTGTTTCAATTACCTTTAGAAAATGCCCCTTGTTTGTTTACCCGGCCACATTACAACCTTGAAAGCCCTTGTGATTCTTGCCTTTGTATGTTCAATGTGAATTTGTGGATGTATGCATAATTTAGTCTTTTGTTTACATGAGTGTTGTGTGAGTGTAAAATACCTTATTTTGTGTTTTTCATCTACCGATGATTGTTTTTGCTAGGTGTGATTCACATTTGAACTTGTGTTGTTTTAGAATTTTTGGCAAGACTTTTGTACTTTGCTTTTGTTTCGTGACTATGTTATCGTTGCAGTTTAGTGGTAAGTATTTACTTTTTGTGTGTACCGTTTTCATTTGAACCATTCATTCGTTTCCGTTTTTCAAAACCTGTTGATTCGTCATTCTTTGGATATTTCTTGCGCATTTTCAAGTTTGTTTGATTCTTGTTTGTGGACAAACAATTATGTAAGTTGGGGAGAGTTTGATAAGTGCAAATTGTACCTATTTTTGTATATAAGTTTTGTTGCACTTATCCTTACTTTGTGTTAAAATTGCTTGAATAAACCCCATTTTATGTGTAAATACGTTTACTTTACGTTTTCGTGTGTATAGTGCGTTACCGTGTAAATATCATTGAGTTTAATCGATTTTCATTTATTTTTGTAGGTGTTCCAGCAATGGGATGTTTCCATATTCATAAAGAGCATTGAATAAGCTTTCCAACGCTTCAAACCATGCGTCAATCGGAGTTACGGTTCAAGAGTTATGGAGAAAACAAATTATGGTTTTCTGTCATGCTCGCTAGGCGAGCCCCCGTAGCGAGCACTCGCTAGCTTGTTCGCTAGGCGAACCGGGGCGAACGAAAAGTTCCAGAATCGTGAAAAAACTCAACAGAAAGGCGGTTTACGTTCGCCTAGCGAACGGGGACTCGCTAGGCGAACCTGGAAAGTCAGATTTGCCCATTTAAGCCATTTTACATCATTTTTTAGTTATGGGTTTGATATTTTTAGTTCCAAATCCATCCAATAGCATTTTTTTGACCAGAATTAGGCTAGAAAACACATTGGAGCATGAATTAGGATGATCCGGAGTTGAATCCTTCATGAATCGGAGCCGACAACTTTTGAGATGTTTGGTTTTTCTCCATTTCTTCTCTATGTATTTCTCTATTTGTTGGGTTATGTTTGTATTGTTACTCTAAACCTATGTACATGTATTGACCATGGTTGTATAATATAGATGCTTTACAAATCATTATCGATGTCTTCCTTGATCTTTTTGCATTTATGTTTGGATTTGTGTTGTGTTAGAGATAAACATCATGAATCTTGATTAAGGATGGATATCTATTGTCTAGACTCTAGAGATAGATTTAGATAATAATCTTTATGGTGTCGGAACTTAATGTCTTCCGTGTTTCGAGGCGTCGTGCGCGAGAGTGTCGACGAGAGTAATACGGTTGCTCTCTCAACTGTGCGTTAGACATAACCTTTGTTGTGAGCGATACGTGATGATTTTGATGAGTATTGTATGTTGAATGCGACCGATTGATAGGTTTACGTTTGTTCTGAGTAGTGTATATTCATGCTTGATAGGTTTCTTCTCTTCAAAGAATGTACTCTTTTTATGTTCACCTTTACTTTTCTGTTTGTTTTTACTTGTAAACCATTTTAATCCAAACTCATTAACGCGAGAGACTGTCGAATGGCATTCTTTCCCTCGAACCGATCTCTGTGGACGCGACATAAATCCCGGAGGGAATTCTTTCCGAAAATAAATATTTTTGCTTGCTTGCCCTATTCTGCACTCAACAAAATTGATTGTCCTTGCTCACCGACAGTTCTTGGAACTGAGTTCCAATAACCTCCTCGGGTTCTACACAAGTAACTGATGATAATTTACTCACGGGCAAGGCTTGCTCTCCACAGACCGTGACGAGCTGGTTGTTTTGGACGAACTTTAACTTTTGGTGGAGGGTCAAGGTGACCGCCCCAGCCTGATGTATCCAAGGTCTTCCTAATAAACAACTGTACGTTTCCCGGATATCCATGACCTGGAAAGTGACTTGGAACGTGTGAGGGCCAATAGTTATGGGAAGGTCGACTTTGCCGATAACTGTTTTTCTGGACCCGTCGAATGCTTTGACGACGACCTCACTGGTTCTCATCGGGGGTCCTTTGAAGGATAATTGCATCAAAGTGGACTTCGGCATGACATTCAGGGCTGACCCTGTGTCTACCAGTACGCTGGCTAAAGCATCGTCCTGGCAGTTGACTGTAATGTTGAGCGCCATGTTATGACGGCGACCTTCTTCAGGTAATTCCTCATCACTAAATCCCAAGTTATTGCAGGAAGTGATATTAGAGACAATGTTATCGAACTGTCTGATTGTTACATCCTGTTCTACAAAGGCTTGCTCCAAAACTTTCTGTAAAGCCTCCTTGTGCACTTCTGAACTGAGTAAAAGTGACAACACAGAGATCTTTGAAGGAGTTTGTAATAGCTGATCAACAATGTTGTATTCACTCCTTTGGATGAGCTTCAGCATCTCATCATTGTTTTTCAAAAGGTCGGGATTACTGGACTGACCGACCGGTGGATTGGGAACTTCTGTCTAAGGTTTCTTTTCTTTGCTGGACTCTCCAACTCCTCTGTTGAAGATTCTACCACTCTATGTTACACGACTGATGTCTGCAATATTTACGATGGAGGGTAATGGAATTTCCTTTCCATTTTCAATTATCGTCGCACCGTATTTGTAAGGGATTGCCTTAGTTGATTCATACGCTGGTGGTCCCGGTAGATAGATGACTATGAGAGCCTTCTGATTTTTCTGACTGTCGTAACCAATTTCAATCCGTTCCTGGTTGCGAACTCTCGATTCGTCAAGTAGAGGAATGATGCCACAAATATCCCTGGCCCTCTCATGATCAGAGATTACGACAACATCTGCAATTTGATCAGCGAGGTAGTTCGGCGCCCAGTTAATTGGCCCGGAACCCGGATATGGGCGAATCTCTCTACGATCCACCTGACCCTGAAGAGCTGCTCGCACAAGGTAGCGCCCTTGGTTATCTTCTGAACAGACTCTACAACATTCATAGTTGTGTGGCGGCACCTGGCCACGCCAGCTTTGAATGCAATGTAACCTCACTAGGTTAGTTTCCATAGATCGGACATCCTGACTTTGATGCCGAGTAGGGTTCCTGTTATTGATACTAATTTGCTGAGTATCTTCATCCATATTGATTGGCATCCACCAGTGATTTAATAAGTGTTGAAGTGCCTCCTGGACAAGGGCACAACCTTGATTGTTTTCGCAACCCGCCTTACAGCTTTGATAGTTATGTGAAATCAGGAACCCGAGTCGAACCTGCTCAGCATGTAACTCTACCAGGTTGGTATTCATCAAGCGAATATCGAAGATCTGAACCATGTTGATCTGATAGCGGTTCCTATCATGGTAGTCCTGGATCCATCCAAGATCCATCTGACGCTAGAGGGCTCCTGTACAAAAGAGCATCCCTGTTTGTTTACCGAGCAAGTCAGACAAGAACTGTAATCGTACCGTGGCAGATTATGATACTGGCTTTGCCTTGAGTGCATTGCCACCAAGTTAACATTCATCGCACGGATGTCGTGGTTTTGAATGACGTTGGAATTCGTATAAACCATGTTAACTCCACGAACTCGGTGCTCTTGGATCCATCTGAGATCCATCTGTTCCTGTAGAGCTGATTGCACCACAAAACACCCCTGATTGTTTTTAGAGCAGATATTACACTGGTGATAATTATGAGGTGGCACATGGCCATACCCACTCTGTCTACAATGCATCTTGACCAGATTGGTCCTCAATAAGAGTACATCGTGAATTTGATAGACATCATTAGACTCTCCCTCTATCAAGTTGACTGCAGCTTTCTCATGTTGAGGCAGCGGGTTCGTGAGAACATTCGGATTCGTATCTTTGAAAGATAAGACCCCGCTCCTAACAAGCTTTTGCACGTCAGATTTAAAACTGAAATAGTTCTCTATGTTATGCCCTGATCCTCCTTGATGATAAGGGCGAGTCTGGTCCACCTTAAACCAAAAAGGCGGATTTTTCGGTACTGCAAGAGGGGATTTAGTCTGGATGTGCCCCTTGGCTAGTAGTAACGGAAATAGTTCTGCGTATGATATGGGGATAGGATCAAATCCTGGTGGCCGCGTTGTACGGTTGTTGTTGTATGGAGGACAAGCCTGCTGAAGAGGTTGTTGTGTCCTTTGCTGAAATTGTTGTTGATTAGGTTGGCTCTGCGCAACATGAGGTTGATACGTAGGCGCAGGATTGATAGCAGGAGTCACAGCTGCTACTGGTTGATAACGTCGCCTTTGCTTTCTGAGAGAGATATTCCCAATATCTTGCTCTTTTTTCTTAGGGAGAGCACTACCGTATCACTTTGTACTACTTGATGATGCATCATCTTTTACTAGACGTCCTTCTCGAACAGCTTTCTCGAGACGTGCCCCCATACCGACCATTTCTGTGAAGTCACTGGGTGCACTGGCAACCATTCTGTCATAGTAAAATGAGCTTAAGGTCTTTAAGAAGATTTTTGTCATCTCTTTTTCCTCAAGAGGTGGACAAATTTGAGCAGCAATTTCACGCCATCTCTGAGCGTATTCCTTAAAGGTTTCTTTGTCCTTTTGCGACATCGATCTGAGCTGATCTCTGTCTGGTGCCATGTCCAGATTGTATTTATATTGTTGGATAAAGGCAGTGCCAAGATCTCTGAATGTGCTGATCGTAGCGCAGTTTAAACCCATGTACCATTTGAGTGCGGCACCGGTTAAACTATCTTGGAAGTAATGAATCAGTAGGTCTTGATTCTCTGTCTGAGCCAACATTCACCGAGCATACATTACCAAGTGACTCTGAGGGCAAGAGTTACCCTTGTATTTTTCAAAGTCGGGCACTTGGAACTTATGCGGAACTTTCACATTGGGGACCAGACAAAGGTCTGCGGCATTCTTTCCAAATAAATCTTGACCGCGGATGGCTTGCAGTTCCTTTTGCATCTCCAGGAACTGTTCCTGGAACTCGTCCATCCTATCGAACATAGTTTCCTTTCTACCAGAAGGTATCTGTGGAATCTGTCCTTCCGGGACAGTGTGCACCACAGGGGGTGGTACCGTGACTACGGCCGTGAATCTTGGCGTTTCCCGAAGTTTGTAACCTTCAGGAGTCCTCAATATGCCTCTAGCATATTCGCTTTCCCAAAGTTTGTAACCTTCAGGCCCAGCGGCTTCTGCTGAAGTTTCCGGATCTCCAGTGATTGGCGAAACATATCCTTCTGGGATATAGTTAATAGGCATGCCCCGGGGACTATCTTTCGGCATTTTGTACCTAGGATCATACTTCTCCACTATGGGCTTTGAGGTGACCTCTGAGATCACAGTTCTTTGTAGCTGAGCTTCTGCCATGGCTTGCATGTCGTTACGAAGCTTTCTCATATCCTCTCTTAGAGCGTCGATCTCTTCTTTCAACTCTCTGTTCTCTTCCTCAAGATCATCCATCTTTTTCTGACGATTGGCCCGAGTATTGTACGAATGAGACAGTTTGACTCTAGAATCGAGACACAAACGTGAGATTCGTAGGTAAGAAGAATACGTTGCGTGAGAATGATGAATGCAATGATTATATTAATTGTTTTTTGGTTTAATTAAAATAAACTTCGGCAATTAGATTGCAAATATCAAACAGTGAGGAAACCCCGTTTTATTGAATTCAAAGGATTGCAAAAATAGAAATACAGTAGATTACAAGGTACGAAAACATAAACCTAAGCTAAGGGGTCTCGTGTCCTCTCTGAGGAGAAACCGGGTGCTGATTCTGGTACTTTCCTTTTCTTGGACCGGGGCTCTTGGGCCGTTGTCGGGTTGTCATTCCTTTGCCAGGTGAAAGGAGCGAGCAAATTCCTTTGGTCATCCTGATTATCCACAACATGCTGCTCCAAAATTTCAATCAGGGCATCTTTATCCTTCAGTAGTTTCTGTATTTTGATACACTCCACATTGAGGGTGCAGTACTTGTTCTTCCAAGACCTCCTTTCCCGCTGAACTTTGTTGAGAGTAACCTGGAGTTTTTCCGTTTCAGTCATGATGTACATGACAGACTCCCTTGGCGGAAGAACTCTGTGACGAGGATAAGGCATCTTTAGCTTGAGAGCTCTAGTTTGTACCCAGTGGAGGTAAGGCTCCACCGAGACACAGTCTGGTTTTCCTAGAGACTCTCATCCTTTCTTATAAACATGTTTCCAAGCGTGCACTATTTCCATCTTTAGTGCTCTGTCATTTTCTCCTTCTTTGAAGAAAAGACCTTCCAGATGAGTATTCCACGGGACATGCCTCATCGGGTATCCAAATTGACGACGAACCAATACTGGATGGTAATTGATTCCTCCCTTAGTTCCTATGAGGGGTACGTTGGGGAAGTTTCCACAACGGTCAATGATCCTGATTCCCTCATAAATCCTATTGCACCAATCTATGTCAGAGTTGGTAAGAGACATGATTCTCTGCGACCAACGTAAAGTATTCTTTTGATCCCAAAAAGCAGCAGACTTAGGAAAATGGGAGATAAACCATTTGTATAGCAGAGGTACACAACATGTGATCTCCCCTCCGTTGTACAAATTCCCTAAGTGTACAGAATGATATGCGTCTGCGAGCAAAGTCGGCACAGGGTTTCCAATGAGAAAAACCTTAATGGAGTTGACATCGACGAAGTTATTGATGTTGGGAAACATAAATAACCCGTAAGTGAGTAAGACAAAGATGCTTTCAAAAGCAGTCACGTTCCCTATACTAGCAAAGTAAATAGCCTTCTTTGTCAGGAACTGGGTCGGCAAACCTTGTATGCCACCCTTAGTGGTCATGTGAGTCCTGACCTCTGACTCGTCCAAATAAATTGCTCTTGCAATGGTCTGATCCTTTGGAATTTCTTCCAGTCCAAAAAAAGGAGCTCGATCAGTGATGTGTAAATCAATCAGATGGGAATATTCCTCCAGGTTGGTGCAAGCTGATAATCCGGGAATGTGAAACAGTGATAGACCGGATCGTAAAACTGAACGAGTGCATCCATGACTCTTTCAATTACTTGGACCCTTAACAAAGGTAGCAGACCTCCGTACTTGGCTCTGAAAGCTTCAGGGTTAGTGACCATTCTCGCCAAACCACTCAAATCCTCTAACTTTGGAACCTTGAAAGTGTAGTTATGAGTTCTCCTTCTACCGAAATCCATGAGCGCAGTCTTTTTCTCTGACATTTGCAATCATTGTCTTAGTTTAATTTGAAAAAAAGGAGAGACTAGAAGAGAAGATTTTCTTTGATGTAATGTTTTTTAAATGAATGCATGAATGCAGCACACAAAAACATAGAAAAAACATGGGGTCAAAAGGTCGGTGTCATGGAGTCAAGGCTCTACCCGTCCCAAAGGTTTATACTAGTGATTTTTGTACCTGTCTCTCAAAATCATCAACTCTTGTCGAGAAAAACACCAGCGAGCCGGGAACCGTGCTAGGTAGTGTTTTTTCAAAGAGTCCTCAGAAGAGGGTGGTATCACGTGACAACTATTTCCGATAGCTTCCGCACCACTAAAGGGGTTTTTACTAGGTGTATACTCAATCTTTCCACATGCGGTATCACACACATTCCCATTAGCAAAAAAATAAACACATATATCAATTAGGAAAAGCAGTATATATATTTGTCCTAATGTCCTAGACTTTTAAGAGCTATGAATCCCGTGTTCCTGACAGAAAATGGCTTCCCGGCGGAGGCGCCACTCTGTGGTTCCTTCCCAATTTAAAGGTTTTGACCTAAGATCCTAGTGAAGGCCGATCCTAGCAATAACGACATCCCCCGATGAAACCGTCATAAAATAACTTACCAAAGGCTCTTACTTTAAGAAAGACAGAAAGAAAATCTAAGACTTGGGAGCCCCACGGTGGGCGCCACTTTTCTGTGGTGGCCACCACCATGAAAATGACTTGTCCAAGGTTTTCACCTTAATTTGTAAGAAAGAAAGTTTTTGGACCCCACGGTGGGCGCCATTTTTCTGTAGCAAGCGAAACTGGACGTGTTTCTTAAGTACTGTCGCTCTTTTGGGGGTACTACAGGTCGATTCATTTTTTATCCTATTGAGCTGACTAAGGAAGGGAAATAGATTTCTTCAATTAACCCTGCTTGCATACCGAGTTTAAACAGCGGTCTGTTAGGTTACGGATGTGATATGGAAGTGGGGCCTCTTTCTTCTTACTTTGAGTGAAAAACCGGGACTGTTCATGGGTAGGGGTTAGGACTGATACTTTTTAATTGATGTATGTGGGCATGGGATTGTGGGTTTTTGTTGAGTGTGCTCGCTAAGATTTTTCTTTCAATCTTATGCCTACATATTCCCGTTTACCGAAACAGGGAAATCAAAGCGATCGTAGTTCCTCCTATTCTATGGGACGAAATGGTGTTTTGATGTCTTGTTCAAAGCCCAAGACATGAAGCTAAAGGTGGTTTATATCTTGTTCAAAGTCCAAGATATGAAGCTAAAGAGTCTATTTGTATCTTGTTCGAAGCCCAAGATGTGAAGCTAAAAGGGTGTTGACTTTAGAGAGAATTTGTCATCTCTAAAGGGGTCTGTTTGTCACAATTTGTTGGGTGACTGGTTATAAAGGAGGTTTACTTTAACTCGGATATGTGAATCCATCAATGCCATAATTTCCTTTATAAGGGTTTTTGGCCTGAAGGAGAAGACTTTAACTCAGTGTAGAGCAATGCCATCTTTCCTTAGGAATTTCTCATGCTAAAAGAGGGACAGTGGCATGGATGTAGATGATCCAGAGGCTTGCCGCTTACAGCAATTAGATGAAGGGAAAGGAGTTGTTGATGTTTGTATACTGTGAACGAGGCACAACTTTGATGCTAAAAGATTGATTGGTTCAACCGGGGTTTCCTTATACAAAGCCTAAAAGGAGGCTATCGACTCAAAAAGAGGGTGATTTTTGTGTGTCTCGTACGAAGCCCGAGAGAGAGGCTAAAAGGGTTGACTCTACAGGAGAATCTTTTATATGTGTCTTGTACGAAGCCCAATACGCAGGCTAAAGGTTGGACTCAACAAGAGAGTCTTTTATACTTCAAAAGAGAGTGTTTTGTATCTTGTACAAATCCCGAGATGGAGGCTAAAAGGGTTTTGACTTAACAAGAGAGTCTTTTATACTCAACAGGAGAGTGTTTTTGTATCTCGTACGAAGCCCGAGATGGAGGCTAAAGGTTGACTCAACAAGAGAGTCCGAAAAGGTTAACTCCGTTGGGGAGAATCATTGTACAAAGCCCAAGAGGAGGCTAGGGTTACTGTTTTAGTTGAGTGACAGGTCCAGTATGCTGATTTAAAGAGAAAATCAGTTCTTATATGAGTACTGTTTGCACTCAGGGATTTGATTCGAGGATCAGGGTTATTTCCTGTTCTTTAAGGAAATGGGAAATCCAAAGGGTATTGAGACTGTCCGAGTCTACGGGTTTCATCTCCTAGTTTTGAAAGGAGCTTGAGAATGTCTTTGAGACTCAAGGAAATTAGACTGTCCAAGTCTAGAGTTTCATCTTTTGTACTACGTTTAAGAAACAACAGTAGCAAGATCTAGACTTTTTGAAAGACTGTTCTATTAGGATGACTAATTTCTGTTCCTATACCTCTAGGAGGTCGTCGGGACAATTTGTACGAAGCCCAAGAGGAGGCTGGAAACTTTTAAGAAGCCGATGGACAATTTGTACGAAGCCCAAGAGGAGGCTATCATTCCCAGAGGAAGAAATCATTTATACGAAGCCTAAGGGGAGGTTGTGAATACTTCTAAGAAGCCGACGGGTCCTTGTACAACGCCCAAGAGGAGGCGGGGATGCTTTTAAGAAGCCTGTGGGTCCCCAAACCCCGAGAAATTCAAGACAGGCTATTCACAGAGAATAGATCAAGCCAGGAAAGTTCGAGAATTTGGAAGAAACTCAAGAGATTCCATTCATGGAGAAAAGATCATCTCTGGGGAATAGAGTTTCTTTGACAATTTCTAAAGGTGACAGTCTGTGAAAGGGTTCACCGAGAATGTTGCCTTTCACGTCTCCATACTGTTTAACCCCAAGAGGAGGGAAGACTATATCTGGTAATCCTATGGGGATCTAGTTTTGTCTATTTAAGAGTGATCAACAGGGCTTAGTGTTAGACGTAGTTGCCGAGGAAACTCTAGATATCTATACTATTATTACACAGTCGATATGAGTTTATGAAAGAAGACTTACAGTGAAACAACCCCATAATACAGTTATATGTATATGAAAGCGGATAAAGAAAGCATATAACCACTTACTCGGTTGTAGAGCTTCCATGTTGTTTGGTTAGTTGTTCAACAAAGAAAGATTGAAAACAACAGTATATTCAAGATCAAAGGAGAAAGCTCTTTGAAAGAAAAATTGGGGCTTACAGCTCAATGAGAGGCCCAGGTTTTTATCAGTGATCGCACTATCGTTTTGTACAGAGGGACTGAGGTCCGAGAAAGATTCTCTGTACAAAGGGATAGGTCTTACACTCTCTCAAGAGGCCCAAAAGGTTTAAAGAAAACGAGTGGGGCTTATAACACGAGGGTGGCCCATATGATTTTTCGTTTGAAAAGGCGATCTCGTCGAGATTTTTGAAAACGTAGTGGGTCTTATACAATGACTGAGGCCCAAGATAATTTTGTTTTCAAAAGGGGTTGGGTCTTACACTCTAATAGAGGCCCATAAGTTTTGAATGGGTCTTATAGCTCGAGGAGAGGCCCAGATGGTTTATTTTAAACGGGCGACGATTGCGCCGAACTTTTCTTTTAACGCAAAGGGACTTATACAATATCTGAGGCCCTAAATTGTTTTGGTTAAAAGGGGATTGGGTCTTACACTCTAATAGAGGCCCATGAATGTTTGAAAATGATTTGTGAGGGTGAAAATCAAAGAAACCCTAATTTGTTTTCCTTTAACAGTAAATATTAAAAGAAAATCAATGAAAAATACCAAATGAATTTGAATAAACTACTTTTGATTTTTGTTTAAGGTTTGAAAAATGAAGTTTTAATCACAAGAGATATTAAAACTCATTTGGTCTTGATTTTTCAAGATGAATGTTCATTTTAGAATGTTTAAAAACAAATAAAAATGAATTTATTCACAAAAATACTAATTATATTAAATAAATAATATAAACTTAATTTTTTTTGTGGAATAAATTATTTCAACATTTTTGTGATTATTTTCAAAAAGAACCAATAAAAAAAAATTAAAATTGAGTGAGTTATTAATTTTCCAATTAATTAATAAAACATGGAATATTGGAAAATATGGCAAAATGTGAAAAAACACAAAATGGCATGGGTGGGGTTTGAACCCACGACCTCAAGGTCGCAAGGCGCATGCCTTACCACTGGGGTGGTGATACATCCATTGTTTTGAGTGAAAACACAAATATACAAGTCATGCCTTGGTTTTAGGCCTGGCCCAAGGCAAGGCAAGGCAAGCTTTGGCTCAGAAACGTGAAGGTCATAACTTTCTCAATTCTTAATGGTTTGAGACAAAATTTATATGCATCTGGACCATAATTTCACAAGGAATCCAATGGTGGTGGTAGTTTTTTCAAATCACACTCCCTCCTCAAAACCCGATAGTGGTTTTGAAAAAAGGCCTATAATTGCATGTTCTATGCTACACTTTGATACAGGCATGAATTACATGATCAATTGGTTCAAACACAACATATATAACATGTATGAGGTGTGCATGATCAGTGGACTTCAAAGCATTGCATATTTTGGAAAGTTCAAGTCATGAGGCTTACCTCTGTATTGAGCTTTTTGGAGTTTTTGTGCAATCTGTCAAGCCTCTTGTTCCAGAAATGATTTGAAGCCTTAGACACACTCAAATGATCCCTTAGAAGCTTTTAGGATGCTTGGAATCAACTGGTACCTGCAAAAACACAAACTGTCCCTTTCTTGCAAAAGGGGTTAAAAGTGACCAAAATAGCAACTCTCTCAAATGGTGTTCCAGATGGGTGGTACCATTTGGGACAATTCAAGGATGATATTTGGAGTGTGTTTGAGGTTTTATCTGGTTTGGAAAGTGACTGAATCAAGACATGGCTTGAAAAATGCACAAAAAGCCTATTTTGAGGTTTTGAGAGGTGACTTCGTGAGTTTGTGATTACAGGTCACTTGTGAGAGTTTGGATCACCTACATATGATTTTTATGAGGTGTGTGTGTGTGATTGGTTTGATTGAAAAAGCTCTCAAACTCAAAAACTCAGAGTTACCTTGCTAAAGAAGGCATTTTTTCCAAGAGAAAGGGATTTTGAGGAAAGCATATGTTTGATGGCTTTGGTGTACTCAAACTGAGCACAAATGAGCTCTATTTATAGTAGAGCAAGTTTGTTTTGGGGTCAATAGTGAATGGCAACTGCAGCAGAGGTTTGGCCAATGTTGGCAAATGAAAATCCAAGTCTCCTCTAGCCATTGACTAGAGGTTAGAGCACAGAGCTTTGGTTCCCTACTTGTTGGAGGAATCTTGACTGAATTCAGTTTCAAATGTGTCAGTCCATGCCACCTCTAAGCATCTATTAAATGCTCCAATCCAAAATTGGAGTCTTGTCCCACTTTTAGGCAATTATAGGTTTGGCATGCTACTTCTTGTTCCAAGGACTTTGGAGGCTTGGCTCAGTGATTGTCCCCTTTAGATTTGATCCTCAGATGTGTCCAAGATGATGACAAGGCTTGAAATTGGCTGATTTTGGCAAATCGACCAAAAATGCAAAATTCTGCCTTGCCTTGGCAGTTTTCAGCAAGGCATTTTGCCACTACCATAACTCTTAGCTCAAGTTGAATTTGGTGATGTTCTTGGCCATTTTGGAAAGCCCTCATATGATACAACAACTGTTTGATCATATTTGGTTTTGATACTTTTTGGATCCAAGTGAAAAATGTCTCTACATTTGGAAAAAAGTGAAGGCAGATTCTGACTTAGTGAAAATTTCACTAAGTGTTGGAAAAAAGTGACATTTTCACTTTTTGTGATTTTGATCAATCCATAACTCAAAATCCATGAAGAATTGGAATGAGGTCCAGTTGAAATTTTTGTAGAGGGCCATGAGATCTACAAATCAAGCTTTGGATGGGGAGAAATGGCTTTTTGGTTTAGGAGTTATGATCCTCCAAAGTTGGTACCCTTGCCACTTTGTTCATAACTTAGAAAATTTTCTAAGTTTTTATGGTAACCCCTTTTACAAGTTATCCCACTTTCTTTGATTTTTCTTGATGAATGATAATTAAAATCATACATTAACATCATTTTAGGGTTAAAAATCCATAATTGTGAAAAATCTCAAAAAGTCAAAGTTGACTTTTGTGCACAGTTGACTTTTTATCCGATGAATTCCAAAATGTGCAATCCTTTAGGAAATCATGTCTTTGACCTAAATCAAACTTGATGGACATGTTTCATGGGTGTTATAGGGTATATTGAATCATTTCTTAGGGCTTGGGAGCATGTCCTGGTCAAAAGTCAAAGCTACAGTTGACTTTTTCCTCAAAACCCTAACTGTGGTACTGATGAAATTGAGACTTGTTGCTCAAGCTTCTTGGATCAATCCATTGTTGCAAATGGATCAATGTGGTGTATTAGAGACCCTCAAATCCTCTCTTGAGGTCTTGGCTCATGATTTGTCCCAAAAGTCAATTTAGGGGTGAATTAGGTCAAGAAACCCTAATTCCTGATTTTTGATGTATACATTCCCTGAGGTCAAATTGACTTGATACTTGGGCCCAAGACGTTCCATGGAGTATATTAGGTTATGCTTTGAAGCATTGGCTCATGCCCAGAGGAAAATTTCCAACTGGAGGCCCTGGTCGACCAAAACCCTAATTTGGTGACAATGGCGATCTTGAGGCTTGATCCACCTAGAAGGGAGCAACCTTGTGCTTAATCCTTGATGTGGGAATCCTCTTGATCCATTATGGATGTTTGAGAGGTTTAGAAAAGTTGAAGATCATGTCAATTCTTGATTGATCCTTTGTCTAAGAACTCTGAGAGGGCTTGAAACCCTAAGTTTGATGGTAGTGGATGCTCACCCATCTTTGGGGAGACTGATGAGGTATGATGGTTCATCCATATTGTGATGATGATTTGCACAATGATGGGAGATCTTAGTGGTCAAAATTTGGGGTATGACAGATGCCCCTATTTAATCTTCTTGGACCCGAAGGTGCGAATGACGAAGGTGTTCGGGCATTCGGGGTCCAAGAGGATTAAATATCGGAATACCCAAAATTTTGATGGTGGTTCTGAATGGTAGCTTACGCATTCTACTTCTTTTGCTAAGCAATGATGCTTAGAAAAGGTAAAACTTCCCCTCGATCCTGGTTGTCTACTAAGGAACTGGTCTAAGTTGTTGAACTAAACTTCCCCTCGATCCTGGTTTCCTACCAAGGAACTGGTCTAAGTTGCTGAATTAAACTTCCTCTCATTCTTGGTTTCCTACCAAGGAACTGGTCTCAGTTTCTGAATTAAACTTCCCCCCGTTCTTGGTTTCCTACCAAGGAACTGGTCTAAGTTGCTGAATTAAACTTCCCCTCATTCTTGGTTTCCTACCAAGGAACTGGTCTCAGTTTCTGAAATAAACTTCCCCTCGTTCTTGGTTTCCTACCAAGGAACTGGTCTCAGTTTCTGATGTAAACTTCCCCTCGATCCTGGTTTTCTACCAAGGAACTGGTCTTAGTTTCTTTTGTCAATAAACTTTTTGACAAGGGACGCTATTCATAGCGGTTTTCCTCAAACTTCTCGCCGAATTTTCCTGGGGAGATGCCATTTGATGGGAAAAAGAAAGATGTCAGATTTGCTCGGAACCCAATCGTCTGAGTTATAGAGGTGCACAAACTTCTCTATTGGAGACGCCATTTGTTTCTATTGGGGAAAGCGAGTTTCTTGAGAGACTGCTTCTGCTTGGGGTCTTACATCATACTTTTCTCGGGGTCTTCCCGGAGAAATGCCATATGATGGGATCCAATTTTGAGGTGCCGATGACCTTTTCATTAGTGGTTTTTTCGGAGCAAAACTGCTGTATTGCCGAATCTCTGATTAAGAGGCTTTCTCTGGGGATTTTAGTTAACCCGGGAAAGCGAAAATATCATCTTCAATGGAGAAGAGTGACATCAGTTGAAGTTTCTCTGGTCTTTCAGAGGTTCAAGTTATCAAAGCGGTCAAGGACCCAACTTCAATCCAGAAATAAACTGGAGGAGAGATTGTTCAAACGCAACATTTCCTAATCGAGGAAAGAACTGACAACTCGACCGAGAAGACAGTTATCACTAGGGATAAGACCGACTGGAGTGATAGTGATGCAATATGAATGAGAATGCAAATAGAATGTATGATGTATGTATGTATATGTTGACACAACTGACGCGACATATAGACTAAAAGATGAACATGGCGGGATACTCGGCCATCGCGGGGCGAAGTCGTACCGTTGATCCAAAAGTAGCAATTCTGCCTTGCTTAGGAGAGACAGTCCCTGCGGGGAATACCGTTGGTCGGGCTTAGGAGATAAGAACTCGACCGAGGGTATTAGATCGGAAAGCCGCATCTGATACAGTTGATCCTTTATTCAGGCGCACTGGCTTAGAAGGTGTACTTCGATTCTGCACTTTGAAGCTCGTCTATTTCTGGAGTAGCGAGCAATGTTCTTTCGATGCTCAATAGTCAAAAGAAATTACCATCTTTATTTAAAAGCAGAAAAAGGTTTTTAACGAGTAAATTCATTTTTGTTTTATTTTAAGAACCGTTTATTATGTTAAAATATCGTTCTATAAAGCTAAAACAAATAAGAATTACAAGCAAAAACACAAAGGCTCAAATTTTATTGATAGGATGGAAATCAGCCAAGCGCGTGATTCCATAGAGTATTTACAAAGTTAGAAAATGGTAATTTATGGGAAAAGGGCTACATTGAAACATGACGACCACTATCCTTCTACCAACTTTGAATTCTGGACATCCTGAGCTTCTGTCGAAGATGGCCTTGATTGGAGTTTTCCTGACGGGTGGTGTAACTGCTGCTGAGGATTTTCCCCTTTGTTGAACATAGTTACTTGCCATTATCCCTAATTTTTGCCTGGATTGTACTTTGAGGTTTCCAATCCAACGGGATGATTTTTGATCATGTCTCTAATTTTATCCTGGACCTCCCTTTCGGGTTTTCAATCCACCGAGACGTTTTTTTGTTTTTTGTTTTTTTAGGCGAAGTATTTCTTGACTACATCAACATTTGTGGGTAGGCAAATTCCTCTCCTTCCATAGTTGCAAGTCTCAAGGCGCCGCCTGAGAAAGCTTTCTTGACCACATAGGGGCCGTCATAATTCGGAGTCCATTTGCCCCGAGAATCAGTGAGAAATGATTGTATCTTCTTGAGCATGAGGTCTCATTTCCTGAAGACGCGAGGTCGGACCTTTTTGTCAAACGCCCTCTTCATTTTTTGCTGATACAACTAACCATGGCATATTGCCGTGATTCGCTTTTCTTCTATCAGATTCATTTCATCGTAGGTTACAACCATCTTTTGAACAATCTTCTTGATGTTCTTGTTAGCCGCTTCTACCGCTCCGTTCATCTTTGGTCGGTAGAGAGATGAGTTATGGTGTTCGATCTTGAACTCTGCGCACAACTCCTTCATCATCTTATTGTTCAAGTTAGATCCATTATCAGTAATGATCTGGCCCGGAACACCATAACGGCAGATGATATTGTTTTTGATAAATCTGACCACCACTTGTCGGGTTACATTAGCCTATAACGCTGCTTCGACCCACTTGGTGAAGTAGTCAATGGCTACCAGGATGAACCGATGTCCGTTCGAAGCCTTGGGCTCAATCATGCCAATCATGTAGATTCCCCGTATGGAAAAAGGCCATAGGGAAGAAAGGACTTTGAGATGCGCTGACGGTACATGGATTTTGTCAGAGTATATCTGACACTTGTGACATCTCCTCATGTACTTGTAGCAGTCGGATTCCATGGTCAACCAATAGTACCCTGCTCTTAGAATTTTCCTCGCCATTGTGTGTCCGTTGGCTTGAGTGCCAAAGGACCCTTCGTGAATTTCTTTTATCAACATATCTGCTTCTGGTCTGTCGATGCATCGGAGCAAGACCATGTCAAAATTCCGCTTATAAAGTGTATCACCGCTCAGAAAGAAATTACCTTTCAGTCTTCTGAGGGTTTTCCTATCTTTTCTAGACGCCCATGTGCGTACTCTCGTTTCTGAAGGAAGCATTCGATATCGTGATACCAAGGTTTATCGTCTATGACTGCTTCAATCGCGAATATGTAAGCGGGCCGCTCAAGGCGCATTATGTCGATCTTAGGTAGGTCGTTCCATTGACCTACACTAATCATGGAAGAGAGAGTGGCTAAAGCGTCATCCATGTGGTTCTCATTACGAGGGATATGATGAAACTCAATTCTGTCGAAGAAGGGTGACAACCTTCTCGTGTAATCTTTATAAGGGATCAATCCTGATTGGTATGTGTTCCAATCTCCTTTGATCTGATTGATAACCAGGGCTGAGTCGCCGTATACGTCCAAGTTCTTGATCCTTAAGTCGACCGCTTCTTCGAGACCCATAATACAAGCTTCGTATTCGACCTTGTTGTTTGTGCACTTGAACGTAAGTCTGGCAGTGAAAGGAACGTGGGTACCCTGAGGTGTTATGATAATTGCCCCAATTCCGTTTCCGTAATGATTGACAGCTCCATAAAAAATAAGTCCCCATTGAGAATCTGGTTCTGGCCCTTCACTGGGTAGCGGTTCATCGCAATCTTTCATTTTTAGATACATGACATCTTCGTCTGGGAAGTCAAACCCGATTGATTCTTGATCGTCAATCGGTTGATGAGCCAAATGATCGGCTAAAACACTCCCCTTAACGGCTTTCTGAGCGTGGTACTCTATGTCATATTCTGATAGCAACATCTGCCAACGGGCAATCCTTCCCGTGAGAGCAGGTTTTTCAAATACATACTTGATTGGATCCATTTCAGAGATTACTGGCGCAGACGTTTGGCTGCCCAAGCCAAAGCGCAGCAGGTTTTCTCGAACCTCGTGTACCGAGTTTCACAGTCGGTGAATTTCTTGCTCAAAGAGTAGATGGCAGACTCCTTCCTTTTGGTTTCGTCTTTTTGGCCAAGTACACAGTCCATGGAGTCTTCCAAGACTGTTAAGTAAATGATTAGTGGTCTTCCTTCCACTGGAGGGGATAGAATCGGTGGGTTCAACAGGTATTCCTTGATATTGTCGAAGGCAGTTTGACAATCTTCTGTCCAAATGCAGTCCTGATTCTTTTTTAGCAGTTTAAAAATCGGCGCACATGTCGCGGTCATGAGGAATATAAATCTGGAGATGTAGTTCAAACGTCCCAGGAATCCCCTCACTTGTTTTTCAGTTTTCGGAGAAGGCATTTCTTGAATGGCCTTGACCTTGTCAGGATCAACCTCAATTCCTTTCTGGCTGACGATGAACCCTAAGAGTTTCCCTGAACGGACACCAAAGGTGCACTTGTTGGGATTCAAGCGGAGTTTGTACTTTCTCAACCGCTCAAATAGTTTTGACAGGTGGGTCACATGCTCCTCTTCTGTTCTAGATTTTGCAATCATATCATCGACATATACCTCAATTTCTTTGTGTATCATGTCATGATAAAGAGTAGTCATGGCCCGTTGATAGGTTGCCCCGACATTCTTCAAACCGAACGACATTACCTTGTAACAAAAGGTACCCCATGGGGTAATGAACGAAGTTTTCTCCATGTCTTTCGGTGCCATTTTGATCTGATTATAGCCCGAGAATCCATCCATGAAGGAGAAAACTTTGAACTTTGTTGTACTGTCTACCAGCATGTCAATGTGCGGCAAGGGAAAGTCGTCCTTTGGATTAGCCTTGTTTAAATCTCTGTAATCGACACACATTCTGACTTTTCCGTCCTTTTTCGGAACAGGTACGATGTTGGCTAACCATTGAGGATATTCTATTGTGGCGAGGAAACCCGCGTCAATCTGTTTCTGTACATCCTCTTTGATTTTGATGGCCATGTCTGGATGAATCCGTCTCAACCTTTGTTTTACTGGCGGACATTCTGATCTCAATGGTAAATGGTGTTCCACGATGCTGGTATCCAACCATGGCATATCCTGATAGGACCAAGCGAATACATCAGGGAATTCTTTGAGAAGCTTTAACAAACCCTCTCTGGCAGTTGGACTGAGCAGTGCCCCAATCCTGATCTCTTTTCTCTCTTTTTCTGAACCCAAGTTTACCATTTCCAACGGCTCTTTGTGAGGTTCAATGGACCTTTCCTCTTGTCTGAGTAATCGGGAGATCTCTTCTGGAATTTCGTTGTCAACTTCTTCTTCAGCCCCAAATACCGGGAACTCAAAGTTGGGAGAAGGCATCAGATCGTATGTTTCAACTGGATTTAAAACAAGCAATCTGCATGACATGATGATTCGTGTTTAGAAGAGATAGAGAAAATGCAAGTGTGTGCAGTGCTTTTTTTTACTGCTTGTTTTTATTATTTGAGATGTTTTTTAGGATTACCATTTTCTGAAAAAAGCAAAAAGTGAAAACAGCAATAAACGCAGAAATTACAGACTGACGTTATTTTATTAATGAACAAGTCGATTCTTGAAACTACAGCCCTATAAAACAAAACTCTGTCGCTTTGGGCAAAGCGAAGAGGGAAAATTTACAGAAAGTGAGCCCTATCAAAACATCTGTTTCACCTGGGCAGGGTGAAAGGCTAAAGATGGCAATTACTTTGACTTATGAACAATCTTCGGAACATCGACATCAACCCATTGGCGGCGAACTACTCGGTGAATCATAAAGTCTGGTACTTTCCTTGATTTGTCTTCAGAAATGACGCTGATATTTGGTGGAGCAGGATCATTGGAATCTGTCTCCCAGGCATAATTGTCGTAGGAGGATTCCTCTGTTGCCTTTTGCATAGCATTTGTGCTCTCAAGTAGATCTCCCCATCCAGTTGGCTGGATGTCTTCGAGCCTGATACGAGAGCTTTCGGGAGCGGTGTACTTGACGAAGTAGTCGAACTTACCACTCGGTTGTCCCAAGGTGTCCCATACTTATTTGGAATTAGAGGAGTCATCTCTCTCGATGACGTTGACCTCGGGAAAAGCATAGTTGATGAACTCTAATCCTGCGAACGTTGCGTATTCATCGTCGTGCAGGGTATTTTCAAGATACCCTGGGTGTTGATCCCATGACATGGTGGGGACACAGGTATTCTGTTCAATGATGCTCAGCTGATTTTCATTGTTCGACTGATTCTCTTGCCCCAAGTCTCCTCCTGGGTAAGGCTGCCACATTGGCAGGCCATCCATCGGGCCATGGTAGTTGTGGTCAAAGTTGTCTTTCATCGGAGTGTCTTCCTCTAATGAGTTTGGTGGAGCACGGCATCCTTCCGGATCGCAATCTCCATACATCATTTTGACATATGACCTTGGTATAAATCTCGGGCTCTGTGCAGGAAAGCAAAATGGAGTATGCGTTTCGTCCTGAGACATATAACCGTCCTCGTTAAGATAGGACTCTCATTCTTCCTCCATATCAGAGGAATCATCTTTATTGATGGTATGCACTTCTTGAGGCACTGGGTGAAGGAAACCTCCATTGTGAAAGAAGTCTCGAATGGGATGAAGACTTTCATCATTGGTAGTAGCTGTCTGGGTACAGGTTATAGAAAAACCAAGACCCTTCTTTGTTTTATTGTCAGCAGGAATGACTAGTTGTCCCCATCCTGTTGTATTGGTACTCTCGACCGCTTTGATAGCGTCTTTGTATGAGGAAATGTAAGTTCCCTCTTCGGATTGATTGTCCTTGCTCACCGACAGTGCTTGGAACTGAGTTCCAATAACCTCCTCGGGTTCTACACAAGTGACTCACGAGCAAGGTTTGCTCTCCACAGACCGTGACGAGCTGGTTGTTCTGGACGAACTTTAACTTTTGGTGGAGGGTCGAGGTGACCGTCCCAGCCTGATGTATCCAAGGTCTTCCTAATAAACAACTGTACGTTGCCCGGATATCCATGACCTGGAAAGTGACTTGGAAAGTGTGAGGACCAATAGTTATGGGAAGGTCGACTTCGCCGATAATTGTTTTTCTGGACCCGTCGAATGCTTTGACGATGACCTCACTGGTTTTCATCGGCGGTCATTTGAAGGATAATTGCATCAAAGTGGACTTCGGCATGACATTCAGGGCTGACCCTGTGTCTACCAGTACGCTGGCTAAAGCATCGTCCTGGCAGTTGACTGTAATGTTGAGCGCCATGTTATGACGGCGACTTTCTTTAGGTAATTCCTCATCACTAAATCCCAAGTTATTGCAGGAAGTGATGTTAGAGACAATGTTATCAAACTGTCTGATTGTTACATCCTGTTCTACAAAGGCTTGCTCCAAAACTTTCTGTAGAGCCTCCCTGTGCGCTTCTGAACTGAGTAAAAGTGACAACACAGAGATCTTTGAAGGAGTTTGTAATAGCTGATCAACAATGTTGTATTTACTCCTTTGGATGAGCTTCAGCATCTCATCATTGTTTTTCGAAAGGTCGGGATTACTAGACTGACCGACCGGTGGATTGGGAACTTCTGTCTGAGGTTCATTTTCTTTGATGGACTCTCCAACTCCTTTGTTGAAGATTCTACCGCTCCGTGTTTCACGACTGATGTCTACAATATTTACGACAGAGGGTAATGTAATTTCCTTTCCATTTTCAATTATCGTCGCACCGTATTTGTAAGGGATTGCCTTAGTTGATTCATACGGTAGTGGTCCCGGTAGATAGATGACTATGGGAGCCTTCTAATTTTTTTGACTGTCGTAAGAAATTTCAATTCGTTCCTGGTTGGGAACTCTCGATTCGTCAAGTAGAGGAATGATGGCACAAACATCCATGGACCTCTCATGATCGGAGATTACGACATCAACCACAATTTGATCAGCGAGGTAGTCCGGCGCCCAGTTGATTGGTCCGGAACTCAGATATGGGCAAATCTCTCTACGATCCACCTGACCCTGAAGAGCTGCTCGCACAAGGTAGCTCCCTTGGTTATCTTCTGAACAGACTCTACAATGTTCATAGTTGTGTGGCGGCACCTGGCCACGTCCGCTTTGAATGCAATGTAACCTCACTAGGTTAGTTTCCATAGATCGGACATCCTGACTTTGACGCCGAGTAGGGTTCCTGTTATTGATACTAATTTGCTGAGTATCTTCATCCATATAGATTGGCATCCACCAGTGATTTAATAAGTGTTGAAGTGCCTCCTGGACAAGGGCACAACCTTGATTGTTTTCGCAACCCGCCTTACAGCTTTGATAGTTATGTGAAATCAGGAACCCGAGTCGGACTTGCTCAGCATGTAACTCTACCAGGTTGGTATTCATCAAGCAAATATCGAAGATCTAAACCATGTTGATCTGATAGTGGTTCCTATCATGGTAGTCCTGGATCCATCCAAGATCCATCTGACGCTAGAGGGCCTCCTGTACAAAAGAGCATCCATGTTCGTTTACCGAGCAAGTCAGACAAGAACTGTAATCGTGTCGTGGTAGATTATGATACTAGCTTTGCCTTGAGTGCATTCCCACCAAGTTGACATTCATCGCACGGATTTCGTGGTTTTGAATGACGTTGGAATTCGTATAAACCATGTTAACTCCACGAACTCGTTGCTCTTGGATCTATCCGAGATCCATCTGTTCCTGTAGAGCTGATTGCACCACAAAACATCCCTGATTAGTTTTATAGTAGATATCACACTAGTGATAATTATGAGGTGGCACATGGCCATACCCACTCTGTCTACAATGCATCGTGACCAGATTGGTCCTCAACAAAAGTACATCGTGAATTTGATAGACATCGTTAGACTCTCCCTCTATCAAGTTGACTGCAACTTTCTCATGTTGAGGCAGCGGGTTCGTGAGAACATTCGGATTCGTATCTTTGAAAGATAAAACCCCGTTCCTAACAAGCTTTTACACGTCAGATTTAAAACTGAGACAGTTCTCTATGTTATGCCCTGATCCTCCTTGATGATAAGGGCAAGTCTGGTCCACCTTAAACCAAAAAGACGGATTTTCCAGTACTGCAAGAGGGGATTTAGTCTGGATGTGCCCCTTGGCTAGTAGTAACAGAAATAGTTCTGCGTATGATACGGGGATAAGATCAAATCCTGGTGGCCGCGATGTACGATTGTTGTTGTCTGGAGGACGAGCCTGCTGAAGAGGCTGTTATGTCCTTTGCTGAAATTGTTGTTGATTAGGTTGGCTCTGCGCAACCTGAGGTTGATACTTAGGTGCGAGATTGATAGCAGGAGTCACAGCTGCTACTGGTTGATAACGTCGCCTTTGCTTTCCGAGAGAGATATTCCCAATATCTTGCTCTTTTTTATTAGGGAGAGCACTACCGTATCGTTTTGTACTACTTGATGATCCAGCGTCTTTTACTAGACGTCCTTCTCGAACAGCTTCCTCGAGACGTACCCCTATACCGACCATTTCGGTGAAGTCACTGGGCGCACTGGCAACCATTCTGTCATAGTAAAATGAGCTTAAGGTCTTTAAGAAGATTTTTGTCATCTCTTTTTCCTCAAGAGGTGGACAAATTTGAGCAGCAATTTCACGCCATTGTCGCTCCCGAAAGATTCGCATCCAACGGTACAAACGCGAGAGTGGCGCAGAAAATACAGAGTCGCCAGCAATTTGTATTTATCCCGAGAGAGGGAAAGGAAACACTGCATAAACCTGAAGAGAAAGGGCGAAAGACATGGTCATCGCAACCATAGTCCGGGTTCGGGAGTCGGTTATGCGAGGGGAAGGTGTTAACACCCCACGCATCCATCGTACTCAATGGGATCCACGCTTGTTGTCTAAACAGAGGGTGAGTTGTCCTACTATCTATGGCTGCAAAAGAAAACAGGGATGGGGGTGACTAAGACGGACTTGGTAGGACATATTCGATACCCTAGGCCTATGTATTCCCTCGTGCAATGGGAAAGTCAGAGTCAACATAGTTCAGACACGAACTATGGGGAAGGTTGCTCGCCAAGACATCGTCGTCTTGTGCCTAAGAGGAAATCAGAGCAATCGTAGTTCGACCTACGGGTCGAAAGGGTCTCGATCGCGCTAGGGTGAGAGAAAAGGCTCGGCTAACAGGTTGGTCTCGATCGCAAGGGTGCGAGAGAAGAGGGGAGTTAGTTATTAGTGTGCTCGCCAAGGATAGGGATCCTCGTGCCTACGTATCTCATCGGAAATGAGAATCAGAGCAACCGTAGTTCACGGAACTACGGAAGAAAGGAAAGGTGGAATGGTCTCAATCTCATGGGTGCGAGAGAAGGGTGCTCGCCAAGGATAGGGATGCTCGTGCCTACGTCTCCTCAATCTATCCAGAAGGAGGAACTCAGAGCGTCCGTAGTTCATGGCACTACGGAAGAAAGGAAAGGTCTCGATCGCATGGGTGCGAGAGAAAAGAGTCGGGACTCACGGAAAGTCTAAGGGGAAACTGAATCCTACAAGTTGTCATACAAAATGGCCCTAAAGTCAGGATTAGGAGGGAATTCTACCTAATGTTATCATGCTTGGATTGAGAGCCTAATGTCTATCCTACTCCGAGCTTAATCAGAAATTAAGTCGGACTAGGAGCCTTAAGGGAGCATGCGAATACAAAGATAATCAACAGGTAAACACCAGACAGCTCAATTACAAAGAGAGAATCAAATATGAAACCAAGTAATTAATCAGGAATTAATCAGAATAGGCATAAAAATCAAAATCAAGAATATCCAATATAAAATAAAGTGCAAATTAAAATCAAGATTAAATTCTAAGGCTAAAAGCTAAAATTAAAGATTAATAAAAAAAATAGTATCTAAACCTAAGATTAATTCAAAATAATTTCTAATAAAAATCTAATTCTAACTAATCAAATTCTAAAGTTAAAACTAAATATAAAAAGTTAGTTAACCAAAATTAGAATTAAGAATTAAAATCAAAATCAAAACCAAAATTAAATTCTAATTCCTCTAATTAAAATCTAATTTCAAAAAATATTTACTAAATAGTTAACCTAAATTAATTAGTTAAAACAAATTAATAAAACCAAAAAAACTAAACTAGAATGACTAAAATAATGGTGCAGTTAGTGTTGGGGGTGGTACGATCAGGGTCAGGCGCTGGGCTTAAGCCAAAGGCCCAATGTTTATTTTAGCAGCCAGGGGTGGTGTGGAGTGTAAACCGGGTGTGTGGAAACCAAAAACAAATGGGCTTGAGCCCGGTCCTATGGAAAAACGAAAAACCTAATTACTAAAACCAAATCTCAGCTCTAAATTCTTCTTCCCCTGTTCCTCTCAATTCACGCCATCTCCTTCCTTAGAAAATCACCGTCGAAAACCCTTCTTATCCCCTCTCTTCTAAAAACGGCGCCCCCGCCAGCTCTCTTTTCCGTTCAAAAACCTCACTTGCCCTCAACAATATCCTCGCTATTACCTTCTCAACCCCATCGCCTCTCCGTCGAATCGCACAAACACCACCGGAGCAACCTTTCTTCGTGTCTTCTTCTTCACAAAATCTCCGGCGACACACGTCGTCCCCCTCATCCAACACCGGCGTCGCGACAATGTCGCTCTCCTTCCGTCTCGGCGCTCTGCTCATCAACCAACCACAACAACAGCTTCCTCTGTGTTTCCTTCAAAACATCACCGTAGCAACTCCAGTTCGATGCCCTTGTCTTCTATCTCACACACGAAGCGATACACTCACCTCTCTCAGTCACACAGTGCGAAACAAACAAGTCATCGCAAATCATACAATGTAGATACGAGAAGTAGAATGAACACTAATCAAAGAACAATCATGTCACGAAGTTGAAGTTTGGATCGAGAACGTACCTACCGGAGAAAGTCCGGTGCTCCTTCAAATTGACGAAGATAAATAGAAAACCAAAGGTAACATCACTTCCATTCCTCTTCCTTCTTCTCCGACCTCTGTTCGTTGTTTTGCGTTGATTCGAAGTTGCTGTTTGAATCTTCTTCTACTCTTTTGTGACCTTGTTGCTGATGTTGTGATCTGCTGTTGTTGTTTGTTGCGATTCACTATCTGCGATTCCTTTATTCTTCTCCTTCTACAACTCTTTGAGCGTGCGTTACTATAGCTGCTCTTGAGCTTCTTCTGCTTGTGATGTTGTTAACATTGTTACAGGTTTTGATGGAGATTAACAGAAGATCGCAGAAAATTAAACTAACTTCTGAAATTGTGAATGAAGCGTAAAGATGAAGCTCATCGTGGCTTTGAATAATTCAGAATTTAAGTGAAATTCTGCACGATTGGAATTTGAAGGTTTCCTGATGATGTTGATTTCTGCAGAAAATGAAGTGTAAATGTCATGCCCCCTCAATTCCGCTACAGTCTGAATTTATACAAGGATTTGGAGGGTAGTATTGTAATCACAACTTGTAATTCTGTTAGGATTTTTTTGGCTGTGAATTGTGATTTTTTCTGTTTTGGGAAAGTTTGTGGATTATCACGCGTATTTGCACTGCTTTTATAACTTTTTCTCTGTCTCATGTGCTGAGGTGTATTAGAAGCTTGTGGAGTTGATTTGTGTGTGCAGGTACGTGAGCTGCTGCGTGAATTTGTTGCAGTGTGTAAGCCGTCAGGGTTGTGATGGGTGTGAATCATGGTCTTCAGAAAGTTTGTAAGGCAATGAGTTTTTTGAGAGATGGATATTTAAAATGGTTTTAAGTGGATTATGGTTTTGGATTGTGAATTGAAATTGGTTTGAATTGACTTAAAAATGTGGATAAAAATGGATATGATAAGAAAGTTTAATGGATAAAAATATAAAATGGGTTTAAATGGATATGAAGAAAGTTTAATGTATAAAAATGGGTTTAAATGGATATGGGTATTTTTAATGGGAAGTGAAAACGGATATTAATAATTGGATTAAAAATGGATAAAGAAAAATGGATTTATGGTAGAAATTTGAATGGATAAAAATGGACAACTAATGGATAAAGAAAAAAGGTTCTAAAAGTGGATAACTACATTACACCAATTCCACACTTTTCACAACACCACGATTAAATGCACACAACCCTCTATGAACGACTTGCAACAACAACCATCTGAGTGAATCTTCTTATGAATCTCTGAATAAATCTCTAGAAAAATAAATCCACAGATCCTGACTTTTAAATCAACCCCACATGAACCAATGCTTGATAACTTGACCTCCAGCGCATAACAAACTGACCCTTGATGCGCACTTCCTGAGAAATAAACCAATAACACGGATAACTTGCACTTGAAGCAAAACACCTGATGATTTGACTAAGATGAAGTCAAACTTCCACCTGATCATAACTGAATGAGCACTTAACCTGGAACCAATTCTCTTGAGATATTAAGAAGGATCCAAACCCTGATTCACACCAATGAAACCCTGACTCAATACTTTTGATGCCTCCTCTGAAAATGAGAAACCCTGGGAGAACCATGATCCCACGTCTTAAGAACCAATGCGGATGATTAATTATGAACCATGACCTAATTATGCAAAATGAGAAATAAACATAAGCCTGAAAAAGGTAGGGCAAATTTTGGGGTGCTACAGCTGCCCCTATTCAATCGACTTGAACCTGGAGGGATGATAGCAACGACTTTCAGAAATTCAAGGTAGAAGGTGATTGAATACAAAAAGAACCCGAAAATTTGCAAACTGTGGGGAGAAAATATGATTGAAGCCCAGCCACACCTCGTCAAAGGGATTTGACGGAAAGATAACATACCCAGAGAAAGAAAAGTGAACCCCAAAACCGCATCGAAAAGAACACATACCCAACGGACCACATCGTCAAAGGGTTGACGGAAAGACAGCCCGAACACCCGACCGAAGGGACACATTGTCATAGGGATGATAGAAAGAAGATGAAACCCAAGAAACACCTCGTCAAAGGGTTGACGGGAAGAAATGGAACCCATATCCGAAGAAATACATCCTCAAAGAATTGACGGAAAGAGAATTCCACCGTAGGAATACATCATCATGGGGATGACGGAAAGAAAATCTGAAAAGATAACACATTGTCATAGGGATGACAGAAAGAAAATTCCACCGTAGGAACATATTGTCAAGGAGATAACACATTGTCATAGGGATAACAGAAATAAAATTCCACCGTAGGAATACATCGTCATGGGGATGACGGAAAGAAAACTGAACATATCCGAAGGTACGAAACCTGAGCTCGGAACACACCGTCAAAGGGTTGGCGGAAAGGAACTGAAAACATCCGAAGGTACGAAACCTGAGCTCGGAACACACCGTCAAAGGGTTGGCGGAAAGGAACTGAAAACATCCGAAGGTACGAAACCTGAGCTCAGAACACATCGTCAAAGGGTTGACGGAAAGAAACTGAAAACATCCGAAGGTACGAAACCTGAGCTCGAAACACATCGTCAAAGGGTTGACGGGAAGAAACTGAAAACATCTGAAGGTACGAAACCTGAGCTCAGAACACATCGTCAAAGGGTTGACGGAAAGAAACTGAAAACATCCGAAGGTACGGAACCTGAGCTCGGAACACATCGTCAAAGGGTTGATGGGAAGAAACTGAAAACATCTGAAGGTACGAAACCTGAGCTCGGAACACATCGTCAAAGGGTTGACGGAAAGAAACTGAAAACATCCGAAGGTACGAAACCTGAGCTCGGAACACATCGTCAAAGGGTTGACGGAAAGAAACTGAAAACATCTGAAGGTACGAAACCTGAGCTCGGAACACATCGTCAAAGGGTTGACGGGAAGAAACTGAAAACATCCGAAGGTACGAAACCTGAGCTCAGAACACATCGTCAAAGGGTTAACGGAAAGAAACTGAAAACATCCGAAGGTACAAAACCTGAGCTCGGACCACATCGTCAAAGGGTTGACGGGAAGAAACTGTCTGTTGAGGAATGGCTTGGCATTCTCTTTTGGGATATGTCACTGTTCTGACTGAAAATTGATTCGGGTTTCTGTACAAGGTACCAAATCCGGCTTATGCTTCACATGCATATGTTTGAATGTCTTTTGGCGTAATGCTCCATACACAATGGAAATGCTACGTGTTTGAGGAAGAAATGCAAAATGCTTATGATATGCAAAAGAGACCCCTCCAGCAAAATAAATGCTGAAGAGAAGAGGCCAAATCCGCTGGGGATGGCGAACTGAACTGTCTCCGAGGTTAGGAACCCTGTCGAGGAAGTCACACTGACCGGCCTTCCCGATATAACCACTGCTGAAGATGAAACCCGAAGAGAACTCCCACTCCGTTGGGGATTACGAATAAACCTTGAAGATGGACCCCAAAGATATGTTACGGAAGAGGTGTCAATAACCATTGGACTTTGAATCTGGTGGGGATGTCAACCACTGTTGATCAAGCCATTGAGATGACTATCACCTGTTTGGGGAATGAAGTCAATAACAGCGAACCTGCTGGAGAATATCATTGAACTTAGCCCGTAGTCGGGGAAACACCCTTAACCTGCTGGGGAATACCAGCCATCACCAACAACTCTGCTCGGGGAACGACAGTTGATGATATCCACTTTTCTAGGGGACAACATTGAGCTTACTCCTCTGCCGGAGACTTACTTTCTACCCTTACTCTGTTGGGGAGAGAAACTCTACTGGGGACGTCACGTGTCGACCATCAACATGAACCCTGCAGATGTGATATGACCAAAAGATGCCCTGATACAGCATAGCCCATAAAGGAACCTGTCTTCGAGAGGTCTCATGAAGATCTTATATATCTTGCCCCATGATCTTGATTAACCGTTCTCCTGAGAAAAACCCTTTTGCTTTTGGGGTGACCTGCCCTAGCCTTGAAGTGATTTTGTCCTTGACTGGCTGATCTGTGAAGGAGTACCTCTGACTGACTGACCTTCGAGAGATTTGTCGAATCTCGACCTGATTTCCCCAGATTGGCTGAATCTTGGAATGAATTACCCATTTAATATGACTATTTGATGGCTTGCCCCTGCTCAACGGAGTACTTAGGCACTCTGCACTTATATTGATCAATCTCTCCATTGTAGAAACTTTCCTGATGTCAAGCACTTACTCGCAAGTAAAACAATTCATTTTGAAAAGATAATTTTGATGCAATGCATATGACAGTTTTGAAGTACAAGTCTGTTCACTAGAAAAAGTGTTGCGACATATAGTGAATGAATCACTAATCAAAATGTCATTGATACCAACATGAATGGCAAGAGAAACCTTTTAGGAGTCAGCTTCGACGCGATCTTTACTGAAGTATGCTTTTGAAACAACCTTGCTTCAATTAGGTCTTTTAAAGGTTGTAACGTGGCTTGGTTCACGGTTTGAGAAAGAAAGGATATAAGGCTCAAAGTTTTGTTTTAACCCACCCATTCTCCTTGATGTTCTCCAATCCTACGTTTAGCTAACTCGACATAAGCGCTCACCTTTCAACAAGGTTAATGAATAGTATGAGGATAGAAAGAACCTACACGGTTTTTAGAGTGTCAGCCACCCTTTTTGCCTTTGGTGTCTGTAAACACACGACTTGTTCTTTATTTGAGGATTTTTCTTTTTCCATTTTTTCGCTTTTTATTCTTTTGCTTTTCCCTGATTTTGCCTGGACTAACTCTTTTGAATTTTTTTATTTCGAAGTCCAGCGGGATGCCCTAACTTTTGCCTAAGCCATTTGTTTTCAAGTTTCGACTTAGCGGGCTTTCTTTTTCTTTTGATTCTTTTTCTCTTTTTTTTTTTAACAAATCGTGTGACACTGGCTTGTCTGACTTGCTTGAAAGGGATGTGACTGCCTCACTCTTCGGTTGGTGAGGGATAACCATAGATTTGATCCTCGAATTGAACGCTCGGTCAAATTAATTGACACCTACCCTGTCCCAGGTTAAGATTGAGGGTTTTTTTTCGTTTTCAGAAAGAAACTCCTACTTCTAGGCTCAAAGGGGTTGACAAGGGATTATCTTCCTTATATCTCCGGTGTTTAGGGATTTGAAACAATGCCTGTACATCATCAGCAAGGTTTTGTCCCAAAAGCATACCATCAGAAGTTCTGCGTCTTTGAATTTCATCATCCTCCCTCAGATCCTGCTTAAACAAGGGTTAGATATCAATAAAGAAAATATGAGTGAACACAGATGGATTTAATCAAAACATGCATATTCATTTCATTATCATTATCAACTGAAAACAGACGAGTTTTACAAATGAGTTTGCACTTTAACAGAAAAGAAACTACAAATGCAAAGAAATGACATGATCTAAAAGATTGCCAGCTTCGGGGAACTGGGCTTTCCAAGCTTGACTTGCTACTGAACTAGCCATCTTCAGAATTGCTCGTTGAAGTCAGTCTGATAATCATTTGCACCACTGCTCTCGGTGACTTCTTCCATAACCTGAATTGATGAACCCACATGACTGGATGAAGGAGAGTCGCGGATCTGAATACCCTGAGGCGTGAATGAGAACATGTTGGAGTCAAGCAGTGTCTGAATCTTACTCTTGAGCACCTTACAATCTTCAGTTGAATGCCCCTGTGCCCCAGCATGATAGTCGCAACAGGCGTTGACATCAAAATCTGGTGGATAAGGAAAAGGTACCGGCTTTACCCCCTTTGGCACTATAAGTCCACCTCTGATTAAATCTGGCAACATCTGACTGAACGACATTGGCAACTGAGTGAAATGCCTCTCTGGCTTCCTAGGTCTTTGTCAGGCGTGCTGACGCGGCTGACGGCGGTACGACCGTTGATTCTGAGATCCAGAAGATTGTTGACTCTGAACAATTGATGCATCTGAATATTGAGGATGAGATGGTAGATGTTCCCAGATGGAATTACTTTCTTCCTCCCATTCTTCTTGAGCACTGATGACTGATCCACTTTCATTAGCTAGGAACTTCGAGGCGCTTTGGATTTTTCCACACTTGATACCGAACTCAACATGTTCTCCAAGTATTACCAAGTCAGAGAATTTTAATACACTAATCAACTTATCGAAGTATGGTCCTTGCAAAGTATCCTTGAACATATTAACCAATTCTCTTTCCAAAAGTGGTGGTTGAACACGAGCAGCTAACTCTCTCCATCTCTGAGCATACTCTCTGAATGATTCGTTATCCGCTTTAGATAAACCTTGCAACTGCAGGCGGCTAGGAGCCATGTCAGGATTATAACTGTACTGCTTTACAAAGGCATTGGCTAGATCTGACCATGATAGGATGCTACCACTTTCCAACTGCATATACCAACTCAATGATGCCCCACTCAGACTGTCCTGGAAACAGTGAATCATAAGCTTGTCATTATAGACATGTGAGGTCATTCTTCGGCTAAACATCACCAAATGTAGCTTCGGACAGCTATCCCCTTTGTATTTCTCAAAATTCGGCATCTCAAATTTTGGAGGCATCACAAGACCAGGCACTAAACACATGCCCGAAGCATCCAAATCAAGGGTATCACGCTTCATTAAGGCATCAAGCTTCTCTTCCAACACACGACATCTTTCATCAAATGCAACGGCCCTTGGATCCTTAGGTTTAATCTTTGGAACTACCCCTTAGAAATCTGGCACAGAGAAGGCAAAGCTTTGATAGTCTGTGGCATCAAGAGAAGAAGAATTCCCATCTCGGACGATGGCACGCTCGTGTATAGCTTGATTCTCAGCAGGGATTCGCACATGCTGAGCTTGAGCAACATTGTTCACTGGAGGTGGAATGACGTTCCCAATCACAGAAGTCCTCTGAACATTGGCTTCTCCCCTATTCATGGCTGTCATAGCTTTCACAAGTTGATCCAACTGACTCTTCATCAATTCAACATCGGCCCTAGTTACAAACTGATTTTGTTCCCCTGAATTCATGATGATCTCCCCAAAAGTTGATTCAAGTCCGATGAGAAAGTCTAGAAATCAACTGTGGTTCAGACAAAGGATGGATGAGCTCTCTGATCAGGCCGGAGACAGATATGCAAAAATGATGCAAGATGCAAATGCAAATGCAATATGAATGCAGCAGACATGGGATCAAAGCTTCCACATATTCTGAATAACTGATGTGCTGCTGACTGAATAAGTTCACAAGTCTGTTCTGAAGAAAACAAGAATACTGGGCTGATAAATCGACACTGATAAGAAAACCAGAATACCAGGTAGGTTGAAGGCCCAGGTCACCTGCAAACCTGCAAACACCCGCCCCTCTCACATGTGGGTTCTAGAAAACCGAGGATCCTCAGTATCACGGACTCTCAGGTTGAGAAATGATGATATGTTCACCATTTCTGGTTTGGCATTATCATCAATCGAGGAGGCCTCAACTGATTCCCCTAAAAAATAAGGTCATCCTATGCGAGTCCCTCAGCATTGGGTCCTCAGATCGACAAGTGTAATGGGTTTGCCATTTCTGGTCTGCCATTATCATAGGTCGGGAGGAGAGGCGCAACTGAGGTATCGGAGAAACGGTCACCAGAGTCGACAGCTCTCTAGATCAACACCCTGAAATGCGCAAGACACGCACGTCAGAATGCGTCCCAAGATAGCCTCGTCTAGTTGTGAATTTCGTGAACACACAAAAGCACCAAGATGGCACGTAGGTCCCACTACTCTCCACTCTAGTCCTAGGGTGTACTCAAGCCTGGGTATTGGGCTTATCTCTCAGAACAACCCAACCTGCCAAACAGAAACCAGCCAGCACAACACAGCAATATCCAGTATGACAGAAATAAAATGAAATGTAACGCAATAAAAGCTGTAAAACAGTAATATACAACATAATAAAACACAACAAATAAACACCCAACGAAAAAACAAACAAGCGCTAGGATCGACTCGCTAAAGGGGATGGACCAGCAAGAGGTCAACTATATCCCCAGCAGAGTCGCCAGCTGTCGCTCCTGAAAGATTCGTATCCAACGGTACAAACACGAGAGTGGCGCAGAAAACACAGAGTCGCCAGCAATATGTATTTATCCCGAGAGAGGGAAAGGAAACACTGCATAAACCTGAAGAGAAAGGGGGAAAGACATGGTCATCGCAACCATAGTCCGGGTTCGGGAGTCGGTTATGCGAGGGGAAGGTGTTAGCACCCCACGCATCCATCGTACTCGATGGGATCCACGCTTGTTGTCTAAACGGAGGGTGAGCTGTCCTACTATCTATGGCTGCAAAAGAAAACGGGGATGGGGGTGACTAAGACGGACTCGCTAGGACATATTCGATGCCCTAGGCCTACGTATTCCCTCGTGCAATAGGAAAGTCAGAGTCAATGTAGTTCGGACACGAACTATGGGGGAGGTTGCTCACCAAGACATCATCGTCTTGTGCCTACGTATCCTCAATCGGACGAGAAAGAGGAAATCAGAGAAATCGTAGTTCGACCTATGGGTCGAAAGGGTCTCGATCGCGCTAGGGCGAGAGAAAAGGCTCGGCTAACAGGTTAGTCTCGATCGCAAGGGTGCGAGAGAAGAGGGGAGTTAGTTGTTAGTGTGCTCGCCAAGGATAGGGATCCTCGTGCCTACGTATCTCATCGGAAATGAGAATCAGAGCAACCGTAGTTCACGGCACTACAGAAGAAAGGAAAGGTGGAATGGTCTCAATCGCATGGGTGTGAGAGAAGGGTGCTCGCCAAGGATAGGGATCCTCGTGCCTACGTATCCTCAATCTATCCAGAAGGAGGAAGTCAGAGCGTACGTAGTTCGTGGCACTACGGAAGAAAGGAAAGGTCTCGATCGCATGGGTGCGAGAGAAAAGAGTCGGGACTCACGGAAAGTCTAAGGGGAAACTGAATCCTACAAGTTATCATGCAAAATGGCCCTAAAGTCAGGATTAGGAGGGAATTCTACCTAATGTTATCATGCTTGGATTGAGAGCCTAATGTCTATCCTACTCCGAGCTTAATCAGAAATTAAGTCGGACTAGGAGCCTTAAGGGAGCATGCGAATACAAAGATAATCAACGGGTAAACACCAGACAGCTCAATCACAAAGAGAGAATCAAATATGAAACCAAGTAATTAATCAGGAATTAATCAGAATAGGCATAAAAATCAAAATCAAGAATATCCAATATAAAATAAAGTGCAAATTAAAATCAAGATTAAATTCTAAGGCTAAAAGCTAAAATTAAAGATTAATAAAAAAAATAGTATCTAAACCTAAGATTAATTCAAAATAATTTCTAATAAAAATCTAATTCTAACTAATCAAATTCTAAAGTTAAAACTAAATATAAAAAGTTAGTTAACCAAAATTAGAATTAAGAATTAAAATCAAAATCAAAACCAAAATTAAATTCTAATTCCTCTAATTAAAATCTAATTTCAAAAAATATTTACTAAATAGTTAACCTAAATTAATTAGTTAAAACAAATTAATAAAACCAAAAAAACTAAACTAGAATGACTAAAATAAGGGTACAGTTAGTGTTGGGGGGTGGTACGATCAGGGCCAGGCGCTGGGCTTAAGCCAAAGGCCCAATGTTTATTTTAGCAGCCAGGGGTGGTGTGGAGTGTAAACCGGGTGTGTGGAAACCAAAAACAAATGGGCTTGAGCCCGGTCCTATGGCAAAACGAGAAACCTAATTACTAAAACCAAATCTCAGCTCTAAATTCTTCTTCCCCTGTTCCTCTCAATTCACGCCGTCTCCTTCCTTAGAAAATCACCGCCGAAAACCCTTCTTATCCCCTCTCTTCCAAAAACGGCGCCGCCGGCAGCTCTCTTTTTCGTTCAAAAACCCCACTCGCCCTCAACAATATCCTCGCTGTTACCTTCTCAACCCCATCACCTCTCCGTCGAATCGCACAAACTCCACCGGAGCAACCTTTCTTCGCGTCTTCTTCATCGCAAAATCTCCGGTGACACACGTCGTCCCCCTCATCCAACACCGGCGTCGCGACAATGTCGCTCTCCTTCCGTCTCGGCGTTCTGCTCATCAACCAACCACAACAATAGCTTTCTTCGCGTTTCCTTCAAAACATCACCGTAGCAACTCCAGTTCGATGCCCTTGTCTTCTCTCTTACACACGGAGCGATACGCTCACCTCTCTCAGTCGCACAGTGCAAAACAAACAAGTCATCGCAAATCATACAATGCAGATACGAGAAGTAGAATGAACACTAATCAAAGAACAATCACGTCACGAAGTTGAAGTTTGGATCGAGAACGTACCTATCGGAGAAAGTCCGGTGCTCCTTCAAATTGATGAAGATAAATAGAAAACCAAAGGTAACATCACTTCCATTCCTCTTCCTTCTTCTCTGACCTCTGTTCGTTGTGTTGCGTTGATTCGAAGTTGCAGTTCGAATCTTCTTCTACTTTTTTGTGACCTTGCTGCTGATGTTGTGATCCGCTGTTGTTGTTTGTTGCGATTCATTATCTGAGATTCCTTTATTCTTCTCCTTCTGCAACTCTTTGAACGTGCGTTACTATAGCTGCTCTTGAGCTTCTTCTGCTTGTGATGTTGTTAACATTGTTACAGGTTTTGATGGAAATTAACAGAAGATCGCAGAAAATTAAACTAACTTCTGAAAATGTGAATGAAGCGTAAAAATGAAGCTCATCGTGGCTTTGAATAATTCAGAATTTAAGTGAAATTCTGCACGATTGGAATTTGAAGGTTTCCTGATGATGTTGATTTCTGCAGAAAATGAAGTGTAAATGTCATGCCCCCTCAATTCTGCTACATTCTGAATTTATACAAGGATTTGGAGGGTAGTATTGCAATCACAACTTGTAATTCTGTTAGGATTTTTTTGGCTGTGAATTGTGATTTTTTCTGTTTTGGGAAAGTTTGTGGATTATCACGCATATTTACACTGCTTTTGTAACTTTTTCTCTGTCTCATGTGCTGAGGTGTATTAGAGGCTTGTGGAGTTGATTTGTGTGTGCAGGTACGTGAGCTGCTGCGTGAATTTGTTGCAGTGTGTAAGCGGTCAGGGTTGTGATGGGTGTGAATCATGGTCTTCAGAAAGTTTGTAAGGCAATGAGTTTTTTGAGAGATGGATATTTAAAATGGTTTTAAGTGGATTATGGTTTTGGAGTGTGAATTGAAATTGGTTTGAATTGGACTTAAAAATGTGGATAAAAATGGATATGATAAGAAAGTTTAATGGATAAAAATATAAAAATGGGTTTAAATGGATATGAAGAAAGTTTAATGTATAAAAATGGGTTTAAATGGATATGGGTATTTGTAATGGGAAGTGAAAACGGATATTAATAATTGGATTAAAAATGGATAAAGAAAAATGGGTTTATGGTAGAAATTTGAATGGATAAAAATGGACAACTAATGGATAAAGAAAAAAGGTTCTAAAAGTGGATAACTACATTACACCAATTCCACACTTTTCACAACACCACGATTAAATGCACACAACCCTCTATGAACGACTTGCAACAACAACCATCTGAGTGATTCTTCTTATGAATCTCTGAATAAATCTCTGGAAAAATAAATCCATAGATCCTGACTTTTAAATCAACTCCACATGAACCAATGCTTGATAACTTGACCTCAAGCGCATAACAAACTGACCCTTGATGCGCACTTCCTGAGAAATAAACCAATAACACGGATAACTTGCACTTGAAGCAAAACTCCTGATGATTTGACCAAGATGAAGTCAAACTTCCACCTGATCATAACTGAATGAGCACTTAACCTAGAACCAATTATCTTGAGATATTAAGAAGGATCCAAACCCTGATTCACACCAATGAAACCCTGACTCAATACTTTTGATGCCTCCTCTGAAAATGAGAAACCCTGGGAGAACCATGATCCCACGTCTTAAGAACCAATGTGGATGATTAATTATGAACCATGACCTAATGATGCAAAATGAGAAATAAACATAAGCCAGAAAAAGGTAGGGCAAATTTTGGGGTGCTACAGCCATCTCGGAGCGTATTCCTTAAAGGTTTCTTTGTCCTTTTGCAACATCGATCTGAGCTGATCTCTGTCTGGTGCCATGTTCAGATTGTATTTATATTGTTGGACAAAGGCAGTGCCAATATCTCTGAATGTGCTGATCATAGTGCGGTTTAAACCCATGTACCATTTGAGTGCGGCACCGGTTAAACTATCTTGGAAGTAATGAATCAGTAGGTCCTGATTCTCTGTCTTAGCCGACATTCGTCGAGCATACATTATCAAGTGACTCTGAGGGTAAGAGTTACCCTTGTATTTTTCAAAGTCGGGCACTTGGAATTTGTGCAAAACTTTAACATTGGGTACCAGACAAAGGTTTACGGCGTCCTTTCCAAATAAATCTTGACCGCGGATGGCTTGCAGTTCCTTTTGCATGTCCAGGAACTGTTCCTGGAACTCGTTCATCCTGTTGAACATAGTTTCCTTTCTACCAGAAGGTATCTGTGGAATCTGTCCTTCAGGGGCAGTTTGCACCACAGGGGGTGGTACCGTGACTACGACCGTGAATCTTGGCATTTCCCGAAGTTTGTAACCTTCAGGAGTCCTCAATATGCCTCTAGCAACTTCGCTTTCCCGAAGTTTGTAACCTTCAGGCCCAGCGGCTTCTGCTGAAGTTTCCGGATCTCCAGTTATTGGCGGAACATATCCTTCCGGGATATAGTTAACAGGCATGCCCCTGGGACGATCTTTCGGCATTTTGTACCTAGGATCATACTTCTCCACTATGGGCATTGAGGTGACCTCTGAGATCACAGTTCTTTGTAGCTGAGCTTCTGCCATGGCTTGCATGTCGTTACGAAGCTTTCGCATACCCTCTCTCAGAGCGTCGATCTCTTCTTTCAACTCTCTGTTCTCTTCCTCAAGATCATCCATCTTTTTCTGACGATTAGCCCGAGTATTATACGAATGAGACAGTTTGACTCTAGAATCGAGACACAAACGTGAGATTCGTAGGTAAGAAGAATACATCGCGTGAGAATGATGAATGCAATGATTATATTAATTATTTTTTGGTTTAATCAAAATAAACTTCGACAATTAGATTGCAAATATCAAACAGTGGGGAAACCCCATTTTATTGAATTCAAAGGATTGCGAAAATAGAAATACAGTAGATTACAAGGTGCGGAAACAGAAACCTAAGCTAAGGGGTCCCGTGTCCTCTCTGAGGAGAAACCGGGTGCTGATTCTGGTACTTTCCTTTTCTTGGACCGATGTTCTTGGTCCGTTTTCGGGTTGTCATTCCTTTGTCAGGTGAAAGGAGCGAGCAAATTCCTTTGGTCATCTTTATTATCCACAACATGCTGCTCCAAAATTTCAATCAGGGCATCTTTATCCTTCAGTAGTTGTTGTATTTTGATACACTCCACATTGAGGGTGCGGTGCTTGTTCTTCCAAGACCTCCTCTCCCTCTGAACTTTGTTGAGAGTAACCTGGAGTTTTTCCGTTTCAGTCATGAAGTACATGACAGACTCCCTTGGCGGAAGAACTCTGTGACGAGGATAAGGCATCTTTAGCTTGAGAGCTCTAGTTTGTACCTAGTGGAGGTAAGGCTCCACCGAGACACATTCCGATTTTCCTAGAGACTCTCGTCCTTTCTTATGAACGTTTTTCCAAGCATGCACTATTTCCATCTTTAATGCTCTATCATTTTCTCCTTCTTTGAAGAAAAGACCTTCCAGATGAGTATTCCGCGGGACATGCCTCATCGGGTATCCAAATTGACGACGAACCAATACTGGATGGTAATTGATTCCTCCCTTAGTTCCTGTGAGGGGTACGTTGGGGAAGTTTCCACAATGGTCAATGATCCTGATTCCCTCATAAATCCTATTACACCAATCTATGTCAGAGTTGGTAAGAGACATGATTCTCTGTGACCAACGTAAAGTATTATTTTGATCCCAAAAAGCAGCAGACTTAGGAAAATGGGAGATAAACCATTTGTATAGCAGAGGTACACAACATGTGATCTCCCCTCCGTTGTACAAATTTCCTAAGTGTACAGAATGATATGCGTCCGCGAGCAAAGTCGGCACAGGGTTTCCAATGAGAAAAACCTTAATGGAGTTGACATCGACGAAGTTATTGATGTTGGGAAACAGAAATAACCCGTAAGTGAGTAAGACAAAGATGCTTTCAAAAGCAGTCACGTTCCATATACTAGCAAAGTACATAGCCTTTTTTGTTAGGAACTGGGCCGACAAACCTTGTATGCCACCCTTAGTGGTCATGTGAGTCCTGACCTCTAACTCGTCCAAATAAATTGCTTTTGCAATGGTCTGATCCTTTGGAATTTCTTCCAGTCCAGAAAAAGGAGCTCGATCAGTGATGTGTAAATCAATCAGATGAGAATATTCCTCCAGCGTTGGTGCGAGCTGATAATCCGGGAATGTGAAACAGTGATAGACCGGATCGTAAAACTGAACTAGTGCATCCATGATTCTTTCAATTACTTGGACCCTTAACAGAGGTAGCAGACCTCTGTACTTGGCTCTGAAAGCTTCAGGGTTAGTGGCCATTCTCGCCAAACCTCTCAAATCCTCTAACTTTGGAACCTTGAAAGTGTAGTTATGAGTTCTCCTTCTATCGAAATCCATGAGGGCAGTCTTTTTCTCTGACATTTGCAATCATTGTCTTAGTTTAATTTGAAAAAAGGAGAGACTAGAAGAGAAGATTTTCTTTGATGTAATGTTTTTTAAATGAATGCATGAATGCAGCACACAAAAACGTAGAAAAAACATGGGGTCAAAGGGTCGGTGTCATGGAGTCAAGGCTCTACCCGTCCCAAAGGTTTATACTAGTGATTTTTGTACCTGTCTCTCAACATCATCAACTCTTGTCGAGAAAAACACCAGCGGTCCGGGAACCGTGCTAGGTGTGTTTTTTCGAAGAGTCCTCAGAAGAGGGTGGTATCGCGTGACAACTATTTCCGATAGCTTCCGCACCACTAAAGGAGTTTTTCCTAGGTGTATACTCAATCTTTCCACATGCGGCATCACACGCATTCCCATTAGCAGAAAAATAAACACATATATCAATTAGGAAAAGCAGTATATATATTTGCCCTAATGTCCTAGACTTTTAAGAGCTATGAATCCTGTGTTCCTGACAGAAAATGGCTTCCCGACGGAGGCGCCACTCTGTGGTTCCTTCCCAATTTAAATTTTTTGACCTAAGATCCTAGTGAAGGCCGATCCTAGCAATAACGACATCCCCCGATGAAACCGTCATAAAATAACTTGCCAAAGGCTCTTACTTTAAGAAAGACAGAAAGAAAATTAAAGACTTGGGAGCCCCACTGTGGGCGCCACTTTTCTGTGGTGGCCACCGTCATGAAAATGACTTGTCCAAGGTTTTCACCTTAATTTGTAAGAAAGAAAGTTTTTGGGCCCCACGGTGGGCGCCACTTTTCTGTAGCAAGCGAAACTGGACGTGTTTCTTAAGCACTGTCGCTCTTTTGGGGGTACTACAGGCCAATTCATTTTTTATCCTATTGAGCTGACTAAGGAAGGGAAATAGATTTCTCCAATTAACCCTGCTTGCATACCGAGTTTAAACAGCGGTCTGTTAGGTTACGGATGCGATATGGAAGTGGGGCCTCTTTCTTCTTACTTTGAGTGAAAAACCGGGACTGTTCATGGGTAGGGGGTTAGGAATGATACTTTTTAATTGATGTATGTGGGTATGGGATTGTGGGTTTTTGTTGAGTGTGCTCGCTAAGATTTTTCTTTCAATCTTATGCCTACGTATTCCCGTTTACCAAAACAGGGAAATCAGAGCGATCGTAGTTCCTCCTATTCTATGGGAGGAAATGGTGCTTTGGTGTCTTGTTCAAAGCCCAAGACGTGAAGCTAAAGGTGGTTTTTATCTTGTTCAAAGCCCAAGATATGAAGCTAAAGAGTCTATTTGTATCTTGTTCGAAGCCCAAGATGTGAAGCTAAAAGGGTGTTGACTTTAGAGAGAATTTGTCATCTCTAAAGGGGTTTGTTTGTCACAATTTGTTGGGTGACTGGTTATAAAGGAGGATTACTTTAACTGGGATATGTGAATCCAACAATGCCATAATTTCCTTTATAAGGGTTTTTGGCCTGAAGGAGAAGACTTTAACTCAGTGTAGAGCAATGCCATCTTTCCTTAGGAATTTCTCATGCTAAAAGAGGGACAGTGGCATGGATGTAGATGATCCAGAGGCTTGCCGTTTACAGCAATTAGATGAAGGGAAAGGAGTTGTTGATGTTTGTATACTGTGAACGAGGCACAACTTTGATGCTAAAAGGTTGATTGGTTCAACCGGGGTTTACTTATACAAAGCCTAAGAGGAGGCTATCGACCCAACAAGAGGGTGATTTTTGTGTGTCTCGTACGAAGCCCGAGAGAGAGGCTAAAAGGGTTGACTCTACAAGAGAATCTTTTATATGTGTCTTGTACGAAGCCCAAGACAGAGGCTAAAGGTTGGACTCAACAAGAGAGTCTTTTATACTCCACAAGAGAGTGTTTTGTATCTCATACCAAGCCCGAGATGGAGGCTAAAAGGGTTTTGACTTAACAAGAGAGTCTTTTATACTCAACAAGAGAGTGTTTTTGTATCTCGTACGAAGCCCGAGATGGGGGCTAAAGGTTGACTCAACAAGAGAGTCCGAAAAGGTTAACTCCGCTGGGGAGAATCATTGTACAAAGCCCAAGAGGAGGCTAGGGTTACTGTTTCAGTTGAGTGACAGGTCCAGTATGCTGATTTAAAGAGAAAATCAGTTCTTATATGAGTACTGTTTGCACTCAGGGATTTGATTCGAGGATCAGGGTTATTTCCTGTTCTTTAAGGAAATGGGAAATCCAAAGGGTATTGAGACTGTCCGAGTCTACGGGTTTCATCTCCTAGTTTTGAAAGGAGCTTGAGAATGTCTTTGAGACTCAAGGGAATTAGACTGTCCAAGTCTAGAGTTTCATCTTTTGTACTACGTTTAAGAAATAGCAGTAGCAAGATCTAGACTTTTTGAAAGACTGTTCTATTAGGATGACTAATTTCTGTTCCTATACCTCTAGGAGGTCGTCGGGACAATTTGTACGAAGCCCAAGAGGAGGCTGGAACTTTTAAGAAGCCGATGGATAATTTGTACGAAGCCCAAGAGGAGGCTATCATTCCTGCAGGAAGAAATCATTTATACGAAGCCTAAGAGGAGGCTCTGAATACTTCTAAGAAGCCGACGGGTCCTTGTACAATGCCCAAGAGGAGGCAGGGATGCTTTTAAGAAGCCTGTGGGTCCCCAAACCCCGAGAAATTCAAGACAGGCTATTCACAGAGAATAGATCAAGCCAGGAAAGTTCGAGAATTTGGAAGAAACTCAAGAGATGCCATTCACGGAGAAAAGATCATCTCTGGGGAATAGAGTTTCTTTGACGATTTCTAAAGGTGACAGTCTGTGAAAGGGTTCACCGAGAATGCTGCCTTTCACGTCTCCATATTGTTTGACCCCAAGAGGAGGGAAGACTGTATCTGGTAATCCTATGGGGATCTAGTTTTGTCTATTTAAGAGTGATCAACAGGGCTTAGTGCTAGACGTAGTTGCTGGGGAAACTCTAGATATCTATACTATTATTACACAGTCGATATGAGTTTATGAAAGAAGACTTACAATGAAATAGCCCCACAATACAGTTATATGTATATGAAAACGAATAAAGAAAGCATATAACCACTTACTCGATTGTAGAGCTTCCATGCTGTTTGGTTAGTTGTTCAACAAAGAAAGATTGAAAACAACAATATATTCAAGATCAAAGGAGAAAGTGCTTTGAAAGAAAAATTGGGGCTTACAGCTCAAGGAGAGGCCCAGGTTTTTATCAGTGATCGCACTATCATTTTGTACAGAGGGACTGAGGCCCGAGAAAGATTCTCTGTACAAAGGGATGGGTCTTACACTCTCTCAAGAGGCCCAAAAGGTTTAAAGAAAAAGAGTGAGGCTTATAACACGAGGGTAGGCCCATATGATTTTTCGTTTGAAATGGCGATCGCCCCGAGATTTTTGAAAACGTAGTGGGTCTTATACAATGACTGAGGCCCAAGATAATTTGGTTTTCAAAAGGGGTTGGGTCTTACACTCTAATAGAGGCCCAAAAGTTTTGAATGGGTCTTATAGCTCGAGGAGAGGCCCAGATGGTTTATTTTAAATGGGCGACGATTGCGCTGAACTTTTCTTTTAACGCAGAGGGACTTATACAATATCTGAGGCCCTAAATTGTTTTGGTTAAAAGGGGATTGGGTCTTACACTCTAATAGAGGCCCATGAGTGTTTGAAAATGATTTGTGAGGGTGTAAATCAAAGAAACCTTAATTTGTTTTCCTTTAACAGTAAATATTAAAAGAAAATCAATGAAAAATACCAAATGAATTTGAATAAACCACTTGTGATTTTTGTTTAAGGTTTGAAAAATGAAGTTTTAATCACAAGAGATATTAAAACTCATTTGGTCTTGATTTTTCAAGATGAATGTTCATTTTAGAATGTTTAAAAACAAATAAAAATGAATTTATTCACAAAAATAATAATTATATTAAATAAATAATATAAACTTAATTTTTTTTGTGGAATAAAATATTTCAACATTTTTGTGATTTTTTACAAAAAGAACCAATAAAAAATAATTAAAATTGAGTGAGTTATTAATTTTCCAATTAATTAATAAAACATGGAATATTGGAAAAAATGGCAAAATGTGAAAAAACACAAAATGGCATGGGTGGAGTTTGAACCCACGACATCAAGGTCACAAGGCGCACGGCTTACCACTGGGGTGGTGATACATCCATTGTTTTGAGTGAAAACACAAATATACAAGTCATGCCTTGGTTTTAGGCCTGACCCAAGACAAGGCAAGGCAAGCTTTGCCTCAGAAACGTGAAGGTCATAACTTTCTCAATTCTTAATGGTTTGAGACAAAATTTATATGCATCTGGACCAGAATTTCACAAGGAATCCAATGGTGGTGGTAGTTTTTTCAGATCACACTCCATCCTCAAAACCCGATAGTGGTTTTGAAAAAGGCCTATAATTGCATGTTTTATGCTACACTTTGATACAGGCATGAATTACATGATCAATTGGTTCAAGCACAACATATATAACATGTATGAGGTGTGCATGATCAGTGGACTTCAAAGCATTGCATATTTTGGAAAGTTCAAGTCATGAGGCTTACCTCTTTTTTGAGCTTTTTGGAGTTTTTGTGCAATCTGTCAAGCCTCTTGTTCCAAAAATGATTTGATGCTTTAGACACACTCAAATGATCCCTTAAAAGCTTTTAGGATGCTTGGAATCAGCTGGTACCTGCAAAAACACAAACTGGCCCTTTCTTGCAAAAGGGGTTAAAAGTGACAAAAATAATAACTCTCTCAAATGGTGTTCCAGATGGGTGGCACCATTTGGGACAGTTCAAGGATGATATTTGGAGTATGTTTGAGGTTTTATCTGGTTTGGAAAGTAACTGAATCAAGACATGGCTTGAAAAATGCACAAAAAGCCTATTTTGAGGTTTTGAGATGTGACTTTGTGATTTTGTGATTACAGGTCACTTGTGAGAGTTTGGATCACCTACATATGATGTTTATGAGGTGTGTGTGTGATTGGTTTGATTGAAAAAGCTCTCAAACTCAAAAACTCAGAGTTACCTTGTTAAAGAAGGCATTTTTGCCAAGAGAAAGGGATTTTGAGGAAAGCATCTGTTTGATGGCTTTGGTGTACTCAAACTGAGCACAAATGAGCTCTATTTATAGTAGAGCAAGTTTGTTTTGGGATCAATAGTGAATGGCAACTGCAGCAGAGGTTTGGCCAATGTTGGCAAATGAAAATCCAAGTCTCCTCTAGCCATTGACTAGAGGTTAGAGCACAGAGCTTTGGTTCCCTACTTGTTGGAGGAATCTTGACTGAATTCAGTTGCAAATGTGTCAGTCCATGCCACCTCTAAGCATCTATTAAATGCTCCAATCCAAAATTGGAGTCTTGTCCCTCTTTTAGGCAATTCTAGGTTTGGCATGCTACTTCTTATTCCAAGGATTTTGGAGGCTTGGCTCAGTGATTGTCCCCTTTAGATTTGATCCTCAGATGTGTCCAAGATGATGACAAGGCTTGAAATTGGCTGATTTTGGCAAATCGACCAAAAATGCAAAATTCTGCCTTGCCTTGGCAGTTTTCAGCAAGGCATTTTGCCACTACCATAACTCTTAGCTCAAGTTGAATTTGGTGATGTTCTTGGCCATTTTGGAAAGCCCTCATATTATACAACAACTGTTTGATCATATTTGGTTTTGATACTTTTTGGATCCAAGTGAAAAATGTCTCTACATTTGGAAAAAAGTGAAGGCAGATTCTGACTTAGTGAAAATTTCACTAAGTGTTGGAGAAAAGTGACATTTTCACTTATTGTGATTTTGATCAATCCATAACTCAAAATCCATGAAGAATTGGAATGAGGTCCAGTTGAAGTTTTTGTAGAGGGCCATGAGATATACAAATCAAGCTTTGTGTAGGGAGAAATGGCTTTGTGGTTTAGGAGTTATGATCCTCCAAAGTTGGTACCCTTGCCACTTTGTTCATAACTTAGAAAATTTTCTAAGTTTTTATGGTTACCCCTTTTGCAAGTTATCCCACTTTCTTTGATTTTTCTTGATGAATGATAATTAAAATCATACATTAACATCATTTTAGGGTTAAAAATCCATAATTTTGAAAAATCTCAAAAAGTCAAAGTTGACTTTTGTGCACAGTTGACTTTTTATCCGATGAATTCCAAACTGTGCAATCCTTTAGGAAATCATGTCCTTGACCTAAATCAAACTTGATGGACATGTTTCATGGGTGTTATAGGGTATATTGAATCATGTCTTAGGGCTTGGGAGCATGTCCTGGTCAAAAGTCAAAGGTACAGTTGACTTTTTCCTCAAAACCCTAACTGTGGTACTGATGAAATTGAGACTTGTTGCTCAAGCTTCTTGGATCAATCCATTATTGTAAATGGATCAATGTGGTGTATTAGAGACCCTCAAATCCTCTCTTGAGGTCTTGGCTCATGATTTGTCCCAAAAGTCAACTTAGGGGTAAATTAGGTCAAGAAACCCTAATTCCTGATTTTTGATGTATACATTCCCTGAGGTCAAATTGACTTGATACTTGGGCCCATGAGGTTCCATGGAGTATATTAGGTTATGCTTTGAAGCATTGGCTCATGCCCAGAGGAAAATTTCCAACTTGAGGCCCTAGTCGACCAAAACCCTAATTTGGTGACACTGGCGATCTTGAGGCTTGATCCACCTAGAAGGGAGCAACCTTGTGCTTAATCCTTGATGTGGGAATCCTCTTGATCCATTATGGATGTTTGAGAGGTTTAGACAAGTTGAAGATCATGTCAATTCTTGATTGATCCTTTGTCTAAGAACTCTGAGAGGGCTTGAAACCCTAAGTTTGATGGTAGTGGATGCTCACTCATCTTTGGGGAGACTGATGAGGTATGATGGTTCATCCATATTGTGATGATGATTTGCACAATGATGGGAGATCTTAGTGGTAAAAATTTGGGGTGTGACAGAGTCATCCTTTTCAATGACGTTGACCTCAGGAAAAGCATAATTGATGAATTCTAGTCCTGCAAGCTTTGCAAATTCATCGTCGTGTTGGATATTTTCTGAATGCTCTGAGTAATGATCCCATGACGTGGTGGTGACACAAGTATTCTTTTCGATAATGCTCAGTTGATTTACATCGTTGGGCTGACTCTCTTTCCCCAAGTCTCCCGGGTACGGCTGCCAGATAGGCAGGCCATCCATTGGGCCATAATAGTCGTGGTCAAATTTGTCTTTCATCAGAGTGTCCTCCTCTAATGAGTTTGGTGGAGCACGGTATCCTTTCGGATCACAATCTCCGTATATCATTTTGACATCTGACCTCGGTATATATCTCGGACTATGTGCGGGATAGCAAAATGGCATAGGCACCTCTCCTAGAGACACATAATCGTCCTCGTTAAGATAGGATTTCCACTCTTCATCTGTATCAGAGGGATCACCCTCGTTGATGGTGTGTAATTCTTGAGACACTAGGTGAAGGAAGCCTCGACTGTGGAAGAAATCATGAATGGGACGAAGGCTTTCATCGTTAATAGCAGTCTGGGTACAGGTTGAGGAAAAACCAAGACCCTTCTTTGTTTTGTTATCAGTAGGAATGACAAGTTGTCCCCATCCTTTGGCATTGTTACTTTTGATCACTTCGAGATCATCTTTGTAAGAGGAAATCGACGTTCCTTTTTCTAATTTGTCATTGCTCACCGAAAGTGCTTTGAACTGGGTTCCAACAACCTCCTCTGGTTCTACACAAGTGGACGATGATAAGTTACTCACGATCAAGGCTTGTTCTCCACAGACTGTGACTAGTTGGTCGTTCTTGACGAACTTCAGCTTCTGGTGCAGTGTCGAAGTGACTGCCCCAGCCTGGTGTATCCAAGGTCTTCCTAACAAACAACTGTATACTGCCCGGATGTCCATGACCTGGAAAGTGACTTGGAAAGTGTGAGGACCGATAGTTATGGGAAAGTCTACTTCGCCGATAACTGTTTTCCGGGATCCGTCAAATGCTTTGAGGATGACCTCACTTCCTCTCATCGGAGATCCTTTGAATGATAGTCGCATTAAAGTGGATTTCGGCATAACATTCAGAGTCGATCTGGTGTCTACCAGTACGCTGGCTAAAGCATCGTCCTGGCAGTTGACTGTAATGTTGAGCGCCATGTTGTGACTTTTGCCTTCTTCTGACAATTCCTCATCACTAAACCCCAAGTTGTTGCAGGAAGTGATGTTGGAAATGATGCTGTCGAATTGTCTTATCATTACATCCTGTTCCACAAAGGCTTGCTCTAAGACTTTCTGTAGAGCCTCTTTGTGAGCTTCGGAACTGAGTAAAAGAGATATCACCGAGATTTTTGAAGGAGTTTGCAACATTTGGTCAACAATGTTGTATTCACTCTTTTGGATGAGCTTCAGCATCTCATCGTTGTTCTTTGAAAGGTCGGGATCATTGGACTGACCAACTGGTTGATCGGGAACTTCTGTTTGAGATTCCTTTTCTCTGGTAGGTTCTCCGACTCCTCGGTTGAAGATTCGACCGCTCCGTGTTACTCGACTGATGTCTGCAATATTCACGACGGAGGGTAATGGAACTTCTTTTCCATTCTCAACTGTTGTTGCACCGTATTTGTAAGGTATAGCCTTATCGGATTTATACGGTACTGGTCCCGGCAGATAAATAACTACAGGGACCTTTTGATTTTTCTGACCATCGTAGCTGGCCTCAATTGGTTCGAGATTAAGAACATTTCCACTATCAAGAGGAATTCTTGATTCATGGAGTAAAGGGATTATGGCGCACACATCTTTGGCCACTTCTCGCTTAGGGATTAAGACAATACCTCTGCTTTGATCAGGATGATAGTTTGACATTGAACCAGAGCTTGACCATGGTTGAATTTCCTTGTGGTCCAACTGACTTTGAAGGGCTGCTCGCACGAGGTAGCATCCTTGATTATTCTCCGAGCAGGCTCTACAACGCTCATAGTTGTGTGGTGGCACCCGACCACGCCCACTTTGAATGCACTGTAACCTCACTACGTCTGTTTCCATTTATCGGACATCCTGACTGTGATGCCTAGTAGGGTTCCCATTAATCATACTGACTTGTTGTGTGTATTCATCTAGATAGATCGGAAGCCACCAGTGGTTTAACAAGTGTTGAAGTGTCCTTTGAACGAGTGCATATCCTTGGTCACTCTCACGACGCACTTTGCAGTTCTGATAATCATGCGAAGTCAGAAAACCAAGCTGAACTTGCTTAGCGTGTAACTCTACCAAGCTGGTATTCATCAAGTGAATATCAAAGATTTGAATCATATTAACTTGATACTGACTTCTATCGCGGTAATCTTGAATCCATCCAAGATCCATCTGAGGCTGAAGGGCCTCTTGTACAAAAGAGCATCCCTGATTGTTTACCGAGTAAATCAGACAGGAATCATAATCGTATCATGGTAGATCATGATGTTGGCTTTGCCTTGAGTGTATTGCCACCAAGTTGACATTCATCGCACGGATGTCACGGTTTTGAATGATGTTGGAATTTGTATAAGTCATGTTGACTTCACGAATTCGGTGATCCTAGATCCATCCGAGATCCACCTGTTCTTGTAGAGCGGATTGCACCACAGAACATCCTTGATTATTTTTCAAGCAGATATCACACTGGTGATAGTTATGAGACGGTATATGACCGTATCCACTCTGCCTACAATGCATCTTGACCAGGTTGGTTCCCAATAAGAGTACATCATGAATTTGATAGCTGTGCTTAGATTCTTCCTCTATCAAATTTACCGTAGCTTTCTCGTGTTGAGGCAACAGGTTCGTCTGAACATTTGGATTTGTATCCTTAAAGGATAAGACCCCGCTCCTGACAAGCTTGTGTACATCGGACTTGAAGCTGAGACCGTTTTCTATGTTATGTCCTGGTCCTCCTTGATGGTAAGGACAAGTCTGATCCGTTTTGAACCAAAAAGGCAGATTCTTCGGTATTGGAAGAGGAGACATGGTCTGGACGTGCCCCTTGACCAGTAGTAATGGAAATAGTTCTGCGTACAACATTGGTATAGGGTCGAACCATGGTGGTCACGTTGTACGATTGTTGTTATACTGAGGACGAGCCTGCTGAAGAGGCTGTTGTGTCCTTTGTTGATATTGTTGTTGATTCGGTTGGGTTTGAGCAACCTGAGGTTGATATGTTGGAACAGGCGCAGGGTTGATAGCAGGAGTTAAAGCTGATATTGGTTGATAACGTCGCCTTTGCTTTCCGAGAGAGATATTACCAATATCCTGCTCTTTTTTCTTAGGGAAAGTACTACCGTATCTTTTGGTACTGCTTGATGGTCCAGCATCTTTAACTAAACGTCCTTCTCAGACAGTTTCCTCAAGACGAACTCCCATGCCCACCATCTCGGTGAAGTCATTAGGCGTACTGGCGACCATTCTGTCATAGTAAAATGAACTCAAGGTTTTCAAGAAGATCTTTGTCATCTCTTTTTCCACAAGAGGTGGACAAATCTGAGCGGCAATTTCACGCCATCTCTGAGCATATTCCTTAAAGGTTTCCTTATCCTTCTGCGACATGGCTCTAAGTTGATCTCTGTCTGGTGCCATGTCCAGGTTATACTTATATTGTTGAACAAAGGCAGCGCCAAGATCTCTGAAAGTGACGATCTTAGTGCGGTTTAAACCCATGTACCATTTGAGTGCGGCACCGGTTAAACTATCCTGGAAGTAATGGACCAGTAGCTGTTAGTTCTCTGTCTGAGTTGACATTCTCTGAGCGTACATCACCAAATGACTTTGAGGGCAAGAGTTACCCTTGTACTTTTCAAATTCGGGCACCTTGAATTTGTGTGGAAATTTCACATTGGGGACCAAACAAAGGTATGCGGCGTTCTTTCCAAATAGATCCTGACCGCGAATGGCTTGCAGTTCTTTTTGCATCTCCAAGAACTGTTCCTGGAATTCCTTCATTTTATCGTTCATACTTTCATTTCCACCAGAAGGTATCTATGGAATCTGTCCTTCCAGGACAGTGTGTACCACGGGTGGTGGTATAGTCATTACGGCAGTGACTCTTGGTGCTTCCCTCTCCCGAAGTTTGTAACCTTCAAGAGTTACTGTCATGCCCCTTGCATCTTCGCTTTCCCAAAGTTTGTAACCTTCAGGCCTAGCGGCTCCTGCTGATGTTTCCGGATCTTCCATGATCGGCGGAATATCTCCTTCCGGGATATAGTTGGGTGGCATGCCCCAGGGACGATCTTTAGGCATGTTGTACCGAGGATCATACTTTTCCACTATGGGCGTCGATGTGATCTCTGAGATCATAGTCCTTTGTTGTTGTATCTGGGCTGCTGCCAGAGATTGCATGTCATTGTGAAGTTTCCTCAAATATTCTTTCAGAGTGTCGATTTCTTCTCTCAACTCTCTGTTATCTTCCTCGAGATCATCCATTTTATTTTGTTGATTGGCCCGAGTATTGTACGAATGAGACAGTTTGACTCTAGAATCGAGACACAAACGTGAGATTCGTAGGGAAGAAGAATGCATTATGTGAGAATAATGAATGATATGCAATAATTAATATTAATTAATTTTTTTTATTTAATCAAAATAAACTTTGACAATTGGATTGCAAATATCATACAGTGGGGAAACCCCGTTTTATTGAATTCAAAGATTGCGGAAATGGAAATACAGTAATTTACAAAGTGCTGTAAAAGGAAATGTCTAAACTAATGGATCCTGAGTCCTCTCTGAGGAGAGCTCAGGTGCTGGTTCTGGTATTTTCCTTTTCTTTTACCGGGGCTCTTGAGCCGTTGTCGGGTTGTCATTCCTTTGCCAAGTGAAAGGAGCGAGCAAATTCCTTTGGTCTTCTTAATTCTCTACAACATGTTGCTCTAAAATCTAGATCAGAGCATCTTTTTCTTTTAACAATTGCTGTATTTTGTTACACTCTACATTGAGAATGCGGTACTTGTTCTTCCAAGACTTCTTCTCCTATTGAACTTTGTTAAGAGTAACCTGAAGTTTTTCCATATCAGACATAAAATAAAGGACAGATTCCTTTAATGGAACAACCTCTTGACGAGGGTAAGACATCCTCAGCTTGAGAGCTCTAGTTTGTACCCAGTGGAGATAAGGCTGTACAGAGATACAGTCTGGTTTTACTAGAGACTCTCTTCCTTTCCTGTGAACATGTTTCCAAGCATACATTATTTCTGTCTTTAGTGCCCTGTCATTTTCTCCTTCCTTGAAGAAAAGACCTTCCAGTTGAACATTACGTGGGACATGTCTCATCGGGTATCTGAATTGACGACGAACTAAAACTGGATGATAATTGATTCCTCCTTTAATTCCTATGAGGGGTACATTAGGGAAATTTCCACAACGGTCAATGATCCTGATCCCGTCATAAATTCGATTGTACCAGTCTATGTCAGAGTTGGTAAGAGACATGATTCTCTGCGACCAACGTAAAGTGCTCTTATGATCCCAAAAAGCAGCAGACTTTGGTAAATGGGAAGTGAACCATTTGTATAGCAAGGGTACACAACATGTGATTATTCCTTTGCTGTACAAATTCCTTAAGTGTACAGAATGATAAGTATCTGCGAGCAAGGTCGGCACAGGGTTTCCAATTAGAAAAATCTTAATGGCATTGATATCAACGAAGCTATCAATGTTGGGAAATAGAAATAACCCATAGGTGAGCAGTACAAAGATGCTCTCAAAAGCAGTCACGTTCCCTATACTAGCAAAGTACAGGGCCTTTTTTATCAAGAACTGGGCTGGAAAACCTTGGATTCCACCTTTAGTGGTCATGTGAGTCTTAACCTCTGACTCGTCCAAATAAATTGCTCTTGCAATGGTTTGATCTTTTAGAATTTCTTCCAGTCCAGAAAAGGGAGCTTGGTCAGTAATGGGTAAATCAGTCAGGTGAGAGTACTCCTCTAGTGTTGGTGCTAGCTGATAATCCGGGAATTTGAAACAGTGATAAACCGGATCGTAGAACTGAATGAGCGTGGCCAGGATTCCCTCAATTACATGGACCCTTAACAGAGACAACAGTCCTCCGTACCTAGCTCTGAAAGCATCAAGGTTGGTGATCATCCTTGCCAATCCTCTCAAATCTCCTAATTTTGGAACCTTGAAGGTATACTTGTGAGTCCTCATTCTACCAAAATCCATAACTCGATCTTTCTCTCTGACATTTGCAATCATTGTCTCAGTTTAATTTGAAAAAGAGAGACTAGAAGAGAAAAATTTTCTTTGTTTTAAGTTTTTTAATGAAATGAATGCATGAATACAGCACACAAAAACATAGAAAAAACATGGGGTCAAAGGTTCGGTGTCATGAAGTCATGGCTCTACCTGTTGTACCCCAAATTTTACCTTTAGATCCATTGATCTCTTGCATATCATATTAGGTCAATCATGTTGCATAGCTAACCCTTTTATCAGGTTTTGTTTATGTTTGTTTCCTTTGTGAATCAGGTTTTATCTCAAAGAGATTCAAGAGGTGATTAATCAAGATTTTTGATGGAGCATTGAATCAAGCAAGTCTCTAATTTCAAAGAGATATCTCTATAACCCTCTCCATGATCCTTTCCTTAACCAAATTTCTACCCACCTTATCTACCCTCAATTGTCATTTTTAATTCCAAACCAATTTCAATAATCATCTATTAACCAATTTTATCCAATTCCTCTATTTTCAAACCCTATCCATAACCATTTCAATTACCAAATTCACCTTTTATTTATTTCCTAACCATTTCTTTTATAACAAAAAAGAGAAAACCAATCCTACAAATATTTGTTTTTTTTCAGCCCATCAATAGGCCCATCGTGACAAAATTCATGTTACAAAATTTTGGATTGAATTCATTAGCCAAGGACCAATAAGAATCAGGCATTGTTGCTTTGACTTTTCAACTCCATCTCTCTGACCAATAAAGAGGTGACGCGTGGCCAGCAAAGAAACAAAACAACCAAACATGATTCTTCTCCTTGGGCGTGCTTGCAAATTGCAGAATGGAAGAGGAATTCAAAATACAAGTGTATCAATTCATCCAAAATCGTTTCACAACCCCAATTCCTTGGCGCGTTTTCTCATGTTTGAATTCTCCAAAACATTCCCGTTTAAGCTTTCAAAGGTTTGGTTCATTAAAAGTAGCTCTGAGGCATTACTCGTTTCAGCATACAGCCTACTCTCACCTGCATATCCCCTCACGCAATCCCAATCTTTACCTCATCTGATACCCTCTCATATGACAACAAAGGATGAGCTCTTAAGCAAAGTACTGAGTTATGAAATGGACCCTGCAATTCTGAGGTTTTTGTGCAGCAAAAGAAGTGCATTTGTCTCCAAGGAGTGGACCAATATTTGAATTCAAAAAGAGTCGTTGCAAATCCTAGTCTTCTATGCAGCATATCATGTGTTTGCTCTTTGGTCTCAATGAACTTAAGCCCATTTGCTCAGCCTATATAAGGAGCTTGCTTCTACACTTCAACTCACCAACAATTCTCACAAAAACACTCAAATAACTTCTGAGTTCTTAAGTTTCGAGCAAGAAAAGAGAAATACTTGCTTTGGAGTGCTTTGGTTAGTTCAGAAAGGAAGCATTCAGCCCACTTGAAGGTGCAGTGGACATTACTCCACTTGTTATCACACTCTTTCCCTCTTGTTAATCATGCTCATTTGATATCATTATGTCATATGCATTGTTGTTCTTTTACATATGTAGCTTGCTGATGTGTGTTTGAGTGTTTGCTCATGGCTTGATATCATAAAATAGATGATTTTGTTTATTGATATGATATACATGTATGCTTGTTGTGTTAAGTTGTAATGCTTTTGTTCTTGTTCATTGAATGGCTGCAAGTTTACAAGATTGCACTTTGGTTGTTGTACTGTCAAGTTTAGATGGATGAGCTTGTTAACCTACTTATGTATGTCATATGTGCTTGGATATTATTGAATCTTAGTCTTTAAGCATTTTTGATATGCTCATAAGTTGTGGAATGGATGAACCTATCTATCACTTTTGTCGGTGGTTAATGTTTGACTGATGTTGTTAAATTGTCTTCATTAAATTAGCATTGTTTTTCTCTTTCTATGAATGATCCTTGTGTATACCTAAGCTCATAGCCACGATTTGTATCCAAATTACCTAAGTATTATTGCTTTTGTCACATTCTGTCATAGAGGTTGCCTTTTGATGCTCTTGTATTTAACTACATTTTATGCACTTGTTGTCCATGGTTTGACTTTCTTTTCTTGACTTATGTGTTCAAGTGTTGAGTTGCTAAAATACACAACTATTATGCTTATGTTTTTGATTAACTTGAACTGGTTGCTATCCTTTCTGGTTTAAGTCCTTACTCCAACCCTGTACTTGCAATACTTCACTACTTGCCTGAAATTTGTGTATTGTGATTATTTGTTTATATGCCTAAGAGTTGATAACATTTATTCATGATAAGTTTGGAAGTACCTTTTAGGGTTTTATTGCACTTCTTTATTCATCTTGCCATGTTATCTTTGTTTATCATGTTTGAACATTGTCAAATATGTATAATTCTAACCTTTCATGATTTCATAAACTTTGTTTCATCTCATTATCTGTTCATGTTTCTTTTACATCATCTTATTTGAATTTATAACTCTTTATTTCTTAGTAATTTTACAACTATTATCTTTTCCCCCCATTCCAAAGGGAGATCATCCTAAAATTGACTTATGAGTCACTAAACAACCACCCTACCTTATCCTTATAGGTTTATTCCATTTCTTGGCCTCATGAGACCCAATGAAATCATAACTTAGCAATAGGTTAGAGTTTTGAACTCTATGTGATTCTCACCATGATGAGAACTCACTTTCCCCCTATAACTTAGACTTAGAGAGTTATCGTGAACTCTAAAATGAGCTCATACTCATTTCCCCTTGGAGCTTTGACCATAGTCAATGGTTCCTTTTTCACCCTTAGATCAGTGAAGTACGGATACTCTGATTCCACTCCCGTCAGGATACGTAGGCGCAAAGCGCGATACTTTGTCGAGTATACTTAGATACTAACCCCTAGGATTTCAACCTTTAGCATAGCACCCTTAGCAAGCGAGTAAGACATAACAAACTAAAACAAGAGGTTCCCGTAGAGTACTACGGACATTTAGGATGCTAATACCTTCCCTAGGCGTAACCAACCCCCGAACCTTAGATCTCCCCCCTTTAGGTTTTTCTCGATCTTGAACCTTTCCTTTGGATAAATCAAAGTTGGTGGTGAATTTAAAAGTTTTGTGATACAAGTTAATTAATAGCTTGTTATCTGATTCTCACCGCAACAGAAATGGCGACTTCACTGGGGAAACTCTGTTTTGAGGGTTAAGCCCACTTTGTTTTTGTTTGTTTTATTTATTCTTGTTTGCTATATTTGTACATATCTGTATGATTGCCTGTATATATGCTTTGCTTGAGATCTTTTGTTGGCTTGGTTCTTGAGTGGTGAGATAAATCCTAACCCGGATTTGAGTGTACTTATGATAGGACGATGGTATATTCAAGGAGGCTTTGAGGGAGTCGATTCCTGAAAAAAATTAACTTGAGACACCATCACTCAGTTGAGGCCCTCTTGAGTGTTTAGTCATGTTGAACGAGTCTATTCGTGAAAACGTGCTACTCTCGACCTAGGAGCCCTTGATATTGAGTATCGTAGTTACCAAACCCCACTTAAGCCTTTTTAGGATGTAGTGCGGTGACCATGATGGAGTCTATTTCTGAATTGGTTGTCGCGCGATACTACACTCAGACGAGATTCTCTTGAGAATTTTATTGATTACCAAGTCATCTGGGAAGTAAATAAAATCCGAAAGATGGGTTGTCGACTCTGGGAACCTCTTAGAACCCTGTTCAGCAGATGAAAACCAGTAGTACATACCAATGGGAGGGGTAAACCCTGGCTTCATGCTCAACCTATCCCCTTTGTTTGTGCTTTGTGTGTGCTTTGCATTGATACATCATAAGCATTCATGTTGCATCTATTTCATGGAACTCATATTTCTTTTCTTATATCATAGGGATATCATGGATTGCTCGAGAAGAAACACCATCAAATACACTTTCAAGAGTCCAAAATTGGATGACCTAAGGAGATTGGGAGATTTGCTAACAGACCCTGAAGGATTCATAGACAGATATGGGAAGTTGTGGGTTTTATTAAAGAAGAACATTGATGAAGGACTCCTCTCAACTCTGCTTCAGTTTTATGACCCAAAGTATCACTGTTTCACGTTTCCTGACTATCAACTTTTACCCACCCTTGAGGAATACTCTCAGATAATTGGTCTGCCTATCAAGGATGGGTCCCCGTTTCCTATCTTCGAGAAGGATCCTAAAGAGGAATAAATAGCCAAGAAAACTCATCTGGAGTTAGTTGACATCAAAAGCAATTTAATTTCTAAGGGAGGAATTTTTGGGTTAACTGCTAAGTTTTTGTTTGAAAAGGCTCGTTATTTTGCTAAACACTCCAACCGGGATGCCTTTGAAGCTGTTTTTGCATTGCTTATCTACGGACTTTTCTTGTTTCCAAATATTGACAACTTCGTAGATCTGAATGTAATCAAAATCTTCTTGAAACAGAATCTGGTACCTACCCTGCTTGCTGAAGCTTATCATTCAGTCCATACAAGAAACGCTCATGGAAATGGACAGATTACTTGTTGTGTCCTCATATTGTATAGATGGTTTATTTCGCATCTACCAAAGGCAAGTGCATTCTGGGATTCCAAGAAAGGATGGTGGTCTCAGAGGATTATGGCACTCTCCCATGCAGACATTGACTGGTATAATCGGGTGTATGGTGGAATCCTGATTATAGATAGCTGTGGAAACTATGGCAACGTACCTCTTCTTGGCATTAAAGGTGGAATTAGCTACAACCCTGTATTGGCACGACGTCAATTAGGGTATCCTTTGGAGGATAAACCTCTCAGTATTCATGTGGAAAACATCTACCTTGAAGCATATGACAAGAACGAAGAACTGAAGAAGCTGATCATGAATGCTTGGGGTAGCAAGCTTAAAAGAGGAAGAAGTTCTTTGGGAAGACCTAACTGTGTGTAATTGGAGCCCTATCTCCAATGGGTCCGAAGAAGAGCCATAGAATTAAAGATGCCCTACAAAAGGCAGGAACCAATTGCTTTGAAGAAAGAGCATGTTTCATACTTCATGTCAAAAGAAGAAGAGCTGGAGATTTCTTTAAGACAAGCCCGACGGTCAGAAGAAGCCTGAAAGCTCAAATATCAAGTGGTTGTTGAAGAAAACCTAGAACTCCAGAAGCAGCTACAAACCAAGAATGAAGAGTTACTTTCATACAAGAAGAGGAAAACCCTGGAAGGTCCAAGTTCCTCTAACACTCGGCCTCCTGCTTGGAAATCCATCATCAACAACCTTGTTGCAGAAAGGGACGAGATGGAGGAAGAAATCAGAAGACTCAACACAAGACTCTTGGGAGAATTTCCTTAGGACTTTCTAGCTTTTATTTAGCTTCATGTTTAGGGCTCTTGAAAGTGTATCAACTCTTGTAATTCACCTTTTATTTAATGAGAATGAGGTCTTTTGATATCTCTTGATATTCTGCGAGTGTCTGAGTCACATGAAACTTTGCATTGCATCTTGCATTCCTTGCTAAACTATCAAGATACTAATTTTGTTTTGTAGATTTTGTAGAAATGGATGCTGCAGAGAAAAGAGTTTGGCCTTATTTCTGTGAACTACCAGAGGTGGAGCGTTTGTTGTGGTTGGGAGAGATGGTTGAAGACCAATCAGCCTTCGCTAATAGGTATGGGTGTATCATTCCACTGATGAAGACACCAGTGACTGTGGGGCCCCTTGAAGTTTTGGTCCAGTTGTATCATCCCGCGTACCACTGTTTCGTGTTCCCTGAATTCCAGTTGGTGCCAACCCTGGAGGAATTCTCAGCCATGATAGGAATTCCCGTCAGAGAAGCTCCCATCTTTTCTGGGATTGAAGAAATGCCTTCCGCCAAAGATACCGCCGGAGTAACCAGAATCAGATTATCTGACATCCAAGCTAACCTGACTAATAAAGGCGGAAAGTGCGGACTGCCCGCTCAATTCTTACTGGAAAAGGCTCTTTACTTCAAAAACAGAGGAAGTTAGGCTTTGTTTGAATCGACCCTAGCTCTGATGATATATGGTTTGTTTCTGTTCCCAAATGCCAAGAACTTTGTGGATACCCAAGCCATTTAGATTTTTACAGTCAACAATCTGGTTTCAACACTGCTAGCTGATGTTTACCACGCCATACAGACCAGATACACAAGAGGCTGTGGGCCAATTGTCTGCTGCGTAGCCCTCTTTTACAAGTGGTTCATCTCTTATCTGCCAAAGACTCCGACTTTCTGGGAGGTCGAAGACTGTAAGATTTGGTCCAAAAAGCTGATGGAATTGAAGCATACCGACATCGAATGGTATGATTCAACTGAAGAAGGAATTATTATAATCCATAGCTGTGGGGATTGCCCCAATGTGCCCCTCATGGGGAGAAACAGTTGTATTAATTATAACCCTGTCCTTGCACGCCGTCAGCTGGGTCATCTGAAGGAAGGAATTCCAGATGACGAGGATATGCAGATGATGTTTTATGATGAGAGGGGAGGTTTCGAAATGAAGATGCGAAAGGAGCACGCTTGGCGCCAAATTAATAGACAACTATGGAAAGTTGAATGTCCAGTCACAGATGCCCACTTACAATGGTCTCGTGACATAGCTCGCGTAATGAGGAAGTCGCTTCCTCACCATGAATCACCTTCCAAGGCAAAGCAGAGGATGGTGGAAGCGTTAGGAGAATTGGTTCTTGCAAGAGAGGAAACAAAAGAACGTATCAGTAAATTGATGAGAGTGATTAATGGAGGAGAAGGATCGTCAACCAGTGGATTCAATCCTTAGTATTGCTGTTGTTATTTCTTTTGTTGCTAATGTTCCCTTTCATATGGATGTATTTCTACTTATGTACTTGGGGTATGAGGATACACTGCTCCTGGTGTAATGCTCACCAGACTCTTGAATGAAGAAGTTTATTTTGTCAAAGAATCTATTGTCTATATTATTTGCAAAATTTCTTTGGTTTCTTGATAGTTTAGCTTGCATTTGCATTTGCATCCTCATTTGCATCTTCATGTGCATTTCCCTTGTCTTTATCTCATGTCACCGTGTTCTCTCCAGAATCGTCACACTGAATCCAAGACACAACTACAACACCCGGGCCCAAGCTCGATTCAGAATGTTAGAGATATACGGAGAAATGGACAGAGTCAACAATGAATTAAATGAGATACGAGGAGGGATGGGACAAATCCTCGAGGCAATTAATGTTATGAGAGCAAAGATGGACACCCAGGCCACTGTGGTCTCTGAAATCGTCACTACAACGGTAGAACCTCCTATCATCCCTATCACAAACCATACGTTGGGCATGCCAGGTGATTTTATCCGTGCTACAGTTCCTTTATCAACACAGCAAACAGTTCCTTTGGTCAATGAGACTCTGCAAGCTATTCCTACCTATGCTCCACCAGCAGTACAAACGCAAGTGCATCCGGTTTTCCAAAACCATCATCCCTATGATTATGTTGATGTGTCAGAAGAAGGGGATGATCGACACGAGAAATTAAGAGAAAGTGTTGAAACAATGCAGAGGAAGATGAAGGCGATGGAGTTAAGTAATGCTTTCAGTACTGATATCAAGGACATGTGTTTGGTTTCAGATTTGGTAATTCCACCCAAATTCAAATTACCAAAATTTAAGTTGTACTCAGGGGCCACGTCTCCCAAATCCCATTTGATCATGTACTACCGGAGAATGGCCGCGCACGTACGTAATGACAAGCTAATGATCCATTATTTTCAAGACAGTTTGAAGGGAGCTGCTGCTAAGTGGTATTTAAGTCTAGACCAGTCCCAGGTCCATTGCTTCCAAGATGTGACTGATGCTTTTGTAAAACACTACAAGTACAATATGGATTTAGCCCCTGACCGTAGGCAGTTATTGAGTATGGCCCAGAGCAGTACTGAATCCTTTAAGGAATATGCACAACGGTGGAGAGTGACTGCTTCTCAAGTTGAACCACCCTTGACTGAAAAAGAGTTGGCTGATTGGTTTGTAGACACAGTAAAGCCTGAGTTTTATGAGAGGATGATCAGCAGTGTCAGCGTTAATTTCGCCGATATTGTTGCAATTGGCGTGAAGGTAGAAGCAGGATTAAAGAGTGGAAAGGTAATAAGTTCTCCGATTAGTTCAACTGGCGTCATTACTAAGAAGTCCCCTAGCCATTCTCACAAGAAGAGGGAAGGAGAAACTAATGTCGTCATGGCAGGAAAGACCCAGAGCCCCGATGGAAGCAACCAATGTACCAGTAACAGCAGAGACCAAACTTCACTCAGCATCCAATCTACCAGATGCAGTATGCTCAGCAACCCTACGTAGCTGCTATTACACCTACTTTCAATCACCAAGCAGCACAGCAGGCGCCAGCCTATCAACAAGTAGCTTATCAGCAATGGCCTAAAAACCAGAATTATCAACAACCAAGGCCACAAGTTCTACAGCAGAATTCTCCCCATAAAAGGAAAGGGGGAAAACCAGTATTTCCACCTATACCAATGTCATATACAGAGCTCTACCCTTCTTTAGTGGAGCAAGGATTGATCGTTACTAGACCTTTGGGGCCACCAACCAAGAAATCTATGCCCTTCTTCAACCCAAATGCGACTTGTGCTTTTCATCAAGGAGGGGATGGTCATGACTTGGAGAGCTGTTTAGCGCTGAAAATGTAGTGAAGGGGCTGATGGAGAAGAATATTCTCTCATTTGCTGATAATCAACCGAATGTGAAGAACAATCCTTTGCCTACCCATGGGGCTACTAATGCCATCGAAGATGAAAAGGATGAGGTATTAGTTTTGGATGCAACAAAAATCAAAACTCCTATCAAGGCTTTTCATGCCAAGCTGTTTAAAGCTGGGTTAGTTAAAGTTTGCCATGATGACTGTGAAGAATGTAATGTCAGTATCAAAGGCTATCGTTTAGTCCAAGATGATGTTCAGTATCTGATCAATGAAGGGTTCTTACAAGTGTTCAGCAAAGAAAAGGAGAACAGAGTTGCAGCAATCGAGCCTGTATTTAACCTACCAAAGCCAAGAGGGCAGGTATTCGAGTCCAACATACCTAGGTCTGGGTCTGTAGTTCCTGTATTTAATAGACCAATACCAGTTTTTAACAATCCTGGAATGACTGATGTTTCCACTATTAATCATTCCAAGCAATACAATACCCCACAACATGTTCCATTTAGGTTCAGAGGGACCAAGGTCGTGCCATGGGTCTATGAGAATGTCATGAGTAGAAGAAGACGAGAAGACGTAGTTCCAAGGAAAGAGGTGGGAACTACTGCTGAAGAAGTAACCAATGTAGCTGGAACTGGGAAGATGACCCGATGCGGTAGAGTATACACTCCTTCTTTCAAGGAAACCACACCCAGGGAAACTGTCATCCCCATATCATCTAAAGACAAAGGAAATGAGGTAATTTCTCAAGAAAAAGATGAAGAGTTCCTAAGAATTATCAAGAGGAGTGATTACAAAGTGATAGATCAGCTCCATCAGACACCATCCAAGATTTCGATCTTATCTCTGTTAATCAATTCGCCTGTTCACATATCAGCTTTGCAGAAGGTGTTAGCTCAGGCACACGTAGCCCAAGATATAACAGCTGGACAATTTGACCATGTTGTCGCCAATATTACAGCTTGTAACACTCTCAGCTTCAGTGACGAGGAGTTACCTCGAGCAGGAAGGAATCATAATCTTGCCTTACACGTATCAGTGAAATGTCAGGAGGATACGATGGCCAGAGTTCTTGTAGATACCGGTTCATCCTTGAATGTTTTGCCAAAAAGAACTCTTGAGAAGTTATCTTACCAAGGAGCTATAATGAGACCCACTTCACTCATTGTCAAAGCTTTTGATGGCTCAAGAAGATCGGTGATGGGAGAGATTGAGCTACCTATCTTGATTGGCCCTCAAGTATTCAACATCCTTTTTCAGATCTTGGATATCAACCCTGCCTACAGTTGTTTGTTGGGTAGACCATGGATCCATGAGGCTGGAGCTGTAACCTCTACTTTACATCAGAAGATGAAGTTCGTGGCCGAAGAGAAGTTAGTTATTATACATGGTGAGGAAGACCTGATGGTTAGCAATCTGTCCTCGTTTCGTTACATTGAAGCAGATGAAGATGCTTTGGAAACTTCTTTTCAGGCTCTTGAGATAGCTAATGCTGTTATGCTTGAGGATAAGGAACCAGTAGCCTCTGGTTTCCATCTTTTGCTTCTTTCAAATGCATTCAATCTGCTCTACGAGAAGGAGTACCTAAAGGCTGGGGCAAGATCGTCGAAGTCCCAGAGAGAGAGAAATACCAAGGGTTGGGTTACAAACTAACTTTTGAGGGAAGAGCTGCTTCAACAAAGGGAAGACCGAGGACCATTCAAGAGGTGTTCGTCAGTGGAGGACAGCAGGTCCATGCCATTATTGAAGACGCTGAAGACGAAGATATCAATCATTTGGTGTTTCGGTGTGATGCCACTTTAAGTAATTGGGAAGCCATTGAGATACCCACTTTGTACCCTATACCAGAGTAATATGTTTGCTTTGATGTTTTCATTTCCGCAGCCTCGCCCGAGGCTTTCGGATTATTTTGTATGGGCCACCGCTTTTAAATCTTATTAGTCAATGAGAGTGTTTGTTTTGTTAAATTCCTTTGTCTTTATTCTTGTTTTCATTTTAAGAAAAATGGCAATCTTTTCAAAACTACCAATTTCTACTTCTTGCGTTCATGTTTGTGCATTTTAATAAAATAAATCCATCCATCATGCAGAGTAATTCCCAAACCCGTTGTATTTAATGACCCTACTCTCACTATCGACTTTGATTCACCTATTTATCAAGCTGAGGAAGAAGAGGATTATGAGGTCCCCGATGATTTGGCAGAAATGTGTGAGTATCAGTACACGGATCTCCAGCCACACGAAGAGAAAGTTGACGTCATCAACCTTGGCACTGAAGAAAAGAGGAAAGAGGTCAAGATTGGGGCAGCACTTGTCACACCCTAATTTTTTACCCTAAATTTTTGTACTTTTCCATGTCGTATATTTCGTATCGATCATTTTAGTGTACTCGATTTATTTTTTTCGACCACTTGGGCGTCTGATTTTTATTTATTTGGGGTCCGTTTATTTTACTTTTTTTAACTAATATTATTTAGAATAAATAATTATAGTAATTAGCATTTTATTTTAATTTTATTTTAAATATTTATTTTCATTGTTATTCTTATTTTTAATTTAAATAATTTTAGAATACATAAATAGGATTTTAGTTTTTAACAGATTTATTTTAAATTGATTAAGCTGTTTAAATTTTTTATTTAATTTTAACATTATTTTAATTTGGGCCTCAAATTGGATATTAGGAACATTATTGGTAATCAAAATTAACCCTAATTTAACCCTATATATACCGAGCTTGTATTAGAAAAGGGGGAGACAAACCGAAAAAATCCACAAAGCTGCGCCACACAGTATCGTCTCGTGCATAGGATTTCTTTGTGAGGTATTATCGTGGCAATTGAGTACTGACATATATATTACTGTTTGAATTATCAAAACGTGTTGATGGTGAGTGTAGATTTTCTTTTACATTACAATTGCAGGTGACTATTACTAACACAGGCGATGCTGTTACTAACCACTTTATATATGCTTATGTGATACTGTTAACAAAATATATATACTGACACACTATCGTTTTAACATATATATTATAATATATAATTTGTTTTACTAACATATATACTTAACTAATATTATAATATATACAATATAACTGTTTAATTTATATATACATATATGTTTTGTTAATTCTATTTTTTTTTTACTATATTCTTCGGATCAAATTATGTCAATACGCTATTCGCACATTTGGGTGTATGATGCGCGACATTGGTGTTTAATTTGATCCGGTTGCGATTATCGCATTTTTTGCGTTAGCAACATTGTTGATATTTTTTTTAACACGTTTTAAAATTCATTTTTGTTTTACGTTTTTGATAAACTTGGTTCCATACCATTTTTGGTCTCTCTTGCAATGATCACGTTAAGTGTAGCAAGCTGTTGATTAATTTTTATCGGTTTATTTGCGATTTTTATTTTACTCTTTTAAATTGATTATCATTGCGTTTCGATTTTGTACACACGTCTGGTGGTTTGGTCTAGCGGTAATCCGTTTGTTGTTCACCAACCAATTCGTGTTTCGATTTGCAACTTTGTGCCTTAATTTAATTTTTTATTATGTAGTGGCTTATTGATCCAATTTGCGATGACCGCTTACGTGGTAGCAATTTGCTTTTTTGTTTGTTAATTCTTTTTTTTATTAGATTTTTCTGATCGAATTGTGTCGATACGCTATATGTATATTTATTTACGTGATGCGTGACATTCATGTGTAATTTGATCCGGTTGCGATGATCACAATTCTTGCGTTAGCAACATTATTGTTTAAAACGTTTAAAATTTTATTTTTCTATGCATTTTTATTTTATAATTTTATATCCGTGCACTCTTAATCCCTATTGCGATGATCGCATCTTTTGCGTTAGCGATATTCTCTTATTAATTCTCGAATAATTTTGATTTCATTTTTCTTAATTCTTGATGTTAATTTTGTTTCAATTTTAATCTTAATCTTGTTTGAATTTAGATTTAAATATTGTTATCTTTTTTTATTATTAATCTGGTTATTAAGTTTGGATTAAAACTTTTGCTAATTACTGTTGAATTATTGCTTGTTTGGATTTTATATTTATCGCTCATTCTTATCCCCATTGACAAAATGTATCCCAATTCCCATGATGTGTAAAAATAATTTTGTTGCTTTCCTTTATTTTGCTCATATCTTGCTACTATATTAAACCCTCTTTTTTTTCAAAAATATCAAACAATTCTCGATTCAATAATCGAGCCCTTTTTAAACCCTATAAGTCGATTGTTTCTACGATCGCAATCAACCAAACCCAAAGCATTCTTGATCCACATATCAAGTCATACCCCAGCTTGTAAGTCGACTGCTTTTTAGCATCGCCATCGACTTAATGCACACACTTGCACCTTTAATTTGATTACGATTTCGTTTACTATGAGCACCCTTAGGGACTAGGTTTCGACTTAACTATTTTTCTCAAAAACCTTGATCCAACGTCAAGTGGCTATTTCTCTCGTAAGTAGGTTGCCTTTTGCAATTGACCTCACGCAATTCAAACCTCGATCTTTTGTCGAGTATTTTTCTCTTAAAACTAAAAAAATCTTTTCTCAATCAAATTCCAAAGGAAAGGTCCCGTTGTTGACTGCCATGTCACATATTAGCCTAACCTTAGGTCCCTCCCTTTATCCTTAGGATTGGAGTCACTGCACTCTTTACATGTGTTTCTCCACGAACACTTCTTCCCTTATAACTCAACTTTAACTTTAGAGTCACCACACTCTATGTAGTGTCTTGCCATAGACGCTACTTCCCCCTGGAACCTTGACCACAATTAAGAGTTCCTCACCCTCTTTGAGGGGAACTACGAATACTCTGATTCCACTCCCGTCAGAATACGTAGGCACAAGATACGATGTCTTGGCGAGTATACTTAGAAACTAACCCCTAGGTCATTCCCTTAGCATTACCCTTAGCAAGCAATAGATAACATAATAATAACAAGAGGTTCCTGTAGAGTACTACAGACGTTTAGGATGCTAATACCTTCCCTAAGCGTAATCAACCCCCGAACCTAGATTCTCTTATTAGGATTTTCGATCTTTAACTCTTTCCTTTGGATAAAATAAAGACCGGTGGTGAACATTAAGATTTGTGATCCTAGTTAACATAATAGCTATGGTATCTGATTCTCACCGCGACAGAAATGGCGACTTCACTGGGGATCTTAACTTAGAGGGTTAGGCCTAACTTGTTTAGTATTCTTGTTTTTCTTGCTTATTTATTATTTTGCTTGTTTATATCTATTGTGCCTGGTTTTGCTGCGTGCAGGGGTTCTTGAGTGGTGAGGAGTCCTACACCCGGACTTGAGTGCAATTATGATAGGAGATGATATGGTCAAGGATACTTTGACGGAGTCGATTCCTGAAAAGTTGAATTGAGAAAATCATCGCTTAGTTTAGGTTCTTTTGAAATTAATGTTGTTTGAACGAGTCCATTTGTGAAAACGATATTAATTTCGACCAAGAACCCGTGAGACTGAGGACTGTAGTACCTTTAACCCCACTTGGCCTTTTAGGATGTAGTGCAGGGACTATGAGGGAGTCTATTTCCAAAATAGTCGCTACGCAATACTACACTCGGACGAGATCCTCTTGAGAATATTATTGCCTACCAAGTGATTTGGGAAATCGATAATATCCGAAAGATGGATTGTAGACTCTGGGAACTTTGTAGAACCCGTTCGATAGGTACATTTGAAACCATAGTACACACCTATTGGGATGGTTAGACCTTGGCTCCATGCTCGTGATCTTCAAACCCATGCCCTTGCTTGTTTACCTGTAAATGTGTATATGTGTATACCTGTGTTTATGCATCCATTCATGCATTCATGAATCACCATTCGGTTTCAAGAAACTCAATTGTTCTTTCCCTTGCAAAATCAATAAAAAATCATGGACTATAAAATGAAACTTTTTTTTCGAAATGTTTGCAACCTACTTTTGAGTTCCTTGAAACCATTGCATCGTATTGCATATGATTTGCATCTTTGCATGCGTCCGTTTGTCCAGCAACTTATTTCCGAATGTCTCTATCTTCCAGTGTCACATGTGGGTCATCAAGATGATTCCTCGACACAGATATCGGACTAGAGCTAACTACAGACGCATAATGTCAGAGCAAGAAGCACACAACGCTGAGGTCCGAATGGAGATCGATGAACTTAAGTCAAGCATGACCAAGCTCATTGAAATGCTCCAAGTCTTGATTGCTAGAGGAGAACCACCTAAAAGGGTTGTTATCCAGGAAGTTTCAAATGCTGATCCTCAACCTGTTCAGGTGCCACCTTCAACTTGGCCAGAGTTTGGTTTGCCACACAACTACTCACCACCTCTTGCATCTACTGCTATGATTGGTCAGACTTCCAGACCAGTGTTTCAAGCTCCAGTTTTCTCTGAGTCTAGACCTGTGATTTATGCTGTTGCCCAGACTACTCGACCTCCTTTTGAAAACCCTCTCTATGAGTACAATGCTGCCAGTGCTTAGGGTGAAGACCGTGAAGACTTTGTTGAGCCTGAGGTTGTCCGTGAACAGTTGCAGACCATAGACAAGAGGCTCCGAGTCGTTGAGGGTACAGATTTCTTTAATGTGGACGCAGACAACATGTGCCTAGTTTCTGACTTTCTTATGGCTGCTAAATTCAAGACTCCCGATTTTGTGAAGTACAAAGGTGATTCTTGTCCAAGAGCTCATTTGGTCATGTATACCCGAAAGATGGCTGCTCATGCCAAGAATCAGAAGTTGCTTATCCATTGTTTTCAAGATAGTCTGAGTGGAGCTTCTCTCAAATGGTATATGAATCTTGAACAGAACAGTATTCACTGTTTCCAGGATCTTATTAATGCTTTCATGAAGCAATACAAGTATAACCTCGACATGGCTCCTGATCGTCGTCAACTTCAAAATATGTCTCAGAATGAGAAAGAGTCTTTCAAGGAATATCCTCAGCGTTGGAGAGAACTCGCTTCCCAAGTTGAACCTCCTCTAGCAGAGAAAGAATTAACTGGATTGTTTATGGACACCTTGTCTCCATTCTACTAGGAGAAGATGATTGGTAGTGTTTCCTCCAATTTCACTGATTTGGTTACTATTGGCCAAAGACTCGAGGAAGGACTTAAGAAAGGTAAAGTATCAAAGACTGCTGAATCTTCTAATGGTGCGAAGAAATCCTATGGGAACTTCCAGAAGAAGAGAGAAGATCAGACTAATGTTGTCATATTTGAAACAAGAGGGCCTCGTCCTTAACCTCATTATGTTGATCACCCTGCTGTTGCTATTGTTACTCCCGTGATTACTGCTCCACGACCGGCTCAAGGTGCTCAACGTCCGGCTGTTAGACAAAATCAGAACTGAGATAAGAGTCATTTTGATCCTATTCCAATGACGCACACCGAATTATATCCTGGTCTGGTTCAAAAGGGTTTGATTACTACTAAGGCTTTGCCTCCTCCTCCAGATCCACTTCCACCTGGATTCAGATCTGATCTCCACTGTGCATTCCATAAAGGTGTCGCCGGCCACGACTTGGAACATTGCTATGCACTAAAGGCTAGAGTGCGTGACTTGATTAAGGTCGGAATCATTAACTTTCGTGACACCAATCCTAATGTCCAGACAAATCCTTTGCCAGAGCACGCTAAGTGAAGCCTCAGTTGACTTCAGTGTTTCAGACAAGATAGCTCATCTTTGATTCTTATTGTTTGCATTTTCCTTTATTTTATGTTTGCTTTCAAATTATGTTTGTACTTTCGTAATTAATAAAATGAACATTGCAACTTTTGATTCAATTCATTTTGTCCATTATTTACATCTTTATGTTTTCTTTAAAAAAAAATTAAAAAAAACGAAAAAGCAAAAATATATATATTTTATCTCTTTCCCACTTTCTCTTGATTATGCAAAGACTGGAGGGAGGATGATGAAAACGTTATACTTATAATTGTTGTTGGTATGCTTTCAAATCAAAACTTTGCTGACGATGTAAGGCATTGTTTCAATTCCCAAATACTGGAGACATAAGGAAGATAACCCCTCGTCAACCCCTTTGAGCCTTGAAGTAGGAGTTTTTTTTTCTTTTTACAAATAAAAACCCGCGATCCTAACCTGGGGCAGGGTAGTTCTCAGTTAACTTGATTATGCATTCAAATACGAGAGCTTCATGCAAGACACCTTTCAACAAAAGTTTGCATTCACAAATTTTCCTTCGCACGCAACAAGCAAGTGTCGAAGATGTCTTTCAAGTCAAACGCTAATGATGGTTCACCGTAATCATTAAGCCAGACAATCACAAACTTTCAACTCTTCCAAATTAAATGTTGTACAAGTTGTTCCCAAAGTGATAAACAAAGAAGGATCCTCAAGAAATCCTTACTCAAAGAATGAGCCGAGTCCCTTTCGAGGCAAAAGCTAAGAAAGATGGGAAGCTCATGACCTTACCTTATACAAAGAGAAATAAGAACAAGCTTGTATGACGACTGTCGCTCCCAGGATTTTCATCCAGGTACAAACGCGAGAGTGGCGCGGAAAACAGAGTCGCCAGCCGTGTAAATTTATCCCAAGAGAGGGAAAGGGAACACTGCATAAACCTTAGGAAGAGGGAAAGGAATGGTCATCGCAACCATAACCTGGGTTCGGGAGTCGGTTACGCGAGGGGAAGGTGCTAGCACCCCACGCATCCATCGTACTCGATGGGATCCACGCTTGTTGTCTATTCTAAGGGTAAGTCATACTATCATCTAGGGCTGTACTAAACGGAGAGGGGAAGACAAAGACCGACTCGGTAGGACGTCGACGTCCTAGGCCTACGTACCGCCTTTGTGCAATGGGGAATTCAGAGTCAACGTAGTTCGGACCAAGTTCTTTTTGTGTTTTTTATGAGCGACGTTAAGTTCGCGTCCGACAGTTAGGGTCGATGCCTGTTTGCGACTCAGACGGAAAGTAACGTACCCTTTTTGAAAATAGCCTTTAAGTTGAAGGTCTCGAAGGACAAAAAAGGTTTGAAGTTGGTTGGTGTTTTTTAGGACAGAAGTGGCTTAAGTTAGTTCCTAAGCTGCATTGCACCAAAGTCTAGGGCACAGGGGCGAATACTTAACGCATCGTCCCAAGACAGGAAGCTCGCTAAGCACTCTAGAAAGATGAGAGGAAGCCCCTCATTTCTCATTCCCCATACTTAAGGCTCGTGCGCAATACACCTTACTCTTATTAAGTGTTTTAAGGAAATTTGAGGTGAGAAGAGAGAAGACACAAGGGTAACTCTAAAGGGAAACTAATGGTCCTAATGTTATCATGCATGGGTGACCTAGGGTTAGTGAAGTTTGAAGACAACCTAAATCCTAAAGGAAGAGATAGGAGAGAAGAAAGGTAAGGGTAACCATGAATGCTTATCCATACCCTTAAGGAACTTACCTTGATCCTGCATAAAAGGTTAGTGAAAAAACAGATATAAATAAAAGGAATGAGGTGAATGACACTCAAGCAAGGGCAACCAATAATAAGCGTAATCCAATCATGAATTTAGAAATCAAAGGGACACCCTCAACGCAAATGGCATGAATGCCTTTCAAACAAGGTAATCATATAAGATCAAAGATGTGCCTGCAAGAAAATCTCAAGTGAAAATAACTCCAATAATTAGAAAAAATGATTCCTAAAATTCTCAAATTAATCCTAAGGGATCCTCAACCAGAGGCAAACAATATATAAAAAATCCCTGCAAAAATTCAAAGTGTTAGCCACTCAAATAATCACACGAAAGTCAAATAAGGGAGAGGGTTCAACGTGCCAAAGAGAAGGACCTAAATGCAATATGAAAAATATTTAAAAATGCAAGAAAAATATTTTTAAGCACTTTAGAATGTTCATGAATGAATGCAAAAAGAACGGATCAAAAATGTTTTATAGATGAATAGAATTAAAATAATGAAATTGTGTATGCATGGTATGGATAGTTCAAGAAGAAAATAGATTAAACAATTAATTTAAATGATAAGAATAAAATAAAAAAAAATAAGATTTGTAAAAATTTAATAAATTAATAAATATGATGTATGAATTTTCTGGGATTTTTTAAATGCAATTTACTAATTTTAAAAATTAAAAATGAAAAAAATATAATTAAAATAAAATATCTAAATTGGATGCGCATGAGGGGTGTGGAAAGTAAAGAAAATGTATTGGAAAAGGACATGGGCTGAAGACGGGGGGTGCCAATAGGAGGCCCAACGTCTAAATCCTTCAGAAAAATAAAAAAAAAGGTGCATGTGTGGACTCCCATGTGCCATGCACATGTCATTTTAATGCGTTGGCGAGATTCTGGCCGTGTGATTCATCAGACTGTCCAGGGTTAGTCAACGTGAACAAAAAGTAAACGAAATGGAATGAAGTAATTGGTGGAACACAGTAGGGACGGTGGGGTGATATACATGGGATCATCAATTAAATTTCAGAAAAAAAAATAAAAAAAACAACACATGGCGTGCTGATGATCGCACGATGAAGGGATCGGACGGCTGGGAGGTCGTCTTCTCCATTTGGACCCCTCACCGGCCGGAACCTCGCAGATCGCCGGAGCCCTAGCTCCGGCCGCCTGTCACCACCACCTGCAAATTAAAAAATGCCCAGAAAACCCCAAACCGTATACCGTTCGAACCGGAATTCCAAGAGGATTCCAAATATGGCCTCCAAATTCACAAATAATTAACACATAACAAAAAACGAAAGGAATAGTGTTAGGGCAAAAAAATTCAAATCAACATTACGAGCAACATACGCATCCAATCATCAAACCAATCATACCAGCATAATCAGTGACAACAACACAACAATATTCACGTAAAAAATTGAAGTTTTAGGATCCTCGAAAATTCTACCAACCTGAGACGGTTCCCCTTGCGTGCGTGCTCTTGGCTGCAAGTGGTGATTGATATCTACTCCTTGGATCCCCAGGAAGATGTCTGTGGAAAAATCCTTTGAGAAAACCTTGTGGATCGTGAGTTTTGGTGAAGAAGAGCTCTAGGGTTCAAGCTTGAATTCCTCTCCAAATTTTCGTGTCCCCTCCTCAACCCTAGCATGAATTGGCTTATAAAGACTAGGGTTTTCTTCTGACAATGACTTGGGCTTGGGTAATTCCAAGTTTAATGAGTTTTGCATTATTTCATTTAATATTGAATTTTAACTAATTAAATCCAATAAAAATAAAATAAAATGAGGAAAAATCAAATATATGCTCTTTGGGTCGTGCATGGATTTATGTTTGAGTTTGGTTTAAGAAACTTATGGCCCATTTGTCAAAATTTGGATTTTAGGCATAGTTTGCTTTGTGCACCTCCTCAAAATTGCCCAACTTTGACTAAGCATAACTCCTTCCATTTTTAGCTCCTCAATGCAAATTAATACTTTTTAGAAACCTCAAGATGTCCTCTAACCAACCCTTTTGGTCCCATGTCAATTTGATCTTCCATGTTCAATTTATGAGCTTTTGAAGAAGGTTGACTTTTGTTGACTTTCAAAATGACCTATAATGTCTTGGCTCATATCTCCCAAATGAAGCATTTCTGGCCTTGGCTTGTGAGACACAAAGTTGTAGGAAATTAAATTTCCTTCAATATGGGCTTTGGTTGAGGAATTTTTGAGGAAGTATGTGGAAGTTAGGCCTGGTCAAAGTACAGTTGACTTTTCCTACAAAAACCCTAATTTAGTAACTCCTGATTCTTGATGATTCTGAGGTTTCCATGATGAATCATGATCAACCCTTGGTCAAATGATGAATTTCACCCATAATCTTGATGTTGACCAAAAATCTTGAGGTTTGACTTTGTGTTGACCACAGTTGACTTTTTGACCAAGTTAACTGATTCTCAATCCATTGGCCAATTGAACTTCTCCTGAATCAAACTGATGGCCAATCTTCCACTCCTAGATACTCAGGGACCCAAGGAAAACCATGGAATCAAGTCTTTCCCAAAAAATCAGAAATAAACTGACTTTATAGCAAACCCTAGTTTTGGTACCCTCAGTCTAGGAGGAAATAGCACAGTCTCCAAATTCAAATTCCTCTGAATATGATGTGTATCCTCTCCAACAAAGATAAGATATGCCATTTTTTGATGATAAAAACCCAAAGAGCTTGCCCATTGGAGCACTAAACCCAAGAATCTCAAAACCCTAATTCATGCACTGGTTAGGAGGGAGTAATCCACTTGAGATCCCTTGCCACCTGTGAACCCTTGATGATGTGATGGACCAGATATGACCTTCCTGGATTGACTCAGGTACCTTGACCCCATGCTAATGATATGCATACATGATAATGAAATGAAACATAAGCCAGTTAGTAAAAAGTAAGGAGGGCAAATTTTGGGGTGCAACAGACCAAATGTTGTAAGGAAGAAGTGACTACCATCTCAAGTTCATTTCTGAACCATCATCATTATCATCAGTACAATTCCTAACTTATGGGAACCTGAGTGCATAGTCTAAATTAACTGAGCATAGGACTGAAGATCATCACGAAGATTGGGTGGGCACAAATAAACTTTGAGCTTTTATCCTTTTGTTTCTTAAACCGTGAACCAGACCACGTTACAACCCTCAAAAGACTTAATTGAAGCAGGGTTATTTTGAAAGCATACTACACCAAGGTTGCGTAAACTGACTCCTAAAGATCTTTGCGGATCATTTGTTTTGGCATTACACCTTTGTTTTACCCTTCATTTTGATGTCTTGAACCACCGTGTTCTCACCATTGACTCATATGCTTTTGCATCTTTCCAAAAAAGATGTTGATTTCAAAAGTTGCATGAACTTTGCATTTGCTATGTTTGTATAAACACTTTTGTTTGCAAATTGGCTTCCTCTTAAGGAATTTTCAAACAGTTGAGAAACTTGGTCAGTGATCCTATCAGGGGCAAGTTCTTTCCAGATCCTATTGAGAATCAGTTCAAGGTTTGTTACAGTGCAAGTCCTTTTCAGAATTGGTTTATCCAGACTTTTCAAGACTCATACTGGGGCAAGCTTTCCAAGAGCACAGTAATTCAGTCATTTACAGAATCATTCCAGCTGAAGCAATTATCAGTTCATCTACAACAGTCGGCTAATTTGGGGCATTTTACTTGAAAAATCCCTAAGCAGCTCTCATTCTTCCTACAGGGATCGTCAACTTGATACAATTTACCAGTTTGGCAGAGTTGTGCTTAGTGGTAGCATCTTTAGTCCCAAAGTAGAATGGCAGTGACATCCGTGTTGGGGAATCAGTCTTCCAGTCTTGTCCTCTCCACAAAAGAGTTGAGTCGTGTCGTCGACGTCTGCATTACATCTGCATTTACATTTGCATTTGATCATATATCATGGCATAATTCATATACATATGCATAGCAAGTGTGTCATCCATCATTTGCACTCATTTGCATTTTCCATGGGTCGTGATGTTATCCACGTCTTATCTCGTGGTCAAAGTCCAACTTACCTGACACCTACCAAACAGATATTGTTGTATCTATCTGATGCTATTCCAGATATGTACTTTTGTTTTGGTGTTCTTCCGGAACTCCCTCTGTGTCTATCTGACGTTCTTCCAGATACGACTTTGTTTCTGATGTTTTTCCAGAATTTATCTGACGTTTTTCCAGATACGACTTTGCGTCTGATGATTTTCCAGATGTGTCTCTTATTCTGATGTTTTTCCAGAACTTATCTGATGTTCTTCCAGATGTTACCTTTGATTCTGATGTTGTCCCGGAATCTATCCGATGTCTTTCCGGATATGTATATTTGTTCCGATGTTCTCCCAGAACCTTCTTTGTGTCTATCTGACGTTCTTCTAGATACGACTTTGCGTCTGATGATTTTCTAGATGTGTCTCTTGTTCTGATGTTCTTCCAGAACTTATCTGATGTTTTCCCAGATATACCCTTTGATTATGATGTTCTTCCAGATTGAATCTTTGTTATCTGAGGTTCTTCCAGATATATCGCCTTGTTTATTCTGATGCTTTTCCGGAATGACCTTGCTTTTACCATCTGATGTTTTCCCAGATGTGTCTGCTCCTGATGTTTTTCCGAAGCCCCTTTATGTCTATCTGATGCTCTTCTGGGTATGACCTTGTTTATCCGATGTTCTTCCGAATATGTGACTTTATTCTGATGCTTTTCCAAAACCCCTTTTGTGTCTATCTGATGTTCTTCCAGATATGACCTTGTTTATCTGATGTTCTTCCAGATATGACCTTGTTTATCTGATGTTCTTCCGGATATGTTGTTGCTTATCTGACGTTCTTCCATATATGTCTTCAAATCTTTACCCGTACATTTAATGATTTACTAAATGTTTTGGGTGTATCTTCAAGATCTCTATTTTGCATTCATATCATCTCATTTCATATCATGGCATTTCATATCATATCATAAGCATTTTGTGGCATCTTAGGGCCAAAAAGTGCGCATGTTTGTATTTAAGTCTCTCCTATCGCGTCGAGATGAAGATTTCAATCTTCTTATCTCTGGATAGAAGAAACTTAAATAGGGGCATCTGTCACACCCTAATTTTTGACCCTAAATTTTTTTACTTTTCCATGTCGTATATTTCGTATCAATCATTTTAGTGTACTCGATTTATTTTTTTCGATCACTTGGGCGTCTAATTTTTATTTATTTGGGGTCCGTTTATTTTACTTTTTTTAACTAATATTATTTAGAATAAATAATTATAGTAATTAGCATTTTATTTTAATTTTATTTTAAATATTTATTTTCATTGTTATTCTTATTTTTAATTTAAATAATGTTTAGAATACATAAATAGGATTTTAGTTTTTAACAGATTTATTTAAATTGATTAAGCTGTTTAAATTTTTTATTTAATTTTAACATTATTTTAATTTGGGTCTCAAATTGGATATTAGAGACATTATTGGTAATCAAAATTAACCCTAATTTAACCCTATATATACCGAGCTTGTATTAGAAAAGGGGGAGACAAACCGGAAAAATCCACAAAGTTGCGCCACACAGTATCGTCTCGTGCGTAGGATTTCTTGGTGAGGTATTATCGTGGAAATTGAGTACTGACATATATATTACTGTTCGAATTATCAAAACGTGTTGATGGTGTGTGTAGATTTTTTTTTTACATTACAATTGCAGGTGACTATTACTAACACAGGCGATGCTGTTACTAACCACTTTATATATGCTTATGCGATACTGTTAACAAAATATATATACTGACACACTATCGTTTTAACATATATATTATAATATATAATTTGTTTTACTAACATATATACTTAACTAATATTATAATATATACAATATAACTGTTTAATTTATATATACATATATGTTTTGTTAATTCTATTTTTTTTTACTATATTCCTCGGATCAAATTATGTCGATACGCTACTCGCACATTTGGGTGTATGATGCGTGACATTGGTGTTTAATTTATTCCGGTTGCGATGATCGCATTTTTTGCGTTAGCAACATTGTTGATATTTTTTTTAACACGTTTTAAAATTCATTTTTGTTTTACGTTTTTGATAAACTTGGTTCCATACCATTTTTGGTCCCTCTTGCAATGATCACGTTAAGTGTAGCAAGTTGTTGATTAATTTTTATCGGTTTATTTGCGATTTTTATTTTACTCTTTTAAATTGATTATCATTGCGTTTCGGTTTTGTACACACGTCCGGTGGTTTGGTCTAGTGGTAATCCGTTTGTTGTTCACCAACCAAGTCGTGTTTCGATTTGCAACTTAGTGCCTTAATTTAATTTTTTATTATGTAGTGGCTTATTGATCCAATTTGCGATGACCGCTTACGCGGTAGCAATTTGCTTTTTTGTTTGTTAATTCTTTTTTTTATTAGATTTTTTGGATCGAATTATGTCGATACGCTATATGTATATTTATGTACGTGATGCGTGACATTCATGTGTAATTTGATCCGGTTGCGATGATCGCAATTCTTGCATTAGCAACATTATTGTTTAAAACGTTTAAAATTTTATTTTTCTATGCATTTTTATTTTATAATTTTAGATCCGCGCACTCTTAATCCCTATTGTGATGATCGCATCTTTTGCGTTAGCGATATTCTCTTATTAATTCTCGAATAATTTTGATTTCATTTTTCTTAATTCTTGATGTTAATTTTGTTTCAATTTTAATCTTAATCTTGTTTGAATTTAGATTTAAATATTGTTATCTTTTTTTTATTATTAATCTGGTTATTAAGTTTGGATTAAAACTTTTGCTAATTACTGTTGAATTATTGCTTGTTTGGATTTTATATTTATCGCTCATTCTTATCCCCATTGACAAAATGTATCCCAATTCCCATGATGTGTAAAAATAATTTTGTTGCTTTCCTTTATTTTGCTCATATCTTGCTACTATATTAAACCCTCTTTTTTTTTAAAAATATCAAACAATTCTCGATTCAATAATCAAGCCCTTTTTAAACCCTATAAGTCGATTGTTTCTACGATCGCAATCAACCAAACCCAAAGCATTCTTGATCCACATATCAAGCCATACCCCAACTTGTAAGTCGACTGCTTTTTAGCATCGCCATCGACCTAATGCACACACTTGCACCTTTACTTTGATTACGGTTTCGTTTACTAGGAGCACCCTTAGGGACTAGGTTTCGACTTAACTATTTTTCTAAAAAACCTTGATCCAACGTCAAGTGGCTATTTCTCTCGTAAGTAGGTTGCCTTTTGTAATTGACCTCACACAATTCAAACCTCGATCTTTTGTCGAGTATTTTTCTCTTAAAACAAAAAAAAAAATATTTTCTCAATCAAATTCCAAAGGAAAGGTCCCGTTGTTGACTGCCATGTCACATATTAGCCTAACCTTAGGTCCCTCCCTTTATCCTTAGGATTGGAGTCACCGCACTCTTTACATGTGTTTCTCCGCGAACACTTCTTCCCCTATAACTCAACTTTAACTTTAGAGTCACTGCACTCTATGTAGTGTCTTGCCATAAACGCTACTTCCCCCTGGAACCTTGACCACAATTAAGAATTCCTCACCCTCTTTGAGGGGAACTACGAATACTCTGATTCCACTCCCGTCAGGATACGTAGGCACAAGATGCGATGTCTTGGCGAGTATACTTAGAAACTAACCCCTAGGTCCTTCCCTTAGCATTACCCTTAGCAAGCAATAGATAACATAATAATAACAAGAGGTTCCTGTAGAGTACTACAGACGTTTAGGATGCTAATACCTTCCCTAAGCGTAATCAACCCCCGAACCTAGATTCTCTTATTAGGACTTTTGATCTTTAACCCTTTCCTTTGGATAAAATAAAGACCGGTGGTGAACATTAAGATTTGTGATCCTAGTTAACATAATAGCTATGGTATCTGATTCTCACCGCGACAGCACTTGGGGCAGAAATCAGACAACGACTAGTCCTGCTTTTGGAAGAATATGTAGATGTGTTTGCTTGGTCTTATCAAGACATGCCTGGATTGGATACGGATATAGTAGTTCATAAGCTACCACTCAAGCCTGAATGTCCACCTGTGAAGCAAAAGCTCCGTAGAAGTAGACCTGATATGGCTCTCCAAATCAGAGATGAGGTTAAGAAGCAATTAGATGCAGGATTCTTGGCAGTTTCAAAATATCCAGAATGGGTAGCCAACATCGTGCCAGTTATGAAAAAAATGGTAAAGTGCAAATGTGCGTAGATTATAGGGATCTCAACAAAGCTAGTCCCAAAGACGATTTCCCCTACCACATATCGACACTCTTGTGGATAATACAACCAAGTTTGCAGTGTTCTCCTTCATGGACGGTTTCTCCGGTTACAATCAGATTAGAATGGACCCAGCTGACATGGACAAGACTACATTTATCACCCCGTGGGGAACCTACTGTTACAAAGTTATGCCCATTGGTTTGAAAAACGCAGGGGCAACTTATCAGAGAGCCACAGTGACTTTATTCCATGACATGATTCACAAGGAAATTGAAGTATACGTGGATGATATGATTGCTAAATCCCGAAGTGAGGAGGAACATTTGGACCATCTCTTGAAGCTGTTCAAAAGACTCCGGAAGTACCAGTTGAAGTTGAATCCGACCAAATGTACTTTTGGTGTCAGGTCAGGGAAGTTGCTTGGTTTTATCATCAGTCAAAAAGGAATTGAAGTAGATCCTAACAAGGTACGAGCTATCTAGGAGATGCCAGCTCCACAGACTGAATCTCAAGTAATAGGATTTCTGGGTCATTTAAACTACATATCCAGATTCATTTCCAACATGACTCCAATTTATGAACCGATCTTTAAACTGCTCGACAAAGACCAGACTGTAGAGTGGAATTCTGATTGCCAACAAGCTTTTGAAAAACTCAAGAACTATTTGGAAGAACCACCTATTCTGGTTCCTCCTGTTCCTGGAAGACCTCTCATTATATACATGACTGTTTTAGAGGGGTCCATGGGTTGTGTATTGGGCCAACGTGATGAAACTGGTCGCAAAGAACATGCCATTTATTACCTGAGTAAGAAGTTCGTTGATAGCGAAAGCCGTTATTAACTGCTTGAGAAAACTTGTTGTGCCTTAGCATGGGCCGCCAAACGTTTGAGGCAGTATCTGATATGCCACACTACTTTGTTGATCTCGAAAATGGATCCAATAAAGTATATCTTTGAGAAGCCTGCTCAAACAGGAAGACTTGCCCGTTGGCATATGCTATTGTCAGAATATGATATCCAATATGTACCTCAGAAGGCTATCAAAGGGAGTGTATTATCATAATACCTTGCAGATCATCCTGTTGAAAATTATGAACCTCTCAAGTTTGATTTCTCGGATGAAGACAATATGGTAGTGAAGGATAGTGAAGAGCCTGGCCCTGATGAAAGTCCTGAGACCAGTTTTAGATGGAAGATGATGTTTGATGGTTCTTCCAATTTCAAAGGACATGGTGTAGGTGTTGTTCTCATAAATCCCGATGGTGGTTATACTCCTTTCACAGCAAGATTGGACTTTGGATGGACAAACAATATTTCCGAGTACGAAGCATGTATTTTGGGTCTAGAAGCTGCAATTGACCTTGGAATCATTGTTCTTGAAGTTATGGGTGATTCTGCTTTGGTCATCTACCAAGTCAAGGGTGAATGGGAAACCAAGGATGAAAAGCTCATTCCATACCGTGCCTATATTATGGAATTGATTAAGTGTTTTGATGAAATCACTTTCCGTCACGTACCTCGTACTGAAAATCACATAGCTGATTCCCTAGCCATGTTAGCTTCAATGTGGCAAGTCAGGTTTCACAATGAAGCACCTCTCATCAGTATTGAGCGCAAGACCGAACCCGCTTATTGCCAGGCAGTTGAAGAAGAGACAGATGGAAAACCATGGTTTCACGACATCATGAATTATCTGAAAACTCAAGAGTACCCCACCAATGCTTCCAATCTGGATAAGAAAACTTTGCGAAGATTGTCGTCCAAGTTCTTTCTCAGTAACAACGTGCTTTACAAGAGGAATCATAACATGGTCCTGCTAAGATGTGTTGATAAACGAGAAGCAGACATATTGATTCATGACATTCACGAAGGAGCCTTTGGCACTCACGCCAATAGATATGCCATGGTTAAGAAAATTTTGAGGGCTGGATATTATTGGTTAACTATGGAGGCTGATTGCATCCAATACGCCAGAAAATGCCATAAGTGCCAGATCTACGCTGATAAGATGCATGTTCCTCCGACTTTGCTGAATGTGTTGTCATCCCCTTAGCCTTTCTCTATGTGGGGCATTGATATGATTGGAGCTATTGAGCCAAAAGCTTCCAATGGCCATCGTTTCATTTTAGTGGCCATTGATTATTTCGCCAAGTGGGTTGAAGCTGCTTCTTTCACCAATGTGACCAAGCAAGTAGTTGCTCGTTTCATCAAGAATAATATCATTTGTCGTTATGGAATCCCCAACAAGATCATCACTGACAATGGAACAAATTTAAACAACAGAACAATGAAGGAGTTATGTGACAATTTCAAGATTGAACATCACAATTCCTCACTTTACCATCCCAAGATGAATGGAGCTGTCGAAGCTGCTAATAAAAACATCAAGAAGATCCTGCAGAAGATGGTCAAGACTTATAAGGATTGGCACGAGATGTTACCATTTTCTTTGCACGGATACAGGACTTCGGTTCAAACCTCAACAGGGTCAACTCCTTTTTCTCTTGTATATGGAATGGATGCGGTCCTCCCCATGGAAGTAGAAATACCATCTCTGAGAATCCTGATGGAAACTAAGCTTGACGAAGCTGAATGGGTTAGAGAAAGATATGACCAACTGAACCTCATCGACGAGAAGCGACTGACTGCTATGTGTCATGGTCATCTGTATCAGAAAGGAGTGAAGAGGGCTTTTGACAAGAAGGTCCGTGTTCGGGAATTTCGAGAAGGAGAGCTTGTACTCAAGAAGATTCTGCCATCTCAAAGGGATGCTCGTGGAAAATGGGCGCCCAACTATGAGGGTCCATTTGTGGTAAAGACTGTATTTTCAGGAGGTTCTTTATTCGTCACAACAATGGATGGTGAACAGCTCACACACCCTGTGAATGCTGACTCAGTATGAAAATACTACGCTTGAGGATCTAGGCCCTTTTGTCCACATCAGCTGCATAGGATTCTAGATTTTTTTAGTAATTAGGGAATTGGTCATTGAATATGATGTAATCCTTTCCCATTGCCATTTTTCAATTGTAGTGATCCATGGAACTTCGCTATTGGCAAGTTACCATTATAATGAAATCAAATTTTTGAGCCATTCTTTATTTGTTATTTATCACTACTCTGATATTTTCCTTGTTATGCAAAACTTCACTTATTTATTAATAATGATTTTAAAAGCGGAAGATGTTTTGAAAACTTTGAACTCTCTTTGTCACTAAAAGAGGATTGGCAATATTTCCCTGATTAAAAACGTTTCAACAATGGTTGACCACTAATACAAAGGACGACTCACCAGTATCTTTGCAAGATGATTATTGAAAGTTGTTTCCCCAGCAAACTAAGGATGTTCTCACTTTGGCTTTAAGACTGACTACCTGCTCAGATTTCAGTATGATTCCCTGTAGAGGGCACGGTGTTTTCCCTTCTTGCTGTCCCCGGTCTGTCGTCTCTTGTCGGAGTCGTTTCTTGCATATCATTAAACATTCACATCATACCATAGCATTGAGCATCTTTGCATTTGGGCGTTTTTCTTCCTTTTCCCTTTCTTTTTCCTCTTTGTGGGTCTTTGGTTCTTTGTCTTTGTTTTGCTTGTGTCCGGTTTTTCGCCTTTGTGCGCCAGATTTTTGACTCTTTGTGCAGTGTTCCCCAGGAAGTCTAACCTGCAACCATTTTGTTACTTAATCACCCCATTTGGAGACCTAAATTTTAGTAATTGCTGGCGTCCTAAACTTCTGGTTATCGTGAACCAGTTGTTTATATCAGGTTATCGTGAACTTAAACTTCTGGTTATCGTGAACCAGTTATTTATATCCGGTTATCGTGAACCTAAACTTCTGGTTATCGTGAACCTAAACTTCTGGTTATCGTGAACCAGTTGTTTATATCAGGTTATCGTGAACCTAAACTCCCGGTTATCGTGAACCAGTTATTTATATCAGGTTATCGTGAACCTAAACTCCCGGCTATCGTGAACCAGTTGTTTATATCAGGTTATTGTGAACCTAAACTCCCGGTTATCGTGAACCGATTGTTTATATCAGGTTATCGTGAACCTAAACTTCCGGTTATCGTGAACCAGTTGTTTGTGTCAGGTTATCGTGAACCTAAATTTCGGTTATCATGAACCAGTTGTTAACTTCAGGTTATCGTGAACCTGTATTTCTTAAACTCAGGTCAAATATGAACCTAAACCAAATTACAAATCCAGCTCATACTGGTCCTCCTCATAAAGTGAATTACTTGTTATCTCAACCAACTCATATGAGTACCAGAGTCTATTCTTGACTCATTAACCTTGTTCCTATTTAAACTCTAGTTGTTTTTTATCTGGCGCACAGAGGTTGGTCTCTGTCTTTTCTGGCTTTTTTTGAAGATCCCGTTTGAACTCTTCAGTATAAGAAATCTCCATAAAATATTTTATTTGGGTGGCTATCCTTTTATTTTAACTGATCCCCGGTGGAGGTCATGTCTTCTTTCTGGTTTCATGCTCAGTAAGAGTGTGTCTTTTCCCCAGTGTCGTCCGGTCATATTTGAACCTGTCGTCCGTCTCCCTGGATCCTTCCCCAGTGGAGATTACCTTTTTTATTTCTATCCTCGGTGTTGCCTCAGGGTCTCCCCAGTGAGTCTCTTTTGTTGGTTAGCCTGCATCCCCAAGGAGTTTCCCTTGTGGCTACTAACCTTCTTTCTTCCCCAGTGAAGCTCATCTGTGTTTGGTAGCTCTTTATTCTTTGGTGTCCTGTTTTGTCTGCATTTTTGCATCTATCATGGCATCATATCATCATATTAGTAGCAGTGTATGTCTTTGCATCTAAGGGCAAAATTTTCGGTTATCTGTATTTAAATATCTTTCACCTTGAGTCCATGAGGATTTTCATCTCTCATGTCATCCGATGAAGATATTTAAATAGGGGCAACTGTTGTACCCCAAATTTTACCCTTAGATCCATTGATCTCTTGCATATCATATTAGGTCAATCATGTTGCATAGCTAACCCTTTTATCATGTTTTGTTTGTGTTTATTTCCTTTGTGAATCAGGTTTTATTTCAAAGAGATTCAAGAGGTGATTAATCAAGATTTTGGATGAAGCATTGAATCAAGCAAGTCTCTCATTTCAAAGAGATATCTCTATAACCCTCTCCATGATCCTTTCCTTAACCAAATTTCTACCCACCTTATCTACCCTCAATTGTCATTTTTAATTCCAAACCGATTTCAATAATCATCTATTAACCAATTTTATCCAATTCCTCTATTTTTCAAACCCTATCCATAACCATTTCAATTACCAAATTCACCTTTTATTTATTTCCTAACCATTTCTTTTATAACAAAAAAGAGAAAACCAATCCTACAAATATTTGTTTTTTTCCAGCCCATCAATAGGCCCATCGTGACAAAATTCATGTTACAAAATTTTGGATTGAATTCATTAGCCAAGGACCAATAAGAATCAGGCATTGTTGCTTTGACTTTTCAACTCCATCTCTCTGACCAATGAAGAGGCGACGCGTGGCCAGCAAAGAAACAAAACAACCAAACATGATTCTTCTCCTTGGTCGTGCTTGCGAATTGCAGTATGGAAGAGGAATTCAAAATACAAGTGTATCAATTCATCCAAAATTGTTTCACAACCCCAATTCCTTGGCGCGTTTTCTCATTTTTGAATTCTCCAAAACATTCCCGTTTAAGCTTTCAAAGGTTTGGTTCATTAAAAGTAGCTCTGAGGCATTACTCATTTCAGCATACAGACTGCTCTCACCTGCAGATCCCCTCACGCAATCCCAATCTTTACCTCATCTGATACCCTCTCATATGACAACAAAGGATGAGCTCTTAAGCAAAGCACTGAGTTATGAAATGGACCCTGCAATTCTGAGGTTTTTATGCAGCAAGGGCAGCGCATTTGTCTCCAAGGAGTGGACCAATATTTGAATTCAAAAAGAGTCGTTGCAAATCATAGTCTTCTATGCAGCATATCATGTGTTTGCTCTTTGGTCTCAATGAACTTAAGCCCATTTGCTCAGCCTATATAAGGAGCTTGCTTCTACACTTTAACTCACCAGCAATTCTCACAAAAACACTCAAATAGCTTCTGAGTTCTTAAGTTTCAAGCAAGAAAAGAGAAAGACTTGCTTTGGAGTGCTTTGGTTAGTTCAGAAAGGAAGCATTCGGCCCACTTGAAGGTGCAGTGGACATTACTCCACTTGGTATCACACTCTTTCCCTCTTGTTAATCATGCTCATTTGATATCATTATGTTATATGCATTGTTGTTCTTTTACATATGTAGCTTGGTGATGTGTGTTTGAGTGTTTGCTCATGGCTTGATATCATAAAATAGATGATTTTGTTTATTGATATGATATACATGTATGCTTGTTGTGTTAAGTTGTAATGCTTTTGTTCTTGTTCATTGAATGGCTGCAAGTTTACAAGATTTCACTTTGGTTGTTGTACTGTCAAGTTTAGATGGATGAGCTTGTTAACCTACTTATGTATGTCATATGTGCTTGGATATTATTGAATCTTAGTCTTTATGCATTTATGATATGCTCATAAGTTGTGGAATGGAAGAACCTATCTATCACTTTTGTCGGTGGTTAATGTTTGACTGATGTTGTTAAGTTGTCTTCATTAAATTAGCATTGTTTTTCTCTTTCTATGAATGATCCTTGTGTATACCTAAGCTCATAGCCACGATTTGTATCCAAATTACCTAAGTATTATTGCTTTTGTCACATTCTGTCATAGAGGTTGCCTTTTGATGCTCTTGTATTTGACTACATTTTATGCACTTGTTGTCCATGGTTTGACTTTCTTTTCTTGACTTATGTGTTCAAGTGTTGAGTTGCTAAAATACACAACTATTATGCTTATGTTTTTTATTAACTTGAACTGGTTGCAATCCTTTCTAGTTTAAGTCCTTACTCCAACCCTGTTCTTGCAATACTTCACTACTTGCCTGAAATTTGTGTTTTGTGATTATTTGTTTATATGCCTAAGAGTTGATAACATCCAACTGCTAAATATTTGTTGAATGGGTACTTGCTGTACAATTTGCTAGTGTGATAAATGTCTTTCCAAGCATGTTTGTCTTTGTTCGATCCATCTTTAATACATGATATGCCATTTGTGTTTTTGCTGCCTCTATTGATTTATGACAGGTTTGTAACCTAGAATCCATGGTTTTGTATGCCCTACTATGTTTGAACTTGCATTGTCCATATGCCTTGTCATTAGCATGCTGTCAGTTTGGTACCTAATTTGTGTGTAAGTTTTAAATGTCAAACATGATTTGTGTGTTCCTACCTTGTAACCTTGTCTGACCTTGATTGTTAAGCTTTTGAAGTGTTTGCCTTGGTGCTTCATGCTTGCCACCATGGAACTGTGCACTTTGTTTGCTCTGCATTACCTTAAATCATAACCAATTCTTGATCCATGTCTTATGTTTGTTTTCACATCCACTACATGCTAACATAATAAGTATTTGTTTTACTATGCTCTGCCACTGCCTGTACTAGAGTGAACTTGTTGCTATTATGTCTTATGCCTTGAACCTAGTCCATGTATGCTCTATGTATGTGTTTGCATGATTGTTGCCCAAGTTGGTCTTTACCATGTCATATACTACTGTCTGTTTTAATGGTATCATTTGAATGAACTTGAATGCTATGTTGTCTTGTGATATGTCATATTCTGTCGTGAATACATGTGTATGATTCATAAGGACCCTTGACCATCATGATGTGCTGTTTGTGTACTTATCATTGTAAACATGACTGATTTTCCTTATATCAACATGATGAGTGTAGCTTTTTGTATCTGGTATTCATGCCTAGCTGCTATTTGAATTAGACGCCACTATGTGTGAACAACTCTGTTTGAGCCCTTGTTTATGACACTGCTGTGTTTCAAACTTACCTTGACATTGCATGAAATTTGTGTACCGTTAATCTAACTTTGATACATGAATCATCACTATGCTTGCTACCATTATGATTGAATGCATCTTCCTTGACATTATGTGACATTATGTTTGATTGGCATGCTCATGATCTGGCCTTGATGTGCATTGATATGTATGAACTCTTGTTGTATCTTGCATTGGTTTTGTATGCTACCTTTGTGAAATTGTTTGCTGCATTGTTCATGAACCACAATAAACCTTAACTGTTTGAATCTTGTTATCTGACTGGTATGCTAACATTGATTGTTGTGTATCTAATCTTATGGACTCATTGAATTGTGAAATGTATAATTGCTCTAATGACATGTTACTCATATGCTGCTGACTGCTTGTATTGTTGATGTTGCTGCCATCATTCCCTTAGCACTCCTTTAATTTATCCTAGAAACTGTCTCTAACAGTTAGGGTAGTCTTAGAATATGGCTATGCCTTGATCTGACCTATCCCTATTTTTCACCACTCATTGTAACCTATTTGAGTTGCTATTTGAACTTTGAGAAGATATCTTTAGAACTAACTGCATCATGCCTTAACTTACCCTCTTGTATTTCTTGCATTTTGAACAATTAGCTTTGTTAATCATATGATTTAGTCATAAAGCAGCTCTGTTACATTTCTTTAAGGCATGTTAAGTCTTGGAAACTTTTGTTATACATGAAACTAAACCTAATTGCCATGCTGATTTGGATCCTTGAACTACATGTTTGTTTATTAGTTGTATTCCAAGATGTTTCATTTCATTGAACCCCTTCTGAATATGCTTTATGCTTGCTGTTATGACTGTGTGAATTTGTTACTTTATACATTCAAATGTTCTTACTTTATGGATTTATATGATAAGCATTTACTTGGCATTTAACATATGTGGCAATTCATTATGTTGAGGTGACAATCATGTGTCTTTGTTCCCTTCTGATTGGCCATGATTTGAATGGCATGGTATAAAGGCCTGCAGTCGTGAGCAGATTATGTATTTTGTTGGTTTGCTTTGTTAATTTGAAATATACACGCATGGAAGGCTTATATATTATTTGAGTTAAGATTGTTATCGGATGTAACAGCCACCCCAGTGGCAAGCACACACAAGCACGCGCCCTTTCACCTATAGGACTGGGGTTCGAATCCCCCCTCGCCCCAGTCCTTTTGTTTTATTTTTTGATTTCGCTTCTCTTTACATATATATGTGTGTTCTCTTTGTTTGTTCAAGGGCGCGCGTTGGTTCAGATGGTATTGTTTTAGGCTGCACGCAAAGGGTCCTGGGTTCAATCCCTAGGAGTGCCATTTCCTTTCTTTTTTAATGCTTGGTTGTTTTATTTATTTTATTTTCAAGTTTATGCCTTAATTTCCAAATGTCATAACTTGTTTGATTTTTATCCTTTTCCTTCCATTCTTTTTGCTAAATGCTTCTAATTAAATTTACTTGTTGAGAATAAAGAGAAATTGTTGAAAATATTTAAACTTGAGGCATTTATTCATGATAAGTTTGGAAGTACCTTTTAGGGTTTTATTGCACTTCTTTATTCATCTTGCCATGTTATCTTTGTTTATCATGTTTGAACATTGTTAAATATGTATGATTCTAACCTTGCATGATTTCATAAACTTTGTTTCATCTCATTATCTTGTTCATGTTTCTTTTACATCATCTTATTTGAATTTATAACTCTTTATTTCTTAGTAATTTTACAACTATTATCTTTTCCCCCCATTCCAAAGGGAGATCATCCTAAAATTGACTTATGAGTCACTAAACAACCACCCTACCTTATCCTTCTAGGTTTATTCCATTTCTTGGCCTCATGAGAGCCAATGAAATCATAACTTAGCAATAGGTTAGAGTTTTGAACTCTATGTGATTCTCACCATCATGAGAACTCACTTTCCCCCTATAACTTAGACTCAGAGAGTTATCGTGAACTCTAAAATGAGCTCATACTCATTTCCCCTTGGAGCTTTGACCATAGTTGTTGTACCCCAAATTTTACCCTCCGATATTCTGATCGTTTGCATAGCCTTTTCATTGGTCTCTGTTTTCGCATTTTTAGTAAACATATCAATAATCATGCATTTTTCGTTAGAATTTAATTTGTTTTATTTCTTTTTTTTTACTAACTATTTTCAATTATATTTTTTATTATTTTAATTTTGTTATTATTATTTCTTTTTTATTATTATTATTATTAATTTTATTATTATTAATTTTATTATTATTAGTTTTATTATCATTACTAGTTTTATTATTATTAGTTTTATTATTACTAAGCTTTATTATTATTATTATTACTTTTATTTTGTTTATCTTCATGGTAAGTGGGGACCACTCAATCACTCTAACACTTCACATGGATTGCCAACTTGGATTTATCAATGACCAAAAATCATTCTCACACTTCACTCATCAATGGCCAAGAATCATTCTCATAAAGTCACATGGATTGCCACATCAACGCTCCCACTTTATTCACACTATAAATAAGATATCTCTTTCTCTCATTTGACACACCAGATTCACCCCACACAAAGGCTGAATACTCTCTTAATTTTCTCCCTCAATTATTCTTGCAAATTTTCTGGAGAGAAGACTCGTCTTCATTTTTCCATAACTCGTGTCATTGAAGAGGCAGTGGACCGTCTCCACTAGGTAACATTCACCTCTTTTATTTCTCCGTTTTCAAAGTACCATGATCATTTATCTATGTTGTTATCAAGTTCATTAGCATGTTAATATTTTTCTGGAAAAAGTATTGTAATATCCTATAATTTTTGTTTGGTTTTATTATGAATGATGTTTAAAAGATAAGATAAAAATTCAAAAAAGACAAAAAAACATGCTTCATCACCACCCTTTTATTATTTCATACTATTTTTATTTTATTTTCCATTTATTTCTTAATTTTGTTTCTCTAGTTTTTATTTTAGGAGCACTTTGAATTTTTAGTTTCAATTTATCATGTTATTTCTTGAATTCATAACTTTTTCTTTCAAATTTTGTTTTGATTTTTATTTTTCGCTTACGATCTTTATTTCGATTTTTAGGGCCAATGATATTACAAAATCATGACTTAGTTGATTTATGCAAAATGACTAAAAAGTCTTGATATGTATGAGGTTCATTTCTTTATTTTTGTTGGTCAATGAAAGTCGAATATCAAAAGATTATCGATCCTCCGATTAAATCTTGATCAAGACGAGACTAACTTTATTCTTCATTTTGAGTCCATTTTCTTTACTTTAGGCCGATGACATTGCACAAATCTTGACTTTGATTATTTCAAATCAATAAAGTCTTGATAAATATGAGGCCACTTTTTACTTATTTTTATTGGTCGATGAAAGTCAAAAATCTAAGGTTATCGATTTATCGATTTAAATCTTGATTAAGACGAGACCAACCTTATTTTTTTCATTCCGGTTTCATTATCTTTATTTTGGTCGATGACATAACAAACTTCATGGTTTGGTTGACTTCATTGAATCAACAAAACTTTGATCAATATGAGACCGCTTTCTCTTTATTTCAGTTTCATTCACTTTTTAGTCGATGAAAGTCAAGAATCATTGATTATCGATTCCTCGATTAAATCATGATTAGGACGAGACTAATTCTATTTCGTGTTCTTAGCAAGCAAACATAACATAACACAAACTTAGCAAGAGGTTCCTATAGAGTACTACAGATACTTAGGGTGCTAATACCTTCCCTTTGTATAACCAACCCCCGAACCTTAGATCTCCCCCCTTTAGGTTTTTTAACGATCTTGAACCTTTCCTTTGGATAAATCAAAGTCGGTTGTAAAAGAAAATGATGCAAGTTAAGTAATAGCTTGTTATCCGATTTTCACCGCAACAGAAATTGCGACTTCACTGGGGACTCAGTTAGACCTATTGCTGGTCCTTTCCTAAGAGGGTTAAGCCAATCTTGTTTTTATGTTATTCATGTTTGCTTATTTACTTGTATATGCTTATGTATGTCATATTTGCTTATATACTTGTATCTTTGTTCTTGCTTTATTATCCTGTTTATTTTGGGTTATCATGGTATCTATGAGTGAGATAAGTCCTAACCCGGACTTGAGAGAACACATATGTTTAGGAACCGTGGACATAGTCAAGGGAACTTCGAGGGAGAAATCCCAAAGGAGGGAACTTGAAGTCCACACTCAGTTGAGGCCCTCTTGGAGGTGGTAAATGTTGAACGAGCAATCGTGAATGCGTTACTACTTTCGACCTAGGAGCCAGAGATACTGATAACCTTTAGTTATCCCTTTTACCCACCTGGCCTATTTAGGATGTAGTGCGATGATTATGAGGGAGTAATCCTAAATGATTGCTACGCGATACTACGCTCAGACGAGACTCTCTTGAGGATTTTATTTATCACCGAGCAATTGGGAAGTTGATAAAATCTGAAAGATGGGTTGTTGACTCTGGGAACTCTTTAGAACCTTGTTCTGCAGATAGAAGAACCCTAGTACACACCCTGTGGTTGGTTCTTTACCCAGACTTCATGTTGTGATCTCGAACCCTTGATTCTGTTGCATGTGTTTTTGCATCCTGTTTGCATTGCATTGCATTTGATTTGTATCTTTGCATGTCTCATTGCATACGTCTGTCTGCCCAACTACTCATTTCCAGTGGTCTCTATCCACTAGTGTCACCTGTGAGTCGTCAAGCTGATTCCTCGACACCGATACCGGACTAGAGCTAACTACAGACGAAGGATGTCAGAGCAAGAGGTACACAATGCCGAGGTCTGAATGGAGATCGATGACCTTAAGTCAAGCATGACCAAACTCACTGAGATGATTCAAGTTTTGATTGCTAGGGGAGAGCCACCCCAAAGGACTGTCATCCAGGAAGTTTCAAGCGCTGATCCTCCACCAGTTCAGATGCCGCCTTCAACGTGGCCAGAGTTTGGTTTGCCACACAACTACTCTCCACCGATTGCATCTACTGCTATGGTTGGTCAGAATGCTATACCAGTGTTTCAAGCTCCTGTTTTTGCCGAACCGCAACCTATAGTTCAGACTATTTGAGCTCCCTTTCGAGAATCCCCTCTATGAGTACAATGCTGCCAGTGTTCAAGGTGAATACCGTGAAGACTTTGTTGAACCTGAAGTTGTCCGAGAGCAGTTTCAGAGCATAGAGAAGAGACTCAAAGCCGTTGAGGGTACTGATTTCTTTAATGTGGATGCAGATAATATGTGCTTAGTATCAGACCTTGTTATACCTGCTAAGTTCGTAACTTCAGATTTTGTGAAGTACAAGGGTCACTCTTGCCCAAGAGCTCATTTGGTCATGTATCTTCGCTGGATGACTGCTCATGCCAAGAATCAGAAGTTGCTTATCCACTGTTTTCAAGACAGCTTGAGTGGAGCATCACTCAAATGGTACATGGGTCTCGAGAAAAACTCTATCCATAGCTTCCAAGACCTCACAAATGCCTTCATGAAGCAGTATAAGTATAACCTCGACATGGCTCCTGATCGCCGTCAACTGCAAAACATGTCTCAGAATGATAAAGAGTCTTTCAAGGAGTATGCTCAACGCTGGAGAGAGTTGGCTTCCCAGGTTGAACCTCCTTTGGCTGAGAAAGAGTTAACCGGAATGTTCATGGATACCCTGTCCCCATTCTATTGGGAGAAGATGGTTGGAAGTGTTTCCTCCAATTTCACTGATTTGGTTACTATTGGCCAAAGATTTGAGGAAGGTCTTAAGAAAGGAAAAGTATCCAAGGCTGTTGAATCTTCTAATGCTGTGAAGAAATCCTACGGGAACTTTCAGAAGAAGAAGGAAGATCAGACTAATGCTGTCATGGTTGAAGCAAGAAGGCCTCGTCCCCGACCTCAGTATGTTGTTCACCCTGTTGTTGCTGCTGTTACTCCTGTGGTTGCTGCACCACAACCAACTCAAGCTTTCCAATGTCCGACTGCAGGACAGAGCCAGTATCGTAATAGGGGTCAATTTGATCCCATTCCCATGACTTACACTGAACTTTATCCTGGTTTGGTTCAACAAGGTTTGTTTACCACAAGGCCTCTGCCTCCTCCTCCAAATCCTCTTCCAGCCGATTATAGGGCTGATCTTCATTGTGAATACCATCAAGGTGGTGCAGGCCATAACTTGGAAAGTTGCTTTGCATTGAAGGCTAGAGTACAAGAGCTGATGAGGAACAAAATCCTCTCCTTTAAGGACAATCCCAATGTTCAGAACAACCCTCTGCCAGGGCACGCCAAGTGAAGCTTCAGTCGACTTCAGCATGCTATCCTCCTAAAAGCCAGTGTTTCAGACAGGACAGCTCATCCTTGTGTTGATTAGTCACTAGGCCTTTGTTTCTTGTTGTTTTCACTTTCTTTATTTTGTAATGGGTGTTTGCTTTCAAATTATGTTTGTACTTTCACAATTAATGAAATGAGCACTGCAACTTTTGATTCAATTCATTTGTGTTTGCTATTTACTTCTTATTGCTTCCTCTTTCATGAAAAATAAAATACATTTTTTTTTGTCCACTTTATGTTGATTATGCAAATATTGGAGGGAGGATGATGAAAACGTTATACCCATAATTGCTGTTGATATGCTTTTAAATCAAAACTTTGCTGACGATGTAAGGCATTGTTTCAGTTCCCCAAACACTGGAGAAATAAGGAAGTTAACCCCTCTTTAACCCCTTCGAGCCTAGAAGTAGGAGTTTCTTTCTTTATAAATAAAAACCCGCAATTTTAACCTGGGGCAGGGTAGTTCTCAGTTAACTGGGTTGTGCATTCAATTACAATAGCTTCATGCAAGACGACTTTCAACAAAATGTTGCACTCACAGTTCCTTCGCACACAGCAAGCAAGTGTCGAAGATGTCTTTCAAGTCAAACGCCAATGATGATTCACTGTAATCCTTAAGCCAGGCAGTCACTAAAAATAAAGAGACAAAAAAAAAAAAAAAAAGAAGAAAGAACAAGCTTGTATGACAACCAAAAGTTGTAAGGAAGCAGTGATCGCCATCTCAAGTCCATTGAATTTTGAACCATCATCGCTATCATCAGTGCAATTCCTAACTCATGGGAATTTGAGTGCATAGTTTGAGTTAACTGAGCATAGGACTGAAGTTCATCACGTAGATTGGTTGGGTACAAATAAACTTTGAGCCTTTATCCTTTGTTTCTTAAACCGTGAACCAGACCACGTTATAACCCTCAAAAGACCTAATTGAAGCGAGGTTATTTTGAAAGCATACTACAGCAAGGTTACGTAAACTGACTCCAAAAGATCTTTGCGGATCATCTATTTTTGCATCACACCCTTTGCTTAAACTTTTCACTTTAATATGTTGAAGCATCGTGTTCTGACCAGTATCCCATATACTTTGCACCTGTTTCAAAATGATTTTGATTTCAAAAGTTGCATGAACTTTGCATTTACCATGTTGGTACAAATACTTTTGTTTGCAAACTAGCTTTCTTCTCAAGGAATTTTCAAACAATTAAGAAACTTGGTCGGTGATCCAATCAGGGGCAAGTTCCTTCCATATCCTGTTGAGAATCAGTTCAAGATTTGTGGTTTAATGGCGACTTCTTAGAATTGGTTTATACATAAGATTTTTCAAGACTCATACTGGGGCAAGCAATCCCAGTGTACAGCAAAAACAATCATCTTTCAAGACTTAGACTGGGGCAAGCTTTCTAGGAGTACCATAAAACGATCATTTCTAGACTCACACAAACTGAAGTGATGATCAGTTCGTCTACAACAGTAAGCTAATCTGGGGCAAGTTACTTGAAGAATCCCCATGCAACTTTCAAGCAGTTTTTCATCCTTCCTACAAGGATCATCACTTGATACAGTTTACCAGTGTGGCTGGGATGCGTCCAGCATTAGCATCTCTAGTCCCCAAGCAAAATGGCTGTGATCTCCGTGTAGAGGAATCAGTCTTCCAGTCTTGTCTTCCCAGAGAGTCGAGCCATGTCGTCAGCATCTACATCTGCATTCGCATTTGATCATATATCATCTGCATAATTTATACCATATGCATAACATGACTGTTTTATCCTCATTTGCATTTCTCCCGAGGTCGTGTCGTTATCCACGTCTTACCAAAACGTTACCTGTCCTTTTCATTCAGTGTCATTCCTGAATGTTGTCATTCTCTTGCGCATCTAATTTTGTTGATAGATGTTGGTCTTCTCTCATTCCAATGTTATTCCTGGATCTTTATATTCTCTCACTCCAGTGCCATTCCTGGATGTCTGTCTCTTGTGATCTCCAGTGCCATTCCTGGATGTCTGTCTCTTGTGATCTCTAGTGCCATTCCTGGATATCTTGTTCCCCTTGTTTCTCCCAGTGCTATTCCTGGAAGTTTTGCCTCTCTTTTGTAATCCTCATCAAATTTGCTTGGATATCTTTCAGTGCCATTCCTGAAAGTCTTTTTTGTCCATTCAGTGCCATTCCTGGATGAGTTTTCTCCTTTGCATTCAGTGTCATTCCTGGATGTCTTTCTCACTATCATTCGATACCATTCCTGAATATAGTGATCTAACTTTACTTTCAGTGCCATTCCTGAAAGTTCATAGTCATCCAATGCTTTCTTGGATTTCACCTTTGTTCACATTCATTCAATGCTGTCTTGAATACTGTGGTTCCTTTTGTCCAGTGCTTTCTTGGATTTCTATCTTGTTCACTTTCATCTGATTCCTTCTTAGATATTATGAGTTATACCTTTCATCTAAAGCCATTATTGGATGACTGGTGTTTTTTTACATTCAATGTCATTCTTGAATGTAATCTTTGTTCACTCATCTAAAGCCATTATTAGATATTATGATTTACACCTTTCATTCAAAGCCATTATTGGGTGGCTGGTCTCTTTGCATTCAATGCCATTCTTGAATGTAATCTTTGTCCACTTTTATCTAAAGCTATTATTAGATATTATGATTTATACCTTTAATCCCAAAGCCATTATTGGGTGATTGGTTCCTTTGCATTCAATACCATTCTTGAATGTAGTCTTTGTTCACACTCATCTAAAGCCATTATTAGATATTATGAGTTATACCTTTCATTCAAAGCCGTTATTGGATGTCTGGTTTCTTTACCATCCGATGCCTTTCCGGATGTGTCTCTCTTTCTGATATTTTACCAGACCGGGTCTTTGTTCACTTTATCTAAAGTCGTTATTAGATATTGTGATCTATACCTTTCATTCAAAGCCAGTATTGGATGTCCGGTTTCTCTACCATCTGATGCCTATCCGGATGTGTCTCTCTTTCTGATTTTTTTCAGATAGAGTCTTTGTTCACTTTATCTAAAGCCGTTATTAGATATTGTGATTTATACCTTTTGTTCAAATCCATTATTGGATGACTGGTTTCTTTGCATTCAAAGTCATTCTTGAATGTAGTCTCTGTTCACATTCATCTAAAGCCATTATTAGATATTATGATTTGTACCCTTCATTCACAGCCATTATTGGATGACTGGTTTTTTTTTGCCATCTGATGTTTTTCCGGATGTGTCTTTCTCTGTCTTTTCTGGTTTTTCTTGAAGATCCCGTTTAAACTCTTCAGTATAAGAAAATCCCAGAAAATCTTTTGTTGGTGTCTATCCTTTTATTCCAAATTGATCCCCAGGGGAGATAATGTCTTCTTTCTGGTTCCATGCCCAGTAAAGAGTGTACTTTCATTTCCCTAGTGTCGTCCGGTCACCTATAAACCTGTCGTCCATCTCCTTGGACTTTTCCCTAGTGGAGAGCCCCTCTCTGGCTCTCATCCCCAGTGAGGGCCTGTAGGATTTTCTCTTTATTTTTCTATCCCTGGTTCACCTTAGATTATTCCCCAGTGAGTCTATCGTTGGATAGTCTGTATCCCCAGTGAGTCTTTCTCGTGAATGCTAACCTTATCCTTCCCCAGTAAGCTCACGTGTGGTGGATTGCCCTTCATCCTTGGTGTTTTGTTTGTCTGCCCCTTTGCATTTAGCATTCCATCATTTTCATCATATTAGAGTTCATTGCATGTCAGCATTTTTGTCCATAGCATTGCATGTCAGTGCGTCTGAAGGCAAAATTTTCGGTTATCTATATTTAAATACCTTCCACCATGATTTCATGAAGACTATCATCACTCATGTCATCCGATGAAGATATTTAAATAGGGGCAAATGTTGTACCCCAAATTTTACCCTCCGATATTCTGATCGTTTGCATATCTTTTTCATTGGTCTCTGTTTTCGCATTTTTAGTAAACATATCAATAATCATGCATTTTTCGTTAGAATTTAATTTGTTTTATTTCTTTTTTTTTACTAACTATTTTCAATTATCTTTTTTATTATTTTAGTTTTGTTATTATTATTTCTTTATTATTATTATTATTATTATTATTATTAATTTTATTATTATTAGTTTTATTATCATTACTAGTTTTATTATTATTAGTTTTATTATTACTAAGCTTTATTATTATTATTATTATTATTACTTTTATTTTGTTTATCTTCATGGTAAGTGGGGACCACTCAATCATTCTAACACTTCACATGGATTGTCAACTTGGATTTATCAATGACCAAAAATCATTCTCACACTTCACTCATCAATGGCCAAGAATCATTCTCATAAAGTCACATGGATTGCCACATCAACACTCCCACTTTATTCACACTATAAATAAATCTCTCTTTCTCTCATTTGACACACCAGATTCACCCTACACAAAGGCTGAATAATCTCTTAATTTTCTCCCTTAATTATTCTTGCAAATTTTCTGGAGAGAAGACTCGTCTTCATTTTTCCATAACTCGTGTCATTGAAGAGGCAGTGGACCGTCTCCACTGGGTAACATTCACCTCTTTTATTTCTCCGTTTTCAAAGTACTATGATTATTTATCTATGTTGTTATCAAGTTCATTAGCATGTTAATATTTTTCTGAAAAAAGTATTGTAATATCCTATAATTTTTGTTTGGTTTTATTATGAATGATGTTTAAAAGATAAGATAAAAATTCAAAAAAGACAAAAAACATGCTTCATCACCACCCTTTTATTATTTCATACTATTTTTATTTTATTTTCCATTTATTTCTTAATTTTGTTTCTCTAGTTTTTATTTTAGGAGCACTTTGAATTTTTAGTTTCAATTTATCATGTTATTTCTTGAATTCATAACTTTTTCTTTCAAATTTTGTTTTGATTTTTATTTTTCGCTTACGATCTTTATTTCGATTTTTAGGGCCAATGATATTACAAAATCATGACTTAGTTGATTTATGCAAAATGACTAAAAAGTCTTGATATGTATGAGGCTCATTTCTTTATTTTTGTTGGTAAATGAAAGTCGAATATCAAAAGATTATCGATCCTCCGATTAAATCTTGATCAAGACGAGCCTAACTTTATTCTTCATTTCGAGTCCATTTTGTTTACTTTAGGCCGATGACATTGCACAAATCTTGACTTTGATTATTTCAAATCAATAAAGTCTTGATAAATATGAGGCCACTTTTTACTTATTTTTATTGGTCGATGAAAGTCAAAAATCTAAGATTATCGATTTATCGATTTAAATCTTGATTAAGACGAGACCAACCTTATTTTTTTCATTCCAGTTTCATTATCTTTATTTTGGTCGATGACATAACAAACTTCATGGTTTGGTTGACTTCATTGAATCAATAAAACTTTGATCAATATGAGACCGCTTTCTCTTTATTTCAGTTTCATTCACTTTTTAGTCGATGAAAGTCAAGAATCATTGATTATCGATTCCTCGATTAAATCATGATTAGGACGAGACTAATTCTATTTCGTGTTCTTAGCAAGCAAACATAACATAGCACAAACTTAGCAAGAGGTTCCTGTATAGTACTACAGATACTTAGGGTGCTAATACCTTCCCTTTGTATAACCAACCCCCGAACCTTAGATCTCCCCCCTTTAGGTTTTTTAACGATCTTGAACATTTCCTTTGGATAAATCAAAGTCGGTTGTAAAAGAAAATGATGCAAGTTAAGTAATAGCTTGTTATCCGATTTTCACCGCAACTGAAATGGCGACTTCACTGGGGACTCAGTTAGACCTATTGCTGGTCCTTTCCTAAGAGGGTTAAGCCAATCTTGTTTTTATGTTATTCATGTTTGCTTATTTACTTGTATATGCTTATGTATGTCATATTTGCTTATATACTTGTATCTTTGTTCTTGCTTTATTATCCTGTTTATTTTGGGTTATCATGGTATCTATGAGTGAGATAAGTCCTAACCCGGACTTGAGAGAACACATATGTTTAGGAACCGTGGACATAGTCAAGGGAACTTCGAGGGAGAAATCCCAAAGGAGGGAACTTGAAGTCCACACTCAGTTGAGGCCCTCTTGGAGGTGGTAAATGTTGAACGAGCAATCGTGAATGCGTTACTACTTTCGACCTAGGAGCCAAAGATACTGATGACCTTTAGTTATCCCTTTTCCCCACCTGGCCTATTTAGGATGTAGTGCGATGATTATGAGGGAGTAATCCTAAATGATTGCTACGCGATATTACGCTCAGACGAGACTCTCTTGAGGATTTTATTGATCACCGAGCAATTGGGAAATTGATAAAATCCGAAAGATGGGTTGTTGACTCTGGGAACTCTTTAGAACCTTGCTCTGCAGATACAAGAACCCTAGTACACACCCTGTGGTTAGTTCTTTACCCAGACTTCATGTTGTGATCTCGAACCCTTGATTCTGTTGCATGTGTTTTTGCATCCTGTTTGCATTGCATTGCATTTGATTTGCATCTTTGCATGTCTCATTGCATACGTCTGTCTGCCCAGCTACTCATTTCCAGTGGTCTCATTGCATGTCTCATTTGCATCTTTAAATCCTTAGTTTCATGGACAACCACAATCGAACAATCTACTTTCAACAACCGAAGTCGTATAGGCATTGAATCTGTAAAGGGTGTCTCCACTGATTCAATGGTCGACCGGGGTCTCTTATTTGGGAGTCACTCCCTATAAGATTACTCGTCTAGTGCCATCACTTATCTTAGGTGTCACTCAAACTTTTCAGATGCGGCATCACCCGCAGTCCCATTAGCAGAAAAATAAACACAGATATCAATTAGGAAAAGCGATATATATATTTATTCCTAAAACTAACATCCTAGACCTCTTAAGAGCTAGTTCATAATCCTAACAGATCAATGACGTCCCCAACAGAGTCGCCATTTTCCTGTAGTGAGCGATTTTTGTTGGTGACGCGACCACCTTATCGCTGGGTTTTCCTCACCGCAATGGTAGGAAGGGGTGCTACTTTCTGATTTCTTATTTATCCCGTGAAGCTGGAAGGGAAAGGGAAGGTATCTAAAACTAACCTTGCACGCAAATGTTTAACTGAAGAAACGTTTAAAGAGATTCGGGGAGTCGGGGTCAGGTTATACAATGGGTTGTTGTCAATTACCCATCCTATATGTGGTTATCCACAGGATATTAGCTTTAGGTTTCGCTTTGTAATTGATAGTGTTTTTCTGTTAATGGGTTGGGAAAGTTTCTTGGGAAGTATGAGTGAGTGAGTGAGTTTTTGTTGATGTTTTTGGTAAGGTACTGGACCTAAGAATTGATTGGTATGAAGGTACTGGACCTAGGGTTTTTGATTTAGTATGCTCGCTAAAATTTCGCAATCTTATGCCTACGTATTCCCGTTTAAACGAAACAGGGAAATCAGAGTAATCGTAGTTCCTCCTATTCTAAGGGAGGAAAAATATGTTTTGGTGTCTTGTTCAAAGCCTAAGACAGAGGCTAAAAAGTTTATTTGTGTCTTGTTCAAAGCCCAAGATTGAAGCTAAAAGGTTTGACTGGGAGAGAACTTGTCATCTCTAAAGAGGTATTGTTGATTTTGGTGTGCCTTGATCAAAGCCCAAGGTTGAAGCTAAGAGGTTGATTGACTCCACTGGGGAAGTCCTTATCCATAACCTAAGAGTAGGCTGGATGAGACCAACTTAACAAGAGAAGGTATATATTGGTGTCTTGTACAAAGCCCAAGATTGAGGCAAAAAAGAGACTGATTCTTTGGGGATATCTTTATACAAATCCTAAGAGGAGGCTGAAGGAGACTTTTCCGAGAAAAATGTTCTATCTATCTTATACAAAGCCCAAGATTGAGGCTGAAAGGATTTTGACTCCGCCATGGAGGTTTGTATGTATCTTGTACAAAGCCCAAGATAGAAGCTGAAAAGAAGACTAACTCTGCAGGAAAGAAATCTTCATCTGTCTTGTACAAAGCCCAAGATTGAGGCTGAAAGCGACTTTACTGACTCTGCTGAGGATATTTTAAGTGTCTTGTACAAAGCCCAAGATAGAGGTTGAAATGATTTTGACTCTGCTTGGGAAATTATTTGCCCCGAGCTTAAGAGAAGGTTATGAAATTTTATATCTCGTACAAAGCCCAAGATAGAGGCTAAAAAGGGTTTGACTCAACAAGAGAGTGCTTTTTTATCTGTCTTGTACAAAGCCCAGGATTGTGGCTGAACAAGCTGAAGCAATCATTATACAAAGCCTAAGAGAAGGCTAACTTGTACTATGGGGAATCTTTTACCAAGCCAAAGGGAGGCTGGAAAAGATTGACTCAACAAGAGAGTATTTTTTTATCTATGTTGTACAAAGCCCAAGATTGAGACTAAAAGGGTTGACTCAACAAGAGAGTCTGGAACGTGATTGACTCAACAAGAGAGTCTGAAAAGTGGTTGACTCAACAAGAGAGTCTAAAAAGGTGATTGACTCAACAATAGAGTCTGAAACATGGATGACTCAACAAGAGAGTATGAAAAGGTGATTGACTCAACAAGAGAGTCTGAAAAGTGGATGACTCAACAAGAGAGTCTGAAAAGGTTAGCTCTGCTGGGGAGAATCATTATACGAAGCCCAAGAGGAGGCTGGCTATGCTGAGGAAAGATCATTATACAAAGCATAAGAGGAGGCTATCTTCTGCTGGGAATTATTGAGATCCCGAGGCAAGTCCAAGTGGGGAATCAACTCTTGCCGAGGGTTGCAGAAGAGTTGAGATATCAGATGCCTTGAGGTTCTGATTTGAGATAGTGTTTAGACTGACCCTGGCTAGGGGATTTTAGGAGAGAGACTGGGTTTTAGAACCCACAAGTTTTAGCTTTGCTGGAGATTAATCCAGAATCCGGGGTTTCTTCCTATGTTTGGAGTGAACTTGAGAATATCTTTGAGACTCAAGGGGATTTAGACTGTCCAAGTCTATTGGTGTGGAAGAGTTTTATCCTTTGTATGATGCCCAAGAGGAGGCCGACTCTTTTAAGGGATGAGTATCAACCCTAAAATTAGTCTGAGGTGTTGACTCCTTTTTAGAAAGACAAATCTAACGAAGGATGACTAAGTTGTGTCCTATACCTTTAGGAGGTCTTCAGGGTCCTTGTATTAAGCTCAAGAGAAGGCATGCGAACTTCTAAGAAGTCGGAGGGTCCTTGTACAAAGCCCAAGAGGAGGCGGGGATGCTTTTAAGAAGCCTGTGGGTCCCAAACCAAGAAAAGTTCAAGAAATGCTATTCACCGAGAATAGATCATTTAGTGAAAGTTCTGAGGTTTGAAGAAACTCAAGAGATATTATTCACCGAGAATAGATCAACTCCGGGGAGTAGAATTTCTTTGACAATTTCTAGGGGTGACAGTCTGAGAAAAGGTTCACGAGGAATACTGCCTTTCTCTTTGTTCCATATTGTTTAAGCCCAAGAGAAGGTAAAACTGTATCTAGAAATCCTATGGGGATCTGGTTTTGACTGTATTTAAAGAGTGACCAACATGGCTTTACCTAGTTCTAGACCTAGTTACCGGGGAAAACTCTAAATAACTATACTAGTATATATGCAGTTGATATATGACAAGTATTTAAAAAGGTTATGAAAGAAGACTAACCATGCGCAACTTCCCACAATACAGTTATATATATATATATATATATATATATATATATATATATATATATATATATATATTTATATATTAAAGCAGGTAAATGAAAGCGGATAAAAACTTACAGGTGAGCAAGCTTCCATGTTGTATTGTTAGTTGTTCAAAGAAATTAAAGAAAGTTTTGATAACAACTGTATATTTGAACCTAAATCAAAAGGGAAGTTGTTTTGAAAAGATCCTTGGGGGCTTATACTCAAGGAGAGGCCCAAGAGGTTTTCTGTACAAAGGTATGGGTCTTACAACTCAAGGAGAAGCCTAGAGAGTTTGAAAATGAATAAAGATGGGTTTTATAGCTCAAGGAGAAGCCCAGATGATTTTGTTAAAAAGGCGACGATCGTGCTGTTGTTTTGAAAATGTACAGAGGGACTTATGCAATAAGTAAGGCCCAGAATTGTTTATTTACAAAGGGATTGGGTCTTACACTCCATTAAGAGTCCCAAGGACATTTTAAAAGAAAAGAAATGGGACTTACAACACGAGGGTAGGCCCAGGTTATCTCGTAAAAAAGGCGACGATCGCACCAGGGTTTCAAGAAGTACAGAGAGACTTATACAATGACTGAGGTCCAACACTATTTATGTACAAAGGATTCTATATTAGACTCTATTAGAGGCCCGAGGATTGTTTTGAAAAATAAAGATGGGACTTACAACACGAGGGGAGGCCCAGGTTATTTGATTTTGAACTGGCGATCGCGCCGAGGTTTTTGAAAATGTGTTGGGACTTATACAATGCCTGAGGCCCAAATTATTTTGGTTTTCAAAAAGGGTTGGGTCTTACACTCTATTAGAGGCCCAAGGAGTGTTTGAAAAAGATTGATGAGGGTGGAATTAATCAAACCCCTAACTTGGTTTAAAATGGAATTAATTTTGTTTAAAAATTAATAAAAATTATTGAAAACGTGTGAAAAATGAGTGGTGATCTTAGATCAATGTTTCAAAAATCATGTTTTTATCCACAAAATGATTGAAAACCATTTAAGTTTGGAAAACCAAGAAGGAAAACAATATTTTAAATGTTAAAAAACAAATAAAAATTAATTCTTTGCAAAAATATCAAGTATATGAAATAAATAATATTTTTGGGAAATTTTTGTAACATAAAATATTTTAACATTTTTGTGAATTATTAAAAAAAGAATCAACTCAAAATCATTAAAATTTAGCGAGAAATTAATTTTTGAATCAATTAAATAAAATCACAAAATTCAAATATTTGAAAGTTTGAAAAAGGGCGCCAAGAACACCTTGGTTTTGCCCGCGTGCTCTGTTTTTCCCAGATTTGCATTTTCTCATCAATCTCACTGAATACTTGATGAAATCACACAATCCACATATCAATCTATTCGTTTTTACCTCACGATCATGTCTATGGTCTTTAATTTCATTTATTTTAAGCATGGAATAAGAAATCAAAGAGAAACCTCAAGAACCCTAATTTCTGCATGAAGGCTAAGAAATTCCATACACGATTCATACAAAGTAATTAATTGAGGGGAAACACTCTATACATGATTATGAACATATGACAAAATTATTGTGCGAGGAAATATGCATGAATCATGAGATGACCAAGTTTAGGCTTACCTCTTGCAGCTGGTGATCGTGTTTTGGGTTGGAGGTGTTACAACTTGGTTCCAATGATGTGGACAGCTTCTCTAGGTGCTATAGAGTGTGTTTGAATGCTTGAAGTGGATTGAATTGAGCTGGAACTTGATTTGGCACCTCAACTGCAAATCTGTCAAAAGCTTGTGCAGATGGCTGGTGATTTTGTGAAATTGGTGTTCCAGTTGTTGGTTTAGTCTTTGATCAGCTCACATATGATGTTTATGAAGTGTGTGTATGATTGGTTTGGTTGGAAACACATTCTAATTCAAAACCCGATAATAGCTTGCATTAGAAGGCATTTTTGGAAGCGAGAGTGTGATTTTGAGAAAGGCAAGTGTTATAGGCCTTTGATGTACTCAAACTGATCAGAAATGAGGTCTATTTATAGTGTGTCAAGTTTGTTTTGCAAGGAATAGGGAATGGCAACTGCAGCAGACCTTTGGCCAATGTGGATCAAATGGAATCTTAAGTCTCCTCTAGCCATTGACTTGAGATTAGAGCACATGCCTATGGTTCTTTGATTCAAGGATAAGGCTTGACTGAAGTGTTCATCTTTGCTCTGATACATGCCACCTCTAAGCATCCATTGTATGCCTCAAAACAAAATTGGAGTCTTTAGGCATCTTTAGCTTTTAGGGGTGCCAAACCTATATGTAGTTCCAAAACTTGGGAGGCTTATGGATCAGTGCTTGTCCCTTGGTTGTTTCCCCTTGAGGTGTGCCGATGGATAAGCATGCTTGAAATTGCACAATTTGGGCAATTCGAGCACTAATGCACAAATTTGCCTTGCCAAGACAGTTTGTAGCAAGGCATGTTGCAGCTGTTATAACTCCTAGCTCATATGGAGTTTGATGGAGTTCTTTGGCATTTTGGAGAGCCCTCATATGACACAACACATGTGTGATCATAGTTTATCTTGAAACTTTTTGGATCCAAGTGAAAAATGCCCCTACATTTTGAAAAAAGCAAGACAGATTCTGATTTAGTGAAAATTTCACTAAGTGTTGGAAAAAGTGACATTTCATGTTTTTCAGCCATTTTGATCATTCCATAACTAAGAATCCATGAGGAATTGGAATGAGGTGTAGTTGACACTTTTAAAGTATGCCATGAGAGCTATAAATCCATCTTTGGATCATCCAAAATGGTTGCTTAGATCTCAAGTTATGATCCTTGGAAGTTGGTACCCTAACCACTTTGTTCCATAACTTAGAAAAATTCTAAGTTTTTTATGGTTACCCCTTTTACAAGTTAACTCATTTTCTTTGGTTTTTCTAGATAATGATGATTTAAATCACATATTAACATTGTATTAGGGTTAAGGAACCTTGGTTGACCAAAAAATCACAAAGTCAAACTTTGACTTTTTGTACAGTTGATTTTTTTCAGCAGATGAAATTTAAACTGTGCGATCCTATATGAAATCATGTCCTTGACCTAAATCAAACTTAATGGATGGATTCCATATATGTTATAGGGTGTATTGAATCATGTCCCAAGGTTTGGGAGCATGCCTTGGTCAAAAGTCAAAGGTACAATTGACTTTTTCCCCAAAACCCTAATTGTGGTTTAGATGAAATTGAAACTGTTGAACCAAGCTTTTTGGATCAATCCATTGTTGCAAATGGATCAATGTAGTGTATTAGAGACCCCTAAATCATTCCTTGAGGCCTTGGCTCATGTTTTGTCCCAAAAGTCAACTTAGGGGTGAATTAGGTCAAGAAACCCTAATTCCTGATTTTTGGTGAATGCATCCCCTAAGGTTAAATTGACTTGATGATTGGGTCCATGAGGTACCTTGGAGTATCATAGGTTATGTTTTGAAGCATTGGCTCATGCCCAGAGGAAAAATTTCATCTGGAGGCCTTGGTCGACCAAAACCCTACTTTGGTGACACTGGCGATCTTGAGGCTTGATCCACTTGGAATGTAGCAACTTTGTGCTTGGTTCTTGATGTGGGAGTCCTTTTGATCCCTTATGTGTGTTTGAGAGGTTAGACAAGTTGAAGATCATGTCATTCCTTGATTAATCCTTTGTCTAAGTGCTCTGATAGGGATAAAAACCCTAATTCTTGTTTGTGGTGAATGCTCACCCATCTTTGGGGAGACTGATGAGGCATGATGGTTCATCCATATTGTGATGATGATTTACACAATGATGGGAAATCTTGGTGGTCAAAATTTGGGGTATGACAGTCATATATGTAACACATGCAACTTTTAAAAATTATTTATAATAACTATAATAACAAAACATGTCTGAAAATTTAACTTTCATTGCAGTGGAAACATCAACAACTTGACAGTTTAATGATTCAAAGCATAATTATGTTTTTAAAGTAAACATAAACAACATATAACTAAGAGATATCCAAATAATCTCCAATAGATACAAAAGACATAAAAATGTTCTATGTAAAGGCAACATTCAAACAGAAGGGGTGAGATATCATAATTATATAAAGGAAAACATGATAATAAGTAGGCAACAAATTATTACATGCACAATCACCTATTCCACAACATACTTCCACACAATCAATACAGCAACCAACCAACACAATGGCTATACAACCAATATGCAATGCAATGAGACTCAACAACTCGACTCAATGCATGTGGTACCAATATGTGAACACTTAGGTTCAACGCTCCGATCCTCACCTCCTAGGATCAGAGCTTACCGATTCGTTACCATCACCACCAATAACGCTTCACTGATTCCATCACCTCCGAAATCAGCTACTCGCACCCAATCCCCACCTCCTGGGATTGAGGCTCGCCAACGACAGACCATTGTCCAACAACATGAATGCATGAAACATATTATACATGCAACAACAACACCAAGCACAATGACCAACACCTCTATAGTTAATGTACTCTGCCAATACTGGCTACCATGCACCAACACATGTTACAACAGTTCAACAACAATAATAAATCAATATAGCAACCAATAACAATGCATTCACAATTATGTCACACGTCAACATAAGTGTTACTATGCATTTAACACCATCACACAACAAATTATTCAATTTGTGGTACATGAACCATTTTTAGAATAAAATTCGTCATGCCAGTTTCCCGACGCAATGACACAACAATTACACTACTCCAACTCAACTATAGCATCATCATATTACTCATGGTTCAGAATTCAAAGATTCAATCCAACAACATACAATTACAACCATGTTCATAACATAGAGAGAAGAAAACAACAATTCAAGCATTGACATATTCTATCCACTATCATCATCATACTAACCCTTAGATAATTAGAATCTCACTCTTACCTTAGAGTTCTTGCAAAAGCTTCTCAACAATGGTGATATTCTCTTCTCCCTTGAGCCCTAGCCTCCTTTCCACTTTTCTCTTGTTTTCATGATCTAATAGTTTCTCTCCCACCATCCCTTATTTCTTATTATATTATTATTATTATTATTATTAATCCCACTAATTAAATAAATAGTAACTAATATAAATTAATTAGTTCTACTCACCGCACCACCAAGTTCTAGACTTTCGCTCACACACACCCAACACCTTAAAGTTTATTCTTAAGGCCACTACCTCACACCAAGGGTAGCTCAAACACACCAACAACACAACACAATCACAATCATCACATAATTAAATTACAGAAAATAAATAAAATAAGTCGGGGCGTTACAAATTCCGTATTGACATCCATTTGATGGAGTTCTAAATCATAATGTGCAACAAGAGCCATAATTGTCCTAAAAGAGTCTTTTGATGAAACCGAAGAGAAAGTATCTTTAAAGTCAATCCCTTCCTTTTGAGTATAACCCTTAGCCACAAGACGAGCTTTATACCTCTCCACATTGTCGTTAAAATCCCGTTTGGTCTTAAAAATCCATTTGCAACCAATGAGTTTCACACCTTCTTGTAACAGGACAAGTTCTCAAACTTTATTGTCTTGCATGAACTTATACGCATCCTTCATTGCTTTAATCCACTTGTATGAGTTGGAATTATGCATGGCTTGGTGGAAGTTGATTGGATCATCTTCCACCATACCATTATTTTTCTCATGTTCTTGTAGAAAGAATATGTAATCACCTGGAATAGCATTTCTCTTTTCTCTAGTGGATATCCACAAAGGTATTGGTTCTTGTAACACTTGTTCTTGAGGATTTTGTGTTTATTCTTCATGAATTACCAAATCATATTGAGTGGGAGGAAATTCCACAATGTATTGTGGAGGTTTCATACTTGCTTGATAAAAGCAATTGTATGAATCAGTTTTGGAATTGTTATCGATTCTTCCTCTAAAACAAAGTCTCCAATTCTTCCCCCATACTCAATATCCTCAATGAAATTAGTTGTTTCTGTCTCAAAAATTAAATTAAATTTGGTATCGTAAAATTTGTAGCCCCTAGATATTTCAGAACAACCAATAAAGTAGTTGCTCACTGTTCAGGAGTCCAATTCATTTTCATTTGACCTATAAGGCCATTCCTTAACTAAACATCCCCATACATGAAAATGGATCAAACTAGGCTTTCACCTAGTCCAAAGCTCATAAGGTGTTTTAGTAGTTGCCTTTATTGGTACTCTATTTAGAGTGTAAGCTGCAATTTTTAGTGTCTCTCCTCAAAGTGACTATGGTAAGGTAGAATGACAAATCATACAACATCCTTAAGACTCCAATTTTGTCTTTCAACCAAATCGTTCACGCTAGGTGACTCTGGTATGGTGTACTGTGGGACGATTCCACATTTATCTAGGTATTTGGCAAAAGACCCCAAATTTTGTTCACCTGAACTGTTATATCAGCCATAATATTCACCGCCACGGTCAGATTTGACTTTTCATGAATAAGAAATATGTATGCAAATCTAGAATAATCGTCTATGAATGATATAAAATATTGTTGATCATTCCAAGAAGTTGTGGGAAATGATCCACAAATATCAAAGTCATTCGTAGCTCTATATGTACAAAATTTCTTTATTTTGGTCTGTTTGCCTTTAACACACTCAATACAAATATCAAAGTTTGTTAAGCCAATGGAATTTAAAATTCCATTAGGCACTAGTCACCCAACTCTATTTCTAGAGATGTGCCCTAAGCGCTTGTGCCATAATGCTCCTGAATTGTTATTATCAATTTTACGCTTACTACTACGTGATTCAATATTTAGGGATTCATCATATGTAGCTATCGTGTCCAACAAAACACACCAAAGTATGACTCATGTGATTTGATTGATCCCACTTCTCATAATCTTTCCTCTATTTAGCGGTACTAGATTCAGAAGGAGAAAACAGTTGCTCCATCCTTATTGCAAGGTGAAAATCCATGCAACAAAGAACAATTTCCATATTCTCATTTCATTCCTTAAAATTTGCCCATTAAGGACCTGAACCTTATTCATATTTGCAGATATCAAATCAATTGAAGTTGAAAATATAACAAAAATAATTATCATAAATATACTCACAATAAAAACTTAAACTGAATCATTAATTTGTTCAGATAATGGCATAACCTATCTTAATACACCTAGTGCGCCATCAATATCAAGTATTTGGACAATAATACTGTCTGCTATATGTACTATTGTTGTAATGATCAAACATTGATAATAAAACATGTCAAATAATAAAATCCTATTTGGATTGATTTATCATTCATATATGAAACCTTATAATCATCACACGTTTACCATCATAGGTATATATAAAATCCGACCAAACATCAACTGTCCTTTGGATCAGTTGATACTCGCATGGATAAACACACACATAAGGAAAACATATAAATTTTTTTATAATCTAAAAAAAAGATGTTACTTTGATGACATTTTATTTTAATTGACTCACTTAAAATGTTAAACTTTGTATACAATTACAATCCTTAAGCAAGATTTGAACAAAACTTTACCAAAGTTCATGAATAAAACAACTAAGGGGGCATGATCATGCAAACTAGAACGACATGCCCATGTTTCAATCTATGTCTGCTTTATTATGCGAAGCACAACAAAACAATAACAAATAATATATTAATAATGATACTAATAAACGAATTTATCAAAATTATTTATTTATTTATTTGCAATAACAATTTATATCATGCTATTTACCATAAGTTAATGTTATGCAAGTAATTAATATATTGTGGATTCATCAATGTCGTAAACAATACACCATGTTACGCAAGAAAGCAATACATCATGGTATCCAAAACCGTATGACCATAATACTTTAACACTATAATGCAATTCATTGAGCCAAATTAATGTCACATCATTTTATGGCAAAAAATTATAAAAGAAAATTCATAGTTTGTTACAACTACTACGATAAAAAAAATTCTTCCAACATTAGTATTGAAGAGGTAACCAACGATACATAACTGTTATGATACAACTTTATCATAAAATTGAATCAAATTGGCTCAAGTTCAATCAAATGATTAAAGAATTTCAATCACTCGAAAGTATATCATTGAAATTATATCATCAAATAAGACCAATGTCAAATAATAATAAGCCTTACACAAATTGAAAGATCAAGAAATTCCAAATTTAGAACCCTTATTTCAAAAAATTTCAAAATCAAATTGAATCAGATATGGGTGGCTCTGATACTACTTGTTAGATCTGCTCATAACCTTATGATTTTTATCGATATAAAAATCAAGAATAGATTTTTAAACTAATCTTTATAAGTCGATGACCCATCAACCTGTATCACTTAAACACATACCAGAATTAATCAGATAATGAAAGCAGAAGAGTACCTGAGTTTCCCATTGAAACCGTTGAAGGTTTGCAGAAATATGATCTTCCAATTTGTAGAGTTCTTAGGGTTTCTTGATTCTGTTCTGATGGGGATGAAGAGGATCTTGATAAACTGTGTTTTGTCAATCGCTCTACAAATGAGGACATAAACCATACAAATAACCATATGATTATTTCTAAATTTTCAATATTCTAATTTCCCCCTTCATCAATTTAAATATTGACTTATGTATTTACACAATAACATTACATGACATATATGTTGGAATTCAACCACGATCTATGGAGAATTCCTATTCAATATTGATCTCAATATTGTTATCTCACTCACGCAATGACAATGAAAGAAAAGGTTGAGAAAGAGAAAAGAAAATAACGTTGGAGAAGAAGATGAAAAACTGCAGAGTTTCTCTCTTCCCACAACTGTGGAATTTTATTATCACTTTGCAACTGCAAAACCGTGATTATAAAACTTGACGATTACAATGATAAGGGTTCCTCCCTATTTATAGATTTAGGTTAACTTGCATCTCAAGCTAAAGCCCAAACTATAAAAGCCCAAAAATATCTAATCTAATCTTTCTAAATCAAATATGATATTTCTAAATCAAATCTAATCTTTCTAAAACAATGAATTACATATTTAACACACCACCTAATTCATTGTTTCTAAACTATCTACATTCATCATAAACCTTAGCTTCTTGAACACTTCGACTGACACTCACTTCGTCATGATGTCTACAATCTGATTCTCAGTTCTGCAGTGTTCCAAGTTCATCTTCCCTTCTGCTACCTGCTCTCGAAGATAATGGAACCTCATTTCGATGTGCTTGCTTCGACCGTGTGCTATTGGATTCTTCGCCAAGTTGATAGCTGACATGCTGTCGATCTTCATGGTAATTGCTCCATGACTCTTCGTTGTGATCTCTTCGACCAGGTTCATCATCCAGGTTGCTTGACATGCACAAAGAGAAACATTTATATATTCTGCTTCGCATGTTGACAATGGCACTACTGACTCCTTTCTCGAACTTTAAGCAATTGGTGCACCACCTAACATAAACACATAGTCAGTTGTGGGTTTTCTATCCTCAGCATCACTACACCAAATTGAGTCAGTGTATCCCACTAACTTGCATTACTTTTCTTCATCAGCTGCAGGAACAAAATACCGTAGTCGAGAGTCCCTTTCAGATACCTCAGTAACCTCTTCATTGCTGCTAGGTGTGATACCTTTGGCTTTTGCATGAATTTACTTACCATACCCACACTGTATGCTAAGTCAGGCCTTGTGTGGCAAAGGTATCAAAGTGACCCAATAAGTCTTCTATATTGGGTTGGGTCGACATCATCTTTATCTGAATCTTTTGATAGTTGCAATCTGGTCTCAGCTGGAGTCGAAGTTGGATTGCAATCTTGCATCTCATATCTCTTGAATATTTCGCATGCATATCTTCTTTGGTGCATCATCAAACCTCTACCAGTCTTGCAGAATTCGATGCCAAGGAAATATGAGAGGTTTCCCAAGTCTGACATTTCAAACTCCTCACTTAGGTCATGTTTGAAATCTTCGATCTCCTTCTTGCAACTTTATGTTATCAACAGGTAGGGGTGTTCATGGGTGTGGGTCGACCCACGAACCCATTGACTCAAACCAACCCAATCCATAAATTACCCAAACCCATTCATTTACGGGTATACCAAACCCAACCCATAACAACCCGTATAGTTTTGGGTCGGGTGTCGGGTTTGAGGTTTGCAACCCACAGACCCATTGACCCAACCCATTGATGTGACTTTAGTAATTTTTTATTATTTTAATTTTAATTTTAAATAAAAATATAAAACTAATATCTCACTAATAACCATAATTTTTTAAAAAAATTATTCTCCACTAATAATATTACTAGACGAATGAGTTTACGTAATTCTAATATTAAATGTGTTTCTTATATTTTTTTGAATCATTTCTAACTTACATATTTAATGGAAATAACGTGACTTGTAAAATTTTATATTAACATCAAGTGTTATGTCGTGTTAATGAATTTTATTAGATATTATATGATGTGTTTCATCGAATTTGAGTGTTATAAATGAATATGATTTTATTGAGTTGTGTTACATTTTTTTAAATCGACAAAAAATCATAATTTTTTTTAATTTGAAACACAACCCGCGAACCCAACCCAACCCAACCCATAAATGAACGGGTCGGTTTTAACAATGAAATTGCGGGTTAGATGATGAACCCAACCCATTGAAGTTTGAACGGGTTGGGTAACGGGTTAGGCCAAATCCGGTCCAACCTAACCTGCGTACACCCCTATCAACAGGTCATCGACATAGAGGCATAATATAAGCAATTCACTACTACTTCTTCTTACATACACTCCATGCTCAGTCGCGCACCTCACAAAAATTTTTCTCCCTTAAAAAGTTGTCGATTTTCTTATTCCAAGCTCTTGGAGCTTTCTGAAGTCCATACAGGGCTTTATGCAACCTGTACACCTTTCTTTCTTCGCCTCGTTTCACATACCCAGCTGGTTGTGCGATATAAACTTCTTCGTCTAAGGGGCCATTAAAGAATGCACACTTCACGTCCATCTAACATGTGTGCCAATTGTTCATATTTGCCAGGCCAATAACCAACCTGATTGTTTCGATCCTAGCAACAGGTGCAAACACTTCGTCAAAGTCGATTCCTTCCTTCTGAAGAAATCCTTTCGCCACAATTCTCGCCTTGTGTCGAGTTACCTCTCCTTTAGGATTCATCTTCACCTTGTAAACCCATTTCACATCAATTGCCTTCTTGCATTTCCTTTCTTTTTCTGACTGCGCCTGCAAAGCCATATCACTCTTCGACTTTCCTGCAGCTCTTTTAGTCATCATTTGTTCATGAGACTCAAGCGTCCCTTGAAGCTCCTCCTTCGTCAATACTGACAAGTCTTTTGACTCTTTTATGGTTACTAACACGTGCTCGAATTTTGGAGCCAATGACCTCAAGATCTTTGACACAACTGATCTTGATGTCAACACTTCTCCACATACCTTGATTTGATTCACCAGCTTTGTAACTCTAGTGAAGAAATTTGTTATACTTTCATTGTCTTCCATTTGAAGCAATTCATAAGTTCTTTTATGAGTTTGTAACCTCACCTCTTTCACCTTCTCTGCGCCTCCAAACGATTTTTCAATAATCTCCCAAACTTCTTTTGCTGATTCTACATCACTAACCTTTTCAAAATTATTTGGATCAACACATTGATGGATTATAAAGATAACCTTATAATCTTTCTTCTTCAATTCTTTATAGGCTGCTTTCTCCTGATCTGTCGCAGTTTCTGCAAGCGGTGATAATCAAGATCCCAAAGATCTTGGTAACGAAAAATCACCTTAATATGCTTGCACCAATTCTCATAATTATCTTTCTTGGGAATTGAAAGATTTGCAGGAAAGTGATCATTCGGGTGATTTATCGCCATCACAGTTGTTCTTCCCTTGAATCAAAACCGGAGCTCTAGATACCAAATGTTGGAATTCAACCACGATTTATGGAGAATTCCTATTCAATCTTGATCTCAAGATTGTTATCTCACTCACGTAATGACAATGAAAGAAAAGGTTGAGAAAGAGAAAAAAAATAAAGTTGGAGAAGAAGATGAAAATTTGCAGAGTTTCTCTATGTCCACAACTGTGAAATTTTATTATCACTTTGCAACTGCAAAACCGTGATTATCAACCTTTATGATTACAATGAAAATGGTTCTTCCCTATTTATAGATTTAGGCTAACTTGCATCTTAAGCTAAAACCCAATCTATAAAAAAGTCCAAAAATATCTAATTTAATCTTTCTAAATCAAATATGATATTTCTAAATCAAATCAAATCTTTCTAAAACAATGAATTACATATTTAACAATATATGCTTCTATTTATATACTTAATATCAATTATACCACTTTAATTTTACATAATTATAATTAAATAATGAATATAACACATGTAATATTTCATTTGTGATCTAAAATTTTAACAAAACCAAATATGAAATTATAATATTTAATTCCAAGTTTTCCTAATATTAGGTGTAAAATAGAGATTTTATGTCAATTTTAAAATAGGTGTCAAATGCCCTTATTTATCATTCCAGTAACAGCAACACCGATAAAAAAACATGTGTTACATGTTAAAAAATTAGGTGTTAAATCTTCGTTTTACACTTAGTAGATCGGGAATCATAGTATGCTAAGGCAAAAAAAAATATTAGATCTTCTCCATTTAAGATCACAATTCAAAATTTGCCTTTCTTATTTATCAACCCCTCCGATTTTTTTTTTTTTTAAAAGAAGGCAAAAGCTAAATTCTATTCAAAATTTGCAGCATAAGATATGCTAGCAATATTACTCAACCCCTCCGACTTTAAGAGGAGTATTCCAATTTAATGGTCTATCTATCCTAAACTTTGTGAGAAAGTGAAATTGAAAAGTAAGTACATGAATTTATTTCTTTCGTAGCTCTGTATTTAAATATATTTGGATATGTTGCATTAAATAATACTAATATTTATCTAATAAAAAATAGATTTTGTTAATTGTCTTTTCACTTGTATTTGAAGACTTATAAAACTTTTTCTATTAAATTTAACAACAACAAAAGTAAAAGAGTAAATTAAAATACTCAAAAAATAATAACTACTCCAATAATATTCAACCCACGGTGAAAAGTGAAACTTCCTAACAAATTACTCCAAAAAATGAAGACTGGTAAAGAACGAATCGAAACAGGATAGGGCAAAAACGAGTGTCGCACACGCGTGTAACCTTCAACGTATATAAACTGCTTCGTAGTTCTCTCTTCGTGCCCGAAACCCTAGACTTCAAATCCAGCGAGGTTTATCGATGGATCGCAAGAGAGGAAGATCCGAAGCTACCTTCAATGGCAATGGCGCCGGAAAAAGAGGAAGATCAGGTTCGTCTTTTCTTCTCCTTCCCCTTCTTATTCGTGCTATCTTTACTCCGAGTTGAATAATTACCGTTAATTTTAGGGTTTCTTGTGTATTAGCCGTTAATTTAGTATTAATTTTCGAATCCTGCTGTGAAAATTTTCGAACACTGAATATTCATAAATCGTAATCATAATGAGCTAGTAATTTAAGTTAAACATAAAATTTAACTGAGGGAACTTAATTAATGTTCTGTAACAGAAATGGAGTCCTTTCAATCTGGTTTAGGAAGCAAATCGAAGCCATGCACAAAGTTTTTCAGGTTCAAATCTTTAATTTATGTAAAAAAATCTAATGCAATTTCATATATGTATAAATTTTCTAATGTTTTGGAGTAAAATTCATACAGAAGAATTGGGTAATGAAAGCTTTCGTACAGGTTTACTGCTAATCATGTTAACGAGATTATGAAAAGAAATTGTTGATTCTCAGGATCAGCTCTATTTAATGCTCTATTTACTGCTAATCATGTTTACAAGATTACAAAAGAAGTTCTATGGGGTGGATACAAAACTTGATCAACATATATTGGCTGTATACAATTTTCTCCATTTTTTTTTGAGTAAAAGAGAGATGATGTAGATCAATTAATTCAAGTCCTTTTATTTTTACATTACAGTCAAGTCGTTTTAATAATTCCCCCACTTTAATTCTCCAAACCCTCCCAAAGAATTGGGAGCATATGATAGATTTGGGATAGGAAATGATTTAAATGGTCTATTATCTGGTAATTTTGTAAGTTGAGTTTTGGGATTTGAAGGTGGTGAAAATTTGTGATTTTCAGATTTTGGGGTTTGATTGATAGATTTTAAGTGGAACTATGTATAAGACAGTGTATTTGATATATTGGTTTATGTTTATTTTGTTGAGGTTTTGTGTAGTAAATGATGATTTGAGGGTTTTCGGTTGTGAAAATGATGATTTTGAGGGTACTAGGTTGTGAAAATGATGATTTTAGCTTAAATAAATCCTTGACACTTCTCTACCGAACAAACTCATCTTATTTTGGTGCTGAATCTTATCTTGATTATTTATTTGTAATATATGTTACTATTTTCACAATCTTGTACAATGCATATTTATTTTTGCTTTTCTGTCGAAGTGGTCACTTTCTGTATTGTTCTTTATCAATTTTATCTCCATATATTCTGATTTTCTTTAAAAGTATGCCACTTTTTTTTTTAATCACTCTGTTTATGCTTGCGTGATATTAGGCCTAATTGTTTCTCCTTCGTTTTCGGGCATAAGGTTTGAATAGATCTATCTGTCTTGCTTTCCTTCCTTGCATTTGTGTCCCGGCTCCTGAGTTTGAACTGGTTTGGTTTTTGGGGCTAAACAATTAGTTTGGTTTGAACTACAATAGGCGAGGTCATGTTAATTCATTTGTAAAATAACAAGGAAGTGGGTAGGTCATCCTTCATTGTTTAGTAACCCAACATCCCATTCCTATTGTTACTTGAATTTTGGGCTACACGCTGCAGTCTGCACCTTTATACGGAATACTACTATAAGTTGAGATAGCTAATTTGCATCAATTCACATTTTCATACCTTCAATTTCTGTCATTTATGTGTCTATTGGTGATAATCTCATATTGATGTATTATGTGTCCTGTGTTTGATAATTGTTTTTGTTACAACCACTGCACTCATCTGCTCATCTTGGTCCCATCAAATTGTTTAAACGATTTATGAATTAGGCCATTAAATTTCAAATATTTTCTAATTTTGTATCCAGATTAGATGGTTTACATGTGCGCTAGTCTGATATATATATATATATATATGATTTCATCTTTTATGCAGCACCTCTGGATGTCCTTTTGGTGAGGGATGTCATTTCTCACATTATGTTCCCGGGGGCTTTAAAGCCGTCTCTCAGATGATCAATGTTGGTAGCAGTCCTGCCATTCCACCTGTCGGTAGAAATCCAAATGCTCCACCATCCTTCCCTGACGGGTCTTCTCCACCAGCTGTTAAGACCCGATTGTGCAACAAGTTCAATAGTGCCGAAGGTTGCAAATTTGGTGATAAATGTCACTTTGCCCATGGTGAGTGGGAGCTTGGCAGGCCCACCGCCCCTGCATACGAAGATACTCGGGCCATGGGACAAATGCAAAGCAACAGGGCTGGTGGGAGATTTGAGCCTCCACCTCCAGCTCATGTAGCTGCTGCCGGCTTTGGAGCCTCGGCCACGGCAAAAATTAGTATCAATGCTTCCCTAGCTGGAGCTGTCATTGGAAAAAATGGTGTAAATTCCAAGCAAATCTGTCGCATAACAGGAGCGAAACTTTCTATTAGGGATCATGAATCAGATCCCAACCTTAGAAATATTGAACTTGATGGGAATTTTGATCAGATCAAACAAGCTAGTGCAATGGTTCATGACCTTATTCTAAATGTGAGTTCGGTCTCTGGGCCTCCGAGAAAAAACACCACTTCACAGTCTTCTGCTCCTGCAAACAACTTCAAGACCAAGCTGTGTGAAAACTTCACCAAAGGATCCTGCACTTTTGGTGAAAAGTGTCATTTTGCACATGGAGCAGACGAATTACGCAAGTCTGTAATGTGATGCAGATTTTAGTTACATTATTTTTTAATGAGGATTGAATTGTGCAGAATTTTCTAATTTACCACATGTTAACAAATGGGGGATTGTGGAGTCTTAGTTTCTAAAATTCAATTACATTTCATTGTCACCATTTAAAAAAAATATTTATTGTATCAAAATTTTTTAGTCAATGATGTGGTTTGTATGTTTGTTTGTTACAAGGGAAATATATTGTTTGTTATATATCTCCATTGAAATTTGATTTTAACGTTGCTTGTATTAATAGTCCAGCAGCCAAGATATACCTCTTTCAGGCTCAGTTTAGTAGCACCAACCAATTAAGCATTCATTAAATTAACATTTAACATGTAATCTGTTTGCTATCAAAGATAAAATCAGAGTGAAGTTCATGTAAATTTTGGATAAAATATTTCTACAAACCATCCTACATGCAAAGCAAATCAATCTCTACAAATTTTTGAGGCCACTTGCACACTCAAACACGGTCTAAGAATGTTTGTCCGTTTTTTTTAATCCAAGAATGTTGTATGTTTTTTTAATGAACACACCCATTATAAATATATATAGACGAATATTTTTTATTAGTTTTAGTTTTAATTTAATACAAACGTTTGTCCGTTTTTTAAAGTAACACATGTGTCAAAAATAGAAACAAATATTTTTTAATAGTGTTTTTTTTAATTAACACGCGCGTCAAAAATAGAAACGAATATTTTTTAATAGTGTTTTTTTAATTAACACACGCTTCAAAAATATTGTATAAATTGTGAAAAGTTAGGTTGAGAAATTATTATTTCAATTTTTTTTATTTAAAATATTGATAAATTATTTATTTATGGAATAATTTTGATAGAAAAAATTAAAAAGTTATTGAAGGATAATTTTATAAGAAAAATAAGTCAGCCAAACTCTTCTAATCGAAAACAATTTATAAACAAATTGTTTTTATATATGCTCTTCTAAATACTTATACAAGTAAGTTTGTCATAAGATAAATACAAGATAATTTTTTATCCCACCACCCAACCTTCTTAAGCAACATGCGCGCTGACGAAAATACCTATGCGTTCCGGATGTGTAAATCCGGACGCACCATTTTTTTAAAATTTTTCAGATTTTTTCAGATGTGCACACCCAGAAGAATTCCTAATCTGCAAATCCGAAAATATCAAAAGAATTCCATAAAATTATTTACTTCTAAATATAATTAAATCCAATATAATTATATTCAGAAGTAAATAATCTATAAGAACTAGGATTTGATTTTAATTATATTCAGAAGTAAAAGAATTTCATAAAATCATTTACTTCTAAATATAATTAAATCATTTAATTCTAATCATTTAGATCTGATTTAATTATATTCAGAAGTAAATGATTTTATGGAATTCTTTTGATTTTTTACGGATTTGCAGATCAGGAATTCTTCCGGTTGTGTATATAAAAAAAAAACTGAAATTTTTTAAAAAACAATGCGTCCGGATTTGCACATCCGAAAAATAGGAGCAAAAATAAAAAACATAAATGGTGTATTAAAAAACATGGATGATATATTAAAAAACCCTCAAATACAAATACTCGTGCCCAAACTTTTACAATATTTTTGCTTTGCTCCTTTGATAATTTTTTATTACACACGTGTTCTCATCTTCGGAAATTGCAATCATGAGTAAGAAAATAGAAAAATTAATAGTAGTCGTGTAAATAAAAGTCACCTCATTTTAAATCAACATTTATAAAAAGAGACATAGAAAATGTCCAATGTTTAAGGAATATGTTCTCTATGCATATATATCACCTCAAAATCGGATTGGACGGTTCGGTTTAACAGGTCGGACCGAGAACCAAAATCTTAATTAGTCTGTTTGAATTTGAAAATTAGAATGTAAAAGAATTGAAATTTAAACTGAAAAACCAATAAAAAATTAATTAAAAATCGGAAAACCAGTAGTTTAGACTATTTTTAAAGTCGGATTGGATTTTGCTTTTGATTTATAAAAATACGATAAAAAATTTCATTTTGAATCAAATTGTTGCTTGATTTTATTTCTTTTTTTATCTTCTCCCATAACTCTAGTACATATTACACTAGAAAAACTAGAGTAAAAATTATTCTCAACCACGGTAAGGTGTGATTGTATGTACGATGCTTTCTACTACAACGGTTAATTTAAACAACCGTTGTGATATTCTTCAAAGCACACATTTAACCACGGTTGGTATAAACAACCGTTGTGATATATACAACTAAGTTTATTATAAATTATGTGGAATGCTTATTTCTCCAGTGTTCACTAAACATATAACATTTCAATCTGATCTAGAACATTATAATATAACAAATTAAGTTATATTAGAAGAACAAGTTCACGTTCAATGCTTGACCAGAGCTCTTCAGCTCATCATCCGTATTTTTCTCTATAACAGTTAGAACTTTGTTTAATGATCCTAGTTCTTTAACCTCCCATTCCTTTACTTCTAGTTTATTTTGCAAAATATTATTTACTTTGCAAATAAAATTAGAGGTGAAAAGAGGGGCGGTTGAAGATCTACGATCATTAAATAAAGTTCTAACAGTTAAAAAATAATATGCAGATAACAAATTAAAGAATTCTTGTCAAGAATTGAACGTGTACTTGTTTTTGTTAGAAGTAATTCATATTCAGTAGTATTAATATAGTTTTGTTAAGCTTAAACTAGCTAGTATAGGTTAGCATTTTGCCTACGTGACATTATTACTTGTGTATATAAACTAGTGTAGTTGTCAAAAGTACTGTACAACACTGTGTGTGCAACCATTTTGTTGTAACCGTTTTGTAAAAGTAGTGGAAGTTTGTTATTCTCTCTCTCTCTCTCTCTCTCTCTCTCTCTCTCTCTCTCTCTCTCTCTCTCTCTCTCTCTCTCTCTCTCTCTCTCTTCCATCTTCATCTTCTTCATCTTGTGCACTAACAATTGATATCTAGAGCTCCGGTTCAGATCCACAAGGAAACACGAGTGAACGGTGAGGCATTATGTGATTAATTCCGCGGGATTGACAAACAATGGTGTTCAGTAAGATCTGAGCGTGTCGCGGCGCAAAAAATCACCAGGTAAATGGCCTTTGCAACCAGATCGGGTTCGAGAGTCAATTATGTGAAGGGAAGGTATTAATACCCCTCACATCCGTTGTACTCAACGGGACCCATTTAGTCAGTGTCATGATCAAGTGTTAGCGCAAATTATTTGTTATCTTCTACTTATTGAGCGAGAAAAAAGAAAGAAGGGTTTTCATTTTTTAGTTTATTGGGTCTGGCGAGATGTTGGATCCCACATCTACGTATCCTCGGTTGCAATGAGGAATTCAAGACCACGTAGCTCTAAATAAAAAACCACGTGTTGGTTGATTGCTTTTAGAGAGTGACGTGTTAGACATTTCGAGCGTTTAAACCTTTGCTTGTTGCTATCTCTTAGAGACTGAAGTCTTTGTTTCTTTCGCACCAAAATGGCTAAAACACACTCATTTTTGAAAAAGGGTTTCATAATCGCAGTCGGCGAAAAAGAAGTTTGATGAGTTAAGTTGTTTTTTAAGTGGAGACACGAATTCGAACATGGAGCTCTACAACATTATTCAAATGCCCAGAAAGGAAGAGGTTTAAACATAATCACTCTCGTTTCATCCAAAAGTATTTAAGAAAAAGCGTAAGACGAATCAAGATTCATTTACTTACCATGTTAGGATGAAAAATACCCAAACAGGGAGCTCTACAGTAATGTTTGAGTATTTGGGAAGGGAAGAGGTCTAAACTCAATCACCTTTTTTTTTCATTCCGATTTATTATGGAAAGAATTTTGAAAATGGATGACTTGACGTTGGATCAAGTGTGAGTTGATTTACAAAATAATTTGAATTAGGCGAGAGAGGTACTCGACATAACATTCCATTTGGATTAGATTTGGAAAATAGACCACTTCACATTGGATCAAGGGCTTTCATTCTTGGCTTTGAAATCAATTCACTTTTTAGGTCCAAATTATTTAATTGAGATACTTCACACTTAAATGACTAAATACTACATAACCAAAATTAAGATAATTAATTAATTGGTCACCAACCATACAATTGACCAATTAATTGTACAACACAATCATTCAAAATAATTCTAAATGACTATCATGCAAATCAATGATCAATATCAAGGCAAAATAATTAACTAATTAGCAAGTTAAAAATTCTATTAAAGCCAAACTTAATCAAATAAATAAAGTCAAAATGAATTCCCAAACATCTACCCATTAGCATAATTAGAACAAGATTAATCATGAAAAATACTTATTGGGATTTTAATTAAAGGTTCCCAAAAATATTATCCTAAACAAATCTAATTAAACATAAATTCTAAATACATTTATTCAAATTGATTCTTAAAAGAAAGAAAATCAAAAGTGTTAAAAAAATTTAAACTCCTAATTAAATGTTAATTTATTTTTGAAATAAAACTAATCAACTAAAATGTTTGGAAGTAGTGTGCTAATCAACCTAACTACCTATTTAAACCACTAATTTATCAAAATATCAAATTACATCGAGTCGGGGGACCGGGGGGGGGGGGGGGGGGGGTTGAGTAAATGATTAGAGGGTTAAAAAAGAAAGAAGAAAGGCCTTTGGGCCTAAGAAGACCCGACCCACACGGGGGAAGCCAAGAGAGGATTCCCCTTTCATTCAACAGAAACGCATCACATTTCCCTCTTTCTCGTTCTTCTAGTGCTTCTCCCTCTCTCGTGTTGTTATACCCAAAAACCAACGCCTGCGCTAAACCCCAAAACATAGTCACCACCTATTAGCTGGGAATTATAACCAATGAGAGAAACCCAGCAAACAAGGGAAGTCTAGAAGAAATTCGCCTCGACCATATTCTGGGATTTATAGACATTTTGGTTGTTAAATGCAGAATCTCGACACCAATTCATTTCTACCACGCATGTTCTATGTCGTTGGCAAGGTTGGTCGAGGAAGCAGTTATTTGGGTGTGTCACGACATGTTCAAATATGTTGATAACTGCTTTAGTTCTTTTTTCTAAGAAGACATGTGGGGAGAGTTTGAAGGTGAATTACATGTAGAAATGCACGTGGTGAGCTCAAGAAAGAGGAACGTTAAGGGTAGTTATTTTGAACTTGTATGTATAGTGGTTCATTAGGTTGAATTAGGGGTACTTCATTGTAGATTTTACAATAGTTCCCAAACTGGGAAGGGTCATTTAAGATTTTACAAGTATTTTCCAACAATGCATATGAAATTGAAGAATTGACCTTAGAAGGTCGAATCCTGCGGATAAATGGCAAGCACTTAAAGTCGTATCAGCCTACTTTGTAGGAAATTTGTATAGATGTAGAATAATAAATAAATTCAAGAAATTAAGAAGGCTCCAAAATTGATAGCCTTTAATATAGTTGAAAGTGCCTTTAAAGGCATAGTTGAAAGATTACATTAGTGTAAAATCATCGCCACAGGCGGCGAAAGACAAATAAACAAAAGTGAATAAAATGGATATCCTAGAAAGGGAAGTGTGGTTTGAGACACTCATATTGGACTTTAGCTGAGTAGAGTCGGCGATCAATTTGTGAGAGGTTCGAGTTGTAAGTTGAAAGCTCGACGTCAAGGGCTGTGATTGTCTCCAAGTATTGGATACTTTTCTAAGTCTCTTCGTCCAATTGCACCTGACTGAATCTTCGCAGATTGCTCTTCTCAGCTTCATCATCCTGGGTTTTCTTTTGTAGCGCCTCCACTTCCTCCTTCCACTTAGCAATTTGTTTGTCATAGGTAGTAATAACACTATTCTTCAGACGAAGACTTTCTTCAAGTTCCTCTGCACGTTGATCTGACTCGCTGGCCAAGTTCCATGCTTTAGATCTCTCGGCTGCCTTAGGTGCCATCTTAGCCTTAAGGTCATGCCGACGTTGGTAATCAGCTTGCATCTGGTGGAAGAGAGGACCAAAAGCAACTAGGAAGTCAACCACTTCAACGGGGACATCAGGCACGTCCAACTTCCTTAAAAGAGTTTTTATGTTATATCCATAGGTGAACCTCTTTCGATGGAACTTCCTTTGCTATTCAAAATCATTTTCATATTATCCCTGGGATTATTAGTCTTCAGCGCGTCTAATTCTTCCTGTGAAAAAGGAGTAATTGTTGGAGTAGTCTTCTGGGAAGTCGAGCCATCTTGCATCTTCATCTCAACATTAGGAGTAGTCTTGGAGTTAAGATTCTTATCACCTTGCGACGTATCGGCAGTCTCTTGGAGCATTTGAGTTTCTTGCCCTGGTTGAGTTTTGTCAACAATTGATAAAGGTTGTTTGTTGCCAGGGTTGGGTTTTGAGAAATTGTGATCTAAGTCCATTTAGTCACGCCCTTCTTTAGATGATGTCGAAGAGGATGAGTTAGTAAGGCATAACTTGCTGGTGGATTAATGAGAGGTGTTGTCGTCAATGGGTTTGTTGACTTCGTCCAGAACGACTTTAGTAGTAGAAGGCTGTTGAACTAGAGAATTGCTGATAGGTATAGGTTTCACAGTTGAGGAAGCCTTGGGTTGGATTGTCTGCTTATCCTGCAAAGACAAGGTACTTGTTAGTATATTAAGAAAAAAAGGTAATAAGCAAATAAAGTTATAAGTACCTCTAGGGTTTTGCTATCAGGGCTAAAATTGGCAATTTCATTCGATGTTAACTTCTTGGCCGTTGGGGTGACTTTCACTACATTTCCAGCATCAATCTTCTTCCCCGGTTTCGTTTTGGGAATGGGATCCATTCTTGGACTGGCTGGGATTTTCCTTGCTCTAGTATTGTTGCTTTTATTTTTGTGTGAAGGGGGCTATGTGTAACACCCCCAATCTATACCCCCAAGTAAACAAATAGATAATTAAAAATTCAAAATTTCATCAGAGTATATTTAAATCATCATGGCATAGCAGGCAGCATCACATCAATTTGAAACAAAACATACAACACCTGCTCATAAAGATATGCAACAGTGGGGTAGCAATCAACAGAGGAACTCAGTTCCTTACACCCACATTTCCATCAAGATTTTAGAATAAAGCGGAAAAATCTAAAACTGATTATCATAAATATAAAAAAGTTTATCATACACGTACAATCCAAAATATACATATTCATAATACGCAATAATCACAAACGGCCTCCCTAACTACCCGGTGTCACATATCAGAGCCGACCGACAAAAGAATGAAGTCCTAAGCTTCACAAAAAGACCTCCAGCAACTAATATGCAATGCCTCATAGAGCATTATAAAACAGCAGAAGGGTGAGAAACACAATCATAATACGATTGCATATAATTATATATAACACCAAACACTCATATAGAATATTCTCACCACAATGCACCACCATCAATTCAACACATATTTCATATATATATACGTCACCAATACATCTCAATAATATACAACACACTCATTATCAACACAATTATACATGTTTCAACTCATCAATCTCATTCCCAATTATTACACGCCAACACCCAAAGCATATAAAGATTTCATTCACATAATCACATGTTCACGCAAATTGCCTATATTTATACACAAATACATATCATTCATAATTCAATACATTTATCACAAATGCACCTCAATTCACAAATGCTATCACAAGCTCAATCACACAATTACTCCATTCCCAATTGCATATTAATCATGCCAATACATTCAACATAGGTTCACATCTCCATGTCTCACACATAATCAACTAAATCATGATTTTCCACATATAACCAATGCAATCATAACTCATGCAGATGCAAAGAGGCCGACACAACGACTCTATGCAAATGCACATGCGGTACCGACTCCATCAAATCACAATACTAGTTGTCTCAGGAACTCTACTGGAACCATCGCTCGTTACATCACTGTAACTCCCCATCGGGCATACGATGTTCACCCACCACTCACACCTCCACCAAGAGAGGCTCACGGTGTTTATGGATCGCTCACACCTCCACCGAGAGAGGCTCACGACCCGATCGCTCACACCTCCACCGAGAGAGGCTCACGATCGTCTATAACCATCGTTTTCAGTCCTCAGGCTATTCATACCTTCATATTTTTGAGGCACACGATGTTATAGCTGATTCCCCACCGGAACCGCCGTCACACAGGACGCAACAACAATGCATATCATGATGCTTGACACATAAGAACTCATGACAACCATGCATTTCCACACATATATGCAACCATAAACAAGCATATATAATCAAATACAACACATTTCATTTATTCTTGCCCTTAGGCCACAATTCAACAACCACGACAATTACAACAACTTGTCACATGCTTCAACATCATCACATTCATGCATTGAAAAACAATTCAAACAATGCATTTCAAACCATAAAGGTCACCACACAACATACATTGAATTCAATCACACAATGCATTTCACCACAACTCACAAACCACAACAATCATGCCATCACATGTATTCACATCATATAACATTATACAAGTCATACGATATCCATATTCAAAGCACATTACATAATACACACCCATTACACACAATTAATACGATAAAAGTCGCTAAACAACACTATTCCCGACTTTCCGACTTAATTTATTCGGCTAACAAATTCCAAATCATCATAATAAGAAAGAACATTCCATAAGCTTTCTAATGCATCAAACCATGCCTCAAACCGAACCACAGATTAAAAGTTATGCAGAAAACAAAATTACACAAACAGCACTGTTCGCTGGGCGAACCATCTCGCGAGCACTCGCTAGCACCTTCGCTAGGCGAATGTTCCAGCGAACCAACTACTAGCTAAAAACAGACACAAAGTTCGCTAGGCGAGCCCTTGGCGAACCAAGTCAGAACCAAACAGAACCAAAAACATACAACCTTCGCTAGGCGAACCCCCGTAGCGAACCTTCGATACCCTTCGCTGAATCATTCGCTAGGCGAACCCGCGAAAACTTCACTCGCTGCCACCTTCGCCCCAGGTTCGCTAGGCGAACCAAGGAAAACCCAGAATTTTTCTGCGCTGTTTGAAACCCCAAAAATGATATTTTTCCAACCCAAACATTTCCAAATCAACATCTATCAATCAAATCCTATTCTAATCATATCAACAAGCAATCTACCACATTTTCATTGATTTCCACCCGCTAAACCATCGATTCTACTCATTTTATCGTTTTCGACCTAGAAGTGAAAAACATAGAAAGCAAGAGAATCATCCAAACACATACATACATAATCATATACAAGCATAGTATAATCGAGTTTCGCACCCTTACCCGATTAAACCGATTCCTAGAAGTTGTTTGCTTTGATTTCCAAGCTTTTCCTCTTCTTTTCTCTCTTCTTCCCTTCTCTCCTTTTTCCTTCTTTCTATTTCTTTCTCTCTATTTTCTCTCCTCCCCCTTATATTTCTATTTTCTTTCTCTCTAACTTAGTAAATAATTAGGAAAAGACCAAAATACCCTTACTCTCAATTATCCCGCAAACACTCTCAAAGCGAGATAAAATATAATACAATGCAAAACAATATATTATCACACCAAAGTCATAAGTAAAAATAATATAATACTTAAAATAATTAAATCGACTCGATTAAATAAAACGATCAAAACTGGGGCGTTACAACTCTCCCCCACTTGGAAATTTTCGTCCTCGAAAATATAACCGATCTCAACAACTCCAAACACGGCCCTCACATCCGACCAAACAAACACTAGATCAACCAAAAGCACACCACAAATAACACAACTGACTAACCACCTGGCTAACAGCAGCAACAACAACGACAAGACGCAAAGCCCATACAATGCACTTGCCGACCAACTCCCAACTCAAAGAATACACAAGCACAACTTGCTGGTTCACTCTCAAATACAAAATGTGCCATATCACGCTTCCGCTGCGCACTCTGATTACCCGAAACCATCAAGACTATCAACCTCATGCTCAAAACCTAACTCTTTCTCATATCCACCAAAAATCACTCTTCACTGCTAATATATCCAACCACACTAAACACGAGCCTCTGTACTGCTCAAATAATTCCAATTCTCTGACCATCAAAACAGACACGCATAAAAATTTCTGACTTACACATCAGGCACAACAACATCCTTTCCCCAAGGATAATCCTAAACCAATTCATGACTCGCCACGAATCCTAATCATCCTCGTTGTCTTTATTCTTTCAGACCAACTCAATATTCAATAATCAATATTCTTATAATTACCAAACACTTCGAATCTAGAATCATAAAGATAATACTTCCTATAATCCAACATAACACAACTACAACCAATTCCACAATAGTACTGATCCTTCCTCGAATCCTCAAATGTCGAAGAACATAAACCACAACTTAAACAAACCACCACTCTTATCAAACATTCCAACAATTGTGATTCTAATCAAACTCAACCAAAAAAAAAGGACTCTTAATGAATTCACCACTTAACCACATACCAGCACCTCTAATCCATCTCGTCTTCTGATATAAGAATCTTCATCGACACAACAAAACAATCTATAACCATTTCCTTAAATTCCAAATAATTCATTGCACACACTATCAAAGCCAGAAAGACACGTCCATTCCATCCAACATAATTCCCGCCTGCTATCAACAAGAGATTAAGGGTGATCAGTTCCTCAATTTGTCAATAAATAGGCGACAATCATCATGAGGCATAAACCGTCTCCACCAAACTATAATAGTATTCATTACATCCTATACACAAAACTACCTAAGGCACAAATCCTTAGTTGACATAAACCTTACTTCTGCATTCCGTCTTGACCAGAAACCACACTTATAATCTTGCAATCCCGAACACACTGAGCCAGCGCTCTACACCCTGAAACAACATGGAGAAGTACCAGCTTCTCCCCCACTTATCTCATTCTAACCTCTCCAACTGTAAACACACCTAATCCATCACAAATCCTTTACCATAAATGGTCAAAGAACAATTTAAACAAACCAAAGAAATAATTACCGACCCCTATGCAGAAATATCGATAACCTTCTTACCATCCCAAAAAGACCACAACAAATTCAAACGCTTCGCGCACTCAGATGAAATAAATGAATGAGTCGCTCCATTACCAATAATAGCAAATAAAGGCGTACTCTTAATAAAACAAGTACCTTTAGTCAAACGATCCGCACTAGTAGTCTCATCTCCTACCAATGCAACAGCCTTCCTACCAGTCTGAGCTTTCTTCGGTTTCGTACACCCCGTGCTAATATGACATGTTCCACCACAGTTGAAACACTGCACATTAATTCTCTTACAATCCGCTGCGACATGTCCCGAACCTCCACACTTGGAACATTTCAGTTCATTCCCCCTACAATCAAACTTACGATGTCCTACTTCCCCACACTTATAACACTTAATGTAACACCTCGGAGGACTAGACATTCCTCCCCCACTTGCCTTTTTCTCAAAACTCTCCCTTTGCTTACCCTTATCAGCTGGTGTGCCATAAGGACCACCACGAGACTGTTGTTTCCCTTTCCTGTCATTCACATTCTTATAGTGAGTAGCATGCGCCTTACAATCCTCCTCGTAAATCCTACAACTGTCCAACAATCTGAAAACCTTCTAATCCTCTGATAACCGATTGCCCGTTTAATATCTGGACGCAATCCGTTCTCATACTTCACACACTTAGAAAACTCTGCAGTCGCTTCAGCATAATGAGGATAGAACTGCACAAGTTCCACAAACTTTGCTGTGTAATCCACAACAGACATATTGCCTTGTTTCAACTCCAAGAACTCAATCTCTTTCTTTTCCTTCACACCCCCAGGATAATACTTCCTCCGAAACTCTCGACCAAATAACTCCCAAGTAAACTCTTCATCATCCTCTCCCAGCACTTGGCGCAAACTAACCCACCAACCAGCTGCTTCTTCTTTCAGCATGTGAGTACCCAGTCTCACCTTATTCTCTTCAGCACAATTCATCACATGGAAGATTCTTTCAACCTCCTCAATCCAAAATTGTGCACCATCAGGATCATATCTTCCCTTGAAGATAGGCAGTTCGTTCTTCCTGAACTCATCATTACCCACAACATTCAGTATATCTTGCACAGCCCGAGCCATATTCTGTTCATTTCCAATAACAGCAACTATGGTTAAACAAACAGCTCACCGAACTACAAGACCAACAAGGACTGACGCAAACTGACACAACACTGGCTTTGATACCACTTAATGTAACACCCCCAATTTATACCCCCAAGTAAACAAATAGATAATTAAAAATTCAAAATTTCATCAGAGTATATTTAAATCATCATGGCATAGACAGGCATCATCACATCAATTTGAAACAAAACATACAACACCTGCTCATAAAGATATGCAACAGTGGGGTAGCAATCAACAGAGGAACTCAGTTCCTTACACCCACATTTCCATCAAGATTTTAGAATAAAGCGGAAAAATCTAAAACTGATTATCATAAATATAAAAAAGTTTATCATACACGTACAATCCAAAATATACATATTCATAATACGCAATAATCATAAACGGCCTCCCTAACTACCCGGTGTCACATATCAGAGCCGACCGACAAAAGAATGAAGTCCTAAGCTTCACAAAAAGACCTCCAGCAACTAATCTGCAATGCCTCATAGAGCATTATAAAACAGCAGAAGGGTGAGAAACACAATCATAATACGATTGCATATAATTATATAAAACACCAAACACTCATATAGAATATTCTCACCACAATGCACCACCATCAATTCAACACATATTTCATATATATATATACGTCACCAATACATCTCAATAATATACAACACACTCATCATCAACACAATTATACATGTTTCAACTCATCAATCTCATTCCCAATTATTACACGCCAACACCCAAAGCATATAAAGATTTCATTCACATAATCACATGTTCACGCAAATTGCCTATGTTTATACACAAATACATATCATTCATAATTCAATACATTTATCACAAATGCACCTCAATTCACAAATGCTATCACAAGCTCAATCACACAATTACTCCATTTCCAATTGCATATTAATCATGCCAATACATTCATCATAGGTTCACATCTCCATGTCTCACACATAATCAACTAAATCATGATTTTCCACATATAACCAATGCAATCATAACTCATGCAGATGCAAAGAGGCCGACACAATGACTCTATGAAAATGCACATGCGGTACCGACTCCATCAAATCACAATACTAGTTCTCTCAGGAACTCTGCTGGAACCATCGCTCGTTACATCACTGTAATTCCCCGTCGGGCATACGATGTTCACCCACCGCTCACACCTCCACCAAGAGAGGCTCACAGTGTTTATGGATCGCTCACACCTCCACCGAGAGAGGCTCACGACCCGATCGCTCACACCTCCACCGAGAGAGGCTCACGATCGTCTATAACCATCGCTTTCAGTCCTCAGGCTATTCATACCTTCATATTTTTGAGGCACACGATGTTATAGCTGATTCCCCACCGGAACCGCCGTCACACAGGACGCAACAACAATGCATATCATGATGCTTGACACACAAGAACTCATGACAACCATGCATTTCCACACATATATGCAACCATAAACAAGCATATATAATCAAATACAACACATTGCATTTATTCTTGCCCTTAGGCCACAATTCAACAACCACGACAATTACAACAACTTGTCACATGCTTCAACATCATCACATTCATGCATTGCAAAATAATTCAAACAATGCATTTCAAACCATAAAGGTCACCACACAACATACATTGAATTCAATCACACAATGCATTTCACCACAACTCACAAACCACAACAATCATGCCATCACATGTATTCACATCATATAACATTATACAAGTCATACGATATCCATATTCAAAGCACATTACATAATACACACCCATTACACACAATTAATACGATAAAAGTCGCTAAACAACACTATTCCCGACTTTCCGACTTAATTTATTAGGCTAACAAATTCTAAATCATCGTAATAAGAAAGAACATTCCATAAGCTTTCTAATGCATCAAACCATGCCTCAAACCGAACCACAGATTAAAAGTTATGCAGAAAACAAAATTACACAAACAGCACTGTTCGCTGGGCGAACCATCTCGCGAGCACTCGCTAGCACCTTCGCTAGGCGAATGTTCCAGCGAACCAACTACTAGCTAAAAACAGACACAAAGTTCGCTAGGCGAGCCCTTGGCGAACCAAGTCAGAACCAAACAGAACCAAAAACATACAACCTTCGCTAGGCGAACCCCCGTAGCGAACCTTCGCTACCCTTCGCTGAATCATTCGCTAGGCGAACCCGCGAAAACTTCACTCGCTGCCACCTTCGCCCCAGGTTCGCTAGGCGAACCAAGGAAAACCCAAAATTTTTCTGCGCTGTTTGAAACCCCAAAAATGATATTTTTCCAACCCAAACATTTCCAAATCAACATATATCAATCAAAACCTATTCTAATCATATCAACAAGCAATCTACCACATTTTCATTGATTTCCACCCGCTAAACCATCGATTCTACTCATTTTATCGTTTTCGACCTAGAAGTGAAAAACATAGAAAGCAAGAGAATCATCCAAACACATACATACATAATCATATACAAGCATAGTATAATCGAGTTTCGCACCCTTACCCGATTAAATCGAATCCTAGAAGTTGTTTGCTTTGATTTCCAAGCTTTTCCTCTTCTTTTCTCTCTTCTTCCCTTCTCTCCTTTTTCCTTCTTTCTATTTCTTTCTCTCTATTTTCTCTCCTCCCCCTTATATTTCTATTTTCTTTCTCTCTAACTTAGTAAATAATTAGGAAAAAACCAAAATACCCTTACTCTCAATTATCCCGCAAACACTCTCAAAGCGCGATAAAATATAATACAATGCAAAACAACATTTTATCACACCAAAGTCATAAGTAAAAATAATATAATACTCAAAATAATTAAATCGACTCGATTAAATAAAACGATCAAAACTGGGGCGTTACAACTCTCACCCACTTGGAAATTTTCGTCCTCGAAAATATAACCGATCTCAACAACTCCAAACACGGCCCTCGCATCCGACCAAACAAACACTAGATCAACCAAAAGCACACCACAAATAACACAACTGACTAACCACCTGGCTAACAGCAGCAACAACAACGACAAGACGCAAAGCCCATACAATGCACTTGCCGACCAACTCCCAACTCAAAGAATACACAAGCACAACTTGCTGGTTCACTCTCAAATACAAAATGTGCCACATCACGCTTCCGCTGCGCACTCTGATTACCCAAAACCATCAAGACTATCAACCTCACGCTCAAAACCTAACTCTTTCTCATATCCACCAAAAATCACTCTTCACTGCCAATATATCCAACCACACTAAACACGAGCCTCTGTACTGCTCAAATAATTCCAATTCTCTGACCATCAAAACAGACACGCATACAAATTTCTGACTTACACATCAGGCACAACAACATCCTTTCCCCAAGGATAATCCTAAACCAATTCATGACTCGCCACGAATCCTAATCATCCTCGTTGTCTCTATTCTTTCAGACCAACTCAATATTCAATATTCAATATTCTTATAATTACTAAACACTTCGAATCTAGAATCATAAAGATAATACTTCCTATAATCCAACATAACACAGCTACAACCAATTCCACAATAGTACTGATCCTTCCTCGAATCCTCAAATGTCGAAGAACATAAACCACAACTTAAACAAACCACCACTCTTATCAAACATTCCAACAATTGTGATTCTAATCAAACTCAACCAACCAAAAAGGACTCTTAATGAATTCACCACTTAACCACATACCAGCACCTCTAATCCATCTTGTCTTCTGATATAAGAATCTTCATCGACACAACAAAACAATCTGTAACCATTTCCTTAAATTCCAAACAATTCATTGCACACACTATCAAAGCCAGAAAGACACGTCCATTCCATCCAACATAATTCCCGCCTGCTATCAACAAGAGATTAAGGGTGATCAGTTCCTTAATTTGTCAATAAACAGGCGACAATCATGATGAGGCATAAACCGTCTCCACCAAACTATAATAGTATTCATTACATCCTATACACAAAACTACCTAAGGCACAAATCCTTAGTTGACATAAACCTTACTTCTGCATTCCGTCTTGAACCAGAAACCACACTTATAATCTTGCAATCCCGAACACACTGAGCCAGCGCTCTACACCTGAAACAACATGGAGAAGTACCAGCTTCTCCCCCACTTATCTCATTCTAACCTCTCGAACTGTAAACACACCTAATCCATCACAAATTCACAAAACTTCATTCAAACGTGAGCAAAACGACAAACGAAAAAAGAAATTGAAATCACCTCACCTCATATTTCTCCTCTATAAATAAGCACTCCTCTTCACATCCAAGGAAAGCTCCATAAAGCTAAGTTTACGCTGCAAAATTCCTCCCAAACACAAGCTTCAACCATTTTCATTTCAACCAAAATTCAACAAAACCTTTGAATTCCTCATCACAACCACCAAACTCTTCTTCAAATCTCCCATATCTCCATTCTTTTTTCTTTCAAATTCAAACAGTAAACCTGTAATAAAAAACAACTCAACAACCCTCAAATCCTTCAAACCGCAACAGAGAGAGACGAACAGGGAGAATCAAAGCTGGGAGAGCGAGACGAACATAAAGAATCAAAATGGAGAGAACGAGATTGGAACCGAAATTGAAAGGATCAAGTATCAGCGTGAGAGAGAGTAGGGAAGAAGACGAGAACATGAAAGGAAGAATTTGAGAGGCTTTGACTTGTTCTTCTATTTTTTTTTCCAGCTTTTAACTGAAGTTTGTTGGGCTCATAAGCCTAAAGTTGATTTTCACTACTCACCACACACCATGATTCAGCGCACCACCCCCATTATGTCCCTTTTTTTATTGTTCTTTTTATGGATCTTGGGCCTTAGAGCCCGTTTTGTGTTTTTCTACCAACACAATCCATTTATGCACACTCCTTCCCTTTTTTTCTTCTTTTATTTTTAAATTTCTCATTTGATTTGTTTCCTTATTTGTTTTTAGAGTTTTAATACTTGTTTGGATTTTGCTCTTGATGTCTTGAGCCATTTATTTTCTATGATTAATTTCATTCCATCTTTATTTTTTGGTTGATGAAAGTCTTGATATCTTGGATTGTTGATGTTCAAAGATGTTTAATCTTCAATATTTCAAACATGTGGTTGAATGATAATTTGGATCATTCTCCACACTTTGGGATAGTGATGGGTTGCCTTTGATTAATCAATGGAAGTTCTTGATTAAGATGAGACCGTTCTTTTCTTTTTCTTCGTGTGGCATGACTTTAGGAGAATGATTTACATATCATTTCTCTATCATGTTTTAACACAAACATTGTTATTTACCGACCTTCCATAGTATGATCTTCCTCATAGAATGTGTTATAATTGCTTAACATAGCGCTAAATTGGTCCCGATTTGATAAAGTGATCATCCGATCAATGACCATTAACAACTAACATCTAAATTTTACATTTTAGCTCTTTACTTTCTTTCTATTTACTTTATGTCATTTACTTTTCCGAAACTTATATCCTTGTTCATTTATCATTCATGCCTTCATCATTATGCCATCTTCATCTTATTGATCTTTATTCGTTCATCTTGTTAAAAAACACAAAAACATGATAAAACGATAAAAAACCCTTAAAAATACTAAGCTTGGACTATGGTTACTATCCCTATCATCATGGAGTTTGGACCTTGTAATTAAACCCTAGCAAAGGAGATTTGGATCTTGAACTTCCTTATTATTTCATTGTCTTAGTTTAGGACACCATTGCACGTCATTCATAGCTTACTCTTGGGCTTTCTTACAATGAGACTTATTCGATCAATTAATTCTAGTTGGTCGTCTAAATTACTAGCCCACTTTGCTAGTACACTCGTAGTTTATCGTTTGAGTTGTGTGTTTATCATTTATTCTCATCCCCATTCGAAAAATGTACCCCCACTCCCATGATATGTAATAATTTTATCGCTTTCCTTTATTTTGCTTATGTTTTACCATTGTGTTGCGGTGAGAATCGGATATTAAGCTATTGAATTAACTTGAATCACAAAACATAAAATTCACCACCGAGCTTTGATTTATCCAAAGCAAAGGGTAAAGAACGAAAACCCTAAAAAGAGAATCTAGGTTCGGGGGTTGGTTATACAAAGGGAAGGTATTAGCACCCTAAGTATCCGTATTACTCTACGGGAACCTCTTATTTGTATTTGTGTTATTCTAAAGTTTTCTTGCTAAGGGAAAAGTGCTAAGGTAAAGACCTAAGGATATGTACAAAAGTATGCTCGCCAAGACGTCGCATCTCGTGCCTACGTATCCTGACGGGAATGGAATAAGAGCATTCGTAGTTCCCCTCAATACGGGGTGAAGAACACTTGACCGTGGTCAAGGTTCCAAGGGAAAGTAGGGTGAGAAGCTTGAAAGCAAAGCTAGTAAGGATTAATCAGTTAGGAGAAAGAGATTAATGGCTATCTCCTGTGAAAGGATTGTGAAGGGTTAGACCGTCTTAAAGGAGAAGAGATTAATAGCTATCTCTTGTGAGGTGGTTTGAGGTTAACAAGGTATTTGAGCTATCTATGACATGACGTCAATAGAGAGACTTTCCTTTGGAATGGGGGGAAATAACATCTTATAAATAAGAGTTACAAAGAGTTGAAGTATATGAAATATATTGAGTTCAAAAGATCCAAATAGTAAGCATATAATCATGAAATGAACTTAAATGTGAACATAGCAAACAGTGAGTGCAAGTGGTCATGTAACTGTGACATATAAGGCAGAGAAGCATTCACAATTGGAACCAAGGCATTTGAAAACATGTTGTTTATCGTTGGTCGTCTAAATTACTAGTCCACTTTGCTAGTACACTCGTAGTTTATCGTTTGAGTTGTGTGTTTATTATTTATTCTCATCCCCATTCGAAAAATGTACCCCCACTCCCATGATATGTAATAATTTTATCGCGTTCCTTTATTTTGCTTATGTTTTACCATTGCATCACCCAAACCATTTTCGAAATAATTCTCGATTCAACGTCGAGCCATTTTACACCCTTGTAAGTCGATTGCTTCGTGCATCGCCATCAACCTTAACCTAGCACATTTAGGTTCTCCCTTCTATTCATTTTCAAACCTTACCATGCTTCGAATGCAAATTAAAACCTCGATCAATATCGAGTATTTTCTAAACTAAATTAAGACATCTAATCATATTCAAACACAATTTGATTAAAGGTGAATAGAGAGTTGGTCTGGAGCCTTCGATTCCTATCCTCAAGTGTTTGGGTACTAGGAGCCTTCCTTACTATTCAAACAATTGCCATCTCTATAAACTTCTAATCTGATTCACTTCAAACCATTTTTGTAACAAATTGAATCAAACCCATTTTTACAATCACTTAGGTGAAAAAGAGATAGTCTAGAGCCTTCTATTCTCTCTCCCGAATACTTGGATACGAGGAGCCTTCCTTGGCCATTCGAGTACTCGTCATCCGAAACACTTTAACTATATCAAACACTTTCACAATTAAGGTTGAAAAAGAGAGTCTAGAGCCTTCTATTCTCTCTCCCGGTTGTTTGGATACAAGGATCCTTCATTAGCCATCCAAGTGATCGTCATCCAAACAAAATATCAACACATTAACTCAATTTCTCACCACCGTGCGATCAAAACTTTTTCTCAAAAGAACAATATTTAGTCCTTTCTAAAGCGCCAAGAAACTAAATGCTTAAGCCTCCGTTGAGAGTAGACAAGCTAACATTTCGCCCTTAGACTGTGACCTAAACATTCATTCGATAAAACGAACTAACAACCTATAGTCCCACAAACTACATACGCTCTGATTCTTCATTTCTTTCAAATGAAGATACGTAGGCACAAGGGTCTCAATCCTTGGAGAGCACCATAATAAAAAAACCACCCATTTCTCCCTTAGAAATTGAAACCCTTTTCTCATACGATTTCACACTATTTGCTTAGAAGAAAGCAAATATCATTAGCTAATAATCAATCACAAATTGGACTAAGAGGTTTCCGTGTAGTACAACGAACGTGAGGGGTGTTAATACCTTCCCTTTGCCTAATCGACTCCCGAACCTAGAATTTGGTTGCGATGACCACGTTCTTGTTTTTTTAAAGGTTTTATCGATATTTTCCTATTCCTTCATTGGAATGAATAAAGTTCGGTGACGACTCTGTTCGAACACTTTTTTCCGCGTCCCATCGCGAAGGATCATAATTTTCAAGGTACGAGAGTTTGGCGACTCTGCTGGGGAATATCATTGCTCCATACAAGAGAGAGTCAAGCCTAACTTAGTCCAAATTGTGATGATTGTTAGCTTCACTTATTTGTTTTCTTCTCGTTTATTTATTTGTTTATTCGCCTATCTTTATTATTTCTGCCTTTATTGTGACATTATTTGGGGTTCTCTGATTATTGGTGCTTTGTGATATAGGCTCTCTACTCGAGTTTGAGGAAAACTCTAGGATTAGAATGGTGGTTGTGTAGTAAAGGCCCGGGAGAGGCCTTCCTCGTTGGGACGATACGAAGTCCCCGCTTAGAGTAGATCCTCTTGGAGATGTTATTGTCCTACGAGCCTTCATCAAGGCGATAATGTTTTCAAGTTGGATCAATGACTCTAAGGACCTTTTAACCCATTCCATCCATGGTGGTTGTGTAGTGCAAACTCACGAGGAGCCTTCCTTTTTTGGTTGATACGAAATCCTCAATTAGATGAGATCCTTTGAACGTATTACTACCATGACAGTAATATTTCCAACCTCGATCTATGACTCTGAGAACCTGTTTTTAGAACCCTTGGACTCAATGGTTATGTAGTAAAGACTCACAAGGAGCCTTCCTTGTTGGGACGATACAAAAACCTCACCTAGAAGAGATCGTTTCAAGGATATTATCATCTGATGAGCCTTCGTCATGGCCATAATGTCTTTGAGAAAGATCCATGACTCTAGGCACTTACCCATTTTAGAGCCTACCTGTGGGGTTCCTTTAATCAGAGATATTGGTTATTTAGCTGTTACTACGACCAACCTCGGAACAGATTGTATATGCGATCCTAAAATCTTACATTAGCATTATATTCGTGCATGTCATGGCATCACATTTTTTTAAAAAATTGCATTGCATATGCATCATTTGTGCATCTTGCATTTCATTCCCAAAATAAAAACTCATTTCACCTTCCTTCGTCTCTAGTAAATCAAGTTGATTTCCCGACACCAGTACGCTACTCGCGCCAACACCAGACGAATGATGGATCAGATTTAACAAGAGCAAGACGCTTTCAAAGAAGAAATTGACTTTGTCAAAATCAAGATCTTTTAGATTTTTGAGACAATAATAACTCTGGCCAGAAGAGAAGATAAATTACGTGACGCCACTGTCGCAAAGAATAACGTTCCTGTGCAAGGATCTGCCTCAAACTCAAGGCCTCCAGTTCCCGTTCCTAATCCTATAATCTATGGAATGCCTTTGAATTACACCCCTGCAGTTGAAGGAGTCACCACTCAAGCAATGCCTACATCTGGAGTTACTGTTGGAGCTATCCCGCAATTGCAACTTGCTGTTACTCAGATTCCCATCCCTCGTGCTGAAGAAGATCTACAAGATGAGTATGAAATGCAAAAATACCAACTTTGGTGCAGGGAATAAGCATATAACCCCTACTTTCCAACCCGGAGAAGTCAAAAATTGCTGCAGGGGACCAAAGTTCAATCCAGGAACCCCTACTAGAATATATAACCCCTACTAAGATATAACCCCTGAAGGTGCGAGAAAGACACAAGAAAGGGGGGTTTGAATTGTGAATTTACTCTTTTTGTAACTTTTCGCATCTTGTTAAAGAGACGCTCAAGAGCCTTCAAGGTTCGTTGAGAGATTCTGATCTCTTGACTATGAAGCATGAGAACCATATAGGTTCTGACCATAAGATACGAAACTCAGAACTTGCAGTGCGGAAGCTTATCAGAGATAGGCTGCAAGGTTCTGATTTTGCTTAATATGAGGTTCTGATGTTCAATGCAGAAACATGAATAGAGATACTAAGCAAGAGAGTAAAGGACACACGATATATCCTGGTTCACTACGCGGGCTAATCCAGTCCACCCTCCTCAGGTGATTTTGCCTTGAACACAAGGTCTTAATCCACTATAACCAAATCATGATTACACTTGCACGGGCAACGTTGGTGACTAACCATTTACACATCCGCATTATGACTAACAACTTGCACAGCCGCACTGTGACTAACAACCCAATGAACCGTTCATGGATCCAACAGGATATAACGTTCATTGATCGAGCAGACCCACTGCTGGGATTTCACAGCTAGCCGTTCAGGGATTCATCACAATGAATATAATGCTACTGACCATATTTCAGGATTTTCCACAATGACACCCAGCCATTGTCATCTCAAGTATCTGATCACCACGTGATCTACTCAAGGGCCTCAACTCATAGCTGAATCGTTCAGCGATCCTATCAGGATATAACGTTCACTTGAGGAGTCTCAACTCATTTAGTTGAATTGGCAAACTAGAGATTACAAATTGTGCTTCTTAATAAGCATGTTTCTCCTAAGTTTAAGTACAAAGAACACATACATGTGTCCAAGCAAGATTTGAGCAACAACTCCTTGCATTCCTAAGAAACTACAAAGATGTATTTAGATATTATAATTGTTGACATATTGTAGATCTTCTTCTTCTTCGTCTTCTGGTTGAGCAAGCTTTGAGCAGCAACTCCTTGCTTCAGATATTCAATGTAATCCTGACGAGAAGGTGAGTTGATGACTTGACAGATCTTCAATGTTGTCTTCTTCATCAACAACTTCTATTCTTGATTGTTGTTGTTGTGTTGATTTGTCTTCTTTGAGTTTCAACAACAATTGCCATTAGTGAATTAATGATAGCTTTGAATATGTTAAGTGTTACAACGAGAACTCGTCGTTGTTGCTATCTTCATAATGACTTGGTCAATTTTGTAGATGAACATTCAGTTCGTGATTCTACAAGTGATCGACACATTAGAAGCAAAAACTCTTTCCATTAAATAGCCAGTAGAAATATAGCCGTTTGAGAATACTGTTGGCTGTTTGGAAAAGAAACGTTGTTATAAAATGAGTTGTACTGACACATCTCCTTTTTGCAGAGGGAGAAGTGACCAGACATCTTTTCTTGGGAAGTGTGTACATTTAACTCACAACGGTAATATTTAGACTTCAAAACTTCAGTGGCTTCTGATGTTAATTTAATGAAGCATGAGTAGAGTCTTCATAGCAAAATATCTGATGCTTCAAGTCTTCAGTCGATTGAAGAAGTCCATTAGGAATCATTCTTCAGAACTTCAGCACTTGGTCTTTAAGAATGTTATTCTTTTCTGCTTCAAGTCTTCCGAATCTTCAGAACCTATCTCCAGAGTCTTCAGACCTTGATATTCGAAACCTTGATCTTCAGAACCCATAAGTCTTCAGATTCTTTCTGCACTTGGTCTTCAGCGCCTTCAGCCATCAGAACTTCAAGTCATAGGAGTATTCCGCACTTTGGTTCTTTCAGAGTGTACTTCTTCAGAAGCTTCACTATCTTCAGAATCTCAATCACTTTCAGAGAGCATCCTGTCGTACCTCGAAAAATACGATCCTCGCGATGGACGCGGAAAAAATCTGTTCGAAACAAAGTCGCCATCGAATTTTATTTATCCCAAAAGAGGGAAAGGAAAATATCGATAAAACCTTTAAAGGAGGGACAAGAACATGGTCGTCGCAACCAAATTCGGGTTCGGGAGTCGGTTACACTAGGGGGAAGGTATTAACACCCTCTACGTCCGTTGTGTTCAACGGGAACCTCTTGATTCGATTCGCGAGAATGGTTAGCTTGGTTTGTTTATTTTCTTCTAAGGGGATATTGCTTTTTAAGGGGAAAATGGGTGGTTTTTTATTAGTGTGCTCGACAAGGATTGAGACCCTTGTGCCTACGTATTCCCTCGTGCAATGGGAAAGTCAGAGCATTCGTAGTTCGTGGGACTACGGTTGGTTGGTGTTTTTTAAACGAACGAGTGTTTCATTCGCATTCTAACTGCTAAACGTTGGCTTGTCTGCTCATCAGGGAGGCTGAAGCACTAGTTCATATGCGCGGAAGAATGGACTAAACAATGTTCTTTTTGTGAAAAGTTTTTTGATTTGGATTAAGTGTGTTAAGATTTGATTGAAAAAAAAAAGAGTTTGATATGCGTATGTTTTAGGGTTTCGATCGCGTAAGAAGTGTTTGGTTTATTAAGTATTTTGAGGGAAGAATGACGACTATTCGATAAACGAGACGCCGGCCTCGTAACCAATTAATCGGGGCATTACTGAGATGCTAGATCTCAACGACACCTTTTTCATTCTATTGATTATGATATTGTTTGATAATGATTAAGTGTTTTAAGATGAAAGGTTGAATAAATAACAACCCAAGGGCGTGCCTCAAGAGCCATTCATTTGAAGATCCAAGGAATGCTAGACTCCAAAAATCTCCTTCTTTCGTTAGTTGATTAAGAAAGTGTTTGAAATAGGTTGAATCGGATTGGTTACGAAAAGAAGTGAGGATCGATACTAGTCCCTAGGGGTGCTCCTAGTAACGAAACCTCGAGATGTGCAAGTGTGCGTTTGATGGCGAGGCAAAAGGCGCTCGACTTACGATTGGGCTCGATGGCGAATCGAGGACTGGTTTGGAAATGGTTTAGTTGAAAAGGTCGAAAGATTGAATGAATGACAACCCAAGGGGCGTGCCTCGAGAGCCATCCATTCGAAGACCCAAGGAATGCTAGATTCCAAGAATCTCCTCCTTTCGAAAGTTTGATTGAAAAAAAAGGGTGACATGCAATAAAAGGTCTCCAATTTAGTGTATTTAGATTAAGTGTATGAACAAAGAAAATTGTTAGATAAACATGAATATGAACATGATATGGACAATATGAATAGTATGAATAAAAATATAATCGAGATAATATTTGACGGAAAATAAACAAGATAATGATTAATCGGGTGAATCGGGAAATAAAAGGTGACGACCTCGTCTTAATCAAGAACTCTAAAAAAAGGTTCCATGACGTTTAAGACCTTCATTGATCGGAAATGAAAAGAATATAGTGCAAAGTAAAATGTGAAATAAAATCGAAATCGAAGAAAAGTCTCATCTTTACCGACAAAATTTGGTTTTAGATGTTCATCGACCCATAAAAAATGAAAAGTAAAAGTGAAAATAAAATCGGTCTCGTCTTAATCAAGATCTTTAATCTTAGATCGATAAACTATGATTTTTTGACTTTCATTGACCGACAAAAAATAAAAATAAATAGGCCTCATATTAATCAAGATTTTGAATCGATTTTAAGAAAATCAACTAAATCATGAGTGTTGTTATATCATTGGCCAATGTCGAAATCGAAAAGAAAATCGAGGACGAAAATCTAAATAAAAAGTAAGTTAAGAAATGAATCTAAAAATGATAACCCAAAAAAATAATGAGAAAACAAAATAGTGTTTAAAGATAATTAGCAAAACATCTAATGAAATATTTACAAAACTATTAACAAGAAATTTCTTTTTAACAAAATGATATTAACAAAGATTAACCAAAAACAAATAACAAAATTATTACTATAATATTTTCAAAATAGTATTAACAAAATAATAATTAACAAAATAATAATTAACAAAGATTTTTTTAACAAAATAATTTTAAAGAAAAAATTAATAAAAGTTAAAGGAAATAATTAACAACTTATTGAAAATAAGATTATAAGATATTTTTTTTTAAAAAAGAAGGGTTTGGGCCAGGGATAGGTTATTTGCCTACAACAAGGAGGTTGATCCAAACAAAACAACAGAACCAAAAGCCCAAGGGGCTAGCCGGATTCGGGATGGGTCCATCTGACCCGGTTGGGTCCAAACACACAAGTAAACCTAATTTCAAGGAAAGGGAATACGGTTGCCTCAAGAGAAATGGGAACATCACTTCAGAATCAAAACCTTCTGCCAACAACAACATCAACCGATGCGAACTCCTCACCACGATCGAGCCAACAAGGACTGAGATGATCCTTTCTCAAGATGATCGTGAAATCAAGCAAATATCTCTCTTTTTCGATCGCAATTCGTTCCACTTTCACCCTCTAAATCGCCATTCTCAGAACCTCGCTCACTGCAGATTCATCTCCTCTCAAGTTTTTTCAGTTCGTCTCTTTTTCTTGAACCTTATCTTTGTGTTTCATTCTGAATTTCACCTTAATCTCATTATTACGGCGCGATTTGGTTGTTGTTGTAGGGTTCAAACAATCTTCTGAGTTTGTGCCCAGTACTGTTCATTGCAATTTGGTATCACCGGAGTTGAAAGATGGTCGAAAATTGTTCCCTCGTCGGAGAGAGTTTATTCCGACCAGAAAAGGGTAGTTAGAGGCATTTCTGTTTGGTGAAGATAGAGACGATTTAAGGTGGTTAGGGGCGGAGTTCGATGGTTGGAGGAAGTCTGAAGCGAGTTGCTCTGTGTGAGGATGATTCAAGTTGGTGTTAGTGTTGTTGTTAGAGGTGTGTTAATAATGGTTTGAAGTTGAGCGGTCGTTTGTGGAGAGATGTGAAGGTGATTAGAGTTGAACAGGGTTAGTTACCAAAGACACATCATGGCAGCAGAATGTATTAACACGGTGGGGTTGTGGAAGATGAAGGAGGAATTTATGGAGGTGTTTGCTGCGGTTGGTTCAAGGCTACTGTTCTTTGTGGTTCAGTGATAGAATACGATCTGCAGTGAACAGAACAAATTCGAAAATGATGAAGGTGAGTTTCTACAGAAGAAATTTCCAATGTTGTTGTTGTTCAGAACTGGTTGAGTACTATGAAACTTATGAGGTTTTTGATTTTTGAAGATTTTTTTGGATTGAAGAAGTATGTTATAGAGAGTTTTTTTTTTTAATTTCTTCTCCTCTTGATCTGTTGAAGCTCTGTCTTTATATAACATGAAGACCTAGGGTTTTTGGTTTGAAGCTTGTTGAAGAATCTTTTTGTTATGGTATGTCTGAAATTACTTTCTCGAATTCAAAAGCTCATCTTGCCAAACTGTGAAAACTTCTCTGCCGTGCTTCTCTGCTACTGTCTACATTTGCAGAATTTTGTCTTATTGTGGATGATACATCACTCTCAATGCTCAGTTTTTTGCTTTGGCTGTTTTGATCACAGGTTTTGTGTGTTGCAAGCTGTTCGTGTCGAGCCATTGTTGTTATTATACATGACTGTTGTTGGTAGCAGCAGCTGGTACGGTTTTTGCAGGAAGGGTACAGTGGGGCAGGTCTTTGTTTCGTTGTGTTGTTCACAAAGTGAAGTCACTTTCAAGTTGGAAACATGGAAGAGGCGCATGGCTTGTATTTTTTTTTTGTATTTTTTGCTTCTTTGATTTCTTTGCTCTTATTATAATGGGCCATTGGATTGTATTGGGCTTAGACTCATATTTTTTGTAGACCTTTTGTAAGAATGGCATTGAATAATTAAATGGACTTTTTGTGAATGAAAAAAAAATAGATTATAGTTATTGGAATGGAAATAAATATGGGAAATAAATTGAATACAGATGATGGAAATGAATTAGAAAAATGGATTTGAATAATTTGAAATTGGGTTAGAAAAAAGAGGATTTGGTTAATGAATGGATATTGATATTGGTTTGGAAAAGTGGATATGAAAAATGGTTAATAGAATTTGGGTTAGAAAAAATGGAGAATTATGGATAATGGATAATGGGTTTATGGTAGAAATTGAATATGGATTATTCGAATCTAGAAAATGGAAGTGAATTGGTTTTGCAATATGCCTCCACAACACTTACAATCTTGACAATTAAACTTGAATGCCACTCATTAAATCAAAGAGGATCTGCCTTGAATCGAACTTATTAATCATAACAAATGAATCCACTTGATCATGGCCACTTGAGTACCAATAAGTCAAAATCCTCGTTTTGAACCAACTGAACATGAACATGCTTTTAAAATCAGAAGATTACGAATTGAACCATGAATCTAGATACACTGCACCCAACCCTGATTGGAAAACAAATCTGGTCCTTGGTAATCATTAACCATGAAGCACTTGACTTACACACAACCTGATAACTTGGTCTACACACAGACAACCTGAATTGAATCTTCAGACACAACCACTGGAATGAATCACACCCTGGCCTTGATCTTGCAACAAACCTTTCTCTGACTGACAGATTAAATCAACGAACATTGTACCTCAGTTCACACTACATATATACCAAACCTGACAAACTTGCCTGAAGCCCGACTCACCCAATCAAAACCTTAAGTAGGAACATCATATTTTTTGGATTTTTTAATAATTGTTAGTGGTCGGATGTACAGATGAAAATTATATACAGGTAGGACAAATTTGGGGTATGACAGATTCCCCTATCTAATTGGCTTGAACCTAGAGAATGAACAGCTGCATGTCGTTCATTTTTAGGGTAGAAGTTAATTAGATATAAGAAGACCCCAAAATTTGTCTTAAAAGGTAATGTATTATGGTGCAAGAACTGGTAGAATGAGGTAGCGGGGTACAAAATGAACAGAATAACTTGAGATTCTCTGGGTGGTTGAAGCAGTCCCTTATCCATTAAGGTTCTTCGATGATACCAAAGCAATATCTCTGAAGGCAGTCGATTCTCTGGGTCGTCGAAGTAGTCCCTTATCCATTAAGGTTCCTCGATGATACCAAAGCAGTATCTCTGAAGGCAGAAGATTCTCTGGGTCGTCGAAGCAGTCCCTTATCCATTAAGGTTCCTCAATGATACCAAAGCAGTATCTCTGAAGGAAGACGATTCTCGGGGTCGTCGAAGCAGTCCCTTATCCATTAAGGTTCCTCGATGATACCAAAGCAGTATCTCTGAAGGCAGACGATTCTCTGGGTCGTTGAAGCAGTCCCTTATCCATTAGGGTTCCTCGATGATACCAAAGCAGTATCTCTGAAGGCAGACGATTCTCTGGGTCGTCGAAGCAGTCCCTTATCCATTAAGGTTCCTCGATGATACCAAAGCAGTATCTCTACGGTAAATTTGCTAAATAATAGTTGAGCAAGATTCCTGTCGGAGGAGATGCACTGGCTCTGTAGGGGAAAGCTCACAAGAAATTTTCTAAGATAGCTTCTGCTTGGGGAGCAATAAAAGCAATAGCCGCTGGGGATTGTCATTACCAACTGCCTGGCTGAAGAATGGCTTGCTAGGGAATAGGATTCCTTGAGCACGTGCGGGGTATCTTTTAGAAGAGTGTTGTCGACTTTGATGGAGGACTGGCCAAGATGCTTACGAACTGATCCTGGATCCTGTTATGTTATGTTACTGGGAATGAGTATGCAATGCATAGCATGATACACTGAAACACATGCTAAGATGCAACTGCTGTAGAATCTAATGCACGTATGACATGATAGTGCTTGATATGCTTATGTAATGTTATGCTAGCATGCTATGCATATGACGATGCAAATGATCGGGTGTGTTGGGGATAAGTTTCCTTGTCGAGGGTATCACCAGGGATTGGATTTGGAAATCGCCAAATGAAATTGGACTTTGGTAATTTTGGTGTTTGCCAATAAATTGGACTTTGGTTATTTTGGTGTTATGAGGATGCCAACGACGGTGGACTTTTACTAGTTGCCAATGAAGACTGGACTTTGGGTCAAACTTCCGGACTAAAACTGGATTAGAGGATAGATTACCAGACGAGAACTGGTGTTTAAACTTTTGTTTGTCAGACGAGAACTGACTTTTGGATAGTCTACCAGACGAGAACTGAGCTTTAAAAGACTTGCCAGACGGGAACTGGACCTTAAAATATTTGCCAGACGAGAACTGGACTTTGGATTGGTTTGCCAGACGAGAACTGGACCTTAAAGTGATTTGCTAGACGGGAACTGGACTTTAAAAGATTTGCTAGACGAGAACTGGACCTTAAAAGATTTACTAGACGAGAACTGGACTTTAAAATATTTGCCAGACGAGAACTGGGCCTTGAATTGGTTTGCCAGACGAGAACTGGGCCTTAAAGTGGATTGCCAGACGAGAACTGAACCTTAAGAAGTAATTTGCCAGACGAGAACTGGACTTTAAAATGGATTTCCAGACGAGAACTGGGCCTTAGAATGTTTTTCCAGACGAGAACTGGACCTTGGATTGCCAAGCTAAATTGGACTTTGGTGTCAAGTCTTGCGACCAGGCTTTGAGATGTCAAATCTTGTTGGAAGGTTAGGCTTGAGGTATGATGCGCATGTCTATGCAATGAGCGAAGCGACATGACTAATGCATATGAGTGATTTATGCAATGATATGAAGGTTTTTAAAGATGCCCCAGTCAAGGATAAGGGATGGGTAGGTTCCTATGCAGCAAGGTTTCTTGTCAGAAAGAAGGGAAAAGGTTATCTGTGGGGTGATAGCATGATTCCCCGACACTCGTCTTGAACTCAAAGATCACTTGACGGTGTTCACTTGAGCAGATTGAAAGCAAAGGAGAGATTTGCCCCTGTGTAGCTCATCTTGCCCCAGTCTGGGTCTATGAAGAATTTCTCCTTGACAGGAAATTGGAAGCAGTTGTACCATGGGATGATCTCGAGATGGCTTGCCCCAGAATTCCAAGTCGTGAAAGGCTTTGTCCTTGAAAGGAAGTTGGAAGCAGATGTACCATAAGATGAACTCGAGATGGCTTGCCCCAGAATTCCAAGTCATGAAAGGATTCTTCCTTCATTGAATGACTCTTGAAGTATTTGGCTTCAAAGTACCCCTGAGGTAGCTTGCCCCAGAATGAGCGTTGAAGCGACTTAACTTGTGCTGATTAAACATTGGAGGGGTTTTCCTTTAATCAAAAGAACCTCTGGGTGACCTGTCCCTGGTTGGTAGAGTCTTGAGATGATTCACCATGTTCAACCTGATTCCTGAATTATTTGCCCCATAATCAACTAATGCTTCGGGGACTTGCTCTAAACTGACTGATTCCATAATCATTGGATGTCGATGCCCCTGTTCCATAGGGTTATGAGGTGTTGTCAATTCCAGCCAACATTTTTGAATGATTTAGCTCTCTTTGATTACTCCTTGTTGGAATTTCCTTGATGCCAAGTACCGACTTGCAGTCAAAATTGTTCGTTCACAAATGGTAATTTTAATGCGATGCTCATGCAAGTTTTGAAAATCAGTCATTATTAGAATGATGTGATAGTGTGTGACGGATGGACCATTAGTCCAAACGTGGTGCTGATTTAGCTGGTGTGAAAGATATAGCAAGAATATGACACCAAAACAAGTGATTAGCAAATTTGTAGGAGTCAGTTTACGCAACCTTGTTGTAATATGCTTTCAGAATAAATCCCGCCTCAATTAGGTCTTTTAAGGGTTGTAACGTGGTCTGGTTCACGGTTTATAGAAACAAAGGATATAAGGCTCAAAATTTGTTTGTACCCACCCCTTCTTCGTGATGACCTCCAGTCCTACGTTCAGTTAAATCTGCACATGTTTGTTTTCCAAAAGGGTTGACGGTTCAAGGTATGCTTGAAATGGCAGTCACCTTTATTTTGTTTTTGATGAATGTCAGTGACCTATTGGATTTTGACATGGTGGTCACCGGACTTTATTTTGTTTTTGTTGTGTATTTGAGGGCCTCTTTTGATTTTGTTTTTTATTTTGATCCCTAACTTTTGCCTGGACTGATTTTGTTTTTTCAAGTCCATCGGGGGTTGCTTTGATTTTTGCCTAAGTCTCCTTTTGAGGTGTTCGACTTAGCAGGCTTTTTTTTTGACCTTTTCAGAGGATTGTGACTGCCAAGTCATGGGTAATTGATGAACAACCATCATGTTTTTGGATTTTGCTTTTGTGAACTGAGTGCGTAATCAGGTTAACTGAACACTACCTTGCCCCAGGTTAAGCATAAGGGTTTTTAAATCCGAAGGAAACTCCTACTTCTAGGCTCGAAGTGGTTAATTAGGGACTAACTCCTTATCTCTCCAGTGTTTGGGGATTTTGAAACAATGCCTGTACATCCTTGGCAGGATTCCATCCAAAAGCACACCATCAACAATTATGGGTACCTTGTTTTCATCATCCTCTCTCCAATCTTTGCTAAACAAAAGTTTGATAAAGAGAGTGGACAAGAAGTATATGGAAGAATTTTGTTGTTTTTGTTTTTGTTTTTATTATATGTAAGTAAAGAAAAATGAGCGAATGCGACATGATTAATTCAGAAAACGCATGATCACATCATTAATATTACTATTCACAACAACAATATTAAAAAACAAGTAGCATTTAACATAACAAAATTACAAATGCAAATGATAAATGTCCAATGGTTGCCAGCATCTGAGTAAGTCTTCCTGTCTGAACCATTAGTTTTAGGGGATGCCTCTTGAAGTCTTGGAACTCATTTGGGCGAGAAGCTGACGTGCACAACCAAGTTCCTTTCTTGAAAGGATATGTGCTTCTTGTCAATCAACTGTTGCACCTTGGCTTGAAAAGCTTTGCAATCCTCAGTTGAATGCCCCATGGATCCAGCATGATATTCACAATGAGCTTTGGGATCGTACCCAGGCGGGTATGATTTTGGCAATGGCTTGATAGCTTTGGGCTCTACCAGTGAGTTTCGGACCAGATGCGGCAAGAGTTAACTGTACGACATAGGAACTAGGTGGAGAGGAGCAGTCCTTCTTTCCAAGTTGTTTCGAGGCCTATGCTGATTCTGATGATGATTTTGATATCCTCGACCACGGGCTCGCTGATTTGCACGAGGAGAGATCATGGGTTTCTGGTATGACGCCCTAGGATTGACAGGTTGCGCGTAAGGATGATATGGCGCTGACAATGATAACTGCCGAGAAGTTGAAGGGCCATAAAGTCTTGCTGGTGTACCCTGAGAATACTCAACATTTGCTATGACTGCATTAATTCCATTATCCTCTTCCTCTTGGGGATTGCTGAAGGATTCAGTCTCGCCAGCTTGATTGCTCGATATGTCTTGGACTTGTTTAGCTTTGAGGTAACTCTCGATGCGTTCTCCTACTATTATAAGGTTAGAGAAGCTTGAGAATGAACTGCCAGTTATTCTTTCAAGATAGGTGGCATGCAAACTGTCCAAGAACATGTCAATCAATTCTTTGTCCAAGAGTGGTGGTTATACCCTAGCTGCCAACTCTCTCCACCGCTGTGCATAATCCCTAATGGATTCACCGCTCTTCTGAGATAGGCTTTGCAGCTGCGCGTGACTGGGGGCCATGTCCAAATTGTACTCATATTGCTTTAGGAAAGCATTGGATAAGTCTTTCCATGATTGGATACAGCTTCTTTCTAAATCCATGTACCAATTCAAAGATGCCCCACTTAAACTGTCTTAGAAACAGTAAATCATCAACTTGTCGTCGCGGACATGAGAAGTCATCTTTCGGCAGAACATCACCAAATGACGCTTCGGGCAACTGAGACCAGCGTACTTCTCGAAGTTGGGTACTTCGAACTTCGGAGGAATTACCAAGTCTGGCACTAGGCACATATCAACAACATCGAGCCCAGAAGTATCGCGCGCTTTCATAGCTTGAACCTTCTCTTCGAGGGCACAAAACCTTTTCTCCATGGAATCAGACATCGACATCATCTAAGACTGAGCAGGGATGTTCACTTGTAGAGGATGATCACCAGGTAGACAATCATACAATGGGTTAGTCGACACAGTAAAACCTGATGAAGGGTCAAAATCCTTCATCCCAATATGTTGAAAACTATCCTCTGACATAACTATTACAACTTTCAAATTGTCTATGCTCCTCTTATCTCCGCTTGAACTTGCTTCAAATGCTTTACGGCTACCACAGGTTCAATATGAGCGTCGGGAAATCCGCTGGCAGGAAATAGACAGAGGATCGGATGATTTTTGGTTGGAAGGGTATGCCATGCAAATGAGATGCAAATGCAATGATATGCAAACAAATGCAATGCAGGCAGATCCAGGATCCATGATATCACAAGTAACTTCCCAACCCTCATAACAGGTAGGCTTTATAAGGATAGTTCTAGATTCTTTACCCATAAACCCACTCACGGGATAGCTCTTATGTTGATGGATATGGTTCCCAGGGTCTCGGACACTAATCGCGTCAACACCACGCAATAGGCTAGCTGCATTGTGACGGGGATACAAAAAGGTCTATCCTGGGTGTAGTCTTCATGTTAGGCCTACGAGAAGCGAGTCCTCGGAGACTAACACTAACAACAACCAAGATGAAAATTGGTGCTAAGAGTGGGTCCCAGAGTCACGGACCCTTCATGAATCAAGTCGTGCGACAGGCTAGCTGCGTTACAACAAGATCTACGAAAAGGTCTACTCTAGGGGAAGCTTTCATGCTAGGCACACAAGGAGCGAGTCCTTGGGGACTAACACTAATTACTTCCAAAATCTAAACTATGTGTTCCCTCTTCTTTTTCCAAAGTTCGGGAGTAGAGCTTTACTTGTGATATCACCCCAGAACCCAACAGATAAATATGATAAACAACATATAATAAAGAGAGAGCAGTAAAGCAAATAAGTAAGCAATAGGAGAAAACAAACAAGAAGAAACCAAACAAGCGAATTTAATACTCTCGAATGGAGTCAAGTTAGGCTTGACTCTCTCTAGCATAGGACTATATTAGTTTCCCCAGCAGAGTCGCCATCTGTCGTACCTCAAAAAATACCATCCTCGCGATGGACGCGGAAAAAAACTGTTTGAAATAGAGTCGCCACCAAATTTTATTTATCCCAAAAGAGGGAAAGGAAAATATCGATAAAACCTTTAAAGGAGGGACAAGAACATGGTCGTCACAACCAAATTCGGGTTCGGGAGTCGGTTACGCTAGAGGGAAGGTATTAGTACCCTCTACGTCTGTTGTACTCAACGGGAACCTCTTGATTCGATTCATGAGAAAGGTTATCTTGGTTTGTTTGTTTTCTTCTAAGGGGATATTGCTTTTTAAGGGGAAATGGGTGGTTTTTTATTAGTGTGCTCGGCAAGGATTGAGACCCTTGTGCCTACGTATTCCCTCGTGCAATGGGAAAGTCAGAGCATTCGTAGTTCGTGGGACTACGGTTGGTTGGTGTTTTTTAAACGAACGAGTGTTTAATTCACATTCTAACTGCTAAATGTTGGCTTGTCTGCTCGTCAAGGGAGGCTGAAGCACTAGTTCATATGCGCGGAAGAATGGACTAAACAATGTTCTTTTTGTGAAAAGTTTTTTGATTTGCATTAAGTGTGTTAAGATTTGATTGAAAAAAAAAAGAGTTTGATATGCGTATGTTTTAGGGTTTCGATCGCGTAAGAAGTGTTTGGTTTATTAAGTACTTTGAGGGAAGAATGATGACTATTCGATAAACGAGACGTCGGCCTCGTAACCAATTAATCGGGGCATTACTGAGATGCTAGATCTCAACGACACCTTTTTCATTCTATTGATTATGAAATTGTTTGATAATGATTAAGTGTTTTAAGACAAAAGGTTGAATGAACAACAACCCAAGGGCGTGCCTCAAGAGCCATTCATTCGAAGATCCAAGGAATGCTAGACACCAAAAGTCTCCTCCTTTCGTTAGTTGATTAAGAAAGTGTTTGAAATAGGTTGAATTGGATTGGTTACGAAAAGAAGTGAGGATCGATACTAGTCCCTAGGGGTGCTCCTAGTAACGAAACCTCGAGATGTGCAAGTGTGCGTTTGATGGCGAGGCAAAAGGCGCTCGACTTACGATTGGGCTCGATGGCGAATCGAGGACTGGTTTGGAAATGGTTTAGTTGAAAAGGTCGAAAGATTGAATGAATAACAACCCAAGGGGCGTGCCTCGAGAGCCATCCATTCGAAGACCCAAGGAATTCTAGATTCCAAGAATCTCCTCCTTTCGAAAGTTTGATTGAAAAAAAAGGGTGACATGCAATAAAAGGTCTCCAATTTAGTGTATTTAGATTAAGTGTATGAACAAAGAAAATTGTTAGATAAACATGAATATGAACATGATATGGACAATATGAATAGTATGAATAAAAATATAATCGAGATAATATTTGACGGAAAATAAACAAGATAATGATTAATCGGGTGAATCGGGAAATAAAAGGTGACGACCTCGTCTTAATCAAGAACTCTAAAAAAAGGTTCCATGATGTTTAAGACCTTCATTGATCGGAAATGAAAAGAATATAGTGCAAAGTAAAATGTGAAATAAAATCGAAATCGAAGAAAAGTCTCATCTTAACCGACAAAATTTGGTTTTAGATGTTCATCGACCCATAAAAAATGAAAAGTAAAAGTGAAAATAAAACCGGTCTCGTCTTAATCAAGATCTTTAATCTTAGATCGATAAGCTATGATTTTTTGACTTTCATTGACCGATAAAAAATAAAAATAAATAGGCCTCATATTAATCAAGATTTTGAATCGATTTTAAGAAAATCAACTAAATCATGAGTGTTGTTATATCATTGGCCAATGTCGAAATCGAAAAGAAAACCGAGGACCAAAATCTAAATAAAAAGTAAGTTAAGAAATGAATCTAAAAATGATAACCCAAAAAAATAATGAGAAAACAAAATAGTGTTTAAAGATAATTAGCAAAACATCTAATGAAATATTTACAAAAATATTAACAAGAAATTTCTTTTTAACAAAATGATATTAACAAAGATTAACCAAAAACAAATAACAAAATTATTACTATAATATTTTCAAAATAGTATTAACAAAATAATAATTAACAAAGATTTTTTTAACAAAATAATTTTAAAGAAAAAATTAATAAAAGTTAAAGGAAATAATTAACAACTTATTGAAAATAAGATTATAAGATAATTTTTTTAAAAAAAGAAGGGTTTGGGCCAGGGATAGGTTATTTGCCTACAACAAGGAGGTTGATCCAAACAAAACAACAGAACCAAAAGCCCAAGGGGCTAGCCGGATTCGGGTTGGGTCCATCTGACCCGGTTGGGTCCAAACACACAAGTAAACCTAATTTCAAGGAAAGGGAATACGGCTGCCTTAAGAGAAATGGGAACATCACTTCAAAATCAAAACCTTCTGCCAACAACAACATCAACCGATGCGAACTCCTCGCCACGATCGAGCCAACAAGGACGGAGATGATCCTTTCTCAAGATGATCGTGAAACCAAGCAAATATCTCTCTTTTTCGATCGTGATTCGTCCCACTTTCACCCTCGAAATCGCCATTCTCAGAACCTCGCTCACTGCAGATTCATGTCCTCTCAAGTTTTTTCAGTTCGTCTCTTTTTCTTGAACCTTATCTTTGTGTTTCATTATGAATTTCACCTCAATCTCATTATTACGACGCGATTTGGTTGTTGTTGTAGGGTTCAAACAATCTTATGAGTTTGTGCCTAGTATTGTTCATTGCAATTTGGTATCACCGGAGTTGAAAGATGGTCGAAAATTGTGCCCTCGTCGGAGAGAGTTTATTCCGACCAGAAAAGGGTAGTTAAAGGCGTTTCTGTTTGGTGAAGATGGAGACGATTTAAGGTGGTTAGGGGCGGAGTTCGATGGTTGGAGGAAGTCTGAAGCGAGTTGCTCTGTGTGAGGATGATTCATGTTGGTGTTAGTGTTGTTGTTAGAGGTGTGTTAATAATAGTTTGAAGTTGAGCGGTCGTTTGTGGAGAGATGTGAAGGTGATTGGAGTTGAACGGGGTTAGTTACCGAAGACACATCATGGCAGCAGAATGTATTAACACGGTGGGGTTGTGGAAGATGAAGGAGGAATTTATGGAGGTGTTTGCTGCGGTTGGTTCAAGGCTATTGTTCTTTGTGGTTCAGTGATAGAATACGATCTGCAGTGAACTGAACAAATTCGAAAATGATGAAGGTGAGTTTCTACAGAAGAAATTTCCAATGTTGTTGTTGTTCAGATCTGGTTGAGTACTATGAAACTTATGAGGTTTTTGATTTTTGAAGATTTTTTTGGATTGAAGAAGTATGTTATAGAGAGTTTTTTTTTTAATTTCTCCTCTTCTTGATCTGTTGAAGCTCTGTCTTTATATAACATGAAGAACTAGGGTTTTTGGTTTGAAGCTTGCTGAAGAATCTTTTTGTTATGGTATGTCTGAAATTACTTTCTCGAATTCAAAAGCTCATCTTACCAAACTGTGAAAACTTCTCTGCTGTGCTTCTCTGCTACTGTCTACATTTGCTGAATTTTGTCATATTGTGGATGATACATCACTCTCAATGCTCAATTTTTTGCTTTGGCTGTTTTGATCACAGGTTTTGTGTGTTGCAAGCTGTTCGTGTCGAGCCATTGTTGTTATTATACAGGGCTGTTGTTGGTAGCAGCAGCTGGAACGGTTTTTACAGGAAGGGTATAGTGGGGCAGGTCTTTGTTTCGTTGAGTTGTTCACAAAGTGAAGTCACTTTCAAGTTGGAAACATGGAAGAGGCGCATGGCTTGTATTTTTTTTTGTATTTTTTGCTTCTTTGATTTCTTTGCTCTTATTATAATGGGCCATTGGATTGTATTGGGCTTAGACTCATATTTTTTGTAGACCTTTTGTATGAATGGCATTGAATAATGAAATGGACTTTTTGTGAATGAAAAAAAAATAGATTATAGTTATTGGAATGGAAATAAATTGAATACAGATGATGGAAATGAATTAGAAAAATGGATTTGAATAATTTGAAATTGAGTTAGAAAAAAGAGGATTTGGTTAATGAATGGATATTGAAATTGGTTTGGAAAAGTGGATATGAAAAATGGTTAATAGAATTTGGGTTAGAAAAAATGGAGAATTATGGATAATGGATAATGGGTTTATGGTAGAAATTGAATATGGATTATTCGAATCTAGAAAATGGAAGTGAATTGGTTTTGCAATATGCCTCCACAACACTTACAATCTTGATAATTAAACTTGAACGCCACTCATTAAATCAAAGAGGATCTGCCTTGAATCGAACTGATTAATCATAACAAATGAATCCACTTGATCATGGCCACTTGAGTACCAATAAGTCGAAATCCTCATTTTGAACCAACTGAACAAGAACATGCTTTTAAAATCAGAAGATTACGAATTGAACCGTGAATCTCGATACACTGCACCCAACCCTGATTGGAAAACAAATACGGTCCTTGGTAATCAATAACCATAAAGCACTTGACTTACACACAACCTGATAACTTGGTCCACACACAGACAACCTGAATTAAATCTTCAGACACAACCACTGGAATGAATCACACCATGGCCTTGATCTTGCAACAAACCTTTCTCTGACTGACAGATTAAATCAACAAACATTGTACCTCAGTTCACACTACATATATACCAAACCTGACAAACTTGCCTGAAGCCCGACTCACCCAAACAAAACCTTAAGCAGGAACATCATATTTTTTGGATTTTTTAATAATGGTTAGTGGTCGGATGTACAGATGAAAATTATATACAGGTAGGACAAATTTGGGGTATGACACATCCACAAGAGCATTGCAACAGTAATCTTGGCATCCTTGGATCTGGCTGATCATGACTAGATAAAGAAGCGTTCTTGCTTCTCACGACTTTAGTCACACATAGTAACTTCGCATATGTATATATATTTAATCATAGTACATCTAGCTAGTGCATGTTGTTTCTGATGTCTTTAGTTCTTATGATCTGCACACAACACACGTTAGACCATAAAATGGTTCTTTCACAAATACTTATTGTTATCATCCAAACATAGATTGACTTGTAGAGACAATTCTTTCTCTCACAATATCCCCCTTTTTGATGAAGACAAAACCAAGTATTTTGATTGAACATTTTATACAAGGTAATCACCCAAGCAAACAAATTCAGAGTTTGGAACAACAACTCCCCCTGAATGAGTTATCCTTAAAGCTTCATCTGAGATCATCTAGGATTTTATGTAATCCAAAGATATACAGAGTAATAACTTGAGTTGTCAGAACAGGAATAGAAAAGAGTTACTTCTCTATCTTGTCTTTAGGAAAACGAAGAGTCTTTAGCATCTGGACTAGTTCATCAGAACTCCCATCTTCAGATCTTTAAAACTCAGTTTTCTTTGTTGTCGTATCAGAGCATATTATCTTCAGAGACATCTGAAGCATTTCTACTTTTCACCAGATTCCATTAAGCATAAGATCAGAACAGTTCTTGACTGATAGTTATAGCCTTGCTATCTATCAGAGACAGGCACTGTCTTTAAAGGAAACTCCCCCTGAGTTTCAGACTATATGAAGATTTTTGATTTTATATTTTCATCTTCTGGGTAGTCTCCCCCTAATTACCATAAGTCATATATTGGGATCTTCAGAATCGAGATTCAGAGTTGTAAGATTTTAATCACCAATGTGGAGCATGAATTTTCAGAGTTTGACAATTGACCATAGGTTCTTATCTTTATTAATGTCACAGCTCAGTGGTTTATCAAAGCTTGATTTCAGATCAGATACCAATTTATGGTTAATTTATTCGATCGATCAACGCTTGATTTTGAATCTGGTACACCTTGTTTTGTGTTGATGTAAAGTGATGTGCTAACTGAAGAAGTTCTTTTGTCTTGAAGAATAGTTCCTTGATGTGCAGGGAATGGATACCAATGAAGGTATATAATGTTTCTCACAAAACAAGGAACAAAAATAGTCTGCTTCCTCTATAAAAGTATCAAATCCGAAGAGAACAAAACAATCTTCATTCAATCAGATTTCCTAAGAGGGGAATTAGAATGTGAGGAGCACAAGGTTATGATAGTAATTTAAAACGCCCACAAGTTTTATTAGTTCCAAGGCTAGTAGTAAATGTGTTGTCGGTACAGTTGAAAAGACGTATTGGAATTTTAACTAGTTATAGACATAAGGTTAGAGTTATGGACACTGACTCACGTAATTATAATTAAAAAACATTTAGATTAAATCCTGTAGCGTTCAGACTTTTATATAAATTAGGAAAGATGCTAATGAAGAAAAGTACAAGGCCATACCTTAGGGATGCAAAACTTTTTGACGAGAATCTTTTGGCAAATTCTTTCCGTGAAAGCATTCCTTGAGTCATTGAGTATCTTTCTGATTCTGCCTATTTCCGAGTAAGTTGAAGATATTTCTTGGGTCCATCAAGATACGCTTGTGTTCTAACTTCTGAGGAAAATGAATATTTTCTTGGAATGCGATCCTGGTTGAATTACAGCTTTCTCTTTTTTCTTGTTCAACCTTGTCCATCAACTGTCTAGGTTATAATAACCGAGATTAAGACTTAACATGATCAGAGTGACCACTTTATCTGAACTTGGCCAATTACATGCAATCCTTTTGGTAAGGCGATGTAATGAATGTTCTGAAAGAAAATTGACACTCATATGCTTGGAAGCAGTACTGAGTGAACAATAAATTCTATTTGATGACCCCATTCATAAGCAACAGATTACATCTGTTTTTGAATGCTTCTCACTTCTCATTTCCATTATCCATAGAGCCTGTTTGGTTCCGATACAGTTCTTAAGTTATGGATCAGAATCTTAAACGACAAACTTTGAGAATTGGCTGAGTTCTCCTTTCATAGCCTGAATTCAGTTTGCGTTTGTGAGAATTTCTTTTCTTCGAAAGATGGTTGATTTCACAAGATTAGTGAGAACCTTTGAGAGGTTATACAAAGAAGAATTAACATATCAGCTTTTGACTTTGTTCCTCAAGGTTGTTTCAGAACTTGTTCAGAACCAAAACATCATCACGCAACACATGTGTTCATCACTAGACATGGTTTGCATGAAACTTCTTGTTCTCACAATGCTGATCAACTTATTTGGGGTGGGTCACGCATATCTACGAGTTAACTGATTTCTTCAAAAGAACATCATTAACGTCATCTTTTAAGACATCAGTTAGAGAACCTAGATGTCTGGATTGATAGCTTCTAATTTCATAGCTCAAGTGGTTCTGAGAACACTTGATCCGACGAAAATCAGATTATTAGTAATTGGTTCTACTAGGATAGTCTTGATTTTTTGAACCAGTTAAAACTAAAAGGTTCGATCAGGATCAAGTATTTACTGAATCTTTGGGATTCAGTTCTTCATCGAATCTTTTGATCTTTTCAGATTCTGATATTGAATCATTTCTAATAATTTGAGTTTTTCAGATTCTGACTTCAGCAGCAATTTTTCTGAAATTCAAAAACTTAGAGCAACAATCTTTCTTCTTTACATGAAGAGATTCAGAATGAGTTTCAAACGAGAAAGTCAAGGGTGGACCTAATCCGTTTCTTGAAAACATCTCAAAAACTCATAAGGAATTAATCTTCAGCAAACAATATTTCTTGCTTTCTGATGATTCATCTTTTAAGCATATACGTGGTTTTATCCACACGTATTTTCCAGGATGAGCATTCAACAAATATAGTTTCTTATCTGATGAATTTATCTTATCAGCTGATTCTTTAATTTTCAATGAGACTTAATCTAGAATCAGTGAATTGCTCAAGAAGTAATCAGATTGATTACAATTTTGTACACAGTCAACTGCTGCACTGTTACAGAAATTGTAAGTGGATTTTAATCAAACCCAGAGTACTTCTACGCACCACATCTGGATCTTTTTCTGACACTGTTAAGTGTTTGATGTAAATCAATAACAGAACTGGAGCTCTGATACCAATTGAAGGTGCGAGAAAGACACAAGAAAGGGGGGTTTGAATTGTGAATTTACTCTTTTTGTAACTTTTCGCATCTTGTTAAAGAGACGCTTAAGAGCCTTCAAGGTTCGTTGAGAGATTCTAATCTCTTGACTATGAAGCATGAGAACTATATAGGTTCTGATCATAAGATACGAAACTCAGAACTTGCAGTGCGGAAGCTTATCAGAGATAGGCTACAAGGTTCTGACTTTGCTTAATATGAGGTTCTGATGTTCAATGCAGAAACATGAATAGAGATACTAAGCAAGAGAGTAAAGGACACACGATATATCCTGGTTCACCACGCGGGCTAATCCAGTCCACCCTCCTCAGGTGATTTTGCCTTGAACACAAGGTCTTAATCCACTATAACTAAATCATGATTACACTTGCACGGGCAACACCGATGACTAACCATTTGTACAGCCGCACTGTGACTAACAACTTGCACAACCACATTGTGACTAACAACCCAATGAACTGTTCATGGATCCAACAGGATATAACGTTCATTGACCGAGTAGACCCACTGCTGGGATTTCACAGCTAGCCGTTCAGGGATTCATCACAATGAATATAACGCTACTGACCATATTTCAGGATTTTCCACAATGACACCCAGCCATTGTCATCTCAAGTATCTGATCACCACGTGATCTACTCAAGGGCCTCAACTCACAGCTGAACCATTCAGGGATCTTATCAGGATATAACGTTCACTTGAGGAATCTCAATTCATTTAGTTGAATTGGCAAACTGGAGATTATAAATTATGCTTCTTAATAAGCATGTTTCTCCTAAGTTTAAGTACAAAGAACACACACATGTGTTCAAGCAAGATTTGAGCAACAACTTCTTGCTTTCCTAAGAAACTACAAAAATGTATTTAGATATTACAATTGTTGATATCTTGTAGATCTTCTTCTTCTTCGTCTTCTGGTTGAGCAAGCTTTGAGCAGCAACTCCTTGCTTTAGATCTTCAATGTAATCCTGACGAGAAGGTGAGTTGATGACTTGACAGATTTTCAATGTTGTCTTCTTCATCAACAGCTTCTGTTCTTTATTGTTGTTGTTGTGTTGATTTGTCTTCTTTAAGTTTCAACAACAATTGCCATTAGTGAATTAATGATAGCTTTGAATATGTTAAGTGTTACAACGAGAACTCATCGTTGTTGCTATCTTCACAATGACTTGGTCAATTTTGTAGATGAACATTCAGTTCGTGATTCTACAAGTGATCGACACATCAGAAGAAAAAACTCTTTCCATTAAATAGCCAGTAGAAATATAGCCGTTTGAGAATACTGTTGGCTGTTTGGAAAAGAAACGTTGTGATAAAATGAGTTGTACTGACACATATCCTTTTTTCAGAGGGAGAAGTGACCGGACATCTTTTCTTGGGCAGTGTGTACATTTAACTCACAACGGTAATATTTAGACTTCAAAACTTCAGTGGCTTCTGATGTTAATTTGATGAAGCATGAGTAGAGTCTTCATAGCAGAATATCTGATGCTTCAAGTCTTCAGTCGATTGAAGAAGTCCATTAGGAATCAGTCTTCAGAACTTCAGCACTTGGTCTTTAAGAACATTATTCTTTTCTGCTTCAAGTCTTCTGAATCTTCAGAACCAATCTTCAGAGTCATCATAACTTGATATTCGAAACCTTGATCTTCAGAACCCATAAGTCTTCAGATTCTTTCTGCACTTGGTCTTCAGCGCCTTCAGCCATCAGAACTTCAAGTCATAGGAGTATTCCGCACTTTGGTTCTTTCAGAGTGTACTTCTTCATAAGCTTCGCTATCTTCAGAATCTCAATCACTTTCAGAGAGCATCCACAAGAGCATTGCAACAACAATCTTGGCATCCTTGGATCTGGCTGATCATGACTAGATAAAGAAGCATTCTTGCTTCTCGCGACTTTAGTCACACATAGTAACTTCGCATATGTATATATTTAATAATAGTACATCTAGCTGGTGCATGTTGGTTCTGATGTCTTTAGTTCTTATGATCTGCACACAAAACACGTTAGACCATAAAATGGTTCTTTCACAAATACTTATTGTTATCATCAAAACATAGATTGACTTGTAGAGACAATTCTTGCTCTCACAATCTCCCCCTTTTTGATGTTGACAAAACCAAGTATTTTGATTGAACATTTTATACAAGGTAATCACCCAAGCAAACAAATTCAGAGTTTGGAACAACAGCTCCCCCTTAATTAGTTATCCTCAAAGCTTCATCTGAGATCATCTAGGATTTTATGTAATCCAAAGATATACATAGTAACAACTTGAGTTGTCAAAACATAAATAGAAAAGAGTTACTTCTCTATCTTGTCTTTAGGAAAACGTAGAGTCTTTAACATCTAGACTAGCTCATCAGAACTTCCATCTTCAGATCTTCAGAACTCAGTTTTCTTTGTTGTCGTATCAGAGCATATTATCTTCAGAGACATCTGAAGAATTTCTACTTTTCAGCAGATTCCATTAAGCATAAGATCAAAATAGTTCTTGACTGATAGTCATAGCCTTGCTATCTATCAGAGACAGACACTGTCTTTAAAGGAAACTCCCCTGAGTTTCAGACTATATGAAGATTTTTGATTTTATATTTTCATCTTCTGGGTAGTCTCCCCATAATTACCATAAGTCATATATTGAGATCTTCAGAATCGAGATTTAGAGTTGTAAGATTTTAATCACCAATGTGGAGCATGACTTTTCAGAGTTTGACAATTGACCATAGGTTCTTATCTTTGTTAATGTCACAGCTCAGTGGTTTATCAATGCTTGAATTCAGATCAGATACCAATTTCTGGTTAATTTATGTGATCGATCAACACTTGATTTTGAATCTGGTACACCTTGTTTTGTGCTGATGTAAAGTGATGTGCTAACTGAAGAAGTTCTTTTGTCTTGAAGAATAGTTCCTTGATGTGCAGGGAATGGATACCAATGAAGGTATATAATGTTTCTCACAGCTTTGTCCTGATTGATATTGCAGACCTAGTCTGATACCAATCTTTGGTTTGAGACCAAATTGTTTACTTTTATATTGGTTCTTGGTAATCAACAGAATTATTTGTTCTTGAATCTTCAATCCGGATTTTTTACTTCTGATTCATTTGTTCAGTTTGTAGAAACTTAACCTGTTCTTAAAATGCCTAGTGAACTTGTTTAGAGTTCCTCGGATAATCAAACAGTTGTTAGTAATAACCGCATAAGCATTTTTCCACAGAGATTTCTTTCAATCAAAATCATTTAACTTCTCCCCCTTTTTGACATCATCAAAAAGTGTCAGGGCATATGAGCAATTAAGCATATATCTTTCAATCAATTAAATCAAGTATATGAATGATACCAATTTAAGGTAATGGAAGCCAATTGTGAAGGATGTGAAACTAGTGTTTAGGTATTTTAAAAGCAGTTAGGTTCATTTTACTAGTTTTTCGTTATGGCATGATTAATCTGAAGGACAATTATAAATAACCAACAAGGAGCTCATTAAAAAGATTAACTGCATTTAAACATAGAAGTTCATAGATTAAATTAAAGTGTTAAAAATATAGATAGAAATACTTAAGCAGAGACACATAGATTAAATAAAAATATAGATTGTATTACGGACGGATTTCATCATACAAATCTAGATTAGACGAAAATTGGTTCTTATAGGTTGGACTGAAAGGAGTTTAGGAATGAAGAAGATGAGGAAAGACTTTCAGATTTACCTGAGCTTGAGGGAAGTGATGTTTCTTCTGTTTGAGCCATTGCAAGCTTCTTGTGTTTTACTATTTATTCTGAGATCCATTCATGGAACTCGTTCCAGACATTTCTTACTTCCATAGGGTTTACACAAGAACTAGAAGCATCAACGAGGGTTTGAATCCTTGAGATTGCATTATCTTTGAACGATGCAAGAACGCTATTCGTGGTTCTTAATCTCTTGGATGAATTTTCTTCCTTAATAACCGCTTTTCTTCCTACCTTCCAATCTGAGAGTTCTTGAAGAACATCAGTGATATTTTTCATGTTAATCCAAACACTGATATCTTCGTCCTTGATTTTTCTCAGATAGTTTCCGAATTCTGCCTCATTGTAGGTAGCAAATTTTGAAAAACCTATAACCGGAACTCTGGGGGTTAGAGTCAGTTCTCTAACACGGGAATTATCTAAACTGGCGTCTTCCTTCAAAAGGTTCTTAAACCTAAGAATCTTTCCAGCGCTTTTAAGCAGCTTCCAAGATTCTCCTTCATTAATTAGAATGTCGTCAACTAATCCTGATTCAACTAAAATGTCTGAGATAAGTCTTCCATAGGGAATGAGACCACATTCATGATCAGAACAAGTTCTGGAGCTTCTGATGGCATCCTTGAGAAGTTTGAAGAGGATTGAGGGAATGTGCATTTTAATTCCTTTTAGTAGAAGGAATATAACACATTTTTTAGTATCGTTCAGTTGTTCTGAAGAGAGATGATGGAAAACATTCTCTTGCAGAATTTTGAACCAGACTTGAAGTGAGTTTTTCAGGTTTGGTTTTTAGATAAGGCTTCGTCTTTGAAGATAGAGGACATCACCTTAGCTTCATTCTCTTCATTGAGTGAGTTTTTGGAGATTCTGAATCGGTCATTTTCATGCAGCAAGAGATATGTGATAGTCTTTTCAGTGATGAAGATTTTTCTTCCGAAAACGAAAGAGACAATGAGATTTTTGGATGTATTTGCATGAATCCAGAAATCTTTGATTAGATGATCATAAGTTGGTCCTTCCAATCTTCTGAAGTAGTTTTTCCAACCTTGGGTTTCCAATGAGGGAGTAATGTCGCAACCATTTGATTTTAGATTGTTGAAGTTAACTATAGTTTCTGACAGAACCTTGAGATTGTTAACTGGGATTTGTGTGGTTGTGGGTATTATGACGTAAGCCATTTGAGAGAGAGAGAGAGAGAGAGAGAGAGAGAGAGAGAGAGAGAGAGAGAGAGAGAGAGAGAGAGAGAGAAAATACAGGGTGAGAAACTAGGAAATCTGATTGAATGGAGATTATTTTGTTCTTTTCGGATTTGATGCTTTTATAGAGGAAGCAGACTATTTTTGAGGAAGATGAAACCGCAACAGTTGATTTTCCTAGGTGCACTAAATAACGTGGAAAAGTGGATAAATAATTAATTCCTTTAATCAAGGTCATGATGAGGTTTAGTAAGAGGTAAAGGAACGGTTACCTAATCTTAATTTATTAATGATTTATTATTAAAGTTTAACCTTTTAAGGAGTTTCAATCATTGCTGTAATTTGGTTATTTGATTCTGGATAGTTAGAACGTTCGTTTAAGAACACAGATAATTTTTAAGATAACTTGGCCCTAATTATGTATACTTTAATATTTGAAATACGATTTATCTAAACAAAAACATTAATTAATCAAGGAAAGATACAAGAATCCTATCTTAGGCTAGGAATGTCAATGGTTGACAAAGCTCAGGAATAGTCTTCTCAGCCATACCATTTCTTCTGCAGTGATTAACAACTCCCTGGAGATCAAGAATGTGGGAGATGACTTTGCAGAATGGGATCTGATAGACTGTGTCTTCCCTGGACACACAAATTTCTTCCTTGAGGTGATTGTTCATAGACTGAGGAAGGTTTATTTTGACTCTACCAACCAAGAAGAAAATAAATAGCCTTTCCTTGTCAGAAAGCCATCCTCCACCTCTTTCTCTTGGTCTTAGGTTTGTTACCATTATCTTGTACCAATCCTTGGCTAAAGAATTGAGAGTACAGGGTTGATTGGGGTAACCTAGGGTTTTGAAGATTTTATGCAAGTGCCCGTCCATACAGACATGGTCAACTTTATCTTCCACTGTTAGACCATCGTTAATACAGCCAATGGTCGTAGAGATGATGGTGGGATTAATCATGACTGGGCAACCAGCCACAACAGATAAAATAACGCCCTTGCGAGCAGCATATTCCAGAGATCGAGCATTTGCCCAGAATTCGGTTACCAACTTGGGATAAATTGGTCCATCAAGCATGGAGAAATAGTTCTCCCAGTTTTGAAATTTAAGTCCTGAGAAAAGACTTAACTTGTGAAGAAGAGGTAGTTGATTTATGGAGAGAGTTTGATCCTTTAGAAGTTTAAGGTCATCAATTTCTTCACGGATATTGTGTGAGGACATCCTGAATAGAAGGATGATTGAAGAATGAGAGCCTAACTAGATTATGATTCTTCCTAAGAGGGGAATTAGAATGTGAGGAGCACAAGGTTATGATAGTAATTTAAAATGCCCACAAGTTTTATTAGTTCCAAGGCTAGCAGTAAATGTGTTGTCGGTACAGTTGAAAAGACGTATTAGAATTTTAACTAGCTCTAGACCTAAGGTTAGAGTTATGGACACTAACACACGTAATTATGATTAAAAAATGTTTAGCTTAAATCATGTAGCGTTCGGACTTTTATATGAATTAGGAAAGATGCTAATGAAGAAAAGTAAAAGGCCATACCTTAGGGATGCATAACTTTTTGACGAGAATCTTTTGGCAAATTCTTTCCGTGAAAGCATTCCTTGAGTCATTGAGTATCTTTCTGATGTTGCCTATTTCCGAGTAAGCTGCAGATATTTCTCGGGTTCTTTAAGATACGCTTGTGTTCTAACTTCTGAGGAAAATGAATATTTTCTTGGAATGCGATCCTGGTTGAATTACAGCTTTCTCTCTTTTCTTGTTCAACCTTGTCCATCATCTCTCTAGGTTATAGTAACTGAGATTAAGACTTAACATGATCAGAGTGACCACTTCATCTAAACTTGGCCAAATACATGCAATCCTTTTGGTAAGGCGATGTAATGAATGTTCTGAAAGAAAATTGACACTCATATGCTTGGAAGCAGTACTGAGTGAACAATAAATTCTATTTGATGACCCCATTCATAAGCAACAGATTACATCTGTTTTTGATTGCTTCTCACTTCTCATTTCCATGATCCATAGAGCCTGTTTAGTTCCGATGCAGTTCTTAAGTTATGGATCAGAATCTTAAACGACAAACTTTGAGAATTGGTTGAGTTCTCCTTTCATAGCCTGAATTCAGTTTGCGTTTGTGAGAATTTCTTTTCTTCGAAAGATGGTTGATTTCACAAGATTAGTGAGAACCTTTGAGAGGTTATACAAAGAAGAATTAACATATCAGCTTCTGACTTTGTTCCTCAAGGTTGTTTCAGAACTTGTTCAGAACCAAAACATCATCACGCAACACGTGTTCATCACTAGACATGGTTTGCATGAAACTTCTTGTTCTCACAATGCTGATCAACTTATTTAGGGTTGGTCACGCATATCTACGAGTTAACTGATTTCTTCAAAAAACATCATTAATGTCATCTTTTAAGACATCAGTTAAAGAACCTAGATGTCTGGATTGATAGCTTCTAATTTCATAGCTCAAGTGGTTCTGAGAACACTTGATCTGACGAAAATCAGATTATCAGTAATTGGTTCTACTAGGATAGTCTTGATTTTTTGAACCAGTTAAAACTAAAAGGTTCAACCAGGATCAAGTATTTACTGAATCTTTGGGATTCAGTTCTTCATTGAATCTTTTGATCTTTTCAGATTCTGATATTGAATCATTTCTAATAATTTGAATTTTTCAGATTCTGACTTCAGCAGCAATTTTTCTGAAATTCAAAAACTTAGAGCAACAATCTTTCTTCTTTACATGAAGAGATTCAGAATGAGTTTCAAACAAGAAAGTCAAGGGTGGACCTAATCCGTTTCTTGAAAACATCTCAAAAACTCATAAAGAATTAATCTCCAGCAAACAATATTTCTTGCTTTTTGATGATTCATCTTTTAAGCATACACGTGGTTTTATCCACGCGTATTTTCCAGGATGAGCATTCAACAAATATAGTTTCTTATCTGATGAATTTATCTTATCAGCTGATTCTTCAATTTTCAATGAGACTTCATCTAGAATCAATGAATTGCTCAAGAAGTAATCAGATTGATTACAATTTTGTACACAGTCAACTGCTGCACTGTTACAGAAATTGTAAGTGGATTTCAATCTCACCCAGAGTACTTCTACGCACCACATCTGGATCTTTTTCTAACACTGTTAAGTGTATGATGTAAATCAATAACATAACCAGAGCTCTGATACCAATTGAAGGTGCGAGAAAGACACAAGAAAGGGGGGTTTGAATTATCAATTTACTCTTTTTGTAACTTTTCGCATCTTGTTAAAGAGACGCTCAAGAGCCTTCAAGGTTCGTTGAGAGATTCTGATCTCTTGACTATGAAGCATGAGAACCATATAGGTTCTGATCATAAGATACGAAACTCAGAACTTGCAGTGCGGAAGCTTATCAGAGATAGGCTGCAAGGTTCTAACTTTGTTTAATATGAGGTTCTGATGTTCAATGCAGAAACATGAATAGAGATACTAAGCAAGAGAGTTAAGGACACACGATATATCCTGGTTCACCACGCGGGCTAATCCAGTCCACCCTCCTCAGGTGATTTCGCCTTGAGCACAAGGTCTTAATCCACTATAACCAAATCATGATTACACTTGCACGGGCAACGCCAGTGACTAACCATTTGCACAACCGCACTGTGACTAACAACTTGCACAGCCGCACTGTGACTAACAACCCAATGAACCGTTCAGGGATCCAACACGATATAACGTTCATTGACAGAGCAGACCCACTGCTGGGATTTCACAGCTAGCCGTTCAGGTATTCATCACAATGAATATAAGGCTACTGACCATATTTCAGGATTTTCCACAATGACACCCAACCATTGTCATCTCAAGTATCTGATCACCATGTGATCTACTCAAGGGCCTCAACTCACAACTGAACCGTTCAGGGATCCTATCAGGATATAACGTTCACTTGAGGAGTCTCAATTCATTTAGTTGAATTGGCAAACTGGAGATTACAAATTGTGCTTCTTAATAAGCATGTTTCTCCTAAGTTTAAGTACAAAGAACACACACATGTGTTCAAGCATGATTTGAGCAACAGCTCCTTACAATTGTTGAGATCTTGTAGATCTTCTTCTTCTTCGTCTTCTGGTTGAGCAAGCTTTGAGCAGCAACTCCTTGCTTCAGATCTTCAATGTAATCCTGACGAAAAGGTGAGTTGATGACTTGACAGATCTTCAATGTTTTCTTCTTCATCAACATCTTCTGTTCTTGATTGTTGTTGTTGTGTTGATTTGTCTTCTTTAAGTTTCAACAATAATTGCCATTAGTGAATTAATGATAGCTTTGAATATGTTAAGTGTTACAACAAGAACTCATCGTTGTTGCTATCTTCACAATGACTCGGTCAATTTTGTAGATGAACATTTAGTTCGTGATTCTACAAGTGATCGACACATCAGAAGCAAAAACTCTTTCCATTAAATAGCCAGTAGAAATATAGCCGTTTGAGAATACTGTTGGCTGTTTGAAAAAAAAACGTTGTTATAAAATGAGTTGTACTGACACATCTCCTTTTTGCAGAGGGAGAAGTGACCGGACATCTTTTCTTGGGCAGTGTGTACATTTAACTCACAACGGTAATATTTAGACTTCAAAACTTCAGTGACTTCTAATGTTAATTTGATGAAGCATGAGTAGAGTCTTCATAGTAGAATATCTGATGCTTCAAGTCTTCAGTTGATTGAAGAAGTCCATTAGGAATCAGTCTTCAGAACTTCAGCACTTGGTCTTTAAGAACGTTATTCTTTTCTGCTTCAAGTCTTCCGAATCTTCAGAACCTATCTTCAGAGTCTTTAGAACTTGATATTTGAAACCTTGATCTTCAGAACCCATAAGTCTTCAGATTCTTTCTGCCCTTGGTCTTCAGCGCCTTCAGCCATCAGAACTTCAAGTCATAGGAGTCTTCCGCACTTTGGTTCTTTTAGAGTGTACTTCTTCAGAAGCTTCGCTATCTTCAAAATCTCAATCACTTTCAGAGAGCATCCACAAGAGCATTGCAACAGTAATCTTGGCATCCTTGGATCTGGCTGATCATGACTAGATAAAGAAGCGTTCTTGCTTCTCGCGACTTTAGTCACACATAGTAACTTCACATATGTATATATTTAATCATAGTACATCTAGATGGTGCATGTTGGTTCTGATGTCTTTAGTTCTTATGATCTGCACACAACACATGTTAGACCATAAAATGGTTCTTTCACAAATACTTATTGTTATCATCAAAACATAGATTGACTTGTAGAGATAATTCTTGCTCTCACAATCTCCCCCTTTTTGATGATGACAAAACCAAGTATTTTGATTGAACATTTTATACAAGGTAATCACCCAAGCAAACAAATTCAGAGTTTGGAACAACAGCTCCCCCTGAATGAGTTATCCTCAAAGCTTCATCTGAGATCATCTAGGATTTTATGTAATCCAAAGATATATAGAGTAACAACTTGAGTTGTCAGAACAGGAATAGAAAAGAGTTACTTCTCTATCTAGTCTTTAGGAAAACGAAGAGTCTTTAGCATCTGGACTAGTTCATCAGAACTTCCATCTTCAGATCTTCAGAACTCAGTTTTCTTTGTTGTCGTATCAGAGCATATTATCTTCAAAGACATCTGAAGCATTTCTACTTTTCAGCAGATTCCATTAAGCATAAGATCATAACAGTTCTTGACTGATAGTCATAGCCTAGCTATCTATCAGAGACAGACACTGTCTTTAAAGGAAACTCCCCCTGAGTTTCAGACTATATGAAGATTTTTGATTTTATATTTTCATCTTCTGGGTAGTCTCCCCCTAATTACCATAAGTCATATATTGGGATCTTCAGAATCGAGATTCAGAGTTGTAAGATTTTAATCACCAATGTGGAGCATGACTTTTCAAAGTTTGACAATTGACCATAGGTTCTTATCTTTGTTAATGTTACAGCTCAGTGGTTTATCAAAGCTTGTTTTCAGATCAGATACCAATTTTTGGTTAATTTATGCGATCGATCAACGCTTGATTTTGAATCTGGTACACCTTGTTTTATGCTGATGTAAAGTGATATGCTGACTGAAGAAGTTCTTTTGTCTTGAAGAATAGTTCCTTGAAGTTCCATTCCACTTGTGCTCGAAATATGCGCCATTCTAACGTCTGTTTTTCCAGAAGAACTCATCAACGAGATCCTCCTGAGGCTTCTGGTGAAATCTCTCATTCAATTTAAGTGTGTCAACAAATCATGGAAGACCCTAATCTCTGATCCCCAATTTGCAAAGAACCATCTTCAAATCCCAAGCTTGACCAACCAACAATTGGTGTTTTTCGACATGAAAGAACGCAACAAAATCATATCTTACCCTTTGAAGCCATTGTTCGAAAACTCATTCACCCCTGTTAAACTTGTTACCTTTGATGTGAAGATTCACACCTATAATATTATAGGTTCATGAAATGGGCTGTAATGTCCGTATTAGAAAATCAAAACTGTGTCAGACTGTGCAACCCTTATATGAGGTTATTAATAAATAGATATGTTATCAATGTTATGAAATTGTTTTAACTAATGTTGAAATGATTTATCTTACGACAATTACTCCCTCCGACACATAATGAGTGACCCAATTGACTTTTTCACACAGATTAAGACAAACTTCACACCGCATAGTTCAGGATCCAATGCACACGCATATAACATCACAAGCTGCAACATTAAAACGAAGTCTATAACTACGTATTTCATGGAAATAGTACCAACAAGAAATAGTTTAGTACTGGGGTTAAACTACAACCTACTGTTAGGAAGAAATGATTACATGGCACGGGGTGTGTGCCTTCATCTGTGCACCAACAATTAACGAGGAATTCAATTGTTGTCAGATGAGCTTTGTATTCTGATGTATTTCCAGAACTTATCCAAAGAATTTTCGGATGTGTTCTTTTCATTCTGATGTATTTCCTTAATGTATTTAGTTTTTCTCCATATATAACTCCTACTAAGCATATAACCCCTACTAGAATATATAACTCCTACTAAGACAAAACCCCTAATACACAACTTTGGTACATTAACTCTTTGCATATCTCTAGAATTTCCCAAAGCATATGAAACATTGAAAAATTCCAGAGATGTATCTCCGGAATATTCTGAGAATCAGAGGTCAAGACAATGGCGTCCTCTGCTACTTGGATTGTGAAAAATAAACACCTGATCATCCATTTAAGCCAACAAATAATGCATACACTTACAACTATGCTTCATTTTATTTCTAAACATTTCTACACCTAACAATTGATTCTAACCCGTTTACAACTAAACTCAAATATTTATCGAAAACTCGAAAAACTTACCCGAAATTTATGATTTGGAAGATGTTGAATGATGGAATTGATGATGCTTGATATTTCCTTGAGCTCCTATTGAAGAAATCTGATTTGATGAGTTTAGAGAATATTGAGAATGAGAGAGTGGAAGAGTTGTGTTTGAATGAAAATGAAAAGTGTGGGAGGATAAGAGTCTGGCGCGATATTAACCTCCAAAATGTTTTGGAGATATATCTCTGAAATATTTTAACATTCACTTAAGTTTTGGTGCGTCCAGAGAAATATCTTTGGAATCAAGGGCATATATGGAAATTCACATGGTGCGAAGAAGTCTATAGGGTGCAATAAAAAATCCTCTTAAAAATATGCAGTCAAAGAATGTGGGCCTTAACTGCATAAGAGATGAAAGAGGCCAAATAACCTTTGACATAAGATTCTATTATCAGTACACTGAAGGAAGATTAGAAAACCTAAACATACTAAATGACCCGTCAAAGCAACACAGTTTCCATTCCACTGGTGCTCGAAGCAAGCCCCATTACAACGCCTGTTTTTCCGGAAGAACTCATCAACGAGATCCTCCCGAGGCTTCCGGTGAAATCTCTCATTCAATTTAAGTGCGTCTACAATTCATGGAAGACCCTAATCTCTGATCCCTAATTCGCAAAGAACCATCTTCGAATCCCAAGCTTGACCAACCAACAATTGGTGCTTTTCGACATGAAAGAACGCAACAAAATCATATCTTACCCTTTGAAGCCATTATTCGAAAACTCATTCACCCCTGTTAAACTAGTTACCTTCGATGTGAAGATTCACACCTATATTATTATAGGTTCATGCAATGGGCTGTTATGTCTGTATTAGGAAATAAAAATTGTGTCAGACTGTGCCACCCTTGTATGAGGTTATTAATAAATAGATATGCTATCAATGTTGTGAACTTTTTTTCATTAAAGTTGAAAGGATTTATCTTACTGCAATTACTCCCTCCGTCACATAATGAGTGACCCAATTGACTTTTTCACACAGATTACGACAAACTTCACATTGCATAGTTCAGGATCCAATGCACATGTATAGAACATCACAAGATGCAACATTAAAACGAAGTCAGTAACTACGCATTTCATGTAAATAGTACCAACAAGAAATAGTTTAGTACTGGGGTTAAACTACAACCTACTGTTAGGAAGAGAATGATTACATGGCACGGGGTGTGTGCCATCCTCTATGCACCAATAATCAACGAGGAGTTCAATTGTTGTCAGATGAGCTTTGTATTCTGATGTATTTCCAGAACTTATCCAAAGTATTTTTGAATGTGTTCTTTTCATTCTGATGTATTTCCTCAATGTATTTATTTTTTCTCCATATATAACCCCTACTAAGCATATAACCCCTACTAGAATATATAACTCCTACTAAGACATAACCCCGACTACACAACTTCGGTACGTTAACTCTTTGCATATCTCTGGAATTTCCCAAAGCATATGAAACGTTGAAAAATTCCGGAGATGTATATCCGAAATGTTCTGAGAATCAGAGGTCGAGACAATGGCGTCCTCTACTACTTGGATTGTGAAAAATAAACACCTGATCATCCATTTGAGCCAACAAATAATTAATACACTTACAACTATGCTTCATTTTATTTCTAAACATTTCTACACCTAACAATTGATTCTAACTCGTTTACAACAAAACTCGAATATTTATCGAAAACTCGAAAAACTTACCCGAAATTTATGATTTAGAAGATGTTGAATGATGGAATTGATGATGCTTGATATTTCCTTGAGCTCCTATTGAAGAAATCTGATTTGATGAGTTTAGAGAATATTGAGAATGAGAGAGTGGAAGAGTTGTGCTTGAATGAAAATGAAAAGTGTGCGAGTAAAAGAGTCTCGCGCGATATTAACCTCCAAAATGTTTCAGAGATATATCTCTGAAATATTTTAATGTTCACTTAAGTTTTGATGCGTCCAGAGAAATACCTTCGGAATCAAGGGCGTATGTAGAAATTCACATGGTGCAAAGAAGTTTATAGGGTGCAATAAGAAATCCTCTTAAAAAGATGCAGTCAAAGAATGTGGGCCTTAACTGCATAAGAGATGAAAGAGGCAAAATAACCTTTGACATAAGATTCTATTATCTGAACACTGAAGGAACATTAGAAACCCTAAACATACTAAATGACTCGTCAAATCAACACAGCTTCCATTCCACTGGTGCTCGAAGCAGGCCTCATTCCAAGGCCTATTTTTCTGGAAGAACTCATCAACGAGATCCTCCTGAGGCTTCTGGTGAAATCTCTAATTCAATTTAAGTGCGTCTATAAATCATGGAAGACCCTAATATTTGATCCCTAATTCGCAAAGAACCATCTTCGAATCCCAAGCTTGACCATTCCACAATTAGTGTTTTTTTGACATGAAAGAACGCAAGAAAATGATATCTTACCCTTTGAACCCATTGTTCGAAAACTCATTCACCCCTGTTAAACTTGTTACCTTCGATGTGAAGATTCACACCTATATTATTATAGGTTCATGCAATGGGCTGTTATGTCTATATTAGAAAATAAAAATTGTGTCAGACTGTGCCACCCTTGTATGAGGTTATTAATAAATAGATATGCTATCAATGTTGTGCAATTGTTTTCATTAAAGTTGAAAGGATTTGTCTTACTACAATTACTCCCTCTGTCACATAATGAGTGACCCAATTGACATTTTCACACATATTAAGACAAACTTCACACCGCATAGTTCAGGATCCAAAGCACATGCATAGAACATCACAAGATGCAGTATTAAAACGAAGTCAGTAACTATGCATTTCATGGAAATAGTACCAACTTGAAATAGTTTAGGACTGGGGTTAAACTACAACCTACTGTTAGGAAGAGAATGATTACATGGCACGGGGTGTGTGATTTCCTCTATGCACCAACAATCAGCGAGGAATTCAATTGTTGTCAGATGAGCTTTGTATTCTGATGTATTTCCAGAACTTATCCAGAGTATTTTCGAATGTGTTCTTTTCATTCTGATGTATTTCCTTAATGTATTTAATTTTTTCTCCATATATAACCCCTACTAAGCATATACCCCCTACTAGAATATATAACTCCTACTAAGACATAACCCCTACTACACAGCTTCGGTACGTTAACTCTTTGCATATCTCCAGAATTTCACAATGCATATGAAATGTTGAAAAATTCCAGAGATGTATCTCCGGAATGTTCTGAGAATCAGAGGTCGAGACAATGGCGTCCTCTGCTACTTGGATTGTGAAAATAAACACCTGATCATCCATTTGAGCCAACAAACAATGCATACACTTACAACTATGCTTCATTTTATTTCTAAACATTTCTACACCTAACAATTGATTCTAACTCGATTACAACAAAACTCGAATATTTATCAAAAACTCGAAAAACTTACCCGAAATTTATGATTTGGAAGATGTTAAATGATGCAATTGATGATGATTGATATTTTATTGAGACTCCTATTAAAGAAATATGATTTGATGAGTTTAGAGAATATTCAGAATGAGAGAGTGGAAGAGTTGTGTTTGAATGAAAATGAAAAGTGTGGGAGGAAAAGAGCCTCGCGCGATATTAACCTCCAAAATGTTTCAGAGATATATCTCTGAAATATTTTAACGTTCACTTAAGTTTTGGTGCGTCTAGAGAAATATCTTCGGAATCAAGGGCATATGTAGAAATTCACATGGTATGGAAGAAGTCTATAGGGTGCAATAAGAAATCCTCTTAAAAAGATGCAGTCAAAGAATGTGGGCCTTAACTGCATAAGAGATGAAAGAGGCCAAATAACCTTTGACATAATATTTTATTATCAGTACACTGAAGGAACATTAGAAACCCTAAACATACTAAATGACCCGTTAAAGCAACACAATTTACATTCCACTGGTGCTCGAAGCAGGCGCCATTCCAACGGCTATTTTTCCGGAAGAACTCTTCAACGAGATCCTCCCGAGGCTTCCGGTGAAATCTCTCATTCAATCTAAGTGCATCAACAAATCATGGAAGACCCTAATCTTTGATCCCCAATTCGCAAAGAACCATCTTTTAATCCCAAGCTTGACCAACCAACAATTGGTGTTTTTTGACATGAAAGAACACAACAAAATCATATCTTACCCTTTGAAGCCATTATTCGAAAACTCATTCACCCCTGTTAAACTTGTTACCTTCGATGTGAAGATTCACACCTATATTATTATAGGTTCATGCAATGGGTTGTTATGTCTGTATTAGAAAATAAAAATTGTGTCAGACTGTGCCACCCTTGTATGAGGTTATTAATAAATAGATATACTATCAATGTTGTGCAATTGTTTTCATTAAAGTTGAAAGGAATTATCTTACTGCAATTACTCTCTCCGTCACATAATGAGTGACCCAATTGACGTTTTCACACAGATTAAGAAAAACTTCACACCGCATAGTTCAGGATCCAATGCACATGCATAGAACATCACAAGATGCAGCATTAAAATGAAGTCAGTAACTACGCATTTCATGGAAATAGTACCAACAAGAAATAGTTTAGTACTGGGGTTAAACTACAACCTACTGTTAGGAAGAGAATGATTACATGGCACGGGGTGTGTGCCTTCCTCTATGCACCAATAATCAGCGAGGAATTCAATTATTGTCAGAAGAGCTTTGTATTCTGATGTATTTCCAGAATTTATCCAAAGTATTTTTGAATGTGTTCTTTTCATTCTGATGTATATCCTCAATGTATTTATTTTTGGGTTAAATAAGTTTTAAGTCCCTATAAATATAGCGATTTTCAATTTTGGTCCCTCTAAAATTTTTCATTAAGAATTGGTCCCTATAAAATTTTCCGTCTCAATTATGAGTCCCTGACGTCAAATGAGGCTAACGGAAGCTGACGTGTCAATTATTATAAATATGGCGATTTTCAATTTTGGTCCCTATAAAATTTTTCATTAAAAATTGGTCCCTATAAAATTATAATTAATTAATTTAATTATATGTGAAATTAATTAACATAAATTTTAAACTAAAAACTATGAAAATGGATCCTCAACACCTCTCTACTCTCTACACCAAAAATATGAGTGTTATTCATCTCTATTTCTTTTTGTATGTTCATTTTTTAGCACATCAAACAAGCTTCCATCGTAAACACCACAGACTGTTTCTTTCTGAAGTAAACCATTCTTGTCTTTCGCAAGTTTGTAAAGAATTTTCCATTCAACAAAGCTTCCAATTCTGCATATATCATCATGCATTAATGGTTATTATGTTTCTATAATGAAAATAAAATTTAATTAATACTGAAAAATGTAATTCCATATGCATCATAATATACAACAAACTAACCTTCCTGTGAAATCTTTAGGCTCTCTGTTTGCTTTTATCAACTCATCCACCTCATCATGTGTTAAAGCATTTGGATGTGTATGTGCATGTTTCATGAAAATTTCTTCAAATTTTGATTCAACAAACCTTCCTTCACTATCGTAAACTCCAGTGTCACTGCCATGTTTGCCTAGTTGGATATTCTTAACTTCAATTGGAAAGAGTGGAGATGGAAACTTTCCCTACATCACAAAAACAACCATATAATAAATGTTAGCTTAAGTGCTCACAACCATACAACCATATAATAAATCTTAACTGGTCTAAATGAAAAAAATTTAGTGGTCAAAACACAAGTATTGTTAAAGGAGTCTCTATCATGCATCCACAACATATACTCTTTAGTTGCTTAAGAAGAAAGTAGCATGATTCTTACACCTACTTTTGATTTTCCGGTCTATTCGCAAATGTTTATTGCTAAAAGAGCACATGGTCGAGGTAACATGGTTGAGGAGAGGTTCATATGGCAAAAACAATTCAATATTTTGTACTTATTGCAGCAGACATGGCCACACCATTGATTTGTGTTATAAAAAACATGGTCACCCTCAGGTTAATAAAACCACTTCAGTTTCTAAAGTACAAAGCAATATGCCTCAAGAAGCTCACAATGCAACTGGAACAAATGATTCACAAAACCTCATAGAATCTGCACGTCTCAAGAAAAGTTATGATCAGCTTGTGAGTTTGTTACAATGAGCCAACTTGATCCCTTCAGCAAATAACGGTGTTGCTTCTAGTTCTAACCAAGTCACCTCATCAGATATTGTTTATCTTAGTCATCTATCAAATGAACCAACTTCTTCAAACATAGGTAATTCTTACAATTTTAGCACGCGTATTTGTTGTTCAGCAAGAAACGTCAAATTATCTAATTGTTGGCTTATTGATTTAGGAGCTAATGATCATATGTGTTCCTCTTTACATGTTTTTGAGTCTTTTTATAGTTTTTAGTTTAAAAATTCTGTTAATTAATTTCATATATAATTAAATTAATTAATTATAATGTTATAGGGACCAATTTTTAATGAAAAATTTTATAGGGACCAAAATTGAAAATCGCCATATTTATAATAATTGACACGTCAGCTTCCGTTAGCCCCATTTGACGTCAGGGACTCATAATTGAGACGGAAAATTTTATAGGGACCAATTCTTAATGAAAAATTTCAGAGGGACCAAAATTGAAAATCGCTATATTTATAGGGACTTAAAACTTATTTAACCCTTTATTTTTTCTCCATATATAACCCTTACTAAGCATATAACCCCTACTAGAATATATAACTCCTACTAAGACATAACCCCGACTACACAGCTTCGGTACGTTAACTCTTTGCATATCTCCGGAATTTCCCAAAGCATATGAAACATTGAAAAATTCCGGAGATGTATCTCCGGAATATTCTGAGAATCAAAGGTCGAGACAATGGCGTCCTCTGCTACCTGGATTGTGAAAAATAAACACCTGATCATCCATTTATCCAACAAACAATTCATACAATTACAACTATGCTTCATTTTATTTCTAAACATTTCTACACCTAACAATTGATTCTAACTCGTTTACAACAAAACTCGAATATTTATCGAAAACTCAAAAAACTTACCCAAAATTTATGATTTGGAAGATGTTGAATGATGGAATTGATGATGCTTGATATTTCCATGAGCCTCCTATTGAAGAAATCTGATTTGATATGTTTAGAGAATATTGAGAATGAGATAGTGGAAGAGTTGTGTTTGAATGAAAATGAAAGGTGTGGGAGGAGAAGAGTCTGGCGCGATATTAACCTCCAAAATGTTTCGGAGATATATCTCTGAAATATTTTAACGTTCACTTAAGTTTTGGTGCGTCCAGAGAAATATCTTTGGAATCAAGGGCATATATGGAAATTCACATGGTGCGAAGAAGTCTATAGAGTGCAATAAAAAATCCTCTTAAAAATATGCAGTCAAAGAATGTGGGCCTTAACTGCATAAGAGATGAAAGAGGACAAATAACCTTTGACATAAGATTCTATTATCAGTACACTGAAGGAAGATTAGAAAACCTAAACATACTAAATGACCAGTCAAAGCAACACAGTTTCCATTCCACTGGTGCTTGAAGCAAGCCCCATTACAACGCCTATTTTTCCGGAAGAACTCATCAACGAGATCCTCCCGAGGCTTCCGGTGAAATCTCTCATTCAATTTAAGTGCGTCTACAATTCATGGAAGACCCTAATCTGTGATCTCCAATTCGCAAAGAACCATCTTCGAATCCCAAGCTTGACCAACCAACAATTGGTGTTTTTCGACATGAAAGAACACAACAAAATCATATCTTACCCTTTGAATCCATTGTTCGAAAACTCATTTAACCCTGTTAAACTGGTTACCTTCGATGTGAAGATTCACACCTATATTAATATAGGTTCACGCAATGGGCTGTTATGTCTGTATTAGTAAATCAAAATTGTATCAGACTTTGCAACCCTTGTATGAGGTTATTAATAAATAGATATGCTATCAATGTTGTGAAATTGTTTTCATTACAGTTGAAAGGATTTATCTTACTGTAATTACTCCCTCAGCCATTGACTTTTTCACACAGATTAAGACAAACTTCACATTGCATAGTTCAGGATCCAATGCACATGCATAGAACACCACAAGCTGCAGCATTAAAACGAAGTCAGTAACTACGCATTTCATGGAAATAGTACCAACAAGAAATAGTTTAGTATTGGGGTTAAACTACAACCTACTGTTAGGAAGAGAATGATTACATGGCACGGGGTGTGTGCCTTCCTCTATGCACCAATAATCAGCGAGGAATTCAATTATTGTCAGATGAGCTTTGTATTCTGATGTATTTCCCGAACTTATCCAATGTATTTTTGAATGTGTTCTTTTCATTCTGATTTATTTCCATAATGTATTTATTTTTTCTCCATATATAACCCATACTAATCATATAACCCGTACTAGAATATATAACTCATACTAAGACATAACCCCTACTACACAGCTTCGGTACGTTAACTCTTTGCATATCTCCGGAATTTCCCAAAGCATATGAAACGTTGAAAAATTTCGGAGATGTATCTCTGGAATGTTCTGAGAATCAAAGGTCGAGACAATGGCGTCCTCTGCTACTTGGATTATGAAAAATAAACACATGATCATCCATTTGAGCCAACAAATAATGCATACACTTATAACTATGCTTCATTTTATTTCTAAAATATTTCTACACCTAACAATTGATTCTAACTTGTTTACAACAAAACTCGAATATTTATCGAAAACTCGAAAAAGTTTCCCAAAATTTATGATTTGGAAGATATTTAATGATGGAATTGATGATGCTTGATATTTCCTTGAGCCTCCTATTGAAGAAATCTGATTTGATGCGTTTAGAGAATATTGAGAATGAGAGAGTGGAAGAGTTGTGTTTGAATGAAAATGAAAAGTGTGGGAGGAGAAGAGTCTGGCGCGATATTAACCTCCAAAATGTTTCGGAGATATATCTCTGAAATATTTTAATGTTCACTTAAGTATTGGTGCATCCAGAGAAATATCTTCGGAATCAATGGCATATGTGGAAATTCACATGGTGTGGAAGTAGTCTATAGGGTGCAATAAGAAATCCACTTAAAAAGACGCAGTCAAAGAATGTGGGCCTTAACTACATAAGAGATGAAAGAGGCCAAATAACCTTTGACATAAGATTCTATTATCAGTACACTGAAGGAACACTAGAAACCCTAAACATACTAAATGACCCGTCAAAGCAACACAGTTTCCATTCCACCGGTGCTCTAAGCAGGCGCCATTCCAACGCCTGTTTTTCCGGAAGAACTCATCAACGAGATTACTTTAAACTATGTTCCATGTGATTTCTTTGGTACTGAATTTTCTATGGATTGTATCAAGGGCAGGGTTTGGATTCTCACGTTAACCGTCCACTCAAGATGAAAAGCAAGACAAATACATAAACAAGCATGCAAACACAGAAGACACAAGCAAGCAAGCATTCATGGAATGATAAATAGAGTTCGAAGCTTATCGATTGGAGACCCTCCGATGATTCTTCAATGGTGGTGCAAACTCAATCTGGTAAGCAATTATTTGCGTTCACTTGTTACTTCTTCTGACTCAATCTTTCTTCATCTCTTTTTCACCCCTTTCTTTTCTTCATTTAGTTTTCTTGTTGTTGTTGATTATTTTGATGCTTGAATCATGAAAAACTAGGATGTGGAGTGTGATGGAGATTTATGCTTAAGTTGATTGAAGCTTCAATGTGAAGTTTCAACAACCGTGGATTTGAGCTTTAGTGAGGGAAGGTTGGATAATGTAGAATGGAGAGTGAAAACTTGAGAGAAAGTGAAGAATGAGTGGAATCAAACAGTGAAGAAGAATCCTCTTAATGGGTGAGTGATGAATCATTATATAGAAGTAGGTGAGAGATGATTAGAGGTTAAAAGTTGGTGAGAAGTTAGTTGGGGTTGTTTTGGGAATTTTGGGTAATTTGCCCAAAGTAGTTAGGACTTAGTTTGATATAGTTTAAGGTAGTTAGGATGGTTAAAGCATGGATGTATGTGATTTCACATGTATGTGCATATGCTGAATTTTTAATGAATGTTGAGGGAAATTGAATGAATTTACATGACATTACTTAAATGCATGTTTGGGTATTTGCATGGTATGAATGGATGGCTTATAGATGCATTTAAATTGATGTTCATGGATGAAATGATGTATTACATGAATGCTGAATTTTTTGTTAATACACATGATTTATGGGATTTTACTTGTTGTATAGAAATGAAATGGGAATGATGCATAGTATGGTATATGCATAACATGCTAATTTTTTTTTTATAACTTAGCATTGAATTTAACTTGTTTTTGAATGGTTTTGCATATGATGTGAATGTATGTGCATGTGATTTTTCATGTGATTTTGTAAATGCTCATGATGCTGAATTTTATTATGTAAGTGTTGAATTTTACAATTCAATGTATTCTCTAACTTGTTTTTCCTTGTTTTCTTTGCAACATGGTACATAGTAATGGAGTATGAACAAAACATGGTCAAGAATGGAGTATGAATGAAGACTATTGAAGAACTTGGAATTATTTTTATTCTTTTGTGTATGGAAATTATATAGTATGCTTGTAATAACATAAAGTGATGTAAAGTGAAATCATGTAAATGTATAGACACTTTTGAAAGACCATGAATAAAAAAAGGAATTATGACCCAAAGTGTATGTATGGAAATGAATTCCAACGAATGCTTAGGGAATTTACCCATGAAGTGAAAAATGCCGGTGAATCACTTAGAAATTGAAAATGTATCGAAAGATCGAAAATGCGAGTTAAATTGAATGACTTACAATATAGATTATGTAAAAATGTGAAATGTGTGCTTGATGGATATGTTGTGCACATGGTACATCCTTTTTGTACACGATGTAATGATTTAAAGATGGAGGATGAATATGTTTAGGTGTAATGATTTAAAGATGGAGGATGAATATGTTTAAGAATGCCTAGGACAGTGGTCAACAGTGTCAACCCTGTTGACCAAAAGTCAACCAACTCTTTACTTTTTATTTTTCGAATTCAAAGTACTTCCTGACTTAAGAAGAACATCATTAAAGAGCCTTTTACTTAATTGTTGCCAATGAAGATGAAATGATGTAATATACAATGTATGCACATGAGATGAATGAAACATTTTTTTTTTTTTGATGTAAAGAGAATGAAACTTACATATGCGTTTTATATATAATAGTTGTTAACTCACTTAATAACTGTGATGTCAAAATTACGGATATAATTGTAATTTCATATTTTTATATTTATTTATTTAATTATTTATTACTATTCATTCGACTAACTTACTTTTTATTCTTTTAATTAATAATTATTAATTAATTATTCGTTTCATGTTGAATTATTGAAATTTCATCTTGAACACAATTGATTTCAAGCCAAAAAAAATTATTGGTTATGAGTTTGGTATGTCACTGTCATTAGTAGCACATGGGTAGAAGTTGGAAATAATATGTCTGGGTGGGTAGAAGTTGGAAATAATATGTCTTGAGAGAAGTTGGAAATTTTGAAGGGGTTATATAAATGAACAGTGTTCTATTTTCTTTTCCATTTAATTCATTAATTAGAATGTGGTATTGTTATTTATTTGATAATTAATTATTATTTTATAAATTTATTATTTATTGTAGGTAATTAATTTTAAATAAATATAAGAAGTTAGTAAAATTATAAAATTATTGAATTATTTTTAACATATAATTTTCAAAACTTATTGAATTATTTTAAACCTATAATAAATAATAATTTATTTATTTATTTATCTATTAAATAAAAATACGTTCATCTCATTATTTCATTTTTCTAATATTATTACAATTAATAAATATTAGAAAAACATCATAGCCACGTAAATACCCACTAATTCCATTAGCTATACAAACATAATAATTATTGAGATTTAATTTTCTATATTAACTCCCATTTTTAATCTATTAACTAATTAAAGAACCAATCCACTCAGTCACTTATTCTTCATCATTTTCTTTATAAATAATTGCACAATTACCATTGAATCTCACGCATAACTCCCTTATTATGCTATTTCATCTCAATCACAATATTTACTTCTCATGCTTTTGGTAAATATTTTGTAAAATTTTGAAAAATTATTTGAAAGTAGATACATGAGAAATAGTAGGTGGCAATGATAGCCAAAGACGGATTACATACTCATTACTATTTTTGTATGCCTTTATATATATATATATATATTTTTTTGTATGCCTTTATATATATATATATATATATATATATATATATATTTGCAAGTTAGTTCAATATACTTTCTCATCTTAAATGTATTTTGTTGTGTTTTTCCCTATGATCTTCAATAATCTTTTGGTATTTTTTCTATTATCTCTGTCTTAAAATTAGTGATTCAGTTGACTATTTTACACATATTAATAAGAAAAATGAATAAATAAAAAAGAGAATGATATTTTTATTAAAATTTCCTTATCATAGATTGAGAATGATAAAAATAATATTAATTAGAGGATAAAATTAAAAAAAAATATATTAAAAATTGAAATGAATCTTTTATTTAAAACACTTTTTTATTTTAAATGGATCACTCATTAGAATACGGGAATACTTGTTAACATATTATTGACCATTGAATTTCTCTCAAATTCCTATAATTACTTTTTGACATATGATTTACCCATCATATATAATAATTTACTCACGTAGTTTTTCATTACTCATCTTCAATTGATTAAACAATAATAATAATAATAATAATAATAATAATAATAATAATAATAATAAATTATTATTTTGGCTAATAATTAATAATTCAATTTTTCACCCACTTATTAATCCTATTTTCCCTTATCATTTTCACATTTTCAACTCAAATTTTTTCATAACTCCTTTTAGTATAAACTCATCTCTAACATTTAAGAGATTATTTACAAAAAGATATAAATATTTTACATTTTTATTTAGGGAATAAAATTTTGCCGCACACCTGATGCACATGTGTTCGAAGACGGTTCACAATCACATTGGGTAACCTGGGGAAACGCTTTTCTCTTTCTGAAATATAGATTATCGCCTCCGCCAATGCTCCCGCCTCCTATTCCTGTTCCTGTTAGGAAGCATGTTGCTGAAGCCGACAATGTTTGAATTTCCTAGTGGTTGCATTGTATTTCTGTCACTATTGGTAAAAGTTGCCGAGGCACATCATGGCAAAGTTACATGATTGTATTTGTTGTAAGAGCTGAACAATCTTGATTGATGGCAGAATTTCACTATTTTCTTCTCATGCAATATTTGTATTTGTTGTAATAGTCAATTCTACTGTTGATTGAATAATAATCTTGATGCTTTATTGACTGAAAAATAATCCTGTCTCTGATGCTTTTGATTTGTTGACTGAATAATAATTATCTCTGATGATTTGTTAACTGAATAATAATCCTCTCTCTGATGGTTTTACTTTATTGATTGAATAATAATCCTCTCTGATGCTTTGTTGACTAAATAATAATTCTCTCTAGGATGCTTTTGCTTTGTTGACTGAATAATAATCCTCTTTGATACTTTGTTGACTGAATAATAATTCTCTCTTTCTGATGCTTTTGTTTATTGACTAAATAATAATCCTCTATGATGCTTTGTTGACTTTGTTGATTGAATAATAATCCTCTCCAATGCTCCCCATTATATTCCAGTTACTGTTCGGAAGACTGTTAATTAAGCCGACAATGTTTGGAATAATCCCAATGTTTGCGCTCTAAATTTTCATCAACTAATGGTTTTCCTACTGTTTGCATTTGTATATCTGTCACTATTGGTAAACGTTGCCGAGGCTGGCAAAGTTACATGATTGTATTTGTCGTAAGAGTTGAACAATCTTGATTGATGGTAGATTTTCACTATTTTCTTCTCATGCAATATTTGTATTTGTTGTAATAGCCAATTCTACTGTTGATTGAATAATAATAATCTTTGAAGCTTTATTGACTGAAAAATAATCCTCTCTCTGATGCTTTTGATTTGTTGACAGAATAATAATTATCTCCGATGCTTTGTTGACTGAATAATAATCCTCTCTCTGATGCTTTTGCTTTGTCGACTGAATAATAATCCTCTCTAATGCTTTGTCGACGAAATAATAATCCTCTCTATGACACTTTTGCTTTGTTGACTGAATAATAATCCTCTATGATTCGTTGTTTACTGAATAATAATCCTCTTAATATGATGCTTTTGATTTTTTGACTAAATAATAGTCCACTTTGATGCTTTGTTGATTGAATAATAATCCTCTCTCTGATGCTTTTGCTTTGTTGACCGAATAATAATCCTCTCTGATGCTTTGTTAACTAAATAATAATCATATTTCTCTAATGCTTTGTTGACTGATTATTTCCTAACGATTATTTTTATGTTTATTTAGATTCCCAACGATGCCTTGTTATTTGAGATGAGCCGGTGCTGGCCTAGTTATACCATGGAAAATCATGTGTTTTGGAGTTATGAGTGGCATAAGCACGGGAAATGCACTGGTATTCACAAAATAACATATTTACATCTGACCATTAATAAATTTGTTGCCATTGATTATTTCAAAGCACTTGAACGTGCTCATATTTCTCTGATTTATGATGACGAACCACTCCAACCTCATACCCGACAGAGTTTTATCGACGTATTAGCTTCCCATAGACGTGAAATAGGAATAGTGCAACCCGAGATCGTGTGTTCTTGGCATTCGAGATTAATGCACCAGGAATTAAAGGAAATAAAATTTTATCTCTCACGCACATGTGATCGAAGACTGTCCACAATCACATTTGGGAAATTGCGGAAACGCTTTTCTCTTTCTGAAATATAGAATATCGCCTCCGCCAATGCTCCAGCCTCCTATTCCTATTTCTGTTCGGAAGCATGTTGCTGAAGCTGAAGCATGTTGCGGAAGCATGCTCCTGTGTTCTTGGCATTCGAGATTAATGCACCAAGAATTAAAGGAAATAAAATTTTGTCTCACACCTGATGCACATGCGTTCGAAGACTGCCCACAATCACCTTGGGTAAATTGCGGAAACGTTTTTCTCTTCCTGAAATATAGACTATCGCCTCAACAAATACTCTCGCCTCCTATTCCTTTTCCTGTTCGGAAGCATGTTGCCGAAGCCGACAATGTTTGGAATCGTCCCAATGTCCGCGCTCTACTTTTTCATCAACTAATTGTTTTCCTACTGTTTGCATTTGTATTTTTGTCATTATTGGTAACAGTTGCCTAGGCAAATCGTGGCAAAGTTACATTATTTTATTTGTTGTAAGAGTTGAACAATCTAGGTTGATGGAACACTTTCACCATTTTCTTCTAATGCAACACTTTTATTTGTTGTAATAGCAATTTCTACCGTTGACTGAATAATAATCCTCTCTGATACTTTATTAACTGAATAATAATCCTCTCCCTCTATGATGCTTTTGATTTGTCGATTGAATAGTAATCCTCTATGATGGTTAGTTGACTGAATAATAATCCTTTCTCTGATGCTTTGGCTTTGTTGACTGAATAATAATTTGTTTTGATGGTTTTTTGACTGAATAATAATCCTCTCTCTGATGCTTTAGCTTTGTTGATTAAATAATAATCTTCTCTGATGCTTTGTAGATTGAATAATAATCCTCTCTCTCTGATGCTTTTGCTTTGTTAACTAAATAATAATCATCTCTAAGGCTTTGTTGACTGAATAATAATGCTCTCTCTGATGCTTTTTCTTTCTATACTGAATAATAATCCTCTCTGATTCTTTGTTAACTGAATAATAATCCTCTATATGATGCTTTTGCTTTGTTGACTAAATAATAATCCTAACTTTTTGATGCTTTTGCTTTTTTGACTAAATAATAATCCTCTCTGATGCTTTGTTGACTTTGTTGATTGAATAATAATCCTCTCCAATGCTCCGCCTTCTATTCCAGTTCCTGTTCGAAAGCATGTTAATTAAGCCGACAATATTTGGAATAATCCCAATGTTTAAGCTCTAAATTTTCATAAACTAATGGTTTTCCTACTGTTTACATTTGTATTTCTGTCACTATTGGTAAAAGTTACCGAGGCATATCGTGGCAAAGTTACATTATTGTATTTGTTGTAAGAGTTGAACTATCATGATTGGTGGCAGACTTTCACTATTTTCTTCTCATGCAACATTTGTATTTGTTGTAATAGCCAATTCTACCCTCGACTGAATAATAACCCACTCTGATGCTTTATTAACTAAATTATAATCCTCTCTTATGCTTTTGATTTGTTGACTGAATAATAATCCTCTCTGATGCTTTGTTGAATGAATAATAATCCCCTCTTTGATGCTTTGGATTTGTTGACTGAATAACAATCCTCTCTGATGCTTCGTTGACTGAATAATAATCCTCTCTATGACGTTTTTGCTTTGTTGACTGAATAATAATCCTCTATAATGCTTTGTTGACTGAATAATAATCCTCTCTCTCTAATGCCTATACTTTGTTGACTAAATAATAAATCCCTCTGATACTTTGTTGACTCACTCTCTGATCCTCTTGCTTTGTTGATTGAATAATAATCCTCTCTGATTCTTTGTTTACTGAATGATAATCCTCACTCTCTCTCTGATGCTTTTGATTTGTTGACTGAACAATAATCCTCTCTGATGCTTTGTAAACTTTGTTTACTGAATAATAATCCTCTCTGATGCTTTGTTAACTTTGGTGACTGAATAATAAATCTCTCTGTGATGCTTTTGCTTTGTTGACTGAATAATAATCCTCTCTGATGCTTTATTGACTTTTTTGAATAAATAATAATCCTCTCTCTCTGATGTTTTCGCTATGTTGACAGAACAATAATCATCTCTAATGATTTGTTGATTGAATAATAATCCTCTTTCTCTCTGATGCTTTTGCTTTGTTTATTGAATAATAATCCTCTCGGATGCTTTGTTGACTGAATAATAATCCTCTCTCAGATGCTTTTACTTTTTTGACTGAATAATAATCCTATTTGTTACTTTGTTGACTGAATAATAATACTCTCTAATGCTTTTTCTTTGTGGACTGAATAATAATCCTCTCTAATCCTTTGTTGACTTTGTTGAAGGAATAATAATTCTCTATCTCTGATGCTTTTGCTTTGTTGACTTAATAATAATTATCTCTAATGCTTTATTGACTGAATAATAATACTCTCTCTGATGCTTTTGCTTTGTTAACTGAATAGTAATCCTCTCTGACGCTTTATTGAAAAAATAATATTCCTCTCTGATACTTTGTTGACGCTCTCTCTGATGCTTTTGTTTTGTTGACTGAATAATAACCTTCTTTGTTGTTTTGTTAACTGAATAATAATTCTATCTCTCTGATACCTATGCTTAGTTGACTAAATAATAATTCTCTTTGATACTTTGTTAACTTTGTTGACTCATTCTTTGATGCTTTTGCTTTGTTGACTGAATAATTATCCTCTCTGAATCTTTGTTGACTGAATAATAATCTTCATTCTCTCTCTCTAATGCTTTTGATTTGATGACTAAATAATAATCCATTTGTTAATTTTGTTGACAGAATAATAATCCTCTCTGATGCTTTCTTTACTTTATTGACTGAATAATAAATTTCTTTGTGATGTTTTTGCTTTGTAGACTAAATAATAATCCTCTCAGATGCTTTGTTAACTTTGTTGAATGAATAATAATCCTCTCACTGATGTTTTTGCTTTGTTGACTGAATAATAATAGTCTCTAATGATTTGTTGACTGAATGATAATCTTCTCTCTTTGATGCTTTTGCTTTGTTGACTAAATCATAATCCTCTCTGATGCTTTGTTGACTGAATAATAATCCTCTCTGATGCTTTTGGTTTGTTGACTGAATAATAATCCTCTTTGATGCTTTGTTGACTGAATAATAATCCCCCCTCTCTGATGTTTTTTACTGATTATTTGGTAATGATTACTTTTATATTTATTTAGATTCCCAACGATGACTTGTTATCTAAGATGAGTAGGTGCTGGCCCATTATACCATGGAAAATCGTGTGTTTTGGAGTTATGAGTAGCATATGCACGGGAAATGCTCTGGTCTTCACAAAATAGCATATTTACATCTGACCGTTAATAAATTTGTTGCCATTGATTATTTCAAAACACTTGAACGTGCTCATATTTTTCTGATTTATGACGACGAACCACTCCATCCTCATACCCGACAGAGTTTTATCGACGTATTAGCTTCCCATCGACGTGAAATAGGAATATTGCAACCCGAGATCGTGTGTTCTTGGCATTCGAGATTAATACACCAGGAATTAAAGGAAATAAAATTTTATCTCACACCTGATGCACATGCGATCGAAGACTGTCCACAATCACATTTGGGAAATTGCGGAAACACTTTTCTTTTTCTTAAATATAGAATATCGCCTCCGCCAATGCTCCAGCCTCCTATTCCTATTCCTGTTCGGAAGCATGTTGCTGAATAATAATCCTCTCCGATAACTGAATAATAATCCTCTATACTGAATAATAATTCTTTCTATACTGAATAATAATCCTCTCTGATAACTGAATAATAATCCTCTATATGATGCTTTTGCTTTGTTGACTAACTAATAATCCTCTTTGATACTTTGTTGACTGAATAATAATCCTAACTTTCTGATGCTTTTGCTTTTTTGACTAAATAATAATCCTCTCTGATGCTTTGTTGACTTTGTTGATTGAATAATAATCCTCTCCAATGCTCCGCCTTCTATTCCAGTTCCTGTTCGAAAACATGTTAATTAAGCCGACAATGTTTGGAATAATCCCAATGTTTGCGCTCTAAATTTTCATAAATTAATGGTTTTCCTACTGTTTACGTTTGTATTTCTATCATTATTGGTAAAAGTTACCAAGGCATATCATGGCAAAGTTACATTATTGTATTTGTTGTAAGAGTTGAACTATCATGATTGGTGGCAGACTTTCACTATTTTCTTCTCATGCAACATTTGTATTTGTTGTAATAGCCAATTCTACCCTCGACTGAATAATAACCCACTCTGATGCTTTATTAACTAAATTATAATCCTCTCTTATGCTTTTGATTTGTTGACTGAATAATAATCCTCTTTGATGCTTTGTTGAATGAATAATAATCCTCTCTTTGATGCTTTTGATTTGTTGACTGAATAACAATCCTCTCTGATGCTTCGTTGACTGAATAATAATCCTCTCTATGACGTTTTTGCTTTGTTGACTGAATAATAATCCTCTATAATGCTTTGATGACTGAATAATAATCCTCTCTCTCTCTAATGCCTATACTTTGTTGACTAAATAATAAATCTCTCTGATACTTTGTTGACTTTGTTGACCCACTCTCTGATCCTCTTGCTTTGTTGATTGAATAATAATCCTCTCTGATTCTTTGTTTACTGAATGATAATCCTCACTCTCTCTCTGATGCTTTTGATTTGTTGACTGAATAATAATCCTCTCTGATGCTTTGTAAACTTTGTTTACAGAATAATAATCCTCTCTGATGCTTTGTTAACTTTGGTGACTGAATAATAAATCTCTCTGTGATGCTTTTGCTTTGTTGACTGAATAATAATCCTCTCTGATGCTTTATTGACTTTGTTGAATAAATATTAATCCTCTCTCTGATGTTTTCGCTCTGTTGACAGAACAATAATCATCTCTAATGATTTGTTGATTGAATAATAATCCTCTTTCTCTCTGATGCTTTTGCTTTGTTTATTGAATAATAATCCTCTCGGATGCTTTGTTGACTGAATAATAATCCTCTCTCAGATGCTTTTGCTTTGTTGACTGAATAATAATCGTATTTGTTACTTTGTTGACTGAATAATAATACTCTCTAATGCTTTTTCTTTGTGGACTGAATAATAATCCTCTCTAATCCTTTGTTGACTTTGTTGAAGGAATAATAATTCTCTATCTCTGATGCTTTTGCTTTGTTGACTTAATAATAATTATCTCTAATGCTTTATTGACTGAATAATAACCCTATCTCTGATGCTTTTTCTTTGTTAACTGAATAATAATCCTCTATGAGGCTTTATTGAAAAAATAATATTCCTCTCTGATACTTTGTTGACTTTGTTGACGCTCTCTCTGATGCTTTTGTTTTGTTGACTGAATAATAACCTTCTTTGTTGTTTTGTTGACTGAATAATAATTCTCTCTCTCTGATACATATGCTTAGTTGACTAAATAATAATTCTCTTTGATACTTTGTTAACTTTGTTGACTCTCTCTTTGATGCTTTTGCTTTGTTGACTGAATAATTATCCTCTCTGATGTTTTGTTGACTGAATAATAATCTTCATTCTCTCTCTCTGATGCTTTTGATTTGATGACTGAATAATAATCCATTTGTTAATTTTGTTGACTGAATAATAATCCTCTCCGATGCTTTCTTTACTTTATTGACTGAATAATAAATTTCTTTGTGATGCTTTTGCTTTGTAGACTAAATAATAATCCTCTCAGGTGTTTTGTTAACTTTGTTGAATGAATAATAATCCTCTCACTGATGTTTTTGCTTTGTCGACTGAATAATAATACTCTCTAATGATTTGTTGACTGAATGATAATCTTCTCTCTTTGATGCTTTTGCTTTGTTGACTAAATCATAATCCTCTCTGATGCTTTGTTGACTGAATAATAATCCTCTCTGATGCTTTTGGTTTGTTGACTGAATAATAATCCTCTTTGATGCTTTGTTGACTGAATAATAATCCCCTCTCTCTGATGTTTTTTACTGATTATTTCGTAATGATTACTTTTATATTTATTTAGATTCCCAACGATGACTTGTTATCTAAGATGAGTAGGTGCTGGCCCATTATACCATGGAAAATCGTGTGTTTTGGAGTTATGAGTAGCATATGCACGGGAAATGCTCTGGTCTTCACAAAATAGCATATTTACATCTGACCGTTAATAAATTTGTTGCCATTGATTATTTCAAAACACTTGAACGTGCTCATATTTTTCTGATTTATGACGACGAACCACTCCATCCTCATACCCGACAGAGTTTTATCGACGTATTAGCTTCCCATCGACGTGAAATAGGAATATTGCAACCCGAGATCGTGTGTTCTTGGCATTCGAGATTAATACACCCGGAATTAAAGGAAATAAAATTTTATCTCACACCTGATGCACATGCGATCGAAGACTGTCCACAATCACATTTGGGAAATTGCGGAAACACTTTTCTTTTTCTTAAATATAGAATATCGCCTCCGCCAATGCTCCAGCCTCCTATTCCTATTCCTGTTCGGAAGCATGTTGCTGAATAATAATCCTCTCTGATAACTGAATAATAATCCTCTATACTGAATAATAATTCTTTCTATACTGAATAATAATCCTCTCTGATAACTGAATAATAATCCTCTATATGATGCTTTTGCTTTGTTGACTAACTAATAATCCTCTTTGATACTTTGTTGACTGAATAATAATCCTAACTTTCTGATGCTTTTGCTTTTTTGACTAAATAATAATCCTCTCTGATGCTTTGTTGACTTTGTTGATTGAATAATAATCCTCTCCAATGCTCCGCCTTCTATTCCAGTTCCTGTTCGAAAACATGTTAATTAAGCCGACAATGTTTGGAATAATCCCAATGTTTGCGCTCTAAATTTTCATAAATTAATGGTTTTCCTACTGTTTACGTTTGTATTTCTATCATTATTGGCAAAAGTTACCAAGGCATATCATGGCAAAGTTACATTATTGTATTTGTTGTAAGAGTTGAACTATCATGATTGGTGGCAGACTTTCACTATTTTCTTCTCATGCAACATTTGTATTTGTTGTAAAAGCCAATTCTACCCTCGACTGAATAATAACCCACTCTGATGCTTTATTAACTAAATTATAATCCTCTCTTATGCTTTTGATTTGTTGACTGAATAATAATCCTCTTTGATGCTTTGTTGAATGAATAATAATCCTCTCTTTGATGCTTTTGATTTGTTGACTGAATAACAATCCTCTCTGATGCTTCGTTGACTGAATAATAATCCTCTCTATGACGTTTTTGCTTTGTTGACTGAATAATAATCCTCTATAATGCTTTGATGACTGAATAATAATCCTCTCTCTCTCTAATGCCTATACTTTGTTGACTAAATAATAAATCTCTCTGATACTTTGTTGACTTTGTTGACCCACTCTCTGATCCTCTTGCTTTGTTGATTGAATAATAATCCTCTCTGATTCTTTGTTTACTGAATGATAATCCTCACTCTCTCTCTGATGCTTTTGATTTGTTGACTGAATAATAATCCTCTCTGATGCTTTGTAAACTTTGTTTACAGAATAATAATCCTCTCTGATGCTTTGTTAACTTTGGTGACTGAATAATAAATCTCTCTGTGATGCTTTTGCTTTGTTGACTGAATAATAATCCTCTCTGATGCTTTATTGACTTTGTTGAATAAATATTAATCCTCTCTCTGATGTTTTCGCTCTGTTGACAGAACAATAATCATCTCTAATGATTTGTTGATTGAATAATAATCCTCTTTCTCTCTGATGCTTTTGCTTTGTTTATTGAATAATAATCCTCTCGGATGCTTTGTTGACTGAATAATAATCCTCTCTCAGATGCTTTTGCTTTGTTGACTGAATAATAATCGTATTTGTTACTTTGTTGACTGAATAATAATACTCTCTAATGCTTTTTCTTTGTGGACTGAATAATAATCCTCTCTAATCCTTTGTTGACTTTGTTGAAGGAATAATAATTCTCTATCTCTGATGCTTTTGCTTTGTTGACTTAATAATAATTATCTCTAATGCTTTATTGACTGAATAATAACCCTCTCTCTGATGCTTTTTCTTTGTTAACTGAATAATAATCCTCTATGAGGCTTTATTGAAAAAATAATATTCCTCTCTGATACTTTGTTGACTTTGTTGACGCTCTCTCTGATGCTTTTGTTTTGTTGACTGAATAATAACCTTCTTTGTTGTTTTGTTGACTGAATAATAATTCTCTCTCTCTGATACATATGCTTAGTTGACTAAATAATAATTCTCTTTGATACTTTGTTAACTTTGTTGACTCTCTCTTTGATGCTTTTGCTTTGTTGACTGAATAATTATCCTCTCTGATGTTTTGTTGACTGAATAATAATCTTCATTCTCTCTCTCTGATGCTTTTGATTTGATGACTGAATAAAAATCCATTTGTTAATTTTGTTGACTGAATAATAATCCTCTCCGATGCTTTCTTTACTTTATTGACTGAATAATAAATTTCTTTGTGATGCTTTTGCTTTGTAGACTAAATAATAATCCTCTCAGGTGTTTTGTTAACTTTGTTGAATGAATAATAATCCTCTCACTGATGTTTTTGCTTTGTCGACTGAATAATAATACTCTCTAATGATTTGTTGACTGAATGATAATCTTCTCTCTTTGATGCTTTTGCTTTGTTGACTAAATCATAATCCTCTCTGATGCTTTGTTGACTGAATAATAATCCTCTCTGATGCTTTTGGTTTGTTGACTGAATAATAATCCTCTTTGATGCTTTGTTGACTGAATAATAATCCCCTCTCTCTGATGTTTTTTACTGATTATTTCGTAATGATTACTTTTATATTTATTTAGATTCCCAACGATGACTTGTTATCTAAGATGAGTAGGTGCTGGCCCATTATACCATGGAAAATCGTGTGTTTTGGAGTTATGAGTAGCATAAGCCCGGGAAATGCTCTGGTCTTCACAAAATAGCATATTTACATCTGACCTTTAATAAATTTGTTGCCATTGATTATTTCAAAACACTTGAACGTGCTCATATTTCTCTAATTTATGACGACGAACCACTCCAACCTCATACCCGACAGAGTTTTATCGACGTATTAGCTTCCCATCGACGTGAAATAGGAATAGTGCAACCCGAGATCGTGTGTTCTTGGCATTCGAGATTAATGCACCAGGAATTAAAGGAAATAAAATTTTATCTCACACCTGATGCACATGCGATCGAAGACTGTCCACAATCACATTTAGGAAATTGCGGAAACGCTTTTCTTTTTCTGAAATATAGAATATCGCCTCCGCCAATGCTCCAGCCTCCTATTCCTATTCCTGTTCGGAAGCATGTTGCTGAAGCTGGAATTTGTTTGAAATCGTCCCAGTCCCAATGTCCGCGCTTTACTTTTTCATCAACTAATGGTTTTCCTACTGTTTGCATTTGTATTTCTGTCACTATTGGTAAAAGTTGCCAAGGTACATCGTGGCAAAGTTACATGATTTTTGTTGTTGTAAGAGTTGAACAATCTTGATTGATGGCAGACTTTCACTATTTTCTTCTCATGCAAAATTTGCATTTGTTGTAATAGTCAATTCTACCATTGACTGAATAATAGTCTTCTTTGATGCTTTATTAATTGAATAATAATCTTCTTTATCTGATGCTTTTGATTTGTTGACTGAATAATAATCCTCTTCGATTCTTTGTTGACTAAATAATAATCCTCTCTCTGATGCTTTTGCTTTGTTGACTGAATAATAATCTTCTCAGATGCTTTGTTGACTTTGTTGAATGAATAATAATCCTCTCTATAATGCTTTTGCTTTGTTAACTGAATAATAATCCTCTCTGATGCCTTGTTATCTTAGATAAGCCGATGCTGGCCCAGTTATACCATGAAAAATCATGTGTTTTGGAGTTATGAGTGGCCTAAGCACAAGAAATGCTCTGGTCTTCACAAAATACCTAATTTACATCTGAGCGTTTAGAAATTTGTTGCCATTATTTATTTTAAAACACTTGAACGGACTCATATTTCTCTGATTTATGATGACGCATTAGCTTCCCATCGACCTGGAATATGAATAGTGCAACCCGAGCTCCTGTGTTCTTGGCATTCGAGATTAATGCACCAGGAATTAAAGGAAATAAAATTTTATCTCACACCTGATGCACATGCGTTTAAAGACTGCCCACAATCACCTTGGGTAAATTGCGGAAACGTTTTTCTCTTCCTGAAATATAGACTATCGCCTCAACAAATACTCTCGCCTCAACAAATACTCTCGCCTCCTATTCCTTTTCCTGTTCGGAAGCATGTTGCTGAAGCCGACAATGTTTGGAATCGTCCCAATGTCCGCGCTCTACTTTTTCATTAACTAATTGTTTTCCTACTATTTGTATTTGTATTTCTGTCATTATTGGTAACAGTTGCCTAGGCAAATCGTGGCAAAGTTACATTATTTTATTTGTTGTAAGAATTGAACAATCTAGGTTGATGGAAGACTTTCACTATTTTCTTCTAATGCAACACTTTTATTTGTTGTAATAGCAATTTCTACCGTTGACTGAATAATAATCCTCTCTGATACTTTATTAACTGAATAATAATCCTCTCCCTCTATGATGCTTTTGATTTGTCGATTGAATAATAATCCTCTATGATGGTTAGTTGACTGAATAATAATCCTTTCTCTGATGCTTTGGCTTTGTTGACTGAATAATAATTTGTTTTGATGGTTTTTTGACTGAATAATAATCCTCTCTCTGATGCTTTAGCTTTGTTGATTAAATAATAATCTTCTCTGATGCTTTATTGATTGAATAATAATCCTCTCTCTCTGATGCTTTTGCTTTGTTAACTAAATAATAATCATCTCTAATGCTTTGTTGACTGAATAATAATGCTCTCTCTGATGCTTTTTCTTTCTATACTGAATAATAATCCTCTCTGATTCTTTGTTAACTGAATAATAATCCTCTATATGATGCTTTTGCTTTGTTGACTAAATAATAATCCTCTTTGATACTTTGTTGACTGAATAATAATCCTAACTTTTTGATGCTTTTGCTCTTTTGACTAAATAATAATCCTCTCTGATGCTTTGTTGACTTTGTTGATTGAATAATAATCCTCTCCAATGCTCCGCCTTCTATTCCAGTTCCTGTTCGAAAGCATGTTAATTAAGCTGACAATGTTTGGAATAATCCCAATGTTTAAGCTCTAAATTTTCAAAAACTAATGGTTTTCCTACTGTTTACATTTGTATTTCTGTCACTATTGGTAAAAGTTACCGAGGCATATCGTGGCAAAGTTACATTATTGTATTTGTTGTAAGTGTTGAACTATCATGATTGGTGGCAGACTTTCACTATTTTCTTCTCATGCAACATTTGTATTTGTTGTAATAGCCAATTCTACCCTCGACTGAATAATAACCCACTCTGATGCTTTATTAACTAAATTATAATCCTCTCTTATGCTTTTGATTTGTTGACTGAATAATAATCCTCTCTGATGCTTTGTTGAATGAATAATAATCCCCTCTTTGATGCTTTGGATTGGTTGACTGAATAACAATCCTCTCTGATGCTTCGTTGACTGAATAATAATCCTCTCTATGACGTTTTTGCTTTGTTGACTGAATAATAATCCTCTATAATGCTTTGTTGACTGAATAATAATCCTCTCTCTCTAATGCCTATACTTTGTTGACTAAATAATAAATCCCTCTGATACTTTGTTGACTCACTCTCTGATCCTCTTGCTTTGTTGATTGAATAATAATCCTCTCTGATTCTTTGTTTAATGAATGATAATCCTCACTCTCTCTCTGATGCTTTTGATTTGTTGACTGAATAATAATCCTCTCTGATGCTCTGTAAACTTTGTTTACTGAATAATAATCCTCTCTGATGCTTTGTTAACTTTGGTGACTGAATAATAAATCTCTCTGTGATGCTTTTGCTTTGTTGTCTGAATAATAATCCTCTCTGATGCTTTATTGACTTTTTTGAATAAATAATAATCCTCTCTCTGATGTTTTCGCTTTGTTGACGGAACAATAATCATCTCTAATGATTTGTTGATTGAATAATAATACTCTTTCTCTCTGATGCTTTTGCTTTGTTTATTGAATAATAATCCTCTCGGATGCTTTGTTGACTGAATAATAATCCTCTCTCAGATGCTTTTGCTTTGTTGACTGAATAATAATCCTATTTGTTACTTTGTTGACTGAATAATAATACTCTCTAATGCTTTTTCTTTGTGGACTGAATAATAATCCTCTCTAATCCTTTGTTGACTTTGTTGAAGGAATAATAATTCTCTATATCTGATGCTTTTGCTTTGTTGACTTAATAATAATTATCTCTAATGCTTTATTGACTGAATAATAACCCTCTCTCTGATGCTTTTGCTTTGTTAACTGAATAATAATCCTCTCTAATGCTTTATTGAAAAAATAATATTCCTCTCTGATACTTTGTTGACGCTCTCTCTGATGCTTTTGTTTTGTTGACTGAATAATAACCTTCTTTGTTGTTTTGTTGACTGAATAATAATTCTCTCTCTCTGATACCTATGCTTTGTTGACTAAATAATAATTCTCTTTGATACTTTGTTAACTTTGTTGACTCACTCTTTGATGCTTTTGCTTTGTTGACTGAATAATTATCCTCCCTGATGCTTTGTTGACTGAACAATAATCTTCATTCTCTCTCACTGATGCTTTTGATTTGATGACTGAATAATAATCCATTTGTTAATTTTGTTGACTGAATAATAATCCTCTCTGATGCTTTCTTTACTTTATTGACTGAATAATAAATTTCTTTGTGATGCTTTTGCTTTGTAGACTAAATAATAATCCTCTCAGGTGCTTTGTTAACTTTGTTGAATGAATAATAATCCTCTCACTGATGTTTTTGCTTTGTTGACTGAATAATAATACTCTCTAATGGTTTGTTGACTGAATGATAATCTTCTCTCTTTGATGCTTTTGCTTTGTTGACTAAATCATAATCCTCTCTGATGCTTTGTTGACTGAATAATAATCCTCTCTGATGCTTTTGGTTTGTTGACTGAATAATAATCCTCTTTGATGCTTTGTTGACTGAATAATAATCCCCTCTCTCTGATGTTTTTTACTGATTATTTCGTAATGATTACTTTTATATTTATTTAGATTCCCAACGATGACTTGTTATCTAAGATGAGTAGGTACTGGCCCATTATACCATGGAAAATCGTGTGTTTTGGAGTTATGAGTAGCATAAGCACGGGAAATGCTCTGTCTTCACAAAATAGCATATTTACATCTGACCGTTAATAAATTTGTTGCCATTGATTATTTCAAAACACTTGAACGTGCTCATATTTCTCTGATTTATGACGACGAACCACTCCTACCTCATACCTGACAGAGTTTTATTGACGTATTAGCTTCCCATCGACGTGAAATCGGAATAGTCCAACCCGAGATCGTGTGTTCTTGGCATTCGAGATTAATGCACCAGGAATTAAAGGAAATAAAATTTTATCTCACACCTGATGCACATGCGATCGAAGACTGTCCACAATCACATTTAGGAAATTGTGGAAACGCTTTTCTTTTTCTGAAATATAGAATATCGCCTCCGCCAATGCTCCAGCCTCCTATTCCTATTCCTGTTCGGAAGCATGTTGCTGAAGCTGACAATGTTTGAAATCGTCCCAGTCCCAATGTCCGCGCTTTACTTTTTCATCAACTAATGGTTTTCCTACTGTTTGCATTTGTATTTCTGTCACTATTGGTAAAAAATGCCAAGGTACATCGTGGCAAAGTTACATGATTTTTGTTGTTGTAAGAGTTGAACAATCTTGATTGATGGCAGACTTTCACTATTTTCTTCTCATGCAAAATTTGCATTTGTTATAATAGTCAATTCTACCATTGACTGAATAATAGTCTTCTTTGATGCTTTATTAATTGAATAATAATCTTCTCTATCTGATGATTTTGATTTGTTGACTGAATAATAATCCTATTCGATTCTTTGTTGACTAAATAATAATCCTCTCTCTGATGCTTTTGCTTTGTTGACTGAATAATAATCTTCTCAGATGCTTTGTTGACTTTGTTGAATGAATAATAATCCTCTCTATAATGCTTTTACTTTGTTAACTGAATAATAATCCTCTCTGATGCCTTGTTATCTTAGATAAGCCGATGCTGGCCCAGTTATACCATGAAAAATCATGTGTTTTGGAGTTATGAGTGGCCTAAGCACAAGAAATGCTCTGGTCTTCACAAAATAACTAATTTACATCTGAGTGTTAAGAAATTTGTTGCAATTATTTATTTTAAAACACTTGAACGGACTCATATTTCTCTGATTTATGACGACGCATTAGCTTCCCATCGACCTGGAATATGAATAGTGCAACCCGAGCTCCTGTGTTCTTGGCATTCGAGATTAATGCACCAGTAATTAAAGGAAATAAAATTTTGTCTCACACCTGATGCACATGCGTTTGAAGACTGCCCACAATCACCTTGTGTAAATTGCGGAAACGTTTTTCTCTTCCTGAAATATAGACTTTCTCTTCCTGAAATATAGACTATCGCCTCAACAAATACTCTCGCCTCCTATTCCTTTTCCTGTTCGGAAGCATGTTGCTGAAGCCGACAATGTTTGGAGTCGTCCCAATGTTCGCGCTCTACTTTTTCATTAACTAATTGTTTTCCTACTGTTTGCATTTGTATTTCTGTCATTATTGGTAACAGTTGCCTAGGCAAATCGTGGCAAAGTTACATTATTTTATTTGTTGTAAGAGTTGAACAATCTAGGTTGATGGAAGACTTTCACTATTTTCTTCTAATGCAACACTTTTATTTGTTGTAATAGCAATTTCTACCGTTGACTGAATAATAATCCTCTCTGATACTTTATTAACTGAATAATAATCCTCTCCCTCTATGATGCTTTTGATTTGTCGATTGAATAATAATCCTCTATGATGGTTAGTTGACTGAATAATAATCCTTTCTCTGATGCTTTGGCTTTGTTGACAGAATAATAATTTGTTTTGATGGTTTTTTGACTGAATAATAATTATCTCTTTGATGCTTTAGCTTTGTTGATTAAATAATAATCTTCTCTGATGCTTTATTAATTGAATAATAATCCTCTCTCTCTGATGGTTTTGCTTTGTTAACTAAATAATAATCATCTCTAATGCCTTGTTGACTGAATAATAATGCTCTCTCTGATGCTTTTTCTTTCTATACTGAATAATAATCCTCTCTGATTCTTTGTTAACTGAATAATAATCCTCTATATGATGCTTTTGCTTTGTTGACTAAATAATAATCCTCTTTGATACTTTGTTGACTGAATAATAATCCCAACTTTTTTATGCTTTTGCTTTTTTGACTAAATAATAATCCTCTCTGATGCTTTGTTGACTTTGTTGATTGAATAATAATCCTCTCCAATGCCCCGCCTTCTATTCCAGTTCCTGTTCGAAAGCATGTTAATTAAGCCGACAATGTTTGGAATAATCCCAATGTTTAAGCTCTAAATTTTCATAAACTAATGGTTTTCCTACTGTTTACATTTGTATTTCTGTCACTATTGGTAAAAGTTACCGAGGCATATCGTGGCAAAGTTACATTATTGTATTTGTTGTAAGAGTTGAACTATCATGATTGGTGGCAGACTTTCACTATTTTCTTCTCATGCAACATTTGTATTTGTTGTAATAGCCAATTCTACCCTCGACTGAATAATAGCCCACTCTAATGCTTTATTAACTAAATTATAATCCTCTCTTATGCTTTTGATTTGTTGACTGAATAATAATCCTCTCTGATGCTTTGTTGAATGAATAATAATCCTCTCTTTGATGCTTTTGATTTGTTGACTAAATAACAATCCTCTCTGATGCTTCGTTGACTGAATAATAATCCTCTCTATGATGTTTTTGCTTTGTTGACTGAATAATAATCCTCTATAATGCTTTGTTGACTGAATAATAATCCTCTCTCTCTAATGCCTATACTTTGTTGACTAAATAATAAATCCCTTTGATACTTTGTTGACTCACTCTCTGATCCTCTTGCTTTGTTGATTGAATAATAATCCTCTCTGATTCTTTGTTTACTGAATGATAATCCTCACTCTCTCTCTGATGCTTTTGATTTGTTGACTGAATAATAATCCTCTCTGATGCTTTGTAAACTTTGTTTACTGAATAATAATCCTCTCTGATGCTTTGTTAACTTTGGTGACTGAATAATAAATCTCTCTGTGATGCTTTTGCTTTGTTGTCTGAATAATAATCAACTCTGATGCTTTATTGACTTTGTTGAATAAATAATAATCCTCTCTCTGATGTTTTCGCTTTGTTGATGGAACAATAATCATCTCTAATGATTTGTTGATTGAATAATAATACTCTTTCTCCTTGATGCTTTTGCTTTGTTTATTGAATAATAATCCTCTCGGATGCTTTGTTGACTGAATAATAATCCTCTCTCAGATGCTTTTGCTTTGTTGACTGAATAATAATCCTATTTGTTACTTTGTTGACTGAATAATAATACTCTCTAATGCTTTTTCTTTGTGGACTGAATAATAATCCTCTCTAATCCTTTGTTGACTTTGTTGAAGGAATAATAATTCTCTATCTCTGATGCTTTTGCTTTGTTGACTTAATAATAATTATCTCTAATGCTTTAGTGACTGAATAATAACCCTCTCTCTGATGCTTTTGCTTTGTTAACTGAATAATAATCCTCTATGATGCTTTATTGAAAAAATAATATTCCTCTCTGATACTTTGTTGACGCTCTCTCTGATGCTTTTGTTTTGTTGACTGAATAATAACCTTCTTTGTTGTTTTGTTGACTGAATAATAATTCTCTCTCTCTGATACCTATGCTTAGTTGACTAAATAATAATTCTCTTTGATACTTTGTTAACTTTGTTGACTCACTCTTTGATGCTTTTGCTTTGTTGACTGAATAATTATCCTCTCTGATGCTTTGTTGACTGAATAATAATCTTCATTCTCTCTCTCTTATGCTTTTGATTTGATGATTGAATAATAATCCATTTGTTAATTTTGTTGACTGAATAATAATCCTCTCTGATGCTTTCTTTACTTTATTGACTGAATAATAAATTTCTTTGTGATGCTTTTGCTTTGTAGACTAAATAATAATCCTCTCAGGTGCTTTGTTAACTTTGTTGAATGAATAATAATCCTCTCACTGATGTTTTTGCTTTGTTGACTGAATAATAATACTCTCTAATGATTTGTTGACTGAATGATAATCTTCTCTCTTTGATGCTTTTGCTTTGTTGACTAAATCATAATCCTCTACGATGCTTTGTTGACTGAATAATAATCCTCTATGATGCTTTTGGTTTGTTGACTGAATAATAATCCTCTTTGATGCTTTGTTGACTGAATAATAATCCCCTCTCTCTGATGTTTTTTACTGATTATTTCGTAATGATTACTTTTATATTTATTTAGATTCCCAACGATGACTTGTTATCTAAGATGAGTAGGTGCTGGCCCATTATACCATGGAAAATCGTGTGTTTTGGAGTTATGAGTAGCATAAGCACGGGAAATGCTCTGGTCTTCACAAAATAGCATATTTACATCTGACCGTTAATAAATTTGTTGCCATTGATTATTTCAAAACACTTGAACGTGCTCATATTTCTCTGATTTTTGACGACGAACCACTCCAACCTCATACCCGACAGAGTTTTATCGACGTATTAGCTTCCCATCGACGTGAAATAGGAATAGTGCAACCCGAGATCGTGTGTTCTTGGCATTCGAGATTAATGCACCAGGAATTAAAGGAAATAAAATTTTATCTCACACCTGATGCACATGCGATCGAAGACTGTCCACAATCACATTTGGGAAATTGCGGAAACGCTTTTCTCTTTCTGAAATATAGACTATCGCCTCCGCCAATGCTCCAGCCTCCTATTCCTATTCCTGTTCGGAAGCATGTTGCTGAAGCCGACAATGTTTGGAATCGTCCCAATGTCCGCGCTCTGCTTTTTCATTAACTAATTGTTTTCCTACTGTTTGCATTTGTATTTCAGTCATTATTGGTAACAGTTTCCTAGGCAAATCGTGGCAAAGTTACATTATTTTATTTGTTGTAAGAGTTGAACAATCTAGGTTGATGGAAAACTTTCACTATTTTCTTCTAATGCAACACTTTTATTTGTTGTAATAGCAATTTCTACCGTTGACTGAATAATAATCCTCTCTGATACTTTATTAACTGAATAATAATCCTTTCCCTCTATGATGCTTTTGATTTGTCGATTGAATAATAATCCTCTATGATGGTTAGTTGACTGAATAATAATCCTTTCTCTGATGCTTTGGCTTTGTTGACAGAAAAATAATTTGTTTTGATGGTTTTTTGACTGAATAATAATCCTCTCTTTGATGCTTTAGCTTTGTTGATTAAATAATAATCCTCTCTGATGCTTTATTAATTGAATAATAATCCTCTCTCTCTGATGCTTTTGCTTTGTTAACTAAATAATAATCATCTCTAATGCTTTGTTGACTGAATAATAATGCTCTCTCTGATGCTTTTTCTTTCTATACTGAATAATAATCCTCTCTGATTCTTTGTTAACTGAATAATAATCCTCTATATGATGCTTTTGCTTTGTTGACTAAATAATAATCCTCTTTGATACTTTGTTGACTGAATAATAATTATAACTTTTTTATGCTTTTGCTTTTTTGACTAAATTATAATCCTCTCTGATGCTTTGTTGACTTTGTTGATTGAATAATAATCCTCTCCAATGCTACACCTTCTATTCCAGTTCCTGTTCGAAAGCATGTTAATTAAGCGGACAATGTTTGGAATAATCCCAATGTTTAAGCTCTAAATTTTCATAAACTAATGGTTTTCCTACTGTTTACATTTGTATTTCTGTCACTATTGGTAAAAGTTACCGAGGCATATCGTGGCAAAGTTACATTATTGTATTTGTTGTAAGAGTTGAACTATCATGATTGGTGGCAGACTTTCACTATTTTCTTCTCATGCAACATTTGTATTTGTTGTAATAGCCAATTCTACCCTCGACTGAATAATAGCCCACTCTAATGCTTTATTAACTAAATTATAATCCTCTCTTATGCTTTTGATTGGTTGACTGAATAATAATCCTCTCTGATGCTTTGTTGAATGAATAATAATCCTCTCTTTGATGCTTTTGATTTGTTGACTAAATAACAATCCTCTCTGATGCTTCGTTGACTGAATAATAATCCTCTCTATGATGTTTTTGCTTTGTTGACTGAATAATAATCCTCTATAATGCTTTGTTGACTGAATAATAATCCTCTCTCTCTAATGCCTATACTTTGTTGACTAAATAATAAATCCCTTTGATACTTTATTGACTCACTCTCTGATCCTCTTGCTTTGTTGATTGAATAATAATCCTCTCTGATTCTTTGTTTACTGAATGATAATCCTCACTCTCTCTCTGATGCTTTTGATTTGTTGACTGAATAATAATCCTCTCTGATGCTTTGTAAACTTTGTTTACTGAATAATAATCCTCTCTGATGCTTTGTTAACTTTGGTGACTGAATAATAAATCTCTCTGTGATGCTTTTGCTTTGTTGTCTGAATAATAATCAACTCTGATGCTTTATTGACTTTGTTGAATAAATAATAATCCTCTCTCTGATGTTTTCGCTTTGTTGATGGAACAATAATCATCTCTAATGATTTGTTGATTGAATAATAATACTCTTTCTCCTTGATGCTTTTGCTTTGTTTATTGAATAATAATCCTCTCGGATGCTTTGTTGACTGAATAATAATCCTCTCTCAGATGCTTTTGCTTTGTTGACTGAATAATAATCCTATTTGTTACTTTGTTGACTGAATAATAATACTCTCTAATGCTTTTTCTTTGTGGACTGAATAATAATCCTCTCTAATCCTTTGTTGACTTTGTTGAAGGAATAATAATTCTCTATCTCTGATGCTTTTGCTTTGTTGACTTAATAATAATTATCTCTAATGCTTTAGTGACTGAATAATAACCCTCTCTCTGATGCTTTTGCTTTGTTAACTGAATAATAATCCTCTATGATGCTTTATTGAAAAAATAATATTCCTCTCTGATACTTTGTTGACGCTCTCTCTGATGCTTTTGTTTTGTTGACTGAATAATAACCTTCTTTGTTGTTTTGTTGACTGAATAATAATTCTCTCTCTCTGATACCTATGCTTAGTTGACTAAATAATAATTCTCTTTGATACTTTGTTAACTTTGTTGACTCACTCTTTGATGCTTTTGCTTTGTTGACTGAATAATTATCCTCTCTGATGCTTTGTTGACTGAATAATAATCTTCATTCTCTCTCTCTTATGCTTTTGATTTGATGATTGAATTACAATCCATTTGTTAATTTTGTTGACTGAATAATAATCCTCTCTGATGCTTTCTTTACTTTATTGACTGAATAATAAATTTCTTTGTGATGCTTTTGCTTTGTAGACTAAATAATAATCCTCTCAGGTGCTTTGTTAACTTTGTTGAATGAATAATAATCCTCTCACTGATGTTTTTGCTTTGTTGACTGAATAATAATACTCTCTAATGATTTGTTGACTGAATGATAATCTTCTCTCTTTGATGCTTTTGCTTTGTTGACTAAATCATAATCCTCTATGATGCTTTGTTGACTGAATAATAATCCTCTATGATGCTTTTGGTTTGTTGACTGAATAATAATCCTCTTTGATGCTTTGTTGACTGAATAATAATCCCCTCTCTCTGATGTTTTTTACTGATTATTTCGTAATGATTACTTTTATATTTATTTAGATTCCCAACGATGACTTGTTATCTAAGATGAGTAGGTGCTGGCCCATTATACCATGGAAAATCGTGTGTTTTGGAGTCATGAGTAGCATAAGCACGGGAAATGCTCTGGTCTTCACAAAATAGCATATTTACATCTGACCGTTAATAAATTTGTTGCCATTGATTATTTCAAAACACTTGAACGTGCTCATATTTCTCTGATTTTTGACGACGAACCACTCCAACCTCATACCCGACAGAGTTTTATCGACGTATTAGCTTCCCATCGACGTGAAATAGGAATAGTGCAACCCGAGATCGTGTGTTCTTGGCATTCGAGATTAATGCACCAGGAATTAAAGGAAATAAAATTTTATCTCACACCTGATGCACATGCGATCGAAGACTGTCCACAATCACATTTGGGAAATTGCGGAAACGCTTTTCTCTTTCTGAAATATAGACTATCGCCTCCGCCAATGCTCCAGCCTCCTATTCCTATTCCTGTTCGGAAGCATGTTGCTGAAGCCGACAATGTTTGGAATCGTCCCAATGTCCGTGCTCTGCTTTTTCATTAACTAATTGTTTTCCTACTGTTTGCATTTGTATTTCAGTCATTATTGGTAACAGTTTCCTAGGCAAATCGTGGCAAAGTTACATTATTTTATTTGTTGTAAGAGTTGAACAATCTAGGTTGATGGAAAACTTTCACTATTTTCTTCTAATGCAACACTTTTATTTGTTGTAATAGCAATTTCTACCGTTGACTGAATAATAATCCTCTCTGATACTTTATTAACTGAATAATAATCCTTTCCCTCTATGATGCTTTTGATTTGTCGATTGAATAATAATCCTCTATGATGGTTAGTTGACTGAATAATAATCCTTTCTCTGATGCTTTGGCTTTGTTGACAGAAAAATAATTTGTTTTGATGGTTTTTTGACTGAATAATAATCCTCTCTTTGATGCTTTAGCTTTGTTGATTAAATAATAATCCTCTCTGATGCTTTATTAATTGAATAATAATCCTCTCTCTCTGATGCTTTTGCTTTGTTAACTAAATAATAATCATCTCTAATGCTTTGTTGACTGAATAATAATGCTCTCTCTGATGCTTTTTCTTTCTATACTGAATAATAATCCTCTCTGATTCTTTGTTAACTGAATAATAATCCTCTATATGATGCTTTTGCTTTGTTGACTAAATAATAATCCTCTTTGATACTTTGTTGACTGAATAATAATTATAACTTTTTTATGCTTTTGCTTTTTTGACTAAATTATAATCCTCTCTGATGCTTTGTTGACTTTGTTGATTGAATAATAATCCTCTCCAATGCTCCACCTTCTATTCCAGTTCCTGTTCGAAAGCATGTTAATTAAGCGGACAATGTTTGGAATAATCCCAATGTTTAAGCTCTAAATTTTCATAAACTAATGGTTTTCCTACTGTTTACATTTGTATTTCTGTCACTATTGGTAAAAGTTACCGAGGCATATCGTGGCAAAGTTACATTATTGTATTTGTTGTAAGAGTTGAACTATCATGATTGGTGGCAGACTTTCACTATTTTCTTCTCATGCAACATTTGTATTTGTTGTAATAGCCAATTCTACCCTCGACTGAATAATAGCCCACTCTAATGCTTTATTAACTAAATTATAATCCTCTCTTATGCTTTTGATTGGTTGACTGAATAATAATCCTCTCTGATGCTTTGTTGAATGAATAATAATCCTCTCTTTGATGCTTTTGATTTGTTGACTAAATAACAATCCTCTCTGATGCTTCGTTGACTGAATAATAATCCTCTCTATGATGTTTTTGCTTTGTTGACTGAATAATAATCCTCTATAATGCTTTGTTGACTGAATAATAATCCTCTCTCTCTAATGCCTATACTTTGTTGACTAAATAATAAATCCCTTTGATACTTTATTGACTCACTCTCTGATCCTCTTGCTTTGTTGATTGAATAATAATCCTCTCTGATTCTTTGTTTACTGAATGATAATCCTCACTCTCTCTCTGATGCTTTTGATTTGTTGACTGAATAATAATCCTCTCTGATGCTTTGTAAACTTTGTTTACTGAATAATAATCCTCTCTGATGCTTTGTTAACTTTGGTGACTGAATAATAAATCTCTCTGTGATGCTTTTGCTTTGTTGTCTGAATAATAATCAACTCTGATGCTTTATTGACTTTGTTGAATAAATAATAATCCTCTCTCTGATGTTTTCGCTTTGTTGATGGAACAATAATCATCTCTAATGATTTGTTGATTGAATAATAATACTCTTTCTCTCTGATGCTTTTGCTTTGTTTATTGAATAATAATCCTCTCGGATGCTTTGTTGACTGAATAATAATCCTCTCTCAGATGCTTTTGCTTTGTTGACTGAATAATAATCCTATTTGTTACTTTGTTGACTGAATAATAATACTCTCTAATGCTTTTTCTTTGTGGACTGAATAATAATCCTCTCTAATCCTTTGTTGACTTTGTTGAAGGAATAATAATTCTCTATCTCTGATGCTTTTGCTTTGTTGACTTAATAATAATCATCTCTAATGCTTTAGTGACTGAATAATAACCCTCTCTCTGATGCTTTTGCTTTGTTAACTGAATAATAATCCTCTATGATGCTTTATTGAAAAAATAATATTCCTCTCTGATACTTTGTTGACGCTGTCTCTGATGCTTTTGTTTTGTTGACTGAATAATAACCTTCTTTGTTGTTTTGTTGACTGAATAATAATTCTCTCTCTCTGATACCTATGCTTAGTTGACTAAATAATAATTCTCTTTGATACTTTGTTAACTTTGTTGACTCACTCTTTGATGCTTTTGCTTTGTTGACTGAATAATTATCCTCTCTGATGCATTGTTGACTGAATAATAATCTTCATTCTCTCTCTCTTATGCTTTTGATTTGATGATTGAATAATAATCCATTTGTTAATTTTGTTGACTGAATAATAATCCTCTCTGATGCTTTCTTTACTTTATTGACTGAATAATAAATTTCTTTGTGATGCTTTTGCTTTGTAGACTAAATAATAATCCTCTCAGGTGCTTTGTTAACTTTGTTGAATGAATAATAATCCTCTCACTGATGTTTTTGCTTTGTTGACTGAATAATAATACTCTCTAATGATTTGTTGACTGAATGATAATCTTCTCTCTTTGATGCTTTTGCTTTGTTGACTAAATCATAATCCTCTATGATGCTTTGTTGACTGAATAATAATCCTCTATGATGCTTTTGGTTTGTTGACTGAATAATAATCCTCTTTGATGCTTTGTTGACTGAATAATAATCCCCTCTCTCTGATGTTTTTTACTGATTATTTCGTAATGATTACTTTTATATTTATTTAGATTCCCAACGATGACTTGTTATCTAAGATGAGTAGGTGCTGGCCCATTATACCATGGAAAATCGTGTGTTTTGGAGTTATGAGTAGCATAAGCACGGGAAATGCTCTGGTCTTCACAAAATAGCATATTTACATCTGACCGTTAATAAATTTGTTGCCATTGATTATTTCAAAACACTTGAACGTGCTCATATTTCTCTGATTTTTGACGACGAACCACTCCAACCTCATACCCGACAGAGTTTTATCGACGTATTAGCTTCCCATCGACGTGAAATAGGAATAGTGCAACCCGAGATTGTGTGTTCTTGGCATTCGAGATTAATGCACCAGGAATTAAAGGAAATAAAATTTTATCTCACACCTGATGCACATGCGATCGAAGACTGTCCACAATCACATTTGGGAAATTGCGGAAACGCTTTTCTCTTTCTGAAATATAGACTATCACCTCCGCCAATGCTCCAGCCTCCTATTCCTATTCCTGTTCGGAAGCATGTTGCTGAAGCCGACAATGTTTGGAATCGTCCCAATGTCCGCGCTCTACTTTTTCATTAACTAATTGTTTTCCTACTGTTTGCATTTGTATTTCTGTCATTATTGGTAACAGTTGCCTAGGCAAATCGTGGCAAAGTTACATTATTTTATTTGTTGTAAGAGTTGAACAATCTAGGTTGATGGAAGACTTTCACTATTTTCTTCTAATGCAATACTTTTATTTGTTGTAAAAGCAATTTCTACCGTTGACTGAATAATAATCCTCTCTGATACTTTATTAACTGAATAATAATCCTCTCCCTCTATGATGCTTTTGATTTGTCGATTGAATAATAATCCTCTATGATGGTTAGTTGACTGAATAATAATCCTTTCTCTGATGCTTTGGCTTTGTTGACTGAATAATAATTTGTTTTGATGGTTTTTTGACTGAATAATAATCCTCTCTCTGATGCTCTAGATTTGTTGATTAAATAATAATCTTCTCTGACGCTTTGTTGATTGAATAATAATCCTCTCTCTCTGATGCTTTTGCTTTGTTAACTAAATAATAATCATCTCTAATGCCTTGTTGACTGAATAATAATGCTCTCTCTGATGCTTTTTCTTTCTATACTGAATAATAATCCTCTCTGATTCTTTATTAACTGCTAAATAATCCTCTATATGATGCTTTTGCTTTGTTGACTAAATAATAATCTTCTTTGATACTTTGTTGACTGAATAATAATCCTAACTTTTTGTTGCTTTTGCTTTTTTGACTAAATAATAATCCTCTCTGATGCTTTGTTGACTTTGTTGATTGAATAATAATCCTCTCCAATGCTCCGCCTTCTATTCCAGTTCCTGTTCGAAAGCATGTTAGTTAAGCGGACAATGTTTGGAATAATCCCAATGTTTAAGCTCTAAATTTTCATAAACTAATGGTTTTCCTACTGTTTACATTTGTATTTCTGTCACTATTGGTAAAAGTTACCGAGGTATATCGTGGCAAAGTTACATTATTGTATTTGTTGTAAGAGTTGAACTATCATGATTGGTGGCAGACTTTCACTATTTTTTTCTCATGCTACATTTGTATTTTTTGTAATAGCCAATTCTACCCTCGACTGAATAATAGCCCACTCTAATGCTTTATTAACTAAATTATAATCCTCTCTTATGCTTTTGATTTGTTGACTGAATAATAATCCTCTCTGATGCTTTGTTGAATGAATAATAATCCTCTCTTTGATGCTTTTGATTTGTTGACTAAATAACAATCCTCTCTGATGCTTCGTTGACTGAATAATAATCCTCTCTATGACGTTTTTGCTTTGTTGACTGAATAATAATCCTCTATAATGCTTTGTTGACTGAATAATAATCCTCTCTCTCTAATGCCTATACTTTGTTGACTAAATAATAAATCCCTCTGATACTTTGTTGACTCACTCTCTGATCCTCTTGCTTTGTTAATTGAATAATAATCCTCTCTGATTCTTTGTTTACTGAATGATAATCCTCACTCTCTCTCTGATGCTTTTGATTTGTTGACTGAATAATAATCCTCTCTGATGCTTTGTAAACTTTGTTTACTGAATAATAATCCTCTCTGATGCTTTGTTAACTTTGGTGACTGAATAATAAATCTCTCTGTGATGCTTTTGCTTTGTTGTCTGAATAATAATAATCTCTGATGCTTTATTGACTTTGTTGAATAAATAATAATCCTCTCTCTGATGTTTTTGCTTTGTTGACGGAACAATAATCATCTCTAATGATTTGTTGATTGAATAATAATACTCTTTCTCTCTGATGCTTTTGCTTTGTTTATTGAATAATAATCCTCTCGGATGCTTTGTTGACTGAATAATAATCCTCTCTCAGATGCTTTTGCTTTGTTGACTGAATAATAATCCTATTTGTTACTTTGTTGACTGAATAATAATACTCTCTAATGCTTTTTCTTTGTGGACTGAATAATAATCCCCTCTAATCCTTTGTTGACTTTGTTGAAGGAATAATAATTCTCTATCTCTGATGCTTTTGCTTTGTTGACTTAATAATAATTATCTCTAATGCTTTATTGACTGAATAATAACCCTCTCTCTGATGCTTTTGCTTTGTTAACTGAATAATAATCCTCTATGATGCTTTATTGAAAAAATAATATTCCTCTCTGATACTTTGTTGACGCTCTCTCTTATGCTTTTGTTTTGTTGACTGAATAATAAACTTCTTTGTTGTTTTGTTGACTGAATAATAATTCTCTCTCTCTGATACCTATGCTTAGTTGACTAAATAATAATTCTCTTTGATACTTTGTTAACTTTGTTGACTCACTCTTTGATGCTTTTGCTTTGTTGACTGAATAATTATCCTCTCTGATGCTTTGTTGACTGAATAATAATCTTCATTCTCTCTCTCTGATGCTTTTGATTTGATGATTGAATAATAATCCATTTGTTAATTTTGTTGACTGAATAATAATCCTCTCTGATGCTTTCTTTACTTTATTGACTGAATAATAAATTTCTTTGTGATGCTTTTGCTTTGTAGACTAAATAATAATCCTCTCAGGTGCTTTGTTAACTTTGTTGAATGAATAATAATCCTCTCACTGATGTTTTTGCTTTGTTGACTGAATAATAATACTCTCTAATGATTTGTTGACTGAATGATAATCTTCTCTCTTTGATGCTTTTGCTTTGTTGACTAAATCATAATCCTCTCTGATGCTTTGTTGACTGAATAATAATCCTCTCTGATGCTTTTGGTTTGTTGACTGAATAATAATCCTCTTTGATGCTTTGTTGACTGAATAATAATCCCCTCTCTCTGATGTTTTTTACTGATTATTTCGTAATGATTACTTTTATATTTATTTAGATTCCCAACGATGACTTGTTATCTAAGATGAGTAGGTGCTGGCCCATTATACCATGGAAAATCGTGTGTTTTGGAGTTATGAGTAGCATAAGCACGGGAAATGCTCTGGTCTTCACAAAATAGCATATTTACATCTGACCGTTAATAAATTTGTTGCAATTGATTATTTCAAAACACTTGAACGTGCTCATATTTCTCTGATTTATGACGACGAACCACTCCAACCTCATACCCGACAGAGTTTTATCGACGTATTAGCTTCCCATCGACGTGAAATAGGAATAGTGCAACCCGAGATCGTGTGTTCTTGGCATTCGAGATTAATGCACCAGGAATTAAAGGAAATAAAATTTTATCTCACACCTGATGCACATGCGATCGAAGACTGTCCACAATCACATTTGGGAAATTGCGGAAACGCTTTTCTCTTTCGGAAATATAGACTATCGCCTCCGCCAATGCTCCAGCCTCCTATTCCTATTCCTGTTCAGAAGCATGTTGCTGAAGCCGACAATGTTTGGAATCGTCCCAATGTCCGCGCTCTACTTTTTCATTAACTAATTGTTTTCCTACTGTTTGCATTTGTATTTCTGTCATTATTGGTAACAGTTGCCTAGGCAAATCGTGGCAAAGTTACATTATTTTATTTGTTGTAAGAGTTGAACAATCTAGGTTGATGGAAGACTTTCACTATTTTCTTCTAATGCAACACTTTTATTTGTTGTAATAGCAATTTCTACCGTTGACTGAATAATAATCCTCTCTGATACTTTATTAACTGAATAATAATCCTCTCCCTCTATGATGCTTTTGATTTGTCGATTGAATAATAATCCTCTATGATGGTTAGTTGACTGAATAATAATCCTTTCTCTGATGCTTTGGCTTTGTTGACTGAATAATAATTTGTTTTGATGGTTTTTTGACTGAATAATAATCCTCTCTCTGATGCTCTAGATTTGTTGATTAAATAATAATCTTCTCTGACGCTTTGTTGATTGAATAATAATCCTCTCTCTCTGATGCTTTTGCTTTGTTAACTAAATAATAATCATCTCTAATGCCTTGTTGACTGAATAATAATGCTCTCTCTGATGCTTTTTCTTTCTATACTGAATAATAATCCTCTCTGATTCTTTGTTAACTGCTAAATAATCCTCTATATGATGCTTTTGCTTTGTTGACTAAATAATAATCTTCTTTAATACTTTGTTGACTGAATAATAATCCTAACTTTTTGTTGCTTTTGCTTTTTTGACTAAATAATAATCCTCTCTGATGCTTTGTTGACTTTGTTGATTGAATAATAATCCTCTCCAATGCTCCGCCTTCTATTCCAGTTCCTGTTCGAAAGCATGTTAATTAAGTCGACAATGTTTGGAATAATCCCAATGTTTAAGCTCTAAATTTTCATAAACTAATGGTTTTCCTACTGTTTACATTTGTATTTCTGTCACTATTGGTAAAAGTTAACGAGGCATATCGTGGCAAAGTTACATTATTGTATTTGTTGTAAGAGTTGAACTATCATGATTGGTGGCAGACTTTCACTATTTTCTTCTCATGCAACATTTGTATTTGTTGTAATAGCCAATTCTACCCTCGACTGAATAATAGCCCACTCTAATGCTTTATTAACTAAATTATAATCCTCTCTTATGCTTTTGATTTGTTGACTGAATAATAATCCTCTCTGATGCTTTGTTGAATGAATAATAATCCTCTCTTTGATGCTTTTGATTTGTTGACTGAATAACAATCCTCTCTGATGCTTCGTTGATTAAGTAATAATCCTCTCTATGACGTTTTTGCTTTGTTGACTGAATAATAATCCTCTATAATGCTTTGTTGACTGAATAATAATCCTCTCTCTCTAATGCCTATACTTTGTTGACTAAATAATAAATCCCTCTGATACTTTGTTGACTCACTCTCTGATCCTCTTGCTTTGTTGATTGAATAATTATCCTCTCTGATTCTTTGTTTACTGAATGATAATCCTCACTCTCTCTCTGATGCTTTTGATTTGTTGACTGAATAATAATCCTCTCTGATGCTTTGTAAACTTTGTTTACTGAATAATAATCCTCTCTGATGCTTTGTTAACTTTGGTGACTGAATAATAAATCTCTCTGTGATGCTTTTGCTTTGTTGTCTGAATAATAATCATCTCTGATGCTTTATTGACGTTGTTGAATAAATAATAATCCTCTCTCTGATGTTTTCGCTTTGTTGACGGAACAATAATCATCTCTAATGATTTGTTGATTGAATAAAAATACTCTTTCTCTCTGATGCTTTTGCTTTGTTTATTGAATAATAATCCTCTCGGATGCTTTGTTGACTGAATAATAATCCTCTCTCAGATGCTTTTGCTTTGTTGACTGAATAATAATCCTATTTGTTACTTTGTTGACTGAATAATAATACTCTCTAATGCTTTTTCTTTGTGGACTGAATAATAATCCTCTCTAATCCTTTGTTGACTTTGTTGAAGGAATAATAATTCTCTATCTCTGATGCTTTTGCTTTGTTGACTTAATAATAATTATCTCTAATGCTTTATTGACTGAATAATAACCCTCTCTCTGATGCTTTTGCTTTGTTAACTGAATAATAATCCTCTATGATGCTTTATTGAAAAAATAATATTCCTCTCTGATACTTTGTTGACGCTCTCTCTGATGCTTTTGTTTTGTTGACTGAATAATAACCTTCTTTGTTGTTTTGTTGACTGAATAATAATTCTCTCTCTCTGATACCTATGCTTAGTTGACTAAATAATAATTCTCTTTGATACTTTGTTAACTTTGTTGACTCACTCTTTGATGCTTTTGCTTTGTTGACTGAATAATTATCCTCTCTGATGCTTTGTTGACTGAATAATAATCTTCATTCTCTCTCTCTGATGCTTTTGATTTGATGATTGAATAATAATCCATTTGTTAATTTTGTTGACTGAATAATAATCCTCTCTGATGCTTTCTTTACTTTATTGACTGAATAATAAATTTCTTTGTGATGCTTTTGCTTTGTAGACTAAATAATAATCCTCTCAGGTGCTTTGTTAACTTTGTTGAATGAATAATAATCCTCTCACTGATGTTTTTGCTTTGTTGACTGAATAATAATACTCTCTAATGATTTGTTGACTGAATGATAATCTTCTCTCTTTGATGCTTTTGCTTTGTTGACTAAATCATAATCCTCTCTGATGCTTTGTTGACTGAATAATAATCCTCTCTGATGCTTTTGGTTTGTTGACTGAATAATAATCCTCTTTGATGCTTTGTTGACTGAATAATAATCCCCTCTCTCTGATGTTTTTTACTGATTATTTCGTAATGATTACTTTTATATTTATTTAGATTCCCAACGATGACTTGTTATCTAAGATGAGTAGGTGCTGGCCCATTATACCATGGAAAATCGTGTGTTTTGGAGTTATGAGTAGCATAAGCACGGGAAATGCTCTGGTCTTCACAAAATAGCATATTTACATCTGACCGTTAATAAATTTGTTGCAATTGATTATTTCAAAACACTTGAACGTGCTCATATTTCTCTGATTTATGACGACGAACCACTCCAACCTCATACCCGACAGAGTTTTATCGACGTATTAGCTTCCCATCGACGTGAAATAGGAATAGTGCAACCCGAGATCGTGTGTTCTTGGCATTCGAGATTAATGCACCAGGAATTAAAGGAAATAAAATTTTATCTCACACCTGATGCACATGCGATCGAAGACTGTCCACAATCACATTTGGGAAATTGCGGAAACGCTTTTCTCTTTCTGAAATATAGACTCTCGCCTCCGCCAATGCTCCAGCCTCCTATTCCTATTCCTGTTCGGAAGCATGTTGCTGAAGCCGACAATGTTTGGAATCGTCCCAATGTCCGCGCTCTACTTTTTCATTAACTAATTGTTTTCCTACTGTTTGCATTTGTATTTCTGTCATTATTGGTAACAGTTGCCTAGGCAAATCGTGGCAAAGTTACATTATTTGATTTGTTGTAAGAGTTGAACAATCTAGGTTGATGGAAAACTTTCACTATTTTCTTCTAATGCAACACTTTTATTTGTTGTAATAGCAATTTCTACCGTTGACTGAATAATAATCCTCTCTGATACTTTATTAACTGAATAATAATCCTCTCCCTCTATGATGCTTTTGATTTGTCGATTGAATAATAATCCTCTATGATGGTTAGTTGACTGAATAATAATCCTTTCTCTGATGCTTTGGCTTTGTTGACTGAATAATAATTTGTTTTGATGGTTTTTTGACTGAATAATAATCCTCTCTCTGATGCTCTAGATTTGTTGATTAAATAATAATCTTCTCTGACGCTTTGTTGATTGAATAATAATCCTCTCTCTCTGATGCTTTTGCTTTGTTAACTAAATAATAATCATCTCTAATGCCTTGTTGACTGAATAATAATGCTCTCTCTGATGCTTTTTCTTTCTATTCTGAATAATAATCCTCTCTGATTCTTTGTTAACTGCTAAATAATCCTCTATATGATGCTTTTGCTTTGTTGACTAAATAATAATCTTCTTTGATACTTTGTTGACTGAATAATAATCCTAACTTTTTGTTGCTTTTGCTTTTTTGACTAAATAATAATCCTCTCTGATGCTTTGTTGACTTTGTTGATTGAATAATAATCCTCTCCAATGCTCCGCCTTCTATTCCAGTTCCTGTTCGAAAGCATGTTAATTAAGCCGACAATGTTTGGAATAATCCCAATGTTTAAGCTCTAAATTTTCATAAACTAATGGTTTTCCTACTGTTTACATTTGTTTTTCTGTCACTATTGGTAAAAGTTAACGAGGCATATCGTGGCAAAGTTACATTATTGTATTTGTTGTAAGAGTTGAACTATCATGATTGGTGGCAGACTTTCACTATTTTCTTCTCATGCAACATTTGTATTTGTTGTAATAGCCAATTCTACCCTCGACTGAATAATAGCCCACTCTAATGCTTTATTAACTAAATTATAATCCTCTCTTATGCTTTTGATTTGTTGACTGAATAATAATCCTCTCTGATGCTTTGTTGAATGAATAATAATCCTCTCTTTGATGCTTTTGATTTGTTGACTGAATAACAATCCTCTCTGATGCTTCGTTGATTAAGTAATAATCCTCTCTATGACGTTTTTGCTTTGTTGACTGAATAATAATCCTCTATAATGCTTTGTTGACTGAATAATAATCCTCTCTCTCTAATGCCTATACTTTGTTGACTAAATAATAAATCCCTCTGATACTTTGTTGACTCACTCTCTGATCCTCTTGCTTTGTTGATTGAATAATTATCCTCTCTGATTCTTTGTTTACTGAATGATAATCCTCACTCTCTCTCTGATGCTTTTGATTTGTTGACTGAATAATAATCCTCTCTGATGCTTTGTAAACTTTGTTTACTGAATAATAATCCTCTCTGATGCTTTGTTAACTTTGGTGACTGAATAATAAATCTCTCTGTGATGCTTTTGCTTTGTTGTCTGAATAATAATCATCTCTGATGCTTTATTGACTTTGTTGAATAAATAATAATCCTCTCTCTGATGTTTTCGCTTTGTTGACGGAACAATAATCATCTCTAATGATTTGTTGATTGAATAATAATACTCTTTCTCTCTGATGCTTTTGCTTTGTTTATTGAATAATAATCCTCTCGGATGCTTTGTTGACTGAATAATAATCCTCTCTCAGATGCTTTTGCTTTGTTGACTGAATAATAATCCTATTTGTTACTTTGTTGACTGAATAATAATACTCTCTAATGCTTTTTCTTTGTGGACTGAATAATAATCCTCTCTAATCCTTTGTTGACTTTGTTGAAGGAATAATAATTCTCTATCTCTGATGCTTTTGCTTTGTTGACTTAATAATAATTATCTCTAATGCTTTATTGACTGAATAATAACCCTCTCTCTGATGCTTTTGCTTTGTTAACTGAATAATAATCCTCTATGATGCTTTATTGAAAAAATAATATTCCTCTCTGATACTTTGTTGACGCTCTCTCTGATGCTTTTGTTTTGTTGACTGAATAATAACCTTCTTTGTTGTTTTGTTGACTGAATAATAATTCTCTCTCTCTGATACCTATGCTTAGTTGACTAAATAATAATTCTCTTTGATACTTTGTTAACTTTGTTGACTCATTCTTTGATGCTTTTGCTTTGTTGACTGAATAATTATCCTCTCTGATGCTTTGTTGACTGAATAATAATCTTCATTCTCTCTCTCTGATGCTTTTGATTTGATGATTGAATAATAATCCATTTGTTAATTTTGTTGACTGAATAATAATCCTCTCTGATGCTTTCTTTACTTTATTGACTGAATAATAAATTTCTTTGTGATGCTTTTGCTTTGTAGACTAAATAATAATCCTCTCAGGTGCTTTGTTAACTTTGTTGAATGAATAATAATCCTCTCACTGATGTTTTTGCTTTGTTGACTGAATAATAATACTCTCTAATGATTTGTTGACTGAATGATAATCTTCTCTCTTTGATGCTTTTGCTTTGTTGACTAAATCATAATCCTCTCTGATGCTTTGTTGACTGAATAATAATCCTCTCTGATGCTTTTGGTTTGTTGACTGAATAATAATCCTCTTTGATGCTTTGTTGACTGAATAATAATCCCCTCTCTCTGATGTTTTTTACTGATTATTTCGTAATGATTACTTTTATATTTATTTAGATTCCCAACGATGACTTGTTATCTAAGATGAGTAGGTGCTGGCCCATTATACCATGGAAAATCGTGTGTTTTGGAGTTATGAGTAGCATAAGCACGGGAAATGCTCTGGTCTTCACAAAATAGCATATTTACATCTGACCGTTAATAAATTTGTTGCAATTGATTATTTCAAAACACTTGAACGTGCTCATATTTCTCTGATTTATGACGACGAACCACTCCAACCTCATACCCGACAGAGTTTTATCGACGTATTAGCTTCCCATCGACGTGAAATAGGAATAGTGCAACCCGAGATCGTGTGTTCTTGGCATTCGAGATTAATGCACCAGGAATTAAAGGAAATAAAATTTTATCTCACACCTGATGCACATGCGATCGAAGACTGTCCACAATCACATTTGGGAAATTGCGGAAACGCTTTTCTCTTTCTGAAATATAGACTATCGCCTCCGCCAATGCTCCAGCCTCCTATTCCTATTCCTGTTCGGAAGCATGTTGCTGAAGCCGACAATGTTTGGAATCGTCCCAATGTCCGCGCTCTACTTTTTCATTAACTAATTGTTTTCCTACTGTTTGCATTTGTATTTCTGTCATTATTGGTAACAGTTGCCTAGGCAAATCGTGGCAAAGTTACATTATTTTATTTGTTGTAAGAGTTGAACAATCTAGGTTGATGGAAGACTTTCACTATTTTCTTCTAATGCAACACTTTTATTTGTTGTAATAGCAATTTCTACCGTTGACTGAATAATAATCCTCTCTGATACTTTATTAACTGAATAATAATCCTCTCCCTCTATGATGCTTTTGATTTGTCGATTGAATAATAATCCTCTATGATGGTTAGTTGACTGAATAATAATCCTTTCTCTGATGCTTTGGCTTTGTTGACTGAATAATAATTTGTTTTGATGGTTTTTTGACTGAATAATAATCCTCTCTCTGATGCTCTAGATTTGTTGATTAAATAATAATCTTCTCTGACGCTTTGTTGATTGAATAATAATCCTCTCTCTCTGATGCTTTTGCTTTGTTAACTAAATAATAATCATCTCTAATGCCTTGTTGACTGAATAATAATGCTCTCTCTGATGCTTTTTCTTTCTATACTGAATAATAATCCTCTCTGATTCTTTGTTAACTGCTAAATAATCCTCTATATGATGCTTTAGCTTTGTTGACTATATAATAATCTTCTTTGATACTTTGTTGACTGAATAATAATCCTAACTTTTTGTTGCTTTTGCTTTTTTGACTAAATAATAATCCTCTCTAATGCTTTGTTGACTTTGTTTATTGAATAATAATCCTCTCCAATGCTCCGCCTTCTATTCCAGTTCCTGTTCGAAAGCATGTTAATTAAGCCGACAATGTTTGGAATAATCCCAATGTTTAAGCTCTAAATTTTCATAAACTAATGGTTTTCCTACTGTTTACATTTTTATTTCTGTCACTATTGGTAAAAGTTACCGAGGCATATCGTGGCAAAGTTACATTATTGTATTTGTTGTAAGAGTTGAACTATCATGATTGGTGGCAGACTTTCACTATTTTCTTCTCATGCAACATTTGTATTTGTTGTAATAGCCAATTCTACCCTCGACTGAATAATAGCCCACTCTAATGCTTTATTAACTAAATTATAATCCTCTCTTATGCTTTTGATTTGTTGACTGAATAATAATCCTCTCTGATGCTTTGTTGAATGAATAATAATCCTCTCTTTGATGCTTTTGATTTGTTGACTGAATAACAATCCTCTCTGATGCTTCGTTGATTAAGTAATAATCCTCTCTATGACGTTTTTGCTTTGTTGATTGAATAATAATCCTCTATAATGCTTTGTTGACTGAATAATAATCCTCTCTCTCTAATGCCTATACTTTGTTGACTAAATAATAAATCCCTCTGATACTTTGTTGACTCACTCTCTGATCCTCTTGCTTTGTTGATTGAATAATTATCCTCTCTGATTCTTTGTTTACTGAATGATAATCCTCACTCTCTCTCTGATGCTTTTGATTTATTGACTGAATAATAATCCTCTCTGATGCTTTGTAAACTTTGTTTACTGAATAATAATCCTCTCTGATGCTTTGTTAACTTTGGTGACTGAATAATAAATCTCTCTGTGATGCTTTTGCTTTGTTGTCTGAATAATAATCATCTCTGATGCTTTATTGACTTTGTTGAATAAATAATAATCCTCTCTCTGATGTTTTCGCTTTGTTGACGGAACAATAATCATCTCTAATGATTTGTTGATTGAATAATAATACTCTTTCTCTCTGATGCTTTTGCTTTGTTTATTGAATAATAATCCTCTCGGATGCTTTGTTGACTGAATAATGATCCTCTCTCAGATGCTTTTGCTTTGTTGACTGAATAATAATCCTATTTGTTACTTTGTTGACTGAATAATAATACTCTCTAATGCTTTTTCTTTGTGGACTGAATAATAATCCTCTCTAATCCTTTGTTGACTTTGTTGAAGGAATAATAATTCTCTATCTCTGATGCTTTTGCTTTGTTGACTTAATAATAATTATCTCTAATGCTTTATTGACTGAATAATAACCCTCTCTCTGATGCTTTTGCTTTGTTAACTGAATAATAATCCTCTATGATGCTTTATTGAAAAAATAATATTCCTCTCTGATACTTTGTTGACGCTCTCTCTGATGCTTTTGTTTTGTTGACTGAATAATAACCTTCTTTGTTGTTTTGTTGACTGAATAATAATTCTCTCTCTCTGATACCTATGCTTAGTTGACTAAATAATAATTCTCTTTGATACTTTGTTAACTTTGTTGACTCACTCTTTGATGCTTTTGCTTTGTTGATTGAATAATTATCCTCTCTGATGCTTTGTTGACTGAATAATAATCTTCATTCTCTCTCTCTGATGCTTTTGATTTGATGATTGAATAATAATCCATTTGTTAATTTTGTTGACTGAATAATAATCCTCTCTGATGCTTTCTTTACTTTATTGACTGAATAATAAATTTCTTTGTGATGCTTTTGCTTTGTAGACTAAATAATAATCCTCTCAGGTGCTTTGTTAACTTTGTTGAATGAATAATAATCCTCTCACTGATGTTTTTGCTTTGTTGACTGAATAATAATACTCTCTAATGATTTGTTGACTGAATGATAATCTTCTCTCTTTGATGCTTTTGCTTTGTTGACTAAATCATAATCCTCTCTGATGCTTTGTTGACTGAATAATAATCCTCTCTGATGCTTTTGGTTTGTTGACTGAATAATAATCCTCTTTGATGCTTTGTTGACTGAATAATAATCCCCTCTCTCTGATGTTTTTTACTGATTATTTCGTAATGATTACTTTTATATTTATTTAGATTCCCAACGATGACTTGTTATCTAAGATGAGTAGGTGCTGGCCCATTATACCATGGAAAATCGTGTGTTTTGGAGTTATGAGTAGCATAAGCACGGGAAATGCTCTGGTCTTCACAAAATAGCATATTTACATCTGACCGTTAATAAATTTGTTGCAATTGATTATTTCAAAACACTTGAACGTGCTCATATTTCTCTGATTTATGACGACGAACCACTCCAACCTCATACCCGACAGAGTTTTATCGACGTATTAGCTTCCCATCGACGTGAAATAGGAATAGTGCAACCCGAGATCGTGTGTTCTTGGCATTCGAGATTAATGCACCAGGAATTAAAGGAAATAAAATTTTATCTCACACCTGATGCACATACGATCGAAGACTGTCCACAATCACATTTGGGAAATTACGGAAACGCTTTTCTCTTTCTGAAATATAGACTATCGCCTCCGCCAATGCTCCAGCCTCCTATTCCTATTCCTGTTCAGAAGCATGTTGCTGAAGCCGACAATGTTTGGAATCGTCCCAATGTCCTCGCTCTACTTTTTCATTAACTAATTGTTTTCCTACTGTTTGCATTTGTATTTCTGTCATTATTGGTAACAGTTGCCTAGGCAAATCGTGGCAAAGTTACATTATTTGATTTGTTGTAAGAGTTGAACAATCTAGGTTGATGGAAGACTTTCACTATTTTCTTCTAATGCAACACTTTTATTTGTTGTAATAGCAATTTCTACCGTTGACTGAATAATAATCCTCTCTGATTCTTTGTTAACTGCTAAATAATCCTCTATATGATGCTTTTGCTTTGTTGACTAAATAATAATCTTCTTTGATACTTTGTGGACTGAATAATAATCCTAACTTTTTGTTGCTTTTGCTTTTTTGACTAAATAATAATCCTCTCTGATGCTTTGGTGACTTTGTTGATTGAATAATAATCCTCTCCAATGCTCCGCCTTCTATTCCAGTTCCTGTTCGAAAGCATGTTAATTAAGCCGACAATGTTTGGAATAATCCCAATGTTTAAGCTCTAAATCTTCATAAACTAATGGTTTTCCTACTGTTTACATTTGTATTTCTGTCACTATTGGTAAAAGTTACCGAGGCATATCGTGGCAAAGTTACATTATTGTATTTGTTGTAAGAGTTGAACTATCATGATTGGTGGCAGACTTTCACTATTTTCTTCTCATGCAACATTTGTATTTGTTGTAATAGCCAATTCTACCCTCGACTGAATAATAGCCCACTCTAATGCTTTATTAACTAAATTATAATCCTCTCTTATGCTTTTGATTTGTTGACTGAATAATAATCCTCTCTGATGCTTTGTTGAATGAATAATAATCCTCTCTTTGATGCTTTTGATTTGTTGACTGAATAACAATCCTCTCTGATGCTTCGTTGATTAAGTAATAATCCTCTCTATGACGTTTTTGCTTTGTTGACTGAATAAAAATCCTCTATAATGCTTTGTTGACTGAATAATAATCCTCTCTCTCTAATGCCTATACTTTGTTGACTAAATAATAAATCCCTCTGATACTTTGTTGACTCACTCTATGATCCTCTTGCTTTGTTGATTGAATAATTATCCTCTCTGATTCTTTGTTTACTGAATGATAATCCTCACTCTCTCTCTGATGCTTTTGATTTGTTGACTGAATAATAATCCTCTCTGATGCTTTGTAAACTTTGTTTACTGAATAATAATCCTCTCTGATGCTTTGTTAACTTTGGTGACTGAATAATAAATCTTTCTGTGATGCTTTTGCTTTTTGTCTGAATAATAATCATCTCTGATGCTTTATTGACTTTGTTGAATAAATAATAATCCTCTCTCTGATGTTTTCGCTTTGTTGACGGAACAATAATCATCTCTAATGATTTGTTGATTGAATAATAATACTCTTTCTCTCTGATGCTTTTGCTTTGTTTATTGAATAATAATCCTCTCGGATGCTTTGTTGACTGAATAATAATCCTCTCTCAGATGCTTTTGCTTGTTGACTGAATAATAATCCTATTTGTTACTTTGTTGACTGAATAATAATACTCTCTAATGCTTTTTCTTTGTGGACTGAATAATAATCCTCTCTAATCCTTTGTTGACTTTGTTGAAGGAATAATAATTCACTATCTCTGATGCTTTTGATTTGATGATTGAATAATAATCCATTTGTTAATTTTGTTGACTGAATAATAATGCTCTCTGATGCTTTCTTGACTTTATTGACTGAATAATAAATTTCTTTGTGATGCTTTTGCTTTGTAGACTAAATAATAATCCTCTCAGGTGCTTTGTTAACTTTGTTGAATGAATAATAATCCTGTCACTGATGTTTTTGCGTTGTTGACTGAATAATAATACTCTCTAATGATTTGTTGACTGAATGATAATCTCTTCTCTTTGATGCTTTTGCTTTGTTGACTAAATCATAATCCTCTCTGATGCTTTGTTGACTGAATAATAATCCTCTCTGATGCTTTTGGTTTGTTGACTGAATAATAATCCTCTTTGATGCTTTGTTGACTGAATAATAATCCCCTCTCTCTGATGTTTTTTACTGATTATTTCATAATGATTACTTTTATATTTATTTAGATTCCCAACGATGTCTTGTTATCTAAGATGAGTAGGTGCTGTCCCATTATACCATGGAAAATCGTGTGTTTTGGAGTTATGAGTAGCATAAGCACGGGAAATGCTCTGGTCTTCACAAAATAGCATATTTACATCTGACCGTTAATAAATTTGTTGCCATTGATTATTTCAAAACACTTGAACGTGCTCATATTTCTCTGATTTATGACGACGAACCACTCCAACCTCATACCCGACAGAGTTTTATCGACGTATTAGCTTCCCATCGACGTGAAATAGGAATAGTGCAACCCGAGATCGTGTGTTCTTGGCATTCGAGATTAATGCACCAGGAATTAAAGGAAATAAAATTTTATCTCACATCTGATGCACATGCGATCGAAGACTGTCCACAATCACATTTGGGAAATTGCGGAAACGCTTTTCTCTTTCTGAAATATAGACTATCGCCTCCGCCAATGCTCCAGTCTCCTATTCCTATTCCTGTTCGGAAGCATGTTGCTGAAGCCGACAATGTTTGGAATCGTCCCAATGTCCGCGCTCTACTTTTTCATTAACTAATTGTTTTCCTACTGTTTGCATTTGTATTTCTGTCATTATTGGTAACAGTTGCCTAGGCAAATCGTGGCAAAGTTACATTATTTGATTTGTTGTAAGAGTTGAACAATCTAGGTTGATGGAAGACTTTCACTATTTTCTTCTAATGCAACACTTTTATTTGTTGTAATAGCAATTTCTACCGTTGACTGAATAATAATCCTCTCTGATACTTTATTAACTGAATAATAATCCTCTCCCTCTATGATGCTTTTGATTTGTCGATTGAATAATAATCCTCTATGATGGTTAGTTGACTGAATAATAATCCTTTCTCTGATGCTTTGGCTTTGTTGACTGAATAATAATTTGTTTTGATGGTTTTTTGACTGAATAATAATCCTCTCTCTGATGCTCTAGATTTGTTGATTAAATAATAATCTTCTCTGACGCTTTGTTGATTGAATAATAATCCTCTCTCTCTGATGCTTTTGCTTTGTTAACTAAATAATAATCATCTCTAATGCCTTGTTGACTGAATAATAATGCTCTCTCTGATGCTTTTTCTTTCTATACTGAATAATAATCCTCTCTGATTCTTTGTTAACTGAATAATAATCCTCTATATGATGCTTTTGCTTTGTTGACTAACTAATAATCCTCTTTGATACTTTGTTGACTGAATAATAATCCTAACTTTCTGATGCTTTTGCTTTTTTGACTAAATAATAATCCTCTCTGATGCTTTGTTGACTTTGTTGATTGAATAATAATCCTCTCCAATGCTCCGCCTTCTATTCCAGTTCATCTTCGAAAACATGTTAATTAAGCCGACAATGTTTGGAATAATCCCAATGTTTGCGCTCTAAATTTTCATAAATTAATGGTTTTCCTACTGTTTACGTTTGTATTTCTATCACTATTGGTAAAAGTTACCGAGGCATATCATGGCAAAGTTACATTATTGTATTTGTTGTAAGAGTTGAACTATCATGATTGGTGGCAGACTTTCACTATTTTCTTCTCATGCAACATTTGTATTTGTTGTAATAGCCAATTCTACCCTCGACTGAATAATAACCCACTCTGATGCTTTATTAACTAAATTATAATCCTCTCTTATGCTTTTGATTTGTTGACTGAATAATAATCCTCTCTGATGCTTTGTTGAATAAATAATAATCATCTCTTTGATGATTTTGATTTGTTGACTGAATAACAATTCTCTCTGATGCTTTGTTGACTGAATAATAATCCTCTCTATGACGTTTTTACTTTGTTGACTGAATAATAATCCTCTATAATGCTTTGTTGACTGAATAATAATCCTCTCTCTCTCTAATGCCTATAATTTGTTGACTAAATAATAAATCCCTCTGATACTTTGTTGACTCACTCTCTGATCCTCTTGCTTTGTTGATTGAATAATAATCCTCTCTGATTCTTTGTTTACTGAATGATAATCCTCACTCTCTCTTTGATGCTTTTGATTTGTTGACTGAATAATAATCCTCTCTGATGCTTTGTAAACTTTGTTTACTGAATAATAATCCTCTCTGATGCTTTGTTAACTTTGGTGACTGAATAATAAATCTCTCTGTGATGCTTTTGCTTTGTTGACTGAATAATAATCCTCTCTGATGCTTTATTGACTTTGTTGAATAAATAATAATCCTCTCTCTGATGTTTTCACTTTGTTGATGGAACAATAATCATCTCTAATGATTTGTTGATTGAATAATAATTCTTTCTCTCTGATGCTTTTGCTTTGTTTATTGAATAATAATCCTCTCGGATGCTTTGTTGACTGAATAATAATCCTCTCTCAGATGCTTTTGCTTTGTTGACTGAATAATAATCCTATTTGTTACTTTGTTGACTGAATAATAATACTCTCTAATGCTTTTTCTTTATGGACTGAATAATAATCCTCACTAATCCTTTGTTGACTTTGTTGAAGGAATAATAATTCTCTATCTCTGATGCTTTTGCTTTGTTGACTTAATAATAATTATCTCTAATGCTTTATTGACTGAATAATAACCCTCTCTCTGATGCTTTTGCTTTGTTAACTGAATAATAATCCTCTATGATGCTTTATTGAGAAAATAATATTCCTCTCTGATACTTTGTTGACGCTCTCTCTGATGCTTTTGTTTTGTTGACTGAATAATAAACTTCTTTGTTGTTTTGTTGACTGAATAATAATTCTCTATCTCTGATACCTATGCTTAGTTGACTAAATAATAATTCTCTTTGATACTTTGTTAACTTTGTTGACTCACTCTTTGATGCTTTTGCTTTGTTGACTGAATAATTATCCTCTCTGATGCTTTATTGACTGAATAATAATCTTCATTCTCTCTCTCTGATGCTTTTGATTTGATGACTGAATAATAATCCATTTGTTAATTTTGTTGACTGAATAATAATCCTCTCTGATGCTTTCTTTACTTTATTGACTGAATAATAAATTTCTTTGTGATGCTTTTGCTTTGTAGACTAAATAATAATCCTCTCAGGTGCTTTGTTAACTTTGTTGAATGAATAATAATCCTCTCACTGATGTTTTTGCTTTGTTGACTGAATAATAATACTCTCTAATGATTTGTTGACCGAATGATAATCTTCTCTCTTTGATGCTTTTGCATTGTTGACTAAATCATAATCCTCTCTGATGCTTTGTTAACTGAATAATAATCCTCTCTGATGCTTTTGGTTTGTTGACTGAATAATAATCCTCTTTGATGCTTTGTTGACTGAATAATAATCCCCTCTCTCTGATGTTTTTTACTGATTATTTCGTAATGATTACTTTTATATTTATTTAGATTCCCAACGATGACTTGTTATCTAAGATGAGTAGGTGCTGGCCCATTATACCATGGAAAATCGTGTGTTTTGGAGTTATGAGTAGCATAAGCACGGGAAATGCTCTGGTCTTCACAAAATAGCATATTTACATCTGACCGTTAATAAATTTGTTGCCATTGATTATTTCAAAACACTTGAACGTGCTCATATTTCTCTGATTTATGACGACGAACCACTCCAACCTCATACCCGACAGAGTTTTATCAACGTGAAATAGGAATAGTGCAACCCGAGATCGTGTGTTCTTGGCATTAGAGATTAATGCACCAGGAATTAAAGGAAATAAAATTTTATCTCACACCTGATGCACATGCGATCGAAGACTGTCCACAATCACATTTGGGAAATTGCGGAAACGCGTTTCTCTTTCTGAAATATAGACTATCGCCTCCGCCAATGCTCCAGCCTCCTATTCCTATTCCTGTTCGGAAGCATGTTGCTGAAGCCAACAATGTTTGGAATCGTCCCAATGTCCGCGCTCTACTTTTTCATTAACTAATTGTTTTCCTACTGTTTGCATTTGTATTTCTGTCATTATTGGTAACAGTTGCCTAGGCAAATCGTGGTAAAGTTACATTATTTTATTTGTTGTAAGAGTTGAACAATCTAGGTTGATGGAAGACTTTCACTATTTTCTTCTAATGCAACACTTTTATTTGTTGTAATAGCAATTTCTACCATTGACTGAATAATAATCCTCTCTGATACTTTATTAACTGAATAATAATCCTCTCCCTCTATGATGCTTTTGATTTGTCGATTGAATAATAATCCTCTATGATTGTTAGTTGACTGAATAATAATCCTTTCTCTGATGCTTTGGCTTTGTTGACTGAATAATAATTTGTTTTGATGGTTTTTTGACTGAATAATAATCCTCTCTCTGATGCTCTAGATTTGTTGATTAAATAATAATCTTCTCTGACGCTTTGTTGATTGAATAATAATCCTCTCTCTCTGATGCTTTTGCTTTGTTAACTAAATAATAATCATCTCTAATGCCTTGATGACTGAATAATAATGCTCTCTCTGATGCTTTTTCTTTCTATACTGAATAATAATCCTCTCTGATTCTTTGTTAACTAAATAATAATCCTCTATATGATGCTTTTGCTTTGTTGACTAACTAATAATCCTCTTTGATACTTTGTTGACTGAATAATAATCCTAACTTTCTGATGCTTTTGCTTTTTTGACTAAATAATAATCCTCTCTGATGCTTTGTTGACTTTGTTGATTGAATAATAATCCTCTCCAATGCTCCGCCTTCTATTCCAGTTCATGTTCGAAAACATGTTAATTAAGCCGACAATGTTTGGAATAATCCCAATGTTTGCGCTCTAAATTTTCATAAATTAATGGTTTTCCTACTGTTTACGTTTGTATTTCTATCACTATTGGTAAAAGTTACCGAGGCATATCATGTCAAAGTTACATTAATGTATTTGTTGTAAGAGTTGAACTATCATGATTGGTGGCAGACTTTCACTATTTTCTTCTCAAGCAACATTTGTATTTGTTGTAATAGCCAATTCTACCCTCGACTGAATAATAACCCACTCTGATGCTTTATTAACTAAATTATAATCCTCTCTTATGCTTTTGATTTTTTGACTGAATAATAATCCTCTCTGATGCTTTGTTGAATAAATAATAATCATCTCTTTGATGCTTTTGATTTGTTGACTGAATAACAATCCTCTCTGATGCTTCGTTGACTGAATAATAATCCTCTCTATGACGTTTTTGCTTTGTTGACTGAATAATAATCCTCTATAATGCTTTGTTGACTGAATAATAATCCTCTCTCTCTCTAATGCCTATAATTTGTTGACTAAATAATAAATCCCTCTGATACTTTGTTGACTCACTCTCTGATCCTCTTGCTTTGTTGATTGAATAATAATCCTCTCTGATTCTTTGTTTACTGAATGATAATCCTCACTCTCTCTCTGATGCTTTTGATTTGTTGACTGAATAATAATCCTCTCTGATGCTTTGTAAACTTTGTTTACTGAATAATAATCCTCTCTGATGCTTTGTTAACTTTGGTGACTGAATAATAAATCTCTCTGTGATGCTTTTGCTTTGTTGACTGAATAATAATCCTCTCTGATGCTTTATTGACTTTGTTGAATAAATAATAATCCTCTCTCTGATGTTTTCGCTTTGTTGACGGAACAATAATCATCTCTAATGATTTGTTGATTGAATAATAATTCTTTCTCTCTGATTCTTTTGCTTTGTTTATTGAATAATAATCCTCTCGGATGCTTTGTTGACTGAATAATAATCCTCTCTCAGATGCTTTTGCTTTGTTGACTGAATAATAATCCTATTTGTTACTTTGTTGACTGAATAATAATACTCTCTAACGCTTTTTCTTTATGGACTGAATAATAATCCTCTCTAATCCTTTGTTGACTTTGTTGAAGGAATAATAATTCTCTATCTCTGATTCTTTTGCTTTGTTGACTTAATAATAATTATCTCTAATGCTTTATTGACTGAATAATAACCCTCTCTCTGATGCTTTTGCTTTGTTAACTGAATAATAATCCTCTATGATGCTTTATTGAAAAAATAATATTCCTCTCTGATACTTTGTTGACTCTCTCTCTGATGCTTTTGTTTTGTTGACTGAATAATAACCTTCTTTGTTGTTTTGTTGACTGAATAATAATTCTCTATCTCTGATACCTATGCTTAGTTGACTAAATAATAATTCTCTTCGATACTTTGTTAACTTTGTTGACTCACTCTTTGATGCTTTTGCTTTGTTGACTAAATAATTATCCTCTCTGATGCTTTGTTGACTGAATAATAATTCTCTCTCTCTGATACCTATGCTTAGTTGCCTAAATAATAATTCTCTTTGATACTTTGTTAACTTTGTTGACTCACTCTTTGATGCTTTTGCTTTGTTGACTGAATAATTATCCTCTCTGATGCTTTGTTGACTGAATAATAATCTTCATTCTCTCTCTCTGATGCTTTTGATTTGATGACTGAATAATAATCCATTTGTTAATTTTGTTGACTGAATAATAATCCTCTCTGATGCTTTCTTTACTTTATTGACTGATTAATAAATTTCTTTGTGATGCTTTTGCTTTGTAGACTAAATAATAATCCTCTCAGGTGCTTTGTTAACTTTGTTGAATGAATAATAATCCTTTCACTGATGTTTTTGCTTTGTTGACTGAATAATAATACTCTCTAATGATTTGTTGACTGAATGATAATCTTCTCTCTTTGATGCTTTTGCTTTGTTGACTAAATCATAATCCTCTCTGATGCTTTGTTGACTGAATAATAATCCTCTCTGATGCTTTTGGTTTGTTGACTGAATAATAATCCTCTTTGATGCTTTGTTGACTGAATAATAATCCCCTCTCTCTGATGTTTTTTACTGATTATTTCGTAATGATTACTTTTATATTTATTTAGATTCCCAACGATGACTTGTTATCTATGATGAGTAGGTGCTGGCCAATTATACCATGGAAAATCGTGTGTTTTGGAGTTATGAGTAGCATAAGCACGGGAAATGCTCTGGTCTTCACAAAATAGCATAATTACATCTGACCGTTAATAAATTTGTTGCCATTGATTATTTCAAAACACTTGAACGTGCTCATATTTCTCTGATTTATGACGACGAACCACTCCAACCTCATACCCGACAGAGTTTTATCGACGTATTAGCTTCCCATCGACGTGAAATAGGAATAGTGCAACCCGAGATCGTGTGTTCTTGGCATTCGAGATTAATGCACCAGGAATTAAAGGAAATAAAATTTTATCTCACACCTGATGCACATGCGATCGAAGACTGTCCACAATCACATTTGGGAAATTGCGGAAACGCTTTTCTCTTTCTGAAATATAGACTATCGCCTCCGCCAATGCCCCAGCCTCCTATTCCTATTCCTGTTCGGAAGCATGTTGCTGAAGCCGACAATGTTTGGAATCGTCCCAATGTCCGCGCTCTACTTTTTCATTAACTAATTGTTTTCCTACTGTTTGCATTTGTATTTCTGTCATTATTGGTAACAGTTGCCTAGGCAAATCGTGGCAAAGTTACATTATTTTATTTGTTGTAAGAGTTGAACAATCTAGGTTGATGGAAGACTTTCACTATTTTCTTCTAATGCAACACTTTTATTTGTTGTAATAGCAATTTCTACCGTTGACTGAATAATAATCCTCTCTGATACTTTATTAACTGAATAATAATCCTCTCCCTCTATGATGCTTTTGATTTGTCGATTGAATAATAATCCTCTATGATGGTTAGTTGACTGAATAATAATCCTTTCTCTGATGCTTTGGTTTTGTTGACTGAATAATAATTTGTTTTGATGGTTTTTTGACTGAATAATAATCCTCTCTCTGATGCTCTAGATTTGTTGATTAAATAATAATCTTCTCTGACGCTTTGTTGATTGAATAATAATCCTCTCTCTCTGATGCTTTTGCTTTGTTAACTAAATAATAATCATCTCTAATGCCTTGTTGACTGAATAATAATGCTCTCTCTGATGCTTTTTCTTTCTATACTGAATAATAATCCTCTCTGATTCTTTGTTAACTGAATAATAATCCTCTATATGATGCTTTTGCTTTGTTGACTAACTAATAATCCTCTTTGATACTTTGTTGACTGAATAATAATCCTAACTTTCTGATGCTTTTGCTTTTTTGACTAAATAATAATCCTCTCTGATGCTTTGTTGACTTTGTTGATTGAATAATAATCCTCTCCAATGCTCCGCCTTCTATTCCAGTTCATGTTCGAAAACATGTTAATTAAGCCGACAATGTTTGGAATAATCCCAATGTTTGCGCTCTAAATTTTCATAAATTAATGGTTTTCCTACTGTTTACGTTTGTATTTCTATCACTATTGGTAAAAGTTACCGAGGCATATCATGTCAAAGTTACATTATTGTATTTGTTGTAAGAGTTGAACTATCATGATTGGTGGCAGACTTTCACTATTTTCTTCTCAAGCAACATTTGTATTTTTTGTAATAGCCAATTCTACCCTCGACTGAATAATAACCCACTCTGATGCTTTATTAACTAAATTATAATCCTCTCTTATGCTTTTGATTTGTTGACTGAATAATAATCCTCTCTGATGCTTTGTTGAATGAATAATAATCATCTCTTTGATGCTTTTGATTTGTTGACTGAATAACAATCCTCTCTGATGCTTCGTTGACTGAATAATAATCCTCTCTATGACGTTTTTACTTTGTTGACTGAATAATAATCCTCTATAATGCTTTGTTGACTGAATAATAATCCTCTCTCTCTCTCTCTCTAATGCCTATACTTTGTTGACTAATTAATAAATCCCTCTGATACTTTGTTGACTCACTCTCTGATCCTCTTGCTTTGTTGATTGAATAATAATCCTCTCTGATTCTTTGTTTAATGAATGATAATCCTCACTCTCTCTCTGATGCTTTTGATTTATTTACTGAATAATAATCCTCTCTGATGGTTTGTAAACTTTGTTTACTGAATAATAATCCTCTCTGATGCTTTGTTAACTTTGGTGACTGAATAATAAATCTCTCTGTGATGCTTTTGCTTTGTTGACTGAATAATAATCCTCTCTGATGCTTTATTGACTTTGTTGAATAAATAATAATCCTCTCTCTGATGTTTTCGCTTTGTTGACGGAACAATAATCATCTCTAATGATTTGTTGATTGAATAATAATCCTCTTTCTCTCTGATGCTTTTGCTTTGTTTATTGAATAATAATCCTCTCGATTGCTTTGTTGACTGAATAATAATCCTCTCTCAGATGCTTTTGCTTTGTTGACTGAATAAAAATCGTATCTGTTACTTTGTTGACTGAATAATAATACTCTCTAATGCTTTTTCTTTGTGGACTGAATAATAATCCTCTCTAATCCTTTGTTGACTTTGTTGAAGGAATAATAATTCTCTATCTCTGATGCTTTTGCTTTGTTGAATTAATAATAATTATCTCTAATGTTTTATTGACTGAATAATAACCCTCTCTCTGATGCTTTTGCTTTGTTAACTGAATAATAATCCTCTATGATGCTTTATTGAAAAAATAATATTCCTCTCTGATACTTTGTTGACGCTCTCTCTGATGCTTTTGTTTTGTTGACTGAATAATAACCTTCTTTGTTGTTTTGTTGACTGAATAATAATTCTCTCTCTCTGATACCTATGCTTAGTTGACTAAATAATAATTCTCTTTGATACTTTGTTAACTTTGTTGACTGACTCTTTGATGCTTTTGCTTTGTTGACTGAATAATTATCCTCTCTGATGCTTTGTTGACTGAATAATAATCTTCATTCTCTCTCTCTGATGCTTTTGATTTGATGACTGAATAATAATCCATTTGTTAATTTTGTTGACTGAATAATAATCCTCTCTGATGCTTTCTTTACTTTATTGACTGAATAATAAATTTCTTTGTGATGCTTTTGCTTTGTAGACTAAATAATAATCCTCTCAGGTGCTTTGTTAACTTTGTTGAATGAATAATAATCCTCTCACTGATGTTTTTGCTTTGTTGACTGAATAATAATACTCTCTAATGATTTGTTGACCGAATGATAATCTTCTCTCTTTGATGCCTTTTCTTTGTTGACTAAATCATAATCCTCTCTGATGCTTTGTTGACTGAATAATAATCCTCTCTGATGCTTTTGGTTTGTTGACTGAATAATAATCCTCTTTGATGCTTTGTTGACTGAATAATAATCCCCTCTCTCTGATGTTTTTTACTGATTATTTCGTAATGATTACTTTTATATTTATTTAGATTCCCAACGATGACTTGTTATCTAAGATGAGTAGGTGCTGGCCCATTATACCATGGAAAATCGTGTGTTTTGGAGTTATGAGTAGCATAAGCACGGGAAATGCTCTGGTCTTCACAAAATAGCATATTTACATCTGACCGTTAATAAATTTGTTGCCATTGATTATTTCAAAACACTTGAACGTGCTCATATTTCTCTGATTTATGACGACGAACCACTCCAACCTCATACCCGACAGAGTTTTATCGACGTATTAGCTTCCCATCGACGTGAAATAGGAATAGTGCAACCCGAGATCGTGTGTTCTTGGCATTCGAGATTAATGCACCAGGAATTAAAGGAAATAAAATTTTATCTCACACCTGATGCACATGCGATCGAAGACTGTCCATAATCACATTTGGGAAATTGCGGAAACGCTTTTCTCTTTCTGAAATATAGACTATCGCCTCCGCCAATGCTCCAGCCTCATGTTCCTATTCCTGTTCGGAAGCATGTTGCTGAAGCCGACAATGTTTGAAATCGTCCCAATGTCCGCGCTCTACTTTTTCATTAACTAATTGTTTTCCTACTCTTTGCATTTGTATTTCTGTCATTATTGGTAACAGTTGCCTAGGCAAATCGTGGCAAAGTTACATTATTTTATTTGTTGTAAGAGTTGAACAATCTAGGTTGATGGAAGACTTTCACTATTTTCTTCTAATGCAACACTTTTATTTGTTGTAATAGCAATTTCTACCGTTGACTGAATAATAATCCTCTCTGATACTTTATTAACTGAATAATAATCCTCTCCCTCTATGATGCTTTTGATTTATCGATTGAATAATAATCCTCTATGATGGTTAGTTGACTGAATAATAATCCTTTCACTGATGCTTTGGTTTTGTTGACTGAATAATAATTTGTTTTGATGGTTTTTTGACTGAATAATAATCCTCTCTCTGATGCTCTAGATTTGTTGATTAAATAATAATCTTCTCTGACGCTTTGTTGATTGAATAATAATCGTCTCTCTCTGATGCTTTTGCTTTGTTAACTAAATAATAATCATCTCTAATGCCTTGTTGACTGAATAATAATGCTCTCTCTGATGCTTTTTCTTTCTATATTGAATAATAATCCTCTCTGATTCTTTGTTAACTGAATAATAATCCTCTATATGATGCTTTTGCTTTGTTGACTAACTAATAATCCTCTTTGATACTTTGTTGACTGAATAATAATCCTATCTTTCTGATGCTTTTGCGTTTTTGACTAAATAATAATCCTCTCTGATGCTTTGTTGACTTTGTTGATTGAATAATAATCCTCTCCAATGCTCCGCCTTCTATTCCAGTTCCTGTTCGAAAACATGTTAATTAAGCCGACAATGTTTGGAATAATCCAATATTTGCGCTCTAAATTTTCATAAATTAATGGTTTTCCTACTGTTTACGTTTGTATTTCTATCACTATTGGTAAAAGTTACCGAGGCATATCATGGCAAAGTTACATTATTGTATTTGTTGTAAGAGTTGATCTATCATGATTGGTGGCAGACTTTCACTATTTTCTTCTCATGCAACATTTGTATTTGTTGTAATAGCCAATTCTACCCTCGACTGAATAATAACCCACTCTGATGCTTTATTAACTAAATTATAATCCTCTCTTATGCTTTTGATTTGTTGACTGAATAATAATCCTCTCTGATGCTTTGTTGAATGAATAATAATCATCTCTTTGATGCTTTTGATTTGTTGACTGAATAACAATCCTCTCTGATGCTTCGTTGACTGAATAATAATCGTCTCTATGACGTTTTTACTTTGTTGACTGAATAATAATCCTCTATAGTGCTTTGTTGACTAAATAATAATCCTCTCTCTCTCTCTAATGCCTATACTTTGTTGACTAAATAATAAATCCCTCTGATACTTTGTTGACTCACTCTCTGATCCTCTTGCTTTGTTGATTGAATAATAATCCTCTCTGATTCTTTGTTTAATGAATGATAATCCTCACTCTCTCTCTGATGCTTTTGATTTGTTTACTGAATAATAATCCTCTCTGATGGTTTGTAAACTTTGTTTACTGAATAATAATCCTCTCCGATGCTTTGTTAACTTTGGTGACTGAATAATAAATCTCTCTGTGATGCTTTTGCTTTGTTGACTGAATAATAATCCTCTCTGATGCTTTATTGACTTTGTTGAATAAATAATAATCCTCTCTCTGATGTTTTCGCTTTGTTGACGGAACAATAATCATCTCTAATGATTTGTTGATTGAATAATAATCCTCTTTCTCTCTGATGCTTTTGCTTTGTTTATTGAATAATAATCCTCTCGGATGCTTTGTTGACTGAATAATAATCCTCTCTCAGATGCTTTTGCTTTGTTGACTGAATAATAATCGTATCTGTTACTTTGTTGACTGAATAATAATACTCTCTAATGCTTTTTCTTTGTGGACTGAATAATAATCCACTCTAATCCTTTGTTGACTTTGTTGAAGGAATAATAATTCTCCATCTCTGATGCTTTTGCTTTGTTGACTTAATAATAATTATCTCTAATGTTTTATTGACTGTATAATAACCCTCTTTCTGATGCTTTTGCTTTGTTAACTGATTAATAATCCTCTATGATGCTTTATTAAAAAAATAATATTCCTCTCTGATACTTTGTTGACGCTCTCTCTGATGCTTTTGTTTTGTTGACTGAATAATAACCTTCTTTGTTGTTTTGTTGACTGAATAATAATTCTCTCTCTCTGATACCTATGCTTAGTTGACTAAATAATAATTCTCTTTGATACTTTGTTAACTTTGTTGACTCACTCTTTGATGCTTTTGCTTTGTTGACTGAATAATTATCCTCTCTGATGCTTGGTTGACTGAATAACAATCTTCATTCTCTCTCTCTGATGCTTTTGATTTGATGACTTAATAATAATCCATTTGTTAATTTTGTTGACTGAATAATAATCCTCTCTGATGCTTTCTTTACTTTATTGACTGAATAATAAATTTCTTTGTGATGCTTTTGCTTTGTAGACTAAATAATAATCCTCTCAGGTGCTTTGTTAACTTTGTTGAATGAATAATAATCCTCTCACTGATGTTTTTGCTTTGTTGACTGAATAATAATACTCTCTAATGATTTGTTGACTGAATGATAATCTTCTCTCTTTGATGCTTTTGCTTTGTTGACTAAATCATAATCCTCTCTGATGCTTTGTTGACTGAATAATAATCCTCTCTGATGCTTTTGGTTTGTTGACTGAATAATAATCCTCTTTGATGCTTTGTTGACTGAATAATAATCCCCTCTCTCTGATGTTTTTTACTGATTATTTCGTAATGATTACTTTTATATTTATTTAGATTCCCAACGATGACTTGTTATCTAAGATGAGTAGGTGCTGGCCCATTATACCATGGAAAATCGTGTGTTTTGGAGTTATGAGTAGCATAAGCACGGGAAATGCTCTGGTCTTCACAAAATAGCATATTTACATCTGACCGTTAATAAATTTGTTGCCATTGATTATTTCAAAACACTTGAACGTGCTCATATTTCTCTGATTTATGACGACGAACCACTCCAACCTCATACCCGACAGAGTTTTATCGACGTATTAGCTTCCCATCGACGTGAAATAGGAATAGTGCAACCCGAGATCGTGTGTTCTTGGCATTCCAGATTAATGCACCAGGAATTAAAGGAAATAAAATTTTATCTCACACCTGATGCACATGCGATCGAAGACTGTCCACAATCACATTTGGGAAATTGCGGAAACGCTTTTCTCTTTCTGAAATATAGACTATCGCCTCCGCCAATGCTCCAGCCTCATGTTCCTATTCCTGTTCGGAAGCATGTTGCTGAAGCCGACAATGTTTGAAATCGTCCCAATGTCCGCGCTCTACTTTTTCATTAACTAATTGTTTTCCTACTCTTTGCATTTGTATTTCTGTCATTATTGGTAACAGTTGCCTAGGCAAATCGTGGCAAAGTTACATTATTTTATTTGTTGTAAGAGTTGAACAATCTAGGTTGATGGAAGACTTTCACTATTTTCTTCTAATGCAACACTTTTATTTGTTGTAATAGCAATTTCTACCGTTGACTGAATAATAATCCTCTCTGATACTTTATTAACTGAATAATAATCCTCTCCCTCTATGATGCTTTTGATTTATCGATTGAATAATAATCCTCTATGATGGTTAGTTGACTGAATAATAATCCTTTCTCTGATGCTTTGGTTTTGTTGACTGAATAATAATTTGTTTTGATGGTTTTTTGACTGAATAATAATCCTCTCTCTGATGCTCTAGATTTGTTGATTAAATAATAATCTTCTCTGACGCTTTGTTGATTGAATAATAATCGTCTCTCTCTGATGCTTTTGCTTTGTTAACTAAATAATAATCATCTCTAATGCCTTGTTGACTGAATAATAATGCTCTCTCTGATGCTTTTTCTTTCTATATTGAATAATAATCCTCTCTGATTCTTTGTTAACTGAATAATAATCCTCTATATGATGCTTTTGCTTTGTTGACTAACTAATAATCCTCTTTGATACTTTGTTGACTGAATAATAATCCTATCTTTCTGATGCTTTTGCGTTTTTGACTAAATAATAATCCTCTCTGATGCTTTGTTGACTTTGTTGATTGAATAATAATCCTCTCCAATGCTCCGCCTTCTATTCCAGTTCCTGTTCGAAAACATGTTAATTAAGCCGACAATGTTTGGAATAATCCAATATTTGCGCTCTAAATTTTCATAAATTAATGGTTTTCCTACTGTTTACGTTTGTATTTCTATCACTATTGGTAAAAGTTACCGAGGCATATCATGGCAAAGTTACATTATTGTATTTGTTGTAAGAGTTGATCTATCATGATTGGTGGCAGACTTTCACTATTTTCTTCTCATGCAACATTTGTATTTGTTGTAATAGCCAATTCTACCCTCGACTGAATAATAACCCACTCTGATGCTTTATTAACTAAATTATAATCCTCTCTTATGCTTTTGATTTGTTGACTGAATAATAATCCTCTCTGATGCTTTGTTGAATGAATAATAATCATCTCTTTGATGCTTTTGATTTGTTGACTGAATAACAATCCTCTCTGATGCTTCGTTGACTGAATAATAATCGTCTCTATGACGTTTTTACTTTGTTGACTGAATAATAATCCTCTATAGTGCTTTGTTGACTGAATAATAATCCTCTCTCTCTCTCTCTAATGCCTATACTTTGTTGACTAAATAATAAATCCCTCTGATACTTTGTTGACTCACTCTCTGATCCTCTTGCTTTGTTGATTGAATAATAATCCTCTCTGATTCTTTGTTTAATGAATGATAATCCTCACTCTCTCTCTGATGCTTTTGATTTGTTTACTGAATAATAATCCTCTCTGATGGTTTGTAAACTTTGTTTACTGAATAATAATCCTCTCCGATGCTTTGTTAACTTTGGTGACTGAATAATAAATCTCTCTGTGATGCTTTTGCTTTGTTGACTGAATAATAATCCTCTCTGATGCTTTATTGACTTTGTTGAATAAATAATAATCCTCTCTCTGATGTTTTCGCTTTGTTGACGGAACAATAATCATCTCTAATGATTTGTTGATTGAATAATAATCCTCTTTCTCTCTGATGCTTTTGCTTTGTTTATTGAATAATAATCCTCTCGGATGCTTTGTTGACTGAATAATAATCCTCTCTCAGATGCTTTTGCTTTGTTGACTGAATAATAATCGTATCTGTTACTTTGTTGACTGAATAATAATACTCTCTAATGCTTTTTCTTTGTGGACTGAATAATAATCCACTCTAATCCTTTGTTGACTTTGTTGAAGGAATAATAATTCTCCATCTCTGATGCTTTTGCTTTGTTGACTTAATAATAATTATCTCTAATGTTTTATTGACTGTATAATAACCCTCTTTCTGATGCTTTTGCTTTGTTAACTGATTAATAATCCTCTATGATGCTTTATTAAAAAAATAATATTCCTCTCTGATACTTTGTTGACGCTCTCTCTGATGCTTTTGTTTTGTTGACTGAATAATAACCTTCTTTGTTGTTTTGTTGACTGAATAATAATTCTCTCTCTCTGATACCTATGCTTAGTTGACTAAATAATAATTCTCTTTGATACTTTGTTAACTTTGTTGACTCACTCTTTGATGCTTTTGCTTTGTTGACTGAATAATTATCCTCTCTGATGCTTGGTTGACTGAATAACAATCTTCATTCTCTCTCTCTGATGCTTTTGATTTGATGACTTAATAATAATCCATTTGTTAATTTTGTTGACTGAATAATAATCCTCTCTGATGCTTTCTTTACTTTATTGACTGAATAATAAATTTCTTTGTGATGCTTTTGCTTTGTAGACTAAATAATAATCCTCTCAGGTGCTTTGTTAACTTTGTTGAATGAATAATAATCCTCTCACTGATGTTTTTGCTTTGTTGACTGAATAATAATACTCTCTAATGATTTGTTGACTGAATGATAATCTTCTCTCTTTGATGCTTTTGCTTTGTTGACTAAATCATAATCCTCTCTGATGCTTTGTTGACTGAATAATAATCCTCTCTGATGCTTTTGGTTTGTTGACTGAATAATAATCCTCTTTGATGCTTTGTTGACTGAATAATAATCCCCTCTCTCTGATGTTTTTTACTGATTATTTCGTAATGATTACTTTTATATTTATTTAGATTCCCAACGATGACTTGTTATCTAAGATGAGTAGGTGCTGGCCCATTATACCATGGAAAATCGTGTGTTTTGGAGTTATGAGTAGCATAAGCACGGGAAATGCTCTGGTCTTCACAAAATAGCATATTTACATCTGACCGTTAATAAATTTGTTGCCATTGATTATTTCAAAACACTTGAACGTGCTCATATTTCTCTGATTTATGACGACGAACCACTCCAACCTCATACCCGACAGAGTTTTATCGACGTATTAGCTTCCCATCGACGTGAAATAGGAATAGTGCAACCCGAGATCGTGTGTTCTTGGCATTCCAGATTAATGCACCAGGAATTAAAGGAAATAAAATTTTATCTCACACCTGATGCACATGCGATCGAAGACTGTCCACAATCACATTTGGGAAATTGCGGAAACGCTTTTCTCTTTCTGAAATATAGACTATCGCCTCCGCCAATGCTCCAGCCTCATGTTCCTATTCCTGTTCGGAAGCATGTTGCTGAAGCCGACAATGTTTGAAATCGTCCCAATGTCCGCGCTCTACTTTTTCATTAACTAATTGTTTTCCTACTCTTTGCATTTGTATTTCTGTCATTATTGGTAACAGTTGCCTAGGCAAATCGTGGCAGAGTTACATTATTTTATTTGTTGTAAGAGTTGAACAATCTAGGTTGATGGAAGACTTTCACTATTTTCTTCTAATGCAACACTTTTATTTGTTGTAATAGCAATTTCTACCGTTGACTGAATAATAATCCTCTCTGATACTTTATTAACTGAATAATAATCCTCTCCCTCTATGATGCTTTTGATTTATCGATTGAATAATAATCCTCTATGATGGTTAGTTGACTGAATAATAATCCTTTCTCTGATGCTTTGGTTTTGTTGACTGAATAATAATTTGTTTTGATGGTTTTTTGACTGAATAATAATCCTCTCTCTGATGCTCTAGATTTGTTGATTAAATAATAATCTTCTCTGACGCTTTGTTGATTGAATAATAATCGTCTCTCTCTGATGCTTTTGCTTTGTTAACTAAATAATAATCATCTCTAATGCCTTGTTGACTGAATAATAATGCTCTCTCTGATGCTTTTTCTTTCTATACTGAATAATAATCCTCTCTGATTCTTTGTTAACTGAATAATAATCCTCTATATGATGCTTTTGCTTTGTTGACTAACTAATAATCCTCTTTGATACTTTGTTGACTGAATAATAATCCTATCTTTCTGATGCTTTTGCGTTTTTGACTAAATAATAATCCTCTCTGATGCTTTGTTGACTTTGTTGATTGAATAATAATCCTCTCCAATGCTCCGCCTTCTATTCCAGTTTCTGTTCGAAAACATGTTAATTAAGCCGACAATGTTTGGAATAATCCAATATCTGCGCTCTAAATTTTCATAAATTAATGGTTTTCCTACTGTTTACGTTTGTATTTCTATCACTATTGGTAAAAGTTACCGAGGCATATCATGGCAAAGTTACATTATTGTATTTGTTGTAAGAGTTGATCTATCATGATTGGTGGCAGACTTTCACTATTTTCTTCTCATGCAACATTTGTATTTGTTGTAATAGCCAATTCTACCCTCGACTGAATAATAACCCACTCTGATGCTTTATTAACTAAATTATAATCCTCTCTTATGCTTTTGATTTGTTGACTGAATAATAATCCTCTCTGATGCTTTGTTGAATGAATAATAATCATCTCTTTGATGCTTTTGATTTGTTGACTGAATAACAATCCTCTCTGATGCTTCGTTGACTGAATAATAATCGTCTCTATGACGTTTTTACTTTGTTGACTGAATAATAATCCTCTATAGTGCTTTGTTGACTGAATAATAATCCTCTCTCTCTCTCTCTAATGCCTATACTTTGTTGACTAAATAATAAATCCCTCTGATACTTTGTTGACTCACTCTCTGATCCTCTTGCTTTGTTGATTGAATAATAATCCTCTCTGATTCTTTGTTTAATGAATGATAATCCTCACTCTCTCTCTGATGCTTTTGATTTGTTTACTGAATAATAATCCTCTCTGATGGTTTGTAAACTTTGTTTACTGAATAATAATCCTCTCCGATGCTTTGTTAACTTTGGTGACTGAATAATAAATCTCTCTGTGATGCTTTTGCTTTGTTGACTGAATAATAATCCTCTCTGATGCTTTATTGACTTTGTTGAATAAATAATAATCCTCTCTCTGATGTTTTCGCTTTGTTGACGGAACAATAATCATCTCTAATGATTTGTTGATTGAATAATAATCCTCTTTCTCTCTGATGCTTTTGCTTTGTTTATTGAATAATAATCCTCTCGGATGCTTTGTTGACTGAATAATAATCCTCTCTCAGATGCTTTTGCTTTGTTGACTGAATAATAATCGTATCTGTTACTTTGTTGACTGAATAATAATACTCTCTAATGCTTTTTCTTTGTGGACTGAATAATAATCCACTCTAATCCTTTGTTGACTTTGTTGAAGGAATAATAATTCTCCATCTCTGATGCTTTTGCTTTGTTGACTTAATAATAATTATCTCTAATGTTTTATTGACTGTATAATAACCCTCTTTCTGATGCTTTTGCTTTGTTAACTGATTAATAATCCTCTATGATGCTTTATTAAAAAAATAATATTCCTCTCTGATACTTTGTTGACGCTCTCTCTGATGCTTTTGTTTTGTTGACTGAATAATAACCTTCTTTGTTGTTTTGTTGACTGAATAATAATTCTCTCTCTCTGATACCTATGCTTAGTTGACTAAATAATAATTCTCTTTGATACTTTGTTAACTTTGTTGACTCACTCTTTGATGCTTTTGCTTTGTTGACTGAATAATTATCCTCTCTGATGCTTGGTTGACTGAATAACAATCTTCATTCTCTCTCTCTGATGCTTTTGATTTGATGACTTAATAATAATCCATTTGTTAATTTTGTTGACTGAATAATAATCCTCTCTGATGCTTTCTTTACTTTATTGACTGAATAATAAATTTCTTTGTGATGCTTTTGCTTTGTAGACTAAATAATAATCCTCTCAGGTGCTTTGTTAACTTTGTTGAATGAATAATAATCCTCTCACTGATGTTTTTGCTTTGTTGACTGAATAATAATACTCTCTAATGATTTGTTGACTGAATGATAATCTTCTCTCTTTGATGCTTTTGCTTTGTTGACTAAATCATAATCCTCTCTGATGCTTTGTTGACTGAATAATAATCCTCTCTGATGCTTTTGGTTTGTTGACTGAATAATAATCCTCTTTGATGCTTTGTTGACTGAATAATAATCCCCTCTCTCTGATGTTTTTTACTGATTATTTCGTAATGATTACTTTTATATTTATTTAGATTCCCAACGATGACTTGTTATCTAAGATGAGTAGGTGCTGGCCCATTATACCATGGAAAATCGTGTGTTTTGGAGTTATGAGTAGCATAAGCACGGGAAATGCTCTGGTCTTCACAAAATAGCATATTTACATCTGACCGTTAATAAATTTGTTGCCATTGATTATTTCAAAACACTTGAACGTGCTCATATTTCTTTGATTTATGACGACGAACCACTCCAACCTCATACCCGACAGAGTTTTATCGACGTATTAGCTTCCCATCGACGTGAAATAGGAATAGTGCAACCCGAGATCGTGTGTTCTTGGCATTCCAGATTAATGCACCAGGAATTAAAGGAAATAAAATTTTATCTCACACCTGATGCACATGCGATCGAAGACTGTCCACAATCACATTTGGGAAATTGCGGAAACGCTTTTCTCTTTCTGAAATATAGACTATCGCCTCCGCCAATGCTCCAGCCTCATGTTCCTATTCCTGTTCGGAAGCATGTTGCTGAAGCCGACAATGTTTGAAATCGTCCCAATGTCCGCGCTCTACTTTTTCATTAACTAATTGTTTTCCTACTCTTTGCATTTGTATTTCTGTCATTATTGGTAACAGTTGCCTAGGCAAATCGTGGCAAAGTTACATTATTTTATTTGTTGTAAGAGTTGAACAATCTAGGTTGATGGAAGACTTTCACTATTTTCTTCTAATGCAACACTTTTATTTGTTGTAATAGCAATTTCTACCGTTGACTGAATAATAATCCTCTCTGATACTTTATTAACTGAATAATAATCCTCTCCCTCTATGATGCTTTTGATTTATCGATTGAATAATAATCCTCTATGATGGTTAGTTGACTGAATAATAATCCTTTCTCTGATGCTTTGGTTTTGTTGACTGAATAATAATTTGTTTTGATGGTTTTTTGACTGAATAATAATCCTCTCTCTGATGCTCTAGATTTGTTGATTAAATAATAATCTTCTCTGACGCTTTGTTGATTGAATAATAATCGTCTCTCTCTGATGCTTTTGCTTTGTTAACTAAATAATAATCATCTCTAATGCCTTGTTGACTGAATAATAATGCTCTCTCTGATGCTTTTTCTTTCTATACTGAATAATAATCCTCTCTGATTCTTTGTTAACTGAATAATAATCCTCTATATGATGCTTTTGCTTTGTTGACTAACTAATAATCCTCTTTGATACTTTGTTGACTGAATAATAATCCTATCTTTCTGATGCTTTTGCGTTTTTGACTAAATAATAATCCTCTCTGATGCTTTGTTGACTTTGTTGATTGAATAATAATCCTCTCCAATGCTCCGCCTTCTATTCCAGTTTCTGTTCGAAAACATGTTAATTAAGCCGACAATGTTTGGAATAATCCAATATTTGCGCTCTAAATTTTCATAAATTAATGGTTTTCCTACTGTTTACGTTTGTATTTCTATCACTATTGGTAAAAGTTACCGAGGCATATCATGGCAAAGTTACATTATTGTATTTGTTGTAAGAGTTGATCTATCATGATTGGTGGCAGACTTTCACTATTTTCTTCTCATGCAACATTTGTATTTGTTGTAATAGCCAATTCTACCCTCGACTGAATAATAACCCACTCTGATGCTTTATTAACTAAATTATAATCCTCTCTTATGCTTTTGATTTGTTGACTGAATAATAATCCTCTCTGATGCTTTGTTGAATGAATAATAATCATCTCTTTGATGCTTTTGATTTGTTGACTGAATAACAATCCTCTCTGATGCTTCGTTGACTGAATAATAATCGTCTCTATGACGTTTTTACTTTGTTGACTGAATAATAATCCTCTATAGTGCTTTGTTGACTGAATAATAATCCTCTCTCTCTCTCTCTAATGCCTATACTTTGTTGACTAAATAATAAATCCCTCTGATACTTTGTTGACTCACTCTCTGATCCTCTTGCTTTGTTGATTGAATAATAATCCTCTCTGATTCTTTGTTTAATGAATGATAATCCTCACTCTCTCTCTGATGCTTTTGATTTGTTTACTGAATAATAATCCTCTCTGATGGTTTGTAAACTTTGTTTACTGAATAATAATCCTCTCCGATGCTTTGTTAACTTTGGTGACTGAATAATAAATCTCTCTGTGATGCTTTTGCTTTGTTGACTGAATAATAATCCTCTCTGATGCTTTATTGACTTTGTTGAATAAATAATAATCCTCTCTCTGATGTTTTCGCTTTGTTGACGGAACAATAATCATCTCTAATGATTTGTTGATTGAATAATAATCCTCTTTCTCTCTGATGCTTTTGCTTTGTTTATTGAATAATAATCCTCTCGGATGCTTTGTTGACTGAATAATAATCCTCTCTCAGATGCTTTTGCTTTGTTGACTGAATAATAATCGTATCTGTTACTTTGTTGACTGAATAATAATACTCTCTAATGCTTTTTCTTTGTGGACTGAATAATAATCCACTCTAATCCTTTGTTGACTTTGTTGAAGGAATAATAATTCTCCATCTCTGATGCTTTTGCTTTGTTGACTTAATAATAATTATCTCTAATGTTTTATTGACTGTATAATAACCCTCTTTCTGATGCTTTTGCTTTGTTAACTGATTAATAATCCTCTATGATGCTTTATTAAAAAAATAATATTCCTCTCTGATACTTTGTTGACGCTCTCTCTGATGCTTTTGTTTTGTTGACTGAATAATAACCTTCTTTGTTGTTTTGTTGACTGAATAATAATTCTCTCTCTCTGATACCTATGCTTAGTTGACTAAATAATAATTCTCTTTGATACTTTGTTAACTTTGTTGACTCACTCTTTGATGCTTTTGCTTTGTTGACTGAATAATTATCCTCTCTGATGCTTGGTTGACTGAATAACAATCTTCATTCTCTCTCTCTGATGCTTTTGATTTGATGACTTAATAATAATCCATTTGTTAATTTTGTTGACTGAATAATAATCCTCTCTGATGCTTTCTTTACTTTATTGACTGAATAATAAATTTCTTTGTGATGCTTTTGCTTTGTAGACTAAATAATAATCCTCTCAGGTGCTTTGTTAACTTTGTTGAATGAATAATAATCCTCTCACTGATGTTTTTGCTTTGTTGACTGAATAATAATACTCTCTAATGATTTGTTGACTGAATGATAATCTTCTCTCTTTGATGCTTTTGCTTTGTTGACTAAACCATAATCCTCTCTGATGCTTTGTTGACTGAATAATAATCCTCTCTGATGATTTTGGTTTGTTGACTGAATAATAATCCTCTATGATGCTTTGTTGACTGAATAATAATCCCCTCTCTCTGATGTTTTTTACTGATTATTTCGTAATGATTACTTTTATATTTATTTAGATTCCCAACGATGACTTGTTATCTAAGATGAGTAGGTGCTGGCCCATTATACCATGGAAAATCGTGTGTTTTGGAGTTATGAGTAGCATAAGCACGGGAAATGCTCTGGTCTTCACAAAATAGCATATTTACATCTGACCGTTAATAAATTTGTTGCCATTGATTATTTCAAAACACTTGAGCGTGCTCATATTTCTCTGATTTATGACGACGAACCACTCCAACCTCATACCCGACAGAGTTTTATCGACGTATTAGCTTCCCATCGACGTGAAATAGGAATAGTGCAACCCAAGATCGTGTGTTCTTGGCATTCGAGATTAATGCACCAGGAATTAAAGGAAATAAAATTTTATCTCACACCTGATGCACATGCGATCGAAGACTGTCCACAATCACATTTGGGAAATTGCGGAAACGCTTTTCTCTTTCTGAAATATAGACTATCGCCTCCGCCAATGCTCCAGCCTCCTATTCCTATTCCTGTTCGGAAGCATGTTGCTGAAGCTGGCAATGTTTGAAATCGTCCCAGTCCCAATATCCGCGCTTTACTTTTTCATCAACTAATGGTTTTCCTACTGTTTGCATTTGTATTTCTGTCACTATTGGTAAAAGTTGCCAAGGTACATCGTGGCAAAGTTACATGATTTTTGTTGTTGTAAGAGTTGAACAATCTTGATTGATGGCAGACTTTCACTATTTTCTTCTCATGCAAAATTTGCATTTGTTGTAATAGTCAATTCTACCATTGACTGAATAATAGTCTTCTTTGATGCTTTATTAATTGAATAATAATCTTCTCTATTTGATGCTTTTGCTTTGTTGACTGAATAATAATCTTCTCAGATGCTTTGTTGACTTTGTTGAATGAATAATAATCCTCTCTATAATGCTTTTGCTTTGTTAACTGAATAATAATCCTCTCTGATGCCTTGTTATCTTAGATAAGCCGATGCTGGCCCAGTTATACCATGAAAAATCATGTGTTTTGGAGTTATGAGTGGCCTAAGCACAAGAAATGCTCTGGTCTTCACAAAATACCTAATTTACATCTGAGCGTTAAGAAATTTGTTGCCATTATTTATTTTAAAACACTTGAATGGACTCATATTTCTCTGATTTATGACGACACATTAGCTTCCCATCGACCTGGAATATAAATAGTGCAACCCGAGCTCCTGTGTTCTTGGCATTCGAGATTAATGCACCAGGAATTAAAGGAAATAAAATTTTGTCTCACACCAGATGCACATGAGTTTGAAGACTGCCCACAATCACCTTGGGTAAGTTGCGGAAACATTTTTCTCTTCCTGAAATATAGACTATGGCCTCAACAAATACTCTCGCCTCCTATTCCTTTTCCTGTTCGGAAGCATGTTGCTGAAGCCGACAATGTTTGGAATCGTCCCAATGTCCGCGCTCTACTTTTTCATTAACTAATTGTTTTCCTACTGTTTGCATTTGTATTTCTGTCATTATTGGTAACAGTTGCCTAGGCAAATCGTGGCAAAGTTACATTATTTTATTTGTTGTAAGAGTTGAACAATCTAGGTTGATGGAAGACTTTCACTATTTTCTTCTAATGCAACACTTTTATTTGTTGTAATAGAAATTTCTACCGTTGACTGAATAATAATCCTCTCTGATACTTTATTAACTGAATAATAATCCTCTCCCTCTATGATGCTTTTGATTTGTCGATTGAATAATAATCCTCTATGATGGTTAGTTGACTGAATAATAATCCTTTCTCTGATGCTTTGGCTTTGTTGACTGAATAATAATTTGTTTTGATGGTTTTTTGACCGAATAATATTCCTCTCTCTGAGGCTTTAGCTTTGTTGATTAAATAATAATCTTCTCTGATGCTTTATTGATTGAATAATAATCCTCTCTCTCTGATGCTTTTGCTTTGTTAACTAAATAATAATCATCTCTAATGCTTTGTTGACTGAATAATAATGCTCTCTCTGATGCTTTTTCTTTCTATACTGAATAATAATCCTCTCTGATTCTTTGTTAACTGAATAATAATCCTCTATATGATGCTTTTGCTTTGTTGACTAAATAATAATCCTCTTTGATACTTTGTTGACTGAATAATAATCCTAACTTTTTGATGCTTTTGCTTTTTTGACTAAATAATAATCCTCTCTGATGCTTTGTTGACTTTGTTGATTGAATAATAATCCTCTCCAATGCTCCGCCTTCTATTCCAGTTCCTGTTCGAAAGCATGTTAATTAAGCCGACAATGTTTGGAATAATCCTAATGTTTAAGCTCTAAATTTTCATAAACTAATGGTTTTCCTACTGTTTACACTTGTATTTCTGTCACTATTGGTAAAAGTTACCGAGACATATCATGGCAAAGTTACATTATTGTATTTGTTGTAAGAGTTGAACTATCATGATTGGTGGAAGACTTTCACTATTTTATTCTCATGCAACATTTGTATTTGTTGTAATAGCCAATTCTACCCTCGACTGAATAATAACCCACTCTGATGCTTTATTAACTAAATTATAATCCTCTCTTATGCTTTTGATTTGTTGACTGAATAATAATCATCTCTGATGCTTTGTTGAATGAATAATAATCCTCTCTTTGATGCTTTTGATTTGTTGACTGAATAACAATCCTCTCTGATGCTTCGTTGACTGAATAATAATCCTCTCTATGACGTTTTTTGCTTTGTTGACTGAATAATAATCCTCTATAATGCTTTGTTGACTGAATAATAATCCTATCTCTCTCTCTAATGCCTATACTTTGTTGACAAAATAATAAATCCCTCTGATACTTTGTTGACTCACTCTCTGATCCTCTTGCTTTGTTGATTGAATAATAATCCTCTCTGATTCTTTGTTTACTGAATGATAATCCTCACTCTCTCTCTGATGCTTTTGATTTGTTGACTGAATAATAACCCTCTCTGATGCTTTGTAAACTTTGTTTACTGAATAATAATCCTCTCTAATGCTTTGTTAACTTTGGTGAGTGAATAATAAATCTCTCTGTGATGCTTTTGCTTTGTTGACTGAATAATAATCCTCTCTGATGCTTTATTGACTTTGTTGAATAAATAATAATCCTCTCTCTGATGTTTTCGCTTTGTTGACGGAACAATAATCATCTCTAATGATTTGTTGATTGAATAATAATCCTCTTTCTCTCTGATGCTTTTGCTTTGTTTATTGAATAATAATCCTCTCGGATGCTTTGTTGACAGAATAATAATCCTCTCTCAGATGCTTTTGCTTTGTTGACTGAATAATAATCGTATTTGTTACTTTGTTGACTGAATAATAATACTCTCTAATGCTTTTTCTTTGTGGACTGAATAATAATCCTCTCTAATCCTTTGTTGACTTTGTTAAAGGAATAATAATTCTCTATCTCTGATGCTTTTGCTTTGTTGACTTAATAATAATTATCTCTAATGCTTTATTGACTGAATAATAACCCTCTCTCTGATGCTTTTGCTTTGTTAACTCAATAATAATCCTCTATGATGCTTTATTGAAAAAATAATATTCCTCTCTGATACTTTGTTGACGCTCTCTCTGATGCTTTTGTTTTGTTGACTGAATAATAACCTTTGTTGTTTTGTTGACTGAATAATAATTCTCTCCCTCTGATACCTATGCTTAGTTGACTAAATAATAATTCTCTTTGATACTTGGTTAACTTTGTTGACTCACTCTTTGATGCTTTTGCTTTGTTGACTGAATAATTATCCTCTCTGATGCTTTGTTGACTGAATAATAATTCTCTCTCTCTGATACCTATGCTTAGTTGACTAAATAATAATTCTCTTTGATACTTTGTTAACTTTGTTGACTCACTCTTTGATGCTTTTGCTTTGTTGACTGAATAATTATCCTCTCTGATGCTTTGTTGACTGAATAATAATCTTCATTCTCTCTCTCTGATGCTTTTGATTTGATGACTGAATAATAATCCATTTGTTAATTTTGTTGACTGAATAATAATCCTCTCTGATGCTTTCTTTACTTTATTGACTGATTAATAAATTTCTTTGTGATGCTTTTGCTTTGTAGACTAAATAATAATCCTCTCAGGTCCTTTGTTAACTTTGTTGAATGAATAATAATCCTCTCACTGATGTTTTTGCTTTGTTGACTGAATAATAATACTCTCTAATGATTTGTTGACTGAATGATAATCTTCTCTCTTTGATGCTTTTGCTTTGTTGACTAAATCATAATCCTCTCTGATGCTTTGTTGACTGAATAATAATCCTCTCTGATGCTTTTGGTTTGTTGACTGAATAATAATCCTCTTTGATGCTTTGTTGACTGAATAATAATCCCCTCTCTCTGATGTTTTTTACTGATTATTTCGTAATAATTGCTTTTATATTTATTTAGATTCCCAACGATGACTTGTTATCTAAGATGAGTAGGTGCTGGCCAATTATACCATGGAAAATCGTGTGTTTTGGAGTTATGAGTAGCATAAGCACGGGAAATGCTCTGGTCTTCACAAAATAGCATATTTACATCTGACCGTTAATAAATTTGTTGCCATTGATTATTTCAAAACACTTGAACGTGCTCATATTTCTCTGATTTATGACGACGAACCACTCTAACCTTATACCCGACATAGTTTTATCGACGTATTAGCTTCCCATCGACGTGAAATAGGAATAGTGCAACCCGAGATCGTGTGTTCTTGGCATTCGAGATCAATGCACCAGGAATTAAAGGAAATAAAATTTTTTCTCACACCTGATGCACATGCGATCGAAGACTGTCCACAATCACATTTAGGAAATTGCGGAAACGCTTTTCTTTTTCTGAAATATAGAATATCGCCTCCGCCAATGCTCCAGCCTCCTATTCCTATTCCTGTACGGAGGCATGTTGCTGAAGCTGGCAATGTTTGAAATCGTCCCAGTCCCAATGTCCGCGCTTTACTTTTTCATCGACTAATGGTTTTCCTACTGTTTGCATTTGTATTTCTGTCACTATTGGTAAAAGTTGCCAAGGTACATCGTGGCAAAGTTACATGATTTTTGTTGTTGTAAGAGTTGAACAATCTTGATTGATGGCAGACTTTCACTATTTTCTTCTCATGCAAAATTTGCATTTGTTGTAATAGTCAATTCTATCATTGACTGAATAATAGTCTTCTTTGATGCTTTATTAATTGAATAATAATCTTCTCTATCTGATGCTTTTGATTTGTTGACTGAATAATAATCCTCTTCGATTCTTTGTTGACTAAATAATAATCCTCTCTCTGATGCTTTTGCTTTGTTGACTGAATAATAATCTTCTCCGATGCTTTGTTGACTTTGTTGAATGAATAATAATCCTCTCTATAATGCTTTTGCTTTGTTAACTGAATAATAATCCTCTCTGATGCCTTGTTATCTTAGATAAGCCGATGCTGGCCCAGTTATACCATGAAAAATCATGTGTTTTGGAGTTATGAGTGGCCTATGCACAAGAAATGCTCTGGTCTTCACAAAATACCTAATTTACATCTGAGCGTTAAGAAATTTGTTGCCATTATTTATTTTAAAACACTTGAACGAACTCATATTTCTCTGATTTATGACGACGCATTAGCTTCCCATCGACCTGGAATATGAATAGTGCAACCCGAGATCCTGTGTTCTTGGCATTCGAGATTAATGCACCAGGAATTAAAGGAAATAAAATTTTGTCTCACACCTGATGCACATGCGTTCGAAGACTGCCCACAATCACCTTGGGTAAATTGCGGAAACGTTTTTCTTTTCCTGAAATATAGACCATCGCCTCAACAAATACTCTCGCCTCCTATTCCTTTTCCTGTTCGGAAGCATGTTGCTGAAGCCGACAATGTTTGGAATCGTCCCAATGTCCGCGCTCTACTTTTTCATTAACTAATTTTTTTCCTACTGTTTGCATTTGTATTTCTGTCATGATTGGTAACAGTTGCCTAGGCAAATCGTGGCAAAGTTACATTATTTTATTTGTTGTAAGAGTTGAACAATCTAGGTTGATGGAAGACTTTCACTATTTTCTTATAATGCAACACTTTTATTTGTTGTAATAGCAATTTCTACCGTTGACTGAATAATAATCCTCTCTGATACTTTATTAACTGAATAATAATCCTTTCCCTCTATGATGCTTTTGATTTGTCGATTGAATAATAATCCTCTATGATGGTTAGTTGACTGAATAATAATCCTTTCTCTGATGCTTTGGCTTTGTTGACTGAATAATAATTTGTTTTGATGGTTTTTTGACTGAATAATAATCCTCTCTCTGATGCTTTAGCTTTGTTGATTAAATAATAATCTTCTCTGATGCTTTATTGATTGAATAATAATCCTCTCTCTCTGATGCTTTTGCTTTGTTAACTAAATAATAATCATCTCTAATGCTTTGTTGACTGAATAATAATGCTCTCTCTGATGCTTTTTCTTTCTATAATGAATAATAATCCTCTCTGATTCTTTGTTAACTGAATAATAATCCTCTATATGATGCTTTTGCTTTGTTGACTAAATAATAATCCTCTTTGATACTTTGTTGACTGAATAATAATCCTAACTTTTTTATGCTTTTTCTTTTTTGACTAAATAATAATCCTCTCTGATGCTTTTTGACTTTGTTGATTGAATAATAATCCTCTCCAATGCTCCGCCTTCTATTCCAGTTCCTGTTCGAAAGCATGTTAATTAAGCCGACAATGTTTGGAATAATCCCAATGTTTAAGCTCTAAATTTTCATAAACTAATGGTTTTCCTACTGTTTACATTTGTATTTCTGTCACTATTGGTAAAAGTTACCGAGGCATATCGTGGCAAAGTTACATTATTGTATTTGTTGTAAGAGTTGAACTATCATGATTGGTGGCAGACTTTCACTATTTTCTTCTCATGCAACATTTGTATTTGTTGTAATAGCCAATTCTACCCTCGACTGAATAATAACCCACTCTAATGCTTTATTAACTAAATTATAATCCTCTCTTATGCTTTTGATTTGTTGACTGAATAATAATCCTATCTGATGCTTTGTTGAATGAATAATAATCCTCTCTTTGATGCTTTTGATTTGTTGACTGAATAACAATCCTCTCTGATGCTTCGTTGACTGAATAATAATCCTCTCTATGACGTTTTTGCTTTGTTGACTGAATAATAATCCTCTATAATGCTTTGTTGACTGAATAATAATCCTCTCTCTCTAATGCCTATACTTTGTTGACTAAATAATAAATCCCTCTGATACTTTGTTGACTCACTCTCTGATCCTCTTGCTTTGTTGATTGAATAATAATCCTCTCTGATTCTTTGTTTCCTGAATGATAATCCTCACTCTCTCTCTGATGCTTTTGATTTGTTGACTGAATAATAATCCTCTCTGATGCTTTGTAAACTTTGTTTAGTGAATAATAATCCTCTCTGATGCTTTGTTAACTTTGGTGACTGAATAATAAGTCTCTCTGTGATGCTTTTGCTTTGTTGACTGAATAATAACCCTCTCTGATGCTTTATTGACTTTGTTGAATAGATAATAATCCTCTCTCTCTGATGTTTTCGCTTTGTTGACGGAACAATAATCATCTCTAATGATTTGTTGATTGAATAATAATCCTCTTTCTCTCTAATGCTTTTGCTTTGTTTATTGAATAATAATCCTCTCGGATGCTTTGTTGACTGAATAATAATCCTCTCTCAGATGCTTTTGCTTTGTTGACTGAATAATAATCCTATTTGTTACTTTGTTGACTGAATAATAATACTCTCTAATGCTTTTTCTTTGTGGACTGAATAATAATCCTCTCTGATCCTTTGTTGACTTTGTTGAAGGAATAATAATTCTCTATCTCTGATGCTTTTGCTTTGTTGACTTAATAATAATTATCTCTAATGCTTTATTGACTGAATAATAACCCTCTCTCTGATGCTTTTGCTTTGTTAACTGAATAATAATCCTCTCTGATGCTTTATTGAAAAAAATAATATTCCTCTCTGATACTTTGTTGACTTTGTTGACGCTCTCTCTGATGCTTTTGTTTTGTTGACTGAATAATAACCTTCTTTGTTGTTTTGTTGACTGAATAATAATTCTCTCTCTCTGATACCTATGCTTAGTTGACTAAATAATAATTCTCTTTGATACTTTGTTAACTTTGTTGACTCACTCTTTGATGCTTTTGCTTTGTTGACTGAATAATTATCCTCTCTGATGCTTTGTTGACTGAATAATAATCTTCATTCTCTCTCTCTGATGCTTTTGATTTGATGACTGAATAATAATCCATTTGTTAATTTTGTTGACTGAATAATAATCCTCTCTGATGCTTTCTTTACTTTATTGACTGAATAATAAATTTCTTTGTGATGCTTTTGCTTTGTAGACTAAATAATAATCCTCTCATGTGCTTTGTTAACTTTGTTGAATGAATAATAATCCTCTCACTGATGTTTTTGCTTTGTTGACTGAATAATAATACTCTCTAATGATTTTTTGACTGAATGATAATCTTCTCTCTTTGATGCTTTTGCTTTGTTGACTAAATCATAATCCTCTCTGATGCTTTGTTGACTGAATAATAATCCTCTCTGATGCTTTTGGTTTGTTTACTGAATAATAATCCTCTTTGATGCTTTGTTGACTGAATAATAATCCCCTCTCTCTGATGTTTTTTACTGATTATTTCGTAATAATTACTTTTATATTTATTTAGATTTCCAACGATGACTTGTTATCTAAGATGAGTAGGTGCTGGCCAATTATACCATGGAAAATCGTGTGTTTTGGAGTTATGAGTAGCATAAGCACGGGAAATGCTCTGGTCTTCACAAAATAGCATATTTACATCTGACCGTTAATAAATTTGTTGCCATTGATTATTTCAAAACACTTGAACGTGCTCATATTTCTCTGATTTATGACGACGAACCACTCTAACCTTATACCCGACAGAGTTTTATCGACGTATTAGCTTCCCATCGACGTGAAATAGGAATAGTGCAACCCGAGATCGTGTGTTCTTGGCATTCGAGATCAATGCACCAGGAATTAAAGGAAATAAAATTTTTTCTCACACCTGATGCACATGCGATCGAAGACTGTCCACAATCACATTTAGGAAATTGCGGAAACGCTTTTCTTTTTCTGAAATATAGAATATCGCCTCCGCCAATGCTCCAGCCTCCTATTCCTATTCCTGTACGGAGGCATGTTGCTGAAGCTGGCAATGTTTGAAATCGTCCCAGTCCCAATGTCCGCGCTTTACTTTTTCATCGACTAATGGTTTTCCTACTGTTTGCATTTGTATTTCTGTCACTATTGGTAAAAGTTGCCAAGGTACATCGTGGCAAAGTTACATGATTTTTGTTGTTGTAAGAGTTGAACAATCTTGATTGATGGCAGACTTTCACTATTTTCTTGTCATGCAAAATTTGCATTTGTTGTAATAGTCAATTCTATCATTGACTGAATAATAGTCTTCTTTGATGCTTTATTAATTGAATAATAATCTTCTCTATCTGATGCTTTTGATTTGTTGACTGAATAATAATCCTCTTCGATTCTTTGTTGACTAAATAATAATCCTCTCTCTGATGCTTTTGCTTTGTTGACTGAATAATAATCTTCTCCGATGCTTTGTTGACTTTGTTGAATGAATAATAATCCTCTCTATAATGCTTTTGCTTTGTTAACTGAATAATAATCCTCTCTGATGCCTTGTTATCTTAGATAAGCCGATGCTGGCCCAGTTATACCATGAAAAATCATGTGTTTTGGAGTTATGAGTGGCCTAAGCACAAGAAATGCTCTGGTCTTCACAAAATACCTAATTTACATCTGAGCGTTAAGAAATTTGTTGCCATTATTTATTTTAAAACACTTGAACGAACTCATATTTCTCTGATTTATGACGACGCATTAGCTTCCCATCGACCTGGAATATGAATAGTGCAACCCGAGCTCCTGTGTTCTTGGCATTCGAGATTAATGCACCAGGAATTAAAGGAAATAAAATTTTGTCTCACACCTGATGCACATGCGTTCGAAGACTGCCCACAATCACCTTGGGTAAATTGCGGAAACGTTTTTCTTTTCCTGAAATATAGACCATCGCCTCAACAAATACTCTCGCCTCCTATTCCTTTTCCTGTTCGGAAGCATGTTGCTGAAGCCGACAATGTTTGGAATCGTCCCAATGTCCGCGCTCTACTTTTTCATTAACTAATTTTTTTCCTACTGTTTGCATTTGTATTTCTGTCATGATTGGTAACAGTTGCCTAGGCAAATCGTGGCAAAGTTACATTATTTTATTTGTTGTAAGAGTTGAACAATCTAGGTTGATGGAAGACTTTCACTATTTTCTTCTAATGCAACACTTTTATTTGTTGTAATAGCAATTTCTACCGTTGACTGAATAATAATCCTCTCTGATACTTTATTAACTGAATAATAATCCTTTCCCTCTATGATGCTTTTGATTTGTCGATTGAATAATAATCCTCTATGATGGTTAGTTGACTGAATAATAATCCTTTCTCTGATGCTTTGGCTTTGTTGACTGAATAATAATTTGTTTTGATGGTTTTTTGACTGAATAATAATCCTCTCTCTGATGCTTTAGCTTTGTTGATTAAATAATAATCTTCTCTGATGCTTTATTGATTGAATAATAATCCTCTCTCTCTGATGATTTTGCTTTGTTAACTAAATAATAATCATCTCTAATGCTTTGTTGACTGAATAATAATGCTCTCTCTGATGCTTTTTCTTTCTATACTGAATAATAATCCTCTCTGATTCTTTGTTAACTGAATAATAATCGTCTATATGATGCTTTTGCTTTGTTGACTAAATAATAATCCTCTTTGATACTTTGTTGACTGAATAATAATCCTAACTTTTTGATGCTTTTGCTTTTTTGACTAAATAATAATCCTCTCTGATGCTTTGTTGACTTTGTTGATTGAATAATAATCCTCTCCAATGCTCCGCCTTCTATTCCAGTTCCTGTTCGAAAGCATGTTAATTAAGCCGACAATGTTTGGAATAATCCCAATGTTTAAGCTCTAAATTTTCATAAACTAATGGTTTTCCTACTGTTTACATTTGTATTTCTGTCACTATTGGTAAAAGTTACCGAGGCATATCGTGGCAAAGTTACATTATTGTATTTGTTGTAAGAGTTGAACTATCATGATTGGTGGCAGACTTTCACTATTTTCTTCTCATGCAACATTTGTATTTGTTGTAATAGCCAATTCTACCCTCGACTGAATAATAACCCACTCTGATGCTTTATTAACTAAATTATAATCCTCTCTTATGCTTTTGATTTGTTGACTGAATAATAATCCTCTCTGATGCTTTGTTGAATGAATAATAATCCTCTCTTTGATGCTTTTGATTTGTTGACTGAATAACAATCCTCCCTGATGCTTCGTTGACTGAATAATAATCCTCTCTATGACGTTTTTACTTTGTTGACTGAATAATAATCCTCTATAATGCTTTGTTGACTGAATAATAATCCTCTCTCTCTAATGCCTATACTTTGTTGACTAAATAATAAATCCCTCTGATACTTTGTTGACTTTGTTGACTCACTCTCTGATCCTCTTGCTTTGTTGATTGAATAATAATCCTCTCTGATTCTTTGTTTACTGAATGATAATCCTCACTCTCTCTCTGATGCTTTTGATTTGTTGACTGAATAATAATCCTCTCTGATGCTTTGTAAACTTTGTTTACTGAATAATAATCCTCTCTGATGCTTTGTTAATTTTGGTGACTGAATAATAAATCTCTCTGTGATGCTTTTGCTTTGTTGACTGAATAATAATCCTCTCTGATGCTTTATTGACTTTGTTGAATAAATAAGAATCCTCTCTCTCTGATGTTTTCGCATTGTTGACGGAACAATAATCATCTCTAATGATTTGTTGATTGAATAATAATCCTCTTTCTCTCTGATGCTTTTGCTTTGTTTATTGAATAATAATCCTCTCGGATGCTTTGTTGACTGAATAATAATCCTCTCTCAGATGCTTTTGCTTTGTTGAATGAATAATAATCCTATTTGTTACTTTGTTGACTGAATAATGATACTCTCTAATGCTTTTTCTTTGTAGACTAAATAATAATCCTCTCTGATCCTTTGTTGACTTTGTTGAAGGAATAATAATTCTCTATCTCTGATGCTTTTGCTTTGTTGACTTAATAATAATTATCTCTAATGCTTTATTGACTGAATAATAACCCTCTCTCTGAAGCTTTTGCTTTGTTAATTGAATAATAATCCTCTCTGATGCTTTATTGAAAAAATAATATTCCTCTCTGATACTTTGTTGACTTTGTTGACGCTCTCTCTGATGCTTTTGTTTTGTTGACTGAATAATAACCTTCTTTGATGTTTTGTTGACTGAATAATAATTCTCTCTCTCTGATACCTATGCTTAGTTGACTAAATAATAATTCTCTTTGATACTTTGTTAACTTTGTTAACTCACTCTTTGATGCTTTTGCTTTGTTGACTGAATAATTATTCTCCCTGATGCTTTGTTGACTGAATAATAATCTTCATTCTCTCTCTCTGATGCTTTTGATTTGATGACTGAATAATAATCCATTTGTTAATTTTGTTGACTGAATAATAATCCTCTCTGATGCTTTCTTTACTTTATTGACTGAATAATAAATTTCTTTGTGATGCTTTTGCTTTGTAGACTAAATAATAATCCTCTCAGGTGCTTTGTTAACTTTGTTGAATGAATAATACTCCTCTCACTGATGTTTTTGCTTTGTTGACTGAATAATAATACTCTCTAATGATTTGTTGACTGAATGATAATCTTCTCTCTTTGATGCTTTTGCTTTGTTGACTAAATCTTAATCCTCTCTGATGCTTTGTTGACTGAATAATAATCCTCTCTGATGCTTTTGGTTTGTTGACTGAATAATAAGCCTCTTTGATGCTTTGTTGACTGAATAATAATCCCCTCTCTCTGATGTTTTTTACTGATTATTTCATAATGATTACTTTTATATTTATTTAGATTCCCAACGATGACTTGTTATCTAAGATGAGTAGGTGCTGGCCCATTATACCATGGAAAATCGTGTGTTTTGGAGTTATGAGTAGCATAAGCACGGGAAATGCTCTGGTCTTCACAAAATAGCATATTTAAATCTGACCGTTAATAAATTTGTTACCATTGATTATTTCAAAACACTTGAACGTGCTCATATTTCTCTGATTTATGACGACGAACCACTCCAACCTCATACCCGACAGAGTTTTACCGACGTATTAGCTTCCCATCGACGTGAAATAGGAATAGTGCAACCCGAGATCATGTGTTCTTGGCATTCCAGATTAATGCACCAGGAATTAAAGGAAATAAAATTTTATCTCACACCTGATGCACATGAGAACGAAGACTGTCCACAATCACATTTGGGAAATTGCGGAAACGCTTTTCTTTGTCTGAAATATAGAATATCGCCTCCGCCAATGCTCCAGCCTCATATTCCTATTCCTGTTCGGAAGCATGTTGCTGAAGCTGACAATGTTTGAAATCGTCCCAGTCCCAATGTTCGCGCTTTACTTTTTCATCAACTAATGGTTTTCCTACTGTTTGCATTTGTATTTCTGTCACTATTGGTAAAAGTTTCCAAGGTACATCGTGGCAAAGTTACATGATTTTTGTTGTTGTAAGAGTTGAACAATCTTGATTGATGGCAGACTTTCACTATTTTCTTCTCATGCAAAATTTGCATTTGTTGTAATAGTCAATTCTACCATTGACTGAATAATAGTCTTCTTTGATGCTTTATTAATTGAATAATAATCTTCTCTATATGATGCTTTTTATTTGTTGACTGAATAATAATCCTCTTCGATTCTTTGTTGACTAAATAATAATCCTCTCTCTGATGCTTTTGCTTTGTTGACTGAATAATAATCTTCTCAGATGCTTTGTTGACTTTGTTGAATGAATAATAATCCTCTCTATAATGCTTTTGCTTTGTTAACTGAATAATAATCCTCTCTGATGCCTTGTTATCTTAGATAAGCCGATGCTGGCCCAGTTATACCATGAAAAATCATGTGTTTTGGAGTTATGAGTGGCCTAAGCACAAGAAATGCTCTGGTCTTCACAAAATACCTAATTTACATCTGAGCGTTAAGAAATTTGTTGCCATTATTTATTTTAAAACACTTGAACGGACTCATATTTCTCTGATTTATGACGACGCATTAGCTTCCCATCGACCTGGAATATGAATAGTGCAACCCGAGCTCCTGTGTTCTTGGCATTCGAGATTAATGCACCAGGAATTAAAGGAAATAAAATTTTGTCTCACACCTAATGCACATGCGTTCGAAGACTGCCCAAAATCACCTTGGGTAAATTGCGGAAACGTTTTTCTCTTTCTGAAATATAGACTATCGCCACAACAAATACTCTCGCCTCCTATTTCTTTTCCTGTTCGGAAGCATGTTGCTGAAGCCGACAATGTTTGGAATCGTCCCAATGTCCGCGCTCTACTTTTTCATTAACTAATTGTTTTCCTACTGTTTGCATTTGTATTTCTGTCATGATTGGTAACAGTTGCCTTGGCAAATCGTGGCAAAGTTACATTATTTTATTTGTTGTAAGAGTTGAACAATCTAGGTTGATGGAAGACTTTCACTATTTTCTTCTAATGCAACACTTTTATTTGTTGTAATAGCAATTTCTACGGTTGACTGAATAATAATCCTCTCTGATACTTTATTAACTGAATAATAATCCTCTCCCTCTATGATGCTTTTGATTTGTCGATTGAATAATAATCCTCTATGATGGTTAGTTGACTGAATAATAATCCTTTCTCTGATGCTTTGGCTTTGTTGACTGAATAATAATTTGTTTTGATGGTTTTTTGACTGAATAATAATCCTCTCTCTGATGCTTTAGCTTTGTTGATTAAATAATAATCTTCTCTGATGCTTTATTGATTGAATAATAATCCTCTCTCTCTGATGCTTTTGCTTTGTTAACTAAATAATAATCATCTCTAATGCTTTGTTGACTGAATAATAATGCTCTCTCTGATGCTTTTTCTTTCTATAATGAATAATAATCCTCTCTGATTCTTTGTTAACTGAATAATAATCCTCTATATGATGCTTTTGCTTTGTTGACTAAATAATAATCCTCTTTGATACTTTGTTGACTGAATAATAATCCTAACTTTTTTATGCTTTTTCTTTTTTGACTAAATAATAATCCTCTCTGATGCTTTTTGACTTTGTTGATTGAATAATAATCCTCTCCAATGCTCCGCCTTCTATTCCAGTTCCTGTTCGAAAGCATGTTAATTAAGCCGACAATGTTTGGAATAATCCCAATGTTTAAGCTCTAAATTTTCATAAACTAATGGTTTTCCTACTGTTTACATTTGTATTTCTGTCACTATTGGTAAAAGTTACCGAGGCATATCGTGGCAAAGTTACATTATTGTATTTGTTGTAAGAGTTGAACTATCATGATTGGTGGCAGACTTTCACTATTTTCTTCTCATGCAACATTTGTATTTGTTGTAATAGCCAATTCTACCCTCGACTGAATAATAACCCACTCTAATGCTTTATTAACTAAATTATAATCCTCTCTTATGCTTTTGATTTGTTGACTGAATAATAATCCTATCTGATGCTTTGTTGAATGAATAATAATCCTCTCTTTGATGCTTTTGATTTGTTGACTGAATAACAATCCTCTCTGATGCTTCGTTGACTGAATAATAATCCTCTCTATGACGTTTTTGCTTTGTTGACTGAATAATAATCCTCTATAATGCTTTGTTGACTGAATAATAATCCTCTCTCTCTAATGCCTATACTTTGTTGACTAAATAATAAATCCCTCTGATACTTTGTTGACTCACTCTCTGATCCTCTTGCTTTGTTGATTGAATAATAATCCTCTCTGATTCTTTGTTTCCTGAATGATAATCCTCACTCTCTCTCTGATGCTTTTGATTTGTTGACTGAATAATAATCCTCTCTGATGCTTTGTAAACTTTGTTTAGTGAATAATAATCCTCTCTGATGCTTTGTTAACTTTGGTGACTGAATAATAAGTCTCTCTGTGATGCTTTTGCTTTGTTGACTGAATAATAACCCTCTCTGATGCTTTATTGACTTTGTTGAATAGATAATAATCCTCTCTCTCTGATGTTTTCGCTTTGTTGACGGAACAATAATCATCTCTAATGATTTGTTGATTGAATAATAATCCTCTTTCTCTCTAATGCTTTTGCTTTGTTTATTGAATAATAATCCTCTCGGATGCTTTGTTGACTGAATAATAATCCTCTCTCAGATGCTTTTGCTTTGTTGACTGAATAATAATCCTATTTGTTACTTTGTTGACTGAATAATAATACTCTCTAATGCTTTTTCTTTGTGGACTGAATAATAATCCTCTCTGATCCTTTGTTGACTTTGTTGAAGGAATAATAATTCTCTATCTCTGATGCTTTTGCTTTGTTGACTTAATAATAATTATCTCTAATGCTTTATTGACTGAATAATAACCCTCTCTCTGATGCTTTTGCTTTGTTAACTGAATAATAATCCTCTCTGATGCTTTATTGAAAAAAATAATATTCCTCTCTGATACTTTGTTGACTTTGTTGACGCTCTCTCTGATGCTTTTGTTTTGTTGACTGAATAATAACCTTCTTTGTTGTTTTGTTGACTGAATAATAATTCTCTCTCTCTGATACCTATGCTTAGTTGACTAAATAATAATTCTCTTTGATACTTTGTTAACTTTGTTGACTCACTCTTTGATGCTTTTGCTTTGTTGACTGAATAATTATCCTCTCTGATGCTTTGTTGACTGAATAATAATCTTCATTCTCTCTCTCTGATGCTTTTGATTTGATGACTGAATAATAATCCATTTGTTAATTTTGTTGACTGAATAATAATCCTCTCTGATGCTTTCTTTACTTTATTGACTGAATAATAAATTTCTTTGTGATGCTTTTGCTTTGTAGACTAAATAATAATCCTCTCATGTGCTTTGTTAACTTTGTTGAATGAATAATAATCCTCTCACTGATGTTTTTGCTTTGTTGACTGAATAATAATACTCTCTAATGATTTTTTGACTGAATGATAATCTTCTCTCTTTGATGCTTTTGCTTTGTTGACTAAATCATAATCCTCTCTGATGCTTTGTTGACTGAATAATAATCCTCTCTGATGCTTTTGGTTTGTTGACTGAATAATAATCCTCTTTGATGCTTTGTTGACTGAATAATAATCCCCTCTCTCTGATGTTTTTTACTGATTATTTCATAATGATTACTTTTATATTTATTTAGATTCCCAACGATGACTTGTTATCTAAGATGAGTAGGTGCTGGCCCATTATACCATGGAAAATCGTGTGTTTTGGAGTTATGAGTAGCATAAGCACGGGAAATGCTCTGGTCTTCACAAAATAGCATATTTACATCTGACCGTTAATAAATTTGTTGCCATTGATTATTTCAAAACACTTGAACGTGCTCATATTTCTCTGATTTATGACGACGAACCACTCCAACCTCATACCCGACAGAGTTTTATCGACGTATTAGCTTCCCATCGACGTGAAATAGGAATAGTGCAACCCGAGATCGTGTGTTCTTGGCATTCGAGATTAATGCACCAGGAATTAAAGGAAATAAAATTTTATCTCACACCTGATGCACATGCGATCGAAGACTGTCCACAATCACATTTGGGAAATTGCGGAAACGCTTTTCTTTTTTTGAAATATAGAATATCGCCTCCGCCAATGCTCCAGCCTCCTATTCCTATTCCTATTCGGAAGCATGTTGCTGAAGCTGACAATGTTTGAAATCGTCCCAGTCCCAATGTTCGCGCTTTACTTTTTCATCAACTAATGGTTTTCCTACTGTTTGCATTTGTATTTCTGTCACTATTGGTAAAAGTTGCCAAGGTACATCGTGGCAAAGTTACATGATTTTTGTTGTTGTAAGAGTTGAACAATCTTGATTGATGGCAGACTTTCACTATTTTCTTCTCATGCAAAATTTGCATTTGTTGTAATAGTCAATTCTACCATTGACTGAATAATACTCTTCTTTGATGCTTTATTATTTGAATAATAATCTTCTCTATCTGATGCTTTTGATTTGTTGACTGAATAATAATCCTCTTCGATTCTTTGTTGACTAAATAATAATCCTCTCTCTGATGCTTTTGCTTTGTTGACTGAATAATAATCTTCTCAGATGCTTTGTTGACTTTGTTGAATGAATAATAATCCTCTCTATAATGCTTTTGCTTTGTTAACTGAATAATAATAATCTCTGATGCCTTGTTATCTTAGATAAGCCGATGCTGGCCCAGTTATACCATGAAAAATCATGTGTTTTGGAGTTATGAGTGGCCTAAGCACAAGAAATGCTCTGGTCTTCACAAAATACCTAATTTACATCTGAGCGTTAAGAAATTTGTTGCCATTATTTATTTTAAAACACTTGAACGGACTCATATTTCTCTGATTTATGACGACGCATTAGCTTCCCATCGACCTGGAATATGAATAGTGCAACCCGAGCTCCTGTGTTCTTGGCATTCGAGATTAATGCACCAGGAATTAAAGGAAATAAAATTTTGTCTCACACCTGATGCACATGCGTTTGAAGACTGCCCACAATCACCTTGGGTAAATTGCGGAAACGTTTTTCTCTTCCTGAAATATAGACTATCGCCTCAACAAATACTCTCGCCTCAACAAATACTCTCGCCTCCTATTCCTTTTCCTGTTCGGAAGCATGTTGCTGAAGCCGACAATGTTTGGAATCGTCCCAATGTCCGCGCTCTACTTTTTCATTAACTAATTATTTTCCTACTTTTGCATTTCTATTTCTGTCATGATTGGTAACAGTTGCCTAGGCAAATCGTGGCAAAGTTACATTATTTTATTTGTTGTAAGAGTTGAACAATCTAGGTTGATGGAAGACTTTCACTATTTTCTTCTAATATAACACTTTTATTTGTTGTAATAGCAATTTCTACCGTTGACTGAATAATAATCCTCTCTGATACTTTATTAACTGAATAATAATCCTCTCCCTCTATGATGCTTTTGATTTGTCGATTGAATAATAATCCTCTATGATGGTTAGTTGACTGAATAATAATCCTTTCTCTGATGCTTTGGCTTTGTTGACTGAATAATAATTTGTTTTGATGGTTTTTTGACTGAATAATAATCCTCTCTCTGATGCTTTAGCTTTGTTGATTAAATAATAATCTTCTCTGATGCTTTATTGATTGAATAATAATCCTCTCTCTCTAATGCTTTTGCTTTGTTAACTAAATAATAATCATCTCTAATGCTTTGTTGACTGAATAATAATGCTCTCTCTGATGCTTTTTCTTTCTATACTGAATAATAATCCTCTCTGATTCTTTGTTAACTGAATAATAATCCTCTATATGATGCTTTTGCTTTGTTGACTAAATAATTATCCTCTTTGATACTTTGTTGACTGAATAATAATCCTAACTTTTTGATGCTTTTGCTTTTTTGACTAAATAATAATCCTCTCTGATGCTTTGTTGACTTTGTTGATTGAATAATAATCCTCTCCAATGCTCCGCCTTCTATTCCAGTTCCTGTTCGAAAGCATGTTAATTAAGCCGACAATGTTTGGAATAATCCCAATGTTTAAGCTCTAAATTTTCCTAAACTAATGGTTTTCCTACTGTTTACATTTGTATTTCTGTCACTATTGGTAAAAGTTACCGAGGCATATCGTGGCAAAGTTACATTATTGTATTTGTTGTAAGAGTTGAACTATCATGATTGGTGGCAGACTTTCACTATTTTCTTCTCATGCAACATTTGTATTTGTTGTAATAGCCAATTCTACCCTCGACTGAATAATAACCCACTCAGATGCTTTATTAACTAAATTATAATCCTCTCTTATGCTTTTGATTTGTTGACTGAATAATAATCCTCTCTGATGCTTTGTTGAATGAATAATAATCCTCTCTTTGATGCTTTTGATTTGTTGACTGAATAACAATCCTCTCTGATGCTTCGTTGACTGAATAATAATCCTCTCTATGACGTTTTTGCTTTGTTGACTGAATAATAATCCTCTATAATGCTTTGTTGATTGAATAATAATCCTCTCTCTCTAATGCCTATACTTTGTTGACTAAATAATAAATCCCTCTGATACTTTGTTGACTCACTCTCTGATCCTCTTGCTTTGTTGATTGAATAATAATCCTCTCTGATTCTTTGTTTACTGAATGATAATCCTCACTCTCTCTCTGATGCTTTTGATTTGTTGACTGAATAATAATCCTCTCTGATGCTTTGTAAACTTTGTTTACTGAATAATAATCCTCTCTGATGCTTTGTTAACTTTGGTGACTGAATAATAAATCTCTCTGTGATGCTTTTGCTTTGTTGACTGAATAATAATCCTCTCTGATGCTTTATTGACTTTGTTGAATAAATAATAATCCTCTCTCTCTGATGTTTTCGCTTTGTTGACGGAACAATAATCATCTCTAATGATTTGTTGATTGAATAATAATCCTCTTTCTCTCTGATGCTTTTGCTTTGTTTATTGAATAATAATCCTCTCGGATGCTTTGTTGACTGAATAATAATCCTTTCTCAGATGCTTTTGCTTTGTTGACTGAATAATAATCCTATTTGTTACTTTGTTGACTGAATAATAATACTCTCTGATGCTTTTTCTTTGTGGACTGAATAATTATCCTCTCTGATCCTTTGTTGACTTTGTTGAAGGAATAATAATTCTCTATCTCTGATGCTTTTGCTTTGTTGACTTAATAATAATTATCTCTAATGCTTTATTGACTGAATAATAACCCTCTCTCTGATGCTTTTGCTTTGTTAACTGAATAATAATCCTCTCTGATGCTTTATTGAAAAAAATAATATTCCTCTCTGATACTTTGTTGACTTTGTTGACGCTCTCTCTGATGCTTTTGTTTTGTTGACTGAATAATAACCTTCTTTGTTGTTTTGTTGACTGAATAATAATTCTCTCTCTCTGATACCTATGCTTAGTTGACTAAATAATAATTCTCTTTGATACTTTGTTAACTTTGTTGACTCACTCTTTGATGCTTTTGCTTTGTTGACTGAATAATTATCCTCTCTGATGCTTTGTTGACTGAATAATAATCTTCATTCTCTCTCTCTGATGCTTTTGATTTGATGACTGAATAAGAATCCATTTGTTAATTTTGTTGACTGAATAATAATCCTCTCTGATGCTTTCTTTACTTTATTGAATGAATAATAAATTTCTTTGTGATGCTTTTGCTTTGTAGACTAAATAATAATCCTCTCAGGTGCTTTGTTAACTTTGTTGAATGAATAATAATCCTCTCACTGATGTTTTTGCTTTGTTGACTGAATAATAATACTCTCTAATGATTTGTTGACCGAATGATAATCTTCTCTCTTTGATGCTTTTGCTTTGTTGACTAAATCATAATCCTCTCTGATGCTTTGTTGACTGAATAATAATCCTCTCTGATGCTTTTGGTTTGTTGACTGAATAATAATCCTCTTTGATGCTTTGTTGACTGAATAATAATCCCTTCTCTCTGATGTTTTTTACTGATTATTTCATAATGATTACTTTTATATTTATTTATATTCCCAACGATGACTTGTTATCTAAGATGAGTAGGTGCTGGCCCATTATACCGTGGAAAATCGTGTGTTTTGGAGTTATGAGTAGCATAAGCACGGGAAATGCTCTGGTCTTCACAAAATAGCATATTTACATCTGACCGTTAATAAATTTGTTGCCATTGATTATTTCAAAACACTTGAACGTGCTCATATTTCTCTGATTTATGACGACGAACCACTCCAACCTCATACCCGACAGAGTTTTATCGACGTATTAGCTTCCCATCGACGTGAAATAGGAATAGTGCAACCCGAGATCATGTGTTCTTGGCATTCGAGATTAATGCACCAGGAATTAAAGGAAATAAAATTTTATCTCACACCTGATGCACATGCGATCAAAGACTGTCCACAATCATATTTGGGAAATTGCGGAAACGCTTTTCTTTTTTTGAAATATAGAATATCGCCTCCGCCAATGCTCCAGCCTCCTATTCCTATTCCTATTCGGAAGCATGTTGCTGAAGCTGACAATGTTTGAAATCGTCCCAGTCCCAATGTTCGCGCTTTACTTTTTCATCAACTAATGGTTTTCCTACTGTTTGCATTTGTATTTCTGTCACTATTGGTAAAAGTTGCCAAGGTACATCGTGGCAAAGTTACATGATTTTTGTTGTTGTAAGAGTTGAACAATCTTGATTGATGGCAGACTTTCACTATTTTCTTCTCATGCAAAATTTGCATTTGTTGTAATAGTCAATTCTACCATTGACTGAATAATAGTCTTCTTTGATGCTTTATTAATTGAATAATAATCTTCTCTATCTGATGCTTTTGATTTGTTGACTGAATAATAATCCTCTTCGGTTCTTTGTTGACTAAATAATAATCCTCTCTCTGATGCTTTTGCTTTGTTGACTGAATAATAATCTTCTCAGATGCTTTGTTGACTTTGTTGAATGAATAATAATCCTCTCTATAATGCTTTTGCTTTGTTAACTGAATGATAATAATCTCTGATGCCTTGTTATCTTAGATAAGCCGATGCTGGCCCAGTTATACCATGAAAAATCATGTGTTTTGGAGTTATGAGTGGCCTAAGCACAAGAAATGCTCTGGTCTTCACAAAATACCTAATTTACATCTGAGCGTTAAGAAATTTGTTGCCATTATTTATTTTAAAACACTTGAACGGACTCATATTTCTCTGATTTATGACGACACATTAGCTTCCCATCGACCTGGAATATGAATAGTGCAACCCGAGCTCCTGTGTTCTTGGCATTCGAGATTAATGCACCAGGAATTAAAGGAAATAAAATTTTGTCTCACACCTGATGCACATGCGTTCGAAGACTGCCCACAATCACCTTGGGTAAATTGCGGAAACGTTTTTCTCTTCCTGAAATATAGACTATCGCCTCAACAAATACTCTCGCCTCAACAAATACTCTCGCCTCCTATTCCTTTTCCTGTTCGGAAGCATGTTGCTGAAGCCGACAATGTTTGGAATCGTCCCAATGTCCGCGCTCTACTTTTTCATTAACTAATTATTTTCCTACTGTTTGCATTTGTATTTCTGTCATGATTAGTAACAGTTGCCTAGGCAAATCGTGGCAAAGTTACATTATTTTATTTGTTTTAAGAGTTGAACAATCTAGGTTGATGGAAGACTTTCACTATTTTCTTCTAATATAACACTTTTATTTGTTGTAATAGCAATTTCTACCGTTGACTGAATAATAATCCTCTCTGATACTTTATTAACTGAATAATAATCCTCTCCCTCTATGATGCTTTTGATTTGTCGATTGAATAATAATCCTCTATGATGGTTAGTTGACTGAATAATAATCCTTTCTCTGATGCTTTGGCTTTGTTGACTGAATAATAATTTGTTTTGATGATTTTTTGACTGAATAATAATCCTCTCTCTGATGCTTTAGCTTTGTTGATTAAATAATAATCTTCTCTGATGCTTTATTAATTGAATAATAATCCTCTCTCTCTGATGCTTTTGCTTTGTTAACTAAATAATAATCATCTCTAATGCTTTGTTGACTGAATAATAATGCTCTCTCTGATGCTTTTTCTTTCTATACTGAATAATAATCCTCTCTGATTCTTTGTTAACTGAATAATAATCGTCTATATGATGCTTTTGCTTTGTTGACTAAATAATAATCCTCTTTGATACTTTGTTGACTGAATAATAATCCTAACTTTTTGATGCTTTTGCCTTTTTGACTAAATAATAATCCTCTCTGATGCTTTGTTGACTTTGTTGATTGAATAATAATCCTCTCCAATGCTCCGCCTTCTATTCCAGTTCCTGTTCGAAAGCATGTTAATTAAGCCGACAATGTTTGGAATAATCCCAATGTTTAAGCTCTAAATTTTCCTAAACTAATGGTTTTCCTACTGTTTACATTTGTATTTCTGTCACTATTGGTAAAAGTTACCGAGGCATATCGTGGCAAAGTTACATTATTGTATTTGTTGTAAGAGTTGAACTATCATGATTGGTGGCAGACTTTCACTATTTTCTTCTCATGCAACATTTGTATTTGTTGTAATAGCCAATTCTACCCTCGACTGAATAATAACCCACTCAGATGCTTTATTAACTAAATTATAATCCTCTCTTATGCTTTTGATTTGTTGACTGAATAATAATCCTCTCTGATGCTTTGTTGAAAGAATAATAATCCTCTCTTTGATGCTTTTGATTTGTTGACTGAATAACAATCCTCTCTGATGCTTCGTTGACTGAATAATAATCCTCTCTATGACGTTTTTGCTTTGTTGACTGAATAATAATCCTCTATAATGCTTTGTTGATTGAATAATAATCCTCTCTCTCTAATGCCTATACTTTGTTGACTAAATAATAAATCCCTCTGATACTTTGTTGACTCACTCTCTGATCCTCTTGCTTTGTTGATTGAATAATAATCCTCTCTGATTCTTTGTTTACTGAATGATAATCCTCACTCTCTCTCTGATGCTTTTGATTTGTTGACTGAATAATAATCCTCTCTGATGCTTTGTAAACTTTGTTTACTGAATAATAATCCTCTCTGATGCTTTGTTAACTTTGGTGACTGAATAATAAATCTCTCTGTGATGCTTTTGCTTTGTTGACTGAATAATAATCCTCTCTGATGCTTTATTGACTTTGTTGAATAAATAATAATCCTCTCTCTCTGATGTTTTCGCTTTGTTTGCGGAACAATAATCATCTCTAATGATTTGTTGATTGAATAATAATCCTCTTTCTCTCTAATGCTTTTGCTTTGTTTATTGAATAATAATCCTCTCGGATGCTTTGTTGACTGAATAATAATCCTCTCTCAGATGCTTTTGCTTTGTTGACTGAATAATAATCCTATTTGTTACTTTGTTGACTGAATAATAATACTCTCTAATGCTTTTTCTTTGTGGACTGAATAATAATCCTCTCTGATCCTTTGTTGACTTTGTTGAAGGAATAATAATTCTCTATCTCTGATGCTTTTGCTTTGTTGACTTAATAATAATTATCTCTAATGCTTTATTGACTGAATAATAACCCTCTCTCTGATGCTTTTGCTTTGTTAACTGAATAATAATCCTCTCTGATGCTTTATTGAAAAAAATAATATTCCTCTCTGATACTTTGTTGACTTTGTTGACGCTCTCTCTGATGCTTTTGTTTTGTTGACTGAATAATAACCTTCTTTGTTGTTTTGTTGACTGAATAATAATTCTCTCTCTCTGATACCTATGCTTAGTTGACTAAATAATAATTCTCTTTGATACTTTGTTAACTTTGTTGACTCACTCTTTGATGCTTTTGCTTTGTTGACTGAATAATTATCCTCTCTGATGCTTTGTTGACTGAATAATAATCTTCATTCTCTCTCTCTGATGCTTTTGATTTGATGACTGAATAAGAATCCATTTGTTAATTTTGTTGACTGAATAATAATCCTCTCTGATGCTTTCTTTACTTTATTGAATGAATAATAAATTTCTTTGTGATGCTTTTGCTTTGTAGACTAAATAATAATCCTCTCAGGTGCTTTGTTAACTTTGTTGAATGAATAATAATCCTCTCACTGATGTTTTTGCTTTGTTGACTGAATAATAATACTCTCTAATGATTTGTTGACCGAATGATAATCTTCTCTCTTTGATGCTTTTGCTTTGTTGACTAAATCATAATCCTCTCTGATGCTTTGTTGACTGAATAATAATCCTCTCTGATGCTTTTGGTTTGTTGACTGAATAATAATCCTCTTTGATGCTTTGTTGACTGAATAATAATCCCTTCTCTCTGATGTTTTTTACTGATTATTTCATAATGATTACTTTTATATTTATTTATATTCCCAACGATGACTTGTTATCTAAGATGAGTAGGTGCTGGCCCATTATACCATGGAAAATCGTGTGTTTTGGAGTTATGAGTAGCATAAGCACGGGAAATGCTCTGGTCTTCACAAAATAGCATATTTACATCTGACCGTTAATAAATTTGTTGCCATTGATTATTTCAAAACACTTGAACGTGCTCATATTTCTCTGATTTATGACGACGAACCACTCCAACCTCATACCCGACAGAGTTTTATCGACGTATTAGCTTCCCATCGACGTGAAATAGGAATAGTGCAACCCGAGATCATGTGTTCTTGGCATTCGAGATTAATGCACCAGGAATTAAAGGAAATAAAATTTTATCTCACACCTGATGCACATGCGATCAAAGACTGTCCACAATCATATTTGGGAAATTGCGGAAACGCTTTTCTTTTTTTGAAATATAGAATATCGCCTCCGCCAATGCTCCAGCCTCCTATTCCTATTCCTATTCGGAAGCATGTTGCTGAAGCTGACAATGTTTGAAATCGTCCCAGTCCCAATGTTCGCGCTTTACTTTTTCATCAACTAATGGTTTTCCTACTGTTTGCATTTGTATTTCTGTCACTATTGGTAAAAGTTGCCAAGGTACATCGTGGCAAAGTTACATGATTTTTGTTGTTGTAAGAGTTGAACAATCTTGATTGATGGCAGACTTTCACTATTTTCTTCTCATGCAAAATTTGCATTTGTTGTAATAGTCAATTCTACCATTGACTGAATAATAGTCTTCTTTGATGCTTTATTAATTGAATAATAATCTTCTCTATCTGATGCTTTTGATTTGTTGACTGAATAATAATCCTCTTCGATTCTTTGTTGACTAAATAATAATCCTCTCTCTGATGCTTTTGCTTTGTTGACTGAATAATAATCTTCTCAGATGCTTTGTTGACTTTGTTGAATGAATAATAATCCTCTCTATAATGCTTTTGCTTTGTTAACTGAATAATAATCCTCTCTGATGCCTTGTTATCTTAGATAAGCCGATGCTGGCCCAGTTATACCATGAAAAATCATGTGTTTTGGAGTTATGAGTGGCCTAAGCACAAGAAATGCTCTGGTCTTCACAAAATACCTAATTTACATCTGAGCATTAAGAAATTTGTTGCCATTATTTATTTTAAAACACTTGAACAACCTTATATTTCTCTGATTTATGACGACGCATTAGCTTCCCATCGACCTGGAATATGAATAGTGCAACCGAGCTCCTGTGTTCTTGGCATTCGAGATTAATGCACCAGGAATTAAAGGAAATAAAATTTTGTCTCACACCTGATGCACATGCGTTTGAAGACTGCCCACAATCACCTTGGGTAAATTGCGGAAACGTTTTTCTCTTCCTGAAATATAGACTATCGCCTCAACAAATACTCTCGCCTCAAAAAATACTCTCGCCTCCTATTCCTTTTCCTGTTCGGAAGCATGTTGCTGAAGCCGACAATGTTTGGAATCGTCCCAATGTCCGCGCTCTACTTTTTCATTAACTAATTATTTTCCTACTGTTTGCATTTGTATTTCTGTCATGATTGGTAACAGTTGCCTAGGCAAATCGTGGCAAAGTTACATTATTTTATTTGTTGTAAGAGTTGAACAATCTAGGTTGATGGAAGACTTTCACTATTTTCTTCTAATACAACACTTTTATTTGTTGTAATAGCAATTTCTACCGTTGACTGAATAATAATCCTCTCTGATACTTTATTAACTGAATAATAATCCTCTCCCTCTATGATGCTTTTGATTTGTCGATTGAATAATAATCCTCTATGATGGTTAGTTGACTGAATAATAATCCTTTCTCTGATGCTTTGGCTTTGTTGACTGAATAATAATTTGTTTTTATGGTTTTTTGATTGAATAATAATCCTCTCTCTGATGCTTTAGCTTTGTTGATTAAATAATAATCTTCTCTGATGCTTTATTGATTGAATAATAATCCTCTCTCTCTGATGCTTTTGCTTTGTTAACTAAATAATAATCATCTCTAATGCTTTGTTGACTGAATAATAATGCTCTCTCTGATGCTTTTTCTTTCTATACTGAATAATAATCCTCTCTGATTCTTTGTTAACTGAATAATAATCCTCTATATGATGCTTTTGCTTTGTTGACTAAATAATAATCCTCTTTTATACTTTGTTGACTGAATAATAATCCTAACTTTTTGATGCATTTGCTTTTTTGACTAAATAATAATCCTCTCTGATGCTTTGTTGACTTTGTTGATTGAATAATAATCCTCTCCAATGCTCCGCCTTCTATTCCAGTTCCTGTTCGAAAGCATGTTAATTAAGCCGACAATGTTTGGAATAATCCCAATGTTTAAGCTCTAAATTTTCATAAACTAATGGTTTTCCTACTGTTTACATTTGTATTTCTGTCACTATTGGTAAAAGTTACCGAGGCATATCGTGGCAAAGTTACATTATTGTATTTGTTGTAAGAGTTGAACTATCATGATTGGTGGCAGACTTTCACTATTTTCTTCTCATGCAACATTTGTATTTGTTGTAATAGCCAATTCTACCCTCGACTGAATAATAACCCACTCTGATGCTTTATTAACTAAATTATAATCCTCTCTTATGCTTTTGATTTGTTGACTGAATAATAATCCTCTCTGATGCTTTGTTGAATGAATAATAATCCTCTCTTTGATGCTTTTGATTTGTTGACTGAACAACAATCCTCTCTGATGCTTCGTTGACTGAATAATAATCCTCTCTATGACGTTTTTGCTTTGTTGACTGAATAATAATCCTCTATAATGCTTTGTTGACTGAATAATAATCCTCTCTCTCTAATGCCTATACTTTGTTGACTAAATAATAAATCCCTCTGATACTTTGTTGACTTTGTTGACTCACTCTCTGATCCTCTTGCTTTGTTGATTGAATAATAATCCCCTCTGATTCTTTGTTTACTGAATGATAATCCTCACTCTCTCTCTGATGCTTTTGATTTGTTGACTGAATAATAATCCTCTCTGATGCTTTGTTAACTTTGGTGACTGAATAATAAATCTCTCTGTGATGCTTTTGCTTTGTTGACTGAATAATAATCCTCTCTGATGCTTTATTGACTTTGTTGAATAAATAATAATCCTCTCTCTCTGATGTTTTCGCTTTGTTGACGGAACAATAATCATCTCTAATGATTTGTTGATTGAATAATAATCCTCTTTCTCTCTGATGCTTTTGCTTTGTTTATTGAATAATAATCCTCTCGGATGCTTTGTTGACTGAATAATAATCCTCTCTCAGATGCTTTTGCTTTGTTGATTGAATAATAATCCTATTTGTTACTTTGTTGACTGAATAATAATACTCTCTAATGCTTTTTCTTTGTGGACTGAATAATAATCCTCTCTGATCCTTTGTTGACTTTGTTGAAGGAATAATAATTCTCTATCTCTGATGCTTTTGCTTTGTTGACTTAATAATAATTATCTCTAATGCTTTATTGACTGAATAATAACCCTCTCTCTGATGCTTTTGCTTTGTTAACTGAATAATAATCCTCTCTGATGCTTTATTGAAAAAAATAATATTCCTCTCTGATACTTTGTTGACGCTCTCTCTGATGCTTTTGTTTTGTTGACTGAATAATAACCTTCTTTGTTGTTTTGTTGACTGAATAATAATTCTCTCTCTCTGATACCTATGCTTAGTTGACTAAATAATAATTCTCTTTGATACTTTGTTAACTTTGTTGACTCACTCTTTGATGCTTTTGCTTTGTTGACTAAATAATTATCCTCTCTGATGCTTTGTTGACTGAATAATAATCTTCATTCTCTCTCTCTGATGCTTTTGATTTGATGACTGAATAATAATCCATTTGTTAATTTTGTTGACTGAATAATAATCCTCTCTGATGCTTTCTTTACTTTATTGACTGAATAATAAATTTCTTTGTGATGCTTTTGCTTTGTAGACTAAATAATAATCCTCTCAGGTGCTTTGTTAACTTTGTTGAATGAATAATAATCCTCTCACTGATGTTTTTGCTTTGTTGACTGAATAATAATACTCTCTAATGATTTTTTGACTGAATGATAATCTTCTCTCTTTGATGCGTTTGCTTTGTTGACTAAATCATAATACTCCCTGATGCTTTGTTGACTGAATAATAATCCTCTCTGATGCTTTTGGTTTGTTGCCTGAATAATAATCCTCTTTGATGCTTTGTTGACTGAATAATAATCCCCTCTCTCTGATGTTTTTTACTGATTATTTCGTAATGATTACTTTTATATTTATTTAGATTCCCAACGATGACTTGTTATCTAAGATGAGTAGGTGCTGGCCCATTATACCATGGAAAATCGTGTGTTTTGGAGTTATGAGTAGCATAAGCACTGGAAATGCTCTGGTCTTCACAACATATAGCATATTTACATCTGACCGTTAATAAATTTGTTGCCATTGATTATTTCAAAACACTTGAACGTGCCCATATTTCTCTGATTTATGACGACGAACCACTCCAACCTCATACCTGACAGAGTTTTATCGACGTATTAGCTTCCCATCGACGTGAAATAGGAATAGTGCAACCCGAGATCGTGTGTTCTTGGCATTCGAGATTAATGCACCAGGAATTAAAGGAAATAAAATTTTATCTCACACCTGATGCACATGCGATCGAAGACTGTCCACAATCACATTTGGGAAATTGCAGAAACGCTTTTCTTTTCCTGAAATATAGAATATCGCCTCCGCCAATGCTCCAGCCTCCTATTCCTATTCCTGTTCGGAAGCATGTTGCTGAAGCTGACAATGTTTGAAATCGTCCCAGTCCCAATGTCCGCGCTTTACTTTTTCATCAACTAATGGTTTTCCTTCTGTTTGCATTTGTATTTCTGTCACTATTGGTAAAAGTTGCCAAGGTACATCGTGGCAAAGTTACATGATTTTTGTTATTGTAAGAGTTGAACCATCTTGATTGATGGCAAACTTTCAATATTTTCTTCTCATGAAAAATTTGCATTTGTTGTAATAGTCAATTCTACCATTGACTGAATAATTGTCTTCTTTGATGCTTTATTAATTGAATAATAATCTTCTCTATCTGATGCTTTTGATTTGTTGACTGAATAATAATCCTCTTCGATTCTTTGTTGACTAAATAATAATCCTCTCTCTGATGCTTTTGCTTTGTTGACTGAATAATAATCTTCTCAGATGCTTTGTTGACTTTGTTGAATGAATAATAATCCTCTCTATAATGCTTTTGCTTTGTTAACTGAATAATAATCCTCTCTGATGCCTTGTTATCTTAGATAAGCCGATGCTGGCCCAGTTATACCATGAAAAATCATGTGTTTTGGAGTTATGAGTGGCCTAAGCACAAGAAATGCTTTGGTCTTCACAAAATACCTAATTTACATCTGAGCGTTAAGAAATTTGTTGCCATTATTTATTTTAAAACACTTGAACGGACTCATATTTCTCTGATTTATGACGACACATTAGCTTCCCATTGACCTGGAATATGAATAGTGCAACCTGAGCTCCTGTGTTCTTGGCATTCGAGATTAATGCACCAGGAATTAAAGGAAATAAAATTTTGTCTCACACCTGATGCACATGCGTTCGAAGACTTCCCACAATCACCTTGGGTAAATTGCGGAAACATTTTTCTCTTCTTGAAATATAGACTATCGCCTCAACAAATACTCTCGCCTCCTATTCCTTTTCCTGTTCGGAAGCATGTTGCTGAAGCCGACAATGTTTGGAATCGTCCCAATGTCCGCGCTCTACTTTTTCATTAACTAATTGTTTTCCTACTATTTGCATTTGAATTTCTGTAATGATTGGTAACAGTTGCCTAGGCAAATCGTGGCAAAGTTACATTATTTTATTTGTTGTAAGAGTTGAACAATCTAGGTTGATGGAAGACTTTCACTATTTTCTTCTAATACAACACTTTTATTTGTTGTAATAGCAATTTCTACCGTTGACTGAATAATAATCCTCTCTGATACTTTATTAACTGAATAATAATCCTCTCCCTCTATGATGCTTTTGATTTGTCGATTGAATAATAATCCTCTATGATGGTTAGTTGACTGAATAATAATCCTTTCTCTGATGCTTTGGCTTTGTTGACTGAATAATAATTTGTTTTGATGGTTTTTTGACTGAATAATAATCCTCTCTCTGATGCTTTAGCTTTGTTGATTAAATAATAATCTTCTCTGATGCTTTATTGATTGAATAATAATCCTCTCTCTCTGATGCTTTTGCTTTGTTAACTAAATAATAATTATCTCTAATGCTTTGTTGACTGAATAATAATGCTCTCTCTGATGCTTTTTGTTTCTATACTGAATAATAATCCTCTCTGATTCTTTGTTAACTGAATAATAATCCTCTATATGATGCTTTTGCTTTGTTGACTAAATAATAATCCTCTTTGATACTTTGTTGACTGAATAATAATCCTAACTTTTTGATGCTTTTGCTTTTTTGACTAAATAATAATCCTCGCTGATGCTTTGTTGACTTTTTTGATTGAATAATAATCCTCTCCAATGCTCCGCCTTCTATTCCAGTTCCTGTTCGAAAGCATGTTAATTAAGCCGACAATGTTTGGAATAATCCCAATGTTTAAGCTCTAAATTTTCATAAACTAATGGTTTTCCTACTGTTTACATTTGTATTTCTGTCACTATTGGTAAAAGTTACCGAGGCATATCGTGGCAAAGTTACATTATTGAATTTGTTGTAAGAGTTGAACTATCATGATTGGTGGCAGACTTTCACTATTTTATTCTCATGCAACATTTGTATTTGTTGTAATAGCCAATTCTACCCTCGACTGAATAATAACCCACTCTGATGCTTTATTAACTAAATTATAATCCTGTCTTATGCTTTTGATTTGTTGACTGAATAATAATCCTCTCTGATGCTTTGTTGAATGAATAATAATCCTCTCTTTGATGCTTTTGATTTGTTGACTGAATAACAATCCTCTCTGATGCTTCGTTGACTGAATAATAATCCTCTCTATGACGTTTTTGCTTTGTAGACTGAATAATAATCCTCTATAATGCTTTGTTGACTGAATAATAATCCTCTCCCTCTCTCTAATGCCTATACTTTGTTGACTAAATAATAAATCACTCTGATACTTTGTTGACTCACTCTCTGATCCTCTTGCTTTGTTGATTGAATAATAATCCTCTCTGACTCTTTGTTTACTGAATGATAATCCTCACTCTCTCTCTGATGCTTTTGATTTGTTGACTGAATAATAATCCTCTCTGATGCTTTGTAAACTTTGTTTACTGAATAATAATCCTCTCTGATGCTTTGTTAACTTTGGTGACTGGATAATAAATCTCTCTGTGATGCTTTTGCTTTGTTGACTGAATAATAATCCTCTCTGATGCTTTATAGACTTTGTTGAATAAATAATAATCCCCTCTCTGATGTTTTCGCTTTGTTGACGAAACAATAATCATCTCTAATGATTTGTTGATTGAGTAATAATCCTCTTTCTCTCTAATGCTTTTGCTTTGTTTATTGAATAATAATCCTCTCGGATGCTTTGTTGACTGAATAATAATCCTCTCTCAGATGCTTTTGCTTTGTTGACTGAATAATAATCCTATTTGTTACTTTGTTGACTGAATAATAATACTCTCTAATGCTTTTTCTTTGTGGACTGAATAATAATCCTCTCTAATCCTTTGTTGAAGGAATAATAATTCTCTATCTCTGATGCTTTTGCTTTGTTGACTTAATAATAATTATCTCTAATGCTTTATTGACTGAATAATAACCCTCTCTCTGATGCTTTTGCTTTGTTAACTGAATAATAATCCTCTATGATGCTTTATTTAAAAAATAATATTCCTCTCTGATACTTTGTTGACGCTCTCTCTGATGCTTTTGTTTTGTTGACTGAATAATAACCTTCTTTGTTGTGTTGTTGACTGAATAATAATTCTCTCTCTCTGATACCTATGCTTAGTTAACTAAATAATAATTCTCTTTGATACTTTGTTCACTTTGTTGACTCACTCTTTTATGCTTTTGGTTTGTTAACTGAATAATTATCCTCTTTGATGCTTTGTTTACTGAATAATAATCTTCATTCTCTCTCTCTGATGCTTTTGATTTTATGACTGAATAATAATCCATTTGTTAATTTTGTTGACTGAATAATAATCCTCTCTGATGCTTTCTTTACTTTATTGACTGAATAATAAATTTCTTTGTGATGCTTTTGCTTTGTAGACTAAATAATAATCCTCTCAGGTGCTTTGTTAACTTTGTTGAATGAATAATAATCCTGTCACTGATATTTTTGCTTTGTTGACTGAATAATAATACTCTCTAATGATTTGTTGACTGAATGATAATCTTCTCTCTTTGATGCTTTTGCTTTGTTGACTAAATCATAATCCTCTCTGATGCTTTATTGACTGAATAATAATCCTCTCTGATGCTTTTTGTTTGTTGACTGAATAATAATCCTCTTTGATGCTTTGTTGACTGAATAATAATCCCCTCTCTCTGATGTTTTTTACTGATTATTTCGTAATGATTACTTTAATATTTATTTAGATTCCCAACGATGACTTGTTATCTAAGATGAGTAGGTGCTGGCCCATTATACCATGGAAAATCGTGTGTTTTGGAGTTATGAGTAGCATAAGCACGGGAAATGCTCTGGTCTTCACAAAATAGCATATTTACATCTGACCGTTAATAAATTTGTTGCCATTGATTATTTCAAAACACTTGAACGTGCTCATATTTCTCTGATTTATGACGACGAACCACTCCAACCTCATACCCGACAGAGTTTTATCGACGTATTAGCTTCCCATCGACGTGAAATAGGAACAGTGCAACCCGAGATCGTGTGTTCTTGGCATTCGAGATTAATGCACCAGGAATTAAAGGAAATAAAATTTTATCTCACACCTGATGCACATGCGATCGAAGACTGTCCACAATCATATTTAGGAAATTGCGGAAACGCTTTTCTTTTTCTGAAATATAGAATATCGCCTCCGCCAATGCTCCAGCCTCCTATTCCTATTCCTGTTCGGAAGCATGTTGCTGAAGCTGACAATGTTTGAAATCGTCCCAGTCCCAATGTCCGCGCTTTACTTTTTCATCAACTAATGGTTTTCCTACTGTTTGCATTTGTATTTCTGTCACTATTGGTAAAAGTTGCCAAGGTACATCGTGGCAAAGTTACATGATTTTTGTTGTTGTAAGAGTTGAACAATCTTGATTGATGGCAGACTTTCAATATTTTCTTCTCATGCAAAATTTGCATTTGTTGTAATAGTCAATTCTACCATTGACTGAATAATAGTCTTCTTTGATGCTTTATTAATTGAATAATAATCTTCTCTATCTGATGCTTTTGATTTGTTGACTGAATAATAATCCTCTTCGATTCTTTGTTGACTAAATAATAATCCTCTCTCTGATGCTTTTGCTTTGTTGACAAAATAATAATCTTCTCAGATGCTTTGTTGACTTTGTTGAATGAATAATAATCCTCTCTATAATGCTTTTGTTTTGTTAACTGAATAATAATCCTCTCTGATGCCTTGTTATCTTAGATAAGCCGATGCTGGCCCAGTTATACCATGAAAAATCATGTGTTTTGGAGTTATGAGTGGCCTAAGCACAAGAAATGCTCTGGTCTTCACAAAATACCTAATTTACATCTGAGCGTTAAGAAATTTGTTGACATTATTTATTTTAAAACACTTGAACGGACTCATATTTCTATGATTTATGACGACACATTAGCTTCCCATCGACCTGGAATATGAATAGTGCAACCCGAGCTCCTGTGTTCTTGGCATTTGAGATTAATGCACCAGGAATTAAAGGAAATAAAATTTTGTCTCACACCTGATGCACATGCGTTTGAAGACTGCCCACAATCACCTTGGGTAAATTGCGGAAACGTTTTTCTCTTCCTAAAATATAGACTATCGCCTCAACAAATACTCTCGCCTCAACAAATACTCTCGCCTCCTATTCCTTTTCTTGTTCGGAAGCATGTTGCTGAAGCCGACAATGTTTGGAATCGTCCCAATGTCCGTGCTCTCCTTTTTCATTAACTAATTGTTTTCCTACTGTTTGCATTTGTATTTCTGTGATTATTGGTAACAGTTGCCTAGGAAAATCGTGGCAAAGTTACATTATTTTATTCGTTGTAAGAGTTGAACAATCTAGGTTGATGGAACACTTTCACCATTTTCTTCTAATGCAACACTTTTATTTGTTGTAATAGCAATTTCTACCGTTGACTGAATAATAATCCTCTCTGATACTTTATTAACTGAATAATAATCCTCTCCCTCTATGATGCTTTTGATTTGTCGATTGAATAATAATCCTCTATGATGGTTAGTTGACTGAATAGTAATCCTTTCTCTGATGCTTTGGCTTTGTTGACTGAATAATAATTTGTTTTGATGGTTTTTTGACTGAATAATAATCCTCTCTCTGATGCTTTAGCTTTGTTGATTAAATAATAATCTTCTCTGATGCTTTATTGATTGAATAATAATCCTCTCTCTCTAATGCTTTTACTTTGTTAACTAAATAATAATCATCTCTAATGCTTTGTTGACTGAATAATAATGCTCTCTCTGATGCTTTTTCTTTCTATACTAAATAATAATCCTCTCTGATTCTTTGTTAACTGAATAATAATCCTCTATATGATGCTTTTGCTTTGTTGACTAAATAATAATCCTCTTTGATACTTTGTTGACTGAATAATAATCCTAACTTTTTGATGCTTTTGCTTTTTTGACTAAATAATAATCCTCTCTGATGCTTTGTTGACTTTGTTGATTGAATAATAATCCTCTCCAATGCTCCGCCTTCGATTCCAGTTCCTGTTCGAAAGCATGTTAATTAAGCCGACAATGTTTGGAATAATCCCAATGTTTAAGCTCTAAATTTTCATAAACTAATGGTTTTCCTACTGTTTACATTTGTATTTCTGTCACTATTGGTAAAAGTTACCGAGGCATATCGTGGCAAAGTTACATTATTGTATTTGTTGTAAGAGTTGAACTATCATGATTGGTGGCAGACTTTCACTATTTTCTTATCATGCAACATTTGTATTTGTTGTAATAGCCCATTCTACCCTCGACTGAATAATAAACCACTCTGATGCTTTCTTAACTAAATTATAATCCTCTCTTATGCTTTTGATTTGTTGACTGAATAATAATCCTCTCTGATGCTTTGTTGAATGAATAATAATCCTCTCTTTGATGCTTTTGATTTGTTGACTGAATAACAATCCTCTCTGATGCTTCGTTGACTGAATAATAATCCTCTCTATGACGTTTTTGCTTTGTTGACTGAATAATAATCCTCTATAATGCTTTGTTGACTGAATAATAATCCTCTCTCTCTCTAATGCCTATACTTTGTTAACTAAATAATAAATCCCTCTGATACTTTGTTGACTCACTCTCTGACCCTCTTGCTTTGTTGATTGAATAATAATCCTCTCTGATTCTTTGTTTACTGAATGATAATCCTCACTCTCTCTCTGATGCTTTTGATTTGTTGACTGAATAATAATCCTCTCTGATGCTTTGTAATCTTTGTTTACTGAATAATAATCCTCTCTGATGCTTTGTTAACTTTGGTGACTGAATAATAAATCTCTCTGTGATGCTTTTGCTTTGTTGACTGAATAATAATCCTCTCTGATGCTTTATTGACTTTGTTGAATAAATAATAATCCTCTCTCTGATGTTTTCGCTTTGTTGACGGAACAATAATCATCTCTAATGATTTGTTGATTGAATAATAATCCTCTTTCCTCTGATGTTCTTGCTTTGTTTATTGAATAATAATCCTCTCGGATGCTTTGTTGACTGAATAATAATCCTCTCTCAGATGCTTTTGCTTTGTTGACTGAATAATAATCCTATTTGTTACTTTGTTGACTGAATAATAATACTCTCTAATGCTTTTTCTTTGTGGATTGAATAATAATCCTCTCTAATCCTTTGTTGACTTTGTTGAAGGAATAATAATTCTCTATCTCTGATGCTTTTTCTTTGTTGACTTCTTAATAATTATCTCTAATGCTTTATTGACTGAATAATAACCCTCTCTCTGATGCTTTTGCTTTGTTAACTGAATAATAATCCTCTATGATGCTTTATTTAAAAAATAATATTCCTCTCTGATACTTTGTTGACGCTCTCTCTGATGCTTTTGTTTTGTTGACTGAATAATAACCTTCTTTGTTGTTTTGTTGACTGAATAATAATTCTCTCTCTCTGATACCTATGCTTAGTTGACTAAATAATAATTCTCTTTGATACTTTGTTAACTTTGTTGACTCACTCTTTGATGCTTTTGCTTTGTTGACTGAATAATTATCCTCTCTGATGCTTTGTTGACTGAATAATAATCTTCATTCTCTCTCTCTGATGCTTTTGATTTGATGACTGAATAAGAATCCATTTGTTAATTTTGTTGACTGAATAATAATCCTCTCTGATGCTTTCTTTACTTTATTGAATGAATAATAAATTTCTTTGTGATGCTTTTGCTTTGTAGACTAAATAATAATCCTCTCAGGTGCTTTGTTAACTTTGTTGAATGAATAATAATCCTCTCACTGATGTTTTTGCTTTGTTGACTGAATAATAATACTCTCTAATGATTTGTTGACTGAATGATAATCTTCTCTCTTTGATGCTTTTGCTTTGTTGACTAAATCATAATCCTCTCTGATGTTTTGTTGACTGAATAATAATCCTCTCTGATGCTTTTGGTTTGTTGACTGAATAATAATCCTCTTTGATGCTTTGTTGACTGAATAATAATCCTAATTTTTTGATGCTTTTGCTTTTTTGACTAAATAATAATCCTCTCTGATGCTTTGTTGACTTTGTTGATTGAATAATAATCCTCTCCAATGCTCTGCCTTCTATTCCAGTTCCTGTTCGAAAGCATGTTAATTAAGCCGACAATGTTTGGAATAATCCCAATGTTTAAGCTCTAAATTTTCATAAACTAATGGTTTTCCTACTGTTTACATTTGTATTTCTGTCACTATTGGTAAAAGTTACCGAGGCATATCGTGGCAAAGTTACATTATTGTATTTGTTGTAAGAGTTGAACTATCATGATTGGTGGCAGACTTTCACTATTTTCTTCTCATGCAACATTTGTATTTGTTGTAATAGCCCATTCTACCCTCGACTGAATAATAAACCACTCTGATGCTTTCTTAACTAAATTATAATCCTCTCTTATGCTTTTGATTTGTTGACTGAATAATAATCCTCTCTGATGCTTTGTTGAATGAATAATAGTCCTCTCTTTGATGCTTTTGATTTGTTGACTGAATAACAATCCTCTCTGATGCTTCGTTGACTGAATAATAATCCTCTCTATGACGTTTTTTCTTTGTTGACTGAATAATAATCCTCTATAATGCTTTGTTGACTGAATAATAATCCTCTCTCTCTCTAATGCCTATACTTTGTTAACTAAATAATAAATCCCTCTGATACTTTGTTGACTCACTCTCTGATCCTCTTGCTTTGTTGATTGAATAATAATCCTCTCTGATTCTTTGTTTACTGAATGATAATCCTCACTCTCTCTCTGATGCTTTTGATTTGTTGACTGAATTATAATCCTCTCTGATGCTTTGTAATCTTTGTTTACTGAATAATAATCCTCTCTGATGCTTTGTTAACTTTGGTGACTGAATAATTAATCTCTCTGTGATGCTTTTGCTTTGTTGACTGAATAATAATCCTCTCTGATGCTTTGTTGACTGAATCTTCATTCTCTCTCTCTGATGCTTTTGATTTGATGACTGAATAATAATCCATTTGTTAATTTTGTTGACTGAATAATAATCCTCTCTGATGCTTTCTTTACTTTATTGACTGAATAATAAATTTCTTTGTGATGCTTTTGCTTTGTAGACTAAATAATAATCCTCTCAGGTGCTTTGTTAACTTTGTTGAATGAATAATAATCCTCTCACTGATGTTTTTGCTTTGTTGACTGAATAATAATACTCTCTAATGATTTGTTAACTGAATGATAATCTTCTCTCTTTGATGCTTTTGCTTTGTTGACTAAATCATAATCCTCTCTGATGTTTTGTTGACTGAATAATAACCCTCTCTGATGCTTTTGGTTTGTTGACTGAATAATAATCCTCTTTGATTACTTTTATATTTATTTAGATTCCCAACGATGACTTGTTATCTAAGATGAGTAGGTGCTGGCCCATTATACCATGGAAAATCGTGTGTTTTGGAGTTATGAGTAGCATAAGCACGGGAAATGCTCTGGTCTTCACAAAATAGCATATTTACATCTGACCGTTAATAAATTTGTTGCCATTGATTATTTCAAAACACTTGAACGTGCTCATATTTCTCTGATTTATGACGACGAACCACTCCAACCTCATACCCGACAGAGTTTTATCGACGTATTAGCTTCCAATCGACGTGAAATAGGAATAGTGCAACCCGAGATCGTGTGTTCTTGGCATTCGAGATTAATGCACCAGGAATTAAAGGAAATAAAATTTTATCTCACACCTGATGCACATGCAATCGAAGGCTGTCCACAATCACATTTAGGAAATTGCGGAAACGCTTTTCTTTTTCTGAAATATAGAATATCGCCTCCGCCAATGCTCCAGTCTCCTATTCCTATTCCTGTTCGGAAGATTGTTGCTGAAGCTGATAATGTTTGAAATCGTCCCAGTCCCAATGTCCGCGCTTTACTTTTTCATCAACTAATGGTTTTCCTACTGTTTGCATTTGTATTTCTGTCACTATTGGTAAAAGTTGCCAAGGTACATCGTGGCAAATTTACATGATTTTTGTTGTTGTAAGAGTTGAACAATCTTGATTGATGGCAGACTTTCACTATTTTCTTCTCATGCAAAATTTGCATTTGTTGTAATAGTCAATTCTACCATTGACTGAATAATAGTCTTCTTTGATGCTTTATTAATTGAATAATAATCTTCTCTATCTGATGCTTTTGATTTGTTGACTGAATAATAATCCTCTTCGATTCTTTGTTGACTAAATAATAATCCTCTCTCTGATGCTTTTGCTTTGTTGACTGAATAATAATCTTCTCAGATGCTTTGTTGACTTTGTTGAATGAATAGTAATCCTCTCTATAATGCTTTTGCTTTGTTAACTGAATAATAATCCTCTCTGATGCCTTGTTATCTTAGATAAGCCGATGCTGGCCCAGTTATACCATGAAAAATCATGTGTTTTGGAGTTATGAGTGGCCTAAGCACAAGAAATGCTCTGGTCTTCACAAAATACCTAATTAACATCTGAGCGTTAAGAAATTTGTTGCCATTATTTATTTTAAAACACTTGAACGGACTCATATTTCTCTGATTTATGACGACGCATTAGCTTCCCATCGACCTGGAATATGAATAGTGCAACCCGAGCTCCTGTGTTCTTGGCATTCGAGATTAATGCACCAGGAATTAAAGGAAATAAAATTTTGTCTCACACCTGATGCACATGCGTTTGAGGACTGCCCACAATCACCTTGGGTAAATTGCGGAAACGGTTTTCTCTTCCTGAAATATAGACTATCGCCTCAACAAATACTCTCGCCTCAACAAATACTCTCGCCTCCTATTCCTTTTCCTATTCGGAAGCATGTTGCTGAAGCCGACAATGTTTGGAATCGTCCCAATGTCCGCGCTCTACTTTTTAATTAACTAATTGTTTTCCTACTGTTTGCATTTGTATTTCTGTCATTATTGGTAACAGTTGCCTAGGCAAATCGTGGCAAAGTTACATTATTTTATTTGTTGTAAGAGTTGAACAATCTAGGTTGATGGAAGACTTTCACTATTTTCTTCTAATGCAACACTTTTATTTGTTGTAATAGCAATTTCTACCGTTGACTGAATAATAATCCTCTCTGATACTTTATTAACTGAATAATAATCCTCTCCCTCTTTGATGCTTTTGATTTGTCTATTGAATAATAATCCTCTATGATGGTTAGTTGACTGAATAATAATCCTTTCTCTGATGCTTTGGCTTTGTTGACTGAATAATAATTTGTTTTGATGGTTTTTTGACTGAATAATAATCCTCTCTCTGATGCTTTAGCTTTGTTGATTAAATAATAATCTTCTCTGATGCTTTATTGATTGAATAATAATCCTCTCTCTCTGATGCTTTTGCTTTGTTAACTAAATAATAATCATCTCTAATGCTTTGTTGACTGAATAATAATGCTCTCTCTGATGCTTTTTCTTTCTATACTGAATAATAATCCTCTCTGATTCTTTGTTAACTGAATAATAATCCTCTATATGATGCTTTTGCTTTGTTGACTAAATAATAATCCTCTTTGATACTTTGTTGACTGAATAATAATCCTAACTTTTTGATGCTTTTGCTTTTTTGACTAAATAATAATCCTCTCTGATGCTTTGTTGACTTTGTTGATTGAATAATAATCCTCACCAGTGCTCCGCCTTCTATTCCAGTTCCTGTTCGAAAGCATGTTAATTAAGCCGACAATGTTTGGAATAATCCCAATGTTTAAGCTCTAAATTTTCATAAACTAATGGTTTTCCTACTGTTTACATTTGTATTTCTGTCACTATTGGTAAAAGTTACCGAGGCATATCGTGGCAAAGTTACATTATAGTATTTGTTGTAAGAGTTGAACTATCATGATTGGTGGCAGACTTTCACTATTTTCTTCTCATGCAACATTTGTATTTGTTGTAATAGCCAATTCTACCCTCGACTGAATAATAACCCACTCTGATACTTTATTAACTAAATTATAATCCTCTCTTATGTTTTTGATTTGTTGACTGAATAATAATCCTCTCTGATGCTTTGTTGAATGAATAATAATCCTCTCTTTGATGCTTTTGATTTGTTGACTGAATAACAATCCTCTCTGATGCTTCGTTGACTGAATAATAATCCTCTCTATGACGTTTTTGCTTTGTTGACTGAATAATAATCCTCTATAATGCTTTGTTGACTGAATAATAATCCTCTCTCTCTCTAATGCCTATACTTTGTTGACTAAATAATAAATCCCTCTGATACTTTGTTGAATCACTCTCTAATCCTCTTGCTTTGTTGATTGAATAATAATCCTCTCTGATTCTTTGTTTCCTGAATGATAATCCTCACTCTCTCTCTGATGCTTTTGATTTGTTGACTGAATAATAATCCTCTCTGATGCTTTGTAAACTTTGTTTACTGAATAATAATCCTCCCTGATGCTTTGTTAACTTTGGTGACTGAATAATAAATCTCTCTGTGATGCTTTTGCTTTGTTGACTGAATAATAATCCTCTCTGATGCTTTATTGACTTTGTTGAATAAATAATAATCCTCTCTCTGATGTTTTCGCTTTGTTGACAGAACAATAATCATCTCTAATGATTTGTTGATTGAATAATAATCCTCTTTCTCTCTGATGCTTTTGCTTTGTTTATTGAACAATAATCCTCTCGGATGCTTTGTTGACTGAATAATAATCCTCTATCAGATGCTTTTGCTATGTTGATAGAATAATAATCCTATTTGTTACTTTGTTGACTGAATAATAATACTCTCTAATGCTTTTTCTTTGTGGACTGAATAATAATCCTCTCTAATCCTTTGTTGACTTTGTTGAAGGAATAATAATTCTCTATCTCTGATGCTTTTGCTTTGTTGACTTAATAATAATTATCTCTAATGCTTTATTGACTGAATAATAACCCTCTCTCTGATCCTTTTGCTTTGTTAACTGAATAATAATCCTCTATGATGCTTTATTGAAAAAAATAATATTCCTCTCTGATACTTTGTTGACGCTCTCTCTGATGCTTTTGTTTTGTTGACTGAATAATAACCTTCTTTGTTGTTTTGTTGACTGAATAATAATTCTCTCTCTCTGATACCTATGCTTAGTTGACTAAATAAGAATTCTCTTTGATACTTTGTTAACTTTGTTGACTCACTCTTTGATGCTTTTGCTTTGTTGACTGAATAATTATCCTCTCTGATGCTTTGTTGACTGAATAATAATCTTCATTCTCTCTCTCTGATGCTTTTGATTTGATGACTGAATAATAATCCATTTGTTAATTTTGTTGACTGAATAATAATCCTCTCTGATGCTTTCTTTACTTTATTGACTGAATAATAAATTTCTTTGTGATGCTTTTGCTTTGTAGACTAAATAATAATCCTCTTAGGTGCTTTGTTAACTTTGTTGAATGAATAATAATCCTCTCACTGATGTTTTTGCTTTGTTGACTGAATAATAATACTCTCTAATGATTTGTTGACTGAATGATAATCTTCTCTCTTTGATGCTTTTGCTTTGTTGACTAAATCATAATCCTCTCTGATGCTTTGTTGACTGAATAATAATCCTCTCTGATGCTTTTGGTTTGTTGACTGAATAATAATCCTCTTTGATGCTTTGTTGACTGAATAATAATCCCCTCTCTCTGATGTTTTTTACTGATTATTTCCTAATGATTACTTTTATATTTATTTAGATTCCCAACGATGACTTGTTATCTAAGATGAGTAGGTGCTGGCCCATTATACCATGGAAAATCGTGTGTTTTGGAGTTATGAGTAGCATAAGCACGGGAAATGCAATGGTCTTCACAAAATAGCATATTTACATCTGACCGTTAATAAATTTGTTGCCATTGATTATTTCAAAACACTTGAACGTGCTCATATTTCTCTGATTTATGACGACGAACCACTCCAACCTCATACCCGACAGAGTTTTATCAACGTATTAGCTTCCCATCGACGTGAAATAGGAATCGTGCAACCCGAGATCGTGTGTTCTTGGCATTCGAGATTAATGCACCAGGAATTAAAGGAAATAAAATTTTATCTCACACCTGATGCACATGCGATCGAAGACTGTCCACAATCACATTTAGGAAATTGCGGAAACACTTTTCTTTTTCTGAAATATAGAATATCGCCTCCGCCTATGCTCCAGCCTCCTATTCCTATTCCTGTTCGGAAGCATGTTGCTGAAGCTGACAATGTTTGAAATCGTCCCAGTCCCAATGTTCGCGCTTTACTTTTTCATCAACTAATGGTTTTCCTACTGTTTGCATTTGTATTTCTGTCACTATTGGTAAAAGTTGCCAAGGTACATTGTGGCAAAGTTACATGATTTTTGTTGTTGTAAGAGTTGAACAATCTTGATTGATGGCAGACTTTCACTATTTTCTTCTCATGCAAAATTTGCATTTGTTGTAATAGTCAATTCTACCATTGACTGAATAATAGTCTTCTTTGATGCTTTATTAATTGAATAATAATCTTCTCTATCTGATGCTTTTGATTTGTTGACTGAATAATAATCCTCTTCGATTCTTTGTTGACTAAATAATAATCCTCTCTCTGATGCTTTTGCTTTGTTGACTGAATAATAATCTTCTCAGATGCTTTGTTGACTTTGTTGAATGAATAGTAATCCTCTCTATAATGCTTTTGCTTTGTTAACTGAATAATAATCCTCTCTGATGCCTTGTTATCTTAGATAAGCCGATGCTGGCCCAGTTATACCATGAAAAATCATGTGTTTTGGAGTTATGAGTGGCCTAAGCACAAGAAATGCTCTGGTCTTCACAAAATACCTAATTTACATCTGAGCGTTAAGAAATTTGTTGCCATTATTTATTTTAAAACACTTGAACGGACTCATATTTCTCTGATTTATGACGACGCATTAGCTTCCCATCGACCTGGAATATGAATAGTGCAACCCGAGCTCCTGTGTTCTTGGCATTCGAGATTAATGCACCAGGAATTAAAGGAAATAAAATTTTGTCTCACACCTGATGCACATGCGTTCGAAGACTGCCCACAATCACCTTGGGTAAATTGCGGAAACGTTTTTCTCTTCCTGAAATATAGACTATCGCCTCAACAAATACTCTCGCTTCCTATTCCTTTTCCTGTTCGGAAGCATGTTGCTGAAGCCGACAATGTTTGGAATCGTCCCAATGTCCGCGCTCTACTTTTTCATTAACTAATTGTTTTCCTACTGTTTGCATTTGTATTTCTGTCATTATTGGTAATAGTTGCCTAGGCAAATCGTGGCAAAGTTACATTATTTTATTTGTTGTAAAAGTTGAACAATCTAGGTTGATGGAAGACTTTCACTATTTTCTTCTAATGCAACACTTTTATTTGTTGTAATAGCAATTTCTACCGTTGACTGAATAATAATCCTATCTGATACTTTATTAACTGAATAATAATCCTCGCCCTCTATGATGCTTTTGATTTGTCGATTGAATAATAATCCTCTATGATGGTTAGTTGACTGAATAATAATCCTTTCTCTGATGCTTTGGCTTTGTTGCCTGAATAATAATTTGTTTTGATGGTTTTTTGACTGAATAATAATCCTCTCTCTGATGCTTTAGCTTTGTGGATTAAATAATAATCTTCTCTGATGCTTTATTGATTGAATAATAATCCTCTCTCTCTGATGCTTTTGCTTTGTTAACTAAATAATAATCATCTCTAATGCTTTGTTGACTGAATAATAATGCTATCTCTGATGCTTTTTCTTTCTATACTGAATAATAATCCTCTCTGATTCTTTGTTAACTGAATAATAATCCTCTATATGATGCTTTTGCTTTGTTGACTAAATAATAATCCTCTTCGATACTTTGTTGACTGAATAATAATCCTAACTTTTTTATGCTTTTGCTTTTTTGACTAAATAATAATCCTCTCTGATGCTTTGTTGACTTTGTTGATTGAATAATAATCCTCTCCAATGCTCCGCCTTTTATTCCAGTTCCTGTTCGAAAGCATGTTAATTAAGCCGACAATGTTTGGAATAATCCCAATGTTTAAGCTCTAAATTTTCATAAACTAATGGTTTTCCTACTGTTTACATTTGTATTTCTGTCACTATTGGTAAACGTTACCGAGGCATATCGTGGCAAAGTTACATTATAGTATTTGTTGTAAGAGTTGAACTATCATGATTGGTGGCAGACTTTCACTATTTTCTTCTCATGTAACATTTGTATTTGTTGTAATAGCCAATTCTACCCTCGACTGAATAATAACCCACTCTGATGCTTTATTAACTAAATTATAATCCTCTCTTATGCTTTTGATTTGTTGACTGAATAATAATCCTCTCTGATGCTTTGTTGAATGAATAATAATCCTCTCTTTGATGCTTTTGATTTGTTGACTGAATAACAATCCTCTCTGATGCTTCGTTGACTGAATAATAATCCTCTCTATGATGTTTTTGCTTTGTTGACTGAATAATAATCCTCTATAATGCTTTGTTGACTGAATAATAATCCTCTCTCTCTCTAATGCCTATACTTTGTTGACTAAATAATAAATCCCTCTAATACTTTGTTGACTCACTCTCTGATCCTCTTGCTTTGTTGATTGAATAATAATCCTCTCTGATTCTTTGTTTACTGAATGATAATCCTCACTCTCTCTCTGATGCTTTTGATTTGTTGACTGAATAATAATCCTCTCTGATGCTTTGTAAACTTTGTTTACTGAATAATAATCCTCTCTGATGCTTTGTTAACTTTGGTGACTGAATAATAAATCTCTCTGTGATGCTTTTGCTTTGTTGACTGAATAATAATCCTCTCTGATGCTTTATTGACTTTGTGGAATAAATAATAATCCTCTCTCTGATGTTTTCGCTTTGTTGACGGAACAATAATCATCTCTAATGATTTGTTGATTGAATAATAATCCTCTTTCTCTCTGATGCTTTTGCTTTGTTTATTGAATAATAATCCTCTCGGATGCTTTGTTGACTGAATAATAATCCTCTCTCAGATGCTTTTGCTTTGTTGACAGAATAATAATCCTATTTGTTACTTTGTTGACTGAATAATAATACTCTCTAATGCTTTTTCTTTGTGGACTGAATAATAATCCTCTCTAATCCTTTGTTGACTTTGTTGAAGGAATAATAATTCTCTATCTCTGATGCTTTTGCTTTGTTGACTTAATAATAATTATCTCTAATGCTTTATTGACTGAATAATAACCCTCTCTCTGATGCTTTTGCTTTGTTAACTGAATAATAATCCTCTATGATGCTTTATTGAAAAAATAATATTCCTCTCTGATACTTTGTTGACGCTCTCTCTGATGCTTTTGTTTTGTTGACTGAATAATAACCTTCTTTGTTGTTTTGTTGACTGAATAATAATTCTCTCTCTCTGATACCTATGCTTAGTTGACTAAATAATAATTCTCTTTGATACTTTGTTAACTTTGTTGACTCACTCTTTGATGCTTTTGCTTTGTTGACTGAATAATTATCCTCTCTGATGCTTTGTTGACTGAATAATAATCTTCATTCTCTCTCTCTGATGCTTTTGATTTGATGACTGAATAATAATCCATTTGTTAATTTTGTTGGCTGAAGAATAATCCTCTCTGATGCTTTCTTTACTTTATTGACTGAATAATAAATTTCTTTGTGATGCTTTTGCTTTGTAGACTAAATAATAATCCTCTCAGGTGCTTTGTTAACTTTGTTGAATGAATAATAATCCTCTCACTGATGTTTTTGCTTTGTTGACTGAATAATAATACTCTCTAATGATTTGTTGACTGAATGATAATCTTCTCTCTTTGATGCTTTTGCTTTGTTGACTAAATCATAATCCTCTCTGATGCTTTGTTGACTGAATAATAATCCTCTCTGATGCTTTTGGTTTGTTGACTGAATAATAATCCTCTTTGATGCTTTGTTGACTGAATAATAATCCCCTCTCTCTGATGTTTTTTACTGATTATTTCGTAATGATTACTTTTATATTTATTTAGATTCCCAACGATGACTTGTTATCTAATATGAGTAGGTGCTGGCCCATTATACCATGGAAAATCGTGTGTTTTGGAGTTATGAGTAGCATAAGCACGAGAAATGCTCTGGTATTCACAAAATAGCATATTTACATCTGACCGTTAATAAATTTGTTGCCATTGATTATTTCAAAACACTTGAACGTGCTCATATTTCTCTGATTTATGACGACGAACCACTCCAACCTCATACCCGACAGAGTTTTATCGACGTATTAGATTCCCATCGACGTGAAATAGGAATAGTGCAACCCGAGATCGTGTGTTCTTGGCATTCGAGATTAATGCACCAGGAATTAAAGGAAATAAAATTTTATCTTACACCTGATGCACATGCGATCGAAGACTGTCCACAATCACATTTAGGAAATTGCGGAAACGCTTTTCTTTTTCTGAAATATAGAATATCGCCTCCGCCAATGCTCCAGCCTCCTATTCCTATTCCTGTTCGGAAGCATGTTGCTGAAGCTGACAATGTTTGAAATCGTCCCAGTCCCAATGTCCGCGCTTTACTTTTTCATCAACTAATGGTTTTCCTACTGTTTGCATTTGTATTTCTGTCACTAATGGTAAAAGTTGCCAAGGTACATCGTCGCAAAGTTACATGATTTTTGTTGTTGTAAGAGTTGAACAATCTTGATTGATGGCAGACTTTCACTATTTTCTTCTCATGCAAAATTTGCATTTGTTGTAATAGTCAATTCTACCATTGACTTAATAATAGTCTTCTTTGATGCTTTATTAATTGAATAATAATCTTCTCTATCTGATGCTTTTGATTTGTTGACTGAATAATAATCCTCTTCGATTCTTTGTTGACTAAATAATAATCCTCTCTCTGATGCTTTTGCTTTGTTGACTGAATAATAATCTTCTCAGATGCTTTGTTGACTTTGTTGAATGAATAATAATCCTCTCTATAATGCTTTTGCTTTGTTAACTGAATAATAATCCTCTCTGATGCCTTGTTATCTTAGATAAGCCGATGCTGGCCCAGTTATACCATGAAAAATCATGTGTTTTGGAGTTATGAGTGGCCTAAGCACAAGAAATGCTCTGGTCTTCACAAAATACCTAATTTACATCTGAGCGTTAAGAAATTTGTTGCCATTATTTATTTTAAAACACTTGAACGGACTCATATTTCTCTGATTTATGACGACGCATTAGCTTCCCATCGACCTGGAATATGAATAGTGCAACCCGAGCTCCTGTGTTCTTGGCATTCGAGATTAATGCACCAGGAATTAAAGGAAATAAAATTTTGTCTCACACCTGATGCACATGCGTTTGAAGACTGCCCACAATCACCTTGGGTAAATTGCGAAAACGTTTTTCACTTCCTGAAATATAGACTATCTCCTCAACAAATACTCTCGCCTCAATAAATACTCTCGCCTCCTATTCCTTTTCCTGTTCGGAAGCATGTTGCTGAAGCCGACAATGTTTGGAATCGTCCCAATGTCCGTGCTCTACTTTTTCATTAACTAATTGTTTTCCTACTGTTTGCATTTGTATTTCTGTCATTATTGGTAACAGTAGCCTAGGCAAATCGTGGCAAAGTTACATTATTTTATTTGTTGTAAGAGTTTAACAATCTAGGTTGATGGAAGACTTTCACTATTTTCTTCTAATGCAACACTTTTATTTGTTGTAATAGCAATTTCTACCGTTGACTGAATAATAATCCTCTCTGATACTTTATTAACTGAATAATAATCCTCTCCCACTATGATGCTTTTGATTTGTCGATTGAATAATAATCCTCTATGATGGTTAGTTGACTGAATAATAATCCTTTCTCTGATGCTTTGGCTTTGTTGACTGAATAATAATTTGTTTTGATGGTTTTTTGACTGAATAATAATCTTCTCTCTGATGCTTTAGCTTTGTTGATTAAATAATAATCTTCTCTGATGCTTTATTGATTGAATAATAATCCTCTCTCTCTGATGCTTTTGCTTTGTTAACTAAATAATAATCATCTCTAATGCTTTGTTGACTGAATAATAATGCTCTCTCTGATGCTTTTTCTTTCTATACTGAATAATAATCCTCTCTGATTCTTTGTTAACTGAATAATAATCCTCTATATGATGCTTTTGCTTTGTTGACTAAATAATAATCCTCTTTGATACTTTGTTGACTGAATAATAATCCTAACTTTTTGATGCTTTTGTTTTTTGACTAAATAATAATCCTCTCTGATGCTTTGTTGACTTTGTTGATTGAATAATAATCCTCTCCAATGCTCCGCCTTCTATTCCAGTTCCTGTTCGAAAGCATGTTAATTAAGCCTACAATGTTTGGAATAATCCCAATGTTTAAGCTCTAAATTTTCATAAACTAATGGTTTTCTTACTGTTTACATTTGTATTTCTGTCACTATTGGTAAAAGTTACCGAGGCATATCGTGGCAAGGTTACATTATTGTATTTGTTGTAAGAGTTGAACTATCATGATTGGTGGCAGACTTTCACTATTTTATTCTCATGCAACATTTGTATTTGTTGTAATAGCCAATTCTACCCTCGACTGAATAATAACCCACTCTGATGCTTTATTAACTAAATTATAATCCTCTCTTATGCTTTTGATTTGTTGACTGAATAATAATCCTCTCTGATGCTTTGTTGAATGAATAATAATCCTCTCTTTGATGCTTTTGATTTGTTGACTGAATAACAATCCTCTCTGATGCTTCGTTGACTGAATAATAATCCTCTCTATGACGTTTTTGCTTTGTTGACTGAATAATAATCCTCTATAATGCTTTGTTGACTGAATAATAATCCTCTCTCTCTCTAATGCCTATACTTTGTTGACTAAATAATAAATCCCTCTGATACTTTGTTAACTCACTCTCTGATTGTCTTGCTTTGTTGATTAAATAATAAGCCTCTCTGATTCTTTGTTTACTGAATGATAATCCTCACTCTCTCTCTGATGCTTTTGATTTGTTGACTGAATAATAATCCTCTCTGATGCTTTGTAAACTTTGTTTACTGAATAATAATCCTCTCTGATGCTTTGTTAACTTTGGTGACTGAATAATAAATCTCTCTGTGATGCTTTTGCTTTGTTGACTGAATAATAATCCTCTCTGATGCTTTATTGACTTTGTTGAATAAATAATAATCCTCTCTCTCTGATGTTTTCGCTTTGTTGACGGAACAATAATCATCTCTAATGATTTGTTGATTGAATAATAATCCTCTTTCTCTCTGATGCTTTTGCTTTGTTTATTAAATAATAATCCTCTCGGATGCTTTGTTGACTGAATAATAATCCTCTCTCAGATGCTTTTGCTTTGTTGACTGAATAATAATCCTATTTGTCACTTTGTTGACTGAATAATAATACTCTCTAATGCTTTTTCTTTGTGGACTGAATAATAATCCTCTCTGATCCTTTGTTGACTTTGTTGAAGGAATAATAATTCTCTATCTCTGATGTTTTTGCTTTGTTGACTTAATAATAATTATCTCTAATGCTTTATTGACTGAATAATAACCCTCTCTCTGATGCTTTTGCTTTGTTAACTGAATAATAATCCTCTCTGATGCTTTATTGAAAAAATAATATTCCTCTCTGATACTTTGTTGACGCTCTCCCTAATGCTTTTGTTTTGTTGACTGAATAATAACCTTCTTTGTTGTTTTGTTGACTGAATAATAATTCTCTCTCTGATACCTATGCTTAGTTGACTAAATAATAATTCTCTTTGGTACTTTGTTAACTTTGTTGACTCACTCTTTGATGCTTTTGTTTTGTTGACTGAATAATTATCCTCCCTGATGCTTTGTTGACTGAATAATACTCTTCATTCTCTCTCTCTGATGCTTTTGATTTGATGACTGAATAAAAATCCATTTGTTAATTTTGTTGACTGAATAATAATCCTCTCTGATGCTTTCTTTACTTTATTGACTGAATAATAAATTTCTTTGTGATGCTTTTGCTTTGTAGACTAAATAATAATCCTCTCAGGTGCTTTGTTAACTTTGTTGAATGAATAATAATCCTCTCACTGATGTTTTTGCTTTGTTGACTGAATAATAATACTCTCTAATAATTTGTTGACTGAATGATAATCTTCTCTCTTTGATGCTTTATCTTTGTTGACTAAATCATAATCCTCTCTGATGCTTTGTTGACTGAATAATAATCCTCTCTGATGCTTTTGGTTTGTTGACTGAATAATAATCCTCTTTGATGCTTTGTTGACTGAATAATAATCCCCTCTCTCTGATGTTTTTTACTGATTATTTCATAATGATTACTTTTATATTTATTTAGATTCCCAACGATGACTTGTTATCTAAGATGAGTAGGTGCTGGCCCATTATACCATGGAAAATCGTGTGTTTTGGAGTTATGAGTAGCATAAGCACGGGAAATGCTCTGGTCTTCACAAAATAGCATATTTACATCTGACCGTTAATAAATTTGTTGCCATTGATTATTTCAAAACACTTGAACGTGCTCATATTTCTCTGATTTATGACGACGAACCACTCCAACCTCATACCCGACAGAGTTTTATCGACGTATTAGCTTCGCATCGACGTGAAATAGGAATAGTGCAACCCGAGATCGTGTGTTCTTGGCATTCGAGATTAATTAATGCGCCAGGAATTAAAGGAAATAAAATTTTATCTCACACCTGATGCACATGCGATCGAAGACTGTCCACAATCACATTTGGGAAATTGCGGAAACGCTTTTCTTTTTTTGAAATATAGAATATCGCCTCCGCCAATGCTCCAGCCTCCTATTCCTATTCCTGTTCGGAAGCATGTTGCTGAAGCTGACAATGTTTGAAATCGTCCCAGTCCCAATGTTCGCACGTTACTTTTTCATCAACTAATGGTCTTCCTATTGTTTGCATTTGTATTTCTGTAACTATTGGTAAAAGTTGCCAAGGTACATCGTGGCAAAGTTACATGATTTTTGTTGTTGTAAGAGTTGAACAATCTTGATTGATGGCAGACTTTCACTATTTTCTTCTCATGCAAAATTTGCATTTGTTGTAATAGTCAATTCTACCATTGATTGAATAATAGTCTTCTTTGATGCTTTATTAATTGAATAATAATCTTCTCTATCTGATGCTTTTGATTTGTTGACTGAATAATAATCCTCTTCGATTCTTTGTTGACTAAATAATAATCCTCTCTCAGATGCTTTTGCTTTGTTGACTGAATAATAATCTTCTCAGATGCTTTGTTGACTTTGTTGAATGAATAATAATCCTCTCTATAATGCTTTTGCTTTGTTAACTGAATAATAATCCTCTCTGATGCCATGTTATCTTAGATAAGCCGATGCTGGCCCAGTTATACCATGAAAAATCATGTGTTTTGGAGTTATGCGTGGCCTAAGCACAAGAAATGCTCTGGTCTTCATAAAATACCTAATTTACATCTGAGCGTTAAGAAATTTGTTGCCATTATTTATTTTAAAACACTTGAACGGACTCATATTTCTCTGATTTATGACGACGCATTAGCTTCCCATCGGCCTGGAATATGAATAGTGCAACCCGAGCTCCTGTGTTCTTGGCATTCGAGATTAATGCACCAGGAATTAAAGGAAATAAAATTTTGTCTCACACCTGATGCACATGCGTTCGAAGACTGCCCACAATCACCTTGGGTAAATTGCGGAAACGTTTTTCTCTTCCTGAAATATAGACTATCGCCTCAACAAATACTCTCGCCTCCTATTCCTTTTCCTGTTCGGAAGCATGTTGCTGAAGCCGACAATGTTTGGAATCGTCCCAATGTCCGCGCTCTACTTTTTCATTAACTAATTGTTTTTCTACTGTTTGCATTTGTATTTCTGTCATGATTGGTAACAGTTGCCTAGGCAAATCGTGGCAAAGTTACATTATTTTATTTGTTGTAAGAGTTGAACAATCTAGGTTGATGGAAGACTTTCACTATTTTCTTCTAATACAACACTTTTATTTGTTGTAATAGCAATTTCTACCGTTGACTGAATAATAATCCTCTCTGATACTTTATTAACTGAATAATAATCCTCTCCCTCTATGATGCTTTTGATTTGTCGATTGAATAATAATCCTCTATGATGGTTAGTTGACTGAATAATAATCCTTTCTCTGATGCTTTGGCTTTGTTGACTGAATAATAATTTGTTTTGATGGTTTTTTGACTGAATAATAATCCTCTCTCTGATGCTTTAGCTTTGTTGATTAAATAATAATCTTCTCTGATGCTTTATTGATTGAATAATAATCCTCTCTCTCTAATGCTTTTGCTTTGTTAACTAAATAATAATCATCTCTAATGCTTTGTTGACTGAATAATAATGCTCTCTCTGATGCTTTTTCTTTCTATACTGAATAATAATCCTCTCTGATTCTTTGTTAACTGAATAATAATCCTCTATATGATGCTTTTGCTTTGTTGACTAAATAATTATCCTCTTTGATACTTTGTTGATTGAATAATAATCCTAACTTTTTGATGCTTTTGCTTTTTTGACTAAATAATAATCCTCTCTGATGCTTTGTTGACTTTGTTGATTGAATAATAATCCTCTCCAATGCTCCGCCTTCTATTCCAGTTCCTGTTCGAAAGCATGTTAATTAAGCCGACAATGTTTGGAATAATCCCAATGTTTAAGCTCTAAATTTTCATAAACTAATGGTTTTCCTACTGTTTACATTTGTATTTCTGTCACTATTGGTAAAAGTTACCGAGGCATATCGTGGCAAAGTTACATTATTGTATTTGTTGTAAGAGTTGAACTATCATGATTGGTGGCAGACTTTCACTATTTTATTCTCATGCAACATTTGTATTTGTTGTAATAACCAATTCTACCATCGACTGAATAATAACCCACTCTGATGCTTTATTAACTAAATTATAATCCTCTCTTATGTTTTTTATTTGTTGACTGAATAATAATCCTCTCTGATGCTTTGTTGAATGAATAATAATCCTCTCTTTGATGCTTTTGATTTGTTGACTGAATAACAATCCTCTCTGATGCTTCGTTGACTGAATAATAATCCTCTCTATAAGGTTTTTGCTTTGTTGACTGAATAATAATCCTCTATAATGCTTTGTTGACTGAATAATAATCCTCTCTCTCTCTAATGCCTATACTTTGTTGACTAAATAATAAATCCCTCTGATACTTTGTTGACTCACTCTCTGATCCTCTTGCTTTGTTGATTGAATAATAAGCCTCTCTGATTCTTTGTTTACTGAATGATAATCCTCACTCTCTCTCTGATGCTTTTGATTTGTTGACTGAATAATAATCCTCTCTGATGCTTTGTAAACTTTGTTTACTGAATAATAATCCTCTCTGATGCTTTGTTAACTTTGGTAACTGAATAATAAATCTCTCTGTGATGCTTTTGCTTTGTTGACTGAATAATAATCCTCTCTGATGCTTTATTGACTTTGTTGAATAAATAATAATCCTCTCTCTCTGATGTTTTCGCTTTTTTTGACGGAACAATAATCATCTCTAATGATTTGTTGATTGAATAATAATCCTCTTTCTCTCTGATGCTTTTGCTTTGTTTATTGAATAATAATCCTCTCGGATGCTTTGTTGACTGAATAATAATCCTCTCTCAGATGCTTTTGCTTTGTTGACTGAATAATAATCCTATTTGTTACTTTGTTGACTGAATAATAATACTCTCTAATGCTTTTTCTTTGTGGACTGAATAATAATCCTCTCTGATCCTTTGTTGACTTTGTTGAAGGAATAATAATTCTCTATCTCTGATGCTTTTGCTTTGTTGACTTAATAATAATTATCTCTAATGCTTTATTGACTGAATAATAACCCTCTCTCTGATGCTTTTGCTTTGTTAACTGAATAATAATCCTCTCTGATGCTTTATTGAAAAAATAATATTCCTCTCTGATACTTTGTTGACGCTCTCTCTGATGCTTTTGTTTTGTTGACTGAATAATAACCTTCTTTGTTGTTTTGTTGACTGAATAATAATTCTCTCTCTCTGATACCTATGCTTAGTTGACTAAATAATAATTCTCTTTGATACTTTTTTAACTTTGTTGACTCACTCTTTGATGCTTTTGCTTTGTTGACTGAATAATTATCCTCTCTGATACTTTGTTGACTGAATAATAATCTTCATTCTCTCTCTCTGATGCTTTTGATTTGATGACTGAATAATAATCCATTTGTTAATTTTGTTGACTGAATAATAATCCTCTCAGATGCTTTCTTTACTTTATTGCCTGAATAATAAATTTCTTTGTGATGCTTTTGCTTTGTAGACTAAATAATAATCCTCTCAGGTGCTTTGTTAACTTTGTTGAATGAATAATAATCCTCTCACTGATGTTTTTGCTTTGTTGACTGAATAATAATACTCTCTAATGATTTGTTGACTGAATGATAATCTTCTCTCTTTGATGCTTTTGCTTTGTTGACTAAATCATAATCCTCTCTGATGCTTTGTTGACTGAATAATAATCCTCTCTGATGCTTTTGGTTTGTTGACTGAATAATAATCCTCTTTGATGCTTTGTTGATCGAATAATTATCCCCTCTCTCTGATGTTTTTTACTGATTATTTCATAATGATTACTTTTATATTTATTTAGATTCCCAACGATGACTTGTTATCTAAGATGAGTAGGTGCTGGCCAATTATACCATGGAAAATCATGTGTTTTGGAGTTATGAGTAGCATAAGCACGGTAAATGCTCTGGTCTTCACAAAATAGCATATTTACATCTGACCGTTAATAAATTTGTTGCCATTGATTATTTCAAAACACTTGAACGTGCTCATATTTTTCTGATTTATGACAACGAACCACTCCAACCTCATACCCGACAGAGTTTTATCGATGTATTAGCTTCCCATCGACGTGAAATAGGAATAGTGCAACCCGAGATCGTGTGTTCTTGGCATTCGAGATTAATGCACCAGGAATTAAAGGCAATAATATTTTATCTCACACCTGATGCACATGCGATTGAAGACTGTCCACAATCACATTTAGGAAATTGCGGAAACGCTTTTCTTTTTCTGAAATATAGAATATCGCCTCCGCCAATGCTCCAGCCTCCTATTCCTATTCCTATTCGGAAGCATGTTGCTGAAGCTGACAATGTTTGAAATCGTCCCAGTCCCAATGTCCGCGCTTTACTTTTTCATCAACTAATGGTTTTCCTACTGTTTGCATTTGCATTTCTGTCACTATTGGTAAAAGTTGCCAAGGTACATCGTGGCAAAGTTACATGATTTTGTTGTTGTAAGAGTTGAACAATCTTGATTGATGGCAGACTTTCACTATTTTCTTCTCATGCAAAATTTGCATTTGTTGTAATAGTCAATTCTACCATTGACTGAATAATAGTCTTCTTTGATGCTTTATTAATTGAATAATAATCTTCTCTATCTGATGCTTTTGATTTGTTGACTGAATAATAATCCTCTTCGATTCTTTGTTGACTAAATAATAATCCTCTCTCTGATGCTTTTGCTTTGTTGACTGAATAATAATCTTCTCAGATGCTTTGTTGACTTTGTTGAATGAATAATAATCCTCTCTATAATGCTTTTGCTTTGTTAACTGAATAATAATCCTCTCTGATGCCTTGTTATCTTAGATAAGCCGATGCTGGCCCAGTTATACCATGAAAAATCATGTGTTTTGGAGTTATGAGTGGCCTAAGCACAAGAAATGCTCTGGTCTTCACAAAATATCTAATTTACATCTGAGCGTTAAGAAATTTGTTGCCATTATTTATTTTAAAACACTTGAACGGACTCATATTTCTCTGATTTATGACGACGCATTAGCTTCCCATCGACCTGGAATATGAATAGTGCAACCCGAGCTCCTGTGTTCTTGGCATTCGAGATTAATGCACCAGGAATTAAAGGAAATAAAATTTTGTCTCACACCTGATGCACATGCGTTCGAAGACTGCCCACAATCACCTTGGGTAAATAGCGGAAACGTTTTTCTCTTCCTGAAATATAGACTATCGCCTCAACAAATACTCTCGCCTCCTATTCCTTTTCCTGTTCGGAAGCATGTTGCTGAAGCCGACAATGTTTGGAATCGTCCCAATGTCCGCGCTCTACTTTTTCATTAACTAATTGTTTTCCTACTGTTTGCATTTGTATTTCTGTCATGATTGGAAACAGTTGCCTAGGCAAATCGTGGCAAAGTTACATTATTTTATTTGTCGTAAGAGTTGAACAATCTAGGTTGATGGAAGACTTTCACTATTTTCTTCTAATACAACACTTTTATTTGTTGTAATAGCAATTTCTACCGTTGACTGAATAATAATCCTCTCTGATACTTTATTAACTGAATAATAATCCTCTCCCTCTATGATGCTTTTGATTTGTCGATTGAATAATAATCCTCTATGATGGTTAGTTGACTGAATAATAATACTTTCTCTGATGCTTTGGCTTTGTTGACTGAATAATAATTTGTTTTGATGGTTTTTTGACTGAATAATAATCCTCTCTCTGATACTTTAGCTTTGTTGATTAAATAATAATCTTCTCTGATGCTTTATTGATTGAATAATAATCCTCTCTGTCTGATGCTTTTGCTTTGTTAACTAAATAATAATCATCTCTAATGCTTTGTTGACTGAATAATAATCCTCTCTCTGATGCTTTTTCTTTCTATACTGAATAATAATCCTCTCTATGACATTTTTGCTTTGTTGACTGAATAATAATCCCCTCTCTCTCTAATGCCTATACTTTGTTGACTAAATAATAAATCCCTCTGATACTTTGTTGACTCACTCTCTGATCCTCTTGCTTTGTTGATTGAATAATAAGCCTCTCTGATTCTTTTTTTACTGAATGATAATCCTCACTCTCTCTCTGATGCTTTTGATTTGTTGACTGAATAATAATCCTCTCTGATGCTTTGTAAACTTTGTTTACTGAATAATAATCCTCTCTGATGCTTTGTTAACTTTGGTGACTGAATAATAAATCTCTCTGTGATGCTTTTGCTTTGTTGATTGAATAATAATCCTCTCTATTGCATTATTGACTTTGTTGAATAAATAATAATCCTCTCTCTCTGATGTTTTCGCTTTGTTGATGGAACAATAATCATCTCTAATGATTTGTTGATTGAATAATAATCCTCTTTCTCTCTGATGCTTTTGCTTTGTTTATTGAATAATAATCCTCTCGGATGCTTTGTTGACTGAATAATAATCCTCTCTCAGATGCTTTTGCTTTGTTGACTGAATAATAATCCTATTTGTTACTTTGTTGACTGAATAATAATACTCTCTAATGCTTTTTCTTTGTGGACTGATAATAATCCTCTCCAATCCTTTGTTGACTTTGTTGAAGGAATAATAATTCTCTATCTCTGATGCTTTTGCTTTGTTGACTTAATAATAATTATCTCTAATGCTTTATTGACTGAATAATAACCCTCTCTCTGATGCTTTTGCTTTGTTAACTAAATAATAATCCTCTATGATGCTTTATTGAAAAAATAATATTCCTCTCTGATACTTTGTTGACGCTCTCTCTGATGCTTTTGTTTTGTTGACTGAATAATAACCTTCTTTGTTGTTTTGTTGACTGAATAATAATTCTCTCTCTCTGATACCTATGCTTAGTTGACTAAATAATAATTCTCTTTGATACTTTGTTAACTTTGTTGACTCACTCTTTGATGCTTTTGCTTTGTTGACTGAATATTTATCCTCTCTGATGCTTTGTTGACTGAATAATAATCTTCATTCTCTCTCTCTGATGCTTTTGATTTGATGACTGAATAATAATCCATTTGTTAATTTTGTTGACTGAATAATAATCCTCTCAGATGCTTTCTTTACTTTATTGACAGAATAATAAATTTCTTTGTGATGCTTTTGCTTTGTAGACTAAATAATAATCCTCTCAGGTGCTTTGTTAACTTTGTTGAATGAATAATAATCCTCTCACTGATGTTTTTGCTTTGTTGACTGAATAATAATACTCTCTAATGATTTGTTGACTGAATGATAATCTTCTCTCTTTGATGCTTTTGATTTGTTGACTGAATAATAATCCTCTCCGATGCTTTTGGTTTGTTGACTGAATAATAATCCTCTTTGATGCTTTGTTGATCGAATAATAATCCCCTCTCTCTGATGTTTTTTACTGATTATTTCATAATGATTACTTTTATATTTATTTAGATTCCCAACGATGACTTGTTATCTAAGATGAGTAGGTGCTGGCCCATTATACCATGGAAAATCGTGTGTTTTGGAGTTATGAGTAGCATAAGCACGGGAAATGCTCTGGTCTTCACAAAATAGCATATTTACATCTGACCGTTAATAAATTTGTTGCCATTGATTATTTCAAAACACTTGAACGTGCTCATATTTCTCTGATTTATGACAACAAACCACTCCAACCTCATACCCGACAGAGTTTTATCGACGTATTAGCTTCCCATCGACGTGAAATAGGAATAGTGCAACCCGAGATCGTGTGTTCTTGGCATTCAAGATTAATGCACCAGGAATTAAAGGCAATAATATTTTATCTCACACCTGATGCACATGCGATAGAAGACTGTCCACAATCACATTTAGGAAATTGCGGAAACGCTTTTCTTTTTCTGAAATATAGAATATCGCCTCCGCCAATGCTCCAGCCTCCTATTCCTATTCCTGTTCGGAAGCATGTTGCTGAAGCTGACAATGTTTGAAATCGTCCCAGTCCCAATGTCCGCGCTTTACTTTTTCATCAACTAATGGTTTTCCTACTGTTTGCATTTGTATTTCTGTCACTATTGGTAAAAGTTGCCAAGGTACATCGTGGCAAAGTTACATGATTTTGTTATTGTAAGAGTTGAACAATCTTGATTGATGGCAGACTTTCACTATTTTCTTCTCATGCAAAATTTGCATTTGTTGTAATAGTCAATTCTACCATTGACTGAATAATAGTCTTCTTTGATGCTTTATTAATTGAATAATAATCTTCTCTATCTGATGCTTTTGATTTGTTGACTGAATAATAATCCTCTTCGATTCTTTGTTGACTAAATAATAATCCTCTCTCTGATGCTTTTGCTTTGTTGACTGAATAATAATCTTCTCAGATGCTTTGTTGACTTTGTTGAATGAATAGTAATCCTCTCTATAATGCTTTTGCTTTGTTAACTGAATAATAATCCTCTCTGATGCCTTGTTATCTTAGATAAGCCGATGCTGGCCCAGTTATACCATGAAAAATCATGTGTTTTGGAGTTATGAGTGGCCTAAGCACAAGAAATGCTCTGGTCTTCACAAAATACCTAATTTACATCTGAGCGTTAAGAAATTTGTTGCCATTATTTATTTTAAAACACTTGAACGAACTCATATTTCTCTGATTTATGACGACGCATTAGCTTCCCATCGACCTGGAATATGAATAGTGCAACCCGAGCTCCTGTGTTCTTGGCATTCGAGATTAATGCACCAGGAATGAAAGGAAATAAAATTTTGTCTCACACCTGATGCACATGCGTTCGAAGACTGCCCACAATCACCTTGGGTAAATTGCGGAAATGTTTTTCTCTTCCTGAAATATAGACTATCGCCTCAACAAATACTCTCGCCTCCTATTTCTTTTCCGGTTCGGAAGCATGTTGCTGAAGCCGACAATGTTTGGAATCGTCCCAATGTCCGCGCTCTACTTTTTCATTAATTAATTGTTTTCCTACTGTTTGCATTTGTATTTCTGTCATTATTGGTAACAGTTGCCTAGGCAAATCGTGGCAAAGTTACATTATTTTATTTGTTGTAAGAGTTGAACAATCTAGGTTGATGGAAGACTTTCACTATTTTCTTCTAATGCAACACTTTTATTTGTTGTAATAGCAATTTCTACCGTTGACTAAATAATAATCCTCTCTGATACTTTATTAACTGAATAATAATCCTCTCCCTCTATGATGCTTTTGATTTGTCGATTGAATAATAATCCTCTATGATGGTTAGTTGACTGAATAATAATCCTTTCTCTGATGCTTTGGCTTTGTTGACTGAATAATAATTTATTTTGATGGTTTTTGACTGAATAATAATCCTTTCTCTGATGCTTTAGCTTTGTTGATTAAATAATAATCTTCTCTGATGCTTTATTGATTGAATAATAATCCTCTCTCTCTGATGCTTTTGCTTTGTTAACAAAATAATAATCATCTCTAATGCTTTGTTGACTGAATAATAATGCTCTCTCTGATGCTTTTTCTTTCTATACTGAATAATAATCCTCTCCGATTCTTTGTTAACTGAATAATAATCCTCTATATGATGCTTTTGCTTTGTTGACTAAATAATAATCCTCTTTGATACTTTGTTGACTGAATAATAATCCTAACTTTTTGATGCTTTTGCTTTTTTGACTAAATAATAATCCTCTCTGATGCTTTGTTGACTTTGTTGATTGAATAATAATCCTCTCCAATGCTCCGCCTTCTATTCCAGTTCCTATTGGAAAGCATGTTAATTAAGCCGACAATGTTTGGAATAATCCCAATGTTTGCGCTCTAAATTTTCATAAACTAATGGTTTTCCTACTGTTTACATTTGTATTTCCGTCACTATTGGTAAAAGTTACCGAGGCATATCGTGGCAAAGTTACATTATTGTATTTTTTGTAAGAGTTGAACTATCACGATTGGTGGCAGACTTTCACTATTTTCTTCTCATGCAACATTTGTATTTGTTGTAATAGCCAATTCTACCCTCGACTGAATAATAACCCACTCTGATGCTTTATTAACTAAATTATAATCCTCTCTTATGCTTTTGATTTGTTGACTGAATAATAATCCTCTCTGATGCTTTGTTGAATGAATAATAATCCTCTCTGATGCTTTTGGTTTGTTGACTAAATCATAATCCTCTTTGATGCTTTGTTGACTGAATAATAATCCTCTCTGATGCTTTTGGTTTGTTGACTGAATAATAATCCTCTTTGATGCTTTGTTGACTGAATAATAATCCTCTCTCAGATGCTTTTGCTTTGTTGACTGAATAATAATCCTATTTGTTACTTTGTTGACTGAATAATAATACTCTCTAATGCTTTTTCTTTGTGGACTGAATAATAATCCTCTCTGATCCTTTGTTGACTTTGTTGAAGGAATAATAATTCTCTATCTCTGATGCTTTTGCTTTGTTGACTTAATAATAATTATCTCTAATGCTTTATTGACTGAATAATAATCCTCTCTCTGATGCTTTTGCTTTGTTAACTGAATAATAATCCTCTCTGATGCTTTATTGAAAAAATAATATTCCTCTCTGATACTTTGTTGACTTTGTTGACGCTCTCTCTGATGCTTTTGTTTTCTTGACTGAATAATAACCTTCTTTGTTATTTTGTTGACTGAATAATAATTCTCTCTCTCTGATACCTATGCTTAGTTGACTAAATAATAAATCTCTTTGATACTTTGTTAACTTTGTTGACTCACTCTTTGATGCTTTTGCTTTGTTGACTGAATAATTATCCTCTCTGATGCTTTGTTGACTGAATAATAATCTTCATTCTCTCTCTCTGATGCTTTTGATTTGATGATTGAATAATAATCCATTTGTTAATTTTGTTGACTGAAAAATAATCCTCTCTGATGCTTTCTTTACTTTATTGACTGAATAATAAATTTCTTTGTGATGCTTTTTCTTTGTTGACTAAATAATAATCCTCTCTGATGCTTTGTTAACTTTGTTGAATGAATAATAATCCTCTCACTGATGTTTTTGCTTTGTTGACTGAATAATATACTCTCTAATGATTTGTTGACTGAATGATAATCTTCTCTCTTTGATGCTTTTGCTTTGTTGACTAAATCATAATCCTCTCTGATGCTTTGTTGACTGAATAATAATCCTCTCTGATGCTTTTGCTTTGTTGACTGAATAATAATCCTCTTTGATGCTTTGTTGACTGAATAATAATCCTCTCCCTCTGATGTTTTTTACTGATTATTTCCTAATGATTATTTTTATATTTATTTAGATTTGTTGACAGAGTTTTATCGACGTATTAGCTTCCCATCGACGTATTAGCTTCCCATCGACGTGAAATAGGAATAGTGCAACCCGAGATCGTGTGTTCTTGGCATTCGAGATTAATGCACCAGGAATTAAAGGAAATAAAATTTTGTCTCACACCTGATGCACATTCGATCGAAGACTGTCCGCAATCACATTGGGGAAATTGCGGAAACGCTTTTCTCTTTCTGAAATATAAACTATCGCCTCCGCCAATGCCCCAGCCTCCTATTCATATTCATGTTCGGAAGCTGAAGCCGACAATGTTTGAAATCGTCCCAGTCCCAATGTTGGTGCTTTAATTTTTTATCAACTAATGATTTTCCTACAGTTTGCATTTGTATTTCTGTCACTATTGGTAAAAGTTGTTGAGGCACGTCATGAAGGTGCGAGAAAGACACAAGAAAGGGGGGGTTTGAATTGTGTATTTACTCTTTTAACAACTTTTAGCATCTTGTCATAAAGACGCTCAAGAACCATCAGAGTTCATTAAGAGACTCTGATCTATTACGGTACATTCAGACTTGCTTATGTGCAAAGCATGAGAACCACTCAGAGTCTGATCATGAGATACTATTCTCAGAACTTGCAGTGCGAAAGCTTATCAGAGTTGAGTTGCAAGGTTCTGACTTGCTTAATCATAAGGTTCTGATACTCAATACAGAAACATAAACAAAGACATTAAGCATAAGTTTAAAGAACACACGATATATCCTGGTTCACCACACAGGCTAATCCAGTCCACCCTCCTCAGGTGATTTCGCTTTGAACACAAGGTCTTAATCCACTATAATCAAACTCGATTACACATGCACAGGCAACAGCCGGTGACTAACAACCTGCACGGCCGCACTGTGACTAACCCACAATGACTTACGTCATTGTCATCTCAAGTACCCAGATCATCACATGATCCCTTGAGGCATCTCTCTCAATGAACCGTTCAGGGATCCAATCAGGATATAACGTTCACTGGAGGAATCACAATGAGTTCCATCAGGGATCCCACAAGAGTCTGATCAACATATGATCCTCTTTGAGATATGAATATTATTTACCCAACATTCCAAGATCTTCCAAGATCTCTAATCAGGATTTCAGGATTCCATGAGTAGAGTCTTCTTAGCAGGATATCTGATACGTCAAGTCTTTAGTCAATTGAAGAAGTCCATTAGGAATCAGTCTTCAGAACTTCAGCACTTGGTCTTTACGAGCACTATCCTTTTCTGCTTTAAGTCTTCCGAAACTTCAGAACTTGTCCATTAGGAATCTGTCTTCAGAGTCTTCAGCACTTGATCTTTGAAACCTTGATCTATAGAATGCATAAGTCTTCAGAGTCTTTCTACACTTGGTCTTCAGAGCCTTCAGCCTTCAGAACTTCAAGTCATGGGAGTCTTCAGCACTTCGGTTCTCCTGGAGATCTACTTCTTCAGAAGCTTCGCTATCTTCAGAATCTCAATCACTTTCAGAGAGAATCCACAAGAGCATTGCAACAACAATATTAGCATCCTCAGATCTGACTGATCATGATCAGATGCAGAAGCATTCTTGCTTCTTGCGACTTTAGTCACACATAGTAACTTCGCATATAATCAATTACGTACTTCTGGCTGGTGCTTGTTGGATCTGATATCTTCTATAATTATGATCTGCACACAACACACGTTAGAACATAAAATAGTTCTTTCACAAATACATATTGTTATCATCAAAACATAGATTGACTTGTAGAGACAATTCTTGCTCTCACAATCTCCCCCTTTTTGATGATGACAAAACCAAGTATTTTGATTGAACATTTTATACAAGGTAATCACCAAAACAAACATATTCAGAGTCTGGAACAACAACTCCCCCTGAATGTGTTATCCTCAAGGCCTTATCTCTGATCATCTAGGATTTCATATAATCCAAAGATATACAGAATAACAACTTGAGTTTCCAGAGCGAAGAATAGAAAAAGGATTACTTCTCTATCTTGTCTTTATAGAAACGAAGAGTCTTTAGCATCTAGACTAGTTCATAAGAACTTCCATCGTCAGATCTTTAGAACTTAGTTCCTTTGAAGTCGTATCAGAGCTTATCATCTTCAGAGACATCTGAAGCATTTCTAATTTTCAATAGTTTCAATTAAGCACACAATCAGAACAGTTCTTTGACTGACAACATAGTCGCACTATTCATCAGATACTGTCTTTTAAAGAAACTCCCCCTGAGTTTCATACTTTATGAAGATTTTAGATTTTGCATTTTTATCTTCCAGGTAGTCTCCCCCTAATTTCCATAAGTCAGATATTGGGATCTTTCAGAATCGTAATTCTGTATTTTTAGATTTTAATCACCAATGTAGATCATGACTCTTTCAGAGTTTGACTTTTGAACACAGGTCTTCATCTCAGAACCTTGTTACTGTCAGAACTCAATGGTTAATCAAAGCTTAATTTTTGATCGGATACCAATTGAAGGTTAAAATTATGTGATCAATCAACGCTTGATTCTGAATCTGGTACACCTGATTTGATTTCAATCTGATACAAAATAATGTGCTGATTCTTATACCCGAGTATGTTGATTCTGATATCTTCTGAAGGAATTCTTTTAATATCTTATGAAGAATACTTCCTAAGTTTACTGAAATAGATACCAATGAAGGTATGTAACAGATTTCACAGCTTTGCCCTGATTGATACTGCAGACCTAGTCTGATACCAATCCTTGTGTAGACTGATTCTGATTACCATCTGTTGATTTAGACTGATACCAAATCGTTTACTTTTAGACTGGTTCTTGGTAAACATCAGAACTTCTTGTTCTTGGATCTTCAATCCGGATCTTCAGATGGTTCTTTGACTTCTGATTTGCACAGATCTTCTGAATGGGCATTTTGAGATGTAGACTTTGTTTTGAATGCTTCCAGAGTTTCCTTTTCTTCTGATTCTTATGTTATGAATCTCATATTCTTAGATAGCTTACAGCTTCTGAACCAAGTGAGACAAACTTTGACTTTCAGATAGTTCTCAAGCTTTTGACATGATTCTTCATTCTTAACCTATTCGTAGAATGCCTAGTGAACTTGTTCAGAGTTCCTCAGATAAACATCAAACAATATCGTTAGTAATAACTGCATTTTATATATAAGCACTTGTTTGAGTTTCGTATTCTTTAAGAGATTTCCTAAGGAGATTTCTTTCAATCAAAATCATTTAATTTATCCCCCTTTTTGACATCATCAAAAAGTGTGAGGGCATATGAGCATTTAAGCATATATCTCTTATTTTAATCAATTACATATTTCTCATAATTGAGCATTTTGAATATTTAACATGATGAGGAGCATAGAGTCATAGAAACAATATTGTAACACTTAAGAACATTTAGACTCATTTAGTGATACACATCTTTAATCAGCATGTTTTAATTGAAGGTCAATAGATGGAATCAACTGATTATCAATTGAAGGTATAAAGCATTTGTAAACATTGGTTATAGCATTTTTGAACAGATTTGATAGAGGCAATAACACAGAATCACATAATAGTTCAGCAAAGTATGTGCTTAATCTTAATCAAAACATAGATATAGCAAGATTTAACTTAAAGTACCCAACATAGAAGACAATGTTACCAATTCACTAGCGATTAAACAACATAGATAGATTAACACAAGATATCATAGGCGTAAAAATAATAAACATTTAATCATCAAAATCTTCCACTTTGTCCACCCTATCACATCTGATTACTGCTGGCGAAGGTCCTGGTCCAAGTCTGCTTATTAATCCCCAGGCTTTTTCTTTAAAAATTATTTCAGATATAATTCTTTCGTATGGAATGTAGGCCTGTATCTGATTTCTTGAGGTTTTAATAGAGAGTCTCATATGATCAAAAATGGTCTTAGGGAGGTTAATTCTAACGTGATGAGTTAGAAGAAAAATGAAGATCCTGTCATCATGAGTCATAGTGTGTCTTGCAGACGCACGAGGAATGAGTTTGGTCAATGAAAATTTGAACCATGTTTTTGGAGTAGGAGGAGTTTTTCGGGATTATTTGGTTCGTATGAAACCGAATCATCAAACAGGACTCTGCATCTTTCCACCATGCTTAAGTCCGATTGGAAGTTTCAATCGTGACTCCGTCAGAGACGCATCCAGTGATTCTCTCCATTGAGGCAACAGAGATAACAATGGGGTGACAGTGAACCTCAGACCAGATGGTGTTACCGTCATTGCTCACTTTTGAAAAGTACCAGAATTCCTTAACCAAGTCTGGATAGATGAGACCATTTAGTAATACGTGATAGCATTACCAGGACTGAGCTTGCATACTTCTGATGATTTCCAGGCCATCATATTTAAGACGAGAGAGATTGGGTCTTTTCTCAGAGATAACATATAGGTTCACTTTGCTTCCAAAGAAGGTTGGACCATTTCTTTGTGGGTTCATCATTTTGGTGAAGGGATAGTTTCAAGAGAATAGGGATTTAGGTTTGAGTATGAATTGTGATAAAAGAAAATCCTACTATTTATGGACGAGGTGTAACGGATCTTGTTTGCTATTTTCTAGATAAGTTATGATTACTTGGGTTTACCAAGGGATGTAACGTGTGTGAAAGGAAAGCGGAGTTGTTACTAATTTATTGGAAAGACTAAAAGAGTTAATAATTTCTTTGCAGCAATTGGCCAAAAGATCTGATACATTAATGATGATGATTTCTTGAGCCGCAAAAAAATCTTTCAATTATTTTTTTTTACATTTAATCCAAAATTTTAATAAATGATTAATTATGCGCGAGAGAGTATAGAGTGCAAGTAAAAGATTATAGGTTAGACACTTATAACCAATTAAATGCAACCATCTAGATGGAAAAACGATTTAAACCAGAACATACTAAAAATCAGACCAGTTTAAACAGAATTGAAATAGTTTCCTAGCTACCAAAAATTTCACAATTAGTCTTCAACAAGCAGTTTTCTGGAAGGTCTTCAGGATCGTCTTCCTCAATTCTTTCTTTGATCATATCCACAATTCCATATCTGAAGAAAATCTCGGATAAAATTCTTCCATAAGGTATGTAAGACTTTGAGAGTGATAATGCGATTTTACATAGCATATTTTGCCCCGAATTACATTGATTTATTTCGTTATTTTCGTTTGTTAACATTGTATTTGCGAGTATTAAGTTCATTTTCAGGTATTCTCTTTAAGTCAACCAGCAAGAAGAAAGAAGAAGAAAACAGAAGAAATTAGAAGAAAAACCAGGTGTTTTGACAGCAGAAATAAGATTCTTCATTAAGAAGCCATGACGCTCGTCACAAGGACATGACGACCAGCACAAGCCAATTTCTCAGAATTTAATTTTAAACGACGTGGCTTCTCAACAGTTACGACCCAACATAAGCCACAATCAACCAGTCACTCAGAGATTTTCGGTCGTGTGCACCTGCCTGAGATTTTCTCTCCTTGTTTCACGTCAACTCTCAAAGGCTATAAATAGAGCAGTTTACTTCACAAGAAAGGTTCCCAATTTTTACGAGATTTTTCCTGAGTTCAGAGTTTTTCATTCCTTGCATTACTTTTCCCATTTTTCTTACCTTCTAAAGCAATAGTTTCCTACACCGGGGAACTAGACTTGAATTAATTAGTTAGTTTAGTAGTTTTTTCAGTTTAAATTTTTATTGTTCAAGCAAAGCGAATCCTGCCGGATTGTGGAGGATCGCGTACTTAAGATTCATTATTTCCAGCTTTTTATTCAATTAATATAGTTGCCATTTACTTTTAAATATCATGTCTGCATTAATGTTTTATTGTTTAAGTTTGTGTATGTCTGTTAAAATGTCCGGCTAAATTATTTATATCGGTATGTAATTAAGTCGATCGGAAAGGGGTCTGATCGATCGTAGGTAAACTTTGACACTTTAGTTTTCTGGTTCCGATTTCTTATTTTAATTGACTTTTGTTACGAGAGTAAGAAAGTAACGAAGGTTACGATCAATAAAACGGGAGTTTGAGTTTTTAACCGGATAGCTGAAACTGGACATTGGTTTTAAATACAGCGAGAGCGCTTTAAAACGAATTAGGACTTATTAATTTTCAAAAAGTATTTTTAAACTCAAATGGGCTAGTGAGAGCAGACATTTTGATTTAGGAGTATAGTCAGAGTCAATAACACGAGAGTGTGAGGTAAAGACTTTTAAATTGATATTTCTCTACTGAAAACTATTTTGACTAATAAGTCGACGATCTATTAGATTCCCGATGATTGATGAATTACGTACCGATATTCTGTTATACTTTAATCAAATCTTAATTCTAGTTTAATTATAGTTTCTGTTGCACCTTAATCTAAAAATCATCCGCCTTAGCTAAACATAGTAACAACCCGATAGCACTAGTTTGATTATCGGTCCCTGTGGGTTAGATATCTTTTAAAACTACGCGATAGACTGTGCGCTTGCAGTTAGTAATCCCGATAGACTCATAAAGTCGCGATCAAGTTTTTGGCGCCGTTGTCGGGGACTGATTTAGTCAATAGTGCAATTCATTTGTTGCGTCGTATAGACTAAGGCAACAAATTCCCTTATTTGTCTGTTGTATGCCAAGTACTCGCTCAAAAGGCGAAGACCTCACACGACCGACGGACGAACCTGAACGTCTTCTTAGCGTAAAAAGACGAATCCAAGAATACTTCCTAAACCAAGAAATACCTTTTCCTTTATCAGAACCTGAATCTCAATCTGAATCCGAATCTGAAACAGAACTTGACTCTGAGTCAGAATCAGAAAAAGACATGGTTGATGGACCACAGAACCGTCCTCTTAAGTATTATGCTACTCCTTCTCAGCAAGAACCACATAACAGCATTGCTGCCCCTGCTATCAACCGAAATGATTTCGAGTTGAAACCCTCATTGTTGTCAGTCGTACAACAACATCAATTTTCTGGAAATCCTACGGACGATCCTAATGAACATTTGACCAAGTTTGTGCAGTACGCAGACACAGTGAAGGCAAATGGTGTAACTCCAGACGCGATAAGACTACGTCTTTTTCCTTTCTCATTAAGAGACAGAGCTTGGGCTTGGTTGCAATCCATGCCATCAAACTTCGTTACTACGTGGGATGAGTTGAAAAAGGTATTCTTAGCACGATATTTCCCACCAAGCAAAACAGCTATGCTGAGAGCCCAAATTAATGGATTTCGAGAAAAAGATACTGAGTCTCTTTACGATGCATGGGAAAGATACAAAGATATGATGAGGATGTGTCTGCATCACGGTCTTGAAAATTGGTTAGTCATCCATACGTTTTACAATGGTCTCTTGTACAATATTAGAATGACAATAGATGCCGCCGCTGGTGGTACACTTATGGACAAACCCTATGCCGAAGCTTATCAACTCATCGAAAGTATGGCTCAAAACCATTACCAATGGGGAGGTGAAAGAAAGCCAGTGGAAAAATCCCAAACGAAAAGTGGAATGTACGAAGTTAGTAGCCTTGATCATGTCCATGCTAAGGTAGATGTCCTTGCTCAAAAGATAGACAACTTGACCATAACACTCACAGCCACCGTGGCTGCTGTAGCTCCAAACTGCGAATTATGCGGAGTACCTGGACATGTGTCATACCTCGAAAAATACGATCCTCGCGATGGACGCAGAAAAAAAACTATTTGAAATAGAGTCGCCACCGAACATTATTTATCCCAAAAGAGGGAAAGGAAAATATCGATAAAACCTTTAAAAGGGATAAGAAAATGGTCATCGCAACCAAATTCGGGTTCGGGAGTCGGTTACGCAAGAGGGAAGGTATTAGCACCCTCTACGTCCATTGTACTCAACGGGAACCTCTTGATTCGATTCGTGAGAAAATTAGGTAGGTTTGTTTGTTTATATTCTAAGGTGAAAGGATTTGTTTTCTAGGGGAAAATGGGTGGTTTTATTATTAGGGTGCTCGGCAAGGATTAGAACCCTTGTGCCTACGTATTCCCTCGTGCAATGGGAAAGTCAGAGCATTCGTAGCTCGTGGGACTACGGTTATTTGGTTTGTATTTTTTATGTAGGCGCCAATTGTCCACACACGAGTAAGAGAACTCGCACCCAAACAATTGAGGAGAAAGGTCAAAGACTTGGCCCCCCTCAAGTCACCTTTTGGGAAGTTGTGTTTGAATATATGATTAAGTGTATTAAAGAGTTTGATTAAGAAAAGAGAATTTGATTTGTATGTGTTTTAGGATTTCGATCGCACAGGGGCGAGAAAAGGAGTCTTATTTGTATTGGAAGTTTTAGAGGTGACAATTGTTCACGCACGAGTAAGTGAACTCGCACCCAAATAATTGAGGAGAAGGGCCAAAGACTCGACCACCCTCACGTCACCTTTTATGAAAACGGTGTTTGGATATAGATTACGTGTTTTCATAATTGCTTGGAAAAAAAAGTTTGAATGTTATCGAGTTACAAGTGTTTTAGAGGCGTCAATTGTCCACACACGAGTAAGAGAACTCGCACCCAAACAATTGAAGAGAAAGACCAAAGACTTGATCCCCCTCTTTTTCACCTTTTAAGAAATGATGTTTAAATACGGTTAAGTGTATTGATTTGATTTTAAAAAAATGCTCGATGTTGATCGAGGTTTGAATTTGCGTGCGAAATGGTTAAAGGATTGAACTAATGGAAAGGGGGTCCTAGTGGTTCAAGGTAAGGTCGATGGCGAGGCAAAAAGCACTCGACTTACAAGAGGGGTAATGGGACTTCATATGTGGATCAAGTGAATGCTTGAGGATGAATTGATTAATTGAATTTGTTTTGAAAATTGCTTGACGTTGGATCAAGCTTGTTTATTCTTTTGAAAAAATGTTGATTATAATCTTATGGGAGAGGGATGCAATTACTCAAGTGGGAGTAGTTAAGCTATAATTAAAGTGAGCCAATCACACATACACATACAAACCAAAGTGAAATGTGCAACAAGTATCATTGTATAAAGCCCAAGAGGAGGCTATGTGAGGTTGATTGCGATCGTGAAAACAATCGACTTACAAGGTATTAAAAGGGCTTGACATTAAGTCAAGGTATTAGTTTGAAAAGAATATTTTGGTTTGGACAAGCATATTATGAAAGACAAATATAATTGAGGCAAGATAATAACCCATAAGAGAAAAGTGTAAACACCACACAAAGATTATAAATCAAATAAAATAAGGGATAAATAAGATCAAACATGTTAGTATAGCTATAATCCTAAATTCCTAAGGTTAATCTAAGGAGGGGAAATTCTCAACTCACATTGTTTTAGATTTTTTAGAGAAAAAAGGAAATTCAAATAATTAATTAAATTAAACTAAAATATTTAATAAAATTAACTATCAAAGTTAATTAATATTAAATAAAATGGTTTAATAGAATTAATTGAGATTTGATTAGTTAGAGATTTAAGAATTAATTAAAAAAAGATTAATATAATTAATTAAACTAAAATCAAATGTTTAATAAAACTAATTATCAAATTAATTAGCTAATATTAAATAAATGATTTTAATAAAATTAATTAACAAACAGATTTTAATATTTTCTAAAAAAAAAATTAATTAATAGTATTAACATTTTAAAATTTAAAAGACAAATAAATAAATAAGGAAAAAGGCTGTTAAAAAAAGAAAATGGGGTGTAAAGAATAAACAGACCCACCCGGGAGGCCCATACGCTAGCCAAGATCCAACATGGATATTCAGTCAACACAGGTTGACCCAGGAGCCAATCCAGATCGTCGGATCCAAACAGATCATAGAACTTGATTAGATCTAAGGCTCAAACGGAAGGTGCACGGTGGGGCTATGGTAGCGGTGTGCACACAGGATCCCAACGGATCAAAATACATAAAGATATTGAAGACACCAAAATAGCCACTGCATGTCTAGGGAAGATACACGCATGGCTTGAGGAAAACAAGTGTAATAATTAAAAAGAGCATTTAAAACATTTCTGCCATATTTAAAATTGGAATAAAAAAAATGTGAGGAAAAATTGAATAAGTAGAGAATGCATCAACATTTCATCGTGGCCCTCTCTCTTCACTCGGTCTCACTCTCTCTTCTCTACACAAAGTTACCTACCGGAAACCTACATGCCCGCCGGAGAAGACAGTGGCGCGCGGCGGCCACCGCATCTTCTCCAGTCAAACACACACAAACCAAGTCCAAACCCCTAAACCGAACATTCTGCGTCCTAAATCGAGCTCAGAAATCTCAAGAAAACTCACCCCAAATGAGCAAAACCGAACGTGAATAAATAGAAAAAACCACGACTTCAAAGCAAACTACTAATCAGAGCAAATAAACAAAGGAGAAGATTCCAATCATTAAAGGGATTTAAAGACACATTAAAGGGATGCGAAGAAAGGGAGGAGAGATACCTAATCGGAGCTTGTCCGATCGTAAACTTTGGTGAAGCCGTTCAGGCGAGACCCTCTACTTCCTTGTTCTTCTACCGTTCACTTCTACTTCTTCTTCTTGATATTGTTGCTTTCTATTTGTTGTTGTTGCTTCTTTGAATATGTAAAAGATGCTTGCTGTGAGGTTAGGGTTTTTGTTCTCTGTGTAGAATTTTGGATTTATCTCGCTGATGTTTGGTGGTTGTTGTGTAGAAAACGACTTAGGGTATGTTTGGTTGGGGGTAAATGGAGGGGATGGGAGGGGAGAGGAGGGAATATTTATTAGTTTTTGTGTTTGGTTCAAATTTTAAGAGGGGGGGGGGGGGGGGGAGGTAGATGGAGGGGACCAAAATCCCTCCTGAACCACTTTTTGCTCCCCTCCGATTTGGAGGGATTTGGAGGGGAGGGGAGGTGTTCCATTTTAATTATAATTATATTTACATTTTTACCCCTTATTTATTTATTTAAATGTAAACTTAACTTATTAAAATGTTAAAAATGTTATTTTGAACAAATTTTATCTTCTTTTTATATATTTTTTATTTATTTTTATATCTTCATCTTGTTATTATTATATGTGTTTAAATTATTGTATTTTATTTTTTATATTTTAAAGTTGCTTTTTAATTATCATAATTTTTTTGTTTTTAATAATTTTTTTTTAAATTTTATTGTATTTGATAATCTTTTTAAAATTATATATTATAATCGTTATGTTTTTATAAAAAATTTCATGATGTTCTCTGATTGAATATTTATATTTTGTCAATGAATTTGTATTTGAATTATAAACGATAAATATTATGATTCTTATGGTAAAATTAGAAGGACAAAAAAGTAAAATAATTTTAAAATACCTCCCCTCCCCTTGTGAACCAAACATATTTGTAAATAAAATGTCTCCCCTCCCCTCCCCTTTCATATTTTGAACCAAACATATATGTAATTAAACTTCCTCCCCTCCCTTCCCCTCCCCTCCCTTCCCCTCCCCTCCCCTCCCCCTGATAAAAATCCCTCCCCTCCCCTCCCCTCGATTGAACCAAACAGACCCTTAGGGTTTTTCTGATGTCCTCCTCTATTCAGTAGTGTCGTGGCGAGTCATTGTCGACGTTACCCGCTACTCGAAGTCACTGAGTTGCTTTATCCTCACTAGTTGTTATCGGTTTTAAGTGATGTGGTGGTTGTTACAAGCTCGGAAATGGTGAAGGGAGTAGCTTATGTGCTGGTTTCACGGAGGTGCCGACAAGAAGGTTTATGGTTTCATTGCAGCTTATGTTGTAATGGTTATGAAGGTCATGGCGGAGCAGCGAGTTGATGGAGATGGATGCGTGGAACTGTGTTTCGAAGAGGTAATACCAGTTGTGAGTTAAGGAGAAATCTTGAAGGAGTTATGGTGTAGTGATTTTTCAGATATTGAAGGTTTGAATTGGGTTGAAACTGAGTTGTGGAAAGGATGGAGAAAGGTGAGGGGCGTGTTCATTTTTTTAGCCAAGTAATCAATAGGTTTTTCCTCCCTCTTAAACAACTTTTTTTTTTAAATTGTCCTGTTGTTTCTCTATTTCACATTTAACATCACAAAACTTGTGAATTAAGTTTTGGTACACTGCTTGTTTTTGTCTTATGGTAGGTTTTGTTGGTTGCTTCATGCGCGTACAGGTTTTGTCGGCTGCAGTAGCTTGAAGGTGTTGGAGGTGGCTTTGTTGTAATGGGATGTTGTCTGGGGTGTTTGTATGAGTTGTTGCGGTCTCGCAGGTTTTTGCAGCGGTACGGTTTGGTTGATGCAGGTTGTTAGAGGTTTTGGTCAGTGAGACGTCGTTGTTGTGGTTTGATGTGAGGCTATAGCGTGGTGTATTGATGCAGCAGAAATAGCGCAGGGATTTTGTCTTTGAGTGACAAGTTGTAGTTTGTTTTTGAGTGTAATAGAATGCAGGCTGTCATTTTCTTTTCTTTTGTAACATTGTGTAGCATTTTCTTTTGTTGTAATGAAATGATAATAAGCTTTGATTGGAATGACATGGATTTGTAAAATGAAGATGGGCCTTATTGAATGGATGATATGGATTTAGAATTGACTTGTTTCTTTTTTTTTTTAATGTGGATAAAAATGAATTTAGAAAATGGATAATGAAAAATGGTTTATGGATTAATGAAATGCGATTAGAACAATGAACAATTGGAATGCATTAATAAAAATAATATGGACATTAAATGGATTGAATAATTGGATATGAATTGAATTTGAATTGGGTTTAAAAATGGTTGATGGATATAAGAGGGTTTAAAATGAATGGAGAAATGGATTGGTAAATTGGATTAGAAAATGGAAAATTGGATTTATTGGATTTATTGGATAAACGAATGAAACTAAAATTGGTTACAGGAATGGGTATGGGTAATGGTAATGCGCCTCCACACCTGAACAACACCCGAAACCTTGACAGTAGAACTTGAACGCCACTAACCTTAAAAGACATCACAACCCTCAATCCACCTTAGCATGATCTCTAATTGAATAACAAGCTTGACAAGTCCTTGGACCAATGATGATAACATGAACCACACAATTAGAAGTTGCATGTAACTCAACTGCTTTGACCTTTGATAGTTCTTGTAGCTCGGGGGAGCCGTAGTGTTGAGGATATCTTCTTGTTCATTACCTTGAAAGATCAACTTTTCTTCCTTGATCGATGATACCCAAGATGCCTTAGAACCAGAGTCAAGCATGAATGATTATGACCTAGAGAGATGCCTATATGATGGAAGTGCTATGTTATGCAAGGTTATGGCTAGGGTGAAAATGAGGGTGTGACAGATGAAAATTATATACAAGTAGGACAAATTTGGGGTATGACAGATGCCCCTATAATTGGCTTGAACCGAGAAAAGAACAGCTGCAAAGCATTTATTTTATGGGTGTAAGTCAATTAGATACAAGTAGACCCCAAAATTTATCTGACAAGAGGTAAAGTGCTATAGAGTAAGCTGACAGAATGAGGTAGCGGGGTACAATACTGAACAAAATAACTTGGGATCCTTTGGGTGGTCGAAGCAGTCCCTTATCCATTAAGGTTCTTCGATGATACCAAAGCAGTATCTCTGATGGCAGACGATTCTCTGGGTCGTTGAAGCAGTCCCTTATCCATTAAGGCTCTCCAATGATACCAAAGCAGTATCTCTGCGGTAAATTTGCTGAGGAATAGTTGAACAAGATTCCTGTTGGAGGAAATGTGCTGGCTCTGCAGGGAAAAGCTCACAAGAAACTTTCTAGGGTAACCTCTGCTTGGGGAGCAAGAATAGCAACAGCTGCTGGGGATTGTCAATATCCAATACACGGTTGAAGAATGACTTGTTGGGGAATAGAATTCCTTGAGCACATGCGGGGTACCAACTCTCTTTAGAAGAATACTGTCGACTTTGAAGGAGGACTGGCCAAGATGCTTGCGAATCAACCCTGTATCCTATTATGCTATGTTGATGGGGATCAATATGACATGCATTACATGATGCACTAAAACACACTAAGATGCAACTGCTAGGGAATCTAATGCACGTATGAATGCACAAGATATGCTAGTGCTTGATATGATTATGTAATGTTATGCTAGCATGTTATGCACATGACGATGCAAATGATCAGGCGCGTTGGGGATAGGTTTCCTTGTCGAGGGTATCACCAGGGATTGGATTTGGTAATTTCCAAATGAAATTGGACTTTGGTAATTTTGGTGTTATGAGGATGCCAACGACGGTGGACTTTTAATGGTTGCCAATGAAGACTGGACTTTGGGTCAAATTTCCAGACTAAATCTGGATTGGAGGATAGATTACCAGACGAGAACTAGTGTTTAAGCTTTTGTTTGTCAGACGAGAACTGACTTTTGGATAGTCTACCAGACGAGAATTGGTGAGAAAAGGGCATTCGCCAGATGAGAACTGGGCCTTAAAAGATTTGCCAGACGAGAACTGGACCTTGAATTGGTTTTCCAGACGAGAACTGGACCTTGAATTGGTTTTCTAGACGAGAACTGGGCCTTAAAATGATTTGCCAGACGGGAACTGGACCTTTTAATGGTTTGCCAGACGAGAACTGGGCCTTTTAATGGTTTTCCAGACGAGAACTGGGCCTTAAAATAATTTGCCATACGAGAACTGGACCTTGGATTAGTTTGCCAGACGAGAACTGGACCTTGAAACAATTTTCCAGACGGGAACTGGACCTTGAATTGCCAAGCTAAGTTGGATTTTTGGGTTGCCAAGCTAAGTTGGACTTTGTGTTGCCAAGCTAAGTTGGACTTTGGTGTCAAGTCTTGCGATATCAGGCTTTGAGATGTCAAATCTTGTTGGAAGGTTAGGCTTGAGGTATGATACACATGTCTATGCAATGAGCGAAGCGACATGACCAATGCATATGAGTGATTTATGCAATGATATGAAGGTTTCCAAAGATGCCCCAGTAAAGGATAAGGTATGAGTAGGTTCCTATGCAGCAAGGTTTCTTGTCAGAAGGAATGCAAAAGGTTATCTGTGGGGTGATAACATGATTCCCCGACACTCATCTTGGACTCAAAGGTCACTTGACGGTGTTCGCTTGAGCAGATTGAAAGCAAACAGAGAGATTTACCCCTGTGCGGCTCATCCTTCCCAGTCTGGGTCTATGAAGAATTTCTCCTTGATAGGAAATTAGAAACAACTGTACCATGAGATGATCTCGAGATGGCTTGCCCCAGAATTCCAAGTCGTGAAAGGCTTTGTCCTTGAAAGAAAGTTGGAAGCAGATGTACCATGAGATGAACTCGAGATGGCTTGCCCCAGAATTCCAAGCCGTGGAAGAATTTCTCCTTGACAGGAAATTGGAAACAACTGTACCATGAGATTACTCGAGATGGCGTGCCTCAGAACAATTGTACCATGAGACGAACTCGAGATGGTTTGTCCCATAATTCTGAGCCATGAAAGGATTCTTCCTTGATTGTCTGGCTCTTGGAGTATTTGGCTTCAAAGTACCCTTGAGGTAGCTTGCCTCAGAATGAGCATTGGAGCGACTTAACTTGTGTTGATTGAACATTGGAGGGGTTTTCCTTTAGTCAAAAGAACCTCTGGGTGGCCTGCCCCTGATTGGTAGAGTCTTGAGATGATTCACCATGTTCAACCTGATTCCTGAATGATTCGCCCCATAATCAACTAATGCTTCGGGGACTTGCTTTAAACTGACTGATTCCATAATCATTGGATGTCAATGCCCCTGTTCCATAGGGTTATAAGGTGTTGTTAGTTCAAATCAACTTTCTTGAATGATCTAGCTCTCTTTTATTGCTCCTTGTTGGAATTTCCTTGATGTCAAACACTGACTTGCAGTCAAAATTGTTCGTTCACAAATTGTAATTTTAATGCGATGCTCATGCAAGTTTTGAAAATTAGTCATTATTAGAATGATGTGATAGTGTGTGACGGACAGTGTAACGCCCCGATTCCAATTATTCCCATTTTGTTGAGTCTTTTATTTAAATTGAGTGATAATATGCTATATTGACATGTTGTGTTATTTTGCCGTTTTGAGAGTTTTCGGGGAAAAAGTAGGACGGAGGGTATTTTAAACATTTCTCATTAATTTTAAGTTAGAAAATTTAGTGGAAATATAATTGTGTGAGAAAATGAATTAAATTGAATTTGGGTAAAAAGAAAAGAAAAGAGATAAGAAGAGGAAATAGAAGAGAAAGAGATAGAAAGGAAAATAGAAAAGAAATAGGAGAGAAAGAAAGAGGAAGAGGAGAAAAGAGAAGGAAAAGAGGAAAACCAAGAAAATCAACCTCTAGGAATCGATTTAATCGGGTAAGGGTGTGAAACATTGTTATCTTATCAATGTATATTATTATGTATGATTGTGTATGTGTGTATTGGATTATTTGTGGTGTTTTCATAGTTTTCCATTTTAGGTCGATGTTGAGAAATCGATGTTTTCGCGGTTGAAAATCGATGTAAATGTGGTAGAATATTCGGTGCCATGATAGTTTTGGGTTCTGATTGATATAGGGTGTTTTGGAAAGGTTTTGATTGGAGACATATGGATTTTTGGGGTTTTGACAACGCAGGAAAATTCTGGGTTTTTCTTGGTTCGCCTAGCGAACCTGGGGCGAAGCGGTAGCGAGGGAAGTTTTCGCGGGTTCGCCTAGCGAACCAGTTGGCGAAGGTCAGCGAAGGTTCACTGAGTTGTTCGCCTAGCGAAGTTTGGGTGTTTTGAATGTGGGTAGTTGCTGCCTTGGTTCGCCAAGGGGTTCGCCTAGCGAACTTTGTGTCCGTTTTTATCCAACAATTGGTTCGTTGGAACATTCGCCTAGCGAGGGAGCTGGCGAATGCTCGCGAGGGATGTTCGCCTAGCGAAGGAGCTAGCGAATGCTCGCGAGGGAGGTTCGCCCAGGGAACAGTGCTGTTCGTGTAATTTTTGTTTTCTGCATAACTCTTGATCTGTGGTTCGGTTTGAGGCGTGGTTTGATGCGTTAGAAAGCTTATGGAATGTTCTTTCTTAATATGATGAATTGGAAATTATTAGCCGATTAAATAAGTTGGAAAAGTCAGAAATAGTGCTATTTAGCGACTTTTACCGTTTTGACGGTGTGTTTGAATGTGAATCGTACAATAGTGCATTGACGTGAATGTATATAGATTGTATGTGATTGTATGAGATGAATGCATGTATATATTGTGAATATGTATGCATTTCAAGAATGTCTTGAGTCCTTATCATGTGTAGCATAATGATGTGCATTCTTGTGCTGAGGGATTCTAATGAGAATCCGCTATAACATCGTGAGCCTCTCTCGGTGGAGGTGTGAGCGACGGTTATAGACGATCGTGAGCCTCCCTTGGTGGAGGTGTGAGCGATCGGGTCGTGAGCCTTTCTCGATGGAGGTGTGAGCGACCCAGAAACATCGCGAGCCTCTCTTGGTGGAGGTGTGAGCGGTGGGTGAACATCGTAGGTCCGACGGGGAATTACTTTGGTAACGAGCGATGGTTCCAGCAGAAGTTCCTGAGTGAACTTGAGATGATTGAGTCGGTACCGCATTGCATTTGCATAGAGTCGTGAGTCGGTCTCTATGATTTGCATTTCTCATCTTTAAATGATGCATTGGTGAATAAACAGTTGTGTATGTTTATGTGGAATGATAAGAATTGTGAAAGCATGCCTGATGTGTATGCTCGGTTTTATATATATGGATACATTGCGATGTATATGAGTGACTTGTGATGAATTGTGGTGAGAAGGTGAAATATGTGTAATTTTATGCTATTATATATAATTATATGCATTGTTATTATGATAATATTTCTCACCCTTCTGATGTTTTATGATGCTCTATGAGGCATTGCAGAGTAGGTATGCTGGTGGTCTTTTTGTGAAGCGTGTCTTCATTCTTTTGGTCGGTTGACTCTGATATGTAGCATCGGGTAGCTAGGAGGGCTATGATTCTTTTGTGATACATTGTATATGTATCTTGTTGCTAAATGTTTATGTAAACATGAATTATGTTGGTGGATAATACTTGGCGATGTATATATGTGTATGTATATATGAATTGGTTGTTATTCAATGTTTAGATCTTCCGCCTTTATTCTAAATATTGACATGTGGGTGTAAGGACTAAGTTCCTCTGTTGCAAGTTACCCCACTGTTGCATATCAATTGTTGAGCAGGTGTTGTATGTTTTAATTTCGTAATTGATGTGACATACCTCTTTTATACCATGTTTGTAATTATACTCTGACGAAATTTAGAATATGTGCCTAAATGATCATTTGGGGGTATAGAAAGGGGGTGCTACATTAAGTGGTATCAGAGCCAGAGTTGAGTCAGTTGTGTCTGTCTTGTTGTTGTGTTGGTTGAACTGTTGTTTAACTTTGTTGTCGTTTTTAGGGATAATCAGAATATGGCTGGTAGGAACGACAATGCGATGGCTGCTGCTTTGGAAGCAATGGCTAGGGCGGTGCAAGGTGCGCCGAACGTGAATGCTAATGACGAGTTCAGGAAGAATCAACCACCGGTTTTCAAAGGAAGATTTGATCCCGATGGTGCTCAACTTTGGTTAAAAGAGATTGAACGGATCTTCAGGGTCATGGACTGTGCGGAAGAGAATAAGGTGAGGCTTGGGTCTCACATGCTGAAGGAAGAAGCCGACGATTGGTGGGTCGGTATGCGTGAAGTTCTTGAGGTGGATGATGAAGAAGTAACTTGGGATTTATTCCGTACTGAATTCTTGAGAAAGTATTACCCTGAGAGTGTGAAAGGAAAGAAGGAGATGGAGTTTCTTGAACTGAAACAAGGTAATATGTCCGTGGTGGACTATACTGCTAAGTTTGTGGAGTTGGTTCAATACCATCCTCACTATGCTGCGATTACTGCTGAGTTCTCCAAGTGCATTAAGTATGAGAATGGTTTACGCCCTGAGATTAAGCAAGCTGTGGGATATCAAAGGATAAGAAGATTTTCGGATTTGACGGAATGTTGTAGAATCTTCGAGGAAGATAGCAAGGCTCCTTCTACACATTATAAAAGTTTGAATGAGAGGAAGGGAAAGCAACAAGCTAGAAGTGGACCTTATGTGACACCCGCTGATAAGGGCAAGCGTAGGGGAAACTTCGAGAGGAGATCTGGAGGAGGAGGTTATGGTCCCATTAAGTGATACAAGTGTGGTGAAATGGGTCATAAATCATTTGAGTGTGGGAAGACAGTGGCGAAATGTTCTAACTGTGGAGGCCTTGGGCATGTTACTACAGATTGTAGAAGGAATGTGGTGAAGTGCTATAACTGTGGGGAAATTGGTCACATTAGCCCAAAGTGTCCGAATCCGAAGAAAGCTCCATCCGGTGGGAAGGTATTTTCTCTGGCAGGAACTCAGACTTCGAGTGCAGATCATCTAATTCGAGGTACTTGCTTTATTAATAGTACACTTTTAGTTGCCATTATTGATACTGGAGCGACTCATTCGTTTATTTCGTCTGAGTGCGCGAAGCGTTTAAATCTTGTGTTGTCTCTGATGGATGGTAAGATGGTTATTGATACTCCAGCAATGGGGTCAGTAACTACGTCTTTGGTTTGTTTGATGTGTCCTTTGACCATTTATGGTAAAGACTTCGAGATGGATCTAGTGTGTTTGCCGTTGGAAGGATTGGATGTGGTCTTGGGTATGAATTGGTTGCAATTTAACCGAGTTCATATAGATTGTTATCATAAGTTAGTGAGGTTTCCTTCTCTGGAAGAGGATGAATTTGAGAGTTTCCTATCCACTAAAGAGTTGAAGAAACTTTTAGCGGACGAAGCACAATTGTTCGGTTTGTTTGCATCTTTAACGGTGGATAGTCCAGTGTCACTTGATGTGGTTCCGGTTGTTTGTGATTTTCCTGGGGTGTTTCCTGAAGATATTAAGGATGTACCGCCGGAAAGAGAAGTTGAGTTTTCTATTGATCTAGTTCCGGGTACTAGACCGATTTCGATGGCACCGTATCGTATGTCGGCATCGGAGTTGGTAGAATTGAAAAAGCAATTGAATGACTTGTTGGACAAGAAATTTGTAAGACCAAGTGTTTCTCCTTGGGGTGCTCCGGTATTGTTGGTTAAAAAGAAGGATGGGAGTATGCGGTTATGCATAGATTATCGACAACTGAACAAGGTAACAATTAAGAACAAGTATCCGCTTCCAAGGATCGATGATTTGTTGGACCAATTGGTTGGTGCGCGTGTTTTTAGCAAGATTGATCTGAGATCAGGATATCACCAGATTCGTGTGAAAGAAGAGGATATTCAAAAGACGGCCTTTAGGACACGGTATGGCCATTACGAATATTCTGTGATGCCATTCGGGGTTTCTAATGCGCCGGGTGTGTTTATGGAATACATGAATCGTATTTTTCATGAACAGTTGGATCATTTTGTGGTTGTGTTCATTGACAATATTTTGATTTACTCTAAGTCTCAAGAGGAGCATGAAGAGCATTTGAGGATTGTGTTACAAATTTTGAAAGAGAAACAATTGTATGCTAAGTTGTCGAAATGTGAGTTTTGGTTATCGGAAGTAAGTTTTCTTGGGCATGTTATTTCCGGTAGTGGTATTAGTGTTGATCCATCCAAGATCGATGCGGTGATGCTATGGGAGGCTCCTAGATCGGTGACGGAGATTCGAAGCTTTTTAGGCTTGGCGGGTTATTATCGGAGGTTTATTGAGGGATTTTCGAAGTTGGCACTTCTGTTAACGCAATTGACTTGTAAAGGAAAGGCTTTCATTTGGGATATTCATTGTGAAGAGAGTTTCGATGAGCTAAAAAGAAGGTTGACAACGGCTCCGATCTTGATTTTGCCTAATCCTAATGAACCATTTGTGGTGTATTGTGATGCTTCCTTGGTTGGTTTAGGTGGTGTTTTGATGCAAGATGGAAAAGTTGTGGCTTATGCTTCAAGGCAATTGAGAGTGCATGAAAAGAATTATCCTACGCATGACTTGGAGTTAGTGGCCGTGGTGTTTGTTTTGAAAATTTGGAGGCACTATCTTTATGGTGCGAGGTTTGAAGTTTTTAGTGATCACAAAAGCTTGAAGTATTTATTTGATAAAAAAGAATTGAATATGAGGCAAAGAAGGTGGCTAGAGCTTTTGAAGGATTATGATTTTGGTTTGAATTACCATCCGGGTAAGGCAAATGTAGTGGCTGATGCTTTGAGTCGGAAGTCGTTACATATGTCCGCATTGATGATGAGAGAATGGGAACTTTTGGAGAATTTTAGAGATTTGAGTTTGGTTTGTGAAATGACGCCGAGAAGCGTGAGACTTGGTATGCTACATGTTACAAATGACTTTCTTGCAACCGTGTGTGAAAAGCAAAAGTTAGATTTGAAATTCGTTGATTTGATGATGAATGAGAATGAGGATTTCAAGGTTGATGATTTTGGAGTTTTGAGATTCCGTGGTCGTATTTGTATTCCCGATGATGCGGAGTTCAAAAAGATGATATTGGAAGAGGGGCACCGAAGTAACTTAAGTATTCATCCGAGAGCGAATAAAATGTATCAGGATTTGAAGAAAATCTTTTGGTGGTCCGGGTTAAAGAGAGACGTGGCGCAATTTGTGTATGCGTTCTTAACTTGTCAAAAGTCTAAGGTGGAACATCAAAAGCCTAGTGGATTGATGCAACCGTTGGATATTCCAGAATGGAAATGGGATAGTATATCAATGGATTTTGTTACGGGATTGCCGAATACGCAAAGAGGTCATGATGCTATTTGGGTAATTGTGGATAGGCTTACTAAATCTGCTCACTTCATTCCAATTGATATTAGTTATCCTTTGGAGAGGTTAGCCGAGATTTATATTCTTGCAGTGGTGAAGTTGCATGGAGTTCCTAAGAGTATTGTATCGGATAGAGATCCCAGATTCACATCGAGGTTCTGGGAGAGTTTACAAAAGGCTTTGGGTTCTAAGCTAAGATTGAGTTCGGCTTATCATCCACAAACGGATGGTCAAACCGAGAGGACAATTCAATCGTTGGAGGATTTATTGCGTACTTGTGTGCTCGAGCAAGGTGGTGCTTGGGATAGTTATTTGGCATTGATTGAGTTCACTTACAATAATAGTTTCCACTCGAGTATAAGTATGGCACCGTTTGAGGCTTTGTATGGTCGGAGATGTCGAACACCTTTGTGTTGGCATGAAACTGGTGAGAGGGCGATAGTTGGACCGGAGATGGTACAACAAACGACGGAGAAAGTGAAGTTTATCCGTGAGAAGATGAAAGCTTCTCAAAGTAGAAAAAAGAGCTATCATGACAAGAGAAGAAAAGATCTTGAGTTTCAGGAAGGCGACCATGTGTTTTTAAGAGTTACACCGGTTAAGGGTGTGGGTCGTGCTTTGAAGTCAAAGAAGTTGACTTCTCGTTTTATTGGTCCGTATCAGATTTCTGCACGAGTCGGTGTTGTGGCGTACCGTGTGGCGTTGCCTCCGAATCTTTCGAATTTGCATGATGTATTCCATGTTTCGCAACTTCGAAAGTATGTTCCGGATCCGTCACATGTTATTCCTATGGACGAGGTTGAGGTGAGAGATAACCTTACGGTTGAAACTTTACCGATTAGGATTTTGGACCATGAAGTTAAGAAGTTAAGAGGCAAGGACATTGCACTTGTGAAGGTAGCGTGGGGAGGCGCTGCGGAAGGTGATATGACTTGGGAACTAGAGGGTGGGATGCGAGAGTCGTATCCGGAGTTGTTTGAATCAGGTAATATTTTCGAGGACGAAAATTTCTGAAGTGGGGGAGAGTTGTAACGCCCCGATTCCAATTATTCCCATTTTGTTGAGTCTTTTATTTAAATTGAGTGATAATTATTTTATTTGTGAAATCGGTGTCTTAATATGCTATATTGACATGTTGTGTTATTTTACCGTTTTTGAGAGTTTTCGGGGAAAAAGTAGGACGGAGGGTATTTTAAACATTTCTCATTAATGTTAAGTTAGAAAATTTAGTGGAAATATAATTGTGTGAGAAAATGAATTAAATTGAATTTGGGTAAAAAGAAAAGAAAAGAGATAAGAAGAGGAAATAGAAGAGAAAGAGATAGAAAGGAAAATAGAAAAGAAATAGGAGAGAAAGAAAGAGGAAGAGGAGAAAAGAGAAGGAAAAGAGGAAAACCAAGAAAATCAACCTCTAGGAATCGATTTAATCGGGTAAGGGTGTGAAACATTGTTATCTTATCAATGTATATTATTATGTATGATTGTGTATGTGTGTATTGGATTATTTGTGGTGTTTTCATAGTTTTCCATTTTAGGTCGATGTTGAGAAATCGATGTTTTCGCGGTTGAAAATCGACGTAAATGTGGTAGAATATTCGTTGCCATGATAGTTTTGGGTTCTGATTGATATAGGGTGTTTTGGAAAGGTTTTGATTGGAGAAATATGGATTTTTGGGGTTTTGACAGCGCAGGAAAATTCTGGGTTTTTCTTGGTTCACCTAGCGAACCTGGGGCGAAGCGGTAGTGAGGGAAGTTTTCACGGGTTCGCCTAGCGAACCAGTTGGCGAAGGTCAGCGAAGGTTCGCTGAGTTGTTCGCCTAGCGAAGTTTGGGTGTTTTGAATGTGGGTAGTTGCTGCCTTGGTTCGCCAAGGGGTTCGCCTAGCGAACTTTGTGTCCGTTTTTATCCAACAATTGGTTCGCTGGAACATTCGCCTAGCGAGCGAGCTGGCGAATGCTCGCGAGGGATGTTCGCCTAGAGAAGGAGCTAGCGAATGCTCGCGAGGGAGGTTTGCCCAGCGAACAGCGCTGTTCGTGTAATTTTTGTTTTCTGCATAACTCTTGATCTGTGGTTCGGGTTGAGGCGTGGTTTGATGCGTTAGAAAGTTTATGGAATGTTCTTTCTTAATATGATGAATTGGAAATTATTAGCCGATTAAATAAGTTGGAAAAGTCAGAAATAGTGCTATTTAGCGACTTTTACCGTTTTGACGGTGTGTTTGAATGTGAATCGTACAATAGTGCATTGACGTGAATGTATATAGATTGTATGTGATTGTATGAGATGAATGCATGTATATATTGTGAATATGTATGCATTTCAAGAATGTCTTGAGTCATTATCATGTGCAGCATAATGATGTGCATTCTTGTGCTGAGGGATTCTAATGAGAATCCGCTATAACATCGTGAGCCTCTCTCGGTGGAGGTGTGAGCGACGGTTATAGACGATCGTGAGCCTCCCTTGGTGGAGGTGTGAGCGATCGGGTCGTGAGCCTTTCTCGGTGGAGGTGTGAGCGACCCAGAAACATCGTGAGCCTCTCTTGGTGGAGGTGTGAGCGGTGGGTGAACATCGTAGGCCCGACGGGGAGTTACTTTGGTAACGAGCGATGGTTCCAGCAGAAGTTCCTGAGTGAACTTGAGATGATTGAGTCGGTACCCGCATTGCATTTGCATAGAGTCGTGAGTCGGTCTCTATGATTTGCATTTCTCATCTTTAAATGATGCATTGGTGAATAAATAGTTGTGTATGTTTATGTGGAATGATAAGAATTGTGAAAGCATGCCTGATGTGTATGCTCGGTTTTATATATATGGATACATTGCGATGTATATGAGTGACTTGTGATGAATTGTGGTGAGAAGGTGAAATATGTGTAATTTTATGCTATTATATATAATTATATGCATTGTTATTATGATAATACTTCTCACCCTTCTGCTGTTTTATGATGCTCTATGAGGCATTGCAGAGTAGGTATGTTGGTGGTCTTTTTGTGAAGCGTGTCTTCATTCTTTTGGTCGGTTGGCTCTGATATGTAGCACCGGGTAGCTAGGAGGGCTATGATTCTTTTGTGATACATTGTATATGTATCTTGTTGCTAAATGTTTATGTAAACATGAATTATGTTGGTGGATAATACTTGGCGATGTATATATGTGTATGTATATATGAATTGGTTGTTATTCAATGTTTAGATCTTCCGCCTTTATTCTAAATATTGACATGTGGGTGTAAGGACTAAGTTCCTCTGTTGCAAGTTACCCCACTGTTGCATATCAATTATTGAGCAGGTGTTGTATGTTTTAATTTCGTAATTGATGTGACATACCTCTTTTATACCATGTTTGTAATTATACTCTGACGAAATTTAGAATATGTGCCTAAATGATCATTTGGGGGTATAGAAAGGGGGTGTTATAGACAGACCATTAGTCCAAACGTGGTGCTGATTTAGCTGGTGTGAAAGATATAGTAAGAATATGATACCAATTCTGAAGATTAGTAAATCTCTAGAAGTTAGTTTACGCAACCTTGTTGTAGTATGCTCTCAGAATAAACCCCGCCTCAATTAGGTCTTTTGAGGGTTATAACGTGGTCTGGTTCACGGTTATTGGAAACAAAGGATATAAGGCTCAAAACTTAATTTGTACCCACCCCTTCTCTGTGATGATCTTCAGTCATACGTTCAGTTAAATTGACACACATCTGTCTCCTAAGAACGCTTAACGGTGTGATAGTGAAGATAAGGATTCAAGATTTCCTTGAAATGGCAGTTACCTTATTTTGCTTTTGTCATGATGTCAGCGACCCTTTTGATTCTTGATATGGTGCTCACTGAATCTTATTTTGCTTCGCCTGAGGATTTGAAGATCTCTTTTGCCTTTTTTATTTTTATTTTGATCCCTAACTTTTGCCTGGACTGATTTTGTTGTTTCAAGTCCACCGGGATTGCCCTAATTTTTGCCTAAGTCACTTCTTTGAGTGTTTGTCTTAGCGAGATTTTTCTTTTCTTTTCAATTTTTTCTTTTGTTGAATGACTGTGACTTCCAAGTCATTGACCATTTAAGGACAACCGCCATAACTTTTGAATTTTGCATGGTTCATTTGATACTTCAGGATGTGTGTGAAAAGTGGCATATGATTGATCCTTAGATGGGATATTTCATCTTGTAATGTGAATGCGTCGTCGGATTAACTGAACAACTACCCATGCCCCAGGTTAAGCATAAGGGTTTTTAAATCCGAAGGAAACTTCTACTTCTAGGCTCGAAGTGGTTAACTAGGGACTAACTCCTTATCTCTCCAGTGTTTGGGGATTTGAAACAATGCCTGTACATCCTTGGCAGGATTCCATCCGAAAGCATACTATAAGCAATTATGGGTACCTTGTTTTCATCATCCTCCCCCCAATCTTTGCTAAACAACAATTTGGTAAAGAAAACGGAAGAGAGGTATATATATGTTTTTTTGCTTTTTTTATATAAGTGAGAAAAATGAGCGAATGCGACATGATTAATTCAGAAAATGCGTGATAACATCATTAATATTACCATTCAAAACAACAATATTAAAAAACAAGTAGCACTTAACATAAAGAAATTATAAATGCAGATTATAAATGCCCAATGGTTGCCAGTATCTGAGGAAGTCTTCCTGTCTGAACCACTGGCTTTAGGGGATGCCTTTTGAAGTCTTGGAACTCATTTGGGCGAGAAGCTGACGTGCACAACCAAGTTTCCTTCTGGAAATGATATGTACTTTTTGTCAATCAACTGTTGCACCTTGGCTTGAAAAGCTTTGCAATCTTCAGTTGAATGCCCCATGGATCCAGCATGATATTCACAATGCGCATTGGGATCGTATCCAGGCGGGTATGGTTCTGGAAAAGGCTTGATAGCTTTGGGCTCTACCAGTGAGTTTCGGACCAGATGCAATAAAAGTTGATTGTACAACATAGGAACTAGGTGAAGAGGAGCAATCCTTCTTTTCAAGTTATTTTGAGGCCTATGCTGATTTTGATGATGATTCTGATATCCTCGACCACGGGCTCATTGATTTGCACGAGGAGAAATCATGGGTTTCTGGTATGACGCCCTAGGATTGACAGGTTGCCCATAAGGATGATATGGCGCTGACAATGATAACTTCCGAGAAGCTGAAGGGCCATAAAGTCTTGCTGGTGTACCCTGAGAATACTCAACATTTGCTAGGACTGCATTAATTTCATTATCCTCTTCCTCTTGGGATTGTAGAAGAATTCAGTCTCACCAACTTGATTACTTGAGACGTCTTGGACTTGTTTAGCTTTGGGGTAACTCTCGATGCGTTCTCCTACTATTATAAGGTCAGAGAAGATTGAGAATGAACTGCCAGTCATTCTTTCAAGGTAGGTGGCATGCAGACTATCCAAGAACATGTCAATCAATTCTTTGTCCAAGAGTGGTGGTTGTACCATAGTTGCCAACTCTCTCCACCATTGTGCATAATCCTTAATGGATTCACCGCTCTTCTGAGATAGGCTTTGCAGCCGCGTACGACTGGGGGCCATGTCCAAATTGTACTCATATTGTTTTAGGAAAGCATTGGATAAGTCTTTCCATGATTGGATACAACTTCTTTCTAAACCCATGTACCAATTCAAAGATGCACCACTTAAACTGTCTTGGAAACAGTAAATCATCAACTTGTCGTCGCGGACATGAGAAGTCATCTTTCGGAAGAACATCGTCAAATGACGCTTTGGACAACTGATACCAACGTACTTCTCGAAGTTGGGTACTTTGAATTTTGGAGGAATTACCAAGTCTGGCACTAGGCACATATCAACAGCATCGAGCCCAGAAGTATCGCGTGCTTTCATAGCTTGAACCTTCTCTTCGAGGGCACAAAACCTTTTCTCCATGGAATCAGACATCGACATCATCTGAGACTGAGCAGGGATGTTCACTTGTGGAGGATGATCACCAGGTAGATGATCATACAATGGGTTAGTCGACACAGTAAAACTTTATGAAGGGTCAAAATATTCTACTCCAACATATTGAAAGCTACCCTCTGACATAGCCATCACAACTTTCAAAGTATCTATGCTCCTTTTATCTCTGCTTGAACTTGCTTTAAATGCTTTGCGGCTACCACAGGTTCAGTATGAGCGTCGGGAAATTAGCTGGCAGGAAATGGACAGAGGATCGGATGAGTTCGTTGGAAAATGATATGCTAATGTCATGACTATGAAATGCTTATGCAAGGTTACAGGATCAAAACAACATCTGATTCTGAGGAAGGAACTAGACACAAGATATCTCTGATCACAAGACCCCCCACAAGTAGGTTCTAAACGGGTAGGTGCCTAGAGTTATGGATATCTTTCAAAGACATTATAGCAATGACGAAGGAACATTAGACGATAATATCCTTGAAAGGATCTCGTCTAGGTGAGGTCTTTGTTTCTTCCCCACGAGAAAGACATCTCGGAGGTGCCCACTACACCACCATCGACACACGGGTTCTAAGTAGGGTTCTCAGAATCCTAGATCGAGGTCGAAAATATTACTGTCAAGACGTAATACGTTCGAGGGATCTCATCTGATTGTGGCGTTTGCATTAACCCACAAAGAGTTAACACTACCAACCACCATGGATAAAATGGGTTAAAGGTCCTTGGGATCAACGATTCAGGCTCGAAAACATTATCATCGTGACGAAGTAACGTCAAAACGATAACATTTCCAAGGGAATCTACTCCAATCGAGGTCTTTGCTTTGGCTCACGCGGAAGAGACCATGCAAGCCTCCACTACACAACCATCATCCTAAACCTAGGGTTATACTCGGACTCGGGTATAGAGCCATCTCACAGAGCACCAATGATCAGAGAATCCCCATAGTGTCATAAGAGATAATAATAGGATATTATAACAATAAGCAAGCAAGTAGATAATAGATAATCAAACAACCAAGCAAACAAGCAAGAGAAGATAAACAAATAAGCGGATCTAACACTCACGAATCGAGTCAAGTTAGGCTTGACTCTATCTAGCATAGGGCAATGTATTTCCCCAGCAGAGTCGCTGTAATACCCCAAAATTTCCCCTCTCATTTCTTCATATCATTTAGCATGAGCTTTCATTTCATTACATTGCATTCAAGCATAGAAAAATAGAACATTAAGCATTTAGCATTGCATATTGCATAAGGGCATGTGATCAGTTGTTTCTCAAAGATGTGGATCATCTAAAGCTAAAGAATAAGAGCCAAGGGTCTCTCACAAGCCTCAAAGGTCTCTTACATCATATATCACTCCAATTGATCCCACAAGTCATTGAAAGATGGGAAATCATCAAGAAGATTGGGCAATGCATCACCTCCTATCACAAAAACAGTCAGAATTAGGGTTTTGGATTCAAGCATGCTCCTGAGGGAATTTGGATTCAAAATTGATCTCAATGTTTTCTACATGATATTAAGTGTCTAAGGATGGAAGATTGGCCGTTGGTTCATTTCAGAAGAGGTTCAATTGATCAGTTGCTTGATAATCAAGAAATTAGGGAAAAAGTCAACTGTGCAGTGAAAAAGTCAACTCCTGACTTTTTTGAGGTCAAAATCATGAAATTCAAGTTATATGTGTTCATTGGACAAGATTTGATCAAGAAATGATGGCTGAATTATGTAAAATCAAGAAATCACAAAACTGCCAAAAATAGAAACTTTAGGGTTTCCAAAAATGGCAAGTTTGGACCATTTTGCACCCTACTTTGAGGCTCTCTTTCTTCATGATAAAAGCTCCAAACCTCAGGCCCAAGTTGATCTAATTAAAGTTTATGTTCTAAGCTTCAAATTCATGTAAAGAACTTTTCCATTGGATCAAAATTGAGGGAGTTATGGTCAATCAAAGTTTGGTAAAATCAAGGCAAAAACCAAGTCATGGCAAGGCAAGCTTAGGCCCACCGGCCATAATTTTGTCAAACACATGGTGTGCCAAAATTCCAGCCACTTTTCTCAATGATGGATGCTCCAAATGAAAAAATTTTGAACATCAAAGTTGTTCATCCCCATGTCCTCTTCAACTTTGATGTTGGACAAATTTTCATTTGAGCAAGTTATGATGGAGTTATAAGGGTTCAAAGTTGGTGTGATTATGCTGAATTCCATACACCATGTTGCCATGCCAACCTACCAACTTGCCACGCATTTGTACCAGTTTCAAACTTTGACATTCCAAGCAATTTTACACCATTATACAAGCCTCCATTCAAGTCAATTTTCACATCAAAGTTGTTCTATGATGTATCATCTTTCCAATGACACCCAAAACTCATCAAACCATCCACAAATCATAGAGAATTTCATCATCAAACCTCCATGTTTCAAGCTGCCAAGAATAGCATGTTTAACATTGATGTTGTTAAACATTCACACGCATACACCAGTTTATTTCTTTTCCTCATTAAGTCAAACATCATCTTACACCATCCATGACATGTTGCTTGGTACATGAAAGAAGAAAAATAAGCCTTGCTGAACAAGTTTCCTCGCTGCAGCATGCTTCTGTCACCACCACTCTTTTCCATTAACCTCACCATAACACCATGAATCAACCTCACCATATCACAACCAAAGCCAACTCACCCTAACTAACTTGACTCAGTTAGTTAGAGGCCACTCAGTTAACCTTACATTAACTCACTAAACTCACTCAGTTAACCACTACAGTTCAACTTTGACTCGACCTATATAAAGGAAACTCACTCACAAATTCACAAAAAAAAACTTCATTTTTTCCTCATTCTCATTCCAAACACTCTCAGATTCTCTCTGCTCTCTCACTCAGATCTCACACGATTTCATCATTTTCCTCAATCAACTTCATCATTTGTTGACTATCAATCAAGAACATTCAAGAACAACTTCATCTCTTCAAGCTCAACATCACTGCAGTCATCAATTCTCTTCATATACTCAAGAATCAGTAGCATTTATTTTGCTTAAAAGTTGAAGTTCTACAAGCTCAAGATATCACAATCTCTGGTTTTCTCAATACTTCAAAGTTCTTCATAGTTTCAGGTTTTTTCCTCAACCTTTTTCTACTAAATTCAGCTTGTTTTCATGGGTTTATAGCTTATTAGAAGTTGCGTGAGTCCTGGCTAGTTGATAGGTCTCTTAGAGGCATAGTTTCAAAACCTAAGGCAACTTTAATCTCTTCGGTTCTCTGTATATGTGATTGATATGTGGAAAATGTTTGTGGATTGGTGTTGTGTGTAAGTTTCTCTACATTTTAGTGTGCAATTTGTGTGTTTCTGGGAAGTGTGAGTGTTGCAGGTGGCCAGAGAGTGGCCGGAGAAGATGACCGGAGGTCCTTCTCCGGCCGGTGATGTTAATGCTAGGGTTTCCCTCAGTTTAAATCCTGTCCGTTAGATCATCATTATCCAACGCTCATGAACGTGCCAACGCATTAATGAAATGGTGGTCTAGCACGTGTTCTCTCCTTTTTGTTTCAGATAATTGCATGTGTGTGTGTGTGTGTGTGCGTAATAATTAGTGTGTGCGTGCGTTGTGGACCATTGGATTAGTTTACCTTTCATGTTGATCTGATGTTGACTAGACGTGTGGCCTTGATTGAATCCTCATATGACTGCATGTACACGATATCACACACAATCACACGTTTAAGTAGACTGGGTTATATTTGATATCTGCACCCCATTGTCTGAGCCCAGTTTATTTTTTAACATGTATTTTACTCACGCTGCACCCCCCTTCCCATTTCTTTTTACTTTTTATTTTCTTTTCCATATTGTTTTGATTTCCTATTTTTAAAAATAGTAAATAAATTCTAAAAATCCCAAATAAATTCATGTGTGTTCTTTACACATTTAAATAATTGTTTTCATTTTTTAATTCTGACTTTGTGATTTTTTTGCACATTATTTCGTATTTTCTTTTCAATTCCTTTTTGAATGCTCTTATTCATTGACACTCAAACTTGCACATTTTCTTTCTCCTATCTCACATCATATTTTTGATTCATTCTTTTTGTATTGATTAGATAACATCTTAAAGTGTCTAAAGAAATTTTGTTTGATTTTTAAAGTCATTATATCATACCTTTTGATGTTCATCTTTGCACCTTCTTGTGAAGTGTTTCAATAGGACTTTGTTGATTTGGTTAAGCATGTTTCATTTTGATTTTTTCCATGACCTTTTGATAATGTATTTGCTCCTGGTTTAGGTTGTTTAGAGCCAATTCTCATGATTTTAATATGTGCTCTTGATATTTGTTTAGAGCTTTACATTTGAAGTTATCTTTGTGCATATTCTTTTGTTTTCTTCTAGCTTACTTCTAATGAGGCACTTGTGCCATCCTTTGTTGTTTGCTTGGTTTGAGATTAGAGGTTTCATCTAGAAGATTATGGTTCTTTCTTAACTCAATTATAGGTCATGTTGGTTTATACTTGCATTTGGTTTGTGTTTATGCATTTTAACTTACCTTTTTGACATGTTTTCATATCTTATCTACTCTTGTGCTTAACATGAATTGTGTTTGCATTTGGTATGACATCTTACATGTTTCATTTGCACTTCACCAATGATATGCTACTGCCCATGTGCATTCATCAATCATTTTAAATGATATGCATCTTTGATATGTAACTTTGTGTATCTTGGTGAACTTGTTTCTCATTCTTTTCTCTTTCTCATCTCTTCTTCTTACATCATTTCATCTATGAACTATATGATGATTCCTAGGTATTGTAAATCATTCCTAAATGACATTGGTTCTGACTTTAACCTTTCATGAATCATTAATGCATGATCACTTTGCATATCCACTCATTCTTCATCTACTTCTTTCATAATGCATTTCTTTGTGGTTTAAGGCATTGTTGATGTGCATTTGATTTGTGTTTGGTCTTATAGCATTAGAGAACATTCTTATGATGTGCATTCTGACCTTAGGCTTTCCTTAACATTTAAGATGCTTTTACTTTGGTTCTTGACTTGTTTAAGCCTTACTTGTTCATCTTAATTTGTTTCTTCACTTGTAAATAATTGTACTAACTATTTCAGGGGCTAATGGTAAGTCACTTGAGTGTGGATATGCATCCACTTTCTAATTTCTTCCTTCATCTTTTAATCATTCAATTTGTGTTGTTTAAGCATTTAATGATGCTTTGCTTTCATAATCTCCTTTCTTCCCTCTTAGAAATAACTTAACTTCCATCTTGGAAGTAAGTTTCTTTCTATCTTCTTCTTCTCCTTTCTTTTAGGGTTAGATTTCTTAAACCACATTAACCATAGGATCACCATGTATGATAACATTAAGATCGAGTCTTAGTCTCCCTCATTAGATTTTTACCTTTTCTCGACTATTTGAGTCTCTCTTCTTCTCATCTTAAAACCATAATAAAAAACACTTAATAAAGGCCTAATAAATATTGTATTTGAGCCTTTCATGTAAGAATGAGATAGTGAGGGGTATTCTCTCACTTTCTTAGAATGTTTAGCGTACGTCCCGTCCCGGGTCGATATGCGAGGCATTCGATCCTACATGAAGGACTTAAATACAATGTGTGTTACAAAACACAAAACAATCAAAACACTTTTTTTCTAAAAGACAAAAACAAACAAATAATTCTTCTCTCATCTCTCCACTCGTTCCTTAAGGACTCGTCAAGTCCGTTCTACTGCAAACAGGTAACGCCTAAGTCTCCCTACAGCGAGCTGCAACACCTAACTGCTGGGACACGCACTCTGACGTTTCCACTAAAAAAACACAAACAAAGTGACCCTTGTTGAGGGGAACTACGTCGCTCTGATTCTCATGTTCCCGATGAGATACGTAGGCAGTGGGGTAGGGCCCATTCGAGCACTTCTTTTATTTTCCCTACATTTGTTCCTCTTTCTCTTTCCATTCCTTTTCCAGTTCTTTTTCCAGTATCTTTTCCTTACACCCTTTGATTGAAACAGCAAGCATGGATCCCATCGGGTACGATGGACGCGTGGGGGTGCTAATACCTTCCCTGCGCGTAACCGACTCCCGAACCCAATTCTCCTGGTCGCAAGAACATGCTCTTTCCTTTCCCTTCAGGTTTATGCAGTGTTTCCTTTCCCTCTCTTGGGATAAATACACATTGCTGGCGACTCTGTTTCGGTGCCACTTTTGCGTTTGTACTTGGATGAAAATCCTGGGAGCGACAGCTGGCGACTCTGCTGGGGATCGAACCCAGAATCTCTGGTTTCCTTAGCGAGTCAATCCTAGCGCTTGTCTATTTTTCTTTCATTGGGTGTTTACTGTGATGATGTGTTTTGCTGTTTTACTATTTTTACTATATTGTTGTTTACTGTATTATTGCTTTACTGTATTTACTGTATTTACCGCACTTATTGCATTTTCATATCATTATTATACTGGACTGTGCTGTGCTGGTTTTCTGTTTGGCGGGATGGGTATTCTGAGAGATAAGCCCATTACACAGGCTTGAGTACATACATAGGACTAGAGTGGACGGTAGTGTGGCCTACGTAGCGTCTTGTTATGTATGGTTTACACGAAATCCACAGCCAGACGAGGTTTTCTTGGGAGATGTTCTGATTTGCGCTTCCTGTGCATTTCAGGGTGTTGACCTAGAAAGCTGTCGACTCTGGTGACCGATCATTAAGAACCTTAGTGGAAACATCCCTCTTTAGTGGTGACAGTGGCAGACCACATTTTGTGGCAAACCCATTCGCACCCGAGGGCCCACTTTGGAACTTGCATAGGATGGCCTTTATTTTTTGGGAATCAGTGGATGATCTCTTTGTTTGGTGATAGCATTGTATCCTACGGGCTGAATGTGCTATTGCTGTGTTATTGCTTCTCAAAATAGAGAATCCAAAACTGAGGAACCGCTGTTCTAGTACCCACATGTGAGTATGGGCGGGTGTTTACAGGTTTGCAGGTGACTATGCCTCCCACATACCCTGATACTCTGATATTTTCTCAGACAGATGATGTAACTTGTTACAGTCAGTGGGTTTCTATCTTCAGTATTATTCTCAGATTTGTATAGACACCGTGCACACAGTCCAGCACAGACACAGAGCATGCTGATCACATGCCCTTTTGTATTGCATTATCATGTCATAACATTCATGTTTGTCATTTACAGGTGCTTATTACACTTCTGATTCCAATCAATGGGCTCGACAGAGACAGTTCTCGAGAGAAAGCGCAATGTTGCCTACAAATTCCCAGAACCTGCTTTGGACTTACTGCACAAGGTGATAGCTATGGCCGACCCGGGTGTTCTTGTCAACTTCCAGAAGAAATATGGGAAATTGGTTGAGTTGGTTCGTAGAATCACATAGTATGAGCATGATGCCCTTCACACGTTGCTGCAGTTTTATGAGCCTTCGTTGAGATGTTTTCTTTTTCCTGACTACATTTTGATGCCTACTCTGGAAGAGTTCTTATTTATTTTGGGAACTCCGGTCGAATCAGCTTTGCCATTCTTTTCTGGAAGTCATCCTAGCATAGAGGAGATTGCAGCTGCAGTACAGGTGAAAGATTCAGTGTTAAAAGGAAATGTGGCTATCAAGAATGGGGTCAAAGGTTTTCACTTAGCCTTTCTTACTGACCAAGCTCAAGAGGCTGCTGAAGCAAAGAATTGGGCTGTTTACAACTCCATCCTGGCTTTGTGCATCTATGGCATTATTCTTTTCCCTAATCAACAAGATTTTGTGGATATGCAGGCTATAAGAATTTTTATTCTCAAAAACCCGGTTCCCACTTTGTTAGGAGATTTCTACTACTCGGTGCATTTCAAGAATGAAAAAAAAAAGGGAGGACCGGTCAATTGTTTCACGCCACTTTTATCTCGTTGGTTTTTGAAGCATTTACCTCAGGCAGGTGCTTTTGTAGAGACAAAGGATTCCTTGAAATGGTCCAAGCGGATGATGGGATTGACTGCTGATAACATTGTCTGGTTCGATCGCAAGTTGATGGGGATAGAGATTATCACCAGTTGTGGGAATTTTCCCAATGTGCCTCTAATCGGCAGGAAAGGGGGAATCAACTATAACCCGATCTTGGACATTAGACAGTTTGAATACGCTTCCAGGTGTCCTCCCATAGATCGGGATGTTGAGAAATCTTTGTTCTTTACAGGGACTGAAAATGAGGAATTGTTGCAAGAAATTGTGAATGCTTGGAGTCACCAACATAGAGCAGGAAAAACAGTTTTTGGAAAGATAGATTGCAGGTGTTACCCTGAGTATGAAAGATGGATTGAACTGAAGGTGAACGAGTTGCTCTTGCCTTTTTCAAGGGAACCCCCTCTCTATCCTGTAATGCCAGAGCAGCCTACCATGATAGCCATTGAGGAGTTTGACAAGCTGCAGAAGTTGGTAAAGGAGCTTCGTGTGGAGAATTCAGATCTGAGTAGTCTTCTTCAAAACGCTTTGCATGCCAACAAAGAATTGGAGCATAGAGCCCAAGACGCTGAAAGAATCTTAGCTGCAAGAGAAGAGGATTTCGCTGAAAGAGCTCAATACTTCCAAAAAGTTAGTAAAGGTGTCGATGCTGCCACTCAAGCTCATAAGAAGACCAAACAGACTTTAGCTCAGACCAAGGACACGCTAACCAAGCTTCAGCAAGCCTGGGATGAGGTTAGGATCGAAAACGCCGAGTTGCAAGAACAGTTGAAGATCAAGGATGAGAAGCTCAAAAAGGCACATGAACAACGGAGAAAGTATCGGGAGAACCTTGGTGAAAGTCAAGAGCAATTGGTAAGCGCCAGAGAGGAGCTGAAGACTTCCAAGAACGAGCTTGAAGAGGCCAGGGTAGATGTGGAGAAACTCAAGATACAAGCCGGAGTGAAGAGGCAGAAAGGGGTTTGTGATGATGAAGCTCTCTTGATGTGTATGGGGTCATTGACTGAAGCTCTCATGAAAAGAGATGTTCTGATCAAGGAGTTGATCAAAAGACCGAATCAGCAGCGCACTCGCATACTCTTCGAGGATATCAAGCATTCAAGTGACAAGTTGAAGGATTTAGAGTTGTCAGATTGATAGTTTGTTTTTTCTCTTGATGTAATTTTGTTGATGGATATCATCAGGCTTGTTGATGAATCCACCTTTTTGATGTACGATGAACACCGTATGTATGTTTCTTCTTATTGGAATGAGCAGGTTATTCAGAAAGGTTCCTCTGGCTGTTATTTGTACACGAGCACATAATCACGACACGCCTCTTTATATCACAATTTTTTATCTTCAGATTTTTGTGGCTAAGATTGGAACCAGAGTGTAGAGCACCCCGGAAATGATAAACATGGCAGTTGCATTGCATGGCATAGCATTTTAAATTTTTGTTGTCTGTTTTTCAGGTACTCGTGGCGGGGTCTCTAACCTTTATTTGGTTTCAGGCATTATAGCTGAGAATCACATTCACCGATACTCAACTCGAAGAAATCAAGCAAGGATTATGGATCAAATGCAGAATGATTTGGCTGAGATGAGGGCACGCATGGACCAGTTCATGACTCTCATGACTGGCATGGCATATACTCAAAAGAGATTGAGACTTCTGGTCGAGCGTCCAGAGAAAACGCCTGAAGGTAATCAAGTTGACAATTTACAGACAAGGGGCACTCCTCCTCCTGTTGGTAATCTGGGTAATGGAAATGGCAGAAATGTTGGTGGTGTTCAGGAAGATGTTTAGGAATACCAATTCACCCTGCTGGATGCTGATATGGGTAATCCTGGTGACAGAAGGTATGATGAGCTGGCTGAGAAGATCAGGGCTATAGAGTGCAAGAATTCTATGGGTATTGATGTTACTAGTTTCGGTCTAGTACCTGGAGTCAGAATTTCTCCAAAGTTCAAGCCGCCTACTTTTGATAAATATCATGGCAATACGTGTCCCCAGACACACATTCAGGCTTATTTCGGGAGGATCTCAGCCCACACCAATGATGAGAAGTTATGGATGCATTACTTTCAAGAAGTTTGGCCGGAGCTTCATTGACTTGGTATATGAAATTGAACAGAGCTGCTGTGAGAAGCTGGAAGGACCTGGCAGAAGCGTTCCTAAAGCAATACCAGTACAATATCGACATGGCTCCCAACCGCACTCAACTGCAAAGGTTGTCACAGAATGCTAAGGAAAGTTTCAAGGAATACGCTCAAAGGTGGAGGGAAATGGCTTCCCAGGTTCAACCTCCTTTGCTGGATAGAGAAATGGCAGATATGTTTATGGGCACCCTGCAAGGGGCATTTCTTGAAAGATTGGTTGCTTGTCCATCTACCGGATTTTCTGATATTGTGATTGCTGGAGAAAGGATCGAGAGTCTGTTGAAACTTGGGAAGATCCAAGATGTAGGTGGGGCTGGCTCTTCTGGAACGAAGAAACCCTTTGCTAGTGGTCAGAAAAGAAGAGAAGGTGATACAAACGCTGTGTATAGAGGACGAGGACGAGGACGTTCTCAGGCTTATCACCAAGTAGGGGCAGTGACGATCCCAACGCCATCTGTTCAGCAACAACAACCACAACAGCAAGCTCAGCAGCAACAACAGCAACCTCTTTTCCAGCAGAGGTCCAGGCAGAGGAACCGTAAGATTGACCCTCTCCCTATGACCTATTCAACATTGTTACCTCAGTTACTACAACTGAAGTTGGTTGAACTTCGTACTATGAGACCTCCTGCCGCTGGCAGCTTGCCACCTAATTTTGATGTCAACGCTCGCTGTGATTTCCATTCGGGTGCTTAGGGGCATACCACTGAGAAGTGTTGGGCATTTCAGAATAAAGTACAAGACTTGATCGATGCTAAAGCAATCAATTTATCTCTACCTCCTAAGATTATCCAGAACCCCGTGCCCAATCATGGTGTGGCGGATGTGCACGCTATGGAGGACGGAAAGAGATTGAACCTGGTGGCGGATATCAATCAGGTGAAGACGTCATTGCTAGTGGTGAAGGATCGCTTGTTGAAGGGACAGTTGTTCCCAGGTTGTGATCAAGATTGTTCTGAATGCGTGGGCCAAGAGAATGGCTGCGATAAATTGAGAATTGGTTTGCAGACTCTGATTAATGAAGGACGTCTACCGTTTGACCGGGTTGTGAAGGATACTGATGAGGTGTCAACTGTGACCATTTATTATACTCCTGTGGAAATTCAGGTGCCTGCAAGTACAGCTCCTGTAGCAAGTGTTGTGCAAGAAAGATCCATCCTGTTACCATCACGGTGCCAGGACCAGTTCCGTTTACCTCTACGAAAGCAATCCCATGGCACTATGGGGCAGACGTGTACTATGAAGGGAAAAAGCAGGAAGTCGGGACATCAGCCAGTTCAAATATTGATAGTGTGGGTGGTGTAGGTGGCTTTACTAGGAGCGGAAGGTTGTTTGCTCCCCAAACTTTGCGCGGTGATAAAGAAGTTGAGGCTGCGACAAAAGCTAAAGGAAAACAGGTGGCTGAGAGTGTGCCCGTGCCTGAAACAGAGACCAAGATTACCTTTGACAACGAGGTAGAAGAGTTTATGAGGATAATAAAGAAAATTGATTACAAGATTGTCGGTCAACTGAACCAGACGCCCTAGAAGATCTCAATTTTGTCATTGTTGATGTGTTCTGACGCGCATCGAGAGGCTTTGCTGAAAGTGTTTAAGAGAGCCTATGTTCCACAGGAAATTACTGTCAATCATATTGAGGGTGTGATTTCTAATGTCAACGTCAGCCATGGATTGGGTTTCACGAGCAGAGACTTGACTTCTGAAGGGAGAAACCACAACAAAGCTTTGTACATTACAATGGAGTGTAGGGGTGCAGTGTTGTCGCACGTGTTGGTAGACACTGGTTCCTCGCTCAATGTCTTGCCTAAGAAGGCGCTGATGAAGCTAGAAGTTGATGGTTTGATTTTAAGGCCAAGTGATTTGGTTGTTAGAGCATTTGATGGGGCGAAAAGATCTGTGTTTGGTGAAGTGGAATTACCGGTGCAAATTGGACCTCAAGTGTTCAAGTCTATATTCCACGTGATGGATATACAGCCTGCTTATAGTTGTTTATTAGGTCGCCCATGGATTCATGCGGCCGGGGCTGTTACATCCACCTTACACCAAAAGCTGAAATACGAGTTCGAGGGACAAGTAGTGACCGTGTGTGGTGAAGAAGACATCTTTGTCAGTCATTTGTCCACGTTCAAGTATGTTGAGATGGATGGGGAAATCCACGAAATGCTTTGCCAGTCGTTCGAGGCGGTGAATATTGATAACGTGCCTGAATCTTCCCATGCACCAGATAGAGCCAGTACATCCATTTCGTCCAATAAGCAAGCTGTCGAGGTTGTCAGAGCAGGTAACGCCCAAGGCTGGGGCAAGTTGATAAAGACACCAATGAAGGAGGATAAGTTTGGTATTGGCTATCAACCCTCTATGACTTCAGTTGCAGAGAATAGTGGACCCATCACTTTCAGCAATGGGGGAATCATATATACAGATCAATCTTGTACGGCTACAGAAGATGGCGTTGACTGTGACTGTGACTTGGACAACTGGGTACGCCCACGTGCTCCGGGACAACAATTGCAGAATTGGTCCGTTGAAGAAGTCGTTCAAGTTACTCTTCAAACAGAGTAATTTTCTTTGTTTTTCTAACCATAATGCATGTTAAAATCTTGCGCTCTGCCCAAGGCATACAGATTCATTTGTAGGGCCACCTGTTTGCATTTGCAATTTTAATCATCAATAAAGGACATTTTACACTCAAGTTTTGTTCTCTGTCTTTCATTTTTATTTTTGCACAAAAATAATAAAATGGCAATGTTTCATTTCTTTTTGTTTTAAAATAAATTCTAAAATAAAGCATGAACCCGTTCGTGCAGACTTGATCCTCCAGATTCCATTGATAACGGTTCTGCTATGGCTATGTATGACTTTGACAAACCGATTTATCAAGCCGAAGAAGGGGATGAGAAGGGTTGTGAACTCCCTGAGGAACTGGCCAGATTGTTAAAACAAGAGGAAAGGGTTATCCAGCCTCATCAAGAGACTATAGAGATCATCAATATCGGTACTGAGGATGTTAAGAAAGAGATCAAGATTGGCGCCAGCCTGCAAGCAGACGTGAAGAAAGCTTTGACTGAGATGTTGTGTGAATATGTTGATATCTTCGCCTAGTCGTATCAAGACATGCCAGGGTTGGATACTGATATTGTGGTGCACAGGTTGCCATTGAGAGAAGAATTCCCTCCAGTCAAGCAGAAACTTCGTCGGACTCATCCCGATATGGCCATAAAGATCAAAGAAGAAGTTCAGAAGCAGTGGGACGCAGGGTTTCTTGCTGTGACTAATTATCCTCCCTGGGTTGCCAATACCGTGCCGGTACCAAATAAAGACGGAAAGGTGATAATGTGTGTGGATTATCGAGATTAACAAAGCTAGTCCAAAAGATAATTTTCCACTACCTCACATAGATGTGCTGGTTGACAATACAGCTCAGTTTTCAGTGTTCTCGTTTATGGACAGTTTCTCCGGGTACAACCAGATCAAGATGGCACCTGAGGATATGGAGAAGACCACGTTCATTACCCCATGGGGTACATATTGTTATAAGGTGATGCCTTTTGGGTTGAAAAATGCAGGGGCAACGTATCAGCGGGCAATGGTAACATTATTCCACGACTTGATTCACAAAGAGATTGAATGTTATGTGGATGACATGATCGCCAAGTCGTGAATGGAAGAAGAACATCTGATTAACTTGAAAAAGTTGTTTGAAAGGTTGAGAAAGTTATGTTTAAGGTTGAATTCGAACAAGTGCACTTTTGGGGTGCGTTCTGGAAAGCTGTTGGGTTTCATTGTGAGTGAAAAAGGGATTGAGGTTGATCCTGCCAAAGTGAAAGCAATACAAGATATGCCTGAACCGAGAACAGAAAAAGAAGTTCGTGGTTTTCTGGGTAGATTGAACTATATTGCAAGGTTCATATCTCATCTAACAGCCACATACGAACTAATATTCAAACTGCTAAGAAAAGATTAAACGGTCAGGTGGAACGACGATTGCCAATTGGCGTTCGATAAAATAAAAGAATACTTGCAGGAACCTCCAATCCTCATGCCTCCAGTTTCAGGAAGGCCTTTGATAATGTATTTGACAGTGCTTGAAGGTTCTATGGGTTGTGTTCTCGGTCAACACGATGAGACAGGTAGGAAGGAGCATGCTATCTACTACCTGAGCAAAAAGTTCAATGACTACGAGTCCCGTTACTCAATGCTTGAGAAGACATGTTGTGCACTTGCATGGGCTGCTAAGCAATTGAGGCAGTATATGATCAGGCACACAACTCTGTTGATTTCAAAAATGGATCCTATCAAATACATTTTCGAGAAACCAGTACTAACAGGCAGAGTTTCACAGTGGCAAATGGTTTTGACAGAATATGATATCCAGTATACTTCTTAAAAGGCCATCAAAGGAAGTATCTTGTCAGACTATCTCGCGCAACAGCTGATTGATGATTACCAACCCATGAAGTTTGATTTCCCTGATGAGGACATCATGTTTCTCAAAGGTAAAGATTGCGAGGAACCACTCCTAGAGGAGGGGCCAGACCCTGAATCCAAATGGAGTTTGATGTTTGATGGGGCTGTCAACATGAATGGGTGCGGAGTTGGAGCAGTTTTTATCACGCCGGAAGGTGTTCATATGCCTTTCACTGCCCGAATAACCTTTGGATGCACCAACAATGAAGCAGAATATGAAGCTTGTATAATGGGGATTGAGGAGGCGATTAATTTGCGAATTAAGACCCTTGATATCTTCGGTGATTCAGCTTTGGTAATCAATCAAGTGAAAGGGAGTTGGTACACGCACCAAGCGAATCTAGTGCCGTATAGAGATTATACGAGGAGATTGTTGACATTTTTCACAACAGTGAAGCTGTACCATATTCCTCGAGATGAGAATAAGTTTGCGGATGCCTTGGCCACATTGTCTTCCATGATCAAAGTGCAAAGGTGGAACCATGTACCTAAGATCGAAGTATCTCGTCTCGACAGACCTGCATTTGTGTTTGTTGTTGATGCAATGTCTGATGACAAGCCATGGTTTCATGACTTCAAGTGTTTCTTGAAAAGTCAAGAGTACCCGCCTGAGGCATCTATTAAAGATAAGAAGACATTAAGAAGGTTGTCTGGTAGCTTCTTCTTGAATCAAGATGACGTGCTGTACAAACGGAATTTTGACATGGTTCTGCTCAGATGAGAGGATAGACATGAAGCAGACATGCTAATGCAGGAAGTGCATGAAGGCTCTTTCGGTACCCATGCCGGAGGTCACGCAATGGCTAAGAAACTATTGAGGTCGGGGTATTATTGGTTGACGATGGAGGCAGATTGTTGCAAGTACGCCCGCAAGTGTCACAAATGCCAGATTTATGCAGACAAAGTGCATGTTCCTCCAAATCCGTTGAGTGGCATGTCCTCTCCTTGGCCCTTTGCCATGTGGGGCATTGACATGATCGGAAAGATTGAGCCTACTGCTTCAAACGGCCATCGTTTCATATTGGTCGCCATTGATTATTTCACAAAATGGGTTGAAGCAGCATCTTATGCCAATGTCACTAAGCAAGTGGTAGCTCGTTTCTTGAAACGGGATATCATTTGTCGCTACGGAGTGCCCGGGAGAATCATTACTGATAATGGTTCTAATCTGAATAACAAAATGATGGCTGAGCTGTGCCGAGACTTCAAAATTGAGCATCACAATTCTTCTCCGTATCGTCCAAAGATGAACGGCGCTGTGGAAGCGGCCAACAAGAATATTAAGAAGATTGTGCAGAAAATGGTTGTCACATATAAAGATTGGCATGAGATGCTACCGTTCGCCCTGCATGGTTACCGAACGTCAGTACGCACGTCCATTGGGGCAACACCATTCTCACTTATATACGGTATGGAGGCAGTACTACCGGTTGAAGTTGAGATTCCATCCCTCAGAGTCATGATGGATGTCAAGTTAGACGAAGCTGAATGGGTTCGAGCCAGATTTAATCAGTTGAGCCTTATTGAAGAGAAACGACTGGAAGCTGTGTGTCATGGGCAGTTATACTAGCGGAGGATGAAGCAAGCATTTGACCAAAAGGTGCGTCCTCGGGTTTACAAAGTGGGAGATGTGGTACTCAAAAGGATCCTTCCTCCTAGTATAGATCACAGGGGCAAATGGACTCCCAACTGTGAAGGTCCATTCGTGGTTAAGAAGGTCTTCTCGGGCGGAGCCTTATTACTTACAACCATGGACGACGAAGACTTTTCATCCCCTGTCAACTCAGACGTAGTCAAAAAATACTTCGCATAAATAGACCCGATGGACAAAAAAAAAAGAAAAGTCCAGGAAAAAAAGGGCATCCCGGCGAACCACAAAAACAAAATAAAAAGGTTCGGGCAAAAATTAGGGATATAACATAAAAAAAATGGTACACCTGGTGAGTTGAAAATCCGCAAGGACAACTAAGGCAAAAAAGGGTATCCCGATGGATTGAAAACCCGAAAGGGAGGTCCATGCAAAAGAGGGATTTTAGCGAATGACTACGGTCTGAGTTATCTGTGCTCCATCACCGTTTCAGCAACTGACTTTCCAAAGGGTAGGAATCAGTCTAATCACTCCTCAGAAGGCAGGGTCGGGGAGTTTTGAAGACATACTGGCCATAGCAGAATTGAGACTCAGTGGAATGCCGTTTTCACATTGCCATTCGGATATTTTCTTTTCTCAGTTTACAGCAATCTCCTCTTTCCAGGGTTTGCTTCCCAATTGTACTTGCCTATTTTGGGCTTTTCAATCAATAAATTGAATTTCAGTCAAAAGCTTCTTATTTTGTTTTTATTGCTTTGTTTGCAAAAACGTCCTAAGTTGTGATAAAACATTGCATTTGAAAACACTGTGGCCTTACAAATAACATGCGCAGAAAAACATTTAAAATCACTTTGAAGGTTGAGTAATCCTGGATGGTGGATTCAAACTATGCAACATCTTGGAGCATGTGTGCATATTCTTTTGTTGCAGGTAACAGGTACAAGTTTTCCAAGAGCAGGGATCATTTCTTCTAGACGAGTAATCACTTATTCCCATGAAGAAGACTGGGGTAGGCAAGTTCAAGAAAGGGTCCCCATGTCACCTTTTGTCACAACGTTTAATGATTGAGTCCATCACTCGGCCGACGGTCACTCACGACAATTCGATATCGACAAGTCTATTCCAATTGGGATCGTTGTATCTTATTAAATCGATTCTCCTATTAAGTACTTCCAACAGCTACAAGCTTTTCTGTGTCGATAACGGTTGCAAATTCCCCAGTAGAGCTGCTTCGCAGACCTCGCAGTTAATGTTCAAGACTCAGTGAGTGTCCAGGAGTTTGAAGATGCCAAATCTTCTGTAAAATCCTCTTGGGACGTTTTCTTCAGATCAGTCGTGTGATCTGGGGCAAAAGCAAGTTGTTGAACCTCCCAAACATGGGGCATCATAAAATTCCCCAGCGAGATGTGTTCCAGATCTATTATCTCCAGTAGAGTGACCTCTCAAGTCTCGGCATTTGTCTAAGAGTTTGAAGATGTGTGGTCTTCTGTAAAATCCTCTTAAGGGATGTTCCCCAGCGAGAGATGCTTTGAAGCAATTCTCCCCAGCAGAGTTTGTTGTCAACTCATTATCCCCAGTGGAGCCGTTGAACGAAAGGTTGCCTAGCATGGGACATTGTGGCACTTATCCTAGGCTCGACAGTTGTATTCCTCAGCAGATTACCATACATTTGCTTGATGTTTCCCAGAAGATCTCTAGGGACTCTTTCTCAGCATGTTGCAACGGAATGTCTTCTAACCAGGATTTGTGTATCCCTGGCAGAGTAGTTCCGGTCCCCAGCAAGATCGTATTTCGGGTAGTTATACTCCCCACAGAGTTCAGCATTGAATCTTGTCAACAATACTCCCCAGCTGAGTTATTTTTCTTTCCCGCAGAAGTTTAGCGGGTCAACAAAATCCCTTCCTCAGCAGAGTGTTAGCATATTCTCCTCGGGTTTGATAGATCCCTAAGCAGAGTTTTAATGACTTGTCCTCCTCAGCAGAGTGTTAGTGCATTCTTTCCCCAACCAAGTCAGAAAATTCTCATTCCCAGCGGAGGTGCTATGACTAGAATTCGTCCTCAGTCAGATGAAGTAATTCTTGGCAGAGTCATCACTCTCCTACATCTCAAAGTCCAATTTATTTTTGGCAAGCGTGACAATTCGAAGCAAATAGATTGTTCATTCATTCTCCAACAGAGATACCATCCTTGCAGGAGTCTCTAATGTTAAATAATTGATCATTGTTCCTCAGCAGAGTCAGCAGAGATGTCTGACATGCATGCAGAGCGTTATCTAGTATTGGAATCAGTAAAGTCCAACCGCAGATTGGCAAAACTCCATCTTAGGGTGGTAAATCAGCAAAGTCCAACCGTAGCTTGGCAAAAGTCCATCCAAGGGTGGCAATTCAGCTGCAAAGTCCAACCGTAGATTGGCAAAAGTCCATCCAAGGGTGGCAAAGCAAGGCAAAGTCCAACCGTAGATTGGCAAAAGTCCATCCAAGGGTGGCAATTCAGCTGCAAGTCCAACTGCAGATTGGCGAAAGTCCACCCGCAGTGTGGTAAGTCAGTAGTCGTCTGACTCCATTCAAAAACACATTTTAAAGTCCAACCATAGATTGGTGAAAGTCCACCCGCAGTGTGGCAAGTCAGTAGTCGTCTGACTCCATTCAAAAAGATAGTTGTAAGTCCAACCGTAGATTGGCGAAAGTCCACCCATAGTGTGGCAGGCCAGTAGTCGTCTGGCATTGTACAAAAGACATTGCTAAAGTCCACCCGTAGTGTGGCAGGCCAGTAGTCGTCTGGCGTTGTACAAAAGACATTGCTAAAGTCCACCCACAGTGTGGCAGGCCAGTAGTCATCTGGCGTTGTACAAAAGACGGAGCTAAAGTCCACCCGTAGTGTGGCAAGCCAGTAGTCGTCTGGCATTGTACAAAAGACATTGCTAAAGTCCACCCGCAGTGTGGCAGACCAGTAGTCGTCTGGCATTGTACAAAAGACGGTGTTAAAGTCCACCCGTAGTGTGGCAGGCCAGTAGTCGTCTGGCGTTGTACAAAAGACATTGCTAAAGTCCACCCGTAGTGTGGCAGGCCAGTAGTCGTCTGGCGTTGTACAAAAGACGATGCTAAAGTCCACCTGTAGTGTGGCAGGCCAGTAGTCGTCTGGCGTTGTACAAAAGACGGTGCAAAGTCCACCTATAGTGTGGCAGGCCAGTAGTCGTCTGGCGTTGTGCTAAAAGACATCCCTTCAGCGTTATTCTTCATCATCAGAGTTTTATTCAAACAAAGTTCATTTGGTTGGGTTTATATCCCTTTTCTTCTTCTCTACAGAGTGCAAATTTTCTGGTTATTTTCGGTATTCAATCCCTCCATACCTTGAAAGTCTGACAGCAATCGTTATCATCCATTCAGGTCTACAGTGATTGAATAGGGGCAGCTGTAATACCCCAAAATTTGCCCTCTCATTTCTTCATATCATTTAGCATGAGCTTTCATTTCATTACATTGCATTCAAGCATAGAAAAATAGAACATTAAGCATTTAGCATTGCATATTGCATAAGGGCATGTGATCAGTTGTTTCTCAAAGATGTGGATCATCTAAAGCTAAAGAATAAGAGCCAAGGGTCTCTCACAAGCCTCAAAGGTATCTTACATCATATATCACCCCAATTGATCCTACAAGTCATTGAAAGATGGGAAATCATTAAGAAGATTGGGCAATGCATCACCTCATATCACAAAAACAGTCAGAATTAGGGTTTTGGATTCAAGCATGCTCCTGAGGGAATTTGGATTCAAACTTGATCTCAATGTTTTCTACATGATATTAAGTGTCTAAGGATGGAAGATTGGCCATTGGTTCATTTCAGAAGAGGTTCAATTGACCAGTTGCTTGATAATCAAGAAATTGGGGAAAAAGTCAACTGTGCAGTGAAAAAGTCAACTCCTGACTTTTTTGAGGTCAAAATCATGAAATTCAAGTTATATGTGTTCATTGGACAAGATTTTATCGAGAAATGATGAATGAATTATGTAAAATCAAGAAATCACAAAACTGCCAAAAATAGAAACTTTAGGGTTTCCAAAAATGGCAAGTTTGGACCATTTTGCACCCTACTTTGAGGCTCTCTTTCTTCATGATAAAAGCTCCAAACCTCAGGCCCAAGTTGAGCAAATTAAAGTTCATGTTCTAAGCTTCAAATCCATGTAAATAACTTTTCCATTGGATCAAAATTGAGGGAGTTATGGTCAATCAAAGTTTGGTAAAATCAAGGCAAAAACCAAGTCTTGGCAAGGCAAGCTTAGGCCCACCGGCCATAATTTTATCAAACACATGGTGTGCCAAAAGTCCATCCACTTTTCTCAATGATGTAAGCTCCAAATGAAAAAATGTTGAACATCAAAGTTGTTCATCCCCATGTCCTCTTCAACTTTGATGTTGGACAAATTTTTCATTTGAGCAAGTTATGATGGAGTTATAAGGGTTCAAAGTTGGTGTGATTATGCTGAATTCCATACACCATGTTGCCATGCCAACCTACCAACTTGCCACGCATTTGTACCAGTTTCAAACTTTGACATTCCAAGCAATTTTAGACCATTCTACAAGCCTCCATTCAAGTCAATTTTCACATCAAAGTTGTTCTATGATGTATCATCTTTCCAATGACACCCAAAACTCATCAAACCATCCACAAATCATAGAGAATTTCATCATCAAACCTCCATGTTTCAAGCTGCCAAGAATAGCATGTTTAACATTGATGATGTTAAACATTCACACGCATACACCAGTTTATTTCTTTTCCTCATTAAGCCAAACATCATCTTACACCATCCATGACATGTTGCTTGGTACATGAAAGAAGAAAAATAAGCCTTGCTGAACAAGTTTCCTCGCTGCAACATGCTTCCATCACCACCACTCTTTTCCATTAACCTCACCATAACACCATGAATCAACCTCACCATATCACAACCAAAGCCAACTCGCCCTAACTAACTTGACTCAGTTAGTTAGAGGCCAATCAGTTAACCTTACATTAACTCACTAAACTCACTCAGTTAACCACTACAGTTCAACTTTGACTCGACCTATATAAAGGAAACTCACTCACAAATTCACAAAAAAAAACTTCATTTTTTCCTCATTCTCATTCCAAACACTATCATATTCTCTCTGCTCTCTCACTCAGATCTCACACAATTTCATCATTTTCCTCAATCATCTTCATCATTTGTTGACTATCAATCAAGAACATTCAAGAATAACTTCATCTCTTCAAGCTCAACATCACTGCAGTCATCAATTCTCTTCATATACTCAAGAATCAATAGCATTTATTTTGCTTAAAAGTTGAAGTTCTACAAGCTCAAGATATCACAATCTCTGGTTTTCTCAATACTTCAAAGTTCTTCATAGTTTCAGGTTTTTTCCTCAACCTTTTTCTACTAAATTCAGCTTGTTTTCATGGCATTTATAGCTTATTAGAAGCTGCGTGAGTCCTGGCTAGTTGATAGGTCTCTTAGAGGCATAGTTTCAAAACCTAGGGCAACTTTAATCTTTTCGGTTCTCTGTATATGTGATTGATATGTGGAAAATGTTTGTGGATTGGTGTTGTGTGTAAGTTCCTCTACATTTTGGTGTGCAATTTGTGTGTTTCTGGGAAGTGTGAGTGTTGCAGGTGGCCGGAGAGTGGCCGGAGAAGATGACCGGAGGTCCTTCTCCGGCCGGTGATGTTAATGCTAGGGTTTCCCTCAGTTTAAATCCTGTCCGTTAGATCATCATCATCCAACGCTCATGAACGTGCCAACGTATTAATGAAATGGTGGTCTAGCACGTGTTCTCTCCTTTTTGTTTCAGATAATTGCATGTGTGTGTGTGCGTAATAATTAGTGTGTGTGTGCGTTGTGGACCATTGGATTAGTTTACCTTTCATGTTGATCAGATGTTAACTAGATGTGTGGCCTTGATTGAATCCTCATATGACTGCATGTACACGCTATCACACACAATCACACGTTTAAGTGGACTGGATTATATTTGATATCTGCACCCCATTGTCTGAGCCCAGTTTATTTTTGAACATGTATTTTACTCACGCTGCACCCCCTTCCCATTTCTTGGCTTCCAATAGTCATAATTGGATCCATCCAAAATAGGGGGTCTGTTGACGAATCCTCCAACTTCTTTGTCCATCTTTACACCAGAAAGTAACTTCCCTAGATCTCACCCAGAGACAGACAGGATGCCTGCTCTGATACCAATTGAAATTCTGGTATCAGACGTGTGATGTTAAGGTGCGATGTCACAACAACACACTCTGCACAATGGACAGCAATAATAGTAACAAAGCAACACAAGGAATTGTTGACCCAGTTCGGTTACAACCAACCTACTCTGGGGGCTACCAAGCCAGGGATGGAATTCACTACTTGTAGATACAATTTACAGACTCAACAACCCGTTGACAATCTCCTAAACTTATACTCTACTAATGACTTCCTACCTAAGAAACCACCTAGGTATGAGAACACCACTCAATCCCTTACAAACTCTCAAAGAAACCACTTTGAGTACCCTTGATCTTGCTTCCTAGCTTCGATCAAGCAACCACTCTCTATTGCTTCACAGCTTCTAGAGAGGACAGAAACACAACACCTATTCAAACCCTAGAATAGTGTAAATACAAGCACTCTAAACAAACTCTAGACACTAAGCCTCCAGCTCCTGATCTTCTGAATGTTTTCTGTCGCCTTTTCCTTTGGTCTTGTGCGCTTTATATAGCTCCTTGAATTGGTCTTGGACCTGCTACAATATCTCCCAGATTTGTTATTTAAAACTGAATATTCAAAACAGATTTTCTCCTAAAATCTTTTTAAATCTTCAACCATTTAAATCTCCTACAAATCTGCACCAGATCTCCTATGCAGCAGAAAATATCTATCCCAAGATATTCGCATCCAATGAGACAGCTTGCTCTCCACAATTCCAGCTAACACGCAACCCTAACAACATCACAACCTGATGTTATTAATTCTGCAGATCTAATGTCACAACATCGCCTATGTGACATCAGACATCCAACTTCAGCAATTAATTACTTAACACAGCCCAGTGTTAAGACTTCAATGTTGCAACATTAGTACCTTGACATCAACATTGATCATACCTTGTTTTACCAAAATTCCAGCCAATCCAAGAACTAACAATTTTAATATGTGCTCTTGATATTTGTTTAGAGCTTTACATTTGAGGTTATCTTTGTGCATATTCTTTTATTTTCTTCTAGCTTAATTCTAATGAGGTACTTGTGCATTCCTTTCTTGTTTGCTTGGTTTGAGATTAGAGGTTTCATCTAGAAGATTATGGTTCTTTCTTAACTCAATTATAGGTCATGTTGGTTTATACTTGCATTTGGTTTGTGTTTATGCATTTTAACTTACCTTTTTGACATGTTTTCATATCATATCTACTCTTGTGCTTAACATGAATTGTGTTTGCATTTAGTATGCCATCTTACATGTTTCATTTGCACTTCACCAATGATATGCTACTGCCCATGTGCATTCATCAATCATTTTAAATGATATGCATCTTTGATATGTAACTTTGTGTATCTTGGTGAACTTGTTTCTCATTCTTTTCTCTTTCTCATCTCTTCTTCTTACATCATTTCATCTATGAACTATATAATGATTCCTAGGTATTGTAAATCATTCCTAAATGACATTGGTTCTGACTTTAACCTTTCATGAAGCATTAATGCATGATCACTTTGCATATCCACTCATTCTTCATCTACTTCTTTCATAATGCATTTCTTTGTGGTTTAAGGCATTGTTGATGTGCATTTGATTTGTGTTTGGTCTTATAGCATTAGATAACATTCTTATGATGTGCATTCTGACCTTAGGCTTTCCTTAACCTTTAAGATGCTTTTACTTTGGTTCTTGACTTTTTTAAGCCTTACTTGTTCATCTTAATTTGTTTCTTCACTTGTAAATAATTGTACTAACTATTTCAGGGGCTAACGGTAAGTCACTTGAGTTTGGATATGCATCCACATTCTAATTTCTTCCTTCATCTTTTAATCATTCAATTTGTGTTGTTTAAGAATTTAATGATGCTTTGCTTTCATAATCTTCTTTCTTCCCTCTTAGAAATAACTTAACTTCCATCTTGGAAGTAAGTTGCTTTCTATCTTCTTCTTCTTCTTTCTTTTAGGGTTAGATTTCTTAAACCACATTAACCATAGGATCATCATGTATGATAACATTAAGATTGAGTCTTAGTCTCCCTCATTAGATTTTTACCTTTTCTCGACTATTTGAGTCTCTCTTCTTCTCATCTTAAAACCATAATAAAAAACACTTAATAAAGGCCTAATAAATATTGTATTTGAGCCTTTCATGTAAGAATGAGATAGTGAGGGGTCTTCTCTCACTTTCTTAGAATGTTTAGCGTACGTCCCGTCCCGGGTCGATATGCGAGGCATTCGATCCTACATGAAGGACTTAAATACAATATGCGTTACAAAACACAAAACAATCAAAACACTTCTTTTCTAAAAGACAAAAACAAACAAATAATTCTTCTCTCATCTCTCCACTCGTTCCTTAAGGACTCGTCAAGTCCGTTCTACTGCAAACAGGTAACGCCTAAGTCTCCCTACAGCGAGCTGCAACACCTAACTGCTGGGACGCGCACTATGACGTTTCCACTAAAAAAACACAAACAAAGCGACCCTCGTTGAGGGGAACTACGTCGCTCTGATTCTCATGTTCCCGATGAGATACGTAGGCAGTGGGGTAGGGCCCATTCGAGCACTTCTTTTATTTTCCCTACATTTGTTCCTCTTTCTCTTTCCATTCCTTTTCCAGTTCTTTTTCCAGTATCATTTCCTTACACCCTTTGATTGAAACAGTAAGCGTGGATCCCATCGGGTATGATGGACGCGCGGGGGTGCTAATACCTTCCCTGTGCGTAACCGACTCCCGAACCCAGTTCTCCTGGTCGCAAGACCATGCTCTTTCCTTTCCCTTCAGGTTTATGCAGTGTTTCCTTTCCCTCTCTTGGGATAAATACACATTGCTGGCGACTCTGTTTCGGTGCCACTTTCGTGTTTGTACTTGGATGAAAATCCCAGGAGCGACAATCGCTATCTGTCGTACCTCAAAAAATACGATCCTCGCAACGGATGCGGAAAAAAAAACTGTTCGAAACAGAGTCGCCACCGAACTTTATTTATCCCAAAAGAGGGAAAGGAAAATATCGATAAAACCTTTAAAAGGGATAAGAAAATGGTCATCGCAACCAAATTCGGGCTCGGGAGTTGGTTACGCAAGAGGGAAGGTATTAGCACCCTCTACGTCCGTTGTACTCAATGGGAACCTCTTGATTCGATTCGTGAGAAAATTAGCTAGGTTTGTTTGTTTATCTTCTAAGGTGAAAGGATTTGTTTTCTAGGGGAAAATGGGTGGTTTTATTATTAGGGTGCTCGGCAAGGATTAGAACCCTTGTGCCTACGTATTCCCTCGTGCAATGGGAAAGTCAGAGCATTCGTAGTTCGTGGGACTACGGTTATTTGGTTTGTATTTTTTATGTAGGCGCAATTATCCACACACGAGTAAGAGAACTCGCACCCAAACAATTGAGGAGAAAGGTCAAAGACTTGGCCCCCCTCACGTCACCTTTTGGGAAGTTGTGTTTGAATATATGATTAAGTGTATTAAAGAGTTTGATTAAGAAAAGAGAATTTGATTTGTATGTGTTTTAGGATTTCGATCGCACGGGGGCGAGAAAAGGAGTCTTATTTGTATTGGACGTTTTAGAGGTGACAATTGTTCACACACGAGTAAGAGAACTCGCACCCAAACAATTGAGGAGAAGGGTGTCGTACCTCGAAAAATACGATCCTCGCGATGGACGCAGAAAAAACGGTTCGAAATAGAGTCGCCACCGAACTTTATTTATCCCAAAAGAGGGAAAGGAAAATATCGATAAAACCTTTAAAGGGAGATAAGAAAATGGTCATCGCAACCAAATTCAGGTTCGGGAGTCGATTACGCAGAGGGAAGGTATTAGCACCCTCTACGTCCGTTGTACTCAACGGGAACCTCTTGATTCGATTCGTGAGAAAGGTTAGCTTGGTTTATTTGTTTTCTTCTTAGGTAATATTGTTTTCTAAGGGGAAAAGGGTGGTTTTTTATTAGTGTGCTCGGCAAGGATTAGAATCCTTGTGCCTACGTATTCCCTCGTGCAATGGGAAAGTCAGAGCATTCGTAGTTCGTGGGACTACGGTTGTTTGGTTGGTGTTTTTTAAGTGAACAAGTATTTAGGGAGCTAAACATTGTTCTTTTGGAAAATAGTTTTAATCGCACGGCGGCGAGGAGTTGGATTAATGTGTTTGTATTTTGGTTGGGTGACGACTACTTGAACTTAAATGTATTAATTTGATTTGAAAAATGTTCGATGTTGATCGAGGTTTGAATTTGCGTGTGAAATGGTTGGGGACTAATGGAAAGGAGGTCCTAATGGTTCAAGGTAAGGTCGATTGCGATGCAAAAGCGCTCGACTTACAAATTAAGTGAAGGGATTTGATATGTGGATCAAGTGAAAGTTGGAAATTAATTGAATTTGATTTGGAAAATACTTGACGTTGGATCAAGCTTGTTTATTGTTGTAAAAAGGGGTTGATTTTAATCTTTTGGGAGAGGGGTGTAATTAATCACATGGGAATAATCGAGCCATAATTAAAGTAAGGCAATCACATACACGCATACAAACCAAAGTGAAATGTGCAACAATTATCGTTGTATAAAGCCCAAGAGGAGGCATTGTGAGGTCGATTGCGATCGTGAAAACGATCGACTTACAAGGTATGAAAATGGCTTGACATTAAGTCAAGGTATTAGTTTGAAAAAGATTTTTGGTTTGGACAAGTGTAATATGAATAGCATACATATAATCAAGGTATGAAATAAATCCACAAGAGAATATTATACACACCATACAAAGATTGTAAATCAAACAAAGTGGGGGCTAAATATAATCTAGAGTATTAGTTAGTTAGTATCCTAAATTTCTAAGATTAATCTAAGGAGGAGACATCCTAAACTAATTATTAAGTTCTAGGGTTTTTAGAATAAAATTCCAATAATTAATTAGATTAAATCAAAATATTTAATAAAATTAATTATCAAAAATTAATTAATATTAAATAAAATAATTTAATAAAATTAATTAAATAAGAATCAGGAATTAATTAGAAAAAGAATTTCTTAGATTTTTAGAATTAAAATTCAAACAATTAATTGAATTAAACTAAAATATTTAATAAAATTAACCCTTAAAGTTAATTAGTATTAAGTAAAATGGTTTAATAAAATTAATTAGGAATTAACTAAAGAAAAGGATTTTAGAAATTAATTAACAAGTAATCTATTTTTAAGAAATAAGTTAATAAAATGTTTTGAATTTTCATATTATTAAAAGAGAAAATAAAAAAAAGGTTTTAAAAAGAAAATGGATGGGCCAGCAACAAACAGTAAACAGGGGGTGTGATTAGAAATCACCCCAGGCCCAAGACCGAAAGCCCACACGCCAGTGGGGGTTCACCATGAACCCTAGTCAACCCTGGTTGACTGAAGGGTGGATCTGGAGCGTTGGATTAATTAAGAGTCAATCTGACTCAGGATCAAACGGCCAAAACGCGTGTGCATGGTAAGGGAGACGAGGAGACGCGCATGGGATCATGACATTAAGACCGGTGACACTTGTCACCGGTATCACCTGCCACCATCATCATTATCTCACACGCGTGGCAAGAAGGCAACAAACGATAAATGAAGGGTGGAATTCACTCAGACTCTCTATCTCACTCTCCAACGTTTCATTATCTCTTTCTCTCAACTGTTCTCTTCACGCTTCTCTCTCTTTCTCTAAAAAAACACATGAAACCCTAACCACCGTCGGAGAAGACGGTGGTGCACGGTGGCCGCAACCGTCCTTCTCCGGTCACCCCTTAAAACACTCCCACTCCATGAAAACCCACACCTCTGAGTTCAAATCTAAGGTCATATTACCCAACAACTCACCCTAAATCTCAGATCGGAGCTCAACAAAAACCCTAACTCTATCCAAAATTAGAATAAACAAGCAATTAATGAACGGTTTCGAGGCACAATCACATAGAGGCTACAAATCAATCATCAGAAAGTAAAAAGGGGCAAATAACACCTAGATCAGAACGATTCTGATCTGAAGCTTTCTGGCGACGGTAACCCTCTCTCCTCTTTCCTCTTTTCCTTATGTGTATCGTCTTCTTCCTTTTGAAATCTTCTTCTTCCTTATTTCTTGAGCGTGTTGTTTTGTATGGTTGCAGGAAAATGTAAGGTCAAGCTCAAACTAGCTCAGAATTTCAGTGTGAAAATCTGAGTAGTTATTTTAGGGTTCTTTGAGAGCTTTAGAGATGGAGGTTGGGGATTTCTTGCGCCGCGTAGGGTTTTTCTTTGCGTCCCCTTCTCTGATTCATTGCTCCTCTTTTTATATTGTGAGGATTAGGGTTTGGAAAGGTCGTGTCAACATTGCTGAGGGATCACGTTCATGGAATTGTATAAGGTAACTTTCCCTAATTCAGAACATGTTTTTGCCAAAAGAGTGTTACTGCTTTGCCGAACCTCTCCGATACTTTTTTTCTGCTATTCACTGTTGCCCTATACCTTGTCCTTTTTCCTTTTTGTGTTAAGGTTACAGTACTGTGAATTTTTGCTGCTCTGTCTGTTTTACTACTTTGGTCAAGTTGAATTTTGTATAGTCCTTATTTGCTTTGCCTTTGACTTTGGATAAAGTGCAGATGTGTTATTGCTTTTTGACCGTGTGAGCTTTGAAACTTATTTTTGAATTGTGTATGATAATTGTTTTGGGTCTTTGATGACATGAATTTGAAGTGTCTTTGGAACATGACGTGAAACTTGTTAAAATTTGAATGCCATAAGCTTATGTTATTGGCTTATCCTGATATTTGCTTGAGGTTGATGTTAGGTACTTTTAGGATGCCCTCAAATTAGTTTATCCTTAAACTGTATTAATCCTTTGTTCAATGTGTCATGTGCATTATTCGGTTTGAGGGCGTATTTGGCACAGAAGGAACCTTCTTGGAAAGACTTGAGAGTTATTTGGATGAGGTCGTGTTGAAGGACTTGGTCAGTTAGGATGAGTCGTGGCAGCTTGGAGCATGGAGGCATCAAATTGAAGCTTGATGATGGCTTGATGGCAAGGTGAATCATCGTGAAGATTGACACGAGTTGGATCCTTGAGGTTTTGGAGTAAATTGAAATTTAGCTCATTAATAATTGTAAAAGCTTGTGGTATTGCTCACAATCTTCGCCTCTTGTGATTTCCTAGGCTTAAAATTTGTAGACATAAAACCTGTAATTTTTATTTATCATGTAATTCCTAAATACCTTGAATGTGATCCACTAATTTGAAAATCTTGTATTTATATTGGTATTTTGGTCTTCTTGTATGAATATGGAAGTATTGACGTGTGATAATGTTGTATTTGTTATTTGGAGATGTGTGTGACGAGGCCATTGCTTCATTTGTAACTATACTTGAATTCTTGTAATTTTTGTAACAAACCTTAATTCCCAACTTCTTGCAATACATATTCCAATTTTGTACTTAGAGTACCCTTGGTTCTTCAAATGGCGTGAAACAACATGAAAACAAATCTAGTCAAGGCGAAAGGAAGCACCATTTGACCATGAATTAGAATTTGAGACGAATCTAGACATGGTTTGTAACATCATGGCGTGAAACTTGACTAGGAAATTTCCTTGCAATAATCTTCATGGCACAAAACTAATTCAAACATGGTTATGCGGTAAGGCTTAAATATGACTTAGAACCATCTTGAAACCACTTGAATAATAACTTGGAAATAAACTTGAAACAAGCTAAGCCAAGGTTTGGGAAATGAATGTAACAAGATCACCTTGAAGTATGGCTTGAGAATGAATGACCATATAATTTAAAAACCACTTGAAATCATTTGATCATGTCTTGACTAATTTACCATGAGAACGAGGACACATCTTTTCTCTTATCTCCACCTGAATTCAATACACTTGCAAGAAACTGTATACACAATAAGCACAAACAAGACCTCCATAACCCAAATGATCACTCTGAGAAAGATCATGAAGCAACACAAATGCTTGGTATAAGAAAAATGAGAGGGTAAGACAAATTTGGGTTATGACAGATGCCCCTATCTAATTGCCTTGAACTCGAGAGAATGAACTACTGCATGGTGTTCATTTTTAGGGTAGAAGTCAATTAGATATAAGAAGACCCCAAAATTTGTCTATCAAGAGGGACATGTACTTATGGAGTAAGAACTAGCAGAATGAGGTAGCGTAATGAGGTTCCTCGATGATACCAAAGCAGTATCTCTACGGTAAATTTGCTGAATAATAGTTGAGCAAGATTCCTGTCGGAGGAAATGTGCTGGCCTTGCAGGGGAAAGCTTACAAGAAACTTTCTATGGTATCCTCTGCTTGGGGAATAAGAATAGAAACAGCTACCGGGATTGTCATTATCAACTGTCTGGCTGAAGAATGATTTGCTGGGGAATTGAATTCCTTGAGTACGTTCGGGGTATCAACTTCTCTTTAGAAGAATACAGCCGACTTCGAAGGAGGACTGGCCAAGATGCTTGCGAACTGATCCTGGATCCTGCTATGCTATGCTGGGGATGGATATGCCATGCACTAACATGATGCACTGAAACATATACTAAAATGCAACTGCTAGGGAATCTAATGCACGTATTATATGATAGTGCTTGATATGATTATGTAATGTTATGCTAGCATGTTATGCATATGACAATGCAAATGATCGGGCGCGCTGGGGATAAGTTTCCTTGTCGAGGGTATCAACAGGGATTGAATTTGGTAATTGCCAAATGAAATTGGACTTTGGTTATTTTGGTGTTATGAGGATGCCAACGACGATGGATTTTTAATGGTTTCCAATGAAGACTGGACTTTAAGGGGTAAATTTGAAGGTGCCAACGAGTGTGGACTTTTGAGTATTTACCAATAAAAGATTGGATTTTGGGTTTTATGGGGATGGTGAGAGTGTTGGACTACTCGACTCCTTTTGAGCAAGCCAAATATGACTAGGGAGCGTGATTGCCCCTGTTGAGCTTGAAAGATTCACTGCTGGAGATTATAGTAAGTACATCCCTATTAAGCTACGCTGCTTGTGGTGAAGAGCTAGAATGACTGATAACTGATTTGATGCTTTCATGTGGTGAAATTCTTTTGGAGACTATCTAATTCCTTTTAGTTCTCCCAACACCAAACAAACTTTATCGTTTTCAAATATTGTCTTTATTAACCAAAGTTTCAAAACACAGTTTATCAACAACAAAATCAATTTGTAAACAAAACAGATAAAGTAAAAAATGAGCACAATTTGGTGAGAAATCTCTCTTTGTATTGATTTGCCCCTGGAATGGGTAAGTATGTACAGGGATGCAATTCCTTAATGAGTTAATTGCGGTGCAAGAAAAAAAAAACATAATGGCAATACAAATTAATGAGGTTCCATTGAGTTTCAACACTGCTATGGTCCCTATGACTTTGATAACTTCAACACCTTACTTCGTAGGAAGACGGCTGGGTTGAATTCTCTTTTCAGCGGTACATCAGGATCAAGTGGACGTGCAGCCCAGATACTTTGCCTTGGAATCTGTCCCTAACTTTTGCCTGGATCGCCCTTTCGGGTTTTCAATCCACCGGGACGCCCTTTTTTGCTTGAACCGCCCTTTCGGGTTTTCAACTCAGCGGGCCTATATTTTTTTATTTTATCCCTAATTCTTGCCTGGACTGATTTTGTTTTTTCAAGTCCACCGGGATTGCCATTTTTTGCCTAAGTCGCCTTTTCAGGTTTTTGACTTAGCGGCTTTATTATTTCACTTTTTTAGGCGTAGTATCGCTTAACGTACTCTGCATTCACCGGGTATGGTAATTCATCCTCGTCCATGTCGCGAGCTTCAAGGCACCACCAGAGAATGCCTCTCTTACAACATATGGGCCTTCGTAGTTTGGCATCCACTTGCCCCTATATTCATTATACATGGTCATGATCCTCTTGAGCACCAAGTCACCTTCCTGGAATGTCCGAGGATGCACTTTCTTGTCAAAAGCTTTCTTCATGCATATTTGATAGAGCTGGCCATGGCATATTGCTGCCAAGCGTTTTTCTTCAAGAAGGTTGAGTTCATCAAACCTCGTCTTCACCCATTCTGCTTCATCAATCTGAGCTTCCATCAATACTCTCAATGAGGGGATTTCGACTTCTATCGGAAGGACCGCTTCCATACCATAAACCAATGAGTAAGGAGTTGCCCCTGTTGAAGTTCGCACTGAGGTACGGTAGCCGTGCAGCGCAAAAGGTAGCATCTCATGCCAATCCTTATATGTGACCACCATTTTCTGAATGATCTTTTTGATGTTTTTGTTGGCTGCCTCAACGGCTCCATTCATCTTGGGTCTGTATGGTGTCGAATTATGGTGCTCAATCTTGAAACTAGCACACAATTCATCCATTATTTTGTTGTTGAGATTAGACCCATTGTCAGTGATGATACGGTTAGGCACTCCATATCTGCATATGATGTTGTGTTTCAAGAAGCGAGTGACCACTTGCTTGGTGACGTTCGTATACGATGCAGCCTCAACCCATTTGGTAAAGTAGTCTATGGCAACCAATATGAAGCGGTGTCCATTTGAGGCCTTTGGCTCGATCATCCCAATCATATCTATTCCCCACATGGAAAATGGCCACGGTGAAGTCAAGACGTTCAAAGGAGTGGGAGGTACATGAATCTTATCAGAGTATATCTGGCATTTATGGCATGTTCGGGCATAATGGTAGCAATCAGCCTCCATGGTAAGCCAATAATAGCCTGCTCTCAATATCTTCATTTCCATAGTATGCCCATTTGCATGGGTACCAAAACAACCTTCATGAATGTCTTTCAGAATCTGCTCAGCTTCATGCTTTTCCACACATCTGAGTAGCACGGTATCATGATTGCGCTTGTATAACACATTCCCATTGAGGAAGAAATTTGATGCCAATTTGCGCAAAGTTCTCTTGTCCACCGCCAAAGCGCCCTCTGGATATTCTTGTTTTTCCAGATAACGTTTGATGTCATAGAACCATGGCTTTTCATCTGACTCTTCATCGGTAGCTAAACAGTGAGCGGGCTCTTCAAATCGCTGTAGATCAATATGCGGCCGATGGTTGGGCCATATCAGTTTATACATAGAAGCCAAAGTTGCCAGAGCGTCTGCCATTTGATTTTCCTCTCTAGGCACATGGGTAAAGGTGATATCATCAAATATGGGAAGTAGCTTTGCCACGTAATCTCGATATGGAACTAGATTGACATGTTTGGCATCCCAGTCACCTCGAATCTGATGTATTACTAAAGCAGAATCTCCGAACACATCAAGAGTCTTGATTCTTAAATTGATGGCTTCTTCCAATCCAAGTATACAAGTTTCATACTCAGCCATGTTATTGGTGCATGGAAAGCAGAGCTTAGCTGTGAACGGTAAGTGGAAATTCTTGGGTGATGTAATTACTGCCCCAATTCCATTTCCGTGAACATTTGAGGCACCGTCGAACATGAGAGTCCATCGCTCCCCTGGTTTGGGCCTTTCATCTGGACCTGGCTCTTCATAATCTTTTAGTACCATTATGTCTTCGTCTGGGAAATTGAACTTCATGGACTGATAATCATCCACCGGTTGATGGGCAAGATGGTTCGCCAGTACGCTACCCTTGATGGCTTTTTGAGTGACGTATTGAATGTCGTACTCAGACAAAAGCATTTGCCATCGGGCTATTCGGCCGGTGAGAGCAGGTTTCTCAAAGATGTATTTAATGGGATCCATCTTGGAAATTAGATAAGTTGTGTGGGTCAACATATACTGCCTGAGACATTTGGCAGCCCAAGCTAATGTGCAACAAGTCTTCTCGAGTAAGGAATACCTTGTCTCGCAGTCATTGAACTTCTTGCTGAGGTAATAGATGGGATGTTCTTTCTTTCCCGTCTCATCTTGTTGCCCCAACACACAGCCCATAGAATCGTCAAGTACAGTCAAGTACATAATGAGTGGCCTTTCAGGAACAGGCGGTATCAGGATCGGTGGTTCTTGCAGATACTCTTTGATCTTATCGAATGCCTCTTGGCAATCATCATCCCACGCAATTGACTGATTCTTTCTTAGCAGCTTGAAAATAGGTTTGCAGGTGGCAGTAAGATGTGAAATAAATCTGGCGATGTAGTTTAATCTTCCCAGAAAGCCACGGACCTCTTTCTCTGTCCTAGGCGCAGGCATATTCTGAATCGCCCTCACCTTATCAGGATCCACTTCGATTCCTTTCTGACTTACAATGAAGCCCAACAATTTTCCAGACCGTACCCCAAATGTGCACTTGTTGGGGTTGAGCCTCAGTCTAAACTTTCTCAATCGAACAAACAGCTTTTGCAGATTGATCAAGTGCTCTTCTTCGGTTTGAGACTTGGCAATCATATCGTCGACGTACACTTCAATCTCTTTATGGATCATATCATGAAAGAGCATTACCATTGCACGTTGATACGTTGCCCCAGCATTCTTAAGTCCAAACGGCATCACCTTATAGCAAAAGGTGCCCCATGGTGTGATAAATGTGGTCTTCTCCATATCCTCTGGATCCATCTTAATTTGATTATATCCAGAAAATCCGTCTATAAAAGACAATACGGAGAACTGAGCTGTGTTATCAACCAATACGTCGATGTGAGGTAATGGGAAGTCGTCCTTAGGACTAGCTCTGTTCAAATCCCTGTAATCCACACACATGCGAACCTTTCCATCTTTCTTTGGTACCGGCACAATGTTGGAAACCCATTGTGGGTACTTTCCTACTGCCAGGAATCCAGCATCAATCTGCTTTCGGACTTCTTCACGAATTTTGAGAGCCATATCCGGATGGGTCCTTCTTAACTTTTGTTTGACAGCATGGCATTCCTCCTTGAGTGGTAACTTGTGTACAACCATATCAGTATCCAACCCTGGCATGTCTTGATACGACCAAGCGAATACGTCAGCGTACTCACGGAGGAGCTTTATCAACTCGGTCTTGACCTCAATTTGAAGAGATGCACCTATCTTTACTTCTCTTCTGTCTTCCTCAGTACCCAGGTTGATGACTTCGATGTCCTCTTGGTGCGGTAGGATGACTTTCTCCTCCTGCTTGAGCAGCCTTGCCAACTCGTCGGGGAGTTCACAATCTTTCACGCCTTCCTCTTCAGCTTGGTAGATTGGGAAATCAAAGTCGAATATGCATGTAGCATCGTCTATGTCAAGGACCTCGGTGGTGTTTCTGCATGTTCATGATTTATGCAGTTTATTTAAGAAAGTGTGTGCACGAAAAATATTGCCATTTATTGTAAAGTAAAAAGAATGAAAGAAAGTGAGCGAAAATTGAATGCAAACTGAAATTCATTAATGATAAACAAAGTTTTAAAACATTAGGTGGCCCATACAATGCTCCACTACGCCTTGGGCAGAGCGTAGGGTTTTTGATAAATAGTAAAATTACGTTTGGTGTGTGAAAAACTGAGGGACTTCAATGGTCTTCCAATTCTGGAGCTCTTCACCAGGCTTTGCTTGTCGGATCCAGCTTGCAGAAGCTTGCTCATCAGCAACATGGTCTTCAATGATCATTGCTACTGGAGAATCAAAGATGTGGCCAGCACTTATGAAAGTCTTCTCAACGGGAGGGATTTGATTTCCATTGTATGGAACAAATGCTGAATTGCGGGATGGCCGATAACCTAGCCCAAACTTATCAAGCTTTTCAGTAACTTCAACCACTTTGCCCCAGCCTTGGGCACTTCCTTCTTCCACGACAGCTTTAGCTTCCTCGTACGAGGCCATTGATGATCTTAACTCTTGATGCTCTGGTACTCGCTGCACAGCCAGTGTACTCACCACCTCAAAGGACTGAAAAGGGGTCTCAACCATTTAACCTTCGACATCAATGTAACGGAACGATGTCAAATGACTTACTAGAATGTCTTCTTCGCCGCCTATCACAACCATTTTGTCATTGGAAATGAACTTCAACTTCTGATGAAGAGTGGACGTAACTACCCCTGTTGAGTGAATCCAGGGCCTTCCTAACAAGCAACTGTAGCCAGGATAAATGTCCATCACTTGAAAAGTAATGGTAAAAATAGTAGGTCCAATCTTAATTGGCAATTCCACCTCACCAATAACCGCACGCCTAGATCCATCAAATGCATTCACTATGAGAGTACTTGGCCTCATGATTACCCCCATTCACAGGCATTCTCTCCAGAGTTGTCTTCGGGAGCACATTTAAGGAGGATCCAGTATCCACCAAGACTCTAGATATCAAAACGTCTTCACACCTAAAGGAAATGTGAAGGGCCTTGTTGTGGTTTTTCTTTTCAGCGGGCAGATCGTCATCATTAAACCCCAAAAAGTTACCAATGGTGACACTGGCTATCACATCATCGAATTGTGCTACAGTGATATCCTTGGTAATGTGTGCAGCACTTAACACCTTCAGCAGGGAGGATCTATGTGCCTCGGAACTGAGCAACAGGGCGAGCATAGATATCTTGGCAGGAGTTTGATTCAGCTGATCGACTACCTTATAGTCGCTCTTCTTTATAATCTTCAAAAACTCTTTAGCCTCTTTCTGTGTGAACGCCCCTCTTGGAGACGACAACCCTTCTTGTAATTCGGCCCTCGGATTTTCAACTGGTATAGCAACCGCCTTACCTTTGTCATTATTTGGCACATCTACTGGTTTTGCTGCAAATATTAGACCACTACGGGTCATTCCACTTGATCCTACCACAGCATCACACTTAGACTCAAGAACATTACCAGGATACTCAATAGTTATCGGAACAGGGCGCACTGGCCTTGACTTGTTAACATCTGCCTCATCAAACTGAATAACCAACGGTGCAGGACGAACTGGTCTTTGTTGGAAAACACTAGCTCCATCATATTCAATGATTACCGGAGCAGGACGAACTTGCCTTTGTTGACGACCTTCAGGTGCATCATACTGAAGGTTAATGATAGCCACACTTTGTTCTCTTGCATCCCGGCGTTCAACCTGAATCACACCTTGATCAAGGAATTTCTGCAAATGTTTCTTAATCACCTCATCAGTCAAATTATCAAGCTCATCTTCAGGAATCATCCCACATCTCTTCAATTTTTCTCCTATAACCGCCATAGGAGTCCGAATATCTTCAACCCTTGTAATCAATTTCTGTCTGTTGCCTTCTTCCACAGCATTAACAGACGGTCCTCAATGCGGGGGCATGGGATTGTGTTTAACATTAGCGCCTCGCTGAGTGAAAGTAAGATCTTTGGACTCAACCAAATCTTGAACTTTGTTCTAAAACGCATATCAGTTTTCTATGGTATGCCCGGGAGCACCTTTATGAAACTCACAATGGGCGTTGGCATCGTATCCGGGAGGATATGGGAAGACTGCTGGTCTCAAATCCCTGAGCTTCAAATGCCCACTCTGATACAATTGAGAAAAAATCTGGCTATACGGTATTGGCACAGGATCGATATGCCTTCTTGGTCTTTGTTGCCTCTGTGGTGGGGCATTCTGATATTGCGGCGGAGGAACATTCTGATAATTCGGCTGCTGAGCAGGCGGTTGAAGTGGGGCTTGTGCAACTGCAGCCACTTGCTGATACGGTATATTCACTGGGGCTCTACCCCCTCGTCCTCTCATGACAGCATTAGTTTCTTCATCCTTCCTTTTCACAAAAGGCTTTTTAACTCCGCTTGTAGAAGCAATAGCAGCTTTCTTCTTCAACTGGCTCTCGATTCTTTCTCCTACTGACACAATCTCAGCAAAGTTGGGGAAGCTAGATCCCATCATACGGTCTGAATACTGAGGCTGCAAAGTTCCCATGAACATATCCATCAATTCTTTGTCCAACAAGGGTGGTTGAACATGAGAAGACAACTCCCGCCAACGTTGAGCATATTCGTTGAATGACTCATTGTTGCGCTGAGTCGTATCTTGTAATTGAGTACGGTTTGGTGCTAAATCAGTATTGTATTGGTAATGTTTGAGGAACGCCTCATAGAGATCCCTCCAGGTATTAATCTGTCTCTTCTCTAGCTGCATGTACCATTCCAGCGATGCCCCGCTGAGGCTATCCTGAAAGTAGTGAATTAGCAGAGGGTCGTCCTTAACGTGGGCAGCCATTTTGCGACAGTATGCTCACAAATGAGTCTTAGGGCAGCTAAGTCCCTTGTATTTGTCAAACGTCAGCACTTGAAACTTATGAGGGATTACCAGTCCAGGGACCAAGCACATGTCTACAGCATCCAAGTCGGGAGTTGTCTGAACCTCCAAGGCCTTGAATTTCTCCTCTAGTACATGTAACCGGTCAGCAGATGGATCAGATCTAACAAGTTGAGGAGGTGGAGGTGGTATGTTGAAGGCATCAACTTGCTCGTCCGTATCGCTCACAGATCCATGATGAGCCGAGTGTTCTGACAAGTCTATGTAAGCGGGAGGAGGGATTCCCTTAACTCCAGAAATTCCTATCTTCTCAACCAGCTTCTTGGCATTAGCCACTGTTTCAGCATCTTTCTCTTTCTGGGCAAGTAACATCATAGTTTCCAGTAGCTGGTCCATTTTAGCCTTCAGCGAATCGATATCATTCCTCATCGTGTTCTGGTTCTCCTCAATCTGTTCCAGCGTCATATTGAAGCTTTGGCGAGTCTCGTATCGGTGTCGAATAGTCAGGTTTTCTGTTTGGAGAAATGATAGAGTAAATAAGTTTATTGCTAGGTGCTTTTGGAAAACGAATGCAATGATATGTATGCAGGATGGAATGCATTTGTTTTCAAGGAATCGTTTGAATTAATCATTAACTCATACAGGAATGTTAAGGAACAAATTGTTGCAAAGGAGATCAAGTCTCATTCACTCATAAGATTATAATAATCAAGTGATACATAATCATCCGAACATTAGTACAATTCAAAAAGCAAGAAAAAACAACATAAGACTCAAAACTTGGGCCTTCGAGCCTCGCGCTCCTTCAACTCTTCCTTAAAACTCTTCAGCATTGCCTTACAAAGGCAAACAAAATCGACGATGGCTTGAGAGGTAGATTCGTCGAGAGCCTCCAGAGCATCTCTATGCTTCCATACCAAGTCTTCAGCCAACTAGTTACAAAAATCCGCTAGCCCATTAAGCTTGTTGCGGTACATATCTCTATCAGCTATTAAAATGTGAATAGAGCGTTCATAACCAGTACATTCATCAAGCACCTTCTTCCTCGCAGAGGCCCAAATATCTTTGTCCGCCAAGACAGCCTCAAGGTGATTCTTCTGCTCTTCTGCAAGCCTTTTGAGATTATTCAACTTGCCACACACTCTGTCCCAATCTGCTGGCCCCACATAAGTAACTCTCATGAGATCCTCCTTAAGTTGGCGTTTCATTCCTTCAGAAGCCTTTGACTGGCGTAAAGCTGAGCTTAGTTTTTCTATTTCCGCTCCCATCTCTTCTCTAAGTGCCTTCTTCCTCTCAGTGGCAAGGAGCCAAGCTTTCCTATTTTTAGCACACTTTGCATATGCCTGATCCAATTCTCCCTTAATCCTCTCTAATGCACCATCAGCTTGATTCAGACAAATCTTAACTTTCTTCTTCTGTTGCTCTTCTTCATTGGCCTTACTTCCTGTTGCATCTAGTTGAGTGTTCTTTCATTGAAGCTCCCACTTTAAGTTATTCTTCTCACTAGTAACGTCTCAAAGCTTCGACTCAAGTTGCTCATTTTCCTTTACTAATCTGGCTATCGTTGCCTTGAGATCCTCGGCCTCCTCAATTGGGACGTGAGTAGGCTTTGGTTCGGGTAAAGGCTCAGACATCTTGTCTTTAAAGGGCATCTTAATCTCTTTAGCCTTCTCTCTAGCCCATGCAAAGTATGGTTCCTTGGTGATACTGTTCCTTTTTCCCAAGTCACCCTTTCCTTTCTTCCTTATATTCCTCCAAGCTCTTGTGACCCTTTCAAATAACTCAGGATTCTTAGTTCCCAAGTCATGCATTATGAAATCTTCCAAATCCTTCTCTATGGGGGGAGCTACCATTGGATATCTGAGCTGTCTAACTGATAATATCGGGTTGGTGTTGATACAACCTCGAGTTCCAATCAGCGGGATGTTGGGAAAACCGCCACAGCTGAAAATAACTTCGTCGTAGTCTTGCGAGTACCAAGAAAGGTCAGCAGATCGGAGAGATACCATCCTTTGAGCCCGGCTCTCATTGGCTCGGTCAACAAATGGTCCCTTGGTCGGAAGATGCATCATCATCCACTGATATAAGAGAGGTGCACAGCAAACAAATGATCCTCCCTTCTTTTCTTGCCTCCAACTCAAGTAATAAAATACGTCAGCTAGAAGAGTGGGTACGGGGTTCTTAGTCAAAAAGATATGAACGGCAGTCACATCTACAAAATCATCTATATTAGGGAATAAGACGATCCCATAGATGGCTAAGGCCACGACAGCATAACAAGCTTCCCAACTTTGAGCCTTTAAGAGAGTGTCAGCTCGATCCATAAGGAACTTAATAGGAAACCCCTTAACACCACCCTTAGTTTTTACCCAATTATCAGTAACATCTCTTTTGTGCATATGGAGAGCATCAGTTATAACCTTATCTTCCAAGGACTCATTTACACCCACAAACGGCAGCTTGCTCTTCATAGGAATTCCCACCAATTTTTCATATTCTTCAAGTGTGGCCGCCAACTGAAAGTCTTGAAATACAAAACATCTCAAGGAGGAGTCATAAAACTGAGCAAAAGTGACAAGTGCTCGTTGATCCACATCTTGATTCAAGATACGAATGAGCTTTCCATAATCCTTCCCGAAGTTAATTCTGAATACAGCAGGGATGCAGGAAACTAAGCCACGTAAATCCTCTAACTTAGGCTTTCTGAAAGTGTATGGACAGATACCCCTGATGTTTGTTCCCATAATTCCTGAATGCTTGTGATATAATTCTTAGATTCCCTGAAATCCACAAAATGTAAATGTTATGATATGAGCGCGAAATGCAGATGCAAGGTTACAACATCATCTGATTCTGAGGAAGGAGCTAGACACGGGATATCTCTGATCATCGGATCCCCCACAGGTAGGCTCTAAACAGGTAGGTGCCTAGAGTTACGGATATATTTTGAAAACATTATAGCCACGACAAAGATTTGTCTGACTATAATATTCTCAAAATAATCAACTCTAGGTGAGGTCTTCATATCGTCCCCATGAGAAAGATTCCTTGGAGGCGTCCACTACACAACCATCGACACAAGGGTTCTAAATAGGGTTCTCAGAATCTTAGATCGAGGTCGAAAATATTACTGTCATGAAGTAATACGTTCGACGGATCTCATCTGATTGGGGCGTTCGCATTAACCCACAAAGAGTTAACACTACCAACCACCATGGGTAAATGGGTTAAAGGTCCATAGAGTTATGGATTTAAGCTTGAAAACATCATTGCTATGGCAAAGATTCACCACGACAATAACATCCCAAGAGAATCAACTCTAAGTGGGGCCTTCGCTTCGTCCCAACGAGAAGGATTCCTCGAGGGATTCCACTACACAACCGCCATCCTAATCCTAGGGTTATACTCAGACTCGGGTGTAGAGCCATCTCACAAAGCACCAATGATCAGAGGACCCCCACAGTGTAATAAGAGATAATAATAGGATATAATAACAATAAGCAAGCAAGAAGATAATAGATAATCAAACAAGCAAGCAAGCAATCAAACAATAAGAGAAGATAAACAAACAAGCGAATCTAACACTCATGAATCGAGTCAAGTTAGGCTTGACTCTCTCTAGCATAGGGAAATGCTTATTCCCCAGCAGAGTCGCCATCTGTCGTACCTCGAAAAATACGATCCTCACGATGGACGCGGAAAAAACTGTTCGAAACAGAGTCGCCACCGAACTTTATTTATCCCAAAAGAGGGAAAGGAAAATATCGATAAAACCTTTAAAGGGAGATAATAAAATGGTCATCGCAACCAAATTCGGGTTCGGGAGTCGATTACGCAGAGGGAAGGTATTAGCACCCTCTACGTTCGTTGTACTCAACGAGAACCTCTTGATTCGATTCGTGAGAAAGGTTAGCTTGGTTTGTTTGTTTTCTTCTTAGGTAATATTGTTTTCTAAGGGGAAAAGGGTGGTTTTTTATTAGTGTGCTCGGCAAGGATTAGAATCCTTGTGCCTACGTATTCCCTCGTGCAATGGGAAAGTCAGAGCATTCGTAGTTCGTGGGACTAGGGTTGTTTGGTTGGTGTTTTTTAAGTGAACAAGTATTTAGGGAGATAAACATTGTTCTTTTGGAAAATAGTTTTAATCGCACGGCGGCGAGGAGTTGGATTAATGTGTTTGTATTTTGATTGGGTGACGACTACTTGAACTTAAGAAAGATTCCTCGGGCCCAAGTAATCGGAAAGCGAGTCGAAGAACCGGCTCTCTCTCTTTTTCATCCTTAATTATGAAAGAGTTTTAATATGGTTACAGTATGTTAAGTAGATGATAATTACTTGAACTTAAGAAAGATTCCTCGGGTCCAAGTAATCGGGAAAGCTAGTCGAAGAACCGACTCTCTCTCTTTTTCATCCTAGTGTTTTTTAGAAAAAGAAGATTTGATTGATTTATTGTAAACAGGGTTAGATATGTAATAGCGTTATGAGTCTTTTTAAAGAAGACAATTACTTGAACTTAAGAAAGATTCCTCGGGCCCAAATAATTGAGGAGAAGAATCGAAGATTCCATTCTACTCCCTTTTCTTCTTTTAAGAAAGGTATTTAAGTATGATTAAATGTATTAATTTGATTTGAAAAATGCTCGATGTTGATCGAGGTTTGAATTTGCGTGTGAAATGGCTGGGGACTAATGGAAAGGAGGTCCTAATGGTTCAAGGTAAGGTCGATTGCGATGCAAAAGCGCTCGACTTACAAATTAAGTGAAGGGACTTGATATGTGGATCAAGTGAAAGTTGGAAATTAATTGAATTTGATTTGGAAAATACTTGACGTTGGATCAAGCTTGTTTATTGTTGTAAAAAGGGGTTGATTTTAATCTTTTGGGAGAGGGGTGTAATTAATCACATGGGAATAATCGAGCCATAATTAAAGTAAGGTAATCACATACACGCATACAAACCAAAGTGAAATGTGCAACAATTATCGTTGTATAAAGCCCAAGAGGAGGCATTGTGAGGTCGATTGCGATCGTGAAAACGATCGACTTACAAGGTATGAAAATGGCTTGACATTAAGTCAAGGTATTAGTTTGAAAAAGATTTTTGGTTTGGACAAGTGTAATATGAATAGCATACATATAATCAATGTATGAAATAAATCCACAAGAGAAAATTATACACACCATACAAAGATTGTAAATCAAACAAAGTGGGGGCTAAATATAATCAAGAGTATTAGTTAGTTAGTATCCTAAATTCCTAAGATTAATCTAAGGAGGAGACATCCTAAACTAATTATTAAGTTCTAGGGTTTTTAGAATAAAATTCCAATAATTAATTAGATTAAATCAAAATATTTAATAAAATTAATTATCAAAAATTAATTAATATTAAATAAATTAATTTAATAAAATTAATTAAATAAGAATCAGGAATTAATTAGAAAAAGAATTTTTTAGATTTTTAGAATTAACATTCAAACAATTAATTGAATTAAACTAAAATATTTAATAAAATTAACCCTTAAAGTTAATTAGTATTAAGTAAAATGGTTTAATAAAATTAATTAGGAATTAACTAAAGAAAAGGATTTTAGAAATTAATTAACAAGTAATCTATTTTAAAGAAATAAGTTAATAAAATGTTTTGAATTTTCTTATTATTAAAAGAGAAAATAAAAAAAAGGTTTTAAAAAGAAAATGGATGGGCCAGCAACAAACAGTAAACAGCGGGTGTGATTAGAAATCACCCCAGGCCCAAGACCGGAAGCCCACACGCCAGTGGGGGTTCACCATGAACCCTAATCAACCCTGGTTGACTGAAGGGTGGATCTGGAGCGTTGGATTAATTAACAGTCAATCTGACTCTGGATCAAACGGCCAAAACGCGTGTGCATGGTAAGGGAGACGAGGAGACGCGCATGGGATCATGACATTAAGACCGGTGACACTTGTCACCGGTATCACCTGCCACCATCATCATTATCTCACACGCGTGGCAAGAAGGCAACAAACGATAAATAAAGGGTGGAATTCACTCAGACTCTCTATCTCACTCTCCAACGTTTCATTATCTCTTTCTCTCAACTGTTCTCTTCACGCTTATCTATCTTTCTCTAAAAAAAACCACATGAAACCCTAACCACCACCGGAGAAGACGGTGGTGCGCGGTGGCCGCAGCCGTCCTTCTCCGGTCACCCCTTAAAACACTCCCACTCCATGAAAACCCACACCTCTGAGTTCAAATCTAAGGTCATATTACCCAACAACTCACCCTAAATCTCAGACCGGAGCTCAACAAAAACCCTAACTCTATCCAAAATTAGAATAAACAAGCAATTAATGAACGGTTTCGAGGCACAATCACATAGAGGCTACAAATCAATCATCAGAAAGTAAAAAGGGGCAAATAATACCTAGATCGGAACGATTCCGATCTGAAGCTTTCTGGAGACGGTAACCCTCTCTCCTCTTTCCTCTTTTCCTTATACGTATCGTCTTCTTCCTTTTGAAATCTTCTTCTTCCTTATTTCTTGAGCGTGTTGTTTTGTATGGTTGCAGGAAAATGTGAGGTCAAGCTCAAACTAGCTCAGAATTTCAGTGTGAAAATCTGAGTAGTTATTTTAGGGTTCTTTGAGAGCTTTAGAGATGGAGGTTGGGGATTTCTTGTGCCGCGTAGGGTTTTTCTTTGCGTCCCCTTCTCTGATTCATTGCTCCTCTTTTTATATTGTGAGGATTAGGGTTTGGAAAGGTCGTGTCAACATTGCTGAGGGATCACGTTCATGGAATTGTATAAGGTAACTTTCCCTAATTCAGAACATGTTTTTGCCAAAAGAGTGTTACTGCTTTGCCGAACCTCTCCGATACTTTTTTTCTGCTATTCACTGTTGCCCTATACCTTGTCCTTTTTCCTTTTTGTGTTAAGGTTACAGTACTGTGAATTTTTGCTGCTCTGCCTGTTTTACTACTTTGGTCAAGTTGAATTTTGTATAGTCCCTATTTGCTTTGCCTTTGACTTTGGATAAAGTGCAGATGTGTTATTGCTTTTTGACCGTGTGAGCTTTGAAACTTATTTTTGAATTGTGTATGATAATTGTTTTGGGTCTTTGATGACATGAATTTGAAGTGTCTTTGGAACATGATGTGAAACTTGTTAAAATTTGAACGCCATAAGCTTGTGTTATTGGCTTATCCTGATATTTGCTTGAAGTTGATGTTAGGTACTTTTAGGATGCCCTCAAATTAGTTTATCCTTAAACTGTATTAATCCTTTGTTCAATGTTTCATGTGCATTATTCGGTTTGAGGACGTATTTGGCAAAAAAGGAACCTTCTTGGAAAGACTTGAGAGTTATTTGGATGAGGTCGTGTTGAAGGACTTGGTCAGTTAGGATGAGCCGTGGCAGCTTGGAGCATGGAGGCATCAAATTGAAGCATGATGATGGCTTGATGGCAAGGTGAATCATCGTGAAGATTGACACGAGTTGGATCCTTGAGGTTTTGGAGTAAATTGAAATTTAGCTCATTAATAATTGTAAAAGCTTGTGGTATTGCTCACAATCTTCGCCTCTTGTGATTTCCTAGGCTTAAAATTTGTAGACATAAAACCTGTAATTTTTATTTATCATGTAATTCCTAAATACCTTGAATGTGATCCACCAATTTGAAAATCTTGTATTTATATTGGTATTTTGGTCTTCTTGTATGAATATGGAAGTATTGACGTGTGATAATGTTGTATTTGTTATTTGGAGATGTGTGTGACGAGGCCATTGCTTCATTTGTAACTATACTTGAATTCTTGTAATTTTTTTAACAAACCTTAATTCCCAACTTCTTGCAATACATATTCCAATTTTGTACTTAGAGTACCCTTGGTTCTTCAAATGGCGTGAAACAACATGAAAACAAATCTAGTCAAGGCTTGAAAGGAAGCACCATTTGACCATGAATTAGAATTTGAGACGAATCTAGACATGGTTTGTAACATCATGGCGTGAAACTTGACTAGGAAATTTCCTTGCAATAATCTTCATCGCACAAAACTAATTCAAACATGGTTATGCGGTAAGGCTTAAATATGACTTAGAACCATCTTGAAACCACTTGAATAATAACTTGGAAATAAACTTGAAACAAGTTAAGCCAAGGTTTGGGAAATGAATGTAACAAGATCACCTTGAAGTATGGCTTGAGAATGAATGACCATATAATTTAAAAACCACTTGAAATCATTTGATCATGTCTTGACTAATTTACCATGAGAACGAGGACACATCTTTTCTCTTATCTCCACCTGAATTCAACACACTTGCAAGAAACTGTATACACAATAAGCACAAACAAGACCTCCATAACCCAAATGATCACTCTGAGAAAGATCATGAAGCAACACAAATGCTTGGTATAAGAAAAATGAGAGGGTAGGACAAATTTGGGGTATGACAAAGGGCCAAAGACTCGACCACCCTCACTTCACCTTTTATGAAAACGGTGTTTGGATATAGATTATGTGTTTTAATAATTGCTTGGAAAAAAAGTTTGAATGTTGTCGAGTTACAAGTGTTTTAGAGGCGTCAATTGTCCACACACGAGTAAGAGAACTCACACCCAAACAATTGAAGAGAAAGACCAAAGACTTGATCCCCCTCCTTTTGACCTTTTAAGAAATGATGTTTAAATACGGTTAAATGTATTGATTTGATTTTAAAAAAATGCTCGATCTTGATCGAGGTTTGAATTTGCGTGCGAAATGGTTAAAGGATTGAACTAATGTAAAGGGGGTCCTAGTGGTTCAAGGTAAGGTCGATGGCGAGGCAAAAAGCACTCGACTTACAAGAGGGGTAATGGGACTTGATATGTGGATCAAGTGAATGCTTGAGGATAAATTGATTAATTGAATTTGTTTTGAAAATTGCTTGACGTTGGATCAAGCTTGTTTATTCTTTTGAAAAAATGTTGATTTTAATCTTATGGGAGAGGGATACAATTACTCAAGTGGGAGTAGTTAAGCTATAATTAAAGTGAGTCAATCACACATACACATACAAACCAAAGTGAAATGTGCAACAAGTATCGTTGTATAAAGCCCAAGAGGAGGCTATGTGAGGTTGATTGCGATCGTGAAAACAATCGACTTACAAGGTATTAAAAGGGCTTGACATTAAGTCAAGGTATTAGTTTGAAAAGAATTTTTTGGTTTGGACAAGCTTATTATGAAAGACAAATATAATTGAGGCAAGATAATAACCCATAAGAGAAAAGTGTAAACACCACACAAAGATTATAAATCAAATAAAATAAGGGATAAATAAGATCAAACATGTTAGTATAGCTATAATCCTAAATTCCTAAGGTTAATCTAAGGAGGGGAAATTCTCAACTCACATTGTTTTAGATTTTTTAGAGAAAAAAGGAAATTCAAATAATTAATTAAATTAAACTAAAATATTTAATAAAATTAACTATCAAAGTTGATTAATATTAAATAAAATGGTTTAATAGAATTAATTGAGATTTGATTAGTTAGAGATTTACGAATTAATAAAAAAAAGATTAATATAATTAATTAAACTAAAATCAAATGTTTAATAAAACTAATTATCAAATTAATTAGCTAATATTAAATAAATGATTTTAATAAAATTAATTAACAAACAGATTTTAATATTTTCTAAAAAAATAATTAATTAATAGTATTAACATTTTAAAATTTAAAAGACAAATAAATAAATAAGGAAAAAGGCTGTTAACAAAAGAAAATGGGGTGTAAAGAATAAACAGACCCACCCGGGAGGCCCATACGCTAGCCAAGATCCAACATGGATCTTCAGTCAACACAGGTTGACCCAGGAGCCAATCCGGATCATCGGATCCGAACAGATCATAGAACTTGATTAGATCTAAGGCTCAAACGGAAGGTGCACGGTGGGGCTATGGTAGCGGTGTGCACACAGGATCCCAACTGATCAAAATACACAAAGATATTGAAGACACCAAAACAGCCACTGCGGGTCTAGGGAAGATACACGCATGGCTTGAGGAAAACAAGTGTAATAATTAAAAAGAGCATTTAAAACATTTCTTCCATATTTAAAATTGGATTAAAAAAAATGTGAGGAAAAATTGAATAAGTAGATAATGCAGCAACATTTCATCGTGGCCCTCTCTCTTCACTCGGTCTCACTCTCTCTTCTCTACACAAAGTTACCTACCAGAAACCTACATTCCCGCCAGAGAAGACGACGGCGTGTGGCTGCCACCCCATCTTCTCCGGTCAAACACACACACACACAAACCAAGTCCAAACCCCTAAACCGAACCTTCTGCGTCCTAAATCGAGCTCAGAAATCTCAAGAAAACTCACCCCAAATGAGCAAAACCGAACGTGAATAAATAGAAAAAACCTAGACTTCAAAGCAAACTACTAATCATAGCAAATAAACAAAGGAGCAGATTCCAATCATGAAAGGGATTTAAAGACACATTAAAGGGATGCGAAGAAAAGGATGAGAGATACCTAATCGGAGCTTGTCTGATCGTAAACTTTGGTGAAGCCGTTCAGGCGAGACCCTCTACTTCCTTGTTCTTCTACCGTTCACTTCTACTTCTTCTTCTTGATATTGCTGCTTTCTATTTGTTGTTGTTGCTTCTTTGAATATGTAAAAGATGCTTGCTGTGAGGTTAGGGTTTTTGTTCTCTGTGTAGAATTTTGGATTTATCTCGCTGATGTTTGGTGGTTGTTATGTAGAAAAAGACTTAGGGTTTTTCTGATGTCCTCCTCTATTCAGTAGTGTCGCGGCGAGTCATTGTCGACGTTACCGCTACTCGAAGTCACTGAGTTGCTTTATCCTCACTAGTTGTTATCGATTTTAAGTGATGTGGTGGTTGTTACAAGCTCGGAAATGGTGAAGGGAGTAGCTTGTGTGCTGGTTTCACGGAGGTGCCGACAAGAAGATTTATGGTTGCATTGCAGCTTATGTTGTAATGGTTAAGAAGGTCATGGCAGAGCAGCGAGTTGATGGAGATGGATGTGTGGAACTGTGTTTTGAAGAGGTAATAACAGTTGTGAGTTAAGGAGAAATCTTGAAGGAGTTATGGTGTAGTGATTTTTCAGATATTGAAGGTTTGAATTGGTTTGAAACTGAGTTGTGGAAAGGATGGAGAAAGGTGAGGGGCGTGTTCATTTTTTTTAGCCCAGTAATCGACAGGTTTTTCCTCCCTCTTAAACAACTTATTTTTTTTTTGAAATTGTCCTGTTGTTTCTCTATTTCTCCTTTAACATCACAAAACTTGTGAATTAAGTTTTGGTACACTGCTTATTTTTGTCTTATGGCAAGTTTTGTTGGTGGCTTCATGCGCGTACAAGTTTTGTCGGATGCAGTAGCTTGAACGTGTTGGAGGTGGCTTTGTTGTAATGGGATGTTGTCTGGGGTGTTTGTATGAGTTGTTGCAGTCTCGCAGGTTTTTGCAGCGGTACGGTTATGTTGATGCAGGTTGTTGGAGGTTTTGGTCAGTGAGACGTCGTTGTTGTAGTTTGATGTGAGGCTATAGCATGGTGTATTGATGCAGCAGAAATAGCGCAGGGATTTTGTCTTTGAGTGACAAGCTGTAGTTTATTTTGGAGTGTAATAGAATGCAGGCTGTCATTTTCTTTTCTTTTGTAACATTGTGTAGCATTTTCTTTTGTTGTAATGAAATGATAATAAGCTTTGATTGGAATGACATGGATTTGTAAAATGAAGATGGGCCTTATTGAATGGATGATATGGATTTAGAATTGACTTGTTTCTTTTTTTTTAAATGTGGATAAAAATGAATTTAGAAAATGGATAGTGAAAAATGGTTTATGGATAAATGAAATGTGATTAGAACAATGAACAATTGGAATGCATTAATAAAAATAATATGGACATTAAATGGATTGAATAATTGGATATGAATTGAATTTGAATTGGGTTTAAAAATGGTTGATGGATATAAGAGGGTTTAAAATGAATGGAGAAATGGATTGGTAAATTGGTTTAGAAAATGGAAAATTGGATTTATTGGATTTATTGGATAAACGAATGAAACTAAAATTGGTTATAGGAATAGGTATGGGTAATGGTAATGCGCCTCCACACCTGAACAACACCCGAAACCTTGACAGTAGAACTTGAACGCCACTAATATTAAAAGACGTCACAACCCTCAATCCACCTTAGCATGATCTCTAATTGAATAACAAGCTTGACAAGTCCTTGGACCAATGATGATAACATGAACCACACAATTAGAAGTTGCACACAACTCAACTGGTTTGACCTTTGATAGTTCTTGTAGCTCGGGGGAGCCATAATGTTGAGGATATCTTCTTGTTCATTACCTTGAAAGATCAACTCTTCTTCCTTGATCAATGATACCCAAGATGCCTTAGAACCAGAGTCAAGCATGAATGATTATGACCTAGAGAGATGCCTATATGATGGAAGTGCTATGTTATGCAAGGTTATGGCTAGGGTGAAAATGAGGGTGTGACAGATGAAAATTATATACAAGTAGGACAAATTTGGGGTATGACAACATGCTGCCCCCGAATGTCAAATTTTGGCAGGAGTCTCCACGGATCAAGTGAATTATGCTCAAGGAAACCCTTATGCAAATACCTACAATCCTGGCTGGAAAAACCATCCAAACTTTTCGTATATGAATAATAACGCTCTGTATGCACCTGGCCAAGCGCTTGCTGTGCCACCAAGATATCAAAAACCCGCTGCTAACGTTCCTAGAAAGTCTAACCTTGAAACGATGATGGAGAACTTCATTGCTGCACAAGCTCAACAAAACAAGGAGTTCCTTAACCAGAATGTTCACACTAGTGAGCAAATCAAACAATTAGCCAACAAGGTTGACGCTCTAGCCACCCACAACAAAATGTTAGAAACACAAATCTCACAAGTGGCTCAACAACAAGCGGTTACCGCTGCCCCAGCTGGTAATCCTCCAGGACAAACTCAACTTAATCCGAAGGGACATGCAAATGCAATAACACTTCGGAGTGGAACAGAACTAGAAGGACCCACTGACCCAAGGATCGAAAATCCAGCCATGTACCAAAAGCCTAGTAAGGAGTCTGAAAAGGAAGGTGAACCAAAGGAAAACGAAAAGGAAGATGATGGTAAAGAGGCCGAAGAGAAAGAAGAGCCATATGTGCCTCCGCCACCTTATAAACCACCTATACCGTATCCCCAAAGATTCGCTAAATCTAAAAACATAGGGCAATTTAAGAAATTCGTTGAACTTCTGAAGCAATTGAATGTCACAATACCTTTTACAGAAGAAATCACACAAATGCCCTCCTATGCTAAGTTCTTAAAAGAAATATTAACTAATAAGAAAAAGCTCGAGGATACTGAAACCGTTATGCTTACTGCAGAGTGTAGCGCTATAATCCAAAACAACATGCCTCCTAAGCTAAAAGACCCTGGTAGTTTTTCTATACCACGTGTGATTGGAAAGTTTGTCATAGACAAAGCCCGGTGCGATTTAGGAGCCATCATTAGCTTAATGCCCTTATCTATTTGTAAAAGGCTCAACATGGGAGAACTGAGACCAACAAGAATGTCTGTACAACTAGCTGATCGATCAGTGAAATTTCCGCTAGGAATGCTAGAAAACGTTCCAGTACGCATAGGACAATTCTATATTCCTACAGATTTCATAATCATGGACATTAAGGAAGACTCAAACATCCCTATCATTTTAGGAAGACCATTCCTAGCCACCGCCGGAGCCATCATAGATGTGAAAAAAGGAAAAATGACTTTCGAGGTTGGTGAAGAAAAAGTAGAATTTATCCCCTCACAATTCTTCAAAGCACCTGCTATAGAAGATTCGTGCTGTTTCCTAGATGTTATTGATGAATGCGTTAAAGAAATGGAAAAACACCAAAATATGTATTCTGAAGTGCTGAGAATTTCGATGCCACCAATTTTTGAAGATGATAATTGGCGTGGTGAATACCAAGATAATAATCTAAGTGAATGTCTCGCACTCACTCCTGACCCCATGCCTTGCCCAAAGAAACCAGCTGTGGAACTGAAGACACTGCCAAAGATCTAAGGTATGAATTCCTAGATACAAAACTCGAACGACAAGTTATAGTTAGCGCAGATTTAGGACAAATAGAAACCGAAAAATGATTACATATCCTGAGAAAGTACCCAACTGCCTTAGGCTATAACATCTCAGATTTGAAAGGAATAAGTCCTTCTATTTGTATGCATCGTGTCGCTCCCAGGATTTTCATCAAGGTACAAACGCGAGAGTGGCACGGAAAAACAGAGTCGCCAGCCGTGTAAATTTATCCCAAGAGAGGGAAAGGGAACACCGCATAAACCTTAGGAAGGGGGGAAAGGAATGGTCATCGCAACCATAACCTGGGTTCGGGAGTCGGTTACGCGAGGGGAAGGTGCTAGCACCCCACGCGTCCATCGTACTCGATGGGATCCACGCTTGTTGTCTAATCTAAGGGTAAGTTATACTATCATCTAGGGTTGTACTAAAACGGGAGAGGGGAAGACACAGACCGGCTCGGTAGGACGTCAACGTCCTAGGCCTACGTACCCCCTTTGTGCAATGGGGAATTCAGAGTCAACGTAGTTCGGACCAAGTTCTTTTTGTGTTTTTTATGAGCGACGTTAAGTTCGCGTCCGGCAGTTAGGGTCGATGCCTGTTTGCAACTCAGATGGAAAGTAACGTGCCCTTTTTGAAAATAGCCTTTAAGTTGAAGGCCCCGAAGGACAAAAAAGGTTTGAAGTGGGTTTGTGTTTTTTAGGACAGAAGTGGCTTAAGTTAGTTCCTAAGCTGCATTGTACCAAAGTCTAGGGCACAGGGGCGAATACTTAACGCATTGTCCCAAGACAGGACGCTCGCTAAGCACTCTAGAAAGATGAGAGGAAGCCCCTCATTTCTCATTCCCCACGCTTAAGGCTCGTGCGCAATACAATTTATCCTTATTAAGTGTTTTCAAGAAGTTTGAGATGAGAAGAGAAGACACAAGGGTAACTCAAAGGGGGACTATGAATCCTAAAGTCATCATGCATGGGTGACCTACGGTTAGTGAGGTTCAACCTAAACCCTAAAGGATGAAGATAGGAGAGAAAGAAAGAACAAAGGTGAAGAGGGATACTTTTCCACCCTTAAAGAATTTACCTTAGCCCCTGCATAAAAGGTTAGTACGAAACGGACGTAAATACTATCAAGGCAAGTGAAACTTAAACAATGGCGAACAAAAGTGATTATCATCCAAACATGAATCAAAGAAACAAAGAAACAGCCCCAAAGCAAATGGCACAAGTGCCTTTTCAAACAGATAATCATACAAGGTCAAAGATGCGCCTGCAAGAAAATCTCAAGTGAAAACAAATCAGATAATTAGGAAAATAGCTCCTAAAATTCCCAAATTAAACATTAAGGTTCCTCAACCAGAGGCAAACAACATATCAAAATTCCCTGCAAAAAATCAAGATATTAGTCATTCAAATAATTAGGCAGAGTTCAGGTGGGAATTAGGGCTCAGTGTGCAAAAAAGAGGATCAGAATGCAATATGAACTAATAAATAAAAATATTTTTATGCAATTTAGGATGTTAGTGAACAAATGCAAAAAGAACGGATCAAAAATATTTTATGATTGCAGAGAAATAAAATAAACAAATTGTGTATGCATGGTATGGATAGTTCAAGAAGAAAATAGATTAAACAATTAGTTTAGATGATAAAAATAAAATAAAAATAAAAAAATAAAAATTTTATAAATTTTATAAATTAATAAAGATGATGTATGAATTTTATGGGAATTTTAAAATGCAAGAATCTATTTTAAAAAAAAAAATAAAAATGAAAATGTAATAATAAAAAATAAAAATGAGAAAATAGTATGGGGGGTGCGAACAGTAAGGACTTTATGTTGAAAATGAGATTGGGCTGGTGATGGGGGGTGTGAGTAGCGAAGCCCGCCCATTAACTCATCAGAAACATGAAAAAATAAAAATGGGTTTACCGTGAAATGCCATGTGCACGGCGCGTGACATTTTTAATGCGTTGGCGTGACGTGGGTCGTTTGATGCATCAGACGGTTCATGATCAGTCAACGAAAATAAAAGTAGGCCAAATAAAAACATATAATTGGAGGAGCATGATAGTTATTGTAGGATAATAAACACACAATCACAAAATTAAAATCAGAAAAAAAAAATAAAACAAAAACATGTGGCAGCATCGTGACCGTTGGATTCATGGATCGGACGGCTGGGAAGTCATCTTCCCCATTCAAACCCTCGCCGGACTGGTTCGCCGGCCACCACCGCCGGAGCTAGGGCTCCGCCACCGTCTCCGGCCACCTGCGATCAAAACAACACCAAAAAACGCAAGGGGGTACACTATCCGACCCAGAAAATCGTCAGGAATTCAAATATTCAAACAAAAAACACAAACGATGCATGGATAAAGAGAATCGAAGGAAATATGCTTAGGGTTCAAAACTTTAAATCAACATTCCAAGCAAACCACACGTCCAAATTCAAAACCAAATACATCAGCATGATCAGCAATCATCACACATCAATATGGACATAAAAAAAGAGAGTTTTAGGAGCACGAAAAAAATATCAACCTGAGATGGCACAACTCCAATCCTTGCATTTGGCTGCGAATGGTGGTTGGGTTGTGTTCTAGAAATCACCAGGAAGAGATTTGTGGAAGAACTTTGAAGAAACTCTTTGTAATTCGTGAGATCCCAGGAAAGAAAGCTTTAGGGTTCCAAATTGTGGTTCTCCTCCAAATGCACGTGAATGAACCCTAACCAGTGCATGGATAGGTTTAAATAGGCTAGGGTTTTCTTCTGATGAGGAATTGGGCTTGGGTAATCCATTGTTTAATGATTTTTGAATAATTTTGGAAAAATGCATAATGTGAATTACACCTTTCTCCTTGCATGGATACTTGAGAATTATTTGATGGATCACCTTCATTTGAGTTGCTAATCACACCACATTTAAATTGGGCCTTGAAAACAAATGATTCATGAGTTTTTTGATGACTTGGCTTTTTTGAATAATAAAAAATAAGTGAAGAATAAACCATGGAATCACTTGATTAAAAAGCCAAAAATGCTTCTTAGGAATTGTTTTGGGATGTTGGAACATGTCTTGAAGCAATGGAATCAATCATAGGTCCATATGTCCCAAAACCTAAAAGTTGTGAAAATGAAACCCTAAAAACCACCTTGCCTCCTTTGGACTATAACTGGAGCTTCACAAGTGATATGGAGACCCACTAGTACTTGTTGGAAAGAGGAGAAAAAGATCTTCAACTTTCATGTTGGAGAGAAATTCATTTGAAGCTTTCTTGATGGTGAAAAGTCAAGTTGAATGCAGTGCAGGAACTTGCCGAAAATGGAAACTTTTCATTATAGGTCACTTTCCAAATTTAGAAACTTTTGCACCAACTCCTGATTCTTGATATATGGCATGAAACTTGACCCTTGAAGACCATATGAGGATGTGACCCCTTGGAGATAACCTCAAAATTTCACAGTTGACTTCTCCTCTCACTGTTGACTTTTACCCAATTTACCTGATTTTCAATCCATTGGCCAATTGAACTTCTCCTGAACCAAACTGATGGACAACCTCCCATCCCTAGGTACTTAGGGACCCAAGGAGTATCATGGAATCAAGTTTTGCCCAAAAAATCAGAAATAAACTGACTTTATAGCAAACCCTAGTTGTGGTACCCTCAGTCTAGGAGGAAATAACACAGTCTCCAAATCCAAATTCCTCTGAATATGATGTGTATCCTCTCCAACAAAGATAATATATGCCATTTGATGATGATAAAAACCCAAGGAGCTTGCCCATTGGAGCAATAAACCCAAGAATCTCAAAACCCTAATCTATGCATTGGTTAGGAGAGGATGATCCACCTGAGCTCTCTTGGACAATACCAAGACTCTTGCTTGACCCTCTGAAGCATTGCCTCAGGCACCTTGACCCCATGCTAAGAACCAATGATATGCACACATGATAATGCAAAATGCAACGCAACCTAAGCCCGTTAGTAATAAAGTAAAGAGGGCAAATTTTGGGCTGCAACAGCTGCCCCTATTCAATCAACTTGGTCCTGAAGGTATGATAGTGATGACTTTCAGACAATCAGGATGCACGGAGATTGAATACCAAAGAACCCAGAAATTTGCAATCCTCTGCTGGAGAAATTAGCCATAAATGTTGTAATGAAACAAACTCCCCCAAGTTACGTCATCTCTGCTGATAAAGAGAACTAACAAAGGAATCTCGAAATATGCCATCCCTGCTGATAAAGGGAACCGACAAAAAGAATCTCCAAAAGATTGCCATCCCTGCTGACAAAGAGAACTAGCAAAATAAACTGCCATCCCTGCTGATAAAGGGAAACTAGCAAAAGAAATATCCGAAAGATTGTTATCTCTGCTGATAAAGAGAAACTAGCAATACCAATGCCATCCCTGCTGATAAAGGGAAACTGACGAAGAGAATATCCAAAAGATTGCCATCCCTGCTGATAAAGGGAAACTAGCAAATGAAATGCCATCCCTGTTGATAAAGGGAAACTGACGAAGAACTATCCAAAAGATCGCTATCTCTGCTGATAAAGAGAAACTAGCAAACTGATGCCATCCCTGCTGATAAAGGGAAGCTAGCAAAATAAATGACATCCCTGCTGATAAAGGGAAACTGACGAAAGAAAATCTTCAAAAGCTTGCTATCCCTGCTGATAAAGAGAAACTAGCAAAATAAATTCCATCCCTGCTGATAAAGGGAAACTGACGAAAAAAAATCTTCAAAAGCTTGCTATCTCTGCTGATAAAGAGACACTAGCAAAATAAATGCCATCCCTGCTGATAAAGGGAAACTGACGAAGAACTATCCAAAAGATCGCTATCTCTGCTGATAAAGAGAAACTAGCAAACTGATGCCATCCCTGCTGATAAAGGGAAACTGACAAAAGAAATATCTGAAAGATTGCTATCTCTGCTGATAAAGAGAAACTAGCAAGATGAATGCCATCCCTGCTGATAAAGGGAAACTGACAAGAGAAATATCCGAAAGATTGCTATCTCTGCTGATAAAGAGAAACTAGCAAGATGAATGTCCATCCCTGCTGATAAAGGGAAACTGACAAAAGAAATATCCGAAAGATTGCTATCTCTGCTGACAAAGAGAAACTAGCAAAATCAACGGCGACCTCACTGGGGATGATGTGAAACAAGACTTTCTGATTTAAACCACTTCTGGCAGCAAGAATGGGATTTCACAAAAGAGAAAGGCCAGACAAACTTCTAACGGACCCATGATCCACAGATAAGATGGCTCCGTTGGGGAAAGGAGAAGTCTAAATAAAAGACTCTGCCGAGGAGCACAAGTATGAGGAACACATCCCTCCAAAATCTCCTGAGTTATACCATCTCTGCTGAGAAAGAGAACTGGCAAAGAATGTATCAAACCTGGCTTATGCTTCGAATGCAAATGTTTGAATAATGGTGTGATGCTCCATACGAGATGGAAATACTACGCGTTGAGGATGCAATGCGAATGCTTATGATATGCAAAAAGGGTCTCTCTAGCAAAATAAATGCCGGAGAGAAAAGATCCATCCAGCTGGGGATGACAAAAGTAAATTGTCCTCTGAATCTAGGAACTCTGTTGAGAAGGGTCATACTGATCGCCTCTTTGGATCAACAATATCTGCTGGGGATGAAATCCCGAAAGAACTACCGGTGGCCACACCTGTCTTTTACTGAAAGTAACATCGAAAACCTGAGATTTCTCCTCTACCGGGGGAGTTGAGAATGAGTGCCAATAACGGAACCAGAAGTCTGTTACTGAAGATTGCTAATATCCAATTGGGCTCAGAACCTGCTGGGGGATGTCAGCCCATAATACCATCCTGCTTGGGGAAAACAGTCCATAATACCATCCTGCTTGGGGATACTGCTGAACTTAGCCTGCTGATGGGGAGAATGAATTTACTTCCACCTTGCTGGGGATTAGAATATATCATCATCGGTGAGAGCACGCTTCCTGACTGGATGGGGAAGGTGAACACCCTGATTCTGTGGGGAAATAACATCTTGATTCGGAGAAAATACTTCCCAAGTCTCCTGCTGGGGAAAGTCTGCTCTGCCGAGGAAAGTTTGTCCTGCTGGGGAAGGAGCAATCTCAATGCTGGGGAGTACAACCTGCTGGGGGGTACAATCATGTTACCCTGCAAGTCAAATAACAACAAATAGAATATGCCATAACCTGGCTATCACTGTTAACGCCTAAGTAATTTCTACCACTTTTCGTTATGCTCCGCAAAGCTCGAAACTTTATATGCAATGTTTATAAAAAATATCGGACTTTTTTTGCAAACAAAAGAGTAAAAGTAAAAGTAAAACAAACAATGGAAAGCTCTTTGAGTGAAATGAATGTTTTATTGAAGAGTGGCCTGTAAATAGGCATTTACAATGGGAAGCAATTCCTAGAAAGAGGTAATTGGGCAAAAACAAAAAAGAAAATACACATGTCAGCAATGTGGGAACAGATATCCACCATGATTCGACTCAGCTATGACCCATATGACTTGCTTATCCACAAATGTCTTGACCTTTGAAGAGACTAACTGTACTGATTCCTTTCTTTCAGAACTTCCAGGTATCGAGAATGTTCATAGATCGAACGCAGACCGTAGCCTTTTGCTTATAAATCCCTAACTTTTGCCTGGATCGCCCTTTTCGGGTTTTCAATCCACCGGGATACCCATTTTTGCCAAAGTCGCCCTTTCAGGTTTTCAACTTTGCGGGTGTACACATTTCTTTTTACATTTTATCCCTAATTTTTGCCCGAACCTTTTCCTTTTTATGGCTCGTCGGGATGCCCCTTTTTGCCTGGACTTTCTTTTTATGTCCAGTGGGTCTCTTTTATGCGAAGTATTTTTTGACTACGTCTGCGTTCACAGGGGATGTAAAATCTTCGCCATCCATCGTTGAAAGTAGTAAGGCTTCCCCAGAGAAAACCTTTCTGACTACATACGGCCCTTCGTAGTTTGGAGTCCATTTGCCCCTGTGATCTGTCTGAGGAGGAAGGATCCTTTTCAAAACCAATTCACCTGTCTGAAAATTCTGAGGACGCACTTTCTGGTCAAAGGCGTGCTTCATCCTACTCTGATACAATCGACCATGTGCGATGGCTGCCAATCTCTTTTCTTCAATAAGGTTCAACTGATCCAATTTGGAACACACCCACTCAGCTTCATCAAGCTTCACATCTGCCAGAACTCTCAAAGACAGAATCTCGACCTCTAAGGGTAAAACTGCTTCCATACCATATACCAATGAGAAAGGGGTTGCCCCAGTTGACGTACGCACCGAAGTACGGTAACCATGTAGGGCGTAAGGTAACATCTCATGCCAGTCTTTATACGTTACCACCATCTTCTGCACAATCTTCTTGATATTCTTATTCGCCGCCTTAATAGCACCATTCATCTTTGGACGATAGGGAAAAGAATTGTGATGCTCGATCTTAAAACTCTGACATAGTTCCTCCATCATCTTATTATTCAAATTCGAGCCATTATCAATAATGATTCTCTCCGGGACCCCATAACGGCAGATGATATCCTTCTTTATAAACCGGGCTACCACTTGCTTGGTGACATTGGCGTACGAGGCTGCCTCCACCCACTTTGTGAAATAGCCAATGGCAACCAAAATGAAACGATGCCCATTGGAAGCAGTAGGCTCAATCTTTCCAATCATATCTATACCCCACATTGCAAAAGGCCAAGGAGACGACAACACATTTAGAGGTGTAGGCGGTACGTGCATCTTATCTGCATAGATCTGGCACTTATGGCACTTCCGGGCGTACTTGAAACAATCTGACTCCATAGTCATCCAATAATATCCTGCTCTCAACAACTTTCTAGCCATGGTGTGTCCACTGGAATGAGTACCAAAAGAACCCTCGTGAACTTCCTCCATCAATGAGCCTGCCTCGTGTTCATCAACACAACGTAGCAAGACCATATCGAAGTTCCTCTTATATAACACATTATCCTTGTTCAGAAAGAAGTTCCCTGCCAACCTTCTCAGAGTCTTCTTATCCTTGGTGGAGGCACCCTCTGGATACTCTTGTCTCTTCAGAAAAACCTTAATATCATGATACCACGGCTTGCCATCTGACACCTCTTCGATTGCAAACACAAAAGCTGGTCTATCCAGACGCATGATCCTAGCCGACGGAGTTTCATTCCAACGGTTCACCTTATACATGGATGCCAATGTCGCCAACGCATCAGCCATCTGATTCTCAGCTCGGGGCACGTGATGAAAATCCACCCTATCAAAGAAGGGTAACAACCTTCTGGCATAGTTGTTATAAGGTACCAAATTTGCCTGACGAGTCTCCCATTCTCCTGTAATCTGATTAACCACCAACGCGGAATCACCATAGACATCGAGGTTCATAATTCTCAAATCAATTGCTTCTTCTAACCCCATGATGCATGCTTCATACTCCGCCTCGTTGTTGGTACACACAAATGTTAACCGGGAAGTGAAAGGTATATGAGAACCCTTCGGAGTTGTAATGATTGCCCCAATTCCATTGCCATATGAGTTGATAGCCCCATCAAAAATCATCTTCCACTGTGATCCAATCTCAGGTCCTTCGTCAGGCAGAGGCTCTTCACAATCCTTCATTTTCAGAAACATAACATGCTCGTCTGGAAACTCAAACTTCATGGGCTGATAATCCTCGACTGGCTGTTCAGCAAGATATTCTGACAGAACACTTCCCTTAATGGCCTTCTGAGAAACATACTGAATATTGTACTCTGTCAACACCATCTGCCAACGGGCTATCCTTCCAGAAAGTGCTTGCTTCTCAAACACGTACTTAATCGGATCCATCTTCGAAATCAACAAGGTTGTGTGATTTAACATATACTGCCTTAGGCGCTTGGCAGCCCAAGCGAGTGCACAACATGTTTTTTCCAGCATAGAGTATCTTGATTCGCAATCAGTGAACTTCTTACTCAGGTAGTAAATGGCATGCTCTTTCTTACCCGTCTCGTCATGTTGACCGAGCACACAACCCATCGAATTCTCAAGAACCGTAAGGTACATAATCAGCGGTCTCCCAGACACTGGTGACATAAGGACTGGAGGCTACTGCAAATACGTCTTTATTCTTTCAAACGCTTCTCGACAATTTTCATTCCACCTGGCCTCTTGATCCTTTCTCAGCAACTTGAAAATTGGTTCACATGTAGCCGTCAGATGAGAGATGAACCTGGCAATGTAATTCAACCTCCCCAAGAAACCACGAACCTCTTTCTCTGTTCTTGGCTCAGGCATCTCCTGTATGGCTCTTATCTTTGCAGGATCAACCTCGATACCTCTTTCACTAACAATGAATCCCAGCAATTTACCAGACCTCACGCCGAAAGTGCACTTGTTCGGATTCAATCTTAACCTGAACTTCCTCAGCCTTTCAAACAGCTTTTGGAGGTTTACCAAGTGTTCTTCCTCTGTCTGTGACTTCGCAATCATGTCATCAACACAGACTTCAATCTCCTTGTGAATCATATCATGAAAGAGAGTCACCATCACCCGCTGATAGGTTGCCCCAGCATTCTTCAATCCAAAGGGCATTACCTTGTAGCAAAATGTTCCCCACGGTGTTATGAAAGTAGTCTTCTCCATGTCCTCTGGGGCCATTTTGATTTGGTTATACCCAGAGAAGCCATCCATGAAGGAAAACACAGAATATTGAGCAGTATTGTCCACTAACACGTCAATGTGGGGGAGCGGGAAATCATCCTTCGGGCTCGCCCTATTCAAATCTCGGTAATCAACACACATCCTGACCTTCCCATCCTTCTTAGGTACAGGTACAATATTAGCAACCCACGGAGGATAATTTGTCACAGCAAGAAATCCGGCATCCAACTATTTCTGAACCTCTTCCTTGATCTTGACAGTCATATCTGGTTTCGTCCTTCTCAATTTCTGCTTGACTGGAGTACAACCCTCTTTAAGCGGCAGTCTGTGTGAAACAATGTCGGTGTCAAGTCCGGGCATGTCTTGGTAAGACCAGGCGAAGATATCCACATACTCTCGAAGTAACTCAACCAATCTTATCTTAACAGTGTCTTCCAGGGCAGCCCCAATCTTTACTTCTTGTTTAACATCCTCGGTTCCCAGATTAATAGTCTCAACTTCCTCCTGATGAGGTAAAATGACCCTTTCCTCTTGTTTCAGTAGCCTGGCTAATTCTTCTGGTAAGTTACAGTCTTCGTCAGTCTCTTCTTCGGCCTGATAGATGGGATTGTCAAAGTCATATCGAGCCATAGCTAAGTCATGGGTGGAATCTGAACAAAGAAACCTGCATGATGGATGTTTTATGTTCATTATGAGTGCAACAAACAAGAAAACACATTGCCATTTTGATGTGAGTTAATGCAAAAAGTAAAAATAGAAAGACAGGGATCAAAATATTTGAATGAAAAAACATCCTTTATTGATGATAAAAATAGCAAATAAAACATCCAAGCCCTACAAATAAATATCACTACGCCTTGGGCAGAACGTAGGACTCAACATAACAGAAAACAAAAGTAAATTACTTCGGGCACGTCACTTGGATAACTTTCTCAGAGGACCAGTTGCCTAGACTCTGACCAGGAATGCAGGGACAGATCCATTCATCCATGTCACAATCACTATCTCCTTCATCCTCAATAGCATTGACTCTGTCGAAGAAAACACCGGCACTAATGAAACGGACTGGACCATAAAACTTGGGAGGCCCTTCAGAACGCCTAGGTGGCTTGTAACCCAGTCCATGAGTATCTTGCTTCCTTTGAACATCAATAACACTGCCCCACTTCTGAGAACCACCAGCTTCAACTATAGCACGCGCCTCTTTGAAAGAGGACATTGGAACTTCTGGTTGTATGACGACTTCAGGTTGGGCAACCACCTCAGGCTGAGTGACTGCCTTTGGGGGTTCCTGGGGAATCTTCACAGCTTCAAAGGCTTGGCACAATGTTTCCTATATCTCACCATCTACCTCTACATACTTGAAGGTTGATAGGTGACTCACCATGATATCTTCTTCACCACAAACAGTCACAACGTGGCCATCCACCATATACTTCAACTTTTGGTGCAGCGTAGAAGTTACTGCCCCAGCACCATGGATCCAAGGGCGACCCAACAAACAACTATAGGCAGGCTGAATATCCATTATGTAGAAGGTGGTGTTGAAAATCTCAGGACCCACCTTGATCGGCAGAACTAACTCTCCAAACACTGACCTCTTGGAGCCATCAAAAGCACGTACCACCAAGTCACTTGGTGTACAAATTAACCCACGAGTATCCAACTTTATCAGAGCCTTCTTTGGTAACACATTCAAAGACGACCCAGTATCAACTAACACATGCGACATCAAAGAACCACGACATTCCACTGAAATATGCAGAGCGTTGTTGTGATTCCTCCCAGCCGGAGTCAGATCTAAATCGGTGAAACCCAAACCATTACCAGCATTCACATGAGCCACAACCCTTTCTAACTGATTGACAGATATTTCCTGTGGTACATAAGCCATATTTAGAACTTTCAGCAATGCATTTCGGTGCGCCTCGGAGCACAACAGTAAGGATAGAATGGAAATCTTCGATGGAGTTTGGTGAAGTTGGTCAACAATCTTGTAATCACTTTTTCTGATCAACCTCATAAACTCTTCTACATCTTCTGAGAAAGTATCCCCACCTTGATTTGTCATAGAATTATTAGCTTCCTGCCTCTGTACGGACTCATCCATCATCTGTTTACCCTTGTCTTGTCTTGAACTGCCAGCTTGATTCTCGGACGGAATAAAGACCCTACCACTCCTAGTGATAGCCCCAGCTTCAACAAGATTTCCAACCCCTGTATTCACAACTGATGTGTCTTCCAATTCATGCTTCTTACCATTAACAAACACCTCGGCCCCATAGTTCCATGGGATGGCCTTGGTAGTCTCATACGGGACTGGTCCAGGAACAATGATAGTGACCGGCGCTGGTCTCGCTGGCGCTGATATTGTTATTGTCTTGAATGGAATTGTTATCGTGGCAACATCGATCTCTCTGTCAGTAGCATTACTCTGCTTGCAACCTCTGTCAAACTGTAATACCCCTTCGTTGATCATTTTCTGAATACCTGCTTTCAATAACTCACAACCGCCTGGCTGCGACACACATCCTGCACAACCTTCATCACAACCTGGAAATACCCCTCCCTTCAACATTCTTTCCTTCACCACACCCAAGGGAGTTTGGATTTCGCTCACATCTGAAATCAAACTCAAGTCTTCACAGTCTTCGATAATAGCATTGATCTTTGGCCCACCGTGATTCGGCATCGGGTTCTGATTCACATTTGGGACGTCATTGGAGAAGTTGATGGCTTTGAATCCACCAAGTCTTGAACCTTATGCTTAAAAGCTTTATAGTTCTCAGTATGATGTCCGGGTGCCCCAGAATGAAACTCACTGTGGGCGTTGGCGTCATAGCCGGGAGGTGGATTACCAGTAGGTGGAGCCAATGTTCTCTTCTGAATTAATTGCAGTTTCAACAAGTGCTGGAATAATTGAGAGTAGGACATAGGTGGAGTGTCAAAATGCCTATCCCGCCTATTCTGAGACTAAGATCGGTAAGGCGCCTGATTTTGTTGTTGAGACGCTGCTGGCTGCTGAGGTGCTGCTGGGATAGTTACAGAAGCCACCTGCTGATTTAGTTCTGACGAGGCCCATCTCTACCACGATATGATGACACAGAGTTTGTATCTCCCTCCTTCTTCTTATAACCATTGGCATAAGGCTTCTTACTTCCTCCAGATGAGGACCCATCACTGCCTGATATCTTCCCCGCCTTGATTCCGCTTTCCACCATTTCCCCCACTAAGATCAAGTCAGCAAACTTTCCAGTCATACATGGTACCAGCTTTTCATAGTAATGACCCTGCAAGGTGGCCATAAACATAGTTATCATTTCACGCTCCAACATGGGAGGCTGAACCCTCGCTGCCAGTTCACGCCACCTCTGAGCGTACTCCTTGAAACTCTCATTGTTCTTCTGTGACAGATTCTGCAGCTGTGTTCTGTTAGGAGCCATATCAGTGTTATATTGGTAATGTCTGATAAATGCCCCTGCTATATCTCTCCAACTACGCACATCCTTCCTTTCCAGTTACATGTACCACTCCAGGGATGCCCCAGATAGGCTATCCTGGAAGCAATGCATCATCAGCTTTTCATTCTTCGCATATGCAGCCATCTTGCTTGCATACGCCCTGACGTGGGTCCTCGAACAAGTCATACCATTATACTTCTCGAAAGTGGGAGTCTGAAACTTGTGCGGAATAACAACGCCTAGAACCAGCCCCAAATCCTCTAGATCCATTCCCACAGAATCCTGATTCACAACACCCCTTAGCTGTTCCTCAATCAACCGGATCCTCTGATCCTGATCAGTCTGGGGACCAGCATCCCCACCTGGCAAAGAAAATACATCATCCTGAACATCATCATACTGACGACCCTGAATTGCACCAGCACCAATACCACCTCCCACAGCATTTTCAGCCCCGCCCGGAGGAATCACAACACCAGAAACAGGAACACTTCCGCCAGTAGGACCATTCTGACCATTACCAGTAACACCAGTCTGAAGTCCTCCATGAAGGACACCGTCATCATCAACCCTCGCAATCAGTGGCTGAACGAGAGTTCTCAACTGCTCTTGTCCCTGAGCAACCCTTTGCATCAATTCCATGAATTGATTCATGCGAGTCCGCATCTCAATGATCTCATTCTGTTGCTGATCCATGAGTCTCTTCTGATTCTGTCTGGTAGGATACCGGTGAATATGCTGATCTGCAATTCTGAGATGAGAACAAGATAAGAATACCGGAGATAAACACCTGTCATGCAAAATGATTATGCAAAATGATTATGAATATGCAAATGCAAATGGACGTGTTTGAAAATTCACAGGGCGATCCACCCCTTAATTCCGGTTTAATAACAAGATATAATGGAACTTCTGCTCATATATTAAGAAAACCAGAGAAAAGCCAAATTTCAACAATCACAAATCCAAGATAACAAGTCTGAATATAAAACCATAGGTCCCAACCAACAAGCCTGGTGGTGATCCACATACAATAAAAGAGAACATAAAACTATGGCATATCATCAAAATTCACAAGTGTCAATCCCCCCATCCATTATGCTTTCTGCACCAGTCTTGAATCTCCTTGAACATCTTTCTGGTATCGGGATGCTTCGGCCTCTGAATTAGCCCTTGAATGAGAAGGTATCTCCTGTGTATGATCCCATCCAAGTATCGGCAATGTAACTCCCAAGCGTCTTCTCCCGAAACACCCTACATGCTAGGACCCTCATGTCTAGGTTTCTTCACTTCAGCTTGGACTTTCAGTTCTTCCATGGAGGCTATGGCTTCCTTGAGTCGATCTTCGACTACTTGTCTCTTGAATATCCCTGATAAGATCTCAGCGTCTTTCTTCTTGAGTGTTGACTTCAACTGATCAATCTTAGTTAGGTAAGCGTCTTCCTTTCTCTTATTCTCAGCCATGGCAGTTTCTTGGTGATCATTGAACCTGTGAACTTCAACAAAGCCTTGCCTAATTCCTCCTCCTTGGACCTGAGAACGTTACTGATACCATCCAAAGCTTGTTTCATTCTTTCTCTGGATGCGACCATGTCAGCAAGCTCTTTTTCTGCTTTAGCAAGGAGCTCTGTCTTTAACTTGGCGGTATGAACAGCTTCACCCCGCTCATGCTTCCACTGATAAATCTATCTCTTTAGCTCACTATTTTCTTCCCGCAACCTTTCCTTTTCAGCCCATAATTTGTCATACTTCTCTAACTCAACCGTGGTAGGAGGCTCGATCACCAAAGGATACAAAGGTGGTTCCACCGGAAAGGGAAGAAGCTCCTCTTCTGCTCTCTTCTTGATCCACTCTTTATAGGGAGGAAAAGCCCGGTTATTACATTTTCCGAACGAAGTTTTACCCTTCTTGGTCACCTGTTTCCAAGCATTCACAATTTTCCTCATCATCTCCTGATCCTTAATACCATTGAAGAATAAGGACTCTCTGATATCTCTCTCGTCAGGTGGACCTCTCAAAAGATAACCAAACTGTCTGATAACAAGGGAAGGATTATAGTTAATTCCCCCTTTTCTCCCTATCAAGGGTACATTAGGGAATTCTCCGCACTTGTAAGTGATCTCCATTCCTAGCAAATCATGATTGATCCAAACAATGTTGTCAGCAGTTAAGCCCATAACCCTCTTTGACCACTTCAGAGAATCTTTCGTATCAACGAAAGCGCCAGATTCTGGGAGACGACTCAGAAACCAAGTAGCTAAAATCGGGGCACAACAACTCACAGTTTTCCCACGCCTATTCTCATTCTTGTAGTGAACCGAGTGATACACATCACCTAGCAAGGTAGGTATAGGATTCTTCGAAATAAAGATCCTGACGGCGTGCATATCCACCAGATCAGGAATATTCAGAAACAGAACAATCCCATAGATACACATAGCCATAATAGCTTGGAAAGCAGTCCGGTTCTTCTCTTTGACATGTATGCAAGCCTGATCAAACAAGAACTTCAACAAGAAACCCTTAACTCCTTGTTTTTCTGCAATATTACTGTTAAGAACGGATTCATCAATATGAAGAGCAACAGCCATATCTTTCACCCCGGGGTGTTCTTCAGAAAAGAAAACTATATCATGACTGATAGGAATTCCCAAAATAAATGAGAACTCCTCCAACATTGGGGCCAGGATATAGTCCGGGAAAGTGAAGCAACGCAGAGACGGATCGTAAAACTGAAGGAGTGTGTGAATGGCATCCTTCTCATACTGGGAGATATTATAGACAAATTTCAGAAGCCTTCCATACCTTCCACTGAACTCTGTACGAACTTCGGAACCAACCATATTAATCAGTTTGTGAATCAGTGTCAAAGTCGGTTCTGGGAATGAATAAGCAACAGTCTTCTTTCTCTGAACATCCATGCTGAAGTAACCTCAGAAAACCGGAATCAAGAGTAAGATGCAAGCCCTGAAAAATGTCAAACATGTCAAAATGCAAGAAAAATGATATGCTCATGCAAACATGGGGTCAAGGCACACTGCTGGATGTGCTGTGCTGTTAGCTGAACGAGAAACCAGAAAACCAGAACTCTGAACCACTGAGGAACCCAAATAATCAGACATTGATGAGAAATCCAGAAAATTGGGTAGGTTGAAAGTCTCGGTTACCTGCAAACCTGCAAATGCCCATCCCCTCTCACATGTGGGTACTAGGATGTTCAGTATCCCGGGCTCTCAGGTCGAGAAATGATGATACGTTCACCATTTCTGGTTTGGCATCATCATCAATCGAGGAGGCCTCAACTGATTCTCCAAAGCGGAAGGTCCTCAGCTTTGGCACTGAGGTCGAGAAACAATAGTACATTCATCCCTCGGGGTACAGTACTAAAGTCAATCGAGGAGTGCCTCCACTGATTCTCTTCAAAATGTAGGGGCCATCCTATGCGAGTTCCAAAGCGGGCCCTAGGGTGCGAATGGGTTTGCCACAGGATGTGGTCTGCCACTGTCACCACTAAAGAGGGATATTTCCACTAAGGTCCTCGATGATCGGTCACCAGAGTCGACAGCTCTCTAGATCAACACCCCAACATGCGCAAGACACACACGTTAGAATGCATCCCAAGATAGCCTCGTCTGGTTGTGAATTTCGTAAACACACAAACGTACCAAGCGGGCACGTAGGTCCCACTACTTTCCACTCTAGTCCTAGGGTATTCTCAAGCCTTGGTAGTGGGCTTATCTCTCAGACCCACCCAACCTGCAAAACAAAGACAGCCAGCACAGCACAGCAGCATGACAGTAATAAAAAATGAAATGCGGAAAATGCGGTAAAAATAAAATAAAATACAACACATAAAGCAAAACAAACACAAAACACCCAAAGAAAACAAAGACAAGCAAGCACTAGGATTGACTCGCTTAGAGATGGACCAGCATAGGTCAACCAGTCCCCAACAGAGTCGCCAGTTGTCGCTCCCAGGATTTTCATCCAGGTACAAACGCGAGAGTGGCGTGGAAAAACAGAGTCGTCAGCCGTGTAAATTTATCCCAAGAGAGGGAAAGGGAACACCGCATAAACCTTAGGAAGGGGGGAAAGGAATGGTCATCGCAACCATAACCTGGGTTCGGGAGTCGGTTACGCGAGGGGAAGGTGCTAGCACCCCACGCGTCCATCGTACTCGATGGGATCCACGCTTGTTGTCTAATCTAAGGGTAAGTTATACTATCATCTAGGGCTATACTAAAACGGGAGAGGGGAAGACACAGACCGACTCGGTAGGACGTTAACGTCCTAGGCCTACGTACCCCCTTTGTGCAATGGGGAATTCAGAGTCAACGTAGTTCGGACCAAGTTCATTTTGTGTTTTTTATGAGCGACGTTAAGTTCGCGTCCGGCAGTTAGTGTCGATGCCTGTTTACGACTCAGATGGAAAGTAACGTGCCCTTTTTGAAAATAGCCTTTAAGTTGAAGGTCCCGAAGGACAAAAAAGGTTTGAAGTGGGTTTGTGTTTTTTAGGACAGAAGTGGCTTAAGTTAGTTCCTAAGCTGCATTGTACCAAAGTCTAGGGCACAGGGGCGAATACTTAACGCATTGTCCCAAGACAGGACGCTCGCTAAGCACTCTAGAAAGATGAGAGGAAGCCCCTCATTTCTCATTCCCCACGCTTAAGGCTCGTGCGCAATACAATTTATCCTTATTAAGTGTTTTCAAGAAGTTTGAGATGAGAAGAGAAGACACAAGGGTAACTCAAAGGGGGACTATGAATCCTAAAGTCATCATGCATGGGTGACCTACGGTTAGTGAGGTTCAACCTAAACCCTAAAGGATGAAGATAGGAGAGAAAGAAAGAACAAAGGTGAAGAGGGATACTTTTCCACCCTTAAAGAATTTACCTTAGCCCCTGCATAAAAGGTTAGTACGAAACGGACGTAAATACTATCAAGGCAAGTGAAACTTAAACAATGGCGAACAAAAGTGATTATCATCCAAACATGAATCAAAGAAACAAAGAAACAGCCCCAAAGCAAATGGCACAAGTGCCTTTTCAAACAGATAATCATACAAGGTCAAAGATGTGCCTGCAAGAAAATCTCAAGTGAAAACAAATCAGATAATTAGGAAAATAGCTCCTAAAATTCCCAAATTAAACATTAAGGTTCCTCAACCAGAGGCAAACAACATATCAAAATTCCCTGCAAAAAATCAAGATATTAGTCATTCAAATAATTAGGCAGAGTTCAGGTGGGAATTAGGGCTCAGTGTGCAAAAAAGAGGATCAGAATGCAATATGAACTAATAAATAAAAATATTTTTATGCAATTTAGGATGTTAGTGAACAAATGCAAAAAGAACGGATCAAAAATATTTTATGATTGCAGAGAAATAAAATAAACAAATTGTGTATGCATGGTATGGATAGTTCAAGAAGAAAATAGATTAAACAATTAGTTTAGATGATAAAAATAAAATAAAAATAAAAAAATAAAATTTGTAAAAATTTTATAAATTAATAAAGATGATGTATGAATTTTATGGGAATTTTAAAATGCAAGAATGTATTTTAAAAAAAATAATAAAAATGAAAATGTAATAATAAAAAATAAAAATGAGAAAATTGTATGGGGGGGAGGTGCGAACAGTAAGGACTTTATGTTGAAAATGAGATTGGGCTGGTGATGGGGGGGTGTGAGTAGCGAAGCCCGCCCATTAACTCATCAGAAAAATGAAAAAATAAAAATGGGTTTACCGTGGAATGCCATGTGTACGGCGCGTGACGTTTTTAATGCGTTGGCGTGACGTGGGTCGTTTGATGCATCAGACGGTTCATGATCAGTCAACGAAAATAAAAGTAGGCCAAATAAAAACATATAATTGGAGGAGCATGATAGTTATTGTAGGATAATAAACACACAATCACAAAATTAAAATCAGAAAAATAAATAAAACAAAAACATGTGGCAGCATCGTGACCGTTGGATTCATGGATCGGACGGCTAGGAAGTCATCTTCCCCATTCAAACCCTCGCCGAACTGGTTCACCGGCCACCACCGCCGGAGCTAGGGCTCCGCCACCTTCTCCGGCCACCTGCGATCAAAACAACACCAAAAAACGCAAGGGGTACACTATCCGACCCAGAAAATCGTCAGGAATTCAAATATTCAATCAAAAAACACAAATGACGCATGGATAAAGAGAATCGAAGGAAATATACTTAGGGTTCAAAACTTTAAATCAACATTCCAAGCAAACCACACGTCCAAATTCAAAACCAAATACATCAGCATGATCAGCAATCATCACACATCAATATGGACATAAAAAAAGAGAGTTTTAGGAGCACGAAAAAAATCATCAACCTGAGATGGCACAACTCCAATCCTTGCTTTTGGCTGCGAATGGTGGTTGGGTTGTGTTCTAGAAATCACCAGGAAGAGATTTGTGGAAGAACTTTGAAGAAACTCTTTGTAATTCGTGAGATCCAAGGAAAGAAAGCTTTAGGGTTCCAAATTGTGGTTCTCCTCCAAATGCATGTGAATGAACCCTAACCACTGCATGGATAGGTTTAAATAGGCTAGGGTTTTCTTCTGATGAGGAATTGGGCTTAGGTAATCCATTGTTTAATGATTTTTGAATAATTTTGGAAAAATGCATAATGTGAATTACACCTTTCTCCTTGCATGGATACTTGAGAATTATTTGATGGATCACCTTCATTTGAGTTGCTAATCACACCACATTTAAATTGGGCCTTAAAAACAAATGATTCATGAGTTTTTTTATGACTTGGCTTTTTTTAATAATAAAAAATAAGTGAAGAATAAACCATGGAATCACTTGATTAGAAAGCCAAAAATGCTTCTTAGGAATTGTTTTTGGATGTTGGAACATGTCTTGAAGCAATGTGTCGCTCCCAGGATTTTCATCCAGGTACAAACACAAGAGTGGCGCGGAAAAACAGAGTCGCCAGCCGTGTAAATTTATCCCAAGAGAGGGAAAGGGAACACCGTATAAACCTTAGGAAGGGGGAAAGGAATGGTCATCACAACCATAACCTGGGTTCGGGAGTCGGTTACGCGAGGGGAAGCTACTAGCACCCCACCTGTTGCACCCCAAAATTTTCCCTTCTTACTTTATTACTAATTGGCTTATGTTGCATTGCATTTTGCATTATCATGTGTGCATATCATTGGTTCTTAGCATGGGGTCAAGGTGCCTGAGGCAGTGCTTCAAAGAGTCAAGCAAGAGTCCTGGTATTGTCCAAGAGAGCTCAGGTGGATCATCTTCTCCTAACCAGTGCATAGATTAGGGTTTTGAGATTCTTGGGTTTATTACTTCAATGGGCAAGCTCCTTGGGTTTTTATCATCATCAAATGGCATATCTCATCTTTGTTGGAGAGGATACACATCATATTCAGAGGAATTTGGATTTGGAGACTGTGTTATTTCCTCCTAGACTGAGGATACTAAAACTAGGGTTTGCTATAAAGTCAGTTTATTTATGATTTTTTGGGCAAGGCTTGATTCCATGGTATTCCTTGGGTCCCTAAATACCTAGGGGTGGAAGATTGTCCATCAGCTTGGTTCAGGAGAAGTTCAATTAGCCAATGGATTGAAAATCAGTTGAATTTGGGGAAAAGTCAACAGTGAAAGGAGAAAAGTCAACTGTGAAATTTTGAGGTTCTCTTCAGGGATTTTAAGATCTCACATCCTCATATAGTCTCCAGGGTCAAGTTTCATACATATTTGTCAGGAATCAGGAGTTGGTGCAAAGTTTCTAAATTTGGAAAGTGACATATAATGAAAAGTTTCCTTTTTGGGCAAGTTCCTACACTGCATTCAACTTGACTTTTCATCATCAAGAAAGCTTCAAATGAATTTCTCTTAAACATGAAAGTTGAAGATCGTTTTCTCCTCTTTCCATAAAGTACTAGTGGGTCTCCATATCATTTGTGAAACTCCAGTTATGATCAAAAGAAGGCAAAGTGGTTTTTAGGGTTTCTCATGATCCCATTTTCACAACTTTGGGCATAATGACCTATAACCAATTCCATTGCTTCATGCCACATTCCAATATTAAAAAACATTCCTTGAGGATTATTTTGGGCCCAATAATGAAGTAATTCCATGGTTTATTTTTCACCGATTTTCCATTATTCAAATTTCCCAAGATGTCTAAAACTCATGAATCATTTGTTCTCAAGGCCCAAGTTAAATGTGGTGTGATTAGCAACTCAGATGCAAGTGATCCATCATGAATTTAAGTGCATGGAAGGAATGTATTTTTCACTTATTCAACATAATTCCAAATTCCAAAATAAGTCAAAAATCATTAAACAATGGACTACCCAAGCCCAATTCCTCATCAGAAGAAAACCCTAGCTTATTTAAACCTAAAGATGCACTGGTTAGAGTTCATGCACGTGAAGTTGGAGGAGTTCTCAAGAAAACCCTAAAAGAGGATTTTTCATTCAAACTCACGATCCACAAGGTTTTTGCAAGAAGTTCTTCCACAAACCTTCTCCTGGGGATTTCTAGAGCACAACCCAACCACCATTCGCAGCCAAGGGCAAGGTTTGAAGGTACACCATCTCAGGTTGGAAGGATTTTTAAGGATCCTAAAACTCCAATTTTTTATGTGAATATTGATGTGTTATGTCTGCTGATCATCCTAATATAATTGGTTTTAATTTTGGACGTGTGTACTGCTTGCTATGTTGATTTAAAGTTTTGGACCCATTTTTTTCTTCGTGCGATTTGCTCTTGGCGTTGATCTTTTGTGAAAAATAATAGGATATTTGTGATCCTCATAAAATTCTGGTTCGAATGGTATGTGGTTTGGTATTTTCTGGGCACTTTGTAGGTTGCAGGTGGTGGTGGCAGGCGGCCGGAGCTAGGGCTCCGGCGACCTGGGAAAGTTTCGGCGAAGGGGAGAGCTAGACGAAGAAGACGACCTCCCAGTCGTCCGATTCCTTCATCGTGCGATCATCAGCACGCCATGTGTTTTCCCTTTTTATTTTTTTCTGAATTTTAATTGTTAATCCTGTGCATATTACCCCACGTTAATATCATGCACCGCCCAGTCATTTTATTTCTATGTTTTACTTTTTCTATTGGTTGACTAAACATGAACTGTCAGATGCATCCAACGAACCGAAAGCAGCCAGCACATTAAAAACGCACGCGTATGGCACATGGGGGGCACACGGTGAACTCCCCAGATTTTTGTTTTTTTTCTGAATAATTGGGTGGGCTGGGTTGCTATCCGCACCCCCCACCCTTCAGCCCAATTACATTTCCAACGTAATTTTTTACTGATCACACCCCCAGGTTTTTATTTTTGTTTTTCATTTTCAGATGGATTTAAGCATGGGCATTCGTTATTCGCACCCACCTTCCGGCCCAAATTATATTTCTAACACGTTTTCTTTACCCAATGCACCCCCATTGCCATTATCTCATTTTATTTTTATCTTAATAATTATTTTCATTCTTTAATTATTAAAAATATATAATGGCATTAAAAAATTACAGAAAAATTCATGCATTATGTTTATCATTTTAATAATTTTTTACAAATTTTATTTTTATTTTTATTTTAGTTTTCATCATTTAAATTAATTGTTTAATTCAAGTTCTTTTTACATTACACATCTCATGCATACATAAATTTCTTTATTTTATTTTTCTGCAATCATAAAACATTTTTGATCCGTTCTTTTTGAATTTGTTCACTAACATCCTAAATTGCATGAAAATATTTTTATTTCATTTTTAAATCATTCCATATTGCATTTAGGTCCTTCCCTTTGGCACACTGAGCCCTAATTCCCACCTGAACTCTGCATGATTAATTGAATGACTAATATCTTGACTTTTTGCAGGGACTTTTGAGATGTTGTTTACCTCTGGTTGAGGAACTTTAATGTTTAATTTGGGAATTTTAGGAGTCATTTTTCTAATTATCTGATTTGTTTTCACTTGAGATTTTCTTGCAGGCGCATCTTTGACCTTGTATGATTATCTGCTTGAAAAGGCACTTGTGCCATTTGCTTTGGGGCTGTTTCTTTGTTTCTTTGATTCATGTTTGGATGATAATCACTTTTGTTTGCTATTGTATGATTTTCATTTCTCTTACTTGTGCCTGTTTCTCACTAACCTCTCATGCAGGGACTAATGTAAGTTCTTTAAGGGTATGGATAAGTATCCATGGTCACCCTTACTCTTTCCCTCTCTCATCTTCTTCCTTTAGGATTTAGGTTGTCTTCAAACCTCACTAACTGTAGGTCACCCATGCATGATGACTTTAGGACTCATAGTCTCCCTTAGAGTTACCCTTGTGTCTTCTCTCTTCTCATCTCAAAATTTCTTTAAAACACTTAATAAGAATAAGGTGTATTGCGCACGAGCCTTAAGTATGGGGAATGAGAAATGAGGGGCTTCCTCTCATATTTCTAGAGTGCTTAGCGAGCGTCCTGTCTTGGGACGATGCGTTAAATATTCGCCCCTGTGCCCTAGACTTTGGTACAATGCGACTTAGGAACTAACTTAAGCCACTTCTGTCCTAAAAAACACAAACCAACTTCAAACCTTTTGTCCTTCGGGATTTCCAAACTTAAAGGATATTTTCAAAAAGGGCACGTTACTTTCCGTCTGAGACGCAAACAGGCATCGACCCTAACTGCCGGACGCGAACTTAACGTCGCTCATAAAAAACACAAAAAAGAACTTGGTCCGAACTACGTCTACTCTGAATTCCCCATTGCACAAGGGGGGTACGTAGGCCTAGGACGTTGACGTCCTACCGAGTCGGTCTTTGTCTTCCCCTCCCCATCTTAGTACAGCCCTAAATGATAGGATAACTCACCCTTAGATTAGACAACAAGCGTGGATCCCATCGAGTACGATGGACGCGTGGGGTGCTAGCACCTTCCCCTCGCGTAACCGACTCCCGAACCCAGGTTATGGTTGCGATGATCATTCCTTTCCCCTTCCTAAGGTTTATGCGGTGTTCCCTTTCCCTCTCTTGGGATAAATTTACACGGCTGGCGACTCTGTTTTTCCGCGCCACTCTCGCGTTTGTACCTGGTTGAAAATCCTGGGAGCGACAGCTGGCAACTCTGCTGGGGACTCTGGTTGACCTATGCTGGTCCATCCCTAAGCGAGTCGATCCTAACGCTTACTTGTCTTTGTTCTCTTTGGGTGTTTTGTTTTGATTTGCTTTATGTGTTATATTTTTTTTTTATTGTTTTTTTTTACCGCATTTTCCGCATTTCATTTCTTATTACTGTCATGCTGCTGTGCTGTGTTGGCTGTCTTTGTTTTGCAGGTTGGGTGGGTCTGAGAGATAAGCCCAATACCAAGGCTTGAGAATACCCTAGGACTAGAGTGGAAAGTAGTGGGACCTACGTGCCCGCTTGGTACGTTTGTGTGTTCACGAAATTCACAACCAGACGAGGCTATCTTGGGATGCATTCTAACGTGTGTGTCTTGCGCATGTTGGGGTGTTGATCTAGAGAGCTGTCGACTCTGGTGACCGATCATCGAGGACCTTATTGGAAACATCCCTCTTTAGTGGTGACAGTGGCAGACCACATCCTATGGCAAACCCATTCGCACCCGAGGGCCCGCTTTGGAACTCGCATAGGATGGCCCCTACGTTTTGAAGAGAATCAGTGGAGGCACTCCTCGATTGACTTTAGTACTGTACCCCGAGGGATGAATGTACTATTATTTCTTGACCTCAGTGCCAAAGCTGAGGACCTTCCGCTTTGGAGAATCAGTTGAGGCCTCCTCGATTGGTGATGATGCCAAACCAGAAATGGTGAACGTATCATCATTTCTTGACCTGAGAGCCCGGGATACTGAACATCCTACTACCCACATGTGAGAGGGGATGGGCGTTTGCAGGTTTGCAGGTAACCGAGACTTTCAACCTACCCGGTTTTCTGGATTTCTCATCAATGTCTGATTATTTGGGTTCCTCAGTGGTTCAGAGTTCTGGGTTGTGGTTCTCGTTCAGTTAACAGCACAGCACATCCAGCAGTGTGCCTTGACCCCATGTTTGCATGAGCATATCATTTTTTTTGCATCCTAACATGTTTATTTATTTGCAGGGTTGCATCCTAACCTTGATTCTGGTTTCTGAAGACTATCGAGGATGAGTACTGAGAAGAAAAAGAATATCATAGGATACAAGTTCCCGTCACTTATTCTGGATCATGTTCACAAGGTTGTTTCTATGGCAGAACCTGGGGAATTGGCACTTGTGGACTTTGATGACATGCCTAGTTCTCTCTCTCTCTCTCTATTGTATTAGGATCACCACCAGGCGTGTTGGCTGGGATCCATGATTATTGTGTTCAGACTTATTATCTCGAGCTGTGATTGTTGACATTTGGCTTTTCTCTGGGTTTCTTAATATATGAGCAGAAGTTCCGTTCTATCTTGTTATTAAACTGGAATCAAGGGGTGGATCACCCTGCTAATATTCAAACATGTTCATTTGCATTTGCATATTCATGATCATTTTGCATAATCATTTTGCATAACAGGTGTTTATCTCCGGTATTCTTATCTTGTCCCAACATCTCAGGCCGCTCAAGAGTTGATCATGGAGCAAGTTCAAGCTAAGTTGAGGGAAATGCGAAGCCAAATGGGCCAGTTTATGGGGAAGATGCAAACCTTGGTTCAAGAGCAGAAAGTGCTGAAGGAAGAGGTCAACCAACTGAAGACTCAGATGAGTCTGGTTATGGAGGTCGTGAGAGGTGTGCTAAGCAAAGATAATACTCTCATGCCTGGAGCTGCGGCTGGAATTGTCTCTCCCCCGTTGTTCAAGAGATCCCTCCCTAAGGGTGAGCAGATTGCCACTGTGACTATCCCGGCTGTACCTCAACAACAACAGAATCGTGCTCCACGCCAGCCACAATTTACGCATAAGCAGAATAGACATTTTGAGACTCCACCAGTGCCATATTCTCAGTTATTCCAGCATCTTCTTCAGTTGCAATTGGTACGGAAAAGGACTTTGGCTCCTCCCTCTGGTACTCCCCCACCAGGTTATGATGCAAGAGCCCACTGTGATTTTCACTCTGGCGCTCCGGGGCATAACGTGGAAGATTGTAGGGCATTTCAGAATGCTGTCCAAGATCTGATTGATTTGAGGAAAATTGAATTCACACCGAGCAACGTAAGCATACAAGGTGGTCCCACTTTAGCTGTTGAAAAAGAAGTGGGTATCCCCGTTGCTTCTCCCAAAGTCACATCAGGTCAGGGGCATTTCTTGCAGCCCTTGGTCTTAGAATCCCCACATCCGCAAATGCTGCCTACGCCTCGACCAAGTCTGAAGAGAAAAGTGCCTGAAAGGATTATGCGCTCGAATCGGGGTCAACAAGAGGATTGCTCGGGAAGGAGACAACAAAGATCACGAAGGGACTTTTGACAAATTTATCCTGTTCCAATCCCTTATAGTAAGAGGACAATTGATCCTGTTCCAATCCCTTATAGTCAGCTGTTTACGCGTCTGCTCAAGAAGTCTCTGATTCAAACAAGGGGTACCGCGCCAGTACCGTACCCAATTCCTCCGGATTATGACATGACTGCTAGGTGCGAGTTCCACTCGGAAACGTTTGGGCACACAATTGATGAGTGTAATGTATTCAGGCATAAGGTGCAAGACCTGGTGGACTCAAAGATCATTGTATTCACTGAAGATGATATGTACATCAATGGAAGCCTCCTTTCTCAGATGAACACCTAATCTGCAAGTACGTCCAGGCAGAATTAAGCTTCCTCAGCAATGGCAATTTTCAGCTTCTTTACTACATTTTCATTTGTAGTTTGTTTTCATTTCCTGTTAAAGCATCGTATGTATACAAGACTTGTTTGTTTTTTTATGATGATATTAATGCAATAAGTATGTTTTCCTTGAAGTAATCCATTCGTGTTCACTCTTAAATGTTTATATGCACTGCAATACCAATTTTCTTGCTTAGAACTCTTGAGGGAGGATGACAAAATAAGAACGCAGGTTTCTAATGGTACGCTTTTGGATAGGACCCTGTTGAGGATGTACAGGCATTGTTTCGAATCTATAAAAAGCTGGAGATATAAGGGAGATAGACCCTCGTTAACCCCTTCGAGCCTTGGAGTAGGAGTTTCCTTCGTACGAAAGAGTCCTCATACTTAACCCAGGGGCAGGGTAGGCGTCAGTTAGTTTGACCAAGCATTCGAATTTTAAGGAGAGTGTGCATCTGAGGAACCATTACCTTCTATCCCACCGGTAAAAGGTCAAGAGATGCGAAACCACGATGGTCATCCATCAACAACTAAGGAGTGAGGCAGTCACAACCCTGTCAAGCAAGTAAGACAACCAGTGTCACACGCTTTGTTCAGAAGGGGAATATAAAAATAAGGCTTAATTGCAACTATGGTCCCCCTATTTTGTGTTTTTTTGGGTTTTGATCCCCCCATTTTAAAAACCACGATTTTGGTCCCTTTTTTAAGTTTTGAGTTTAATTTTAGTCCCCTCTCCAATTTTGATCCAACTGTTCATGCACTGTTCATGTACGGGCATGCACTGTTCATGTACGGACATGCACTGTTCATGTACGGACCATGCACTGTTCATGAACAGTACATGAACAGTCAGCGTTAATTTGGGGTGGGGAACTAAAATTAAACTCAAAACTTAAAAAAGGGATCAAAATCGTGGTTTTTAAAATGGGGGGATCAAAACCCAAAAAAACACAAAATAGGGGGACCATAGTTGCAATTAAGCCTAAAAATAAAGAAAAAAACCCGCTAAGTCGAAGCGACTTAGGCAAAAGTTAGGGCATCCCGCTGGAATTCAAAATTGAAAAAACTCAAAAAAGTCAGTCCAGGAAAAAATTAGGGATCAAAAAAGCAAAAGAAAGAAAAAGCGAAAGGCGTTACAAAAGAAAATCCCCGATAAGAACAAATTCGTGTGATTGCAGACACAAAAGATAAAAAGGGGTAACTGTCATTAGTGGCATAGGTTTCTTAAAGATCATAAACCTTTTGGAGAGATGAGCGTTTGGGTCAGATTAACTGAACATAGGACTGAATAACATCACGAAGAGTGGGTGGGCACCGATAAATTTTGAGCCATAAATCCTTTTTTCTGAAACCGTGAACCAGACCACGTTACAACCCTTAAAAGTCCTAATTGAAACAGGGTTTATTCCGAAAGCGTACTTCAACAGGATAGCGTTCCTGACTCCTATGATTTGTGCTAATAAGTTTTGTTGGTATTGCATGTGCACATTGTTTTGCCATTCAAAAATCAAGGTCGCATCCCAGCAAGTCATTCGTTCACAAGGCTTGGCGACGCATTTTCAATAAAAACTTCAAGGTTAACATGAGTGTTGCATTAGGATTATCATTCTCGTAAATAACTTGTTCTGTTTGCATACATGTGCCTAAACATCAATGGCAGCCTACACAGTGAACGTCAGTCAAGAAGCTTGACCCTTCCAAGTTGAGATGCTTGAAGATTCTGATAGACAATCATATCAAAGGGCAGGCTGTCAAGAGACTCAGCGCAGAGTGGGCTCTCCCCAGTAAGTTGTGTTAAGATGTAGCCAATCTGGGGCAGTCACGTCGAGAAAAGTCTCCAAAATTGAGTTATTCTGGGGCATTCATTCTAAGATCAGGGGCAAAGTCACTTCAAAGCTCATATTGGGGCAGGCCACCTCTAGAGCATGGGAGATTGCCCACTCCTGAAAATGGTTAATTAAAAACACCTCCTCAAGGTTCAAGGTACAAAAGAAGAGTATTTTCAAGTCATTACAATGTACGTCATAGATTATGAAGACTAGGGCAGTTATGTCAAGATATGACAAACTCTCTCCAAGAGTTTGAAGACCCTGGGGCAGTACGAACGCCCGATCTTCTGAAAAATCCTCTTGAGATGAAAACTTCAAAGAGCCGCTTATGGCCATAAAGGCAAGTCAGGTTGCAGGGCAACAGATTGTACATCCCCAGCAGTTAGCTCTCCCCAGCATTGAGATTGCTCCTTCCCCAGCAGGGCAAACTTTCCTCAACAGAGCAGACTTTCCCCAGCAGGAGACTTGGGAAGTATTTTCCCCGGATCAAGGCGTTATTTCCCCGCAGAATCAGGACGTTCACCTTCCCCCCAGTCAGGAAGTGTACTTTCACAACAATGTCATATTTTAATCTCCAGCAAGGCGGGGATAAGGGCTTTCTCCTCTTCAGCAGTTCAGAAGTATCCCCAAGCAGGCTAGTATCATGGACTGTTTTCCCCAGTAGGTTCTAAGCCAATTAGATATTAGCAATTTTCAGTAACAGACTTCCGGTTCCGTTATTGGCGTTCACTCTTAACTCCCCCAGCGGAGGAGAAATCTCAGGTTTTGGATGAAAGACAGGTGTGGCCCCCGGTAGTTCTTTCGGGACTTCATCCCCAGTAGAAGTTGTTGATCCAAAGAGTCGATCAGTATGACCCTTCTCAACAGAGTTCCTAGATTCAAAGGACAATTTATTTTTGTCGTCCCCAGTTGAACGGGTCCTTTCTCTCCGGCATTTATTTTGCTGGAGGGATTCTTTTGCATATCATAAGCATTCGCATTGCATCCTCAAACGCATAGCATTTCCTTGTCGTATGGAGCATTACGCCATTATTCAAACATTTGCATTCGAAGCATAAGTCAGGTTTGATACTTTCTTTGCCAGTTCTCTTACTTAGAAGAGATGGCACAACTCAGGAGATTTTAGAGGGATGTATTCCTCATACTTGTGCTCCCCGGCAGAGTCTTTTATTTAGACTTCTCCTTTCCCCAGCGAGTCATCTTATCTATGGATCATGGGCCCGTTAGAAGTTCGTCTGGCCTTTCTCTTTTGTGAAATCCCGTTCTTGCTTGACCAGAAGTTTGTTTCGCGTTATCCCCAGTGAAGTCGCCATTTATTTTGCTAGTTTCTCTTTATCAGCAGAGATAGAAATCTTTTGAAGATTTTCGTCCGTCAGTTTCCCTTTATCAGCAGGGATGGCATTTAGTTTGCTAGTATCTCTTTATCAGCAGAGATAGCAATCTTTTGAAGATTTTCCTTCGTCAGTTTCCCTTTATCAGCAGGGATGGCATTTATTTTGCTAGTTTCTCTTTATCAGCAGAGATGGCAATCCTTAGAAGATTTTCTTTCGTCAGTTTCCCTTTATCAGCAGGGATGGCATCTAGTTTACTAGTATCTCTTTATCAGCAGAGATAGCAATCTTTTGAAGATTTTCCTTCGTCAGTTTCCCTTTATCAGCAGGGATGGCATCAGTTTGCTAGTTTCTCTTTATCAGCAGAGATAGCGATCTTTTGAATGGTTCTTTCGTCAGTTTCCATTTATCAGCAGGGATGGCATTTATTTTGCTAGTTTCCCTTTATCAGCAGGGATGGCATCAGTTTGCTAGTTTCTCTTTATCAGCAGAGATAGCGATATTTTGGATAGTTCTTCATCAGTTTCCCTTTATCAGCAGGGATGGCATTTATTTTGCTAGTTTCCCTTAATCAGCAGGGATGGCATCTAGTTTGCTAGTATCTCTTTATCAGCAGAGATAGCAATCTTTTGGAGATTTCTTTCGTCAGTTTCCCTTTATCAGCAGGGATGGCATCTAGTTTGCTAGTATCTCTTTATTAGCAGAGATAGCAAGCTTTTGGAGATTTCTTTCGTCAGTTTCCCTTTATCAGCATGGATGGCATCTAGTTTGCTAGTATCTCTTTATCAGCAGAGATAGCAATCTTTTGGAGATTTCTTTCGTCAGTTTCCCTTTATCAGCAGGGATGGCATCTAGTTTGCTAGTATCTCTTTATCAACAGAGATAGCAAGCTTTTGGAGATTTTCTTTCGTCAGTTTCCCTTTATCAGCAGGGATGGCATGTATATTGCTAGTTTCTCTTTATCAGCAGAGATAGCAAGCTTTTGGAGATTTCTTTCGTCAGTTTCCCTTTATCAGCAGGGATGGCATGTATATTGCTAGTTTCTCTTTATCAGCAGAGATAGCAAGCTTTTGGAGATTTCTTTCGTCAGTTTCCCTTTATCAGCAGGGATGGCATCTAGTTTGCTAGTATCTCTTTATCAGCAGAGATAGCAATCTTTTGGAGATTTCTTTGTCAGTTTCCCTTTATCAGCAGGGATGGCATCAGTTTGCTAGTTTCTCTTTATCAGCAGAGATAGCGATCTTTTGGATAGTTCTTTGTCAGTTTCCCTTTATCAGCAGGGATGGCATTTATTTTGCTAGTTTCCCTTTATCAGCAGGGATGGCATCAGTTCGTTAGTTTCTCTTTATCAACAGAGATAGCGATCTTTTGGATAGTTCTTCGTCAGTTTCCCTTTATCAGCGGGGATGGCATATTTCGAGATTCCTTTGTCAATTCTCTTTATCAGCAGAGATGACTTTATACCCAGCATAGCTAGCACTCGTCTGTATTGTGACAGTACAGCATTTATGGCTAATTCTCCAGTGGAGGATTGTAAATTTCCGGGTTCTTTGGTATTCAATCTCCATGCATCCCGAATGTCTGAGAGCCGTCGCTATCATACCTTCAGGACCAAGTTGATTGAATAGGGGCAGCTGTTGCACCCCAAAATTTGCCCTCCTTACTTTATTACTAACTGGCTTATGTTGCATTGCATTTTGCATTATCATGTGTGCATATCATTGGTTCTTAGCATGGGGTCAAGGTGCCTGAGGCAGTGCTTCAGAGAGTCAAGCAAGAGTCCTGGTATTGTCCAAGAAAGCTCAGGTGGATCATCCTCTCCTAACCAGTGCATAGATTAGGGTTTTGAGATTCTTGGGTTTATTGCTTCAATGGGCAAGGTCCTTGGGTTTTTATCACCATCAAATGGCACATCTCATCTTTGTTGGAGAGGATACACATCATATTCAGAGGAATTTGGATTTGGAGACTGTGATATTTCCTCCTAGACTGAGGATACTAAAACTAGGGTTTGCTATAAAGTCAGTTTATTTCTGATTTTTTGGGCAAGACTTGATTCCATGGTATTCCTTGGGTCCCTAAATACCTAGGGGTGGAAGATTGTCCATCAGCTTGGTTCAGGAGAAGTTCAATTAGCCAATGGATTGAAAATCAGTTGAATTTGGGGAAAAGTCAATAGTGAAAGGAGAAAAGTCAACTGTGAAATTTTGAGGTTCTCTTCAGGGATTTTAAGATCTCACATCCTCATATGGTCTCCAGGGTCAAGTTTCATACATATTTGTCAGGAATCAGGAGTTGGTGCAAAGTTTCTAAATTTGGAAAGTGACCTATAATGAAAAGTTTCCTTTTTGGGCAAGTTCCTGCACAGCATTCAACTTGACTTTTCATCATCAAGAAAGCTTCAAATGAATTTCTCTCCAACATGAAAGTTGAATATCTTTTTCTCCTCTTTCCAGCAAGTACTAGTGGGTCTCCATATCATTTGTGAAACTCCAGTTATGATCAAAAGAAGGCAAAGTGGTTTTTAGGGTTTCTCATGATCCCATTTTCACAACTTTGGGCATAATGACCTATAACCAATTCCATTACTTCATGCCACATTCCAATATTAAAAAACATTCCTTGAGGATTATTTTGGGCCCAAGAATGAAGCAATTCCATGGTTTATTCTTCATTTATTCTCCATTGTTCAAAAATGCCAAATTATTCAAAAGTCATGAACCAATTATTTTCAAGGCCCAAGTTCCATAGGGGTGTAATTATCAATCCAAATGCTAGTGATCCATCATGGAATTTTTTAGTGAATATGCATGGAGAGAGGTGTATTCCACATAATGTATTTTTCCAAAATAATTCAAAAAATCATTAAACAATGGATCACCCAAGCCCAAATGATCAGATATGAAATAACCCTCAGTATTTAAGCCTAGTCATGCATTGGTTAGGGTACATGCACGTGAAGTTGGAGGAGTTCTCAAGAAAACCCTAAAAGAGGATTTTTTATTCAAACTCACGATCCACAAGGTTTTTGCAAGAAGTTCTTCCACAAACCTTCTCCTGGGGATTTCTAGAGCACAACCCAACCACCATTCGCAGCCAAGGGCAAGGTTTGAAGGTACACCATCTCAGGTTGGAAGGATTTTTAAGGATCCTAAAACTCCAATTTTTTATGTGAATATTGATGTGTTATGTCTGCTGATCATCCTAATATAATTGGTTTTAATTTTGGACGTGTGTACTGCTTGCTATGTTGATTTAAAGTTTTGGACCCACCTTTTTCTTCGTGCGATTTGCTCTTGGCGTTGATCTTTTGTGAAAAATAATAGGATATTTGTGATCCTCATAAAATTCTGGTTCGAATGGTATGTGGTTTGGTATTTTCTGGACACTTTGTAGGTTGCAGGTGGTGGTGGCAGGCGGCCGGAGCTAGGGCTCCGGCGACCTGGGAAAGTTCCGGCGAAGGGGAGAGCTGGACGAAGAAGACGAACTCCCAGCCGTCTGATTCCTTCATCGTGCGATCATCAGCACGCCATGTGTCTTCCCTTTTTATTTTTTTTCTGAATTTTAATTGTTAATCCTGTGCATATTACCCCACGTTAATATCATGCACCGCCCAGTCATTTTATTTCTATGTTTTACTTTTTATATTGGTTGACTAAACATGAACTGTCAGATGCATCCAACGAACCGAAAGCAGCCAGCACATTAAAAACGCACGCGTATGGCACATGGGGGGCACACGGTGAACTCCCCAGATTTTTGTTTTGTTTCTGTTTTTTTTTTCTGAATAATTGGGTGGGCTGGGTTGCTATCCGCACCCCCCACCCTTCAGCCCAATTACATTTCCAACGTAATTTTTTACTGATCACACCCCCAGGTTTTTATTTTTGTTTTTCATTTTTAGATGGATTTAAGCATGGGCCTTCGTTATTCGCACCCACCTTCCGGCCCAAATTATATTTCTAACACGTTTTCTTTACCCAATGCACCCCACTTGCCATTATCTCATTTTATTTTTATCTTAATAATTATTTTCATTCTTTAATTATTAAAAATATATAATTGCATAAAAAAATTACAGAAAAATTCATGCATTATGTTTATCATTTTAATAATTTTTTACAAATTTTATTTTTATTTTTATTTTAGTTTTCATCATTTAAATTAATTGTTTAATTCAAGTTCTTTTTACATTACACATCTCATGCATACATAAATTTCTTTATTTTATTTTTCTGCAATCATAAAACATTTTTGATCCGTTCTTTTTGTATTTGTTCACTAACATCCTAAATTGCATGAAAATATTTTTCTTTCATTTTTAAATCATTCCATATTGCATTTAGGTACTTCCCTTTGGCACACTGAGCCCTAATTCCCACCTGAACTCTGCATGATTAATTGAATGACTAATATCTTGACTTTTTGCAGGGACTTTTGAGATGTTGTTTGCCTCTGGTTGAGGAACTTTAATGTTTAATTTGGGAATTTTAGGAGTCATTTTTCTAATTATCTGATTTGTTTTCACTTGAGATTTTCTTGCAGACGCATCTTTGACCTTGTATGATTATCTACTTGAAAAGGCACTTGTGCCATTTGCTTTGGGGCTGTTTCATTGTTTCTTTGATTTTTGTTTGGATGATAATCACTTTTGTTTGCTATTGTGTGATTTTCATTTCTCTTACTTGTGCCTGTTTCTCACTAACCTCTCATGCAGGGACTAAGGTAAGTTCTTTAAGGGTATGGATAAGTATCCATGGTCACCCTTACTCTTTCCCTCTCTCATCTTCTTCCTTTAGGATTTAGGTTGTCGTCAAACCTCACTAACCGTAGGTCACCCATGCATGATAACTTTAGGATTCATTGTTTCCCTTTAGAGTCACCCTTGTGTCTTCTCTCTTCTCATCTCAAATTTCTTTAAAACACTTAATAAGAATAAGGTGTATTGCGCACGAGCCTTAAGTATGGGGAATGAGAAATGAGGGGCTTTCTCTCATCTTTCTAGAGTGCTTAGCGAGCGTCCTGTCTTGGGACGATGCGTTAAGTATTCGCCCCTGTGCCTTAGACTTTGGTGCAATGCAACTTAGGAACTAACTTAAGCCACTTCTGTCCTAAAAAACACAAACCAACTTCAAACCTTTTTTGTCCTTCGGGACCTTCAACTTAAAGGCTATTTTCAAAAAGGGCACGTTACCTTCCGTCTGAGTCGCAAACAGGCATCGACCCTAACTGCCGGACGCGAACTTAACGTCGCTCATAAAAATCACAAAAAGAACTTGGTCCGAACTACGTTGACTCTGAATTCCCCATTGCACGAGAGGGGTACGTAGGCCTAGGACGTCGACGTCCTACCGAGTCTGTCTTTGTCTTCCCTTCCCGTTTTAGTACAGCCCTAGATGATAGTATAACTCACCCTTAGATTAGACAACAAGCGTGGATCCCATCGAGTACGATGGACGCGTGGGGTGCTAGCACCTTCCCCTCGCGTAACCGACTCCCGAACCCAGGTTATGGTTGCGATGACCATTCCTTTCCCTCTTCCTCAGGTTTATGCGGTGTTCCCTTTCCCTCTCTTGGGATAAATTTACATGGCTGGCGACTCTGTTTTTTCCGCGCCACTCTCGCGTTTGTACCTGGATGAAAATCTTGGGAGCGACAGCTGGCAGGCCTTATTCAAACGAATTTGTTCTTATCGGGGATTTTCTTTTGTAACGCCTTTCGCTTTTTCTTTCTTTTACTTTTTTGATCCCTAATTTTTGCCTGGACTGACTTTTTTGAGTTTTTTCGATTTTGAAGTCCAGCGGGATGCCCTAACTTTTGCCTAAGTTGCTTCGACTTAGCGGGCTTTTTTCTTTATTTTTATATTCCACTTCTGAACAAAGCGTGTGACACTGGTTGTCTTACTTGCTTGACAGGGTTGTGACTGCCTCACTCCTTAGTTGTTGATGGATGACCATCGTGGTTTCGCATCTCTTGACCTTTTGCCGGTGGGATAGAAGGTAATGGTTCCTCAGATGCACACTCTCCTTAAAATTTGAACGCTTGGTCAAACTGACTGACGCCTACCCTCCCCCTGGGTTAAGTATGAGGACTCTTTCGTACGAAGGAAACTCCTACTCCAAGGCTCGAAGGGGTTAACGAGGGTCTATCTCCCTTATATCTCCAGCTTTTTATAGATTCGAAATAATGCCTGTACATCCTCAACAGGGTCCTATCCAAAAGCGTACCATTAGAAACCTGCGTTGTTATTTTGTCATCCTCCCTCAAGAGTTCTAAGCAAGAAAATTGGTATTGCAGTGCATATAAACATTTAAGAGTGAACACGAATGGATTACTTCAAGGAAAACATACTTATTGCATTAATATCATCATAAAAAAACAAACAAGTCTTGTATACATACGATGCTTTAACAGGAAATGAAAACAAACTACAAATGAAAATGCAGTAAAGAAGCTGAAAATTGCCATTGCTGAGGAAGCTTAATTCTGCCTGGACGTACTTGCAGACTGGGTGTTCATCTGAGAAAGGAGGCTTCCATTGATGTACATATCATCTTCAGTGAATACAATGATCTCTGAGTCCACCAGGTATTGCACCTTATGCCTGAATACATTACACTCATCAATTGTTTGCCCAAACGTTTCCGAGTGGAACTCGCACCTAGCAGTCATGTCATAATCCGGAGGAATTGGGTACGGTACTGGCGCGGTACCCCTTGTTTGAATCAGAGACTTCTTGAGCAGACGCGTAAACAGCTGACTATAAGGGATTGGAACAGGATCAATTGTCCTCTTGGGCAATCTTGGTCTTGGTTGCCCCTGTTGCTGATAATTTTGCTGTCGATGCTGATTTGGGCGCCTCACCTGCGCTTGCACTCTCCTTTCCGCATTCGGCTGAGGCACGAACAAGGGTTGTGGAAGAGATCCCTGGCGCGAGGTGGATCCTTTGGTAAAAGAGGGAGTCCTCGGTCCCTTTGCAACACCGGGAGTAACATCACTTTGTTTACCAGTGCCAACTGATGTAAACTTGATTGCCCCTGAATCAATGAGCTCTTGGACTTTGTACTTGAGCATCTTACAGTCTTCAACATTATGACCAGGTGCCCCTGAATGGAATTCACACCTATCATGGACGTTGGAATCCATACGAAACTTGGTGTGTGGGGGTCCCGCAACAATCAATTCAATCAGTTGAAACTTGAGCAAGTGCCAAAGCAACTGAGCGTATGGCATCGGAATCTGATCAAACTTCTTATCAAGCTTCTCTGGATTAAGACCCTCAAGAAACAGTTGCTGATGAAAAAGCTCTGACGGTGGAGAGGATCCACGAGGCAATCGATGGTCTAGAGGAGACCCCAAAGAGGTGGGAGAAATGAGAACCTCTGCTGTGGAAGCGGGCACAGGACTGTCTTCCACCCTATTCATCATTTACATGATCAAACCCATCTGAGTCTTCAACTGATTGATCTCCTCCCTCATCATTTTCTGCTCCTGGAGCATGTCTTCCCCAAATTGCCCCATCTGGCTTAGCATTTCCCTCAACTCAACTTGAACTCGTTCCATGATCAACTCTGCAATTCTGAGATTATAACAAGATAAGAATACCGGAGATAAACACCTGTCATGCAAAATGATTATGCAAAATGATTATGAATATGCAAATGCAAATGAACATGTTTGAATATTAGCAGGGCGATCCACCCCTTGATTCCGGTTTAATAACAAGATATAAGGGAACTTCTGCTCATATATTAAGAAAGCCGGAGAAAAGCCAAATGTCAACAATCACAAATCCGAGATAACAAGTCTGAATATAAAAACCATAGGTCCCAACCAACAAGCCTGGTGGTGATCCATATACAATGAAAGAAAACAGAAAACTATGGCATGTCATCAAAGTCCACAAGTGTCAATCCCCCCATCCATTATGCTTTCTGCACCAGTCTTGAATCTCCTTGAATAGCTTTCTGGTATCGGGATGCTTCGGCCTCTGAATTATCCCTTGAATGAGAAGGTCTCTCCTGTGTATGATCCCATCCAAGTATCAGCAATGTAACTCCCAAGCGTCTTCTCCAGAAACACCCTCCATGCTAGGACCTTCATGTCTAGGTTTCTTCACTTTGGCTTGGACTTTCAGTTCTTCCATGGAGGCTATGGCTTCATTGAGTCGACCCTCGACTACTTGTCTTTTGAATATCCCTGATAAGATCTCGGCGTCTTTCTTCTTGAGCGTCGACTTAAACTGATCAACCTTAGCTATGTAGTCGTCTTCCTTTCTCTTATTCTCAGCCATGGCAGTTTCTTGGTGATCATTGAACCTGTGAATCTTCAACAAAGCCTTTCCTAATTCCTCCTCCTTGGACCTGAGAACGCTATTGATACCATCCAAAGCTTGTTTCATTCTTTCTCTGGATGCGACCATGTCAGCAAGCTCTCTTTCTGCTTTAGCAAGGAGCTCTGTCTTTAACTTGGTGGTATGAACAGCTTCACCCCGCTCATGCTTCCATTGATAAATCTCTCTCTTTAGCTCATTATTTTCTTCCTGCAACCTTTCCTTTTCAGCCCATAATTGGTTATACTTCTCCAACTCAACGGTGGTCGGAGGCTCGATCACCAAAGGGTACAAAGGTGGTTCCACCGGGAATGGAAGAAGCTCCTCTTTTGCTCTCTTCTTAATCCACTCTTTATAGGGAGGGAAAGCCCGATTGTTACTTTTCCCGAATGGAATCTTACCCTTCTTAGTCACCTGTTTCCAAGCATTCACAACTTTCCTTATCAACCCTTGATCCTCAATACCATTGAAGAACAAGGACTCACGGACATCTCGCTCTTCGGGTGGATTCTTCAAAGGATAGCCAAACTGTCTGATAGCTAGGGAGGAATTATAGTTAATTCCACCTTTCCTCCCTATCAAGGGAACATTAGGGAATTCTCCGCATTTGCAAATAATCTCCATTCCTAGCAAGTCACGATTAATCCAAGTAATGTTGTCAGCAGTCAAGCCCATAACCCTCTTAGACCACTTCAGAGAATCTTTCGTATCAACGAAAGCGCCAGATTCAGGGAGACGACTCAGAAACCAAGTAGCTAAGAGCGGCGCACAGCAACTCACAGTTTTCCCACGCCTATTCTCATTCTTATAGTGAACTGAATGGTACACATCACCTAGCAAGGTAGGTATAGGATTCTTCGAAATAAAGATTCTGACGGCGTGCAAATCCACCAGATCAGGAATATTCGAAAACGGAACAATCCCATAGATACACACGGCCAGAATAGCTTGGAAAGCAGTCCAATTCTTCTCTTTGACATGTATGCAAGCCTGATCAAACAAGAACTTCAACAAGAAACCCTTAACTCCCTGTTTTTCTGCAATATTACTGTTCAGAACAGGCTCACTAATATGAAGAGCAACAGCCATCTCTTCAATCCCAGGGTGTTTTTCAGAAAAGAAAACTATATCATGCCTGATGGGGATTCCCAAAATAAATGAGAACTCCTCCAACGTTGGGGCCAGGATGTAGTCCGGGAAAGTGAAGCAACGCAGAGACGGATCGTAAAACTGAAGGAGTGTGTGAATGGCATCCTTCTCATACTGGGAGATATTATAGACAAATTTCAGAAGTCTTCCATACCTTCCACTGAACTCTGTACGAACTCCGGAACCGGCCATATTAATCAGTTTGTGAATCAGTGTCAAAGTCGGTTCTGGGAATGAATAAGCAACAGTATTCTTTCTCAGAACATCCATACTGAAGTAACCTCGGAAAACCGGAATCAAGAGTAAGATGCAAGCCCTGAAACATGTCAAACACGTCAGAATGCAAGAAGAATGACATGCTCATGCAAACATGGGGTCAAGGCACACTGCTGGATGTGCTGTGCTGTTAGCTGAACGAGAAACCAGAAAACCAGAACTCTGAACCACTGAGGAACCCAGATAATCAGACATTGATGAGAAATCCAGAAAACCGGGTAGGTTGAAAGTCTCGGTTACCTGCAAACCTGCAAACGCCCATCCCCTCTCACATGTGGGTACTAGGATGTTCAGTATCCCGGGCTCTCAGGTCGAGAAATAATGATACGTCCACCATTTCTGGTTTGGCATCATCATCAATTAAGGAGGCCTCAACTGATTCTCCAAAGCGGAAGGTCCTCAGCTTTGCCACTGAGGTCGAGAAACAATAGTACATTCATCCCTCGGGGTACAGTACTAAAGTCAATCAAGGAGTGCCTCCACTGATTCTCTTCAAAACGTAGGGGCCGTCCTATGCGAGTTCCAAAGCGAGCCCTCGGGTGCGAATGGGCTTGCCACAGGATGTGGTCTGCCACTGTCACCACTAAAGAGGGATGTTTCCACTAAGGTCCTCAATGATCGGTCACCAGAGTCGACAGCTCTCTAGATCAACACCCCAACATGCGCAAGACACACACGTTAGAATGCATCCCAAGATAGCCTCATCTGGTTTTGAATTTCGTGAACACACAAACGTACCAAGCGGGCACGTAGGTCCCACTACTTTCCACTCTAGTCTTAGGGTATACTCAAGCCTTGGTATTGGGCTTAGCTCTTGGTCCCACCCAACCTGTAAGACAAAGAGAACCAGCACAGCACAGTAGCACGACAGTAATAAAAAATGAAATGCAGAAAATGCGGTAAAAATAAATAAATAAAAATAAAATACAACACAAAAAGCAAATCAAAAACAAAACACCCAAAGAGAACAAAGAGCAAGCGTTAGGATTGACTCGCTTAGGGATGGACCAGCATAGGTCAACCAGAGTCCCCAGCAGAGTCGCCAGCTGTCGCTCCCAGGATTTTCATCCAGGTACAAACGCGAGAGTGGCGCGGAAAAACAGAGTCGCCAGCCGTGTAAATTTATCCCAAGAGAGGGAAAGGGAACACTGCATAAACCTTAGGAAGGGGGAAAGGAATGGTCATCGCAACCATAACCTGGGTTCGGGAGTCGGTTACGCGAGGGGAAGGTACTAGCACCCCACGCGTCCATCGTACTCGATGGGATCCACGCTTGTTGTCTATTCTAAGGGTGAGTCATACTATCATCTAGGGCTGTACTAAAACGGAGAAGGAAAACAAAGACCGACTCGGTAGGACGTCGACGTCCTAGGCCTACATACCCCCTCGTGCAATGGGGAATTCAGAGTCAACGTAGTTCGGACCAAGTTCTTTTTGTGTTTTTTATGAGCGATGTTAAGTTCGCGTCCGGCAGTTAGGGTCGATGCCTATTTGCGACTTAGACGGAAGGTAACGTGCCCTTTTTGAAAATAGGCTTTAGTTCGACAATCCCGAAGGACAAAAAGGTTTGAGGTTGGTTTGTATTTTTTAGGACAGAAGTGGCTTAAGTTAGTTCCTATGCTGCATTGCACCAAAGTCTAGGGCACAGGGGCGAATACTTAACGCATCGTCCCAAGACAGGACGCTCGCTAAGTACTCTAGAAAGATGAGAGGAAGCCCCTCATTTCTCATTCCCCATACTTAAGGCTCGTGCGCAATACACCTTATTCTTATTAAGTGTTTTAAAGAAATTTTGAGATGAGAAGAGAAGACATAAGGGTAACTCTAAGGGAGACTATGAGTCCTAAAGTCATCATGCATGGGTGACCTACGGTTAGTGAGGTTTGAAGATAACCTAAATCCTAAAGGAAGAAGATGAGGGAAGGAAAAAGTAAGGGTGACCATGGATACTTATCCATACCCTTAAAGAACTTACCTTAGTCCCTGCATGTGAGGTTACTGAGAAACAGGCACAAGTAAGAGAAATGAAAATCACACAATAGCAAACAAAAGTGATTATCATCCAAACATGAATCAAAGAAACAAAGAAACAGCCCCAAAGCAAATGGCACAAGTGCCTTTTCAAACAGATAATCATACAAGGTCAAAGATGCGCCTGCAAGAAAATCTCAAGTGAAAACAAATTAGATAATTAGAAAAATGACTCCTAAAATTCTCAAATTAAACATTAAAGTTCCTCAACCAGAGGCAAACAACATCTCAAAAGTCCCTGCAAAAAGTCAAGATATTAGTCATTCAATTAATCATGCAGAGTTCAGGTGGGAATTAGGGCTCAGTGTGCCAAAGGGAAGGACCTAAACGCAATATGGAATGATTTTAAAATGAAATAAAAATATTTTCATGCAATTTAGGATGTTAGTGAACAAATTCAAAAAGAACAGATCAAAAATGTTTTATGATTGCAGAAAAATAAAATAAAGAAATTTATGTATGCATGAGATGTGTAATGTAAAAAGAACTTGAATTAAACAATTAATTTAAATGATGAAAACTAAAATAAAAATAAAAATAAAATTTGTAAAAAATTATTAAAATGATAAACATAATGCATGAATTTTTCTGTAATTTTTTAATGCAATTATATATTTTTAATAATTAAAGAATGAAAATAATTATTAAGATAAAAATAAAATGAGATAATGGCAAGGGGGTGCATTGGGTAAAGAAAACGTGTTAGAAATATAATTTGGGCCGGAAGGTGGGTGCGAATAACGAAGGCCCATGCTTAAATCCATCTGAAAATGAAAAACAAAAATAAAAACCTAGGGGTGTGATCAGTAAAAAATTACGTTGGAAATGTAATTGGGCTGAAGGGTGGGGGTGCGGATAGCAACCCATTCCACCCAATTATTCAGAAAAAAAACAAAAATCTGGGGAGTTCACCGTGTGCCCCCCATGTACCATACGCGTGCGTTTTTAATGTGCTGGCTGCTTTCGGTTCGTTGGATGCATCTGACAGTTCATGTTTAGTCAACCAATAGAAAAAGTAAAACATAGAAATAAAATGACTGGGCGGTGCATGATATTAACGTGGGGTAATATGCATAGGATTAACAATTAAAATTCAGAAAAAAAAAATAAAAAGGGAAAACACATGGCGTGCTGATGATCGCACGATGAAGGAATCGGACGGCTGGGAGGTCGTCTTCTTCGTCTAGCTCTCCCCTTCGCCGGAACTTTCCCAGGTCGCCGGAGCCCTATCTCCGGCCGCCTGCCACCACCACCTGCAACCTACAAAGTGCCCAGAAAATACCAAACCACATACCATTCGAACCAGAATTTTATGAGGATCATAAATATCCTATTATTTTTCACAAAAGATCAACGCCAAGAGCAAATCGCACGAAGAAAAAAAATGGGTCCAAAACTTTAAATCAACATAGCAAGCAGTACACACGTCCAAAATTAAAACCAATTATATTAGGATGATCAGCAGACATAACACATCAATATTCACATAAAAAATTGGAGTTTTACGATCCTTAAAAATCCTTCCAACCTGAGATGGTGTACCTTCAAACCTTGCCCTTGGTTGCGAATGGTGGTTGGGTTGTGCTCTAGAAATCCCCAGGAGAAGGTTTGTGGAAGAACTTCTTGCAAAAACCTTGTGGATCGTGAGTTTGAATGAAAAAAATCCTCTTTTAGGGTTTTCTTGAGAACTCCTCCAACTTCACGTGCATGAACCCTAACCAGTGCATCTTTAGGTTTAAATAAGCTAGGGTTTTCTTCTGATGAGGAATTGGGCTTGGGTAGTCCATTGTTTAATGATTTTTGACTTATTTTGGAATTTGGCATTATGTTGAATAAGTGAAAAATACATTCCTTCCATGCACTTAAATTCATGATGGATCACTTGCATCTGAGTTGCTAATCACACCACATTTAACTTGGGCCTTGAGAACAAATGATTCATGAGTTTTAGACATCTTGGGAAATTTGAATAATGGAAAATAGGTGAAAAATAAACCATGGAATTACTTCATTCTTGGGCCCAAAATAATCCTCAAGGAATGTTTTTTAATATTGGAATGTGGCATGAAGCAATGGAATTGGTTATAGGTCATTATGCCCAAAGTTGTGAAAATGGGATCATGAGAAACCCTAAAAACCACTTTGCCTTCTTTTGATCATAACTGGAGTTTCACAAATGATATGGAGACCCACTAGTACTTGTTGGAAAGAGGAGAAAAAGATATTCAACTTTCATGTTGGAGAGAAATTCATTTGAAGCTTTCTTGATGATGAAAAGTCAAGTTTAATGCAGTGCAGGAACTTGCCCAAAAAGGAAACTTTTCATTATAGGTCACTTTCCAAATTTAGAAACTTTGCACCAACTCCTGATTCTTGACAAATATGTATGAAACTTGACCCTGGAGACCATATGAGGACGTGAGATCTTAAAATCCCTGAAGAGAACCTCAAAATTTCACAGTTGACTTTTCTCCTTTCACTGTTGACTTTTCCCCAAATTCAACTGATTTTCAATCCATTGGCTAATTGAACTTCTCCTGAACCAAGCTGATGGACAATCTTCCACCCCTAGGTATTTCGGGACCCAAGGAATACCATTGAATCAAGTCTTGCCCAAAAAATCAGAAATAAACTGGCTTTATAGCAAACCCTAGTTTTAGTATCCTCAGTCTAGGAGGAAATAACATAGTCTCCAAATCCAAATTCCTCTGAATATGATGTGTATCCTCTCCAACAAAGATGAGATATGCCATTTGATGATGATAAAAACCCAAGGAGCTTGCCCATTGAAGCAATAAACCCAAGAATCTCAAAACCCTAATCTATGCACTGGTTAGGAGAGGATGATCCACCTGAGCTCTCTTGGACAATACCAGGACTCTTGCTTGACCCTCTGAAGCACTGCCTCAGGCACCTTGACCCCATGCTAAGAACCAATGATATGCACACATGATAATGCAAAATGCAATGCAACATAAGCCAGTTAATAATAAAGTAAGGAGGGCAAATTTTGGGGTGCAACAGCTGCCCCTATTCAATCAACTTGGTCCTGAAGGTATGATAGCGACGGCTCTCAGACATTCGGGATGCATGGAGATTGAATACCAAAGAACCCAGAAATTTGCAATCCTCCATTGGAGAATTAGCCATAAATGTTGTACTATCACAATATGGACGAGTGCTAGCTATGCTGGGTATAAAGTCATCTCTGTTGATAAAGAGAATTGACAAAGGAATCTCGAAATATGCCATCCCCGCTGATAAAGGGAAACTGACGAAGAACTATCCAAAAGATCTCTATCTCTGTTGATAAAGAGAAACTAGCGAACTAATGCCATCCCTGCTGATAAAGGGAAACTAGCAAAATAAATGCCATCCCTGCTGATAAAGGGAAACTGACGAAGAACTATCCAAAAGATCGCTATCTTTGCTGATAAAGAGAAACTAGCAAACTGATGCCATCCCTGCTGATAAAGGGAAACTGACAAAGAAATCTCCAAAATATTGCTATCTCTGCTGATAAAGAGATACTAGCAAACTAGATGCCATCCCAGCTGATAAAGGGAAACTGACGAAAGAAATCTCCAAAAGCTTGCTATATCTGCTGATAAAGAGAAACTAGCAATATACATGCCATCCCTGCTGATAAAGGGAAACTGACGAAAGAAATCTCTAAAAGCTTGCTATCTCTGCTGATAAAGAGAAACTAGCAATATACATGCCATCCCTGCTGATAAAGGGAAACTGACGAAAGAAATCTCCAAAAGCTTGCTATCTCTGCTGATAAAGAGAAACTAGCAATATACATGCCATCCCTGCTGATAAAGGGAAACTGACGAAAGAAAATCTCCAAAAGCTTGCTATCTCTGCTGATAAAGAGATACTAGCAAACTAGATGCCATCCCTGCTGATAAAGGGAAACTGACGAAAGAAATCTCCAAAAGATTGCTATCTCTGCTGATAAAGAGATACTAGCAAACTAGATGCCATCCCTGCTGATAAAGGGAAACTGACGAAAGAAATCTCCAAAAGCTTGCTATCTCTGCTGATAAAGAGATACTAGCAAACTAGATGCCATCCCGGCTGATAAAGGGAAACTGACGAAAGAAATCTCCAAAAGATTGCTATCTCTGCTGATAAAGAGATACTAGCAAACTAGATGTCATCCCTGCTAATTAAGGGAAACTAGCAAAATAAATGCCATCCCTGCTGATAAAGGGAAACTGACGAAGAACTATCCAAAAGATCGCTATCTCTGCTGATAAAGAGAAACTAGCAAACTGATGTCATCCCTGCTGATAAAGGGAAACTAGCAAAATAAATGCCATCCCTGCTGATAAAGGGAAACTGACGAAAGAACCATTCAAAAGATCGCTATCTCTGCTGATAAAGAGAAACTATCAAACTGATGCCATCCCTGCTGATAAAGGGAAGCTGACGAAGGAAAATCTTCAAAAGATTGCTATCTCTGCTGATAAAGAGATACTAGCAAACTAGATGCCATCCCTGCTGATAAAGGGAAACTGAAGAAAGAAAATCTTCTAAGGATTGCCATCTCTGCTGATAAAGAGAAACTAGCAAAATAAATGCCATCCCTGCTGATAAAGGGAAACTGACGAAGGAAAATCTTCAAAAGATTGCTATCTCTGCTGATAAAGAGATACTAGCAAACTAAATGCCATCCCTGCTGATAAAGGGAAACTGATGGACGAAAATCTTCAAAAGATTGCTATCTCTGCTGATAAAGAGAAACTAGCAAAATAAATGGCGACTTCACTGGGGATAACGCGAAACAAACTTCTGGTCAAGCAAGAACGGGATTTCACAAAAGAGAAAGGCCAGACGAACTTCTAACGGGCCCATGATCCATAGATAATATGACTCCGCTGGGGAAAGGAGAAGTCTAAATAAAAGACTCTGCTGGGGAGCACAAGTATGAGGAATACATCCCTCCAAAATCTCCTGAGTTATGCCATCTCTGCTGAGAAAGAGAACTGGCAAGGAAAGTATCAAACCTGGCTTATGCTTCGAATGCAAATGTTTGAATAATGGCGTAATGCTCCATACGACATGGAAATGCTACGCGTTTGAGGATGCAATGCGAATGCTTATGATATGCAAAGAGGGTCTCTCCAGCAAAATAAATGCTGGAGAGAAAAGACCAATTCAGCCGGGGATGACAAAAATAAATTATCCTCTGAATCCAGGAACTCTGCTGAGAAGGGTCATACTGATCGACTCTTCGGATCAACAACTTCTGCTGGGGATGAAATCACAAAAAGATTACCGGGGACCCCACCTGTCTTTCACTGAAGGTAACATCCAAAACCTAAAATTTCTCCTCTGCTGGGGGAGTTGAGAATGAACGCCAATAACGGAACCGGAAGTCCGTTGCTGAGGATTGCTGACAACCAATTGGGCTCAGGACCTGCTGGGGGAAATAGTCCATGATACTAGCCTGCTTGGGGATACTGCTGAACTTAGCCTGCTGATGGGGAGAATGACTTTACTCCCTTCTTGCTGGGGACTAGAATATGACATTGTCGGCAGGAGCACGCTTCCTGGCTAGATGGGGAAGGTGAACACCCTGATTCTGTAGGGGAAATAACGTCTTGATCCGGAGAAAATGCTTCCCAAGTCTCCTGCTGGGGAAGGTCTGCTCTGCTGAGGAAAGTTTGTTCTGCTGGGGAAGGAGCAATCTCAATGCTGGGGAGAGCCAACTACTGGGGATGTACAATCTGTTGCCCTGCAACTTGACTTGTCTTTATGGTCATAAGCGGCTCTTTGAACTTTTCATCTCAAGAGGATTTTACAGAAGATCGGGCATCCGCACTGCCCCAGGGTCTTCAAACTCTTGGAGAGATTTATCATATCTCGACATAACTGCCCCAGTCTTCATAATCCATGACGTACATTACCTCGAAGGGGATCGTGATGACTTGACAATACTCTGCTTTAGCATCTTGAACCTTGAGGAGGTGTTTTCATTTTCAGGAGTGGACGATCTCCCATGCTCTAGAGGTGGCCTGCCCCACTATGGGCTTTGAAGGTACTTTGCCCCTGATCTTAAAATGAATGCCCCAGAGTAACTGAATTTTGGAGAGTTTTCTCGACGTGACTGCCCCAGATTGGCTACATCTTAACACGACTTACTGGGGAGAGCCCACTCTACACTGAGTCTCTTGGCAGCATGCCCTTTGATACGATTGTCCTTCAGAATTTTCAAACAACCCAACTTGACAGGATCAAGCTTCTTGACTGACTTTCACTGTGTAAGTTGCATTGATGCTTAGGCACATGTATGCAAGCAGAACAAGTTATTTATGAGAATGACAATTCTAATGCAACACTCATGTTAACCTTGAAGTTTTTATTGAAAATGCGTCGCCAAGCCTTGTGAACGAATCACTTGCTGGGATGCGACCTTGATTTTTGAATGGCAAAATAATGCGCATATGCAATACCAACAAATCTTATTAGCACAACTCATAGGAGTCAGGAACGCTATCCTGTTGAAGTACGCTTTCGGAATAAACCCTGTTTCAATTAGGACTTTTTTAAGGGTTGTAACGTGGTCCGGTTCATGGTTTCAGAAAAAAGATTTGTGGCTCAAAATTTATCGGTGCCCACCCACTCTTCGTGATGTTCTCCAGTCCTATGTTCAGTTAATCTGACCCAAACACTCATCTCTCCAAAAGGTTTATGATCTTTAAGGAACCTATGCCACTAATGGTTTGGCATCCAAGGAAGTTTTGGGATGACAGTCACCTCTTTCTGTCTGTAATCACACGAATTTGTTCTTATCGAGGATTTTCTTTTGCCTTTTTGATCCCTAATTTTTGCCTGGACTGACTCTTTTGAGTTTTTCGATTTTGAAGTCCAGCGGGATGCCCTAACTTTTGCCTAAGTCGCTTGTTTCCAAGTTTTGACTTAGCGGGATTTTCCTTTTTTTTATTCCCTTTTTTCGAACAAAGCGTGTGACACTGGTTGTCTTACTTGCTTGAAAGGGTTGTGACTGCCTCACTCCTTGATTATTGAAGGATAACCATTGTGTTTGCACATCTCTTGACCCCTCGATGGCGGGAAAGAAGGTAATGGTTCCTCGGATGCACACTCTCTTTGAAATCTGAACGCTCGGTCAAACTAACTGGCGCCTACCCTGCCCCTGGGTTAAGTATGAGGGTTTTTTCGTATGAAAGAAGCTCCTACTTCAAGGCTCGAAGGGGTTAATGAGGGTCTATCTCCCTTATATCTCCAGTTGTTTATGGATTTGAAACAATGCCTGTACATCCTCAACAGGGTTCTATCCAAAAGCGTACCATTAGAAACCTGCGTTCTTATTTCGTCATCCTCCCTCAAGAGTTCTAAACAAAGAAAATTGGTATTGCAGTGCATAAAAACATTTAAGAGTGAACACGAATGAATTACTTCAAGGAAAACATACTCATTGCATTAATATCATCATAAAAAATAAACAAGTCTTACATGCATACGATGCTTTAACAAGAAATGAAAAACTACAAATGAAAATGCAGTAAAGAAGCTGAAGATTGCCATTGCTGAGGAAGCTTAATTCTGTCTGGACGTACTTGCAGACTGAATGTTCATTTGAGAAAGGAGGCTTCCATTGATGTACATATCATCTTCAGTGAATACAATGATCTCTGAGTCTACCAGGTCTTGTACCTTGTGCTTGAACACGTTGCAGTTTTCAATTGAATGACCCAGTGTGTCTGAATGATATTCACATCTGGCATCCAGATCATAGTCAGGAGGAATAGGGTCGGGGACAGGCTTGGCATCCCTTAGTTGAACCAAAGAACTTTCAAGTAGACGGGCAAGAACCTGGCTGTGAGGAACAGGGAGTGGATCAAACCTTCTCTCAGGCCTTCGTGATCTTTGTTGTCTCCTTCCAGAGCAATCCTCCTATTGACCCCGATTCGAGCGCATAATCCTTTCAGGCACTTTTCTCTTCAGACTTGGTCGAGGCGTAGGCAGCATTTGCGGATGTGGGGATTCTAAGACCAAGGGCTGCAAGAAATGCCCCTGACCTGATGTGACTTTGGGAGAAGCAACGGGGATACCCACTTCTTTTTCAACAGCTAAAGTGGGACCACCTTGTATGCATACGCCGCTCGGTGTGAATTCAATTTTCCTCGAATCAATCAAATCTTGGACAACATGCTGAAATGCCCTACAATCTTCCACATTATGCCCCGGCGCGCCAGAGTGAAAAACACAGTGGGCTCTTGCATCATAACCTGGTGGGGGAGTACCAGAGGGAGGAGCCAAAGTCCTTTTCCGTACCAATTGCAACTGAAGAAGATGCTGGAATAACTGAGAATATGGCACTGGTGGAGTCTCAAAATGTCTATTCTGCTTAGGCATAAATTGTGGCTGGCGTAGAGCACGATTCTGTTGTTGTTGAGGTACAACCGGGATAGTCACAGTGGCAATCTGCTCACCCTTAGGGAGGGATCTCTTGAACAACGGGGGAGAGACAATTCCAGCCGCAGCTCCAGGCATGAGAGTATTATCTTTGCTTAGCACACCTCTCACGACCTCCATAACCAGACTCATCTGAGTCTTCAGTTGGTTGACCTCTTCCTTCAGCACTTTCTGCTCTTGAACCAAGGTTTGCATCTTCCCCATAAACTGGCCCATTTGGCTTCGCATTTCCCTCAACTCAGCTTGAACTTGCTCCATGATCAACTCTTGAGCGGCCTGAGATGTTGGGACAAGATAAGAATACCGGAGATAAACACTTGTTATGCAAAATGATCATGAATATGCAAATGCAAATGAACATGTTTGAATATTAGCAGGGCGATCCACCCCTTGATTCCAGTTTAATAACAAGATAGAACGGAACTTCTGCTATATATTAAGAAACCCAGAGAAAATCCAAATGTCAACAATCACAGCTCGAGATAATAAGTCTGAACACAATAATAATGGATCCCAGCCAACAAGCCTGGTGGTGATCCTAATACAATAGAGAGAGAGAGAACTAGGCATGTCATCAAAGTCCACAAGTGCCAATTCCCCAGGTTCTGCCATAGAAACAACCTTGTGAACATGATCCAGAATAAGTGACGGGAACTTGTATCCTATGATATTCTTTTTCTTCTCAGTACTCATCCTCGATAGTCTTCAGAAACCAGAATCAAGGTTAGGATGCAACCCTGCAAATGAATAAACATGTTAGGATGCAAAAAAAATGATATGCTCATGCAAACATGGGGTCAAGGCACACTGATGGATGTGCTGTACTGTTAACTGAACGAGAACCACAACCCAGAACTCTGAACCACTGAGGAACCCAAATAATCAGACATTGATGAGAAATCCAGAAAACCGGGTAGGTTGAAAGTCTCGGTTACCTGCAAACCTGCAAACGCCCATCCCCTCTCACATGTGGGTACTAAGATGTTCAGTATCCCGGGCTCTCAGGTCGAGAAATGATGATACGTTCACCATTTCTGGTTTGGCATCATCACCAATCGAGGAGGCCTCAACTGATTCTCCAAAGCGGAAGGTCCTCAGCTTTGGCACTGAGGTCGAGAAACAATAGTACATTCATCCCTCGGGGTACAGTACTAAAGTCAATCGAGGAGTGCCTCCACTGATTCTCTTCAAAAAGTAGGGCCCATCCTATGCGAGTTCCAAAGCGGGCCCTCGGGTGCGAATGGGTTTGCCACAGGATGTGGTCTGCCACTGTCACCACTAAAGAGGGATGTTTCCACTAAGGTCCTCGATGATCGGTCACCAGAGTCGACAGCTCTCTAGATCAACACCCCAACATGCGCAAGACACACACGTTAGAATGCATCCCAAGATAGCCTCGTCTGGTTGTGAATTTCGTGAACACACAAACGTACCAAGCGGGCACGTAGGTCCCACTACTTTCCACTCTAGTCCTAGGGTATTCTCAAGCCTTGGTATTGGGCTTATCTCTCAGACCCACCCAACCTGCAAAACAAAGACAGCCAGCACAGCACAGCAGCATGACAGTAATAAGAAATGAAATGCGGAAAATGCGGTAAAAATAAAAAAATAAAAATAAAATACAACACATAAAGCAAATCAAAACAAAACACCCAAAGAGAACAAAGACAAGCAAGCGTTAGGATCGACTCACTTAGGGATGGACCAACATAGGTCAACCAGAGTTCCCAGCAGAGTCGTCAGCTGTCGCTCCCAGGATTTTCATCCAGGTACAAACGCGAGAGTGGCGCGGAAAAACAGAGTCGCCAGCCGTGTAAATTTATCCCAAGAGAGGGAAATGGAACACCGCATAAACCTTAGAAAGGGGGAAAGGAATGGTCATCGCAACCATAACCTGGGTTCGGGAGTCGGTTACGCGAGGGGAAGGTACTAGCACCCCACGCGTCCATCGTACTCGATGGGATCCACGCTTGTTGTCTATTCTAAGGGTGAGTCATACTATCATCTAGGGCTGTACTAAAACGGAGAGGGAAAACAAAGACCGGCTCGGTAGGACGTCGACGTCCTAGGCCTACGTACCCCCCTCGTGCAATGGGGAATTCAGAGTCAACGTAGTTCGGACCAAGTTCTTTTTGTGTTTTTTATGAGCGATGTTAAGTTCGCGTCCGGCAGTTAGGGTCGATGCCTGTTTGCGACTCAGACGGAAGGTAACGTGCCCTTTTTGAAAATAGCCTTTAGTTCGACAATCCCGAAGGACAAAAAGGTTTGAGGTTGGTTTGTATTTTTTAGGACAGAAGTGGCTTAAGTTAGTTCCTAAGCTGCATTGCACCAAAGTCTAGGGCACAGGGGCGAATACTTAACGCATCGTCCCAAGACAGGACGCTCGCTAAGCACTCTAGAAAGATGAGAGGAAGCCCCTCATTTCTCGTTCCCCATACTTAAGGCTCGTGCGCAATACACCTTATTCTTATTAAGTGTTTTAAAGAAATTTTGAGATGAGAAGAGAGAAGACACAAGTGTAACTCTAAGGGAGACTATGAGTCCTAAAGTCATCATGCATGGGTGACCTACGGTTAGTGAGGTTTGAAGACAACCTAAATCCTAAAGGAAGAAGATGAGGGAAGGAAAAAGTAAGGGTGACCATGGATACTTATCCATACCCTTAAAGAACTTACCTTAGTCCCTGCATGAGAGGTTAGTGAGAAACAGGCACAAGTAAGAGAAATGAAAATCACACAATAGCAAACAAAAGTGATTATCATCCAAACATGAATCAAAGAAACAAAGAAACAGCCCCAAAGCAAATGGTACAAGTGCCTTTTCAAGCAGATAATCATACAAGGTAAAAGATGCGCCTGCAAGAAAATATCAAGTGAAAACAAATCAGATAATTAGAAAAATGACTCCTAAAATTCCCAAATTAAACATTAAAGTTCCTCAACCAGAGGCAAACAACATCTCAAAAGTCCCTGCAAAAAGTCAAGATATTAGTCATTCAATTAATCATGCAGATTTCAGGTGGGAATTAGGGCTCAGTGTGCCAAAGGGAAGGACCTAAAAGCAATATGGAATGATTTAAAAATGAAATAAAAATATTTTCATGTAATTTAGGATGTTAGTGAACAAATTCAAAAAGAACGGATCAAAAATGTTTTATGATTGCAGAAAAATAAAATAAATAAATTTATGTATGCATGAGATGTGTAATGTAAAAAGAACTTGAATTAAACAATTAATTTAAATGATGAAAACTAAAATAAAAATAAAAATAAAATTTGTAAAAAATTATTAAAATGATAAACATAATGCATGAATTTTTCTGTAATTTTTTAATGCAATTATATATTTTTAATAATTAAAGAATGAAAATAATTATTAAGATAAAAATAAAATGAGATAATGGCAAGGGGGTGCATTGGGTAAAGAAAACGTGTTAGAAATATAATTTGGGCCGGAAGGTGGGTGCGAATAACGAAGGCCCATGCTTAAATCCATCTGAAAATGAAAAACAAAAATAAAAACCTCGGGGTGTGATCAGTAAAAAATTACGTTGGAAATGTAATTGGGCTGAAGGGTGGGGGGTGCGGATAGCAACCCAGCCCACCCAATTATTCAGAAAAAAAAAACAGAAAAAAACAAAAATCTGGGGAGTTCACCGTGTGCCCCCCATGTGCCATACGCGTGCGTTTTTAATGTGCTGGCTGCTTTCGGTTCGTTGGATGCATCTGACAGTTCATGTTTAGTCAACCAATATAAAAAGTAAAACATAGAAATAAAACGACTGGGAGGTGCATGATATTAACGTGGGGTAATATGCACAGGATTAACAATTAAACTTCAGAAGAAAAAAAATAAAAAGGGAAGACACATGGCGTGCTGATGATCGCACGATGAAGGAATCGGACGGCTGGGAGGTCGTCTTCTTCGTCCAGCTCTCCCCTTCGCCGGAACTTTCCCAGGTCGCCGGAGCCCTAGCTCCGGCCGCCTGCCACCACCACCTGCAACCTACAAAGTGCCCAGAAATACCAAACCACATACCATTCGAACCAGAATTTTATGAGGATCACAAATATCCTATTATTTTTCACAAAAGATCAACGCCAAGAGCAAATCGCACGAAGAAAAAAGTGGGTCCAAAACTTTAAATCAACATAGCAAGCAGTACACACGTCCAAAATTAAAACCAATTATATTAGGATGATCAGCAGACATAACACATCAATATTCACATAAAAAATTAGAGTTTTAGGATCCTTAAAAATCCTTCCAACCTGAGATGGTGTACCTTCAAACCTTGCCCTTGGCTGCGAATGGTGGTTGGGTTGTGCTCTAGAAATCCCCAGGAGAAGGTTTGTGGAAGAACTTCTTGCAAAAACCTTGTGGATCGTGAGTTTGAATAAAAAATCCTCTTTTAGGGGTTTCTTGATAACTCCTCAAACTTCACGTGCATGTACCATAACCAATGCATGACTAGGCTTAAATACTTAGGGTTATTTCATATCTGATCATTTGGGTTTGGGTGATCCATTGTTTAATGATTTTTTGAATTATTTTGGAAAAATACATTATGTGGAATACACCTCTCTCCATGCATGTTCACTAAAAAATTCCATGATGGATCACTAGCATTTGGATTGATAATTACACCCCTATGGAACTTGGGCCTTGAAAATAATTGGTTCATGACTTTTGAATAATTTGGCATTTTTGAACAATGGAGAATAAATGAAGAATAAACCATGGAATTGCTTCATTATTGGGCCCAAAATAATCCTCAAGGAATGTTTTTTAATATTGGAATGTGGCATGAAGCAATGGAATTGGTTATAGGTCATTATGCCCAAAGTTGTGAAAATGGGATCATGAGAAACCCTAAAAACCACTTTGCCTTCTTTTGATCATAACTGGAGTTTCACAAATGATATAGAGACCCACTAGTACTTGCTGGAAAGAGAAGAAAAAGATCTTCAACTTTCATGTTGGAGAGAAATTCATTTGAAGCTTTCTTGATGATGAAAAGTCAAGTTTAATGCAGTGCAGGAACTTGCCCAAAAAGGAAACTTTTCATTATAGGTCACTTTCCAAATTTAGAAACTTTGCACCAACTCCTGATTCCTGACAAATATGTATGAAACTTGACCCTGGAGACCATATGAGGATGTGAGATCTTAAAATCCCTGAAGAGAACCTCAAAATTTCACAGTTGACTTTTCTCCTTTCACTGTTGACTTTTCCCCAAATTCAACTGATTTTCAATCCATTGGCTAATTGAACTTCTCCTGAACCAAGCTGATGGACAATCTTCCACCCCTAGGTATTTAGGGACCCAAGGAATACCATGGAATCAAGTCTTGCCCAAAAAATCAGAAATAAACTGACTTTATAGCAAACCCTAGTTTTAGTATCCTCAGTCTAGGAGGAAATAGCACAGTCTCCAAATCCAAATTCCTCTGAATATGATGTGTATCCTCTCCAACAAAGATGAGATATGCCATTTGATGATGATAAAAACCCAAGGAGCTTGTCCATTGAAGCAATAAACCCAAGAATCTCAAAACCCTAATCTATGCACTGGTTAGGAGAGGATGATCCACCTGAGCTCTCTTGGACAATACCAGGACTCTTGCTTGACCCTCTGAAGCACTGTCTCAGGCACCTTGACCCCATGCTAAGAACCAATGATATGCACACATGATAATGCAAAATGCAAATGCAACATAAGCCAGTTAGTAATAAAGTAAGGAGGGCAAATTTTGGGGTGTAACACAATGGAATCAATCATAGGTCCATATGTCCCAAAACTTAAAAGTTGTGAAAATGAAACCCTAAAAACCACCTTGCCTTCTTTGGACCATGACTGGAGCTTCACAAGTGATATGGAGACCCACTAGTACTTGTTGGAAAGAGGAGAAAAAGATCTTCAACTTTCATGTTGGATAGAAATTCATTTGAAGCTTTCTTGATGGTGAAAAGTCAAGTTGAATGCAGTGCAGGAACTTGCCAAAAATGGAAACGTTTCATTATAGGTCACTTTCCAAATTTAGAAACTTTTGCACCAACTCCTGATTCTTGATATATGGCATGAAACTTGACCCTTGAAGACCATATGAGGATGTGACCCCTTGGAGATAACCTCAAAATTTCACAGTTGACTTCTCCTCTCATTGTTGACTTTTACCCAATTTACCTGATTTTCAATCCATTGGCCAATTGAACTTCTCCTGAACCAAACTGATGGACAACCTCCCATCCCTAGGTACTTAGGGACCCAAGGAGTACCATGGAATCAAGTCTTGCCCAAAAAATCAGAAATAAACTGACTTTATAGCAAACCCTAGTTGTGGTACCCTCAATCTAGGAGGAAATAGCACAGTCTCCAAATCCAAATTCCTCTGAATATGATGTGTATCCTCTCCAACAAAGATAATATATGCCATTTGATGATGATAAAAACCCAAGGAGCTTGCCCATTGGAGCAATAAACCCAAGAATCTTAAAACCCTAATCTATACATTGGTTAGGAGAGGATGATCCACCTGAGCTCTCTTGGACAATACCAAGACTCTTGCTTGACCCTCTGAAGCACTGCCTCAGGCACCTTGACCCCATGCTAAGAACCAATGATATGCACACATGATAATGCAAAATGCAATGCAACCTAAGCCCGTTAGTAATAAAGTAAAGAGGGCAAATTTTGGGGTGCAACACATCGCATCATGCTTGAGGAAGACTGTAAAACCTCTAGAGAACATCAAAGGAGAATCAATCCCATTCTGAGTGATGTCGTTAAGAGAGAAGTGCAAAAGATGTTAGAAGCAGGAATCATATACCCAATATTCGATAGTGAATGGGTTAGCCCAGTTCACGTGGTACCCAAGAAAGGAGGTGTTACAGTCATCAATAATGAAAAAGGCGAATCTGTAGCACAACATACTCAAACCGGATGGAGAATGTGTATCGACTATAGGAAACTAAACAAAGCCACTCGTAAAGATCATTTCCCTTTACCCTTCATAGATCAAATGCTTGAACGTCTGGCTAAATACTCCCATTTTTGTTATTTAGACGGATATTCAGAATTTTTCCAAATTCCTATCCATCCTGACGACCAAGAAAAGACTACGTTCACGTGTCCCTATAGTACTTTCGTCTATCGGTGAATGCCTTTCGGATTATGTAACGCACCTGCAACATTCCAGAGATGTATGATGTCCATCTTCTCGGACTTCTTAGATGGTGTAATGGAAGTCTTTATGGACGATTTCTCTGTCTGTGGGGAAAGTTTTGAAGGATGTCTATCAAAACTTGAAATGGTGCTTAAACGATGTGTAAGTGTCAACCTACTACTCAATTGGGAAAAATTCCATTTCATGGTCCGACAAGGAATTGTACTAGGACATATAGTATTCGACAGAGGAATCGAAGTCGACAAGGCAAAAATCGAAGTTATAGAAAATCTTCAGCTGCCGAAAACCGTTAGAGAAATAAGAAGTTTTCTAGGACACGCCGGTTTTTATCGACGTTTCATTAAAGATTTCTCTAAGATAACCAAACCCCTAACTGAGCTATTAATGAAAGACGTTGAATTCGTCTTTGATGACAAATGCTTGGACGCATTTCGAACACTCAAGCAAGCTTTAATATCAGCACCCATTATGCAACCCCCAGATTGGAATGAACCATTCGAAATCATGTGCGACGCGAGTGATTACGCTGTAGGTGCAGTCCTAGGACAAAGAAAGGATAAAAAGCTTCATGCAATCTACTACGCTAGTAGAACCTTGGATCATGCACAAATGAACTACGCTACCACAGAAAAGGAACTCTTGGCTGTCGTGTTCGCATTGGATAAATTTCGTTCCTACCTAGTAGGAGCAAAAATAATCATCTATACCGATCACGCCACAATCAGGTACCTATTAAGTAAAAAAGACGCCAAACCAAGGCTTCTGAGGTGGATTCTACTCCTACAAGAATTTGACTTGGAAATCAAAGACAAGAAAGGGCACTTAAAATGTAGTAGTTGACCACCTGTCGAGAATGGAAAATATCTAACCTGAACAAGTACCTATTAATGACGATTTCCCTTATGAAAGACTCTTAGCCCAGTTAGAAAGTAATACAATTGAACAATCTCTGACTTATACTGATACAGAAACCAATGAAGTAGTAGAATCTGTTTACACTAAAACCACGCTGCCATGGTATGCTGATTTTGTCAACTATCTAGCAGCTGGAGTACTGCCACCTGATCTAACCTATCAACAAAAGAAGAAATTCTTCCACGACCTTAAACACTATTATTGGGACGAACCACTTCTCTTTAAGAGGGGCGCCGATGGTATTTTACGTCGTTGTGTACCCGAAGATGAGGTAGAAGATATAACTTCTCATTGTCATTCCGCCCCCTATAGTGGGCACGCGAGCACTTCAAAGACTTGTGCTAAGATCTTGCAAGCTGGCCTCTTTTGGCCTACTCTATGGAAGGACGTCCATATTACGGTTATAAATTGCGACCGGTGTCAACGCACTGGTAACGTCTCTAGACGCGATGAAATGCCTCAAAAGGGCATTCTAGAAGTAGAAGTCTTTGACGTGTGGGGAATAGATTTCATGGGACCACTTTCGTCCTCTTTTGGTAACAAGTACATACTCGTCGATGTCGATTACATCTCAAAATGGATCGAAGTTATAGCAGCTCCTACCAACGACACACAAGTAGTGAATAAGCTCTTTAAGAAGATAATTTTTCCTAGGTTCGGTGTTCCGAGACTGGTAATCAGTGATGGAGGTTCCCACTTTATTTCGAAAATCTTTGAGAAACTTCTATTAAAATATGGAGTCAAACACCGTGTGGAAACACCTTACCACCCCCAAACAAGTGGGCAAGTAGAGGTATCAAACAGAGAAATTAAACAAATTCTAGAAAAGACCGTCGCCACCTCTAGGAAAGATTGGTATTCTAAACTGCATGAAGCTTTATGGGCTTATAGGACCGCTTACAAAACCCCATAAGAACCACTCCATTTAAACTAGTCTATGGAAAATCTTGTCACCTGCCGGTAGAAATAAAACATAAAGCCTATTGGGCTATCAAAACTATTATTCTAAATTATACCGCTGCGGGCGAAAAGAGAATTTTGGACTTACATGAACTAGACGAACTTAGATTAGATGCCTATGAGAATGCTAGGATATACAAAGAAAGAAAAAAAAATGACATGACAGACGCATAGCAAGGAAAGAATTTGAAATAGGAGATTGTGCTTTTATTTAATTCTAGACTCAAATTCTTCCCAGGTAAGCTTCGTTCTAGGTGGTCTGGTCCCTTTGCGGTTACCAAAGTCTTGTTAAGTGGCGCATTTGAAATAAAAGGTAGATCTAGTGAACCGTTCATCGTAAACGGACAATGTTTAAAACACTATCACTGCGTAGACAATAGGGATTATTCAACTGCTCTAAAACTGGAAGAAATGCCTACATTCCCCTTAAGCTAATGATTCTTAAAAACTGTCGAGCTCCCGACATTAAATGAAGCGCTGAGTGGGAAGCAACCCACGAAATTTGTTTTTGTTCATTACTTTGTTTCTTTTTATCTTTATCTTTATTTTTATTTTGTTTTCACTTCGTTATTTTTATTATTATTTTTGTCAAAATTTACTTTACTTACCGATGCGGTATTTTTCAATTATTTTAAAAATCAGTACTGATTATCTCAATTTATGCCTCCAGGATTCTCATCTTTTTCTACCTTCTTCCTTCTCCATTTGCTTTACTTTTCCGATTAATTGATAAGATGGATAACGAAGACACAATGGTTGTGCTATTCAGGGACGCTGTCCAATGGCACTGCTATGAGGCTCTCTCTCTTAGACCCATGACCCTGACCAAATTCCCCCATGGACCTACCATGACTGCCTTAGGCATAGGAGATAGCATGGACTTTATGTTTAACCAGATAGGCTGGGAGGGTTTTGCTAGAAAAAAGTATCTGACTTACCACAGACTGACCCTAGAATTTTTAAGCTCACTGCCCTACGACCCTAACCATGGCATGGGATTTAATAGGGGTAAGATAACCTTTAGGCTATTTGGGTACACGTGTCATTTCAACATCAGAGAGATTGCGGAACTGTTGGATTTCCCCAATGGACCCGACGTTTTCTCCATGGCACAGGAGGATTTATTAATGGAAGATGAACTGAACTTTTTCTGGAGTAGTATTTCAGGACGACCGTATCATGACCCGCACCCTATGGTGTCCACTGAAATTCACAACCCAACCATAAGATACTTTCATATGATTTTAGCCTACACCCTTTTTGGAAAAGCTGAGAATGACACCCTAGTCTCTAGAGATGAGCTATTTATTATGTTTTGTGTGTTTCAGTCCCGACCTGTTAATGGGGCTACTTTTATGCTTGATAATCTCTGCAGGATTGCTCAAGCTGATCATGGTCCCATTTTGATAGGTGGCCTTGTAACAAAAATTGCTGAAGCCATGGGATTTAGGACACGTCTTTCCTGAGTGAACCCTCTAGGCGGATATAGGCCAATGAATATCACTTTCTGTTTTAACCGAGGACTTATTAGAAATCTTGGACCACACCCGTTTCAACTCCTGATCAATAATGAAGTTGTTTCACATTTTACACTGCCTGATCACGGGCGAACTAGTGTGCATAACCGCCACAACTGGCTATATGATTTAGATGAGCCACAGCCTGAAAAAGAACTTGATAGTCATGTGTCTGATATTGAGATTGACCCTGAAACTCCTCCTCGCTATCATGATTTTCCTGAGCATCCCATGAATGATACTAATATTGTCCCTCCTGCTAACATCCATGCTACACTTGAAGCTTTCCGTACTGAACTTCATTCCATGAGAGACCAACTTCAACTTATCCGTCTTGACGTTATCGGTCTAATGGATACCACCGTTGAGCAACTGGACCACCTGAACCAAGCGGTGGAATCATTGAGACGCGGACGCAACTGATTTTTACTGTTTTTGACTTATTTACTGCATTTTCATTTTCCCTTGAAGTATTTATTTTTCACTGTTGGATTTAAATTAAACTCACTGATGCATTTGCTTTGATTCATACTTTAATGAAGTTTGTTTGCATAAAATAATAAATCATCAATATAAAAATATAATTTAATATCCAATATATGAAAATTGAAATTGGAACTTTATTAAGTACAGACAAAAAAATTTAAAAACTCCTTTAAATTTGTATAGTTGTCCAGAAGTAAAGCAACTTCTTCTAAATATGTATACATTGTTGGAAGGACCAGTTTCCCTTTCCATAATACAAAAACTTCTCAGTGTCACACAAACAACATAATCAACCCCTTTAACAACATGTTTACTTGAACAAACTCAAACTCTTGTGTATGCACCCTAAAAAATAAATAAAACATAAAATAAAAACCACTACATTAAAAATCAATATTTTCATAAAAAAATTGTCAAGTTAAACTTACAGGGAGACCAAAGATCTGGTTAGCTTTTGCTTTCATCACAGGTTCAAAAGTTGTTGCTTCTTTATGCATTCTGTTGCATAAAATTATCGAATTGTAGGCCTGAGGAAACCCTAAAATGAAAAAGGAGAGAAATTTAGATGAAGAAGTTTTTAGGAGAATAAAACTAAAAAATGTAGTAACATGTTGTTCTGATACAATCTTTTTTAACATCCTCAAACAAAAAACAATCTTCAGCCATCATTCATTCCAACACAACCTGTGCAAACCAACATACACCACCATTAATAACACAATCTGAAGCAGAACATAGAACGAAATCATTAAGAAGGAGGAAGAAACTTTTTTTTTTAAACAGTAAAAACCAAAACTCCTTTTCCTTTTTTCATATAAAAGAACAACTTCATATCAGAATCACCCTTCACATTTTACTTCTACTGAGAAAAAAAGAGAACGTCATCATATGAAAAATTCTGAGGAACACGACTAAATCAAAAAGAAAAAACTCAACGAATTTTTACCTTCGCAGAAATTCGTGAACCGCTAATCACAAATCGGTCATCGAAAAAATGAGAAACCATCTCTTCAGATCTGCCTCCACCATTCGAAGCCACAACCTGTGATGACAACTAAATTGCGCAACTGCAAAATAGCTTCATCTCCACGTAGTACCGTTTTAGTAGAAAAGATATTCGCGATCACCGCCGCGTCGCCGCCATCATGAGAGATTGAAGGTACAATTTTTGCGAATTTATCCCCTCTTTCCCTTTACGAATCTATCTCCTTTCTCTTTACCAGAAAAATCTTCAACCACCAATATTGTTGTGTTTCTTCAGAGCGAGAAAAAATTCTTTTTTTGCTTTGTTATATTAAAAGAGAGAGAGAGAGAGAGAGAGAGAGAGAGAGGCGAATTTGATTTTTGGGAGAGAAAGAGGACTTTTTATGAGTTTGTGAGAAGGAGGTTAGATAGAAAGATAAAAGAGAAATATGGAGGAGAAGAAAGGTTTGAAAACGTGTGAAAGAGAGAGAATGTGAAGAGAGAGAGAGGGAGTGATGGGTTTAGATGTGAATACATAGGGTTTTGGAGATAATTAATGCATTGTTGGTTGTGTTAATCAATTCAAATCTGGAAAGTTGAAGTGACTTTTAGTATAAAATTAATTCAAAATTTTTTTTTTGAATCAAAAGATATTATATTAACTCAAAAAATAGTCAAAACAAGGTGATCAAAGATCCAACCTACAAAGATACCAAATAAGCCTATGCCATCAAAAGAGCTATGTGTTTTCTAAGCTTTTTTGATCCCCACCCTCTATACACTATACTATCTATAATCTCTTCACAGGTATTCATGTATGTTCTGTGTGTATGTCCTCCAAAAATCTTGCCATTCCTTAACTGCCAAACCCCATATATAGTTTCCGTGACAACAAGTTTTAAAAGTCTCGCTTTCCACCCTTTCTTTGATGTGTTCTCAAGGATCCAACCTTGTTCAACCGCCCAACACTGAGGGGCATGCTGACAGCCAATCCAATCCAAAATGTGGCGCCATATATCATTTGCAATTCTACAGTCGAAGAATAGGTGATCCATACTTTCATCCGCTTCATTGCACAAGCTACACACTGTATCAGTAATCATACCAAATTTAGTTAGCCTATCTTTTGTTCCTAATCTCCCATGACAGACAAGCCAAGTGGTGATCAATGCTCTAGGCCTAGCACAATTGCCATTGAACAAGAATCTCCATTGGACCCTGCTGTTATCATCCATCAAAGCATCATATAGAGTCCTTATCCTGAATTTCCTCTTACTGACCATTGCGTTCCAGGCATCTTGGGCCAGCTCGACCTGTCCTCTCAAGTTCATTATGTACTTCATCACCCAAGAATTGCTTTTGCTGATTGTTGCAGACATGACATATTGTCCCTTCAGATAGTGCATGTGCACCCATTTAACCCATAAGTTATTTGATTTCAGGCATAAATTCCACAAGCATTTCAACATTATTATCTTATTCCACACTTCCATATTAAAAATGTTCAGCCCACCTTGTCTTTTTGGTTTACAGACGGTTTTCCATGCTACCGGGCTTTTCCTGCTAGTTTCACTGCTCCCAGTCCAGATGAAGCTTCTGCATAAGCCTTCCACCTTGCGAATGACAGTTTTAGGGACTGTTGACTCTGCATCCAGTACTGGATGATTGCATTGATTGTGCTCTTCACCAATTGCAATCTTCCTGCAAAACTCAATAATTTGGAAGTCCAGTGTCGAATCCTTGCCATAATTCTATCTATTAGGGGCAGGTAGTGATTGATACTGAGTTTTTTACAGGTAAGTGGTACCCCAAGATACCTAAATGGTAACTGACCCTCATTATAAGTAGTGACTTCCTTCATTTTCTCCTTGGTGTGACTATCCACCCCACCATAATATATGTTGCACTTGCTGGGGTTTACTATCAAACCTGTGGTCTTAGAAAATTTCTTAACAATTTTCACCAACATTTCTACTGAAACAATGTCCCCTCTGCAGAATAAAAGTATGTCATCTGCAAAAGTGAGGTGGGTGATGCCCAGGCCTTCACACTTTGCATGATGATTAAAATTAGGGTCTAGTTGCATTTTGACTAAGAGCCTATTCAAATATTCCATCATCACTACAAAAAGCAGGGTGGAGATAGGGTCCCCTTGTCATAAACCTCTTTTAGCATGCAAAAGCTCAGTTCTCTCACCATTGATATTGAAAGAGTAGGTTACAGTGGTTACCATAATCATTATCCATTGAATGAAAGTACTAGGCATGCCAACTTCCTTAAGAATGTTCTTCAAAGCCATCCAATCCACCATATCGTACGCTTTTTGAAGGTCTAGTTAAAGCATAGTCCTTGGTGTACCCCCTAGTCTATTGTATCCTTTAAGGAGCTCATAAGCTAACATAATATGATTATGGATTACTTGGCCGGGTATAAATGCCGCTTGAGACAGTCCAACAATACTGTGAAGCACCTTGCCCATTCTAGCAGTGATAATTTTTTAGATGATTTTGTAGAAAGTGTTACAGCCGGCTATAGGCCGATAGTCCTTCACATGTTTAGCTTCACCTGACTTTGGCACCAATGTTACAACAGTGTGGTTGAAAGGGACATATATCCTTCTTTGGTCAAAAAACTCCATGATTGCATCAATTACATCATTTTTGATAATGCTCCAACAAGATTTAAAAAATTTGGAGCCATAGCCATCTCCCCATGGAGATTTCAGATCACCTATTCCTGCCAGTGTATCAACAATTTCCTTTTCAGTCACAGGCCTCACCAGTTCTTCTCTCTGCTCCATATTAATTTGTCCACCACTTCTTAGTGCCTCAATGTCCACATGGTTGATATCAGTGCTTTCTTGACCCATTAACTTGCCATAGAACTCAAGCACTTCTTGGGCAATATCATGCTGGGCAGTTAAGATAATGCCATCCAGTTTTTGAATGACTCTCATCCCATTGGTATTATGTCTTGCTTTTAGATATGCATAGAAGAATGCATTGTTTCCATCCCCAATTTTAAGCCAGTCTATTTTTGTTTGTTGCATCATGGCCTTTTCCTCCATTTCATTCCAACTGATGATTTCTTCTGTCAGCTGCTTAACCGTTTCAATTTTACCAGCATCCATCTTATTGTTGTTTAGGTCCGCATAAGCTTTTTCAAGTTCCTGTCTTGCCTTGGTGATTTTATGCTGAATGTCCTTCGTGACCCTATTCAGTTTTAGCAAGTCAGGCTGTAACCTCTTCAATTTTTGCCACAGTCTTTGCATAGGAGTTCCTTTAGTTGGTTGACTCAAATTCTTCTCCACAATCTCATGAAATCCAGCAATGTCCACCCAGCAATTGTTGAATTTGAAATTCTTTTTTTTCCTAGCAGGGCCTGGTACAGTCATGTAAAGAATAGCATGGTCAGATATATGTGGTGGAAGTATGGTCAGGATTGCCTTATCATTCTCCTGAAACCATTCAATATTGGCTAGGACTCTATCAATGCAAGAATAGATATCCATCTCATGCAAACCAGTGTTACTCATCATTCTCTGAAGGTCCACATATTCAGCCTCTGTAACTATTTTCCCACCTATTCTGTCCTGGCTATTGGCCACGTTTTTAAAATCTCCAATAGTGCACCACGACCCTTGTTGATTGGTATGAAGATTCTCCATGTCAGTCCACAATCTTTTCCTCTTGTCAACTTGATTGTGAGCGTAAATGGCAGTCATCCAGAATTTAAATTTACCCGTGGTATCATGAACTCCACAGTGAATGTATTGGCTGGACCTTGCCACAAGCCTAATATCCACCATTGAATCATCCCAGCCTATCCATATCCTACCATTTTCGTGGTGATCATAGTTATCCATGTATTTCAGATTCTGACATAACTTCTTCCTAATATTTGCAGATTTGTTTTCTTTCACCCTTATTTCAATCAAGACTACTATTGATGGTTGTAACTTTAGGAGATGGGAGCGAATCTCCCTAATCTTACCAGCCTTGTTAAGCCACCTTACATTCCAAGAGGCTAACATGGACCCCTGTCAAAGGGGCCATGTGAGGCATTCAAACCTCCCAAAGCATCAAATATGTTTAGGCAAGGTACTCCATTAGAGTTTTCAGGGATCAGCATACCTTTACCTCTATCTCTAGTTGGTTTGATGATTGTTGTCCACTTCTCTTCATCTTCCTCAGTCCAGCGTTTCGGCCTTCCTTTTGGTGTATTGACTTCAGACACAATCAGCTCTTTTGCCTTGGTGATATCTCGAGTAACTTCCTTGGTTGGAACAGGTTGGACCGGCTTTTCTTTCCATACTTTTTGTTGAGGTCCTGTTTTACAATGGTGACCTATTTTTTGACATTTATCACAGAATTTAGGTCTCCATTCATATTCTATGGGTTGCTTGTGCTTTCTCCCTTTGTTATCTGTGATTGTAATTTCATCGAGCAGCTTATGTGTAATATCAACTTCCACCAGGATTCTTGCGTAGGACACTCTTAGCTTATGCGTGGTGCATTCATCGGTGACTAGTGGGGATCCTATAGCACTTCCAATCTTATTAAGACTTTTCTCCCCCCATAGGTGTAGAGGGAGTTGTGGTAGTTTGACCCATATGGGCAGGGTTCGCAGTAGGTCTTTTTCGAGGTTGAAATCTGTTCTCCATTCAACTATTATTAGCGGCGCACTCCGTATGGTGTATGGCCCTTCATTAACACAGCTTCCATATCCTCATGATTCTTGAATCGGAGTATGAAATAGCCGTCATCGTGATAGTAGAGGTCTGGGAGATGGACAAAGTTCCACGTTTTCACCATGAAATTCTTCATCATATGCATGCTGATGTCTTCACCGAGTATGTATACAATTAGGGCATTTTCCAAAAATTGCAATTCTGAGGCTACATCATCGTCTTCAATCACAATCTCAATTTCTCCATTGACAACTTTAGGGGGCAACATATTCCATTGTTCTTCCCTTCGTCGGATTTCGATTTCCACTAATTACATCAACCCATAGTTTTCTAGTTTCTAGGTTTCCGTTTTGGTCTGCCTTGGGGGGTTCTTCATGTACGCTTTCACTGGGTTTGTCTTCTTTCATCTTTGTTCTGTCTGGATTCTCCTCGTCATCATTTTGCTCTGATTCCACCGCCAGTTGAGTCTCCGGCGATGGTGGGTGGTTTGGTATCGGAGACACCGTAATTTTTGGACGTCCCCGAGACCTCTTCGCCCCAGCCATAAATATTTCTTTTCAATGTTTTTAGAATTCAAAATTATTTTTAAAATGTAATAGCATGACACATAAGCAAAACTTAATGCCAAACGAATGTGGTTGTAGCAAGGGTTCAGATTGTCAATTTTACCCTTGTGATTAAGTTAAAATAGGAATTGAATCAGAAGGGTAAATTGGATATTCAGCGAGGTACGATTTTAATTGGCTTATGATGATAGTATACTTTAATCTTAGCGGATTTCAATGAGGTTTTAAATCAAGGATCTGATTGTTACACACACTGAGGCCTTTTTCTCAAGACTATTATTGCTAAGATTTTGTTATATTTTCTATGCTTTTTTGTGTTGATGACAATTTATTCTAACTGAACCAGTTAATCTCTTTATGGGTGCTATAATGAGATGAAGACACAAAGGAAGTGTTTATGGGCAGTGGTTTCGCCGTGAGCCTTATTTCAAAACGACTTCTCCTTCCACTGAGCACTTTTTATTAATCTTGTTTTTGTGATTAGTTGCTTATTAGTTACTTTTTATTTAATAATTTGTATCGTCCATTCACCAATTCTGAAGGATAAATTGTTCCTTTCAGTGTAATGGCTCGGACGCCTGATCGATTCTGTGGTGATCCTGATTCATGGCTCTCTTCAATGCCTTTGGATCTTGGAAACGCCTCATACATTTGTGATTTAGGCTCATTCTTTCACTGTTTTAAATATACTATAAGAATCTCATTTGAAAATATTATTTTAATTGTATAAATAAATATTAGTAACATAAATAAATAAATTTTGCTTGTGTTCGGATTCATATATTATTTAAATTATTTAACTAAGAAAATGTATTATTTTTAAATTTTACCGTATTAGTACCCGTGTGTTCGCACGGGTACGGTGTAGTACGAATGAATTTGTTTTTAAAATGTAATAAAAATGTATATCAGAAAAACAAAATTGTTTTACCAAAATATTTTATTATTTTTAAAATAAAAACATTTTTAAAATAAAAGAAAAATTGTTTTACCAAAATTGTTTTATATTAATAATATATTTCAATTTTTCATATATTATGTTTAAAAAACTAGTATCTTAAATTAAAAATAATTTCAAATATATGCAATCATTTAGTTTTATAAATATCAACTAATAACATAATATTTGAAAATATTGTTTTAATTGTATAAATAAATATTAATAATATAAATAAATATTAATAATATAAATAAATAAATTTGGCTGTGTTCGAATTTATACATTATTTAAATTATTTAATCAAAAAAGTTTATTATTTTTAAATTTTACTATATCAGTACTTGTGTGTACTTGTGTTGTGTACCTGTGTGTTCATCTGGGTACTGGTGTGGTTGTTTTTAAAATGTAAATAAGAAAAAAAAATTGTTTTATCAAAATAGTTACTATTTTTAAAATTAATTGTATTTATAAAGATTGTTTTAAAAAAGTATTTATAAATATTGTTTTAATTGTATAAATAATAATAATAATAATAATTATGAATTACTGTTTATTTTATAAAAGTATTTTTTTCTGATATATTTTTTTGGATGTTTCCATTTATAAAAGTATATTTTTCTGATATATAAAAAATTTAATATAACGTATTTCAATTTTCACGTGTATAAAAATATTTGTCTAATATACTTTATTATATTATCAATTACTTCATTTTCAAGTTTCAATAATTCACTTATTCCCCGTAGATATATATTTTCTCTTACAGTCTCGTAAATTTTTTTTAATCATTATATAGATATTTAGTGGGAATATAATATTAATATTATAATTAAGTAACAAAATTTTAAATAAATAAAATTTTTTAAAATTAAATTTAAAATTTTAAGTATTTATATTTGACTCATTTTTAGAGTAAATTGGTTAAATTTATATTATTACATAAATATTTAATACATAATAAATTATATTTAATAATAGAACCTGAGTATAAATAATAATTATAATATGTTGTAAAATAAATAAAAAAAATAGGAAAGAATGAAAATAAACATATATTTTTGTGTGGTTTATTTATTATTTATTATTTGTTTTAAATTTTTGTAAAATAAATATTTCATTTTGATCCAGACAAAAAATTAAATGAACAACATTTTGTACATGTCGTATAGTATTGATAAATATAACTTAAATGTCATTTAAAATATTATTTCTTTAATTAAATTTTTTTACATATTTAATACTCTTAAGATAATTTAAAACATATTTATTAATTATTTAATAATTTTTTATGTATTATATATAAACAATAATATAAATAAGTAGTAAAAAACTAAATAAAAAATTGGTATCAATAATATATTTTTTATAAACAATAAATTTTTTCCCGTTTAATAAAGTATTGGTGTCAATAATATATTTTTTTTCAGTTTATAAAAATAACAATGTTCATTAAAATATTTGAATCAACAATATATATTGTTTATCCATATAAGCCTTAATAAATTCTAAAAAAAAAATTACAACAAATGAATGGATAGTAATTATATATTTTTAAATATAATATTTCAAAATAAGTATCAACTCTACTTTTATTCTAATTTTTTAGTCAATGTTTATACATTCCAATAAATATTTGTATTGTCCAATAATATTTGATTTTGTATCATTTAATGTTTTTTTCATTCAACTTTTACTATTTTTCATTAGTATCTATTACTACTGCTTACTCTAAAAAGTATAGACAAATTTAAGTCTCTAAAAAATGTGATTGATTGGACATAAAAAATCATATTTTAGATATGATGATGATAGAGTGTTGAAGTAGTAGAATGAAATAGAAATTACTATGACATTAAAATAATTTTAAAACAATTTATAAAGTATTGGTGACATTTAAGAAAATGATTTGTGTTGAATTTAAAAAATATTTACAAAAATAATATGGCTTATGGCAACTTTTAGAAACTTCATTTTTCAAATATTCCATATAAGTAATTTTACAAAAAAAGTTACCTCTCATTTTTTAACTAATTCATATGAGTAATTTTATAACTCAAATGTTAAAATAAACCACCACCGAAGTAAATCTCTTGGTGTTAGTTGGAATGATAAAAATCAACTAAAGGTTCTAAGAAAGAGAAAACATATCATTTTGTATTAAAGAAGAAAAAAAACTTAGCTTTAATATTAAAATCAAAGGTCACGATTCGGAGTAACTCTTTAGATATACTCTTGGAATAAATATATTCATCCTATAAAATATATAGTATTAGTGAAAATTTACAAAATTTAAACACATTTTTAATGACTATTATTATAAATATTTGCATACGGTTGATCCAAATCAAAATTAATATTTTTAACCTTTAAGAGATCCAAACACACAAATATATTTCATTAGTCTTTAGTGCATCATCTATTACATTGATGTAATATTATTTTAAGAACGTAAACAATTAACATATTTTATTATTTCAATGATTATTTAATTTGTTATTATATTATATTTAATCTATCATAAGGTGAATAATTAACTAATATGAATTATAAAATAAAATATAATTAGAATGAACCGTATATTATTTCCCGTATATAAAAATAAAAATAAAAATAAAAATAAATTAAAATCTAATTAAAAAATGAGAAAGAGAAACTAAATTATTAATATTGATAATTAAATAATAAACAAAATCAAAATTAAAGCTCATAGGGTCTTAAAGCTATGTTTAAAAGGTCATGCTACTATATTTCTACATTTCAAAAGTCATTATGGTAATATAATTATCAATATAATAACAATATTGATTACGTACCTATGGTTCTCACTCTCTCTTTTTTATACAATGATCATATAAGTGTTAGTATCGAATATTTTTCAGATAATTATATAACTATATTGATGTTTTTAATTAATGTATTAATTGTTTTTGATATAATAACAATAAATATTTGTATATTAATTAGAATGGTGGTTAATATTATGGTGATAAGTTTGAACATTGGAAACCAGTAGATGGTTTATTGATACTTTTTTGGTCTAACAATAGTAAATCATTAAGCTATTTTTTTTTAAAGTTAATGTAATGATGTCTTATGACATAGTACAAGATAACAATTGATTGGTTAGACACTACACTAACATTCATTAAATAGAAACTGACAAAATATTATACTTTTATACAATATCTCCTAAAATCTAACTTTTTAAAAGAGAAGTATTTTCCACATTAGTGTATTGTACATCAACTTGTTGTATATATTATTTTAAATTTGTTTTGAGCTTTATGTGATTGAGTTAAAAAAGGTGTATCAAATCTTTAATAAGGAAGATATATGACTAATATTAATATTAAATACTAATTTAAATGTAAATTAATAATTATTTAAAATGATTATGATAAAGTTTCTTCTTTTATAAAAAATAAATTGTAATAATGATCATAAGTGAATGGAGTAATATATTTAAAAACTTATAAATGAAATGAGGTCAAAATCCCAACCAGATGCTCACGAGGTCATGCACCACCCCAGATGATCACAATGACATTCCAACTAGCTCTTCATCCTGGACTGAGATAGGGACAAATAGGAGGAACAAGGGTAAGGCTGGTATAAAAGACATAACACCATGTATTGCTTGCAAAAATGGTTTTGAGACACTAGGGATTTTGAATGATCCTTTAGTGTCTTTAGACAAAGTTCCATGATTATTGCTTGGAACACTAGGGGGATCAATAATGTGGGAAAGTGTAGAGAGGTCTTCTCCCGCCTCAATAGCTTAAACCCATCCTTGATCATTTTGACTGAAACTAGGATTAAGCTGCAGAAAGCTAATAAATTTAGGAATAAAATGGGCCCTAAGTGGTGCTTTCTAGATAACTTCAAGGATAATTGCAATGGCAAAATTTGGATAATCTGGGATCCCACTAAAATTAAGGTTTCTCTTATTTGTAGTAGTGCTCAATATATCCACTGTGGGTTGTATAATCTTGAGGACAAGCTTATTACTTGGTGTACTGGTATTTATGTTTTCAATACCTTGGAGATGAGGAGGAAGCTTTAGATTAGTTTGGAGCATCTTCAAGTTAACACCTCAGACCCTTGGTTTCTCATGGGCGATTTCAACAATGTTCTTGGTTGCGAAGACAGAGTTGGTGGCTCTTTGGTTCAGGAAGCAGAATTCAAAGATCTTGCTGTTATGATGAGTAACTTGAGATTGTTTGACAAGGAGTCTACTAGAGAGAACTTCACCTGGTTCAATAATCAGCCTCACAATCCCATATACTCAAAAATTGACAAGGTTCTTGGCAATTTGGTCTGGCAGAGTCAGAACAATGATACTACCCTGACAGTGTTGAGTAGTGGTGTGTCTGATCATGGTCTCCTCAGTCTGGCTAGGCATACCCTGAGTAGGCCCTGTAAACAGCAATTTAAGTTTCAAAATGCCTTAATATCTACTGAGGGCTTTTTAGATTTGGTTAAAAATAATTGGTTGTTGCCTGTTAGAGGGACTGACATGAAGGCTTTATGGATTAAACTCAAAACACTCCAACAGGTTTTGAGAAATAGAGGGAAGATCTTTGCTGGTTTACAAGACCAGGTTGTGCAAGCTAGAAAAGAGCTGCAGAGGGCTCAAGCTTTACTGGCTCAGGACAGGATGAATAAGGAGAAGGTCAACTTGGTCAAGTCTTAGTTTGCTAAGGTTATCCAACTTAGCAGTTTTAAAGAAATAAATCTGAGGCAAAGGACTAAAATTGACTGGTTGAGAAAAGGTGATAGCAACTCTGCTTTCTTTTATGCTAGACTGAAAAATCAAAGTCATCATAACCAAATCTTATCTCTGGTAAATAATGTTGGTAAGTTCATTACTAATCAGAATGAGATGGAAGAGGAGGTTCTGAAGTTTTATAGTAATCTAGTGGGCAAGGCTAGTCACAATTTAAAGGGTGTTGACATAGTAGCTCTTAGAAGTGGCAGTCAACTTTCTATTGATGACAGAGAGAGTCTTACTGCTCCAATCAGTAATGGAGATATTGAAAAAGCCATAAAGGAAATGAAAGATAACTCCTCACTTGGGATTGATGGTTATGGTGCCAAATTCTTTAAATCCACTTGGGAAATAATTGGTAATGATGTTTGTGATGCTATTAAGGAGTTCTTTGAAAGGGATAGACTCTTCCAGGATTTTAATTGTACTATTGTATCTATCATTCCTAAATCTCTTAATGCTTCTAAAGTCCAAGATTATAGGCCTATTTCCTGCTGCTCTATTGTGTATAAGATCATAGCAAAGATCTTAGCCACTAGGCTTGGGAAAGTATTCCAAAGAATAATCCACAATAGCCAAATTGCCTTTGTGCCAAGGTACCATTTGCAGGACCATGTCTTACTAGCTTATGAGATGATGAAGGGGTATGATGCTAAAGGGGGTCCTCCTAAGTGTATGGTTCATATGGATATTCACAAGGCGTATGACTCAGTTGAGTGGCCTGCCTTAGAAGTCATCTTGAAAGAAGTAGGCATTCCCCCCAAATTTGTGAATTGGATCCTTTTAACTGTTAAAACCGTGTCATATCAGTACAAAGTCAATGGTAGGATTTCTAAGCAGTTGAAAGCCAAAAAAGGGTTGAGACCAAGGGATCCCCTCTCCCCCTTGCTCTTTGTGATAGTTATGGAGTATCTCAACAGGCTATTTGAAAAACTTGATTATGTTTCTGACTTTAAGTACCACTCTAGATGCAAAAACCTAAAGTTAACTCATCTTTGCTTTGCTGATGACCTTTTAGTGTTTTCTAGAGTAGATTTATCTTCTGTCAAGCATGCTATGAAGATATTTCTTGATTTCTCTGCAACTACAGGCCTAGTCATCAATCTTATTAAGTGCAACATCTTCTTTGGCAATGTGGAGGAGTTGGAGAAAGACAGAATCTTGGCTGCCACTGGTTTTACTGAAGGAAAGATTCCATTCAGGTATTTGGGCATACATGTCTCTAGCAAAAATCTTTCTGTTTCAAACTGTAACATGTTGGTTGAGAAAATTATGGGTATTGTTCATCATTGGAGTTCTCACCTCCTTAGTATGACAGGTAGAATAATGTTGGTAAAAAGTTCTGTTTTTGCTATTTTGAATTTCTGGCTCCATGTAATTCCTCTTCCCGGGAAGGTTATAAGAAAGGTGGAAGCCATTAGTAGGTCCTTTATTTGGATAGGTAAAGATATTGTGTCCAGGAAGTCTCCCATCTCTTGGAACAAAGTTTGCAAGAAAAAGAGTCAAGGTGACCTTAATATTGTTAACTTTGAGGATTGGAAGTGTGCTAGTCTCCTTAAGTTGCTTTGGAATTTGAGTGGGAAGAGAGACAGTTTATGGATCAAATGGATCCACACTTACTATATGAAAGGGGCTGACATTATGACAATGGAAGTGAAAACAAATTGGTCTTGGATTTGCAAAGCAGTTTTCAAACAAAGAGATAAAATTAGTGGGAATCAAGATTGGTTTTCATTACTGCAGCAAGGGAAAGTGAAAACCAGGGACTGCTATAACATTATTAGTCAGAATTATGCAAAAGTGAATTGGAGGAAAATTTGGCATGACAATCCGGCTAGGCCTCGTGCAATTGTTACTCTTTAGCTAGCTTGCAATGGAAGATTGGCAACTAAGGATAAAATATTTAAGTATGTTTTCTTGGACGAATCTAAGTGTTGTTTTTGCAATGAAGATGAAACTCTTAATCACCTCCTTTTTTATTGTATTGAAATGAGGAAAATTTGGTGTTATGTTTTAAACTGGCTTCAAATTGTTCATATCCTGCTTGCTTGGAATGGTTCTTGGATAAGAGCAAAGGTAAAAATTGGAGAAGCAAAGTTCTCAAATGTACTTTTGCGGAAACGATTTATAAAGTTTGGAACTACCGTAACCAAGTATGTTTTGGTGAGAAAGGAAAATATGAAAGCATTGGTTTTAAAGTTGTGGATATTATTGTTCATAGATGTTGGAATAGGCCTAAGCTTAGAGACCACATTAGTGTTTTATTAATGCCTTAGGTAGTGTTTGTCCTTTTGTTTTGTTGTTTATCTGGCCGGGTCTTTGACCGCCTTGCATTGTATTGCTTTTTTGGAATTTAATAAAATTCTTTTAGTTAAATATACAAAACCCCCCTGCAATGTTAGCGAATTCTCATTTTAGCCCCTGTACAATTTTTTTTTTAAACACCCCCTCTTAATATCCAGATTCCTTCACTTAGCCCCCTGGCTGCCACATTGCAGCAAAGATTCCTTTCTCGTGCTTGCGTGGCATGCCAGGTGGCATTTTTAATATTTTTTTTTTTTTTTTTTTTTTTTTTTTTTTTTTTTATTTTTTTTTTTTTTTATTTTATTTTTTTTTATTTTGTTTTATTTGTTTTATTTGTTTTTATTATAATTTTTATAATTTTTTTCTTTTTTTTTAATTTCTTTTTCGCCTTGCAACCGATGTAAAAACATACATTTTAAGAAAGATAGCATACATTTTACATCGGGCCAGAAAGGAAACCGATGTAAAAAAAAAACATTTTACATCGGACCAGAAAGGCAACCGATGTAAAAACATACATTTTACATCGGGCCAGGAAGACAACCGATGTAAAATGTGCATTTATTTCTATAAAAAAAAGTTAAACTCATATTTCACATCAGACTTAATAGTCAACCGATGTAGTAGATGTATTTTTCACATCGGACTATAGTCCGATGTAAAATGTCTTTGATTTACTACATCGTTTGGCTTTACATCGGACCCAGAACCGATGTAAAATGTGTTTTTCGCACGATGTAAAAAGTCTTTTCTGCACTAGTGTAATTTTTAAAATAACAATTTGTTTAAAATAGAATTAAAAATAAAAATTAGGTCCAAAAATGAAAAATAAAAAAAAAAGAAAAAAATAAAAAATATATAAATAAAAACGAAAAAGAAATAAAAAAAAAGAAAAAAAAATTATAAAAATTATAATAAAAACAAATAAAACAAAATAAAACAAAAATGTAAAAAAAAATTAAAAAAAATTAAAAAAAATCTAAAAAAATTAAAAAAAATATAAAAAAATATAAAAAAATAAAAAAAATAAAAAAAAATAAAAAAAATAAAAAAAAATAAAAAAAATAAAAAAAATAAAAAATAAAAAATAAAATAATATTAAAAATGCCACGTGGCATGCCACGCAAGCAATAGAAAGGAATCTTTGCTGCAATGTGGCAGCCAGGGGCCTAAGTGAGGGAATCTAAATAAGATGAGGGGGTTTTTAAAAAAAAACTTTGCCAGGGGCTAAAATGAGAAATCGCTAATATTGCAGGGGGGTTTTGTATATTTAACCCATAAATAAATAAATGATAGATTAATTGAAACTGCTGTGAATAAAAATGGTACTGTACAATATAATTTTTTTAATTTATCATAAATTGAAATTTTAATATTATTAATAATGTTTTTATATGTTATAATATTTTTAAATATAAGTAATATATTATAATTTTAAAATAGGAAAACATATTTTTAATTATATTTAAATAAAAAAAAAATCTCGTATTTGAATTATTAATATATATTTTTTCCTTATTTATATCAATAACACATAATCTATTTTTCTCGAATTTATATCAATTTCTATTATTTTATTCTATGTTTTACTGTATTTATTGAACATTGAAGCTGTGACAATTCCACATACAGCTACTATTCATAAAATATATAGATGGACTATTATTTAACATTGAACCTATAACAATTCCATTATACTGCTACTCTACAACATACTATGTTTATGTGCTATATCAGCAATAAGAACATAAATATACCAGTTACTATACAGGAGAAAATTAATACTCACTGTAGTACCAAAAAATACCCAAAATGATCTCGGGGACTTTCTCTTCAACCTCCTCATGTACTTCTTCTTCCACCGAAACATAAAAACAGAGTTAGACTAACCATGAGAAGAAAAAATGGTACTTAATTATTTTTTAGAATTTATTAATTTTGAAAATGGCATCACTTACAACTATTTACTAAGTATATAGTTGTCTAATAAACTTTGAGGATTTCTTAACACACCACCCATGTTTCTTATACACCACGTGAAATTTCCATTTTGCCCCCAGATTCCGGATGTGCACATCCGGACGCACCGTTTTTTCAAAAAACGCTGATGTGTTCTGGATGTGCACATCCGGAAGCATGGAATAGCTTTATTTTTAACAAATACCGGATCTGCAGATCCGGAAAAAAGTGTAACTTAATTTTTTTTCTCTTAAAAATCGGTTTTGTCGGTCGGTCGCAAACGTTAATATATCAACTTTGGGTCACAGTTCCTCCTGCTTATTATGCACACTTGCTAGCTTTCCACGCTCGATACTACATAAGTGAAGTAGAACATTCTGATTTTGGTTCTGCAAGTGGTAATAGGAGTGCCACCAACTTTGTGTCGACTCTGCTGCCATAAGTAATGTGGCTGGTGCACTTGTAGCAGTAATGTCATCGGAAGTTATAACAAACCCTAGGGTTGGAGTCTCTCAGTCAGCATAATGGTTGTCTTCGGCATTTCAATAAGTAATGTGGCTGGTGCACCAGTAGCAGTAATGTTATCAGAAGTTATAACAAACTCTAGGGTTGGAGTCTCTCAGTCAACATAATGGTTGTCTTCGACATTTCAATAAGTAATGTGGCTGGTGCACCAGTCGCATAATGTCATCAGAAGTTATAACAAACTCTAGGGTTGGAGTCTCTCAGTCAACATAATGGTTGTCTTCGGCATTTCAAAAAGTAATGTGGCTGGTCACAAGTAGCAGTAATGTCATCAGAAGTTATAACAAACTCTAGGGTTGGAGTCTCTCAGTCAACATAATGGTTGTCTTCGGCATTTAAATAAGTAATGTGGCTGGTGCACCAGTAGCAGTAATGTCATCAGAAGTTATAACAAACTCTAGGGTTGGAGTCTCTCCGTTAACATAATGGTTGTCTTCGGCATTTCAATAAGTAATGTGGCTGGTGCACCAGTCGCATAATGTCATCAGAAGTTATAACAAACTCTAGGGTTATAACTTCTGATGACATTTGCGACTAGCCGACAAAACAGATTTGTAAAAAACAATTACGCTTTTTTCCGGATCTGCAAATTCGGAATTAAAAAAAATAATGCTATAATATGTTTCCGGATGTGCACATCCGGAATGCATCAGCGTTTTTTAAAAATTTGGTGCGTCCGGATGTGCACATCCGGAATCTGGGGGCAAAATAGAAATTTCACGTGGTGTATAAGAAACTTGGGTGGTGTATTAAGAAATCTTCTAAACTTTTCAATCTTAACTAATTAGTCAACAAAGGACTATCTTTTTTAATAGTTGACAAAAAAACAAATTGTTCTGTATATAATAAAAAATTGAGAAATATTATTTCTAAAATGCTAAACAATATAGTACAATTGATATTATATTTTCCTATAAAAATAGATGTAATAGTGGGAAAATTAAAATTCAATATTATTTGTTGTTGTTTTACATAGTAGATGTAATTTAAAAATAGAATATGTATGGTATGATGATGTACATGCGTTTGCAGCCAGCTATGGTCATAGAGTGGGTGATTGATTAGTGTGAAAATGTTTAGAAAACTTAAAATAATAATAAGATATTGTATTGAGTAGATATAAATATCTTATCATGTCACATCAAATAAAAAGGGTGTGTCAATATCTACCATCATACATGAATAGTAATTTACATTGAAAATATCATAAAGGATGACATAATAATATTGAATTTGACATATTAGAATATTATTGAAAAAAGTGAGTTGCTCTATGTCTCATCATTGTTGCAGAGGCTTGTAACATTGCTGCTGAATTGCTTCATGTCCCGTCAATTAAAATAAAATGGTGACTTGTATCTACTTTTACTTGCTCTATAATAAAAATAGAAAACTATTATTACTTGATAAAACCAAATGGAAGATAGTGAAATTTATATCAAAATATTAAAAGATGCAATAATAAATAAATTTTGGTTCATATGTACAACTGATTCAAAAATAACATTTTTGTTGGGATAAAGGCACCACACATTACTTCTACCCGAATTAAGTTTAAAATCCATATCATTAAACAATGATAGTCATTAAAATGAAAAATAAAACAATGATAAAAATAGAGGGGAGTATGATGAATCAAATAGGAAAGTATTAAATGAAGAAATAAAACAATGCAAAAAAATATGTTCTATACTCATTGATTTGACTAAATATTGAGTATTTCCAATGTTTGCCATAGTTAGTACAACTTACAATGCACCAGTTACTTTTTCCTTTTACATTTAAGACTCTTTTTTATCTGTCCTCACGCTTCTATCGTGGTATGATAGGTTCTCTCTTGTATATAACTGCTTCTAGACCTTATATATTATTCAGTGTACATCTATGTGCTAGATTCCAATCAGATCCAAGAGAATCTCATTTAACTGCTGTTAAATGAATTTTAAGGTATCTGAAAGGAACAACTAATCTTGGCTTGATGTATGAGAAAACATCAGAGTACACTCTTTCTGGTTACTGCGGTGCAGATTATGCTGGAGACAGATTAGAAAGAAAGAGCACATCCGACAACTGTCAGTTCTTAGGAAACAATCTGATCTCATGGTCAAGCAAGAGACAATCTACTATTGCTCTCTCAACAGCATAAGCAGAATACATATCCGCTTCCTTATGTAGTACTCAGATGTTATGGATGAAAAATTAGCTGGAAGACTATCAGATATATGAGAGTAACATTCCTATCTTCTGTGATAATACTGCTGCTATTTGTTTAAGTAAAAATCCAATTTTACATTCTAGGGCTAAACACATTGAAATAAAACACCTTTTTATCAGAGACTATGTTCAGAAGGGAACTTTATGCTTAAAATTCATTGATACAAACCATCAATGGGCTGATATTTTTAAAAAACCCTTGGCTGAAGATATATTTCGAATTATTTTAAAACATCAGAAAATGGAGTATTGTCCAGAATGAGAATATTTTCAGAACCACGTGTGTTTAGTAAGAGGAAATAAGTATTTTTGAAATCATCAGAACCACTTTTGTGAAACATGTCTCAGTTCTGATAAAATGTTTCTGAGTTGTCCAGTCAATCATGACGTGTCAATTGTTTAGAAAATAATTTTTACATGTGACTATATTATATCTAAATCACTATATTTACTCATATCAAATTAACAGTAATTTTCTTGAGATTGAGTCAAAACTTTATTACATTTATTCATTAATCCCCTGTACGGTGTCTATCTTCTTAAGTTTCCAAAAACATTCCTATTTCCACTTTCACTCAATGGAAACTCTTGAGTTGTCCAGATTCTGAGAAAATCAGAACGTGTCACTCTAATTAGAAGATGATTAACGCGTGTAACCTAGGTTATATCCAAAAATCATTACATCTAATGTTTGAGTACTCGATGAACAGTAATCTATCTTGGGATTGATTTAAGATCATAATTGTATTCATTTCTCCCAATATCGTGTTCTCGACTTTTCAAATTTCAAAAACACCTTATAAATCCACTCACACCACTTCACTTCCACCTCCAAACCCGAAAAACCCTAATCGCTTTTCTCTCTCTCTCTCTCTCTCTCTCTCTCTCAACCGTTCATCGATCTTAATCTTCAACTATCATCATGATGACTCCAATTCAAGAAGAAACCGTCAAGTTTTCAAAATAAATGGAAACAACATCAAAGAGATTATTATCTTCCTCATCAGTAACGTCGTCTACTACTTCAACAATGCTTACAGCAACTGCAACAGTTACTCCATCTTCATCACAGTCTTCTCAAATAGATAAAAATCATGTAACCCAAAGAGAAGCCACTGTTACCTATAATCTTGAGAATCTACTTGTTCTCAAGGAACTGCATGTAGATTTCAAGAATCTTGCCGAAAATGGGTTTAATCTGATCAATGATGTAGAAGCTCAAGGGTGGAATAATTTCTTTGATAGACTTAAAGGTCCAGTCTTTGAAGCACTCGTAAAATATTCTGGAGACAAGCTGTGTGTGATAAACTCCATGTCGTCTCTTATGTCTTGGGAAGAAAAATTGTCATCACCGAGAAATCAATTGCTGAACTTTACAAACTGGAATTTCTGAAGAACAAGAGAGTCTATGGAAGGGTCAATAAATCTCTGTTTGTGAAAAAGGTTATCAACCAAACCATTTACACCAATCATCAACCAAATAAAACAGAGTACAAGAGAGAAGATCTGCATGTAAATCTGAAAATCTGGCACAAGATCATTCTTGGTTGCATCAATCCAAGACCTTCATCATATGCTGCAGATTACTTCAATGCAAATCAGAAGTATATGCTATATTATTTGTTCACCAAGGAAAGGATGTACTTACCCTCCATCTTATTTTACTACTTGAGAGATATGGTGAAGAAGACAAGAACAACAGGTGAACCAAAAAGTGATATACCTAAGTACATTCCTTTTGGAAGAATGCTTTCAGACATATTCTATGAAAGTGGTATAGTGGACACTCTGGTCATAGAAGTTCAATACACAGAAGACCTGACTGCAACACTTGGAGAGTCAGTCAACGCCACAACACTTAAGCATATGAGAATAATTAATAGAGTAAGAGTGGAACCGTTTTCTATCTCTGAGGACTTAACCAAACGTAGGGTCATAGTGCCAGGTTATCTTGCCTATTATAGAAGCGACCTCATTGAAGAAGTTGCTGCATTTGTAGATGCAATGAAAGCACAAGGATATGATGTATCTGAAGTCAAGAATGAAGAAAAAGAGTGGGAGCAAACTAAAGAGGCTGATGAATCTACTCCTGAACCAACTCTTGCAGATTCCCTCAGAAGAAAAAGAAAGCAAGCTAATGTTAATTCTGAGCCTCAGAAAAGGCAGAAGAACAAGTCAAAATTCTCCAAGACTGCTACTCTAACCTCTGCATTAGAGAAAAACAGTAAGTCTGATTCTGCTCTATCTGTTTCTAGAGTTGAATCAGTTTCTATTCCATCTTCACAACAAATTATCTCCATTCCCACTTCACATCCACCAGTCAGTTTCAAGCAACCATCTTGTTCAAATCCACCACCACCAATATCTATTCCTGTAACTCCACAAATGTCCTCTCCATCAATCAGTACACCTATCCAATCTGTAGCAATCCCTATATACACTTCATCAACAATCACCTCAATCATCCAACCAGATATGCCTGTCTCACTGATGTCTTATGCTTTTTATCAGAAAACCATTACTGAATCCTCAATTCAACTTTCTGATCCTCCATCTCCAACTTCTGAACCTCTTATGGTTTCAGTTACCCCTGAAGTATCCTCTCCTGCCATTCAACAAATCAATGAACATGCTCCTACTGAGATCGTTTCATCTCAACAAGCACCACCTGAAACCAACCCTGCTAAACCTGGCATTGCTTTGGCATCTATAACATACCACTTCCAGCATCTTTTGAAGAGTGCACAAATCAATTTCGTAATAAAGCACTAAAGAAGTTTGCAAAGCTAAGAGCAGAAATCAACACAAGTGCCAAGCCTATGGAGCTTGAAAGCTCTTGCCAAAGCTTCCAGAAGTGGTTGGATACTGAACTTGCAAGAATTGTAAGTTTCTCAGACGCCACCATAACTGCTGGAATTCAGTTGGCAAAGGAGAAAGCAGAAGCTGAAGAACGAATTAGGAAATTCAAGTTTCTGGCTGTAAAACAGAAAGAGACAGAAGAAAAGGCTGCTGAAGAAGCAAGACTTCTGGCAGAGAAGGCTGCTGAAGAGGCCAGGATGGCAGTCATGGAAAAGGCTGAGCAAGATGCTGCAGTTGTTCCCACCTCTGATCCTGCTATAAAGCGTTTGGAAAACATAATTGATGAAATCAGAGAAGAACAACAGAAGTTCAGAGAAAACTTTGAGGAACAAAAGACTGTCAATGCTAACCTTCAGAGCATGCTTCAGAAAATATGGAAGAAGATGTCCTCTGAGAGCAACTAACTCTATGTTCTTTGTTTTTAAATTTTTCAATCTGTGTTTTTCACCCTTGGACCACTTATCTTTTTTATCTATGACAAAAAGGGGGAGAAGTAATATATGTGATATTTTGATTCCATAGTCAATCTCTGACAAACAATGTTGTTTACATGCTAACTGTTATTTCTATTAGATTGTTTTTCTGTTTGATTTTCTGTTTCAGGAATTCTGTCTGTTAAATAAATCAAAAATCAAGACTATGATAATTTCAGCTTATGACCTAGTAAAATCAGGGGGAGCCCAAGAACAGAAATTCATCAAGTCTAAGACTCAGGGAGAGTACTTCATATGAAGGATAAGCTATCTTTGAAATATCTTATTTTCCCTACATTATATATATCAAAATTGTGTCATCAAAATACATAGTTTTGTCATCATCAAAAAGGGGGAGATTGTGAGAACAAGATTCGGTTCTGCAATATTATCTCTAAGTTTTGATGATATCAAATGAGTATTTCTGTATGAACAATTTTGTACAATTAATGTTTGTTATTTGTGAGAACTTAGCAAACAGGTTATGCTTCTGTAAATTGGCGCGAACACAATGCTTAAAGGAAAACACTTCGCCTATACACTTGAAAAGCATAACTCATTTCAAGATAATATGAAGTTCACAAGACTCTGATACAAAGGGAAAAGAGAACGAGTTCTGAAGATCTGAAGACAAAGGTTCTGAAAGAATAAAGTCCAGATGCTGAAGACTTATGCTCTCTGATCAAGGTTCTGAAGACCTAGCTATAGTCTCTACTCATGCTTCAACCAGACACTATCAGAAGCCTCTGAAGATATAAAGACAACGCACCAAGCGAACAAGGTTCTGAAGACCAAGTGCTGAAGATTCTGAAGGCGCTGCTCTAAGAATTCGAAGACTTGAACATCTCAAGAACCAAGCTATGTTTTCCCTTCTTAATCATGCTCGTAAAAGCCTCTGAAGTTGAGAAACCAAGAAGACAAAGCTACATAGTACAGCTGTACCACAATACAAAGTGAAAAATATCTTGGTAACAGTGCAACAGTACAAACGAAGATATTCTGATAAGACAGAACGCGCAACACGCAAAAGTTTTTATCTGTCCTCATGCTTCTAGCCGCCAGCCTAGTTAGCTATCATGATTACACTTCAATGGCTCTTTCTACACGGCTATAAAAGGAAGCAAAAGACTTGAAGAAAGTAACACACGAACGAACTGCAAAAATACTTTTGAACTGAAATCTTTCTTAAGTTACTCTGGTCGAAACTTGTTTACATTTTTAGCTTGTATAAGAAGCACTTTTATGTAAACTTATTTTATTCAAACTTAGGTTTGTGGTCCTTGAGAAAGTATGTGTGGTTGCATTTCTTGAGAAGTCTAAGACGTGTTGTCTTAGAGGTTGTTCCTTGAGTAAGACCTGTGTGTGGTTGTATTACTTGAGAAGTCTAAAACTTGAGAGTTTTAGATGTTGTGTTAGTCACCAGCTGTTTAGCCCGTGCATTGTATTTATCTAATTGATTAGTGGATTAAGACCTCGTTGAGAGAGGCAAAATCACCTTGGCAGGTGGACTAGATTAACTTGAGTGTTTCTCAAGTGAACTAGTATAAACATAACGTGTTTATCTTTTTGTGCTCAACAAGGTTACTATTGTTAAAAGAGAGAGTCTTATAAAAGGAATTTATTTTAAAGAAACAATTTTATTTTGAAAAACCAATTCAATCCCCCCTTTCTTGCGTTTTTCACACCTTCATAAGTTACCCAGAGACACCATCGACAACATCAATAACTCCTCCATTATAGTTGCTCACAAAGAAAGCACCATCCCCACCTTTATCAACCTTACAAAAACACATAAAACATTATTCTTTACTCTTCATACAAAATATTAAATTGATTTTGACCAATTAGTGATGTGAATGGTTACTAATAAACAGATTCAAATCATATGAAATGAAAACAAATACAAACACTACACATCATCATCGACATCGTCTTCTCTCCAAAGCCTCAATTGTAAGTTTTCTTTAATCATCATCCATTAATACTTACCTTCATACCACAAATAAATAAACAGTGAACAATTAATCTCAAGACCAAAATTATAATAACTCATAAAAAAATGGACATGTCGATTGTTTTGTAAAAGAATGATGAAACATCTTCACCGGTAACAGCAGCAAGTAAAAAAAATAATGTTGAGAAAGACATTTACCATGTGAACACCATATCCATCTACATAATAACAATAAAACTAAAATCTGCTCAGAACTTGCTCAAGAGTAGGGATGGAAAACAAACTCGGACCCGCCCGGGTCCGCCCCGAAATTAACGGAGAAAACCCGATTTAATTGGGTGCGGGGGAAACCCGGTTCTTAACTACGGGTGCGGGTGCGGGGGCGGGTAGATACTAAGACCCGCCCGCACCCGCTCCCGCCCCGCCCCCGGATAATGCATTTTACTTTAATTCACTTATTTTACTTATTTTAATATTCATTTATTAATTATATTTTAATTAAATTATTAATACCCTTATTGCAATTAAAACAATCAAGTTAATATTTATTTATTAATTAAATAATTAATTAATTAATTAAAATAATTAATTTTTAAATTAAATTATTAATTTTTATTGCAATTAAAAAAAACTATTTTTTTCGGGTAGGGGCGGGGCGGGTGCGGGTGCACCCGTTCTCCACTGGGGGCGGGTTTGGGCGGTAAATTTTTACCCCTAGTTGGGTTTGGGGGCGGGGATGGGTGTGTTACATGGAGGCGGGTGCGGGTGCATGTATAGTTAAACCTGCCCCGGCCCCGCCCCGTTGCCATCCCTACTCAAGAGTGTCTTCCCATAAATCAAAAACCTAAACAAACAAACACAAGTTATACTCATTCCTACATAATAACAATCCATAATCTACAAATTTAGAAATTTAAAAATCTAAACCTGTTTTGATAGTTTTGTAAAAGAATGATGAAACACCTTCACCGGTAACAGCAGCAAGTAAAAAAAAATTATGTTGAGAAAGACACTTACCATATGAACACCATATTTATCAACATAATAACAATCAAACGAAAATCTGCTCAAAACATGCTCAAGAGTCTCTACCTCCAAATCAAAAACCTAATCAAACAAACACAAGCTATACTCATTCCTACATAATAGTCCAGATCTGTAAAAATTAGCACAAAAAATATTAATGAAATGCAAAAAAATTGTCAAAAAAACAATAAATATAATGGTTGAATCTTCAAAGTAAGATCACAAAATAGAAAAGATGCATAATTTAAAAATTATAAAAGTGAATGGAAAATATAGAGATTGAAAAGGGAATAAGAGATTTGAATAAAAAAATTCCCGGAAAACCATGTTTGAGATGAAACAAAGCATAAAAATTGAATCTTTACGTTTAGAAGTGTGAGGTAAAGAAAGAAAGAAGAGAGAAGGTGAGGGAAGAAAGAAGAGAGAAGGTTGAGATGAAAGAGAAAGAGAAAGATGCAGTAAAAAGAAAGAGAGAAGAAACAAATGAATAATATATTATAATACATTTCATTTCAAAATGTGAAGCATATAGGAGTGGGATGAGGAGCAAAACCAAAGACTATGCTGATGTGGCGATGAAAAAAGAAGGAAAACCAATAAAGTCATCCACGTGGCAGCATGAGGAACCAGCAAGGGTGTTTTGGACTTTTCCAGAACACCTAATCTTCTTATATAGTAGATTAGGGTTTGCTTTATTTTCTAAATGCTCAATATGTCTTTGGAGAAAACTTAGTGAACAAGAATGGTTTAAGATAAATTAAATTAAACAAAAATCAAATTATTTTAATAAATAAATAAAAATCAAAATTAAAGTGCAGAAATTTCTAATTAATTATCACAAACATTTTAACTAAAAAAGTAAAATAAAAGGATAAAAATAAAATAAGAGTCGGGTACTAAAGTGCTCGAAAAATGAAAATGAATGCACCAAAATGATTATCGCGAAATAAACATATTGAAAAAATATAACATTTACCCAATTTTTGAAATAAATTCTGACTAGTTAAAAGACTTAGACTAATCAAAATGTGAACGAAACAATAGTTGAAAATTAAAACGAGCATTCTAGGTTAAAATAAGCCAAACGTGAATTAATATAATTGACGTCTGCAAGCTTGATTTTAAAATTTTTCATCCACTAATTTTATGCACAGTTGAGATTCAGTTAGACTGATCTGTCTGTAAATCCAATAAATTTATTCTGGACGACATTTTAGGCATTATACATGATGAAATGCATGTTATGATATGTGGGTGATGCAATGTGAAAATAAATTTAGATGAATGAAAATTTTAAAATTCCCGGTTAAAAATGGGGTATGACAGTTGTCCCTATTTAATCTTTTTGGACCTGAAGGTATGAATAGCAACGACTTTCAGACATTCGAGGTAGAAGAGGATTAAATACTAGAATATCCAGAATTTTGGTTGTGTAGAAAAGGAAAGAATGTAGTGTAGGTGTCTGAGGATGTTTATGGAATGCATGATATGCAATGCCTAGTATGCTTGAGATGCAATGTATGGTATGAGTATTTTCAATGACGAGCTTTTGCCAATCTTGGAATGGGAGACATCCGTGCAGAATTCCAAGAGAAGTAAGGTGATACAATGGTGTAGTAGTAATCTAAAACTTCTTCTGCAAAAGGCAGAAAGATGCCTTGTGACAGGCATGTAACACCCATATATAACAACATACATCAAAGCATATATATTATACATGAAACCAAGTTTTGGTACTGAAATACCATAAGTTCCTAGTTAACACATTGTATACATTAAATGCCCTAAATACAAAGTACTAAAAGTTTACGGCATAACATATACAAGATGTCCCAAAATACACTAAGAACTAGATCAATATAATGATTTCAAAATAAAACGTCATAGCGGAAGCCATGTCATCCCAAAAGCTACGATTCGTAAGGAAAAGTAAAACCACTTTATCCTTACCCTTCGCGGAACCTGTGGTACCTGTAATATAATCAACAACATGGGGTGAGATAACAAATCTCAATGAGTTCCCTATCTTATGGATTCTCTCGGCTTTACAAGGTTCTAACCAATCCTAACTCAAGTCCAAGGGAAAGGGAAGGGACTTCGAGTTCACAATTCAATTCTCACACTATATGGAAACATGTTCATGAGTTCATTAACTCACTATATCACTAATCGATAACCTTACCAAGGCATCTCCTTTTCCCGTCCGCTTATACGTCTAGAAGGCGACCCGAGTCATAGATCCTCGTAACTTGCTTGACATATGAAATGGATTCGGGATCATCGGCCTGTTAACCGTGAACCGTCACTTCTCATGGCCTGTTAACCATCTCAACTCTCTTTACCATATAGGCTCCATTCATACTACACGCGGGAATCAAACCTGCCAAGTAATTATGCATACATTTCAGAGGAGTCTGAGACTCATGAAACTGCAACTCAGGGGAAATGGTTACGATTACATGATTTTTCACACAAGCGTGATTGTATTCGACAATCACAAGGCCTCATTCGCCTTCTCACCTATACTAGGTTCACACATGTTCCATACTAGTGTTTTACTCCCACCTAGACCACTACTCGGCAAGGATGCACCTTTCTACAACACATGCTCGAGCATCGCCATCTAGAGTTCTCTATCAATTTCTAGTTTCATTACTAGATTCTCCTATAGTTTCGTGTTAAGGTTTCCTCACGCTTCCTATTCCATTTTCATTTTAGCATGCATATTCACTCACAATCATGTTTAATCAACAATAGGATAAGCAAGGCATATTATAATTGCACAATAGAAACACATATAATAATTCATCATAATTACCCCACTTTTGGGTTTCCTCCGATTATTTGATCGGGTAATAAAACCGACATTTTTCACCTTCATCATATAGATTATTCTCACAGCTTTCTATCGGGATCAAGAACACTTAAATCGGTTAATCGGATCACAAGTTATGGAATTTAAAAGGAAAGGGGAACATTTGAAAATGTCCCAGAAGCGCCCGACGCTACATTTTTCGCCCGGCGGTGCCCCTTCGCCTCTACTTCGCCCGACGAAGCAGGGGCGTAAATCCCTCTCCAAAATCTCAAAGTTACAGAAGTGTTCCACGCTGCGCCTCTTGGTCATCGCTCGGCGGAGCAGGGGCGCACGCTTCGCGTCACCCGGCGCTCTGAGCACCGCCCGACGCTCTGCACCAGAAGCAGAAATTCTGCTTGCGTTTTCCATAGTTCCCAAGCTTCAAAATCCAACTTTTCGAAACCAAAACATTTCCAAACAACCAAAACAAGTATCAACAATGTTCATATGCATATTACGATCATACAACGCAATTTATATCGATTTTCAACCGTTAGATTCATGATTTTAGCAAGATTACTCATTTTCTCACAATATCAAACCTAACTCCAAAACTCAAGAAACTCTACAACTAAAGCATCTATCTAGAACCCACCTTGATCAGAAGATGATGATGAAGAAGATGAGATGATTTGATGAAGAATGGATGATGATCTTGATTTTTCTCTCTTCGTTTCTTTTGTAAGGAAAAAGGGTGGAAAGAAATGATATAGAAAATATCATTAATTAGTAATACTACTAATTATCCAAATAGTCTCTAAATCTCCAATAATTAAAACCTCAGAGTCAGATAATATTAATTGGATTTGCTCTGAACTCAACAGTTATTCTAATTATCTTTGCAGATAATTTCTCAGAGTACACTGGAACTCAGTTGATCACAACTAATATTATATGAAGTAATTAAAATACGGGGTATTACAAGGCAAGTGTGACTTGGTTGGTGTAACACCTTTTTCTACCCCACAGATAATCACGGCAAAATATACAATTTATCAGAGTAAACATCAGAACCACCTCAAAGGGTGCACATTTATCAAAAATTCAAATAACACATTTACTCCGTAAACAACAGGTTTTCATCAAAATAACTCAAAAAGCCTTCATATGGCAGCGGAACTCAATAATTCAAAATAAAATGGTTTTCAATAAAAGCCATCAAAATAGGCAGCAAATCCACCATAACCACAACACTCAAAAAGGTTTTCAAAATAAAACCATATCATCAAATAACAACAGAATAACAAAGTCAACATGGTTCGAATAGACGACCCAACCCGATGTTACACTATCAGAGCAAGACCCTCTACATCAACCAAAAGCAATTAAACTTCAAAAGTCCTCGAAGGCATCCACAGCTAAGCTGATCACCTGCGCGTTAACCACATGGAGGCATCATTCAAACAGGCAGGGTGAGTAATCACAATTCATTATAATCAATATAAAAATAAGATATACATAAAATGGCGTCATCATCATATACAACATCTTCAGGGTCATCACAAGGAAAACATCAAAATCACATCATCATCATAAATCAAATCAATGCCAATTAAACGCAATGCACAACAAGACTCATGCATGTGGTACCAATCGTCATAATCGATGGACACTAGGCCATCACCCCTCCAAAGATCCACGTCAATAGGATCGATTCCGCATACGAACCGGAGCACGTCATAATCACCTCATATCCGCACAATGGGAATGAAGTATCGTCACAGAGTATGCATATGAATGCATGATACACAAACGTCAATAATCATCATCATCAAATAAACATCATTATGTGCATCATCATTCATCAATTCTCATACAAATCATGTCATCATATATTCGTCAAATAATCACCAAAACATCAACTCATAATCACCAGTAACATCATGGTAAATTATCATAAAAAATCACAGCATCAAAACATCCAAACATCATAGTAACATAAACAAAATTTCGTGAACAGCAGACGTTCGCTGCACAGTTCCCTGTGCGAACAAGCTCGCTAGAACGTTCACTTTGCAAACTCCAGCGAGTCCCCCAATTCCCACACAGAAACACCAGCACCTTCATCTGTCATCCTCGCTACTCCATTCGCTGTGCGAACCCATTCTCTGGGTGATTCTCTTTGCGAACTAAAAGTCCTTTCCAATCCCAGTCCAATATCCAAAAACACAATCATCGCGCATTCGTTGCGCTGCTCGCTTTGCGAGCCTGGGTGAATGTGCGCCTTGCAAAGGAATGGTTCGCTTTGAGAACCTGCTATTTCTGCAATCGCTGCTACGCACCAGTAGCATCCCAGCCCCAAAAACCTTTACGATTCCAACCTCAATTCACCCCAAAACAGTCTTGAAACATCAAGGCAATCAAAGGCATAAAACCTACGCCTATTAGATCGATTCAGAACACTACGGGAAACCTTAAATCCCCTAAACCTTCAAAACTCTCAAGCTTCCCATAAACACCATAAATCCCTTTCTCATACAAGATCCCACATATCATCAAAGAAGGTTTTGCCCCGAAGGCTTATTTTTAACCGAATCACTTCAACCCTTAATAATCCATCATCGATCCTCAGAAATACCTCTAAATCATCAATAACTCATAAACCCTTCAAAAACCACAAAATCCCCAAAATCCACTTTAAACACATCACTTCCTATATTGAAAACAATGAAAGGCAATACTCCTCATACCTTAGATTGTCGATTCGAAGCTTTCTCTTTCGAGTCTTTGGAAACCTTCTCGAATTCCTCGCCTTTTCCCTTTTTCCTCAGAGCTCCCACCTTCTTTCCTTCTTTTCACGTTCTAACCAAAAGAACCCTATTCTCAAATTCTCTTTTTTATTCAGCCTAACTCTTGGGCCTCAAAAATGGGCTTTCTCCATAATACCCTCACTAATCCTCCTCAAAAGTCCATCTTACCCTTAATTCCTCTAATATTATTTAAATTAAATAATAATACGTTATATTTCATAATATATACTATTATTTAATTAAATAACTAAACTCCACAAAATTACTAACATCAACACAAACCACCAATATTCATCAAAATTCACGAATATATTATTTAAATAAAATAAATATTCTTACGAAATTTTGGGTGTTACAGTTGGGGGATGATAAGGTTTTCTACTACAAAAGGTAGAGGTTATTTGTGAAAGGCAAGGAAGAGAATAAATTCCTCTTGCAAAAGGCAAGGAAGACTCCTGAGCAAAAGGTTAGGAGAAAGATATGATTAGTTTTCCTCTTGCAAAAGGCAAGAAGGACTCTTGAACAAAAGATTAGGAGAAAGATATGATTGGTTTTCCTTCTGTAAAAGGAAGAGAGGACTCCTGAACAAAAGGTTAGGAGATATATGTGATGTGATCTCTCATACAAAAGGTAGTGAGAGCTCCTTAACAAAAGGCTAAGAAGGAACACGAGAACATCACTGCACAAATGATTTATTTTCTCGTACAAAAGGTAGCGAGTACTCCTTAACAAAAGGTTAGGTGGATAATAAGATGTGATTTCGTCTTGCAAAATGCAAGTAGGACTCCTGAACAAAATTTTAGGAGAAAATAGATGTTTCCTTCTAACAAAGGTAGAGAGGACTCCTGAACAAAAAGTTAGGAGAAAATATGGGGTGTAAACTCCTATTACAAAAGGTAGAGAGGACTTCTGAACAAAAGGTTAGGAGAAATATAGATGTTTCCTTCTACAAAAGGTAGAGAGGACTCCTGAAAAAAAGGTTAGGAGAAAGATAAATGTTTCATTCTACAAAAGGCAAGGAGGACTTGTAACACCCTAAACCCCACATACAATTTTAATGCATAATTTAATAAAATTGTAACCACAAAGGTTGTCACTCACATAAAAAATGTCGTGCTCCGTAACACGGGTCATAAATTTCACATAAACACCTTCCATCGCATCCTCGCCTTCACTTAAGGTATTATTGATAACAGCGAAACACACTGCGTATATGGCTCGGATTGCACATGGTTAGTACTTAGTATAGTTTATTTGTTATTTTTCTTGTATTATGCTTGTGTTTTGTGTTGTTTTTCAGGTATAATGCCTTAATGGAGCCTTCCGTGAAGAAATGAAGCAAAAAGAGTGAGAATCAGAAGAGTGGAAAATACACACATGGCGTTGGCCAAGGATGACGCCATGACGTGTAGGGTTTCACCCACGTCTCAAAGGTCAGAAGACCATGTCTTCCACCCTTTGCACACATGGCGAGTACCATGGAGGGATGGCGGGCACCATCTTCCTAAAACGTGCCTTGGTCAATGGCAGTTGAAGGCAGTGGCCATGACCGGAGAAAATATCTCCACACGTTTTCTGAATGACTCGTGTAACTTCCAAGAGTTTTCACACTATAAATAAGCCATAGTTTCCATTGTTTAGGCATCCTCTCTTAGTTGCAACATAGGCATAATTCAGTTTGTTTAAAGCGATAATCCGTCACATCGAGGGGTTATCGTACCGTTGTTATAATCGAGATTGGAGCATTTTTAGAAGTAGAGTAATCTTGCTGCCATTTTACTTTTCAAGTCAGATTTACTTTCCAGTATTCTACCAGATTAAAGTCTCCGATTTGGAGCAGGTTTATTATTCAATTCGCAATTTATTCTCATTTGCACAGTCTTTACTTTGTTTAATTTCCCACACTGCTTTACTTTGTTTATTTTCTGTCTTGCCTTAAATTCGTTTACGTTATTCCACCACTTTACATTCTTTACTTTATCACATTGCCTGTTTTAATTTCTTTATAATAAAAAGATTTGTTTTCAAACCAAACTTAAGCATGACACTTTCGTTCTTACTTTTGAAAATTAATCGCACCCTTAACACGTTTTTACTTCCTAAATGACTTATCCCGCAAATCAATTTCATGCCATGTTTGCCATAGTCACGTCTAGATAAATCCTTAGTGCTGGGATGTGAGGACCGTCGTTTCGACGGTACTCCATATGTTGTGTTTGTAGAAATACTCCAGGGACTGTTTTGGTTTTAATACAACTTTTTTGAATTTAAATTGATCGGCCATTACGTAAATGGGACCGTGTTTTTATTTACGTAATAACCGTGACTATGTCGGGTATGATCGAAAGCCGCCCGATACTTAAGATAAAAGTTGGTTAGTTTTTAATTGATAAAAACAACAAAAGCGATTTGTTAATTAATTTGGTAAATTTAATATTATTAGAAAGTTATTTTAAAACTATTTTCGGACGCGTTTATAGATTTAGGATCCGGTTGGCCGAGTATATGCCGAAAACCCTTTGATGTTAAAAGTTTCCGATCAAAAGCACTTTTTAACTGAGTCTTAGAGGTAATTATATAAAAAATGACTTTATCACTTTAACGCAATATGCGACCGGTGCAGCGTGAGCGACTGCTATAGATTAGAGGTTAGGTCCGGTTCCGATCACGCTAACGCGGCGGTTCCTTTTTAATTAACTCTTTTTCCAAGAAGGAAAATATTGCCCCGCAAGTGTCTCTACTTAAACAATAGGAGTATCGTTTAATTGATGTGAATTGCATACCATTACCATTTATCTAAATTCATTTTTATTCACTATTCTCTGTTGCCTGTGCACTTTACACATTGTTTCTATTAGCCTTAGATAAACAACGTAACAATAGTAATCGATAGATTGACATTGGTCTCTGTGGGATCAATAATCTTTTATATTACTCTGACATACTCCGTATACTTGCAGAAAGCACGCATCAAGTTTTTGGCGCTGTTGCCGGGGACCAATTACATCAAATTTCGTACCCTGTTGTTACACCGTCTAGATTAAGGCACCCCTTTCTCTTATCCGGTCAATGCGAAGATCTTGCAGTACCAAAAACTTAGTTGATCCAATAGCAGAACCTGAAAGATAGCCCGTACTCGTCTTTTGCTCCGAAGAATTAGAAGAGCAATGGCAGAAGAACAAAACCACTTGTTATATCTCCATCTATGTCTCCGAGTAGACATAAGGTTATTGCAGTTGGTTTTGTTGACAATAGTCATTAAGTTCAGGTGAAGCTGAAATCTGATTGTCCACTGGCTCCTGTCATTACCTGCTGGATAGAGAGTTGTAGTGAAGGTGAAATAGCTTGGGAGAAAGCATATGCAGGACATATAAGGCATTAGGAATAACTCAGTAAGTCAAATAGATAAGATTTTAGGGTTATGGTTGTAGTTGTAGAGTTATGGTTGTAGTCACACTTATGTGTGATATCATCATTTAATTTAGTTTGTGTCAATTTATAATTATTTTATGTTATTTCATTTTAAAAAAAACAACTACCACGTGTATAAAAATGTAGAAAATATTGTTCAACACCATATATTTAAAATATGTGGTAATTCTAAATTATGTTGTTCCTTTTTGGATTGTCTACATTATGCAAAACAACATGGTATGAACAGATGTTGGATATGATGTTCTAGCTGGTGTGGCACATCTGATCCCAACTACTTTTGTGAATAAAGTCACACATGGGAACAAATGTCACAACATGTGGCCCTTGTATGCAGGACAAGGTTGTTGTTGTATGCGCTCGTCTTCCAACTGTCTATAGTGCACGTTTCTGTTACTTGTGCAACAAGGGTTGTTGCTATATTTTAGCAATCTGTTTTGTTTGATTATTTAATTAAATTAAAATTAAATCAAGGTGATTTAAATTTGAATTCAAATCAAATCAAATCTTCTGTGGAACTATTTTTGGAGAAACAAATCCTAACTAAATCTCCATCATATATGGATGAGATCACTACCTAAATCCAAATAGAAAAGCCCAAATATGTATTGCTATATTTAGACTATTATCATGCCTTGAAGACAAGGAGCTTGAGTGATATTTTTTGTTTTTAGGTTGAGTCTTTGTTTGTGTTAATTGTACACCATGCTATTGCTTAATTCATATCATAAGGCATAATAGTTGGTTTGTTTAGTTAATTTTTAATTCAACATTCATCACTGTGTTTATTGATGTTGATCACTTGGGATTAATGATTGAGAGAAAGTGAGAGGGGGTTCTCATATTTAGGGGGAGATCTAAATAGAAATACACTGAGGGTAGAATTAAGAAGATGGGCGTTGAGTAATGGGCTTGTTCATCTAAGACACTTTGTACTAATCTATTAAAGAGTGAATTTTCCTTCTTGGGTAGAGTGCCCTCTAGATGTAGGTTTTGTTTGCACTGAACTGGGTTATCAATTCTCTTATGTCCTTTATTTTGTTCACTTTAATTCCGCGTTCCTTTCATATTGTGTTAAATATGGTTTAACAAGTTGGACAAGTTGTCCTAGACACCTATCTTTTGAGGAACAAAATTTTGAATTCTTTTCGCATATTTCAAATATGCAAAAAACCATGTTTAAAACAGCTTATTTAGAATATGTGATAGCCATAAATTCGCACTGCATTTTTTAAATATGTGCTAGAATCCTATCAAAACCCATATAAAACATTGCATATTTATAAACATGCAATATAAATTGTAAAAATTTCGAAACATACCACATGTTTTAAATGTGTGGAATGCTTTCCAAATACGCGGTAGTGTAATGAAAAATGTAGAATCTCCCGTCCTTTTGAAAAATGTGGTACTTATAATAAATTTTCAGCCCCACGGGTATTTTTGTAAAATACTACTTTTTAAGGGGTGCCAGTTGCAAATGGAGGGTGTCAGGTAAAAAATTATTTAAAACCCTTTTAGTTTAGTTGTACCCAACTTTACCCATTCTTCTCGTAACCCTACCTTTATTTAGTAACGTGAACCAAGGTCCTCGTCGTCTTATTTTCTCCTCCGGTCCCATAACTTCGACTTCTTTACACTTTAGCACTTTTTTACGCTTCTAATTTTGTTTTCAGGGTACATCAATGTCACTGCTTTCAATAGGCTTGTTCTTTCCAAATTTCGGGGTCTAATGTAACACCCTAAAACCCCTGCGTGAAATTATAATAAAATATCAGAATAAAATAAAACATACGACATTTAAGATGCTACTTACAACCAAACACCTGCTCATGCATATGATATGTAACACATAATTACCATCAATAGTGCCAAAAAAATCACACTTAATTATTTTTCTCATATAGCAGCGGAAACTCAACTAAAAACATAATATGTTTAAAACCACATAACTAACATCAATTAGACAAAAGTAATAATGACAATGAAATAAATAATAACAAGCGTTCCATATCCCTAGTGTTACATATCAGAGCAGACGCTGACTTAAAACATAAAGTGAAGGACTCCATCTTCAATAACCACAATTTCGCACCATTCTTGATTATCTGCACGTTACCCATATAGATGTAACATTCAAACAAAAGGGGTGAGATTCTAAAATCAACAAAATAAATGCATAATATACATATAAATGCACACAAGCATTGCACAATTCATCCTTTCACCACAACATCAGCACAATTACAATTTCCTACACAAACTGACAATCACATAATCCATAACACAACACAACATAATGCAATACAATGAGACTCTCAACTCGACTCAATGCATGTGGTACCAATTTGATCCCTTTTTCATGATCATAATTCCCGTCGAAATTTTTGTATGTGTCGCTCACACCCCACAAGGGTACACGAACACCCGTAATCGCTCACACCCCACATGGGCACACGATTACTTCAACAACAACAACACGATTCTATTTCAAAGAATCCGGATAAGGCGCCCACACCCCACATGGGCACACGACTTGTCATACAACTTATGCAACATGATATGCATTCAACTACAACATACAACGATGACCAATGCGTATGACTATCACACATCTAATACATCATGCCACAGCTGTCCAACACTCAACATATATCTACCAAAACATGTAATAATTACAATCCACAACTACAACACACATTCGCACACCTGAACTCAACATCTTAACGTTCAACACATCACAACGTACACGGAAACACAATTAACACGTCGAATAGTTGGAATTCTGGCGTTGAAAATAGTTTTAACAGAAAGTACATGAAACCAGCTTTCCAACGATTCGAACGGTAACTGAAACGGACTTATGGATCAAAAGATATGAATTTTTAAAGTTTAAAGAAAATTCTGTCTGTAACAGCAGCAAGCAGAACTGTCATGTTCACTACAAGTTCGCCCAGCAAACTGTCATTCGCTAGGGGTTCACCTAGCGAAGTCGCCAGCAAAACACCTTCCCCATACAAAATCCAGAGGCTCACCTATTTTTCTCTCCTTTCGCCTCAACATTTGCCCAGCGAACCTTCGTTCGCCAGGAGTTTGCCCAACGAACCTGGGGCGAATCTCCCCAAAACTCACTCTAGTATCACCTATCTTTTTCTCTTTTTTTGCTTCTCAGTTCTCCCAGCGAACTGTCAGTGAGCCCTTCTCCCAGCGAACATTCCTTCGCACGGCGAAGTGCGCGAATCAGCAACTCTGCAGTTGCGATTCCTGCACAATCCAACCCCAACCCTTCTCTGATTTCAACAACAAACCACACGAAAATACACATAAAATCCACAGTTTTTACACAATCAATTAGAGTCACATAAACCACAATTTAATCAGTCAATTTACATCAACTACATGTTATTACGAACATCGACATGCAACCGACAATAACCAAACAATCAGAGATGCATAGAGATTAATCTAACAAATTACCCGCCCTCATACATACATTATTCATCCCTTAAGCGATCGAAGAACCCCACCTTTACCTTATTGACGATTCTTTGAAGGTTCTCTAAGCCCTAACTCTGCTCCCCTCTTCCGTTCCTCTTTTCTCCAAAAATGCGATCGTTCCCAAACTGATTCTCCCTTTCCCAATTTTCTCTTTTCCTACCATAATCCTTAGACCCCTATTATGATTTTCCTTCCTTACCCTTACTAATACTCACGAATAGTCCACTTTGTCCTCCTTATTCTTGTTATTATATCATATTATTATTATTATTATTATTATTATTATTATTATTATTACTAATATCCACTTATTAAAATAATAATAATAATAATCAATATTTAATTAATTTAATATTATTCAACTAATATCATGATCAATCAAATATCACTAATATAATTTATTTAGTACTACTCTGTACACCACCAAATCCTACATAATTGGTCACACACCCCTCACCCTCAAGGTTACTAATACTAAGGTTATTACCCTTTACCGTAGGGTACCCCAACATAACCCAACACACATACAATCACTTAATTTTAATTACGAAAAATAATTAAAATAAATCGGGGTGTTACATCCAACCTATTGCAAGCGGAATGTCCATGTATGTTTAATCAATGTTGTGGAGACCAACTTCAAAATACACAGGCTTTATCCCACTGCAGATGAAGACCTGTCGCGGCGCAAAAAATGGCGATGAGCATTCGCACGCTCGAGATGATAACAAATTTTCCACCAAACTTTATTTATTTCAAAATGATAGAGAGAATATCGATAAAACCCTTTTAGAAAATGGTCGTTGCAACCAAATTCGGGTTCAGCTGTCGATTATGCAAGGGGAAGGTATTATCACCCCTCACATCCGTTGTACTGAACGAGAACCATTTAGTTAGATTTACGAATAGAGTGTTAGCTTACATTATTTGTTTTCTTCTAGTTACTAAAAGTGTAAAAGGAAAAAATAAAAGGGCGCAAAATAGGTTTTTTATTAGGGTGCTTGACAAGATTGTGAGTCTTGCACCTACGTATCCATAGGTGCGATAAGAAATTCAAAGCTACGTAGTTCTTGGCAAGAAAAAGGTAATTTTTTTTTTGGATATTTTGGTTAAAGCGCTTGACGAGACGTTGAATCTCGCTCCTATGTATCCCCAGGTGCGACGGGGAACTTAAATCTACGTAGTTCTTGGTAGAAAATTACGTATTTGTTGGTTGATTTTAGTGAACGAATGTTTAGGTCGCATTCTAGCGGTTAAACGTCGCATGTTTTCTCGCGCGGGGGCGATATCAATGTTTGTTTGTATCGCGATAGAACATATAAAACGTTGTTCGTTTGTGAAAAGATTTTCGATCACGTTGGGGTGAGAAAAGATAAGTTTGATTGGCTGAATATGTAATGAGGTGGATGGCGAATGTTCGGATAGTAAAACTATACATAAGGTATCTAAATACTCAGGAAAAAGAGGGGCATATGCCTAACTAGTCCCTTTTCATCCAAATTATTTGCGAAAAGTATTTAATTATGAATTAGAATATTTTAAAGATGACAAGTACTTGGAAGGCAAGTTATACCGCAGACGCCCAAGTACTCAGGAAAAAAAGAGGCATACATCCAACTAATCATTTTTCATCCATTTTTATTGCAAAAAGATTTTGACTTGAAACAAATTTGAATGATTTAAACATGACAAGTACTTGAAAAACAAGTTATACAACAGACGTCCAAGTACTCGGGGAATAGAGAAGCATACGCCAAACTAGTCATTTTTCATCCGATTTATGAAAAATGATTTAATCGAGTCTAACCTGTGTAAAATGATTTTTAGTTTGTAATGTAAAAAGGTTTCGATTTAATTGTTAAATGTCAACATACGCAAAAGCATAACGCAAGTGCGCGAGTTGATTTAGCGTGCGCAAATTGTAACGCGAGCTTGCTAATTGTAATGTCACAATAGTTAACGCTCAAATTCTTACGCAATGGTGTGAATTCAAACGCGAGGTCATGAGTTCTAATGTCCGGTCGCGAGTTCAAACGCGAGGTCATGAGTTCTCACGCGAGGACGCGAATTCTAGCGCGACGCACAAATTCTAACGTCACAAAAGTTAACTCGCGGATTAAGTTCTCGTACATAATGAAATGGAAGTTAATGTAACATAATGAAAAGTAACGTGCGAATTGTGATAACGCAACTAAATGAGTTCTCGTATGCAATGGTGGAAAGCAACACAATGAATCGTGTGGGGCATCACACCGCAAACAAGATGACCGAGAGAAAAATAAATACACAGTACACAAATCACGACCAACACACATATTGCAAATAAAATAAAACCATAACATGTAACGCATATATTTAGAGTTAATGTACGAAATGGCATAACGTAACGCAACGGACGGTGCAAAATATCATGCTGCACGTGCAAGTAGCAGATCGATACACTCTCAACATTCAGTCCCATTTTAAACATATTGAAAGTGACAATAACAGCCCATACATATAATATACTTGTCAGATTGCAAATCGAAGCTTGAACTTAATATGATGAAAATGATGCAAACAGAAATAACAAATAAACCAACCGAACATGCGTAATGTTCAAAAATGATTTCGGCACATACAATAAAATATATCATCAGTGCGACTTCAGAAACAATATTAACATCATGACCAAATCGCGTAAAAAAATTAAAACATAAATAAATTTGAATCAAAATCAACACAGCCCATGTACATAGCAATTTTAATCACAACAACAACATAAAAATGCTTATGAAATTTAATCTTTGTTGAGTTGTTGCTGACACGGTGGTTATCGTTGTTGATTGTTTAAAAAGCTCGTGTCAGTGACGCTGCTGGTGCGAAAAGAAAAAAGAAAAAAGTTAGTTATGTTGTTGAGTGAGAAGGAAGGAAAAAGGTGAGGCGATGAAGATGTTGAGAGGAGAAAATGGAGGGGTTTATTCACTATGTGTCTATGTGGTGGCCGAAGGTTTTGAGAAAAAGACATAAGTTTTGTTGACGTTGTTGGTTTGTTGATAGAAAGAAGAGGGTGAGCATGGCTGATGGAGTTGCGCGAGGTGAGAGTAGACAGAGGCAGTGTGGTGGCCGGAGGTAGTATGGTGGTTAAAGTGTCGTGATGGTTGGAGTTGTGAGCATGACACGGTGGCGTGATGGTTGAAATAATGGACGTGGGTTCATTTTGTGGTGGTGGCAGAAAGGAGTTCGCCGGAGAAAGGCAGAAGTGATGGTTGGTTGCAGTGGTGGAATGGAAGAACGGAGAGTGGCTGGAAGGGAGTATGGTTTGGTTGTTTGGAGATGGTTGAAATGGAGCTTAAGGGGTGGATCTGAAAAGGAAGCGCCACCGGAAGGAGGTGTTTAGTGGTAAGTTTGTCAGTGGGAGGAGTATGTTGGATATGGAGGTCGTGTGGTGGGGAGGGTGAGGTCTTCAGAAGTTTGTGAGGTTGTCGTCGAAAAATGAAGGTGAGGTGGTGGCGACCATGATTAGTGAAGTAAAAGAGGAAGCGTGTTTGGAATGGTAAGTCTGAGCGAAGAAGTAACTCACAAGTTCTTCCACTTTTTTTTTTTTGGGTTAAATAAGTAATAGGTCCTTGAAAATAACCCAACATTCAAGTTTAGTCCTTGAAAATATTTTCTTCAAGGTTTGGTCCTCCTAAAGTTTTCCGTTTCTAACTGTAGTCCCTCCCGTTAGTTTTGACTAACGGTGGATGACTTGGCGTGTCACATGTGAAAATTTGTTGCTTGCTTCTTATGCCACGTCAGAAATAATTTAATTCTTTTATTTCTCCTCCACCTTCCTCCTCACATTCTCTATCATTCCAATTGCAGAATCCCTTAAACACATACATAAAAACATTATTTTCCTTCTCTTTTTCTCCACTGCTTTCATCCATCACCCATAACTTTCTCGCCATCACCGAACTCTCCCTTGGTCGCTTTACCTTCTAACCACCACGAGTGTGTCCTCCTCTTGTTAATATCGCTGCCACCATCTCTAACTCGTTTATATAGCTTTCTTGCTTCTGCTTCTTCTGTCTTTGTCTATCTAGCTTTGTTGATGTCCAGCCCTGCTAAGGAATGTTTGAAGCTGATTTTTAGAATTATCACCCCCGACTCCATCACCACTTTTGGATTTCATTACTTTCTTCAACTGTGGTAGGACCTGGTGACCATAGACAAATCTGCCATTGCAGTTGTCCTCTGATACCAACAATCTTACAGCTGAAAGAAGCTTATTGTGCAATTGTATATCCAACATAGGATCCAGAAGCTGGCATAACATGCAGAGCATAAAGTAATTATGTCAAGGATTTGAAGAGCGACAGGAAATTGAAGGGAAAATATGGCTAAACAACTGAATTATTCCCTTGATAAGTATCAGAGTTTTAAGTTATGGTCAATAAAATTAGCTAATTCTGGTTTCATAAAAAATTCCAGATACCCTCCCAACATTTTTAGGTGACCATCCTGTCAAAAGAACCGTATGTTCACCATATGTCAAAGCACAATGAGTAGTCAAAAGGAACTAACAGGTATAAACGATAAAGAGCTCATCGAGAGAAGATGTGAAGAAAAATAGAGTAGGAACTTACCAGTCCACCTTTGGATATGTTCCCGCCAAATAAGAGCAACATAGAATCAGATACACCAGTTGAATCCCTAAGGAATATTGTATTCACTTTAATCTTTTCATTAAACACTAACCATGGGTATGGAATTTTGGGTACACTTCCATTTACAGAGCTCTACACGATGCAGCACCAAAATTTTAGAACTTCAATGGATTATATTGTCCCCCAAAACAAAATGAGGTCATATACACATACAAGGATTGATGAAAACATCGGATATTGGAAGGAAAAACTTACAACGTACAGAAGAATCGGACCATCCTCCATTGTTTTCAGTGATATTGACTTTTCCTTGTTCTGCATAACATTTTGCACAACCTCGCATCAAAAAGAATTACATAGGAAAATTCAACTAATAAAATCTATATATAAAACACGACAGATAGCATTCCCTCCATACCTCCTTAATGAGACTAACATAGACAATATCCAAAGAAACAAACACTTGTGAATGTAACAAAATATGTATAAATATTTGCTTAAATTACAACTTCAGTAATCTTAACTTTAACAGAGATCAATTTATGTCCCCCGAATCCCAATTTTATCGTCACCTCCATCATTTTCAAATTGATGTAATCAATTCCTCTAGTTATATCCTACTTTCGATATAGCAATGCTGTCTTTTTTTATCTTTGTTTTTTGCTAATGTAATATTAGATGTAATGAAAAGTTGTCTTTTTCCTGTTTGCTGATGAGGATATGATACAACATTAATTTTTCTTTCAAAGCTAACAAAGCAAGTTTATCTGTGTATGAAGTCAAAGAAAGTGCATTTGTTGCTAAGAGCATGTAATACACTAACACATGGATTGCATAAGAGAGAAAAGAAGTCATTGAAATTTTCATTTTGATATTAATATTTGAGAATGTGTTATGAGTAACCAATTAATACCTTATCTGGTATATATATAAAGCGCAGTATGTCCAATAGTTAAGTTGCATAATGGTTACGTTACGTTTATCTTATTCGACAAGTGTGGTTCATATTAGAGTAGACTTGTGACTTTGTTAGATTTTAATACTCCCACTGTTTTTAGTGATTTAATTGGAAAACTAATGTTTTAATTGGAATACTCCCACTGTTTGTCACATGCAATTCTTAGAACTTTATATGTGGAATCGGAAATCAAACCATGTGTCCACCAGTACTCAAATGTTCCAATATAATCATGATAATCATCAGTAACACCATTTCCAACCTGTGCCAACAGTCATAGAATTTTGATAAGCATTATAGAGTTTTCTTCTTAAACCAAAACACGAGATCCAAGTTGCATCTATGTTAACGTAAAAGATTAACAATCTTACCATAAAGGGGTGATGTTTACGTAGAAGTTGCATCCAAGTTGCATCTATGTTAACGTAGAAGTGAGACTATGGATGTTTGATTGGAGAAGAAAGGGTGATGTTTAGTGAAAGCATGGAGTATATAGAGAGATGAATATGAGTTGTAATGAAAACAGTGAGGTTATGTTGTTATGTTGTGGTGAGGAGCTATGGTGGGTAATGAGGATATGAAAGGTGGTGATAGTTTGTAAAAATGAAAAATGGTTACTTTGGAGTTTTAGCAAGTGTTGTGGTTGTGTAGTAACATGAAAATGATGGTGATGAATAGTGGTTTGTTGGAGGAAAATGAAGCATGGGATCTCATGGAAATGAAAAGGAAAGGTGGCAAGCAATTAAAAAGGGTGAGGGAACTATGGAAAGTGGGAGTCTGTGGTGTAACGTGAATGCTTTGTTTATTTGAAAGTTTTGTTTTTTTTTCTCTTTTAAAATTCACTAGTCAATGAAATAAAACACAGTTGGCAAGACAAATTTACACATGTGGCACGCCATGTCATCCTCCGTTAGTGAAAACTAACGGGAAGGACTACAGTTACAAACGGAAAACTTTAGGAGGACCAAACCTTGAAGAAAATATTTATAGGGACCAAACTTGAATGTTGGGTTATTTTCAGGGAACTATTACTTATTTAACCCTTTTTTTTTTACTTTTCCTTTTTTTATTTCATTTTAAATGGTGAGAGTGAGTTAGTATGAGCGACTGATGAGTTTGTGTTGCCTCTACTAGTTAGCATATATAGTAGTAGTGTAAGGCTTACATTTTTCAATCAATGCCAACAATACTCTTGGGCTATTATTGTGTGATAAAATAAATTTTAAATTGATGAAATGAAATCAAACAAATTTTTAATAAAAACAAATAAAACAATTTGATTAAAAAGGAAATAAAAATGAATTAAATCGAGCAAAATGCGAATGCGCGAAGATGTGAAATAATACAAATAAATGCACTAAAATAATCAACACGTAATTGTAACGCCCAAAAAAAAAAAAAAAAATATATATATATATATATATATATATATATACACATTAAAGCATATATCATACATGAATGATACGTTTGGTACTGAAATATACAAATTCCTAGTAACACAGTATACATATAAATGCCCAAAAAGCCTAATACAACAACTATGGCATGTTATATATACAAGATGTTCAAAAGATAAAACTAAGAACTAGATCACTAATGATCTCAAAATCTCCACAACGGAAGCCTTGCCACACAAAAGATAAGATCCGTAAGGAAAAGTCAAACCACTTTGTCCTTACCCTTCGCTGAACCTGTAGTACCTGTGATGTAAACAACAACGTGGGGTGAGATACATACAATCTCAGTGAGTTATCTATCTTATATGTCCTCTCGGCTTTACAAGGTTATAACAAGCCTAACTCAAGTCAAAAGGGAAGGGAAGTGACTTTGAGTACACACACACTATATCTTTTTATGCTATCGAGTTCGTTAAGCCGAAAGTGTATCACTATCGTTAACCCTGTCAAGGCATCCCCTTTCTCCCGCCCTCTTCTACGTCTAGAAGTAGGAACGAGTCATGGACCCTCGTAGATTTCACATACAACCATTCGGTAATAGAACACACCTCGGCCTCTTATGCACGGGCGTTGTCGTAATTGTTATTCCACACTTTTCCACATTGTTTACGGCAATATTCCTCACTCTACCTATTTTGTATTTTAACATGCATACATATTCAAACATGTTTCACAATAAGAGCATAGGCAAATAATCATCAATCGCATAACGAAAACACATAATTCAACATATCACAAATCATACTAATTCACGGTTCTCTCCGATTTATTTAATCGGGCAATAAACAGATATTTCTCACTTCCATTAGCTAGAGGATGCTCATAGCTTCACAACGATACCAAGAACACTCACAACGGATAAACGAGTCAAAAGTTATGAAAGAAACAAGTTGGAGGATCTGTCATGCTCGCATTGCGAAGCAGCCAGCGAATGCTCGCTTCCTCATTTACAGTGCGAAGCTCTCAGCGAATACCTAGCCAACACTGGTTCACTACCCCATTCGCAGTGCGAACGTCTGGCGAACCAAGGCAGAACCAAAATAAGGTAAAGTTCGCAGTGCGAACATCTGGCGAATGCTCGCCTTCACACTCGCCGTGCGAATGTCCAGCGAATGTTCGCTTTCCCCTTCGCTAGGGGACTCGCAGTGTGAACCTGCGAATTCTGGGTTTTCCAGCAGCGTAAAAATAGAGCTTGGTGACCCATTTTCATCCCAAAACTTCACCAACATGCAAACATATGTAATAACAGATGATCCTACATGTCTAGTGAGTATACTACACAGATTATACCGCATTTCAACCGTTAAATTCAAGATTTTGCAAGATTATCCATTTTCTTACCATTCTAACCTAGGTTCTAGAATCCAAGAAAATCTAAAACAAAAGTTTCTATCTATAACCCACCTTGGATAGATGATGATGATGAAGATTGGAAGATGATTTGGTGAAGAATGAGTGATGGTTGATGATCTTGTATTCTTGAACTTTTTCCTCTTTTTCTCCTCCTTTCCTTCTCTTTTCTTTCTCTTACTCCAAATGTCTTCTTCTTTGGAAAATGAAAGGAAAGAAATGATATAGGAAAATATCATCAATTGCCATACTACTAATTGCTCAAGAAGTCTCTAAAGTTCCAAATATTAAAATACCTCAGAGACAGATAATATTAATTAGATTTGCTCTGAGCTTAAGCGTTACTCTAATTATCTTTGCAGATAATTTCTCATAGTACACTGGGACTCAGTTGATCACAACTAATATCATCCAGAGTAAAATAATTTACGGGATATTACATCCTCCCCCCCTTAAATAGAAATTCGCCCATGAATTTAAAACAATTACCTGAAAAGATGGGGATACGAGTCTCGCATCTCTGATTCTAGTTCCCACGTCACGTCTCCCGGATGCTTTTCATCCCACTGAACTTTAACCAGAGGAATCTCCTTATTCCTTAACACCTTAGTTTCTCTTCCCGTGATACGACTCGGTTGAGGCTCAAACGTTAAATCTGCTTCTATCTCAATAGTATCGGGTAGAATTGGCTAAATAGGGTCTGGAACAAACTTCCGAAGCTGGGATACATGAAAAACATCGTGCATCTCGGACAGAGAAGGCGGTAAGGCTAATCTGTAAGCCACTTCACCAATTCTTTCTAAGATCTGATACGGTCCCACGTATCTTGGACTTAACTTTCGCGATTTAAATGGTCCTTTCAATCTCAATCTCGGAGTAACCTTCAAAAATACATGATCACCCTCATCAAATTCCAAAGGTCTCCTACGGTTGTCCGCATAGCTTTTCTGACGATCTTGGGCCTGCTTAACTTTTCCACGAATCATTCTAATCTTTTCCGTGGTCTCGTGAATAATCTCGGGTCCCAAAATTCTATCTTCGCCAACCTCCGCCCAACACAATGGCGTTCTACATTTCCTACCATATAACGCCTCATAAGGTGCCATACCAATACTTGCATGCTAACTGTTGTTATAAGAGAATTCAATCAATGGTAGTAGTTCTATCCAATTTCTGCCACTATCCAATACACAAGCTCTTAACATATCTTCCATGGTTTGTATTATCTGTTCCGTCTGACCATCCGTTTGCGGATGATTCGACGTGCTCAAACACAACTTCGTTCCCATAGCTTGTTGAAAAGCTTTCCAAAATCTAGAAGTAAACTTTGGATCCCTATCCGAAACAATACTAGAAGGAATACCATGCAATCTCACAATTTCCGAAATAAACAACTTTGCGAGATGACTCGCCTTATACGTGGTCTTTACTACCAAGAAATGAGCAGATTTCGTTAACCGATCTACAATTACCCAAATCGAATCATAACCGCCTTGCGCGTGGGGTAATCCGACTGCGAAGTCCATCGAAATACTCTCCCACTTCCACACCGGAATTTCTAAAGGTTGCAACAAGCCACCCGGTCTTTGGTGTTCAATTTTCACTTGTTGGCATACCGCACATTCCAATACATATACCGCAACATCCTTTTTCATCCCGGACCACCAATAGTCTCTCTTTAAATCTTGATACATCTTCGAAGCACCAGGATGTATAGTAAAAACACCCTTATGCGCTTCTTCCAAAATCCTTCTTTTCAACACCGCATCATCCGGAACACAAACTCTTTGGCCAAACGAAATGATCCCATCGGTAGTTCGCATAAAACCCGGTTGAGTCAACCTCTCTTGTAACTTCTCATCCAACTCTTGTCCTTGTCGGATTTCCTCTCTAAGAGTAGAGGTGACATTCAAATTCCCCATAATCACACAATTAGGAGTCCCATTGAATTGAAGATTCGGATCTCTAAACTTTTCCATTAAGGCATACTCTAACATCATCAAGTCAGCACTATGCAACACTTTCCTACTTAAAGCATTCGTTACCCGGATGGTATTTTAGTTCCACACCATAATCCTTCAAATACTCCATCCACCTCCTTTGACACATGTTCAACTCCTTCTGATCGAAGAGGTACTTTAGACTCTTGTGATCACTGAACATCTCAAAATGTACACCATATAAATAGTGACACCACACTTTCAAAGTAAACACAACTGCCGCCAATTCTAAATCATGCGTCGGATAATTCTCTTCATGGACTTTCAACTGTCTAGAAGCATAAGCTACCACATGTCCATCTTGCATTAACACACCGCCTAATCCCTTTTTCGATGCATCACAATATACCTCATACGACTTGCTAGGATCAGGGATAACCAAAACAGGAGTGGTCGTCAAGCTCTTCTTCAAACTCATAAAACTTCTTTCACAAGCCGAATTCCATTCATACGAACAATCCTTCCGAGTAAGTCTCATCATCGGTAAAGCCAATTGGAAAAAGCCTTTAATAAACCTTCTATAATAACCTGCTAATCCCAAGAAACTCCTAACTTCTGCAACGTTCTTCGGTCTCTCCCAATTAATCACCGCCTCTACCTTTGATGGATCCACTGCCACACCTCCTTGAGATATGACGTGACCAAGAAAGTTTACCTCCGACATCCAAAACTCGCACTTACTTAGCTTGGCAAAAAGTTGTCTCTCTTGCAAGATAGATAAAACGATTCTTAGGTGTTCTCCGTGCTCTTGAGAATCACGAGAATAGATAAGAATGTCATCAATAAAGATAACCACAAATTGGTCCAAGTAAGGTTGAAATATCCGATTCATATAATCCATGAAAACTGCCGGAGCATTCGTTACACCGAAAGGCATTACTAGGAATTCATAATGACCATAACGGGTCCTAAACGCAGTTTTCGGTACATCCGAACTCTTCACCCGAATCTGATGATAACCCGACCGTAAGTCAATCTTCGAGAACACACAGGCTCCTTTCAATTGATCTAACAGGTCGTCTATCCTTGGCAATGGGTATTTGTTCTTGATGGTGACCTTATTTAATTGACGGTAATCGATACACAACCGCATTCCACCATCCTTTTTCTTTACCAACAACACTGGAGCTCCCCAAGGCGAAACACTTGGTCTAATAAAATGCTTAGCCATCAATTCTTCCAATTGATCCTTTAATTCTCTTAATTCGAGGGGTGCCATCCGATACGGAGAAACGGATATTGGAGTCGTTCCCGGTATCAGGTCAATAGAGAACTCCACTTCCCTCTCCGGAGGAAGAGAAGTGATATCCTCGGGAAAAACTTTCGGAAACTCGCAGACTACTGGAATACTCAGAACCTGAAGGTTGTCGTTCTCCTCCTTAGTGAGAACCAAAAGGATAGATTTTTCATTCTCAAACAAGAAATTAATCATTCCTACTGAACCTTCTAAAATAGTAGTCAACACATCCTTCGGAGTAGCCTCCTTGGACGAAATAATAATTAACTTCTCCTCACAACCGATAAAAACCGAATTAGCAGAAAGCCAATCCATTCCCAGAACAACATCCACTTTCTTAAGCGGCAAACAAATAAGATCAATCTGGAAAACTCTTTCATTCACCGATAGAACACAATTTTCACACACTAACGTCGTTTCAACAATCTCATCCATGGCAGTAGTAACCACCATGGGTGGAGACAATGGAATAGCTTGCAACCCCATTCGCTTTATACATTGCATCGATACAAAAAAATGTGTTGCTCCACAATCAAATAACACAAAACAAGGATTTTCATTCACAAAACACGTACCAGCAATCAAAGAGTTATCACCTTTTACTTTCCTCGCATCCAAGGTATACACTCGCCCGATATTCTTCTCTTGCACTTGATTTCTATTTTGAAGAAAATCTCTCGCCCAATGGCCCACTTTATGACACCGATGGCACTCCACTCCTTCGAGGCGACATCTACCGTAATGCATATTTCCACAAATACAGCACACCGGAGGTGCACTAGTCTTAGAAATCTGAACTTGCTTCCCTTTGAAAGATTGTTGCCTTGGCCTAAATGGTTGATTCGATCTCCCACGATCACTTTGATTCACCCTACTTAACTCTTTTTCTGCTTGCACTCTCTTCAAACTATGCTCCGCCACATAACACTGCCTTAACAATTTAGCATAGCTAGTGAATTCCCTTTGAGATACGCTATGTGAAATTTAAGCCCTTAAAACAAACAGAAACTGATCAATCTTCCACCTCTCATCAGGAGCATACATGGCCTGCCTAGAATAAGCAGCCATAACCTCGAACTTTTCTGCATAGGAAGCCACGGTCAAGTTACCTTGTCTCAGCTGCTGAAACTCGAATTCCTTTTGAGACCTTAAGGAACTTGGAAAATACTTCTCCATAAAAGTTATCTTAAACTGTTCCCATACCTTTGGTACTTCTTGAATTATCATTAAGGCTGAAGCGTTTTCCCACCATCTCATGGCAGGACCCTTTAACAAGTGAGAAGCAAAGACCACTTTGTTTTCCTCACTATACTGAACTATTAAGAAAATCCGTTCCATACCGGATCTAGTCCTCCCTGAAACTCCGGAGGGTTCATACGAATGAAATCCCTAAAGGTTCCCCCTGCAGCTTCAGGAACAACCACTGGAGGATGCAGGCCACCAGCCATTTGCTGTACCATTTGTTGCACAAACTGATTTTGTTGCTACTGCATCTGTTGCATGAATTGATACAAAGGGGCATTCTCCTCGCCACCTGGTGGATTTGTCCCGGCTGGAGTGGTTCTCGGTCTACCTCGGTTGTTTCTGCGTCTGTCGGCCATGTTCCTAAATGTCATACAGATAGGATTAAGTTGATCAGGCTCAATACCATAAATATAACACGTAAGACCAATGGCGACATAACACATATGAAACGGAAAGAAAATACTTATATTATTTCATGGCTAGGTCGAGGATACGACCTGCTCTGATACCAACTGTAACGCCCATATATATATATATATATATATATATATATATATATATATATATATATATATATATACATCAAAGCATATATCATACATGAATAATATGTTTGGTACTGAAATATACAAGTTCCTAGTAACACAGTATACATATAAATGCCCAAAAAGCCTAATACAACAACTATGGCATGTTATATATACAAGATGTTCAAAAGATAAAACTAAGAACTAGATCACTAATGATCTCAAAATCTCCAAAACGGAAGCCTTGCCACACAAAAGATAAGATCCGTAAGGAAAAGTCAAACCACTTTGTCCTTACCCTTCGCCGAACCTGTAGTACCTGTGATATAGACAATAATGTGGGGTGAGATACATCAAATCTCAGTGAGTTATATATCTTATATGTCCGCTCGGCTTTACAAGGTTCTAACAAGCGTAACTCAAGTCAAAAGGGAAGGGAAGTGACTTTGAGTACACACACACTATATGTTTTTATGCTATCGAGTTCGTTAACCCGAAAGTGTATCACTATCGTTAACCCTGTCAAGGCATCCCCTTTCTCCCGCCCTCTTCTACGTCTAGAAGTAGGAACGAGTCATGGACCCTCGTAGATTTCACATACAACCATTCGGTAATAGAACACGCCTCGGCCTCTTATGCACGGGCGTCGTCGTAATTGTTATTCCACACTTTTCCACATTGTTTACGGTAATATTCCTCACTCTACCTATTTTGTATTTTAACATGCATACATATTCAAACATGTTTCACAATAAGAGCATAGGCAAATAATCATCAATCGCATAACGAAAACACATAATTCAACATATCACAAATCATACTAATTCACGGTTCTCTCCGATTTATTTAATCGGGCAATAAACATATATTTCTCACTTCCATTAGCTAGAGGATACTCATAGCTTCACAACGATACCAAGAACACTCACAACGGATAAATGAGTCAAAAGTTATGAAAGAAACAAGTTGGAGGATATGTCATGCTCGCATTGCGAAGCAGCCAGCGAATGCTCGCTTCCTCATTCGCAGTACGAAGCTCTCAGTGAATTCCTAGCCAACACTGGTTCGCTGCCCCATTCGCAGTGCGAACGTCTGGCGAACCAAGGCAGAACCAAAACAAGGTAAAGTTCGCAGTGCGAACATCTGGCGAATGCTCGCCTTCACACTCGCCGTGCGAATGTCCAGCGAATGTTCGCTTTCCCCTTCGTTAGGGGACTCGCAGTGCGAACCTGCGAATTCTGGGTTTTCCAGCAGCTTGGTGACCCATTTTCATCCCAAAACTTCACCAACATGCAAACATATGTAATAACAAATGATCCTACATGTCTAGTGAGTATACTACACAAATTATACCGCATTTCAACCGTTAAATTCAAGATTTTGCAAGATTATCCATTTTCTTACCATTCTAACCTAGGTTCTAGAATCCAAGAAAATCTAAAACAAAAGTTTCTATCTATAACCCACCTTGGATAGATGATGATGATGAAGATTGGAAGATGATTTGGTGAAGAATGAGTAATGGTTGATGATCTTGTATTCTTGAACTTTTTCCTCTTTTTCTCCTCCTTTCCTTCTCTTTTCTTTCTCTTACTCCAAATGTCTTCTTCTTTGGAAAATGAAAGGAAAGAAATGATATAGGAAAAATATCATCAATTGCCATACTACTAATTGCTCAAGAAGTCTCTAAAGTTCCAAATATTAAAATACCTCAGAGACAGATAATATTAATTAGATTTGCTCTGAGCTCAACCGTTACTCTAATTATCTTTGCAGATAATTTCTCAGAGTACACTGGGACTCAGTTGATCACAACTAATATCATCCAGAGTAAAATAATTTACGGGGTATTACAGTAATAAAGTTCAGTAAAATAGACAATTATAGATCAAATATTGCAGTTGAAAATGTCTGGATGAAAAGGCTCACACTGATCAAAATATGGATGCGTGTGGATGCCAAAATATGAAATGAGTACACCTAACTAAACTACGCGTAATGTAGATCAATAAAACAGACAATTGTCGGCCCAAACCTGAAAACACTGTTAATTGATTTTACACGCGGTTAAGAAATCGATTCAATTGGTCTGTCTACAAAATTGAAATTTTATTCTAGACAAAAAAAATAAAGTTGAATGCTTGAACAAAATTGGGGTATGACAAGACCCTCAACCAAGATTTTGTGTAGTATCCAATGGAGAATCTTGGTTAAATTATTAGGGAGAGGTAAATACTAACTAAAATATAATAATTAAAAATTATTAAAGTCATATATATATATATATATATATATATATATATATATATATGTTGAATCATTGTATCACTTAGACCATCTCCAGCGGTGGTTTTTCATGCTTGTTCGCCAGCCTGGCATATTTGTTTTGCATAAAATATTTACTGAAATGCATCCAAGGTGGCGGGACGTTGCAGTGTGACGCAACAGTATAGATACATATATTTAAGGTTTGTTTGTCATTAAAAAAATTTAATATAAATAAAATAATAATATATGAGATAAAATCGTGGGACCTAATATGAGTTTTTTAGAGTTGGAACAATAGAGTGAAAATTTGAATGAGTTGCTTTAAATTGATGTGGCTTAGTGGGTCCCAGAAAGAACTAAAAAATGAGTTGTATCATTAGAGATGCTCTTAGGGATGTCAATGGAGTGTGTTGGAGGCGGAGAATATCTTAATTCCCGACCTCGAATCTATTCCCCATCCCCGTCTTGGTTTTCCGCCATAGGGAACTTTGTTCCCTATCCCCGTCCCCGCGGATCCCCACGGATCACCAAGTTTCTTATGGAGATTCATAAACATAATTTTTAAAATTATTTTTAACCAAATTAATAGTAAAATATCCAAAAAAATAACCATGAGAAATTTAGAAATTAATCTTTTAGGATAAATATATATTTTTAACAATATTTAACCCATACTTATGAAAATCATGATCACTAAACTTTCAAACTTGTTTATAAAATAAATTATATGAAATGACAAATAAAATTTATTGTTTTAAATTTTTTTATAAAATAAATTATATGAAATAACAAATAAACTTATATAAAAATTTAAAATTATATATAAATTAAAGATATTATAATATTCTAATCAGGTGCGGAGACTTAGTCTGTTTAGTAAGACCATAAAAAGAGCTTTTAGCCTGTAGCTTTTAGTTTTTCAGCTCATTTTGATTAAAAAACTCTGTTTGGTAATGCATTTTAGCTTTTAGTTTTTAGTTTTTTAACTAGCTTTTAGCTTTTTTTACAAAAGCTATTTGAAATAGCTTTTGAGCTTTTAGCTTTTAGCTTATGACTTTTTATTCCAATTATACCCTTATTATTTTAACTATATATATATATATATATATATATATATATATATATATATATATATATATACACGCACACATAATATTTACTATTAAAAAATTGATTTTAAAAGATTGAATTTAGGGAGATTTTGAAGAATGTTATAGAAGATTTTAGATATTATTTTTATTTATTAAATATAAATTATATAATTAATTTAAAAATAGTGTTGATAATTTTTAAATTAGTGAAACATTGGAATAGAATCAATAAAATCAACAAAGATGAAGAAAATTCAGAATATTATTACAGTTTTATTGTAAAATATTAGACAATAAACTTATTTTTGTTATTTTTTTAGATTAACATAACTAAATTCAAAATTACAATGTTATTATTTCACATATTTTATTAAATTTCATTATAAAATTAGGAATTAAAAAAAAATATATATTTTACGAAAGAATGAGTTAATTAGACCAAGAATCGTAGTTATTACGATTATTTTTACTTTTATGTCTTCTTAAATGACTTTATGAAATACCTTTGCTTTATATATGGTTTGCTGGTTTTTTTTTCCATTGAATTTTGTTGTCAATATATTCATACTAAATAGCAAAGTCCATAAAACTTTTATACAAATTTATATATTTTGATGATATCTTTAATTTTTTATATATATTAAAATTGTTTTGCATGTTGTTATTAATGCATTTACTTTTATCGAATAAAAATTAATTTAATAATATAATATAATAAGATAATGAAATCACCAATTTCTTAATTAAAAATGTCCTTTTAAGTCATTTTGTAATTATCAGCTAGTGTAACAACTAATTTACCAAATAGTTAAATTAACTTATCAGCTACCAGCTATAAGCTACCAGATATCAGCTACCAGCTACCAGCTATCAGCTACCAGCTACCAGCTATCAGCTAGTTTTACCAAACAGAGCCTTAGTAGGCCGGAGGCTATCTTCATTATCCATGCGTGGAAGTGCCTTCGAGGAATCTTTATTTCCCATCCCACTCTCTACAAAAAAAATCCACATCTTAAGAGCCCCAAACAAAAAAATCTCCCCGAGAATCTCCACTAAGGGAGACAAGTTGACTTCCTTAGTGGAGATTAAACATAATTCAAATTGAATTATGTTATAAGATTAAACATAATTCAAATTGTTTGTGTATTTGTTTTTGGAGTGATACTAGAGAAGTCAACTTGCCTCCCTTAGTGGAGATTTTCAGGGAGATTTTTTTTTTGTTTGGGGCTCTTAAGATGTGGAATTTTTTTTCTGTGGAGATTGGAATGCGAAATAAAAATTCCTCGAAGGCACTTCTAAGTTGGGACAATGAAGATAACTTCCGGCCCACTAAGTCCCCACCCCTGATTAGAATATTATAATATCTTTAATTTATATATAATTTTATACTTTTATATAAGTTTATTTGTTATTCATATAATTTATTTTATAAAAGAATTTAAAACAAAAGTTTATTTGTCATTTCATATAATTTATTTTTTATTTTATAGACAAGTTCGAAAGTTAGGTGGTCATGATTTTCATAAGTATGGGTTAAATATTGTTAAAAATGTATATTTATCCTAAAAGATTAATTTCTAAATTTCTCGTGGTTATTTTTGAATATTTTGCTATTAATTTGGTTAAAAATAATTTTAAAAATTATATTTATGAATCTCCATAAGAAATTTGGTGATCTGTGGGGATCCGCGAGGACGGGGATAGGGGACAAAGTCCCTTTGTGGCGGAAAACCGAGACGGGAATGGGGAATAGATTTGAGGTCGGGGATTAAGATATTCTCCGCCTCCACCACACTCCATTGACATCCCTAAGTGATACAATGATTATATATATATATATATATATATATATATATATATATATATATATATATATATATATATATATATAATTTTAATAAATTTTAATTATTATATTTTAGTCGATATTTACCGCTCCCTAATAACTTAACCAAGATTCTCCACTGGATACTGCACAAAATTTTGGTTGAGGGTCTTGTCATACCCCAAATTTGTTCAGGCCTCTAGCTTTATTTTTTTTTCTAGAATAAAATTTCAATTTTGTAGACAGAACGATTGAATCGATTTCTTAACCACTAAACAAAATTCAAATTGAGCAACTCCTATTAATTTGAATTATGTTTAATCTCATAAATTAATTTCAAATGATCAACACCTTTCAATTTAGGTATAGGTCTACATTTAAATCAAATCTCATAGTGAAAATTTAACCTCATACCCCCACATTTATTTCCATACTCCTACAATTTTTTAAATATTCTAAATTTACCCTTTTTAATTTTTTTAACTTTTTACTATGCAGTTAAATGAGTCAAAAAGGTGTTTTCTTAATTATACTACGCTAACCGGATAACATTATGTAAAGAAATCCGAAATGTATTTTTTTCAAACCGGAAAACTATAATACAAGTTTTCCGGTTAAGAAATCAGCAGAACCGGATAACATGAGGATAAGTTATACGGTGAAGAAAATAAAAGAACCGGATAACTACGCCACAAGTTATCCGGCGTGAAATAAATAACAACCGGATAACTTCACCACAAGTTATCCGGAGAGTAGATTTTTAAAAAAAATAAACCGAAAAACTTACTATTGAGTTTTTCGGAGTGACAAATGCGAACCGGATAACTTATAGTTGGGTTTTTCGGAAGTAAAAAAAAAACTGCTCTGATTTTTCACGCTCTAGCGGAAAGAAAAAGCAAAAATTTTGAATTCTTGGATATTTATAAAAGAGTATTTTTGTCCAAATTTTTAAATGGTAAGGGTATGGGGTTAAATGTAAGGGTATGTTGTAAAATTTTCTCTCAAGACATCACTAATGAATTGTATAACTATTGATGTATTTATATTAATATTTTCAAAAAATATTATAACATATATATATATATATATATATATATATATATATATATATATATATATATATATATATATATATATATATATATATATATATTTTTTTTTTTTTTTATTTTTTTTATTTTTTTTTTTTTTGGAAAAAGAGAAAATTTTATTGATCCAAAAAAACAGAACAATACAAGGCGATCGAAAGATCCAACCACCCAACAAACCAAACAAACCTAAAAAGTCCTCAAGGCAACATCAGCACACTGATGTGTTTTCTAAACCTGGTCTTACACCAGAGCCTTTGGATAATATAATTCAAAATAGAAGGAACCACTTTGGTTCTATCAGAAGTACCACTAAAGCACACCTCATTACGATAATTCCACACAGCATGAATAGTTTCGGCGATTGCGTTTTTCAGCACACTAACTCTCCACCCTTTTCTTTTGCAAGCTCTTGTAAGCCAGATAAGCTCCTCATCCCAATTCTGGGCTCTGTGCACAATCTTCAACCACCTAAGCACCTCATTCTAAACCTGGCTAGTTTCATCACAAGTGAAAAACAGATGTTGAATCGTTTCTTTTTCTTGACAGAAACAACAAGTATCATCAGTAAGCATCCCTAGATTACATAGCCTCTCTTTAGTAGCGAGACGTTTATGACACGCCATCCAAAGGGTATGAATAGCCCTGGGCCTGGCATCGTTCTTCAACACCAGATGTCTCCAACACACTTTCTCTACATTGGACTTCAGAGCTTTATAGATGATTCTGGTTTTGTATTTGGTCTGCTGCAACATATAGGTCCAGTCAGGCATTTGTTGAAGTATGTCCCTTTGGTATAGGATGCCTTTAAGGATCCAGGAGCACAAGTTCTTGATATGAACACACATAGTGTCTTGATTCTTGATGTAGTAGCTATGGATCCATCTGATCCATAAGCTATCCTCTTTCCTACATAAATTCCAAAGAAGTTTAGCCAAACAAGCCCTATTCCAATCTGCAATATCAATGATGTTGAGGCCTCCTTTAGTTTTAGGCTGGCAGACGTTACTCCATACAATAGGCGACTTCCTGGTAATGCTAGAGCTGTTGGACCATAAGAAAAATCTGCAAGTTGCCTTTACTTTAGATATAACGGCTTTAGGAATGGGGAAGCATTGGAGCCAGTAATTTGTAGTAGCAAAAATGACACTATTAATCAACTGCACCCTGCCTGCAAAACTCAATAATATGGAGGTCCAATGATTAATTCTACCTGTTATCTTCCCTGTCAGGATAAGACACTGCCCTGCTGAAAGTCTCTTGCTGGACAGCGGGATGCCAAGGTATTTGAATGGGAGAGCCCCTTCAACAAACCCAGTGATTTCCATAATGTTATGTTTGGTGACATCATCAATATTTCCACAGTACAACTGACATTTTCTAGGGTTAACATCCAAACCAGTTGCAGCTGAAAAATCTCTGAAAGCATCCATTATCAGCTCAACTGGCCCTTCATCACCTCTCATGAAAAGCAGGAGGTCATCCGCAAAGCTAACATTTATAATGTTCAACTTCTCGCACTTAGAATGAAAATTGAAATTGTGATTATCTTTTAGACTACGCAGTCTCCTATGTAAGTATTCCATCATGATCACAAAGAGCAAGGGGGAAAGGGGGTCCCCTTGCCTAAGCCCTCTCTTAGCCTTGAAGAGATCAGAAATTTCACCATTCACATTATAGCGATACGAAATAGAGTTGACAGTAGACATAACCCAATTGATAAATCTACAAGGGAAACTCATCTCCTGCATAATGTCTTTGAGGGCACTCCATTCGACTATGTCATAGGCCTTTTGGAGGTCTATTTGGATCAAACACCTAGGGGGACCACCTCTAGTGTTATAACCTTTAAGCAACTCAAAAGCCAGTAAAATGTGATCCTGTATCTTCTTACCCGGAACGAATGCAGCCTGGCTATAGTCAATTATACTATTCAGGATTTTACTTAGCCTATTCGCCATGATCTTAGATATGATTTTGTAAAGAGTAGAGCAACACGAGATAGGGCGATAATCCTTAACCATAGTAGCATTGCTTACTTTAGGGATGAGGGTAACTAGAGTGCAGTTAATAGCCTTCAGCATGTTATTAGAATAAAAAAACTCCCTAACAACTTTTCCCAAGTCCTCCTTAATAACCTCCCAAGAAGCCTTGAAGAATTTAGCTCCATAACCATCAATTCCAGGGGCAGTGTTATCATGTATTCCATGAATAGCAGTCTTAATTTCACCATCAGTTATAGGATTAATGAGAAATAATCTTTGATCATTATTCAATTGGGGCCCATTCCTCATGTCAACTATATTGATACCCTTCAAGGTGCTAGCATTTTTCCCAACCAACTCCCTGTAGAAGTTCATAATTTCTCCCTCAATCATCTTTTGATCAGTGTGGATCACACCCTCACTGTCAGTTAAAGACACAATTTGAGCTCTGCGGTTCTTTTGTTTCAAGGCAGCATGGAAGAACTGGTTATTTCCATCCCCCATCCTAATCCAGTTCACTTTTGCTCTTTGATACAAAAGTTGTTCCTCAAGCATGTTCAGCCTAATCACCTCTTCAGTAAGCATTTTGGTTTTCTCTATAATACTGCTATTCATTATGTCCAAAATTAACAAATCTTGAGCTTTCTTCAGGTCCAGTCTAGCATTAATCAGTTGCTCTTTAACATTATTGAAGGGCCTACTCAAATTCTAAATAGTGTGTCTTAGGCTGTTAAGCTTTTTCCACATCACATACATAGCAGAACCATCTATGGGGTAATTCCAGCTAGCTCTGATGGCTTCATGGTAACCATCCACCTGAACTACAGCATTTTGGAATTTGAATCTATTACCTTTAGGCTTGAATCCATTCACCTTCTCTAGGCAAAGAAGAGCATGATCAGAGACCCCTGCATCTAACACTTTGAGGGAAGTGCTCAGATTGTTTTGGATCCACAGCAAGTTGCCAAGCACTCTGTCGATTCTAGAATATATAGCCCCTCTTTCATGTTTATTGAACCAGGTGTATTGGTCGCCCTCACTATCTTTCTCATGAAGGTTCAGATTTTCCATCATATTTTTTAGATCAATGAATTCATATTCCATTACCTCCCTGCCACCAGTTCTATCCAGAGCACTATAGACATTATTAAAATCGTCAATAATAAACCATTCACCATTTACATGAAGGTCTTCAATATCAATCCAAAGCTTCCTTCTTTGGTCAAGCAGATTAGAGCTATAAACAGCATTACACCATAGCTTTTTCCTATCCCTTAAATTCTCAATCTCAACATGGATAAATTGGTCAGAGCTTTTGATTTTCTCCACATGTAGAATGGTATTATTCCACATCACCCAGATCCTGCCATTCGTATGGTTTTCATAATTATCAATGAACTTCCACTTTGACCCCATCTTATTCCTAATGGCATTGGCCTTATGACTTTTAACTCTAGTTTCCACTATAACAGCTAAGGCAGGGTTTAGGTTATTGATTCTTGAAATCACTTCCCTACTTTTTCCCACCTTGTTTATTCCTCAGACATTCCATGATATAATCATGGTATATTTTCTTGAACACTTGGATCATCCCAAATACCAAGTGTGGAAAAATCATTATGACAGTCAACATTACCCTTAGTGTGAGTGGAGCTGGACTTACCTTTGTTTCTTTTGGAGGTTGACACGTGAGTCCACGATGAGCTAGCTATATTTTCATTCTCCTTAGGTGTTACCATGGATGTTTCCACTTGTGTTACCAGAACAGGTTCCTTCTTTTGCACGATTTCCTTCACTTCAACCACTTTTGGTTTCCATTGCTTGAAAGCGTTCGGTTTCTCATTCACACATGAGTGACCAACTTTTTGGCATGTCTCACAATACTTTGGCTTCCACTCATATTCTACCATTTGAGATATCTTGTTACCCTCACAATCCTTAATAGTTATAGATTCCTTCAATTTTTGTGTCACATCAACTTCAACAAGGATCCTAGCATAAGATACTCTGAGCTTATGAGCTCTGCATTCATCAGTGAAAAGGGGCGTACCAATTGCACTACCAATTTTGCCTAAGCTTTTGGGCCCCCACATGTGTAAGGGAAGTTGAGGGAGTTTCACCCAAATTGGGAGAGTTCTCAGCATGTCCCTCTTAAAGTTAAATCCCGAGCTCCATTCCTTTAATACCATGGGGATATTTTGAATGGTGAGAGGCCCCCTCATGAGGACCATATCGCGTTCAGCATAAGAATGGAATTTAAGCAAGAAATAACCATCCTTATGGTAGTACATGTCTGGTAGTTTAACAAAGTTCCAGAACTTACACATGAATTGCTTGACTGCATTCATACTCAAGTCTCTTCCTATGGCGTACATGATCAACGCAGACCCCCAAAATTTGATTTCAGATTCAACATCTGTTTCCTCAATTTCCACTTCCACTTCACCTTCGACCAAGTTGGGGGCAATGAACTCAATCGCCAGCCCATTTGAAGCTATCCTATTGCCACTGATGACATCCACCCAAAGCTTTTTCGGCGGTTCGTCTTCAATCTTATTTTCTGTTGTAAGATTCTTCAATTCAACTTTTTCATTCATTTCACTTTCGTGCTCCTCCTGTTGGCTGCTTCTTATACTCTTAGAGGTGCTATTATTATCCGTCCCTTTTTCCAGTTCCAGAGTACGAACAAAAGGCGATAACACCTTCTTCTTTTTCGGACGTCCTCGCCCCCTCCCCATACTCGCAACTTAAGCTCTTCGCCTAGGAGAAACCCTAACATGGTCCCTATTCCTAAGAATAGGAGTTTAAACCAACATCAGAGCTAACCCACGCTAAGAGAAAACAATTGGAATTATAACATATTTTTTTTGTTGGTAGAAGAAGACAGAACTGTTTATTTTTTATATAATAAAAAGGAAAAAGGCCATCAAAATTAATACAAAAAATAAAAGCTTTAAAACATATAAATAATAATATAAATAAAAAGATGTTGGATCACACGCTACAATCTAGTTGCTTCAAATACCCACATACACCGTGTCTGTGTCACCCAAAGTTGTTGGGTCAAAAAAATTAAAGCCCATTCTTATAAGCTAACCCTAGTTGTTAAAATATTGCATCTCTTTAGTTGAGCAGCAGTTCCACACTCACATTTTGTTTTTTTCTCTGTTTTTCCAGTTCTAGTTTTTAATATCTGTATTCTATTTTCTTCTATAAACATTCTTATGGACATCCCAGTAACAAGTTTTAGATCTTTCAGTCATACACTTTCATTATCTCTTATCTGCCTCACTTCTTATATAATTATTCTTAAAAAAACACTAAAAAATTTGAGGAATACCACTGCCCCTTGTTCGCCCTTTAATAGATCCACTCTAGCTGCCTGGCAGTATCAGATTTAGATAATTTGGCATTATTGGAGGCAAAGGCTGCAGAGTAATAATATATAGTTTATTAAAGTGATGACAGTTATTTTTTCTTTGTATGTTTCGGTTGGTAATTAGATCTTTTCAATAATTATCTTGACTATTGTTCTTGTTTTTATACATTGTTGCTTTAACAATATTATTGGTTTTACACCTTAACAATATTAGAGTGTTCTTGTTTTTATACGTGGTTGGTTTTACACCTTAATTACATTTCTAAATAAAATGTTTATTTAGATTCTCAATGATGCTTTGTTGATTGATATTTTTATGTTTATTTATAATAATCATCTCTAATTAATTATTTTTATGTTTATTTAGATTCTCAATGATGCTTTGTTGATTGATATGAGCAGGTGGAGTTGGTGCTGGCCTGGTATTGGTAGCCTAAGAAAATAAGATAGAGTTTAGTCGCAACATGCATTAGGTATACATAATACCAAAGATATTTGTAGCCTAAGAAAACAATCCATAGTAATTCTTCATCGCACCAACAATAGTAAGATTATAACAAACAATATGTAACCATATTCTTAGCAACTTTTATTAGAAATGACAGACATGTAATTAGTACAATACATAATACTTGATGAAAAAGTAGAGTACTAACAACAACAACACCACGTTTCTGAACATGAATAGGAGACAGGGGCGCACATTGTTCACTATATTTCAAAAACAAAAAGAGTTTCCATAACTTTTCAAATATGGGCAACCATGTGTATTGGGGAAGTTGTGGGAACTCCTTTCTGTTTGTGAAATATAGAGAACAACATGTGTCTCTGCATCCTATTCATGTTTGGAATCATGTTGGTGTTGATGCTCTACTTTTTTATCAAATATTGCTTATCATATTAATTGCATTTCTGTCGTTGTTGTGAAAGTTGTTGAGATTAAGGCAGAGCGTAACAAAGTTACATGAATTATAATTGTGTTTCTGTCTTTTGTTGTTAGAGTTTTTCATTATGTTTCTGTCTTTTGTTACCTTCTTAGCCTACATTTGAATTTAACTCAAAATATATTGTTATTAATTGTTGTGAACAATCTTATTATTGGGTGTTGTGTTACCTTCTAGGCTACATTTGAGTTTAGCTAAAAATATCTTATTATTGATTATTGTGAACAATCATACTATTAGTTGTTGTGTTACATTCTCATGCTACATTTGAATTTTGTTAAAAATATCTTCTTATTGATTGTTATGAACAATCTTACAATTGGTTGTTGGGCTACATTTGAATTTAGCTAAAAATATCTTGTTATTGGTTGTTGTGAACAATCTTACTATTGATTGTTGTGTTACCTTCTTAGGCTACATTTGAATTTAGCTAAAAATATATTATTTTTGATTGTTGTGTTACCTTTTTAGTTCCAACCTTTTATTTTATCAAATGTTACATCCATGTTAATCACAATACTCTTTTTATGAATGAAAGAGTTTGCATGCATTATAGGTTGAGCCCTACCATCCCTCTCTCTTCTAAATTGACCTGGTGCATATCTAAACACCAAGGAACTCGATATTTTGAGATGGTTCACACTTTATTTATTCCTTGACCATGTGATAATAAGCCCACACGTATGAGATCCAAGCCCAAGTGAATGCAGGATTTTGTGACAAAATAATTAGTTTCATTATTAATTACTATGTTATTTTTATTTCCTTTAAACGGGCTAGCCCATTAAGTCAATTATTTAGGAATTGTTATTTGTATTTAAAGCAACTCTTGGATTTGAGAAGTGCAGAGAATGAATTCATAATTTCTAATTTCTTATTTCTTCCTTGTTTTATGTATCTCTTTTGGTAAACCTTAGATCTTAGAAATAGTTGTGGAAATCTTCTTATCAATTGGTGCTTTCATCTATTGGATTCATGGCTCCCCTTCCCAAACCACCAAACCCTAGAGATATCATAGAGAAAGCTGTACAAACAACTCATGTCCATCTTGCATAATGCAATGACCCAAACACAACAGCAAATAGATGAGAGATTTGACAAAACAACTGCAGATCTAAAGTTGATTCAGACCCGTATGGACAATGAGAAACAGATTTCAGACTCTAGATATGAAAACATCATGGGGATGCTTAACAAGGTTGCTACTTAAAAGGAACAATAGTAAACTACTACTGTTCAGACCTCATCAGCTTTATCCTCAGGTATTACTTATGTTCCTCACTTACTTCCCATACCTACAACCCATATTAGTCACATCTTTACTAATGCAAACTCTCCTCATAATTCCCCTAGTTTGCAGCAACCATATACCCCTTTGTTACACTCTGGTACCCTTTCTAACAACATACAACAACCAACCTTGACCACTGCCCCCTTGCGACCAACACCAACCCATATTCCCAGATTTTTCTCTTCACTTTACCTCACTCAACCCAGCACCTTACCCTACCCACAGAGCTACAACTTTCCTATGTTCCAACAAATTCCCTTTCCCCAACTCCAACCAACCACACCTCTCCCACCATTTCGAACCCCCAAATTAGAACTTCCCATGTTTGATGGTTTCAATCCCTTGGAATGGTTATTTCAAGCTGACCAATTCTTTGAATTTTATCAATTACCTTTTGAGAACAGACTTTCTATGATGTCATTTTATGTGAAAGGTGAAGCATTATGTTGGTTCAAATAGATGCGCCAAAGTCACCTCTTAATTGATTGTCCCTCGTTCACTAGAGCGTTAAAATTACGCTTTGGCCCATCCACATATGCTAATCATCAAGCTGAATTGTTTAAGTTAAAGCAAGTGGGATCAGTTGTGGATTATCAAGCGACATTTAAAAAATTGGGCACTCAAGTGGTAGGTTTATCTCAAGATGCTACCCTTAATTGTTTCATTTCTAGATTGGCACCTGATATTCAAAATGAAATTACAATTCATAAACCTGTTTCGATTTCTCAAGCAATCAGGCTAGCTAAGCCGATTGAATCCAAATTTAAAGATTCCAAACCTAAATACCAGAAAGCCTTTTCCACACTTTTACCAAAACCAATACAACCTCATAAACCCCAACCTTAAACACCCCAATATCTAAAACCATAACATTAACCCAACCCCCAAAACTCCCTATTCGACGCCTAACGAATGCTCAACTTCAAGAGCGGCGTGCTCAAAGATTGTGCTTTAATTGTGATGAGAAGTTTATATCGGGCCACAAATGTGCTTCCGGTATATTCCTATTGTTAAAGGTTGATGAGAATGGACCTCCTGCACATGAATCTGTTGACAATGGTGATGTCATTTCCCCAACCGCTGACTGTTAGATGTCAAACATGTTATATATTTGTATGGAATATTTGGCATTTTCCATTTCTTTCTTGCGGTAAAGTGTGAATTTAAGTGTTAAATGGAGTTGTTATGCTTACATTGGAATATATGTGTGGAGCTTGTAATTTGTGTGTTAATATGCAGGTATAGGCATGAAAGGAGCAAAATGGTGAATGCATGGAACCAATGCAAGTTCCACTGAGTTTTCTAGCTGCAACAGGGTGTTCGCAGTGCGAACAATCTGGCGAATGCCCAGCGAAGGTTCGCACTGCGAGGGACCAGCGAAGGCGCCAACGAATGGTGGCAGTGAGTTCCAGGTTTTCAATTACCTTGTGTTCGCACTGCGAACTCCCAGCGAGGGTCCAGCGAATGTTCCCTGGTTAGTTCGCAGTGTGAAGGTGCTGGCGAAGAGAGGCAGTGAGTTCCAGTTTTGAGAATTCTGGCTCGCTAGTTTATTCGCAGTGCGAATGAAGCTAGCGAATGATTTGCAGTGCGAATGAAGGGTTCGCAGTGCGAACCCACGATTTCTGCTTGGGGCGGTTTAAGTCTCAGAGGCACTTAAAGTGCCATTTTTCCTCATTCGCAGTGCGAATGGATTGCTCGCAGTGCGAATCCTGCAGAATTCTGCTATGTATAAATAGAATTTCACTTTTTGTAAAGAGGATCTTTTGTTCATTTTGATCCAAAATCATAGTTTTCAGTCTTTTTACCATTGGAGCTTGTATTTTCACTTGGAGAAGCTGATTTTGCATCCATTCTTGATTATTCGGCGTGGATGTTTACTCATCTCCTCTCTTTACTTGTTATCCAATCTACCATGAGAAGTGGTAGCTAAACCCTCAATGTTGAGGTTAGATGTAGTTGATTCTGTTTTTATGTATTACTTTTGATCTATTGTGTATGAACAAAGTCTTTGATCAATATAGATGAAGTTGTTTTCTCTTAATGCTTTAAGTTTGATTTGTTTTACTCTAGACATAGATTCCACAAATCTTGACCTAACAATTTCATCTCTTAAAAACCAAACTCTAGACATAGATTTGGGATTTTCTATTCGCATTGTATTGATATTAATGATCGTTGTTTAGATTGTTAGCATGAGACATCATCTAACGGTTTAAACAACGGTACTCACGATTTTGCTTTAGACATAAACGTAGTCGGGAGGATACGCGGTTATATTGGTCGGAAACCGAGTTCATGTGCTTGATTAATCGTTTATACATGGAAAGGATTAGCGAAACCTAACCTTAACATGCTTTTATAAAACCTTTTACAAAAATCTTTGTCACAATTTAATCTTTGCTACAATTGAATGATAACAACAATTGAAACTTTTGAAACCGTTAACTTAGAATATCGCAACTATTGAAAGGCAAGCATCTAATATCAAACAGTCCCTATGGATACGATTAAAAACAACCCACACTATTACTCTTCTAACACTGACCCCGACGACACATATTTCCAACTTTCACCCCAAGCTGTGAGCGGGCACTTTTCACCTAAGACCCTTAAATTCAAGGGCTTGCTACATGGCCTTACTGTGACTATTTTGATTGACATAGGCAGTACCTACAACATTCTTCAACCACACATTGCCCAACATTTAAAGCTTCCAACAAAGCATATTCCTAATTTTTTTGTCATGGTTGGAAATGGCTCTAAGTTATCATGTTCAGGCCTTTGTCCCCATCACCTTACAAAACTATCTCTTTACTATTCCATTCCACTTAATTCCTATTGAAGGTTCCTGTAGCGTCACGCGACCACCTACCGCATGTTTGGTGCTACCTTCTGATTTTTTTATTTATCCCATAAAGAGATTTGGTAAATCAGAGAAATCGTAGTTCTTCCTATTCTATGGGAGGAAAGATATTTGGTGTCTTCTTCAAAGCCCAAGATTTTGAAGCTATTTGAGTATTTGTGTCTTGTTCAAAACCCAAGATTGAAGCTAAAGTTGACTGATATAGAGAATTTGTCATCTCTAAAGGGAGATCACTCACTTATTCATCACAAAATATTGAGTAATTGGTTATAAGCGAAATTACTTTAACTGAGATTTATGGAATCCAGTAATGCCATAATTTCCTTTATAAGAGAGATGTCATGAAGGAAGAAGCTTTAACTCAGTGTAGAGCAATGCCATTTTCCCTTTATGAATCTTCCATGCTAAGAGAGGGACATTGGCTTGGATGTATGGAATCCAGAGGCTTGCCACTTATAGCTGTTAGATGAAAAAGATATTTTAGCCAGGATAAAGGAGGGACTCCAGGTTGGATTTTGAATCAACAAGTGTGCCACTTACAGCAGTTTATTTGGGAAAAAGATTTTGATTATTTGTTTTGACAAGTAATGTATAGTAGAGGTATCTTCCTATAGAGATGACTCACAGTCTCATCTGAGGGGATGTTGTGTTTTGTGTGCCTTGTTCAATGCCCAAGGTTGAAGCTGAAGGAAAGTGACTCCTATGGGGAGTGTTTTATTTGTCTTGTACAAAGCCCAAGATTGAGGATGGTAAGTTTGAGTATAGAGAACTGACTTAATTGAGGAGTATGATGTTTGTCTTGTACAGAGCCCAAGATTAAGGCTGGCTAGGGAAATTCTTATATGAAGCCTAAGAGGAGGATGACTCTTGCTAAGGATCAATGAAATCCAAAGAGAAGGTCTAAATTATATTGAGGAATCCAAAGGGGATTTACTCTTGTTGGGAATCAGGGAAGAGTTGAAGTACCAGATGCCATGAGGCTCTGATTCTGTTGGGGATTTATTGATGGTAAATTGACCCTGGCTGGTATTTTCAAGGTGAAAGTTAAGCCTTGTTGGGGGTCAGAGGAGTTTAAAGGTGAGTTTGAAAACCTTAGAGGTTTTTAACTCTGTTAGGAATTGGTGTATTGGTAAAATGGTCAGGTTTTATCTTATGCCTTTAGGAAACCTGAGGGTCTTTGTATGAAGTCCAACAGGAGACTATGATAATGAGACTTTCCAAGTCTACTTGAATGATGCTCAAGAGGAGGCTGAGACTATCCAAGTCTCTTTAAGAAGTAGTAGACTCTGGTGTAGAGAGATTCTTATATGATGCTCAAGAGGAGGTTGTTGGTTTTAGAGAGGGAGAACAACTTCTGACTAACTGAATGTTCTGGAAATTTGACTCTCCTGGGGATTGAACTAGTAGAGATAACTAAATTTTATCCTATGCTTTTAGGAAGCTTGTGGGTCCTTGTACTAAGCCCAAGAGGAGGCTGTGGGAACTTTAAGAAACCTGGTGGTCCTTGTACTAAGCCCAAGAGGAGGTTGGGGAACTTTTAAGAAGCCTGTTGGTCCAAGCCTAAGAAAAGTTCAAGAAAGGTTTCACCGGGAATTAATCCTTTCTTTGTTGAACAGTTCTAAGGTTTGAAGAAATTCAAAAGAGGTTTCACTGGGAATTAATCCTCTTTGGAGAAATGAATTTCTTGTATATGTTTCTAAGTTTTGACAGTCTTGAGAAAAGTTTCACCGGGAATAATGTCTTTCTCTGTTCCATATTGAATAAAGCCCAAGAGGAGGCAGACTGTATTGAGGGGAATTTCTTAAGAGGGAACTAGTTTTGACTATGTTAGAAGTAATCTCTGGTTTGACCTAAGTGTAGACCTAACTGCTGGAGAAACTCTAGATAGATATGCACAAGTATATACAGATACATGAAGTAGCAGGTATATAAACAAGTATGCATTAAAAATAAAAAGATGTTGGGTCTTACACTCTGAAAAGAAGCCTAAGTGTATTGTGATTGATTATATTGACTACAACTGTATGATTAAGGTTTTATGAAATCGAAGAAAGTTTTGAGAAAACATTGAATTTGAATTTGAATTAAAAGAAAGTTGTTGAAAAGAAAAGAATGTTTGGGGCTTATAACTCAAAGATAGGCCCAAGTGTTCCTCCTAGTACCAGTTTAGAAAAAGACAGATGATTTTGAAAACAGAGGTATGGGGCTTACAACTCAAAGAGATGCCCATGGGAGTTGTTTATTGTTTAAAACCAAGTTTATGTACAAAAGATTAGGGCTTATACTCAAGGAGAGGCACAGATGACTTATTTTGAAAACATGGATCGCATTGTGATACCGAAAGACGTTATGGGACTTATACTACAGCAGAGGCCCAAAATTTATTTATGTACAAAGAGGGGTTGGGTCTTACACTCTAATAGAGGCCCACAAGTATTTGTAAAGAAGAAAAATTGGGATTATACTCAAGGAGAGGCCCAGATGAAAAATAATGAACGCGCCGTTATTTTGAAAATCGCACCGGGACTTATACTATGACAGAGGCCCATGAATTATTTATTTACAAAAGAGGTTGGGTATTACACTCTATTAGAGGCCCAAGTGTTATTTGAAAACAAAATTTGAAGGTTAAATCAAAGAAACCCTAATTTCATAAAACAAATATTTATTTTGAAGAAAAATTAAATAAAATGATGGAAATTATCAAATTTATTTAATAAACAAGTTGTGACCTTGGATCAATGTTTGAAAAAACATGTTTTATCCTTATGATGACTTAAAATTCATTTGAGTTTGAAAAATCAAGAGAAAGAACTCTTTTAAAATGTTTAAAAACAATTAAAAAGAAATTCTTTACAAAAATTCAAAATATATTAAATAAATAATTTTTTTTTTATTTTTTTGTGAAATAAAATATTTTAACATTTTTATGAATTTTGAAAAAAAGAACCAGTCAGAAATTATTAAAATTCAGAGAGAAATTAAATATTTGTACTTTCTGATGTACCAAATTGTCGCCAGTGATCTTGTACTCCAACATTCAAGAATAATCAATTAAATATTTGTAAATTCCACAAATAGAAATTGATCTTAAATCCTTGTCCTCAAAACCATACAACCTGTAGGATATACGATCTACCAGATATCAACACAATTGTGCCAACATCTTTCATAGTCAGACAACATGTTGAGACATCAAGTCTGCCACCCTTGACTCAACCTGCCTATGACTTTCCTTTGCTAATAGAATCCTTGTAGATCATGAATGGTGAAAATAAATAACCTCCCATTATCTCCAAGTTGAATAACATCCATCAGCACCAGAGATCTCCAGAAATCCATCTTCAACATAAGAACAAATTATCCTTCTGAAAGAGCTCTTCAACCATGAGTGGACTTGAGTGAAAACTCAAGTATCTTTGGCAACTTAGTCGAAAAAAACATTTACCAAATTCATAAATCATGAACTTTGATAAACACGATCTCAACTCACCTTCTCTTCAAACTGACTTCAAGATACAAGTTGGAACTAAACCTCCAAGTATCAAGTAAACATGACAGAAATCAACCAACAACTCTCTCCATTCTATTGCTCCCGATGTTGGAACGACTAGAGCTTTCACAGATGCTGATATCTTCAAGAAAATAATCCAACAATCAAGATCTTCCACCATCTTTCTTCAGTCACAACTCCAGAATCCCATAAATACCAGAGTTCTTCCATCAGAAACATATGCAGCGGAACCACCAAGGAACATCTTCAACATGCCCTAATAAGACATCAAAACATTTTATAAGACACCACACAAGAGAACTAGCCACTTCTCCTGCAGTTGTTGTAGAAACTCCTCAGAACACATGAACAACCACCAGTAGTTGTTACCTTCGATCAAGAACATCCATCCATCCATAAATACCCTTAAGTATGTCCGAGTGAATGGTCTGATCTCCAAAACTCCTCCTTGTTTAAAGCGCCAGAAATTATCTCCCAATATCTCATCCAGAAACAGACAGGATGCCTGCTCTGATACCAATTGAAATTCTAAAATAGCAAATAGCAGATGTCCTAACATATGTCAAGACATTGTTCTCTGCAGAACTTTAAAACAAGAGCAGAACAAACAAACTGATATTCAGAATATCAGTAACAGCAACAAGGCAGATGTTTCGACATCTGTTATAACTTGTTAATCAAAACTGAACTATAAATTGCAGAATGATAAATAACACAAAATATGATATCCCAGTTCGGTGCAAATCACCTACATCTGAGGGCATACCAAGTCGGGAAGAAGAATCCACTATCAATAGTATAGTTTTATGTAAACAACCGCTGGTTTACAGTAAACAACCTCTGGTTTACCTAGCACTACCCTATAAAAACTTTATCTAAGAACTTCATCCTAAATAAGAGAAACTCATCTCACTCCCTAAATCATAACCTGTGATTATCTAACAGTTATAGTCACAATAACTGTATCATCCTACTTGAAAGACACCCCTTTCAATACAAAGTTCAGTCAAGCATTCTTGACTGACAAGCTAACTCGGATTTGCTTAAAAACTTCATCCAATAACAATACAATATTCATTACCTACGAGTTTCTGAATCTATACAAGTATATATGTCTTCCACAATGTATCAAATCGATACAGAGGGAGACTTACAAGAAAGCCTACGAATCTCAAAACCGTAAACCTTATTTTCTACTTTACAAAAGTGTTACAATAGGTTCAGTTATTCAGTCCTAGGTCTTGGTCTTCTTTTATAATATGCTTCCTTAGGCTTCGAATCTTTTGTTTATTTATTCCTTGATCCACGTTCTGATTGCTTCTTAATTCTTAGACCAGATTAGCAACATCCTGCTATATCAGGTCAAGATGTCGAGACATACGTTAGGACATCATGTCTGACAAATCTTCTTTCACCAAACTTCTTCATGTTGGAACATTTTATTCGACATCTTGTTTTATCAAAAATTTGCTCAAATCTGCAGAACCTTCAACTTGAATGCACAAAGATCAACCAAAATACAAGATATAATTCATTATTAATAGAGGCTTAGCAGGCATATAATAATACAACTCCATTAACCAGAAATAGTCTTAGCTAGCAACAACAATTTCTCAATAATAGACGCCATCTCAACTACCAATATCCAACTAGTTTATTTGTCACAATAGATCAATTTGGCCACTCTCTACAAGTGGCTTCATTGATTTATAACATATAAAGTAAAGGAAACCAGCCTCCATTTCAAGCAGCTTTGGCCTGCAAAAATAATCAATGTAATCTGTTTTCTAAATTTTCTTAAAACCGCAAAATTAATTCATGCAAGATAAAGAGAGTTGCATGTCATCAACATGTCCATCTTCGAGCTGAATGCTTGTGAGATGATCTTTATTTCTACACAAAACAAATGTGTCTAGTCGTGGTTCCGGAACAGAAACATGCAAAACAAATTAATTATCATACTAAGATTAAATGCTTAGTTTGTGTCAGGACAATTAGCATATAGAAAAGAAGACAGTTTTACTTATTTATCTTATATCTTTGATGAAGAGTATTATTTAACATGATTTCATGCTATGTAAATAGAATGAAGTGCAAGTTTGAGCAAAACATATTTTTTATTGAGAATTTTAAAATGGGTTGTCAGCAACAATATAATTTTTTTTTCTTCCTTCAATTTTCATGGAAGTGTAAATTGAGAGATAAAATGGAAAGAGAGAAAGTAAGCTAAAATGATCATGAAGTTATAAAAAATAAAGAGAGGTCAAAAGACCGATATATATTGTCCGATATATATTGCCCCCACTTATAAACACATGTTCATGTCATATATTGTCCGATATGGGACTCTTAACACAGAATCAGTTTGCAAATCACAAAAGCCTAAACCTTTAAAATAAATTGATAAAACAAGATCATATCACCAACAAGAAGAAATAAAAAAAACTATTTCCTTGATCCTCCGATTTGAATACAGGCTTTCCTTGTAAAGATCGACTGTATAATAAGTTGTCTCTCCACAAGTAATACCAACCTCCTTAATGATTTTTGTGCTCAAATCAACATAGGCTAGTTCATCATCTTTTTTTCTAAAGAAAAGATATCCCGTCTTTCCTAATCCAATTGGGGGCCATTGGATGGAAGATAAGGGGCCATAAACATATAGTTTGATCCATGATTCACTCGCACCAAGTTCACCCAGAATAGATATGTGAAAAACAATATCATCGTGATAATTTGATATTAAAGCAATTGATCCATTTAACACCGCTAAGCGTCTACCATAAGTGTATGGAGAATAAGATTCTTCCCCGATGGGTGTTGTAATGAACGCCTCATGACTCAGGTCAAATGACAACAGAGTTATTGCAATACGTTGAGTGCTGTCAGATCTCGTAACCAACCAATGACACACTCCATCCACATAAACTTCCCGACCAGCAAACGGCGAAGGGTAAAACCAATGAGACAGAGCAATCCCCGTGTCGATCATTCTCCAAGAATTACGGTTTAAACTATATATCTAAAAAAAAATTGTTGTTGGAGAATAATAGCCATCGAAAATAAATGATACATACTGAATGAGCTTAAAGTCATCTCTAACTTGGTCATAACCAAACCCATGAAATTCATGTTTGAGATAGAGGTCGTTTTGAGGGTAGTGTGGTTTAAGTTCATTGAGGCTAGGAGGAACGAACTGGAATTCCTTGGTAGCAGGATTCCACAATATATATTGGACCTCATTCTTACTTGGATAATCTTGGCCAAAACAAAAAATTTCGTTAACACTTGTGGATCCCAAAATTGAAATATGACGTTGGCAAACATGTTGAATTAGAGGTGGAAAATCCAATTGGACTCTGTTGTCGAGCAATCACCTGAATTGAAATCTCTGCCAGCCTCTGTAAAGGAAAACTGATATTAATCGGAATAAAATGTGTCGATTTCATCAGTCTATCCACTACTACCTAATTGGAATCATGTCCTCTCGGAGTATTAGGCAACCCAGTCACAAAATCCATAGAAATGATGTCCCACTTCCACTCTGGAATATCTGACGGTTGCATCAAACCAACAGGTTTCTGATGTTCCATCTTCGAATTCTGACAAGTCAAACAAGCATACACAAACTTAGCCACATCACGCTTCAATCCAGGCCACCCAAATATCTTCTCCAAGTCTTGATACATCTTTGTGGCTCCTAGATGGATATCCAAGCTACTCCCATGACTTTCTTCTAGAACTGTTCTTTTCAACTCAGAATCACCAGTAATACAAATCCTATCATGGAATCTCGACACTCCCTGTTCATCCACTTTGAATTTGTTACCTTCTGTCAGCTCATTTCCAATCATTAAATCCACCAGTTTCATATCCAACTTCTGACCCTCTCTGATACTATTAAGAAATTCATTGTTGATCTTCAGCATACCCAACATCACACTATGCGGTCTCTGTTCGCAAACTAAACTCATATCTCTGAACTACTTAATCAATTCCAACTCTTTAACCATCATAGCAAACATATCAACGACTCCCGACTCCAAGCATCAGCCACGACATTAGCTTTACCGGGATGATAGTTAAAACTGAAATCATAATCCTTTAAAAATTCTAACCACCTTCTTTGTCTCATATTTAACTCCTTCTGATCAAACAAATACCTCAAGCTCTTGTGATCACTATACACCTCAAATTTAGAGCCATAAAGATAGTGCCTCCAATTTTTTCAATACGAACACCGCTACAACTAATTCCAAATCATGGGTTGGATGATTCCTCTCATGGACCCTTAACTGTCGTGAAGCATAAGCCACAACTTTTCCATCCTGCATTAACACACCTCCTAAACCTATCAAAGTAGCATCGCAATACACCACAAACAGTTCATTTGGTTCGGGTAGAATCAAAACTGGAGTTGTAGTCAATATCTTCTTCAGCTCAATGAAACTCTTCTCGCAATGAACACCCCACATAAATGCTTTACCTTTGCAAGTCAACTGAGTCAACAAAAGTGCCAACTTCGAAAAGCCTTCAATAAACCTACGGTAATAACCATCCAAACCCATAAAGCTTATAGAACTGTGTCTATAAAACTGCATCTACCTTGGATGGATCCACAACAATACCATCACCTGAAATAACATGACCAAGAAAACTTACCTCTCTCAACCAGAATTCGGACTTAGCTAACTTAGCATAGAGCTTCTTTTCTTTTAACACTTGCAGCACGATCCACAAATGCTTAGGATGTTCCTCTTCTGACTTAGAATATATTAGAATGCCGCCAATAAAGACAACCACAAGTTGATCTAATTAAGCATGAAATATTCGATTCATATACTCCACGAATACACTTAGTCTCACAAATCCCTTTTCCAGCAACTCTTCTAACTGCTCTTTCAGTTATGCTAACTCTAACGCCGACATCTTGTATGGTGCCATAGAAACGTCTGGTACCAGGGACAATATCAATAGAAAATTCCACCTCCCTCTCTAGTGGCACATCTAATAGTTCATTCGGAAACACATCTAGAAATCACGCACAACTGGCAGCCCATCGCTGTGGCTTTACTACCTATTTCCAGAACACCATCATCGCAACATGGAAAACATCTGAGCCTCATCTCCCAAGAGTTCTTATACTTACTTAGCAGTTATAAACCTCGCATTTCACCCTCGTCGAATTTAAGTTCACTCTCTGGGCAAGTCGCAGATATCTTCTGGGAAACATCAGAAAATTACACACCATTGGCATAACTCTGGCCGTCACGTCTCTCTCTACCCCCTGAGAAGCAACCATCAACCATACCTGTTCGTTCTCCTTTAGAGACATCCCAACTCGACCGAAGGACAAGAAACTCAAATCCGCCTCATCTTCACATATAAGAATCTGCATCAACTCATCAAAACCATCTGTAAGCACTTGGCTTAACTCCAACAACTCACTGTTCACACCATCTAAGCTGGCAAGACACGTCTATTCCATCCAACATGACCCCCGTCTACTATCAACAAGAGATTAAGGGTGATCAGTTCCTCAATTTGTTAATAGACAGCCGACAATCATGATGGGGCATAAACCATCCTTACCAAACTATAATGGCATTCCTTGCATCTTGGGCACAAGGCTACTGTTAGTAGAGTAATAGTGGGGGTTGTTTTTAATCGTATCCACAGGGATTGTTTGATATTTGATGCGTGTCTTTCAATAGTTGTGATATTCTAAGTTCAATGGTTTCAAAAGTTTCTCAATTGTTGTTAACATTCACTTGTAGCAAAGATTAATTGGTGACAAAGATTTTGTAAAAGTTTTGATAAAAGCATGTTAAGGTTAGGTTTCGCTAATCCTTTTCACGTATAAACGATTAATCAAGCATATGAACTCGGTTTCCGACCAATATAACCGCGTATCCTCCCGACTAAGTTTATGTCTAAAGCGAAGTCGTGAGTGTCGATGTTTAGACCGTTAGATGATGTCTCACGCTAACAATCTAAACAACGATCATTAAGATCAACACAATGCGGATAGAAAATCCCAAATCTATGTCTAGAGTTTGGTTTTTAAGAGATAAAATTGTTAGGTCATGATTTATAGAATCTATGTCTAGAGTAAGACAAATCACACATAGATCATTAAGAGAAAACAACATCATCTATATTAATCAAAGACTTTGTTCATACATAATAGATTAAAAGCAATACATAAAATTAGGATCAACTACCTCTAACCTCAACATTGAGTGTTTAGCTACCACTTCTCATGGTAGATTGGATAACAAGTAAAGAGAGGAGATGAATGAGCATACACGATGAATAATCGAGAATGGATGCGACTTCAGCTTCTCCAAGTGAAAATACACTCTTTGATGATCAAAATACTGTAAACTATGTTTTCTACTGAAAATGAACAAGATATCCCAAACAAATAAAGTGAAAATCTATTTATACACTTCTGAATTCTGCAGGATTCGCACTGCGAGCACATCATTCGCACTGCGAATGAGAGAAAATGGCACCTGAAGTGCCTCTGAGACTTAAACCTCCCCAAGCAGAAATCGTACGTTCGCAGTGCGAACCATTCCTTCGCACAGCGAATCATTCGCTAGCTCATTCGCACTGCGAATAAACTAGCGAGCCAGGACAATCAAATTCCAGAACTTACTGCCTCCCTTCGCTGGCATATTCGCACTGCGAAACAACCAGCGAGCCTTCGCTGGACCCTCGCCAGGAGTTCGCAGTGCGAACGCATTGTCATTTCAAAACTGGAACTCACTGCCATCATTCGCTAGCGCCTTCGCTGTCGTTCGCAGTGCGAACCTTCGCTGGGCCTTCGCCAGATCCTTCGCACTGCGAATGCTCTGTTGCAGCTAAATATCAGTGGAAACTTGCATCCACTCAATGTGTCTCACACCTTGATCCTTTCATGCCTAAACCTGCACATTAACACACAAATTACAAGCTCCACACATGCATTCCAATATACGCACTACAACACAATTAATCACTTAAATCACCCGATTCCGCATGGAAAGTTAATGAAAAATGCCAATTATTGTATACTAATATATAACATGTTTGACATCTAACAAACTCTCCCCAACTAACTCTTTGTTTGTCCTCAAGCAAAGTATGCCTCTCACGAGGATTTGCTTGAGCATTCAATTCAACCAAGTCGCGAAAAACGGCTCAACTAAACAACGATCACAACAACGCACAATTACACAATTCAAGAACCTACAATGTAAAAGAACTTGCCTCTTAAACAATTTCAAAGAATGTTTCAAGAGACAACTAACTCATCATGCGCATGTCATTCTACACTCCTCTTCGAAAAAGAATTGAAGGCAAATGTGCATACAAGCACGGGACAAATACACTCAAATGACCAATGATGCAATACTAAGCAATTCATACCATATCTCAATGAACACAAAAGAAATCATGGAAGTAAAAGATCACTAAGGACTTCAAGGTTGTAGCTTGGTCGGGTAAACAAAAAAGAGACATTTCTTATGGCCATTGAAACGAAATTGCCGAAGCAAAAGAACATTCACTATACACATATTCACACATCTCAACTTCATTTCACCAATTTTTCATTCCACCTTCACAAACTACCGTGCACAATTATTGACTTAACATTTTTTTCTTCATTTAAGCAAGCATTTTCTCATTTGTACAACATATTCACACTTTTTTCTTTACATGCTTACTTGAATTTTTTTCAAAATTTGGAGTAATGCACCCATGGTCTTTTTATTCTCCCCAACTCATTTTCGACTCAACCTAAAGTGAATGTTCCTTGCTTTTTAAGGCAAGGAAGTAAAAGTATACAATTTCAAAGGTTCAAGAAGAAAATATTAGAAACTCACCAAATTCAGTGATGAACCAAGCTTGCAAATTATGTACTTAAAACAAGTTCATCACTAAACTGAGTTCTATACTGTGTAGGCTCAAAGGGGCTATCAAATGCTCACACCTCACGGGTGAATTAATATATGGACATGGTTGTGCTCACTTTCAAAAAGTGCCTTGATCACTTCTCCTACTTACACAAAATCACATGGTCACAAGATAAGGCATGAATTAAAAGTAAAAACAACATTCATCAACAATCCTTAGCATATAATAACACTTTGAAGGCTTCTCACTTTTATGGTTTTTGATCCTAAAATGACACATGCATTCAAAGGAAGTTGTAACATGAAACAACATTAACAATCACACAAGACCCAAAGTTCTAAAACATACAAAATTCTCAAACCAGGTAACAATGTACCTTGTCGCAACACAATGCTTAAGATACTATCATAGCCCTCACATCATGGAGGAATCTTTCTTTAAAATCAAGAGTCTCCAACCTACTTCCAAAATTCCATCATAAAAGAAGGAACATTAACAATTTAAGTAGAAGTGCAACAAAATAATTTACTCAAAACGCTTAACATTACTAATAATAATAAATAAAGTGCTTGGTGTAAGAACACCTACAATATCCAAAATGGTACCACTAGGGTACAAGTACACCAATATCAAAATATTCCACTATGTGGATACAATAGACTAGTAAAAGCTGAAAAATACAAAATATAAGAAAACTTCACTTTGGATACCAAAGGAAGTGTACACATCTGAAAATCACAAAATTAGTCCTCTTCAGACTCAGTCTCCAAAACCTCAGTAACCATCTCATCCTCATCCCCCTCATCAGAAGTATTACCTGAAACCTCCACATCGGTGCCATAACCCTCTATCTCATCACCATCTCCATCCTCATCAGCATCCTCTCCAGCAGGGCCAACTGAATCCCCTCCCCCTCCGAAAACTGGCCTGGCCTCAGGCCATCCAGCATGTGCGAGGAACTGCTCCCTCGACATCATGGTATGCTCCGTAGAAGGGTCACGGATCTGCAATTGGAGAACCTGCAAAGAATCATGAATATCATTCATGGCACGCTGCTGGGCAGCCATCCAATCCCAATTATATTGGCAGATCTCCTGCTGATACGGATAGAAATTCGGCGACTCAAAAGTATCCCCGCCACTCGTACCAGCCCCTACAGCAGCAGCAGCCCCTGAAGTCTCAGTCCTACCACCCTTAGGTTTGCAAAATTTGTCGACATATCGATGATAGCCGACGTGATAGTGACCCGACGACGCGAAGACAAATTAACACCAGCTTCAGCACATAAGGTCATGATTAGGCACGAAAATGCAAGAGGGGAATTTTTCCTCGAAGCATTCCCTACTAATCCACTCTCGACAATGGACCTTATTTCATCTGCTATTATCCTCGCGACATCAATTTCTAAGTTTGTAAGGATGTTGTGCACAAGGTGAGCCAGAGGAATTGGAACGGTAGAGGAATGTGACTTTGGCTTAATGTTGGTGACAACCAAAAGTAAAACAAGCTGAGCCAAAGGTAACATGTCCTCTCGATGATACCTCACAGCAACTCCCAAATGGTTTAACTTAACATCTTTACCTGGGGGCAATAAATCATAGGTCATTCGTGTGATATCCCTGTTGCGGTTAAGGTTCCTGTGGTAATCATCTTCCTCACTGGCACGCAATGGAAGAGGGTCTCCAAGCACTCGGTTAATTGTCCTTCTATCAAACCTTACAGTTTTCCCTCCAACAACAGTCGTCCAATTAAACAGCTCCCCCTCATCAGGAAGGGCGTTGGCATAGAATTCGCGAACCATCTCCACATTGTACGAATCAAGGGGCGTTATCAGCTGATCCCACTTTTTTTCATGCAAGAGGGCAGCTACCGATCGATAAGTCCCTTGATCATTCAGAATAAATCTCTTTTCAGCAAGGATGGTTCTTGTCTCCAATACTTCATATCTCTGCGCCTGCCTAATACCCTTGAACATAGTGACGTCGAAACGAATCGGAACATGTCTGGATGTTGATGTTTTCCTTTTCTTGATCATGGTTTTAGGACCCATCTGCACAAATGACAAATAAATCCCACACAAAAACACCAAGACAGGACATTAGAATTTAGGACATACATGCATCAGAATGACCTAAAAAAACAAAAATCTGGGCTGCTCGCTAAAACACTCGCACTGCGAAGCCTGGCGAACGCTCGCCCTAGATTCGCAGTGCGAACAAGCCAGCGAACGCACGAAAACTTTGAAAAAAATTATCAGCCCCAGATTTCATAACATAGAATGATTCTACATGTCATCTAAACTCAAAAACCAGCATAAAATTTGACATGCATTGAAAAAAAACTAACACAGAATTCTAACCCAAATGCTTAAAGATTTCTCATGTAAATTTCCAAACAAAATCACAATAACAGAAAGTACATAGAAACGAAATTCAAACCTTGTTTAGAATTAGCAATTGAGAGAGAGAAAAACTTGAGGGAAGGACAGAAAATTGCACGTGAGAGGCAAGGAAGACTTGAGGTTTTTTTTCTCTTTTTCCTTTGGTTGAAAGTGAGAGGCAAGTGACTAGGGTTTGGTCCCCCCAAGTCATCAGAATTTCCACATGGGTCTTGGGCCTACGTGCAGGCCCACCCATAACAAAACCCTCACTTTTAAATGATGTGGCAGCAAAACCACCAAGGCTAGTTCGCTGATGTTCGCAGTGCGAATGGCCAGTGAATGCTCGCCCCAGATTCGCAGTGCGAACAAACCAGCGAACAAGACAGATTTTCAAAATTTTCAGGTTTGTCCTGCTGCCACACTGGATATGGTTCCAAACTACAATGTACAATACTAGTCTCACAAAAATGACTTCAAACAACAAATAAAAGCAAAATACTTACAATGTTGGGGTGCCTCCCAACGAGCGCTTGTTTAACGTCGGCTAAGCTCGACGGTCCACCGCAATCTCACGGATCGCGGAAGGGAACAATGGCGGGATTTCGCTCGAAATCACCTCCAAGGTACACTTTCAATCTTTGGCCGTTCACAGTCCAATTCTCTTTGGTTGTTGTGTCTTCAATTATAACTGCTCCATAAGGCTTGATTTCAAGGATCCGAAACGGACTCGACCATTTCGACCTTAACTTTCCCGGGAACAATTTTAAACGAGAATTGAATAGCAGGACCAGTTGTCCGACCTCAAATTGCTTGATGATTATTTTTTTGTCATGGTAAGACTTTACACGCTCTTTGTACAGTTTATTGGAATCGTACACCTGAAGGCGTAATTCATCCAATTCCTGTAATTACACTTTTCTGTTTTCGCCGCTAAGAGTTGGATCAAAATTTAAAAATTTTAAGGCCCAAAACGCCTTGTGCTCCAACTCCACGGGCAGGTGGCAATTCTTACCATACACAATTTTAAACGGTGTGAGACCGATCGGAGCCTTAAAAGCGGTCTGATACGCCCACAAAGCATCATCCAATTTGTTGGCCCAATCTTTTCTCGAGGCCGAAACAGTTTTCTCCAAAATACGTTTTATCTCAAGATTGGATACCTCCGCTTGACCATTAGCTTGAGGATGATATGGTGTGGCAACCTTGTGCTTCACACCATACTGCTCCAAAGCTTTGTCAAGCTGAGTGTTACAGAAGTGAGACCCTCCATCACTAATTAACACTCTAGGAGTACCAAAACCCGCAAAAATGTTCTTTTTCAAAAATTTGACCACTATTTTTCCGTCGGCTTTAGCGCAAGCTATCGCCTCCACCCACTTAGACACATAATCAACGGCGACCAAAATATATTTATTAGAAAAGGAAGATGGGAATGGACCGACAAAGTCGATCCCCCAACAGTCAAAAACTTCGATTTCCAACATATTCTGTAAAGGCATCTCATGCCGCCGTGAAATTCCTCCACTTCTCTGGCACCTGTCACAACTAAGGGCATGCGCATGCGCATCTTTGAATAAGGACGGCCAATAAAAGCCCGAATGAAGGACTTTAATGGCCGTTCTCAACCCATTAAAGTGTCCTCCATAAGGAGAGTTATGATAGTGCCACAGAATATTCGTGGCTGCCTCCAATGAGACACACCTTCTTAAGAGGTTGTCGACACCAAGTTTGAACAAATAAGGTTCGTCCCATACAAACGACTTGGCGTCAGACAAAAAATTTCTTTTTTGGTGGTGCGTTAGACCGTCTGGTATCAATCTGGTGGCTTTGTGGTTAGCCATGTCGGCGAACCACGGTCTAACCTGCACTCTAAACAATTTTTCATCCGGGAACTCCTCTTTGACCTCAAATTCATTCTTGGTCACGTCAACGTTTACCAGGTGGGATAAGTGATCCGCCACCAAATTCTCGGATCCTTTTTTGTCACGAATTTCAAGATCAAATTCCTGTAACAAAAGGATCCACCGAATAAGCCTCTGCTTAGAATCAGGTTTGGTGAGCAGATACCTTATAGCCGAGTGGTCCGTGTAAACGATGACTCGTGAACCAATCAAATAGGAACGAAATTTCTCCAATGCATACACTATGGCAAGCAACTTTTTCTCAGTTGTTGCATAGTTAATTTGAGCCTCGTTTAAAACTTTGCTCGCATAATGTATAGCGTGTCGTTTTCCTTTGACCCAAAACAGCCCCAACCGCATAATCGCTTGCATCGCACATTAATTCAAAATCCAATTTCCAGTAAGGTGCAACGATTATCGGTGAGGTAGTTAAACTCTTTTTCAAAAAATTAAATGCAAAAAGACAAGACTCGTCAAAGTCAAAAATCTTACCTTGGACGAGCAAGTTGCTCAACAGCTTTGCGACCTTTGCGAAGTCCTTAATAAACCTTCGGTAAAACCCGGCGTGTCCAAGAAAGCTCCTTATACCTTTGACATTCATCGGTGGTGGTAATTTCTCAATAACGTCCACCTTGGCTTTATCAACTTCAAGGCCCTTTGAAGAAACTTTGTGACCGAGCACAATTCCCTCGTTCACCATAAAGTTGCATTTTTCCCAATTAAACACCAAATTGGTTTCCACACACCGTTCCAACACCGTATCCAAATTTTTCAAGCACAACTCAAACGATTTTCCAAAAACGGAGAAATCATCCATAAAGACCTCAATTGTCTTTTTGATCAAATCCGAGAATATAGCTTGCATACACCGTTGAAAAGTCGTCGGTGCATTACATAATCCAAACGGCATCCTCCGATAAGCAAAGATTCCAAACGGACATGTAAAAGCGGTTTTTTCATGATCCTCCGGGTTCACAATAATTTGGTTGTAACCCGAATAACCATCCAAAAAATAGTAGAATTGTTGACAGGAAAGTCTTTCGAGCATTTGATCCATAAAAGGTAGAGGGAAATGATCTTTTCTCGTAGCTTTGTTCAACCTACGGTAATCAATGCACATTCTCCACCCGGTAACGGTTTTTGTTGGAATGAGCTCATTTTTCTCGTTTCGGACCACCGTTAATCCGCCTTTTTTCGGTACCACATGCACCGGACTAACCCATGGGCTGTCAGAAATAGGATAAATCATTCTGGCCTCTAACATTTTCACTACTTCTTTCCTCACCACTTCTTTCATGATTGGATTTAACCGGCGTTGAGGTTGCGCAACCGGTTTAAAATCTTCCTCCATAAATATACGGTGCATGCAATATGAAGGGCTTATGCCTTTGAGATCGGACAACGTCCATCCCATTGCATCCTGATTTTTTCTCAACACTTGAATTAAACGGCTCTCCTCGTTTTCAGACAAAATACTACTTATGATCACCGGTTTATTACCACCGTCATCGAGAAAAGCATACTTCAAGGTTGACGGTAACACTTTCAGCTCAAGTTTGGATGATTCATCATTAACCACTTTATTTAGAATTTCCTCTTCATACTCCCAAGGTTGCAATTCTTCCAAAGCTTCCAGCTCTAACAAACACTCTTCAAGAGCTTGCTCTTCTTCAACCGAGAATACTTCCAAGGAATCATCCAAAGCTCTTTGTAAAGGATCAATGACATGAATTTGCTTTGTAACTTCAAAAATTGCTTCCTCCGTTGCATCGATCCGAAAACAATCACCTTTATCTTTCTTGTGCTTCATGGCATCATAAAGATTGAAACACACCTCTTCATCTTGGACTCTCACTTTCATGAGACCATCGTCCATGTCAATTGCCATTCGGGCAGTTTTCATGAAAGGCCTTCCAAGAATCAAAGGTGCATCCTCATCCTCCTTCATTTCAATGACAACAAAGTCTATCGGAAACAAAAATTTGTCCACTTTGACCAACACATCTTCCGCTACACCGTGAGGACAGGTAGTGGATTTATCGGCGAGTTGCAACGTCATTTGCGGTGACCTTAATTCCATGTGTCCTAACCGTTTGATAATCGACAAAGGTATCAAGTTGATACTAGAGCACAAATCAATCAATCCGTTGCCAACATAAATGTTTCCTATCGTAACCGGCAATGTAACTCATCCCGGATCACATTCTTTCCTCGGGAGAGTCCGTTGGATGATGGCACTACAACTTGCATCTACCATAATCGTCTCTTGATCCGTATACCTCTTCTTTTTAGTAAGGATATCCTTCATGAATTTCGCATATTTAGGCATTTGCTCCAAAGCCTCGACAAATGGAATATTTATTTATAATTGCTTGAAAATATCCATAAACCGAGAATAGTGCCGAGCACTATCTTTCTTCGTATGAGCATGAGGATATGGTAGATGTTGAATCGGAATATTGTTCATCGGCTCTTTTCCCTTCCTAGTTCTCTTTACTCTTTCTTCACTCTCTATTTTTTTCTCATTCTCACTTTTTTCCTTCTCATTTTCAACTAAAACACCCTCAACATTTTTTTCTACTTCAATCTCCTCACTATCTTTTTCTTTTTCATTTTCAACTACAACCTCCTCCTCCACAACTCTTTTACCTACACCCATGTCAATCTCTCTTCCACTTCTTGTTAGAATTGCTTTGCAATCTTTAGGATTCGGAAGCGTATTTACCATAAAGTGCCCTTTTTGTTGGTCGGCCAATTGTTTTGATAATTGCCCGACTTGTGTTTCAAGATTCCTTATGGCAGCATCGGTGTTCTTTTGGTTGGAAATTGCCATTTGCATAAATTGTGTGAGAGTGTCTTCCATCTTTGTATTTCCAACGGGAGCTTGCGGAGGTTGAGTATAATTTTGGTATTGTTGACGGTTTGATGGTCCGGCTTCTTGTGGTCTCCATTGTTGTTGATAACCCTGGTTAGGCCTTTGTTGGTAACCTTGGTTGCCTTGTTGATACGGAGGTCGGGATTGGTATCCTTGATTTCCCGCGTAATTTGCTTCCTCCACAACGGGAGGACAATAATCGGTCGGATGGTCGCCTCTACATAATTCACAAACTAACACTTGCACATTTTTACTTGAAGATTCATGCATTTATTTGAATTGTTGCGGAAGTTTAGACATTTGCTTAGTTAACAACTCAACCTGTTGTGATAATAACTTGTTCTGAGCAAGGATAGCATCGTTTGTTCCTAATTCCAACACTCCCAGAGTTCGTTGAGAAGGACCACGGTTGTGACTACCTTGATGATCGTTCAAGGCCATCTTATCAATGATAGTTGTGGCTTCCGCTGCGGTTTTGCTTAACAAGGATCCACCAGCGGTGGCATCCAACAAGGTTTTGTGTACAAGTTACAGCCCATTTCTAAATATATGAATTTATGACAATTCATCAAAACCATGGCCCTTGCACTTTCTTAACATTGATTTGAACCTCTCCCAAGCTTCGTTGAGAGATTCATTGGCTCCTTGTGTGAATACCGCGATGGCGGTCTTTGCTTCCATAAACCGAGTGTGAGGGAAAAATCTCTCCAAAAATTTCTCTTCCAATGCATTCCAATCCGTCATTATGGCCGTTGACTGATCAAGATACCATTCCTTTGCCTTCCCAATGAGAGAATGCGGGAATAGTCTCTTGAACAAATACTCCTCTTCTGCTTCAGGTGCACCAGTCGCTCCCGCTATTTCATAGAATTTTGTAAGATGGGTAAAAGGATCTTCATGATCCATGCCCGTAAATGGACTTTGATATAACAGCTGGAGAATACCGGTCTTCATTTCAGCATGACGACCGTTGTGTGCATGGCGAGCGAACTGAGCATTGTGTCTCGGACTATTTGTACATGGCCTAGAAGCAGGTGGTGGTGGTGGTGGTGGATCTGCCTCTATAACTGGAAGTATTTGTGGAACTGGTGGTGGTGTAGAAGTACTTTCCTCTTGTTCTCGCTTCTGTCTCGCTAGCTGCCTCCTTCGTCTAGTTCTGCTGTTGATTCTACGAGCGGTTCTCTCAATCTTAGGATCGAAAAGAAGTTGGACCGCCGGTAGTTTCCCTCGCATAAACTAAGTCTGCACACAAAACAAAACAGATTAACAAGTTCAAGATAAAGTTGGTAACAACTTAAAATAGCTCAACTATCGCAATGCTTGCAATATCAACTAACAATCCCCGGCAACGGCGCCATTTTGTTAGTAGAGTAATAGTGGGGTTTTTTTTTAATCGTATCCACATGGATTGTTTGATATTTGATGCGTGCCTTTCAATAGTTGTGATATTCTAAGTTCAATGGTTTCAAAAGTTTCTCAATTGTTGTTAACATTCACTTGTAGCAAAGATTAATTGGTGACAAAGATTTTGTAAAAGTTTTGATAAAAGCATGTTAAGGTTAGGTTTCGCTAATCCTTTTCACGTATAAAAGATTAATCAAGCATATGAACTCAGTTTCCGACCAATATAACCGCGTATCCTCCCGACTAAGTTTATGTCTAAAGCGAAGTCGTGAGTGTCGATGTTTAGACCGTTAGATGATGTCTCACGCTAAAAATCTAAACAACGATCATTAAGATCAACACAACGCGAATACCAAATCCCAAATCTATGTCTAGAGTTTGGTTTTTAAGAGATAAAATTGTTAGGTCATGATTTGTAGAATCTATGTCTAGAGTAAGACAAATCACACATAGATCATTAAGAGAAAACAACATCATCTATATTGATCAAAGACTTTATTCATACACAATAGATCAAAAGCAATACATAAAATTAGGATCAACTACCTCTAACCTCAACATTGAGTGTTTAGCTACCACTTCTCATGGTAGATTGGATAACAAGTAAAGAGAGGAGATGAATGAGCATCCACGACGAATAATCGAGAATGGATGCGACTTCAGCTTCTCCAAGTGAAAATACACTCTTTGATGATCAAAATACTGTAAACTATGTTTTCTACTGAAAATGAACAAGATATCCCAAACAAATAAAGTGAAAATCTATTTATACACTTCTGAATTCTGCAGGATTCGCACTGCGAATGAGAGAAAATGGCACCCGAAGTGCCTCTGAGACTTAAACCGCCCCAAGCAGAAATCGTGCGTTCGTAGTGCGAACTATTCCTTCGCACAGCGAATCATTCGCTAGCTCATTCGCACTGCGAATAAACTAGCGAGCCAGGACAATCAAATTCCAGAACTTACTGCCTCCCTTCGCTGGCATATTCGCACTGCGAAACAACGAACGAGCCTTCGCTTGACCCTCGCCAGGATTTCGCAGTGCGAACACATTGTCATTTCAAAACTGGAACTCACTGCCATCATTCGCTGGCGCCTTCGCTGTCGTTCGCAGTGCGAACCTTCGCTGGGCCTTCGCCAGATCCTTCGCACTGCGAATGCTCTGTTGCAGCTAAATATCAGTGGAAACTTGCATCCACTCAATGTGTCTCACACCTTGATCCTTTCATGCCTAAACCTGCACATTAACACACAAATTACAAGCTCCACACATGCATTACAATATACGCACTACAACACAATTAATCACTTAAATCACCCGATTCCGCATGGAAAGTTAATGAAAAATGCCAATTATTGTATACTAATATATAACATGTTTGACATCTAACATACCTAAGTCACAAATTCTTAATTGACATAAGCCTTATTCCCATACCTCCTCCGGAAACGGGAACGACACTGTCTCAACAATACACTACACCACTCATCCAAACGAATGGCAACACAGGGTTTATCTCCTACCAATCTGTCCCAAGAATAACATTATCTTATTCCAACCAAAGATAACTGCGCTCATCCTTAAGAAACACGTCAGGATACTCCACACATCACTGGCCCATCTCTAGCCAAAACATCGTCTTCCCCCTCACAAGGAAGCGAACAACGAGGACACCTGGCCGTCTTCCCTCAAGGATCACGCCATTCTCAAAACAGTCGAACAATCCAACACTGCATTTTCTCATGTAGCAACACGATATCCAATCTCTCAACAACTGGAATATCCAAGAGAAGCCGACGCTTCTCCCCCACTTGTTTTAATCTGATGCGTTGTATTCGCAAGTGCACGAATCGCGTCAGAGTAATATAAAAAGTTATCGTATCCACAAGGACCAAATGTCGATCTAACGATTTCCGTTTGTTACAGTGCTTATCTAAGGCAGCTCAATTCAGGGTTTACTAATGCAGAGGAAAATAAATAAAAGTAAATAACGAGGTAATAAAATTCAGACAAAACAATAGGCTTGAATGTAATTCTCATAACTGATAATATTTCTATATTCATCAACAGAACTACTTACGGGCAATATCTTCTATTTTAAGAAAAGAATTCAATTTAACAGGAACTGTTGCTTTCACGTAGTCAGAACCAAGTTTACCCTCTAAACTAACCCCTTTATTGTCACTTATAAAAAGGCGCGCATTGCGTTAGAGTCATGGAAAACTTACTTTTAAGAAATGTAAATTCTAAACTAAACAGAAAAGTATTTTGACCTGAAATCTCTAAACTGAAGAGGTTCAAAATGAATCAGATTCTAATCCCACTAACGCGTCCGAAAATAGTTTTAAAATCTCTTTTCTAAAGTGTTAAAAATCCCTACTCAACTGAGCAAAGTGCTTTCGCTGTATCTGATCAGTTGAGAACTAAACAAGTTCACGAATGGTTGGACGGCTTTCGATCTTACCCAACATTGCTTTTAAGTACAGAAAACTTGTGTTAAAGGTTAAAACAGCCCTTAAGTATTTCTATCAACATGTAGACGTATTATGGTGATTATGGTCTTTACATTCTTACCTATCTAAGACTTAGCCAGCCATGGTAGTTATAACAGTCATATTAATTCTTATCATGTATGGAATTAAGTCTTTTGAAAAGTAAAGTATTGAAAAGTAAGGCAAGACAATAAATAAACAAAATAAAGCAAGTGCGAGAAATAAATGGAAGTAAGTGCGATTAAAATAAAACCTGCTCCAAAGCGGAGTCTTTAAATCTGGTACAAGGTGCGGAAAAGAAAATGCTGGCAGGATTACTTCTACCAAAAGTGCTCCAACTTGATTACAGACACTCCAAGACTTGATTACAAACTCGATCACACACAGTGCAATAACTCCTCGATGTGAGAAGATTACTGCTTTACAAGAGTGAAATTTATGCCTAGGATGAAGTAAACTAAGATTGGATGATCCTAAAGTTCGAGTTCTACAAGTATTTATAGGCAAAGTTGGCGTGGTGTAAGGAAAAAAACGACCTTGGTTTGAAAATGGGCGGGAACACAATTTGCCTGGTCGCGCCCGCGACAGGACCATCGCGCCCGCGACAAGAAGAAAGTGGCAAAGGAGAGTGCTGGTCGTGGGAACGTGGCAGTTGAGTTGAGGAGATCATGGGACACATCGTCGCCTACCCTGGGGCGTCCGCGACAAGAGAAGCGACAAGAGCAATTTGCTGCCAAACTAGAATTCTTGCTCCTTTTGCATCCTTTTCCGTCTGGGACCTCGATTTTATTGAAAACCTGAAAACAAAGGAAAACATAACAATAACAAAGCATAAAAATAGAAAAACAACTAATATGCATGTGAAATCAGAGTCGAAAATACAGTATAATTTAGTGTCATCAAATTCTCCCACACTTAGACCTTTGCTTGTCCTCAAGCAAAACATTTAAAGCTCAGAAGAAAAATCAGTGTCGATAGAGGATTTTGGACAAAAAGGGCTTCTAAGTCCGAGTCTGGATGCAGCGGTCGGTACTAACTGAGTGAACCAAGGGCATTGTGATGACACTAATCCCGAAAATACGGACATAAACTTCGCTCCTATACTAATCTACCCATTATATCCCACAATACTTAGGCCTTCCTTTTCCATCTCTTTTGAATCCTTTTCATTCAAGCGCAATCACATTAAGCCCGTTTTTCGTACATGCTTCATGGTAGAGTGACCTGTTAGTGATTCTGATCTTTTCATACCGGATTTCTGGCACAGGGAACTGTGTAAAATCCTTTTATTCTTCTCAAGTGCAGTTGTGGGGGATCGGATCGTAATCCGCCCTACCGAGTTCAGTGCCAGATACCTCTGAACCAACTGAAATGAGCAAGTTAAACATCTTATATTTTTTTTTCTCTTTTTGTTTTTGTAGCAATTTTTTTCTTTTTTTTTTCTTGCACTCAGATCAGTCACTTATATTCGTCGGTCTCCTACTTAGAACATGTTTAGGCCGGAGCTGATTGCTGAAATAAACTACTAAGGATGATTTTGAAATGAAATTAGGGCCATGGTACAAGGGGTTTCAGGTATGATTCTTATATTTACGAAGTTCATGGTGTAAGGACGATACTGATGTTTCAAAGGTTTTCCCAAGTCACCGCATCCTAATCCGAACCTGTCTTAAAGTCCAAAAAATTTTCAGAACGACACTTTTTTCTAGAAAAAAAATTTTATTGGGGCTAAAAATGTGGGAAAAAAATGAAGGTGAGCCAAAAACATACTTATATTAGTGACTCTTCAAACACATGCATTTCCTAAAACAGAAACAAAAGTAAATAACTGAAGGGAACTACTAAAATGACGGAAATAAAGAAATGAAAATAAAGAACGATAAAATCTCCTCCCACACTTAAATCAAACATTGTCCCCAATGTTTCGAAGTAAGCTAAGGAGAAAGGAACTTGGCAAAACTAGTGAGGACCGCTGGTGCCCTCGCCGCCCTGTGCTGAATGCTCGGAACGACGGGATCTGCTACGGTGACGGTCTCGCTGGTCCATCCTAGCCATCAAGTTTGTCTGAGCAGCTTTCACCTCACGAAGGTTACCTAAGATGGAACCCTGAGTGGCCTCCATAAGCTGAAAGTGGTGATGATTATACTGCTGTTGACGGGACTGCTCATTGGTGATCGCAAGCAGAGTACGGGAGATGGTCTCGTAAGATTGGTCCGCTCTCCGCCGCGATTCCTGCATAAAGCTCATCTGGTCCGCCATCTGTTGCTAAATGGAAGAGAGCAGGTCTTTATTCCGTGCTTCTCTAGCCATATGGTCTCGCCACATCTCCTCCGTAATATAAAATTCGGGAGCAGCTCCTGCAAAAGTGTTAGAAGCAGATGGTGCGGTGTGTGATTGTGTAGGTCGAGGGGGGGACACATGCTCTCTATGGTCATACTCATCATCTGTGTCGGGCCCCTCGTTGTCATGGTCATTAGGAGGAATTGGACCTAGAAAAGGTGGTGCAGTAAGGTCATAGGTCCAGTTCCTCTCGAATCGTACATCTGTACGTCTACTGCATGGTATAACAATTGATTCGATGGCTACCCCGTGAATCATTAACTCAAAACCACCAGCCCTCCTCGATCGGCACAATTTCATGTCTTTCAGAAATTTTAAATTAATTGTGCGAGGGGGCAGTGGTTCCAAGGTAGCTATCTCATCATTTAAATTCAGTGCCCGAGCAATAGACGTAATCAATCCACCAAAAACTATCGGTCCACCCTTATTTACCGTTAAGCACATGTGGGCGATCATAAATGGGACCGAATTGATTCTAATATTTGTGAGGCATCCTTGCAAGAACAAAAGTTCTTTGCTATTAACTTTGTTTTGATTCTCCCGGCCAAAAATAGAGCATGCCAAAAGATATCTGAAAATTCTTATGGTCGGGTTATGAATGGTCGAGGCGAGTAATCCCTTAAAGGAATCAGCAATAGTATCTGACAACCTGCACCAGAAGGCGAATACCTCGACTGACCATTCAGCATCAGAAGGAGCCTCACAAACAGTACCTTCCCCATGAGGGAATCCCAATAGACCTGCTAGTTCATCAGTACTGAACTCATACTCAACAACAAACAGTCTAAAATGCACAGTACCGACTGTGCTAGCAGTGTCGGGACGGACGGTATAAACCAATGAACTTAAAAACTCAACCGTCATCCTCTCATAGGTGGGTTCTCTTGCGGTAAAAATAGTGCCTAAACCTACAAATTCTAACAAATGAAAAACACTATGATGGACCCCTAAAGTGTGCAAGCAAGAATCGTCGACATACCTCGTCGAGAGAATTTCTTGATCCTGAAGCTTTTGAAGTTGTCTCCTCTGCCTATTCCCGGATTATCCTTCACGAAGAGTGATTCCGTTGAACTCCATTGATGAAGATGGTGAAGAGGGTGGAAAAATGGGTATAATAAAGGTTGAATTTTTTTGGGTTTTTGTTGATGGAATTTGAAATGGAAGGGTAAAAGATGATGGTTGAATGTTAGAGATGTGAAATCAATGGGGATTTATAGGGAATTTTCGGAGGGAAAAAATGGGTTTGGAGAAGTTAGAGGTTCAAAAATGGTGAAAATGGAAGTTCTGCCCCGAATTTACAGGGACTCCGTCGCGGGCGCGATGGGTGTGTCGCGGGCGCGACAAGGCAAATCCGCTGATGGGCCTTTGTCATTTTGAATGGGCCTTTGTGTCCTTCATTTGGCCTTGGGGGGCCTCTTTAGCATTCCATATATCCTAAAAATGTAGTTTTGCACAAAATTTTCCCCAAAGTATATATATTATTTTTTATAATAATTTTTTCTATATATTTTGTCAAAGAAAAATAAAATAAAATAAAAGAGAATATTAGCATATAAACATAAAAAACTCAAATCTCAATATAAATAGGAAATATATCAAATGCAAATAGTAGGAAATATGTATGGGTGATACTGGAAGTAAATAAATGCATAAGAAATATAGTAAATAATACGAAAATGGAAATCAAGGTGTCTGGTCATCTCCACGGTGTCTCGCTATCTCACGACGGAGCTCAGCCATGTCTTCATACAGCACATCGTACTCAGTAGCATGGGTCAGCTCTGACACTTCCATCCCTAGGTGTAGGTCAGTAAGAGTCTGTCGGAGATCTGCTATCTCCTGGCGCATCATCGCCATCTGGGTCTGCATATTTGGAGTACCTAATGAATGATTATTTGACCATACCGTGGTCCTGGCAGCTGATGGAGCTGGAACGCATTCTGGCTCTGGGCAGGGTCGTGGTGCGTCTACCGTCTCACCGTGTCCTTCTAAGGCATATATCCAGTTTGCTGGGTCATGGACACTGGTCAAAACAGGATCTGGCAAAGTGAAATGATGTATGGTCTCACCGTCGATCAGGAGTCTGAACTGAGAGGGATTAAAGGAGTTCCTTCTCATCAGTCCCCGATCTAAGCAAAAATCAATATCCATGGTGGTATGGCTGTAGTAGGGAGTCAAATGAAATAGCTTTCGGCCAAGGCCTAGAGCAGCAGCAATCTCAGTCACATTACCTCCTACATGTATAGGTCCTCCTGCCCAGGTGGCAACACCACTAAAAGAGTACAGCATAAAATTACCACAAGCTAAACAACGCGACTGATTCGCACAAAACATGAAAAATATGTCCTCCTCAGTAACGTGGTCATCAGTATCTGCTCTCCCAAAGAATGTATGGGCAATGATCATCTGAAAGTATCGGAGAGCTGGGTTATGGATAACCTGTGAAATGTGAGTATCAGGGTCAGGGCCTCCACCTCCAGAGATGTCACTCCAAAATTTCTCCACGTCTCTATTCATGAAGTAACCCATGGGCAGCTCAGGGATAGCGCCAACTCCAATCTCAAATCCAAGAAGATCACTGAACTCAGTATGGGTGAACGAATACTCTGTGCCAAATCACCTGAAGCTAGTGTGGCCATCTGGTCCCAAGTACGGATCATAGGAGAAAGAGCTGAGGAACTCCAGAGTGAGGTTCCTATAGGTGGGATGCAAATCATCAGCGTACTGGTCCCATTTGAGCTGGTGGGCCAAGTATCGGACACTGGGCTCTATGCCCAAAGCTTCCATGCAATCACTGTCTGGGTAGCGAGTGGGTGCCATGGGTCTGAGTGAAAGCATCGCATAACGCTCTCTCTGAGCGTCGTCTCTAAAGGTCACGTGCATGTCATCGACTGGTGGCATCCTGAAAGAAAAGGTTAGGAGAAACGAGTCCTGAAATCAAACACACCAAACAAGTTAGACATATATGTACAAACAAACAAATAAATGTAAATCAAAACAAACAGAAAGGAAATAAATACGAAAGAAAAGAACCATGGGTTGCCTCCCATGCAGCGCTTATTTAACGTCGTTAGCTCGACGAGTTCAAGTCATGTATCTGGTGCGAGGATAGGTGGGTCTGTTAACGTGAACCTGGAGTAGTATGCTGGAATGTCGCCTCCTTCATAATGCTTGAGCCTTTGTCCATTTACGACGAATGGACTGCAAGATTTGTTCTTAATTTCCACTGCCCCGGATTTTAGGACTTTGGAAACTTCGAACGGGCCCGTCCATCTAGATCAAAGCTTACCTGGAAAAAGTCGCAGTCTTGAATTGTATAAAAGAACAGGGTCACCTATGTTGAAGTTTTTCTTGATGATCTTCTTGTCATGCCATGCTTTGGTTCTCTCTTTATATATGATGGCATTCTCATAGGCTGATTGTCGGAGCTCTTCTAGCTTATGTATGTCTAAGATGCGTTTCTCACCAGCTGCTAAGTAATCAAAATTTAAGGTTCTGATGGCCCAATATGCTTTGTGTTCCAATTCAAAGGGTAAGTGACATGATTTTCCGTAAACTAGTTGGTAAGGGGTTGTTCCAATGGGAGTCTTGTAGGCTATCCTGTAGGCCCACAGTGCTTCTGAAAGCTTCTGTGACCAATCTTTTCTGGATATCGAGACAGTTTTTTCTAAGATATGCTTGATCTCTCTATTGGATACTTCTACTTGCCCACTGGTTTGCGGGTGGTAAGGTGTGGCTACTCTATGTTTAACTTCATACTTCCTCAATAGTTTGTCAAAAATCCTAGATATAAAATGTGATCCTCCATCACTTATGACTAGTCTGGGAACTCCGAATCTAGGGAATATATTCTGCTTGAACATCTTAATCACCACTCGAGTGTCGTTTGTGGGTGCAGCTATAGCTTCAATCCACTTAGACACGTAATCGACAGCGACTAAAATATATTTGTTCCCTAAGGATGATGGAAAAGGTCCCATAAAGTCGATTCCCCAAACATCAAAAAGTTCTACTTCTTGAATGTTTCTTAATGGCATTTCATTTCTCCTCGAGATGTTTCCGGAGCATTGACACGGGTCACACTTGGTTATATATGTATGAACATCACGCCATATAGTTGGCCAATAAAGACCAGCTTGTAAGATTTTAGCGTGAGTCTTAGATGTGCTTGTGTGTCCTCCGTAGGGTGCTGAGTGACAATGTTCTATGATATGGTGCACTTCTTCCTCTGGAACACACCGGCGAAAGATTCCGTCAGTGCCTCTCTTAAAGAGGAGTGGTTCATCCCAATAGAAATGTTTAACGTCATTGAAGAACTTCTTTTTCTGCTGATAACTGAGGTCAGGAGGTATTATATCTGCAGCAAGATAGTTAACAAAATCTGCATACCAAGGTACATTATCTACCGCTAGGGATTTTTCAGAATCTTCTAAGGTTTCTAAACTTACATCTCCAATGGCTTCTAGCTTAGCGATTAACCTGTCATAAGCAAAGACATCATTTATGGGTACTACATCAGGTTTCAAGAACTCAAGCCTGGAAAGGTGATCGGCAACTACATTCTCGGTGCCTTTCTTATCTCTGATATCAAGGTCAAATTCTTGCAATAAAAGTATCCACCGGAGTAACCTAGGTTTAGCATCCTTTTTATTCAAAAGGTATCGGATGGCGGCATGATCAGTGTAAACAATTACTTTGGCTCCCACCAAATAGGATCTAAATTTGTCTATGGCGAAAACTACGGCTAGGAGCTCTTTTTCTGTGGTTGCATAGTTTAGCTAAGCGGCATCTAGAGTTCTACTGGCGTAGTAAATCACATGTAACTTCTTATCAGATCTTTGCCCTAGCACTGCTCCTACAGCGTAATCACTAGCATCACACATGATTTCAAAAGGTTTTGTCCAATCTGGTGGTTGCATAATGGGTGCTGAAATTAAAGCTTATTTTAAAAGGTTGAATGCTTCATTGCATTTTTCATCAAAAATGAACTCGGCATCTTTCATCAGAAGACCTGTCAAAGGTTTAGTGATCTTAGAGAAGTTTTTAATGAAACACCGGTAAAATCCGGCATGTCCGAGAAAACTTCGAACTTCTCTAATTGTTTTGGGTGGTTTAAGATTCTCTATCACCTAGATCTTACCTTTATCAACTTCAATGCCTTTTTCAGAAACGATATGTCCTAGAACTATACCTTCAGTGACCATGAAGTGACATTTCTCCCAATTTAATACCAGGTTCACTTCGACACATCTCTTCAAGATCTTTTCAAGGTTGACTAGACAGTTATTGAAATCAAATCCGCAGACTGAGAAATCGTCCATGAATACTTCCATAATTCCATCAAGATAATCAGCGAAGATTGACATCATGCAACGCTGAAAAGTTGCTGGGGCATTACAGAGTCCGAAAGGCATACGTCTATAGGAAAAAGTTCCATATGGGCATGTGAAGGTTGTTTTCTCTTGGTTATCAAGGTGTATAGGAATTTGGAAAAAACCTGAATATCCGTCGAGGTAACAGAAGTAGGAATATCTAGCTAGACGTTCCAACATCTGATCTATAAAAGGTAATGGGAAATGGTTTTTCTTAGTGGCTTTGTTTAATTTTCTGTAATCTATGCACATACGCCAACCTCCTTCTATCCGTTTTGTAACGTGCTCACCTTTTTCGTTTTGAACCACGGTGATGCCTCCCTTTTTAGGTACTACATGCACAGGGCTTACCCATTTACTGTCCGAGATCTGATATATTATCCCTGCTTCCAACAACTTAAGAACTTCCTTCTTAACTACCTCACTCATTATAGGGTTAATCCTTCTTTGGTGTTCTCTCGAAGGTTTAGCATATTCCTCAAGTGAAATTCGGTGCATGCACACGGATGGACTTATTCCTTTAAGATCTGAGATGTTGTACCCTAGTGCTGAGGGATATCTTCGCAAGACATCTAAGAGTTGGTTTGTTTCATTTTGGTTCAGAACGGCACTGACTATAACTGGTCTGTCCATTTCTTTGTCTAAAAACTCATATCTTAGATTCTTGGGTAATTCTTTCAATTCTAAGGTTGGTTTGCTGGGGTTTTGTATAGGATCTGGAGTTAAGGATAGACATTCAAAAAGGCTGTCATCTATGTAGGGTTCCATACTGTCATCATCTTTCTCAATGGGCGTTGAAGGTAGTTTTATTCTTTCTATTGGCTCTTCCTGATTAAGTTCATGGACACATTCATCAATAACATCAACTGCATAACATGCATCTCCTATTACTGGTGCCGCGAGAAACTTTGCTAGGACAAACTCTATTTTTTCGTTACCTACCTCAAAAGTCAATTTTCCTTTCTTGACATCTATTATGGCTCCTGCAGTTGATAGGAAGGGTCTACCTAGGAGGATTGGGATATCTTTATCTTCTTTGATGTCCATTACGACGAAGTCGGTGGGAATGAACAACTTGCCTATTCTAACTGGGATGTCTTCTAATACGCCTACAGGGTATTTTATAGATCTGTCAGCTAATTGGAGAGACATCTTAGTAGGTTGCAAATCTCCTAGTTTCAATCGTTCACAAACTGCAAGGGGCATTAGGCTTACACTGGCTCCTAAGTCCAGAAAGGCTTTATCTATGACATGATTCCCCAAAATACAAGGTATGGAGAAATTCCCCGGATCTTTGTCTTTTTTGGCAAGTTTGTTCTCGGAAATGGAATTACACTCCAGTGGTTTTGGATCGTCAAGTCTACGTTTATTGGTGAGGATGTCCTTCAGGAATTTAGTATAAGATGGTATTTGGGTGATGGCTTCTGTAAAAGGAATCTCTACATGAAGTTTTTCTATAACTTTAACAAACTTTTGGAATTGGTCATTGATCTTAGTTTGTTTAAGTCTTTGTGGATAGGGAATTGGTGGTTTGTATGGCTGAGGGGGTGCTGAAGCTTTGCCCGTAACTTCTCCTTTATCTCTGTCTTTTGGTTTCTCAGTCTCTACGGGCTCCTCACCTTCGGGGGTAGCATCCTTTTTGGAAACTTCGGAGTCACTCAATGTCGGGTTTTTAGGCCCTTCATAAGTGGTTCCACTTCGTAAGGTAACATCGTTAGCTTGCCCTCGAGGGTTCTGTTGAGGTTGTCCGGGAAATTGTCCTCCAGGAGTAGTTTGGGGTGCTTGCTTTAAGGCTACCTGAGAGATCTGGGTTTCAAGCATTTTGCTGTGGGTGGCCATTTGATCCATTTTGGTTCCTAGTTGGGTAAGCAGCTCATTCACATGAATATTCTGATTTAGGAACTCTTTGTTTTGCTGGGCTTGTGCTGTCATAAAATCATTTAGCACTTTTTCGATATTTGGCTTAGGTGGCACTGCTTGCATAGGTTGGTTTTGTCTAGGTGCTTGATTGTTGGTTGATCTCGGAGGTGCTTGGTTTTGGATAGGGTTATTGTTTTTATAGGAAAAATTAGGGTGATTCCTCCATCCAGGGTTGTAAGTATTTGAGAACGGGTTTCCTTGGGCATAGTTGATTGGGTCTGGGTTAGTCTCGTTTAACAGATGGCAGTCAGCTGATTGATGACCTTTAGTACCACAAAGTTCGCAATCCGACACTACTGCTGCTGCAGCGGTTGGTTGTGCGTACATTTGATCGATCTTGAGGGCCATGGCATCCATTTTAGCTTGCATCATGTCTATAGAGCTTACCTCATGTTTACCTCCTTGGGCTTCTTTCTTTTCCACTGTTGCTCTTTCGTTTCCCCACTGATGATGGTTTTGAGCCATATCTTCAATGAGACTACAAGCGTCAGGATAGGGTTTGTTCATCAGGGCACCGCCAGCGGCAGCGTCGATGGACATCTTTGTGTTATAATGAAGTCCATGGTAAAAGGTATGTATAATCAACCATTGCTCCAAACCGTGGTGTGGACAAGCCCTTAGAAGGTCTTTATACCTTTCCCAAGCTTCAAATAGTGATTCTCCTTGGTTTTGGGTAAATCTTGTTATTTGGTTTCGGAGAACGGCTGTTTTGCTTGGGGGAAAGTATCTAGCAAGGAATGTTCTCCTAAGGTCTTCCCATGTTGTTATAGAATTGGATGGAAGGGAATCTAACCAAGTTAGGGCTTTGTCTCTAAGGGAAAAGGGAAATAGTCTTAAACGAATCGCCTCAGGACTAGCACCATTGGTCTTAAAGGTGTTTGACAACTGGACAAAGGTTTTTAGATGTTGGTTTGGGTTTTCAGATGGTAGTCCTGTGAATTGGTTTTGTTGAACTAGTTGTAATAGGGACGGTTTTAGTTCAAAATTATTGGCAGGTATGGTAGGGTTAACTATACTAGAGCTCGGTTCTTCGTCAGCAGGCTGAGCGAATTCCTTAAGGGGTCTTTGGTTACGATCTTCGGCCATAGCTTGCTTAATTCGACGAAGCCAAAGTCGTGCGCGAGCGTAAGGTTCTGGTTCCACTAAAGGATCTATTACACTACTGGAGCTGCGAGATCTTCGCATCGACCAGTTCGTGCGGCCCTAGTCTAAACGGTGATAACAAACGAAATTTGAAATTCGGCGAAATTGGTCCCCGGCAACGGCGCCAAAAACTTGATGCGTTGTATTCGCAAGTGCACGAATCGCGTCAGAGTAATATAAAAAGTTATCGTATCCACAGGGACCAAATGTCGATCTAACGATTTCCGTTTGTTACAGTGCTTATCTAAGGCAGTTCAATTCAGGGTTTACTAATGCAGAGGAAAATAAATAAAAGTAAATGACGAGGTAATAAAATTCAGACAAAACAATAGGCTTGAATGTAATTCTCATAACCGATAATATTTCTATATTCATCAACAGAACTACTTACGGGCAATATCTTCTATTTTAAGAAAAGAATTCAATTTAACAGGAACTGTCGCTTTCGCGTAGTCAGAACCAAGTTTACCATCTAAACTAACCCCTTTATTGTCACTTATAAAAAGGCGCACATTGCGTTAGAGTCATGGAAAACTTACTTTTAAGAAATGTAAATTCTAAACTAAACAGAAAAGTATTTTGACCTGAAATCTCTAAACTGAAGAGGTTCAAAATGAACCAGATTCTAATCCCACTAACGCGTCCGAAAATAGTTTTAAAATCTCTTTTCTAAAGTGTTAAAAATCCCTACTCAACTGAGCAAAGCGCTTTCGCTGTATCTGATCAGTTGAGAACTAAACAAGTTCACGAATGGTTGGACGACTTTCGATCTTACCCAACATTTCTTTTAAGTACAGAAAACTTGTGTTAAAGGTTAAAACAGCCCTTAAGTATTTCTATCAACATGTAGACGTATTATGGTGATTATGGTCTTTACATTTTTACCTATCTAAGACTTAGCCAACCATGGTAGTTATAACAGTCATATTAATTCTTATCATGTATGGAATTAAGTCTTTTGAAAAGTAAAGTATTGAAAAGTAAGGCAAGACAATAAATAAACAAAATAAAGCAAGTGCGAGAAATAAATGGAAGTAAGTGCGATTAAAATAAAACCTGCTCCAAAGCGGAGTCTTTAAATCTAGTACAAGGTGCGGAAAAGAAAATGCTGGCAGGATTACTTCTACCAAAAGTGCTCCAACTTGATTACAGACACTCCAAGACTTGATTACAAACTCGATCACACACAGTGCAATAACTCCTTGATGTGAGAAGATTACTGCTTTACAAGAGTGAAATTTATGCCTAGGATGAAGTAAACTAAGATTGGATTATCCTAAAGTTCGAGTTCTACAAGTATTTATAGGCAAAGTTGGCGTGGTGTAAGGACAAAAACGACCTTGGTTTGAAAATGGGCGGGAACACAATTTGCCTGGTCGCGCCCGCGACAAGAAGAAAGTGGCAAAGGAGAGTGCTGGTCGTGGGAACGTGGCAGTTGAGTTGAGGAGATCATGGGACACATCGTCGCCTACCCTGGGGCGTCCGCGACAAGAGAAGCGACAAGAGCAATTTGCTGCCAAACTAGAATTCTTGCTCCTTTTGCATCCTTTTCCGTCTGGGACCTCGATTTTATTGAAAACCTAAAAACAAAGGAAAACATAACAATAACAAAGCATAAAAATAGAAAAACAACTAATATGCATGTGAAATCAGAGTTGAAAATACAGTATAATTTAGTGTCATCAAATTTATTCCCAACCTACAAATGGAAAACAAAACAAGCACCGACAATGTTTTCACACACATGTCACATACTAGGGAACAACATTATTAAACAACCTGGCCGGACGGACCGACCTTCTCTGATACCACTATGTAACACCCTAAATATCCCCCGCGTAATTTAAATAGAAAGCAGATTAATTTCCACACGAATCTATTTAGGATGCCACAATTCAACATAAACATGTTCATGCTATCAGATATGCAACACATATTCTTTTAAAAATTATTATTAACAATCATAGTTATAAAACTCTCATCAAGTCTAAACATCAACTTTATTACTAGCAGCGGAGTATCAGCAATTAATTAAATATTCAAAGTATGATCATGCTATAAAGTAATCATAACTAATATCAACTAAAGAGATATCCAAACAATATTCGACATAAAATAAAGGACATAAAATCGTTCCAAAACCCCAGTGTTACATATCAGAGCAGATACCGACACTAAAAGTAGAAACGAAAGACTCCATCTTCCACTCACATCTAATCTCCTATAGCGGATTGTCTGTACGTTACCCACGTAGAGGCAACATTCAAACAGAAGGGGTGAGATTCTCAATCAACAAAAGAAATGCATAATATAAATATGAAAGCATTTAATCAAGTACACAATTCACCCTATCATTACTACATCAACGAAATCACACTTTTCCACATAAGCAGACAATCATACAATCCACCATACAACACAACATGATGCAATGCAATAAGACCCACAACTCGACTCAATGCATGTGGTACCAATTCGATCCATTTTTCATGATCATAATTCCCGTCGGAATTTCCATATAAGTCGCTCACACCCCACACGGGCACACAACACTCGTAATCGCTCAAACCCCACATGGGCACACGATTACCTTCAACAACAACAGCAACACGATTCTATTTTAAAGAATCCGGATAAGACGCTCACACCCCACATGGGCACACGGCTTATCACACAACTTTATGCAACATGAATATGCATTCGACGACAACATACAACAACAACTGATGCATATGATTAACACACGGTTAATACATCACCCTACAACTGTCCAACACACAACATACACTTGCCAAACATGCAACAACTGAAATCTACAGCTACAACATGCAATTACACAACCGAATACGACATTTCGACGTTCAACACATCTGAATCTACACGGAACACAATTGCGCGTTGAATAGTTGGAAGTCTGGTATTGAAATCAATTTTAACAGAAAGTATACGAATCCATCTTTCCAATGATTTGAACGGTGACTGAAACGGACGTACGAATTAAAAGTTATGAATTTTTAAAGTTTAAGAAAATTCTGTCCATAACAGCAGCAAGCAGCACTGTCATGCTCGCTACGAGTTCGCCCAGCGAACTGTCCTTCGCTAGGAGTTTGCCTAGCGAAGTTGCCAGCGAAACACCTTCTCCATTCAAAATCCAGAGGCTTGCATATATGCCTCTACATTCGCCCAGCGAACTTTGTTCGCCAAGAGTTCGCCCAGCGACCCTGGGGCGAACCTCCCCACCACTCATTCTAGAATTACCTCTCCTTTCCCTTCGCTCGCCGTCCCGTTCGCCCAGCGAGTCTGGGGCGAACCTTCGCTCAACAAACTATTATTCACACTGCGAATTGTGCGATTTTACAATTCTGCAGTTGCGATTTCTGCATTAACCAACCCCCAACCTTCCTCCGATTTCACTCACAACCAATCTAAAAGTGCACATATATTCACAGGTTATCATACAATCAATTAGAAACACATAACCCACAATTCAACTGATTAATTTATGCACTTTTCCTCTTATCAAAACCTCCGACACGCAAAACCCCAACCCCATACCTATAACATCAACACATAGAGATGATCCTACTGGTTTATCTACCCCCATACAAACATTATACAACCCTTAAGAGATTAAAGAATCCCACCATTACCTTAGATGAAGATTCTTCATATGCCCTCTAAGCCCTAGCTCTGCTTCCTTTTTCCTTTCCTCTTTTCTCTAGAATACGATCGTTCCAAATGATCTCCCCCTCTTCCAATTTCTTCTTTTCCTACTATAACCCTTAGACCCCTAATATGGTTTTCTGCCCTTACCCTTACTAACCCTCTGGAATAGTCCACTTTGTCCTCTTTATTTCTCTACTCATATAATATTATTATTATTATTATTATTATTATTATTTAACTCAACCATTAAAATAATAACAACAATAATAAAACTAAATATTTATTTAAATAATAATCTCCTCGTATTATTTAATTAAATAAATAATAACTAATTTACATAATTGGTATATTCCTCCCACCACCACGTTCTACACTATTGGTTACACACCCCCAACATCATAATCTCTATAATTTTAAGGTCACTACCCTCCACTAAGGGTACCCAAAACATCACAAAATACGCATAGCCACACAATTATACATATCAACACATGAATATAATTACAAATAATGATTAAAATAAATTAGAGCGTTACACATAACACTTGTAAGTTCTGCCAATGTGATCTTTGAAAGATCCTTAGTATTTTCCAATGAAGTAATATAAGCTTCAAATTTTTTAGGAGCAGTCATTAGTATTTTTTGAACTATTCTTGAATCTGAAAGGTCACACCCTAACAACCTCTGCTTGTTAGCAATGTTAAGAAGTCTGTTTGCATACTCCTTAACTGTCTCAGACTCCTTCATTTTCTGCATCTCAAATTCTCTTACCAGATCCATTGCTTGCATTCCCTTGATTCTTTCATCTCCTTTATATTCATCCTTAAGGAAATTCCAGATTTTAAATGCTGATTTGAGCGCCATGATTCTGGTGAAAATGTCTTGTGAGACAGCAGCAAGCAAAGTGGCTCTTGCCTTTGACTTTCTTGCTTTCTTCTCCTTGTGATTTCTTATCTGAGCCATAGTTGGATTGTTTGGTAAAGGTAAAACTTCATAGTCTTCCTCAACGGCTTCCCAGAGGTCATTTGCTTCTAAGTGAGCCTCCATTCTTGCTGCCCAGATGTGATAATTATCACCATCAAACACAGGTGGTGCTAGTTTTGTGTAAGGAGTTTCAAAATCCATCTATTTGATGAATTGAAGCAAAATTTATAAATTTTTTATGGTGGGTTTTTTTTACTGGGTGTCACTCACAGGTCCCTCTAAGAAGGTTCTCGACACGGATGTTAGAGAAAAAAGAGAATTTAATATTATGATGATCAATCAGTAACATTACAATAAATCATGGAAAGAAAAACTGAACTGCGTCCCACGTAACTAGGATTTTAGGGCACTGAATAAAGAACTAGTTTTGCTCCTAAAGTATAACAACCACTACAAACTTTTAGTTTTGCTCTTAAAGTATAGCAACCACTACAAACTTGCTCCTAAAGTATAGTATAGGAACTACTAATTGACTAGGATGCTAAAAAACTGAAACAGAAAAATAAATTAATAATAAATATATCCAGGTTCACAAATCATTATCAAAATGCTAAAAACTAAGATATCACGAAAAATATCAAGCATAGCTGCATAATATTCCGGTTTTGCCGGCAACATATGATTCATGTAATTTCAAAATCAATTTTTATTCACTACAAAAAGAAATAATAACTGTTATAATCCTAAATCTTCCCTGACAATCCCAACAAAATATTCATGGCGTCCCATAAGAACTACTACTGAGTTATGACCATAGGGCAACGCATACATGATGTTTCCAATTAGAAGACCAATGGTACTTAATATAAGAGGTCCAAGATACGATCGGTTCGACCAAGCGCTGAACTAAACATAAGCAAACACCAGTGCAACATTGAACTGATGCAGCAGCTCCAAGGTTCAAAGAGTAGTTGTCTGCTGTTGCTTTGATAGATTCAAGTATTGGACCCTTCAAGAAAAAGTAAAAAGAAGATCCTCATCAAGCTAAACTTCAATTTAAAGGCTAACAATATAATGTAAATAATGAATCAAGAACTAACTTAATGAGCATAAGAAGGTTGGTCATATATAAAGAAATATAGCTTCCTAACACTTTTGTAAATCATGAATGTCTGCAAGATTATGAGACAAGACTCCTACAACAGCACCAATTCCATCAGGGTTTGAAACATTACCACATGTTTTAGAAGCTGTTTTAGCTGAGATTAAGGAATATTAGCGCGAGTTTTGACATAATAGTCGGCAAATTTATAGCTGAATCGTTTATCAAACTTCTTCAAGATCTTTCTCAAACCAGTAGCATTCACTTCCACAAAATAAAGCAGCATTCACTTCTCCAATACGCGACAGCCTTCCCGCAAATACTCCTTGTTGTTCAAGCAAAAATAAATTAATTGTTTCTATCTGAAACTCAAAAGCAAGGAATGACTTACAAAAATTATCATGTACAGTATAAAAATTAAACAAATTTGTCACCAATCCAAACATATCCTTGGATATACTCACCTGATTGTCTAGCAACAATGAAAAATTGCGGAGTACATTATGTTGATTTTGAGTTCCAGCCTCTATTTGTTTTGTATATCTCCTGACTTTCTTCTTCGTTAACTTATAGTTAACTTAGTAACTGGAAAAAAGTTAAAGCATGTGTTACATTAATTAAAACAAAACATTTCTGATTTTAGTACAAATATCAGAAGGGAAAAGCAGGGAAGGAATGGGATTGAAGACTATGTAACCATTAAAAGGACTTACTTCTTAAAGGACTTACTACACACATCAACAACCAAGTACACAACTGCATTATACTGTTTCAAAGGAGTTACTTCTTCTCGCAATCCCCTTGAACAAAGTACCAAATAATGCTCTTAAATGAAGCATGAAACTCCCAAACAGCACAAGACATATAGTTGTTAAACTCTATTCTTTTCCTTGGCGCTCAATCCTTTCCATTGTTGTCCTTAGCCATATCCAATGCAATTGGAATCTACAAAAGCAGATAGAAAACTAAGGCACCAAACTTTCAAAATCTACAAAAGCAGATAGAAAACTAAGGCAGCAAACTTTCAAAAGTAAAACTCTAATTAAATAAACCTTGCTGGAAAGTAGAAATGGTGGCTGTTGTATAAGGTCTAACTCAGATTCTGCCCAATAAGTCACGAGCAAAAGGTCCATTTCCCTGAACAGTATAACCAAGTTCAGCACACTAGTCAAAAAAATATAGAACTCTAGCTAGTATCAAGAAAGAGAAGAAAAGATCAAGAACCACAAACACAATGGTTTTCGGCAGATTACCTATTACTGATAAGATCTTCTTCCTTAAAACTAGTGATAATTTGGTTCCAATGTTGTGCAAATCTTGCAGCCTCTTTACCTTTGTTAGATGTGATCTGTATCAATATTCTTCCAGATTCAGGTGAAAGGGAGCAGATTGTCTCCGGTCCATTTTTTTTCCAATGAAATCCCAACCCTTCATTTTTCTCTCTTAAATACTATAATAATATTTTTAAATGATTCAAGGATAAGATGTTACACTTTATTCCATCCTGTGAATTTTTTACGGGAGACAATCCGCTTCCCATGTGAAACTATCACTCATTTTTCATCAATCCGTCGAAAGATATAATACTTTCTTCATACAGGATAAACAAAGAGGAACCACAAATAAGCTTTTCTTAAAACACATGACTCAATTCATTTCACAAATAATGTTATGGGTAAACCATGAAACAAGTTAAAATCAGCATCCCTAGTACTAAGCCATGAAACCTGTACACGCCGCGATAATGTTAAAAAAACAAAAGAGCAATATCATTCAGAGTGGTGTGTATATAGGTGTAAAATTGGAGCACATTTATTAAAGAAAACGTATCATTCTTACAAATGACATATAATCACAAAAGCCTAAACCTTTAAAATTAAATTGATAAAACAAGATCATATCACCAACAAGAAGAAATAAAAAAACTATTTCCTTGATCCTCCGATTGAACACAGGCTTTCCTTGTAAAGACCGACTGTACAATAAGTTGTCTTTCCACAAGTAATACCAACCTCCTTAATTATTTTGGTGCTCAAATCAACATAGGCTAGTTCATCATCTTTATTTTTAAAGAAAAGATATCCCGTCTTCCCTAATCCAATTGGGGGCCAATGGATGGAAGATAAGGGGCCATAAACATATAGTTTGATCCATGATTCACTCACACCAAGTTCGCCCAGAATAGATATGTGAAAAACAATATCATCGTGATAATTTGAGATTAAAGCAATTGATCCATTTAACACCGCCAAGCGTCTAACATAAGTGTATGGAGAATAAGATTCTTCCCCGATGGGTGTTGTAATGAACGCCTCATGACTCAGGTCAAATGACAACAGAGTTATTGCAATACGTAGAGTGCTGTCAGATCTCGTAACCAACCAATGACACACTCCATCCACATAAACTTCTCGACCAGCAAACGGCGGAGGGTAAAACCAAAGAGACAGAGCAATCCCGGTGTCGATCATTCTCCAAGAATTTCTGTTTAAACTATATATCTCCAAAAAATTAGTTGTTCGAGAATAATAGCTATCGGAAACAAATGATACATATTTAATGAGCTTAAAGTCATCTCTAACTTGGTCATAACCAAACCCATGAAATTGATGTTCGAGATAGAGGTCGTTTTGAGGGTAGTGTGGTTTAAGTTCATTGAGGCTAGGAGGAACGAACCGGAATTCCTTGGTAGCAGGATTCCACAATATATATTGGACCTCATTCTTACTTGGATAATCTTGGCCAAAACAAAAAATGCCGTTAACACTTGTGGAGCCCAGAATAGAAATATTCCGCTGGCAAACATGTTGAATTAGAGGTGGAAAATTCAATTGGACTCTGTTGTCGAGCAAATGCAGTTCAGCATAATCAGGTGTGCCAGGGAATGCACTTTGATGTATGAGAAGAAATGTATGATAATCAGAGTTTTCACAACCGTGACGTGATACGAAATGGTTGCGGTACATGTTGATGAAATCAGAGTTATCAAATAAAATGGACCATGATTTGCGTACGGATTCAAAGCGCTTCAATGACTTTATGGAGAGTTTTGAAAGAATAGAGAACGCAACTTCATCGGGAATAGAGTTTCTGCTAACCTTTGATTCGGAGGACTTGTTTGCCTTATCCATGGGATGAGCGTGGGAGACAGCGGAGGAATCCATGGTTTTTGATTCAGAGGAATTGTTTTCCGTACACATCAGACCGGGGTGGTAGACGGTGGCGATGGTGGTGTATGACGATAGTGGAATAGAGTTGTTGCTGACCTTACAAATCGGAGCAGGGCGGTTGACGGCGGCGGAATCCATGTAGAAGGATAGTGGAATATAGCTTCTTCTGACCTTTTCTTCATTTTCTACTTCTTCATATGCCGCCGCCATCCTTGATTCCATGATCGATCTGAACGTCACCTTTTCTTCATTTGATTCGGAGGACTTGTTTCCGTTAACCATCGGATCAACGTGGGAGACGGCGGCGGAATCCATGATCGTGTATAGTGATAGTGACGCTTCGGCTGATGATGACGACGCCTTCTTTATTTTTTTCATTTAATTTTTATTTTCAATTTTATTTTTAATCAATTTTAAATATTTTTCCAAGATCTCATTATTTGAAATATTTATGACCTTCTCAAATTTCCTTAGATGTTTTGATTTATCTTTGTTATTTTTCATTTAATTTTTATTTTATTTTTTATTTTAATTTTTAATTTTATTTTTTATTCATATTTTAAATATTTGTGTTTTGGCTTTTAATAATTGCTTGGTTGATCATGTGTTCAACATTTTAAATCCTTGATTGATGATCCATTTGTTGATTCAACCTTCTCTGGTTCAAACATGCTTATAAATGATCCTCTCATAATTTATGGTACTTTGTATCAGAGATATGTTATCCCTAGTTAGATTATACTTTGAGTCTTTGCCTTGTTGATAAGTGATCTCATACATGATTGCCTCAACCCCTTTCTTCTTCTCTTATTTGTAATTTGCTTTTTGCTTTGACTTTTGTGTTACATTGTATTAGGAGAATGATGTTTGCATTATTTCTCTAACAAGTATGACACATATATTGTTATTGAACGGCCTCAGATGGGTGTGACTTCTACATAAGTCCACTTACAATTGCTTAACATAACATTAAATTGTCTCGACTCGATTAAATTCTCATTAACACTAACATTGGCATATTAATTGTGCTAAGATCTAACTTTTACATTTTACTCTTTACATTTATGTCATTTACATTCCTATCATTTACATTCTTGCCTTTTATTTTTCTTCTTACTTTATGTCTTTTATTGCTTTCTTATTTCAAAAGAATAAAAAACATTATAAAATGGTTAAAACCCTAAAAAACATTAATCTAATCTTTTGGACTTTGTGTTACTATCCCTTGCTTGAGGAGTGTTTTGGACTTTGGACCTTAGGACTTAGTGTTTTCCCTTTGTTTGGAGTGGTACCTGAGATTTTGTGATTCATCTAAGACCTTGTGATTCCTCTGGACCCTCTGATCTTCAATTCAAGACTTGAATGTTCTTTGTGATTTGTGATTTTGATATTCATATGCTCATGTGCTTATTCATATTGTGGCTTAATCCAAAGGGAAATGAATGCTTATTTTGACCAATGTCAAATGCTTGCTCCATCTTGTGGTTGGTACACTTGCACACACAAAGGATTTATCTTGGGCTACTTTACACTGAGACCTTTTATTTCATGTCATTTACATTATACTTTAGGATAGTCTCTTCATCTCCTTTCCACTTCTTCAATTTTCAAAACTTCTCCCTAATTAAAAACTTATTGTTTTCAAACTTCACACCTTTTTCTTAATAAACCTTGATTTTGTCAAGTGATCCAGAAAACCTTTTTCTTAATAAATGCTAAAAACACTTAAGCATATTCAAACTCTTTTTAAAACATATAAAAAAACAAACCTTATCAAACTTCTTTTTGTGACTTTGTGCACTTTTATTTAAGAGTCTTTTTTGAAAGATTGGATATTAGTTTATTCTTGTAGTGAGGCAAACCACTCTACTTCTACAATATATTGAGAAATGATTGACATTTTCCACTTGAATGCTGAGACGTGCTTGTGAGAAAGTCCAAGTAAAAGTTCTCCATATCAAGATAATGCAAATTGCTCATTTTCTCATACTTGTGGGTAGTAAGTTAAGTTTTCCACTCGAATATGACAAAATGTCTTTTCACTTAAAATCAATCAACAAACAACCCAGTTTTTTCATAAACACAAATTTGTAAGTGGTTCCTATGGAGTACCATATATGCGAGGGGTGCAAATAACTTCCCCTTGCACAACCAACCCATTTATCTAGATTTTATCTTTTTGTTTTACCTTTTGTGGGTTTTGTTCAACCTTTTCCCCATTCCCTTTGGAAACAATAAAGTTCGGTGGCAACTCTTGCTTTTCTGAGTTAAGTTAATCAATAGATTAATCTGGAACTTTTTCCCGCCGCGACAACTTCCTTGATGCAACTTGTACTAATAAATAGTTATATGTGTGTGTGTTCCCCTTGCAAAGGAAGGGGGAGTCAGAGGCCTTAATAGGTTTATAACGTTGTATGGTGGTTATGGCTTACCCGTAACAACAGGAAGTCCTATGCGGTTGTGTTTTGAGGTAGTTTATGAGTCATGTTCACGTGAGGAGAAAGGATCTACAAACAATTAGCGGTGCTTGGGGACAAGCATATGGAATATGGTCAATGGTGCGATTTGACATTGTTAAGCATTATGCTTTTAGGGGTGTAAAGAATGATATGTCTCTCCCCTTGAGGGGAAAAGTATTTATAAAGACCTTCGGGGCATAGGGTTTCCTTGGAAAAGGTCACCGCCCACTCAGTCAATGGTGGATCATTGAATCTCTTCCACCAATATCCATCCAATTCTAACATAAGTCACACAAAGTGAGGTGAACCAAAACATAACAGCATACACATAAACAACTCATGCTACCACTTACAAAATCCCTTCATCATGAATCATCTACTTCAATTCCAACCTTTCCTAACCTTATAATTATAATTTTCAAACCAAATTTCACCTTTAATCTCCACCCTTATCCTTCACAAATTCAACACACCGTCATCATCATAATCATCACAATTTCATCTATACGACACATCCATTTATTTTATAAGCCTTCAATTCAAACAAACTCTTCTTCCTCCCTTTATTCACAATCATAACAATATATTCATCATTTCAATATGATATCCATTCCCAAACTTCATCAACATTAACAAACCTTCAAAACAACATCCCAATAACTCAAAACAATACAAAACCAACAATCACCACCACCAACCTCCGACAACAACGTTTACGGTGACCGACAACTCCGCAACTTCATTCAACAACAAAAACACAAGTCCACGGACGCACAAACGGCATCAGAACATCGAACACCACGTGTGATCTGCAACTGCAGCACCACCATCACTGCAACTGCAACACCATCATCGCCGTGAAGTCGAACGAACCACCGCCCACATTGACCGCACTTCTGTTAGTAATATTGTTGAAGTCGAACGGATTCAGGATTGAATCGTGAATGATGTCACTTTCTTTAAAAGTATTTCAAGCACTCTCTTGTATGTTTTAGAATCGGAACGCAGGAATACCCAGGATAACTCAACATTATATCGAATTTGTGCAAGACCGACGAAAACTCGATTGTGTAGCGAAGAGTGTTTGGAATTTTGTAGAAGAGGATATTCGGTTTGTGATGTGATTTTTGAATTCCCAAATGAGTTATTTATAGGCCATGTATGTGTTGTTTCACAAGGTTGCGACCCTTAATGAAACAACACCTTTTAACCAAAAGTTGTCATGTTTCCAACCATTGCCAATGTTCATTCTACAGCAACCCTTCACCCGCCGGAGCTCTACTAGCACCGCCCCATAAGGTCGCAAGTAGCCCGATTACTTCATTCCTAAGTGCTCAAGTGCCGCCTACAAACCGCCATTAGCGCCTCTACGCCCACACCCTCGGACCCGGTCCCAGAGCCGGTGGCGACACCGACGAGGGGTGTATGGAGGAGACAAGTGGCATAATGTTTCGGACCACCACACTTGTCCATGTGGCACTTTATCCTCTTTTGTCCTTTTGTTGAGTTAATGCTCATAACTCTTTATAAAGGCTTTTAAAGTAAGTGAAACTTTCTATGTGGGACTATTTCCCAATTACTTATTGGCATTTACTCACTTCCACTATTTCTTGTCATTTTGGAACACACTCTTAAAATATTTAACATTCATAAATTACAACAATCCTCCACTTGTTCTAATAATGACAAGACCAATTCCAAAAAAGAGAAACAAATAATGTTAATACAGTTAAGTATCTTTCGATTTGAACTTAACCTTAGTAAGAATAACACAAAGTCTAATCTGAATGTTAGGTAGCAATGCTTTGAATCGTTATCCCCTGTGATTATACCAGCATTACCTTACACACACACACTCTTTAATAGTTATTTTCCTACATCTCTCGCCTAGCACTATTTATGGCCAGTTTTTCCTTTTTTCATGATCGAAACTCCAACTCTCACTTTGAGACGGCAACATCTCGGAATTCACATAGGTGAAGTTCATATTGTATCTTTTTCCACGAGACCCATACCCTCGGTATTGAACCTCATTAAGAGTTTAAATAAAAACTCAACCCTCATTTTAAAGGTCAACATTATCATGAAATGTTCGACAAACATCCAAATCAACGACTTGTTGTTACACATTGAATCTTGAGGTTAATGTTCTATCAACGTAAGATTGGGTTGCCGCCGCTGTCGGAACTCTTACTCAAAGAGTTTCAACCCCATGCCTCTTGAGGTTGTTTTTACTAAGTCTCTGCCCAGTGGCTTAGTAAATGGATCGGCCAAATTATAACTCATTCGTATATAGGTGAGTGAAATGCTTCCATATTTAATCAATTTTCTCACGAAAGTATGTCTAAGACTAATATGCCTAGACTTTCCATTGTATACTTCATTGAATGCTCTTGCTATGGTGGCTTGGCTATCACAATGTATCAACACTTTTGAAACATTTTCTTTAGCCAATGGGACTTCCAACAGAACGTCTCTCAACCATTCCACTTCTTGACCAGCGGAAGTAAGAGCCACAAACTCTGATTCCATGGTCGAAAGAGTAATGCATGTTTGTTTCTTGCTCTTCCAGTTAGGATATGACATTGGTTTTCTTTTACAAATCCAGCACAAATTTTTAGCATAGCTCATAGGAGTTAGGAAATGTTATCTCATCGAGTATGCTTTCGAAATAAACTTTGGTTCAATTAGGTATTTTAAGGGTTGTAATGTAGCCTGGTTCACGGTTTATGAAGCAAAGGATATAAGGCTCGAAGTTTATTTGTACTCACCCATTCTTCGTGATGTTCTTCGGTCCTACATTCAGCTAACTTGACGCGATCACTCATTTCTTAAAAGGAGTTTTGATATGTGTCATGCCCCAAATTTTGACCAGGCATTTGAAAACTTACACTTTGAATCATGTATAGCATAATCTTACATTTCATCGGGCTCCTAGGATTTGGGATCGGAGGTTTTCTGTTAACTTGGATGTTCCCAGTTCAGAGGTTATTTCTCATGGTTTTGGTACTCAAGTTTGAAGCAAGGTGGTGGATTTTCAGTATCAAGAGCATCTTTTGTCAGAGGTTCATAAAAGCACAACGTCATCTCCTCTGAATCTCCTCAAGTGTTGTTTCAGTTCAGTTGGATGTGACTTAATCTTAGTCAAATAAAGTGGTTTTGCTTCATCTACAAGTCATATGTGACATGAGCTTTTTTGAAGGCAAGGATGTGATACAACCCCTAAGTGTTTCATCAAGGATCATATTTGTTTGCTGATTAGGGTTTGGTGCAGTGTATCGAGATTCATGGTTCAATTCATTTGTAATACCCCGTATTATCTAAATGCTCAATTGGATATCAGATGAGATCAGATGAGTATCTATGTGCTCTATCTTTGATCAATTGGATAAATGGAATCCTCTAAGTACTTTAAGTATTGAAATTTGGGATCAAAAGAGCAACTGGTGAACTCTAAAGAGATCAATTATTTTAACTCAAGAAAGGATTTTAAGGAAACTCTAATAATTGATCAATTGGGTTGAGACGACAAATATCAATTAGAGATATTTTACCCTATTGGATTATATTATATAATAAGTTATATATATATATATATATATATATATATATATATATATATATATATATATATATATATATATATATATATTTGGAAGAAGAAAGAAGGAAAAGAAGAAGAGAAAGAGAGAAAGTGGAGAAAGAGGAAGAAGAGAGAAAAGCTTGGATCATCACCATTTGTTCATCATCTTCTTCAACCTCCTCTTCGATTACCAGGTGGGTTCTAGTTAGACACTCTAAGTTCTAGAAATATAAGTTTTGAACTTAGGTTAGATTTGAGAGAAAATGAAATCTAACGGATGAAATTCGATATGAATTGCGTAGTGTAGCCATAATATGCACGTGATCAATTGTTGATACTTGTTTTGATGTGGGTAAACGATCTGGTGCGGAAAGGGTGAATTTGAGGCCCTTGGAACCCTAAAAATGCAGCTGAGAAATGATGTTTCTGATACCCACCGCCGGGCGGCGCTTTGAGCGCCGGGCGGTGCGTGCCTATGCCGGACGATGGCCATGGGGCGCAGCGTGGAACGCTTCTGTAACTTTTAAGTTTTTAGCAAGGGTCTTACGCCTCTGCTTCGCCGGGCGAAGTAGAGGCGAAGGGGCACCGCTGGGCGAAGCCCTGAGCGCCGGGCGCTCCTGGGACTTTTTCTAATGCTTTTCTTTTCTTTTAAATTCCATAACTTTTGACCCGTTTATCCGATTTAAATGTTCTTGGTACCGATAGAAAGCTGTGAAATAATCTATATGATGAAGGTGAAAAATGTTGGTTTTATTGCCCGATTAAATAATCAGAGGAAAACCAAAAGTGGTACAATTATGTTGAATTATCATATGTAATTCTATTGTGCAATTGTAGTATGTTTTGCTTATCCTATTGTCGATTAAACATGATTGTGAGTGAATATGCATGCTAAAATGAAAATGGAATATGAAGAGTGAGTAAACCTCAACATGAAACTATAGTAGAATCTAGTAATGAGACTAGAAATTGATAGAGAACTCTAGATGGCGATGCTCGGGCATGTGTTGTAGAAAGGTGCATCCTTGCCGAGTAATGGTCTAGACGAGAGTGAGACACTAGTATGGAACATGTGTGAACTATGATGATTATGAGAAAAGGCGAATGTGGCCTTAAGGCAATGTGGCCTTGTGACTTTCGAATACAATCACGTTTGTGTATGAGATCACGTAATCGTAACCGTTTATCTTGAGTTGCAGTTTCATGAGTCTCGAGCTCCTCTGAAACGTATGCATGACTACTTGGCAGGTTTGATTCCCGCGTGCAGTACGAATGGCGCCCATGGAGCGTATGCTTGTGACGGTTAATGGCCCGTGTGAAGTGACGGTTCGTAACGGTTAATGGCCCGTAGAACCCGAATCCATTCGTATGTCAAGTAGGTTACAAGGATCCATGACTCGGGTCGACTTCTAGACGTAGAAGCGGACGGGAAAAGGGGATGCCTTGGTACAGGTTATCGATTAGTGATATTTTGAGTTGGTGAACTCATGACATGTTTCCATATAGTGTGAGATTTGTGAACTCAAGGTCATTTCCCTTCCCCTTGACTTGAGTTAGGATTGGTAGAACCATGTAAAGCCGAGAGAATCCATAAGATAGGGAACTCACTGAGATTTAATATCTCACCCCATGTTGTTGATTATTTTTCAGGTATTGAGTACATGTTTAATTTACAAGTGGAGCTATGCTTGAATGTTTCAAGAGAAGCTTAGTTGAGCTTATTCCGCTGTGTATTTGTTGTATACAATTGAGGATATTGTATATTGATCTTATATTTTTGTTTTGGCTAGTTTCTGTATCTTGTACCATAGATTATATTATGTTTTAGAATGGTCAAGTATGTGAATTACGCCATTAGGCACTTATGATGGTGTCAGTACCACATTAAAATGCTTGTATTCTATTATTCTAGATAAATATTATACAGGGCGTTACATCATAATCTTCTGATTTTAAAAGCATTTTCTTGCTCAATTGGTTCAAATTAAGATTTCGACTTATCAGTACTCAAGTGGCCAGGATCAGATGGATTCATTTGTTGTGATATCATTAATCAAAAGTTGAATGACTTGTTTCGTACTTCTCGATTGCAAATGGCAATATACAGCGTGAGTGGGTGAGAATTAAAGATGACAACGACGTTAAGGCTATGATGTTTGTAACTGATGATATTGTTTTCATTGTTGTTATATCTTAGTTGTTGTGTAGTATTAATCTTTATATTATAAATGGTTTGTGTTGTTGTTTTAGAAGTATTTTAGTTTGTTTTCTTGTAACCAGAAGTCGTTATAAATATTAAATTCGAAGGTTATAACTTTTTAATGACATAAATAAATCTATCTAGAACTTGTTCCAACATTGGGACAACGTTTTCTTGTATGCCCGAGAAGACGACATATTCCACACAATCTTTCTATTTTCTCAGTTGTATACATTTCGGTTCTAATTCGTGTGCTTTTGGGGTGGCCCTTTTTGTTTCTTCTCATGTTTTTGTTGTGGTAAATTGTGTCCCCATGATAGGTTGGTCAATAGTCCTCACTAGCAACCACTAGAAAGCTATTATTGTAGATACTGAATAAGTTCACGACCTTGTAAACTTCTGATAGTTGCAAGAAGGGATCCTGACGAACACTAGAACATGCCGCAATAACATATGAACAAGGCATACGGAAGGTTTGAAACTTTCCACAGTCGCACCTATTTTTATGAATTTCCACCCTATAGTATCCCATTGGCCGACCCTCATTGTGATCCTTTGTCTCGTCAACAATGAAGCTGTAATCATGACAGTCAAATGCTCTAACTCGATGTGAGGCCGTTTTAACAATTTCCTCCTTCATATATTTCATGCAGGCTTCGCTGAGTGTTTGCCCTGATTCCAAAACAGCGCTCCATTTTTTGCCTCTTGTCGCAAATAGTGACCCTAACCTATAATAGGTTGCTCTCACCAACGCAGTGATGGGTAGGTTTCTAGTTCCCTTAAATACACCGTTCAGGGATTCCACAAGGTTTGTGGTCATGTGACCCTATTGGCATCCTCCATCAAATGCCCTTGTGCACTTCTCCACTAGAATATTATCCACCCAGCTTAATACTTTCGCGTTTGACAATCTTATTCTTCGCGATAATACATGAATGATGGTTGGTTTAAGGCATACCCTGTGTTCACAACTTTTTTACGGAGGTTTATGTCTTTGATTTCCCGCATAAAATTTTGAGCAATGTGTCTTATGCAGTAGACATGGACATAAGGAGGATTGTGGAAACCATTAGCAGGATTATTGTAAGCGCTCACAATAGAGGCATATCTGTCAGAAATCAAGCATAAGTTGGCTTACGGAGCGACATGTATTCTGAGATTCCTGAGGAAGAAACTTCAAGCCTCACCAGTCTCACCTTCGACTAGAGCAAAGGCAATTAGAAATATATTATTGTTTCCGTCTTGTGTAATCGCCATCAATAATGTTTCTTTGTATTTTCCATACAACCATGTTCCAATAACTTGAATAACAGGTTTGCAGAATGCAAAACCTTTAATACACATTTGAAATACGCATAAGAGACGAGAGAATATCCTACTTCCATCAACACACGTTCCATCAAAAGTGTATGCTGGCAGCGACTCCAATATTACAACCGTTCCAGGAACATATTTTTGAAGTGCTAGCAAATATTGTAGAAGTTGATTGTAAGATTTTTCCCAATTACCATATACATGTTCAACTGCTTTAATTCTTGCAATCCAAGTTTTCCTGTACGATGAAGTATAGTTGAACCATGCAACGACATGAGAGATAATCGTGTTCACCTTCACAGATGGATCTACGCCCACAAGATGCAAAATCTCTTGGCATATTAATTGAGAGCTTAGTTTACCATGATCTTGCCGAAAAATGTTGGTTGTGTAACTGTGAGGTGGATCAATCAAACCTATCTCCCATCAATCACTTCTCTTCTGATAGGTCGCTGCTAACCGAAACTTGCAAAGTTTGTTACGACATACTATGACATAGTGTTTTGAATCATTGCGGTCTACTTCAAAATCAACAAAATTATCCATGTGAAACCTTATTATAGCTTGCATGCATTATGCTTTTGTGCGATACTGATTCCCCACTTCTAAGACACCTTTGATTTGTTGAGAAGGATTGTAGAACAGATCCGAGGATGGCTCGTCTCCACTAAAATGCAAGTTAGTCATGTGTCGGGGAGGACAATAGACATGACTTAATGGTAATGCCTCTTGATCTACATCTTCAAGTGGAGTGATTGCGGTGTAGTCCTCAGTCCCAAACAAATTCACCATTTGATAAACCATGACCCCTGGTTCTTCTTCCTCCTCGTCGACTACATCAACTTCATCTTGTTTCAATGACTGTGATTGGTCTATTACCTGAGATTCACCAAACATTTGGGATTGTTGAGTATGACAGAGTAATAGATACAACTCGATATAGTCGAACCCATAGTGTTCATGGCTATCAAACATGCGTTGAACATTGTCATCGTCTCGTATATTCTGCTGAAAATTACTTGACTTGCCTATTTTAAAAAAAATGGGGTTTTTATATATGATTGAGAGATTGGACCAGACAATATCTTTGACTCTATTCGCTTTTTGAAATGCAAGAAATTTGATTTCTTGCTTATTGTAAATCGGGTAACATCAATATTTTGAAACCCGAAACCGAAAATATCAGAGACGTATGTGTCTCCATTAATATGAGCATGAACAATATAATTTTTTGTTCTAGACATTTTTGAATGTAATGAAATGTAGTTTATATGATGTTTACCCTCTCCAATGTGGACTGATACATATAATAAACGATGCAAAATATAATATTCATTTCACTCTTAAAGGGGGTGCCATTTGAAGGACAGCCTCCTTATTAATTATACATGAGGGAGCCATTTGAAGGCCAACCCCTTCATAAATATTTACACTAGGGCGCCATTGGAGGTAGAGTCACCCTTTAAAATTACACTAGGGTGCCAATAGGGGTAGAGTCACCCTTTAATGCGTCAGATTTTGCATGCATGCATGCATGCAGTCTGCCAAATGTTACAATTCTTCTTCAATATCATCTACCTCAACTAAATTTCTTCATGACAATGAATGTAACATTTATTTTTTCATCTACCTCAATACATAATTTTACTATAAATACATGTTAGATTTCAATGTAACATTCATAGTCTCTCCAACAAATACATTCAGGGATGACAATGGGCAGGGTATGGGTAGGGTACTATAGTACCCGTCCCCATACTCGCAGTTGAAAAAAATCCCCGTACCCGAGCCCATACCCACTTGGATATCAAAATTGGCACCCGTCCCCGTACCCTATGGGTATATAAGTGCCCGTACCCGTACCCGTTACCCGCATTTCTAATAAAAATAAATATATCAAGTATAAAATATCATAATATTTTAAGTTTTTAAAAACATTAAAAAGTTTTTAAAAAATTTTATTGTTGAATTATGAAATAAATGATCACATATATTAAATATGTAATAATTTAAAATTGATGTTTTTTAAAATTTTTATAAATATTTATTTTTATATAATAATATAAATTAAAATATATAAATATATATTGTGCGGGTATGGGGCGGGTTGGGTACTAAGGTGCCCATCCTCGCACCCATCCCCGCTTATTTAAGTGGGTAATTACCCGAGCCCGTACCCGTACCCATTTTTGCGGGTTTTTACCCTACCCGTTGTGGGTAATTTTCTGGGTACCCACTGGAGATGGGCCAAATTGCCATCCCTAAATACATTCTTGTTATAATCACATTCTTATTTTGTGTAGAAAAATGTCTCTTTTAACTATGGGAGAAAAACATAGAGGAACACCAAACAACATTGCGTCTTACGTAAGTATAACGTTCCATTATGTTGTATGTAACATTTATTTTTTCATCTACCTCAATACATAATTTTACTATAAATACATGTTAGATTTCAATGTAACATTCACAGTCTCTCCAACAAATACATTCTTGTTATAATCACATTCTTATTTTGTGTAGAAAAATGTCTCTTTTAACTATGGGAGAAAAACATAGAGGAACACCAAACAACATTGCGTCTTACGTAAGTATAACGTTCCATTATGTTGTATGTAACGATTTTTATTTTAAGTTGTTGTAGCTTACTATTTTAAGTTGTATGTAACAATTTTTATTTTAAGATGTTGTAGCTAACTATTTCTTTTTTTCTTAGAACCCTCACGACTTTCAAACTCGTGCGCATAATTATTTCCCACATGATGAGCTAATTGAACCATATTTGGAGCGCGCCGAATTTGGAGACCTAATAAAAATCAAAAGTTATTCAGTGGATACAAAGTTTATTCTAGCGCTTCAAGAAAGGTGGCGACCCGAAACGCATACATTCCATCTTCCAACAAGTGAATGTACTGTTACTCTCGAAGACACTTATATGTTATTGGGTTTACCTATTAATGGTAAGGCGGTAAACGGTCTCACCAATCTTAGCGCTAATGTGTTAGAACAATTTTAGGGGTCGCCATGACTCTAAGAGATTTAAGGGGTCAAAAACTATTATTATCATGGCTAAAAAGAAATTATAAAGCAATAACATTAACCGTAGACTCTCCTGAAATCTTGAAAATAAGAAAAACTAGATTTTATATCATGCTACTAATAGGTTTATTTTTATGTCCGGATGCAAGTGGTAACGTTGTTCATCCTATGTATTTACCTTTATTAGAGGATATAGATAAAATAAAAACATATAGTTAGGGGTCCGCCACATTATCGTACCTCTATAGATCTTTATGTAATAATGCAACAACAAATTGTTCTACTTTTACTGGATATGTTGTTCTTCTTCAAGCATGGGGTTAGTCAAGAATGACCAATCTAGCGCCTATCAACCACAATAATTACGGATTTCCATACGCAACAAGGTAATTTCGGCACCAACTCTTTGAAAACAAAATTTAATTTATAGTATTAATAATAAATGTTTCCTTTTCGATTTACAGGTGGTCTGCACTTGGGATGAATTATGACAACTGTCTCCATTACAGCATCACCCAGTACCGAAATCTTTTGGATCATTTGGGTCAAGATGATGTACCGTTACTAACCTACCGATTTAAAATAAAGTCACTTTAATATTAATTTTTTTTAACATATACTAAGTATAATTTTTTTCCTACTACAGTTTATTTGGCGACCATATCTTAGTTTAGAAGGCACTCATGAAGTTAACCAACATAACTCTACGTTGTACGTGTTCTGAAAACCCTGAAGACAAGGTTCTGTTGAACGTGTTCTAAAGATTCTGAAGATAGCACTTCTAAATATTTTAAAGACACTGAAGACTCTGATATCACTCATTCTTTTATCCTATGGTCTTATAAGATAAAGCTGATCAGAAGATATGGACAAGACATAAACGTGTGATGGAAGTATCCGTACATGTAGACATCCCTATATTGATATAAACTGATTTTCAGTCAGTATTGCTGTATGGAATATGGTGAAACTTTGCTATTATTGTCTCTCACTGGTCCAATGTTACCGTTGACACAACTGGCTTGAATAGTTACACTTGTACCCCTCAAGGTTCAAACATCCAGCTATATAAAAAGATCACTTCTGCTTGCAATATAAAATGATCAACGCCAAAAAGAAGAGAAACACACACAGTCTAAAATCTATTTCTCATACACAAGAGTTGTTGCTCATATTTGTGTAAAAACTTTGTTCTTAATATTGTTTTATTTGCTTTACAAAAGCATTATTGTAAACATCTTTTTATATCTTCTTTGAATTTATTTTTCCTCAAGTGACTAAGTGTTAGTCTATAGACTTGAGAGGGCTAAGCTGTTTTTCTAAACACTTAAACGAAATTGTTGTAATCTTTTAATATTAGTGGATTAAGTCCTTTTTGAAGGCGAAATCATCTTGGCGGGTGGACTGGAGTAACTTTGCTAACAGTGAACCAGGATAAAAATACTTGTGTCTTTTTATCTTCATTCTCTTGGCAACTTTTGTGTAAAAGTTCGAAAAAGTTTATTTTTGTAAAAATCCAATTCAAACCCCCATTTCTTGTGTTTTTATTTTGTAAAAATCCAATTCAAACCCCTATTTCTTGTGTTTTTCTCCACCTTCAGGGATAAGACTCTTGGCTAGTGAAAAAGCCAAAGTCATTAACTGATCCACGTCTTTCTTGGAAATAAGGATTCAATGTTCCACCAATGACTGAGTGGGCATTGACCCTTTCCAAGGAAACCCTATGCCCTGAAGGCCTTTATAAATACTCTTCCCCTCTAGGGGAGAGATATATAATTCTTTACACCCCTAAAAGCATAATGCTTAACACGGTCATATCGCACCATTGACCATATTCCATATGCTTGTCCCCAAGCACTGCCGATTATTTACAGAGCCTTTATCCTCACGGGAACATGACTTATAAACTACCTCAAAACATAACCGCATAGGGCTTCCTGTTGTTACAGGTAAGCCATAACCACCATACAACGTTATAAACCTTCTAAGGCTTCTGAGTCTCCCTTCCCTTGCAAGGGGAACACACACACACACATACCTATAATTTTTTATTAGTGCAAGTTGCATCAAGGAAGCTGTCGCGGCGGGAAAAAAATTGAGATTAAGCTATTGATTAACTTAACTCAGAAAAGCAAGAGTTGCCACCGAACTTTATTGTTTCCTAAGGGAAAGGGAAAAAGGTTGAACAAAACCCACAAAAGATAAAACAAAAAGAGAAAATCTGGATATGGGGGTTGGTTGTACAAGGGGAAGGTATTAGCACCCCTCACATCTATGGTACTCCATATGAATCACTTGCAAATCTGTGTTTATGAAAAAACTGGGTTGTTTGTTAATTGATTTTAAGTGAAAAGACATTTTGTCATATTCGAGTGGAAAACTCAACTTACTACTCACAAGTATGAAGAAATGAACATTTGCATCATCTTGATATGGAGAACTTTTACTTGGACTTTATCACAAGCACGTCTCAGCATTCAAGTAGAAAATGTCAATCATTTCTCAACATATTGTAGAAGTATAGTGGTTTGCCTCACTACAAGAATAAACTAATATCCAATCTTTCAAAAAAGACTCTTAAAAAAGTGCACAAAGGCACAAAAAGAAGTTTGATAAGGCTTGTCTTTTTTAGATGTTTTGAAAAGAGTTTGAATATGCTTAATTGTTTTTAGCATTTATTAACGCTATGTTAAGCAATTGTAAGTGGACTTATGTATAGAAGTCACACCTATCTGAGGCCGTTCAATAACAATTTATGTGTCATACATGTTAGAGAAATAATACAAGGCTTAAATGCACTTTCGGTCCCACTATATTGATTTTTATAACTTTTTAGTCCCCCTTTAAAAAAACTCAGCTTTTTGGTCCCCATATTCAATAATTTTTGAAATTTTTTTTTATCCCCCTCCAGATTTGCATATGTGGCGCCACATTTTGTGACGTGGCACTGAGATGGCAGTGCCATTGTGGCGCCACGTCACAAATTTTGCCACGTCAATAAAAAATATAAAAATATATTTAATATTATTATTTATTATATTTAAATTTTGAATTTATTTTATTTTAATATTTTATATTATTTAATATCAATATATTTATATTTTATTGGAATTATTAAATCATATGGACATAAACTAAAAGTTGGGATCAAGAGGAATATATGATCGCCAATAAATCATATTAATAACCTTATTTTAGTCTAATAATATATGATCGCCAATTGAAAAAGAAATTTCTGTCTATTCTCAAGTACCAATTGAAATTGGGGAGAGCTTATACAGATGTGAAGAATCAGTTTTACAGGGCCCATCATGACTAAAGGAAATGCAGTGCTTTTCTAGAGTAATGCTAGTATAACTTTTCCTTTTAAAGAAATCATTCACGAGTCATAAAATAGGAACAGTAATATGCTATAATTAGATACACAATGGATATCATTGGGTGTCTATGTTAAATAAATATATCTATATCTGATAAATCTATTCACAGTCTTTTTTTTTTTTTTTTTCAAAAAGCAATTGATCTATTAAAAGGATCACAAAGGATGATCAACTAATACAACAGTTCAAAGAAGAATACAAACAAAATTCCCTACCCAACATCAACTACTTAACTCTCTCAAAAGGATCGCAACAGAAGGAAAGAAAGTCGGTGTTGGAGTAAGGAATTTCTCCCGTATACGCCCACTTCCAAGCTAGTATTTTAATATTCCAACTAGTATCCTCAATATTACATCCTTCGTGTCTAAAAATTATAGAGTTTCTAGCCTTCCAAAGGCTCCAAACCACCGTTAGCCAAATCGAACCCGACTTACGTCTACCCACCTTTGTGCACCAGTCTGAAAAAAACAGCCCAATGTCTCCGGAGAATTTGCTCCTGATGCCACACCAGTCCCCTATGGTATTCCAAATCGATAACGCAAAATTGCAACTAAAGAGAGAGTGACAGATATCTTCAGCATTAATTCTACAGAAAACACAAGTTTCATCAGTTATAGGAATTCCTCTCTTCGCTAATTGGTCCTTCGTCGGTAATCTTTTCCACAAAAGTTTCCACCCAAAACAAAGTATTTTCGCCGGTAACTTAATCTTCCACAAATCTTTGAATAACTTCTGATCCATCTCCGACAAATTATCTTCAAAGAATGCAGTCCGCATTATGCTGTATACAGAATTAACAGAGAAAGTTTCGTCGTTGCTGCCGGTCCATAATACACCATCCGGAATCCCCTCAGATGACCTCACGTCAGCCAGCAACGATTTGAGACTATCCAAGCTAGTCACTAATTCACTTTGGTGCTGCGGACTGATACCAAAATCATTCCATCTCCATTCTCCCTGCTGCCACATTCCCATTTGATATACATAGGCCTGTTTATTGTTGCTGCACCAGAACAGGTCTTGGAATTTCTCACGCAGGGAGGAATTTTGAAACCAAACAGACGTCCAAAACGTAATGTTAAAACCGTTTCCCAAAGTAAATTTAATCGAATATGAAAAATAGAAACCACGGTTAGAAGTAAGCATTCCAATTTTAATGATATCTTTCCACCAAAAAGAAGCGGAAGAAGTCGTAGTAATCTCGTCCAACAACAGTTGCTGTTCTAAGTTTCCATATCTTGCCCTGAGAACATCTTTCCAAAGAGTTTTCGACTTCTCCAACACCCTCCATCTCCACTTAGATAAGAGAGCGAAATTGAATTCCTCCATGCTCTTGACTCCAAGACCCCCATTTTCCTTAGAATTACAAACTCGCCTCCACTTAATCCAATGAATCTTCCGATTATTTTCCGTTTCTCCCCAAAGGAACTTGCTTCTTAACGTATCTATGGTAGAAATGATCGACTTCAGAGCTTTATACATAGAAAACCAAAAGATAGGCAAACTTGAAAGGACCGAATTTATAAGAGTGACCCGTCCCGCCATCGTCAACAATCTGCTCTTCCAAAGATCTAACTTCTTTTCAATTTTGACAAGAATCGGCTTCCATGTCGAAACTCTTCTGGGGTTGACACCGATAGGAATCCCGAGGAAAACAAAGGAGGAATTTTGGATCCTACACGCCAGAAAATAGGAAGCTGCCTCCAGGAAATGACTACTCACATTTATGCCGATAATCCTACTTTTATTAAAATTCACCTTCAGACCGGATATTACCTCGAATCCTCTTAAAACAGCTTTGATGCTCCAAAGGTTCTTCCAGGTTCCCTCTCCTATTATTAGCGTATCATCTGCAAACTGGATTAAATCGACCGAAACATCATTGCCTACCTTGAAACCTTTGAAGTTCTCCAAAGAAACCGCCTTCTTTACCAAGCAGCTGAGACCTTCAGCAACGATAACGTAAAGGAAGGGGGATATTGGATCGCCCTGTCTTAATCCCCTCTGAACTTTGAAATCCGTAGTCGGACTTCCGTTAACCAAAATAGAAATGTAGCTATTGAATATGGTAGCTTCCATCCATCTCATCCATCTCCTCCCGAAACCAATCTTCGTCATCATAAAACGCAGGAAATTCCAGCTGACACAGTCGTAGGCTTTTTCAAAGTCCACTTTGAAGAGAATACAATCCTTGTTATCCCTTGTCGCCTTGTCCACTACTTCGTTTGCCATAACAGCTGCATCCATAATTTGTCTGCCAGGAATAAAGGCCAATTGGCAAGGAGAAATGAGGCTTCCAATGACCGCTTTTAATCTGTTCGCCAAGAGTTTCGACACAATCTTATACAAACTACCCACAAGGCAAATGGGTCTGTATTCACTTAAGTTCAGGGGGTTTGTAACTTTAGGAATGAGGGCTAAGAAAGAAGAGGAAATCGCTTTTGGCAAAAAGACATGAGAATGGAAATCTTTCACAAAACGAACGACATCATCCTTAATAATTTCCCAACAGGTTTTGATGAACACGAAGTTAAATCCGTCAGGCCCCGGACTTTTCGCACCGTCGCAACTCCACACTGCACTTTTAATTTCAACTTCTGTAAACTGAGCTTCTAAGAACTCCAAATCTGCTTCAGTCAGTTTTGAAAATTCAGATCCTTCCAACACAGGTCTCTCTTGATCAGGTTCAGAATATCTTTCCAAAAAGAATTCCCTGACTGCATTCTTCACTTCCTTAACTGTTTCCACCATGCCATGCCCTGAATCCACCGAACCTATAAATCTTCTTCTGTTTCTGCCTTTCACCCAGCAATGGAAGTATTTAGAATTAATGTCACCATGAAGTTATAACTTCACAGTCTTCTAAGTTCTAACTTCTTAATGTGTTTGCATTCGTGGTGGAACCTATCAACTTGCATTTATTTGCTGTTATAATTTGTAGTTTCTTAAATTTAGGTTGTGTTTATTACACTCGGGTGTGAGAGAAAATGTATGTTGATGCCAAACCACAAATAGGTGCCCAGTTGTAGACTTTCTCTTTTCTTTTCACCTCTCCATTTTTTATAACTTCATGATCATTATAGCTTACTTTCTTCTCTCTTTCCATTTTATCTCTCAATTTACACTTTTCCATGAAAATTAAAGGGAGAACAAAAATTCTATTGTTGCTGACAAACCCATTTTAAAACTAGAAAAAAAGAAGAAAAAAAAACTTTTTTTACTCAAATTTGCAGTTCATTATATTTACAAGGATTGGCGAGTATATCCAAGGATATGTTTGGATTGGTGACAAATTTATTTAATTTTTATATTTTACATGAAAATTTTTGTAAGTCATTCCTTGCTTTTGAGTTTCAGATAGAAACAATTAATTTTCTGGTTCTAAATTTTATTTTAAAAAGTAAAAAAACTTTCCGCGACAACGAAAACACTCAAATATCAGTTTTAGTGCGAAAGTGTAAAAGCGGGATCCAATCATAAAATTTAGATTTTCAATTTTTAAAAACAGCAACAACTCTTCATTAATTAATTAGGATTTATCGGTTTTTAAAAAGTGTTTCGAAATTTAACTTGTACGTGTGACAGCAGGTAACTACGTTTTTGAAATAGAACACGGGCTGCGCGAAAGTGATTAGTGTTTTTAAATTTCAAATTCCTCCGAAAATAATTTTTAAAACCAAACAAAGGGTTGAAATTTATCTGAGTTTCGAAGGTACTCGGAAATTACATTCCGGTCTCTGTTTAAATTAATTCACGACCTAGTTTTTAGATCCGTTCTCAAACAAAACATTTTTTTGATAAGCCTTAGATTACAAAGCGAAGAAATATTACAGTAGGTTGATATTGGTCTCTGTGGGTTCGACATTTTTTATACTATAATTAATTGTTCTGTGCACTTGCGGGATAACACACACCAGTTTCTTATATTTCTTGAACTTCTTCAGATTCTGGTTCTTTATTTATTTTTTATTTTGTGGGCAGTATAGTTTTATGTTCCCTTTCTTTCCACATTGAAAGCATACAAGAATGAAGAATTGTCTTCCTTCGTTCTTTTGTTGCTTCTTTGCTATTTTTTCCGTTTCATGAATTTTCGGAAGTTTTGAATGATCAATGTCATTTCTCTATCAGAGTCTGGATTTTTTTCTTCCTCTACTTTAAGAACTATAATTTTCCTATTCTTGTTGCTTTCCTCACCATTTGCAAGTCTCTTCGGCTTCATCTCATGTTTGTACAATTTACCATAGATAGTGGCCAAGTCCATGGATGAAAAATTCTTATATTCAGAAACTGTGGTGACTTTGGATTGCCAAATGTGGTTTAAGCGTCTAAGTAATTTTACAACCAAGTACTCATTTTGAAAAAAAAAATCATGGGTTCTCACATGATTAACAATGTGGATAACGTGTTTATGCATATCATAAGTATTTTCTTCAAGTTTCATTCTTAAGAGTTCATATTCACGATTCAATGTGTTCATTGTTGCTCATTTCATCTTAGTTGTACCTTCATGGATAACTTGAAGGGTGTCCCAAATTACTTTAGAAGTCTTGTATGTGAGAAATACGCAAAAAAACTCATCAATACAAAGAGTGATAGTAATGATAGTTATAACTTTCAGACTGCACTGCACTTTTTCTCTTTCCTCTTTGGCCCAATCCTTTTTGTTTACCATATCATCATTAACACTATGTGTGGAAATAAATAGACCATTTTCACAACCTTCCACATATCAAAATCCATCCTTTATGTGAATATTCTTATACTCTCTTTCTATAGAGCATACCCTTCTCCATTAAAGGATGAGAGTTTGTTAAGTGAATCGTTTGAAGTTATTTCCTTATTCCTGGGACAGTTAGTCTTAAAGTAGAGTTATGTTCTGATGCCACTTGTTGAACAAGTGACTTCAAACAAAAGAGGGGAGTGAGATGAATTGTGATTAGTTTAAAAATTATTTTCTTAAATCCAATTTATAATGTTCAAAATATAAACATAAATAAAGTAGAAAAACATAGAAAGAAAAAGAGACAAAGGGAATTTAAACAATATAAATTAAAGACATAGGGATAAAATGATTGCACCAGGATATATACAGGTTCTATCAAACTACTTAATTGAATTAATGGATTTATTGGACTTATTTGAAATAATTAATTTATTTAATTACTTGATTTATTTGGATTCATTTGAATTAAGTAATTTATTTGATTTATTTTATTTGGGGGAATAATGTAGAATTGCTAGATTAATTAGTTGGGCCTAATTATGGGAGTGTGAATAGAAAGTGAGAGTGGGTTGAGTAAAGCCCAGTTGATTAAAGACAATTGTTAGGGTTTAACAAAAAGAAAAGAAAGAATAGAAAGAGAGAAAAAAGTTGGAAAGGAGGCAAGAATAGAGGAGAGAAGAAGAAGATGAGAAGAGAAGACGAACTCAAGAAAATTCAAGAAAACCAAGGTAAAGGTGGGTTTTTACACATTTATTGGGATTGTATGATAGTGTAGAATGGGTAGAAACATGTTAGGATAAAACCCCCAAAATTTCCATGAATTTTAAATTGTTAGGTTTTAGTAATAATCTCTGAAATACGTTAATTTAATTGTGTTTGGGAATGATATTTGGTATAGTATAGAGACCCATTTACTATTTAGAGTAACCCAATGGAATTTGGAATATTTACGCAATTGTTGGAACTGTAGCGAAATATGAATTGCCTATGTCCCAATGACTAGGCATGGCCCAATCCATTTCTGCTCCTAGAACAGACTGAACCAATGACTAGGCATGTCCCAATCCACTTCTGCTCCCAAAACGGCCCAATTGCCTATGTCCAACCAATATGGGGCATCATTTACCTTTCCGCCCCTCTGCCGAGCACATATGGTCAGAGGGCCCACAGGGTCACCTGCTCCTTCTCGGCATTCCTGCCCGTCATGCACGGCTCCCTCACCCAAAAACAAGCACGACGCCAGTGCCTGGAACTACGCCTTTGCCCGTGGTAACGACTAGTTTCGGGCACATCTGCCCATCCCAACGACTAGTTTCTGGCAGTTACCTATTTTTCGGGAAAATAGGAACCGTTGGCCACGCCCTGGGGGCACTATAAAAACCCTCTCATTTGAGAGGGTCAGATATTCTAAATCATCCTAAGAAACACATACTTTTGCACTTGCCTTTTCCTCTCCCGATTCTTACTTTAGCATCGGAGTGCTTTGCAGGTACACCCCCTCCTCATCTCACACACCCAGCATCACAGACGTATTTCTTGGCCCACTTCAGGTTCTGGTCAACCGTTAAGATCAGTGGCGCCGTCTGTGGGAACTCTGTTATCCCCGTCTTAACATCCACCGTCGATTCAAGACCAAAACAGATCTCTTCCCAAGACTCGATCATGGTAAGCCAAGATCACGTTCGTGACGCTTGCAACCCTGTTTTTCTCTCCATCAGTAAGACTGATACTGACGAGACTGCACCTTTCTTCGGAGGCGATGCCAACCATCTGAGAGATGGGACCACCACGTCTCTCTCTCCCACTTGCACTAATCGTGTTGAAGACCAGCCCTCCATGGACCTCCAGCCCGTTCCAGTTCCGCCTAACGCCGACCCGACCATGGCGGCACTTCTTGAAGCTCTCAACAAAACCAACCTCTTAATCCTCCAACAAAATGAGAGGATTAGGGCCTTGGAAGAGTCTGCTCGACCAAGATCCCCTCAGCCGAGGAAAGATCACCGACGATCCAGAAGTCCACCTCCCCGACGTGAAGGTGATCGTCAGGTACGCCAGGAGCCAGAGTCCCACGCCGTCTAGAAGCGCGACCATATTTCCCCGCAAAACCAGTACTCCCTAGGCAACAAGAGGACCAGGAGAGACCAACGTTTACCCCCTGTCAGATCAAAGGACCAGGCACAAACACCGTCTCCCCGCAGAGGTCACCGCCCTGTCCCTGAGCGAAGCACCCCCTCCCCATCATGGACCAATTCCAGCAGCGACGATGAGCCTCACGGCCCGTTGTCTCAGGAGATTATGGTTATGCGCCTCCTCAAGGGCTTAGAGAAACCACCATCTTTAGGCACTTACGACGGTACGATAGACCCTGACGAGAACATCAAAAATATCGATGCGTTGCTTGACTATCGTGACGTCTGGGGCGCCATCAAATGCCGCATGTTCCCTACCACGCTCCGGAAAGGAGCAATGACCTGGTATAAACAACTGCCCGACGAGTCCATCACCTCGTGGAGACAACTGGAGAGAATGTTTTCCAGGCACTTCACGACATCCCGCCGCCACCCGAAGACTGAAGCCTCCCTTGATGCCATAATTCAAGGAAGAGATGAGTCTCTCAGAGCGTGCATCGAGAGGTTCAATAAAGAAGCGGTGCAAGTCCCCACCACCGATGACATGAAGAAGTTCTTGCTCGAGCGAGGGCATCGTCCCCGCACAGAGTTCGCCAAAGCTATTGGCATTTCTCCTCCCAAGACTCACGACGCCTTCCTTCTCAAGGCGCAAGCATATATCCAGTACGAGGAGAAAGAGGAGGTCAGCTCCGCCCGGGTCTCCCGCCACCATGAAAACGTTCGGGCCTCGAAAAACAATGAACCCTCGACATCGCGTCGGGGAGATACAAGACGTGAAGATCGTCCCCGGGAATCACGGGACAACAAAGGGCCCTCCAGCCACTTTCATGATTATACTCCCCTGACGGTATCCAGGGAGAAAATCCTCTCCAAATGCGCCAGCTCAGAGTTCAAACAAGCATGGGTTCGATTCCCTAGGCAGATACTGACTAAGCCGAATGCTGATAAATCAAAATACTGCCGTTTCCACAAGAGTCACAGCCACACTACTGAAGACTGCATCCACCTAAAAGATGCCATAGAGATACTGATTAGGGACGACCACCTGAAGCAGTTCACGAAGAAGAAGGAAACTCCCCGATAAGATGCCCAGGAGTCGAAGAAAGTCGAGGAAGATATGTCTTCCTCAGAAGAGACAAACCTTCAGGTCTCCATGAGCATATCGCGGCTTGAGGACTTCTATGTTCCTGAAGAGCTCATCGCTCCCCCTACTTCGCAACCCGTAGCCTGTGGGAAACTTTCCCCTCCGCCATGGTTATTTTCGGCGGGGCTTCAACAAAGTCACAGTGGGCTCCGTGAAAAGAAAGTTCGAGCACCTACTCAGCACGAGCTCCAACAAGAGTACAACGCTCGACAAGGTCCAGGGAGAATCGGTCCCTATCTCTTTCTACTGAGAGGAACTCCTCGGAGGGTCCCCGAACTCAAGAATTCCACTGCTCGTAAGAGCCTAGATGGAAAATTTTGATGTTCGCCGAATCTTAGTCAACCAAGGCAGCTCGGTCGACATCATGTACTCGCAGCTGTTTTCAACCCTCCAGCTAGATGAATCGCACCTCACTCCCTATGTGGGCTCTGACCTGCAGGGCTTCAACGGGTCAGTCACAAAGCCCTGGGGGTATGTTGAGTTGATCGTGACTTTTGGATCTGCAGAGACGGCCAGATCTATTAAAGTCCAATTCCTGGTTATCGACTACCCGTCTCTCTATCAGTACATATTCGGGCGGCCAACCTTGGCCAAATTGGTGGTCGTACCATCAACTGTTCATCTCAAAATGAAGTACTACACTTCTAAGGGTATGGTCGCCGCCTTACACGGAGACATTGAGGCTGCAAGGAGATGCTTCGAAGCGGCCACCAAAGGACTCAACACCATCGCTGTCAAGCCGAAGACGTCCAACAAGCCGACCTTGCCCAGCAGCTCTGAGGAAGCCAAGCCGCTTCCACGCGTCGACTCTATCGACCTCGACAGCCGCTTCTCCGAGGATGATCAGAAGGAGATCCAGACTTGCTCGGGCAGCTTATCCACTTCGACCAGCAGTAGTAATGGCTCCCATCCGATGCGCCCGATTCTGGATGGCGAGTTCTAACTCGTCCTGCTCGGCGATGACCCTCAGCGAGGAGTAAAGATAGGGACCGGCCTCCCCGACATATCGAGGAAATAACTCAAAGCTTGCCTCCCAGAAAATGCAGACCTGTTCACCTAGAGCGCCGCGGAAATGCCCGGATTAGATCCTGCTGTCGCCTGCCATCAGCTCACAATTGACCCCGCCGTCAAGGCCATAGCACAATGTAGGAGAAAGCAATCTTTGGAGAAAACGGAGGCTGCAGAAAAAGCTGTAAAAGACCTCCTTGAGGCAAACTTTATTTCGGAAGCCAAGTACACCACTTGGCTGTCCAACATTGTACTCGTCAAAAAATCTAATGGAAAGTGGTGTATGTGTGTTAATTATACTGATCTCAATAGGGCATTCCCTAAAGATGTTTACCCCACCCCAATATTGATAAACTTGTTGATAATTCTGTCGGTTTTAAACTGTTATTATTCATGGATGCCTATTTGGGCTACAATCAAATACCAATGGCGAAAGGTGACAAAAAATACACAGCCTTCATGACTGAATCGGGCAACTATTACTATAACGTAATGCCCTTCGGCTTAAAAAATGCTGGTGCGACCTATCAAAGGATGATGAACAAGGTCTTCCGGGGAGAAATCGACGACATGCTCGAAGTCTATATGGACGATATGATCGTGAAATCCCATGAGGAAACCGATCACACAACCCATTTAAGAAAGGTCTTCGAGCAAGCCAGGAAATACCGGATGCGTTTCAACCCGGAGAAATGCACTTTTGGGGTGCGGACGGGCAAGTTCCTCGGCTTCTATCTGACGAAACGAGGAGTCGAAGCTAACCCCGACAAGTGCATGGCATTCTCCGAATTTACAACGCCCAGTTCAAAGAAATCTATCCAATCCCTCAACGGGATGCTCACTTCGTTATCTCGTTTCGTAGCCAAGTCTGCCCAGCACGCTCTGCCCTTCTTCAAACTCCTCCGCAAAGAGGCAGCGTTTTAGTGGATGGAGGAATGCGACCAGACTCTCCTCCATCTAAAACGAGCACTATCAGAGCTGCCAGTCCTCTCTCGACCAGATAACAGCGAAACCTTGTACCTTTACCTCGCCGTAGCAACCGAGGCCGTTAGCGCCACCCTCATCCGTGAAACGCTGTACGGGCAAAAGCCTATATACTTCACGAGCAAAGCGTTGTAGGGACCAGAGCTGAGATACCATCAAATAGAGAAGGTAGCTCTGGCCCTCATTAACGCTGCGTGAAGACTGAGGCACTACTTCCTGGCCCACACGATCGTGGTCCGAACAGATCAACCCGTAAAGCAACTTTTAGGACGACTAGACATGGTCGACAGAATGCTTAAGTGGTCGTTGGAACTATCCGAGTTCGACATTCAATATGAAAGAAGAAAGGCCCTTAAGGCACAGGCGCTAGCTGACTTTGTCGCTGAAATGGCGTTCACAGACTCCCCTACTTGCAGGGCGTGCAAATGGACCATCTTCGTCAACGGGGCATCTAGCTCAGTAGGAAGCGGGGCATGTATCATCTTGGAAAATGACAAAGGAATCATTGTCGAAGTCTCACTTACCTTATCTTTCCCTACTTCAAACAACCAAGCTGAGTATGAAGCCTTCCTCGCGGGTCTACGCCTGGCCGAGGACTTGGGGGCCGAAGAGGTCGTCATCTGCACCGATTCTCAACTTGTGGCCCTTCAAGTTCGAGGAGAATATCAGGCCAAGAACGACAACCTGTCCGAATACTTGTCCCTGGTCAAAGAAAAAATTACGAAGTTTGCTACAGTAGAAGTAAAACATGTTCCCCGCGAACATAACGTCCGAGCGGACGTGTTGTCTAAACTGGTGATAACACGAATTTATATCATATTTTTACTTCGATTTATGTCATTTTCTTATTCCGTTTTTCGTCTAATATCCGATTTTTTTGAGATTATTTAAGTGTTTTTGCAGGTAATCACATTTTACAAGTCAAAGTATGCTAAGTGTGGAAAAGAACCAAAACATGCAAGAAAAGAGCAGAAAAGAGAAGAAAAACTGAAGAATCCAAAAATTGTTGATATCACGATCATCATGGATATGCCACGACCGTGGCAGCCTCAAAATGTATCACGACCGTCACACTTCCTCACGATCGTCATGCGCCCAATTTTACACACTGAAGCAGAAACGTGTCTACGAATTTTCAGAGAACAGTTTTCACACGATCACATTATTTCCCCGAAGATTACTAGGTTTAAGTGATGTAACTGTCAATGTGAGTGGCTAAATTCTCTCCAACCTCTACTTCAACTGAGCCTATAAATACAAGTCATTACGAAGAACAAAGGGGTGGCCAAATTTCCCTTTCAAGTGTACTGTCTTGCTGCCAAATTGTTTCCAGAGCTTTAGTTTTGTTTTTTACTTTGCATTTCCATTTCCTTGTTAACCATTACCGAACAAAGTAATAGTTTCTCACACTGAGGGACTATTACAACTTAGTTTTAGTTTTTGTTTCATTACCTTCAACATTTGCAATTTATTTTATTCAAGCAAGAACCTACTGGCTTGTGGAGGGATTGCTGTTGCTGTTATTACTTACTTCCAGGTTTCCATTATTTTATTCAAAGCATTGTTTACTTTCTTTCTTAATTATGTCTGTGTTTACTTATTTCCTTGCCTTTGCGTTTAATTTCCTAATTATGTCGAGCTAAATCGATCTTATCGGTATGTAATGAAGTAACTAAAATGAATTAATTTTCTCTAAGCTAAAACCAATAATCAACCCTTCTTCTGGCTTCGATTTCTTAATTTAAAACCCAACTTTTATTACGAGAGTAAAAAAGTGACATAGGTTAAAGTCGAGACCACGGGAGTGTGAGGCTTTACCCGGATAGCTGAAATCGGGCATTAGTTTTAAAAACAGCGGGAGCGCTTTAAAGTTAATTAGGCTTAATTAGTTTTCAAAAAGTATTTTTAACCTCATACGGGCTAGCGAGAGAAGACGTATTGACTTAAAAGTATAGTCCGAAGCAATAACCATGGGAGTGTGAGTTGAGGGCTTTTAAACTGGTTTTTCCTACAGATGAATAGGGTGATAAATCTTTATACGCTTAGGTTTAATTAACTCCATGTAGGTTTACTGAATTATATACCGATAACTTATTCATAACTAGTATTCCCGAATTTTAATTTCCCGTTTGAACTAAAAAAACCAAATTCTGATTAGCCTTAGATAAACATAGTAACGATAGATAACGGTGTGTTCGATTTCTAGTCTCTGTGGGATCGATAATCTTTTAAAACTACGCGATACGACTGTATACTTGCAGTTAGACCTATTTAGGCACACTAAATAGAGCGATCAACTGGCGAGCACGAAGAAAAAAGGTGGAAACAAATCCGTCATCCAAGAGGTGCTTCCTCAACCCAGCATCGAGAAAACCTCCACGATCCTCGACGTGCAAGTCACTGGCGACAGCAACTGCTGGATGACCCCCGTTTATAATTACCTCCCTAAGGATGAACTCCCATCCGACCCCAAAGAGGCTAGCATAGTCAGGCGCAGAGCCTGCTCCTACGTCCTGGTCGAAAACAAGCTCTACAGGCGAGGATTCTCCATCCCGTTACTCAAATGCGTCGAGGAAGAGATGGTCGCCCACGTCTTTCGCGAGATCCATGAAGGAATCAACGCCCAACACCTCAGGGGGAGATCCCTCGCCAGGAAGGCCCTTCGAGCGGGGTACTACTGGCCAACCATGCAGCATGATGCAAAAGAACACGTGAGAAGTGCGACAAATGCCAAAGACACGGGGACATGCACTTGGCTCCGCCTAACGAGCTCAAAGTTATGTCCTCCCCGTGGCCCTTCGCATGGTGGGGCCTAGACATCCTATGGCCATTTGTTGTAGGGTCAAACCAGAACATGTACTTGATAGTAGGTGTTGACTACTTCACAAAGTGGATAGAAGCAGAAGCTCTGGCCAAAATAACGGCCCACAACATACTTCGCTTCTATAAGCGAAACATCCTTGTCCGCTTCGGCATCCCACAAGCAATAGTCACTGACAACAGGATACAATTCACGAACAGAAAATTTCAGGACTTCGTCGCCCAACTAGGCACGAAACAACATTTCGCGTCCTTCGAACATCCACAAACCAGCGGGCAGGGCCAACCGGAAAACAGAGTAATCCTGCGAGGCCTTAAACGAAATCTGGACGAAACAAAGAAAGTCTGGGTCGAGGAACTGCCCAACGTACTCTGGGCCTACCGCACTATGCCCCACTCTTCGACCGGGGAAACTCCTTTCCGTATAACTTACCGAACTGAGGCAGTGATCCCCATTGAGATACACGTGCCATCCAGGTAGACTGAATCGCCCCTGGATGAGGAGACAAACGACGAGGCACTAAGAGAAGAGCTCGACTTTGTCGAAAAGGTCCGATCAGGAGCAGCTCTCCGCGAAGCCTTATTAAAGCAGAAAATTGTAATCAGGCACGACACCAAGGTTATACGTTGAGAATTCCAAGTGGCCAGCCTTGTCTTAAGAAGGAACCACAAGGATTCTCGAGAAGGCAAACTCGCCGTAAACTAAGAAGGACCCTATCGCGTCCGGGCAAAGACGGAGAATGAGGCCTACTACCTAGAATACCTCAACGAGGAAGAACTTGCTCGACCATGGAACGCCGAAAAGTTAAAACAATATTATAGCTAAGACCCTGACCATCGGTTTGCTTCGAACATAACATCTCGACTATAATGCACGCCCAGGTACAAGCGTCACATATCAGCTAAGGCAGGATTCCGCTCAAGAATGAGTAGGACCCTTGCTCGACGGCGGTTCCTCAGCCAAGCCTGCTGTCGTCAAAGTACCATGATATGCAAAACACCCAGCTCGCAATGGGAGGTTCATGCTGCGAACTCATACCTCAAATGCGAATTGAGATCCGCTCTCATGCCCGGAAGCTACCCAGGCCATTCGACCAGTCCCCCTCACTGCCGAACACATCTAAGTCGAGCAAAACCCGAAAGCAATAAACGAATCAAAGTGACCCTTGTTACGGGAACACACACGTATCGAGCAAAGTTATTACACTTAGCAAAAATAAAAGTGAATAAAGCCATACGTGAATATATAACATACAAAATCGACCAGGACGGCCGGACAGATACATTTCAAAATAATTAAGTGGTCACAAGGACCACGATTGTGCTTGTAACATGATAAAGGGGCCGCGCCCCACACTAAATAATAAAATTACATAAAACATGGCACGCAGGCCAGAGATATCACAACAACAAAAAGGAGACATCATTCCTCCATCTTCTCGGCCTCCTCAGGGATAGGCTGCGTCCGCTGAGACTCCTCGTCAAGGATACGGGCATGCTCATCGCCAATCTGGAGGAAGTCGGGATTAACAATCTTGCCATCTTTAACATGACTCAGAAAGCTGGTCCCTTCCGTGGACAACTGAACCCCTGGATTCACAACTGATCCCTCGAAGAACCTTCTGTTGTGAAGGCAGGGAGGAAGCTCAAATTTTCTCTTCTCTCCTGCCCGGCTGAGATCCACCACCTCGTTCTGACGGATCCGCTTGAACCTTGTTGTCCCAAGCACCGGGGAACCCTTAGCAGATGAAGAAATGGGCGAGGAGCTCCCTGAAACCAGCTGAGGAGGGGGCACCCACTGGGTAAGCCGAGTCTTTGGATTAGTCGCGTCAGCCTTGCCCTTCGCCAGAGCATTCTTCACTATCCTTTCGTGGGCTGAAGGTATCTCACCTACAAAAGCATAATGAGCACGTTAGCAAACGAGGAAAACTATAATCCGAACAAGCTAAAAAATAAAGACTACCAACTAACTTAAGGGTGTTAGCATGGATCTTGCACTCAAGAAGCCCCTTCGTGTTGATATAGCGGTGTTCCACCCTTTGCCCGCCATCTTCCTCGAAGATCGGGTCCCCTTTCTTGGTCCAGCACTCCGCAAGTTCAAATTTGTTAACGTAATTTACTAGCGCTGCATAGCCAGCTTTGTCATCCTCATTTAGCATCTCCAGTTGGGCAAGGTAATAATCAATGCCTTGGGAAAAATGGCCCCCACTCCAACAAAAGAGAAACTTAAAAACTTTGTCCGCCACCAACTTCCCATGCTCGTCGTAAAGGTCATTGCCGTCCTCGTTCGACGATACTTCCTAGGCGTACGTAGTATCCTGGGCTTTCTCCGACACGGGTTCGATGATATAAAAACTCTCCTTAAAGGTCCAGATAGACTCAGAGAATGGTTTGAATAATTTCTTCGCTTGCTTCAGCGAAACCCAACCATACCTTCTCCCCGAAACCTGCCTTTGAAGGTGAAAGATCGTAAAGAACAAAGGGAGGGTAGCTCCTATCTTCAGGAACTCACACGTCAGTTCGAAAGTGCGGATGAACGCCAGCGAGTTAGTGTGCAGCTGCGATAGGGCCAAATCCAAGTGTACGAAGACAGTCCACTGAAAGTCGGTGAAGGATAGCCTCAATCCTATGTCTTTAAAAGCGTATTCGTACATCGGGAACATCTCCCCATAATTCGTACAAATACGGTCGTCCTCACCTGGGAAGTGTACCTTCCACTCCCCTTCTGGCCCCACATTCGTGAAGACATCCCCGGTATATGAAGCAAAGACATAAGCATGTTCGGCAGGCTCCGCAACTGTCCACTCCTCCGCGGAGGCCCTATCAGGGGATGTCTCACCGACATCGCTGGGGGCGGTTGAAGCTTCAATGTCACTACTCTCCGAGGAGCTCTCCTCAGACGAGTCTATAAGAATCTCATTCTCAGGTTCGCGGGCCATCTCGTTCACCTAAAAAGCAGAGGACAAAAGTGAATTCGACAGCAAAATCAAATCCACCCTTTCACCGCTAGTCAAGTGAAAGGACGCACGAAGGGCCAAGGACGAAGTCCTAGGCCTAAGCTCTAATTAAATGGCACAAAAATACTGCGCGAAGAGATGCCCGGGCAACCCCTCCTGCGCGTGCGGGAAGATTCTCCCCGGATCATTACCCAGTTTTCCGTTTGAAGCTTCACCGAAAAACTCATGAACTCACCGAAAAATTCATAAGAACTACGAAAAACTCATGAGCTCCTCCAGTTACGCTCACGCTCATCATCGCAACGATTCCGAAAAAATCCTAAATCTACAAGTTCCTACAAGCTCCGGCGACCACGACGACAGCAGAAAGTGGCCAGGCCACCGTCTACCACCAACAGTCACCGAAAATTGCTATGGTAACTGCCTAAAGTCATCCTAGCCACATGCATTCTGAGAAAACGAAAGCAAAAAGCTGGAAACTAAGAAAGAAATGAGTAACTTACGTGGTCGGGGAAGCTTTAAAGGGTTGAAGATGCGGCTCGGAGTTGTACGGCGGCGAAAAAAGTGGCTAACGGCGGCGACGGGCTGGAAAACTCAGAGAGAAGATTTAGGGAGGAGAGAGAAGCGAAAAACGCAAATGAGTAGCTTCTCCCTCTATTTATAGTCACTCTGAAGGCACGTGCATGAGCACGCGCGACTAGGGGCATCATCATGACCCTAGCCTAGCCATCATGACGCATTTAATGCTGCACAAGGCTCGAGGCACACGTGGCATCCCGTCTCTTCAAACTACCTTAACTGTTGATCTCCCCGTACGTCGGGCACACCAAACAACATTGCGTATCCTGCGGGTACTAAAACCCCCGGGCATCACAAAACAACTCCACATCGTCGACTAACGATGACCCCCTTCAGATCTCCCCGAGATTGCAAGCTATCCTTAAGTCATCACTCCCGTTCTCAGGAGCAACTTCTTGGGGAGCTCCTGTTCCGGACTAGACCAATGACTAGGCATGACCCAATCCATTTCTTCTCCCAGAACGGCCCAATTGCCTATGTCCAGCCAATATGGGGCAGCATTTACCTTTCTGCCCCTCTGCCGGACACATATGGTCAAAGGGCCCACAGGGTCACCTGCTCCTCCTCGGTATTCCTGCCCGTCATGCACGACTCTCTCACCCAGAAACAAGCACGATGCCAGTACCCGGAACTACGCCTTTGCCCATGGTAACGGCTAGTTTCAGGCACATTTGCCTGTCCTAACGGCTAGTTTCTGGCAGTTACCTATTCTTCAAAAAATGGTTATTACGTCCCGAAAATAGGAACCGTTGGCCACACGCTGGAGGCACTATAAAAACCCTCTTATTTGAGAGGGCCAGGTATTCTAAATCATCCTAAGAAACACATACTTTTTTACTTGCCTTTTTTCTCTCCCGATTCTTACTTTAGCATCGGAGTGCCTTGCATGTACACCCCCTCCTCATCTCACACACCCAACATCACAGACGTCTTTCTTGGCCCACTTCAGGTTCTGATCAACCGTCAAGATCAATATATATATATATATATATCCTATTAGCATCATACAGTTAAATATTGGAACAAGATGATTTAGCTCGTTAGTGAAAATTGATAGTTACCTACTTGAAATGTTAATGTTATGCCATTGGTTTGAATTAACAAGGACTGAGTTAGTGTATTATTGAAATCATGATATTGTTAGTAAAGAGACAAAAATTGAATATTAGTTACTTAAAGAAAATGCAGGAAAAACGTGACTGTTAGTAGTATCATATATTGACAAATGTAGCAGAACAATACTTAAGGTAGTGTTATCCATGTTTCCCTCTAACTGCAGTGCATAGAACCATGGAGGTTGAAGTACCCCTTACCTCATTGCTGCAGTGCATAGAACCATGGGGGTTGAAGTACCCCTTACTTCATTGTTGCAGTACATAGAACCATGGGGGTTGAAGTACCCCTTACTTCATTGCGGTAGTGCTAAAGACAAAACTAGGAAATGTAGTATTTTCCTTTCTTTGATGAAGTCCTGTAGCAACTATGATATATGTATATGATTAAAAAACTTAGATTTATTAATTAATAAATTATGTATTAATTTAATAATTCTTTTGTTAGTTTATTTAGATATCTTATTTTAGTAACATAATAATAATAATTTATGTTATTTAATTATTGATAATTATTTATAATTATTTATAATTATCATATGAATATTTGATTTCATTAATGATGATGAATTAAATATTTTATACTTAATTGGTGATGTGTGATTTGTGAAGTGAGATTGAATTGTATTGATACTTGTGGATTACTTGCTAATTGTGGTGATGATGTTAGAAGTAAGAATGCCATGCTTTTTGAAAATGTGATTGTGTGTGCAATTGTGTGGTAATTCAAGTGTGATGAATTATTGAAGATATGCTTGGATATTAAGATTGGTGTATGGTCTTAATTGCATATGATTATTGATTTGCACACGCATCATTTTGTCAAGAGGCAATGCTTGTTAGTTCCGTGGGAGCTAGTGACTTGTCCCAAATCTAGAATGGGGTTTGAAAGCTTAGGGAATGGGCTTTTTGTGTGTTATTGGTCTAGGGAACGGGCCTGATTTAATGTAAAAACCGAAAAATAATAAGTGTTTGGTACCACATGCATGAGTTGCATTTGAGTCTTGCATTGAGTTACGTTGTGTATATGTTTGCGATATGAGATTATGTGCAATATGTGAAATTGATGAATTGGTGAAATTATGGAATTGTGAGTATGTATTTGTGAATAGTATGGTTACTCAAGTGATAATATGTTGATGAATCTTTTTGAAGTGTGAGAATCATTATGTTATGCTTGTATGTTATATATTATATATTATCTTATGATTTCGATAATTATGTGAATTCTCACCCTTCTGTTGGAATGATGTTTTGTACGACATCACTCAGGTACCGAGGAGTAGAGTTGCTCCTAGCACGAGGTAGCCGTTGGAGTAGCTTGTTTAGTGTTCTTATTTATTTTGGGTCGAATCGTGCCCTTATCATGTAACACTGGGAGTGTTTCGATTCATGTTTTGAGAGATACTTTATGTACTCTACTTTATTTTATTATTGTTATTTGAATGATGTGGAGTATTGGCTTTTATGCCTAAGTGATGATTATGAATGAGTTGATCACGAGACTTTCATTATGTTCATTTATGATTGAAGTAATTCCGTTGCTACATGCTAAGTGAAAGTATATGAAAAACATGAATTTATTTTAAGTGTTATTAAGCATGACAAGTATATGTGTGGTGTTTTGAAAATATATGTGACACCCTTTTGTGAGATGCATGATAATTACTCTGATTATGTGTATATATTCTGCGGGGTTTAGAAGGGTGTTACAATAATGACCAACACCTCTCGTATGTAAAGTCGCATGAAAACATATTTTTGGTAGCTAATTCAAAATAAGCATTAATAAAAAAGAATCATCAATATTAAATCTTAAGTTGAATTACATCAAATTCCATGACCGTAATTAAAACATGAGTATATAGTGACTACATATATCCCCCCAACAAAGAGATTTCTAGCTACGCTTACTCATATTAGTTGTACAAGTAATCTCGTGAAGATAAACCTGGAATCTATCTATAGCGATCTCTCGAGCAGCGCTTTCTCCTTTAATCTCCCTCTCTTATTATTCTATTGAGACCAAGGTGAACCTACTACCTTTTTGTACTACCTTGAATCCACCAAAAACTCTCTTTGAACTAAACTTGGAACTCGAGTAGGCTCGCTAGGCGCACAACCCATCTTCGCCTAGCACGCCTAGTTTCTTCCATGTTAAGCAATGTCAACTCACCCTGAAACTAGCCCTACCATCCCTAAACTGCTATGTGCATCGCCTATCTCCTCCTAGCGCACAAATCCTTCCTTCATCATGAAGTAACTTAGTCTTGAAGTCTTCTCTCATCTATGCTTGCATAGCGAGCCCATGGACCTGACCTAGTGAGCCATGCTTGTAGGAAAATGGTTTTGGAAAGTTCTTTATGTCCTGCTTTGTCGTTTTTCAGTCCTTTTCACTTATTTTTGATAAATCTGAAAATAAAAAGTCTAAACAGGTGTTTTATCACTTTTCATTGATAAATCGAGGGTTTTTATATTGATTTCTTGTAAAATAAGTTAATAAATGCCTACATATTTTACATTATTTTGGTACTTATCACGTTACAAATTATTTAATCGATTAACCCTAAAGTGTTAATTAATTATCTAGTGTAAAACTCACGCTTAAAGGTTTAACTAGGCTAGTAACCAAATAGGTACGTGTGTAAAACGTTTTCACTTGATTTTATAAAATGAGAGAGGCTTCAAAAACATTTGAGTGTGTGTGCACGATAGTTGCTTTAGTATTTTAAGATACACTCTTATACTTTTACAATGCATTGATCACTCAGACACAAAACCAAATGATCTTTCACAACCTTGAAGCTTCAAGATACCTTGCTTGATTCATCATTGATTCAACACTTTATATGGGATTTGTATTCTTCTAATTGATGAGGCTTAATGTAGAGCTTCTTTGATACACACACTACAACAAATAACGTTTTTCATGACGAAGCTTTCACCTAGAACTATAGAAAAGTAAGGTATAAAGCCAAGGCGCGCTATTTTTTATTATTTAAAAAATACATAAATTCCCTCGGTTTTTAAAAAATCGAGGTGAAAAAATAACTCAGTACAAGCTTCGATTCCCAACTATCGCAGTTTATGATTCTATTTGTCTGTAATTTAAACAAAATGTTCTAACCCTTCAGTTTTTGATTTAACCGAGGCATAAGATAATAAAATTTTACTATAAAAGCACTCGTTAAACATATTTTACCCTAATCCTTACTAATATGAAGGTGCCCCAAATTTGCAAGCATCATTCTTTGGGATGGATTGCATGACAAAAAAAAATCTTCAATGTTCTTTAATCTTGAACAAAACATTTTTTCTGCCCTTGCTATCCATCCCAACATAATGGTGTTGATGTTGTCGTTGTTAAAGAAGGGAACTCAACTTTTGAAGAGTACTCAGTTGATAGATTGCAAGTGCAGAAAATCATTCTTGCTTAAAAAAAGAATGGATCTTAACCAACAAAGAAGGGAGCTCAACCTTTGAAGAGTACTCAGTTGATAGATTGCAAGTGCAAAAAATCATTCTTGTTTCAAAAAAATTGTTTTAATGGGTATGCAACAAAATTTGGATATCACGGAAGATTTGTGGTAAACAATGTATTTAAAAAAAATTATTCACCTCAGTTTTATTTAACACCGAGGTGATAGTTAAAAAGAGAAGATATAAACCTCGGTTTTATAGTAAAATCGAGGTGGTTAGTAATCAGATTTTATCCTAAGACTAACTTATATGTAGCTGCCCCAAAGAGAGGAAATAATCACCACGGTCCATTTTGATCCCTTAAACAGATCTCTAGGATGGATTCCAAGTGTAAAAAATTAAAATTATTGGGAAATAGAACTCTAGCATCTTGCATGGGACCTGAACATGTAAAATAAAAATTCACCTCGGTTTTCTTCTTGGCCGACGGGATAGTTAAGCATTTTTTTACTATATTCATCGTCCTTAAAGAAATCTTTGTCGTCCATTTAATGTTTATCAATGCTCAAGAATCTTCAATTAGCTATCCACTTGAAACCTAAGAGACATCTATTATAAAAGCATGTTGAATATTGAAAATTGAACCTAAATGAAACATAAAGCGATTGAAACATAAAGACGTTTGGAAAAGTTCTTAAGATGGATTGCAAGAGCAGAAAATTACTTGGGTTTAAGGTTTGTTTTCTTAAATATTTATTTGAGAACCAATTCATATATTTGAATATTCATTTTATTTATCTAACCCTTATTTTGTTTTGCTTCAGAAACAAATGCATGGAAGATCTGTAGAGAATAATCTTGCACCCAATATTTGATCTTCCCCAAGATTCAATAATTCGAAGATCTAAGATCTAGATCTTCGGGGATTTTGATTTTTACCTTGTTCTCTAGGGAATATTATTTTTATTTTAAACAATGTAATATTCTATGTAAACAATGTAATATTTTTGGTAAACAATGTAATATTCTGGGTAAATAATGTAACAATTAAAAAAAGAAATTATCTTACACCTCGGTTTTCAAGATAAATCGAGATGAAAGACACGCTAGTTTTGGAAATAATAAAAGTGTTGCTGTTGGGTTTTGAATCCAAGTGCATTTAACTTTACCTCTCGGTTTTAATTCCACCGAGGTGATAAATAGTGAGTTTTCAGGTCGCCCTTCGTTACCTGGCTTTTATAGCCGAGGTATTATGCATTTCACGTCTAAGGTAAGAAGCGTTTTTTGTAGTAGTGACACCATCATTAGAGGTTGTTTGACCATAAATCCTCACGGACTCCACCAAACGCTGTGTGACATTAGGTGTTGTCACAATCAAAACCATGAGGATCATTTGCCACTGAGACCATTTTTAGATAACTATACCTACAAGCACATAGATTCACATATTTTTTTTTGGCATGTCTTATACCATCTTACTGTCGCATCTCGAAAAATATGACCATTCGCGAAGCATTTGCATGATCGTGGAAAAAAGATTCGAACAGAGTCGCCACAGAACTTTATTTAATCTAAAGAAGGAAAGGGAAACTATCGATAAAACTCTTAAGAAAAAGAAGATGGTCGTCGCAACCATATTTGGGTTGGGGAGTACACGAGGGAAAGGTATTAGCACCCCTCGCGTCCGTTGTACTCAAAGAGAACCTTTTAGTTAAACTTGCGATTGAATGGTAGCTTATGTCAATTGTGTTCTTCGAGTGATAAAGAATGTAAAAAGAAAAGAAAAAGGGTCACAAAAAGGGTTTTATTAGGGTGCTTGACGAGATTACGAGTATCGCTCCTACACATTCTCGGATGCAATGAGGAACTTAAAGCTTCTTAGTTCGGGGCAAGACAAAATATAGTTTTGGGTTTTTTGTTATAGTGCTTGACGAGACGTTGAATCTCGCTCCTACGTATCCCGAGATGTGATGGGGAACTCAAAGCTACATAGTTCTTGGTAGCAAACGAGTGTTGGTTGATTGATTTTAGGGGACAAATGTTTAGGTAACATTATAGCGGTTTAAACATTTAGCTTGTATTCTCGCGTATGGGAGACTTATGCATTAGATTATTTCACGGTAGAAAGGTCATGTTTGATCGCGTTCTGGAGGTTTAAATATTGCTTGTATGCTCGCGCATGGGAGTTTAAGCATTATTTTGTTTCGTTGTAGAATGGACTAAACAATGTTCTTTTGTGAAAAGGTTTTGATCGAATGGGGGCGAGAAAAAGAAAGGTTTGATGTGTTGAGTGCTTTGTTGGATGAATATTGCTCGAATGGTCGAGTAAGGCAACTCGTATCCAAACAATCGAGGAGAGGAATGGAAGGTTTTAGACCATCTCCTTTTTCATCCTTAATTACGAAAGGGTTTGGATATTGTTAAGGTATTTTGGATGGACGACAAATACTCGAATGGTCGAGTAAGGCAACTTGTATCCAAGTACTCGGGGAAGGGAATAGAAGGCTCTAGACTACCTCCTTTTTCGTCTAAGTTATTACGAAAATGAGTTTGATTAGGTTTTGATTACGAAAGTGATTTGAAGTGAATCAGAATAGAAATTTTTAATGGATGACGATTGCTCAAATGCTCGAGTAAGGGAACTCATATCCAAGCAATCGAAAAGAGAAATAAAAGGCTCTAGACCATTCCCTTTTTCACTTTTTATGAAATAATGTTTAATTATGATTAAGCATTTCAATTTGAATTGGAGAAATGCGCTCGATGTTGATCGAGGTTTGATATTTGCATAGAATGGACTAAACAATGTTCTTTTGTGAAAAGTTTTCAATCGAATGGGGGCGAGAAAAAGAAAGGTTTGATGTGTTGAGTGTTTTGTTGGATGAAGATTGCTTGAATGGTCTAGTAAGGAAACTCGTATCCAAATAATCGAGGAGAGGAATGAAAGGCTCTAAACCATCTCCTTTTTCATCCTTAATTGCGAAAGAGTTTGGATATTGTTAAGGTATTTTAGATAGACGACAAATACTCGAATGATCGAGTAAGGAAACTCGTATCCAAGTACTAGGGGAAGGGAATAAAAGGCTCAAGACCACCTCCTTTTTCGTCTCAGTTATTACTAAAATGATTTTGAATAGGTTTTGATTACGAAAGTGATTTGAAGTGAATCAGAATAGAAATTGTTAATGGATGACGATTGCTCGAATGGCCGAGTAAGGGAAATCGTATCCAAATAATCGAGGTGAGAAATAGAAGGCTCTAGACCATCTCCATTTTCATCTTTTATGAAATAATGTTTAAGTATTTCAATTTGAATTGGAGAAACGTGCTTGATGTTGATCGTGGTTTGATATTTGCATCGAAGCGGAATGCGAAAACGATTTGAGAAAAAAATACTTGGAGTTGGCCAAGGTTTTGAAAAAGTCCGCTTGGCGTTGAGCCGAGGATTTTTGTATTTTTGAAAAGTTCACTTATAAGATTAATAGTCAATATTTATTCATCAATTAAATAATTAATTGTCCACTCAAACAAATATTAACAAATATAATAAAAAAAGATAGTGGATATAATTTGAATGGGCAAGAGTAAAAATGCATGAACATATGAAGATGATAATCATGGTGATTAAACAAAAGAAGGAATTAATTGATCAAAATATATTTTAATTAAATATTTAGGCTTATTAAATTTAATCATTTTTATTAATTAATGAAAAGTTAATCTCATTATTTAATTAAATCAATTAAAAGTTAATTATTCCATTAATTAATTAAAATACAATTGTAATTAACTAATCATTGTTATGAATAAAGATAAAAGTGGATGTCCATTCTTATTCTTTTTTTCATCTTCCTATTCTCTATTAATAACTATGATTTTTCATCTCCCTTAGATCCTATAAATTAGATCCACATTGCAATGTAAAAAGTAATTTTAAAGAAGATAATATAATATTACTTTCTCTCTTCTCTTCCTCTCTTTGATCTCTATATAATTTTATTTAGTTTTATAATACGTTATTAGCACGAAGCTCTCATGTATGATTCTTTCGCTTCCATCTCAAATTAATCTTGAACCACCATTTGTTTAGAATCATGGAAATAAGAAAAATAAAGTTAAGTGTCTGATATAAAAGTTGCCATAAGATTGTCATTCCAGAAGAATGACACAAATAATTTTAACGCATCCCGAAAGGATAATTATAAATTTTTAGATCATTGTTTGTAACAAATCATTTATATAGTTCTTGGAGAACTTATAAAGCATAACATCCCTGAAGAATAGCAAACTAACATTGTATAGTTCCTGAAGAACTTGTAACGCTCTATTTGCTATTTTTCGTTTAAGATGGAGCAAGACAATTTTTGTTTCTCATAAGGAGTTGTTATTTTAAAATACCGGAATTTATTAATCCTTATATTTAATTGTGTCAAGATATTGAAATTTGTTTGAAATATTATTATTTCATGTTTTTGATCGAGTTAGCAATTTAGATTTTAGAATATATAACAATTAAAAAATGCAAGATATATTTTGGCACTAATTTGATATTTTTTAAGTATATAATTTTAAGACTAATTAAACAATCCAGTTTACTAAGTTATTTTAAATATTGGAATTTACAAAAGTGTTATTATTTAATATTTCCTTTGTGATAATTATCTCATTATAATATTTAATACTTAATATTTAATATAGATTTTATTTTTTATGATAGAAATAAGTATGTCAAATCTTACGAAATTGGATTTTGGGTCTCTTGATATTTCGGGAAAGAACTATTTGACATGGGATCTAGACGCTAAAATTCATTTACGCGCAGAAGGTCACAACGACACTATTAAAGAAGGAAATAAATCATCTGATCAACAAAAGGCAAAAGCCATGATATTCCTTCGTCGTCATCTTCATGAGGATCTTAAAAATGAATATCTTACCGTAACTGACTGTAGTCGTGCGAAAGTCTTGCCCTTTTACATGTAAGCTTTTAATTTATCCCAAAGGAGGGAAGGGGAAAAATCTGAATAAACTCAAGAGTGGTGTGCAATACAAAACAATGCACTTGAGAGATTGGGAATCGGGATTGGTTATACAAAGAGAATGTATTAGCACCCTAAATATCTATAGTATCCTATAGGAACCACTTGCTTATATTTGTGTTAATGTTGTTTTACTTGTTGTGGAATGGGAATTTGTTGATTTGGTTTTGAGTGAGTGAGTGGGAAAAGTTTTTAGTGTTTTTGTAGTGTAAAATAAACTAAGACAAAGGTGTAAGAACCTAATGGTTTTGTTTATTATTGTGCTCACTAAGATCTCACAATCTTATGCCTACGTATTCTCAAAAGGAAGTTGAGAAATCAGAGCGTTCATAGTTCCACCTACTAATGGGTGGAAAAGGGTTTGTTGGTTTTTTAGAAGAGACAAATTGTCATCTTAAATGAGATATCTCACCTATTCACCACAAACATTTTGAGAAAGAAAATAATAAGGGAAGAAGCTTTAAACTTGGATGTAGAAAATCCAGAGTAATGCCACATCTTTCTTTAAATGAAATATTTGCATAATAAGAGAAGAGCCTTAACTTGGATATAGAATCAACAAGTGTGCCACTTACATCACTTAAATGAGAGAAGTGTCTCTGTACCATAATAAGAGAAGGACTCCAACTTGGATTTTGAATCAACAAGTGTGCCCCTTACATCACTTAAATGGAAATTTTTTGAAAAATGTCTGATTTATGTTGTGAGAAATAGAAAAGGCATCTCTTCCATAGAGATGACTTATGTCTCATCTCTGGGGATAGTGTTTTGAGTTTAAATCCAAAGATTGGATAGGGTTTGACTTTAGGTTTGAAGGTTTGAAGCCACAAGGGGCAGTGTGTTGACTTTAGGACTCCATAAAGGAATTCTCATCTCTTTGTTGAAGAGTTTTAAGTTTGAAGTCTAACTTCCTTGTACAAAGCCCAAAAGGAGGCTAAGTTGATAGTGAAGTCTCCTTGTACAAAGCCCAATAAGAGGCTATGTCTCCTTGTACAAATCCCAAGAGAAGGCTATTGATTGTTGTTTCCTTGTACAAAGCCCAAGCGGAGGTTAAGTTGATTGTTGGAACTTCAACAAGGGGAAACCTTATTTTTTAACTAAGTTGTAGTTTGAAGGGAATCCTAAAGTTGGAACTGAGTCTAAACTAGGGATGAGTACTGAAAAGAAAACAACAGTTATGCAAGTGTTGTAAATGTCAAGAGAAACTTAACAAGACAAGCTTGATTAAGCTTTTAAACAAGTGTAGTCATCGAGGATGACATGAGCATGAAATGATTAAGCATGATATCAATATATTAATGAGTATCAAATAAAGAGATATATTCATCATGGTAAGAGCTTATGAAGGAAATACTTGAACATGGAAGAAAAGATTTAATCCATGGAAACAAGCACAATGAAGTTCAAGTAAGCAAATATTCAAGATGAATCGAGGATCAAATGAATATATCAAAGGGTAATCAAAACCCTAATGGAGTTAAAGATATGAACAAAGCATTCAAACATGGTTAAATCATAGTCTTTGGGGGGGGGGGGGGGGAATCCAAACTCAATTGGAAGCCCTAACTATGTACAAAGATGTTTTGAAAGTTCCACCTAAGTAAAACCCTAATTAAACATTTAATCGGAGTATTTTTCAAAAGAGAATTATTTACTCATATTATGGAAGACAAAAAAACATGTTAGGTATCTCAAACAAGGCTTGAACAAAGTGTATCATAACCATATAAGCACATGCGATTGATTAGTTTAAGAGAAAAATCAAAAGAAAGTCATTAAAAGTATAAAAATACCTTAAAATGGACTACTTTTCAACTTAATAAAAATGTGTGAAATAAATATTACTTTTGACATTTTTTAATATATTCACAAAATAGGGTATGTGAAGAAGAAGTGTGCAAAAAATCAATTAAAAATAATGAATTTTTCTATGTGAAATAAATGTGTGAAGTTGTAAAAAAATGAAGAAAATAGGTGATTAAAAAGAAGGAATGACCCTCCCAAGATTTAAACCAGCGCCCTTAGGGTGGAGGGTTTAAAATTTTACCAACTGAGCCATGTGCCATGACTGTTAGTATAATTCCTGATGGAAATAATATAGTGAGTCTTGTTTTGAAAAATGATTGAAAAATAAAAGTGCAAAAGTCTGGGGCGAGGGGGATTCGAACCCCAAACTTTGCACATGGGAAGACTTGAAAACACATGCTCTAACCACTGGGGTGGTGATACATCCGTGTATCAAACCACACCCAATTAATTATATTATAAAACTTAATTTTATTTTGAAATATGGCGCCATGGCCATCATCTTCATCATCTTCATCATTCTCAAGTGCTATCTCTCAGGATACTCAACCATTTTGCACGATGTAAAAATGAAAGTTGGTGGAAATTTGATGAGGAATTGAATGAAATTAACAAATTTTGTTTAAATTCAGTGTATCAAAAGAAATTGATTTGAAAACCGTATGAACCCTAAAATGAAAATTTGAGATAAAATTCCATACAATCATGATATCTATCAATTAATTGAGGGAAAGTGATCCTCATATTGCCAGAAACACATTGATAACTCAATTGATCATTTATGATGCATGAAAATTTGAGATAAAATTCCATACAGTCATGATGTATGTGAAGTGGGTGGATGGTTGAATTGAGTGGAAATGGACTGGTTTGAGATTTCCAAGTTTTCACTCTTTGAAATCTTTGAACTTTGCAAAAGTGAGAATTTGTGAGAAAACAAGCATTGGCAATGTTTTGGTGTGATCATTGTGAAGGAAATGACCTTTATTTATAGGAGAAATGTGTCTGATATTTTGAGCTTGAAAGGATTTGGATGTAGACAAGTATCCAACAAGTGATGTCATGTACCTATAACTTGAAAGCTAAGGCACACATGGGCTATTCTTCACATGACTCTCATTCTGATCTTTTGAGCTTTGTTCCTCAAGGTTTCATCCTATCCCTTGATGTTATGATCAAGTTCTAACAGATTGAGTGATTTTTTTCTCAATTTCACTGTAGCACTTTAATGCTAGAGGACAAAACCTCACTTCCTACCTTTTGAATAATTTATTTCACATGCCAAGTGATGAAATTTTGAAAATTCAGTTGTGATTTGCAGAGCACATGCTTGTATGATCATTTGGGAGTTGATATTGTGAAGATTTCAGATTTGCAAGACTTATCCAAATCGTGTGAAACAAACATGTTGCAAATCTGCCTTGGAATTTTAGCTTGATCAAGCCCTATTGTAACTTCCATAACTTCTGGCTCAAGTAAAAGACCTAGCTGTTGTTGATCATTTTGGAAAGCTGGTATAATGTACTTCAAGTTTGATGTTTAAGGCTGGCCTTGAATCAAAGTGGATCATAGTGAAAAAACCCTAAAGTTGGCTTAAACACAAGACAGATTCTGTCCAAAATTTTACTAAGTGTTTAGGTTCAAAAGTATGGAACCTCCCACTTCATGGCCTTATATCTTAAAATCCATGTATTTTTTGGGAATCCACCCTCATTGACAAAGTTGTAGTATGTAACAAGCTCTTCAATTTGATCTTTGGATCAAAGAAAATGGTTACTTGGTTTAGAAGTTATGCCCTTGCAAAGTAGGGTGAAAATCTGAGTTTTATAACTTGGAAAAAATTGAACTTTCTCAATGTTGCCCTTTTCACAAGTAACCTCACATTTCTTGATTTTTCTTGATCAGTCATGACCCAAATCACATATTAACATCATTCTTGACTTGTAGAGACTATGTTTGACCAAAAACTTCAAAAGTCAAACTTGATTTTGACCACAGTTGACTTTTGTATCAGATGAACTTTGAACTTTATGGTCCTTTATGAAATCAAATCCTTGGGCTAAATTAAACATCATGGATGGTCTCCAAAGGTGTTTTTGAGTGTCTTGAGTTATGCCCCAAGGTTTGAGATTATGTCTTGGTTAAAAGTCAAAGGTACAATTGACTTTTCCTCAAAAACCCTAGTTTTTGTGACCAGATGATTTTAACTTCTTGCATAACTTATGAATCAAGTCTTTTGGGTTAATCTAATCATATGAAAGGATTAATATGAGGCATTTGAGGTCCTTGAAACATATTTTGAGGTTTTGGATCTTGCCTTGCTTCAAAAGTTAACTCAGGGACTGAATTAGGTCAAAACCCTAGTTATGGTGAACTGAGGATCTTGAGCTTTGACGAGCTTGTTCATGATGCAATTTCGTACTTGATTATTGATGAGTGAAAGCTCATGATCTTCATGAATGATATTAGGACTTGTGGTGTTGAATATGATGCCCATTCCTTGATATTTCATCTGCTTGAACTCTAGGGGGATTACCTAACCTGTGAAGCAAGTAAGCACACATATCTTGTTCTTGTGATGGGTTAGTGATGCATAAAGACATGTATAAATGTAATGATGAATGTTATGAAAATGATGCAATTGTGATGGCATCTTAGGGGTAAAAAATTAGGGTATGACAGATACCCCTATTTTAGTTTCTCCGATCCGGAGAGATGAAGATTGACATCTTAGTCTCGACTAGATAGGGGGGCTTAAATACAACAATACACAATTTTGGCCCCTAAGAAGCAACAAAAGGTGATATGATATGAATGTACTTATGAGTGCAAGAGATGAGATCTGTGGATGATGATGCCATAGGAGACTGAGGATAGTCTAAACCACGGGGGTGTAACAATAGGATTATCTACTGGGGAAAGAAAAATTGGAACAAATGATGTAACTCTATTTGGAGAGAGATAACAACTTTAATGTGGAGAGGGGCATAACTCCACAGGAGATGGTGTTGTAACTCTGACAATTTGAGCTTCCATCTTTGGAAGATAATTTAGCGTCTTCTTTGACTAGGTGACATTACTTAGAAAGGGTAAAATAAACTTCCCCATGTTTCGGGTCGTATGCCACGAAACTGGTCTCGGTTTTCTGGAATGAACTTCCCCTCATTTCTGGATATGAGCCATGAAACTGGTCTCGGTTTCTGGAATAAACATCCCCTCGTTTCTAGACATAAGCCATGAAACTGGTCTCGGTTTCTGGAATAAACTTCCCCTTGTTTCTGGACATAAGCCATGAAACTGGTCTCAGTTTCTTCTTATCGAGTCTTTCTCTTAAAAAGGGTAAAACAGATAAGTCCTTAAAAAGGGTAATCACTTGCTGAAATATTAACCTCCCCAGGGATCTTCAAAGAGATGCGGGTTAGTTAACTTTGCGAAATAAATTTCTCAAATAAAGAGAAACTTTTCGTAAGGATCTTCATTAAACTTCTCACAGGGATTCACTGGGGAGATTCCATTTGATGGAAAATATCTTCATCATACTTCTCTTCGAGACTTCTTCACAGAGATGCCATGTGATGTAAGAAAGTTTAATATGTTGATAGCTTCAACGGGGACAGACAAACTACTCAGAAGGAGACTTCCATTTGCCGATTTACTAGGAAATTCAGCGATAGAAACAAGCTTCTCAAATAAAGAGATTGCCACTTGTTGTCAGGTGTAGATTCTGGGGCGAAATAAATTTATCTTGTTGGGGGACATCTCAATATATTCTCTCTAGGGATGTAAACCACTTTTAAAAGGCGCAAAAATAAATTCCCTTTTAATTTAGAGGTTCAAGTTATCAAAATGGTCAAAAGACCAACTCAATCCAGGAATAAGCTGGAGAGATACCGTCAAACACGACGCTAACCAGTGAGGAATGAACTCGAACTGAGGATTTATCCTATCCAAGTGTGGAAAGAAAAACTGAATCAAAACTTCCATGAGGATTAACTCAGTGGGGAGTTAGAAAGGATATACACCTTCTACTTATGACAGACCAATCTATGAGAGAAAGAAAACATATCACTTGGGGATGAACACAACCAAGGTGAATGAGACAAATATTATCAATAGAATGCACTATGAATATGGATATGAATTCAAATATGTATGCTATATGTATGATATAAATGCATGTCATGTTTTTATGCTAACAAAACATGTGAAGGGGATATACTGGCGGTGAAATAAACATCACAATATGACCGGGTACTCAGCCAGTTATGGCGAGCATTGGGTCCTCTTTTACCGGAGATATGGGATTGTACGTCCGTCATACCAAGGTGTGGACAAAGTTAAAGATCCATCATTTCGGAGATACCTTTCAAGGCAAATCGTAAGAACATTCGATCCTGTATTTCGAGGTTTAACCATTCTTGGAGCAACTGTTGATATTCATCTTTATGCTTACAAATCTAAGGAAAGTAAACACAAGCATTTTAAAAGCAAATTTTAACCTTTTGTTTCAAGAATTTTTATCAAAGTAAAATAAAAATGTTATTTTACAAGATATAAATAAAACAAAAGTTGCAAACAAGATGGGCAGAAGCTCAAATTTTATTGATAGAATGGTAACCTGTAAATAGCGTGATTCCATGGATTATTACAGAAGTTTGAAAAATGGTAATTAAAAGGGAAATGGCTACATTAAAATATAATGGTTGAATTCTCCCTAACAACTTTGAATTCCCAATGTTCTTTGAACTTTGGCCAAGGTTCTTTGATTGGAGAGCTTTTCAATGGACGTGGCTGCTTTAGATAATCCAATCTGGTTTGATGCAGTTACTTGCCATACATCCCTAATTTTTGCCTAGATTTCCCTTCCGGGTTTTCAATCCACCGGGATGATATTTTTTATGTCTCTAATTTTTACCTGGACCGCCCTTTCGGGTTTTCAGTCCATCGAGACATTCTTTTTGCTTTTTGTTAGGTGAAGTATTTCTTGACTGCAGTGACGTCTGTAGGACGAGTGAACTCTTCCCCATCCATAGTTATAAGCATTAAAGCACCGCCTGAGAAGGCTTTCTTGACAACATATGGTCCGTCATAATTAGGAGTCCACTTGCCCCTAGAATCAGTAAGAAATGATTGAATTTTCTTAAGCACAAGGTCGCCTTCTCTGAATACATGAGGCTGAACTTTCTTGTCAAAAGCCTTCTTCATTCTCCGTTAATATAGCTGACCATGACATAAAGCCGTCATTCTCTTTTCTTCAATTAAATTCAGCTCATCGTATTTACTTTGGCACCATTCAACCTCTATCAATTTTGCTTCCATTAAGACTCTCATTGATGGGATTTCCACCTCTATGGGGAATACAAATTCCATGCCATATACAAAAGAGAAAGGGGTTGCCCCTATTGAAGTATGAACAAATGTACGATAACTATGAAGGGCAAATGGTAGCATCTCATGCTAATCCTTGTAGGTCACTACCATCTTTTAGATGATTTTTTTATATATTTTTGTTTGCTGCTTCAACAGCCTTTTTCATTTTATGCCGATAGGGAGAAGAGTTATGATGTTTGATTTTGAATTCAACACATAATTCGTTCAGTATTTTATTGTTTAAGTTCGATCCATTATCAGTAATGATCTTACTTGGAACACCATAACGGCAAATTAGATTGTTCTTGATAAAACGGACCACCACTTGCCTGGTTACATTGGGTTAAGATGGTGCTTCAACCCATTTGGTGAAGTAATCAATGGCTACAAGGATGAAACGATGTCCGTTGGAAGCTTTGGGTTCAATCATACCAATCATGTCAATTCCCTACATGAAGAAGGGCCATGGAGAGGAGAGAATATTGAGAAGAGTCGACGGTACATGAATTTTTTTGGCATAAATCTGACATTTGTGACACCTCCTCACGTATTTGCAGCAATCAGATTCCATCTACAACCAATAGTATCATGCTCTTAACATTCTTTTTGCCATTTCTTGCCCATTGGCATGAGTACCAAAAGAGCCTTCATGAACTTCTTTTATTAACATGCCCGCTTCGTGTCTATCCACACATCTAAGCAAGACTATGTCAAATTTTCTTTTGTACAACACTTCATCATTCAGGAAAAGTTTACCAGCCAGTCTCCTGAGAGTCTTCCTATCCTTCTTGGATGCCCCAAGCGGGTATTCTTGTTTTTGAAGAAAATATTTGATGTCATGGTACCATGGTTTATCATCAACAACCTCTTCTACTGTAAACACGTGAGCGGGCCTATCTAGGCGCATTACGTCAATTTTAGGTACATCATTCCACCGATCTACAACAATCATGGAAGATAATATAGCCAGTGCATTATCCATGTTATTCTCTTCACGAGGAATGTGATGAAAATCCACTTTATTTAAGAAAGGCAACAACCTTCTTGCATAGTCCTTGTAAGGAATCAGTCCAGGTTGACGAGTTTCCCATTCACCTTTGATCTGATTTATGACTAAAGCTGAGTCTCCATATACATCCAGAATTTTGATCCTTAAGTCAATGGCTTCTTCAAGTTCCATGATACAGGCTTCATATTCAGCTTCATTATTCGTGCATTTGAATGTCAACCTTGCGGTGAAAGGAACGTGGGTGCCTTGAGGTGTAACAATGATTGCCCCAATTCCGTTTCCATAAGCGTTGACAACTCCATCGAATATTAATCCCCATCGGGATCCTGGCTTCGGCCCTTCATCTGGCAAGGGTTCATCACAGTCTTTCATCTTTAAGTACATAACATCCTTATCAGGGAATTCAAATTAACAGATTCACCCTCATCAATTGGTTTGTGAGCCAAATGATCAGTAGAATGCTCCCCTTGACGGCTTTTTGAGCATGATATTCGATATCATATTCGGATAATAACATCTGCCAATGAGCAATCCTTCTAGTTAAGGCAGGCTTTTCAAAGATATACTTGATCGGGTCCATTTTGGAGATCAACCAAGTGGTATGACAAATCATGTATTGACGGAGACGTTGAGCAGTGCAAGCTAAGGCACAACAGGTTTTTTCAAGCACAGTGTAACGAGATTCACAGTCCACGAATTTCTTACTTAAGTAATAAATGGCGTGCTCTTTCTTCTTTGTATCATCTTACTGTCCAAGCATACAACCCATGGAATCTTCCAATACTGTCAAGTATATGATCAAAGGTCTTCCTTCTACTGGAGGGATCAGGATAGGAGGCTTAAGCAAATATTCTTTGATGCTATCAAAAGCCTTTTGACAATCTTCTGTCCATATACAACTCTGATTTTTTTCGAAGAAGCTTGAATATCGGCCCACAAGTAGCAGTTATATGAGAGATAAATAGAGAGATGTAGTTTAAACGACCCAGAAATCCTATTACTTGTTTCTCAGTTTTGGGCGCTGGCATTTCTTGAATGGCTTTGACTTTATCAGGATCAACTTCAATTCACTTTTGGCTGACAATGAAATACAAGAGTTTCCCTGAACGAACACTAAAGGTACACTTGTTAGGATTCCAGCGGAGTTTGAATTTCCTCAAACGCTGAAATAACTTTAACAAATATTCCACATGTTCTTCTTCAATTCTGGACTTGGCAATCATGTCATCGACATATACCTCGATTTCTTTGTGCATCATGTCGTGGAAAAGAGTTGTCATGGCTCTTTGGTAGGTTGCACCTGCATTCTTTAGACCAAAAGGCATTACTTTGTAGCCAAACGTTCCCTATGGCATAATGAATGAGGTTTTTTCCATGTCTTCAAGTGCCATTCTGATTTGATTATTCCCGAAGAATCCATCCATGAAGGAGAATACCTTGAATTTCGCAGTGCTGTCGACCAACATGCCAATATGTGGTAATGGAAAGTCATCTTTTGGACTAGCTTTGTTTAAGTCTCGGTAGTCCACACACATTCTGACTTTTCCGTCCTTTTTTGGAACAGACACTAAGTTGGCCAACCAATGAGGGTATTCCGCTGTGGCAAGGAAACCTGCGTCAGTTTGCTTCTGCACTTCCACTTTAATTTTGATGGCCATATCTGTGCGAGTTCTTCTCAATTTCTGTTTGATTGGCGGACATTCTGGCTTCAGTGGTAAATGGTGTTCTACAATATCGGTGTCCAATCTGGGCATGGCTTGGTAGGACCAAGCAAACACATTTGGGAACTCCTTGACGAGTTCAATCATTTTTGTTTTGATAGCTGGACTAAGCAGTGCCCCAATCTTGACCTCTTTTCTGTCTTTATTGGAGCCAAGGTTGATCACCTCATTGGTTCTTTGTATGTCTGAATGGAGGCTTCTTCTTGCTTAAGCAGTTGGGAAATTTCATCCGGAATTTCTTCCTCTTCTTCATCTTCAGCTTCGAATACTGGGAACGCAAAGTTGGGAGAGGGCATAGGGTCATGTTTTTCAATGAAGTTTTTGATGTTTAATCTGCACATTGATTGATTCTGTTTTTTTAGAAAACAGATAAGTGCGGTGGTGTACAGACATAAAAAATGTTTATTATTTTATTTTATTTTTTTTACCGTTTTTTTGAAGAACAGAAAAGTAAAAACAAACAAATAACATGGAGTTGAAAATAATATCTTTATTATTAATCAATTATTTCTTGAAACAAAACCTAATAAAGAAATATTTAACAGGTTGCCTTAAAAACATCTCTCGCTTTGGGCGGAGCGGGAGGACACAACAAAGATAAACATTTACTTTGAGATGTGGACAACAGTCGGAACATCAACAGTTATCCAATTTTGAGAAACTTTCCCATGTGTCACGAAGTCTTGCGAATCCCTTTCAGGCCCGTCTTCAATAACAGCACTGACTTCTGGCAGAGTTAAATTGATGGAATTTTTAATCTTTGCGGATACATAAAAAAGGTGGTCCTCAGTGGCCTTTTTGATGATCGCGGGGTATGGAACAGTACATACGCATCCTTTGGGGACATATACTCGGGGTCTTATGAATAAGGTTCCCACTCGCATATATTGAGATCACATGATGCAATTCCGTTTTTGGGAACTCTTTTCACCTGCTCAGGCCTTTCTTCGGCTGGTGGATTAATAGAGACTGTAGTAGCTCGCATAAACTTGTGCGGCATGCCCAAAGGATGATTAGACACTTTTGGCAGAATTCTGGGAGGTGCCATGTAAGTGGATAAATCCTTTTCAGAATCATCTTCCATTATGACATTCACTTTTGGCATGGTATAATGAATGAAATCTCTTTCAGCAATCTTTGCAGATTTGTCAAAAAGATTATCTTCGACTACTCTTTCGATGGGTTGAGGAGTATAAAACTATATGTAGGCTTCTTCTGGTTGACTGTCGTACCCAGGGGTTTCTAGGTAGGGGTCCCAGACTTCTGGAGGAATATGTGAATCATCCTCGGGGTGACCAAAATTATCTTCTATAACCGTATCCTTTTCTGGTGAAGAAAGGGTATTGGGACAGTTTTCAACGTTGCAATTCTCTATATCCATTTCATCATCTAGCTCTAATGCATCCTTATCTTTCTCACGCGGAGAAGATAACGGAATATGCGTCTCTTTTTGCGATATGTAGCCAGAATCATTGAGGTAGGATCTCCATTCTTCTTCAGAATATGAGGGTTCGTCTTCAGAGTCGTCTCTATTAATGGCATCGACCTCTTGAGGGACAAAATAAATAAAACCTCAAATGTGAAAAGTATTTTGAATGGGAGGAATACCTTCACTCTTTTTTGTAGTTTTTGTATATGCTGGAGAAAAACCGAGGCCTCTTTTGGTCTGGCTATTGGCAGGAACCACAACCTATTCCCATCCTTTAGTGACACCACTTTCCACTACTCGAACATCGTCTTTATAAGATGAAGTGGATGCCCCCTTGCTATCCTTGCTACTTACAGAAAGTGTCTGGAACTGAGTCCCAATAACCTCTTCGAGTTCTGAGTAAGAGAATGATGACATATTGCTAATAACCAAAGCCTCGCCATACACAGTAACCAATTTGGCGTTCTTTACAAACTTCAGCTTCTGATGTAGCGTCGAAGTGAGTGCTCTAGCTTCATGGATCCAGCCTTGGCCCATTTGTTCTTGTAGGACTGCTTGTACAAAGTAGCACCCTTGATTATTTACAGAACAAACGCTACATGCCGCGTAATCATGTGGATCTATAAGACCCCACTTACTATGTCTTGCATGCATTTTTACCAAGTTTCTTCTTAAGTGGCAAACGTCATAGATCTTATAACTAGCAGGGCATCCATAGATCATGTTGACAGAAGCTCCTCCATGTTGAGGTAGCAGGTTCACTTGAACATTTGGATTACTGTCTTTGAAAGATAGAATGTCGCTTTTGATAAGTCATTGAACATTAGCTTTGAAGCTAAAAGAGTTCTTAATGCCATGTCCTGGTGCTCCCTGATGATAGGGGCAAAATTGGTCAGCTTTGAACCAATAAGGAGGGTCTTTTGGGAGAACTAGAGGAGATTTCATCTGAATATGTCCTTTTGCCAACAACACTGGGAACAAATCTGTGTATGAAATTCGTATAGGGTCGAACCCAGGTGATCTTTGAACACGATTGTTGTTGTTATTGTATTGCGGGCGAGCCTGTTGTAGAGGTTGTTGCGGCCTTTGTTGATATTGTGGTTATTCTTGTTGATGTTGATGCTGATGTTGAGGATTTTGTGGCTGGTAGGCCGGAGCTAGAGTCGAATTGATAACAGGAGACACATTTGCTACCTTCATGGTTGATATCTTCGTCTTGACTGGCTTTGCAACATAGTACTGACATCCTATTCCTTTTCTTTGGGAACCCACTTCCGCACCTTTTATATGATTCCGCCTCTTTGGTTAATCGTCCTTCTCAGATTGCTTCTTCCAATCGTACCCCATGTTCACCATTTCGGTAAAGTCATTAGGTGCACTGGTGTTAGGTGCTAAATTGTGTTAATATTTAGTTTAGTTTTTAGCACCTTTTTGTGATCTTTATTTGATAATCGATGCTTTTTCCCATTGTTTCTGGTAAATAACCGTAGTATAGTTAATTGCATTAGTAGACTTATTTATTTAACTTTTGTGTTTTTAATTGTAGGTTTTTACATTGAAATGTGAAGCTTGGAGCAAGGAAGACTCCTTAGAAGCAGTTTTTGAAGAAAACAATTTTTGGAGCATGCTTGTAGCGTGCTAAGCGCGCTCCTAACGCGAGGAAGAAGTGAATTCCAATGGGTAGCCCGCTTAGCGTGGTCTGGAGCCCGCTAAGCGGGGTTCTTAGGCAGTTTAGCAATAAATGAGACCGCGCTTAGCGCGCTCTGCGATTCTCATCCCCTTATAAATAGAATTGATCAGATTTTTTGTAGATCACTATTCATTTTCTTAGAGCAAAAACATTGTAAACACTGTAGTATCCTGTTTTCGAAGAATCGAAGCATCATTTGTCGAGAGATCATCGTTGATGCTTGTTTCTCTTCTCTATTTTCTTATTTGTGAAGCTTCCATGTCAATGGAGAGCTAATTTCTATTTTGTGTCAAGGTTAGAAGGTAGACAAACCTTTCTTTTGTATGTATAGGTATTGATTCTAGCTTATGAACTCTGGAATGATGAATGTATGGTGAAAAACTTTGTTTCTATGGTTTATTCTTTGTGTTGGTTCATGATTGAGAAATGTGTTCTTACACTTTACCTAGGTTTTTCATCCATCAATGCACATTGGCTAGAGATAGTTATGTGAGTTGATGTTCATAAATATTGAACTTGAATGTTGTCATTTTGATAGTTTGAGTGAGAGATCATCAAAGGATCAAAATGGTAAAACTCACAATATGTGTTAGAGATAAACATATTTGGAGGATATGTGATTACATTTATCATCTAAACGAGTTCATTAGCTTTATCGATTCTATCCGTGCAAAATGGTTTGTCGAACCCTAATCTTGGCACGTTTTTACAAATTGTTAAAACAACTCTTTTTACCGTTTATTAATTAAATTTGAATGCAAACGTTCCAACTGAAAACAACCAAAACCCCTTGTTACTTTAAAGTTTGAAATGAATTCAACTGTAGAACGGCGGTGATATCTCTTAACAATCTCTGTGGAACGATAACAAAAACCCTACTCTATTTGTATTTCAACAAAATGGCGCCGTTGTCGGGGATTGTTAATTGATATTGCAAGCATTGCAATAGTTGTGAAGTGTTGCGGTGAAAATCGGATAACAAGCTATTAATTAACTTGCATCAGTTTCTTTTACAACCGACTTTGATTTATCCAAAGGAAAGGTTCAAGATCGTTTAAAAACCTAAAGGGGGGAGATCTAAGGTTCGGGGGTTGATTATACAAAGGGAAGGTATTAGCACCCTAAGTATCTGTAGTACTCTACGGGAACCTCTTGTTTAATTTGTGTTATTCTATGTTTTTGCTAAGATAATCTGTACTAAGGTAAAGACCTCGTCTTAAATCACAAACTCTCGTTGATTAGTCAAAGGTAACCTATCACGACCTCTTAGTATAGAAAGAAATCTCAATGATCACTCACTACAGATTTGAAATAATGAAGATTCGTCGCTTCGCTAACAACGTTCGTGAATAGAAAGACTTCATCGGTCAAAAATGAAAATGAAGATATAAGAAAATAGAATGAAGTAGAAATAAATTCGGTCTCGTCTTAATCATGATTTGATCGAGAAACCGATAATCTATGATATTCAACACTCATCAACCGATAAAATAATGAAGGTGCCTCATATATATCACGACTTAGTGATTTGAAATAAATCGATAAAAAGTCGTGATTTTGTAATATCATCGGCCCAAAAATAAAGAAACGGGCTCGAAATGAAAATGAAATTGGTCTCGTCTAAATAAAGATTTGAATCGATAAATCGAAAATCTTTTGATTAGAACTTCATTGACCAACAAAATAATAAAAAAAAAGATAAAATGATATCGAAATGAAATATAAAGTTGGTCTAGTCTAAATTAAGATTTTAAATCGATAAAATCGATAATCTTTGATTAAACTCTCATTGACCAATAAAATAGAAAATAGGCCTCATATTCATCACAATTTATTGATTCAAGTAAATCAACAAAAATTATGATTTTGATATATTATAGGCCCAAAATAAAGATAATGGACTTAAAATGAAAATAAAGTTAGTCTCGTCTAAATCAAGGATTTAGATCGATAAATCGAAGATCTCTTGATTAGAACTTCATTGACCAACAACAAGAAAGAAAGATGGCCTCATATAATCACAATTTATTGATTTGCAAAAATCAACAATATTATGATCTTTTATGTCATTGGCCCTAAAAAGGAGAAGAAATAAAAAAAATGAAGATTAAATAAAAAACTAACAATAGAGTAAATGACCCAAGAGATGTGTTATAATGAAAATCCTTCTTTAGAGAAATCTGAAAAAATATAAGATAATAGAAAAAATAAAAGAGTGTTGAAATGTCATTAAAAAATAGAGAAGAGGATATATATGGTGGAATCACTTAGGCTTAGAGCCCATCACCCACCATCAACAAAACACGGGTGGAATCAAAATACATGTGAGTGGATTAATAAAATAGAGCGGGCCATGGAGCCCAGATCCAATCCACAAGTCCTCAATGAGACTACATGAAACAAAGTCACCACACGTTTCAATAAGCCAAAATCTCGTTTACTGAAGAACAAGAAAATCGGAAAAGTAAAAAACCAGCAAAATCACCACCAATCGATTCAAAACGTGCTTTCAAACGAAAATGGTGAAACACTCGATGGAAAAGAGCAACACGATCATCACGATGAAGCTAAAAAAACCCCCACACGCGCAGATTCAAATGACCTAGCCTCATTCTCCATTCGCTTGTTCTCTCATTCAGCTTTAAACCATTTTTCGCTCGATTTGGAATATTCTATGGGTTTTGATTTGAAAGGGTTTGAAGGTTGTGATTTGGATTGAGGTTGAAGAAGAAGGCGAGGGTTTAGCGGCGGAAAGAGGTGAGTTGTGGTGTTTAGGGTTGAAGGGTGGTGTTTGATGGAGAGATGGTTTCACGGAGGGGTGACGAGGACAGTTTGATGATGTGAAACAGTGCCTGGTGGTAGTGGTTTTTTATGGTGAAGATCAACGATGATGATTGTTTGGAAAAGTCGGCGAAACAGTTTTTGTGGTTGATGCTCACGGTGGAGGTCGTGTGGGTCACGATGGTGATTTGAGCCGGTTCCGGTGAAATTGAGGGAGTTTTATTGCACGGTGGTGAGCGATGAGCAGAGGGAGTTTCAACTGAAGAAAAAGAAGGAAGGTGAGCGTAGGTTAGAATGTTTTTGTTGCCGGGAGTCTTTCTTCTCCACCCTTTTTATCGACTTCGAACCTTATTCTTTTTTTTTTATTTTCAATTTCTGGATACTTCTTGTCATTGTTGACGGGTAGCTTTCTTGATGCAGAATTGTGCAGATAGCTTATTGATGCAGGGTCAATGTTTTTCCATTCTGATACAAGGTTTTGGCACAGGTTTCTTGGTCAAGGCGTAGCAGGGATTTTGGACAGATTGTAGATTGGTACAGTGTACTATACATGTAAAAAGTGCAATAGGCATACCATGGACCCCTCTTATGCGTGTGACCCTTGCTGCTTTCTTGAACATACTTGCTGAACAAGTTGGATAAACAAGTGTTCCCTCAAATGACATAAAACAAAAATTTGGGGCAACGGACTTTAAGAAAAGAAGAGAAAAAAAAAAGAACTGGGATTTTGTTATGGAATTTAAATTTGAAAAAGATTTGGGCTTTGAAATAAGATTTGAAATTTAAAATGGAATCTCGAAAGAAAATTGAATTTGAAATGGATAGAAACTTGGCTACTTTGTTTTTGGATTTTTTGTGAATTATGAAAATTAAGTTAAATTAAAATGAATTAGACTAAAAAAAAATTAATATAAAATCTAACATAACTTAAATATGTAATATGTAAAAAAATAATAGGCTAAAGTGGATTTAAATAAATTCTAAATAAACCTAAATCAAATATTTAACTAAACAAAAAAAATAATGATAGTAATTAAAATCAAGAAATGACCAAATTGACAAAAAAATGTCTTATTAATGATTAATGGACCAAATGGCCGCAAATGCTAAAATGACCGGCAAAAAAAAAAAAGACGTGCAGAAAATCATAGTATCTGAGGGTAAAATTTGGGGTGCAACAGTTGCCCCTATTTAAATATCTTCACTGGATGACAAGGGATAATGGAAAGATGGTGAAAGATATTTAAATATAGATAACCGAAAATTTTGCCCTTAGATACGCTGATATGCAATGATATGAACCAAACTAGTCTAGGATGCGGACGTGCCATGAACTTCTAGTATGATGGTATGATGCCATGATGGTGCAAAAATGCAATAAACAACGAAAGCAAACACCCACAGGTGGATAACACCGGGGAAGGATGAAGGTTAGTATCCAAGAGGTAAACTCACTGGGGATACAAGCTAACAGACAAAAGAGACTTATTGGGGAGACTCCGAGAAACACTGGGGATAGAAAAACTGAGGGGAAACCCTACAGGTCCTCACTGGAGATATGACATCAAAGAGGTGTTCTCCACTGGGGAAAGATCCAAGGAGGTAGACGACGCGGTTCAAAAGTAACCGGACGATACTGGGGAAAAGACACATTCTTACTGGGCATGAAACCAGAAAGAAAACATGATCACCACAGGGGATCATTTTGAAATAAAAGGATAGACATCCTACAAAGATTTTCTGGGGATTTCCAATACCGAAGAGTTCAAACGGGATCTTCAAGAAAAGCCAGAAAAGACAGAGGTAAACTCTGCGTCAGATGATGAAAGATGACTGGAACTTTTGGCTGTGAATGAGGTTAATGAATAAAAAATGTACCAGAACTGGTTAACAAATATGATTCCGTTTATGGAGGATGTTAGTGATGACTGGACTTTAGGTTCAAGCTTGACATGATTCAAGCAGGAACAAACTGAAATAAAAGCCTAAGGTGACTCGATTCAAACCAAAGACGGTGCCAACGATAATTGGACTTTGGGTTCAAGTTTGACACGATTCAAACAGGAACAAACTGAAATAAAAGCCTAAGGTGACTCGATTCAAACCAAAGACGGTGCCAACGATAATTGGACTTCGGGTTCAAGTTTGACACGATTCAAACAGGAACGGGATCTTAAGACAAGAGACAATGTTCGATACGATTCGAACAAGGACTCGGTTCAAGTTTGACACAATTTAGACAAGAACAAGATCCTAAAACAAGAGACAATGTTCGACACGATTCGAACAAGGACTCGGTTCAAGTTTGACATGATTCAAACAAGAACAAACTCTTAAAACAAGAGACAATGTCTGACACGATTCGAACAAGGACTCGTTCAAGTTTGACACGATTCAAACAAGAGCGGTTTAAACAACAGACTCACGATAATCTGAAGTAAACAAAAGGATAAACAACAAGCTCACAATAACTCGAAGTTTCAGGTTCAGGTTTGACTCGATTCAAACAAAAACGTTTATATGATATCCAAAAAAGAAAAGGTGCCAATTAATCTTGGATTTTAGGTTCCATATGAGGAGCTCAAAAAGATCAGTGCCAAAGTTGCAAATAAAGAGAAGAAGGTTAGACTTCTATGGGGGAATATCAATTATGGTTGCAACAAGGGCTGACGGCAAGGAACAAAACATATCCGAGGGTACGGAACCTGAACTCAGAACACCTCATCAAATAGATTGATGGCAAGGAAACAAAACATATCCGAGGGTACAGAACCTGAACTCGGAACACCTCATCAAACAGATTGGTGGAAAGGAAACAAAACGTATCCGAGGGTACGAAACCTGAACTCGGAACACCTCATCAAACAGATTGATGGTAAGGAAACAAAACATATCCGAGGGTACGGAACCTGAACCCAGAACACCTCATCAAACAGATTGACGGCAAGGAAACAAAACGTATCCGAGGGTACGGAACCTGAACTCGGAACACCTCATCAAACAGATTAACGGCAAGGAAACAAAACGTATCCGAGGGTACGGAACCTGAACTCGGAACACCTCATCAAACAGATTGATGGCAAGGAAACAAAACATATCTGAGGGTACGTAACCTGAACTCGAAACACCTCATCAAACAGATTGACGACAAGGAAACATATCCGAGGGTACGGAACCTGAACTCGGAACACCTCATCAAATAGATTGATGGCAAGGAAAAATTGAATTAAGGACCACATCAAACAGGTTGATGGAAAGGAAATAAGCATAGGGATCACATCAAACAGGTTGATGGAAAGGTAACCAGAATAAGGATCACATCAAACCGGTTGATGGAAAGTGACTGATTGAAGGTAATACCATTGGTAACTGTAAAAGTATGAATAAAACCAAGGACATATAGGCTTCTCAGGTGAGAGATTGCCACTTGTTGTTGGGTAAAAATTCCCAGGAGATGTTGATATTACAACACAGTTGGAGAAAATAAATATGTCTTCAATGGGGGATCTGTAAAAAGATTCTTCCCGTGAGACACAGTGCAAAATAAATGCACGTTCAAGATGGGCTCAGAAAACCACACCTGCCAGGGATCAAAGCTCGATCTAGGAACAAGCTAGAAATAAACGGTCAAACAAGACTCCCATTGAGGAATGAACTCAAATGGGGACTTATCTTATCCACATGTGGAAAAGATAACTGATCCAACCATCATCCACGAGGATATAACTCTGTGGGGATTTCAAGAATGGATGGGCACTTTATGCCTAGGGATGACAACTCTATTGGAGAGAAAAGACAAACCCAGTCACTTGGGGAGATAAACGCCAAAATGAACAACACAGGTAAACACCAGAAACATGTAGCGAAAATGATAATATGCTATGCATATGAGTGCTTATGCCATGCTTATGCTGACAAAACAGACAAGAAGCGAGACTGGAGATGAAATAAACATCTCGACAAGGATACCCAGCCAAACTCATCAAATTGGACCATTACTGGGGATGAACTCACAGATGAAGCAGCTCTACTTCAAGGTTATGACCTTCTCTGGGGAAAGAGTACTCCACTTGGTATAACATCATGACTTCACTAGGATTATCATCATGAGCTTTATTTCTTCACTGGAGATAAGAGATCCATTAAGAATTGCCAAGATTAGCTGAAGAGACAACTTTCTGGGGGAGTTAGCAGAGACGCCACAAAAACTAAGTAATTCTGCATGACTCATCTGCCCCAAAGTACATGGTCTGTCAGAAGAATACATCAAGAGGATTTTACAGAAGAATTGGCATACAAGGTGTTTCAATATCTTCAAACTCTTGGAGAGATTCATGAATTTCAGCTTGACTGCCCCTGATTGACTGCCTTTGCACGACAAAGTCCTTGAACTAGTTGTGCGTCTTGATCGAAGCCAAGGTTGAAGCTGAGAGATTGATTGGGTTCCGCTAAGGAAAATCATTATACAAAGCCTAAGAGGAGGCTATCTGATAGTTTATACTTATCCCGGAGTGTCTTGTACAAAGCCTAGATTAACAGCGTATGCACAACAAAATCCTTGAGTTAATTATCCAGTCTGGTTGTTGACAACTGGGGAATAAACTTGCCCCGATCAGCTTGGTTAATCTGTGAAGAAGATGTCCCCAGACTAGTTGACCTTTGAGAGGTTTGTCGAATCTCGACTTGACTGCTTCTGATTAACTGGTCTTGTGATGATAAGTCACCAAGAGGATTTTATAGAAGAATTGAAATGCCAGATGCTTCAATGTCTTCAAACTCTTGAAGAGATCCATGAGTCTTGATATAACTGCCCTAGTTCAACTGTATTCGCAATACAAAGTCCTTTAAACTGTGGTAGAAATAACTGGGGAACAAACTTGCCCCTGTTGATGGGTCATCGGAGTCCGAATTTGTCATTAAATGACCTCAAGAAGGCTTGCCCCAATATTCCGAACTTTGAAGAGTTCTGCCCCTGATTCAACAATTCTTGAAATGATGGATCGACAGAACCTTCCGCTTAGTTGCCCCTTGACTGAGCTTCCTTTATCAAATCAAATTCTTTAGCTGACTACATTTGTCGGGATTCCTTTGATGTTGAATCATTTCACAAACAAGTATTGTTCATTTACAATTGGCAATTTTAGTGCAAAAATTCATGCAAGCTTTTGAAATCAAGTTTTATTGATGAAACACACACAGTGGAATGATTAAGTAATAAAAAACAAAGTGGATCTGGTCATTTACAGAATGACAAATGAAGTGATCAACACACACAACTAGCAAAGATCATTAGGAGTCAGGTTAATCAACCTCGCTGTAGTATGCTTTCAAAACAACCTTACCTCAATTAGGTCTTTTAAGGGTTGTAACGTGGCTTGGTTCACGATTTTATGAAACAAAGATAAAGGCTCAAAGTTTGTCTGGTACCCACCCCATCTTCGTGATGAACTCCAATCCTAAGCTCAGTTAACTTAAGCTATACATTCAAGTTCCCATAGGCTAGGACTTGAGCTGATGATAGTTGATGATGATTCAGACACTTAGGGTAGTATTTACTCTCTTGCAGAATTTGGTCATCCTTTATTGCTGAGGTTTTGAGACTCCTTCTTTGTCTTTGGTGAGGTTTTGAGACCTCTTCTTTGCTTTTAATTGTTGTGTAAACCTTCTTGCATAAGGCGAAGTTTTGAGCTTCCCATCTTTCTTGGCTTTTGCCTTGAAAGGGACTCGGCTTATTCTTCGATTAAGGATTTCTTGACGATCCTTCCTTATTGTTGCTTGGATGAACAACTCGTACAACGCTAACTCATTTGATTTGAGAGAGCTGACTGGTGTCTTACATGAAGCGCTTGCGTTCGAATGCGTAACCAAGTTAAACTGAGAACTACCCTGCCCCAAGGTTGAGATTTAAGGGTTTTTTGTATGAAGAAAGAAAACTCCTACTTCTAGGCTCGAAGGGTTAACGAGGGATTATCTTCCTTATTTCTCCAGTGTTTGGGAACTGAAACAATACCTTACATCCTCGGCAAGGTTTAATCGAAAGCATACCACAACAATTATGGATAATATTTTCGTCATCCTCCCTAATCTTTGCTTAAGCAAACAGTTTGATAAGTGGGAAGAAACAAGATAAAGATACATTTTTTGTTTTCATGAAAATAAAAGTAAATGAGTGAAGCGAATGGACTTAATCAAAAGATGCATAAACATTTCATTAATGCTGCCAATTTGAAAGTACAACAAAGCTTATAAGCAAAAACAGATTCAAATATGCAAAGAAAAAGCAACAAAATGCTAAACAGTCAAAAGTTTGCCGGCTTCGGGGAACTGGAATTTCCTTCTTGATTTTCCAAGCTGAGATAACCATCTTCAGAATTGTTTATCGATATCAGTCTGAGAATCATCTTCACATCCACTATCGAAAATTTCTTCCACTTCAGAGCCTGATGAATCTGCTTGATTAGGTGAAAGATTGTTGATTTGAATGCCTTGAGGCGTGAACGAGAACATATTGGAGTCAAGCAGAGTCCGAACCTTGTTTCTAAGCACTCTACAATCTTCAGTTGAATGCCTCTGCGCCCCAGCATGGTAGTCACAATGGACATCAGTGTCAAAACCCGGTGAGTCTGGAAAAGATGTGGGATCTATCTCCTCTGGCACTATCAATCCACTTTTGATTAAATCTGGCAAGAACTGACTGTATGGTATTGGAAATGGAGTGAAATTCCTTTTTGGCTTTCTTGGCCTTTGCCGTGCATGCTGGCGCGCCTGATGGCGGTAGGACTGTTGATAATGATGAGGTCTTTGATTTGGAGAAGAATATTGACCCTGTGAAGAGGATGGTATCTGACGCTGAGACCCAAAAGATTGCTGACTCTGAGCACTTGAGTTGCATGAGCGTTGCGGTTGAAGTGTCGGAGATTCCCAAGTGGAATTACTTTCTTTCTCCCGTTCTTCCTGAGAACTGACAATTGATTCACTTTTACCAACTAGGATGTCTCTGGTACCCTGGATTTTTCCGCTATTGAGACCCTTCTCAATGCGCTCTCCAGCTTTTACCAAATCAGAGAAGTTTGATGTCACCGTGCTAAACAGCTTTTCTCGGTACGGGCCTTGTAAGGTATCCACGAACCAGTCAACCAATTCCTTATCTAAAAGTGGTGGTTGAACGCTAGCTGCTACTTCTCTCCACCTCTGAGCATATTTTCTGAAGGATTCATTGTCTTCTTGAGATAAGTCTAGCAAATGCAGGCGGCTGAGAACCAAGTCAAGATTGTAGTTGTATCGCTTAACAAAGGCATTTGATAGGTCTGACCATGATCGGATGTGATTGCTTTCTAGCTGCATGTACCAACTCAGTGATGCCCCACTCAGACTGTCTTGGAAACAGTGGATCATGAGCTTGTCGTTGCGAATATGTGAAGTCATTTTTCTGCAAAACATCACCAAATGCTGCTTCGGACAACTATCCCCTTTGTACTTCTCAAACTTTGGTGTTTTGAACTCAAAAGGTATCACAAGGTCAGGTACCAAACACATGTTCAGAGCATTCAGATTGGCAGAGTCACGACTCCTAATGGCATCCATCTTCTTTTCCAAGGCACGACATTTTTCCATTAGCTCAATGTCTCTTGGATCCTTGGTTTTCATCACAGGGACTACTTCTTGGGAATCTAGCTCATAGAATGCGAAGCTACGATATTCCACAGCATCAACAGAAGAGGAACGCCCATCTCGGACAATGGCATGTTCTTGTATAACCTGATTCTCAACAGGAATCTGTACAGGTTGAGCTTGGGCAACATTGTTCGCGGGCATACCCTGAATATTGTCATCTCTCTTTGCCAAGGCTGCCACAATCTGATCCAACTGGCTTCTCAACAAGTCGAAATCCGCTCTGGTCACAAACTGGCTCTGCTCTTCTGAATTCATAATCCCTCAAAAGCTACCTCAAGTCTAATGCTGGCTTCGGGAAATCAACTGCTGGGTTACAGACAGAGGACGGATGAGACTCAAGGCTGAGAAATACAAATGCAATGCAAATGCGTATGCAATGCTAATGCAAGCCAAATGGTTTCAAGGAACTCAAAGGCGAGTTGCAAAAAATTTTGTGGAAAAATTGAAGAGTTTTGTTTCAAAATCCATGATCTTTATTGGTTTTTACAAAGGAAAAGGCACTTGAATTCCTTGAAACCGAAAGGTTGTCAGGAATGGACGAATGTATGCACAAACACACATATACAGATATTCACAGATATGCGCACACAAACAAGAGAAGGCCTAGATTTGAAGATCACGAGCATGGAGCCATGGTCTACCCGTCCCAGAAGGTATGTACTATGGTTTTCACCTGCAAGACAGGGTTCTAAAAAGTTCCCAGAGTCGACAACCCATCTTTTGGATTTTATCGACTTTCCAATTGCTCGGTGATCGATAAAATTTTCAAGAGAGTCTCATCTGAGTGTAGTATCGCGTAGCAACCATTTGGGATTGCTCCCTCACAGTCATTGCACTACATCCTAAATAGGCCAAGTTGGGGTAAAGGGATACTAACGGTCATCAGTATCTCTGGCTCCTAGGTCGAAAGTAGTAACGCATTCACGATTGCTCGTTCAACATATACCACTTCTAAGAGGGCCTCAACTGAGTATGGACTTCAAGTTCCCTCCTTTGGGATTTCTCCCTCGAAGTTCCCTTGACTATGTCCACGGTTCCTAAACATATGTGTTCTCTCAAGTCCGGGTTAGGACTTATCTCACCACTCAATAGTAGTACCCTGCACACAGAAAATCCAGTACAGACAGAGATATATACAAGTATATACAGATATACAGATATCACAGATGTATACAAGTAAACAAGCAAGACATAAATAACACAAGCAAAAAAAACAAGGTAGGCTTAACCCTAAAAAATAACCTTCCCCGGTGAAGTCGCCATTTCTGTTGCGGTGAAAATCGGATAACAAGCTATTAATTAACTTGCATCAGTTTCTTTTACAACCGACTTTGATTTATCCAAAGGAAAGGTTCAAGATCGTTTAAAAACCTAAAGGGGGGAGATCTAAGGTTCGGGGGTTGATTATACAAAGGGAAGGTATTAGCACCCTAAGTATCTGTAGTACTCTACGGGAACCTCTTGTTTAATTTGTGTTATTCTATGTTTTTGCTAAGATAATCTGTACTAAGGTAAAGACCTCGTCTTAAATCACAAACTCTCGTTGATTAGTCGAAGGTAACCTATCACGACCTCAAAGTATAGAAAGAAATCTCAATGATCACTCACTACAGATTTGAAATAATGAAGATTCGTCACTTTGCTAACAACGTTCGTGAATAGAAAGACTTCATCGGTCAAAAATGAAAATGAAGATATAAGAAAATAGAATGAAGTAGAGATAAAGTCGGTCTCGTCTTAATCATGATTTGATCGAGAAACCGATAATCTATGATATTCAACTTTCATCGACCGATAAAATAATGAAGGTGCCTCATATATATCACGACTTAGTGATTTGAAATAAATCGATAAAAAGTCATGATTTTGTAATATCATCGGCCAAAAAATAAAGAAACGGGGTCGAAATGAAAATGAAATCGGTCTCGTCTAAATAAAGATTTGAATCGATAAATCGAAAATCTTTTGATTAGAACTTCATTGACCAACAAAATAAATAAAAAAAGATAAAATGAGATCGAAATGAAACATAAAGTTGGTCTAGTCTAAATTAAGATTTTAAATCGATAAAATCGATAATCTTTGATTAAACTCTCATTGACCAATAAAATAGAAAATAGGCCTCATATTCATCACAATTTATTGATTCAAGTAAATCAACAAAAATTATGATTTTGATATATCACAGGCCCAAAATAAAGATAATGGACTTAAAATGAAAATAAAGTTAGTCTCGTATAAATCAAGGATTTAGATCGATAAATCGAAGATCTCTTGATTAGAACTTCATTGACCAACAACAAGAAAGAAAGATGGCCTCATGTAATCACAATATATTGATTTGCAAAAATCAACAATATTATGATCTTTTATGTCATTGGCCCTAAAAAGGAGAAGAAGTAAAAAAATGAAGATTAAATAAAAAACTAACAATAGAGTAAATGACCCAAGAGATGTGTTATAATGAAAATCCTTCTTTAGAGAAATCTGAAAAAAATAAGATAATAGAAAAAATAAAAGAGTGTTGAAATGTCGTTAAAAAATAGAGAAGAGGATATATATGGTGGAATCACTTGGGCTTAGAGCCCATCATCCACCATCAACAAAACACGGGTGGAATCAAAATACATATGGGTGGATTAATAAAATAGAGCGGGCCATGGAGCCCAGATCCAATCCACAAGTCCTCAATGAGACTACATGAAACAAAGTCACCACACGTTTCAATAAGCCAAAATCTCGTTTACTGAAGAACAAGAAAATCGGAAAAGTAAAAAACCAGCAAAATCACCACCAATCGATTCAAAACGTGCTTTCAAACGAAAATGGTGAAACACTCGATGGAGAAGAGCAACACGATCATCACGATGAAGCTAAAAAAACCCCACACGCGCAGATTCAAACGACCTAGCCTCATTCTCCATTCGCTTGTTCTCTCATTCAGCTTCAAACCGTTTTTTGCTCGATTTGGAATGTTCTATGGGTTTTGATTTGAAAGGGTTTGAAGGTTGTGATTTGGATTGAGGTTGAAGAAGAAGGCGAGGGTTTAGCGGCGGAAAGAGGTGAGTTGTGGTGTTGAGGGTTGAAGGGTGGTGTTTGATAGAGAGATGGTTTCACGGAGGGGTGACGAGGACATTTTGATGATGTGAAACAGTGCCCGGTGGTAGTGGTTTTTTATGGTGAAGATCAACGATGATGATTGTTTGGAAAAGTCGGTGAAACAGTTTTTGTGGTTGATGCTCACGGTGGAGGTCGTGTGGGTCACGATGGTGATTTGAGCCGGTTCCGGTGAAATTGAGGGAGTTTTGTTGCACGGTGGTGAGCGATGAGCAGAGGGAGTTTCAACTGAAGAAAAAGAAGGAAGGTGAGCGTAGGTTAGAATGTTTTTGTTGCTGGGAGTCTTTCTTCTCCACCCTTTTTATCGACTTCGAACCTTATTCTTTTTTTTTTTAATTTTCAATTTCTGGATATTTCTTGTCATTGTTGATGGGTAGCTTTCTTGATGCAGAATTGTGCAGATAGCTTATTGATGCAAGGTCAATGTTTTTCCATTCTGATACAAGGTTTTGGCACAGGTTTCTTGGTCAAGGCGTAGCAGGGATTTTGGATGGATTGTAGATTGGTACAGTGTACTATACATGTAAAAAGTGCAATAGGCATACCATGGACCCCTCTTATGCGTGTGACCCTTGCTGCTTTCTTGAACATACTTGCTGAACAAGTTGGATAAACAAGTGTTCCCTCAAATGACATAAAACAAAAATTTGGGGCAACGGACTTTAAGAAAAGAAGAGAAAAAAAAAGAACTGGGATTTTGTTATGGAATTTAAATTTGAAAAAGACTTGGGCTTTGAAATAAGATTTGAAATTTAAAATGGAATCTTGAAAGAAAATTGAATTTGAAATGGATAGAAACTTGGCTACTTTGTTTTTGGATTTTTTGTGAATTATGAAAATTAAGTTAAATTAAAATGAATTAGACTAAAAAAAAATTAATATAAAATCAAATATAACTTAAATATGTAATATGTAAAAAAATAATAGGCTAAAGTGGATTTAAATAAATTCTAAATAAACCTAAATCAAATATTTAACTAAACAAAAAAAATAATGATAGTAATTAAAATCAAGAAATGACCAAATTGACAAAAAAAATGTCTTATTAATGATTAATGGACCAAATGGCCGCAAATGCTAAAATGACCGGCAAAAAAAAATAAAAGACGTGCAGAAAATCATAGTATCTGAGGGTAAAATTTGGGGTGCAACATGAAGTTTTAGACTTGTTAAAAAAATTTCTTGTGCTTGTTGATTTGTTTTGTTTAGTGTGCAGACTTTGTTTATGCGAGTGAAACTACCGGCGGACCAACTTCTATTCGATCCCGAGATTGAAAGAACCGCTCGTAGACTCAATAGCAAAACTAGACGGAGGAGGCAACTAGCTAGACAAAGGCAAGAACAAGGAGAAGGTTTGACTTCTACACCACCACCAATTCCACAGTTCACGCCAATCATGGAGCATCCACCACCACCGCCACTCGCTTCCACACCATGTGTAAATAGTCCGCGTCACACCGCTCAGTTTGCTCACAATGCAAATAATGGAAGGCAAGCTGAGATGAAAACGGGAACTCTGAATTTGTTATATGGAAGTCTGTTCACGGGAATGGATCATGAAGACCCTTTCGCTTTTCTCACCAAATTTTACGAGATAACGTTAGCGGCCGAAGTGGATCAAGCGCAAGAGTTACCTTTATTCAAGAGACTATTTCCTCATGCTTTGCTAGGAAAAGCTAAGGATTGGTATCTTGACCAAACTCCTGCTGTGATGACCGATTGGAATGTTCTGGAGGAGAAATTTATAGAAAGGTTCTTTTCTCACAATCGTTTTATGGAATCAAAAACTGCGATTTCTGTGTTCTCTCAGGGTGCTAATGAGTCTCTAAATGAAGCATGGGAAATATTTAAATCCATGATTCGAAAATGCAAAGGCCACGGGTTTGACGAGTTAACTCAAATTCATATCTTCAGAAATGGTCTCCAACCAAATTGCAAGTTATTATTGGATGCCAATTCTGGTGGAGCTTTGTTATCAAAGAGTGTCGAAGAAGCTACGGATATCATCAATAGAATGGCTCTCAATGATCTTCAAAGTCAAAACCGTACCAACTCGCAAAAGAAACCCGGGGTACTTGAATTAGGAACTAATGATGCAATCCTAGCGCAAAACAAGCTTATATCTCAACAAGTGGAACTTTTGACTCAACAAATTAAGGAAATGAAGGAGCAACCAAGCAAGAGTAAACAAGTTGCATGTTGTGAACTTTGCAAAGGAGAGCACGACACCGGATTTTGTCCTCCACCGGGATTTGAAGAAGTGAATTACATGAACAATCAATGAGATTATCAAGGAAGACCACAACAACAACCTTATCAAAGCAACCCTCAACAACATTACCAAAACAATCAAGGATATCAACCGAGGGGGAACTATCAAAATAATCAAGGTTATGGTGGCGGTTCTTCAAGCCGCCAAAATCCTTATCAACCTCCACCACCTCCGGTTCCTAGCTCTAAGTTGGAAGACACTTTGAATCAATTCATTCAAATGTCTATGACCAACCAAAAGAGTAGCGATGCGGCGATAAAGAATCTCGAAAATTAAGTTGGACAACTTGTGAAACAAATAGCCGAGCAACAATCAGGTCCTTCATTCTCCGCAAATACTCAAGTAAACCCGAAGGAGCATTGCAAAGCAATCGTTACTAGAAGTGGGAAGGAGTTAGCAAAAGAAAATGACAAAAGTGTGGAAGAAGAAAAAATTGATGGTATTGTTGAGGAGGATAGTGATTGTAGCGAGCGATTTTGGACGCGGTTCTTAAGCGCTGGTCGCTCTCTGCGGTTGAGCTTAAAACTACAGGTCGATTCATTTTTTATCCTATTGTGAGCTGAATAAGGAAGGGAAATAGATGTCTCCAATTAACCCTGCTTGCATACTGAGTTTAAACAGCGGTCTGTTAGGTTACGGATGCTATCAATGTGGGGGGCCTTTGTACTGGTTATTCGTATTTCGCCAATACGGTTCTTTCTTTCTTTTTTCTAGGCAAAGGGTTTCTGGCGGGGAATAAGGATTAGGATGTTAGGACTGATGCTTTTGAATTACTGCTTTTAATTGATGGAGATATGGGATTTGGGTTTTTTGTTGATTTCGCTCGCTAAGATCTTTTCTTTCGATCTTATGCCTACGTATTCCCGTTTACCGAAACAGGGAAATCAGAGCGTTCGTAGTTCCTCCTATTCTATGGGAGGAAATTGGTTTTTGGTGTCTTGTTCAAAGCCCAAGACGTGAAGCGAAAGGTAGTTTGTATCTTGTTCAAAGCCCAAGATGTGAAGCTGAAAGGTCTATTTGTGTCTTGTTCAAAGCCCAAGACGTCAAGCTGAAAGACCTCGACTTTAGAGAGAATTTGTCATCTCTAAAGAGGGGAGAAGGAGAATTACTTTAACTGGGATACGCGGATCCGAGCAATGCCATAACTTCCGAAGAAAGGGTTTTAACCTGAAGGAGAAGACTTTAACTCCGTATAGAGCAATGCCATCTTTCCATAGGAATTTCTCATGCTAAAAGAGGGACAGTGGCATGGATATAGATGATCCAAAGGCTTGCCGCTTACAGCGATTAGATGAAGGGAAAGGAGTTGTTGATGTTTGTGTACTGTGAACGAGGCACAGCTTTGATGCTAAAAGGTTGATTGGATCAACCAGTGGTTTTCTTATACAAAGCCTAAGAGGAGGCTAATTTCCGCTAGGAAAATCATTATACAAAGCCTAAGAGGAGGCTAATTTCCGCTAGGAAAATCATTATACAAAGCCTAAGAGGAGGCTATTTTGTGTCTCGTACAAAGCCCGAGAGAGAGGCTAAAAGTTTTTGACCCAGTGGGGCATATCGTTATACAAAGCCTAAGAGGAGGCTAGCTAAGAGTTCGACTCTTGCTTAAGGGATTTATATCTCGTACGAGGCCCGAGATGGAGGCAAAAAAAGGGGTGATTGACTCAACGAGGGAATCTTTTGTGTCTCATACAAAGCCTGAGAGAGAGGCTAAAAGGTTGTTTTGACTCCACTGGGGAGAATTTTGGTATCTCGTACGAAGCCCGAGATGGAGGCTATTGTAACTGTTTCAGTTGAGTGACATATCCAATATACTGATTTAAAAGAGAAAATCAGTTCTTATATGAGTAACACTGTACACAGGGATTTAATTTGAGGATCAGGGATATTTCCTTTTCTTTGAGGAAACGGGAAATCCAAAGGGTATTGAGACTATCCGAGTCTGCGGGTTTCCTTCCTATTTAACGAAGGGTGCTTGAGAATGTCTTTGAGACTCAAGGAAGTTAGACTGTCCAAGTCTAGAGTTTTATCTTTTGTACTATGCTTCGAGAAACAGTAGTAGACTCTATGAAAGGACTGTTCTATGAGGATGACTAGGTTCTGTTCCTATACCTCTAGGAGGTCGTCGGGACAATTTGTACGAAGCCCAAGAGGAGGCTGGAATCTTTTAAGAAGCCGACGGGTCCTTGTACGAAGCCTAAGAGGAGGCTATCATTCCCGAAGGAAGAGATCATTATACGAAGCCTAAGAGGAGGCTGTGAATACTTCTAAGAAGCCGTAGGGTCCTTGAATAATGCCCAAGAGGAGGCCGATGCTTTTAAGAAGCCCGTGGGTCTATCATCTCCTTTCCATTAGGAGAGATAACTCTTTTAAAGATGAAAACCACTGGTAAACGTGCGAGGTTTACTATCCAGCGACTTTTAGCTTTTAAAGAGGGTTCCTTAGTTAAGGTCCAAGATTATGACCGTAGTGGGTACCCAAACCCCGAGACATTCAAGGCAAGCTATCCACAAGGAATAGATCAAGTTAGGAAAGTTCGAGAATTGGGAAGAAACTCAAAGATGCCATTCACGGAGAATACATTCATCTTGGGGAGTAGAGCTTCTTGACGATTCCTAAGGAGGACAGCCGAAGAGAAGACTGTATCTGGTGCTCCTATTGGGGATCTAGTCGTCTATTTCTACGAATAAGTGAAACGGCGTCACCTAGTTCTAGACGTAGTTGCCGGGGAAACTCGAAATATCTATACTATTATTACACAGTAGATATGAGTTTATGAAAGGAGACTTACAGTGAGCAGCCCCACAATACAGTTTATAATATGAAAGCAGTAAATGAAAGCGATAACCACTTACTCGGTTGTAGTGCTTCCATGCTGTTTGGTTAGTTGTTCAACACAGAAAGATTAAAAACAATAGTATATTCAAAATCAAAGGAGAAAGTGCTTTGAAAAAGAAAGATTTGGGGCTTACAGCTCAAGGAGAGGCCCAGGGTTTTATCAGTGAGCGCACTGTTTGAATTTGTACAGAGGGACTTATACAAGTGACTGGGGCCCAAAAAGGTTTTCTGTACAAAGGGATGAGTCTTACACTCTCTCAAGAGGCCCAAAAAGGTTTAAAGAAAAAGAGTGGGGCTTATAACACGAGGGTAGGCCCAAATGATTTTTCGTTTAAAAATGGCGATCGCGCCGAGGTTTTCTTTTAACGCAGAGGGACTTATACAATAAGTGAGGCCCAAAATGTTTTGGTTAAAAGGGGGTTGGGTCTTACACTCTAATAGAGGCCCAAAAGTTTTGAATGGGTCTTATAGCTCAAGGAGAGGCCCAGATAATTTTTGAAAAGGCGACGATCGCGCCGTTTGTTTTCTTTGACGGTATCGGGACTTATACAATAAGTGAGGCCCAAAAATGATTTGGTCAAAAAAAGGATTGGGTCTTACACTCTAATAGAGACCCAAAGTGTTTTGAAAATGATTTATGAGGGTTGAATTAATCCAAAACCCTAATTTGTTTCCAAAAAATGTAATTAATTGAATAAAAATTCAATTAAATTGATCAAAATTTTTTTTACACATGGGAAACAAATTGTGATCTTGGATTAATGCTTCAAAAATTAAGTATTGACCTACAAAACAAATAGAAAGCATTAAAAGTTGCAAAATCATTGTGGAAATTATATTTCAAATGTTAAAAACAATTAAAATATTAATTCTTTGCAAAAATATCAATTATATAAAATAAATAATATTTTTTGGGATTTTTTGGTAAAATAAAATATTTTAACATTTTTGTGAATTATTGCAAAAAGAACCAATCAAAAATGATAAAAATTGAAGGAGTTATTAATTTTTCAAATCATTAAAAATAATAGTATGAAAAATAATAAAATAAAAAAGTGATAAAAAGAAGTCTGGGGCGAGGGGGATTCGAACCCCAGACCTCTCGCTTGCTAATACTCACAAAACTAGCTGATGAACCGCTGGGGCGCAATGCCAATTCATTAAATATATGGCAAGTGAAAATTATATAGAGAACTTGGTTGGTTTTCTGAAAATGGCGCCATGGCCATATCCTTCCCTGAGCTCGTGCATGAAGCACCCTATCTCACTCATCTCTCAACCATTGGACATGATTCAAACACCAAACTCGTGCGTTTTTTCACAAGGAACAAGACGGCAATACCCAATTTTATTCATTTTCAGTGTGGAGTGAAATAATCATGATGAACACAGATGAACCCTAATTTGCAAAAGCAATCGTGCAAGCATGGTTATGAGGTCTATGATCAAATTTATTGAGGCAAAACAATCAGCATATGATGGTAATCAAATGGCAAAATTATCATGCGAGGAAATATGCATGGATCATGGAGTTTGAGTTTGAAGCTCACCTTGATGCAAGCTGAAATGGAACTTTGCCCAGATGGTGTTCCAGTCGTGAATTGATGATCCCTACAGCTTCAATGGATGTTATGGAGTGTGTTGCAAGCTTTGGAAAACTTTGAAATTCTCTGGATCAAGCTGGAGACCTCCACCTGCAAAACTGAAGCAAAATGGCTTGGTTGAAGAGTGATTTTGAGCTGGGAGTGTTACAGATGTTGTTTAAGCACTTGGACACCTCAAATACATCATATGTGATGTGTTTGAGCAATTGGAATTGATTGCTTATGGCTGCAACTCAAAACCCGATAGTGGTTACTCAAAAACAAGAAAACTTGAAGTTCAAGAAAGAATGAGAGAAAGCAGTGCTGTAACTGGATTTGGTGTGAGTTGAGTGATCCATTGAGACCTCTATTTATAGGTGATCAACTCTTGTCTTGGAGGAATCGTGAATGGCAGCTGGATCAGATCACATTTGCTTGGATTGGCTTGGCATAAATGCCTCTTGCACTAGGCATAACAGCTGCTCCAAATAGATCAGCTATGCCTTGACTGAAATCACATTCTTCAGATGTTTTTAATGTTGTTTAATCAGAGAACTTGATTGAGGAGAGTGAGAATCTTGACAATGCACTATTCCACATAAATGCATTTTGAATTCAAGGCAAAAAGTGCCAGAGTGGATGAATTTTAAGTTGGAAGGTTCTTTGGCTTTTTTACTCAGATTTATCAGTTGGATTAGATGCAATGTGATTGGTTTGAACACAAGTGGCATGCTGATCCTCAGTCTTTGGCTCAAAATCGTGTGAGATAAGCAAACATGCAAACTGATTTTTCCAAAACAGCTTGCAGCAACATGACTTTGGGCATGGATTTCTCATGGCTTGAGTTGAATCAATTCATGCTGTTGAGCCCTTTGAATTCTTAGCAACATATGCAACAACATTGATGTTTAACTTTGGGACTGATTCAGCTTGCATCTATGTGCAAAAATCCCACAAGTTTTGGTGTTTCAACAAAATTCTGTTTTAGGCAGAATTTTTCTAAGTGTTGGAAAATGGTATTTTTTCACATTTTCAGCCACTTTGGCTCACTCATAGCTCAAAATCCATAAGGAATTGGAGTTAGACCTAGTTGAAGTTTTTGTAGAGGGTAGTGAGACCTACAAATCAAGCTTTGGATGGAAAAAATTGGCCTTGTGGTTTAGGAGTTATGGTCCTCCAAAGTTGGTACCTTTGCCACTTTATTTTTAACTTAGAAAAATTTCTAAGTTTTATGGTTACCCCTTTTACAAGTTATCTCACTTTTCTTGATTTTTCTTGATGAATGATGACTCAAATCATACATTAACATCATTTTAGGGTTAAAAGTCCATTTTGGTGAAAAATCTCAAAAAGTCAAAGTTGACTTTTGTGCACAGTTGACTTTTTATCAGATGAATTCCAAACTGTGCAATTCTTCAGGAAATCATGTCCTTGACCTAAATCAAACTTGATGGACATGTTCCATGGGTGTCATAGGGTATATTCAATCATGTATTAGGGTTTGGGAGCATGTCTTGGTCAAAAGTCAAAGTTATAGTTGACTTTTCCCTTAAAACCCTAATTGTGGTGCAGATGAAAATGAAACTTGTTGCTCAAGCTTCTTGGATCAATCCATTGTTCCAAATGGATCAATATGGTGTATTAGAGACCCTCAAATCATCTCTTGAGTTCTTGGCTCATGGTTTTTCCCAAAAGTCAACTTAGGGGTGAATTAGGTCAAGAAACCCTAATTCCTGATTTTTTATGAATGCATCCCCTGAGGCAAAATTGACTTGATGCATGGGTCCATGAGGTTCCATGGAGTATATTAGATCATGTTTTGGATCATTGCCTTATGCCCAGATGAAAATTTCCATCTGGAGGCCCTGGTTGACCAAAACCCTAATTTGGTGACACTGTCGATCTTGAGACTTGATCCACCTAGAAGGGAGCAGCCTTGTGCTTAATCCTTGAAGTGGGAGTCCTTTTTGATCCATTGTGGATGTTTGAGAGATTAGACAAGTTGAAGATCATGTCATTTCTTGATTGATCCTTTGTCTAAAGCTCAGAGAGGGCTTGAAACCCTAATTTTGATTGTATTGGATGCTCACCCATCTTTGGGGAGACTGATGAAGCATAAAGGTACATCCATATTGTGATGATGATTTTCACAATGATGGGAAATCTAAGTGGTCAAAATTTGGGGTATTATAGATGCCCCTATTTAATCTTCTTGGCCCCGAAGGTATGAATGACGAAGGGATTCGAGCATTCGGGGTGCAAGAGGATTAAATATCGGAATATCCGAAATTTTGATGGTGGTTATGAATGGTAGCTTACACATTCATCTTCTTTAACTAAGCAATGATGCTTAGAAAAGGTAAACTTCCCCTCGATCCTGGTCTTCAGCCAAGGAACTGGTCTCAGTTTTCTTTTGAAATAAACCTCCCCTCGTTCTTGGTTTCCTACCAAGGAACTGGTCTTAGTTTCTGATTTAAACTTCCCCTCGATCCTGGTTTCTTACCAAGGAACTGGTCTTAGTTTCTGATTTAAACTTCCCCTCGATCCTGGTTTCTTACCAAGAACTGGTCTTAGTTTCTTTTGTCAATAAACTTTACTGACAAGGGACGCTATTCGTAGTGGCTTTCCTCAAACTTCTCGCCGAATTTTCCTGGGGAGATGCCATTTGAGTGGAAAAAGTTTTGATGTCAGACTTGCTGGGGAACCCATTCGTCTGAGTTGTAGAGGTGTACAAACTTCTCTGTTAGAGACGCCATTTGTCGATTCTATTGGGGAAAGCGAGTCTCTTGAGAGACTGTTTTTCGTTTGGGATCTTTCATCATACTTTTCTCGGGATCTTCTCGGAGAAACGCCATATGATGGGGTCCAATTTTGTGGGGCCGATGACCTTTTCATCAGCGGTCCTTTCGGAGCAAAACTGGCATGCTGCCGAATCTCTGATCACGAGGCTTTCTCTGTGGATTTTCCTTAATCCGGGAAAGCGAGGATATCATCTTCAATGGCGAAGAGTGACATTTGTTGAAGGTTCTCTGATCTTTCAGAGGTTCAAGTTATCAAAGTGGCCAAGTGCCGACTCTGATCTAAAGATACACTGGTGGCGAGATTGTGCAGACGCAACACTTCCTGACGAGGAAAGAACTGACAAACTCGATTGAGAAAACTATTTATCACTAGGGGACAAGACCGACTCAAGTGATAGTGATGCAATACGAAATGCAAACGCAAATAAAATGCATGAAGTATGTATGTTTATGCTGACAAAACAGACGCGACATACAGACTAATGGATGAACACAATTGGATACTCGCCCATCGCGGGGCGAAGAAGTACCGTTGATTCAAAATAGCAATTCCACCTTGCTTAGGAGACATAGTCCACGCAGGGAGCTATGTTGATCGGGCTTAGGAGATGAGAACTCGGCCGAGGCGTGTCAGACGAAACAAGGTCTCTGACACAGTTGATCCCTTCATTCAGGCATACTAGCTTAGAAGGAGTACTTTGATTCTGCACTTTGAAATTCGCTTACTTCGGGAGAAGCAATCGATGTTCTTCTGATGTTCAACAGTCAAAAGAAATGCCATCTTTAATTTAAAAGCAGAAAAAGTTTTAACAAGTAAATTCATTTTTGTTTTATTTCAAGAATCGCTGATTAAGTTTAAACAACGTCGTTCTGTAAAGCTAAAACAAGTTAAGAATTACAAACAAAAGCACAAAGGCTCAAATTTTATTGATAAGATGGAGATCAGCCAAACGCATGATTCCAAAGAGTATATACAAAGTTAGAAAACGGTAATTTACAGGGAAAAGGGCTACGTTGAAACATAACGACCACTATCCTTCTACCAACTTTGAATTCGGGGCATCCTGAGCTTCCGTCGAAGATGACCTTTGACTGGAGATTTCCTCTGATAGATGATGCTGTAACTGCTGCTGAGGGACTTCCCTCTGTTGAACATAGTTACTTGCCATTATCCCTAATTTTTGCCTGGATTGTACTATGAGATTTCCAATCCATCGGGATGATTCTTTTTTTTCCATGTCTCTAACTTTTGCCTGGACCGCCCTTTCGGGTTTTCAATCCACCGAGACGTTTTTTTTTTGTTTAGGCGAAGTATTTCTTGACTACATCAACATTCGTGGGGTAGGCAAATTCCTCTCCGTCCATGGTTGCAAGTCTCAAGGCGCCGCCTGAGAAAGCTTTCGTGACCACATAGGGGCCATCATAATTCGGGGTCCATTTGCCCCGAGAGTCAGTGAGAAATGATTGCATCTTCTTGAGCACGAGGTCTCCTTTTCTGAAGACACGAGGTCGGACCTTTTTGTCGAACGCCCTCTTCATTCTTTGTTGATACAACTGACCGTGGCATAGTGCCGTGATTCTTTTCTCTTCGATCAGGTTCAGTTCGTCGTGTCGACTTCGACACCATTCAGCTTCGGTGAGCTGAGCTTCCATCAATACCCTGATTGACGGGATCTCTACTTCTATGGGAAGCACTGCCTCCATGCCATATACTAGAGAGAAAGGGGTAGCCCCTGTTGAAGTACGGACAGATGTGCGATAACCATGAAGAGCAAAAGGTAACATCTCGTGCCAGTCTTTATAGGTTACAACCATCTTTTGAACGATCTTCTTGATGTTCTTGTTAGCCGCTTCTACCGCTCCGTTCATCTTGGGTCGGTAGGGAGATGAGTTATGGTGTTCGATCTTGAACTTTGCACACAACTCTTTCATCATCTTATTGTTCAAGTTAGATCCATTATCAGTAATGATCTCGCTTGGAACACCATAACGGCAGATGATATTGTTTTTGATAAATCGGACCACCACTTGTCGGGTTACATTGGCGAATGACGCTGCTTCGACCCACTTGGTGAAATAATCAATGGCTACCAGGATGAACCGATGTCCGTTTGAAGCCTTGGGCTCAATCATACCAATCATGTCGATTCCCCATATGGAAAATGGCCACGGGGAAGAAAGAAATTTGAGATGTGATGGCGGTACATGAATTTTTTCGGAGTATATCTGACACTTGTGACACCTCCTCATGTACTTGTAGCAGTCGGATTCCATTGTCAACCAATAATACCCGGCTCTGAGAATTTTTCTCGCCATTGTGTGTCCATTGGCATGAGTGCCAAAGGATCCTTCATGAATTTCTTTCATGAGCATGTCTGCTTCTGGTCTGTCGACACATCGGAGCAAAACCATGTCAAAATTTCTCTTATAAAGAGTGTCACCGCTCAGGAAGAAGTTTCCAGCCAATCTTCTGAGGGTTTTCCTGTCTTTTCTGAGTGCCCCAGATGGGTACTCTTGTTTCTGAAGGAAGCATTTGATATCGTGATACCAAGGTCTGTCGTCTATGACTGCTTCAATCATGAAGATGTAAGCGGGCCGTTCAAGGCGCATGATGTCGATCTTAGGTATGTCATTCCATCGACCCACACTAATCATAGAAGAGATAGTGGCTAATGCATCAACCATGTGATTCTCCTCACGAGGGATGTGATGAAACTCAACTCTGTTGAAGAAGGGTAACAACCTTCTTGCATAGTCTTTGTAAGGAATCAATCCTGATTGGTATGTGTTCCAATCTCCTTTTATCTGATTGATAACCAGAGCTGAGTCGCCGTATACGTCCAAGTTTTTGATCCTTAAATCAATTGCTTCTTCGAGACCCATAATACATGCTTCGTATTCGGCCTCGTTGTTCGTACATTTGAACGTAAGTCTGGCAGTGAAAGGAATGTGGGAACCCTGAGGGGTAACAATGATTGCCCCAATTCCGTTTCCATAATGATTAACTGCTCCGTCAAAGATGAGTCCCCACTGGGAACCTGGTTCTAGCCCTTCACTGGGTAGCGGTTCATCGCAATCTTTCATTTTTAGATACATGACATCTTCGTCTGGGAAGTCAAACCCGATTGATTCTTGATCGTCAATCGATTGATGAGCCAAATGATCGGCTAAAATACTTCCTTTAACGGCTTTCTGAGCGTGGTACTCTATGTCATATTCTGATAGTAACATCTGCCAATGGGCAATCCTTCCCGTGAGAGCAGGTTTTTCGAAAACGTACTTGATTGGATCCATTTCGGAGACCAACCAAGTAGTATGACGAATCATGTACTGGCGAAGACGTTTGGCTGCCCAAGCCAAAGCGCAACAAGTTTTCTCGAGCATCGTGTACCGAGTTTCACAGTCGGTAAACTTCTTGCTCAGATAGTAAATGACGGACTCTTTCCTTTTAGTTTCGTCTTGTTGGCCAAGTACACATCCCATTGAGTCCTCTAGGACTGTGAGGTAAATGATTAGTGGTCTTCCTTCCACTGGAGGTGATAGGATTGGAGGATTCAACAGATATTCCTTAATACTGTCGAAGGCGGTTTGGCAATCTTCTGACCAAACCCAATCCTGGTTCTTTTTGAGTAACTTGAAAATCGGCGTACAAGTGGCGGTCATAAGGAATATGAATCTGGAGATGTAGTTTAAACGTCCCAGGAATCCTCTGACTTGTTTTTCAGTTTTCGGAGAAGGCATTTCTTGAATGGCTTTGACCTTGTCAGGATCAACCTCAATTCCTTTCTGGCTGACGATGAACCCTAGTAGTTTCCCTGAACGGACATCGAAGGTGCACTTGTTGGGATTCAAGCGGAGCTTGAATTTTCTTAGACGTTCGAACAATTTTGACAGATGTTCAACGTGCTCATCCTCTGTTCTTGATTTTGCAATCAAATCATCGACATATACCTCGATTTCTTTGTGTATCATGTCATGAAACAGAGTAGTCATGGCCCTTTGATAGGTTGCCCCGGCGTTCTTCAAACCGAACGGCATTACCTTGTAACAAAAGGTACCCCATGGGGTAATGAACGAAGTTTTCTCCATGTCTTTCGGCGCCATTTTGATCTGGTTATAGCCCGAGAATCCATCCATGAAGGAGAATACTGTGAACATTACTGTGCTGTCAATCAACATGTCAATGTGTGGTAAAGGAAAGTCGTCCTTTGGACTTGCCTTGTTTAGATCTCTGTAATCAACACACATTCTGACCCTTCCGTCCTTTTTGGGAACGGGTACGATGTTGGCTAACCATTGAGGATATTCAGATGTAGCGAGGAAACCCGCGTCGATCTGTTTCTGTACCTCCTCCTTGATTTTGATGGCCATGTCCGGGTGAGTGCGTCTCAACCTTTGCTTTACTGGCGGACATTCCGATCTCAACGGTAAGTGATGTTCCACGATGCTGGTATCCAACCCTGGCATATCCTGATAGGACCAAGCGAATACATCGGGAAATTCTCTGAGAAGCTTTATCAAACTCTCTCTGGAAGTTGGACTGAGCAGTGCTCCGATCCTGATTTCTTTTCTCTCTTTTTCTGAACCCAAGTTTACCGTTTCCAACGGCTCTTTGTGAGGTTCGATGGACCTTTCCTCTTGTCTGAGTAGTCGGGAGATCTCTTCTGGAATTTGGTCATCATTTTCTTCTTCAGCCTCGAATACCGGGAACTTAAAGTTGGAAGAAGGCATCGGATCGTATGTTTCAACGGGGTATAAAACAAGCAATCTGCATGACGTGATGATTCGTGTTTAGAAGAGATAGAGAAAATGTAAGTGTGTGCAGTGTATTTCTTTTACTGCTTGTTTTTATTATTGAATATTTTTTAGGATTACCATTTTCTGAAAAAAGCGAAAAGAGAAAACAACAATTAATGCGGAAATTACAGAACGACGTTATTTTATTAATGAACAAGTCGAATCTTGAAACTACAGCCCTATAAAACAAAACTCACTCGCTTTGGGCAAAGCGAAGAGGGAAATTTACAGAAAGCGAGCCCTATCAAAACATCCGTTTCACCTGGGCAGGGTGAAAGGTTAAAGATGGCAATTACTTTGACTGACGAACGACCTTCAGAACCTCGACGACAACCCATTGGCGGCGAACTCCTCGGTGAATCACAAAGTCTGGCACCTTCCTTGATTTGTCTTCGGAAATGACGCTGATTTCTGGTGGAGCAGGATCATTGGAATCTGTCTCCTAAGCAGAGTTGTCGTAGGAGGATTCCTCTATTGCATTTTGCATAGCATTGATGCTCTCAACTGTATCTCCCCATCCAGTTGGCTGGATATCTTCGAGCCTGATACGAGAGCTTTAGGGAGCAGTGTACTTGACCATAAAGTCGTATTTTCCACTTGGTTGTCCCAAAGTGTCCCAAACTTCTTTGGAACTGGAGAAATCATCCCTTTCGATGACGTTGACCTCAGGAAAAGCATAGTTGATGAATTCAAGTCCTGCGAACGTTACGAATTCATCTTCATGTTGAGTAGTCTCTGAATGACCTGAGTGTTGATCCCATGACATGGCGGGGACACAGGTATTCTGTTCAATGATGGTCAGCTGAGTTTCATTACTCGGCTGACTTTCTTGCCCCAAGTTTCCTGGGTAAGGCTGCCACATTGGCAGACCATCTATTGGGCCATAGTAGGTGCGATCAAGGTTTTCTTTCATCAGAGTGTCTTCCTCTAATGAATTTGGCGGAGCACGACATCCTTCCGGATCACAATCCCCGTAGATCATTTCGACATCTGATCTTGGTATAAATCTCGGACTTTCTGTAGGAAAGCAAAAAGGCATAGGCACCTCTTCCTGAGACATATAGCCGTCCTTGTTAAGGTAGGACTTCCACTCTTCATCTGTGTCAGAGGGATCTTCCTCATTGATAGCATGAACTGTCTGAGACACTGGGTGGAGAAAACCTCCACTGTGGAAGAAGTTTTGAAGGGGATGAAGACTTTCATCGTTGGCGGCCGTCTGGGTACAGGTTGCAGAAAAACCAAGACCCTTCTTTGTTTTATTGTCAATAGGAATGACAAGCCGTCCCCATCCTATCGTATCGGTACTCTCGACCGCTTTGATATCATCTTTGTATGAAGAAATTGAAGTTCCTTCTTTGAATTGATCGTTCTTGCTCACCGATAGTGCTTGGAACTGAGTTCCAATAACCTCCTCGGGTTCCACACAAGTAGATGATGATAAGTTGCTTACAAGCAAGGCTTGTTCCCCACAAACCGTGACAAGTTGATCGTTCTTGACGAACTTTAGCTTTTGGTGGAGGGTTGAAGTAACCGCTCCAGCCTGATGTATCCAAGGTCTTCCTAATAAACAACTCTATGTTGCCTGGATGTCCATGACCTGGAAAGTGATTTGGAAAGTGTGAGGACCAATAGTTATGGGAAGATCAACTTCGCCGATAACTGTTTTTCTGGATCCGTCGAATGCTTTGACGACGACCTCGCTGACTCTCATCGGAGGGCCCTTAAATGATAATTGCATCAAAGTGGACTTCGACATAACATTCAGGGCTGACCCTGTGTCTACCAGTACGTTGGCTAAAGCATCGCCCTGGCAGTTAACCGTAATGTTGAGCGCCATGTTATGACGACGATCCCCTTCAGGTAATTCCTCATCACTAAATCCCAAATTATTGCAGGAAGTGATGTTAGAGACAATACTATCGATCTGTCTAATTGTTACATCCTGTTCCACAAAGGCTTGCTCCAAGACTTTCTGTAGAGCCTCTCTGTCGGCTTCTGAACTGAGTAATAGCGATAATACTGAGATCTTTGAAGGAGTCTGTAACAGTTGATCAACAATGTTATATTCACTCCTTTGGATGAGCTTTAGCATCTCATCTTTGTCTTTTGAAAAGTCGGGATTACTAGATTGACCGACTGGTGGATCAGGAATTTCCGCCTGAAGTTCCTTTTCTTTGTTGGATTCTCCAACCCCTCGGTTGAAGATTCGACTGCTCCGTGTTACACGACTGATGTCTGCAATATTCACGACGGAGGGTAATGGAATTTCCTTTCCATTCTCGATTATTGTTGCACCGTATTTGTAAGGGATCGCCTTAGCTGATTCATACGGTAATGGCCCCGGTAGATAGATGACTATGGGAACCTTCTGATTTTTCTGACCGTCATAAGTAACCTCGATCCGTTCCCGGTTGGGAACTCTAGATTCGTCAAGTAGAGGAATGATGGCAAAAACATCCCTGATCTGGTGATGACCAGAGATCGTGACAACATCCTCAACTTGATCGGTAAGGTAGTTCGGCGACCAAATGATGGGTCCAGAACCCGGATATGGACGAATTTTTCCATGATCGATCTGACCCTGAAGAGCTGCTCTTACAAGGTAACACCCTTGGTTACTTTCCGAACAGACGCTACAACTGTCATAGTTGTGTGGTGGCACCTGGTCACGCCCACTTTGAATGCAATGCAACCTCACTAGGTTATCTCCATTGATCGGACATCCTGACTTTGACGACGAGTAGGATTCCTGTTATTGATACTAATCTACTCAGTATCTTCGTCCATATAGATTGGCATCCACCAGTGATTTAACAAGTGCTGAAGTGCCTCCTGGACAAGGGTACAACCTCGATCGTTTTCGCAACCCGCTTTACAGCTTTGGTAATCATGTGATATTAAGAATCCGAGTCGGACCTGCTCAGCATGTAACTCTACCAGGTTGGTATTCATTACACGGATATCGAAGATCTGAACCATATTGATTTGATAGGAGTTCCTATCATGGTAGTCTTGGATCCATCCAAGATCCATCTGACGGTGGAGGGCCTCTTGTATGAAAGAGCATCCCTGTTTGTTTGCCGAGCAAATCAGATAGGAACTGTAATCGTGCCGCGACAGATTATGATACTGGCTTTGCCTTGAGTGCATCGCCACCAAGTTGACATTCATCACACGGATGTCGTGGTTTTGAATGACGTTAGAATTCGTAGAGACCATGTTAACTCCACGAACTCGGTGCTCTTGGATCCATCCGAGATCCATCTGTTCCTGCAGAGCTGCTTGCACCACAGAACATCCTTGGTTATCTTTAGAGCAGATATCACACTGGTGATAGTTATGAGGTGGCACATGGCCATATCCACTCTGTCTACAATGCATCTTGACCAGATCGGTCCCCAATAAGAGTACATCATGAATTTGATAGACATTGTTAGTCTCTTTCTCAATCAGATTGACTGCAGCCTTCTCATGTTGAGGCAGCGGGTTCGTAAGAACATTAGGATTCGTATCTTTAAAAGATAAGAGCCCGCTCCTAACAAGCTTTTGCACGTCGGATTTAAAATTAAGGCAAGTCTCAATGTTATGCCCTGAACCTCCTTGATGATAAGGACATGTTTGATCCGCTTTAAACCAAAAAGGCGGATTCTCCAGAACTGAAAGGGGAGACTTAGTCTGAATGTGCCCCTTAGCCAGCAGTAACGGAAACAGCTCTGCGTACGTTACGGGTATAGGATCAAATCCTGGTGGCCGTGTTGTACGGTTGTTGTTATATGGAGGACGAGCCTGCTGAAGAGGCTGTTGTGTCCTTTGTTGGTCAGGTTGGCTCTGCGCAACCTGAGGTTGATACATAGGAACGAGCGCGGGGCCGATAGTAGGAGTAACAGCTGCTACTGGCTAATAACGACGCCTTTGCTTTCCGAGAGAGATATTCCCAATATCTTGCTCTTTTTTCTTAGGGAGAGCACTACCGTATTTTTTAGTACCTCTCGTTGATCCAGTGTCTTTTACCAAACGTCCTTCTCGGACGGCTTCCTCAAGACGTACACCCATGCCGACCATTTCGGTGAAATCACTGGGCGCACTGGCAACCATTCGGTCATAGTAAAATGAGCTTAAGGTCTTTAAGAAGATCTTTGTCATCTCTTTTTCCTCAAGAGGTGGACAAATTTGAGCGGCAACTTCACGCCACCTTTGAGCATACTCCTTAAAGGTTTCCTTGTCCTTTTGCGACATTGATCTGAGTTGATCTCTGTCGGGTGCCATGTCCAAATTGTATTTGTATTGTTGGACGAAGGCAGTACCAAGATCTCTGAAAGTACTGATCATGGCACGGTTTAAACCCATGTACCATTTGAGTGCGGCACCGGTTAAACTATCCTGGAAGTAGTGAATCAGCAGGTCCTGATTCTCCATCTGAGCTGACATCCGCCGAGCGTACATCACCAGATGGCTCTGAGGGCAAGAGTTACCCTTGTATTTTTCAAAGTCGGGCACTTGTAACTTGTGCGGGACTTTCACATTTGGGACCAAGCAGAGGTCTGCGGCGTCCTTTCCAAATAGATCCTGACCGCGAATGGCTTGCAGCTCTTTCTGCATTTCCAAGAACTGTTCCTGGAATTCATCCATTATGTCAAACATAGTTTCCTTCTTACCAGAAGGTGTCCGTGGACTCTGTCCTTCCGGGACTGTGTGCACCACAGGGGGTGGTACCGTGACTACGGCAGTAAGTCTTAGCGCTTCCCGAAGTTTGTGACCTTCAGGAGTCTTGAGTATGCCCCTAGCATCTTCGCTTTCCCGAAGTTTGTAACCTTCAGGCCCATCGGCTTCTGTTGCGATTCCCTGATCTTCAGTGATCGGCGGAACATATCCTTCCGGGATATAGTTAACAGGCATGCCCCAAGGACGATCTTTCGGTATCTGATACCTAGGATCATACTTTTCTATGATGGGCGTTGAGGTGATCTCTGAGATCACAGTTCTTTGTAGCTGAGCTTCTGCCATGGCTTGCATGTCGTTACGAAGCTTTCTCAAATCCTCTCTCAGAGTGTCGATCTCTTCTTTCAACTCTCTGTTTTCTTCCTCAAGATCATCCATCTTTTTCTGACGATTGGCCCGAGTATTATATGAATGAGACAGTTTGACTCTAGAATCGAGACACAAACGTGAGATTCGTAGGTAAGGAGAATACGCGATGTGAGAATGATGAATGCAATGATTATATTAATTGTTTTTAGGTTTAATTAAAATAAACTTCGACAATTAGATTGCAAATATCAAACAGTGGGGAAACCCCTTTTTATTGAAATTCAAAGGATTACAGAAATGGAAATACAGTAGATTACAAAGTGCAGAAACAGAAACCTAAACTAATGGGTCCCGAGTCCTCTCTAAGGAGAAACCGGGTGCTGACTCTGGTACTTTCCTTTTCTTTGACCGGGGCGCTTGGGCCGTTGTCGGGTTGTCATTCCTTTGCCAGGTGAAAGGAGTGAGCAAATTCCTTTGGTCATCTTGATTCTCTACAGCATGCTGCTCCAAAATTTCAATCAGAGCATCTTTCTCTTTTAGTAGTTGTTGTATTTGGATACACTCTACGTCGAGGGTGCGGTACTTGTTCTTCCAAGACCTTCTTTCCTTTTGAACTTTGTTGAGAGTAACCTGAAGCCTTTCAGTTTCCGTCATGAAGTACATGACAATTTCCCTCGACGGAAGAATTCCGTAACGAGGATAAGGCATCTTTAGCTTGAGAGCTCTAGTTTGTACCCAATGGTGATAAGGCTCCACCGAGACACAGTCCGGTTTTCCCAGAGACTCTCGTCCTTTCTTATGAACATGTTTCCAAGCTTGCACTGTTTCCATCTTTAGTGCTCTGTCGTTTTCTCCTTCTTTGAAGAAAAGACCTTCCAGTTGAACACCCAGTGGGATGTGTCTCATCGGGTATCCAAATTGACGAAGAACTAATATCGGATGATAGTTGATTCCTCCTTTAGTTCCTATGAGGGGTACGCTGGGGAAGTTTCCACAACGGTCAATGATTCTGATTCCCTCATAAATCCTATTACACCAATCTATATCAGAGTTGGTGAGAGACATGATCTTCTGCGACCAACGTAAGACACTCTTGCAATCCCAAAAAGCAGCAGACTTGGGCAAGTGAGAGATAAACCATTTATAGAGCAAAGGTACACAGCATGTGATCTCCCCTCCGCTGTACAAATTTCCCAAGTGTACAGAATGATACGCATCTGCGAGCAAAGCCGGCACAGGGTTTCCAATGAGAAAAACCTTAATAGCGTTGATATCGACGAAGTTATTGATGTTGGGAAACAAAAAAAACCCGTAGGTGAGCAAGACAAAGATGCTTTCAAAAGCAGTCCCGTTCCCTATACTAGCGAAGTACAGAGCTTTCTTTGTCAAGAACTGGGCTGGCAAATCTTGGATGCCACCCGTAGTAATCATGTGAGTCTTGACCTCAGACTCATCCAAATGAATTGCTCTTACAATAGTCTGATTCTTTGGAATTTCTTCCAGTCCAGAAAATGGAGCTCGATCTGTGATATGTAAATCAGTCAGATGAGAATACTCCTCCAGCGTTGGTGCCAGCTGGTAATCCGGGAATGTGAAACAATGATAAACCAGATCGTAGAACTGAATGAGCGCGTCCATGATCCCCTTAATCACATGGACTCTTAACAGTGGTAGCAAACCACCGTGCTTGGCTCTGAAAGCCTCTGGGTTAACGATCATCCTCGCTAACTTTCTCAAATCCCCTAGTTTTGGAACCTTGAAGGTATACTGGTGAGTTCTCCTTCTACCGAAATCCATTAGCATAATCTTTTTCTCTGATATTTGCAATCACAGTCTTAGTTTAATTTGAAAAACAGAGAGACTAGAAGAGAAAGTTTTTTGAATGTTTTAATGTTTTATTAAATGAATGCATGAATGCAGCACACAAAAACATAGAAAAAACATGGGGTCAAAGGGTCGTTGTCATGAAGTCAAGGCTCTACCCATCCCCAACGGTTTATACTAGGGTGATTTTTGTACCTGTACTCATTATCATCAGCTCCTCCCAGGAAAGCAAAACAACAAGCGGATCGCCAGCGAGTTGTGTGCAATCTTAGAGTAAGTGTTATTCACCGAGAATAGATCACCAGCCTCAAATGAGGGTAGTATCGCGTAACAGCTATTTCTGATAGCTTCCGCACTACGAAAAAGGTAGGCTTTTCTTAAGTGTATACTCAATCTCACCACATGCGGCATCACACGCATTCCCAGTAGCAGAAAAATAAACACGTATAGCAATTAGGAAAAGCAGTATATATATTTGTCTTAATCATCCTAGACTTATAAAGCTATGAATCTTAAGTTCCTGACAGAAATGGGTTCCCCGGCGGAAGCCCCAATCTGTGGTTCCCTGCCTAAGAGATGGACCAGCATAGGTTAATCTTTCTCTTCGGTAGAGTTCCCATTTTCCGTAGAAAACGGGGATGATGCCCTAAGGCAGAAAGATCTTGGCAAAGACTCCCCAGCAGAGTTGCCATTTTACAAGGAAAACAGAAAGAAAGAAAAACCAGAGCCCCACGGTGGGCGCCACTTTTCTGTAGCGAGTGATTTTGGACGCGGTTCTTAAGCGCTGGTCGCTCTCTGCGGTTGAGCTTAAAACTACAGGTCGATTCATTTTTTATCCTATTGTGAGCTGAATAAGGAAGGGAAATAGATGTCTCCAATTAACCCTGCTTGCATACTGAGTTTAAACAGCGGTCTGTTAGGTTACGGATGCTATCAATGTGGGGGGCCTTTGTACTGGTTATTCGTATTTCGCCAATACGGTTCTTTCTTTTTTTTTCTAGGCAAAGGGTTTCTGGCGGGGAATAAGGATTAGGATGTTAGGACTGATGCTTTTGAATTACTGCTTTTAATTGATGGAGATATGGGATTTGGGTTTTTTGTTGATTTCGCTCGCTAAGATCTTTTCTTTCGATCTTATGCCTACGTATTCCCGTTTACCGAAACAGGGAAATCAGAGCGTTCGTAGTTCCTCCTATTCTATGGGAGGAAATTGGTTTTTGGTGTCTTGTTCAAAGCCCAAGACGTGAAGCGAAAGGTAGTTTGTATCTTGTTCAAAGCCCAAGATGTGAAGCTGAAAAGTCTATTTGTGTCTTGTTCAAAACCCAAGACGTGAAGCTGAAAGACCTCGACTTTAGAGAGAATTTGTCATCTCTAAAGAGGGGAGAAGGAGAATTACTTTAACTGGGATACGCGGATCCGAGCAATGCCATAACTTCCGAAGAAAGGGTTTTAACCTGAAGGAGAAGACTTTAACTCCGTGTAGAGCAATGCCATCTTTCCTTAGGAATTTCTCATGCTAAAAGAGGGACAGTGGCATGGATATAGATGATCCAGAGGCTTGCCGCTTACAGCGATTAGATGAAGGGAAAGGAGTTGTTGATGTTTGTGTACTGTGAACGAGGCACAGCTTTGATGCTAAAAGGTTGATTGGATCAACCAGTGGTTTTCTTATACAAAGCCTAAGAGGAGGCTAATTTCCGCTAGGAAAATCATTATACAAAGCCTAAGAGGAGGCTAATTTTTGCTAGAAAAATCATTATACAAAGCCTAAGAGGAGGCTATTTTGTGTCTCGTACAAAGCCCGAGAGAGAGGCTAAAAGTTTTTGAATCAGTGGGGCATATCGTTATACAAAGCCTAAGAGGAGGCTAGCAAAGAGTTCGACTCTTGCTTAAGGGATTTATATCTCGTACGAGGCCCGAGATGGAGGCAAAAAAAGGGGTGATTGACTCAACGAGGGAATCTTTTGTGTCTCATACAAAGCCTGAGAGAGAGGCTAAAAGGTTGTTTTGACTCCACTGGGGAGAATTTTGGTATCTCGTACGAAGCCCGAGATGGAGGCTATTGTAACTGTTTTAGTTGAGTGACAGATCCAATATACTGATTTAAAAGAGAAAATCAGTTCTTATATGAGTAACACTGTACACAGGGATTTAATTTGAGGATCAGGGATATTTCCTTTTCTTTGAGGAAACGGGAAATCCAAAGGGTATTGAGACTATCCGAGTCTGCGGGTTTCCTTCCTATTTAACGAAGGGTGCTTGAGAATGTCTTTGAGACTCAAGGAAGTTAGACTGTCCAAGTCTAGAGTTTTATCTTTTGTACTATGCTTCGAGAAACAGTAGTAGACTCTATGAAAGGACTGTTCTATGAGGATGACTAGGTTCTGTTCCTATACCTCTAGGAGGTCGTCGGGACAATTTGTACGAAGCCCAAGAGGAGGCTGGAATCTTTTAAGAAGCCGACGGGTCCTTGTACGAAGCCCAAGAGGAGGCTATCATTCCCGAAGGAAGAGATCATTATACGAAGCCTAAGAGGAGGCTGTGAATACTTCTAAGAAGCCGTAGGGTCCTTGAATAATGCCCAAGAGGAGGCCGATGCTTTTAAGAAGCCCGTGGGTCTATCATCTCCTTTCCATTAGGAGAGATAACTCTTTTAAAGATGAAAACCACTGGTAAACGTGCGAGGTTTACTATCCAGCGACTTTTAGCTTTTAAAGAGGGTTCCTTAGTTAAGGTCCAAGATTATGACCGTAGTGGGTACCCAAGCCCCGAGACATTCAAGGCAAGCTATCCACAAGGAATAGATCAAGTCAGGAAAGTTCGAGAATTGGGAAGAAACTCAAAGATGCCATTCACGGAGAATACATTCATCTTGGGGAGTAGAGCTTCTTGACGATTCCTAAGGAGGACAGCCGAAGAGAAGACTGTATCTGGTGCTCCTATTGGGGATCTAGTCGTCTATTTCTACGAATAAGTGAAACGGCGTCACCTAGTTCTAGACGTAGTTGTCGGGGAAACTCGAAATATCTATACTATTATTACACAGTAGATATGAGTTTATGAAAGGAGACTTACAGTGAGCAGCCCCACAATACAGTTTATAATATGAAAGCAGTAAATGAAAGCGATAACCACTTACTCGGTTGTAGTGCTTCCATGCTGTTTGGTTAGTTGTTCAACACAGAAAGATTAAAAACAACAGTATATTCAAAATCAAAGGAGAAAGTGCTTTGAAAAAGAAAGATTTGGGGCTTACAGCTCAAGGAGAGGCCCAGGGTTTTATCAGTGAGCGCACTGTTTGAATTTGTACAGAGGGACTTATACAAGTGACTGGGGCCCAAAAAGGTTTTCTGTACAAAGGGATGGGTCTTACACTCTCTCAAGAGGCCCAAAAAGGTTTAAAGAAAAAGAGTGGGGCTTATAACACGAGGGTAGACCCAAATGATTTTTCGTTTAAAAATGGCGATCGCGCCGAGGTTTTCTTTTAACGCAGAGGGACTTATACAATAAGTGAGGCCCAAAATGTTTTGGTTAAAAGGGGGTTGGGTCTTACACTCTAATAGAGGCCCAAAAGTTTTGAATGGGTTTTATAGCTCAAGGAGAGGCCCAGATGATTTTTGAAAAGGCGACGATCGTGCCGTTTGTTTTCTTTGACGGTATCGGGACTTATACAATAAGTGAGGCCCAAAAATGATTTGGTCAAAAAAAGGATTGGGTCTTACACTCTAATAGAGGCCCAAAGTGTTTTGAAAATGATTTATGAGGGTTGAATTAATCCAAAACCCTAATTTGTATCCAAAAAATGTATTTAATTGAATAAAAATTCAATTAAATTGATCAAAAATTGTTTTACACATGGGAAACAAATTGTGATCTTGGATTAATGCTTCAAAAATTAAGTATTGACCTACAAAACAAATAGAAAGCATTAAAAGTTGCAAAATCATTGTGGAAATAATATTTCAAATGTTAAAAACAATTAAAATATTAATTCTTTGCAAAAATATCAATTATATAAAATAAATAATATTTTTTGGGATTTTTTGGTAAAATAAAATATTTTAACATTTTTGTGAATTATTGCAAAAAGAACCAATCAAAAATGATAAAAATTGAAGGAGTTATTAATTTTTGAAATCATTAAAAATAATAGTATGAAAAATAATAAAATAAAAAAGTGATAAAAAGAAGTCTGGGGCGAGGGGGATTCGAACCCCAGACCTCTCGCTTGCTAATACTCACAAAACCAGCTGATGAACCGCTGGGGCGCAATGCCAATTCATTAAATATATGGCAAGTGAAAATTATATAGAGAACTTGGTTGGTTTTCTGAAAATGGCGCCATGGCCATATCCTTCCCCGAGCTCGTGCATGAAGCACCCTATCTCACTCATCTCTCAACCATTGGACATGATTTAAACACCAAACTCGTGCGTTTTTTCACAAGGAACAAGATGGCAATACCCAATTTTATTCATTTTCAGTGTGGAGTGAAATAATCATGATGAACCCTAATTTGCAAAAGCAATCGTGCAAGCATGGTTATGAGGTCTATGATCAAATTTATTGAGGCAAAACAATCAGCATATGATGGTAATCAAATGGCAAAATTATCATGCGAGGAAATATGCATGGATCATGGAGTTTGAGTTTGAAGCTCACCTTGATGCAAGCTGAAATGGAACTTTGCCCAGATGGTGTTCCAGTCGTGAATTGATGATCCCTACAGCTTCAATGGATGTTATGGAGTGTGTTGCAAGCTTTGGAAAACTTTGAAATTCTCTGGATCAAGCTGGAGACCTCCACCTGCAAAACTGAAGCAAAATGGCTTGGTTGAAGAGTGATTTTGAGCTGGGAGTGTTACAGATGTTGTTTAAGCACTTGGACACCTCAAATACATCATATGTGATGTGTTTGAGCAATTGGAATTGATTGCTTATGGCTGCAACTCAAAACCCGATAGTGGTTACTCAAAAACAAGAAAACTTGAAGTTCAAGAAAGAATGAGAGAAAGCAGTGTTGTAACTGGCTTTGGTGTGAGTTGAGTGATCCATTAAGACCTCTATTTATAGGTGATCAACTCTTGTCTTGGAGGAATAGTGAATGGCAGCTGGATCAGATCACATTTGCTTGGATTGGCTTGGCATAAATGCCTCTTGCACTAGGCATAACAGCTGCTCCAAATAGATCAGCTATGCCTTGACTGAAATCACATTCTTCAGATGTTTTTAATGTTGTTTAATCAGAGAACTTGACTGAGGAGAGTGAGAATCTTGACAATGCACTATTCCACATAAATGCATTTTGAATTCAAGGCAAAAAGTGCCAAAGTGGATGAATTTCAAGTTGGAAGGTTCTTTGGCTTTTTGACTCAGATTTATCAGTTGGATTAGATGTAATGTGATTTGTTTGAACACAAGTGGCATGCTGATCCTCAGTCTTTGGCTCAAAATCGTGTGAGATAACCAAACATGCAAACTGATTTTTCCAAAACAGCTTGCAGCAGCATGACTTTGGGCATGGATTTCTCATGGCTTGAGTTGAATCAATTCATGCTGTTGAGCCCTTTGAATTCTTAGCAACATATGCAACAACATTGATGTTTAACTTTGGGACTGATTTAGCTTGCATCTATATGCAAAAATCCCACAAGTTTTGGTGTTTCAACAAAATTCTGTTTTAGGCAGAATTTTTCTAAGTGTTGGAAAATGGTTATTTTTCACATTTTCAGCCACTTTGGCTCACTCATAGCTCAAAATCCATAAGGAATTGGAGTTAGGCCTAGTTGAAGTTTTTGTAGAGGGCAGTGAGACCTACAAATCAAGCTTTGGATGGAAAAAATCGGCCTTGTGGTTTAGGAGTTATGGTCCTCCAAAGTTGGTACCTTTGCCACTTTATTTTTAACTTAGAAAAATTTCTAAGTTTTATGGTTACCCCTTTTACAAGTTATCTCACTTTTCTTGATTTTTCTTGATGAATGATGACTCAAATCATACATTAACATCATTTTAGGGTTAAAAATCCATTTTGGTGAAAAATCTCAAAAAGTCAAAGTTGACTTTTGTGCACAGTTGACTTTTTATCAGATGAATTCCAAACTGTGCAATTCTTCAGGAAATCATGTCCTTGACCTAAATCAAACTTGATGGACATGTTCCATGGGTGTCATAGGGTATATTCAATCATGTATTAGGGTTTGGGAGCATGTCTTGGTCAAAAGTCAAAGTTACAGTTGACTTTTCCCTTAAAACCCTAATTGTGGTGCAGATGAAAATGAAACTTGTTGCTCAAGCTTCTTGGATCAATCCATTATTTCAAATGGATCAATATGGTGTATTAGAGACCCTTAAATCATCTCTTGAGGTCTTGGCTCATGGTTTGTCCCAAAAGTCAACTTAGGGGTGAATTAGGTCAAGAAACCCTAATTCCTGATTTTTGATGAATGCATCCCCTGAGGCAAAATTGACTTGATGCATGGGTCCATGAGGTTCCATGGAGTATATTAGATCATGTTTTGGATCATTGCCTTATGCCCAGATGAAAATTTCCATCTGGAGGCCCTGGTTGACCAAAACCCTAATTTGGTGACACTGTCGATCTTGAGACTTGATCCACCTAGAAGGGAGCAGCCTTGTGCTTAATCCTTGAAGTGGGAGTACTTTTTGATCCATTGTGGATGTTTGAGAGATTAGACAAGTTGAAGATCATGTCATTTCTTGATTGATCCTTTGTCTAAAGGTCAGAGAGGGCTTGAAACCCTAATTTTGATTGTATTGGATGCTCACCCATCTTTGGGGAGACTGATGAAGCATAAAGGTACATCCATATTGTGATGATGATGTTCACAATGATGGGAAATCTAAGTGGTCAAAATTTGGGGTATTACAGTGATGAGGAAGTAGTTGAAAATAAAAATAGTAATGAGGTTGTAGTTTAAAAGAAAAATGATGATATTGTTGAAGTTGAAAATGAGAGTGTGGAGGAAGTGAAGAAAAAAGAGAAACATGTGAGAGTTAAGAGGGGGAAGGAGATGATAAATCCGATACCGACTCAAAATATGCCTTACCCTCATGTGCCGACAAGGAAAGAAAATGCTAGGCAATACTCAAGATTCATGGATATCTGTAAGCAACTACAAATCAACATCCCTTTTTCGAAGCTCTAGAGCAAATGCCGAAGTACGCCAAATTTATGAAGGATATTCTTACAAAGAGGCGGAAATATTCGGAGCCGGAAACCGTTGTTCTTGCGGAAAATTGTAGTGTTTTTATTCAAAGGGGCGAGTTACCTTACCCGTTACAATTGGTAATGTCTTTATTGGAAATGGCCTTATTGATTTGGGGTCAAGCATCAATCTCATTCCATTATCTATTGTGAAAAGGCTTGGTAATATTGAAATTAAGGGCATCCGGATGACATTGCAATTGGCCGACAAATCTACCACTCATCCGATTGGGTTGGCGCAAGACGTGTTGGTGAAAGTTGACAAATTTTTCTTTCCGGTGGACTTCATTGTTATTGATATGGAAGAGGATGAGGATGCTCCTCTTATTCTTGGATGGCCTTTTATGAAGACCGCTCGCATGATGATAGATGTTGATGATGGCCTTATGAAAGTGCGGGTTCTAAATAAAGAGGTATCTTTTAATCTATTCGAAGCAATGAAGCATTCCAAAGATAAGCATGATAGCTTTCGTATCAATGCAATTGAAGAAGCAACTTTGGAGGTTTCTAAGCATGTTAATATAGTATCTCCTTTGGAAATGGCTCTTGATGATTCTTTTGAAGTGTTTTCCGATGAAGAAGAAAGAGCTCTTGAGGAATGTTTGAAAGAGCTTGAATCTCTCAAAGAATTACAATCGTGGGAAGTTGAGAATGAAGAGTTGAAGAAAGAACCAAGTGATGAGATAGTTCAAATTGAATTAAAGGTGCTTCCTTCAAATTTGAAGTATGCATTCCTTGATGAAAGTGGGAACAAGCCGGTTATTATTAGCAACGTTTTGTTTGATAAAGAAGAAACCCGTTTGATTCAAGTGTTGAAAAGAAATCAAGAAGCTATAGGGTGGGTTCTTTCCAATCTTAAAGGAATTAGTCCATCTTATTGTATGCACAAGATTCTTATGGAAGAGGATTTCAAGGCGGTTGCTAAACCACAACGCCGCTTGAATCCAACTATGAAAGAGGTTGTTCGGAAAGAAGTTGTGAAGCTTTTGGATGCGGGAATGATCTACCCGATCTCTGATAGTCCATGGGTAAGCCCCGTGCACGTTGTTCCTAAAAAGGGTGGCATGACCGTTATCTGAAACGATAAGAATGAGTTAATCCCAACAAATATTGTGACGGGGTGGAGAATGTGTATTGATTATAGAAGTTTAAACACCGCAACAAGAAAAGGCCATTTTCCACTTACATTCATGGACCAAATGCTCGAGAGGTTATCTGGGAAACAATTCTATTGTTTCTTGGATGGATATTCGGGGTATAATCAAATTGAGGTTGACCCGGCGGATCATAAGAAGATGGCTTTTACTTGTCCCTTTGGCATTTTTGCCTATCGAAAGATGCCTTTTGGTTTATGTAATGCACCGGCAACTTTCCAAAGGTGTGTTCAAGCTATCTTCTTCGACCTCATAGAAAAGACAATGGAGGTGTTTATGGATGATTTTTCCGTGTTTGGAGCATCTTTCGATTTGTGTTTGAAGAATTTTGAAACCGTCCTTGAGAGGTGTGTAAAGACTAACTTGGTGTTGAATTGGGAGAAGTGTAACTTTATGGTGACGGAGGGAATTGTGCTTGGCCACAAAGTTTCTTCCAAAGGCCTTGAATTCGATCAAGCGAAGATTGAAGTAATTGAAAAGTTGCCTCCTCCTACCAATGTCAAAGGAATCAAAAGCTTTTTGGGGCATGCGGGATTCTATAGGCGTTTCATCAAAGATTTTGCAAAGGTAGCAAGGCCATTGAGCAACTTGCTCAATAAAGACCAGGTATTTCTCTTTGATGATGAATGTCTTATTACTTTCCAAATTTTGAAAGAGAAACTAATTAGCGCTCCAATAATCATCACGCCAAATTGGACTTTAAATTTTTAACTAATGTGCGATGCAAGTGATTATGCCGTTGGAGCGGTGTTAGGTCAAAGGAAGGACAAAACTTTTCATGCTATACATTACGCAAGCAAGGTATTAAATGAGGCGCAAGTAAATTATGCCACAACCGAAAAAGAATTGCTTGCGATTGTATACGCACTTGAGAAGTTTCGTCCTTACCTAATAGTGTCAAAAATGGTTATCTACACTGATCATTCGACAATCAAATATCTGCTCACTAAACCGGATTCGAAGAAAAGGCTCATCCGTTGGATCCTTTTACTTCAAGAATTTGATTTGGAAATAAAGGATAAAAAGGGTTCAGAGAATTTAGTGGCGGATCATTTGTCCCGTTTGATCAATGTGGAGGTAACAAAAACTGAAAAGGAAATCCGAGAGGAATTTCTCGATGAAAAATTGTTTAGAGTCTAAGTTAGGCAGTGGTTTACGGATATTGCTAACCACAAAGCAACTGGTTGGGTACCCGAAGACCTAACTTGGAACCAAAAAAGGAAGTTCTTGTCGGATGCAAATTACTATGTGTGGGATAACCCTTATTTGTTCAAATTAGGAGGTGACAACCTTTTGAGAAGGTGTGTCACGAGTGAAGAAGCTCAAAGTATTCTTTGGCATTGTCACAACTCGCCTTATGGCGGCCATTTTAATGATTCGAGGACGGCCACGAAAGTCTTGCAATCAGGCTTTTATTGGCCTACTCTATTTAAAGACGCAAATCTTCATACGCAAAGTTGTGACACTTGTCAAAGAAGGGGGGGAAATGGAAAAAGAGATGAAATGCCCCTTCAAAATATCCAAGAAGTTGAAATTTTCGATTGTTGGGGCATAGATTTTGTTGGTCCATTTCCACCCTCTTTTGGAAATGAATACATCTTAGTGGCGGTTGACTATGTTTCGAAGTGGGTTGAAGTGATTGCTTCACCTAAGGCTGATGGTAAAACGGTGATAAATTTTTTGAAGAAAAACATCTTTTCCTGTTTTGGCACTCCTCGGGTTCTTATTAGTGATGACAGGTCACACTTTTGCAATGCATCTCTTGAAAGTGTTTTAAAACATTATGGTGTATCGCATAAAGTGGCGACCCCTTACCACCCACAATCGAACGGCCAAGCCGAGGTGTCGAACCGTGAAGTGAAAAGGATTTTAGAAAAAACCGTGTCAAGTTCTAGAAAAGATTGGACGCAGAAATTGGACGAAGCTTTATGGGCATATTGTACCGCTTATAAAGCTCCAATTGGCTTAACTCCGTTTCAATTGGTTTATGGTAAAACATGCCATTTACCAGTTGAAATGGAGCACAAAGCACTGTGGGCCCTTAAGCTGTTAAATTTTGATACAAACTTGGCCGGAGAAAAGAGAAAAATATAACTTCAGGAATTGGAAGAAATGCGGAATGCCGCCTATCATTCAAGTTGGTTGTATAAATAGAAGGTGAAGAGTTATCACGACAAGAAGATCCGGCAAAAGGACTTCAAGGTCGGGCATTTGGTACTGCTGTTTAATTCCCGGTTTAAACTTTTCCCAGGAAAATTAAAATCAAAGTGGTCCGGACCGTTTCGTGTCAAGGAGGTAAAGAGTTATGGAGCAATTATGATCGAGGATTTGGAAAAGAAAGACTGTTGGACCATAAATGGTCAACGCTTAAAAATATACCTTGGAGGTAATTTCGATCGTGAAAATTGTTCTGTTCTTCTTGATGTTCTTCATTGAGCATCTTGGGTCGTCGAGCTTATCTGACGTTAAACAAGCGCTTGTTGGGAGGCACTCCAACATTGTAAGTATTTATCGTCTTTTTAGTCAATTTGCTGTTTAAATCATGTTTTTTGTAAAGTTGATGTTTTATGCTGCTCGAAATGATGTTTTGAACTGTTGGAAGTTGGATTTTAGCTGCTGGAAGTTGTTTGAGTATTGCAGTGCGTGCTTAGCGTGGTCTGGGGATTTTTTACCCCCGCACTTCCAGTAGGCAGCGCGCTTAGCGCGGTCTCCGTTTTTTTGAAAAAAAAAATTATTGTCTAGGCCCACTAATGCTGACCCGGCCCAGATTGTGTGTTATGAAGTTAGGGTTCTGAGGTTGTGCCTCATTTCACCCTTTTTCACAAAATTTCTCAAGTTTCTCTTCTCCTCAAAGAACAAAAAAATTTCTTGTGAGTTGCTTGAATTTCGTGTACCCTAACTTCAAATTAATCATCTTTTTGCTCAACATCTTCTTCATCAACTGTAAGTTTTTCATTTTCAGTTTTTATTTTTCATATAGAAAACCCATTTTGGGTTGTTTGTTGTATGTTCAATGTTCTACTTCATCTTTGTATTCTTTTTGTGTCAATTTACAATATTGTTGCTTAATTAGTAGGAATGCATATGGTTAGAAACTTCAATTTTAGAAATTAGAGATTTTGATTTAGAAATTAGGTTTTTTTGTATAAATTAGGTTTTTGATTTTGTGTATTCGTGGTTGTAAGTATTTTTGTACATATCTCTGGTGTAGGAAGTAGGAGTATCCTTGGAAACCCTCTGTTGCAGAGGGGATTTTTTCTGCATTTCGCAGAGCCCGCTTAGCGCGCTCCTGCGCGCTTAGTGCGGTCTGGGATTTGCAGAACAATTCTCCTCTTCTCAATTCTGTTTTGGTTTCCTTGGATGATTCTTAGTATTTGTTTAGGAATTTAGAGATATTTTAATGTTGTTTTCATTAACATTTGTGGTTGTTTTGTGTATGTTCTGTTTTTTCTTTTCAGATGTCTGGACGTAAGAAACAATGTATTGTTGGATCTTCATCAAACCCACCCAGATGTACTTCATCAGGCCATTATGATAGTGCTAGATTCCTTGGTCTTGAACAACAACAAAGATATCAGCAACTAGAAAGGAGAACAATTTGGGCCGACAGAATTATTCTGATTGATCCTGAAGGAAGCTATCGCAACATAGCTTCTTATGTGCAAGGTGAAGGCTGGGACAAGCTCTCTTCACCTTACCCCGAGTACCATTTAGACATCGTGAGGGAATTCTTCGCGAATGCCTTGCCCTCCGATGGTGAGCCTTTCAACTTTAAAACTTGGGTAAGGGGGGAGGAGATTGATTTTTCTAGGGATGCAATTAACACCTACCTTGGAAACCAACTTGAGATGGCCGAAGATGAGTTGTGTGATTTTAGAAGGATGATGGCTCGGCGTAACTGGAATGCCGAGTAGTTAAGGGAAGTTTTATGTGTGAGGGGGCAAACATACCAGTTAAGCGCTAATGGAGCGCCTCTCAAGTTCGTGAGGGGTGTGTTGACTACGGCTGCTCAAGTTGTAATGTCGGTTGTTTTGCACAACCTAAAGCCACGTAGTCACACCTCCTCCATTCCCATGGAGACAGCAGCTCTTATAGCTTATATTCTTGATGACGAGAAGACCGTGGATTTGGCACGAATCATTTCTAATGAGCTTAAGAGGATCATTGTGAGTGCTACACCGTTAGGTGATAGGGTGGTCTGTACTTTGACTTATCTAGGGCTTATTATAGCATTGTGCCATTGGGCGCGTGTCACCCTTCCAACTCATGGGAATGTAAAGTTGGTTATTCTGGATGATAATTTTATCACTCGTCATTGTTTGCAGGCACTTGATTTAGATGATGTTGTTCCTGTTGCTGCTGCTGTCCCTGCAGGGCGTGCTCGTGATCCGAGTGTTGTGGCCAATTGGGCCATGCACGAGGCTCACCAGCAGGCCTTTTTATTTATGCATGATTCGATGATGCAGCTGCAGCTCCAGATCCGGGAGCCACATGTTGATCACCCTTGGAGGTCTCGAGAGGACCTCATGGCATTTGCTAGATGGCCTGAGGGCAGGCCTGGTTTTCCGGAGGGGGCAGGTGATAATGACGGTGGTGATGATGGTGATGATGGTGCTGGTGATGGAGTGTCGAGCTCAAGTTCTTATTGATGGGTTTGATGTGCCCATCTTTGTATTTTGTATTTTGTTATGTTTACTATGTTTCTATTATTATTAACTTTTGTTTAGGATTGTTGTAGTTCCATCCGGGCGGATGTTGATTTTTGGATAATTGTTAAAAATTTCTTATTATTAGTGAATTTTCCATCCGGCCGGATGATGTTCTTTGTTTATATTTTTTTTGTTTTGGTACAAAATTTTTTTTGTTGTTGTTTGTTCTCTATTTTAAGGTAATTGATGGATGAAGCAAGTTAGTTCTTTGTACAAAAGTGACGTGCTTCACCATTCATTGATGGTGATGATAAAATTCTGAATTGATGCACAAAAAGTACTCTGTTTGTGCTTTGTAGAATGTTAATATGTTTATGAACTTTTTGCTTTACATAAATTTCAAGTTTTGCTTCATTTTGCATATTTGTTTATATTGGAATCAATTAGGACATAACCACAAATGTGAGTTTCCTCCATTGTTCACAAATTATTGAGGGATTCAAGTAGTTGTTGCTTACTCAAATTTTTTATGTTTAATCTTACTTTTGGTTTTGAAATTTTGGAAACTTATAAATGATCAAGGCAAATTTTTTGAGTACTATGAGTAGAACAACTTTTCCAAATATCACTTCAAGTCACCTTGTGAGTGTGTGAACATTAGAAACCTCTCTTGAGCCTAAAACGAAAATTTTTGTATCATTGAAGCATGAACCCGAACTTTAACCATTTTGAAGAGCATTTTTATTTAAGTTGTAGTATTGTTGAAGTTGGGGAGATTGGTTCATTGTGAAAAGAGAAGAAGGAATTGTGGGCAATGCATTCTCAAATGAAATCGAAAATAGAATGAAAAAGGAAAAATAAATGAAAAATCAAAAGAGAAAGAAAAAGAAAAATTGTGGAAATCAAAAGAGAAAGAAATAGAATGCATTGTGAGAATAATTTGGAAGTTTGAGCAAGAATGGTTGTTTAGAAAAGAAAATGCTCTTCATGAAATTTACCCTTTCTTGTTCAATGGCCGTGTACATATGACCCTTGTTTCTTAACCCCGGCCAAGTTACAACCGATAAAAGTCCTTTTGTGATCTTTGTTTCCATTGTTTTCATTAATTGTGAGATGATTGCATAAATTGTTTTGGATGTGGCACAATTGCTTATGAGTGTGTTTTGTCCCTTGTAAATATTGAGCTTGGCTCATTTGAATAAATTAGGTGATTCCCGTTTGAACATTTGTTTGCTTATGACGAGTGCTTGTTATTTATGTTTAGAAGTTAGTTCATATACATGTTTTGATTCTTTGTGAAGCCGAGAAGTACTTACGAGCACGTCAATTCGGTTTGAACCATTGATTTTTGTTTGTGTTTGCTTATCCGATTTTCCTCTTGCTTCTATTCTATTTTACCTTTGTTTGAGGACAAACAAAGAAACAAGTTGGGGAGAGTTGTTAAGTGCTAAATTGTGTTAAGATTTAGTTTAGTTTTTAGCACCTTTTTGTGATCTTTATTTGATAATCGATGCTTTTTCCCATTGTTTCCGGTAAATAACCGTGTCTAGTTAATTGCATTAATAGACTTATTTATTTAACTTTTGTGTTTTTAATTGTAAGTTTTTACATTGAAATGTGAAGCTTGGAGCAAGGAAGACCCCTTAGAAGCAGTTTTTGAAGAAAACAATTTTTGGAGCATGCTTGTAGCGCGCTAAGCGCACTCCTAGCACGAGGAAGAAGTGAATTCCAGTGGGTAACCCGCTTAGCGCGGTCTGGAGCCCGCTAAACGGGGTTCTTAGGCAATTTAACAATAAATGAGACCGCGCTTAGCGCGGTGCAGCGCGCTTAGCGCGCTCTGCGATTATCAGCCCCTTAAAAATAGAATTGATCAGATTTTTTGTGGATCACTATTCATTTTCTTAGAGCAAAAACATTGTAAACACTGTAGTATCCTGTATTCTCTTCTCTATTTTCTTATTTGTGAAGCTTCCATGTCAATGGAGAGCTAATTTCTCTTTTGTGTCAAGGTTAGAAGGTAGACAAACCTTTCTTTTGTATGTATAGGTATTGATTCTAGCTTATGAACTCTTGGATGATGAATGTATGGTGAAAAACTTTGTTTCTATGGTTTATTCTTTGTGTTGGTTCATGATTGAGAAATGTGTTCTTACACTTTACCTAGGTTTTTCATCCATCAATGCACATTGGCTAGAGATAGTTATGTGAGTTGATGTTCATAAATATTGAACTTGAATGTTGTCATTTGATAGTTTGAGTGAGAGATCATCAAAGGATCAAAATGGTAAAACTCACAATATGTGTTAGAGATAAACATATTGGGAGGATATGTGATTACATTTATCGTCTGAACGAGTTCATTAGCTTTATTGTTTCTATCCGTGCAAAATGGTTTGTCGAACCCTAATCTTGGCATGTTTTTACAAATCATTAAAAAAACTCTTTTTACCGTTTATTACTTAAATTTGAATGCAAACGTTCCGACTGAAAATAACAAAAACATCCTTGTTACTTTAAAGTTTAAAACGAATTCAACTGTAGAACAACGGTGATATCTCTTAACAATATCTGTGGAACGATAACAAAAACCCTACTCTATTTGTATTTCAATAACTGGCGATCATGCGGTCGTAGTATAAGGGATTTAGGGTTTTCAAATATATCTTTGTCATTTCCTTTTCTTCGATATGAGGGCAAATTTGGGCGGCGACTTCACGCCTCTATGAGCATACTCTTTGAAAGTTTCTTTTTCATTTTGAGACATAGCTCTGAGTTGATCTCAGTCAGGAGCCATATCCAGGTTGTATTTGTATTGTTTCACAAAGGCTTCACCAAGATCACCAAAAGTTTGGATTCTTGCACAGTCTAATCCCATGTACCATTTGAGTGCGGCACCGGTTAGACTATCCTGAAAGTAATGAATAAGTAGCTATTGATTGTCTATTTGCATGGACATTTTCCGTGCATACATAACCAAATGGATTTGTGGGCAAGAATTCCCTTTGTACTTTTCAAAGTCAGGTACTTTGAATTTAAGTGGTATTTTGACATTTGGAACTAGACAAAGGTCAGCTGCATTTTTCCCAAATAGGTTTTGTCCTTTGAGAGCCTTAATCTCTTTCTCCAGGTTTGAGAACCTATCTTGGAATTCATACCACCGGTCATCTACTCCCATGGTTTCACTTGGAGGAGTATGAAAGATATGTTCTTCAATGTATGAAGTAGTGTGTATCACAGGAGGTGGGGTTGTTATGATTGCTAAGATGTTTGAAGCTTCGGGGACCAGAGGTTTGTAACCCTCCAGTACAAAGTTGAAAGGCATGCCCCAAGGAAATCCGGGAGGCATGGAATATTGTGGCATGGCAACAGATGTGACAGGTGCATAAACGATTTTTGAGATGACAGTCCTTTGTATTGGAGTTGACGGTTGATTTTGAATAATAGTCAATGAGTCTACCATGTTTCTGAGCCTCTCTATATTGTCCTTTAGAGTAGTAACTTCATCTTTAAGTTCTCTATTTTCTTGCTCAAGTCTGTCCATCTTTTTCTGACGACTGGCCCGAATATTGTATGAATGAGACAGTTTGGCTTCAAAGTGAGAACATGTGTAAGTTTCTGGTGAAAATGCAAAAATGTTTACATGATGCATGATGTGCAAAAATGCAAATGACCTTTTCTACAAGGAACTTTTAACAATTATGTTGTAAATACCATAAAAAATTATAACACTTTAGATAACTGAAAAAAGGATCTTATTTTATTTAATGTACTTGATCGGGTGTAAACAAACTAACTGCAAGTGCACAACCTGTCATGTAGTTTTAAAAGATATCGATCCCACAGAGACCCAAAGTCAAAGATTATTGATCCTAGTTATTACGGTGTTTAGCTAAGGCGAATGAAATAGTTTAAAAAGGAAGGAGCTGAATAAAAGAGGTTAATAAAGACAGATAAATAATAATGTTGAAATGTAATTCACATCAATCGATGACACTCTGATCATCTCCACTAAAACAGCTTACGGGGCAATGTTTTCTATTTAGAAAAGAACTAATTTAACAGGAATTATCGCATTCGCGTATTCAAAACCGAACTTACTCTCTAATTTATACCCCCTATTTGTCACATATGGCGGGCGCGTATTGCGGTAAAGTAGTAAACTCACTTTTTAGAAATTAGACTCTTTACTTAACTGAAAAGTAATTTTGATTGGAAAGATTAACTTAAAAAGGGTCCTTCAGCTTTCGCTTAAGTACCGGATCCTAAACCTATAAACGCGTCTGCCAATAGTTTTAAAACCTCCTTCTAGAAAATTTAAAGTTTCCTAATTGGTTAACAAAGTCCTTTCGCGGTGTCGGCTGACCAAAGACAAACCCATTTCGTAGATTAAAAAAAGTTCAGAAAAATTGCGTTTAAACCAAAACAGCCCACAAAAGTAATCCTAGGGAGATAATGTGTAGAGCCTCGTCTATTGACGCTCCTCACATCTGAACATAAAGTAAATTAGCTGGACATGTTTAGGGGAAACAAAACATAAACGGTTTTAATTGCAGAATTAAACATAATTGCAGGTAAAGAAAGATAATTAAGACGGAGGGAATAAGTGCGATTAAATAAGGACGGGAAAGTAAAGGGCAAGACAGAACAAAGGTAAATGCTGAATAAATAAATAAACCTACTCCGAACGGAGTCTTGAATCCAATAAAAATTGCGGTGCGAAAAGTAAATCTTGACGGAAAGTAAACAACCGAAATAAATTGTTGCAGAAATAATGGGTGCTCCAAACTTGATACAAACTCAATCGACACTACAATACCTCTCCGATGTGAAGAGAATATCGCTTACAAATTTCGACAATATAAGGGATTACGTTTGCACAGAGTTTAGATCCCTTGAAAATGGTGTGGAAAGGGGTATTTATAGGGGTCCAAAACGCTAAAAAATACCTAGGAACTACCTCAACATCCTGGAGAAAAAGTAGGAGACCAAGCTTGGCTGGTTTGTAACCGTTTGGTCATTCCAAAGGGTGGCAAAAATCACACCCCTCATGGCAATCGTCATGCTCACAAAGTGGACATGACCAGGTCATCCCACAACTAGGTGCGTGGACCACCCATGGCACCCATAGGATGAATGTCATGGGGCTTGCCAGAGGTGCTTGTCTGCTCCATTTCCTCACTTCTCATCTGTTTTACCTCGTATCTTTGCAAACAACTCCTGATCAGTGAATTTCCTGAAACAAAGCAAGTAGCTAGCATAATAGTAGAAAAATGAATAAAAACAATAGAAAAACATGCGTAAATCAGGCCAAATAAATGATAAGTTTAGACGTCATCAGTACTCAAAGGATTACAACCATGAAAGTATAACTTCAAAAGATCTAGAATAAAAATGATAAAGCTAAGCATATGGTCCTAGGGAAATCTTATTGATGAAGATCCAGCCCCATGTTGTTGCTTTTTCTTCTGCCTCTTTAGTTGTGTGTTTTCCTTTGTAAGTTGACCGACGATCTTTTTCCAAGCACCTGAGGTAGGAGGCATATGACCAGAGAAAAATAAATTCTCCTGCTCTTCTTGTCTCTCCACAGCATGCTGCTCCAAGATTTCTATCAGGTCGTCTTTTTCTTTCAGTTGCCTCTTTAACTATCTTCTTTCAGTCCCTGCAGTATGGAATTTGTCTTCCCAAGTGTCTCTTTCCAGCTTCATCCGGGTTAAGAGTTCTTGATATTCTTCCCTTTTCTCAATAGGGATGGTAGAAGATAAATCAATGAAAGGCTGTGAAGGTTTCTCAAGAGGATAATGCATCTTGAGCTCACAGGCCCTTGAATTGACCCACTAAGTGTAAGGTTTAAAAGCAACACAGTCTTTATTTTCTGGCTGATCTTTGCTCTTTATATGAATTGTGTTCCAAGCCTTTATAACTGCTTTTCTCAAATCTGGATTTCCACCCTCATTGAGGTAGAAGAAACTTGACACCAAGAAACTGCTGGGTCTGTCTTTCATGGGGTAACCAAACTGACATCTTGCAAGAGGGGGGTTGTAGTCAATTCCTCCATGTATACCAAGAAGGGGTACATTTGGGAATTCTCCACAACTGTCGATGATAACTCCTTTTTCATAAGCTGGGTCATATCAATTCATATTAGTATGAGTGAGAGACATAAGTCTTTGAGACCATATGAGTTTGTCAGGATTTTCTGTGAAGAGTCTGGTCCTTGGCAAGCGTGACTTGAACCATATGTACAACAAAGGTGCACAACACATGATTGTTCCACTACCCTTCATAGTCATGTGATGAATTGAATGGTAAGTGTCCCTAAGTAAAGTAGGTAATGGGTTACCACTCAAAAATATCTGGATGGCATTAAGATCAACATAATGGTTGATATTTGGAAATAGTACAAGACCATAGATGAGTAGTGCAAATATAGCTTCAAAGCCACTCATACTATTAGCTTTAGCCAACTCTGTAGCTTCTCTCTATCAGGAATTTGGAAGTTAAACCTTTGATTCCTCCTTTGGAAGTGAAGTTGTTTTTCACATCTGAAGTTTCCAAATGAAGGGCCTTTGCAATAACTGAGTACTTAGGAATTTACTCTGAGCCATTGAAAGGAATTTTGTTTAGTACTGGCAAACCAATCCAATATGAATATTCCTTCAAAGTGGGTGTAAGCTGATAATCTGGAAATGTGAAACAGTGGTAGAGAGGATCATAGAATTGCACAAGGGTGTCAAGAATTCCTTCTTCAAAATTGGTCTTCAGAATACCCAAAAGCCCTCCATAACTTCTTCTAAAATTATCCGGACAAGAAATCAGACGACCCAACTTTCTTAATTCTGTTGTATCAGGATCTTTGAAGTTGTACTTCTTGGTATTTATTTTTCCAAAATGCATGTTTCAAAACCTATGATATTTGTCATAAAGGTTTTAAGTTCCTTGAGATTTTTTTTAGAAAATGATGTTTGAATGAATGTATGGATGCACACATATACAAAAAAATAAACATGGGTTCAAGGGTTCGACGTCATGAGCATGGAGTCAAGGGTCTAACCAAACCAAAAGAATACGTACTAGGGTTTTATTGTACTTGTAGAACATGTTCTAATATGGTTCCCAGAGTCATAGGTCCATCTTTCGGATATTATCGACACACCGACTACTCGGAAATCAATAATATTCTCAAGAGAAACTCGTTTGAGTGTAGTATTATGTATCAACTATCACAAGTTTACACCTGGATAATCACCGAACTACATCCTAAAAAGCCAAGTGGGAGTAAAAGGATACTAAAGGTCCTCAGCTTCGCAGGCTCCCGGGTCGGAAAAATTAATGACATTATGACTACTTGCATGTCATCAGTAATTCCAAAGGGGCTTCCACTGAGTGTGATTATATCATATGTCACTCATGCATAGAATTACTCCAGACATGTAACTTTTGATTATATCAACATTCTATCTTATTTATGTACACTCAAATTCGGGTTAGGATTTGTCTCACTCATAGAGATCAACCAGAGAGCCCAAACAAATAGGATGAATAAAATAGCAAGTAAGTGATATCAACAACAAAAATCACAAATCTATATGCAAGACATGCTTAATCCTTTTAGGGGGGGATGAAATCCCTACTTCCTCAGTGGAGTCTCCATTTTTCTGTAGTCGCGCGAAAGTATCTCCCTTTTACATGTGAGCTTTTAATTTATCCCAAAGGAGGGAATGGAAAAAATCTGAATAAACTCGTGAGTGGTGTGCAATGCAAAACAATGCACTTGAGAGATTGGGAATCAGGATTGGTTATACAAACGGAAGGTATTAGCACCCTAAATATCTATAGTATCCTATAGGAACCACTTGCTTATATTTGTGTTACCGTTGTTTTACTTGTTGTGTAATGGGAATTTGTTGATTTGGTTTTGAGTGAGTTAGTGGGAAATGTTTTTAGTGTTTTTGTAGTGTAAAATAAACTAAGACAAAGGTGTAAGAACCTAATGGTTTTGTTTATTATTGTGCTCGCTAAGATCTCACAATCTTATGCCTACGTATTCTCAAAAGGAAGTTGAGAAATCATAGCATTCGTAGTTCCACCTACTAATGGGTGGAAAAGGGTTTGTTGGTTTTTGAGAAGAGACAAATTGTCATCTTAAGGGAGATATCTCACCTATTCACCACAAACATTTTGAGAAAGAAAATAATAAGGGAAGAAGTTTTAAACTTGGATGTAGAAAATCCAGAGTAATGCCACATCTTCCTTTATATGAAATCTTTGCATAATAAGATAATGACCTTAACTTGGATATAGAATCAACAAGTGTTCCACTTACATCACTTAAATGAAAGAAGTGTCTCTGTACCATAATAAGAGAAGGACTCTAACTTGGATTTTGAATCAACAAGTGTGCCACTTACATCACTTAAATGGAAAAAGTTTGAAAAATGTCTGATTTATGTTGTGGGAATTAGAAGAGGCATCTCTTCCATAGAGATGACTCATGTATCGTCTCTGGGGAGAGTATTTTGAGTTTAATACCAAAGATTGGCTGGGGTTTCACTTGAGGTTTGAAGGTTTGAAGCCACAAGGGGCAGTGTGTTGATTTTAGGACTCCAAAAGGGAATTCTCATCTCTTTGTTGAAGAGTTTTGAGTTTGAAGTCTAAATTCCTTATACCAAGCCCAAGAGGAGGCTAAGTTGATAGTGAAGTCTCCTTGTACAAAGCCCAAGACGAGGCTAAGTCTCCTTGTACAAAGCCCAAGAGGAGGCTATTGATTGTTGTTTCCTTGTACAAAGCCCAAGAGGAGGCTAAGTTGATTGTTGGAACTTCAACAAGGGGAAACCTAATGTTTTAACTAAGTTGTAGTTTGAAGGGAATCCTAAAGTTTGAACTGAGTCTAAACTAGGGATGAGTATTGAAAAGAAAACAACAGTTATGCAAGTGTTGTAAATGTCAAGAGAAACTTAACAAGACAAGCTTGATTAAGCTTTTAAACAAGTGTAGTCATCGAGGATGACATGAGCATGAAATGATTAAGCATGATATCAATATATGAACAAGTATCAAATAAATAGATATATTCACCATGGTAAGAGCTTATGAAGGAAATACTTGAACATGGGAGCAAAGATTTAATCCATGGAAGCAAGCACAATGGAGTTCAAGTAAGCAAATATTCAAGATGAATCGAGGATCAAATGAATATATCAAAGGGTAATCAAAACCCTAATGGAGGTAAAGATATGGACAAAGCATTGAAACATGGTTAAATCAAAGGCTTGGGGGGGGGATCCAAACTCAAGTGGAAGCCCTAACTGTGTACAAAGATGTTTTGAAAGTTGCACCTAAGTAAAACCCTAATTAAACATTTAATCGGAGTATTTTTCAAAAGAGAATTATTTACTCATGTTATGAAAGAGAAAACAACATGTTAGGTATCTCAAACAAGGCTAGAACAAAGTGCATCATAACCATATAAGCACATGTGATTGATTAGGTTAAGAGGAAAATCAAAAGAAAGCCATTAAAAGTATGAAAATACCTTAAAATGGATTACTTTTCAACTTAATAAAAATGTGTGAAATAAATATTATTTTTGACATTTTTTAATATATTCACAAAATAGGGTATGTGAACAAGAAGTGTGCAAAAAATAAATTAAAAATAATGAATTTTTCTATGTGAAATAAATGTGTGAAGTTGTAAAAAAATGAAGAAAATAGGTGATTTAAAAGAAGGAATGGCCCTCCCAAGCTTTGAACCTGCGCCCTTGGGATGGAGGGTTTAAAATTTTACCAACTGAGCCATGTACAATGGTTGTGTTAGTATAATGCGTGATGAAAATAATATAGTGAGTCTTGTTTTGAAAAATGATTTAAAAATAAAAGTACAAAAGTCTGGGGCGAGGGGGATTCGAACTCCAGACTTTGCACATGGGAAGACTTGAAAACACACGCTCTAACCACTGGAGTGGTGGTACATCCGTGTATCAAACCACACCAAATAATTATATTATAAAACTTAATTTTATTTTGAAATATGGCGCCATGACCATCATCTTCATCAACTTCATCATCTTCATCATTCTCAAGTGTTATCTCTCAGGATACTCAACCATTTTGCACGATGTAAAAATGAAAGTTGGTGGAAATTTGATGAGGAATTGAATGAAATTAACCAATTTTGTTTAAATTCAGTGTATCAAAAGAAATTGATTTGAAAACCGTATGAACCCTAAAATGAAAATTTGAGATCAAATTCCATACAGTCATGATATCTATCAATTAATTGAGGGAAAATGATCCTCATATTGCCAGAAACAAATTGATAACTCAATTGATCATTTATGATGCATGAATTATAGAGTTCAGGTTTTGAGGAAACTTACCTTGCAAGTGAGAATCGAATTCTCTGTTGGAGGTGTTATAGATGTGACTTGATGATCTAGACAACTTCCTTGACCCTCAAGGATGGTGTTGCAATGCTTAGGATGAGTTGAAACCTCCTGGATCACTTGGCTCGTTTCAAACTGTAGTATGTGATGTGTATGGAGCAAATGACATATGACTTGATGATTCTGAGGTCACAAAAATGTTTTGGGTGTTTGGATTACTTACACATGATGTATGTGAAGTGACTGGATGGTTGAATTGAGTGGAAATGGACTGGTTTAAGATTTCCAAATTTTCACTCTTTAAAATCTTTGAACTTTGCAAAAGAGAAGATTTGTGAGAAAACAAGCATTGGCAATGTTTTGGTGTGATTATTATGAAGGAATTGACCTTTATTTATAGGAGAAATGTGTCTGATATTTTGAGCTTGAAAGGATTTGGATGTAGGCTATTATCCAACAAGTGATGTCATGTACCTATAACTTGAAAGCCAAGGCACACATGGGTTATTCTTCACATGACTCTCATTCTGATCTTTTGAGCTTTGTTCCTCAAGGTTTCATCTTATCCCTTGATGATATGATCAAGTTCTAACAGATTGGATGATTTTTTCTCAATTTCACTATAGCACTTTAATGCTAGAGGACAAAACCTCACTTCCTACATTTTGAATTATTTCTTTCACATGCCAAGTGATGAAATTTTGAAAATTCAGTTGCGCTTTGCAGAGCACATGCTTGTATGATCATTTGGGAGTTGATATTGTGAAGATTTCAGGTTTGCAAGACTTATCCAAATCGTGTGAAACAAACATGTTGCAAATCTGCCTTGGAATTTAAGCTTGATCAAGCCCTATTGCAACATCCATAACTTCTGGCTTAAGTAAAGGATTTTTTGGATGTTCTTGATCATTTTGGAAAGCTGGTATAATGTACTTCAAGTTTGATGTTTAAGGTTGGCCTTGAATCAAAGTGGACCATAGTGAAAAAAAGCCCTAAAGTTGGCTTAAACACAAGACAGATTCTGCCCAAAATTTTACTAAGTGTTTAGGTTCAAAAGTATGGAACCTCCCACTTCATGGCCTTATATCTTAAAATCCATGCATTTTTTGGGAATTCACCCTCATTGACAAAGTTGTAGTATGTAACAAACTCTTCAATTTGATCTTTGGATCAAAGAAAATGGTTACTTGGTTTGGAAGTTATGCCCTTGCAAAGTAGGGTGAAAATCATTGAGTTTTATAACTTGGAAAAAATTCAACTTTCTAAATGTTGCCCTTTTCACAAGTAACCTCACATTTCTTGATTTTTGTTGATTAAACATGATCCAAATCACATATTAACATCATTTTTGACTTGTAGAGACTATGTTTGACCAAAAACTTCAAAAGTCAAACTTGATTTTGACCTCACTTGACTTTTGTATCAGATGAACTTTGAACTTTGTGATCCTTTATGAAATCAAATCCTTGGGCTAAATTAAACCTCGTGGATGGTATCCAAAATTATTTTTGAGTTTCTTGAGTTATGTTCCAAGGTTTGAGATCATGTCTTGGTTAAAAGTCAAAGGTACAGTTGACTTTTCCTCAGAAACCCTAGTTTGTGGACCACATGATTTTAACTTCTGGCATAACTTATGAATCAAGTCTTTTGGGTTAATCAAATCATATGAAGGGATTAATATGAGGCATTTGAGGTCCTTGAAACATATTTGGAGGCTTGGGATCATGCCTTGCTTTAAAAGTCAACTCAAGGGCTTAATTAGGTCAAAACCCTAGTTATGGTGAACTGAGGATCTTGAGCTTTGATGAGCTTGTTCATGATGCAATCTTATACTTGATTATTCATGAGTGAAAGCTCTTGATCTTAATGAATGATATAAGGACTTGTGGTGTTGAATATGATGCCCATTCCTTGATAATTCATATGCTTGAACTCTAGGGGGATCACCTAACCTGTGAAGCAAGTAAGCACACATATCTTGTTCTTGTGATGGGTTAGTGATGCATAAAGACATGTATAAATGTAATGATGAATGTTATGCCAATGATGAAATTGTGATGGCATCTTAGGGGTAAAAAATTAGGGTATGACAGATGCCCTTATTTAAGTTTTTTCGATCCGGAGAGATGAAGATTGACATCTTAGTTTCGACCAGATAGGGGAGGCTTAAATACAACAATACACAATTTTGGCCCCTAAGAAGCCACAAAAGGTGATATGATATGAATGTACTTATGAGTACAAGAGATGAGATTTGTGGATGATGATGCCATAGGAGACTGATGATAGTCTAAACCACAGGGGTGTAACAACAGGATTATCTACTGGTGAAAGAAAAATTGGAACAAATGATGTAACTCTATTTTGAGAGAGATAGCAACTTTAATGTGGAGAGGGACATAACTCCACAGGGGATGGTTTTATAACTCTGACAATTTGAACTTCCATCTTTGGAAGATAATTCAACATCTTCTTCGACTAAGTGGCATTACTTAGAAATGGTAAAATAAACTTCCCCATGTTTCGGGTCGCATGCCACGAAACTGGTCTTGGTTTTCTAGAATAAACTTCCCCTCGTTTCTGGATATGAGCCATGAAACTGGTCTCGGTTTCTGGAATAAACTTCCCCTCGTTTCTAGACATAAGCCATGAAACTGGTCTCGGTTTATGGAATAAACTTCCCCTCGTTTCTGGACATAAGCCATGAAACTGGTATCGGTTTCTTCTTATCAAGTCTTTCTCTTGAAAAGGGTAAAACAGATAAGTCCCTAAAAAGGGTAATCACTTGCTGAAATTTTAACCTCCCCTGGGATCTTTAAAGAGATACGGGTTAGTTAACTTTGCGAAATAAATTTCTCAAATAAAGAGAAACTTTTCGTAAGGATCTTCATCAAACTTCTCACAGGGATTCACTGGGGAGATGCCATTTGATGGAAAATATCTTCATCATACTTCTCTTCGAGACTTCTTCGGAGAGATGCCATGTGATGTAAGAAAGTTTAATATGTTGATGTCACTACTCAAAAAATAGTCGACTGGAGGTGAAAAGGAAAGAAACAGAAGAGTCTCCATCGAACTTTATTTATCCCATGAGGGGAAGGGAAAACATTGAGAAAACCCCAATAAGGAAGGATAAGATGGTCTCACAACTAAATTATGGGTTCGGAAGGCGGTTATGTGAAGGGAAGGTATTAGCACCCCCCACATCCATCGTACCCGATGGGAACCATTCGCTTGTCTATGTGTAAGGATGTTTACTAAGGATATTGCTTTCTAAGAGTGTTCTAAGAGGGAGAGAGAATGGTTGGAAACAAAGATAAACAAAATAAAATGAAAAAAGGAAAAGAAAAAGGTGGAAACAAAAAGGAGACTTGATAGGACTTCGCGGTCCTATGCCTATGTATTCCCTCGTGCAATGAGAAAGTCAGAGTCAACGTAGTTCGGAGGACTACGGGTGAAGAAAAGGGAAGGGTGCTCGCCAATATCATCGCAATCTTGTGCCTACGTATCTTCACTTAAAAGAAGTGAAGAATCAGAGTGTCCGTAGTTCGGCCTACGGTTTGTTGGTGTCTTTTATAAGCGACGCTAGGTTTGTGTTCTAGCAGTTAGGGTTGATGCCTGTTTGCGGTAGAACGGAAATAACGTGCCCTTTTTTAAAAGAATGAGTTTTCTCCATCAAGGCAAGATGTCTCATTTGATTTGTTGAATGTTGGTTTTAGGGGTGAAATAAGTCCTCGGATAGTAACCCCTTGCGGTTAGTACCCAATTCTTTATCTCAAAAGGTTTATTGTGAAAATTGTGTGGCGAATATAGTTACGTCTTCGTATTGAAAGACGAGTATCGAGACCACACACTCTAAAGTAACCATCCTAATACTCAAAGAGGAAGAAGTCTTCACCCAATCCTCTTTCTTTAGTTCAATACAAAAAGAACCTTATTATCTTATTTAAAGTGTTTTAGTTTAGATGGTAAGTGCTTTACGACAGTGAACCCTAAAGGTAATGTCAATCACTCAGGATAGGAGAAGGCCTTCGCCTAACCACTCCACGACCATCTAAGTTTATTAAGAAAAAGAAATTTGAAAAGACACTTGGTACAAGACCAATGTTTTTAGACTCAAGGAGACAAAAGAAATAGAAAAAAGGTTTTGGAAAGAATGAGAGGTGAATAGAGCAAGGTAGGTTGATGGTGATGCACAAGGCAATCGACTTACAAGGGTGAAATACATACAAGGTTAGTGTGGGGTTTAATGGAAGAGATAAGAGATGAGAATGAGAAGAGAAAAGAAACCCTAAGGTGTGAATTAAGTTAATGAATTTTGAAAAATGACTTGTTGTTGGATCAAGCCTTATTTGTCTCTTATTTTGAAATAGTGAGCTATCCTAGTTTAATTTTATCTTTCTTAACAATCAAGCAAGAAAGCACAAAAAGAAACTAAGCTATTACATTGTAATGGGGGAGAGGGAGACATGATACCCACCAAGAGGGGAGATAAGATGTAAAGCATGAAAAAATAAATGGGGTAAACCATGTATGTTCAACAAGATGAACAAAGAATTAACATAATGTCCAAATGATGAATTCTCCTCAAATGATACCTCATAAAATAAAGTAGCATGGTTAGCACACGAGGTATAGTGATGAAATGATCATATGATAAATTAATCATCAAAGGATGAAGAAGCACAAATGAAGATAATCAAATCAACCAAAGTGAAATCAAATATTATTCAAGGTAAAAACATGAAATAAATCACAAACCAAATATATTGCATTATAATATAAGAGAATCAAATTCAATCAAGAGTGGAGTTAAAACTCAATCAAGAATATGTATCAAACATCAAACCAAGGGAACCAAAGTTATGCTAAAATTCAACCTATGTTCATGACTAACTATAAAGAAAATAAAATGCAAAAATAATCATATGAACAACAACTATGTAAAAATAAATTCTAAACAGAAAATAAATCAAATAAAATGATAGGAAATTAAATTTCATGCAATTTAAAAAAAGAAAATCTAAAAAAGCTTTTAAAAATAAAAAGTTATGAAATAAATGAACAAGGGGGGTGAGAAAAGAAGGCAAGAAGGTGCAAAAATTATAAACCCCTAGGCCCAAGAATATAAGGCCCAGCGCTGCCTTTTTGTTAAAAAAAGTGCGCAGGTCCATATCGTGTACCCTCATGCGCATGGCCATGCGATCATAATCGTGTGGTTCAAATCCAAGCACACAAAGACTAAATACCATCCACATGATCTATAAATTTTAAATAAACAAAACAAATCAATGGCCATGGAACATAGGGTCCACACGGATCCTTCCTGAATGAGGTTACAAAACTCACATGACCACTCATAAACCAGGAGCTAACCCCGCGCTGACACGTGGTATGGGAAAGTAAAAGGAAAAAAAAATAAAAGAAACAACACCACATGCAACGCATGATTCTGCATGGAGTCCACAAAACTGTGGTAAAGCCATTAGGGATGACAATTTGGCCCATCTTTAGTAGGTATTCACAAAATTATTCACAACGGGTAGAATAAAGATCTGAATCATACACCACTGACCACACACACTATTTTTTTACCCTCATCATCATAAGTAACTATATGTCCCTTAACCAAGAGATGGAACAAGTGCATTGCGGAGCAAACAATGAACCGAAAAGAAACAGAGAGTATGATAGATCAAAATGGATCGAAGTAAAGTCGAGAAGAAGGAAAACTAATAGACCAAAAATAGTGTCGACAATCACATGCTATGTAAGCAATTTTCCAGAAGACATAAGTTTAAGAGAGCTAGGAAGGGTCTTTGAAAATTGGGGGAGGGTGAGTGATGTTTACATTACTGGAAAAAGAAATAAAGAAGGGAAAGCATTTAAATTTGTTAGATACGAAGGAGTTCATGATAAGAGCTGGTTGGAGAGTAAACTTAAAGATATTTGGTTCGACACTTACAAAGCAAAGGTGAACATATCCAGGTATGAACGTCCAAAAAGACCAATGAAAGCTAAGTATGGAACTACTGAAGGATTAGAAAGAAGAACGAAAACCAAGGATCAAGGTAAGGGGAAGAAGAGTGTGGGTGTAAGAGAAGACAAGCATTTTAGAATCAGAGAACCGGGTCGATCATATGCAGAAGTAACTAGAGCTCCAAATAATCCTCAGAAAACTATATGCATAGAAGGAGGAAATGTAAGGATGGATAAGCCAACACAGGAAGTTCAGAAGATGGAGAATCAATACCAAGGTGGACTGTCAGTCAATATTAATGAAGAAGAATCTCAATGGGCGAAGTCAAGTTTTGTAGGAAAGCTCAGGAATATAGAGGAAGTAGATAAAATACAGCAAATTATGGTAGAGGAAGGGATAACAAGCATTCAAACCGTTCGAATGGAGGGAGATATGGTTATGCTAAGGGCGAAGGACAAGGATGAAATCAGTGAACTGGCAAAGGATTATCAGGAACTATTCAATCAATGGTTCTCTTTCGTGAGAAAATGGGAACCTAGAGATGGTACTGGAGCTAGGTATGTATGGTGTAAAATATACGGGGTACCAATAAATGCATGGAGGAGGAGAGTTTTCACAGTCCTGGTAGCATCCTTTGGGAATCTTATTAAGTTAGACTCAGATACAGAAGAATTAAGAAGGCTTGACATAGCCCGGGTCCTAGTGAAGACACCGTATGTGGAGTTAATCAATAGAGTGATTAAAATCCAGATCAATAATGAGATGTTCAATGTTCGGATAACAGAGGAAATTTATGGATGTAAACTCGGAGAAGTGGCAGGCGATAAGAAGGAAATTATGCAGAGGTGGCAGGAATCAGAGATGGAAAGTTCTGATGAGTCTTTCGTTCCTCCATCTATGGCTTCAATGGAGGAAGAAGATGATAGATTCAAATTGATCAATAATTATGAGCAATTAATGTACAACATCGAAAACGAGAGTGTTACGGGGCGCGAGGAAAATATAGCAGAAGATAGGTTCTTGGAAATAGAAAATAACGGCATAGAGATAGAAAAGTTAAAACAAGACGGAACTCATAATTACTGTGAAGGGGGGTGTGACAAAACAAATGAAGTAGAAAGTGCATTGGGAAAGGAGAAGAATTATGGAGAAGTAAGTATAGACATACTAAGTGAAGGGAAAGACAAAAATAAGATAAAAGGTACCCATAGCAGTAAAAAAGGTGTAAGTGGCAGAAGGCCTAACAAAGAAGGTATTGACGGTAACAAAGAGTTAACCAATAGCGCAGATCTAAAGGTTTTGGTGGACGGGTCTGGGGACCCACAATAAAAAACGGGCCCAAACAAAAAAGAGGTGGAGGAAAAGCCTAGTCCGAAAATTATTGTCACTGAAGAAGAGTTCTTTACGGAGAGAGAAAATAATGTAGAAATAATCAAGAGCCAAAGACAGCTTGGAAACTCAATCAAATCAATGGAGGGTACGTCCCAAAAAGAAGAAATAGATAGATCTTCATCAGGTACTCTTATCGATGAAACTGCAATCCAAGCGGAAGAAGAAAAAGTTGAAGCCGAAAATAATGAAGTCAACAAGCTGAACAAGATGGCTAAAGAAAGAAGATCCGAAAAAAGGAGGAATGAAGACACATCCATTTCTGGGAACAGGACTCAGGATTACAAAGACAGAAGGCTAAGAAGATTTAACATCCTGAAAGAAAAGAAGAAAACAAGGAAGAAAAGGCGTACCGAGGAAGTGAAGTGCACGTGCAGCCAACGGAAGAAGAAAGGTAAAAAAATTACTTTGGATTATGATTCTGATTACATTCTCAGTGATATGGAACAAAGGAACTGGGCATTATTGCACGGGAATGCAAAAGAAATCGCAAAATACGTGTGGCGTTTAGGCAAAGAAATAGGGTTGATACACAAGGGAGAAGAGGGGGAAATCCTACAAGAATTAGAGAAAGAGGTGACTAGGAAACAAAGAAAGAAGGAATAGAGGTGAACTCAAGAATAGAAAGGAGTAAGAATCTGTAAATCGATAATGAAGTTAATATCTTACAATATCAGGGGTCTTGGGGGAGTGGCAAAGAAGATGGAGATTGGAAGATTGGTTAATAGATACAGACCTAATATGGTTTGTATTCAAGAAACAAAGTTGGAATCAGTAGATAAAAGTACTTGCTCAAAGGTATGGTACTCCGAAGACTTCGACTTCTCATACAAAGTGGCTACTGGGAGATCAGGGGGACTACTGTCTATCTGGGACAATACTATTGTGGAGATGCAGAGGATAACAACATTGGAGCATGCTTTAATCATAGAAGGTAACTGGGGCAAGGAAAATATAAAAGTAAATGTGATAAATATATATGCTCCTTGCGAGGGTAGGCGAAAAGCGGAACTATGGACAGAATTGCGTCAGTTAATTGTATCAAGAAGCGAAGAGAGATGGTGTTTGATGAGAGATTTTAACGCGGCGAGGCTTGAGTCAGAAAGAAAAGGAAGTGGGGCAAACTTGAGAAGGGATGAAATGCGAGCATTTGATGAGTTCATTACGGAGACTGACCTTATTGATCTTCCGTTACAAGGTAGAAAGTTCACGTGGGCTAGACCTGGAGGTGTGGCAATGAGCAGACTGGATAGATTTTTAATAACTGAAGCTTGGAGCAGGACGTGGCCGACAATATCGCAATGGTGCCTGGATAAGGAACTCTCAGATCACTGTCCAATTTTATTAAAAGAATCGGACACCAACTGGGGTCCTAAACCGTTCAGGATGCTGAAATATTGGAGTGAAATGGAGGGCTATCGTGCTTTTGTTCGAGAAAACTGGAAGAGCTACTAAATAGAAGGGTGGGGTATGTTTGTTAAAAGAGTAATAGTGTGGGTTTTTGTTATCGTATCCACAAGGACTGTTTGATATTTGATGCTTGCCTTTCAATAGTTTCGATATTCTAAGTTAACGGTTTCAAAAGTTTCAATTGTTGTTATCATTGGTTTGTAGCAAAGATTAAATTGTGACAAAGATTTTTGTAAAAGGTTTTATAAAAGCATGTTAAGGTTAGGTTTCGCTAATCCTTTCCATGTATAAACGATTAACCAAGCACATGAACTCGGTTTCTGACCAATATAACCGCGTATCCTCCCGACTACGTTTATGTCTAAAGCGAAATCGTGAGTGCCGTTGTTTAAACCGTTAGATGATGTCTCATGCTAACAATCTAAACAACGATCATTAAGATCAATACAATGCGAATAGCAAATCCCAAATCTATGTCTAGAGTTTGGTTTTTAAGAGATGAAATTGTTAGGTCAAGATTTGTGGAATCTATGTCTAGAGTAAAACAAATCAAACTTAAAGCATTAAGAGAAAACAACTTCATCTATATTGATCAAAGACTTTGTTCATATACAATAGAACAAAAGCAATACATAAAAACAGAATCAACTACTTCTAACCTCAACATAGAGGGTTTAGCTACCACTTCTCATGGTAGATTGGAGAACAAGTAAAGAGAGGAGATGAGTAAACATCCACTCCAAATAATCAAGAATGGATGCAAAATCAGCTTCTCCAAGTGAAAATACAAGCTCCAATGGTAAAAGGACTGAAAAATATGATTTTAGATCAAAATGAACAAAAGATCCTCTTTACAAAAAGTGAAATTCTATTTATACATAGCAGAAATCTGCATGATTCGCACTGCGAGCAATCCATTCGCACTGCGAATGAGGAAAAATGGCACTTTAAGTGCCTCTGAGACTTAAACCGCCCCAAGCAGAAATCGTGGGTTCGCACTGCGAACCATTCATTCGCACTGCGAATTACTCGCTAGCTTCATTCGCACTGCGAATAAACTAGCGAGCCAGAAGTCTCAAAACTGGAAGTTACTGCCTCTCTTTGCCAGTGAGGTGGTTAAAATTTGGAGATGCAAATTCAAAGTATTTTCACGGGTATATTAATAAGAGAAGGAGGGATAATGAAATACTCTCTCTGGAAGATAGCGGCAGGCAGATAACGGGAGTGGAGGAAATCAAGGAGTCAGTGGTCAAGTTTTTTCAAAATCAGTTCAAAGAAGGAAGCCCAAGCATAGTGCCAGCTAATCTAAATTTTAAAACTATTCCGGGTGAGAAGCAGCAAGGGTTAATTCAAGAATTTGCAGTAGAGGAAATCTGTGCAGCGGTGTGGGATTGCGAGCATGACAGAAGCCCGGGTCCTGACGGTATTTCGTTCGGATTTATTAAAGAGTTCTGGGACGACATTAAACCTGACCTTATTAGAACGATATCAGAATTTCATGCTAACAGGAGAATGGTCAAAGGAGTCAATAACTCATTTATAGTTTTGGTGCCGAAAAGGAATAATCCTTCAAAGATTTCAGAGTTTCGACCTATATCACTGGTGGGGTGTGTATACAAGATAATTGCAAAAATCCTGGGAAATAGGCTGAAAAAAGTAATCGGAATGGTTATTTCAGATACTCAATCGACCTTCATAGCGGGAAGACATATCTTAAATGGTATGGTAGTGGCTAATGAAATAGTAGATGAGGCGATAAAGAAGAAGAAATCAGCTGTATTGTTCAAAGTAGACTATGAAAGAGCTTATGATACAGTAGATTGGAACTTTCTAAGATTTGTAATGTCAAAAATGGGATTTCAAGCAAAATGGATCAACTGGATTGACGAGTGTCTTAAGTCGTCAAGGGTCTCGGTTCTTATCAATGGAAGTCCCTCCAAGGAGTTTCAGATGTTTAGAGGGTTACGGCAAGGTGATCCACTATCACCGTTTCTTTTCTTGATAGTGGCAGAAGGGTTCAACTTACTGATGAGAGGAGCAATTGAGGCAGGCTAGTACCGTGGCTATAAGTTTGACAATGGAGAAGAAAGGTTTTCTCATCTGCAATATGCGGATGATACAATTATCATCGGGGAAAAAAGATGGTCAAATATCAGGTTGATAAAGGCAAATCTTCTACTATTAGAAAAAATGTCGGGCCTTAGAGTGAACTATCAGAAAAGTGTATTAGTCGGGGTGAACATCTCTCAGAGCTGGTTGGAGGAGGCAGCTAACGTATTACACTGTAGAATCGGTAAGGTTCCATTCAATTACTTAGGACTTCCGATTGGTGCAAATCCAAACAGATTGGTAACTTGGCAGTCAGTAATTGAAGCGGTGAGATCAAGACTATCGAACTGGAAGAGAAAGTATTTGTCGTTGGGGGGTTGTGTGGTAATCATAAAATCAGTGCTTCAGGCGCTCCCAGTCTATTTCCTCTCATTCTTCAAGGCCCCAGCAGGTATAATCTCGAAGCTCGAATCTATCTGTAAAAATTTCCTTTGGGGTGGGAGTGAGGAAGAGAAGAAAATTAAGTGGGTACACTGGGATAAAGTATGCAGACCCCTAAAAGAAGGGGGGCTAGGCATTAGAAAACTTAGAGAATTCAATTTGGCTTTAATTGGAAAATGGAATTGGAAGGTAAAATTTGAAAGAAGTGGAATCTGGTTCAAAGCATTGGTTAGCAGGTATGGTACCAGAAGTGACGGTACAGTGAAATTCGACAGAAACAGTTCAAATTGGTGGAAAGGCAACTCAAATCTGAGTTTAGGGGAGTGGTTCCAGGGAGCTAAGTATTCGGTTAAGGAAACTTATAATGGATTGATCTCTCAAATAGAAAACCCAGCTAATCCGGAGTGGGCAAAAGCCTGGCATAAATCAGTCCCGTCTAAAGTTTCGTGTCTAGTTTGGAGGATTATTCAGAATAGAATAGCAACTAAAGATAATTTGGATAAGAGAGGGGTAAGTGGAATAGGCTCATTGGACTACATAGGAGGGTGTGGGAAAGAAGAATCGGTGCAACATATTTTCTTTGAATGCCCGAAATTTGGAGAAGTTTGGTATAAAATTAGTAGGTGGCTGAATATAGACACTGCGTTTCAAAAAGAATGTATTCCCCGTCTGAACCAATTTGAAGGGCTTCTAACAGGTGATCAAATAGATAGATCTAAGATAAAAGTGATTTGGTTCGTGTGTATTTGGATAATTTGGAAAACTCGGAACAAAAGGCTGTTTCTGAACAAGAATGTTGACTCTGAAAGTATGGTAGAAAAGGTTAAAATGCTGGCCTGGAACTGGTTAAAAGTAAGAGGAAAAGACCTGAATCCAATATCATCTTTCTGGTGGATGAATCCAAGAGCAACTCTAGGTCTAACTGAAGAGTAATTTTGTTATGGTGTTCTGAGAGCCCGGAGTTGTGCCTCTCTGACCATATTCATTTAAATGGTCTTATATTTGTATTTTACTGCTTTGGTGTTGAGGTTTTATGTCTGCAGGCTGATTGTGATTGTGTTAGGATGCATATTCTTATAGGCTCCTTGGTGATCAATGGTCCTGGTTTGCTCTGGTTAGGTGGGCATTTGTGTTACTATGGCATCATTGTGGTATGACCTGCTGTACTATAGGTAGGGTGTTGGTGGAAGAATTGGTGGGTTAGTCTGGTATAATTGTGTTGGTCCAGTTTTTTGGATCGGTTGCTACAGCGCTGGAGGTGGTATATAGTTAATCCATTAACCAAGTCTTGAGTGGTAGCCCTTGTTAGTTGATGGTCAGTTTCGCAGGCTGCAGGATTGATCTTCTTGGGAACGGTTCTGTTCTTTAGTTAGCAGTTGCTTTGTTGACTCAAATTGGCTGGTGGTGCTGCTTTAATATTTCTTGCTTTTTCAGGTAGTTACTTCTTTGGGTGGCTCAGTGGTTGATGCAGGGGTTTGTGGTGGAGTAAAGTTTCAGCAGTTGGTGATGGGGTTTGTGTTAGTTCCTAGGAAATAAGGTCTCACCTGTATCAGTTATGCTGGTGTTTTTGGCTCATGTAGTGTGGGGCTTGGTAGATTGTAATTGAATTAGGTGCTTTGTATTCAGATCTAGACTGGTTTTTTAGCAGTTGCAGGAGGTAATGCCACTTGCTTAGATTGTGGTTTGGGCATTTTAGTCTCAAACTGAATGGTGTAATGTACATTAGCACTCCTGGTGCTGTGTTTTAATTTATACATCTTTTGGCTTCTTAAAAAAAAAAGAATAAAGATTCGAAAAAATAGGGACAGATACGGGCTCGGGTAATTACCCACTTAAATAAGCAGGAATGAACATCTTAGTACCCAACCCGCCCCATACCCGCATAATATATATTTGTATGTTTTAATTTATATTATTATATAAAAATAAATTTTTAGAAAATTAAAAAAAAAATCAATTTTAAACTACTACATATTTAATATAAGTGATCATTTATTTCATAATTCAATAATAATTTTTTTAAAAATTTTTTAATATTTTTAAGAACTTAAAATATTATGATATTTTATACTTGATATATTTATTTTTATTAGAAATGCGGGTAACGGGTACGGATACGGGTACTTATATACTTAAAGGGTATGGGGATAGATGTCAATTTTGATACCCAAACGGGTATAAGCTCGGATACGGAGATTTTTTTCAACTACGGGTATGGGAACGGATACTATAGTACCCTACCCATACCCTGCTCGTTGACATTCCTATAAACCACCCATTCTCCACGTGACACGTGGCGATGGAAAAGGAAAAGAACAAGAAAAATAAATACAGCAAGCCAAGGGTAATAAATGGGGAAGCACAACATTTCAAGAACATTCCAAAGGACCACCCCAGCATGCGACATGTGTCACCAAAAAGCTAAAAAAACAAATAATAAAAAGAAATTAAGGCTGGAATAATGGGACACAGTTTCATGTGCAGAAATGAACAAAATCTCCCTTTTTTTTTATAAAACAACAACCAATCGCACGCCGACATGTGTCTCAGGATTAAAATAAAAACAAAAAAAAACTGCACCATTAATGCAAATTTTGAAGCTCCAAAACATGATATAAAAATGCAAAACAAGAGGTCATTCTTAACCGAAATTTCGCAAGGAACACGAATATGAGATTAGTTTTAGCTAAAACAGCACGTTTAAGAGAAAATCGAGCAAACTCGAAACACACCAAAACTTAAACTAGCTTAAAAATGATGATAATGAAGTGCAAATGAACAAAGGATTAAAGACATTATTCAACACATAAATATTCATGGTTTAGCAACAAAAATTGTAGAAAATAGTCGAGAAATAGACCTGCTCAAAAGTGTGTAATGCGGCTAGAAGATGAAGCTCTATTTATAGAGAGCTTCCATCTAGGGTAATAATGAGGAGTGGAAACGAAGCAAGAGGTTTGGAGTTTGTTATTTTGGTTTGGAAAGGAAAAAAACAAAAATACACATGAATGGTGGTGGTTTGGATAGAGGTTTGGAACCAAAGCCATGTGCATTTGTCTAGGGTTGGATAAGTGTGAAAAAATCGCGTGAAATGAGCTGGCCAAGAGAATAAACTTGCTGAGCAAGTTGTGTCACAACAACACATTTTGTAACTTTCCATTTTTGGCCAAAATTTTGAAAATCACCTCCTATGTGTAGGCCAAGGGTTTGGTCACTTTGGGCAAAGTTTGGAGTGGTTTTGAGGTGGGGACCAACACAAAAGCGAAATAGTGCACCATCAAGAAATGTACACAAGGTTTGGAGAAGTTTTGACATAAATTCTAAGTATGGAAAAAAGTTGTATTATGACTACTTTGGGAGGGCATAACTTGAGGTAGAAGGATCCAATTGAAGAATTCTTGCTATCAAAAGAAAGCTTGGGGATTGGGGAACAACTTTCATGTTGGAGGAAAAGTGAGATGAAACATGGATCATCATGAAAATGGCCCTTGAAAACATGCCCTTCAAGCTGAATTTTCATATTTAGAAAAAAAATTCGAAGTGTTGAAATCACAAATCTTGATTTTCTCAACTTTAAGCCCTCATAACTTGAAATCCATGCATTTTTAAGGATTCACCCACAGTGACAAAGTTGTAGTATGAGAAATGCTCTTCAAATTGATCCTTGGACCAAGAAAAATGGATGTGTAGATTGTGAGTTATGCCCTTGGCAAGTCGGCACCAAATGAGATTTTTCTTCATGACTTAGAAAAAATTCCAACCCTAATCTTGGTAATTTCTCTTGATCAAATGATTCCACTCACTTTACCTTGATCAAACTTCATGAGATCATGGATGGTGACTTGAGGAGCTCATGTTTGACTTGGAATCCCAAGAGTTGACTTTATGAGGGCCACAATTTACTTTTGGCCAGATGAATCCAAAACTTCCTTTATGCACTTGTAAAGCTTTTGTCATGACTTGTGATGAACCAAAATGCTTGTATGGATGTATTGAGGTGTATTTTGAACCATGGGAACATGTTTTGCTTGAGCATTCCACCACAGGTGGTTTTGTCAAGAAACCTTAATCCAGAGCCATAAGATAAGAGCAATTGATCAACATTCAATATCTTGAAACTCTTGTTGCTAGGCACACATGTGACCTTGTTGAAACACTTTGAGGCGTGTGAGGACCTTGTGGCTTGACAGAGCCATGTCCTTGAGAATACATTCTTGTTCATCTCTTTTAAAGATAAAGTCTTCCTCCTTGACTAATACTACCCAAGATGCCTTATAACAAGAGTCAAGCATGAATGAGTATGACCTAGGGGGATGCCTATATGATGGAAATGGTGTGAAAAGGATAGGGTGAAAATGAGGGTGTGATAGTTGATAGCTTCAACGGAGACAGTCAAACTGCTCGGAAAGAGACTGCCATTTGCCGATTTACTAGGAAATTCAGGGATAGAAACAAGCTTCTCAAATAAAGAGATTGCCACTTGTTGTCAGGTGTAGATTTTGGGGTGGAATAAATTTATCTTGCTGGGGGACATCTCAACAAATTCTCTCTGGAGATGTAAAACACTTTTAAAAGGCGCAAAATAAATGCCCTTTAAATTCATAGGTTCAAGTTGTCAAAAGACTAACTTAATCTAGGAATAAGCTGGAGACATACCGTCAAATACGACGCTAACCAGTGAGGAATGAACTCAAACTGGGGATTTATCCTATCCAAGTGTGGAAAGGAAAAATGAATCAAAACTTTCATGAGGATTAACTCAGTGGGGAGTTAGAAAGGATATACATTTTCTGCATGGCTGACCAATCTATGAGAGAAAGGAAACATATCACTCGGGGATGAGCACAACCAAGGTGAATGAGACAAATATTATCAAATGAATGCACTATGAATATGGATATGAATTCAAATATGCATGATATATGTATGATATAAATGCATGTCATGTTTTTATGCTGACAAAACAGGTGAAGGGGATATACTGGTGGTGAAATAAACATCACAATATGATCGTGTACTCAACCAGTTATGGCGAGCATTGGGTCCTCTTTTACCGGAGATATGGGATTGTACGTCCGTCATACCATGGTGTGGACAAATTTAAAGATCCATGGAGATACCTTTCAAGGCAAAAGGCAAGAACATTCGATCCTGTATTTCGAGGTTTAACCGTTCTTGGAGCAACTGTTGATATTCCTCTTTATGCTCACAAATAAAAGGAAAGTAAATACAAGCATTTTAATAGCAAATTTTAACCTTTTGTTTCAATAATTTTTATCAAAGTAAATAAAAATGTTATTTTACAAGATATAAATAAAACATAAGTTGCAAACAAGATGGGCAGAAGCTCAAATTTTATTGATAGAATGGTAACCCGCAAATAGCGTGATTCCATGGATTATTACAGAAGTTTGAAAAATGGTAATTAAAAGGGAAAGGGTTACATTAAAATATAATGGACGAATTCTCCCTAATAACTTTGAATTCCCAATGTTCTTTGAACTTTGGCGAAGGTGCTTTGATTGGAGAGCTTTTCAATGAACGTGGCTGCTTCAGATAATCCAATCTGGTTTGATGTAATTACTTGCCATACATCCCTCTTTTTTGCCTAGATTGCCCTTCTGGATTTTCAATCCACCGGGATGATATTTTTTATGTCTCTAATTTTTGCCTGGACCGCCCTCTCGGGTTTTCAGTCCATCGATACGCTATTTTTGCTTTTTGAAGTTTGTGATCCTTTTTTAAATCAAATCCTTGGGCTAAATTAAACATCATGGATGGTCTCCAAAGGTGTTTTTGAGTGTCTTGAGTTATGTACCAAGGTTTGGGATCATGTCTTGGTTAAAAGTCAAAGGTAAAGTTGACTTTTCCTTAAAAACCCTAGTTTGTGGACTAGATGATATTAACCTCTTGCATAACTTATGAATCAAGTAATTTGGGTTAGTCCAATCATATGAAGGGATTAATATGAGGCATTTGAGGTCCTTGCCACATATTTGGAGGTTTGGGATCATGCCTTGCTTCAAAAGTCAACTCAAGGACTGAATTAGGTCAAAACCCTAGTTATGGTGAACTGAGGATCTTGAGCTTTGATGAGCTTGTTCATGATGCAATTTTGTACTTGATTGTTGATGAGTGAAAGATATTGATCTTCATGAATGATATAGGGACTTGTGGTGTTGAATATGATGTACATTCCTTGATAATTCATTTGCATGAACTCTAGGGGGATCACCTAACCTGTGAAGCAAGTAAGCACATATATCTTGTTCTTGTGATGGGTTAGTGATGCATAAATACATGTATAAATGTAATGATGAATGTTATGCTAATGATGCAATTGTGATGACATCTTAGGGTTAAAAAATTAGGGTATGACACTGACCCACATGTCCTGTGGAAAAATTTGAAAGATAGATATGATCATCAAAAAACTGTTATCCTACCAAAAGCTTGATATGATTGGATGCATTTACGTTTGTAGGATTTTAAAAGTGTAAGTGATTATAATTCTGCAATGTTTAGAATAGCTTCTAAGCTGAAATTGTGGAGAAAAAGTAACTGATGAAGATATGTTAGAAAAAACATTTTCCACTTTTCATGCATCCAATGTTCTCATGTAGTAGCAATATCGAGAAAAAGGATTTAATAAATATTATGACCAAATATCTTGTATTCTTGTGGCTGAGCAAAATAATGAACTATTGATGAAAAATCACAAGGCTCGTCCCACTGGTACAACTCCATTCCCAGAAGTGAATGTGGCAAGGCATGATAACTATGGGAAAAACCGTGGTCGCGGTCGTGCATGCGCACGTGGTCGTGGCAGTGCTCATGGTCTTGATTTTGATCGTGGTCACAATGGTAATCATAAGAACACATATTTCCACCAGAAGTGGAAAAATGTTGAAAAGAATAAAAAAAGAGTAAGAGTAGCAAAACTAATGAAATACTTGCTATCGTTGTGGAGGAAAAAGGTCATTGGAGTCGCACTTGTCGTACTCCAAAACACCTTATTGATCTTTATCAAAAATCACTGAAAATTAAAAAGGTAAGGATTGAGACTCACTTTGCTAATGAAGATGATGATCCAGATTACGGTAATATGGATGTTACCCATTTAGATATTGGTGGCTTCTTTGCTGATCCAGATGGAAAATTGATCACCTTATTGGAGATGGAAGTGTCAAGAAATTAAATTTATGGAAATCTCCTTTTTAGTTATTAATAAGTGTTTATAGATGTTTTGAATTTTATTTTCTAATAATAATAAAGTGTGTTTTCTACTTGTTTATTTACATAATTTATTGTTTAAATGACTTGTGTTTTTAAAGCGCGCTTATAACTTATTGTTAAAAATTATTATTGCTCTTAGTATGAATATGGACACTAGCACCAGTAATGAAGATATGTGCCTTGCTGACAGTGCAACAACCCACACAATTCTCAAGAATAAATGATATTTCTATAATTTAGTGAATCGAAAGACTGATGTCAGTACTATATCTGGCACCTCGAAAATAATCGAAGGCCCCGGAAGAGCCAATATGTTGTTACGTGGAGGAATAATATTGCACATTGATAATGCATTATATTCCCCCAAGTTTCATAGAAATTTTTTAAGTTTCAAAGATATCCGCCTAAATGGATACCATATTGAAACAGGAGATAATGGAGGGATTGAATATCTTTGTATTACAAAACACAATTTGGACACAAAATGTGTAATGCAAAAGCTATCGGCTTTATCCTCTGATTTGTGCTACACTTATATTAGTACAACTGAAGCACATATAACTGTAACCTAGAAGTTTACAAATAATGATAAATTTCTAATTTGGTATGACCGTTTGGGCCATCCCGGTTGTATAATGATGCGAAAAATAATTGAAAATTCATGCGGTCATCAATTAATGAGTAGGAAAATTATTCAATCAAATAAGTTCTCATGCAGCTCTTGCTCGCAACGAAAGTTGATAATTCGGCCATCATCAACAAAAATTGGAAATGAATCTATCAGTTTTTTAGAACGTATACATGGTGATATTTGTGGGCCAATACACCCATCATGTGGACCACTTAGATATTTTATGGTTTTAATTGATGCATCAACGAGATGGTCACATGTATGTTTGTTATCAACTCGCAGCCAGGCGTTTGTGAGATTGCTAGCTTAACTGTTTCGAATAAGAGCTCATTTCCTCGATTATACTGTCAAGAAAATACGTCTTGAAAATGCTGCAGAATTTTCATCTCAAGCATTTAATGAGTATTGTATGTCTATTGGAATTGACATTGAACACCCAGTAGCACATGTTCATACATAAAATGGACTTGCAGAATCATTTATTAAACGAATAAAATTAATTGCAAGACCACTTATTATGAGATGCAAACTCCCAGTTTCTGCTTAGGGACATGCAATTCTGCATGCTGCAACATTGATTTGCATAAGGCCAACGAGTTACCACACATCTTCACCTTTACAATTAGTCTTTGGTAAAGAACCTAATATTTCCCATCTAAGAATTTTTGGATGTGCGGTGTATGTTCCAATTTCTCTACCACAGGGTAATAAGATGGGTCCTCAAAGGAGAATGAGAATATATGTTGGATATGAATCTCCATCTATTGTAAAGTACCTTGAACCAACAACATATGATTTATTCACTACTCGTTTTGCTGATTGTCTTTTTGATGAATCAAATTTTCCAGCATTATGGGAGAGAATAAGAAGCTGGAAAAAGATATCAGTTGGAATGAATTATCATTATCTCATCTTGATCCTCAAACAATAGAATGTGAACTAGAAGTTCAAAAGATAATTCAGTTGTAAAACTTAGCAAATCAATTACCAAATGCATTAAATGATCCAAAAGATGTGACTAAATCATATATACCAACTGCAAATGCTCCAATAAAAATTGATATCCCTGTTGGACAATCCAATGAGTCTCAACCACGCCTGAAGCGTGGCAAACCAATCGGTTCCAAAGATAAAAATCCTCGAACAAGAAAGGGAGCTAAGAATAAAGATGGCCCAAGTGAGGATATAGAAAATCTAAAAGAACCTTCAGACATAATAAACATTTCATCTCTATAAGAGATTGATCAGGTACCTGAAACTCATGAAAATAAAGAGATCTCTATAAATTATGTCCAAAATGGAATACAATGGAACTGAAACGAAGTCGACATTGATGATGTTTTTGCATACAATATAGTGCTAAATGAGATAAATGGCAAAGAGGATCAGGAACCAACGTCTATAAAAATTTGTAGACAAAGTGAGGACTAGCCAAAATGGAAAGATGCAGTTGAAGCAGAATTAAACTCACTCTACAAAAGACAAGTTTTTGGACCTGTAGTTCGAACACCTCAAGGTGTGAAGCCAGTTGGATACAAATGAGTTTTCGTACGAAAACGAAATGAAAAAAATGAAATTGTGAGATATAAAGCTCGACTTCCAAGGATTTTTCGCAGAGACCTGGAATTGATTTTGATGAGACATATTCACCTGTAATGGATGAAAGCACTTTTTGATATCTAATAAGCCTTGTAGCACATGAAGGGATTAATTTGCACATGATGGATGTTGTAACAACTTATCTGTATGGTTAACTTGATAATGAAATTTACATGAAACTCCCTGAAGGGTTCAATATACCATATGCACACAACTCCGAATCTCAAGAAAGCTACTCCATAAGATTGAACAAGTCTCTTTATGGGATGAAACAATCTGGACGAATGTGGTATAATCATCTCAGTGAATATTTGCTTAGAGAGGGATATACAAATAACTCCATTTGTCCTTGTATTTTTATAAAAAGATCAGTAAATGAATTTGCAATAATAGCTGACTATGTGGATGACATAAATATTATTGGAACTCCTAAAGAGCTTCCAAAAGCTATGAATTGTTTAAAGAAAGAGTTTGAGATGAAGGACCTAGGAAAGACAAAATTATGTCTAGGTTTGCAAATTGAACATTTAGACAAAGGAATATTTGTACATCAAGAAGGCTATGTAGAAAAGGTGTTAAATCGCTTCTATATGGACAAATGTCACCCGTTGTCTACTCCAATGGTTGTTAGATCATTAGATGTGGAGAAAAATCCTTTCTGACATCGAGATAATGATGAAGAATTGCTTGGTCCTGAAGTACCATATCTTAATGCAATTGGAGCACTAATGTACCTTGCTAATTATACACGTCCTGATATATCATTTGCTATCAATCTATTAGCAAGATATAGTTCTTCACCTACACGAAGACATTGGAACGGAGTCAAACATATACTTTGTTACCTTAGAGGTACAATAGACATGAGTTTGTTTTATACCAAAGTATCCAGATTCGAATTAACAGGTTATGCAGATGCAGGTTACTTGTCAGATCCTCATAATGGTAGATTATAAAAAGGTTATTTGCTTACATGTGGGGGTACAACTATCTCATGGAGATCAGTGAAACAAACCATAGCAGCAACATCATCTAATCATGCAGAACGTTTAGCATTACATGAGGCAAATCGAGAATGCATTTGGTTGAGATCCTTAATTCAGCACATCCAAAATACTTGTGGTTTATCTTTTGAGACATTAAATACAACGACCATATATGAAGATAATACGGCATGCATCGCTCAATTGAAAGATGGTTACATTAAAGGAGACCAGACAAAACACATTTCTCCAAAGTTCTTTTTTACTCATGATCTTAAAAAGAGTGGTGATATAAGCATCCAACAAATCTGTTCATGTGATAATCTTGCAGACCTTTTCACAAAGTCACTCCCAAGTAGAATTTTTAATCAACTAGTACAACAGATTGGTATTCATCAAAGAAATGATCGTTCAATTGAGGGGGAGAAATGAAAGGATATTGTACTCTTTTTCCTTCACTAGATTTTTTTCCCACTGGGTTTTTTCTAGTGAGGTTTTAACGAGACATATCCTTAATGGACATCCAAGAGGGAGTGTTATAAATAAAGATAATAGTGGATGTCCATTCTTATTCTTATTTTCATCTTCCTTTTCCTTATTAATAACTATGATTTTTCATCTCCCTTATGTCCTATAAATTAGATTCACATTGCAATGTAAAAAGTACTTTTGAAGAAGATAATATAATATTATTTTCTCTCTTCTCTTCCTCTCTTTGATCTCTATATAATTTTATTTAATTTTATAATAATCATAATGTAATAATAAAAAATAAACAAGAGAAAATTAATAAATTAAAACAGAGTGAAAATGGAGTGTGAAAAGTGATCTGGCCCAAGAGACCTCAAGGCCCAAAGGCACTAGATCCACTAAAGAGGGGAAGAGGGAGTCAACTTAGTTGACTCAACCTCTTCCACATGATCAGAATACTTAAGTCAGCATCATGATCAAGGGGTAAGGGTGAAGGCTCACAAAGCTACCATGGGCGAGCATACACTGAACCAAAAAGTCAAAAGTCAAATCAAAAGGGTACACGTAGCCAGGAAGGGCCTGATGGCGCTGCCACTTGCTACTCTTTTATACCTATGAGTCCGGTGAAAGCTTAGCGTTCCAGTAGGAGGGTATAGCTCAACCTTACTCAAACTATAATGACGAGTTTGAGAGGTTTTCAGAATGAGCTCTAGTGAATGATTAAGGTTCTTTTAGCAGTTCAATAGGATTGTTTGTGCATAAGAAAACTCAGAGAATCATGTAGCTCTCAAAGTTAACATAGAGTGATTCAATGTTGGAATCACTTTGTACGAAACGGTTTTCTGTCCTTGACCATTCCCTCTCAATGAATCAATGACTGTTTATATAGGGTGGTGAGTAAATGAGACACGCGTGGAGAAATTTGGCAATCGTGCGGGGAATAAAGCTGTTAGGAAATTCTTTGTAATCCCTGAATTTGTTTAGCAATTGCGTGTGAATTGGTGTGAATTTTATGTGCTTGTGGTCCCAAAATTGGTATGTGTGGTGTATGCTAATGGTTTGTATATTGTTATGTATGTCATGTTTGTAGTTCACCTGAAATTAGCTCAGTTATCTTGATGCTATGTATGTATGTGTGTGCTTTATGCCTTGCTCCTTTTTTTTTTGCGTTTTCAAACTCCTTATTTTGGCAATTAAATGCGCATGATAGTGACCATGACACCCATGCTTTGTAGTTGTACTCTTCTTTTCTCTTTGCAGGATGTGAATTTTTTTGAGCATGTTAGGCAAGTATGATAATGGCAGATGATGGATATGGGGGCCTGCTGCAAAGTTTTTGTTTTTCTCTCTTTTTGCATTTTTTTTTTTGATGTTGTAGCCAATTATTTGTATTACTTATCTTTATGAAAAAGGTAATGTGAAAAGAACCAAAATTAATGGAATGTAAAGTATGAATGCAACACAGAGCAAAACTTGTAACATGTGTGGATTAATGTACTTGTGTGGATTAATAAGTTCTAAAATCAAATTTGATTTTTCAAACCTTATTCAATGTAAATAACCAAAGTAAATTCAAACTTATTTTTATGCACAGTTAATGATGCTTTATTTAAAAAGATGTATGATTAAACTGACATGGTCAAAATCCTTTACCAAACTTGTGAACTAATTTTGATAAATTTTCTTAAACTTAAGCAAAATCAAAGCTTTCTTTGGAAAACTAAAGAAACAAGCGACCCATACATGAAATTACTCTTAAAAATGTGTGAATGATTAAAATGCAAATATGACTATGACATGCTTAAAGCAATGTGACATAAAGACATCCATTCTTAACTTTCCACTAAATTTGCCTAATGCATGTTTACGAGGGTTCATGACCAAATGAAGTGGTCATGAGGCAATGATTCAAAAATTTAATTTTATTGAAAAAGATGAGTGCATTGATCAAGATCATAGGGTTAGATCAATGTCTGAATGTATGCAGATGAAAAAAGACATGACTGAATGAAATGTCTGTATAAATGCAGATGAATGTTACACAATTGTGTTAGGACAAAAATTGGGGTATGACACTTACCAATTAGAGAAGGGTTGGTCTCCTTTGATGTTTGGAATCCCAAGGCACTCATGTTTTTTGTTATAGCCATATTTTTACCACCTACCAAGTGTATGCTAATGTTTATGTTTACTTTCCACATGAAATTGTCGGTCAAATGGTCGATTATGTCAGGCTCTGAATGAGGAATACATATATTTTGCATGTAGTATGAAAGGATGAAGGAGAAAACAGAGAAGTCAAATATATTATAACATGCTTGTTAATGTGCTTGTTTTTTCAAGAGGCTAAGTATATTTTCATCTTCCTAATGAGGAATTTGAAGTTGTATAATGGAAATATAATGCATCCCTTTAAGCTTTAGGTGAGGGAGACATCTTCCTTTATAACAGGTTTCGCGAGAGAAGTTATGCCATCATCATTAATCTATATACGATGAGTGGTAGGAAAAACCATCTTAAGGGTGGGAGAGATGCAAAAGAGATCTTTGAAGATTTTTGGGCTTCTTGTTAGATGAGTGTGTTTTTCGAAGTCCAAGTGCCATTTGGAAGTGTGATTCTATGGGTTTTGTTTCTCTTTCTTCTAATGATGGCTTGATGGTTTGAGCATGAAAAAGGAGATGCTTTTGCTCCAAATTTGATCCATTGATCACAAGACTTTTGGAACTAGTAAATTCCTTCTTGAAAAAAGATATGGTTGTATTCTCTGTGCAATAGGTATTCGAGTTGGACATTAGATATATAGAAAACTCTCTCTAGATATTTTTGGATTCCCTTCAAGATGGCTTCTATATGTTTCATTCGCGAAAGATATTGCCAAAGATCTTGTTGTTTGATTTTTTTTAGAATTATTAGACATTTTTAGGGCAACAACTAGGTTGGTTTTTAAATGATGTCCAAATTTGGTCAACCACTTGCATGTAATCTTCATGATCGATTAAGGTTGTCTCGAAACACAAGGGTTTAGATTCCCAATCAAGAGAAAGCCACCAAGACAGAGAAGAAATAGAATATGGTCGGAGTAGAGTTGGTAGAGGACCTCAACGAAGTGTTCTTAGAAAGTAACACCATTGGAAGTTAGCTTTTTTAGAGGCAAATAGGATATATATATATATATATATATATATATATATATATATATATATATATATATATATATATTATCGGTCAAACTACAAGGGACGACATTCAAAACAAAAGGCACAATGAGTACCAATCCCAGGAATAAAATCAATAGAAATACAAGAAAAGACAAACATATATAACAACCCTAACCACCAGTCGAGGGGATCAAAGTCCACAAGAAATAAGTAGAGGAAAGACACAAAAACCAAAATCCAGGCAGAGTTACATCTCTCAAATCCAAGGACACCTGTAAAAGCAACGAACCAATAAAATAAACTATAACAACACATCCAAGGGATGCCAAAGCCACTCACCCCTCTATTAGCTCGGAAATATGATAGGGTTCTCAAGCCAGGCGGAGAAGGCACAAGACTTTTCCTCAGACCTACAAAGGTACAATTTCCAACCAAGATGATGCTCATGTCTTCAACGTCTTTTGGTGTCACCGAAGAACCTGAAAAAACTATATCATCCATAGTTTTCCAAACCGACCAAACCACGACATGCCAAATCATCCTCAACAGCCTCTAGTCCTAGACTATCCACTCGAAGGAATACTCATCTAGAAAATAGTCAAGATATCTCTAGGCAAGATAACACATCACCCTAACCGCCACCTAAAAATACTATGCCAAATAATGGATGCAACCTCACAGGTCACAAAAGATGAGAGGACGACTCAATAAGCGATGAACATAAGGGATAGGAAATAGACCCAGAGGTCAAATGAACTATCCTATTAAGTAATTTCTCTCTGGTTGAGATACTATCTTGAAGAATCTGCAAAGCGAAAATTATAACATTAGAGGGGCACAACTACACATAACAGATTGAAGGACTAACTATGTGGGAGAGACCTACCGACCTGGGGAATTGTTAGGCCAGAAGACATGAGTATGCAGAAGACACATAATAAATACCATCACTCGACACACACCACCTCCACACATCACTCTCATAAGTAGAGGTACAACCTCTAATCACAAACTAAAGATCGCTAAAAAGAGCCAATTTGTAGTCAAAGAGAAAAAGTCTTCGCCACCTGAGGTCCCAGATTCAACTCCCCCCCCCCCCCCCCTCATCTACCGATCTCCTCTACAGATTTATAGGTCTGGTCAAAAATAGGAAAAATTCTAGAGAATCTAAAACGATATAGAGTATTCCCAACTCAAAGATCCCCCCAGAAGGAGGTAAGGAGGCCAGAGCCAACTTTCAGGGAGTGGCCATCCTTGAACTAGTCAGAAGTCTTAACTTTAGCTCCAAGAAGGGAACCCCCTCTTCACCAAGAAGAGGTCGATCGAAGACAACCGTCTCTCCTGCCTATAATAGAAGTCGTGGAGGCTACACCATATCTAACTGTGAGGATATCTCGCCAAATACCATAAGCCCTCGAAAGCAGAAACCACCTCCACTTGCCTAAAAGTGCCAAGTTGATCATCGAATGTTACGAACCCCAAGGCCCCCGAGCTTCTTAGACTTGCAAACATCCACTCAGTTGACCCCAAACAATTTTAGACTCCCCTTTCACTCCTCCCCAAAGAAACCTACTCTAGATCTTCACTATCTTCTTTCAAACCTTGACAAACATCTTTAAAAAATATAAGAAAAAGATAGAGATGACATTAAAAACAAAATTAAGAAGGATCACTCTCCCTCCCAAGGAGACATACCTATACCTCCACGAAATGAGCCTTCTAGATAGAAGATTAACTAGAGGTTTTCACGAAGACGCTAGACGGGAGTTAGCTCTGACCGAGAATCTAAGATACTTAAAAGAAAGGAACCCCTTCTTACCGTAGAGAAATTCGCAATCAAGCTTCTTTAAAAGAATCATTTGCCCATGACGGTTGCGGTGCTAATATAACACTAAAATTTTAAAACGATATAATATAAATAAATAAATCATATCTTTTCAGAAAAACGAACGATTAAAAACGAACCAAAGAGAATATATATTTGTTGGGCCTCTAAACACACAAAAATAAAATTAAATAAACATATAAAAATGTTTTGAATATAATTACACATCTCCAATAATTAACCTACACTTAATCAATCAAAATCATTTATAAAATTTCTACTGAAAACCCTTCGCATCAAGTAGCATTTTTGCCATAATAATTTATTTGTGATCGACCATTCCATAAACTAAAAGCTACACATCTAAATATAGATCCACCACTACTCAATTTTCCCATTATTTTTTACTTCAAAAGTTGTAAGACATGGTGAAAAGGCAAATTATTATAAATATCTAGCAAGAATGTTTAGAAATAAATTTGTTATGCTATTGGATACATATGGTAAATAACATGTATTTGCTTTATAAACAAATAGGTTATGGAGGAAAATGAGAATTACAAAGAAAAAAGTGGAAGAGTGAATGAGATGAAAACAGGAGGAACCAAAGTTGCAACCCTCTTACTAGGTACTAATATACTAAATAAATTGTTCATAATTCTTTTTAATTATTGGTTTGTTTTTTATGAATATTACTTGAACAAAGTTGAATTTATGTATACAGTGAATCAAGCACTAGCTACTTTAGCTTTCTTTGGAGTTGGTGTGAACTTGGTTTTGTTCCTAACTAGAGTTCTTGGTCAAGACAATGCTGAAGCTGCTAATAATGTTAGCAAATGGACAGGAACAGTTTATATGTTCTCATTGATTGGAGCATTTCTTAGTGACTCTTATTGGGGTCGATACTTAACCTGCACCATCTTTCAACTTTTCTTCATTATGGTAAATTCAATATGTATCTTACCTTATCGTCTATAAAACACTGACACAAACACAGACAACAAATATGAACACAAACACCAAACACAGACACCAGATATAACATCACACGGATATTAGACACAGACATCAGATATATATCTGATAGACATCAAATATAATATCAGACGACGGACACCAGACATATACATCAGATATGATATCAGATAGACAGACACCGGACACCACCAGATACACTTTTGTTTATTAATTTATGTGTTTTTTCATTGAATAGGGTTTGGCACTGTCATGTTTTTCGTCATGGCGTTTCTTGATAAACCCTAGAGGATGTGGTGATGGACATATTTCTTGTAACCCTACATCATTTGGAGTTAACATTTTCTACTTTTCAATATATCTTGTTGCATTTGGCTATGGAGGACACCAACCAACTTTAGCAACATTAGGTGCTGATCAATATGATGAAAAAAATCCAAAAGAGAGAAGCTCAAAACTAGCTTTCTTTTGTTACTTTTACTTTTCCCTTAACGTTGGATCTTTGTTCTCCAACACTGTGTTAGTCTATTATGAAGATTCAGGAAAATGGACTATGGGTTTCTTGGTATCATTGATCTCTGCCATTATAGCCTTTTTGACATTCTTATCAGGTTCTCCACAATATAGATATTTTAAGCCCTCGGGAAACCCTATAGTTAGGGTTGCTCAGGTTTTTACCGCGGTTGCGAGAAAATGGGACGTTGTTCCAGCTAAGGCAGAAAAACTTTTTGAGGTTGATGGATCTAAATCCGCCATCAAAGGCTGTAGAAAGATTCTTCATAGCGAAGATTTACGGTAAGCTAGTTAAAACCACGTTGTAAAATGACTATTATTACTCCTTTATTTGAAACTTACTATATATATGTGTGTAAATTTTGTTGATGTTGATGTGTAGGTTGATGGACAAAGCAGCAACGATCACGGAGAACGATGTCGAGGACGAGGAGAGTCGAAACAATCCGTGGAGGCTATGTACTGTGACTCAAGTTGAGGAAACAAAATGTGTATTAAGAATGTTACCTATTTGGCTATGCACCATTTCTTATTCCGTTGTGTTTACACAAATGGCTTCACTTTTTGTTGAGCAAGGAGATGTGATGAATTCAAAAATAGGCGAATTCCGAATGCCAGCAGCTAGCATGTCTGTGTTTGATATTTGCAGTGTTCTTATCTGCACAGGAATTTATCGCCAAATCCTTGTTCCGTTAACCGGAAGAATGATCGGTAATCCGAAAGGAATTACCGAACTTCAAAGAATGGGAATTGGCTTAATCATTGGAATGTTGTCAATGGTTGCATCAGGTGTAACTGAGATTGTAAGACTGAGAAATATTATTCCGGGCGAAAAAACAAGCTCGGTTAGTATCTTCTGTCAAATTCCACAGTATGTTCTTATTGGTGCTTCAGAAGTTTTCATGTATGTTGGTCAGTTGGAGTTCTTTAACGGCCAAGCTCCGGATGGTATAAAAAGTTTTGGAAGTTCGCTTTGCATGGCTTCGATTTCGCTCGGAAACTATGTGAGTAGTATGCTTGTGAATGTGATCATGGAGATAACTGCAAGAGGGGAAGAAAAAGGTTGGATTCCAGAGAATCTTAATAAAGGACACATGGATAGATTTTTCTTCCTTCTTGCAGGGATTGTTGCTTTTGATTTTGTGATTTACTTGTTTTGTGCTAAGTGGTATAAGAACATCAATGTTCAAGGTGATCAAGAAGAGTTGGAGTTTGATGATACAAAGGATAGTAAAGTTGTAATTAAATTGGAGATGAATACTTTTTAATATATTTTCTGATATTTTCTGTTTCACCATTGATGGTGGTATACTCCATGTTTAGCAAATATTTACTAATTGGATCAATAGTTTAATAATCTGGGTAGATAGTATCACATTTTTTTCACGAATTAGATATCTTTTCTGCATAACCGGGGAGATTAATCTTGAGTTAGATTTTTAGGATGTTTGATAGCTTTATAGATTGATTTGGAAAAGACATTTAAGCCATAAATTTGTTAATAGAAGTTATCAATGGACTGATATCTTTACAAAATTCTTATCTAAAGATAGATTCAATTATATAAAGACTAAATATTCACTTTATAAAAAAATGATGTTTGAAATCAAAAGCTTGAAAGACCCGATAAAAATTTCATTTTTTGTTAAATTGAGAAAAATTACAAACATGTAGAATTGACCCTATGGGACATTCTCTTTTTATGGTGATTTAAACCTCGAGACCTTTAATCCTCGAGGGTAAGTTAATCCTCTATACCATCAATTCAATGGGGTAACTTTGTCAAATTATATGGACCTTAACTCCTCTAGATCTACGAGTGTTTGATTTTGAAGAAAGTTAAATGATGTTTTTGACACGCATCTGAAATTTTCTCCCTATCTTAAAAATGTTACACTTTTGCAGGAATGCATTTTCGTATCTTGTTTCAATATTACTTTAACGTTTATCTTTCTATCACTACTATAAAATATACATTTCATAACACCAATTTACAACGGACATAGTGTTAACCGTGTTAATAATTTATGTCTGGGCATTTTTTTTGTATTTACTAGAGAACATGTCACAACGGTCAAATGAAACAACCCTGATGAAAAGGTAGATGGGATGAAATGGTTCAAATCTCACCACCTACAATTAGTCATTTATTGTGATAAAAATGTTATTGACCTTGTATATCACCGTGATTTTTATTACCAACTGTGATGAAAGGCGATACTTTATTTATATACAAGCGAAATTATCTATCGCTTCAGTGCATAACAGGCGTCTCTCTCAAAATAAAATCCTAACAACTCTTTCACTCGTCTCTCTCAAAACAAAACCCTAACAACTCTCTCACTCGTCTCTCTCGTATGGAAATCCCAAAATTAAACCATAACAATAAATCTTAGCCAATGGGTATTTACAGGTTCGTTTTCTCTATAGGTTTTTTTCTTTCAAAATCTGTTTCAATAGTTTGTTTCATGATGTTTGAACTTTCTTCTTGTTTTGACTTGTAGGTATGAACGTTTCTTTCAATAAAGAGTACAAAGATAAAGTTAGCCTTACAAACTTGTGTCAAAGATCCAAAATGACATCCATTTAAGATATACACAAGTTTGCAGGTCTAAATTTATCTTCATCCTTATTTCATTGACAACACGCCTTTAAGGGACATGTATGGTATGTTTCTAAAGCATTTTATGACTTGATATGTTTGTTGTATTGTTTTTGTTGTTTAGGGTTTGTTGTTGATGAATGTTTTTTTATGAATGTTATTGTTAATGTTTGTTTAAAATATGAGTTTATTATATATTATGTGGTTTGAGTTTTTTTCCAATCCCTTACCGAATATATAACTTTCTAAACTATATTAGAACATTATGATATGATAGATAAAATTGTATTAGAAAATAAGTATACGTTCAATGCTTGACATGAATTCTTCACACTATTAAATGCATGTTGTTCTTTGACGGTTAGAACTTGGTTTATTGATTGTAGATCTTTAACCACCCCTATCTCCATTTCTAATTTTGTTTGCAAAGTAAATAATATTTTGCAAATACAATTAGAGGTGAAGACAGGGGCGGTTGAATAACTAGGATCATTAAACCAAGTTCTTAGTGTCAAAGAACAAAATACAGATAAGGACTTAAAAAACTCTTGTCTAGCATTGAACGTGAAATTATTATTCTAATATAACTTGATTTGTCATATTATAATGTTCTAGTGCAGATTGGAAGATTATATGTTTAGTGAGCATTGGTGAAATAAGCATTCCACATAATTTATAATAAACTCAGGTCTATATATCACAACGGTTGTTTAGAACAACTATGATTAAATATGTTGCATTAAATAATATCACAACGGTTGTTTAAAGTAACCGTTGGGGTAGGTAGCGCGCTACATGGATACAATCACGGTTGCACGACCGTGGTGGAAATCATCATACATACAATCACCCCGTACCTCACAACGACTGGACCAGCGTGGTGGTATCCATTTTCCAACCGTTGTGATATGTGTTTTTTGTAATAGTGTATGTGATCAGTGCGTTTTAATGTACATTCTCTTATGTTTGTACTTAGGCATTCCTACAGTTTATTTGAGTATTTTTACTATTTTAATGTGTTTTCATATTTTAGTTTGTTTCTACCTTTATTTTATTTTCGCAGTTTATTATCAACATTAACACTTATTTGATACCTTTCACTGCGCAGGTCATAACTTGAGCTACGGGATACCGTTTTACGCGTTCTACCAGTCGATGGAAAGTTAAGACAGAGAGCTACAAGTTTTATGTTGAAGCCAAGATCTGATTCAGAGTGAAAGATGGTCAAATAAGTCGTTGAAGTCAGAGCCCGAATTCTGATTTTAGAAAATAATTTGTTTCGGGTTGTTTTATGGGCCTGATTTATGTTTCCGACCCAGTTTGAGTTAGTGGTGAAAAACCTTATTTTGTTTATAAGGTTTTCAGCCGTACAACGATTACCTACCTTTTTACTACTCACGAATTTTACCTTTGCGTTTAACGATTGTAATGGAGAACTAAACTCCTTGGGTTGATCTACTGTAGTCGCGCCTCCATTATACTTTGAGGTTCTTATGTTTCTCAATTAAATTTATTTTCCTTTCAATTCTTCTCTTTGATTTGTTGTTTGCTTAATTCAACTTTTCTTATAGTTGATTGATTTATTTCGATGATTGTATGTTCCTATAACTTTTACTCGCTGTTTACGTCGCTTTGTCGTTAAATCGCGTTTCTATATTGTGTTTGCCTAATTCGCGGTTGTGTTTATCCGTTTGCTTAATTCGAAAATTAGGAATATATATCTTGCAGTATCCATTGCGCTTGTTGATTGATATTGTAATCGAAAAGGGAACAAAGTCCGCTTAGGGATTGAGAATTATTCGGATCAATGATAAGTAGGAGACCGATACGGTAGATTAGCTTATTTCATAAGCACTTTTTTATAATCACTTATTTCCTCCTATTTTCTAAATTGAAAACAACCCCCCCCCCCCACCAAATCATTTTTCAATTGGTTAAATTCTCAATAAGAATCCTTGCGATACAACATCCGAGTATCGCTTCCCGTTACTACACTTTTATAAAACTCGTTTTTGATCCGTGCGCGACAGCGGATCAAATTGGCGCTGTTGCCGGGGATTTTTGTCGATTTAGCCAATAGTTTAGTTTTAGGTATTGTTTGTTTTGATTTTCTACATTTGTTTTGCTGTTTTTCCGTTTTCGCGTCTGGACGCCTCGTCTCGCGTCCGACCTAGTAAAAAAAATCGGTTTTGGGGGAAATCGCCTCCTTTTTTTAAATCTGTTTCGTGCATTTGAAGCAGAAAAATCGTGCGGTCAAAAGTCCCGTACTCTAGAAGAGTTATGGGATTTCGCCCTCAAAACCCTAAATTCATCATTTTTCTATTTTTAATTAATTATTTACTATTTTCATAGTTTCGAAAAATTCTAAAAAAATTTCCAAAATCTCATTTGACATAATTAGATTAAATTTTGTGTTTTTATTTTTTTTCAAATTTATTTTAACCATTTTTCTTTCTTTGATTTTGATTCTGACTCTATAGGGACATTGTTGGCATTATCGTATTTGTTGCTGCATTAGTAGTTATGGCTACTAGATCTTCCTGTTCTGACGTGTTTGATTTTGATCCTGAGATAGAGAGAACCTTGCACGCACGTCTTAGAGAAACTCAGGTCAGCCCTAGTTCACCATCCCTTGACGATTGTGATTCTGATTCCTTGTTTTCACATTGCTTGTTTGATTATGATTCTGAATTTGCTTTCCATAATAACATGGCCGACCAGCGAACATTGAGAGAGCTTGCTGCTCCTGATGTAAACTATAATGGCTTGTGTATTAAATATGCTGACCTTGTTGTTCCTTTTGAATTAAAATCTGGATTAATACACTTGTTGTCGAGATTTAGTGGTCTTGCAGGTGAGGATCCATACAAGCATCTTAAAGAATTCCAGATCGTTTGTTCTACCCCACTTAAGCCTGAAAGAATTACAGAAGATCACATCAAGCTGAGAGCCTTTCCGTTTTCTCTACAAGGTGCGGCCAAAGACTGGTTATATTATCTTGAGCCAAATTGTGTTGCTACTTTGAATGATTTGAAGAAGGTATTCCTAGAGAGATATTTTCCTGCCTCCAGAGTTACCTCGATACGAAAGGATATTTGTGGTATTAGACAACAGGAAAATGAATCATTGGCTGAATACTGGGGGAGATTCAAACAATTAGTTTCGAGTTGCCCATAACACCAGCTCACCGAGCAATTATTGATTAAGTATTTCTATGAAGGACCTTGGCGGATATTCCCGGTATTAGCCCTTCCATGTGCATGCATCGGATTCTGCTTGAAGAAGGAGCTAAGGTGGTGAGGCAGCCCCAAAGGAGGCTTAATCCTTTAATTCTTGATGTGGTAAAGAAAGAGGTAACCAAGTTGTTGCAAGCAGGTATCATATATCCTATCTCTGACAGTAACTGGGTAAGTCCAGTGCAGGTTGTACCTAAGAAAACTGGACTCACTGTGATAAAATATGAAAAGAATGAACTTGTTCCCACTAGAGTTCAGAATAGTTGGAGAGTTTGTATTGATTATAGGAGGTTGAACCAGGCGACTAGAAAGGATCACTTTCCCTTGTCGTTCATTGACCAAATGCTCGAACGACTAGCAGGTAAATCACATTATTGTTTCCTTGATGGTTTTTCAGGTTATTTTCAGATCCATATTGCACCAGAGGATCAAGAAAAGACAACCTTCACGTGCCCATTTGGTACATTTGCTTACAGGAGAATTCCATTTGGACTTTGCAATGCTCCTGGCACATTTCAGCGATGCATGATTAGTATTTTTGTTGAATTTATTGAAAATTGCATGGAAGTCTTTATGGATGATTTTTCTGTTTATGGTTCTTCATTTGATGCATGTTTGAAAAGTTTGAATATGGTTTTAGAGAGATGCATCGAAACTGGCCTTGTTTTGAATTATGAAAAATGCCATTTTATGGTTGAGCAGGGAATTGTTTTAGGTCAAATAATTTCTAAAAAAGGAATTTCAGTAGACCCTGCTAAGATTGATGTGATTTCTACATTGCCTTACCCATCTTGCATTCGCGAGATTCGTTCTTTTCTTGGTCATGCAAGGTTTTACAGGCGCTTCATAAAGGACTTCAGCAAGATAGCTCTTCCGCTTTCAAACTTGTTGAAGAATGATGTGACCTTTAACTTTTATGAGAAATGCAAGCAGGCATTTGATTTCTTAAAGAAAGCATTGACATCAGCCCTCATCATACAACCTCCTGATTGGAACCTTCCTTTTGAGATTATGTGTGATGCATCTAACTATGCTGTTGGAGCGGTCCTTGCACAAAGGGTGGACAAGGCTGCCCATGTTATTTACTATGCTTCTAGGACTTTAGATTCTGCACAAGCTAATTACACTACCACTGAAAAGGAACTTTTAGCGATTTTTTTTGCTCTTGACAAGTTTAGACTATATTTGCTAGGTTCCAAGGTTGTTTTTTTCTGACCTTGCAGCCTTTTAAAGAAACCAGAAGCAAAACCGAGATTAATTTGGTGGATGTTGTTGCTCCAAGAGTTTAATGTAGAGATTAAGGACAAAAGTGGAGCTGAGAATTTAGTAGCTGATCACTTGAGCAGAATAGAGCGGGATGCAGATCCTTCTCCCATCCAGGATGACTTTCCTGATGAGCAGCTGCTACTTTTACATGGAGTTACTCCTTGGTTTGCTGATATTGTTAATTATCTTGTTGCTGGTATTTTTCCTACAGGTGCATCTAAGGCGCAAATTCAGAAACTCAAGAGTGATGCCAAATACTATGTGTGGGATGATCCTTATCTTTGGAAGTTTGGTAGTGATCAGATTATTAGGAGGTGTGTCCCCAACTATGAGATTGAATCTATTTTGTATTTTTCTCACGCCTCTCCGGCAAGTGGGCATTTTGGTCCTCAAAGGACCGCAAGAAAAGTCCTAGACTCAAGTTTCTATTGGCTCACTATTTTTAAAGATGCTTATGAGACTTACCGCACTTGTAAGGAGTGCCAGATAGCAGGTACAGCCATCACTCGTAAGAGTGAAATGCCTCAACAGCCTATGCTTTTCTGTGAGGTATTTGATGTGAGGGGAATCGACTTCATGGGTCATTTATCTATATCATTTGGTTTTCTCTACATTTTACTTGCTGTTGATTATGTTTCAAAGTGGGTGGAAGTTATTCCCACTAGGACTAATGATTCTAGAGTTGTTGTAGATTTTGTCAGGTCCAATATTTTTTGCAGGTTTGGAATACCCCGAGCTATCATAAGTGACCAAGGTACTCATTTCTATAACCGTACCATGGAAGCATTGCTCTGAAAATATGGAGTTATGCACAGAGTCTCTACTACATGCCATCCCCAAACTAATGGGCAAGCTGAGATCTCAAACAGGGAGATCAAATAGGTTTTAGAGAAAATGGTGCAACCAAACTGGAAGGATTGGAGCCGCCGTCTAGAAGTCGCACTTTGGGCTCAAAGAACAGCTTTCAAGACACCTATAGGGATGTCTCCTTATCGACTTTTTTTTTGGTAAGGCATGTCATCTTCCTGTAGAGATAGAACACCGTGCTTATTGGGCGGTTAAAAGTTGTAATTTGGAGATGCAACAAGTAGGTATAGAAAGAAAACTCCAATTACAACAACTTGAAGAGCTTAGGCTAGAGGCTTGTGAAAGCTCTAAGATTTATAAAGAGAAAACTAAGCACTTCCATGATAAAATGATTTCTAGGAAGGAATTCTCTGTGGGCCAACAAGTTTTACTGTTTAACTTCCGCCTTAAGCTTATGGCTGGGAAACTTAGATCCAAGTGGATTGGCCCTTTTGTTGTTACTAACGTTTTCCCTCATGGTGCAGTAGAGATTAAAAGTGTAGGTACTGACAAGGTTTTCAAAGTCAATGGGCAACACCTGAAGCTATTCCATGAGAGTTCGGTGCCTGAAGATGCACCCATAAAAGAGCTTTCCTTGGAAAAGTCCACTTACTCTACAACTTGACCAGGGAGCACTTCTTCCCTTTCCTCACTCTTAATTAATAATTATGTCCTTTCATTGAGGACAATGCATGTTTTAAGTGTGGGAGAGGGAACCAATTCTATGTTTTACTTTAATTTTATGTTTTGCTTTCTTTATTTTCTTTCTTTTCAAAAAAAAATAGCATGTTTTTTCTTTGGTTTTTGAGTTACAAGTATGGGTTTTGTTCTTAGCTCTCTTGACTAAAGACTTGTGATGTGATGTGATTGATTCCTTTTTGTCCATTCTTAGTGTGATATGTAGGACTAAACTCTGAATTGTACATTATTGGTGGTAGATCACTAAACCTTATGAGAATTTGAGCCTAATAATGGATAATGTATAAAAACATCCATTCCTTTTTCTTTCTTGTGTGTTTCACTCATGTTTGTTAGTCTCTAGAATTTGAATTGACTCTATTGAAGCTTTTTGTTTACTTGTGCACATTGATATGATAAAGGCAACTTGTTTTTGTTTTATTTTTAGCCACTTAGCCAAAAAGCCAACCCTGAAAAATATTATCCCTTGTTGGAAACCCATTTGAGCCTGTTTATCTTTTTTTTTGTTTAAAACTCATTGCAAGCCGAAAGCGAAAAATAAAATTATCACCCTAATCAAGGGGTCGAAAGAGTCTTGTATGGAGTTTTGTGGGGTTGAACAATACAGTTGTGATGTTTCAAAGGTTGGCAGAAATATATATATATATATATATATATATATATATATATATATATATATATATATATATATATAGATAGATAGATAGATAGATAGATACAAAAAGGAAAAAAAAAAGAGAAAAGAAAGAAGGATGTCAATACATTTTCCTTCTGAAAAAGAAAAAATAAATAAAAACAAAAGGAGGAAAATATGGGAAAGTTGTTGTTTGAAGGTTATTAAAGTGTTTTTAGTTCAACTCCCTAATTCTCCTTCAATTTTCTTTTGACCTTTTGAGTTTTAGCCTAGTACCCCTTAGGATTTATCATACCCTTACCTTGGCCACGTTACAACCTAAATAAAAGTCCTTTTGATCTTTGTGTGCGTGTATTTCAAGTGTGGATTTAAAGTCTTTTCACGCTTATAGTAGTATTAATTTTCATGTTGTGCTTTGAGTATAAACAGTTAGCCTAAACACTTGAGAGTTGAGTGAATTATATCTTGTGAGGATCCTGCTACTTTTGATGTACTCTTCGATAAGCTGTTTTCGTATTTATTTTGAATGTCACAAAAGAGTTGCTCACTAACACCATATTCTTGAAGCTTAGACTTATGACTCTACTTGTACCTTGTATATTGAATACCTTTGGAAATACATGCTCTGCTTTGTTTTGTTTTAAATTTTTGAAGTTATCATTTTGCTCGGAGTGCAAAAGTTCAAGTGTGGGGGAATTTGATCAGTGCATTTTAATGCACATTCTCTTATGTTTATACTTAGGCATTCCTACAGTTTATTTGAGTATTTTTACTATTTTAATGTGTTTTCATATTTAATTTTGTTTCTACCTTTATTTTATTTTCAGCATTAACACTTATTTGATACCTTTCACTGTTCAGGTCATAACTTGAGCTACGGAATACCGTTTTGCGCGTTCTACCAGTCGATGGAAAGCTAAGACAGAGAGCTACAAGTTTAATGTTGAAGCCAAGATATGATTCTTAGTGAAAGATGGTCAAATAATTCGTTGAAGTCAGAGACCAAATTCTGATTTTAGAAAATAATTTGTTTCGGGTTGTTTTATGGGTCTGGTTTATGTTTCCGACCCAGTTTGAGTTAGTGGTGAAAAACCTTATTTTGTTTATAAGATTTTCATCCGTACAATGATTAACTACCTTTTTACTACTCACGAATTTTACCTTTATGTTTAACGATTGTAATGGAGAACTAAACTCCGTGGGTTGATCTACTGTAGTCGTGCTTCCATCATACTTTGAGGTTCTTATGTTTCTCAATTAAATTTATTATCCTTTCAATTCTTCTCTTTGATTGGTTGTTTGCTTAATTCAACTTTTCTTAGAGTCAATTGATTTATTTCGATGATTGTATGTTCCTATAACTTTTACTCGCTGTTTACGTCGTTTTGTCGTTAAATCGCGTTTCTATATCATGTTTGCTTAATTCCCGATTGTGTTTATCTGTTTGCTTAATTCGGAAATTAGGAATATATATCTTGCAGTATCCATTGCGCTTGTTGATTGATATTGTAATCGAAAAGGGAATAAAGTCCGCTTAGGGATTGAGAATTATTCGGATCAATGATAAGTATGAGACCAATACGGTAGATCAGCTTATTTCATAATCACTTTTTTATAATCACTTGTTTCCTCCTATTTTCTAAATCGAAAACAAACCCCCCCAATTGTTTTCAATTGGTTAAATTCTCAACAAGAATCCTTGCGATACGACATCCGAGTGTCGCTTCCAGTTACTATACTTTTATAAAACTCGTTTTTAATCCGTGCGCGACAGCGAATCAGTATGCATCTTGGAAACATTTAAATAACTCACATCACTCATTTCACACACTACTCGCAATCATTCCTACACTTTCATCTCTTAAGATTCTTTGAAAAATTCAAAATTTCCTCAAAATCCTAAAAGCTCTAATTCTTAGAAATGACATTTTCATCTTCAACCTTTTCTAAAAGAAAGAAGTAAATGACTGCAGCTAATTCAATCAGAGATTTCATAGAGAAACCAAAGACTAGGACCGCCAATGAAGATATTCTAAGTGTTGTGAAACGATGTCCTCAATAACAAAACAAAGTTATGAGAGAAAGATTGAGTATCTTGAACAAACACAAGAAACTCTATTAGGTTTTACGAAAGAGAAAGAAGAACGAAGAAGAAGAATAAGAATTGGCTAAAACTATTTTACTACTCACTTTCTAAATAAGGGTTCAAAGATTAAAAGTTAATACCAACAATTAATCTCTCTCAACAACCTGAGAGAACTAGTCTGTTTATAGACTACTAAGATAACTTAGACTACAAGTTAACTTAACAATTGGGCTTACAAGTAAGGCTCAATTCGATATACTAACTTAAACACAAAGCTAACATATTTTGACAACATGCTTGAACAGGCTTCGACTATAGCATGCACAACTTCTGTCGAACCATGAAGTTACCCTTGTCGACACTAGAGTTCGATCCAAATACCACAAATCTCTACCTTTGAACAAACTCTACACTAACAAAGGGAGAAACTAGATTTCATCATGCATCTTTATCAACTGCATACAGTGGAAAAACTTGCTACTTGGCAATGTCTTGGTGATCATATCAGCAACATTGTCATCAGTTGAAACCTTCAGCACTTGGACTTCACGTTCGATTTTCTCTCTGACAAAATGCATCCGCACATCGATGTTCTTGGTTCGCTCATGATAGGTTGAATTCGTTGATAGATGTATTGCACTTTGAATATCACATTTAATAGTGATAACTCAACCTTGAAGTTTCAACTCCTTAGAAAAACCTTCAACCTACAATGCTTCTTTCATAGCTTCAGTGAAGGTGATATACTCTGCTTCAGTGGTTGATAAGGCAACAACCTTCTGAAGTGTTGTTTTCCAACTAATTATTGTGCCAAACATAGTGAACACATATCTAAAAATAGATTTTATGGAATCCATACAACCTACATAACCAAAGTCGACAAATCCTTCAATTTCAACTTTGCTATCATCACCACATGCTCCACCATAAATCAGGACTCTGCTCAGAGACCCATTGATGTACCTAAGACTCACTTCTTACACTATATATGGCCTCATACAGACCATATCATACATCAAATAACCTACTATACTAGCATATAGAATGTTATTCATATAGGCTCTTTCGACTTTAGTAGTAATACTTTGATTCGTACTCATCTTGTACTGAGGATTAGTCGGTGTTAGAACAGGTTTTAAGTTCAACAAACCAAACTTGTAGAGAATCTTCTTTAGGTATGTCTCTTGAGATAAGCATAATCTCGACTGCTTTCTATCTCTCCGGATGTCAATCCCAAGAATTATAGAGGCGACTCCAAAATCCTTCATGTCGAACTCCTTATCGAGTTTAGCATTCACCTTCATAACATTTTCAACACTGTTTCTTGCTATGAGGATGTCATCAACATAAAGCAACAAAATAACAAGTGAATTTCCAGGTAGAAATTTGAAGTAAACACAGTGGTCGAACTGGCTCCTAGTGAAACCAATGTGTGTCATGAACTTGTCGAATCTTATATTCCATTGTCGAAGAGAATGTTTCAAGCCATACAAAGACCTATTCTGCTTGCACACATAATATTTCTTTCCCTTTTCTGCATACCCATCAGGTTGCCTCATCAGGATTGTTTCATCTAGATCACCATACAGGAAGGTTGTCTTCACATCCATTTGTTCAAGTTTTAGGTCGAACTTCACTACCATGGGTAACAACATTCTAATGGATCTATGTTTTACACCAGGTGAGAACACATCATTGAAGTTGACACCTTCTTTATGAGTGAACCCCCTAGCAACCAACCTTGCCTTAAAACGCTTCGACATCACTCCTTCGATTCCTTCTTTAACCTTGAAAATCCAATTATAGCTAACTAATCGGACCCTTGCATGTTTCTCGATCAACTCCCGAGTGTTATTATAATGAGGAGATTTCATCTCATCATCCATGGCTTTCAGCCATTCAATATTATTTTGACTCGTCGTAACTTGCTTATAGTCTCTAGGTTATTTGTTTAGAACCTCACTTGCAGATACTAAGTCATACGTTATGAGATCTACATAACCAAGTCTTTAAGGTGGCTTGATGACTCTTTTTTACCTGTCTCTTGCCATCACATAGTTATTATCAGTCTCCTTAGCTTCGACGGCAGCTTCTGCTTCTTCTTCGACTTCATTTGGGTCATGCAATTCAACATCACTATGCTCCACCTCAACATGAATCTCTTCCCACTCCAGATCTTCTTCAGATATCATCGAACTTCGACCATTGTCATTAGTTTTCTTGAAAGTCATCTCAGCTTCATTGAAAACTGCATCTTGAATTGTGATACACCTCTTGTGACCTGGCTCAAGACATTACATCCTATAAGCTTTGACTACTTCAAGGTATCCAAGTAACATACATTTTGGAGCTCTAGGTTCGAACTTATCTTGCCTAATGTGAGCATAGGCTAAGCATCCAAATACTCTAAGACTGTTGAGATTAGGTGGATGTTTCTTCCAGACTTCTTCAGGTGTTTTTATCCCCAAAGCTATCGAGGGACACCTATTTATAAGGTAAGCAACATTCATGACTGCCTCAGCCCAAAACACCTTCTTCAATCCTGCACTAACTAACATGCATGTTACTCATTCCAAAATGGTTTGATTAAACCTTTCAGCCAAACCATTTTGTTGGGGAATGCTTGATATAGTTTTGTTCCTTGCAATACCAGACGTAGTACTATAGCTGTCAAAAGCCTCATTGCAAAATTCAAGACCTTTGTCGGTCCTCAACCTCTTGACCTTCCTGCCAGTTTGGTTTTCGACCAGAGTCTTCCAAACTTTTGAAATTTTCAAAAGTTTCATCCTTAGTCTTCTGGATGAACACCCATAACTTTCTAGAATAATCATCAACTATGGATAAGAAATACTTTGCACTTGATGAAGAAACGAAAAAACACAAGAAGGGGGGTTGAATTGGAGTTTTTTAAAAAAATTAATGCAAAGGACACAATGGTTATCCTGGTTCGATTGAACTCAATCTACTCCAGTCCACCCGCCAAGGTGATTTCGCCTCTCTCTTGAGGACTTAATCCACTAATCAGTTACGATTACACAATTTCAGTAACAACCGTCACTCTTCTTGAGGTTTAACCACAACTTGGTTTTCTCAAGGAATAAAAAATTAAAAAACAAGTGCTTCTAGTAAGCTTTATCACAACCGTGATTTTTACACACTGTTTTATCAAAATGTAAATCAAAATACAAGAGCAAGTGAAATTGAAGAATTGTGGACAGTATGAGCTCACAAAAAGTGCTTTGGTCATCTGCAGGGACTCCTTTAAATAGCTGAGAAGATTTGATCCGTTGGAGACGCGTGAACTATTTTTGGAGAGGATAATAATGCTAATTAATGCTCTTTCCAAAAATACAGATTCAATCCGTTACTTTGAGATTCTCATAAACGAGAAGGATAGCGTATCAGAGTCTACGTTGAATCATCAGAGTTTCTGGCTTGATACAGCTTTGGTGCTGAAGCGCTAGACATCCGTCATTAGAACTTAGGCTGATGCTTCCAAATCAGAGCTTCGCTTTGATTAGAACTTCGCTTTAAACTTCGCTCAGATTGAATCTTCTGATACTTCTGTTTCAGAACTTCTTTGAGATACTTCTATATCAGAACTCTTTGTATTAGAACTTTCCTAGAACTTTCCTACATATCATAAACAATGAAATTAGGAGCATCAAGTTCTAAAATAACAAGTGTTTGTTATCATCAAAACTATTAGGAATGTAGAATCAATTCTTGTTCTAACAATCTCCCCCTTTTTGATGATGACAAAAACTCATATTTTGATAAATAATTTTAAAGGGTATTGAGGTTAGAAGACTCCCCCTGGGTTGAACATTTCCTTGAAAAATAATTTAATTTAAGATATCCAAGAGATTCTGATTGCCAGTTACCTGCTTGCTTAACACAGTAGAAACAGAAGTTAAAATATTCAAAATGTTCGAGACAAAGTCCTGGTGCACTGTTATGGTTCAAAATATTCTACGTTCTCCCCCTTTGTCATTAATCAAAAAGTGAAAAGATACATGAGAACAATTAAAAGAAAATTAAGGTTGAGGAGCAGGAGGAAGTCTTGTGAACAATGCTTCCAGAAGGCCTTTGATCTGATTAGCGGATTCTTCTTGCTTGCCAAGCATTCCTTTAATTTCTGCGTTTGTCTCGTCCTGTTTGTCCAATCTCTTTCTAACTTCTTCATTCTCTTTCTTCAACTCATCCAGAGTTTTCAGCACAAGAACGGATGAAGATGGTTCTTCAGAAGTTACCAAATCCTCAGAGCTTTTTGCAGACACTTCCTTTGGAGGGGCTTCAGGTGATTTATCTTCCACTTCAGTAATAACCAGAGTTTGATGCTCAGAGTTTTGTGCATGAGGGTCTGAATCCATAGGAGCTTTCCATCCTAGAGGAAGAATGGGTTTCTTTTCCCAGAATCTTAGAACCTGCTCATGGAAGATCTTCATATGGTCACAGAAGTTCTGTTGGGCTATGTCATAGCTCAGTTCCTTCATTTTCTGAGATTCAGAGTTAAACCACTTTCTGAATTGGGTCCAAAGATAGTCAGAGGCAGCTGGATTCAGATTTTCCGAACAACCCTGCTTTAGAAATTTGATCCATTCCTGCATTTCTGCCTCGAATGCCAATAAAGAGTTATCAACATCTGATTTGGATAGAGATGGGTTTGGTTTGGGAATGGCTATTTTATGAGAGGTTGAGGTGAGCTTGTCTAGAGCTTCTAGGTCAATTATGGTTCTGAGAGGATCATCTGTGATATTTGTTGGAGGAGAGTCAGAGATGAGGATAGGTGAATTAGGTGATGTAAATTCTGGAGAGGTTTGTGGGGGACTGGTGAAATTTGGTGGAGGTTGAAAGAAGTTGAGAGGGCAGTTGATACCAGGTATAGAAGTGTCAGGATGTTGAGTTTGATGTTCTGGTTCTGGTTGGGAAAAAGTGAAGAGAGGTTCATGACCAATGTCTGACAGAACTTGAGCAAGTTCTGGTTGTGGTTCAATAAAATCAGAAGGAGTGGGGTCAATGTCAATGTCAAAATCCTCAAGAGTTTGTGGTGATGGTGGTGGATTTTGGGTTTGAGATGATGGTGGTGAATTTTCAGAGGGTTTAGGAGATGATGGGTTTTCAGATGTTGATACCATTATGGATTCGACGATAGAAATGAAAGCAGAGTTACCTTTCTTCTTAGCAGCTTTAGCAACTTTTGGAGTTTTCTGAGGAGTTCCTTCAGAGGTTTTCCTTTTTCTTGAGGTTCTGGGGGCAACTTCTAGAGGTGCTTGCCCGAGCTGTTGCAGAGAAACTTCTGGTAGGGTACCATCAGCTTTACATGCATCCAAATATCTGAGGACAATTTCTGGATGAGTATCTGATGAGAAAAGAGGAAAATCTTTCAGAGGAATTTTTCTGGTGGTGATGACTTCCTTAGAGATTAGAGTTGGATCCTTCTTGATGGTATCAATGATTTTCATCTTCTTGAGATTCTTTGCATTGAGAGGTCTTCCGGCAATAGTTTCTAGATCAGAGATTTCCCGAGCTTCAGTTAAGTGATCTATCAGCTTATTCTCTGTAAGAATATCTGATATAAGTCTACCTAGAGGAATCCAATCTCTCTTGGTTCTTTCATTTTCTCTAGTTTCTTTGACACTGTTCTTCAGATGATTGAATAAGCAATAGGGAAGATTCGCTTTGGTAAAAGTGGAGATGAGGTACAGGAGATACTGTTGATCGTTGTTGATGTAGTCAGACGAGCTTGAAGGTTTCCTGTGATAGATGCACCCAAGAATAATTCTGGCCCAAATTCTGTGACGATCTTTTAGGTCTTTGATTTTGTTGGAGTGTTGACCGGAGGTGAAGATTTCTTTTGAGATAGTATTAAGATCAGTGCCCTTTTCCATCTCACTGCATCTGATTCCTGATCCATCATGATCAATCAGCTTACCAATAAGGTCTTCAGTGATGACAACCTTCTTTCCCATAACATACGAGATTACTTGATGTTTTGAGACCGATGCAAAAATCCAGAATTCCTTAACAAGTTGGGGAAAAACTGGACCCATTAAGCGATTGAAGTATTTGTTCCATCCTTGAAACTCAATCTCAGGAGTAAGGTCATACCCATTGTCTTTCATGCTTTCAAAATCGACGATGAGCTCACAGAGAACTTCAAGAGAGGCAAAAGGGGTGAGGAGAGTTCTTGAGGGCTCAACGTACCTTTCTCCAATGACTTGGTCAGCTGATTCTTGAGACATTGCTTATTGAGAGCTGGAGGCCATTGTTCACAGACTTAGGGTTTTGGGAACACAGACTTAGGGTTTTGGGAACACAGAAACAAGAAATGTAAATAATATGGAGAAGACGAAAGAGAGTAAATGAGTGATAGTGATCGTGTGAGGGTGTTAGAAGTGGCATTTATATATAAGAGAGACCAAGACTTAAATAGCAATTAAAAACAATAACATCATGATTAATAGCCGTAATGATTTCTGACAAGGGAGATAGCGTGAGAAATTTTTGGAACAGTTACCGATGTGACTTGGCGCCTCAATATGTCAACACAGACGTTTCAGTTTTCCAGAGTTTGACACGCGTTCATCATCAAAGAAAATCTGGAGCGTAGGGTGACACGTGTTTTCTAGAGTGAACTTAATGATCTATCCTTGAAATGAAAAGTTCAGATCTTCTGAATAGATTCTGATGCAATCTTTCTTCTCACTTCTGAAGAATTATTGGTCAGATGTTCACAAAAGAAAAGAAGTTCTGAGAGTTAAAAATATAGAAATTACGTTTTCATTCTGGACATAATTCCATACAGAGATTTTTCAGAATGAAATTAAATCTATCTTCAGCAAGGGGTTTGGTGAAAACATCAGCCCATTGATGGTCTGTGTCTATAAATTTTAAACAAAGAATTCCCTTCTGAGTATAGTCCCTAATGAAATGATGTTTAATTTCTATATGTTTAGCCCTAGAATGCAGAATAGGATTTTTTGAAAGACAAATGGCAGAAGTATTGTCACAGAGGATAGGGATGTTACTCTCGTAAATGTGAAAGTCTTCAAGCTGATTCTTCATCCAGAGCATCTGAGTACTGCATCCAGCTGCAGCTATGTATTCAGCTTCAGCAGTTGATAGTGCAATGGTGGATTGTCTTTTGCTGGACCAAGAGATTAGGTTGTCTCCCAGAAACTGGCAGCTTCCAGAGGTACTTTTTCTTTCTATTCTGTCTCCAGCAAAGTCAGCGTCACAGTATCCTACCAATTTGTATTCCCTGGACTTTCTATAGCAAAGACCAAGATTAGTAGTACCTTTCAGATATCTGAAAATTCGCTTAACAGCTGTTAAGTGAGATTCTCTAGGATCTGATTGAAATCTAGCACAAAGGCAAACGCTATAGAGAATATCAGGTCTTGAAGCAGTTAAATAAAGGAGAGAACCAATCATACCTCTGTAGATCTTCTGTTCTACTTTCTTACTTACCTCATCTTTTTCCAGAATACATGTGGGATGCATAGGAGTTTTTGAAGGCTTACTTTCTGACATTTCAAATTTCTTCAGAAGGTCTCTGACATACTTGCTTTGATGTATGTAAGTTCCTTCTGGAGTTTGGTTGATTTGAATTCCCAAGAAGAACTTGAGTTCTCCCATTAAGCTCATTTCAAACTCTGCCTGCATAGTCTTGCGACTGGAGCAAAGGTTTCTGTATAGTCTATCCCTTCTTGCTGACTATAACCTTGTGCAACCAGTCGTGCTTTGTTTCTGACAACTTCTCCCTGTTCATTTAGTTTGTTTCTGAAGACCCATTTGGTTCCAATGATGTTGAAGCCTTTGGGTTTAGGAACTAGATCCCAAACGTCGTTTCTGGTGAACTGATTCAGTTCTTCCTGCATTGCGAGGATCCAATCATTGTCTGTGAGTGCTTCGTCAATTTTAGTGGGTTCTATCAGAGAGACTAATCCCACTAGAGATTCTTCCGTCTTTTTGAATGAGGATCTTGTTCTGATTGGGTCATCCTTCTTTCCCAGAATTTTGTCTTCGGGATGAGTTAGAGAACTTCTGGACAGTCTTTTCTGGATGGGTTCTTCAGAATTAGAGTTTCCTTCTATTTTGCTCGCCAGTTTTTCTGATGATCTGGTTTCAGTGCCTGTTATTTGAACTTCTATTTCTGCAAGAGATTCATCATGCTTTGGCTTTTGAAGGCCAAGCTTATCATCAAATCTGACACAAATGGATTCTACCACACTTCGTGTTTCTGTGTTATATACTCTGTATCCTTTTGAACGTTCAGAGTATCCTAACATGAAACATTTTTGTGCTTTAGAATCAAACTTGTTCAGAGGATCATTAGTGTTTAAGATAAAGCATGTACATCCAAAAGGATGGAAGTAAGAAATGTTGGGCTTTCTGTTCTTCCACAACTCATATGGAGTCTTTTCCAGAATAGGTCTTATAGAGATTCTATTCTGAATGTAACACGCTGTATTAACTGCTTCTGCCCAAAAGTGTTTAGCCATGTTAGTCTCATTGATCATGGTTCTGGCCATTTCTTGTAGAGTTCTATTCTTGCGCTCTACAACTCCATTTTGTTGTGGAGTTCTAGGACAAGAGAAATCATGAGAAATGCCATTTTCATTAAAAAATGTTTCTAGATTTTTGTTTTCAAATTCCCCACCATGATCACTTCTGACTTTTACAATTCTAAACTCTTTTTCATTCTGAATTTGGTTGCAGAAAGTAGAGAATACAGAGTGTGACTCGTCCTTGTGTTTTAAGAACTTTACCCATGTCCATCTGCTATAGTCATCTACGATCACTAATCCATACTTCTTGCCACTGATGGATGCAGTTTTTACTGGTCCAAACAGATCTATATGAAGAAGTTCTAATGGTCGGGAGGTAGAAACAACATTTTTTGGTTTGAAAGAGGGTTTTGAAAACTTGCCTTTTTGACATGCTTCACACAGAACGTCTGAGCTGAACTTCAGATTAGGAAGTCCTCTGACCAGATTGAGTTTGTTAATCTGAGATATTCTTCTCATACTAACATGCCCCAATCTTCTGTGCCAGACCCATTGCTCGTCGTCAGCAGACAGAAGACATTTTACATTCTGACTTTTTAGTTCAGAAAGTTTTATTTTGTAAATGTTGTTCTTTCTCTTTCCATTAAAGAGGATTGTTCCATCTTTCTGACTAACTGCCTTGCAGGACTTTTGATTGAAGATTATATCATAACCGTTATCACTTAATTGACTTATGGATAACAAGTTATGCATTAATCCTTCTACTAATAAGACATTAGATATAGAGGGTAAAGTACCATTACCTATGGTTCCAGAGCCAATGATTTTACCTTTCTGATTGCCTCCGAAACCTACATATCCTCCAGCTTTAAGTTCCAGGCTTTGGAACATATGCTTTCTTCCCGTCATGTGTCGCGAGCATCCAGAGTCCAGGTACCATGACTGGGGTTTCAATCTTGCTGTCAAAGACATCTGCAACATATAGGATTTTATCCTTAGGTACCCACATCTCTTTGGGTCCTTGTTTGTTAGTGTTCACAGAGTTCTGATTGAGTTTTGGTTTCTCAATAGAATTTGAATAAGATTCACTGGTGTATTTAATATCATGTGTGTGTCCATATGTGAAGTGAGAGTTCAAAGGAGCATATTTTATGATCATATCATCAACACGTTTGGGTTTATACGGAGCTTCTCCTCTAGGATTGACATAACCTATGCCCTTTCTCCCATTTCTACTAACTCCATAGATCATTGAAGCCATTTTGCTTCTGTCTATGTTTTTAGCTAGAAATTTTTGAAAGTTATAGTCGTAATGTTTTAAAATATTATCAGAACTACTGGAAACTTCTGAATCAGATTGTTTCTGATATTTTTCAAAAGAGTTGAGTTTTGAAACAGTTTATTTTAATTCAGAATTTTCTGCTTTTAGCTTTCTGTTCTCTTCAGACTCAGATACCAGATCATGTTTCAGATTCTTATATTTGAGCTGAAGTTTCTGATAGTTTTCAAGAATTTCTGACAAACTTTCTTCTAATTGAGATCTAGAAAAGTTAGAGAATACCTCTTTAGTTTTTGACTCAGAGTCTGATTCTGATAAGTTTGAATCATCTGATATGTTGGCCATTAGGGCAATGTTCGCGTGTTCATTTTCTGATTCGGATTCTGCTTCAGAGGATTCCGAGTCATCCCAGGTAGCCATAAGACTTTTCTTTCTTTCCTTGTTAAACTTTTTATTTGGCTTTTCTTTCTGCAGCTTAGGACAGTCACTTTTGTAGTGTCCAGGTTCCTTGCATTCGTAACACACTACCTCTTTGTTTCTAGACTTTTTGTGTCCAGAGGATGGTTCAGAATGACTGCTTGATCTTCTAGAGTTTCTGAATTTTCGTTGCCTATTTTTCCATAGTTGTTGTATTCTTCTGGAAAGGAGTGATAGTTCATCTTCTTCTGAGGAGCCACCAGAGCTTTCTTCTTCTGCCTGAAAAGCTTTAGTTTCAGATTTGTATTTAGATTTAAGAGCAATAGACTTACCTTTCTTCTGGGGTTCATCTTCTTCTAGTTCTATCTCGTGACTTCTTAAAGAGCTGATCAGTTCTTCAAGAGATATTTCGTTGAGGTTCTTGGAGAGTTTTAGTGCTGTGACCATGGGTCTCCATACTTTAGGTAAGCTCCTGATGATTTTCTTGACATGATCTGTTGTTGAGTACCCTTTATTCAGAACTTTTAGTCCAGCAACTAGAATTTGAAACCTTGAGAACATTTTCTCAATTGTTTCATCTTCTTCCATTTTGAAGGCTTCATACTTTTGGATGAGTGCCAGAGCTTTAGTCTCTTTGACTTGAGAGTTGCCTTCATGCGTCATTCTCAGAGAATCAAATATGTGTTTGGCTGATTCTCTGTTAGTGATCTTCTCATATTCTGTGTGGGAGATTGCGCTGAGGAGAATCGTTCTGGCCTTGTGATGATTTCTGAAATCTTTCTTCTGTTGATCAGTCATGGTTTTCCTTTCAATCTTCTGACCGTCTTTTCCGACAGGGTGAGTGTAACCATCTGTTACCATATCCCAGAGATCACCGTCATGAGCCAGAAATAAACTTTCGATTAGATCTTTCCAGTAATCAAAGTTTTCTCCGTCAAACACCGGTGGTTTGCCACTGATTTTGTCGTTGTAGTTCTGAACGGATTCTGCCATAGTGCTTTTTCGTGAAGGATCTTTTATCTGACACGGTTAAGTGTTAGCACCCAGAACCAGGCGCTCTGATGCCAATTGAAGAAACGAAAAAACACAAGAAGGGGGGTTGAATTGGAGTTTTTTAAAAAAATTAATGCAAAGGACACAATGGTTATCCTGGTTCGATTGAACTCAATCTACTCCAGTCCACCCGCCAAGGTGATTTCGCCTCTCTCTTGAGGACTTAATCCACTAATCAGTTACGATTACACAATTTCAGTAACAACCGTCACTCTTCTTGAGGTTTAACCACAACTTGGTTTTCTCAAGGAATAAAAAATTAAAAAACAAGTGCTTCTAGTAAGCTTTATCACAACCGTGATTTTTACACACTGTTTTATCAAAATGTAAATCAAAATACAAGAGCAAGTGAAATTGAAGAATTGTGGACAGTATGAGCTCACAAAAAGTGCTTTGGTCATCTGCAGGGACTCCTTTAAATAGCTGAGAAGATTTGATCCGTTGGAGACGCGTGAACTATTTTTGGAGAGGATAATAATGCTAATTAATGCTCTTTCCAAAAATACAGATTCAATCCGTTACTTTGAGATTCTCATAAACGAGAAGGATAGCGTATCAGAGTCTACGTTGAATCATCAGAGTTTCTGGCTTGATACAGCTTTGGTGCTGAAGCGCTAGACATCCGTCATCAGAACTTAGGCTGATGCTTCCAAATCAGAGCTTCGCTTTGATTAGAACTTCGCTTTAAACTTCGCTCAGATTGAATCTTCTGATACTTCTGTTTCAGAACTTCTTTGAGATACTTCTATATCAGAACTCTTTGTATTAGAACTTTCCTAGAACTTTCCTACATATCATAAACAATGAAATTAGGAGCATCAAGTTCTAAAATAACAAGTGTTTGTTATCATCAAAACTATTAGGAATGTAGAATCAATTCTTGTTCTAACACTTGAGTGTGAAGGATTCCTTGCAATCTCACAAAGATCAGTATGAATGTAATTAAGGGATCTATGTGTTCTTTGTATACCTTTCTTAAACTTCAATCTACAGGATTTACCAAATACACAAGGTTCACAAAACTCAAGTTTTTTGACCTTGTCACCACACAACATATTTTGCTTTGACAATTCGACTAGTCCTCTTTCATTGACATAGCTTAGTCTTCGACACAGGTTTTGGGGATGCCACATCTGCCAAACCACTTACAACCTCAGCCTCAATGGTATACAAGCCTTATTTCTTCACGCCTCTCAAGACTTCCTTTGAACCCTTCATTACCCTCAGGATAATTTTCTCTCCTTTGAAAACATATCCTTTATTGTCGAATTCACCAAGAGAAATCAAATTCCTCTTAAGATCAGGTACATACCTAACATCAGTCAATAGCCTTATTGACTCATCATGGAGCTTGATTCTCACATATTCAATACCTGCAATTTTGCAAGCTCTGATGTTTCCCAACAGCACTGATCCACCATCTTGATCACACAATTCCTCAAACATGTATTAGTTTTGAGTCAAGTGCCAAGTACACCTCGAATCCATAATCCACTCCTTGTTAGAGTCACTTCTTGAAACCACCAGGACATCAGATAATTCATAACCATCTTGCATAATGGTTGCATTACCATTATCCTTTCCTTCGTGATTGTTCAGTTGATCAGGGCATACTTTTCTTGTATGACCATCCTTCTTACAATGATAACTCTTAATAGTAGGAGCATTACAACCATAAGAATTTTGTAGAAATTTACTCTTCTTCTTCTTCTCAAACCTACCATTTGTCTTCAAGAATTTCCCCTTAACGGACAAACCTTCACCAACTGTTGATGGCCTTTGCTCCTTTCATTCATTCAAATCCTTAGACTACAAGGAAGATTAAACATTTTTAAAGGTCAACGAATCTCTTCCATACAAGAGAATTTCTTTGAACTGAGCATGAGACTTAGGTAAAGAGCACAACAATAACAATGCTTGGTCATCATCATCAATCTTGACCTCGATATTCTCAAGATCAAGAATCAAGTTGTTGAACATATCCAACTGCTCAACCAAGGCTTCATCTTCACTCCTCTTGAATGAATACAAAGCTTGCTTCAGGTGGAGACAATTAACCAATAATTTCTTCATGTACAAACCTTCAAATTTCGTCCATGCACCAGCTGCAGTTTTCTTCTTTGAAACCTGCCAAAGAACCCTATCATCAAGGCTCAATACAATGACACTATGGGCTTTTTTTACCATTGTTGTCTTCTTCTTTTCCAATAGGGCAATTTCCATCTTCTTCGATCCTTTCAATGCTTCTAACAAACCCTTTTGAACAAGAAGGGCTTGCATCTTTCAGCGCCACAAACTGAAATCATTCACACTGGCGAATTTCTCAATATAATACTTTGTTGACGACATCTTCTCCTCCACGTTCACCACAATAATTTGTTGTGAAACGATGTCGTCAATAACAAAACAAAGTTATAAGATAAAGATTGAGTATCTTTAACAAACAAAAGAAACCCTATTAGGTTTTACGAAAGAGATAGAAGAAGGAAGAAAAACAATAAGAATTTGTTAAAACTATTTTACTATTCACTTTCTCAATAAGGGTTCAAAGATTACAAAAGTGAATACTATAGCGGTAAAAATCGTGAGTGTAAGCTATTGATTAACTTAACTCAAGGAAAACAGAGTCGCCACCTCGCTTTTATTTATTCCACAAAGGAAAAGGAAAAAGAGCGAATAAATCCTAAGAAGTCTAAAAAAGCAAAAGCTAAAAAAGACAAAGAGAAATGGGTAAGGGGGGTTGGTTATGTAAAGGGAAGGTTTTACGCATCCAATACATCTATAGTACTCTATAGGAGCCCTTTAATGTATTCATGATTTTTGGTCTGAAAATGGTTTGCTTGAAAAGAGATTCGGAGGGATGAGAAGAGAAATATTTTTTAAGATTTTTGTGTTTGGAGAAACTTATCGCCTCATGCCTACGTACCCACGATGTGCAATGCAGGATCAAAACCTCGTAGTTCGTGGTACAAAGAACAAAAATTTGTTTGTTATGATTGATTTTAAATGTAAAGACAAGTCGTCATTTCCAAGCGAATAATTCCGCTTAAAGAGATGAATCATGTCTAAACTTATGAAAAAGTTTAAAAGGAAAAGGTGCACAAAGCACAAAAAGAGTTTGATGAGTTTTGTATTTTATATGTCTTTTTGAAATGGTCAAAATATGATTAACATGGATTGACATTTATTAAAGAAAATGAAGTTTAAAAATCACTTGACCGAAGTCAAGGTTTTATTATGAAAGCGGTTTCGAGTTTGAAAACAAGAAAGTTTTGAAAAAGAGAGGAAGTTTTGAAAATTGAAGAAGGGGTGTGTAGCGAGCGATTTTGGACGCGGTTCTTAAGCGCTGGTCGCTCTCTGCGGTTTGAGCTTTGACTACAGGTCGATTCATTTTTTATCCTATTGTGAGCTGAATAAGGAAGGGAAATAGATGTCTCCAATTAACCCTGCTTTGCATACTGAGTTTAAACAGCGGTCTGTTAGGTTACGAATGCTATCAATGTGGGGGGGACCTTTGTACTAGTTATTTGTATTTTCGCCAATACGGTTTCTTTCTTTTTATCTGGGCAGAAGGTTTCTGGTGGGGAACAAGGATTAGGATGTTAGGACTGATGTTTTTGAATAACTGCTTTTGATTAATGGAGATATGGGATTTGGGTTTTTTGTTTAGTGTGCTCGCTAAGATATTTTCTTTCGATCTTATGCCTACGTATTCCCGTTTACCGAAACAGGGAAATCAGAGCGTTCGTAGTTCCTCCTATTCTATGGGAGGAAATTGGTTGTTGGTGTCTTGTTCAAAGCCCAAGACGTGAAGCAAAAGGTGATTTGTATCTTGTTCAAAGCCCAAGATGTGAAGCTGAAAAGTTTATTTGTGTCTTGTTCAAAGCCTAAGACGTGAAGCTGAAGGACCTCGACTTTAGAGAGAATTTTTCATCTCTAAAGAAGGGTTTGTCTGTCACAACTGTTGGGTGACTGGTTATAAAGGAGAATTACTTTAACTGGGATATGCGAATCCGGCAATGCCATAATTTCCTTTATAGGGGATTTTAACCTGAAGGAGAAGACTTTAACTCAGTGTAGAGCAATGCTATCTTTCCTTAGGAATTTCTCATGCTAAAAAAGGGACAGTGGCATGGATGTAGATGATCCAGAGGCTTGCCGCTTACACCGATTAGATGAAGGGGAAAGGAGTTGTTGATGTTTATGTACTGTGAACGAGGCACAGCTTTGATGCTAAAAGGTTGATTGGATCAACCAGTGGTTTTCTTATACAAAGCCTAAGAGGAGGCTATTGGCCCAACAAGAGGGAGTTTTTATGTGTCTCGTACGAAGCCCGAGAGAGAGGCTAAAAGGGTTGACTCAATAGGAGAATCTTTTATACTCAACAAGAGAGTGATTTTGTATCTCGTACGAAGCCCGAGATGGAGGCTGAAAGTTTGACTCAATAAGAGAGTCTTTTATACTCCGCAAGAGAGTGTTTTTTGTATCTCGTACGAAGCCCGAGATGGAGGCTAAAAGTGTTTGACTCAACAAGAGAGTCTTTGTATCACGTACGAAGCCCGAGATGGAGGAGAAAGGGGTGATTGAGTCAACGAGGGAGCCTCTTATGTGTCTCGTACAAAGCCCGAGAGAGAGGCTAAATGTTGTTTGACTCCACTGGGGAGAATTTTGGTATCTCGTAAGAAGCCCGAGATAGAGGCTAAACGTTTGCTTCGCTGGGAAGAATCATTGAACAAAGCCCAAGAGGAGGCTATGGTGACTGTTTCAGTTGAGTGACAGGTCCAATATACTGATTTTAAAAGAGAAAATCAGTTCTTATATGAGTAACACTGTACTCAGGGATTTGATTTGAGGATCAGGGATATTTCCTTCTCTTTGAGGAAACGGGAAATCCAAAGGGTATTGAGACTGTCTGAGTCTGCGGGGTTCCTTCCTATTTAACGAAGGGGTCACTTGAGAATGTCTTTGAGACCCAAGGAAGTTAGACTGTCTGTGTCTAGAGTTTTAGCTTTTGTACTATGCTTTGAGAAATAGTAGTAGACTCTATGAAAGGACTGTTCTATGAAGATGACTAAGTTTTGTTCCTATACCTCTAGGAGGTCGTCGGGACAATTTGTACGAAGCCCAAGAGGAGGCTGGAAACTTTTAAGAAGCCGACGGGTCCTTGTACTAAGCCCAAGAGGACGCTATCATTCCCAGAGGAAGAGATCATTATACGAAGCCTAAGAGGAGGTTGTGAATACTTCTAAGAAGCCGTAGGGTCCTTGTACGAAGCCCAAGAGGAGGCGGGGTTGCTTTTAGGAAACCTGTGGGTCCTTATACGATGCCCAAGAGGAGGCCGATGCTTTTAAGAAGCCCGTGGGTCCCCAAACCCCGAGAAATTCAAGGCAAGCTATTCACAAGGAATAGATCAAGTCAGGAAAGTTCGAGAATTTGGAAGAAACTCAAAGATGCCATTCACGGAGAATACATTCATCTTGGGGAGTAGAGCTTATTGACAAGTCCTAATGAGGACAGCCGAAGAGAAGACTGTATGTGGTGATCTTATTGGGGATCTAGTTGTCTATTTCTATGAATAAACGAAACGGCGTCACCTAGTTCTAGACGTAGTTGCCGGGGAAACTCTAAATATCTATACTATTATTACACAGTTGATATGAGTTTATGAAAGAAGACTTACAGCGAAACAGCCCCACAATACAGTTATATATATATATGAGTTTGTGAAAGGAGACTTACAGTGAAACAACCCCACAATACAGTTATATACGTATGAAAGCGGTAAATGAAAGCGGGTAAACACTTACTCGGTTGTAGAGCTTCCATGTTGTTTGGTTAGTTGTTCAACAAAGAAAGATTGAAAACAACAGTATATTCAAAATCAAAGGAGAAAGTGCTTTGAAAAAGAAATATTTGGGGCTTACATCTCAAGGAGAGGTCCAGGGTTTTATCAGTGAGCGCACTGTTGAATTTGTACAGAGGGACTTATACAAGTGACTGAGGCCCAAGAAAGGTTTTCTGTACAAAGGGATGGGTCTTACACTCTATTAGAGGCCCAAGTGAGTTTTAAGAAAATAAATGGGTCTTACAACACGAGGGGAGGCCCAATGGTTAATTTTGAAAAGGGCGACGGTCGCGCCGAGGTTTTGGAAACACCGTGGGACTTATACAAGTGACTGAGGCCCAAAATTTTGGTATTTACAAAGGGGTTGGGTCTTACACTCTATTAGAGGCCCAAAGAGTTTAAAGAAAAGAAATGGGGCTTACAACACGAGAGGAGGCCCATAGTCTTTATTTTCAAGATGAATATTCACTTTTAAAATGCTTAAAAAACAATTAAAAATGAATTTATTCACAAAAATACTAACTATATTAAATAAATAATATAAATTTGATTTATTTGTAGAATAAAATATTTTACTATTTTTGTGATTTTTCAGAAAAAGAACCAATAAAAAATAATCAAAATTGAGGGAGTTATTAATTTTCCAAATCATTAAAAAACAATATGAAAAATGAGAAAATACAAAAAAAAAAAAAAGGTTGGGTCTTACACTTTATTAGAGGCCCACAGTGTATTTTTGTACAAAAGATGGCGCTTACAACTCAGGGAGAGGCCCAAAATATTTTCAGTTTGAAAATGGCGATCGCGCCGAGATTTTTAACGTATCGGGACTTATACAATAGCTGAGGCCCAAAATTGTTTCGTTAAAAAAGGGTTGGGTCTTACACTCTAATAGAGGCCCACGTGTTAAAAAAATGAAAAGAAATGGGACTTACAGCTCAAAGAGAAGCCCAGTTGATTGTCGTTTGAAAATGGCGATCGCGCCGAAGTTTTCTTTTAACGCAGAGGGACTTATACAATAAGTGAGACCCAAAATTGTTTTGGTTAAAAGGGGATTGGGTCTTACACTCTAATAGAGGCCCAAAGAGTTTAAAGAAAAGAAATGTTAGGGTGAAAATCAAAGAAAACCCCAATTTCATTTTTTAGGCATTTTTTCAAGAAAAATTAAGTAAAAAATGATAAAAATATCAAATAAAATCATTAAATAATGATTAAAGTTTATGAAAAAAAATATTTTATCAACATAAATATTTAAAATCATTTTGGTTTTAAAAATCAAGAAAAAAAAGAAATCATTTTAAAAGCATTTAAAACAATATAAAACACTATTTTTAAATATATTAAAAATAATACTTTTTTTGTGATTTTTTGTGGATTAAAATATTATGGGGTATGAATTGGAAAATGATGATTTTTTGCTATGTGAAAAAAATTGGTTGAGTTTTGAAAATAAAAAGTAAGAAAAAGAGGAAAGATATCAAAATATCATCTCCGACATTTCTTTTGGGGTAAAAACGAGTACCGAAACTTTAATTTTCAACACGTTTTTATTAAATTTCAAACACTCATAACTCTCTCAATTTTTATCGGAATTAAGATCCGGAAGAGCCTATCCTAACCGATTTTTCGCAAGGAATCTGATGGTATTACTCACGCACACGGAAAATCGACGTATAAAACGCAGAAATTAAAACCAAAACTGCTATCGTTTTGAAAACATCGTTCCGCGTAGAATTTCCAACACGCGTAACTCTCTCGATTTTTAACCGAATCAAGATCCGCAAGAGCCTATCCTGACCGATTTTTCGCAAGGAATCCAATGGTATCACTCACGCACACGGAAAATCGACACACAAAATGCAGAAATTAAAAAACAAAAACTGCTATCCATTAAAAACATCGTTCCGCGTCAAATTTACAACACGCGTAACTCTCTCGATTTTTAACCGAATCAAGATCCGAAAGAGCCTATCCTGACCAATTTTTCGCAAGGAATCCAATGGTATCACACACGCACGCCAAAACTCAACGTACAAAACGCAGCGATAAAAAAACCAGAGCTGATGCGTTGTAAAAACATCGTTCCGCGTCGAATTTCCAAAACGCGCAACTCTCTCGATTTTTAACCGAATCAAGATCCGCAAGAGCCTATCTTGACCGATTTTTCGCAAGGAATCCAATGGTGTCACTCATGCACACGGAAAATCGACACACAAAATGCAGAAATTAAAAAACCAAAACTACACGTTGTTTTCGACGCTGTTTCGCGTAAAATTTCCAACGCGCGTAACTCTCTCAATTTTCATCGGAATTGAAATCCGTAAAAACCTATCTTGACCGATTTTTCGCAAGGAATCCAATGGTACTATTTACACACTCAGAAACTCACTGTACAGAACACACAAAGCAAAAAACCATAACCGCTATCGTTAATTCGACGTCGTTTCGCGTCAAATTTCCAACGCGCGTAACTCTCTTAATTTTCATCGGAATTGAAATCCATAAAAACCTATCTTGACCAATTTTTCGAAAGGAATCCAATGGTGTTACTCATGCAAACTAAAACTTAATGTATAGAACACACCAATGAAAAAAAGACAGAACTGAACATGATTTGGAAACAACCAAAATTCCACATAAAAACATGTCAAAATGCAAACAGTGGGAGGATCACAACATACACATTAAAGACTACATTTTTTCCTCAAGAATTGTTCAATATGATGCATGTATGTGGACAACAAAGGAAAGCATGATTCAAAGAATTCAAGTTGTGAATTTTACCTCTTTTTTGGAGATTTTGGGCAACCTACCAAGTGCTTTGTTCCAGAAATGATTTGATGCTTTGGACAACCTCAAATAACCTCTTAGAAGCTTTTAGGATGGTTGGAATTGGCTGGAAACCTCTGGAGCAAGTTTGTGCACTTTCTCGCGAAATGGTCAAAAACGGCCAAAATGCCAACTCTCTCAAATGGTGTTCCAGATGTGTGGCACCATTTGGGACAGTTCAAGGATGATATTTAGAGTGTGTTTGAGGTTTCATCTAGTTTGGAAAGTGACTGAATCAAGACATGGCTTGAAAAATGCAAAAAAGTGTCATTTTGAGGTTTTGAGAGGTGACTTTGTGATGTTGTGATTACAGGTCACTTTTGATGGTTTGCACAGCTTACATATGATATATATGAGGTGTGTGTGTGATTAGTTTGAGTGGAATTGCTCCCTAGCTCAAAAACTCAGAATTTCCTTACTAAAGAAGGCATTTTGGACTGAAAGAGAGAATTTGAGGAAAGCATCTGTTTGATGGCTTTGGTGTACTCAAACTGAACACAAATGAGCTCTATTTATAGTGGAGCAAGTTTATTTTGGGATCCACAGTGAATGGCAACTGCAGCAGGTGTTTGTTCCATGTTGGCCAATGAAAATCCAAGTCTCCTCTAGCCATTGACTAGAGGTTAGGGCACAGGCTACTGGTTCCCTTGGTCTTGGATAAGTCTTGACTGATTTCAGATGAGAATGGCTCAGTACATGCCACCTCTAAGCATCCATTAAATGCTCCAAACCAAAATTGGAGTTTTGTCCCTCTTTTAGGGATTTCTAGGCTTTGGCATGCTTTTCTTTGTTCCTTGGACTTGGGAGGTTCATGGATCAGATCATCCCACTTGGATTTGATCCTTAGATGTGTCCAAACTGATGACAAGGCTTGAAAATTCGTGTGGCACACAAAATGTGCAAATCTGCCTTGAAAAATTCAGCTTCAGCAAGGCCTTTTGTAAGATCCATAACTCCCTACTCTGGTATGCTACATGGACGTTCTAGGACTTTTCGGAAAGCTTAGATGACGTACTTCAACTTTGATGTTTGGCCCTAGACCTGGTTCAACTTGGATCATGGAGAAAAACAGCCTTGAAGTTGGGACATTGTGCTGAAATTACAAGGCAGATTTTGGCTAAGTGCTGAAAAATGTCAATTTTAAGTTTTTAGCCATTTTGATCCAAGCATAACTCAAAATCCTTAATGAATTGGACTTAGGTCTAGTTGAAGTTTTTGTAGAGGGTAATGAGGGCTACAAATCAAGATTTGGATGGGGAAAAATGGCTTTGTGGTTTAGGAGTTATGATCCTCCAAAGTTGGTACCCTTGCCACTTTTTTCATAACTTAGAAAAATTTCTAAGTTTTTATGGTTACCCCTTTTACAAGTTATCCCACTTTCTTTGATTTTTCTTGATGAATGATGATTCCAATCACACATTAACATCATTTTAGGGTTAAAACACCATTTTTATGAAAAATCTCAAAAAGTCAAAGTTTGACTTTTGTGCATAGTTGACTTTTTATCAGATGCATTCCAAACTATGCGATTCTTCAGGAAATCATGTCCTTGACCTAAATCAAAATTTATGGACATGTTTCATGGGTGTTATAGGGTGTATTTAATCGTGTCCCACGGCTTGGGAGCATGTCCTGGTCAAAATTCAAAGCTACAGTTGACTTTTCTCGCGAAACCCTAACTGTGGTTCAGATGAAATTGAAACTTGTTGCTCAAGCTTCTTGGGTCAATCCATTGTTGCAAATGGATCAACGTGGTATGTTGGAGACCCTCAAATCATTTCTTGAGGTCTTGGCTCATGATTTGTCCCAAAAGTCAACTTAGGGGTGAATTAGGTCAAGAAACCCTAATTCCTGATTTTTTATGTATGCATCCCCCGAGGCTAAATTGACTTGATGATGGGGTTTATGGTGTTCCATGGAGCATATTAGGTTATGCTTTGAAGCATTGGCTCATTCCCAGAGGAAAATTTCCATCTGGAGGCCCTAGTAGACCAAATCTTAATTTGGTAACACTGGCGATCCTGAGGCTTGATCCACCTAGAAGGGAGCAAACTTGTGCTTAATCCTTGAAGTGGGAGTCCTCTTGATCCATTGTGGATATTTGAGAGGCTAGACAAGTTGAAGATCATGTCATTACTTGATTGATCCTTTATCTAAGAGCTCTGCGAGGGCTTGAAACCCTAAATCCTGTTTGTAGTGAATGCTCACCCACCTTTGGGGAGACTAATGAGGTATGATGGTCCATCCATATTGTGCTGATGATTTGCACAATGATGGGAAATCTTAGTGGTCAAAATTTGGGGTATGACAGGGTGGAGAAGAAGTGACTACCCTAGTGCATAAAAATAAAAGCTAAGGTAAGAAAGATCTAACCACATGGATGCACTCTTCAAAGCATAATAAGAAAAGCAATATGTCCTCTTGAGCCAATAAGCAAGCCAAATAAAGGCTAGAATATCAAATTCCATAATGATCCAAAGCACAAGGGAGAGAATCCTAACTCTAAGTCCATAAGTCCATAATCAAGAGCATAGGTCCTCCAATGCAAAGGATAGTGGCCATAGTCCAACAATTAAGAGTACAAGTCTTTTAGTGGTTTAATCCTTTATTAATGTTTTTGAGTCCAAAATGGACAAAAGAAAAACAAAAACACAAGATAATATGGTCCAAGTGGACAAAAGAAAAATAACATAAACATAAACATGATATGATAAAATGACATAAAGCATAAAAAATAAAGAGAGATAAGGAGCGAGAAGGAAATGTAAAGAAGTTAGAAGTTTGTGGTTAGTAGCACAAGGTTCTAGTGCCATAAGCCTTCACCGATTATTCCGTTTCGCGTCTTGAACTATAGTGATTAAACAATGTACTTAGGTCAAGGTTAATGAAGACTTGTTAGAAGATTGATAGAATCAAAGCCTCTACAACAACAAGCTTCAAAGATTTTGAACCTAATACAAAAGATCAATCACCATTGGGTTGACGCGACCAATCAAGGTCCGGACCACGAAAGTTCAAATTTCGAATTGGATAAAGAGGGACAAATGTTGCGCTATGTTAAGCAATCGCCGAGTAATTTACGGAGTAATTACCCTACAATGAGGCCGGTCAATAGATCTTTGTGCTAATGCATGCTAGATGAGCGATATGTAAATCGTCATTCAAAAGCAATACCACACGAAAAGAAAATAGGTAACGATCTAGTCTTGATCAAGAATTCAACAAAGAAATTCTAAAATCCATAAGACTTTCATCGATCAAAATATAAAAAAATGGAGAAATAGATGAAGAGAAATTCCAAATTGAATTACAAAGTCAAGAGCCTTTCATCTTCAAGTTAAATCAACTTTAATTGATAGATTTAAGTGTAAAAATATATCACTAATTCAAAGCACCTCACATGAATTCAACAACTCATTAAAATATAGATTTGAACTAATGAATGTTTAATTACTCTAACCATATCCAAAGTCCATTGAAATTGAAGAGAAATTAATCTCAACAATGTGTTTCAAGGCTAAAACAAAGGAAAGGGGAAGAAAAAAAGAAAGAAAAGCCAAAACAGCCCCAAAAACAAGTGAAAATGTGCATTCTGTTTCGAAGTAACCGGTTACTACATATCTGCTAACTGGTTACTTAGTTCAAAATAGGCGCAGTTTTTTAAAATTAACACAGAGTAACCGGTTACTGCATATCTGCTAACCGATTACTTTGCACCAGAATGCAAAAAATTGTGCAAAATTCAGCATGATCCACTTTCAAAACTTTTTACAAATACCTTGTGATCATGGAACTGAAATTGCACGAAATTTAAAGTAAAATAACAGCAAAAACCAGCAATTAAACACAATTACAAGATCCAAAGGATCAAGTAACAAAGATCTCCAAAGATCTACATTATGGAAGATGAAGATGAAGTTTCAACAATGGTAAAAGATGAATTACCACTTCAAATCTGAAAATTCCTTCGAATTGCTTCAAGATCCAAAAACCAAAGCCTTGATCTATGAGAATTGATGAAGAAAACAAGCTTGGATGAAGGTTTAGCTCAAAGTTGAACAAGATTCAATGTGAATTCTTGTTAACTTTCGAAAGAAGAAAAGTGAGCTTTAGTGAAATTTGTGGTTGGGGATAGAATTTGCAAGAGGTTTGTTGGCTATCAAAAGCTTGTGAAATGAATGAGATTAAGCCTCTATTTATAGAATTTAGGCTTGGGAATTTGGTGGTTTGGAATTAGGCTTGGATGATCCAAATTAGGATTGGAATTCAAATTTGGAGGGAATTATCAAAAGAGTGGTGATTAGTGGAGGTACATGGTAGGAATTATTTATGATGATGTAGGAAATTAAAATGAGATGGTCTAGAACATTCCACATGTGATCAAAATGATGAAAATTGGTGCCAATTGCTGAAATTTGAATTTGCTGCCATTTTTCAAAATTTCACGAGGGTAACCGGTTACTGCATATCTGCTAACCGTTACTTAGTACAAATTTTGCAAAAATACTCTTTTTGAATGCACTGATGTAGTTCGGCTCGATTCTTTTGCTCATAAAAGAAGGCATGGAAATAAACACATGAACCTTGGAGTCTCTTGAATAATAATCAAACAAATCTTGGAAACTCTTGATCAGATGATTTTTGAACTAATTGCAGATCAATTTTGACTTTGTTCCGATAAAATTCATTCGAGCTGCGGGGCTGTTGTCTTGGTATTTTTAACCTGTTCTTCCCCTGAAAATGTTAGTGAAAGAAAACAAAATATATTTGGGTTTTAATTAATGGTTAGTAAACATAAACAAATTAAACAATAAAATAACTAACACACACACATAAACCCAAAGATCCCTGCAAGGCACAATCCTACAAAAAGAGAGGACGAATGTGTGATCTTGTTTGTGGTATGAGATGCAAAAAGACATGTGGGATCTTAGGGGTATAAATTAGGGTATTACAGCTGCCCCTATTTAAGTTTCTTCTATCCGGAGATATGGAGATTGACATCTTTGTCTCGACGAGATAGAAGAGACTAAAATATAACAATAAACCAATTTTTGGCCCTAAGAGACCACAAAATGATATGATTATGTGAATGATATGCGGACACAAGACCTCTGTGGGGAGAAAATGCCACAGGAGACAAACAAAAGCTGGGGAGCAAAGAGAAAAGACTCCACAGGGGAAAACAAAATAGGGAAACATAACCTAACAGGGGAGGAAACAAACTCCACTGGGGAAGATAAAAGAGTAAGATTCCACTAAGGGAAAATTACCAATACCAGAAATAAAAGAGGGAAAACTCGTCCCAAAAGGGAAGTAAAAAACCTCAGCTGGGGAAAAGATCATCCACTACCAGGCATCCGGTAATAGCATGATCATAGAGAAAGATTACCAACTACCAACAAAGTGGCAGTTACAATAAGGCAATCAACCAAAAGGATATGAGAAATATTACCTACTACCAACAAAGGGCAGGACGACAAAGGTAATAATCTTAAAAGATACGAGAAATATCACATACTACCAACAAAGGGCAGAACAACAAAGGTGATAAACTCGAACAAGGAGAGATTACCAACCATCAACCAAGTGATAGCTACAACGAGGCAATCAACCAAAAGGATATGAGAAATATTACCTACTACCAACAAAGGGCAGGACGACAAAGGTAATAATCTTAAAAGATACGAGAAATATCACCTACTACCAACAAAGGGCAGAACGACAAAGGTGATAAACTCGAACAAGGAGAGATTACCAACCATCAACCAAATGATAGCTACGACGAGGCAATCAACCAAAAGGATATGAGAAATATTACCTACTACCAATAAAGGGCAGGACGACAAAGGTAATAATCTCAAAAGATCTGAGAAATACCACCTACTACCAACAAAAGGGTAGGACGACGAGGGCGATAAACTCGGACAAGGGAAAGATTACCGGCTATCAACCAAGTGACAGCTACAACAAGGTAATTGAACCACGCTATATTACCTACTACCAACTAAAGGGCATGACGACAAAGGTAATAAGCCAGCTATATCAAATACTACTAACAAAACGGGTAGAACGACAAAGGTGATAAGCTTCCATTGCCAAAGCAAGGGACCAAAATTCAATCCGGGAATAAACCAGAGAGAAACGGTTAAACAAGACTCATCCCGAGGAGGAAATATCTCAACTGGGGATTAATTCCATCCAGACAAATGAACTGGGGAGGAAGGCTAAAACAAAATATCTTCCACGAGACATAAACTCAGTGGGGAATTAGCAAAGATAGGCATTTTCTCTTTACGGGTCGACACTCTAAATGGAGAGAGGACACACATGCTCTGCGGGGATAACAACACCAGAGCAAAGAAGCACCAACACAAATGCAAAATGCACAATGCACCAACGATATGCTATGCACAATGAAGAATGCGTATGCAATGCTTATGAGTATGAATATGCTGACAAAACAGACATAAGGATAAACAGAGGGCGGAATGAACATCACAACACCACTGAATACTCGACTAATCTTAACAAAATGGAGATATCATTAGTAGCTCTGCTAGGGATTTAGCTTAAGAAATCCGGCAAGAGATAAACAAAAGCCATCAAAGGAAAATAAATCCTACTACAATGCTCAAATCTTGCTGGAGAAAAGAAGATATTCCTTGGGGGTTAAACCCAAATATCAATCTTCTAACATCGATGATCCACAAAGAGGATAACAACATAAACTCTGCTTTGAGGATGGCAGGAAAGCTGTTGGGGAATCATACGACCCAAATCTTTCTGAATCTTCCTGGGGATCATAAAAATTCACAGGAACTTCCATTTCAAAAGGATGAAGAGATCTGCTGCGGAGAAATAAAGAATCCGTTGGGGATTGTAGACATATAAACATCTACGCAAAATTTAAACAAGGCAAATCTGTTGGAGATACAAGATAAAAGCTCTCTGAGGATTAACCAAATCTGAGCAAGGCATACTGGACTTGCTGAGAAAACAGCAACAGGTCAAACTGTGGGGGATTTTAGATCAATACTCATCATAAATGAGAGAAAACCCAACAGGTGACTAAAAGAGATATCATCAGCGACTTCACTGGGGAATAGCCGCATTAGTGATGCACAATCTTCACTAGGAGGATAAATATCTTGTAAAAACAATTCGGAGAGAAGCACATCTTGGACTTGCCGGGGGAAATAAGAAATTAACATCACTGCTCTATGCTTGGGGAACAATCGAAACAGTAATATTCTATCTCCGTTGGGGAATTAGCAAGGATAAATCAACTTAGAGAGAAATACATCCGCAGAGCAAGATAAAAATCCGATAAACAGCCACTGAGTCAACGCTTCTTAAAGAAAAATAACATTGCTCTCTGTTTGGGGACAACAACACGTCTATAGGGTAAAAATCTGAGTGAGGATTCTTCATATGACTTTTGCTAGAGACAGTAAAAATGAATCTCTGCATGAGGACTGTCATCAAGGAGAGGTGAAACTCAAAACTACTCAACTATCTGATCGTAACATAATCAGCTGGAGAAGATTCAGATCAAGACTTAGCTGGGGAAAAACCAAACAGCATTGGTTCTTACGAATTCAACACCTCATAACAAACCTATCACCTTGTCAACAATTAAGCACATTCACAGGAACAAGCTCTGCTAAAGAAATATCAACAAACTCTACTGGGGATTTGTCAATAAATTATGCCAAAGGAGCGAGAACGAACCCTGCTGAGGAAAACATTGACCCTACCATTCTTGGAATAACCGTTGACATCCCTTTTTATATTTCATAAATCAAAGGAAAATGTTTTTATAATTTTCAAAAAATTTAAACAAATTATTCACATTTTGTTTCAAAAATCATCATAAAAAATAAATGAAATTTTGCAAACAGAAACAAAATAAGAATTGCAAACAAAGGGACAAAGGCCCAAATTTTATTAATAGAATGGTAGTCCGCAAATGGCGTAACTCCATACATCATTACAAAGTTTGAAAAATGGTAAATACATGGAAAGGGTTACATTGAAATACAATGACCACTATTCTCCCTAACAACTTTAAATTTCGCTGTGCTTAGAACTTCAGTTGAGGATGGTTGAAACGGAATCCTTGATAGACAATATTGCTTTCAACGATCATGACTGGTCAGATGCAGTTACTTGCCATAATCCCTAACTTTTTCCTAGATTGCCCTCTCGGGTTTTCAATCTACCAGGATGATTATTTCTGTTTTTGTCTCTAATTTTTGCCTGGACCGCCCTTTCGGGTTTTCAGCCCACCGAGACGCTCATTTTTGCCTAAGCCTCCCTTTCGGGTTTTCAACTTAGCGAGCTTTTCTTTTATTTTTTTAGGCGAAGTATTTCTTGGCTGCATCGGCATTCACAAGACGAGTGAACTCTTCACCATCCATAGTTGTAAGAAGTAATGCACCGCCAGAGAAGGTTCTCTTGACAACATATGGGCCTTCATAATTAGGAGTCCACTTGCCCCTAGAATCATTGGTAAAAGTCGAGATCTTTTTGAGAACGAGGTCGCCTTCTCTGAACACACGAGGTTGAACCTTCTTGTCAAAAGTTTTCTTCATTCTCTGTTGATACAATTGGCCATGACACAAGGCCGTCATTCTTTTTCCTTTAATCAAATTCAACTGATCGTATCTACTCTGACACCATTCAGCCTCTGATAATTCGGCTTCCATCAAAACTCTCATAGAAGGGATTTCAACTTCTATCGGGAGCACTGCTTCCATACCATAAACAAGAGAGAAAAGGGTTGCCCCTGTTGAAGTGCGGACGGATGTACGATACCCATGTAAAGCAAAAGGGAGCATCTCATGCCAATCCTTGTAAGTAACAACCATATTCTGAATAATCTTCTTAATATTCTTATTAGCGGCTTCAACAGCCCCATTCATCTTAAGTCTGTAAGGAGAAGAATTATGATGCTCAATCTTAACCTCATCGCATAATTCCTTCATCATCTTGTTATTCAAATTCGACCCATTATCAGTGATAATCTTGCTCAGAACACCGTACCAAAAGATGATTTGGTTCTTGATAAACCGGACCACTACTTGCTTGGTCACATTGGCATATGATGCCGCTTTAACCCACTTGGTAAAATAGTCAATAGCCACAAATATGAAACGCTGTCCGTTCGACGCTTTAGGCTTAATCATTCCAATCATATCAATGCCCCACATGGAGAAAGGCCATGGAGAAGAGATAACATTGAGAGGAGTTGGTGGTACATGAATTTTGTCAGCATAAATCTGGCACTTATGGCACTTCTTCACAAATTTGCAACAATCAGATTCCATTGTCAGCCAATAGTAACCTGCCCTCAACATCTTCTTAGCCATTGCATGCCCATTGGCATGGGTACCAAAGGATCCTTCATGAATTTCTTTCATCAACATGTCTGCTTCGTGTCTATCCACGCATCTGAGCAAAACCATGACATAATTTCTCTTATACAACACATCGTCGTTCAAGAAGAAACTACCAACCAACCTTCTCAAAGTCTTCTTATCTTTCTTGGATGCCCCAAGCGTGTACTTTTGATTTTGAAGAAAGCACTTAGTACATAATACCACGGTTTATCATCAACTACCTCTTCAATGGCAAACACGTGAGTTGGTCTATCAAGCCGCATAACATCGATTTTGGGCACATCATTCCACCGATTCACCATAATCATGGAGGATATAGTGGCTAAAGCATTCGCCATTCGATTTGCTGCTCTGGGTACATGGTGAAACTCAACCTTATTGAAGAAAGTTAACAACCTTCTTGTATAATCTTGATAAGGAATTAAATCAGGTTAACGTGTCTCCCATTATCCTTTAATCTGATTAATCACTAGGGCTGAATCTCCGTATACATCAAGAATCTTGATTCTTAAATCAATGGCTTCTTCCAAGCCCATAATACATGCTTCATACTCAGCCGCGTTATTTGTGCAAGTGAACATCAACCTTGCAGTGAAAGGAATATGAGAACCATGAGGAGTAACCATTATCGCTCCAATACCATTGCCATACTCATTAACAGCTCCGTCAAAAATCAAACCCCAACGGGATCCAGGCTCAGGCCCTTCATCAGGTAATGATTCTTCACAATCTTTAACCTTTAAATACATCACATCCTCATCAGGAAAATCAAACCTGATAGGTTGTAATCATCAATTGGTTGGTGTGCCAAATGGTCAGCCAAAACACTTTCTTTTATTGGTTTTTGAGTTCGGTACTCGATATCATATTCTGACAACAGCATTTGCCAACGAGCAATCCTCCTAGTTAAAACAGGCTTTTCAAAGATATACTTGATTGGATCCATTTTGGATATCAACCAAGTTGTATGATTCAACATATACTGGCAGGGGCGCTTGGCAGCCCAAGCTAAAGCACAACATGTCTTTTCAAGCATTGAATACCGAGACTCACAATAGGTGAATTACTTACTCAAATAATAAATGGAAAACTCTTTTCGACCAGATTCATCTTGTTGACCTATAACACAGCCCATAGACTCTTCCAGCACAGTCAAATACATGATCAAAGGTCTTCCTTCCACGGGAGGAGACAAAATCGGAGGTTCAAGCAAATACTCTTTAATTCTTTCAAAAGCTTTCTGACAATCCTCTGTCCAGACACAACTCTGATCTTTGCGAAGAAGTTTGAAGATCGGCGCACATGTGGCAGTCATATTGGATATAAATCGGGAGATATAATTCAAACGTCCCAAGAATCCTCTTACTTGTTTTTCTGTTTTGGGTGCAGGCATTTCCTGAATAGCTTTAACTTTACCAGGATCAACTTCAATGCCCTTTTGGCTGACAATAAAGCCCAACAACTTTCCAGAACGGACACCAAAAGTGCATTTATTAGGATTTAAACGGAGCTTAAACTTTCTCAAACATTAAAACAACTTCAATAAGTACTCGATATAATCTTCTTCAGTCTTCGACTTATAAATTATATCATCCACATAGACCTCAATTTCTTTATGCATCATATCATAGAACAAAGTAGTCATAGCTCTCTGGTACGTTGCACCAACATTTTTCAAACCGAAGGCCATCACTCTGTAACAGAATGTTCCCCAGGGTGTAATGAATGTTGTTTTTTTCCATATCCTCGGGTGCCATCTTTATTTGATTATAACTGGAAAATCCATCCATAAAAGAAAAGATACTGAATTTAGCAGTATTATCTACCAACATGTTAATGTGTGGCAGTGGAAAATCATCTTTTGGACTCGCTTTATTCAAATCTCTATAGTCAACGCACATTCGGACTTTTCCGTCTTTCTTTGGAACAGGCACAATATTGGTCACCCATTGGAGATACTTAGAAGTCACAAGAAAACCAGCATCAATCTGCTTTTGAACCTCCTCTTTGATCTTCACAGCCATGTCAGGATGAGTTCCCCTCAATTTCTGTTTCACAGGTGGACATTCAGGCTTCAATGGCAGATGGTGCTCCACAATATCAGTATCAAGACCAGGCATATCCTGATAGGACCAACCAAACACATCAACATATTCTCTAAGAAGCTCCACAATCCTCTTCTTAACATCTGACTGAAGCAGTGCCCCAATCTTGACTTCTTTCTTATCATCATCTGAACCCAAATTAACCAATTCCAATGGCTCTTCATGAGGCTGAATGGCTTTTTCCTTGTGCTTAAGCAACCGAGAAATTTCATCTGGAATCTCCTCAATACCCTCTTCTTCAGCTCCAAACACAGGGAACTCAAAGTTGAGAGAGGGCATAGGGTCATTGTTTTCAATGGGTCTAACAATCAATCTGCACAATGATTTATGTTTGATTTTAGAATATGAACAAGAAGTGCAAGTATTATGCAGATAAAGGTGATTATCACATTATTATTATTTTTTTGCTTTTTTATGTTACCATTTTTCAGAAATAAAGCAAAAAGGGAAAAACATAATATGGATAAACAAAATAACATTTTATTGATGATGATAAAAATTGAAACAAAGCCCTCACAAATTCAATTTCACCTTGGGCAGAGTGAAAGGATTTTTTGAAAGAAACAAAAACAAATTAATAATGGGAACATCAACAGCTATCCAATTCCGGCGGATTTGTCCATGTGTCACAAAATTGGGAAGTTCGTCCTCTTCATCATCTTCAATGATGGCACTGACATCATATTCAGGTTCCTTAAACTTCTTCCGAGGGGAATAAAAAGGCACATATGCATCCTCTGGGGACATATACCCGGGGTCTTCCAAATAAGGCTCTCAATCTTCAGCAGGAATGACATCACTTTCAGAACCAAATGGGATGTAGCCTACAGAGTCATCCTCAAGAATCACGGCCATAGAATAATCTTTGTTAATGAATTCGGCGTTATGAAAGGCCTCATTAATGCGCTTCAAATCTCTTTTAACCGTACCTGGCATAAAGCCTAAACCAGTTCTGCCCAGGTTATCAACCACATCAATGCCTCGGCCCCAACCATCAGATCGACCAGTCTTTAATACATGCAGAGCATCCTTCAAAGAAGGCATGGGCAACTTATCTTCTTAATAGCTTTATCATCAACAAAAAGAGCTTGGAACGGAGTCCCAACAGTCTCATCAGCATCAACATACGAAAATGATGAAAGGTGGCTCACCAACATCGCTTGCTCACCTCCAACAATTACTAGCTTATCATTCTTAACAAATTTCAATTTCTGATGAAGATTCGAAGTCACTGCCCCAGCCTCATGAATCCAGGGTCGGCCAAGCAAACAACTATAAGCAGGACGGATATCCATTACTTGAAAAGTAATTTGGAAGAAGCACAGTCTATTTTGATTGGAAGATCAACTTCTCCAATCACAGTCTCTCGAGATCCATCAAAAGCTTTAACAACAAATCCACTATACCTCATGGGAGGACCTTGGTAAGAAAGCTTTGATAAAGTATATTTTGGAAACACATTTAGGGAAGAACTGGTATCAACTAGCACATTGGAAAGTGCATCTTTTTAACAGTTCATAGATATATGTAAAGCCAAATTGTGATTTCTCCCCTCCTCGGGTAACTCTTCATCACAAAAGCTCAAATTATTACACGCTGTGAGGTTAGCAACAATTCCATCAAACTGATTAACAGTCACATCATGCTCAACATATGCTTATTCCAATACCTTCTGCAAAGATTGCCTATGAGCTTGAGAATTCATTAGTAGGGACAACACTGAAATCTTGGACGGGGTATGCAAGAGTTAATCTACAACGTTGTACTCACTCTTCTTGATCAATTTCAATACTTCATCCTCATAAGCCTTCGAACCACTGGACTGGCCAGAAGCATTGACATTACTCTTATCTTGATGTTGTTTGCCAGCAATAATATTCTCCATAATCTTTGGAGGCTCAGGAGCAAAGACACGACAACTTCGGGTCACTCTACTCACATCAGCGACGCTTACCACAGAAGACAAAGAAGGAATGGTAACTTCCTTACCATCTTCTACCATGGTAGCATTGTACTTATACGGAACAGCCTTGTCAGATTCATATGGTACTGGACCGGGCAACCAAATGACCAAAGGCGTAACAGCGGTCTTTCGACTATCATAAGAGATAACAACTCGTTCAGGAATATTAAAGCGTGGTGCAATAACATTCACCTCATTCTGATATTCATCTCTTTGAGCAGTGACTTCAATCAAATTTTCATCCATCATCCTTTGAATGTCCCTCTTCACTATCACACAACCACACGGATTCACGGAACAGATGCAACAAGCTGCATAGTCATGATAAATATCATGGTATTCACTCAAAAGTGCATGCATTTCCACAGGAGATCTTCGGATCCAATGGATATCAAATATTTTGAATGTACCAGGATACCCATAAACCATATGACAGACGCCTTGCCATGATTAGGCAGCGGATTCGATTGGACATTAGGATTGGAATCTTTGAAAGAAAAAATACCACTCCTAGCCAACCTTTGAACTTCCATCTTCAATGGATAACAGTTCTCAGTATCATGTCCCGCTCCTCCCTGATGGAAAGCGCAACGAGCTTCAGGCTTATACCACCATGGCAAATCTTTTGCAACAACAGGTGGTGCACGGGTCTGAACAAGATTCTTTTGAATTAAACAAGGAAGCAAATATGTATATGTCATCGGAATCGGATCAAAATCCTTCTGAAAACGGCCCTATTGATTGTTCTGTTGATTAGAACGTTGTTGCTGAGCAGGAGCTGCCTGAACAACAGGAGTTGAACTGATAACAGGAGTGACAGATGCAACATGTTGCTGAAACTGATTATTCTTACCGTAACTCTTTTTGCATCCTCCACGGGAAATAGCATTGGTCTCACCTTCTTTCTTCTTGGAAAATCCTCCATCATACTTCTTGGAATTACCAGCAGAATTACCATCTTTTGACAAACGTCCCTCACGGACACCTTCTTCTAATCTCATCCCCATATTAACCATCTCAGTGAAATCACTTGGGGCACTAGCAATCATACACTCATAATAGAAAGGACTCAGAGTTTTCAGAAAAATCTTAGTCATCTCTTTTTCTTCCAAAAGAGGATTAATCTGAGCAGTAATCTCATGCCACCTCTGCGTGTATTCTTTGAATGTCTCCTTATATTTCTGAGCCATTGCTCGAAGTTGGTCAAGATCAGGAGCCATATCCACATTATACTTGTATTGCTTTACAAAAGCCTCACCCAAGTCTTCGAAAGTGCGAATTCGAGTACTATCGAGTCCTATATACCATTTCAAGGCTGCAACAGACAAACTGTCTTGAAAGTAGTGAATGAGAAGCTGATTATTATCATTCTGAGTCGACATATTACGAGCATACATAGTCAAGTGACTCAACGAACAAGAATTACCCTTATAATTTTCAAAGTCAGGGACCTTGAACTTATGTGGGATCTTCACATTAGGAACCAAGCATAACTCACGAGCATTCTTTCCAAATAGCTCTTTACCTCTCAAAGCTTTGATTTCTTTCTGCATTTCAGCAAACTGGTCTTGAATCTCTTCCATTATATCATAGGCACTGGCATTTTCTCTTGGAGCAGTATGGAAAATTTACTCTTCACCAAAAGGAACAGTGTGAACCACAGGCGGTGGCACAGTCATCACAGGCTGGACAATAGGAACAACTGGAACTTCAGAAGGTGGTGGTGGTTGATAACCCTCAGGAACAAAGTTATGAGGCATGCCCCAGGGGAAACTAGGAGGCATGGAGTATTGAGGAACACTAGCAGACGCCACAGAGTGGGCGTAGAGATAATCTCAGAAATGACTGTCCTTTGCACAGGAGTTGAAAGCGAAGGAGGAGGTGGTGGTGGTTGATTTTGAGCAGCCACCAGAGCTTCCATCATAGCAGTGAGTCTTTCCAAACCATCCTTCAGAGTTGATACTTCTTCATGAAGCTCACGGTTCTCTTGTTGCAACTGATCCATCTTTTTCTTCAGATTAGCCCGAGTATTATACTGGTGTGACAGCTTGGCTAAATGAAGACCAAAGGTAAACATAAGACACCTGGAAAAGGCAAGAGACAATGCAAGAGATGATGCTTGATGTGCAAGTGCAAATGCAAAGTTTCAAGGAACTATAAGGCATATTGCAAACATTGTTATTTGAAATACCAAAATCTCATTCATTAATGATGGAAAACATTACATCTTGGAAGTACAGATTCAAAAATCCTAAAACAATAGAGAATAAAGAAAACTAGATCCCTAGAGAATCCTATGAGAAGAAGTCCCAGCTCTATCTTCCAACTTCTTGATGTGGGTCTGCATCTGAGTCTTCTCAATCAGCAACTGATCAATGATCAACTTCCAAGGAGATTCTAAACTCTTCGGAATATCGGAAACTGGCTGAATCCGAGAGGAAAATAAATCCTCTTGTGCCTTTCTCTTCTTGTTGGCGACTTCATCTTCAATCTTCTTCTTGAAGTACTCTTGAAGTCTTGCATTCTCTAACTCAACAATCTGATACTTGTTCTTCCAAGCATCTCTCTCTTGTTGCATCTCGGCCAAAGCGATCTAAAGCTTCTTTGTGTCTTCTATAAAGTAGAGAATAGGCTTCTTATTAGTTAGAGATAAAGGCTCCTGACGTGCATAAGGAATCTTCAAAGTAATAGCTCTATTTTTAACCCACTGGAGGTAAGGTTCCGAAGAGATACAATTCGGATTTCCCAAACTTTCCTTTCCTTTTCTACCAATGTTGCGCCAAGCTTCCACAATTTCTCTCTTGAGAGCAACCTGAGATTCTTCTCCTTGAAAAAGAGACCGACCATATGAATGTTCTTCGGTACCTCTCGCAAAGGATATCCCAACTGACGATGAGCCAACACCGGATTTTAGTTGATTCCTCCCTTTGTACCAAGAAGAGGCACGTTGGGAAACTCACCACAACTATCAATAATCATCGCTCCAGAAGGAACACGGCCACACCAATCAATATCAGAATGAGTGAGAGACATAATCTTCCGCGACCAATATAAACCATCCTTGAGATTCCAGAAAGCTGCAGACTTCGGCAAGTGAGAAATAAACCACTTGTAAAGCATAGGTGCACAATAGATAATCATCCCTTCACCATGGAAATTTCTGAGGTGAATAGAATGGTAAGCATCGGCAAGCAAAGTGGGAATTGGATTCCCAATCAAGAAGATCTGAATAGCGTTGATGTCGACAAAGTTCTCAACATTCAGGAAGAGGAACAGTCCATAAATAAGCAAGGCAAGAATAGCCTCAAAAGCGATTGTGTTCTTCACACTAGCAAAGTGATGAGCTCTATCCATCAAGAACTTAACGAGTAACCCACGAATCTTTCCTTTGGTATCCATGCGAGCCTTAATCTCAGAAACCTTCAAGTGAGTAGTGTAGTACCCCAAATTTTGACCAATGATTTTTTCATCTTTTTAGAGATTTTTTGTGCTATCGGGGGGTGTCATTCAGATTCCATCTAGGTTGTTAGGAGTTTGTTAGGAATTTTTTTTTAGGCCCATTTTGGAATTGGTTTAATATAAGATTTTTTATTTTTAAAAAAAAAAAAAAAAAGATTTTGGTTATTTTTTGTTTATTTTAATATTGTTAGGGTTTTTATTATTATTTTATTTATTCTTAGAAATTTTATTAGAGTTAATTAGGGAGATTTGGGTTTTTAGATAGATTAGAGTCAGGTTGTTATTTTTGAGTTAATTAATTCTAAGTTATTTTTGAATATTGTTATTGGTTTATTAAACATATCCAATGTTTATTTATTTCACTATTTTAAGGGGTCATTAAACTTAATTGAATTTATTTAAATAAGTTTAAGTTTTAATTTTTATTAAGTTGGGAGATGTAGTATGTAATTCTAATTTAATTAAGGGATTATTTTTAGTTTTTTGGCTTTTAGAGGATATTGGGACTTATTCATTGACCGGTAGTTAATATTTTTATTTTCTATTATTTTTATTTATTTGTTTATGTAGTTAATATTTATGGTTATTATTTTTTTAAAATGTTTTATACTATAAAAATATCTAGCTGCTATAAAATTTACACGTTTTTGGCAATTTTTATTAACTTTTATTTTATTTTATTCATTTTTATATTTTGGTTGGTCAAATTTGTTGACCAAGTAAAGGGCGTCTTCTTCCCCAGAGGGGAAACCCTAAATCTGCGCGAAGTGATGAGGATCGAATAAAATCGTTTCCATTAACTTTCCAAATCGTTTTGTACAACAAATTACAAAATTTAATCAAACCCTAATCTAATCAAATCAAATAAAAAAGATTGCAATCAAAACAGATACAAAATCAAATCAAATCTGGTTACATCAGAAATTCCTAAATCTAATCTTCTAAACTTAATGCTAAACCTAATCTCTAATACTATAAAAACTAAGTGGAAATTGAAAAAAAAAAGGGAGAAAAAAAACCCTAGGCGATCCATCGGTGCTGCTGCGCATTCCTCCACACCCATCACTCAAAGCTCAATAACATAGAGGACTAGGGTTCATCACCAGAACCCTAAATCCCCTGAGCAAAACCTCTTTTAAGACTGCAAACAAAAGCAAAGGAAAGGATTAGAGGGAGAAATTTAAGAATAACACAAAGGAATAGAGGGATCGGAATAGCATAATAAAGTCACGGCCAGAGAGGTAAACACATAGCTTTTTATGCTTTGTTGTTGTGTTCGTTGCTGTTTGATTTAGATTGGGGTTTAATTTGGGGTTTGGTTTGTTGTTGGGTTTAGATAGGGTTAGGGTTCATATAGTTAGGGTTATGGTTCATGTAGATAGAGTTAGGGTTCGTCTGGGTAGGGTTTGGGTTCTTGGGGGTTCTTGAGGTTCTGGGTTTGGGGTGAAGGTTAGGGTTAGGGTTTGTCAGTTTGGGAGTTAGGGTTCATAGGTTTTAGGCTAGGGTTCTTAATGCTTGAATTTTCCGGTTGAATCCTCAACCGGAATCTGGGGTTTAGGGTGGTTTTGGGGACGGTTGGTGGTGGCCGGAGGCCATTTGGTAAATTACATTTTAATGGGAGAAACAAAGGGGTTGTTTGGGTATTTTAAATATAAATTTTTTGAATGCTTATTTTTCTTGAATTTTGGAAATTCATCTAAAGGGATATTTAAGGGTTTTAAGCATGGGATAGAGCTCTAATTTTCGAGAGCATAAACAAAGGAATAGGACTTTTGGGATAGGGAATAAAATAGGATTTTTTTTTTATAAATTATTAAAATTCATTTTCTATTTTCTAAATAGATTAAGGGAATATTTTATTAATAAAAATGAGGGATTTTTCTTTGGGATATCAAATCAAGGGATAATGCTCTTGGTCCGAGAGCCTAAATAAGGGATGGGATAAGGGATAGAACTCTTGATATCCGAGAGTATAAATAAATGGATTAAGGGATAGAACTCTTGATATCCGAGAGTATAAATAAATGGATTAAGGGATAGAACTCTCAGTCCGAGAGTATAAACAATGGATAAGGGATAGAACTCTCCGTCTGAGAGTATAAACAATGTACAAGGGGTATAACTCTCAGTCCGAGAGTATAAACAATGGATAAGGGATAGAACTCTTCGTCTGAGAGTATAAACAATGTACAAGGGGTATAACTCTCCGTCCGAGAGTATAAATAATGGATAAGGGATATAACTCTCCGTCCGAGAGTATAAATAATGGATAAGGGATATAACTCCTCATCTAGGAGTATAAATATAGATAAAGGGATAGAACTCCTTATCTAGGAGTATAAACAATAGATTTGGGGATAAAACTCTTTATCCAAGAGTATAAATAGTGGATTGGGTTTAGGATTAGGAATGGGCTTAGGATTAGGAATGGGAATAGGATTAGAGGGTAGGAATAGGGGAGGTGAACTACGGTTACTCTGATCCTTCAAATTGAAGGTACGTAGGCATAAGGTTGTAAACCCTAGCGAGTATAATTAATAAAAAACTTAGGTTTCTTTTGTAAATAAATCATTTAGACAAACAAACAAGCATACTCTAAAATCTAAGGAGGATCCCATTGAGTACAATGGAAGTGAGGGGTGCCTAACACCTTCCCCTCACTTAACCGACTCCCGAACCTTAGGATTAGGATCTTAGGTTTATCATTTATTTTCCCTAAAAAAATATGATGGCGACTCAAAAAATTTTAGCCGGCCGCGACAGCTGGCGACTCTGCTGGGGATTCCTCCCTAAAGAGAGTCCATCATATCCTTAGAATTTAGGGTCCTGTTTGTTTGTCTGGGGTTTTTGTTTTTCTCATGTTTTTTCGTTTTTTATATTTTGTTTTATTTTATATTTTGTTTATTTATTTTATTTAACCCTTGTGCTTTTTATTTTTGTCATAAAGCATGGGATTGGGGCAAATGATGTGTGAAGCCAAAGCCCAAACTTGGAGGATAACCCTAGATTAACATGTGGAACGGAAATGTTTTTGGGGGGGGATGCGACATCCCCAACAATGCATTGATGCCACACTCAGAATATATCCTTTCAAAGGTGTCCTCTTGGAAGGGCTAGCCCCTGACGTAGAGGATGATTTGAATGTGGTCCGAGACTCTGAGAACTTTCAGCCTACCCCTTACCAAATCATGGACCTTATGTATTCAACCCTCAAGGGCTGTTACTAGGGTCCTACCCCAAATGAGACTTATCCCGAAGGATTACCATAGGAAGGCTTGCTCCTTCTCATGGTAAAACAAGGGTGTAGTCTGAACATTTTGGGGCCGTTATGCTGTCCAAATTTTTATAACCTACATGTGAGGGGATTGGGTAGTCTAAACTTAGATCTAGCCTATTATAGGGAGCCCACCTGCTAGGGCATGCTTGCATATTACCTTACCCTAACTAAAGTATAATTTGCATTCACCATCCTCATAATTTCTTTTTGCATTATCATGTCACAGGAATCTCAAATATTTTCAAAAAAAAAGGGTTAAAGTCAAAGACAATGGAATTCGGGAAAAAAAACTATCACGATCAAAGTAAGAACGTCTGATATAGGGAGCTTAAAAGCTTATGTTAGGGGGTTGCCTCAAGAAAGGAGAAAGCCCCTAATTCGTAAATATGGGAACATATTAGATCTAGTCACTACTCCTATTCAAGAAGAGGGTCTAACCGCCTTGGCTAAGTTTTACGACACAGAGTTAAGGTACTTCCAGTTTCAAGACTTTCAAATAACCCCCACTCTAGAAGAAGTTCGTAGGATGGTTGGTCTCCCCAAGAACAACAAAGGTCCATTCAAGGCTTTAGGGTATCGCCCTACCTTCAAAGAAATGGCAAGTGGTTTTCATATTCGTGAGGAAGACTTTCAAGCTAACTTAAAGGTTCAAGAAGATTTTCATGGGTTCTCTAAAGGGTTCTTGGAGAAGAAAGCCAATCATTTTGCTGCTTGCAAAAATTGGGCAGCCATGGACGCTATCATGATGCTCCTCATCTTTGGGTTAGTCCTATTCCCGAGCGCGGAGAACTTTGTAGACGTCGCTGTCATTAATTTATTCTTGGCTGTGACCATTGGAGAAGAAGATCCTACGCCGGCCCTCCTCGCAGATATATACTTTACCCTTCACCAGAAATTTGAAAGAAGGGGAGGGGCTATGTTGTGTTGCTCTCAGTTATTGTACAAACGGTTGTGTTCTCATCTAGTAAGGGATATAAAGGATATGGAAAAAATGAAAGCCTATGATTGGTCTCAATATTTGGTAGCTCTTGGTGATAAAGACATCTTGTGGTTCCCTCAAATACTCCTTCGAGACGACGTGGTCCTAAGCTGTGGGGATTTCCCTATTGTACCTTTGATAGGATCAAGAGGGTGCATAAGTTACAATCCGGTCTTATTAATGAGGCAATTGGAGCATCCATTGGCCTACAAGCCAGAGGATTGGTTATTAGAAGGCTTCGTCCTACAAAATGTAGCTGGAAATCATCCCGATGTTCTAAAGATTGCTCAAGCTTGGAAATTAAGTATCAAAGGGAAGGGCAGTCTTAAAAGACCAAGGGAAGAATCTAGGGTACCATATCTGCAATGGATGAAAGAAAGGGTGAGTATAGTGAAATTGCCTTTTACTCTGGATCATCCTGTTAATCCAAGGGTTCTCCCACCTGCCGCAATCTCCATAGAGGAAAGTGAGAGACTCAAAGAGACTATTGCACAATTACAAAAGAAAAAGAAGAGTGGGAAGGTAAATATTACCAAGCCACTGGGGAAAGTAGTCAGTTAAGAAGGAGTCTCAATGAAGTTATGGAGCAATTAAAGATTAATAAAGGGATAGCTCAGATGGAGGAAGAGAAGAAGGAACAAGCTTATGCCGACCTTCAAGTTGTGAGTTCACGCCTCAAAGACCACAAAGAGCAACTAGATAGAGCCTGGCGTCAAAGGGACGAGTGGAGAGACATTTGGATTACGTCAACGCAAAGATAATTCAAGGAGGGATATGATAGGCGTATCCACAACCTTGAAGCTGAAGTCCAAAGCTTATCTAGCACTCTTCTCGAGAGCAAAAGGCAAGCCCTAGATGCAACTGTGCAATTGAGATCAACCGAAGAACTTCTTGCCCTACGTCCAGAATGATGGTTAGAAACTCAAGAGGAGAACCAGGAACTTAGAAGGCTATATGGGGAGCTTCAGGATTCCTACGAAGACCTAAGGGCATGGGCCATTTATGTTGAAGAACATAACCAACAGCTAGAGTAAACTACTAGGGAGGATTTAGAGATCATGGCAAAATTACGAGAGGACGAGGCATATTATCGAGAAAGGTATCAGAAGTTGATCTTACTATCCAACGATCTCATCCACGAGATCCCTCGAAGTTTAAAGGAGGCTGAGTATATGGCTGATATCTTCAAGCCAGTCAAAGAGATCGCCGATTTTCTTGCACTTTGCCATGAGATGGTAGAGGAGTTTAGGGCTAGGATTAGGAGAAGGATTTAGCTTTTCTATGTAATGACTTCTTACATTTGGTTTTTTGTTATGAATAATTTAAGGGTTTATCCCTAGTTTGGTTTTCCTTATGTAATAAATGGGGCTTTGACCCTAGTACTTTCTTTTCATTAATAAAAGTATTTGTTTTCCATTATCCTTGGCTTTAATCTTAATAAACAAAAGTTTAAGATTCCTGAAATAAAAATAATTTTTGCATACTCATACATTCATGCATAACATAAAAAATAAACATCAAACGGAAATCACCTTTTGATATCTTCTCTCAGAATCATCGCAACAATCTGACGTCTCGACCCAACACCCGTGCTCACCAGAAGAAAGCTATGGAGCAAATGGAGCTGAACCACGCTGCTCTAAAAGGAGATATGGATGTTGTCAAGGGAAATGTGGAGGAAATGAAGGACAAAATCGACCAACTGACTCGAGCTATTCAGAATATGATAGCAAGAGACACCGAGGCTAGTAACCGTAGGAGTGTCCCTACCCCTCATCCCCAGTATGAAGATAGTAATCCTCTTTTAGGATTTGCGGATGACTTGGAACGTGAGGCATTAGAGGCTAGCAAAGGGAAGACTAACAATCAACCTCCGGTAGGGTCTGGTCCTCCACCCGAGCACAATGGAGAATCACGACCTATACAGATACCTGTCACTCGTGAGGTCTCTGATGACTGGTACCTCCAATATGGGAGGAAGACTCAAGGCAAGTAGTTCGTGAAACCAAACTAGTTGCCATGGAAGGAAGAAAGGAGGATGAAAAGTATAAGATAATTGAGGAACGGTTAAGGGTTGTGGAAGGATCCAAGGTCTTTGGGATTGATGCCTTGGAAATGTGTTTGGTACCCGACGTGGTCGTGCCTCCTAAGTTTAAGGCACCTAACTTCGAGATGTATAAAGGGGTTAGTTGTCCCAAAAATCACATTCGGATGTTTTCCCGAAAGATGGGGGCACACGCTAAGAACGAAAAGCTGATGATGCATGTTTTCCAAGACAGCCTCAGTGGGGCATCCTTGGACTGGTACATGCAGCTGGAAAGGACCTACATCAAGAACTGGGAGGATTTGGCAAGTGCCTTCATAAGGCAATACCAATATAATGTAGACATGGCCCCTAATCGCATGCAATTGCAAAACATGTCTCAGAAAAGGGGTGAATCTTTTAAGGAGTATGCCCAGAGATGGAGGGAGCTAGCCTCTCGTGTGCAACCTCTATTGCGGGAAAGCGAGCTAGTAGATACATTCATGGGAACTCTGTAAGGATTATACTATGAAAAGATGATTGGATCTGTCTCAACAGGATTTGCGGATTTGGTTATCATTGGGTAAAGGATCGAGAATGGATTAAAAAACGGAAAGATTGGAACACCATCTTCCAATCAACATAACGACAAAAGGTATTCCGGAAACCGTTCGAAGAAGGAGGCCAATGCCATTTCTGCTGATAGGTATACTCAAGTACCTTATAACCCTTACGTGGCGGCCACGACCTCTAGTCAAGCGTCTCATACGCTCCAGATCCAACAGCCAAGGGCGCCACCCCCTCAAAATCAGCAACAACAGAAGCATCCCCGAAGGGAACAAAGGAGGCAATGGAAGGACTTTGACCCTATACCCACTACATATACTCAGATCCTGCCAATGTTAATCCAAAAGGGATTGGCAGAAATCAAGTCGTTAGGACCCCCTCCTACGCCTCCTCCTCGAGGGTATGACGCTAATGCTAGATGTGATTACCATGCTGGATTGCCAGGACATACGACCGAAAAGTGTTTGGCCCTCAAGTTTAGGGTGCAAGATTTGCTGGATCAGAAGGTCATTAACTTCAGTTATGACACTCCAAATGTAGGAGATAATCCTTTCCTAGGGCACGCTGGACCAAAGGTTAACTCCATTGAGGGACTGGGAGAGAATGTCCTAATTAGAGGGGTAGAACAAGTAAAGGCCCCTATGATGAAAGTGAGGGAAGTATTAATTGGGTACGAGGAGTTCGAAAGGCTGCACGGTGACTGTGAGAATTGTGTGGTTGATCCTAATAGCTGTAAGAAGATGAAGGAGGTCCTCCAACAACTAATGGACCAAGGGATAGTACAAATTGGGTACTTAAAGAATATGAATGAGGTGGTTACCTTAGACTCCCAGGGGCAAGTACCTTCTGAGATTCCATACCAGAAAAGAGGAGTCACGACTCCTATTCAAATACCAGTTCCAAGGCCTACACAAGTGTCTATTCAAATACCAGTTCCCAGGCAGGCACAGGCGCCTATCCAAATACCAGTTTCGAGGCCTGCACAAGTTCCTATTCAAATATCAATTTCGGTGCTTGCACGAACACCAATTCAAATACCTGTTCTGGCGCTAGTCAAAGCTCCGGTGCCTGCAACGTCAGAAGGTCCTATCACATTCCATGTACCAACGCCATTTCCATATGAAAGCTCTAAGACTGTACCTTGGAAATATGACATCACTGCGTCAGTAGGAGGAAAGACTATAACGCCGTCACCAGCAGTTACTAACATAGCTGGTATTGGAGGAATGACACGTAGTGGAAGGGTATACTCGTCAGAACAACCCAAGAAGGATATCCCCGAAAGCTCAAAAGGGAAAGAGACCACAAGTGCAAGCGAAGGACCGTCCAAGAAGGGCATATCTCAAGAAGACGCCGAGGAATTTTTAAGAATCATAAAGAAAAGTGATTATAGGGTGGTGGACCAACTAAATCAAACACCGTCCAAAATCTCTATTCTGTCCTTGTTGTTATGCTCAGAGGCACATAGGGAATCCCTGCTGAAGGTCCTAAATGAAGCCCATGTCACCAAAGATATATCAGTAATTCAGTTTGACGAGGTAGTCGCTAATATCGCCGCCAGCACCTGCCTGGGTTTCAGTAGTGAGGAATTACCTCCCGAGGGGCAGACACATAATAAGGCCTTGCATATATCAGTCAAATGTCAGGACACTATTCTCTCAAGGGTGCTAGCAGATACAGGGTCTGCTCTAAATGTCATGCCTAAAGATACCCTTATGAAATTAACATCTGTAAGGACCTTTATGAAGACCAGTTCCCTAATTGTTAGGGCTTTTGACGGTTCGAAAAGAATGGTGATTGGGGAAGTAGACATACATACAGTGGTGGGATCACATACCTTCATGATCACTTTCCAAGTCATGGACATCAATCCCTCCTACACTTGTCTTCTAGGACGACCATGGATTCATGCTGCGGGCGCCATTACTTCCACACTCCATCAGAAATTGAAGTTCATATCTGGGGACAATTTAATAATTGTTGATGGGGAGGAAGACATGTTCGTCAGCCATCTCTCATCATTCAGATACATAGAAGTGGATGGGGAAACATTTGAAATACCGTTCCAAGCTTTGGAGGTTGCGACGGTCAGTCGTAAGCAAGTCGTTCGATAGGAGGAAAAGCCGAAAAGGATCACAAACTTGATTCAGAATGGGGATACTAGGGGCTGGGGCAAAGTGATATAAATACACGAAAAAAAGGATCAATTCGGGTTGGGTTACAAACCAGCTAATAAAGGGGTTCAGAAGTCTCGACAAATGACATTTCCTCCTCTTGAAGAAACTTTCCGTAGTGCCGGATTCACAGATGAAGATCAAGTGACTGCAATTGAAGAGGAAAATAGAGGGGTACCGGATTGGGTGCGCCACTGCTCGCCAGATACAGTTCTCAACAACTGGAGGTCCATCGAGATTCCTGAGATGATTTCTATTTCAAAGTAATTTACTTTTCTAAAAAAAATAATAATAAGTCCTTTGCTATGCCCAAGGCAAATGGACAAGCTTTGTAGGGCCACCTTTTGTTTCTTTGAAATTATTTAATAATAAAATCGCATTTTGTTTTCAATCAAGATCTTTTTTTCTTTCTTAGTTGTTCTTTTTTCAAATGGCAATACACTTTCTTTTCAGTACTTACATTTGCACCAATTCAAAAAAATAATAAGCATAAAAATCTCCCTCATGCAGATTTAAAAATGAACCTATTGAAAACGACACCGCTATAATTCCTTACAACTTCGAGTTCCCGATTAACCAAGCGGAAGAGGGTGATGAGGACGATTGTGAGCTCCCTGAAGAGCTAGCCAGAATGTTAAAGCAGGAGGACAAGGTAATACAACCTCATCAGGAACCAGTGGATGTAATCAATCTGGGAACTGAAGAGGACAAAAAGGAGGTTAAAGTTGGTGCTTCTTTAAACAAGGACGCCAAGGGGAAGTTGATCAAGTTACTACAAGAGTATGTGGATGTGTTCACTTGGTCTTACCAAGATATGCCCGGTTTGGACACGGATATTGTTGAACATAAGCTACCGCTTAAACCCGAATGTCCACCGGTCAAACAAAAGTTAAGGCGGACTAGACCAGATATGACTCTCAAAATCAAGGAAGAGGTTAAAAAGCAGTTTGACACAGGGTTCTTAGCCGCAGTGAAGTATCCAAAATGGGTAGTCAACATTGTGCCCGTGCAAAAAAAGGATGGAAAAGTCAGAATGTGCGTAGACTATCGAGATCTCAACAGAGCAAGTCCTAAAGATGACTTTCCACTACCCCACATTGACGTGCTGGTGGATAACACAACTCAATTCTCAGTCTTCTCATTCATGGATGGGTTTTCTGGATACAATCAGATCAAAATGGCTCCCTCTGACATGGAAAAGACTACTTTTATTACACCGTGGGGAACCTTCTGTTACAAGGTAATGCCCTTCGGGTTAAAGAACGCTGGGGCAACTTATCAAAGGGCAATGGTAACTCTCTTTCACGATATGATGCACAAGGAAATAGAGGTTTACGTCGATGATATGATTGCTAAATCACAAACTGAGGAAGAGCACATAGTCAATTTACAGAAGTTGTTTGAACGGCTAAGAAAGTTCAAGCTACGACTAAATCCTGCAATATAAATAATGGATAAGGGATAGAACTCTCCGTCCGAGAGTATAAACAATGGACAAGGGATAGAACTCTCCGTCCAAGAGTATAAATAATGGATAAGGGATATAACTCTCCGTCCGAGAGTATAAATAATGGATAAGGGATAGAACTCCTTGTCTAGGAGTATAAATATAGATAAAGGGATAGAACTCCTTATCTAGGAGTATAAACAATAGATTTGGGGATAAAACTCTTTATCCAAGAGTATAAATAGTGGATTGGGTTTAGGATTAGGAATAGGCTTAGGATTAGGAATGGGAATAGGATTAGGGGGTAGGAATAGGGGAGGTGAACTACGGTTACTCTGATCCTTCAAATTGAAGGTACGTAGGCATAGGGTTGTAAACCCTAGCGAATATAATTAATAAAAAACTTAGGTTTCTTTTATAAATAAATCATTTAGACAAACAAACAACCATACTCTAAAATCTAAGGAGGATCCCATTGAGTACAATGGAAGTGAGGGGTGCCTAACACCTTCCCCTCACTTAACCGACTCCCGAACCTTAGGAATCTCTACCCTTAGGATTAGGATCTTAGGTTTATCATTTATTTTCCCTAAAAAAATATGATGGCGACTCGAAAATTTTTAGTCGGCCGCGACAAGTAGCCTTCGTAATAATGTTATGCTCGGGAGCGGGATCCAAACCAGAGAAAATCTAACCCTGAACAGGCAAACCAAGCAGGAGAGAATACTCCTGTAACGTAGGTACCAACTGATAATCAGGAAAGGTGAAACAATGAAGCAAATGGTCATAGAGCTGAACCAAAGTAGCAAGCAATCCTTCAGCTATATCAACCTTCAAGAGGGATAAAATCCTTCCATATCTGGACTCGAACTTCTCGGTATCAATAACCAAAGATCCTAGCTCTCTCAAACCATCTAACTTAGGACTCTTGAAAGTATACTTCCTTGTACTTCTCCTTCCAAAATCCATAACAAAAGTATCTGCAATGTTTACAATAACACCTTTAAGTTCCTTGAAACCTTCCAAAAGAATGCTCATGAATGCATGAGTGCATGAATGCAACAACCACAAACAAGATCACACAAAGCACACGGGTCAAGGTTCAAGTCACGAGCATGAAGCCAAGGGTAAGAACCAATCCCACAAAGGTGTGTACTAAGGTTTTGTCTTCATTGTACCTGCAGAAAACAGCGGTTCTAACAGAGTGCCCAGGGTCAACAATCCACTATTAGACACATCAGCGCACCGATTTGCTCGGAGGTTGGTAGTTATCCTCAAGAGAATCTAACCTGAGTGTGGCATTGCGTGACAACTAAGTTGGATATGCATCCTCATAGCTTCCGCGCCACGATCCTAAAAAGTCTAAGATGGGTTAAGGGTTACTACGGTCCTCAGTGTTATAGGCTTCTATGGAAAAAGTAATGCCTTCACGATCGCTCGATCGGTATCAATAATTCCAAAGAGGCAACCACCGAGTGGATAGATTCTTAAGTTCTGCTTTTTCGGGATTCGACTCCTTCAAAGCTCCTTGACTATACTATCCTCCTATCTCAAAGTACACTCTGGTCCGGGTATAGGACCTATCTCACACACAGAGGAACTCCCAAACAGAACAAACAAGTAACAAGCAAATCAGACAAAAAGCAGTAAATAAATCAAAGTAGGATAAACCCCTCAAGGGAGATTGTCCCCAGCAGAGTCGCCACTTTTCTGTAGCGGTAAAAATCGTGAGTGTAAGCTATTGATTAACTTAACTCAAGGAAAACAGAGTCGCCACCGCGCTTTTATTTATTCCACAAAGGAAAAGGAAAAAGAGCGAATAAATCCTAAGAAGTCTAAAAAAGAAAAAGCTAAAAAAGACAAAGAGAAATGGGTAAGGGGGTTGGTTATGTAAAGGGAAGGTTTTATGCACCCAATACATTTATAGGACTCTATAGGAGCCCTTTGATGTATTCATGCTTTTTGGTCTGAAAATGGTTTGCTTGAAAAGAGATTGGGAGGGATGAGAAGAGAAATATTCTTTAAGATTTTTGTGTTTGGAGAGACTTATCGCCTCATGCCTACGTACCCACTATGTGCAATGTAGGATCAAAACCTCGTAGTTCGTGGTACAAAGAATAAAAATTTGTTTGTTATGATTGATTTTAAATGTAAAGACAAGTCGTCATTTCCAAGCGAATAATTCCGCTTAAAGAGATGAATCATGTCTAAACTTATGAAAAAGTTTAAAAGGAAAAGGTGCACAAAGCACAAAAAAAGTTTGATGAGTTTTGTATTTTTTTGTCTTTTTGAAATGGTCAAAATATGATTAACATGGATTGACATTTATTAAAGAAAATGAAGTTTAAAAATCACTTGACTGAAGTCAAGGTTTTATTATGAAAGCGGTTTCGAGTTTGAAAACAAGAAAGTTTTAAAAATTGAAGAAGGGGTGGAGAAGAAGTGACTACCCTAGTGTATAAAAATAAAAGCTAAGGTAAGAAAGATCTAACCATATGGATGCACTCTTCAAAGCATAATAAGAAAAGCAATATGTCCTCTTGAGCCAATAAGCAAGCCAAATAAATGCTAGAATATCAAACTCCATAATGATCCAAAGCACAAGGGAGAGAATCCTAACTCTAAGTCCATAAGTCCATAATCAAGAGCATAGGTCCTCCAATGCAAAGGATAGTGGCCATAGTCCAGCAATTAAGAGTACAAGTCTTTTAGTGGTTTAATCCTTTATTAATATTTTTGAATCCAAAATGGACAAAAGAAAAACAAAAACACAAGATAATATGGTCCAAGTGGACAAAAGAAAAATAACATAAACATAAACATGATATGATAAAATGACATAAAGCATAAAAAATAAAGAGAGATAAGGAGCGAGAAGGAAATGTAAAGAAGTTAGAAGTTAGTGGTTAGTAGCACAAGGCTCTTGTGCCATAAGCCTTCACCGATTATTCTGTTTCGCGTCTTGAACTATAGTGATTAAACAATGTACTTAGGTCAAGGTTAATGAAGACTTGTTAGAAGATTGATAGAATCAAAGCCTCTACAACAACAAGCTTCAAATATTTTGAACCTAATACAAAAGATCAATCACCATTGGGTTGACGCGACCAATCAAGGTCCGGACCACGAAAGTTCAAATTCCGAATTGGATAAAGAGGGACTGGTCGCGACTTTGTGTAATGGTCGGATTACTGCTGCAAGTATACAGCTTATCGCGTAGTCTTAAAAAGGTTGTCGAACCCACAGGGACTAATTATCAACCTAGAGTGATAGGGTATTGAGGTGTAAAGCTAAGGCTAGATTTGGCGGTAAAAGAAATTTGGTTATTAACGGGATTTGAAAAACAACAATAAAGACGAGACCAGAGAATAATTTCCGTGCTCTTTGGGACTCCGTAAGATCTAAGTGTTAAAAAAGGTCTTGAAATAGGTCCGAAGGATATACCAGTTTAAAGGCTCGACCTCACGCTCTCGCGGTCTTAACCAAGTCATGCCTAATAACCCCAAGATTTTACTCTCGCTCGCTCGGTAGTTAAGAGGTGTTTTTTGAAAACTAACATAAACTAAATGAGGCCCTAAAGCACTCTCGCTGCATTTAGGCTCAATGTCCGATGCCTACTATCCGGCGATTACCTCAAACTCTCGCTCTATTGAACACGCCTTGGTGTGTTTCTCACTCTTGTGACGAAACACTATTAAACAACCCCTCGCTCTCACGACGAGGCTGCCTAAATTCAGATTAGACACCAAAACCAGAATTTTAAAAACAAAAGTTAAACACCGAAGGTTCTACAGAGTCCCGTTGGAGCGACGGTCCTCAATCTACGAACTCCAAGCAATTCTACTCTGACATGATTAAATCTATGCTAATGCATTAACATTTCTGAATTTTAAAACATACATATTGGTTGGTTCTTAATTAAGATCAGATTTAGGTTTTTTTTGTGCGAAATATAAATTATGTTGCATACAATTACAAGTAAACAAAATACAGTAAAATAGACAAATTGTAAATAACCTGAAATGCGAAGTAATTAAACGGAAAATGAAACTTGTATTAAGAAAATGATCCAAGTGTACATCAGCAACAGTAGAAACGAAAAGTACAACATATGTATCAATCTCTCGATGTGAGCGATTGATACTATTGCAAATGATATAAGTGGTTAGGCTAGAAATTTCGGCAGCGCTTCCGCAAGGTTCTTGGATCCCCCAAATGCAGTCCTCTGATGCTCTATATATAGGAAAATCTGGCTCCAAGCAGTTGAATTCGAAATTTAAAAACTAAACTTGCAAACTTCCAGAACTGCCTCAGAAAACTGTTCCCGCAAAGCAACGGCGGTCGTCGTAGGGCTAATGGCGATCGCCATTCATATGGACTTTGAATTTCCCTTCTTTTCTGCTATGGCGAGCGCCATTCAGTTGAACTGGGGGGAATGACAAACGCCTTTCATCTGGGTGAGGCAGAATCATGCAATTTCTCCACCTTTCTTCTCTTTTGGGCTCAATTCTTGGTCTTTTCTTCTATGGAGCTGATATAGGACCTGTAAATGGAAAAGAAATGAAAACATAAGCAAAAAATACACGAAATGACAATGACTCGATAAAAATACGATAAAACATGCACGAATTGAATCGAAATAAACGATACAGAATCGAGTCATCAAACTCCCCCACACTAAGGCTTTTGCTTGTCCTCAAGCAAACTCCCAATGCAATAAAATAGTAAGCATTATGTTTCAACTCTTAGGCACGACAAAAACAATCTAAGCACAAGGTTGCTAGGCTACAGTCAAACGGATAGGTACTGAATAGTGAAAACAAGGATACCGTAATGACACGACTCCACAAAAGCGGACGAAAACTCCCTTCCTATGCAATACCAATTCAAATCATGAAATTATACCTAGACCTATATCCTTCATCTTATTTCACCTCTTTTTCATTCGAGCGCAATCACATTAAGCCCGTTATCCTTTGCACTTACATGGTAAGCGAACCTGTTAGTGTTTATGATCTCTTATTCAACAAATTTTTTTTTTCGCATTTTATGCTTTCTTTTGCTTACGAATTTCAAGAGTCTGAACCTTTAGGCTAAATGGTCGGGTGAGGACCACCTAACTTAGCGGGAACATGTCTTTCATTCACATTTTCTATAACAATCACATAAATCAACTTTTGAGATCACACATATTTGCATTGGCTCGTTACTTAGCTCGCACATAAGGATGGTGCTAACTGCTAGAATAAACTAATCAAGAGGTTACTTCTAAGAAACTAGACATAAGGTCATGGCATAATGTCTATTTAAATCAATACCACACATTTAGGGAATCTAAGGTGTAGGAACGGTACCGATATTTTCAAAACTTTCCCAAGTCCGCCTACCTAGCCTAGATCAAAGAATGAAACAATCTATACTAAACGCGTCATGCCTTTGAGTCTAAACAAAAATTTTTGAAATTTTGAAATTTGGGGTCAAATAAGGGAGTTATTAGACACAGGAAAAATGTAAAGTAAAAACGACTCAAATGTGCATATGACTTGATAATGAAAAACAAACTAAACTAGAAAGTAAGAAATAAATAAAAGCAATAAAAGGCTCCTCCCCCACACTTAAACTAGACATTGTCCTCAATGTCTTAATCTAAGGTGAAAGAAGGAGCGATAGAACCTGGATACAATCAATGATAGCAAGCACGCCCTCCATGATAATGTATATCCTGCCTAATGGCTAGGTTGTCCTGGGGGACATGCTGGACGCAATCCGCGATTCAGTTTACTTCTCTGCGCAGTCCCGCCATCTCCGAAACAACATCTCTCAAATCCGACTCAGCCCTGGCCATGAACTCGTACTGCCTCCTCTCTAACTCCTGCATCTGCACATCACGCGCGACATCTCTCTCTCTGCTGCCTGAGCTCTGACATAACTTCATCCAATGACGAACGAATACCTGCAAAATCAAAAAAGGGTGTCGTGTGTGCTTGGGTGCTAGACCCAGGAATGTCAGTGGCATGGCTATGAGTACGGGGCTGCTCAGAATGTTGCCCCATAGTTTCACAGTAGTGCCTTTCATCGCTCTCTGCTCCTAAATCACAGGCTCCTAAATCAAACAGCCAATTAGTGCTTCGACGCACGTTAATATGCTCAGCATTTGGCAAAGAAAAACCTCGGAACTCATGTGTCCGGACCATAAAGTGATACTTGTTACGATGCAGACTCTTGACAAGCCGTGCATTACGGCAAAAGTCAATGTCGGCATAGAGACAAGGTATGCTCTCTTCGTTCTCTAAAACGGCCTCTAAGTCTAAACAGATAGTAATGGCAGTAATGATACCGCCTATACATATGGAATCGCCGACTCTGTTTGCTACACTAATAAAGTGAGCAAGAAGGAACGGTGTAGGATTCACACGGGTCTGGAAAAGTGCACAGTGGATAAAGAACAAATCCTTAAAATTCACATCTCCTGGGTTTTCACGGCCGAAGATGGTGGAGGCGAGGGTGCGGTGAAAGTAGCGAATATTAGGGTTATGGATGGTCGTGGCTTTCAAGCCCTCCCATTTGGTGGCTCTTGTGTTGGTTATTTGATGCCAGAATTGGAAGGCTCCTTCCTCCCAATCATTGTCCAAGGGTGCTTGAGTCGCAAGACCCTCGCCGGTAGAAAAATCAAAGTATTCAGCTATCTGCTCATGAGTGAGCGAATAATCAACGTTAAACATCCTGAAGTAGATGGTTCCGGTAGTGCGGTTAAGGTCATGGACGTATCGGACTGAACTAAGAAACTCATAAGTAAGTCTAATGGAAGAAGGATTAAACATAGAGCAGAAACGAGTCATACCTAAGTTCCTGAGCATCCACGAGACGCTATCATAAAGACCCAAGGTGCAAAGATTCTCGGGCTCTGGATACCTCATGGCATAGACTGGCCTCTTTGATACTCGGTGGAAGTTGGAACGCATGGCGGCTCCAATTTCTCCGTCGGGGAACTCAATGCCCATGTAATCTATCTCTTGGTTAGCAGCCATAGTTGTTTCTTAGGAAGATAGTGGTTGTGGGAGTTTTTTGAAGTGGGTAGAGAGATGGATAGTGGGTATGAGAAAGGTGAATGGTAATGTGTGGTTAGGGGTGTTTAAATAAGGATTTAGTGGATGAATATGGATAGATGGAGTTAATGTGGGATGATGAAGGGTTTACTAGGTACTTAGGGGGGTCTAGGGACATGCAAGAGTGTATTGAATGGGAAGGAAGGAGGCAAAGGCGTGTTTCACGAAGAAAAATGTGTGTTCTGCCTATTCGAATGCACGGCGAACACCTTTATGCATATGGCGACCGCCATTTGTTTTGAGGCACGCCTTTTGGTTTTTGGTTTGCAAAATGCAAATTAGTTACTAATTTTTTTTTGTTTTTGGTTTTTCTTGACAAACCTAGATTTGCTAAACATTAATAACAAGTTAAGTAAGGATTTAAAACACTAAAAATAAAAATTTAAAGAGAAACTTGCATTAACGAAACTGAAGTGCATTACAATTACGCGTCGGCATCCCGAGGTACACAGTGGAATGGAAATTAATAATTCAAATGATAGAAGAAGGGGAAACATTATACATGTAAGCAAACTATCCTAAGAAAATAGGGAAATAGGTGCGGCTATGGATCATCCATGATGTTGTCTAAGAGAGTAGACAATTTGGAACATATGGTCCAACTCCTCGTGTACAACATCCATTAGTCCAATGAAGTCGACTCGGAGAGAGGAAATCTCATCTCGGAAGGAATCTACTTCAGCTTGGAGAGTATTAATAGTAGCAGCTACATTCAATGGTGGTATATCAGGATCGACCTCGGAATCTTGAGTGGCCTCGGTAGACATAATGGTATCTCGGTTTTCGTAAGCCTGAGGAGAGTCAGGTGGAGTCAAAAACTCATTGACGACCTCCAAATCATAGAGCCAATTGTCCTTATTGTGCACGCTGGTCTTTTCATGGTTGGGTAAGGTAAAAGTATGGACTACAACATTATCGATAAGTAAATTGAATTCAACCAGGCCAAGATTAGCAATAAAGCCTCTGTTGAAACAAAAACTAAGGTCCATCGGGCGAAAACCACCGAATGCAAAGGAACAGTTCAGATGGTACCTCATCCCAATTGCATCAGCAATCATAGTCACCAGCCCACCTATCAAGATTGGTTCAAAGGAATCATGGGCAATACAAATGAAATTAGCAAGCAAATATGGGGCCGCATTAACAGGCTTTCCCTGGGATGCGCAGAGCATGATATATAGCTCATCCCTCGACACAGAAGTAATGTTCTCTTCTTTGCCAAAGAAGGTGTGAGCAAGAACCTTATGGAAATATCTCCATCCAGGGTTGTGGATGCTTTCGGAGAACATAGCATCAGGTTCGGCAATACCGCTTCCGGTTATGGTACCCCAGAAATGTTGAAGATCATAGCTAGTGAAGGCATCAGCAGGGGTTTTGGTCACATCATCGGGTTCATTAGGAAAACCCAATAATTCAGTGAATTCATGATGGGTGAATCTGTACTTATTTCCAAATAACCGGAAGGTAGCCAACCCACGGCCAAATCCGAAACCACGGGTGGCATCATAATAGAGGGAGCTAAGGAACTCCAATGTCAGGCTACGGTAAGTGCTAAATCTCTTCTCTAGAGCAAAGTGAGACCGACCTATCTGGCTCAGAAGGAAAACAACACTGTCTCGGATGCTAAGGGTTTGCATGGCCGAGTCGTCAAGATAGATGGACAGACCAAAGTCTCTTTGAGACAAAGCCTCAAATCGACGCCTCTGGACATCGTTCCTGAAAACAACAGCACGGTTTTCAAAAGTCTGCATGGTAGCCGATCAAAGGTTTCCTAGAGAAGGGTCTCCTGAAAATTGAAAAACATTACAATATTAGGGGAATAATACTATTAGCTACGCGTTAGTAAGATAAAAATAGTAATAATAATCATAATGATAATAATGATAGCAAAAATAATGAGATGCAACAAACAGTGATGCATATTGCATAGACTTTATACTAAACATGCATGCAGTGTCCTAAAACATAAAAGTAAAATAAAGGATAAAATAAAAACTAAAGATCGTGGTTTAGCTCCCACAGAGCGCTTTGTTTAATGTCGGAAGCTCGACATTAGAATTAAAAAGGGCATCATTTATTGGGAAGAGCGGGAAGCTCTTCCAACTTGTAATTATTGATGAATTCCTTGTTTTCTACTAAGTGGTAGTGCTTGAGTCTCTGGTCGTTCACAAAGAACGTCCCGTTCGACTTCCCTCTAATTTCAACTGCTCCACTTGGTAGGGCTTTTGTAACTTCGAAAGGACCAAACCATCTAGAACATAATTTTCCGGGAAAAAGTTTAAGCCTAGAGTTAAAGAGAAGAACTATATCTCCTTCGTAATACTCCTTCTTTGCTATTCTTTTATCATGCCACTTCTTGGTTCTTTCTTTGTATATTCGGGCATTTTCATAGGCATCTAGTCTTAGTTCTTCTAATTCATGGATATCGAGAATCCTTTTCTCGCCTGCTGCCTTATAATTCATATTCCGGGTCTTAATGGCCCAATAAGCTTTATGCTCAAGTTCCACAGGCAGATGGCATGACTTTCCATAAACTAGTTTTTACGGTGTGGTTCCTATGGGGGTCTTGTAGGTTGTTCTGTAAGCCCACAGAGCTTCATGAAGTTTAGTAGACCAATCCTTCCTAGAGGTTGTAACGGTTTTTTCTAAAATTTGTTTAATCTCCCTATTCGACACCTCTACTTGTCCACTAGTTTGAGGGTGATAGGGTGTTGCTACTCGGTGTCGTACTCCGTATTTAAGCAATAGCCTCCCGAAAACATTCGAAATGAAATGGGATCCGCCATCACTAATGACACTTCTTAGTACACCGAATCTAGGAAAGATTATGTTCTTGAAAAGTTTTACCACCACTCGCGTGTCATTTGTCGGTGAAGCTATCGCCTCAATCCATTTTAATACGTAATCAACTGCGACGAGTATGTATTTGTTTCCAAAAGAGGATGGAAAATGTCACATGAAATCAATGCCCCATACATCAAAGACTTCGACTTCAAAAATTCCCCTTTGCGGCATCTCATCGCGTCTAGAAACATTTCCAGTGCGTTGGCACTGGTCACAGTTAAAAATGACAATGTGAACGTCTTTCCAAAGGTTTGGCCAAAATAGGCCAGATTGTAATATCTTTGCGCATATTTTTGATGTACTGGCATGTCCTCCGTATGGTGCAGCATGGCATTGGGATATGACATCCTCTATTTCCGATTCAGGGACACATCGACGAAATATTCCATCGCCGCCTCTCTTGAATAATAGGGGTTCATCCCAGTAATATTGTTTAAGATAATGGAAAAACTTCTTCTTCTGTTGGTATGTTAGATCTGGTGGAAGCACTTTGGCTGCTAGGTAGTTGACAAAGTCAGCATACCATGGCAATGTGGTTTTTGTATAGATTGCTTCTACTACTTCATTCATCTCTACATCGTTAAATAACAAGGAACATTCTACAGTTTTGCTTTCTCTTTCCAACTGGGCTACTAGTCTGTCGTAAGGAAAATCATCGTTTATAGGCACTCCTTCGGGCTTTAGATCCTCAATCCTAGAGAGATGATCTGCTACCACATTCTCTGTACCTTTCTTATCTTTTATCTCTAAATCGAATTCTTGCAAAAGCAAAATCCATCTCAAGAGTCTCGGTTTGGCATCCTTCTTAGTCAACAGGTACCTAATAGCGGCATGATCGGTATAGATAATAATTTTTGCTCCTACCAGATAGGAACGAAATTTATCTAAGGCGAACACAACAGCTAGGAGTTCCTTTTCTGTGGTTGTATAGTTCATCTATGTGTTGTCCAATGTCCTACTTGCGTAGTAAATAACATGAAGCCTTTTATCCTTTCTCTGTCCTAAGATAGCACCTACAGCATAGTCGCTAGTGTCACACATTATTTCAAATGGTAAACTCCAATCAGGTGGTTGCATAATTGGTGCGGTGATAAGAGCATTCTTCAGATGTTCAAATGCTTTCAAGCATTCTTCATTGAATATAAATTCAGCTTCTTTCATCAGTAGTCCAATCAATGGTTTTGTAATCTTAGAGAAGTCTTTAATGAATCGTCGGTAAAAATCAGCATGTCCTAAAAAGCTTCGTACTTCTCTAACTGTTTTTGGTGGTTGAAGGTTTTCTATGATTTCTATCTTTGCTTTGTCTACTTCAATACCTCTATCGGATACTACATGTCCAAGAACTATACCTTGTCGCACCATGAAATGGAACTTCTCCCAATTTAACACAAGGTTCACTTTGACGCATCGTTCAAGTACCATTTCGAGGTTTGACAGGCAGTGTCCGAAACTTCCCCCACATACAGAGAAATCGTCCATAAAGACTTCCATTATGTCGTCTATGAAATCAGCAAAGATCGACATCATGCATCTCTGAAATGTCGCGGGAGCATTACATAGTCCAAATGGAATTCGACGATAGGCAAACGTGCCATAGGGGCAAGTAAATGTGGTCTTCTCTTGGTCATCAGGATGAATAGGTATTTGTAAAAATCATGAGTATCCGTCTAAGTAACAAAAATATGAATGTTTAGCTAGTCGTTCAAGCATTTGGTCTATGAAGGGTAAAGGAAAATGGTCTTTTCGAGTAGCCTTATTCAGTTTTCTATAGTCTATGCACATCCTCCATCCAGTTTAAGTTCGTTTGGCTACGGACTCGCCTTTTTCGTTAGTTACAACTGTAACACCACCGTTCTTTGGTACGACATGCACTGGGATGACCTATTTGCTGTCAGATATCGGATATATGATTCCTGCTTCCAATAGTTTTTGCACTTCTCTCTTTACTACATCGCTTAGGACAGGGTTCAACCGTCTTTGTTGTTCTCTAGATGTCTTATAGTCTTCCTCTATCATAATGCGATGCATACATATAGAGGGACTTATCCCTCTTAGATCGGAGATGTTATATCCAAGAGTTGTGGGATACTTCCTCAAGACTTCCAATAATTTCTCGGTTTCTATTTGTCCTAAATCAGCATTAACTATTACGAGTTTTTCAAGTTTAGTATCTAGGAATTCATATTTTAGATCTTTGGGTAATGTTTTGAGTTCTACAGATGGTTTCTTTGGGCAAGGCATTGGATCGGGTGTGAGTGCTAGGCATTCTCTTAGACTGTTATCTTCATACGGCTCACACCAGTTATCGTCTTCGAATATTGGAGGGTCTGGAATCTTTAGTACTTCCGTGTACCTTGTCGGTTCCTTCTCCATTTCTCTTATGCATTCGTCGATAACGTCTAGAAAATAGCATGAATCGTCTAAAGCAGGGGCTTTTAGGAATTGGGCTAAGATAAATTCGACTTTTTCTTCCCCTACTTCGAAGGTTAACTTTCCCTTCTTTACATCTATTATAGCTCCAGCTGTTGCTAAGAACGGTCTACCTAAGATGATTGGTATATTAGAATCTTCCTTAATGTCCATTATCACGAAATCCGTCGGAATATAAAACTGACCTATGCGAACTGGCACGTTTTCTAGCATACCTACTGGATATTTCACAGAACGGTCTGCTAGTTGTAGCGACATCTTTGTTGGCCTCAGGTCTCCTAATTCAAGTTTCTTACATATGGATAGGGGCATTAGGCTAACACTGGCTCCTAAGTCGCATAACACTTTGTCTATGACAATCTTTCCGATTACACAAGGTATGGAAAAGCTACATGGATCCTTTAGTTTAGGAGGCATGTTATTTTGAAGCATGGCACTACACTCGGCAGTGAGCATAACAGTTTCGTTATCTTCTAACTTTTTCTTGTTTGATAGGATCTCTTTAAGGAATTTAGCATATGAGGGCATTTGCGTAATAGCTTCTATGAAAGGTATCGTTATATTCAGTTGCTTTAAAAGCTCTACGAATTTCTTAAACTGTCCTTCATTTTTGGATTTAGCTAGTCTTTGGGGATAAGGCACGGGTGGTTTATATGGTGGTGGAGGCACATAAGGTGTTTCTTTCTCTGCGGCCTTTCCGCCTTCATCTTCCTTCTCCGTGTTAGGTTCTTTTATTTTCTCGGCTCCCTTTGGTAGATTTTGGTGCATGGCTGAATTTTGGAATCTCGGGTCAACAGGTCCATCGTACTCTGTTCCGCTTTGCAAAGTAATAGCGTTAGCGTGACCTTTTGGGTTTGGTTGTGGTTGGCCAGGAAATGCTCCAGCGGGGGCTGCGTTAGTTGATTGTTGTTGGGCTACCTGAGAAATTTGAGTTTCTAACATTTTGTTATGGGTAGCCATAGCATCAAGCTTGCTTGACAATTATTTCATCAATTCGCTCGTGTGAGCATTTTGATTCGCGAAATCCCTGTTTTGCTGAGCTTGAGCATTCATAAAGTTTTCCATCATGATTTCTAGATTTGATTTTTTTGGTAGAGGTGGAGCGGGTTGTGCTCATTTCTGAAATCCAGGTGGAATAGCAGGTGCTGGGTTAGGTGGATTCAAAGTATTGTTATTCTTATATGAAAAGTTTGGGTGATTTCTCCAGCCAGGATTGTAAGTGTTTGAATATGGGTTCCCTTGAGTGTGGTTCACTTGGTCGGTAGGAGTACTAGCCAACACTTGACATTCAGCGTTTGTATGCCCAGGGTTTCCGCATATTTCACAATTTGGTGTAACTGCAGCTACGGTAGCTGCTAGAGGTGCTATTACTAAGCTTTCGATCTTTTGAGCAAGCGCGTCCACTTTAGCATTGACTCGGTCTACACCGTTAACTTCGTGCATTCCTCCTTTCGGAGTAGGTTTCTCTATACCACCGCGCTCACCTCCCCATTGGAAATGGTTTTGAGCCATAGTCTCTATGAGTTCATAAGCTTCTGCATACGGTTTATCCATTAGAGCACCGCCTGCGGCAGCGCACAGATTCATTTTGGTATTGTACAATAGCCCGCTGTAAAAGGTATGTATTATCATTCATTCTTCAAGTCCATGGTGTGGGCATAACCTCAACATGTCCTTGTATCTCTCCCAAGCATCGAATAAAGATTCATTAACCTTTTGCTTAAATCTGTTAATTTGGGCTCTCAGCATAGCGGTCTTGCTTGGTAGGAAATATCTGGCTAAGAAAACCTTCTTCAACTCGTCCCATGTCATCACTGAGTGGGATGGTAGCGACTGGAGCCAAGCTCTCACTCTATCTCTCAATGAGAACGGAAAAAGTCTTAGTCTAATTGCTTCTTGGCTAACTCCATTGGCTTTTACGGTGTCTGTATATTGCACGAATATTGATAAATGAAGGTTTGGGTCATCCGTAGCATTACCTGAGAATTGGTTTTGTTGAACTGCGGATATCAGCGAAGGTTTCAGCTCGAAATCATTACGGTTAATGGCTGGGGCAGCAATGCTATTATGTGGTTCATCTTGTGACGGAATAGCAAAATACTTTAGAGGACGGTTTTGTGGTCCATCTGCCATGTTTTGTTCTGGTTCTGATTCGGTTTCCGAATCTGAGTAGGGAATAAGAGGATCTGGGATGTTATATCTAAGAAGGAATTTGTTAATTCGGCGTCTCAGAAGTATGTAACATTCGATTTCGTTGACTGGTTGCTCCAACTCTTTGCCTTATGAGCAAGTGTTTGGCATATAATTGATGAATCGAAAAGGAAAAATAAAAAGTTGTTTTAGTCTATACTGTGCAACGAAAGTATCACAATATTGACTAAATTGAGTCCCCGGCAACGGCGCCAAAAACTTGGTCGCGACTTTGTGTAATGGTCGGATTACTGCTGCAAGTATACAGCTTATCGCGTAGTCTTAAAAAGGTTGTCGAACCCACAGGGACTAATAATCAACCTAGAGTGATAGGGTATTGCGGTGTAAAGCTAAGGCTAGATTTGCCGGTAAAAGAAATTTGGTTATTAACGGGATTTGAAAAATAACAATAAAGACGAGACCGGAGAATGATTTCCGTGCTCTTTGGGACTCCATAAGATCCAAGTGTTAACAAAGGTCTTGAAATTGGTCCGAAGGATATACCAGTTTAAAGGCTCGACCTCATGCTCTCGTGGTCTTAACCAAGCCACGCCTAATGACCCTAAGATTTTGCTCTCGCTCGCTCGGTAGTTAAGAGGTGCTTTTTGAAAACTAACATAAACTAAATGAGGCCCTAAAGTGCTCTCGCTGCATTTAGGCTCAATGTCCGATGCCTACTATCCAGCGATTACCTCAAACTCTCGCTCTATTGGACACGCCTTGGTGTGTTTCTCACTCTCATAACGAAACACTGTTAAACAACCCCTCGCTCTCACGACGAGGCTGCCTAAATTCAGATTAGACACCAAAACCAGAATTTTAAAAACAAAAGTTAAACACCGAAGGTTCTACAGAGTCCCGTCGAAGCGACGGTCCTCAATCTATGGACTCCAAGCAATTCTACTCTGACATGATTAAATCTAACGCTAATGTATTAACATTTCTGAATTTTAAAGCATACATATTGGTTGGTTCTTAATTAAGATCAGATTTAGGTTTTTTTTGTGCGAAATCTAAATTATGTTGCATACAATTACAAGTAAACAAAATGCAGTAAAATAGACAAATTGTAAATAACCTGAAATGTGAAGTAATTAAACGGAAAATGAAACTTGTATTAAGCAAATGATCCAAGTGTACATCAGCAACGGTAGAAACGAAAAGTACAACAGATGTATCAATCTCTCAATGTGAGCGATTGATACTATGGCAAATGATATAAGTGGTTAGGCTAGAAATTTTGGCAGCGCTTCCCCAAGGTTCTTGGATCCCCCAAATGCAGTCCTCTGATGCTCTATATATAGGAAAATCTGGCTCCAAGCAGTTGAATTCGAAATTTAAAAACTAAACTTGCAAACTTCCAGAACTGCCTCAGAAAACTGTTCCCGCAAAGTAACGGCGGTCGTCGTAGGGCTAATGGCGATCGCCATTCATATGGACTTTGAATTTCCCTTCTTTTCTGCTATGGCAAGCGCCATTCAGTTGAACTGGGGGGAATGACAAACGCCTTTCATCTGGGTGAGGCAGAATCATGCAATTTCTCCACCTTTCTTCTCTTTTGGGCTCAATTATTGGTCTTTTCTTCTATGGAGCTGATATAGGACCTGTAAATGGAAAAGAAACGAAAACATAAGCAAACAATACACGAAATGACAATGACTCGATAAAAATACAATAAAACATGCACGAATTAAATCGAAATAAACGATATGGAATCGAGTCATCAGAGACAAATGTTGCGCTATGTTAAGCAATTGTCGAGTAATTTATGGAGTAATTACCCTACAATGAGACCGGTCAATAGATCTTTGTGCTAATGCATGCTAGATGAACGATATGTAAATCGTCATCCGAAAGCAATACCGCTGTTGCGGTGAGAATCGGATAACAAGCTATTAATTAACTTGCATCACAAAACTTTGAAATTCACCACCGACTTTGATTTATCCAAAGGAAAGGTTCAAGATCGAGAAAACCTAAAGGGGAGAGATCTAAGGTTCGGGGGTTGGTTATACTAAGGGAAGGTATTAGCACCCTTAATATCTGTAGTACTCTACATGAACCTCTTGTTTAGTTTGTGTTATGTTATGTTTGCTTGCTAAGGATATCTGCTAATGCTAAAGAAAAAGACCTAAGGGTATGTACACTAAGTTTGCTCACCAAGACGTCGCATCTTGTGCCTACGTATCTGACAAAAGAATCAGAGCAACCGTAGTTCACCTAACTAAGGGTGAATTTGAGGAACCATTGACTATGGCCAAAGTTCCAAGGGGAAATGAGTGTAAGCCCATCTTAGAGTTTGAAGAAACTCTCTAAGTCTAAGTTAAGATGGGGGAAGTGAATACTCAAAGTGATGAGTCTCACCAAGAGTTCAAGAACTCTAACTTGTTGTAAGTTGTAAGATGATTAGCTATGAGGCTAAGGGAGAATGGCTATGACTATGAGGTCAAAGCCTACCTATGACTATGAGGTCAGAGGTTAAAGATGGCTCCATGACTATAAGGTCAAGGAGAAAGTGGCCATGACTATGAGTTCAAGGCTAGTAAGTAGCAATGACAATGTGGTCAAAGCTGGTAATCCTGTGACTATAGGTCAAAGAGAAAGTGGGTACCTATGACTATGAGGTCAAAGGTTGATTACGAGATATCTATGACTTTGAGGTTAATAGAAAACCTTTCCTTTGGAAGGAGGGGTAGCAACAGTTTTATGAAACAAGAGGTTATAAGGATATTTACATGAAAAGATGATATTGAACAACAAGACATTCAAATTGAACAAGGCTTATAACATCATGCAAGATTAAAATCAAACATCTAGACATTGTGCAAACCAGATATCATGATTAACAATCAAGGACAAGCAAGAAAGATAACAAAAACCCTAAAACAATTCCTTCCACTTACATAATGAAAAAATGTCTCAAAATTAAATATTTTCAAAGATCTCTTTTCATAGCCAAAAAGTAAATTCTTTTGAGAGTATTTAGAAAAAAGAATGGGTGAAAATGAGTTAAAAATGATCAAGTTATGAACGTTTGAAGTTTGCATATAAACCATAAAAGAGTAAAAATGACAAGTAATAAAAAGAAGGGAGAGGTCCCCATGGGTATTGAACCTAGGACCTCACGCATTCAGTCCCAAAACAAGACCAATCAAGCTATAGCGCGCATGTGATTAAGTATGGGAACAACAAGTATATATGTGAAACAAGCTTAACTTGGAAAATAAAACAAAAAGGACTGGGGCGAGGGGGATTCGAACCCTAGTCCCTTTGGTTGCAGCGTGTGTCTCTTACCACTGGGGTGGCTATACATCCGTTGTATATGCCACCCCTAATCTCATATAAACCAAAAAAGTTTAGCAAAAAGAGATGGGAGCCACACATAAAAATGAAATGCTATACCTCATTCTCAATTGGTCACGCACCAGTAAGTTACAAAACGCCAAAAAACCAATGGGCCAATCGCGAAACGCCCTTGCCCATACAAACATACCATGCAACTAAAAGTTTTATTGTGAAATAAAAGAAAGAAAAAAAACATCCATGGGATTAGCTTGTTCAGCCATGACCACCATCAAACCTCAACCAATTTTAATAAACCAAAGCCTCACCTTATGCTATTTACCTGGTAGAATATAGATGAACTCACAGCCACACATATAACATTCGAGTTTAGTGAAAAAAGAACACGACAACCTGTATCTCCAGCATATGTATTCTTGGCAAAGAAGAATGAGAACACAATCCAAACACACCACCCTTTTCCCTCTGCCTACTACCTTGCTAACAAGAATTCACTCACCAATAACGCCTTAAAAGCAAGACTCACAACAGTAGGGAGAACACTTTCACGCCTGCATAGAACTGTTGTGTGTAGAAGGACCTCTAAAGTTTGTTCATAGCACTGTTATGAGCTTAACAGTATAGTAACAAGGTTTGGGAAATTAGCATGCTCTCGTTCAACTGTTTTATTATGATTTCTCTTCAAGATTCATGAAGTAGAACCAAAACTCAAACTATATGGTTCCCATAACAGGTTATCACCCGAACTACAAACACTATGGGATAAGCATTAAAACTTAAGAAAAAATGGATCCAAAACAAGTAACCAAGACTGACTGAAACTTATCAGTGTTAATATTTATCTTTCAAACTCAACCACATATCCACCATATTATCCAAAACTGGTTGAAATAAGATGCCAAAATATGATAACAGTATTTCAAGCCAAACAAACCTAATTCTCCGAATACATAACCTTACACATGATATTGAGCATTAGGAGCACAATTCATACGTGCAAAACATAGCATGAAGATACAATAATATAGATCAAACAAAGGGTTGTATTTAGAAATGCATCAACAAGATTCACACTCACTTTATCATTTGATTTTAATACAAACCAAACATAATGACAGCAGCAAGAATACTCATCATAGAGTTATGTATTTAGTGGAAAATAAGAACAAAAACCTGTCACCAACATGACCTCAACTAAAACATTCTAGATTGTTTAAACTAAAGCCAACATATAATGGACACTTCAAGAACATTTTGGAAACTGCAAATCTTGTGATGATACCCCTTGAATCGTGACAGTGTTGGTCCAGGGGCATAAATAACAATTTATGCATATGGTCATATGTGTAGAAACAAAAAGATATCACACATTCACCTTAACAGCATGAGACCAACTACACTTTCCACATAGCTTAATTAAGACAACGAATATGAAAAGATACTGCAGAAGAGGCCAATCAGTCATGATACTAAATGAAGTAGATGCATAACAACAACATGATAAGTTTATATTAAAGTGTGGTATTATGAGGAGTATGGATCATGATATCCAAACAAACCATCATTGTTACACCAACATGAGATCAAACTGCTAATAAAGCAACTCCTCTTTCAAGTCAATACATGAACATGTCAACACAAAAATACCACAACCTTACGACTAGCAGTGTGTCACAAAGCATCACCTCATCACATTCAAGAATCGTTTTAGAATGCAGGTTAACTATGATGATAACATGAATAATATGAACATGAGAAGAAATGAAAATACCTAGTGGAATAAGTCCACTGCACCCTCAAATATGAACTGAATCCTCCTTGCTCTTTCTACTAGCACCAAGCTTCCAAAATGATTCTTTCCTTCTCCTCACTTGCACAACCAGAACTCACAGATATGTTAGAGTTTTTGTGTGAAATGTTTGTGTCTAATGAATGAGAACCATCCTCCTATTTATAGCAAAATGCTGAAGCTTTAAGGTATGGCCAAAACTTGGCATTTCCCACCTTGCCCTTGTGAAAAACATATCGTGTGAGCTGGATTGGATGCTGAACCAAAAGATCTCTAATATATTTGAACTGATAGGGTTAGGTCTGAGAATGATGGGATTGGACCAATGCTCAAGGAAAGAAAAAGAATAAACAATCCTTTGTCTTTGAAAAAGTTTCTCTCACCTCTTTGTCAAGTTGCCTCAAGTTGGATAAACCATGATATTTTAATGTGCCACTTGCAAGGAAACATGGAACAAGTCCTAAACAATCTAATATGGTCTCTAAGCAACAGAAATATGCAAGTCTTGGTGATTAGAGGTGGTTTAGTATCACTACACAAAAGTTGGTTACTTGAAAAACAAGAAATGAACCCCCAACTTTGAAGTTTTGTATCTCTCAGCTCACTCAATGGTTTGAGGAGTTATAGTACTTTTTGGAAAGCCCTCAATGCCCTCTACAACTTTCATGTTGGACCCAAGTTCTGAATCACAAGAGATCTTGGTGAAAAATGAAGTTAAAGTCGTGTGCAACTTAAAAGAAAACAAGCTGAAATTTCACTAAGTCTTGGGTCAGTTTGGCTTGTAAGCCTCATAACTCAAAAACCATGCATTTTTAGGAAAAAAATAATATTTAACATTTTGAAGATCTTGGAAAAAGCTTCCATTTGGGCTTTGAGTCACTCAATTTGGATGTGTGGTTTGGAAGTTATGACCATTTCAATTTGGCACAAGAGGGGAAAATTCCACATATGAAAAGTTTTATGATCAAAAACTTACTTCCTTTGCAAGAAACTCCTTGAAACTTGATCTTGATACTTTGAATCCTCAATAAGACATGTTATGATGAGTTGAGGCATTAGAGGTTTCATTTGGTTCAAAATCCCAAAGATCAGGGCTTCAGACAAAACCCTAATTTTGACTAGGAATGCACTGGGACAAACCTTGGTAATATTGCTTCTTTATTCACATATAAAGCTTATAGAATACCTTTAGGATGTTTAATAACTCATGGAGCCATGTTTTAGGGTTTGAAGGCACCTCTTGATGAAAATCAAGACCAGTGATCTATATGTTCTAACAGAAACCCTAATTTGGAGTCAGGGTGAAACTGGGGCTCAAACCTCTCATGATGAGAGCCAGATGACCTTGAATTCTTGTTGGATGAGACCTCTTGGATGTAAGTAAACTCAAATGGTTGATGAACCAGACAATTCTTGACTTGACAGGGCAAAATTCTTTAGTGATTCCTCAGATTGAAACCCTAATTCCACACTTTGGTCTGGTGATCCTTTGTTGACTTGACTTGATTCAAAGTCTTGAAATTTTGGTTCCAAACAACTAGTGAGGCTTTGTGATGATTGTATGGAGCCAGAGAACACCTTATGAGGCCTTGAATCTCTCTGTGCAAACCCTAATTTCAAGCATAAGGGAAACAAACTAAAAGATATGGGTTAGTTAAATAGTGCATATATGACTAATCCTGAATGTCTATGCAAGATGTTATGACATCTAAGAGGTAAAATTTGGGGTACAACAGTTGTCCCTATTTAAATAGCTTTACCAGATGGCATGAGGAAAGGAAGTCCTCGGGACATCAAGGTGGAAAGGTATTTAAATATAGCAAACCGAAAATTTTGCCCTTAGATGGAATGCAGATGCTAAGGACAAGCAACAGACATGCAAATGCTGACATGCCATAAACTTCTAGCATGATGAGAATGATTCCATGATGCTAAATGCAAGATGTAGACGAAAGCAAAAGCAAATAGGGATAAAGGCAAAAAAATGAGCAAACACTCACTAGGGAAGGATGAAAGTTAGTATCCAAGAGGCAAACCCACTGGGGATACAGGTTGACCAACAAAAGAGACTCACTGGAGAGACTCTGAGGAAATACTGGGGATGAAAAATGAAACTGGGGGAAAACCCTACAGATCCTCACTGGAGATGAGAGCTAGAGAGGTATTCTCCACTGGGGAAAGATCCAGGGAGATGGACGACAGGTTCATATGTGACCGGACGACACTGGGGTAATAAAGACACATTCTTACTGGACATTGTAGCGGGGAAATTTGTGAGTGTAAGCTATTGATTAACTTAACTCATAAAGCAAGAGTCGCCACCGCACTTTTATTTTATCTACAAAGGGAAAGTAAAAAGACCGAATAAAACCTAAAGAGTTCTAAAACAACAAGAACAAACAGAGAATGGGTAAGGGGGTTAGTTACGCAATGGGAAGGTGTTAGCACCCAAAACGTCTATAGTACCCTATAGGAGCCCTTTGAAAAATCTATCGCTTTTTGGTCTGAAAATGGTTTGTTTGTAAAGAGATTGAGGAGATGAGAGGATAATTATTTTTTAAGATTTTTGTGTTTGGAGAGACTTATCGCCTCATGCCTACTACCCACGATGTGCAATGTAGGATTAAAACCTCGTAGTTTGTGGTACAAAGAATGAAAATTTGTTGGTTTTGATTGATTTTTAAGCGTAAAGACAAGTCGTTATTTCTAAGCGAATAATTTCGCTTAAAGAAATGAATCATGTCTAAACTTATGAAAAAGAGTTTAAAAGAAGAAAAAAAGGTGCATAAAAGCACAAAAGATTTGAGTGAGTTTCATATTTTTTATGTTTTCATGAAACGGTCAAAGTATGGTTAAGATAGATTGACATTTATTAAAGCGAAGAAAATTTTAAAAGTCACTTGACAAAAGTCAAGGTTTTACTATGAAAGCGGTTTTAAGTTGAAAACAAAAAGGTTTTGAAAAAAGGGAGAGGATTTTGAAAATTTAAGAATGGGGAGGAGAAGAAGTGACTATCCTAGTGCATAAAATAAAAGCTAGGGAAAAGAAGGATCTAACCAAAATGGAGCCACTTCAAAGCAATATTAAAAGAATTCCATCCTTAAGCAAAACGGCCAAATAAAGGCAAGTCTTCAATCAATACTCCAAGCAAAGGGATAAGAAGTCCTAGTTCTAGGTCCATAAGTCCAATATTACTTCAAAAAGAGGTCCATGAAGAGATCACTCCAAAGCATAGGATAGTAACCAATAGTCCAAGATGAATAGAATTAAGTTTTTTATGGTTTAAACCGTTATTAATGTTTTTTGGTCCAAGTGGGCAAAGAGAAAAAGGCGGAAGCATAAACATGTGTCCAACGGACAAAGTGAAAATTGTGGAAACATAAACATGTGTCCAACGGACAAGGGAAAAATTGCGGAAACATAAACATGATATGAAATGAAGCATAAAAATAAAAGAGATAGGGAGCGAGAAGGAAACATAAACAAAATTAATACAAAATATTGTTAGTAAGTTAGTGATTAGTTGTTAGTGCTAGTGATCAATAACAATTGAATAATTGCACTTAGGTCAAGGTTGATGAAACTCATTAGAGGATTGATAAGACCAAAGCCTTCTAACAACAAGTTTCATGAGTTTTAAACCATAAGACAAATAATCAACCATTCTTGATTGTTTTCTGATACGGGACAAATATTGCGCTATGTTAAGCAATCCCGAGTAATTTACATAGTAATTACCCTACAATGAGGTCGGTCAATAGCTCTTTATGCTAATATATGCTAGATAAACGATATATAGATCGTCATCCGAAAGCGATACCGCACGAAAAGAAAAGTGGTAGCGATCTAGTTTTGATCGAAATTCAACAACGGAATTCCTAGATCTTTGACTTTCATCGATCAAAACAAAAGAGAAATAGATGAAGAGAAAGCCAAATTAAACCACACAATTATGTGGCCTAAGGCTAAGAACAAAGGAAGAGGGAAGAAAAAGGCAAAGGAATCAAAACAGTCCCAAAACAGAGCCAAAATAGCATTCTGGACACTGGTTAGTCGGTTAGCACATTTGGTTAATCGGTTAACCAGTGCAGATTTTGAATTTCTGCGCAAAACAGGGTGTTAACCGGTTAACCATTTTACACTGAATCTGGTTAATCGGTTAACACTACACCAGAAGCAAAAAAATGTGCAAAATTCAACATGATCTTCTTTCAAAACATTTTTCAAACACCTTATGATCATGAATTGAATTTGCACAAATTTTAAAGTAAAAACAAATAGAGAAACCTGCAATCAAACAACAAAATACGATTCAAAGGATCAACAACAAGCAACACCAAGGATCTACATCTTGAATGACGAATATGAAGCTTTAACAATGGTGGAAAGTGAATTACCAGTCCAAATAAAAAAATCCTTCCAAATTGCAGCAAGATCTACACTCCAAAACCTTGATCTACTGTGATTGATGAACCAAAACAAGAACGGATGAAGGTTTAGCTCTAAATTAGTAAGAATCAATGTGAAATCTTACTAACTTATGAAAGAAGAAATTGAGCTTTTGGTGAATTTTGGTAGTTGGGGAGAGAAATTGCAAGGGATTTTTTGGCTATCAAAAGCTTGTCAAATGAATGAAATGAAGCCTCTATTTATAGAGTTTAGGCTTGGGAATTTGGTGGTTTGGAATTAGGCTTGGGTGATCAAAATTAGGATTGGAATTCAAATTTGGAGGGAAATTAAAAGAGTGGTGATTAGTGGAGGTGTATGATAAGAATTAATATTGATGATGTAGGGAATTAGAACTGAGATGGAATATTCAAAAATGATGAAAATTGGTGCCAATTGCTGAAAATTTGAATTTGCTGGCATTTTTTCAGAATTCGCATGCGTTAACCGATTAACCAAATGTGTTAACCGGTTAACACAGTGAAAATTTGGAAATTTTGGATTTTTGATGTGCTGTCTTGATTCTGGCTCGATTTTCCTTGTTCGTCAAAGAAGGCATGGAAATAAACACATGAACCTTGGAGTCCCTTGAATAATTATCAATTAAACCTTGGAAACTCTTGATCAGATGAAATTTTGAATTGTTTGTCGAGCAACTTTGACTTTATTCAGATGAAATCCATTCGAGCTGTGGGACTATTTTTTTGGTATTTTTAACATGTTCTTCCCCTGAAAATGTTAGTGAAAGAAAACAAAATATTTTTGGATTTTGATTAATGGTTAGTAAACATAAACAATTAACAATAAAACAACTAACAAACACACACAAACCCAAAGATCCCTGCAAGGCACAATCCTATAGAATAGGGAACCAATGTGCGATCTTGTTTGGTGGTATGCAAAAATGCAAATGAAAAGCAAAGAATCTTAGGGGCAAAAATTAGGGTATTACAGACATGAAACCAGAAAGAAGACATGATCACTAATGGGGATCAATTTGAAATAAAGGATAGACATCCTACAAAAGATTTTCTAGGGATTTCTTATACTGAAGAGTTCAAACGGGATCTTCAAGAAAAGCCAGAAAAGACAGAGACGAACTCTGTGTGTGCCAAATGATGATCAATCACAACGAATTTCAAAGAGATATTGATAATGACTGAACCTCTGCTGGGAACCAGATTAAAGTGCCAACAAGGATTGGACTCAGAAGTGACATGTCAGTATACATCAATTTGAGTTGGATAAGATACCTATTTGAGTTGGTTTGCCAGCAAGGACTGGACTTTGGACACTGATGTCAGTATGAGCTGGACTTTTGAATGCCAGTATGAGTTGGACTTTTGAATGCCAATATGAGATGGACTTTTGAATACCAGTATGAGCTGGACTTTTGAATGCCAGTATGAGCTGGACTTTTGAATGCCAATATGAGCTGGAATTTTGAAGTTGGGAATAAGGTTAATTGGTTTGTGAAGAGTACCAGTATGAGCTAGATTTTAGGTATCAGTATGAAAGGACTACCAGTTTGGGGTTATAGTTTGGATACTAGTATGAGCTGGACTTTTGAATGCCAGTATGAGCTGGACTTTTGAATGCCAGTATGAGCTGGACTTTTGAAGTTGGGAATAAGGTTAATTGGTTTGTGAAGAGTACCAGTATGAGCTGGATTTTAGGTATCAGTATGAAAGGACTACCAGTTTGGGGTTATAGTTTGGATACCAGTATGAGCTGGACTTTTGAATGCCACTATGAGCTAGACTTTTGAATGCCAGTATGAGCTGGACTAGGGGTGCCAATATGAGTTGGACTTTGAATACCAGTATGAGCTGGACTTGGATGCCAATATGGGCTGGATTTTTGGGTACCAGTATGAGCTGGATTTTTGGATACCAGTATGAGCTGGATTTTTGGGTACCAGCATGAGCTGGATTTTTGGATACCAGTATGAGCTGGATTTTTGGGTACCAGTATGAGCTGGATTTTTGGATACCAGTATGAGCTGGATTTTAGGTTCACTTTTGACAATGGGTTCACATTTGACCTGAGTTTTTTTTCATATTTGACCTGGGTTTAAACGATGGGTTCATGTTTGACCTGAGGTTTTGGTTCATGTTTGACCAGAGTTTCAAACAACGGGTTCATATCTGACTCGAAGTTTAGGTTGATATCTGACCTGGGTTTTAAACAACGGGTTCATGTTTGACTCGAAGTTTAGGTTCATGTTTGACCAGAGTTTCAAACAACGGGTTCCTGTTTGACTCAAAGTTTAGGTTCATGTTTGACCTGGGTTTAAATGACGGGTTCATGTTCGACCTGAGGTTTTGGTTCATGTTTAACCAGAGTTTCAAACAACGGGTTCATATCTGACTCGAAGTTTAGGTTCATATCTGACCTGGGTTTCAAACAACGGGTTCTTGTTTGACTCGAAGTTTAGGTTCATGTTTGACCAGAGTTTCAAACAACGGGTTCATGTTTGACTCGAAGTCTAGGTTCATGTTTGACCTGGGTTTAAATAACGGGTTCATGTTTGACCTGAGGTTTTGGTTCATGTTTGACCAGAGTTTCAAACAACGGGTTCATATCTGACTCGAAGTTTAGGTTCATGTTTGACCAGAGTTTCAAACAACGGGTTCATGTTTGACCCGAAGTTTAGGTTCATGTTTGACCAGAGTTTCAAACAATGGGTTCATGTTTGACTCGAAGTTTAGGTTCATGTTTGACCTGGGTTTAAACGACGGGTTCATGTTTGACCTGAGGTTTTGGTTCATGTTTAACCAGAGTTTCAAACAACGGGTTTATATCTGACTCGAAGTTTAGGTTCATATCTAACCTGGGTTTCAAACAAAGGGTTCATGTTTGACTCAAAGTTTAGGTTCATGTTTGACCAGAGTTTCAAACAATGGGTTCATGTTTGACTCGAAGTTTAGGTTCATGTTTGACCTGGGTTTAAACGACGGGTTCATGTTTGACTTAAGGTTTTGGTTCATGTTTGACCAGAGTTATACAATGCAAGCAATTACTGGGTCTTAAATTCCATACGAGGATATTAAGTATCAGATGGGTCAATACCGGGGTTGCATAAATGAAGATTAGACTTCCTGGGGAATACCAATTATGGTTGCAAAAAGTTGGATAGCACCAGGGATAAACAAGATTCTCAAGAGATTGCTACTTTGTTGTTGGGTATAAATTCCTAAGAGATGTTGATATCACAACACTGCTGGAGAATGGATTTTGTCTACAAAGATTCTTCCTGCGAGACAAAGTGTAAAATAAATGCACGTTCAAAACTAGGTTCAACAACCTGCCAGAGACCAAAGTGCAATCTAGGAACAAGCTAGACATAAACAATTAAACAAGATTCCAACAATTGAGGAATGAACTCAAATGGGGATTCATCTTTTCCAAAAGTTGAGAAGACAACTGAACTAACCATCATCCACGAGGATAAAACTCCGTGGGGAATTTAGAAATGAGGGGCACTTTATGCCTAGGGCTTCCAACTCTATTGGAGAGAATGGACAAGCTCCGTCACTTGGGGAGATAAACGCCAAAGTGAACAAAGCAGGTAGACACCAGAAAGGAAGCAACAATGCTAAGATGCTATGCATATGAGCGCTTATGTCATGGTTATGGTTATGCTTATGCTGACAAAACAGATAAGAAATGAGACTATAGATAAACATCTCATCAAAGATACCCATCCAAACTCATCAGATTGGGCCAATACTGGGGATGAATAAGTATGATCAGTAGTTCTGCTTCTAGATTACAACTTCCTCTAGTGAGAAGAGCATTCCACTTAGTATAGCATCGTGACTTCACTAGGATTGCCATTATGAGCTTGATTTCTTTACTGGAGGGAAAAGATCCATTGGGAATTGTCAAGTTTAGCTGATGTAACAACTTACTGCGGAGCTAACAAAAATGTTATAAAAGCTAAGTAGTTCTGCATAACTCATTTGCCGCAGAGTACATGGTCTGTCAGAAGAAAATACCGAGAAGATTTACAGAAGAATTTGCATGCAAGGTGTTTCAAAATCTTCAAACTCTTGGAGAGATTCATGAATTTCGGCATAATTGGCCAGATGAACCGTATTTACACAACAATGTCCTTGAATTTGTTCTTCAGAGTGGTTGTTGACAACTGGGGAACAAGCTTGCCCCAGAATGATTGGCCTTTTAGAGATTTACCGAATCTCAACCTGACTGCCCCTGATTAACTGATTTGTGAGGGTAAGTCGTCAAAAGGATTTTACATAAGAATTGGCATACCAGATGCTTCAATATCTTCAAACTTTTTAAAGAGAAATGTACCTCGACATAACTGCCCCAACTCAACTGTATTCGTAATACAAAGTCCTTTAGACTGTAGAAACAACTGGGGAACAAATTTGCCCCTCTTGATGGGTTACTGGAGTCCAAACTTATCATAAGATAACCTCAAGAAGGCTTGCCCCAATATTCCGATCTTGAAGAGTTCTGCCCATGATTCAATGACTCTTGGAATGGTTGAATGGCAAATCCCTCCGCTTGGTTTCCCCTGACTAAGCTTCCCTTATCAAGTCAAATTCCCTAGCTGGCTGCATTTGTTGGGATTCCTTTGACATTGAATTGTCTTTGCAAACAAGTATTGTTCATTAAAAATTGGCAATTTTAATGCAAAATTCATGCAAGCTTTTGAAAACAAAGTTTATTGGTGAAACACACACGATGGAATGGTTAAATAAAAAATAAAGTGGATCTAGCCATTTACAGAATGACAGATGAAGTGATCAACACACGCAATTTTAGCAGAGATCATTAGGAATCAGGTTAATTAACCTTGTTGTAGTATGCTTTCAAAACAACCATACCTCAATTAGGTCTTTTAAGGGTTGTAACGTGGCCTGGTTCGCGGTTTTATGAAACAAAAGATAAAATCTCAAATTTTTTTTGTCCCCACCCAAATCTTCATGATGAACGCCAATCCTATACTCAGTTAACTCAAGTTATACATTCAAGTTTCTAATATGCTAGGAATGAATTGATGATAGTCGACTATGATTCAAACACCTTGGTAGTCATTACTCCCTTGCAGAATTTGGTTATCCTTTATTGCTGAGGTTTTGGGACCTCCTTTTGTCTTTGTTTGAAGTTTTGAGACCTCTTCTTCTTCATTTAGGTTATGAGACCTTTTTTTCACTGAGGTTTTGAGACTTCTTCTTGTCTTCCGAGGTTTTGAGACCTCGTCTTTGTCTTCTGAGGTTATGAGATCTCGTCTTTTTTATTGTCACTTGAATTGAGAGAGCTGACTAGTGTCTTACATGAAGCACTTGCATTAGAATACACAACCAAGTTAACTGAGAACTACCCTACCCCAAGGTTATGACTTTCGGGTTTTTTGTGTAAGGAAAGAAAACTCCTACTTCTAGGCTCGAAGGGGTTAACGAGGGATTATCTTCCTTATTTCTCCGGTGTTTGGGAATTGAAACAATGCCTTACATCCTCGACAAGGTTTAATCGAAAGTATACCACAATAATTATGGATATAATATTTTAATCATCCTCCCCAATCTCTGCTTAACAACAATTTTGATAAGTGGAATGAAACAAGATAAGGATATATATATATATATATATATATATATATATATATATATATATATATATATATATATATATATTTGTTTTCATGAACATAAAAGTATATGAGTGAAACGAATGGACTTAATCAAAAGGTGCACAAACATTTCATTAATCTTGCCAATTTGAAAGTACAACAAAGCTTATAAGCAAAAACAAATTCAACGTAAAGGAAACACAATTAAAAAACTACTGAAATGAACAAAATACAGCCATCTCTGGCGAATTGATTTCAGAAGATTTCAGTTTCCGGGCCCAAGCGAGGGAAGACCTTCACCACTAATCACTAGTTCCTTGTGATACAGGACTTTGAGAGGCCTTGCAAGTCTTTTGCCTTTTGCTTCAGAAGTTGAGACATTAACGTCTGACATACCTTCATGAGGTTGTAGTGTTTTCAGCAGGCTTAGCAGTCTTACCTCGAACTCTTTGCACTCTTCGATGGGATGCCCCTTTGTCCCAGTGCGGAATTTGCATTCAATTTCTGGATGATCTTCTTCAAAGATCAAGTCCTTGTTGTGGATTAGATTTTGCACAGTAGCTTCTAAAACCAGGCAACCATCTAAATTATGTCCTTCGGCCCCTTTATGAAAATCGCAAGTCATTGTGCCAAGGTCCTAGTACAAGGTTGTAAGGTTGAGGAGTCACCAACTTGTTCTGAATCAGCAGTGGGAACAGTTTCCTTAGTGGCACCGGGATAGGTGTGTAGTGAACCTTGTCCCTTTTTACAGAGCATTTATTCTTATCTTGGTTTCGAGAACTTCGAAGAGAAATAACCGTTGGAGGTTGAAACACTCTTTCGGTAGACACCTGATGACGATTACATTCTGGTGCAGGAACAAGACCAAAGGTTGGTTGGTGTGAAGTTTCCCCAAAGGCAGATTCTTGGCATGGGAGAACCACAGAAGATGGCAAAGGATTGTTGATTTGAATGCCTTGAGGCGTGAACGAGACTTTCTCAGAGTCTAACAGATTCTGAACCTTACTCCTGAGCACCTTACAATCTTCAGTTGAATGCCCTTGTGCCCCAGCGTGGTAGTCGCGTTGGGCAATGGCATCAAAGCCGGGTGGGTATGGAAAAGGCACTGGCTCTATTTCCTTTGGTACTATCAATCCTCCTTTGATCAAAATGGGTAACATCTGACTGTATGTCATTGGTAGCAGAGAGAAATGCCTCTCTGGTTTTCTTGGCCTTTGTCGTGCATGCTGATGCGGCTGATGGCGGTCTGACCTTTGATACTGAGGTTGTCCTTGGGTTGAAGGAACCACAAGAGATGATGAACTGACAACCTCTCTGGGAGTAACAGGGGGAGCGTGCCCCTCTTTTTGCATCAGAGCTTGCAAAGTTTCCAGAACCCAATTTATCTGGCATTTGAGGATTATGACATTCTCTTTCAAGTCTTCTTGGTTCTTCAGAATTTCATTCATTGTCGCCATTGTCTTGAATAGGAGCTAGGTATCCTTCAGACATAGAGGAAGAAAGATAAGACTGAGAAATGCCAATGAGATGCGAATGCGTATGGAATGCAAATGCAAGCTAAGTGGTTTCAAGGAACTCAAAGGCAAGTTGCAAACTTTTTGGAAAGCTGAAGAGTTTTGCTTTAAAAACCATGATATTTATTGATTTTTGCAAATAAAAAATATGATTGAGTTCCTTAAAACTAATAATGGATGCAATGAGATGTATGCAATGCCCAAACATGGGCAAATAATACACAGATAAATGTACACAGCGCAGCACATGAGTCTTAGGTTTATAGGTCTCGTGAATGAAGCCATGGTCTACCCATCCCAACAAGGTGTGGACTATAAGTTCATCAGCTGTAGAACAAGGTTCTAAAAGTTCCCAGAGTCTACGTAAATCCTTTGAATATTATCGGCCTGCATGACTACTCACGTGGGTTAATAATATTCTCAAGATAAACTCGTCTGAGTGTAGTATCACGTAACAACTACTTGGGACTTACTCCCTCATAGCCACCGCACTACATCTTAAAAGGCCAAGTGGGGTGAAGGTAACTACGGTCCTCAGAATCCCTGGCTCCCAATTAAAAAAGTAATATCAATGTGACTGCTCACATCAGACATCAACAATCCCAAAGGGCCTCATCTAAGTGTGGTCATCATATGCCATAGATTGTTAGGACTACTCCCAACAACTGACTATTGATTACACCACGATCCTATCATATATGTGCTCTCAAGTCCGAGTTAGGACTTATCTCACCACTCAATAGCACCATGCCAACAGAAGATCTCAAACAAAACAGGTATACAAGTATATACAGATATATGTATAAGTAAGTAAAAAATTCATGTAATAACACAATTTAAACAAGGTGGGCTTAACCCTCAAAAATTTATTTCGCCAGTGAAGTCGCCATTTCTGTTGCAGTGAGAATTGGATAACAAGCTATTAATTAACTTGCATCACAAAACTTTGAAATTCACCACCGACTTTGATTTATCCAAAGGAAAGGTTCAAGATCGAGAAAACCTAAAGGGGGGAGATCTAACGTTCGGGGGTTGGTTATACTAAGAGAAGGTATTAGCACCCTTAATATCTGTAGTACTCTACAGGAACCTCTTGTTTAGTTTGTGTTATGTTATGTTTGCTTCCTAAGGATATCTGCTAATGCTAAAGGTAAAGACCTAAGGGTATATACACTAAGTTTGCTCGCCAAGACGTTGCATCTTGTGCCTACGTATCTGACTAAAGAATCAGAGCAATCGTAGTTCACCTAACTAAGGGTGAATTTGAGGAACCATTGACTATGGCCAAAGTTCCAAGGGGAAATGAGTGTAAGCTCATCTTAGAGTTTGAAGAAAATCTCTAAGTCTAAGTTAAGATGGGGGAAGTGAATACTCAAAGTGATGAGTCTCACCAAGAGTTCAAGAACTCTAACTTGTTGTAAGTTGTAAGATGATTGGCTATAAGGCCAAGGGAGAATGGCTATGACTATGAGGTTAAAGCCTACCTATGACTATGAGGTCAGAGGTTAAAGATGGCTCCATGACTATAAGGTCAAGGAGAAGGTGGCCATGACTATGAGGTCAAGGCTAGTAAGTAGCAATGACTATGAGGTCAAAGCTGGCAATCCTGTGACTATGAGGTCAAAGAGAAAGTGGGTACCTATGACTATGAGGTCAAAGGTTGATTACGAGATATCTATGAATTTGAAGTCAATAGAAAGCCTTTCCTTTGGAAGGAGGGGTAGCAACAGTTTTATGAAACAAGAGGTTATAAGGATATTTACATGAAAAGATGATATTGAACAACAAGACATTCAAATTGAACAAGGCTTATAACATCATGCAATATTTAAATCAAACATCTAGACATTGTGTAAACCAGATATCATGATTAAAAATCAAGGACAAGCAAGAAAGGTAACAAAAACCCTAAAACAGTTCCTTTCACTTACATAATGAACAAATGTCTCAAAATTAAATATTTTCAAAGATCTCTTTTCATAGACAAAAAGTAAATTCTTTTGAGAGTATTTAGCAAAAAGAATGGGTGAAAATGAGTTAAAAATTATCAAGTTATGAACGTTTGAAGTTTGCATATAAACCATAAAAGAGTAAAAATGACAAGTAATTAAAAGAAGGGAGAGGTCCCCATGGGTATTGAACCCAGGACCTCACGCATTCAGTCCCAAAATAAGGCCAATCAAGCTATAGCGTGCATGTGATTAAGTATGGGAACAACAAGTATATATGTGAAACAAGCTTAACTTGGAAAATAAAACAAAAAGGACTAGGACGAGGGGGATTCGAACCCTAGTCCCTTTGGTTGCAGCGTGTGTCTCTTACCACTGGGGTGGCTATACATCCGTTGTATATGCCACCCCTAATCTCATATAAACCAAAAAAGTTCAGCAAAAAGAGATGGGAGCCACACATAAAAATGAAACGTTATACCTCATCCTCAATTGGTCACGCACCAGTAAGTTACAAAATGCCAAAAAACCACTGGGCCAATCGCAAACGCCCTTGCCCATACAAACATGTCATGCAACTAAAAGTTTTATCGTGAAATAAAAGAAAGAAAAAAAAACATCCACGGGATTAACTTGTTCAGCCATTACCACCATCAAACCTCAACCAATATTAATAAACCAAAGTCTCACCTTATGCTATTTACCTGGTAGAATATAGATGAACTCACGGCCACACATATAACATTCGAGTTTAGTGAAAAAAGGACACGACAACCTGTATCTCCAGCATATGTGTTATTGGCAAAGAAGAATGAGAACACAATCCAAACACACTACCCTTTTCCCCCTGCCTACTACCTTGCTAACAAGAATTCACTCACCAATAACGCCTTAAAAGCAAGACTCACAACAGTAGGGAGAACACTTTCACGCCTGCATAGAACTGTTGTGTGCAGAAGGACCTCTAAAGTTTGTTCATAGCACTGTTATGAGCTTAACAGTATAGTAACAAGGTTTGGCAAATTAGCATGCTCTCGTTCAACTTTTTTTATTGTCATTTCTCTTCAAGATTCATGAAGTAGAACCAAAACTCAAACTATATGGTTCCCATAACAGGTTACCACCCGAACTACAAACACTATGGGATAAGCATTAAAACTTAAGAAAATATGGATCCAAAACAAGTAACCATGACTGACTGAAACTTATCAGTGTTAATATTTATCTTTCAAACTCAACCACCTATCCACCATATTATCCAAAACAGGTTGAAATAAGATGCCAAAATATGATAACAGTATTTCAAGCCAAACAAACCTAATTCTCTGAATACACAACCTTACACATGATATTGAGCATTAGGAGCACAATTCATACGTCCAAAACATAGCATGAAGATACAGTAATCTAGATCAAACAAAGGATTGTCTTTAGAAATTCATCAACAAGATTCACACTCACTTTATCATTTGATTTTAATACAAAGCAAACATAATGACAGCAGCAAGAATACTCATGATAGAGTTATGTATTTAGTGGAAAATAAGAATAAAAACCAGTCACCAACACGACCTCAACTAAAACATTCTAGATTGTTCAAACTAAAGCCAGCATATAATGGACACTTCAAGAACATTTTGGAAACTGCAAATCTTGTGATGATACCCCTTGAATCGTGGCAGTGTTAGTCCAGGGGCATAAATAACAATTTATGCATATGGTCATACGTGTAGAAATAAACAGATATCACACATTCACCTTAACAGCATGAGACCAACTACACTTTTCACATAGCTTAATGAAGACAACGAATATGAAAAGATACTGCAGAAGAGGCCAATCATTCATGATACTAAATGAAGCAGATGCATAACAACAATATGATAAGTTTATATTAAAGTGTGGTATTATGAGGAGTATGGATCATGATATCCAAACAAACCATCATTGTTACACTAGCATGAGATAAAACTGCTAATAAAGCAACTCCTCTTTCCAGTCAATACATGAACATGTCAACACAAAAATACCACAACCTTATGACTAGCAGTGTGTCACAATGCAGGTTAACTATGATGACAACATGAATAATATGAACATGAAAAGAAATGAAAATACCTAGTGGAATAAGTCCACTGCACCCTCAAATATGAAATGAATCCTCCTTGCTCTTTCTACTAGCACCAAGCTTCCAAAATGATTCTTTCCTTCTCCTCACTTGCACAACCAGAACTCATAGATATGTTAGAGTTTTTGTGTGAAATGTTCGTGTCTAATGAATGAGAACCAGCCTCCTATTTATAGCAAAATGCTGAAGCTTTGAGGTATGGCCAAAACTTGGCATTTCCCACCTAGCCCTTGTGAAAAACATATCGTGTGAGCTGGACTGGATGCTGAACCAAAAGATCTCCAATATATTTGAACTGATAGAGTTAGGTCTGAGAATGATGGGATTGGACCAATGCTCAAGGAGAGAAAAAGAATAAACAATCCTTTGTCTTTGAAAAAGTTTCTCTCACCTCTTTGTCAAGTTGCCTCAAGTTGGATAAACCATGATATTTTAATGTGCCACTTGCAAGGAAACGTGGAACAAGTCCTAAACACTCTAATATGGTCTCTAAACAACATAAATATGCAAGTCTTGGTGATTAGAGGTGGTTTAGTATCACTACACAAAAGTTGGTTACTTGAAAAACAAGAAATGAACCCCCAACTTTGAAGTTTCGTATCTCTCAGGTCACTCAATGGTTTGAGGAGTTCTAGTACTTTTTAGAAAGCCCTCAATGCCCTCTACAACTTTCATGTTGGACCCAAGTTCTGAATCACAAGGGATCTTGGTGAAAAATGAGGTTAAAGTCGTGTGCAACTTAAAAGAAAACAAGCTAAAATTTCACGAAGTCTTGGGTCAGTTTGGCTTGTAAGCTTCCTAACTCAAAAACCATGCATTTTTAGGAAAAAAGTCATATTTAACACTTTGAAGATCTTGGAAAAAGCTTCCATTTGGGCTTTGAGTCACTCAATTTGGATGTGTGGTTTGGAAGTTATGACCATTTCAATTTGGCACAAGAGGGGAAAATTCCACATATGAAAAGTTTTATGATCAAAAACTTACTTCCTTTGCAAGAAACTCCTTGAAACTTGATCTTGATACTTTGAATCCTCAATAAGACATGTTATGATGAGTTGAGGCATTAGAGGTTTCATTTGGTTCAAAATCCCAAAGATCAGGGCTTTAGACAAAACCCTAATTTTGACTGTGAATACACTGGGACAAACCTTGGTAATATTGCTTCTTTCTTCACATATAAAGCTCATAGAAGACCTTAGGGGATGTTTACTAACTCATGGAGCCATGGTTTAGGGTTTGAAGGCACCTCTTGATGAAAATCAAGACCAATGATCCATATGTTCTAACAGGAACCCTAATTTGGAGTCAGGGTGAAACTGGGGCTCAAACCTCTCATGATGAGAGCCAGATGATCTTGAATTCTTGTTGGATGAGACCTCTTGGATGTAAGTAAACTCGAATGGTTGATGAACCAGACAATTCTTGACTTGACAGGGCAAAATTCTTTAGTGATTCCTCAGATTGAAACCCTAATTCCACACTTTGGTCTGGTGATCCTTTGTTGACTTGACTTGATTCAAAGTCTTGAGATTTTGGTTCCAAACAACTAGTGAGGCTTTGTGATGATTGTATGGAGCCAGTGAACACCTTAGGAGGCCTTGAATCTTTCTGTGCAAACCCTAATTTCAAGCATAATGGAAAGAAACTGCAAGATATGGGTTAGTTAAATAGTGCATATATGACAGATCCTGAATGTCTATGCAAGATGTTATGACATCTAAGAGGTAAAATTTGGGGTAAAACAACCGCACGAAAAGAAAATAGGTAAAGATCTAGTCTTGATCAAGAATTCAACAAAGAAATTCTAAGATCCATAAGACTTTCATCGATAAAAAAAAAGAGAAATAGATGAAGAGAAATGCCAAATTGAATTACAAAGTCAAGAACCTTTCATCTTCAAGTTCAATCACCTTTAATTGATAGATTTAAGTGTGAAAACATATCACTAATCCAAAGCACCTCACATGAATTCAACAATTCATTAAAAGATATATTTGAACTAATGAATGTTTAATTACTCTAACCATATCCAAAGTCCATTGAAATCGAAGTGAAATTAATCTCAACAGTGTGTTTCAAGGTTAAAACAAAGGAAAGGGGGAGAAAAAAAGGAAGAAAAGCCAAAACAGCCCCAAAAACAAGTGAAAATGTGCATTCTGTTTCGAAGTAACCGGTTACTGCATATCTGCTAACCGGTTACTTACTTCAAAATAGGCGCAGTTTTTCAAAATTAAAACAGAGTAACCGGTTACTGCATATCTGCTAACCGGTTACTTTGCACCAGAATGCAGAAAATTATGCAAAATTCAGCATGATCCACTTTCAAAATTTTTTACAAATACCTTGTGATCATGGAACTGAAATTGCACGAAATTTAAAGTAAAATAACAGCAAAAACCAGCAATTAAACACAATTACAAGATCCAAAGGATCAAGTAACAAAGATCTCCAAAGATCTACATTATGGAAGATGAAGATGAAGCTTCAACAATGGTGAAAGATGAATTACCACTTCAAATTTGAAAATTCCTTCGAATTGCTTCAAGATCCAAAAACCAAAGCCTTGATCTATGAGAATTGATGAAGAAAATAAGCTTGGATGAAGGTTTAGCTCAAAGTTGAACAAGATTCAATGTGAATTCTTGTTAACTTTCAAAAGAAGAAAAGTGAGCTTTAGTGAAATTTGTGGTTGGGGATAGAATTTGCAAGAGGTTTGTTGGCTATCAAAAGCTTGTGAAATGAATGAGATGAAGCCTCTATTTATATAATATAGACTTGGAAATTTGGTGGTTTGGAATTAGGCTTGGATGATCAAAATTAGGATTGGAATTCATATTTGGAGGGAATTATCAAAAGAGTGGTGATTAGTGGAGGTACATGGTAGGAATTATTTATGATGATGTAGGAAATTAAAATGAGATGGTCTAGAATATTCCACATGTGATCAAAATGATGAAAATTGGTTCCAATTGCTGAAATTTGAATTTGCTGCCATTTTTCAAAATTTCAGGAGGGTAACCGGTTACTGCATATCTGCTAACCGGTTACTTAGTGCAAATTTTGAAAAAAAATACTCTTTTTGAATGCACTACTGTGGTTCGGCTCGATTCTTTTGCTCGTCAAAGAAGGCATGGAAATAAACACATGAACCTTGGAGTCTCTTGAATAATAATCAATTAAATCTTGGAAACTCTTGATCAGATGATTTTTGAATTAATTACAGATCAACTTTGACTTTGTTCAGATAAAATTCATTCGAGCTGCGGGGCTGTTGTCTTGGTATTTTTAACATGTTCTTCCCCTGAAAATGTTAGTGAAAGAAAACAAAATATTTTTGGGTTTTAATTAATGGTTAGTAAACATAAACAAATTAAACAATAAAACAACTAACACACACACACAAACCCAAAGATCCCTGCAAGGCACAATCCTACAAAAGAGGGGACGAATGTGTGATCTTGTTTGTGGTATGAGATGCAAAAAGACATGTGGGATCTTAGGGGTAAAAATTAGGGTATTACAAATACCAACAATTAACCTCTCTTAACAACCTGAGAGAACTAGTCTATTTATAGACTACTAATCTAACTTATGCCACACACTAACTTAATAATTGGGCTTACAAGAAAGGCCCAATTCGACATGTTAACTTAAACACAAATCTTATATATTTCGATAAAATGCTTGAACGGACTTCGACTACAGCATGCACAACTTCTATCGGACCATGAAGGTACCCTTGTTGACACTAGAGTTCGATCCAAGTACCATATTAAGGTTTTATATAAAATATTGTTGATTTTGACAATGTGGTTGCAAATGGATTTGATCTAAATGTTGATGTAGAAGAATAAGGTTTGGGGCCTTATTTTAAGATGTTATATGTATGGAACCATGTTTTACATGTTATTGATCAAGGAATCTCTCTTGAAGAAGAACATGTTTTTGATGATGACAACTAGTCTTTGATGATAACAACTAAAGTCAAATATAGAGAGGTTAAAGATGCAAGAAGGGTTTTAAAAGTTTGATCCTCTGATGATGAGGTCTAAATAATATATAACTCAAATGTCATCTCCGAGTAAAGCTCACATAAGGGTCTATAAGATTGAAGTAACTGACAAGTCTTGAAGTGTGAAAGCTCGCTGTAATGCGTCTCAGTGAATAGTATATTGTAAAAGTATATGGTCTTTCTCGTGAAGGTTATAAACAGGATACTTATTCGTCCTATTTTATACAAAACACCTTATGAACTTTTAAAAGGTAGAAAGCCAAATTTATCACATCTTCATGTCTTTGGATGCAAATGTTTTGTCTTAAATAATGGAAAGGGTAACCTCGGGAAGTTTGATGCAAAAGCTGACGAAGGTACCTTTCTTGAATACTCTTAGTCAAACAACGCTTATAGAGTGTACAATAAGAGATTACTTATTGTTGAGAAGTCCGTTCATGTCATGTTTGATGAATCTTATTTGAGAAGTGTTGGAAAAGGTATTTTTTTCATGATGCTGGTGTATGTTCAGAAGGCATGCTCAATGACACCGAAAAAGAAATTGATCGACCTGAAGCGGTGAAACCTGACAAGGATGGAGATGGCAACCTTGAAGAGGATAAGGATGAGAGTCCAAATAAAGTGGATTATCTTCCTTTGGCTTAAAGGTCTTTCAAGGACGATCCAATCGACAACATTCTTGGGGATATCACCAAAGGCGTGATTACACACTCTAAGTTAAGTAATTTATTTTATCACTTTGCATTCGTTTCACAAGTTGATCCTAAAAACGCAAAAGATGCCTTGATTGATGAACATTGGTTAATGGTCATGCAAGATGAGCTAAATCAATTTAAAAGAAATGATGTGTGGTACCTTATCCCACTTCTGTGAGATCATCAAATCATTGCCACTAAGTGGGTTTTTAGAAATAAACAAGATGAAAATGGAGTGATAACTCGGAACAAAGCTCGGGTAGTGGCTCAAGGATATAACTAAGATGAGGGCATAAACTATCTTTTGCATGCTCCAAAGACTTCAAATTATTTCAAATAGACATGAAAAGTGATTTCGTTAATGGTTACATAAATGAGGAAGTGTATGTTTCCCAACCTCTCGGTTTTGAAAATCATGAGTATCATAATCATGTTTATAAACTAAAACAAGCTTTGTATGGTCTCAAACAAGACCCTCGGGCCTAGAATGAGTGACTTAGTAAATTCTTACTTGATCAAGGATACTATAGAAGGAAGGTAGATACAACATTTTTCATTAAATGTCAAGGAAAACATCTTCTTCTAGTCCAAATTTATGTTGACGATATAATATTTGGTTATACTAACATGTAACTAGTCAGAGAGTTTTCTAAGCTTATGCAGGGCGAATTTGAAATGAGTCTAATTAAGGAGTTAAATTACTTTCTCATACTTCAAATCAAGCAGCTCAGAGAAGGGACATTTGTGTGTCAAATAAAATATTGTCATGAGTTGCTTAAACGCTTCGGAATAGCAGATGCAAAGTCAATTGACACTCCAATGCCCACTAACGAAAACTTGGATAAAGATGAAAATGGTAAGGATGTTGACGTCAAAATGTATAGAGGTATGGTCGGATCTCTCATATACCTTACTGCATATAGGCCTGACATAATGTTTAATGTATTCATGTGCGCTCGGTCTCAATCCGCTCCCAAGGAATCACATTTAAAAGTTGTAAAGCACATCCTTAGGTACCTTCATGGTACATCTAAGTATGGGCTTTGGCTTTCCAAAGGGAGTGATTGTAGTTTGGTTGGTTACTCTGATTATGATTTCGCCGGTTGCAAATCAGAAAAGAAAAGTACTAGTGGAACTTGCCACTTATTTTCAAACTCCTTAGTTAGTTGGCATAACAAGAAGCAAGTCTTTGTTGCTTTTTCAACTGTCGAGGCGGAATACGTCGCAGCAGGTAGTTCTTGTGCTCAAATTCTTTGGCTTAAACAATAACTACTTGACTTCGATATTAAACTTCAATGTATTCCTATAATGTGCAATAATACTAGTGTGATCAACCTAACCAAAAATGCGGTGTTACATTCTCGTACTAAACATATTGATATATGTCACCATTTCCTACAAGATCTTGTTGAAAAGGGCAATGTCATTTTTGAGCATGTTGATAGTAAAAATCAACTTGCTTACACTGTCACAAAATCTCTTGCGACGGTGTCGTTTTCCAATATTCCTCGAGAATTGGGCATTCTTCATATATTAAATATTTCCTAAAATATGTTGTTTCATGCACTCTTTATATTTTGTTTAACTTTTGTTCGAAAGTTTATTTTCTTGCGAAGTGCGTTTTCCGTCTCATCCTATGAGGTAATATCGTTCTCAATTTATTTCTCGTTCTTAAAGTTTCTATGTAATGTGTTGCTTACCTACGACTAAATTGATTGCATTTTTATGATCCAAGTGTGTATGATATACTTGATGTATGATGTATCTCACAATTGTTCACTTCCGAAAATTTCATTGATTACACAAGAGTTTACCAATTTTTATGCTTATAGTGACGTCTTGTTTGATCTCTTCATCATATATATCTCATATCATTATGTTCTTATATTTAAAATAGTTTTAATAATATTTGTTGTTCATCATGTTGATTACTTATTTTCTTCATGAAAAAATGTCATTTTTGCATAAATCCTACTAAGTCCACAATGAATGCTTTGACTAAGTTCATCCTAGGTCTAGAAAAAGTCATTTTTTTCTCTGCTCCTAATGTATCGACTCCAAGAAGGGATGAGTCGACACATTGCTTAAAACTGAACAATTTTTTCACTCCCTGCTCTGAATGTATCGACTCAAATCATGGATGAGTAGATATATTCTTGATTTTTTCAGCCTCTCCTTTCAGTATGTATCGACTTCATTTTCGAATGAGTCGATACATTGATGTTGTTTGTTCGCTGCAGACAAGCTCGAAGGCCCAATGGGTCGACCCATTCACTCTAAAAGTCACCTTTTCTTCCTCTTTTAACAGGTCAACCTAATTTAACACCCCATTAATATCTCTTTTACTCATTTTCTTTCAAACTTCTCTGAAATTTTCCAAGCAAGTTAGGTTTTCATTTACTCCCCATCTTTTCATTTTCCCTACAAAAACCTTCCTCTTCCACTTTTGAAATCCATTATTTTCATTTTAAGTCTTCAAATTTGTGTGTTTGGCATTCTATTTCCATATTTTGGGTTAGTGGGTTATTCAATTTCACTCAAAATCTCTTCACTTTCATTCACACCTTTTCTCAAACACCTAGGGTGGACTCCCTCAAAACTGAAAAACTCATGGCTCCTAAGGTGAACAAAGGTAAAAATGTTGTGGGAACATCTTTCTCAACACCTGTCAGTGCCCTTTCGCTACTACCTCTTTCTTGTGTTGCTGATTTTGAAAAATCCTTCAGACATAGGATTGTGGTTAAGCAACATGTGTATGATCCTGCTGTTGTCAGTAAGTTACACATTCCAGAAATTATTGATCTGATGGAATATCAAGAGATCAATAATTGCTTGAAAGTCTCAATAGATTATAATGAAGACTTGATTCGAATATTTTACTATGGGTTGCATTCAATGGAGGATTGTGCTTTTTATTTTTAGATGGGCAAACACTCCTATCACGTTACGGAAGACACATGGAGGGAAGTATTTGGTTTGTATATGTTCTATCATTACTCTACCTTTGATGATCATATTGTTCACCCTAGTTTTGATTTTAGAAGTTATCTAAATTCTTATCTCAAAGCCCCAAGGACAGAAGACAACTTGGCTAAAACATCAACAAGTTATTTGAAGAGAAATTCATGTATCCTTCATTGGATTGTGGCTCATGTGTTGCGTCCAAGAAAGTGTGTTCATTCTAGAATTGACATAGCCGAGGTTCATCTGATGTATCTTCTTCAACATAAAGTTCCTCTCAATTGGCCTAACTATTTTGTTGCTAGAATGTTTGCTATAAAAGAATGTAATAGAGGGTCCTCCTTATGTCTTGTTTCAATGATTTCGAAGATTCTAAGGCATTTCAATATTGGTGTGCCTAACATTCTGAACATCTCTCTTGGTCCTGCTTAAGAATTTAACTCAAGAACCATGTGACACGTGGGATACCATTGTGATAATGATCTTAAGGCATACTATTATAAGATGAAGGGCTCAGGTAAGGTCATCTATAACTATGATGACTCGACTGAATTTGGTATTGCATTATTTGATGAACGTTAGGTGAAAGAACCAGATCACAATATGGATGCTGACACGGTTGGTCCTCAGGATGATAATGAAGACCCTCCTGAGTGGCAAGGTGTTGCAGATGAACATGAAGAACCCCAAAGGTGGTATCAGTGACAACAAAACTCGTGGACTCAACATGGCACTACTTATGATAACCCTTTTGGTATTGGATCAACTGGTGAAGAATAATTTATTCTTGCCATGCTCGAGAATATGCATGTTGAGCAATAGGAGCTCCATGAAGAGGACTCTCATAGGTGTGACGAGTTTGAATCTGCTCAAGAGGAACATTTCAGAGTGGTTCATGAACATCTCACTGCTTAGGACAACAAATTTAACAGCTCTGCCTCATATTCTACGGAGCGATTTAATGAGATTCTCCAAAACATGGTTGTTAACCATGTTGAAACTTAAGCTGACATTTGTACCGTGAGTCATGAGCAACATGACAATCACCATCACTATCAACAATTCTACAGAGAAATGTGTGATTTTCTGGATTATTGTCGCTACGCGAAAAATACAGAGTCGCCACTGAACTTTATTTATTCCAAAAGGAAAGGGAAAATATCGATAAAACCCCAAAAGGTGAAGAAAATGGTCGTCGCAACCAAATCCGGGTTCAGAAGTTGGTTATGCAAGGGGAAGGTATTAGCACCCCTCACATCTGTTGTACTCAACGTGAACTGTTTTGATTGTTCTTGCACAGATCGGTGTTATTATCTAAAAGTTACTTGAGATAGGGGGAAAAAGTTTTATAATTGGTGTGCTCGCCAAGATTTTGCAATCTTGGGCCTATGTATCCGTATAGTGCAATGAGGAAATCAGATTTTTGTAGTTCGGGGTAGAAAATAAGTGTTTGTTAATTGGTTTTATTGGTCGATGTTAACATTCGTGTTCTAGCAGTTAAACGTTACTTGTATGCTCGCGCATGAGAGACTTAAGTGTTTATTTGTTTGCGGTAAAAAGGATGTGCTTAAATCATACTATAGCAGTTAAATGTTGCTTGTATGCTTGCGCATGAGAAGCTTAAGTGTTGTTTGTATTGCGGTAGAACGGAATTAACATGTCCTTTATGGAAGGGTTTTTGAATGCCATAAGGCGAAAAATAAAGTTTGATGGGTTGTGATTGATTTTAGATTTGAGAAGATTATCTTGATTCGAATTGAACTAAATTCTGAATGAATGTGAATGCTTTAAACAACTGGGTCAAGCATTCCATATCCAAAGGTATTAAGAACAAGGGTAGGAATATATCCCTCTCATTCATTCTCCATTACTTAAGGCTTGTGGCACACAATTCGCATCGACAAGTGTGGAAGAAGAAGATTATTTTTGTTGTGCTTGGACAATGCTCCAGTCTTGTGGTCTAGGGTCTTCAAGGTCTCGAGTATGACTTGAGTTGAGATCCAATGCAATGCCAATACATAGGATTAGTCCTATCAAGTGATCAAGAGACTTTTGATCACTTGACTACACAAGGGAATCAAACATATGTCAAAGGACTACTTGACCAAAGACAACTTTGATCAATCAGTCAATTAGGGATAAGGTCAAAGTATGAATCAGGGACGTGGATCAAAGGGTTTTTATCTAGTCTAGAATCCTAAAAAGATTAAGATGTCATCAAGCATATCAATGTCTAAAATTAGAACTAATCTAATGTTAACCAAAAATCTAATGAATCATGTTTATGAAATTCAAAATTGAAAATTATCCTAAACCTAATGATGTATTTATAAACAAATATTCATTTTTTTATCCAATATATGGTGGATTAATGAATAACATCTAATTAAATTGCAAGTATTAACAACCTTTTTTCAAAGTATTTTCCTTGTAAAACGTGAAAACTAACAAAAAAAAGTGATTAAAAAATGTATCAACAAGTATGAGATATATTAAACTAAAATGATATTTGAAAAGAAAGACAACAAAATAAAAGAAATAAAAGAAAAAGATAGAAAACAAAGGAGGCAGGGGTGCGTGTGGAAAGCAGTGTGTAACAAGCAATATCCATGGGCTTTCCACTGAGGCCCAGGAAGCTATGGCCTTATCTCAGGAGTGGGTACGAGTGTTGAAACACAGGGTGCAGGAAGAAAATCCACGGTCTTAGGATGCCACCTGAAGCCCAACGCAGAACTCTAAATGTTGAGGGGTTAAGCATCATCAATTCATTTCATTCAGTCCTTGTTTCAAATGCGTTTCCATGCTTCGTCTGAGGTCAAAGTTTCGCCGCGCCGGAAATCGCCTCTGGTGGAGGTCCAAATCCTTCAAGAAATATGTCAACATACAAGCCTTTCATCCCTCTTCCACAATATCCTACCAATTTCCCTTAATTGAAGGGGGATATGAATATATATAGCTTGGATTAAGTAACTGAATTGGGAAATTCGGTCAGGTCTGTTAGGGTAGTTAAGGCAGTTAAATTTATAAGAGCAAAGTTGTTAGAAGGATTAACAGAGTTAACAGTCCGTTAAGGCTCTGTTACATGGTTTTTAGATGCTTTAGTTAGTTATGGAAATTGGATTGAGTTCTATTCGCATTTAGTTATGTTATTTTATGCGTTTGAATCAATTATTGTGCAGTTAGAGTTGTAGCTCGAATTTTGTGAAAGATGAATCTGATTTAGCTATTGTTAATTTAAGGTTATGTCTCTTAGTTAGTTGTTAGTTCAATTGTGTGTAGGGGGCTATTAGTTATGAAATGAATGAATTAAAGTGAGTTCTAGTGTTAAGTTAGTTCATGCTAGGGTAGAAATGTTAGTGAAGGACTCTGTTAGTAACATGTGATGTGAATCAGTTAGGTTCGGTTATTAGGAAAACAGTTAGTTAACCCTTGGTTGAACTATTAATTGATGAATTGATATTAGTGTAATTGAAGGTTAGTAAAAACTAGGATAATTGAAGCTGTATTAGAAATTTGGTTGTATTGTTAGTTGGTTAGGAAAAACAGTTAGATCATTAAATTGAATATTAGTTAGCTTTTGGGATTTGAATGAAACAGTTAGTGATATTACCCTGTTAGCTTGCTGAAGTTAAATGTTGAAAGAAAAAGTTAGGTTTAGAAATTGAATTTACAAATAAACTTAAATCCTAGATTGATTAGTCATGGTTATCTTGCTAAATGTTATGTATGGTTGTATTTTCTGTGAGGGCTATGGTCTTTCACCTATTTTGTTTTAATGATGTCAACAAATATGCTGAGTATTAAATTGTAATTTGAGCGGTATCATTTCTCTTGTCGGGCAAACTGCATCTAGTCATTGTTGTTCATGTGTCTAGACATATAGGACTCGGTCTTATCCATAAATATATGTGTATGATCATTATACTAGTGTCTAGTATGTTTTGTCTGGGTTTTAGTCAGTTACAATGTGAAAAAATGCATTTTATGAAAAAATGCAAGTTATGCGCTGACCTACTATGTGTATGCGTCGACGCATGATTACTGATGTAAAACGTGTGAAATAAACGGGAAAGCGCATAAACTCTGGGAATGCAGAAATTGTATTCATGCGTCGACGCATGGTGACTTTGAGTCGACGCATTCTAGTCATTTTTTCACAGTGATTTCCACGGGTCAGCGCACGCAGATCCTCATTAAAACATGAGTCGACCCATAACTTGCCTGACCTGATTTTTTCACTTAAATTTTTTTCTGTTATTTTTGTTACAACTTTTTATTCTCTATAAATAGTTTGGTCCTCTCATTTGTAAAAACAACAAGAAACGTGAAAATAGATACCATTTTTTCTCTTCATCTTCATCTTCTTCATTGAGTAAACAAATAATCACACATAATCATCTTTGTTTGTGTCGCCCATTGATCGAAGTGATAATGTTCAGAATTTAGGAAGTGTATGATCTTCATTTTCTGGGTTGAGAGCTTGGTGGGTGTTTCTTGAATAAAACCAGTTGGTTTTGTCCTCCAAGAATCGAGTAGATTTTGGGGGGTTTTTGCACAAACCGTTTCGTTCTACAGGGATTCAGCCGGCCGAAGGTAACCGAAGATTGGAGCAATTGTTCGGTTTAGTAGCTGTAATCGGAGGATCGTAGAAGAGAGGTTTGGGTTCGAATTTTTAGTAGATCGCAATTGATCGAGTGAAGGTAATCGAAGAACGGTGGGTTCTTTCGGTTTAGTAGCGTGAGACGGTAATTGGATCAACCATATTCGAAGCACTTGATTCATCTTGAATCAAGGGGAGAGAAGACTCTACATCAACGAACGAAGACGTTCGAGGGTTTGGATGTTCATTGTTCTTCTCATGTAATAAACAATTTGCAACTGATATATATATATATCAATTCCAAATTGTGGAATTGGGGGCAGACGTACCCAAAGCGAGGACGATTGGGGAACTGCCTAATCAAATCTCGTTTGTTCTCTCTTTCCTTTAACTCTTTTACATTTCAGTTTATTTGAATTTGTGAAGTCGCAAGTTATCAAAATTTCTGTCGTAGTGTAATCGTAAGCTGAGAAACTGTTTTGTTAAATTGATATAATTCCTTGAATTGTATCTTGGAGCAGCTTTACATTACCTTCCATAGAAATTCTGCACTTAGTGTGTTTACGCACACCAGGTGTTTGATAGTTTGTTCAAAGCAAAACTCGAACGCATTGTTTTTAATTGTTTATCGTTTTACCTCATTGCTTTGGATTAATCATCAAGCAAGCACTATTTTGTTGATTGCGTTATAAGTGTAGTAACTGAACTGGATTTTTCTTTTCCGTACTCATTCTCAATATATTCGTGCATATCTGATCCTTTTAGTAGAAGGTTCGTGGTAGACGTACAATTCAGTGGTTGCTTCCGTTAAACATTTTTAAAACTAAATTTTTGGTAACCATTTGCGTGTAAAACTCTAGGGATCTATTCAACCCCCCCTTCTAGATCCATAACCATCGTCTAACAAGTGGTATCACGAGCTCCGGTTAATTCTGGTGCTTCGGTAAAACTTCTTGGATCATGGCGAACGAACCTAAAGGGACTTATAATAGAGCTCTAGTTTTTACAGGCGAGAATTACAGCTACTGGAAGGATTGTATGCACGTCCATATTAATTCCATAGATCGGAAGGTTTGAAACGTCATTTTAAACGGTCCCATGGAAATTACTATGACAAATGCGGAAGGCATTGTCGTTCCTAAACCCGAAGCTCAATGTAATGAGGAGGACGAGAAAAAGTACAGCTATGATTGGAAGGCTCGTAATATGATCATCTCCTCCTTGGAAGTTAACGAGTATTATCGAGTCTCCCGTTGTGAAACGGCCAAAGCCATGTGGGATGCTTTACAAGTAGCCCACGAAGGCACTAATGATGTTAAGATGGTTCGTATTAACACACTAACGTACGAGTTTGATTTGTTTTACATGAAGCAAGGGGAAACCATTGCGGATATGCAAAAATGATTTACTCACATTATCAACAAATTGCATGTTCTTGGTAAACCAATTCCAAATGAGGTTGCTACTAACAAGATTTTGAGGTGTTTGTTGCACCCCAAAATTTGCTCTCCTTACTTTATTACTAACTGGCTTATGTTGCATTGCATTTTGCATTATCATGTGTGCATATCATTGGTTCTTAGCATGGGGTCAAGGTGCCTGAGGCAGTTCTTCAGAGGGTCAAGCAAGAGTCCTGGTATTGTCCAAGAGAGCTCAGGTGGATCACTCTCTCCTAACCAGTGCATAAATTAGGGTTTTGAGATTCTTGGGTTTATTGCTCCAATGGACAAGCTCATTGGGTTTTTATCATCACTAAATGGCATATCTTATCTTTGTTGGAGAGGATACACATCATATGCAGAGGAATTTGGATTTGGAGACTGTGTTATTTCCTCCTAGACTGAGGGTACCAAAACTAGGGTTTGCCATAAAGTCAGTTTATTTCTGATTTTTTGGGCAAGACTTGATTCTATGGTATTCCTTGGGTCCCTAAGTACCTAGGGATGGGAGGTTGACCATCAGTTTGGTTCAGGAGAAGTTCAATTGGCCAATGGATTGGAAATCAGGTGAATGGGGTAAAAGTCAACAGTAAGAGGAGAAGTCAACTGTGGAATTTTGAGGTTCTCTCCAAGGTTTTCAAGGTCTCACATCCTCATATGGTCATCAAAAGTCAAGTTTCATGCCATTTATCAAAAATCAGGAGTTGGTGCAAAAGTTACTAAAAATGGAAATGACCTATAATTTGAAAGTTTCCTTTTTGGGCAAGTTCCTGCACTGTATTCAACTTGACTTTTCATCATCAAAGAAGCTTCAAATGAATTTTTCTCCAACATTAAAGTTGAAGATCTTTTTCTCCTCTTTCCAACAAGTACTAGTGGGTCTTTATATCATTTGTGAAACTCAACTTATGACCAAAAGAAGACAAAGTGGTTTTTAGGGTTTCTCATGATTCCATTTTCACAACTTTGGGCATAATGACCTATAATCAATTCCATTGCTTCATGCCACATTCTAATATCAAAGGACATTCCTTGAGGATTATTTTGGGCCCAAGAATTAAGAAATTCCATGGTGTATTCTTCACTTATTTTCCATTATTCAAAATTCCCAAATTATTTAAAAGTCATGAATCAAAAAGTTTCAAGGCCCAATCCCAATGTGGGTGTGATTAGCAATTCAGATATAAGTGATCCATCATGAAAAAGTTGGATATCTATGCATGGAAGGAGGTGTATCTAATATTATGTGATTTTCGAAAATTATTCAAAAACTCATTAAACAAGGAATTGCCCAAGCCCAAATCATTATCAGTGAAAAACCCTAGTCTATTTAAACCCATTCATGCACTGGTTAGGGTTTCATGAAGTGCATTTGGAGGAGAATTGAAGTGTGCAACCCCAAAGCTTTTCTTCAACAAATCTCACAATCCACAAGGTTCTTTCAAGAACTTCTTCCACAAACCTCTTCCTAGTGATCCAGAGAGTAAAAACCAACCATCACTCGCAGCTAAAAGCAAGGATTAGGAGTGCACCATCTCAGGTTAGCCATTCTTTGGACCATCATAAAACTCAATTTTTAAGTATGCATAATGTTGTGTGATTGTCACTGATGAATCTGATGTAGTTTTTGTTGTGTTTGGACGTGTATATTGCTTGTATCGTGAGTTTGAATTTTTGAGCCCTAACCTTGTTTCGTTCGTTTTTGATTATGCACTTGTTGTTTGCAAATTTGGATGGGGTATTTGGAATCCTCACGATTTTCTGGTCAAAAACATGTACCCCTTTGCATTTTCTGGGTATTTTTAAGATTGCAGGTGACCGGAGTAGGGAGCCGGAACCCTAACTCTGGTGGCGGCCGTTGATCCAGTCCGGCGGAGGGTTTGAATGGGGAAGACAACCTCCCAGCCGTCCATTTTCTTCATCGTACGGTCCAGGCGATGTCATGTGTTTCTTTTTTTATTTTTTTTCTGAATTTTATTTTATGATTGCATGTTATTTACCCCATGGCCCTTACCGTGTACGTTCCAATCATTTTATTTCATTTTATTTACTTTTATTTTAGTTGACCAAATCAGGGACGTTGGATGGATCATGTGGCTGGTAAGCTACCAGCGAATTAAAATTAACCTGTGCCCGACATATGGGGACGTATCGTATGCAGAGGGTTTTGGTGCGTGCGTGTGTTTGCTTGTTATGGTGTGTTTACAAATCCTGACCGTTAATCATAATTACTCTTTTGTTTGGTTGACTCAATGTGGTGCGCTAGATCAATCTGAAGGTGATGGCGAGTCAACAGGGTTGACTGAGTTGCATGGTAGTCTTTCTTTATTTTTTTGTTTTTGTTTTTTCTGATGGATTAACGCCTGGGCCTTCTATTGACACCCTCCCAGCTGAGCCCATTAACCATTTCTAACGTGTTTATTTACTCAACGCACCCCCTTGCATTTTTATTTCTTTTTATTTTATTTAATTATTTGCATCATTTCATTTTTAATTATTAAAAATAGAGTTTTACATTAAAAAATTACTAAAAAATTCATGCATCATATTTATCATTTTATAAAATTTTTACAAATTTTATTTTTTATCATCTAAATTAAATATTTGTTTATTTTCTTTTTGAATTATCTATACAATGCATACCTAATTTGTTTATTTTATTTCTCTGCATCCATAAAATATTTTCAATCCATTCCTTTTGCATTCATTCACCAATATTCTGAGATGCATTAAAATATTTTTCTATCATTTTTAAAACTATTTCATATTGCATTTTGGTCCTTCCCTTTGGCACACTGAACCCTACTTCTCACCTGAGCTTTGCCTGATTATTTGAATGACTAACATCTTGAATTTTTGCAGGAATTTTTGATGTGTTGTTTGTCTCTGATTGAGCAACTTTTATATTTAATTTGGTGATTTTAGAAGTTGTCTTACTATTTGTTTAAAGGCTCTTTGCATGAGATTTTCTTGTATGCGTGTCCTTGATCCGGTCTGATTATCTGTTTGAAAGGCACTTGTGCCATTGTCTTGGGGGGCTGTTTATTTGACTTCTTAATTCATGTTTGGATTGTTATCACTATTACATGCCATTGTTTGGTTTTCATTTGCTTTGATATCACTTATGTCTGTTTCGTACTAACTTTTTATGCAGGGGCTGAGGTAAGTTCTTTAAGGGTGTGGATAGTCATCCATATTCACCCTTACTCTTTCCTTCCCTCATCTTTTCCTTTCTTTAGGTTTAGGTTGTCGTCAAACCTCACTAACCGTAGGTCACCCATGCATGATAACTTTAGGACTCTTAGTTCCCCTTAGAGTTTCCTTTGTGTCTTCTCTCTTCTCATCTCAAACTTCTTGAAAACACTTAATAAGTATAAAGTGTATTGCGCACAAGCCTTAAGCATGGGGAATGAGAAATGAGGGGCTTCCTCTCATCTTTCTAGAGTGCTTAGCGAGCGTCCTGTCTTGGGATGATGCGTTAAGTATTCGCCCCTGTGCCCTGGACTTTGGTGCAATGCAACTTATGAACTAACTTAAGCCACTTCTGTCCTAAAAAATACAAACCAACCTCTAACCTTTTTGTCCTTCGGGATTGTCAAACTAAAGGATATTTTCAAAAAGGGCACGTTATTTTTCGTTTGAGTCGCAAACAGGCATCGACCCTAACTGTCGGACGCGGACTTAACATCGCTCATAAAAAACACAAAAAGAACTTGGTCCGAACTACGTTGACTCTGAATTCCCCATTGCACAAAGGGGGTACGTAGGCCTAGGACGTCGACGTCCTACCGAGTCTGTCTTTGTTTTCCCTTCTCCCATTTTAGCACAGCCATAGACGATAGGATAACTCACCCTTAGAATAGACAACAAGCGTGGATCCCATCGAGTACGATGGATGCGTGGGGTGCTAGCACCTTCCCCTCGCGTAACCGACTCCTGAACCCAGGTTATGGTTGCGATGACCATCCCTTTCCCTCTTCCTCAGGTTTATGTGGTGTTTCCTTTCCCCCTCTTGGGATAAATTTACACGGCTGACGACTCTGTTTTTCCGCGCCACTCTTGCGTTTGTACCTGGATGAAAATCCTGGGAGCGACAGCTGGCGACTCTGCTGGGGACTCTGGTTAACCTATGCTGGTCCATCCCTAAGCGAGTCAATCCTAGCGCTTGCTTGTCTTTATTCTCTTTGGGTGTTTTGTGTTTGTTTTACTTTTTTTGTTGTATTTTATTTTCACCGCATTTTCTGCATTGCACTTCATTTTTATTACTGTCATACTGCTGTGTTGGGCTGGCTGTTTTTGTTTTGCAGGTTGGGTGCATCTGAGAGATAAGCCCAATACCCAGGCTTGAGTATACCCTAGGACTAGAGTGGAAAGTAGTGGGACCTACGTGCCCGCTTGGTACGTTTGTGTGTTTACGAAATTCACAACCAGACGAGGCTATCTTGGGACGCATTCTAACGTGTATGTCTTGCGCATGTTGGGATGTCGATCTAGAGAGCTGTCGACTCTAGTGACCGATCATTAAGGACCTTAGTGGAAACATCTCTCTTTAGTGGTGACAGTGGCAGACCACATCCTGTGGCAAACCCATTCGCACCCGAGGGCCCACTTTGGAATTTGCATAGGATGGCCCCTACCTTTTGAAGAGAATCAGTGGAGGCACTCCTCGATTGACGATAGTACTGTACCCCAAGGGATGAATGTACTATTGTTTCTCGACCTCAGTGCCAAAGCTGAGGACCTTCCATTTTGGAGAATCAGTTGAGGCCTCCTCGATTGATGATGATGCCAAACCAGAAATGGTGAACGTATCATCATTTCTCGACCTGAGAGCCCGGGATACTGAACATCCTAGTACCCACACGTGAGAAGGGATGGGTGTTTGTAGGTTTGCAGGTAACCGAAACCTTCAACCTACCCGGTTTTCTGGATTTCTCATCGATGATTGATTATTTGGGTTCCTGGTTATCTCAGTGGTCCGGTATTTTGGAATTCTGGTTTCCTGGGTTGTGGTTCTCGTTCAGTTAACAGCACAGCACATCCAGCAGTGTTGCCTTGACCCCATGTGTGCATTTGCATCATCATTTTGCATCCCAACATGTTTATTCATTTGCAGGGTTGCATCCTAACAGTGATTCTGGTTTCTGAAGACTATCGAGAATGAGTACTGAGAAGAAAATAGAATATCATAGGATACAAGTTCCCGTCACTTTCTCTGGATCCTGTTCACAAGATTATTTCTAGGGCAGAACCTGGGGAATTGGCACTTGTGAACTTTAATGACATGCCGCAGTTCTCTTTCTCTCTGTTGTATTAGGATCACCACCAGGCTTGTTGGTTGGGATCCATGATTATTGTGTTCAGACTTATTATCTCGAGCTGTGATCGTTGACATCTGGTTTTCTTAATATATGAACAGAAGTCCCGTTCTATCTTATTGTTAAACTGGAATCAAGGGGTGGATCGCCCTGCGAATATTCAAACATGTTCATTTGCATTTGCATATCCATAATCATTTTGCATGATCATTTTGCATAACAAGTGTTTATCTCCGGTATTCTTATCTTGTTCCCATCTCAGAATTGCAGACTTAACTCCTCAGGACGTTCAAGAGTTGATCATGGAGCAAGTTCAAGCTGAGTTGAGGGAAATACGAAGCCAGATGGGGCAATTTGGGGAAGACATGCTCCAGGAGCAGAGGATGCTGAGGGAGGAGATCAATCAGATGAAGACTCAGGTGAGTTTGGCCATGGAAATTTTGAATAGGGTGTTGAAGAAGGAAGACAATCAAGTGCCCGCTTCCACAGCAGAGGTTCTCATTCCTTCCATCTCTTTGGGGTCTCCTCTAGACCATGGGTTGCCTCGTGGATCCTCTCCACCGTCAGAGCTTTTTCATCAACAACCGTTTCTTGAGGGTCTTAATCCAGAAAAGCTTGATAAGAAGTTTGATCAGATTCCGATGCCATACGCTCAGTTGCTTCAGCACTTGCTCAAGTTTCAGCTAATTGAATTGATTGTTGTGGGACCTCCACACACCAAGTTTCGTATGGGTTCCAATGTCCATGATAGGTGCGAATTCCATTCAGGGGTACCTGGTCATAATGTTGAAGATTTTTAGATGCTCAAGTACAAAGTCCAAGAGCTCATTGATTCAGGGGCAATCAAGTTTACATCAGTTGGCACTGGTAAACAAAGTGATGTTACTCCCAGTGTTGCAAAGGGATTGAGGACTCCCTCTTTTGCCAAAGGATCCACCTCGCGTCAGGGATCTCTTCCACAACCCTTGCTTGTGCCTCAGCCGAGTGCAGAAAGGAAAGTGCAGGGCCAGACTGGGCGCCCAAATCAGCACCGACAGCAGAATTATCAGCAACAGGGGCAACCGAGACCCAGGAGGCCCAACAGGATATTTGATCCTATTCCTATCCCTCATAGTCAGTTGTTTGCTCGTCTGCTCGAGAAATCTCTGATTCAAACGAGGAGTACCACGCCGGTACCATACCCTATTCCTCTGGATTATGACATGACTATTAGGTGCGAGTTCCACTCGGGAACGTTTGGGCATACGATTGATAAGTGTAATGCATTCCAGCACAAGGTGCAAGACCTGGTAGACTCAGAGATCATTGTATTCACTAAAGATGATATGTACATCAATGGAGGCCTCCTTTCTCAAATGAACACTCAATCTGCAAGTACGTCCAGACAGAATTAAGCTTCCTCAGCAATGGCAGTCTTCATCTTCTTTACTGCATTTTCATTTGTAGTTTTTCATTTCTTGTTAAAGCATCGTATGCATGTAAGAGTTGTTTGTTTTTTATGATGATATTAATGCAATGAGTATGTTTTCCTTGAAGTAATCCATTCGTGTTCACTCTTAAATGTTTATATGCACTACAATACCAATTTTCTTGTTTAGAACTCTTGAGGGAGGATGACGAAATAAGAACGCAAATTTCTAATGGTACGCTTTTGGATAGAACCCTGTTGAGGATGTACAGGCATTGTTTCAAACCCATAAACAACTGGAGATATAAGGGAGATAGACCCTTCGTTAACCCCTTTGAGCCTTGGAGTAGGAGTTTCTCTCGTACGAAAAAACCCTCATACTTAACCCAGGGGCAGGATAGGCGTCAGTTAGTTTGATCGAGCGTTCAAATTTCAAGGAGAGTGTGCATCCGAGGAACCATTACCTTCTATCCCACCATCAAGAGGTCAAGAGATGTGAAACCACAATGGTTATCCTTCAACAATCCAGGAGTGAGGCAGTCACAACCCTTTCAAGTAAGTAAGACGACAATTGTCACGCGCTTTGTTAAAAAAGGGGAATAAAAAGGAAAGCCCGCTAAGTCGAAACTTGAGAACAAGCGACTTAGGCAAAATTTAGGGCATCCCGCTGGACTTAAAAATTGAAAAAACTCAAAAGAGTCAGTCCAGGCAAAATTAGGGATCAAAAAAGAAAAAGGAAAAAGCGAAAAGCGTTACAAAAGAAAATCCTCTATAAGAACAAACTCGTGTGATTACAGACAAAAAAGATAAAAAGGGGTGACTGTCATTCCAAAACCTCCTTAGGTGTCAAACCATTAGTGGCATAGGTTCCTTGAAAATCATAAACCTTTTGAGAGATGAGTGTTTGGGTCAGATTAACTGAACATAGGACTGGAGAACATCACGGAGAGTGGGTGGGCACCGATAAATTTTGAGCCATAAATCCTTTTTTCTGAAACCGTGAACCAGACCGCGTTACAACCCTTAAAAGTCCTAATTGAAACAGGGTTTATTCCGAAAGCGCACTTCAACAGGATAGCGTTCTTGACTCCTATAAGTTGTGCTAATAAGACTTGTTGGTATTGCATGTGCGCATTGTTTTTCCATTCAAAAATCAAAGTCGCATCCCAACTAGTGATTCGTTCACCGGGTTTTGCGACGTATGTTCAATAAACTTCAAGGTTAACATAAGTGTTGCATTAGGATTATCATTCTCATAAATAACTTGTTCTGTTTGCATACATGTGCCTAAACATCAATGGCAGCTTACACAGTGAACTTCAGTCAAGAAGCTTGACCCTGCCAAGTTGAGATGCTTGAAAATTCTGATAGACAATCATATCAAAGGGCATGCTGCCAAGAGACTCAGCGTAGAGTGGGCTCTCCCCAGTAAGTCGTGTTAAGATGTAGCCAATCTAGGGCAGTCACGTCGAGAAAACTCTCCAAAATTCCGTTATTCTGGGGAATTCATTCTAGGATCAGGGGTAAAGTCACTTCAAAGCCCATAATGGGGCAGGCCACCTCTAGAGCATGGGAGATCGTCCACTCCTGAAAATGGTTAATTGAAAACACCTCCTCAAGGTTCAAGATACTAAAGCAGGGTATTTTTAATAGATTATGAAGACTGGGGCAGTTATGTCAAGATATGATAAATCTCTCCAAGAGTTTGAAGACCCTGGGGCGGTGCGAACGCCCGATCTTCTATAAAATCCTCTTGAGATGATTTTTTCCATTAGACCTGGTGGTCTGGGGCAAGTGAAAAGTTCGAAGAGCCGCTTATGACCATAAAGACAAGTCAAGTTGCAGGGCAACAGGATTGTACATCCCCAGCAGTTGGCTCTCCCCAGCATTAAGATTGCTCCTTCCCCAGCAGGACAAACTTTCCTCAGCAGAGCAGACATTCCCCAGCAGGAGACCTGGAAAGTATTTTCTCTGGATCAAGACGTTATTTCCCTAAAAAATCAGGGTGTTCACATTCCCCATCCAGTCAGGAAGCGTGCTTTCACCGACGATGTCATATTCTAATCCCCAGCAAGGTGAGAGTAAAGGCATTCTCCCCATCAGTAGGCTAAGTTCAGCAGTATCCCCAAGCAGGATGGTATTATGGGCTGGCATCCCTCAGCAGGTCCTGAGCCCAATTGGTTATTAGCAATCCTCAGCAACAGACTTCCGGTCCTGTTATTGGCACTCATTCTCAACTCCCCCAGCAGAGGAGAAATCCTAGGTTTTGGATGTTACCTTCAGTGAAAGACAGGTGTGGCCTCTGGTAGTTCTCTCGGGATTTCATCCCCAGCAAAAGTTGTTGATCTGAAGAGTCAATCAGTATGACACTTCTCAGCAGAGTTCCTAGATTCAGAGGACAATTTATTTTTGTTATCCCCAGCTGAATGAATTTTTTTTTCTCCGGCATTTATTTTGCTGGAGGGACCCTTTTTGCATATCATGAGCATTCGCATTGCATCCGTAAACACGTAGCATTTCCATGTCGTATGGAGCATTATGCCACTATTTAAACATTTGCATTTAAAGCATAAGCCAGGTTTGATACTTTCTTTGCCAGTTCTCTTTCTCAGCAGAGATGGCATAATTCAGGAGATCTTGGAGGGATGCGTTCCTCATATTTGTGCTTCCCGGCAGAGTCTTTTATTTAGACTTCTCCTTCCCCAACAGAGTCATCTTGACTGTGGATTTTGAGTCGGTTGGGAGTTTGCCTTTGTTTGGCCCTTCTGTGAAATCTCGTTCTCACCTGGTAGTCAATTTTTGCTTGACATATTTTGCTGGCCAATTTCCCTTTATCAGCAGGGATGTCATTTGTTTTGCTAGATCTCTTTATCAGCAGAGATGGCAATCTTTTGGATAGTTCTTTGTCAGTTCCCTTTATCAGCAGGGATGACATTTGTGTTGCTAGTTCTCTTTATCAACAGAGATGGCAATCTTTTGGAGATTTTCTTCGTCAGCTCCCTTTATCAGCAGGGATGGCATTTGTTTTGCTAGTTCTCTTTATCAGCAGAGATAGCAATCCTTGGAACACTTTCTTCGTCAGTTCCCTTTATCAGCAGGGATGACATTTATTTTGCCAGTTCTCTTTGTCAGCAGAGATGGCGATCCTTTGAACATTTCTTCAGTCAGTTCCCTTTATCAGCAGGGATGGCATTTATTTTGCCAGTTCTCTTTGTCAGCTGAGATGGCGATCCTTTGAACATTTCTTCCGTCAGTTCCCTTTATCAGCAGGGATGGCATTTTGCTAGTTCTCTTTATCAGCAGAGATGGCAATCTTTTGGAGATTTTCTTCGTCAGTTCCCTTTATCAGCAGGGATAACATTTATGGTGCTAGTTCTCTTTATCAGCAGAGATGGCAATCTTTTGGAGATTTCCTTCGTCAGTTACCTTTATCAGCAGGGATGACATTTGTGTTGCTAGTTCTCTTTATCAGCAGAGATAGCAATCTCTTGAAGGTTTATTTCGCCAGTTTCCCTTTATCAGCAGGGATGGCATTTATTTTGCTAGTTTCTCTTTATCAGCAGAGATAGCAATCTTTTGGGTAGTTCTTCGTCAGTTTCCCTTTATCAGCAGGGATGGCATTTAGTTTGCTAGTTTCTCTTTATCAGCAGAGATAGCAATCTTTTGAAGATTTTCCTTCGTCAGTTTCCCTTTATCAGCAGGGATGGCATTTATTTTGCTAGTTTCTCTTTATCAGCAGAGATAGCAATCTTTTGAAGATTTTCTTTCGTCAGTTTCCCTTTATCAGCAGGGTTGGCATTTATTTTGCTAGTTTCTCTTTGTCAGCAGAGATAGCAATCTTTTGAAGATTTTCTTTCGTCAGTTTCCCTTTATCAGCAGGGATGGCATTTATTTTGCTAGTTTCTCTTTATCAGCAGAGATAGCAATCTTTTGAAGATTTTATTTCGTCAGTTTCCCTTTATCAGCAGGGATGGCATTTATTTTGCTAGTTTCTCTTTGTCAGCAGAGATAGCAATCTTTTGAAGATTTTCTTTCGTCAGTTTCCCTTTATCAGCAGGGATGGCATTTATTTTGCTAGTTTCTCTTTGTCAGCAGAGATAGCAATATTTTGAAGATTTTCTTTCGTCAGTTTCCCTTTATTAGCAGGGATGGCATTTATTTTGCTAGCTTCTCTTTATCAGCAGAGATAGCAATCTTTTGAAGATTTTCTTTCGTCAGTTTCCCTTTATCAGTAGGGATGGCATTTATTTTTGCTAGTTTCTCTTTATCAGTAGAGATAACAATCTTTTGAAGATTTTCTTTCGTCAGTTTCCCTTTATCAGCAGGGATGGCATTTATTTTGCTAGTTCTCTTTGTCAGCAGGGATAGCGATCTCTTGAAGATTCTTTTCGTCAGTTCCCTTTATCAGCAGGGATGGCATATTTCGAGATTCCTTTGTCAGTTCTCTTTATCAGCAGAGATGACGTAACTTGGGAGAGTTTGTTTCACTTTATACCCAGCATAGCTAGCACTCGTCTGTGTTGCGACAGTACAGCATTTATGGCTAATTCTCCAACTGAGGATTGCAAATTTCTGGGTTCTTTGGTATTCAATCGTCGTGCATCCCGAATGTCTGAGAGCCGTCGCTATCATACCTTCAAGACCAAGTTAATTGAATAGGGGCAGCTGTTGCACCCCAAAATTTGCTCTCCTTACTTTATTACTAACTGGCTTATGTTGCATTGCATTTTGCATTATCATGTGTGCATATCATTGGTTCTTAGCATGGGGTCAAGGTGCCTGAGGCAGTTCTTTAGAGGGTCAAGCAAGAGTCCTGGTATTGTCCAAGAGAGCTCAGGTGGATCACTCTCTCCTAACCAGTGCATAAATTAGGGTTTTGAGATTCTTGGGTTTATTGCTCCAATGGGCAAGCTCCTTGGGTTTTTATCATCACTAAATGGCATATCTTATCTTTGTTGGAGAGGATACACATCATATGCAGAGGAATTTGGATTTGGAGACTATGATATTTCCTCCTAGACTGAGGGTACCAAAACTAGGGTTTGCCATAAAGTCAGTTTATTTCTGATTTTTTGGGCAAGACTTGATTCTATGGTATTCCTTGGGTCCCTAAGTACCTAGGGATGGGAGGTTGACCATCAGTTTGGTTCAGGAGAAGTTCAATTGGCCAATGGATTGGAAATCAGGTGAATGGGGTAAAAGTCAACAGTAAGAGGAGAAGTCAACTGTGGAATTTTGAGGTTCTCTCCAAGGTTTTCAAGGTCTCACATCCTTATATGGTCATCAAAAGTCAAGTTTCATGCCATTTATCAAAAATCAGGAGTTGGTGCAAAAGTTACTAAAAATGGAAATGACCTATAATTTGAAAGTTTCCTTTTTGGGCAAGTTCCTGCACTGTATTCAACTTGACTTTTCATCATCAAAGAAGCTTCAAATGAATTTTTCTCTAACATGAAAGTTGAATATATTTTTCTCCTCTTTCCAACAAGTACTAGTGGGTCTCTATATCATTTGTGAAACTCAACTTATGACCAAAAGAAGACAAAGTGGTTTTTAGGGTTTCTCATGATTCCATTTTCACAACTTTGGGCATAATGACCTATAATCAATTCCATTGTTTCATGCCACATTCTAATATCAAAGGACATTCCTTGAGGATTATTTTGGGCCCAAGAATTAAGAAATTCCATGGTGTATTCTTCACTTATTTTCCATTATTCAAAATTCCCAAATTATTTAAAAGTCATGAATCAAAAAGTTTCAAGGCCCAATCCCAATGTGGGTGTGATTAGCAATTCAGATATAAGTGATCCATCATGAAAAAGTTGGATATCTATGCATGGAAGGAGGTGTATCTAATATTATGTGATTTTCGAAAATTATTCAAAAACTCATTAAACAAGGAATTGCCCAAGCCCAAATCATTATCAGTGAAAAACCCTAGTCTATTTAAACCCATTCAAGCACTGGTTAGGGTTTCATGACGTGCATTTGGAGGAGAATTAAAGTGTGCAACCCCAAAGCTTTTCTTCAACAAATCTCACAATCCACAAGGTTCTTTCAAGAACTTCTTCCACAAACCTCTTCCTGGTGATCCAGAGAGTAAAAACCAACCATCACTCGCAGCTAAAAGCAAGGATTAGGAGTGCACCATCTCAGGTTAGCCATTCTTTGGACCATCATAAAACTCAATTTTTAAGTATGCATAATGTTGTGTGATTGTCACTAATGAATCTGATGTAGTTTTTGTTGTGTTTGGACGTGTATATTGCTTGTATCGTGAGTTTGAATTTTTGAGCCCTAACCTTGTTTAGTTCGTTTTTGATTATGCACTTGTTGTTTGCAAATTTGGATGGGATATTTGGAATCCTCACGATTTTCTGGTCAAGAACATGTACCCCTTTGCATTTTCTGGGTATTTTTAAGATTGCAGGTGACCGGAGTAGGGGGCCGGAACCCTAACTCCGGTGGCGGCCGTTGATCCAGCCCGGCGGAGGGTTTGAATGGGGAAGACAACCTCCCAGCCGTCCATTTTCTTCATCGTACGGTCCAGGCGATGCCATGTGTTTCTTTTTTTATTTTTTTTCTGGATTTTATTTTATGATTGCATGTTATTTACCCCATGGCCCTTACCGTGTACGTTCCAATCATTTTATTTCATTTTATTTACTTTTATTTTAGTTGACCAAATCATCAATCTGAAGGTGATGGCGAGTCAACAGGGTTGACTGAGTTGCATGGTAGTCTTTTTTTTTATTTTTTTGTTTTTGTTTTTTCTTATGGATTAATGCCTGGGCCTTCTATTGACACCCTCCCAGCTGAGCCCATTAACCATTTCTAACGTGTTTATTTACTCAACGCACCCCCTTGCATTTTTATCTCTTTTTATTTTATTTAATTATTTGAATCATTTCATTTTTAATTATTAAAAATAGATTTTTACATTGAAAAATTACTAAAAAATTCATGCATCATATTTATCATTTTATAAAATTTTTAAAAATTTTATTTTTTATTTTATTTTATTTTTTATCATCTAAATTAAATATTTGTTTATTTTCTTTTTAAATTATCTAGACAATGCATACCTAATTTGTTTATTTTATTTCTCTGCATCCATAAAATATTTTCAATCCATTCCTTTTGCATTCATTCACCAACATTCTGAGATGCATTAAAATATTTTTCTATCATTTTTAAAGCTATTTCATATTGCATTTTGGTCCTTCCCTTTGGCACACTGAACCCTACTTCTCACCTGAGCTTTGCCTGATTATTTGAATGACTAACATCTTGAATTTTTGCAGGAATTTTTGATGTGTTGTTTGTCTCTGATTGAGCAACTTTTATATTTAATTTGGTGATTTTAGAAGTTGTCTTACTATTTGTTTAATGGCTCTTTGCATGAGATTTTCTTGTATGCGTGTCCTTGATTCGGTCTAATTATCTGTTTGAAAGGCACTTGTGCCATTGTCTTGGGGGGCTGTTTATTTGACTTCTTAATTCATGTTTGGATTGTTATCACTATTACATGCCATTGTTTGGTTTTCATTTGCTTTGATATCACTTATGTCTGTTTCGTACTAACTTTTTATGCAGGGGCTGAGGTAAGTTCTTTAAGGGTGTGGATAGTCATCCATATTCACCCTTACTCTTTCCTTCCCTAATCTTTTCCTTTCTTTAGGTTTAGGTTGTCGTCAAACCTCACTAACCGTAGGTCACCCATGCATGATAACTTTAGGACTCTTAGTTCCCCTTAGAGTTTCCTTTGTGTCTTCTCTCTTCTCATCTCAAACTTCTTGAAAACACTTAATAAGTATAAAGTGTATTGCGCACAAGCCTTAAGCGTGGGGAATGAGAAATGAGGGGTTTCCTCTCATCTTTCTAGAGTGCTTAGCGAGCGTCCTGTCTTGGGACGATGCGTTAAGTATTCGCCCCTGTGCCCTGGACTTTGGTGCAATGCAACTTATGAACTAACTTAAGCCACTTCTGTCCTAAAAAATACAAACCAACCTCAAACCTTTTTGTCCTTCGGGATTGTCAAACTAAAGGATATTTTCAAAAAGGGCACGTTATTTTCCGTCTGATTCGCAAACAGGCATCGACCCTAACTGTCGGACGCGGACTTAACGTCGCTCATAAAAAACACAAAAAGAACTTGGTCCGAACTACGTTGACTCTGAATTCCCTATTGCACAAAGGGGGTACGTAGTCCTAGGACGTTGACGTCCTACCGAGTCTGTCTTTATTTTCCCTTCTCCCGTTTTAGCACAGCCATAGACGATAGGATAACTCACCCTTAGAATAGACAACAAGCGTGGATCCCATCGAGTACGATGGATGCGTGGGGTGCTAGCACCCTCCCCTCGCATAACCGACTCCCGAACCCAGGTTATGGTTGCGATGACCATCCCTTTCCCTCTTCCTCAGGTTTATGCGGTGTTCCCTTTCCCCCTCTTGGGATAAATTTACACGGCTGGCGACTCTGTTTTTCTGCGCCACTCTCGTGTTTGTACCTGGATGAAAATCCTGGGAGCGACAGTGTTTAAACAGGGAATGGCAACTGAAGGTCACCATTATCAAGGAGGCCAACGATCTTGATACACTGACCTCACAACACTTTTTGGTAAACTCGATGAGCATGAGCAGGTGCTTATTGAATTAGAAAAACATGAAAAGAGCATAAAGAAAGAGAAGGCAAAAGATACGGAGAAGAAGTTGATTGCTCTTAAGACTTCTTGTTCTAAGTCCCCACACCAAGAGCATAGTGATAGTGAAACCAACAACGATGAAGATGATGAATCTGGTAATGACATGGGCCTATTTGTGAAGAGATACAATAGGTATATTCGGAAAAATGAGATCCAACACTCGGATAAAAATCTAGTCAAGTTTAGGAAGCAATCTAGTAACGAAGGAAACAAGAGTAGCAAAGCCAAAGGATCTTGTTTCAATTATGGGAAATCTGGGCACTATAAGCCGAATTGGCCATTGCTTAAGAAGGACAAAGACAAGGACATGGGTCGTCAAAATAAGAAGTCAAATAAGTCAAGACGAGCTTACATCGCTTGGGAAAGCGATAGTGAGTCCGAAAAAGGGGACAACTCAAGTGACGAAAGCGAGTCCGTAAATCAATGTCTTATGGCTCAACGAAGCAAGAAAATGGAGGTAAAGCACTCTAAATATGAAAATTCTCATAATATGTCTCATGCTAAATTAAAAAGAGCTTTTGATACATTGCACCATGAGGCTACAGAAGTTTTTCAACGCTTAGCCTCAAACAAAAAGATTTTTAAATACTTAGAGAAAAAGGTTGCCGATTCCGAAAGGAAATTGGAAGATCTTAAAAACTCCATGGTGGATGTATCAAAAACTAAGATTGATGAGAATAAGTCTCCATGGTTCAAGTTTTGGGGTTGTGATACTTGTCGTATTTGGCAAGAAGAGGTGAGAACCCTTAAAGCCAAGTTAGACAAGGCTCTTAAGCTTAAAATTACATTTGCTATTGATCGATCACATTATCAAGAAAGTATGAATAATCAGTATTAAAAGTATACGTATGTGATTCGAGATAGTGATAGCAAAGGTAAGTTCCAAATGAACCGTGATTTCTTATATTGTTGCAAGCTTGGTCATACTATTGCTAAATGTCGTTTTAGAAGATTTCTTGTTCCAAAAGGCATTTATCAATGGTTACCCAAGTGCGGTATTGGTTTCACTCACCTTAAAGGACCCAATGAGAATTGGGTACCTACTCTCCCTTGATTGTTTTTGTAGGAACAAAGTCTTGAGACCACCGAAAGAAGATGGGTTTTGGATAGTGGCTGCTCAAGACATATGACCGGCGACATATCTCTTTTCATCGACTTTGTGGCGAAGAAAAAGGGATTTGTCACTTATGGAGATAACAACAAGGGACAGATTCTCGACAAAGGTAGTGTAGGTAACCCCTCATCTAATACTATCTTTGATGTGCTGCTTGTGGAAGGCCTTAGACACAACCTTTTAAGCATTAGTCAACTATGTGACAAGAATTATAAAGTATCTTTTTCAAAGGATTATTGTATAGTTGAGGATAGTGACAAAAAGAATGTCTTTAAGGGCTTGAGGGTGAACAACGTCTATATGCTAGACTTAAATGAGGTATCGTTGAATGGAGACAAATGTCTAGTCGCTATGAATGAAGATTCATGGTTGTGGCATTGACGGTTGGCTCACATCAACTTTGAGTTTCTTAACAAAATAGTCTCTAAAGACCTAGTCATCGGTTTGCCCAAAATTAAATTCACAAAGGATCACCTTTGTGATGCGTGTCAAATGGGGAAGCAAACAGGGATCTCATTCAAATCTAAAAACATCGTTTCAACTATGAGACCCCTTGAGCTCCTCCATATGGACCTCTTTGGACCATCTAGGGTTAAAAGCCTAGGTGGTAACTATTATGGGTTTGTAATAGTCGATGACTTTTCTAGGTTTTGCTGGACTATTTTCTTAGCAAATAAGAGTGATACCTTTTCGGCCTTTGAACGATTTGCTAAGTTATCTCAGAACAAGTTAAACACAAACATTGGGTCAATTAGAAGTGACCATGGGGGTGAGTTTGAAAATCATTTGTTTAAAGTATTTTGTGATTCCAACGGAATTGATCATAATTTTTCTGCACCACGTACCCCTCAACAAAATGGGGTAGTGGAACGTAAAAATAGAGTTTTGGAGGAACTTGGAAGGACTATGATCAATGATAGTGGACTACCAAAATACTTTTGGGCCGACGCCATAAGTACGGCTTGTTATGTTTTGAATAGGGTGCTCATCTGGCCTATTCTAAATAAGATACCGTATGAGCTTTTAAAAGGGCGTAAGCCAAATATCTCTCACCTTCATGTATTTGGTTGCAAATGATTTGTGTTAAACAATGGGAAATAGACTCTTGGTAAGTTTGATGCCAAGGCCGACGAGGGTATTTTTCTTGGATACTCTCAGTCGAGTAAAGCGTATAGAATTTATAATAAGAGGTTACATGTAGTTGAAGAGTCAGTTCATGTTACCTTTGATGAGTCTTATCCAAGAAATGTCAGAGAAGGTAGTTTTTTTCATGGTGCAGGTGTACCTACTGAAGACATACTCAAGGACACTGATAAGAGAACTGATCAGCCTGAAGCAGTACGTATTGAGGAGGAAAAGGATCACCAACAGTTGAAAAGTGAGGATGATCATCATTCTGATAAAGATGAACTTCCTCCAGCTTGGAAGTCTTCAAAAGACCATCCAATTGACAACATTCTCGGTGATATCTCTAAGGGAGTAACCACTCGCTCTAAACTTAGTAATTTTTGCTATTACTCTGCTTTTGTCTCCCAAGTTGAACCTAAAAACGCAAAGGAGGCGTTACTCGATGAGCATTGGTTTTTGCCAATGCAAGATGAACTAAACCAATTCAGGAGAAATGAGGTTTGGGACCTTGTCCCCCCTCCACGAGATCATCGAGTAATCGGCACCTGATGGGTGTTTAGGAATAAACTTTATGAAAATGGAGTAATAACACGTAACAAAGCGCGACTTGTAGCGCAAGGCTATAACCAAGAGGAAGGAATCGACTATGAGGAAACTTATGCGCCGGTTGCCCGACTCGAGGCTATACGCCTTTTACTTGTTTATGCTTGCACTAAGAACTTCAAATTATTCCAAATGGACGATAAAAGTGTTTTCCTTAATGGATACATAAATAAAGATGTTTATGTTGCCCAACCTCCGGGTTTTGAATCCCATGAATATCCTGATCATGTCTTCAAACTTAAACGTGCTTTGTACGGACTTAAACAAGCCCCTGGGGCTTGGTATGAAGGTCTAAGCAAATTTTTAATTGATCAAGGGTATTCAAGAGGGAAGGTTGACACAACCATCTTTATTTAACGTCAAGGAAAACATTTAATCTTGGTACAAATTTATGTTGATGATATTATCTTTGGGTCTACTAACATGACCTTGGTCAAGGAGTTTTCTAGTTTGATGCAGGGGGAGTTTGAAATGAGCATGATGGGGGAGCTTAATTATTTCCTCGGATTGCAAATCAAACAACTTGAAGAGGGCACATTCGTGAGTCAAACGAAATATTGTCTTGAGCTACTTAAACGTTTTGATATGCTAAACTGCAAAGCAATAGATACTTCAATGCCTACTTGTGCCAATCTTGATCGTGACGAAAATGGTAAGGATGTAGAGGTAAAGAAGTATCGAGAGATAGTTAGCTATATGTGAGGGCTCTTATCGTCATGGTGATCAAGGTAATATCGTTCTGATTTATAGATGTTTAACATATTTTGTGCCATATTAAGTACCTTAAACTTGATGTTTATTGTTTTTTGAGCACATATTGTTCATGTGGATGTTTGTTCTATGTGTGTGCATGTTTATTTATCCTTTGGAACTTATGTTTGGAAAATTTCAATTTTTTTTTTCATTTTTGCCTTGCATGCGTCAACAGGACCATATCATGGTTCAACGCATAAACTGTTGCATTGGTTAAGGGAAACTAATGAGTTAGCGCAACACTTGCATGCGTCGATGCATCATGTACTTAGGTCGACGCATAACTGTCACGTTCAGAATTCCTGCATTAATTGGAATGCGTACGCCGACCTATTGCTACCTATTCCCACTACATATTTTCACTCTGTTTAAATTCTTGTTCATTGCATGTGATCATATCAGATTTTTTGGTCTCCCTCTCTCTATTTCTTCCATTAAACCTCATCAATACCCATTAATCTCCATCAAAATCCCTAAAAATAAAAACCCACAAAAAGTGAATCCTCAAGGGTATAAGAACAAGGGTTTCTAACGGCTGATCATCATCCTCTCCACTTTCGCGTACTGTTCATCATCCTCTCTATCACCGTGTGCACTGTTCATCTTCTTCAAACCTTCATCAAAAATGGCTTCCAGACGAACAACCGGTAAAAAAAAAACCAGAGCTTCATCTTCCGGAACCTCTTCACAACCGGTAACCATTAATTCTTTATGTTCTGGACCAGGCAAGGCTTCCTGCCCTTAAGGGCCAGGCCCAATCCATCATAATTGGCGAACAAGCCCTATAGGCACAATATAGCCGTTGGGCACAATATAGCCATTGGGCGTGTCCCCTTCACGCGCAGAGTAGTTCACGCGACCAACTGCCTCCCCGAAAATCACGAAAACAGTTAGAAAGACCACGCGCTTCGCCCTTCATCTGGCAACACCTCATTGGTCGATCAGGCCCTTTGTTCGCCGACAATCTCCCTATAAAAACCCCCTCGCTTGAGAGGGACAGGTATCACAAATCATATACTTGACTTTTCTTACTTGCTTTCCCCTTTCTTTTGACCAAATACTTACTTTGGCATCGGAGTACCTTGCAGGTACCTCCACCCCTTTTTCCTCTCCTACGAGCATCAACTCTTGTCCTACACGAAGGTCGCGACGATCTCCTTCTGGTCCTCTCCGATCAGTGGCGCCGTCTGTGGGAAACTTCGCTTCCCCATCTTTTTGAATCAAGATCCCTCATCTTTTCACCCAAAAGACCAAAGCTTCATCTTTTCTAATCCCAGATCATCATGGCTTTCATCAAGAGTGACATCCACCAAGAACCTGTGACCGCCGCAGCAAATGTCGACAAGGATGCTTTCGTCGGGAACATCCCGTCTGAAAACGTCCAGCGCAACGGTGGACCGGCTTCCCCAAAGCCTGACGAACAAAGACCATGAGCGCCAGCCGCGGAACTTTTCTTCGAACCCATTCCAGTTCCTCAAGGTGCTGATCCGACCACCGCGGCGCTCATCGCCTCTCTGAACAATTCCAATCATTTCATCCTCCAGCAGGGAGAAAAAATCAGTGCCCTCGAGCACGCCCTTCAAGAGCATCACACTTCGGAGACGCTGAACCTTTCCCCGCCTCCGCGAATTCACTCAAAGCGGAGACGTGATAGTCCTTCCCCGGTCAAAGAACGTTCAAGATCAGGGAGCCCAACACCCGATCTTGCTCGCCGACATCGTCATTCTCCTAGGGAAACTAGGCACTCCCCTGTCTCCAAAAGACACCGACATTCGGACAAACGAGCATAGGCGTACCCACAGACACTCTCCTCGCCGCAGTCAAAGCTGTGACCACAGTCTTTCTCCATCATTCTCTCATAGCTCTAGCAGTGACGACGAAGCTCGAGGCCCATTCACGAGAAATATTGTGGACACCCGAATTCCCCGCGGGTTAGAGAAACCTCCCACACTGGCTACGTACGATGGCACGTCAGATCCTCACGAGCACCTGGAGAACATCGAAGCTATGCTCCAGTACCATGGTATCTCCGGAGCCATCAGGTGCAAAATATTTCCCATCACCTTGAGGAAGGGTGCGATGACATGGTTCAAAAGACTCCCTCGAGGATCCATATCCTCCTGGCGCGAGCTCAAAGGCCAATTCACCCGCCATTTCATAGCCTCCCGACGACATCCAAAGACGGAGGCAACGTTGGAAGCGATCATACAAGGCAGGGAAGAACCTCTGCGGGCTTACATCGAGAGATTTAATAAAGAGGCAGTGGAAGTCAGAACTTTCGATCACATGAAGAAGTACCTCCTCAAGAAGGGACTCCGACCAAAGAGCGACTTCCGCAAAGCTGTCGGGATCGAAGCGCCTCGAACGCTGACATAGCTTCTTTACATGGCCAAAGATTACATCCGCTACGAGGAAAAGGAAGCCGCATACCATGCCCGAGACGCAAGAGATCGTGAAGCACCCCGGACACCAAAAAAGGAGGAGCCAAAGCCATCCTGTAAGGGGAAGGAGAAGAGACGAGAGGAGCGTCCCCGTGAAGGCAAAGGGCCAACTGGCTGATTCAATGAATACACTATGCTCACAACCTCACGCGAGCGTATTCTCTCCGACTGTATCAACACCGAATTCAAACAAGGGGGTGTCAGGTTCCTTAAACCGACCACGTCCAAAGGAAACGTCGACAAAAGCAAATACTGTCATTTCCACCGTAGTCACGGGCACATGACAGAAGATTGTGTGCATCTTAAGGACGCTATAGAGATCCTCATCAAAGAGGGTCACCTGAAGCAATACGTGAAGAAGGGAGAGTCCTCCCGACGAGACACGTCTGATCCGAAGAAAGAAGCAGAATCAACCCCCTCCAGTCCTCCCCCGCAGGTCGCAATGTCCATCAGCCGACCAGAGGACTTCTTCGTTCCTGACCACCTCGACCCGAATTCCCAGGCATTCATACACAGCACCTGGGAAGCCTTTCCTACGACCATGGTTATCTCATGTGGGGGTACCATGAGCTCATGATAGGATCTATCAAACGAAAGTTTGAACAGCTGATAGACAGCAGCCCCGACCAGTTGTACACGATCGGCAAGGGTAAAGGGCGTTCACAGCCGATCACGTTCTACAGAGAAGAACTCCCTAGAGGATCGCCGAATTCCCACATTCCTCTATTGATCAGGGCCAAATTATCATCCACCGATGTGCGGAGAATCCTGGTCGACCAGGACAGTTCCGTGGACATCATGTACTCCAGCCTGTTCCGCGCACTGAAACTGAGTAAGGCTAATCTCTCCCCGTACGTGGGATCTGATCTCCAAGGATTCAACGGAGCAATGGCCCGACCTTGGGGTTACTTGGAGATACCAGTCACGTTTGGCGAAGAAGAAGCATCCCAGACAATCAAAATGCAGTTCTCAGTCATTGATTACCCATCGCTCTATCAGTGCATCCTCGGCAGACCAGCTCTTGCCAAACTCGTTGCTGTCCCCTCTACGGTCCACCTCAAGCTCAAGTACTATACGGAGAAAGGACACGTCGCAACTCTGCATGGCGACATCGAGGCTGCTCGCAGATGCTTTGAGGCCGCAACAAAAGGGCAGAACCAGATTGCGACAACTGCAAAGTCAGCAAAGCGTACCAGAGAGGACGAGGTTCCAGCCGAAGATGGCCAGCCAGAGAAAAAGCCCACGCTTCCCATGCACACCATCGACCTCGACAGCAGGCTTACTGAAGATTGAAATGAAGATTGGGACGAGGACAAAAAGTTAGGAGTGACAAGCTCCCCGTCTCCTACACTTCTGCGACAGTTCCAGACGGGGAATTCGAGATCATCACCTTCAGCAACAACCCCAACAGGGGAGTAAAGATAGGCGCTGGTCTCCCCGAAGAGGTAAAGAAAGAATTGAAGATATGCCTTGACGACAACGCCGATCTGTTCGCCTGGAGTGCAGCGGATATGCCCGGCCTTGATCCAGAAACTGCATGTCACCACTTGACAATTAATCCAGCTGCCCGCGCCATTGCCCAACGAAGAAGGAAACAATCCGAGGAGAAGGCACAGGCTGCCGAAAAACTTGTACAAGACCTCTTAGAGGCAAAATTTATTTCCGAGGCCAGGTATACGACCTGGCTCTCAAATATTGTACTTGTAAAGAAAAGTAATGGAAAGTGGCGCATGTGCATTGACTACGCTGATCTCAATCGGGCTTGCTCGAAAGACGCTTATCCACTGCCGAGCATAGATAAACTCATAGATAATTCCGCAGGTTTCAAGATCTTGTCCTTCATGGACGCTTATTTGGGATACAACCAAATCCCAATGGCAGACGAGGACAAGAGATACACGGCATTCATGACCTCCTCGAGGAATTATTACTATAACGTAATGCCCTTTGGACTAAAGAATGCCGGGGCCACGTACCAATGCATGATGAACAAAGTCTTCCGATCAGAAATCGATGACATGCTCGAAGTATATATGGATGATATGATCGTGAAATCCCAAGAGGAATCCGACCATACCACCCACTTGCGCAAGGTGTTCGACCAAGCTCGAAAATGTAAAATGTGTTTTAATCCAGAAAAATGCACCTTCAGTGTGCGAGCAGGAAAATTCCTTGGATTTTACCTCACCGAAAGAGGAATAGAAGCAAACCCAGACAAATGCCGAGCACTCGTGGAATTTCCCACGTCGCGGTCAAAGAAGGCGATACAATCCCTCAACGGGATGCTCGCGTGCCTTGCTCGCTTCGTAAGCAAGTCCACCCAGCACGCCCTGCCCTTTTTCAAATTACTCAGGAAGGAGGCAAATTTTGAGTGGACGGACGAGTGCGAGCAGGCCCTTGCCCATTTCAAACAAGCTCTGTCCGAGCCACCAGTATTGTCCCGACCAGACCACGGGGAAACCATATACCTGTATCTCTCCGTGGCCAACGAAGCAGTAAGTGCAGCACTTATTCGCGAGACTACTGACGGGCAGAAACCCATCTATTTCACCAGTAAAGCCCTACAAGGGCCCGAAGTCAGATACACGCAAATAGAACAGGTGGCCCTTGCTCTCATAATTGCCGCGAGGAGACTCAGATATTACTTCCTGGCATACACTATCATCGTCAGAGCCGACCAGCCAATTAGGCAGCTGCTAAGCCGACCAGATATGGCGGGCAGGATGCTAAAATGGTCCCTTGAACTGGCCAAGTTTGACATTCGCTACGAAGGGAGGAAAGCCCTCAAGGCACAGGTCCTGGCCGACTTCGTGGCAGAGATGACTCCGGAATCATTCCCTCCAGGAGGGACACAGAAATGGATCATTTAAGTGATGGCGCATCAAGCCCCTCGGGCAGCGGAGCAGGAATTATCCTCGAAAACGAGGAAGGGACCCTGATCGAAGTGTCCCTAATCCTTTCCTTCAAAACATCCAACAATCAAGCCGAGTATGAAGCCTTCCTCGCAGGATTACGACTGGCCAAAGACGTCGGCGCGAGGAAAATAAAAATCTGCACTGATTCCTAGCTCGTGGCGTCCTAAGTTCGAGGAGAGTTCCAAGCAAAGAACGACCAACTCGCCGAATACTTGGCCATGGTAAAAGAAAAAATGACGGAGTTTGAAGCATGGGAAGTTCAGCACGTCCCGCGCGAACAGAATTCCCAAGCAGACATCCTCTCAAAATTAGCCAGCACTAGGAAAAAAGGTGAAAACAAATCCATCATACAAGAAATACTGGCTAGCCCGAGCATCTTAAAAGCCGACCATCTAGATGTTAACGTCATCGGAGAGCCCCGCTATTGGATGACCCCGGTATACAATTATCTCACCAAAGGGGAACTCCCCGAAGACAGTAAGGAGGCCAGTGTAACTAAGCGACGAGCCTGCTCGTACGTACTGGTCGAGGACAAATTATATCGACGAGGATTTTCCATTCCCCTGTTGAAATGTGTCGACGAGGATCAGGTCCCCAAAATCTTACAAGAGATCCACGAGGGCATCAACGCACAGCACCTTGGAGGAAAATCCCTGGCTCGAAAAGCCCTGCGCGCAGGATATTACTGGCCGACCATGCAACACGACGCCAAAGAACATGTACAAAAATGCGACCGCTGCCAATGCCACGGGGACATGCATTTGGCGCCACCCAACGAGTTGAAGACCCTCTCCTCGCCCTGGCCCTTCGTCTGGTGGGGGATGGACATCCTCGGCCCCTTTACAATGAGATCCTATCAAAATAAATTCCTAATCGTGGCCGTCGACTACTTCACAAAGTGGATTGAAGCCGAAGCGCTCGCCAAGATCACAACCTTCAACATATTGCATTTCTACAAAAGGAACGTCCTCGCCAAATTCGGGGTACCCCAGGCCCTCGTAACCGACAACGGAACCTAATTCACTCACAGAAAATTCCAAGACTTCGTCGCCAAATTGGGAACGAAACAACACTTCAATTCGGTGGAGCATCCCCAAACCAACGGGCAAGCGGAGGCCGCGAACAGAGTAATCTTACGCGGATTGAAGCGAAGGCTAGGCGAGGCCAAGAAAAGGTGGGTCGAGGAGCTCCACAGCGTCCTCTGGGTGTACAGGACAACACCTCACTCCACCACTGGGGAAACCCCTTTCCGACTAGCGTATGGAATAGAGGCGGTAATACCGGTGGAGATAAGGGAGCCCTCCAGAAGGACAAAAGCTCCCCTTGACGAAGAAATGAACGATGAGGCTCTACGCGAGGAGCTCGATCTGGTCAAAGAAATAATATCAGGGGCTGCCCTCCGCGAGGCCGCATTGAAGCAACAAATAACGTTGCGACATGACGCCAGAGTCATAAAGCACGACTTCCCCGTAGGCAGTCTGGTCCTGCGCAGAAACCAGAAGGATTCTCGCGAAGGGAATCTGGCAGCGAACTGGGAAGGACCTTATAGGGTCAAGTCCAAAATGGGCACGAGAGTATATTACTTGGAAACACTGGACGAAAAACAACTTGCTCGACCATGGAATGCTGAAAAACTCAAGCAGTACTATAGCTAAGTCTTCAACCACGAGGATAGACAAGTCGCCGACATAATCACCCCAAAACGGGGAGAGCTGCGCGACCATCGTATCATGCCCTGGTGAAGCATGACACACACTACAATGCCGGCCAGCTTCTGCTCGCTGTACAAGCAGATCCTGCAAACAACGGGGATACCTCAACCGAGCTCCGCCGTTGCCACACCATTCAGGCAGGACACCCAGCTCGCGATGGGAACAGTCCAAGCCTATGAGATTAGTACCTCAAACGAAGTCCTAACCTCATCATGGGCAGAACCACTTCGCCCTTCTCGGTAGGTTTCACGCCTTGCCGAGCACACACACATACATATAAACAAAAAGAGCAAAAGTCCATAATAAAACATTCACAAAATCCAAGTATATTAAAATACCGAGCACGACTGGGTAATGTCATAAATACAAAAAAGGGGCAACGCCCATACAAATTGATAAGGGCACGCAGGCCCACAAAACATGCTAAAAACAACAAAGTCCTACTCTGCGACTCCACTCTCCTCTTCGGCAGGAACAACCTGACCGTCCACCACCTTGTTAAACAAACCCATCCCGTCCGTCAGGAGCTGCACGTCGGAGTTGAGGGCCACCATCTGCTCTTTAGCCGCACTGAAGCCAAACTCAGCCGCTTTCAGGTTGTCCTCGCCAAGGATTCTAATCCTCCCGATCAAATCAGTCTGCGACCTTAGGGACTTCTCGTCGTCATTTTCATCTGGGACAGCTGAAGTCAAGCCTTCCAATTCAGCGATCCTCGCCTACAGCCTCTTCCTCTCCTCGTCAGCCTTAAGCGCATCTAACTTAAGCTGGGTCACCTCCGCCTGAAGCAACACTTTAGCCTCCTGGTGACCTTCAAACTGCTTTAAATCGTTAAACAACTTGTTGTTCTCCGTCTCCAGCTCGGCGATTTTATTCTTGGACATCACGAGGCTCGCCCGAGTAGCTGCTTCATCGTCGGCGAGGACAAGGGCAGCTTCAAGGACCCTAAACATGCCCGCCGCGTCCTAGCACAGTTGTTTTCTCCTCACTTTAGAATTGGCATTCAGAATAGCCACGACTTCAGAATCATGGACATCGATCGAGTCCCCTTCAGCGAACAAATCCCGGCGCATGTAGCAGACGGGCAGGACAAGATGACCGGCACCGGACCCCCCGGACCAGCGGCCATAGAAGTCCCCGCGGCATCTTTCTTCCTTTTATGGGAACCCTCCGGGGTCAGCGGCGTCGAGGCTCTCTCCGGGACGAGGGTAGGTGCAGCAGCAAAACTCTCCATCACTGTATGCTTGGGCACCCCAGTCTTGGCACCTGTGGTCGCTTTCTTGTGAACCTTCGCCGCCTACGACCTCATCAGACGCTCTCGCATGTCAGCCATCATACCTGCGAACACGCATAACAAGTCAGGACCAAAAGAATTTAAAGAAATAAAACTAAATAGTAGAGCATACCAAGCAACGTCATTGCATCATCGTCGTTATCACACTCGAGGAGAGCTTTGACGTTGATATATCTAGCTGCTCGGGCGGGCCCATCATCCCCAACCAACTCTTTCCCGTCCCGATCAACGACAAAGGCAGGAGTAAAGCTCTCCACGTAAGCATGGAGGATCCTATACGACTCCTTATCCGCCGGGCAAAGTTGCTCGTGCTTCACTAAGAACTGATCCGTTCTGCGCTTAAAATGGGTATAGACCCATTCCAAAGGAAAGATGGAGACGAACCATCCCTCTCCCGACCATTCACCACCACCTTCTCAATGGTCGAGATGCTCCTCTTCGCCTCCTCGGTAATAGGCTTCACGATCAGAAACCTATCCTTGAAATTGTGTATTGAATAGAAATACGACTAGAACAACCTACTCTGTTGTTTAAACGAAACCCAACTCTGTTTCGTCCTCGTCGTGCTCCGTTATATTTGGAAAAGACAGAAGAATAGATTCGTGGTTGCCCCGATATTGAGGTAACGACACACTAACTCAAAAGCCCGGATAAAAGCCAAGGCGTTGGGATGAAGCTGGGACGGGCACAAGGCCAGATGGGTAAACAGGGAGGCTTGGAAGTCGGTGAAAGGGAGACGCATCTTGGCCTCCGTGAAAGCGAACTCGTACATAGGGAAGCGCAATCTCGAGTACGAGGAACAAATTCTATCATACTCCCCGGGGCGAAAAGCTTTCCATGCCCGTGGAGCGTCTTCGTCACGTCTCTCCAACAAGTTGAAGTCTCGTATCTCCTCGTCAGAGAAGGTTGATCGAAACGAAAAAGACTCGTGTGCGAGCCAGTCAAGGTCCCCTCCTGCGACCTTAATTTTTGAGTAATCGACAGACACACTGGGCCCCTCTTGCGTTTCCTGCGTGTCGGGCACAACTTTGTCTTGGGGTTCAGCCATTTTCACCTAAAAAGTAGAGAAAGATAAGTGAATTCGACATTCGAGATCAAATCCACCCTTCCACCACTAATCAAGTGAAAGGGCGTTGACGAATCCGAGGACAACCGCGTGCCCGTATAAATTACCTACCAATCGCTAGGAAAGGTCTCCGCGACCAGAACTCGCAGAGATCCATACGAGAACGTGTGTTTGTCTCAAAATCACGCTAAAATTCCGAACAGGCCTAGTGCCCGACTACAAACTAAATTCTACACCTAACCAAATTCTACAAGGATCTACGCTAACAATTTCTACAAAATCCTAGATGATCCTGAAATCCATCACGTTCTTCATAAAATTTCCAGGAATTCATGTGTTCATCAAAGAACACATGAAGTTCAACCTAAAAACATGAAGCTCAACCGGAAAACCCATAAAATATGCAGAAAGGGAAGAACGAACTTACAAGAAAAAGAAGACGTTGACGGTGGCGAAGAGAAGCTCCGGCGAAAGACTAATTGTAGAGAAAATAAGAGCAAAGAGTAAAAAACTTGTGAAATTATGAAAATGAAACCTTCCCCCACCTTTTTATAACCATTTGATCGTGGGGAATTGTGAAGGTCATCATAGCCTATGCGCCCCTAGGACTGACAAAGGCCATAAATGCTCACCACGTGTCACAAGAACTCTTCGCCTGGTTCAGTGCAGAAAATACACTAGCCCGGGGCTCCCACGAGCAAGTCTCCTCGCCAAAATGAACACGTCCGTGCAGGGCTGTTTGCCAAAAACTCCCATTTCTCCGAGAACGCTGCAAACCCTGATCGACATTTCGCGCTAGCAGCTAACGACCATCTCTGGTCGGGCTCGAAAGGAACATTCCACGCGAGCAACCACTTCCCCGACAGTACGGTCGAAGTCACAGCTACCTAAAGTCATTGCTCTCCAACAGAGCAACGACTTGGGGGGCTCCTGTTCTGGACCGGGCAAGGCTTCCTGCCCTTAAGGGCCAGGCCCAATCCATCATAATTGGCGAACAGGCCCAATAGGCACAATATAGTCGTTGGGCACAATATAGCCGTTGGGCGTGTCCCCTTCACGCGCAGAGTAGTTCACGCGACCAACTGCCTCCCCGAAAATCACGAAAACAGTTAGAAAGACCACGCGCTTCGCCCTCCATCTGGCAACACCTCATTGGTCGATCAGGCCCTTTGTTCGCCGACAATCTCCCTATAAAAACCCCTCGCTTGAGAGGGGCAGGTATCACAAATCATATACTTGACTTTTCTTACTTGCTTTCCCCTTTCTTTTGACCAAATACTTACTTTGGCATCGGAGTACCTTGTAGGTACCTCCACCCCTTTTTCCTCTCCTACGAGCATCAACTCTTGTCCTACACGAAGGCCGCGACGATCTCCTTCTGGTCCTCTCCGATCACTTTAGTTTCTGATGCACTATCTAGTCCTTATGAGGCATTGTTTAGTAATCGTGATGTTATACCACAACATGGTTTCTATGTATTGATGGGTGAAGATTATCACATTCCTGAGATAACTGAAATACTAAATGTTCATAATCTTGGTGAGTTCCTGGAATGTGATGATAAATACAATAGTGATCTGATTCGAGTGTTCTACTATGGAATCAAAGGTAAATTTAAGGGGGCTGAGTTTAAGTTTTCTATGAATAATGCCCTTCATAATGTAAACAATGATTTATGGGCTACTTTGTTTAGTTTGGACACAAATAAAAATCTACCCATAGTAACTGATAAAAAATTTGTTCAAAATTTTGAGTTCAACATTGCTCTAAACTCTATGCTACGGGAACCATATCCTGGCGATGTTGTGGCAAGTGACGTCTTTCCGAAAAATGTCACTACCGATCATTTGAAATTTGAAGACCGTATTTTGCAATGGATTGTTGCTCGTATTTTGAGACCTAAGAAAGGTGGATACTCACGGGTTGAGAAGGCTGAAGTTCATCTCATGTATATTCTGAAAAATCGGATCAAAATCAACTGGCCATACTATTTTGCATATCGGATGTTCGTTACCCGCAGCTCCCACAAATATCAGGCTCTAGTTTATGCATCCTATATTCAGAACATCTTGAACAAGGCTGGGATTTCAGTTCCAAATATTCCTTACATTGAGATTTCATCTAAACAACAATTTCAACTGAAAACCCTCACCATGATGGGCTACCATTGGGATAAGTTTAATAAGAAATTCAAGATGTACATGATGGTGATCGTCAAGATTTTAATGATACTGATGTGGTTATGCAAGAGGAAGACAATGACGCATGTATGGGCGATCAAAATGAGGACAATTCTGAGAATCAGGGCTAGGGAGATTGGTAAAACAACTGCTGGACTATTCTTGGTAACGCCTATATTCCTCCCACCTATGGCGAGGAGTATGGTTGGCAGCAACCTGATTATTCGGCACCTCCAACTCCACAGCCTTAGTATGATTACCAGGCATCTGAAGAGATTCTGGCACAGTTAAATGAGATGAATATTCAATAGCAAGAATTCCAAGCATTGCAAGAGAGCCGCTACAATGCTCAGGAAGAATGGCTCACAAACTTATTCGATCAAGTCTCGGCTCACATCACTAACTTCAACAGGTTTGCTGACGCGTCTATGACTCGCTTCAACCAAATGGACGAGAACTTGACTCAACAGAATCTGAATCTTGCCAACAGTCTTGGTACTCTAAATCGCACCTTGATCGAACTCAACCTACATCTAGAAGATTTGCCACCACCAGGCCATTATTATGGAGGAAGAGGTCATCCATATAGGGGGAGGAGGCCATAGAGATTAGGGCAGCATATTACTTTTGTTTTGCATTTCTGTTTTGTTATTTGGTTTGCATGCTTTATCCCATTGTTTAAACTTTGACTCTTGCTTCAGTTGTTTTGACATTCTTATGTATGGAATAAACTGTCTTTGCGATTTATGTTCCGTATTTATCCGCTTTCAATTTATGTTAACTGTATCATATGTGGATGCGTGTTAATGTTGTTGTGTTGCAAACATGTGATGGATACTTACGTGTTATAGTTTTATTTTGACGACCTTCTTCTTTTCTTTATGATGTTGACAAAGGGGGACAAGAAACTAGCAAGCAAAAAATTAGCAGGAAATTAATCAAGTGTTAAAGACAGGGGGAGCTTGTGCGTTCACAAATTACAAGTCACGTGAAAGCTAAAACAGTGTTGCCATCATCAAAAAGGGGGAGTATGTGAGGGCTATGGTCTTTCACCTTTTTCGTTTTAATGATGTCAACAAATATGCTGAGTATTAGATTGTAATTTGAGCGGTATCACTTCTCTTGTCGGGTAAACTGCATCTAGTCATTGTTGTTCATGTGTCTAGACATATAGGACTTGGTTTTATCCATAAATATATGTGCATGATCATTATACTAGTGTCTAGTATGTTTTGTCTAGGTCTTAGTCAGTTACAATGTGAAAAAATGCATTTTATGTAAAAATGCAAGCTATGCGCTGACCTACTATGTGTATGCGCATGATTACTGATGCAAAACGTGTGAAATAAACGGAAAAGCGAATAAACTCTGGGAATGCAGAAATTGTATTCATGCATCGACGCATGGTGACTTTGAGTCAACGCATTCTAGTCATTTTTTCACAGTGCTTTCCACGGGTCAGCGCACGCTGATCCTCATTAAAACATGAGTCGACCCATAACTTGCCTGACCTAATTTTTTCACTTAAATTTTTTTCTGTTATTTCTGTTACAACTTTGGTGGGTCAATTTATTCTGTATAAATAGTTTGGTCCTCTCATTTGTAAAAACAACAAGAAATGTGAAAATAGATACCATTTTTTCTCTTCATCTTCATCTTCTTCATTGAGTAAACAAACAATCACACATAATCATCTTTGTTTGTGTCGCCCATTAATCGAAGTGATAACGTTCAGAATTTAGGAAGTGTGTGATCTTCATTTTCTGGGTTGAGAGCTTGGTAGGTGTTTCTTGAATAAAACCAGTTGGTTTTGTCCTCCAAGAATCGAGTAGATTTTGGGGGTTTTTGCACAAACCATTTCGTTCTACAGGGATTCAGCCGGACGAAGGTAACCGAAAATTGGAGCAATTGTTTGTTTTAGTAGCTGTAATCGGAGGATCGTAGAAGAGAGGTTTGGGTTCGAATTTTTGGTAGACCAAAATTGATCGAGTGAAGGTAACCGAAGAACGGTGGGTTCTTTCGGTTTAGTAGCGTGGGACGGTAATTGGATCAACCATATTTGAAGCACTTAATTCATCTTGAATCAAGGGGAGAGAAGACTCTGCATCAACGATCGAAGACGTTCGAGGGTTTGGATGTTCATTGTTCTTCTCTTGTAATAAACAATTTGCAACAGCTATATATATATATATATATATATATATATATATATATCAATTCTAAATTGTGGAATTGGGGGCAGACGTACCCAAAGCGAGGACGATTGGGGAACTGCCTAATCAAATCTCGTTTGTTCTCTCTTTTACATTTCAGTTTATTTGAATTTGTGAAGTCGCAAGTTATCAAAATTTATGTCGTAGTGTAATCGTAAGATGAGAAACTGTTTTGTTAAATTGATACAATTCCTTGAATTGTATCTTGGAGCAACTTTACATTACCTTCCTTAGAAATTATGCACTTAGTGTGTTTACGCACACCAGGTGTTTGATAGTTTGTTTCAAAGCAAAAATCGAACGCATTGTTTTTAATTGTTTATCGTTTTACCTCATTGGTTTGGATTAATCATCAAGCAAGCGATATTTTGTTGATTGCGTTATAAGTGTAGTAACTGAACTGAATTTTTCTCTTCCGTACTCATTCTCAATATATTCGTGCATATCCGATCCTTTTAGTAGAAGGTTCGTGGTAGACATACAATCCAGTGGTTGCTTCCGTTAAACATTTTTAAAACTAAATTTTTGGTAACCATTTGCGTGTAAAACTCTAGGAATCTATTTAACCCCCCTTCTAGATCCATAGCCATCGTCTAACACTTTCATGAAGCTGGGGCTGCCACAAAATTAGCATGTTATGCTTGCAAGCTCTATGTTTGCATCCAAGTAGTGTATTTGAGCACAGAGTATGTTGATTTGGTGTGCTATATTTGCCACTGTTTATTGCTCAGAACTTGCTACCAATGGTTTAGGACTATTGCGAAATGCTTATGTTAGTTGAATATGTTTGTGTTGAAGTTAGAATGGTGAGTTAGGTTCATTGTTGTGGTTTGAATTTGAGTATGTAATATGTTTATCATGATCTGTTGTAATTGTGCATTTGTTCTTGTTCACTTGTAGGGCTGATATTGTGGTCATGGCTTGACATCATCATGGCATGAAGGAATATGACATAACATGGATTATTTGGTCATGAAGAAATCTTGGGTATGAAGCAATTTGAAAAGATGGAAGAGTGAATATCAAAGTGAAGTTGATGTGGAATTAGGTCTTAGGAGAGTCAACTGTCCAAAAAAGTCAATGGTCAACACTTGACCAAAAAGTCAACTGTTGACCAAAAGTCAATTGTTGGACACTTGGTTCTTTTTAAATGTAATTCCATTTCATATAACTTGTGATTCTTTGTAATAGCTTCTAACTTTATATTTGGTCCTTGCACCTTGTAGTACTTTGACTTGGTCAACCCTTTGGATGCTCAATGAGATTTCTTCCTTGTTTGAACTTGAACCCATTGAATAATAGCCAATGATTGTATCAAAATTGTATCAAAGATTGTAGAAATAGTCAAGCATAATAGGTCAACATGACTTTGGTCAACAAAAAGTCACCCTTCCATGGTTGACCTTGTTAGCCAAAGTTTAACCCAAAGAATGTCTTTCAAATTCATAACCATGATGCAATCCACATAAACAAAGATCTCAAACAAAGAATCATGGTTTCAGGAGATGAATAACCCAAGTCAATGTAATACAATCCCATATGTTGATTCCCATATATGCCATGGAAGAAAACCCTAGCCCATGGAACTTACCAAATCAATTGTCAAGAATCCAATCTTTGTGTCATAAAATGGCAAGAACTTTTGAATCAATGATGTGTTATTTAAAAAATGCAAAATGAATATCCTATGATGGGTGTTGAGTGCTAAATTGTGGTTATTTTGAGTGAGAATAATTATCACTCAACGACTTTATTCGTTTGTTTTCCGTTAATAGTCCCCCGTTTTTGTGTACATTTTGTATAGTTTACATATTGTTGTATATTTTGCGTTATCGTGTACATATAAGTGAGTTTGATAGTTTTTCATCTGTTTTTATAGGTAATAATGCATGGTTTAAGTATGGACCCATCTGAGCCAAGAAGAATGCTTCAAAATGCAGTTCTGACCAACAAAATACCGTCATTCGCGCTTAGCACAACTTTTACCGCGCTGGGAGATTGGATGGCAGAAGCACCAGTTTTGATTTACTGATCGCGCTTAGTGAGATGAGGTCGTGCTTTCTCGTGATTTAAGGTGGTTTGATAGGTACTTTAAGTGAGATAGCGCTTAGCGCGATCTGAGGGTGCTTAGCGCGGTTGTAATTTTTTAGTTTTGTATAAATATCCCTCATTGATATTTTTAGGGCATGGTTTTGGGGATTTTTTCTCCCAACTTCATCACCAACATTCTTTGTGGAAATAAGCTCAGAAACAACAATAGATTGTGCATCTAGATGATCCAGAGTCAAATTTGCTTCAATCGGCGTTGACAAACCGAGAGATGTTTGTTTTTCTTCCTTCTTCTCTATGTATTTTCTATTTGTTGGGGTGTTTTATGTATGTTTACTTTGATTGTATGTACATTTGTTGTCCGTTGTATAAAATGTCTTTTACAAATTTTTATTGATGTTAATCTTTGATTTCACTGTTTATCTTAATGGGTTTGGATTGTAATAGACATATACGGTTCGAACTCGATCTAAGATGAGCATCTCCTAGATTTAGGTCTAATATTCACATGGATATCTGCTCTTAATGCTCCGTGTTGTTGAGTTGCGTGTGACATCATTGATGAGATGATACGGTTGTTCTCTCGACTTTGCGTTAGACATAACCTTTGTTGTGAGCGTTACGTGATGATATTGATGAGTGATTTATGTGACGTATAATTGATTGATTGATTTTTTTGTACTTGATGGGTAAAATGAAATACAACTCCTGAAGAGTTATTTCCCGTATTTTATTTACATGTTCATATGTTTTTTTGTTTGCATTTTTATCTCAAACAATTCAAACCAAGCTTAGAAACGTATATACCTCAAACGATATTCTTTCCCTCGCACCGATCCCTGTGGAGACGATATAAATCTCGGAGAGAATTCTTCCAAATCTTTTTCCTCTTGCCTCTATGGTGCAGTTTGAACAAAATGGCGTCGTTGTTGGAGATTGGTTTTGATATTGAATCGCATTGCGATAGTTTTTATATTTCTAAGTTTTGTACATAAATTGTATATATGCTTGTTTTGCTTTGATTTTGTTAGTTTTGTGTTTTTTCTTAAGCTTGTTTTTTATTAGCTTGAGGATGCATTGTGTGATTGTTCATTTTTTATTGTTTCAACAAGGAAATGTTGTGGTAGTGTGAAAAGTTTAAAGAGAGTTGCATTGCTAAGGTTTGTGTTTATTGTTTTTCTAGAACATAACATTTTTATGAACCTCAGGCTTTGTACAAATTACATGACATTTATTCTTTTGCAATTTTTTTTCAATTTTGAATTACTTTAGTTCATAGCCCAATGTGAGGAACCTTTCTGTTCTGAACTGGGCCTAAGGCTGGCCCACAGTCAAGGAGGGCCCAATTGAGGTCCAGTCTATCTACACGCCCAGGGAGCTCTCACACATCTCCCCCACGGACTTCACGTGCCCTCACGCAGGGACACAGTATCAGGCAACTACCCACTCTCGAAAGAACTGGTCAGCCCACCTTCCGAAGATCACGGGGAAATTGATCCAGGGTGAAGACCACGTGCTGGTCTTCCCTATGCCATGTAAGCCCTGACAGTTACACATACTGGGCTTTGCAATCCAACCCAATTCAAAGTATGAAGGGAAATCGCGATTTAAAATGCAACTAAAATAAAAATTTCCCTTTAGCGATCCTTACGAAAGATCATGATTAGTGATAGAATGGTTACCTCTTGTGGCAATGAAACCTTTGATTCTGAATCGAAGGAATGATCATGAGCGATGTACGATGAACAGCGCCTCTACTCAGTCCACACTAAAAACTTCCTTCAGTCTCAGTGCTAGCTGCTATGATTAAAGGCTTTGAGTGAGAGATAGAGAGAAGGAAAATACGACCATGGTTTCACAACTGAATTTTCATCAAGTGTTTATGCTTCTGCACAAGGGTTATATTTATTGAACCACTTGTGTGGGCTGCAAGCTAAAAAGCCCACTACTCACACCATATCTTGTGATGTACCGTATATCACTTAAGCACACGGTACCTTACCACAATCCGTATTCCACTTAAGTGCACCGTACCTTACGGTGTTATATATTTACTTAAGTACACTGTACCTTACGGTGTGCCTTATTTACTCTACCTCTTATCAAACTTTCCTTATGTGTGTGACCCTGTGGGATTTCGCGATGTTGGTAATTGTATTAAATCATGCATTTAACATAATAAACAGTGAGCGGTATCTAGCAACATATCACTGCTACCCAAGTCACAAAATTGTCATGTGATCTGACAAAACCTTTTGTGATAGTGCTTGTGTGTATAATTACCCTTTTTTCTTATGTCTATATTGAACCAAGGCATATACCATGTCATCCTTGTTCAGTTCAATATTGGGCCCTTAGACATTTATCCTGTTATGCAGGATGGGCAAATTCCATCTAGGTCACTCATGTCCGTCAGCATGATTTATGAAGTACCCATTAACTATCTTTATAGTCATCCAATTACGGACAATGTTTGATCAACAATAAAGTACTTGACTTTACATCTAGGGTCCATAGTGGTTTCAGGTCGAAGGGTGGTATACACAATTATCACCATGAGAGTAACTTATGACACTTTACATAACAGTCTATGTAGTACTCTCATAGTGGGTCAATCCAATATAAATATTACTCCTAATATTCATACCATGTTAACACTTGATAACTCTTTATCCATGATCCATGAGATGTGATCATCAGTCTATATACATAATAGTCTTAATGCTTTAAGGTTATCCCATTTCACATTAAAGCTCGACTACAGATACTTTAAGAATAGTGTCCTTATGTTTAATAGAATCTCATGATTAAGTCACACTTAATATTTCATTAAACGAACTAGCTAATCAAGGGACTTTATCACTTTGGAAAAACAAACATAATAAAGAAATGCCTTTTATTATTAACAAATAATTCGATACAAGTACCAAAAGTATTGGCCTCTAGGGCTTACACCAACAAAGTAACCATTGGCCCAGCGCTGGGGGCACACTATAAATACCCTCTTTCACTAGAGGGTCAGGTAATTTATTCTTTACACATTTTCTCTGAACTTGCGTTGATTACTCCATCTCTGACTTTAGCATCGGAGTACCTTGTAGGTACACCCCCTCCACTTCACCACCACCGGCGAATAAAGGAGCTCACGATGTGTTGCTGGTTGCTGATCCATTCCTGATCCGGTAAGATCAGTGGCACCGTCTGTGGGAACACTTGCTTCCTCGTTCTTTCTCCTATAGAAACCCAAGAACCAAAGTAGTTTACAACCTCCGTTGATCATGGCCAACCCACGCAATGACGACAACGCTCCACAAACCGCCTTCACTCCGTTCACCAATAGTGATGGTCACGTCCCCAACCTGACCTTCACGTCAAAGAGGGCGACCCCAGGGACGGGCATACCACCACTCCCTTCTCGGACGACGCGGCCTTCAATGCCGCCCGACACTTTGATAGCCCGGCTATCTACCAGTCAATCCTTGTGCTGCCTAACGCTGACCCAACCACAGTGGCTCTATTCGCGGCGATCAATCAGACAAATTTGATGATTTTCCAACATAATGAGCGGATAGGGATACTCAAGAATGAGCGACAATCACCCTCTACCCCGCGGAGACATCATCGCCCCGTTTCTCACAGCCCTACCCTCCCCTACGAAGGACACGACACGATGACTCTCAGAGCCCTTCTCCCTGAAATCTTGGGTGACGTCCGCGTTTGGAACGGCCTCAGCCCGTGGCCACCTAGAAGCGCGACCGACCCCCTCCCCTAAAGGAGCAATGTTCCCCCCGCTCATAAGAGGAATAGAGTTAACGGATACGTCGAGAGGCCAAAGAGCCGACCAAGAAGCCCTCCCCGACAGAGCAGGAACGATTGAGGTGACCTATCCCCATCACGATCACCTGTCAAGAGAGACGAGGATGACCAGCGTACGCCACTGTCCAGGGCCATCATGGAGACTTCTTTGCCCGTTGGGATGGAAAAACCCTGCCCTTGGCGACATATGATGGCACGACCGACCCGGATGACCATATTGAAAGCATCGATGCGATGCTCGACTACTGGGATGTCCGGGGAGCCATAAAGTACGAGCTCTTCCTTACTACCCTGAGGAAGGGTGCTATGGCGTGGTACAAGAGCCTTGCGCCCGAGTTCATCACCTCCTGGAATGAGCTGAAGAGGCAGTTCTCCAGGCACTTCACCGCTTCCTGACGCCACCCGAAGACGGAAGCATCCCTGGAAGCCATCATCCAGGGAAAAGACAAATCTCTCTCGGATTACATAGAGAGGTTCAACCGAAAAGCTGTCCAGGTGTCCACCTCAGACGACATGAAGAAATTTTTGATCGAGCGAGGACTGCGACCTTGCACCGAGTTCGCCAAGGCAGTCGGCATTGAAAGGCCCAACACCTTAGACGCGCTCCTCCAAAAGGTCCAGGCATACATCTAGTATGAGGAGATAGAGGTTGCCCACTGCGCCCGTGACTCGCAGAATCAAGAAGGTGCCAAGAGCTCCAGGCACGAGGATTCCATCGCTCCCCGGCGAGGCGAGGAAAGAAGAAGAGAAGACCAGCCCCGCGACACCCGGTAACAGAGGGGACCAGCAGGCTGTTTCACTGAGTATACACTACTTACAGCTCCCCGCGAGCGCATCCTGGCCGAGTGCATCAACTTGGAATTCCAACGAGGTGGTGTCCGCTTCCCGAAGCCGACGCCCCCTAAGCCAAACGTCGACAAGTCCAAGTACTGCCAGTTCCACAGGAGCCACGGACACATCATGGAGGATTCCATCCACCTCAAGGATGCCATCAAAATCTTGATCAAAGAGGGGCACCTGAAGCAGTACACAAAGAGGAGCGAAGCCCCCGACAAGAGACCCGGGAAATGAAAAAGGGTCGAGGAGGCTACCCTATTCTCTGGCGATAACAGACTACAAGTCGCACTGTGTGTCACCCGACCAGAGGACTTCTACTTCCCCTGTGAGCCCGACACGCCTGTAACCGCTCGTAGCCCATGGGAAAGCTTCCCCACCATCATGGTCATATCTGATAGGGGTTCAATAAAGTCTCGGTGGGGTCGATCAAGTGGAAGTTCGACGAATTAATAGAGGCGAGTTCAGCGCAGAACGCCATCTTCGAGAAGGTCTAGAGAAGGTTGAACCCCATCACCTTCTACCTCAAAGAATTGTCGGGCGGCGCCCCCAACTCCAACATCCCCTTCCTGATCAGAGCACGGGTGGTAAACTTTGACATCCGCCACATCCTGGTCGACCAAGGGAGCTTAGTGAACATAATGTATGCCCACCTATTCACTACCCTCCAGCTCGACGAGACACATCTGACCCCGTATGTAGGCTCATACCTGCAGGGTTTCAATGGCACCACCACCAGACCGCGGGGCTACGTCGAGCTAATGGTCACATTCGGGAACGATGATACTGCCCAACAAGTTAAGACCTGCTTCCTGGTAGTAGAGTTCCCCTCTCTATATGAGTGCATCCTGGGAAGGCCAACTCTAGCCGTGCTCACAGATGTGCCATCTACAGTCCATCTGAAGATAAAGTACTACACGACCAGGGGTCGTGTCGTCACCCTCCACAGAGATATTGAGGCTGCCAGGAGATGTTTTGAGGCTCCAACCAAGGGTTTGAACTCGATCAACATCAAGTTCAAGACCGCGGGTAAGTCAGTCCAGGATGAAGAGCAGAAGCCACTCCCGCGTGTCAATGCGGTCGACCTCGACAGCCGCTTCCCCAACAAACAGGAGCAGAGCGAGGTAGCGGATCACACCCCTCCACCTGAAGGCAACGGGCATCCTCTTCACCCCATGCGCCCCATTCTAGATAAAGACTTCGAGCTTATCACCCTCGGGGACGACCCGAACAGGAACGTGAAAATTAGAACGGGCCTCCCTGACCTGGCAAGGAAGCAGCTGAAGGCCTGCCTCAGGGAGAATGCTCACCTGTTTGCGTTGAGCGCTGCAAAGATGCTCGAGCTCGACCTAGATGTGGCCTGCCACCAGCTCACAATAGATCCATCCGCTATGGTTGTAGTACAACGTAGGCGTAGGTAGCCTCCCGAAAAAGCGGAGGCTGCTGAAAAGGTTGTAAAAGACCTCTTAGAGTCAAACTTAATTTTGGAAGCCTAGTACACAACCTGGCTATCCAATGTTGTACTCATTAAAAAGAATAATGGAAAGTGGAGAGTGTGCATTGATTACACCGATCTTAACCGGGCATGCTCGAAAGATGCATACCCATTGCCTAACATCGACAAACTGGTCGACAATTCTGCAGGTTTTAAATTGCTGTCGTTCATGGACGCGTACTTAGGATACAATTAAATCCCATTGTGAAGGCCGACAAGCAGTACACTGCTTTCATGACGGAGTCGGGTAACTATTACTACAACGTAGTGCCCTTCGGTCTGAAGAATAAACTCTTTTTCGGCGAGATCAAAGACATGCTCGAGGTCTACACGGATGAAATGATCGTAAAATCATGATAAGAGGTCGACCACATGGCCCATCTCAGAAGGATCTTCGACACGACGAGGAGATGCAAGATAAGGTTTAACCCAGAGAAATGCACCTTCGGTGTCCGAGTAGGCAAGTTCTTATGTTTCTATCTCATAGAACGAGGAATCAAGGCTAACCCCGACAAGTATAGGGCATTCTCCGAGTTCCCAACACCGAACTCAAAGAAATCGATCCAATCGCTAAACGGGATGCTCACCTCATTGTCCCACTTCGTGGCCAAATTGGCCCGACACGAACTTCCATTTTTCAATTGAGGAGTGCGAACACGCACTCCTCCACTTCAAACAAGTCCTCTCGCAGCCCCCGGTCCTTTCGCGACAAGAAAATGGGAAGACGTTATACTTGTACCTCGCTGTCACAACCGAGGCGGTCAGTGCGGCTCTTATCAGGTAAACCGCTGAAAGACAAAAGCCAATATACTTCACCAGTAAAGCCCTCCAAGGCCCCGAGCTTAGGTACCAGCAGATCGAAAATATTGCTCTGGCCCTCGTCACTACGGCCAGAAGGCTACGACACTACTTCTTGGCCAACTCGATCGTCATACGGACAGACCAACCCGTGAGACAGCTCTTCGGCCGACCTGACATGGCAGGCAGAATGCTCAAATGGTCGCTCGAGCTCTCCGAGTTTGGCATCTAGTACGAGGGTATGAAGGTCCTAAAGGCTCAAGTGCTAGCCGACTTCATCGCGGAGATGACCATCCCAGAACCCCCGACCAACGGATCCTAGAAGTGGACAATCTACGTCGACGGGGCATTCAGTCCATCGGGAAGCGGAGCAGGCATTATCCTAGAAAATGAGGAAGGCATCTTGATTGAGGTCTCTCTCATATTATCCTTCCCAACATCAAACAACCAGGCCAAATACGAGGCCTTTCTCGCCGGGCTACTCCTGGCCGAGGACCTCGGCGCGAAAGAGGTAAAAATATTTACCGACTCCCAGCTCGTGGCCTCCCAGGTGCGGGGAGAGTACCAGGCCAAGAACGATAGCCTCATCGAGTACTTGGCCCTAGTGAAAGAGAAGATTACCAAATTCGCCTCGGCGGAAATAAGTCATGTCCCGCACAAACACAATACTCGGGCGGACATCCTATCTAAGTTGGCGATCATGGAGAAAAAAGGTGGGAATAAGTCCATCATTCAAGAAGTGCTTCCATGGCCAAGTATCAAGAAGCCCACCTCGACCATCGACTTAAACGCCATCGGTGATGGCCGCTGCCGGATGACCCCGGTATACGAGTACCTTAGCACGGGGAAACTACCTGACGACCCCAAGGAGGCTAGCGTAGTCAGGCGACGTGCCTGCTTGTACACCATCGTCGAGGACTAGTTATATCGACGGGGTTTCTGCATTCCCTTCCTCAAATGTGTCGAGGAATCCAAGGTCCCCAGCATACTCTAGGAGATCCACAAAGGGATCAACGCGTAGCATCTCGGCGGACGGTCCCTAGCCCGTAAAGCATTGTGGGATACTATCGGTCCACCATGCAGCAAGACGTCAAAGAGCACGTCAAGAAGTGCGATAAATGCCAGCGACACAAGGACATGCACCTGGCCCCACCCCATGAGCTCAAAACGCTCTCATCCCCATGGTCATTTGCCTGGTGGGGGATGGACATCCTCGGGCCCTTCACCATTGGGTCATACCAAAACAAGTATTTAACAGTCGACGTCGACTACTTCACTAAGTGGATATAGGCTGAAGCCTTAGCCAAAATCACGGCCCACAACATACTCTATTTCTACAAAAGGAATATACTTAAATGGTTCGGCGTACCCCAAGCAATCGTCATCGACAATGGGACACAGTTCACCGACAAGAACTTTCAGGACTTCATTACCAAGCTGGGCACAAGGTAACACTTCACGTCGATCGAGCACCCGCAAACGAACGGGCAGGCCAAAACCGCGAACAGAGTGATCCTACGAGGGCTGAAATGAAGATTGGGTGACGCCAAGAAAAGGTGGGTCGAGGAGTTATACAACGTGCTCTGGGCCTACAAAATGACCATGCGCTCGACCACAGAGGAGACCCCGTTTCGACTGACCTATGAAACCAAGGCAGTGATCCGGTAGAAATATGGGAACCCTCAAGAAGGACGGAGTTCCCTCTCGACAAGGAGACCAACGACGAGGCCCTAAGGGAGGAACTTGACCTAATCGAAGAGATCAGGTCAGGGGAATCCCTCCGCGAAGCCTTGCTCAAACAGAAGATAACTTTGCGACATAACAGCAAATTCATCAAGCGCAAATTTTAGGTGGGCACCCTAGTCCTACGAAGGAACCAAAAAGATTCGCGTAAAGGTAAGCTCGCCATGAACTAGGAGGGCCCCTATCATGTCCGCGCGAAAACGTGGACCGGAGCCTACTACCTCGAAAACCTACATAGGGAGGAACTTGCTCGACCATGGAACGCTGAGAAGCTTAAACTGTATTACAGTTAAACACTGCCCGCGATCTATTCGGGTCGCGACCACAGGGGTGCACTAAGCTACAAGCGTGACTCCTAAACTCGAGAGAAGAAGACAAAGGCCCACTCTTGTATGTGCGAGTGGACTCTTGATCTGACGGGGACACCTCCACCGAGCTCCACCTCTGTCGTACCAACAAGGAAGAACGTCCAGCTCGCGATGGGAAGTTCACGCCTCAGAGCAAAGACCTCGATCGAGCTCTTAGCTTTGTCGAATGTCAGAATCTGACTCCGACCACTCGACCAGTTCCCTACACTGTCTGTAATGCCCTGTATAATATATACCTAGAATAATACAATACACGCATTTTATTTGGTACTGACACCATCATAAGTGCATAATGGCGTAATTCACATACTTGACCATTCTAAAACATAATACAACTACGGTACAAGCTATGGAAATTAGCCAAAAAATAAAATAAAACTAAGATCAATATACAATATTCCTCATTATACAAGAACAATAAAATACACAGCGGAATAAGCTTAACTAATCTTCTCTTGAAACATCCAAGCATCGCTCCACTTGTAAATCAAACTTGCAAACCACACCTGAAATATAGAAACTATAGTGGGGTGAGATACATCAAATCTCAGTGAGTTCCCTATCCTATAGATCCTCTCGGCTGTACAAGGTTCTATCAATCCTAACTCAAGTCAAGGGGAAGGGAAATGACTTAGAGTTCACAATCTCACACTATAGAGAAACATGTCATGAGTTCATCAACTCAAAATATCACTAATCGATAACCATACCAAGGCATCCCCTGTTCCCGTCTGCTTTTACGTCTAGAAGTCGACCCGAGTCATGGATCCTTGTAACCTACTTGACATACGAATGGATTCGGGTTCTGCGGGCCATTAACCGTTATGAACCGTCACTTCACACGGACCATTAACCGTCACAAGCATACGCTCCATGGGCGCCATTCGTACAGCACGGGGAATCAAACCTGCTAAGTAGTTGTGCATCCATTTCAGAGGAGCTCGAGACTCATGAAACTGCACTCAAGATAACCGGTTACGATTACGTGATCAGACACAAACAAACATGATTGTATCCGACAATCATAAGGCCACATTCGCCTTTTCTCATAATCACAAAAGTTCACACATGTTCCATACTAGTGTTTACTCTCTCCTAGACCATTACTCGTCACGGATGTACCTTTCTACATCAAGTGCCCGAGCATCGCCATCTAGGTTATCTACTCTAGGCCAGAACTCGCCAATGAATGCACGAGCGTCGCCATCCATAGTTTCTATCAATTTCTAATCACAACCTAGAATCATATCATTAGGTTTGGGGTAAGTTTCCTCACTCTTCCTAATTCATTTTAACATGCATATTCTCTCATTCACAGTTCACAATTAAATAGACATGGTATAACACACTGTACACAAGTAAAACATTTAACACAACATATCACATAAAAATTATTTCATCAATCCATGGCATACAACCATGTTTCTACCTCACCATCTCATAGAGCATAAAATTAGCTTTCCAAAGCTTCCGACCGTGCGTCAATCGGAGTTACGGATCAAAAGTTATGACGAAAATACGAAAAATAATGTTTTGCTGTCCTAGGTAAATTCGCCTGGCGAATCAGACTCGCCACCTACTCTCCTGGCGAATCTGGACGAACCAGAATTCTCCCAAAATGGGTTTGGGACCCAAAAATGATCCAAACCTTCAACCCACATGATATTAATGCATCCAAATACCCAAAACAACATGTTAGAACACATTTAGACACACATTTCATCAATCTATCCGTTAGATTTCATTGATTTAACAAAATTACTCATTTTATCCAAATCTAACCTAACTCTAAAACCTCCAGAAATTTACTCTAAAGTCTCTATCTAGAACCCACCTGATGATCGAAGAGGAGTTTGAAGAAGATTATGAACATTGATGATGATGATCCAACCTCTCTTTCTCTTTTCCCCTTCTTCCTTCTCTTCCTTCTCTTTCTCTCTTCTTTCCATTTTCTTTTTCTTTTCTTACTAACATATATATATATATATATATATATATATATATATATATATATATATATATATATATATATATATATATATAATACTATTATTATATAATATAATCCAATAGAGTAAAATATCTCCAATTGATATTTTGTCGTCTCAACCAATTGGTCAGTTATCAGAGTTACCAAAAATTACTTTCTTGAATTAGTAAATATTAATCCATCTCCTTAATAAAATAATTGATCTCTTAAGAGTTCTCCAGTTGCTCTATTGATCCCAAATGTCAATACTTAAATTACTTAGAGGATTCCATTAATCCAATTATCCAAAGATAGAGCACATAGATACTCATCTGATCTCATCTGATATCCAATTGAGCATTTAAATAATATGGGGTATTACACTGTCGCGGATCAATAACGCCAAGCAAAGGCCCCAAATACTTAAACAAAAACACGCACATATAAAACACGTATTCGACATTCAAGCAGCACACATAAAATATAAACATACCAAAAGTCATAACATATTGCATTATGTCGAGCAAACCACTTGTTCAAAAATTACAAGTTAAAGCCCCTGGCACACTGGCCGGGCAAAGTCAACTACTATCTACGGCACGCAGGCCGAACAAAACAATTCAAATGGCACGCAGGCCAAACTACTAAACAGGAAATCAAACAGCGGCTTCCTCCTCGGGCCTGGGTCCCCCATCGCCAGCTCCATCGACGAACTCCTCGGGGACAACCACCCTATCATCGACCACCCGGTGGAAAGGACCAATCCCCTCGATAATAAGCTAAGCCCCAGGATTCGCGATTTGGACCTGCTCCAAAGCATTATTGAAACCCACCCCGAGAGCCTTCAAGCAGTCCTGCTCGAGCTCCTGGATCCAAGTGACCATGGCACCATGGGCTGCGAGGGCTCTCTCCTCCTCTGTCTCATCCTCGACAGGCTTAGCTGAAGCCTCCAGCTCAACAACCTTGGTCATAAGGCGATCTTGTTCCTCCCTGGTTCCCTTCAGCTCTTGCCTTATTTCGGTCATCTCTTGGAGGAGGCACACCTGGGCTTCGTACCTCATTTGAGCCTCGAGCAGATCATTCTTTGCCTTGTTTTTCTCTGCTTCGAGGATGGCGTTCTCGTCCCGCAGCTTCTTCAGCTCAGAGGTCAGGCTAGTTTCGTCATTAAGGACCAACGTCGTTTCGAAGATCCTCGTTATGGAATATCCTCGGTTTACGCCCTCCTTCGGGCCACCCTGTCGATCCCCATGATCGCCTTGGTTTCAACCTCGCCCATAGTTGGGGAATTGTCTCCAGAGAAGAAGTCTTAATGGATGTGGCAAGGGGGCAGCACAAACTTCTCTACAGGTGCACTCTCCTCGAGGTCGAAAAGTATGAGCTCCTCGGTGCATTGTCTTTTATAAGGGGTCTCCTGCAGGGGAATAGACTGGCTACATTGGGGGGAAGAAGAGTCGCTTGCCCCTTGGTCGATCTTCATGATCTGTTGGACCTGGGGGACTCTACCCTTAGTTTTTTTCGCACCCTTGGTGGCCGCAAGCTTCATGATACGTTCATGCACGTTCGACATCTGGCCTGCGACAGTGAACAAAGAAAAATAAGTCAGTACAAAAAAGAGAAAAGGGCAGACGCCCCAGCTAAACAAACGTTCACTACCTAAGAACCTTAAGGCTTTCTCATGGGACTCGCACTCGAAGAGCGCCTTGGTATTAATAAATCGAGCCTCACGATAAACTTCCCCGCGATCGTCTAGGACAAAACTCCCATCCTTATGCACACATTTGGCAGGAGTAAAATCGGAGACAAAGTCGACCATCTTCTTGTATGATTCCTAGTTGTAGGCATCCAGGTCGCCATGCTTCACGATGTAGTTGTTCGTGCCCTTCGCGAATTGGTCTTTCTCCCACTCTAGGGGAAACTTCGACACTAATGTCTCCTCGCCTGCCTCATTGACCACAAGGTTATACAAGGAGTCGACGGCCATGTGCGAGACGGGCTTGACGACATAGAACCAATCTTTGAAAGTGCAGACAGAGTCCTGGTATGCCCGGAACAGTTTCCTCGGCCGCTTCAGGGACACCCAGCTATGTCGACCTTGAGCAGATTCCCGTTGTAGGTGAAAAGTGCAGAAGAACAAAGGAAGCATGGCCCCACTACGGAGATGTTCGCACACAAGTTTGAACTCCCGCATGAATGATATCCTTTTGGGGTGAAGTTGTGAAGGCGCCAGACGCAACCATTGGAACACCCCTTTCTTAAAGTCACTGAAGGGGAGATGGATTCCCGTGTCCCGAAATGTGAACTCATACATCGGGAACCTTATCCCCCTGAAACTTGAGCAGATGCGGTGTTGTTCCTTGGGCTTATAGACCATCCAATTCGGGGAAGAGCCCATGACGAGATCCTCAATAGTTGCGAAGGTGTCCATTTCATCGACAGCAAAGCGCAACCCGACATTAAGAGGTTCATGCCCGACCTAATCTTTGGGCGTGCGAACTCGTTCGGCTCCGACTTGCTGGACGGGTACGTTAGGTTCGGCCTCATCGTTGATATGAAAGACACCCTCGATCCTTACGACCATTTTACTTGAAAAGCAGAGGAAAATAGTGAGTTCGACTTCTGAAATTAAATCCACCCTTCCACCGCAAATCAAGTGAAAGGGCGAAGAGAGGGACGAGAAGCCCCAGACAAATTCTCCCCTACACAGAGTTGCAACCCCCCTCGACTGGGGACACATCCACGAAGAAAGCCCCGTCGACATGACACGACGAGCCTCCTCGACAGGAAGGCTCCCCAATTGAGAAGACCCCGATAAACACGGGATACTCCTCGAGAGAGACCTCCCCGCAATATCCACACGCTTGCGAGGAGCAAGGATCCCCGAGGCCTTCATCCCAGCTCCCGAGACCTTCATCACGGGTCCTCGAGGCCTTCATCGGGAACTTCATGAAGTTCCTAGAATCCTCATGAACTTCCCGGCGTCTTGACCGAAAACTTCATGAGCACAACCGGAAAACTCATAGTTCCGTCGGAAACTTCATGAAAGTCGCCGAAAAATTCATACGTCCCCCCTAAATCCTACGTGCTCCCCAAAAAATCGCTGGTGAATTCATAATGCTGAAGATAGGAGACGAAAACCTACTTGAAGAAAGAAGATCTAGATGACGGAGAGTGGTTGACAGCGGCGGTGACGACGAACGTGGTCTGAAGATCTTGAAGAAACTTGGAGGGAACTTTGACGAAGATGAAGGAAAAGCGTGAAAATAAAGGGGACTTTCCCCCTATTTATATCCTAGCATGGGAAACGAGGCAGCACTAAGCACTCAAGTGCCCCTACGCGTAGCCGCCCTAGGCATTAATTACACGTGACACGTGGCGCTAGAAGACATCACGCGTGTCCCTTCAACTTTCCCCCATTCCCGAGGACCGGACATGCCTCTCCTTTTCCATCTTCTCTACACTGTCGGTCAGAGCACCAAACGAGGACGTGCCCAGAGGGGGAAGGAGCAAAAGGACTGGTAGTACGGCTGATGGACAGACCTCCCCGTGTACTCCTATCTCATCGCGCATCTCTTACTTCTGGCCCCGCGCAGCAACTCCCAAGCTCGGTGTTTCGGACATGGTGACGTTCTTGCAGACGGGTTTTCAACGTTTGAGCTGACTCTTAAGTCATTACTCCTCTACTTCGGAGCAACGACTTGGGAGGCTCTTATTCTGGACTGGGCCTAAGGCTGGCCCACCGTCGAGGAGGGGCCAATTAAGGTCCAGCCCATCTGCACGCCCGGGGAGCTCTAACACGTCTCCCTGATGGACTCCACGTGCCCCCACCTGGGGACACGCCATCAGGTAACTACCCACTCTCGAAAGAACTGGTCAGCCCACCTTTCGAAGATCACGAGGCAGTTGATCTAGGGCGAAGACCATGTGCTGGTCTTCCCTACGCCACGTAATCTCTGGCAGTTACACGTATTGGGCCTTGTAATCCAACCCAATATAAAGTAACTGTTGGCCCAGCGCCGGGGGAACACTATAAATACCCTCTTTCACTAGAGGGTCAGGTAATCTATTCTTTACACCTTTTCTATGTACTTGTGCTGATTACTCAGTCTCTGACTTTAGCATCGGAGTACCTTGTAGGTACACCCCCCTCCTCTTCACCACCACCAGCGAATAAAGGAGCTCACGATGTGTTGTTGGCTGCTAATCCATTTTTGATCCGGTAAGATCACTTTCCATTGTTTACTAAATTGCATGGAGACCAACTTTTTTGTTTAACTCGTTTGAATTATGTTTAATCTTGTATTTGTGTTGTTTGTATGATAGCACTAAAATGATCAAGGCATTTTGTTTTATTTTGAGCACAACCACTTGGCCAGATAGTCAATCTACCTTGTGAGTGAGTGAGAATTTGCTTACCCCTTTGAGCCTTTGTTAGAATCCATGTTAGTGTCGAATTCAATTTTTATATGGATTCTAATATTTTTCTTGAACCACAATCATGACTTGTTATTTGAGTTTTTACCCTTGCCTAATAAGTTTGGGAGCATTCACTTTACATGATTGGTTATATTCAAGTTTGGGAGAAGAAAGGTTGGTTGCTATGCGGCTGAGAAAGAAAAAGATTGAAAAAGAAAGAAAAAAAACTTGAAAAAATAAAAGGAAAAGAAAAAAAAGAAAAAAAAATGGAAAAAGAAAAAATAGCAAATAAATTGTGCTAATAAGTTATGTGAAATAGTGTAGCAATTAGGAAAATAGAAAAAGGTGAAGGAAATTTGTGAATGCTTGAGATTGTGAGAAATGACCACTCTCATTTGATTAGGCAAGTTTTTGTTTCTTTTACCTTGAGAAAAATAACTGTTTGTTATCCAAGCCACATTACAGCCTTTTAAGCCATTGTGATTTTTTATTTTATACTTTCAATATGAGTTTTTTCAGATGAATGCATAATTTGAATTTTTGTTAACAAGATTGTTGTGTGTGAGTTGTCCCTCATGTTTGTTTTTCATCCCTCGTTATTGAACATTTGTATTGCTTTATAATTTTTGACATGTGTTTTGTACTTAGAATTTATTTCATATTCGTCGTGTCGTTGTAGTTTGGTGGTAAGCAATGCCTTGCGTGTACTTTTGATTTGTGTACCATACATTTATTTTCCATTTGTAAAGACTTGTTGAGCATGATTTCTTGATAATCTCTTTTGTTTCTTTGAGTTGATCGATTCTTGTTTGAGGACAAACAAGTTTAAGTTAGGGAGAGTTTGTTGAGTTCTAAATTGTGGTTATTTTGAGTGTGAATAATTAGCACTCAACGACTTTATTCATTTATTTTCCATTAATAATCCCCCATTTTTGTGTACATTTTGTATAATTTACATACTATTGTATATTTTGCATTATCGTGTACATATTAGTAAGTTTGATATTTTTCATTTGTTTTTATAGGTAATAATGTATGGTTGAAGTATGGACCCATCTGAGCCAAGAAGGATGCTTCAAAATGCAGTTTCTACCAACAAAATACTGGCATTCACGCTTAGCCCTACTTTTAGCTTGCTGGGAAATTTTATGGCAGAAGCACCAATTTTGATTTACTAATAGCGCTTAGCGAGATGAGGCCACGCTTAGCGTGCTTTAAGGCGGTTTGATAGGTATTACCAGATGTGTTTATCTCTATGATGTACTTCCAGATTGAGTCTTGTATTTTGACGTATTTCCAGAACCCTCTTTGTGTTATCTGATGTATTTCCATATATTCACTTGTAATTCTGATGCACTTCCAAAATTCTTTTACTTTTTATCCGAGGTATTACCGGGTGTGTTTATCTCTCTGATTTATTTCCAGACTGAGTCTTGTATTTTGACGTATTTCTAGAACCCTCTTTGTGTCATCTGTTATATTTCCAGATATTCACTTGTAATTCTGGTGCACTTCTAGAATTCTTTTACTTTTTATCTGAGGTATTACCATATGTGTTTATCTCTGATGTTTTTCCAAATTGAGTATCAAGTTCTGAGGTATTTCCAGAACCTATCTGAAGCATTTTCAGATTATCCCTTTATCTCTCTGATGTTTTTCCAAATAAAGTATCTTTTATAACGTATTTCTAGAACCCATATTGTGTTATCTAAGGTATTTCCAGATATTTTGTTATCATTCTGACATTTTTCCAAAAATTTGTTTCATTTACTCGATGTATTACCAGATGTGTCTGTCTCTCTGATGAATTTCCAGATTGAACTCTGTTATCTGATGTAGTTCTAGATAGTCCTTTGTATTTCTGAGGCATTTCTAGAATTTGTTCTTTGTTATTTAAAGTCCAGTTGTTGGTGACATTCTTTTATTTAAAGTTCAGTTGTTGCTGGCATTGTGTTTTGAAGTCCAAAACTGTCAGGAATATTCTAAGTTCTCGTCAGGTCATGTATGAACCTGTTAATGAATCATACTCTGAATATTCCCCAATGTCTTTTCCCAGCAATTTGTCATCCCCAATGAGTCTTCACCCACCATCTTTGACATTTCCTGTGGATCACCGCTACCATATGTCGCCATCATTCCCCACAATTTTGTCCATCGTCCATAAAAAAAAGCCTTGTTATGGTTCATTTCATTTCACATCACATCCCCAGAAACCAAAAAGGAAGTATTTCAGTCCATAGCATAACATATCATTGTATCTAGGGGCAAAAGTTTTAGGTCTTCTATATTTAAATACCTTTTACCTTGATCTCATGAGGATTATCATCACTCATGCTATCTGGTAAAGATATTTAAATAGGGGCAACTGTCATACCCCAATTTTTACCCCTAATATCCACCTTCATTTGCATAACATCAATCACTTGTGTGTGTCTTTTATTCATTTCTAATCCAAAAAAAAAACAAAAATATGTCTTGTTTGCCTTGTCCATAAGTTAGGGTTTTGCATTAAGGAGTTCAAGGGGTTAATCAACCACAATTTAGTGTAATCCTCAACTTCTCAAGCTCCTCAACACATGCATGGTGATCAAGAGGTTCCCTCCATCAATAATCCAGTTTGAGATTTCATCAATTCAACTTCATCAAGTCCCAATTCATCATGTGCTCTAAATTAGGGTTTTGGTCAAAGTCAGCTTGATGTTGACTTTTTGACCAAAACATGATATCATGGCTTGGAATGTGATTCAAAGTATTCAAATGCATCATTGTGTCCCATTCATGTGATTAAATTGGCTCAACGAGTTTGATCTATGGATAGTTGAAGAATTTGATTCAACTGATGAAAAGTCAACAGATGCTCAAAGTCAAAGTTTAACTTTTGACATTCTTGGTCAACCATGGACTTCTCAAGTCAAAAATCATGAAAATGTGGAAAATAATTAAGTTTGATCAAGATAAATCAAGAAAATCAAGAAAATATCAAGAATTGTCAAAATTAGGGTTTTTGAAATTTCACTAAGTACAAAAATCTATGATCAAGTGACCAACTTTTCAAGGTTGTAACTTCTTCCTCGAGCATCCACTTGAAACACTTGAGGGCTACAATTAAATATGGAATTTGATACTACAAGTTAATGAAAATTTGAAGCCAAAAGCTTTCTTGAAATGGAAGAAATTGATGGCTAAAGTTGAGGTTTCAAGTTGTTGCAAAATTCGAAACACTTAGAAAATTTTCTAAGTTTTTCACCTTTTCAAGTGCATGACTTTATGGCTAATTTGTGAGCACTCTAAGAATCCATTTGAAACACTTTGGGACTGCATTTAAAGAGCATACTTCCTACTTCATCATGGTGGAAAACTTAGTCTAAAAAGCTCTTGCCAATTGAGAGATATGAGAGACCAAAGCTAGGGTTTCACATTGTGGAGAAATTGCATGATGACCCAGAATTTCACTAAGTATAATTCAGTTTGTTTCACACGAGTTTGAGGCCAATTTTGGGCACTTTCCAAGTATTTCCTCGGCTTGTCATGAACACCAAACTTGTTCCTTTACAAGTTAACTTTACAAAGATGTCATTTTTGTGCAAATTGACCCCCTACAATAAGGACAAAACCTGTTGCGAACTGACCATGCTGACCTAGGTTTTTGGCATTATGTGAAATTTTTAAATTGAGTCAAAACTTGTAAAGCAAGTTATGAGCTGATGTCAACTGATCTCTGATGTCAAAAGCAACTTGCCAAGCCTAATATGAGAGCTTAAAATGATCATCATGCCAAAAATACAAGCCTTAGCACATAAAGCTCTTTTTGCCATATTTGTGAAATTGATCATACGAACCAAATGCCATACCTTACATCAGATCCTAACCTAGTTCTCAACCAATTTACAACCTCTACAAATGCAAAACAAACCACACAACATCAGAAACAAGCATTGAGCAGAGAGAACACATAGAGCAAAAAACTAAAAATTACCATTGAAGCTCAAATTCGAAAATCACTATTCTTGTACTTTCCTTCCATTTTCTCTCCACAAACACATTCCATACACCATACAAAAGCTTCTGTATGCATCAAAACTCAACTATAACCACTCAAACTCCATAGTCAAATCTCATTTTTTCACACTTACAAGTGGATTCGGGTAGAGCAACTCTGAAGCTTTCAAGCAATTCTAATCACACCATTGCACTCCTAGGAACTCAAGGAAACTAGGGGGATCATCATTCCATTACTGAAAGCACATTTGAAGGGGCCGTGAGTTCACTTCATTAGGTATTTTTTCACTTTCTGGTTCTCATACTTGCAAGCTTCATTTTGTTCCATTCTTGTTACCATAATGTTTGTTTTGATGTTGTGATTGAAACTCCAAAGCTACTAATCCTTGATCATTGATATATGTCGTTTAATTTTGTTTTGAAATTTTAGGTTTTCTCTGGTTTTCAATCAAATTCTCATTATAGAGTACAAATAAATAGAAACTAATGTCATGGCTGTGATCCTTGTGAAATTCTGCGTGAAATGATATAGTTTGATGCAAAAATGGCTGAGTTGCATATTTTTTGAAAAAAGTTACTATAACGAACGTGAGGTATGGGATGAAGTTGAGTGCCCATTTTTCAAATAATTGTTTAATATTTTTATTAAATGTGTTGAGTTTGTTTACAGTGAGCCTATTTTGGCGTAGTGGTTGGGTGTCTGGTGTGTATCCTTGGGGTCCCGGGTTCAACACCCACCACCCCAGTTTTTCCTTCCTTCTTTTTTTCTTCTTCCTTTTTTTCTTCTTTCCTCTCTTTTTCCTTTTTTTCTTTTTCATTTCTTTTTACTTTATTTATTTTATTTTGTTTATTTCATTTTAATCTCAACATAAAAAATCTTTAAAAATATATGTTTATTTATTTATCTTGGCAAAATACCCTTTTTGGTCCTTTAACTTTATCTCGGGGTTCATTTTGGTCCCTTAACTTTAAAAAGTGTCATTTTGGTGTCTCAACTCTTTAAAACGTTCCATATTAGTCCTTTTCGTCTTATTAGCGACGGAAAAATTCAAAAATCAGTCGCTAAATTCGTCGCTAATAAGACAAAAGGACTAATATGGAACGTTTTGAAGAGTTGAGGCACCAAAATGACACTTTTTAAAGTTAAGGGACCAAAATAAACCCCGAGGTAAAGTTAAAGGACCAAAAAGGGTATTTTGCCATTTATCTTTCATTATTTTTTTTTATGTTGAAAATCTAAAAAGTGTTTATTATTTCTTTTGACTTTTTTATTTTTTTTTTTGTTTATTTATTTTATTACTTTCATATTAAAAACAAAAATATATACTTTATTTATCTTTTGATCTTTTATTTTATCATTTTATTTTTCATGTCTAAAAAAAAATTATTTTCATTAGTTTTATTTTGTTGTTCATTTTATGATCATCTTTATGTTTAACAATTATTACCACTTCTTGTTATGATTTGTGTTATGCTTTGATTAATGAATGTTTTGATCATTTTGTGAGTGAATTCTAGAACCATTTATGCTTGCATGATTTATGAATTGATGTTTGGTTAACTTGTTACTATGTTTTAAGATTGAATATGATCTTGTTGCTTGATACTTGACCTCAATGTTTATGTGTTTCTCTTTATGCTTAACTTCTTGCCATGTTAGGATGATTTTAGGGTTTGATTAAAAATGGGTGTTTATGTATTTTAAAACCCTAATGACTTGAGTCTTTGCTTAATTATAAATCTTTGACATGTGTTGGTGCCTAGCCTTGATACTTGCCTTATGAGTTTTATAAATCTAGTTTAATACTTGAATCCTTATAATAAAAACCTTGACTTAGGTCATTGCAACTTTAAAACTCTTTTCTTAATAAACACGAAAGAAGAAGACTGTTGGAATCTAGCATTCTAGCAGAACCCTCGAATGATCGGTCCCGAGCCTCGCGCATTGGAATAATCGTTCATTCTTTCCTTTCGTCCTTAAAATACTTAATGTCATACTTGGACAAACAAGGGCCATTAAGATCTCGCATCTTGGCGTAACTCTTTGAGCGATTGATTATTTTCAAACATTCATTGTTCATCAAATAATTTTCATAACAACTTGAATGAAAAAGGGCAGTTAGGATCTAGCATTCTGGCATAACTCTTTGAACAATTGATTCTCATCAAATGTTCTTCATTCACCTAAAATACATCCAACCAATCAAACTATTTTTCTCTCCGTTGTGCGATTAATCCCAAAAATGTTTTCATAAATGTGAGATATTGTGTCTTGAGATTACGCAAAACATTACTTCGTCCACAAACTACTTGAGTTGAGATAAGAGGCGTTTCCCGCGAATGTTGATTTGTAAATCTATTTTGTTGTGATGCAAATGTCTACTCCTCACCTGTTTTGGGTAAAAGAATGTTTTCTGTCAAATGCAACTAAATATCTCTCGCTAAAATCGACCAATAAATAAACTCTCGTAATCTATAACTACAGACGCTTGATTTCTCATTTATCAATGAGAATATGTAAGCACAAGGGCCCTAATACTTTTGCGAGCTACCTTTTCTTTTTGTAACCTTTTTTTTCTTTTTTCACTCTAGTGTCCGAACTACGAAGGCTCTGAGTTCCTCATTGCAATATGAGGATACGTAGGCACGAGATTGTGAAGTCTTGTCAAGCCCCCTAGTAATAAAAATCCTTAGGTATCCTCTCTCTTTAATTAAATCCAAAAATATTTATTTCTCTTCCCTCTCTTTTCCCACTCAACAAATAGAAGATTAGAAACAAACATAAGTTAACATACATTTGATCCTAACTAAATGGTTTCCGTTGAGTACAACAAACGTGAGGGGGTGCTAATACTTTCCCCTTGCATAACCGACTTCCGAACTCAGATATTGGTTGTGATGACCATATCCTTGTCCTTTCTTTTAGGGGTTTTATTTGATATTTTCCCTTTCCCTCTATGGGAATAAATAAAGATCGGTGGCAACTCTATTAAGTCCATCCCGCGAGTGCGTGATTGCGCTGCGCGAGGTCATTCTCATTTTCGAGGTACGCCACTATGTATCAGAGCCAAGTCTTCAAGAGTCAACCAAAGGTCCAAGGTCTCAGAACAATTCAATAGCATAGGGAAAAGTAACCAAAGTCCATAAGTCCAAAAGTCATACTCCAAGTCAAGCTAAGGATAGTGACCATTAGTCCAAAGATTAGAGAACCAAGTTTTTTAGGGTTTTTCCTTTATTATTGTCTTTAAAAGCAAAAGAAAATGCCCAAGTGGACAAAGGAAAAATAAGCATAAACATAAATAATATGAAATGCAATGTGTAGCACCCCAAAATTTGCTCTCCTTACTTTAGTACTAACTGGCTTATGTTTCATTTCATTTTTGCATTATCATGTGTGCATATCATTGGTTCTTAGCATGGGGTCAAGGTGCTTGAGGCAGTTCAAGAGGAGAAGGTGTTCTTTAAGGGTCAAGTTTCATACCATTTATCAAGAATCAAGGGTTGGTACAAAAGTTACTAAATTTGGAAAATGACCTATAATGAGAAGTTTCCATTTTTGGCAAGTTTTTACACTACATTCAACTTAACTTTTCATCATCAAATAAGCTTCAAATGAATTTTCCTCAAACATGAAAGTTGAATATCTTTTTCTCCCCTTTCCAACAAGTACTAGATGGTCTCCATATCATTTGTGAAACTCAAGTTATGATCAAAAGAAGGCAAGGTGGTTTTTAGGGTTTTCTCATGGTTCCATTCTTACACCTTTTGCATTTTGGGACATATGGACCTATAACTGATTCTATTGCTTCAAGGCACATTCTAAAATCAAAGTACATTCCATAAGGATCATTTTTGGCCTTTGAACCAAGGGATTCCATGACAAATTCATCACTTATTTCACATTATGCAAAATTGCAAGAAGCATCAAAGCTCATGAATCAAGATGTTTCAAGGCCCAAATCCAATTCAGGTGTGATTAGCAATTGACAAATGAGTGATCCATCATAAAAGGCTTGGGTGTACATGTATGGAGGAGGGTGTATAACTCAAAGTGCAAATTTCCAAAATCACCCAAAACTCATTAATTGAGGAATTAATCAGACCTAAATTATTATCAGTGGAATGACCTAATATATTTAAGCTAACTCATGCACTCATTGGAGGAGAGGCACGTTATTTTGAGGAGAATTCAAGTTTTAACCCTAATCGTTCATTCCTTCGAATCTCATCATCCACAAGAGCTTTTCACAAAGTTCTTTCACATTCTGAGTCCTGGGGATCCATAGAATACAAAGCTCCCGTCATTTGAAGCTAGTAACAAGGGTACGGATTGCGTGATCTCAGGTTAGTGCATTTTTCATGATCTTAGAACTCAATTTTTTGGTGTGTATAATGATATATGATATTCACTGATAATTCTGGTATGTTTTATTTTGAGATTGGACGTGTATTATGTGCATATTGTGAGTTTGAAAGTTTTGAACCCTAACTTGTTTCATTCGATTCTCTTTGTATGCTGGTTGTTTGTGAAAAATAATATGATATTATTGATCCTCATTGAATTCTGGTCAGAAAGGTATACTCATTTGCATTTTCTGGGTTTTTTTGAGTTACAAGTGGCTGGAAGGGACGACTGGAGCTAGGGCTCCGGCGCCTGGTTTGAGTTTCGGCAAGGCTAGGGTTTCCATGGGGAAGACGTAATCTCAGTCGTCCGTTAGCCAGATTGTGTGGTCCACAGCGCGCCACATCATTTAAAATCTATTTTTATTTTATGGTTTGTGTGTGACGTTCTATGATAACTACCATGTACATCCAATTTGACCCACTCATCACACTTTTGATTGATTGATCCTATGCGTTGATTGAATCTGAGGGTCATTGTTGTGCCAACGCATTAAATCCACATGTGCCTTATCACGTGCATTGTTTAATTTCTGAATACTTTTGTGTGTGAATGTGCATCATTATTAAGGTGGGCGTGTGGATCTATACTACTCATCATGATTGCCTGTTGACTTTGTGGACTGATTGCAAGCGTTAGATTGATCAGAGGGCTGATGTGGGTCCAGAGAGTTAACTGAAATCCTATATTTTCTTTTTTATTTCGCTGATGGGCTTTTGTGGATTGGGCTTGATATCCACACCCCCCCTATTAAGTCAATTTCAATTTCCAACGTGAATAAGCTGCTAATTACACCCCCTTGCTATTTTCTTTCTTTATTTTATTTTTTTTGCATAGTTTCTCATTTTTTATTTTTAAAATTAGTTAAAGGCATCTAAAAATCCCAAAAAGAAAATCATGAGTCATATTTAGAGTTTTATAAAATTTTTCCAAATTTTATTTTCTTATTTTATTTTATTTTTAGCATCTGAATTAATTATCTGGTTAATTTCCTTTGAATTTATTCCATATATGCATACCCTAACTTGTTGATTTTATTTTTCATAGCATATAAAGCATTGTGAACTCAGTCTTTTTGTATTGTGTTACCAACATATTGAAGTGCATAAAAACATTTTTCTCATATTTTTAAAATCATTTCATATTGCATTTTAGTCCCTTTCTTTTGCATATTGAACCATGTTTCCTACCTGATCTTTGCATGATTGTTTGAGTGGCTTATCTTGTGAATTTTTGTATGAGTTTTTAACATGATGTTTACCCCTGGTTAAGGTGTTTTGAGAATTAATTTGGTATTTGTTAAAGGTGTTTTGCTAATTGTTTTGATTGCTCTTTGTTTGAGGTCTTCTTTTATGCACATCTTTGATCATGTCTGATTACTTGTTTGAGAAGGCACTTGTGCCATTGTGTGGGGTTGCTTATTTGACTTCATAAACCATGTTTGAATTGTTATAGGTCACTTGATTGCCATTATAGGTCATTGGTGTGAGGTTGTTGCATACTTTGTGCATATGTTCAATGCTTGGTTTACATGCCTCTTTTTGACTTATCTTCTCACCTCTTCTCATCTATGCTCATTCATGACTCATATTTGGTTTAAGTATGCCATACCTTATCATTCATTTTCACTTCATTTGATGTATGTTTCTGACCTTGGAGTTTTGCATTCATTCATGTCATATGCTATTCATGCTTCATCTTACATACTTGAACCTGTTTCACTTACATGCTTCCTTCTCGTTCTTCTAATGATTCTTAATGCTTGGATACTTGTTTGTGTGCCTCATGTGACACTTGTATACTTAGACACATGTTTAGGTCATCCACATTCTGACTTGGATATTATTTGAAGCATTCTTGCATGATCACCTTGCATATCCACTCATTCTTCTTCTACTCCTTCTTTGATGGCTTTCTTGTGTGTTTTGCCACTTGTTTGCATTCTATTTGCTTGATCTTGTTTGGTAAACATTGTGGGTCACCTATATGGTGTACATTCTGACTTGGATGAGTTTCATTTGGTTTATAATCATTTCTCTTTGGTTTGTGACTTGTTTGGGGTTTCATTTGTCTTATTGTTACTTATGTCTGTTTTGTACTAACCTTTTATGCAGAGGTAGAGGTAAGTTATTTGAGGGTGTGGATAGTTATCCATGTCCATCCTCACTCTTTATTTCTCTCATCTTTTATTTTCTTTAGGCTTAGGTTGTTGTCAAACCTCCCCTTAGGGCCACCTTTGCATGATAACATTAGGATAGAATCCCCATAGGGTTTTTATTTTCTTTTGAGTCCCTATTCTCATCTCTTAACACTTCTAAGATACTTAATAAGGTCAACTTGACTTGCACACAAGCCTTAAACATAGGAAGTGAAGATTGAGGGGTCCCCCTTCTCTCTTCTAGAGTGTTGAGCATACGTCCCATTGGGGACGACCATGCGACGCATTCGTTCCTGTGTCATAGACTTTGGTTCAAGTTGAGTTATGAACTAACTCAAGTCACTTCTGTCCTAAAAAATACAAACAAAGTTCAAACATTTTTATCCTGCGGGATTGTCAAACTAAAGGGTATTTTCAAAAAGGGCACGTTACTTTCCGTCTGAGTCGCAAACAGGCATCGACCCTAACTGCCGGACGCGAACTTAACATCGCTCATAAAAAACACAAAAAGAACTTGGTTCGAACTACGTCGACTCTGAATTCCCCATTGCACAAAGGGGGGGACGTAGGCCTAGGACGACGACGTCCTACTGAGTCTGCGTTTGTTTTCCCTTCCCCGTTTCAGTACAGCCATAGATTTTAGGATAACTCACCCTTAGATTAGACAACAAGCGTGGATCCCATCGAGTACGATGGACGCGTGGGGTGCTAACACCTTCCCCTCGCGTAACCGACTCCCAAACCCAGGCTATGGTTGCGATGACCATTCCTTTCCCTCTTCCTCAGGTTTATGCGGTGTTTCCTTTCCCTCTCTTGGGATAAATATACATTGCTGGCGACTATGTTTTCCGCGCCACTTTCGCGTTTGTACCTGGATGAAAATCCTGGGAGCGACAGCTGGCGACTCTGTTGGGGACATTAGTTCCCTAAGTGGGTCTGTCCTAGCGCTTGTTTGTTTTTGTTCTCTTTGGGTGTTTTTGTTTTTTGTTTTGCTTTATTTGTTGTATTTTTATTTTTACTGCATTGCATATTATTATCATCTGCTGCACTGCTCTTCTGTTTGGCGGGTTGGGGGTTCTGAGAGATAAGCCCAATACCCAGGCTTGAGCGTACACGTAGGATTAGCGTGGAAAGTAGTGTGACTTGTGTGGCATTTGGCCAGACGTAGTATACATGAAAACTCCACATCCAGACGAGGTTTTCTTTGGTAATGTTCTATCCTGCGCATTGGTGCAGATGATGGAACGTAACCTGGAAAACTGTCGACTCTGGCGACCATTCCTGAGGACTCAGTAACGGAACTCCTCCCGAGACGTGATAATGGCAGACCAGAAATGGCAAACCCATTACACATGTCGATCCGAGGACCCAATGCTGGGGACTTGCTATAGGGTTTCCTTTTGGAAAAGAATCAGTGGAAGCACTCCTCGATTGGCGATAGTACTGTACCCTGAGGGATGAATGTACTATTGCTTCTAGACCTCAGTGCCGAAACTGAGGACTTGCCATAGGATGTTTTCTTTTGAGGGGAATCAGTTGAGGCCTCCTCGATCGGTGATGATGCCAAACCAGAAATGGTGAACGTATAATCATTTCTCGACCTGAGAGCCCGTGATATTGAGGATCCTCAGCTTTCTAGTACCCACATGTGAGAGGGCAGGGTGTTTACAGGTTTTCAGGTAACCTTGACCTTCAACATACCCAATTTTCTGATCAGCAGATTTATCAGTGTGGTACTATGGTTATTTTGGTATTCTGGGTATTTGGGCAGATCTTTGTGGTTATACAGTTGTTCAGTGCAGCAGTTGTCCAGTCTGTGTGGCATCCTTGATCCCATGTGTGCATTTGCATCATCATTTTGCATCCTAACATGTTTATTCATTTGCAGGGTTGCATCCTAACTTTGATTCTGGTTTTTGAAGACTATTAAGGATAAGTACCGAGAAGAGAAATAACATCATAGCGTACAAGTTCCCACCACTTATTCTGGATCCTGTTCACAAGATTGTGTCTATGGCAGAACCTGGGGTATTGGCAGACTTTAGAGGAGAGTATGGAAGAATTCTGAATTTTGCTCGCAACATCACTGAATACGAGTATAGGGCTTTGCACACTCTGGTGCAATTCTATGACCCTCACCTGCGTTGTTTTCTATTCACTGATTATCTTTTGGCTCCGACATTGGAGGAATTTGCTTTCATTATGGATGTTTCCATTAAAGAAGAGGCTCATTTCTATCCTTCTAAAGAACTTCCTGATTTGGGAAAGGTCTCTGAGGCTTTGCATTTGGATTTTTCTTTGTTGAAAAACAACGTCGCCAGTAAGGGATGGTGTAAAGGCTTTCACGTGAAATTTTTGGTAGAACAGGCTGTTGTGTATGCTAAGGCTAGATGTTGGTCAGTTTTCAACGCCATCTTGGCTATATGTGTCTATGGAATGGTGTTGTTCCCAAATGTGAAGGATTTTGTGGACATGCACGCTGTCCGGATATTTACCATAAAGAATCTGGTACCTACTTTGCTTGGAGATTTGTACCACTCAGTGCATTATAAGAACGAGAAGAGGAGGGGATGACCCCTTTATTGTTGTGCGCCAGTCTTCTATAAATGGTTTGCAGATCGCCTTCCCAAATCTGGGGCATTTGTAGATACTCAAGGAACATTGGATTGGTCCAAAAGATTAATGGGCTTGAGGGAAGATAATCTAATTTAGGTTAACCGTGACTTGTTGGGCCAAGATATCATGATTAGTTGTGGAGGTCTCCCAAATGCGCCTCTAATAGGAAGGAAAGGGGGAATTAACTACAACCCTATTCTTGCTATTAGGCAATTCGGGTATGCCTTGAAAGAGCCACCAAAAGACGAGGAGGTCCAAGAATCTCTATATCTGAGTGGGGAAATCAATCCAGAACTGTTAAAAGAAGCTGCAAATACTTGGGAAGATCGTCATAAGAAGGGGAAGACTTCTTTTGGGAAGAGCAACAACAGAACATTTCCTGCGTATGAAGATTAGATTCAGAAAAGGGTAGAGGAGGAGCTTTTGCCATTCTCCAAAGAACCACCATCTTACCCCTTGCTGATTGAGCCTCCTACCACAGTTGAGATAGAGAAGTTTAACAAGTTGTGGGCCGAAAAGGAAAAGCTGCGAGAAGAAAACAGTGAGCTACAGAGAGAGATTTACCAGTTGAAACATGAGCGGGGTGAAGCTGTTCATATCGTCGAGTTGAAGATAGAGCTTCTCGCTAAGGCAGAAAAGGAGCTAGCTGACAAGGTCACATCCAGACAAAGGATGAAGCAAGCTCTAGAGGGTATCAGTAAGGTTCTCAAGTCTAAGAAGGAGGAATTGGCCAAGGCTTTATTGAAAATTCATAAGTTCAATGCTCACCGAGACACTGCAATGGCTGATAATAAGCGAAAGGAAGATGATTATCTAGCTCAGATTGATCAATTGAAGTTGAAGCTCAAGAAAAAAGACGTTGAGATCCTATCAGGGGTATTCCAGAGACAAGCAGTCGAGGGTCGACTCAATGAAGCCATAGCCTCCATAGAGGATCTGAAGATCCAAGCTGAAGTGAAGAGACCTAGAAATGAGGGTCCTAGCATGGATGGTGTTTCTGGAGAAGACGCTTGGGAGTTGCATTGCCGATACTTGAAAGGGATCATGCATAGGAGAGACGTTCTCATTCAAGAGCTAATCCAGAGACCAAATCATCCCGACACCAAAAAGTTATTCAAGGAAATTCAAGACTGGAGCAAAAAGCATGATGGATGGGGGGATTGGCACTTTTGGACTTTGATGACATGCCGTAGTTTTCTATTGTATTTGGATCACCACCAGGCCTGTTGGTTGGGATCTATGATTATTGTGTTCAGACTTATTATTTTGGGTTGTGATTGTTGACAATTGGTTATCCTCTGGTTTTTCTTAATACATGAGCAGAAGTTCCATTCTATCTTGTTGTTAAACTGGAATCAAGGGGTGGATCGCCCTGCGAATATTCAATCATGTTCATTTACATTTGCATATTCATGATCATTTTGTATAATAGGTGTTTATCTCTGGTGTTCTTATCTTGTTCTCATCCTCTGCGTGGGATTGCGGATCAACATATTCACCAGTATTCTACCAGACAAAATCAGAAGAAGGTCATGGATCAACTACAAGCCGAGATGACTGAGATGCGGACCCACATAAATCAATTCATGGATTTAATGCAAGGTGTTACTCAAGGCCAATAGCAGTTAAGGACTCTCGTTCAGCCACTGATTGCGAGAATTGATGAAGAGGGTGTCCTTCATGGAGGAGTTCATACTGGTGTTACTGGTAATACTGTTCAGAATGGCCCTCCGGGCGGAGGTATTCCTGTTACTGGTGTTGTGATCCCTCCGGGCGGAGGGGAAAATGTTGTGGTTCCCACTTTAGTGGGGGGAGGTAACAGTGTCTACGCAATTCATGGCCGTCAGTATGATGATCTTCAGGAAGATGCATTCTCTGTGCCAGGTGGGGATGCTGGTCCCCAGATTGACAATGATCAGAGGTTCAGGTTTATTGAGGAACAACTGAGGGGTGTTGTAAATCAAGATTCTGTGGGTATGGATCTAGAGGATTTGGGGTTGGTTCCAGGCATTGTTATCCCACACAAGTTTCAGACTCCTACTTTTGAAAAGTACAATGGTATGACTTGTCCAAGGACTCACGTGATGGCATACGCAAGTAAAATGGCTGCTCATGCAAAGAATGAGAAGCTGATGATGCATTGCTTTCAGGATAGCCTATCTGGGTCATCCCTGGAATGGTATATGCAACTAGAGAGGAAAGATGTTCGTAGTTGGAGAGAGCTAGCAGGGGAATTTATCAAACACTATCAATATAACACTGACATGGCTCCGAACAGGACACAGCTGCAGAATTTGTCACAAAAAAATAATGAGAGTTTCAAGGAATACGCTCAGAGGTGGCGAGAACTGGCAGCGAGGGTTCAACCTCCCATGTTGGAGCGAGAAATGATAAGTATGTTTATGGCCACCTTGCAAGGTCATTACTATGAAAAGTTGGTACCGTGTATGACTGGAAAGTTTGCTGATCTCATCTTAGTAGGAGAAATGGTGGAAAGCGGAATTAAGGCGGGAAAAATATCAAGCGGTGATGGGTCCTCATCTGGAGGAGGTAAGAAGCCTTATGCCAGTGGTTACAAGAAGAAGGAGGGAGATACAAACTCTGTGTTATCATATCATGGTAGAGAAGGACCTCGTCAGAACTTCAATCAGCAGGTGGCCTCTGTAACCATCCCAGTAGCACCTCAGCAGCCAGCAGTGTCTCAACAACAAAATCAGGTTCCTCGCAGACCACAGCCTGCGTCTAGGCGGGATAGGCATCTTGACACTCCGCCTATTCCCTACTCTCAATTATTTCAGCACTTGTTACAGCTACAGTTAATTCATAAGAGGACATTGGCTCCACCTACTGGTAATCCACCTCCCGGCTATGACGCCAACGCCCACTGTGAATTCCATTCTGGAGCACCCGGACATCATTTTGAGAACTGTAGAGCTTTTAAGCATCTGGTTCAAGATTTAGTGGATTCCAAAGCCATCAATTTCTCCAACGATGCTCCAAATGTGAATCAGAACCCGATGCCGAATCACAGTGGGTCGAGGGTCAATGCTATTATTAAAGACTGTGAAGACTTGAGTTTGATTTCAGATGTGAACGAAGTCCAAACTCCCTTGGGTGTGGTGAAGGAAAGACTGTTGAAGGGAGGGGTATTTCCTGGTTGTGAGGAAGGTTGTGTAGGATATGTGTCGCAGCTAGGCGGTTGTAATTTATTGAAAGCAGGTATTTAGAGAATGATCAGTGAAGGGATATTACAGTTTGGCAGGGGTTGTAGGCAGAGTAAAGTTAATGACAGAGAGATTGATGTTGCCACAATAACAATTCCATTCAAGACAATAACTATATCAGCGCCGGGGAGACCAGCGCTGGTCATTATCACTGTTCCTGGACCAATCCCGTATGAGAGTACCAAGCCATCCCATGGAACTATGGGGTCGAGGTATTTGTTAATGGTAAGAAGCAGGAATTGGTAAAGACATCAGCTGTGAATACAGGGGTTGAAAATCTTGTTGAAGCAGGGGTTATCACTAGGATTGGTAGAGTCTTTATTCCGTCTGAGGATCAAGGTGGAAGTTCGAAGCAAGACAAAGGTAAATAGATGATGGATGAGTCTGTACAGAGGCATGAAGCAAATAATTCTATGACAAAGCAGGTTGGGGATACTTTCTCAGAAGACGTAGAGGAGTTTATGAGATTGATCAGGAAAAGCGATTACAAAATTGTTGATCAACTCCACCAAACTCCATCGAAGATTTCCATCCTATCTTTACTGTTGTGCTCCGAGGCACACCGAAAGGCATTGCTGAAAGTTTTGAATATGGCCTATGTACCACAGGAAATATCTGTCAATCAGTTAGAAGGGGTTGTGGCTCATGCAAATGCTGGTAATGGCTTGGGTTTCACCGATTTAGATCTGACTCCAGCTGGGAGGAATCACAACAACGCTCTGCATATTTTAGTGGAATGTCGTGGTTCCTTAATGTCGCATGTGTTAGTTGATACAGGGTCATCTTTGAATGTGTTACCGAAGAAGGCTTTGATGAAATTGGATACTCGTGGGTTGATTTGTACACCAAGTGACTTGGTGGTACATGCTTTTGATGGCTCCAAGAGGTCAGTTTTTGGAGAGTTAGTTCTGCCGATCAAGGTGGGTTCTGAGATTTTCAACACCACCTTTTACATAATGGATATTCAGCCTGCCTATAGTTGTTTGTTGGGTCGCCCTTGGATCCATGGTGATGAAGCAGTAACATCTACGCTGCACCAGAAGCTGAAGTATATGGCGGATGGCCACATTGTGACTGTTTGTGGTGAGGAAGAGATCACGGTGAGTCACCAATCGACCTTCAAGTATGTAGAGGTAGATGGTGAAGTACAGGAAACTTTGTGCCAAGCCTTTGAAGCTATGAAGATTCCCGAAGAACCCCCAAAGGTAGCTAGTCAGCCTGAGGTGGTTGCCCAACCTGAAGTCATCAGACAACCAGAGGTTTCGATGTCCTCTTTCAAAGAGGCGCGCGCTATAGTTGAAGCTGGTGGTTCTCATAAGTGGGGCAGTGTCATTGATGTTCAAAGAAAGCAGGATACCCATGGACTAGGGTACAAGCCACCCCGACAAGCTCAAGAGCCTCCCAAGTATGCTGGCCCAATTCGGTTCACAAGTGCTGGGGTTTTCTTCAATCAGGTTAATGCTATTGAGGATGAAGGAGCTAGTGACTGTGACATGGATGAATGGATTCGTCCCTGCACCCCTGGTCAGAGTTTAGGCAACTGGTCTTCCGAGAAAGACATCCAAGTGACTCGCCCGGAGTAATTTACTTTTGTTTTCTGTTATGTTAAATCCTACGTTCTGCCCAAGACGTAGTGATATTTATTTGTAGGGCTTGGATGTTTTATTTGCTACTTTTATCATCAATAAAGGACGTTTTTTCATTCAAATATTTTGATCCCTGTTTTTCTGTCTTTTACTTTTTGCATTAGCCCACATCAAAATGGCAATGTGTTTCTTGTTTGTTGCACTCATAATAAACATAAAACATCCATCATGCAGGTTTCTTTGTTCATATTCCACCCATCATGACTTAGCTATGGCTCGATATGACTTTGACAATCCTATCTATCAGGCCGAAGAAGAGACTGACGAAGACTGTGACTTACCAGAAGAATTGGCCAGGCTACTGAAATAAGAGGAAAGGGTTATTCTACCTTATCAGGAGGAAGTCGAGGCTGTTAATCTGGGAACCGAGGATGTTAAACGAGAAGTAAGGGTTCAGACTGCCTTGGAAGACACTGTTAAAGGAAGATTGGTTGAGTTTGTAGCAAGCGAAATTGGACATGGTTCTTAAGCACTGGTCGCTCTCTGAGGTTTGAGCTTACTACAGGCCGATTCATTTTTTATCCTATTGTGAGGTGATGAAGGAAAGGAAATAGATGTCTCCAATTAACCCTGCTTTGCATACTGAGTTTAAACAGCGGTCTGTTAGGTTACGAATGCTATCAATGTGGGGGGCCCTTGTACTGGTTATTTGTATTTTTGCCAATACTGTTTTCTTTCTTCTCTGGGATTTTCTGGCGGGGAACAAGGATTAGGATGTTAGGACTGAGGCTTTTGATGAGAGTATGGGATTTTGGGTTTTTGTTTAGTGTGCTCGCTAAGATTTTTTCTTTCAATCTTATGCCTACGTATTCCCGTTTACCGAAATAGGGAAATCAGAGCGTTCGTAGTTCCTCCTATTCTATGGGAGGAAATGGGTGTTTTTGGTGTCTTGTTCAAAGCCCAAGACGTGAAGCGAAAGGTAGTTTGTATCTTGTTCAAAGCCCAAGATATGAAGCTGAAGGGTTTGACTTTAGAGAGAATTTGTCATCTCTAAAGAGGTCTGTTTGTCACAACTGTTGGGTGACTGGTTTATAAAGGGAGGATTACTTTAACCGGGATACGCGGATCCGGCAATGCCATAATTTCCTTTATAGGGGGTTTTAACCTGAAGGAGAAAACTTTAACTCAATGTAGAGCAATGCTATCTTTCCTTAGGAATTTCTCATGCTAAAAGAGGGACAGTGGCATGGATATAGATGATCCAGAGGCTTGCCGCTTACAGCAATTAGATGAAGGGGAAAGAGTTGTTGATGTTTGTGTACTGTGAACGAGGCACAACTTTGATGCTAAAAGGTTAATTGGATTAACCAATGGTTTTCTTATGCAAAGCCTAAAAGGAGGCTGATATGTGTCTCGTACAAAGCCCGAGAGAGAGGCTAAAAGGTTTTTGACTCAGCAAGGGAGTCTTTTGGTATCTCGTATAAAGCCCGAGATGAAGGCTATTTGGGATGATTGACTCAACAAGAGAATCTTTTATACTCAACAAGAGAGTGATTTTGTATCTCGTACGAAGCCCGAGATGGAGGCTGAAATTTGTTTGGCTCAATAAGAACCTTTTTGTATCTCGTATAAAGCCTGAGATGGAGGCGAAAGGGGTGATCGACTCAATGAGGGAGTCTCTTATGTGTCTCGTACAAAGCCCGAGAGAGAGGTTAAACGTTGTTTGACTCTGCTGGGGAGAATCATTGTATAAAGCCTAAGAGGAGGCTGTGGTTACTGTTTCAGTTGAGTGACAGGTCCAATATGCTGATTTTGAAAGAGAAAATCAGTTCTTATATGAGCAACACTGTACTCAAGGATTTATTTCAAGGATCCGGGTTATTCCTATTTTTTAAGGAAGCGGGAAATCCAAAGGGTATTGAGACTGTCCGAGTCTACGGGATTCCTTCCTATTCTTGAAGGGGTCACTTGAGAATGTCTTGAAGACTCAAGGAGATTAGACTGTTCAAGTCTAGAGTTTCATCTTTTGTACTATGCTTGGAGAAACAGTAGAAGACTCTTTGAAAGGACTGTTCTATGCAGATGATTAAGTTCTGTTCCTATACATCTAGGAGGTCATCGGGACAATTTGTACGAAGCCCAAGAGGAGGCTGGAAACTTTTAAGAAGCCGAGAGGTCCTTCTACGAAGCCCAAGAGAAGGCTATCATTCCCGGAGGAAGAGATCATTATACTAAGCCTAAGAGGAGGCTGTGAATACTTCTAGGAAGCCGTAGGGTCTTTGTACTAATCCCAAGAGGAGGCGAGGGTTCTTTTAGGAAGCCTGTGGGTCCTTGTATGATACCCAAGAGGAGGCTGATACTTTTAAGAAGCCGATGGGTCCCCAAACCCCGAGAAATTCAAGGCAAGCTATTCACAAGGAATAGATCAAGTCAGGAAAATTTGAGAATTTGGAAGAAACTCAAGAGATGTCATTCACGGAGAAAAGATCATCTCTGGGGAGTAGAGTTTCTTGACAAGTGCTTTTAAGAAGTATGTGGGTCCCTAAACCTCGAGAAGTTCAAGACATGCCATTCACCGAGAATAGATCAAGCCAGGAAAGTCCGAGAATTTGGAAGAAACTCAAGAGATGCCATTCACGGAGAAAAGATCATCTCTGGGGAGTAGAGTTTCTTTGACAACTTCTATGAGTGACAGTCTATGAAAGGGTTCACAGAGAATGATGCCTTTCATGTCTCCATATTGTTTAACCCCAAGAGGAGGGAAGACTGTGTCTGGTAATCCTATGGGGATCTAGTTTAGACTATTTCTAAGAGTGATCAACGGGCTTAATGCTAGACGTAGTTGTCGGGGAAACTCTAAATATCTATATTATTATTACACAGTTGATATGAGTTTATGAAAGAAGACTTACAGTGAAACAGCCCCACAATACAGTTATATGTATATGAAAGCGGTAAATGAAAGCAATAACCACTTACTCGGTTGTAGAGCTTCCATGTTGTTTGGTTAGTTGTTCAACAAAGAAAGATTGAAAACAATAGTATATTCAAAATCAAAGGAGAAAGTGCTTTGAAAAAGAAAGATTTGGGGCTTATAGCTCAAGGAGAGGCCCAGGGTTTTATCAGTGATCGCACTGTTTGAATTTGTACAGAGGGACTTATACAAGTGACTGAGGCCCAAAATGTTTTCTGTACAAGGGGGTTGGGTCTTACACTCTATTAGAGGCCCAAAAGTGTTTAAAAAAAAGAGTGGGGCTTATAACACGAGGGTAGACCCAATTGATTTTTCGTTTAAAAATGGCGATCGCGCTGAGGTTTTCTTTTAACGTAGAGAGACTTATACAATAAGTGAGGCCCAAAATGTTTTGGTTAAAAGGGGATTAGGTCTTACACTCTATTAGAGGCCCAAAAGTCTTGAATGGGTCTTATAGCTCAAGGAGAGGCCCAAGGTTATTTTGAAAAGGCGACGATCGCGCCGTTTGTGTTTGACGGTATCGGGACTTATACAATACACTGAGGCCCAAAAATGATTTGGTCAAAAAAGGATTGGGTCTTACACTCTATTAGAGACCCAAAGTGTTTTGAAAATGATTTATGAGGGTTGAATTAATCCAAAAACCCTAATTTGTTTTCAAAAATGTATTTAATTGAATACAAATTCAATTAAAATGATCAAAATTGTTTAACATATGGAAAACAAATTGTGATCTTGGATTAATGCTTCAAAAATTAAGTATTGACCTACAAAATAATTAGAAAGCATTAAAAATTGCAAAATCAAGGTGGAACAAAATATTTCAAATGTTAAAAACAATTAAAACATTAATTCTTTGCAAAAATATCAATTATATAAAATAAATAATATTTTTGGGATTTTTTGGGAAAATAAAATATTTTAACATTTTTGTGAATTATTAAAAAAAGAATCAACTCAAAATCATTAAAACTCAGAGAGAAATTAATTTTTGAATCAATTAAATAAAATCACAAAATTCAAATATTCAAATTTTGAAAAAAGGCGCCAAAAACACACAAAGAACACGCGCGTGTTCTGGGTTTGTCCAGATTTGCATTTTCTCTCCAATCTCTCTGAATACTTGATTATAACATGCAATCCACATATCATTATGCTCGTCTCAACCTCACGATCATGTCTATGTCAATTAATTTCATTTAAATTAAACATATAACAAGAAATCATGAAAAATCCTCAAGAACCCTAATTTCTGCATGAAGGCTAGGATTTTTGATACACGATTCAAACAATGCAATTAATTGAGGGGAAACACTCCATGCATGATTATGAACATATGGCCAAATTATTGTGCAGCAAAAATTGCATGGATCATAGAGTTAGAAGAGCTCATGCTTACCACTTGCAGCTGGTGATCGTGATTTGTGTTGGAGGTGTTACAGCTAGGTTCCAATGATCTGGATAGCTTCCGTAGGTGCCATGGAGTGTGTATGAATGCTTGGAATGGATTGAAATGGTTTGGAGTTGAAGATGGCACCTCAACTGCAAAACTGTCATGAACTTGAGCAATTGGCTGGTGATTTTGTGAAATCAGTGTTCCAGATGTTATGTGAGTGTTTGGATCACTTCTATATGATGTATGTGAGATGTGTGAGTGATTGGTTTGATTGGAAAAGCTCTCAAACTCAAAACCCGATAGTGACTTGCCGTAGAACTGCTGAGTAGGTTTGTTCAATGTTGGCCAATGGAAGTTCAAGTCTCCTCTAGCCATTGACTAGAGGTTAGGGCACAGGCTGCTGGTTCCCTTGGTCTTGGATAAGTCTTAACTGGATTCAAATGAAAATGGCTCAGTCCATGCCACCTTGATGCTTCCATTGAATGCTCCAATCCAAATTTGGAGTCTTGTCCCTATTTTGGCAATTCTAGGTTCAACATGCTATTTCTTGTTCCAAAGACTTTGGAGGCTTGGATCAGTGATTGTCCCCTTTAGATTTAATCCTCAGATGTGTCCAAGTGGATAGGAGTGTTTGGATTTGCACAATTTTGGCAAGTCGATCAAAAATGCAAATTCTGCCTTGCTTTGACAGATTTCAACAAGGCAACTTGACAATGTCATAACTCATAGCCCAAATGGACTTTGGCAATGTTCTTGGCCATTTTAGAAAGCCCTTACATGATACAACAACTGTTTGAACATGTTTGGTTTTGATCTCTTTTGAATCCAAGTGAAAAATCCCCCTACATTTGGAAAAAAGTGAAGACAGATTTGGACTTAGTGAAAATTTCACTAAGTGTTGGAAAAAGTGACATTTTCATTTTTCAGCCATTTTGATCACTCCATAACTCAAAATCCTTAATGAATTGGAATGACTTGTAGTTTAAGTTTTGTAGAGGGTAATGAGGGCTACAAATCCATATTTGGATGAGGAAAAATGGCTTTGTGGTTTAGGAGTTATGATCCTCCAAAGTTGGTACCCTAGCCACTTTATTTTTAACTTAGAAAATTTTCTAAGTTTTTATGGTTACCCCTTTTACAAGTTATCCCACTTTTCTTGATTTTTCTTGATGAATGATGATTCAAATCATATATTAACATCATTTTAGGGTTATAAATCCATTTTGGTGAAAAATCTCAAAAAGTCAAAGTTGACTTTTGTGCACAGTTGACTTTTTTATCAGATGAATTCCAAACTGTGCAATTCTTCAGGAAATCATGTCCTTGACCTAAATCAAACTTGATGGACATGTTCCATGGGTGTCATAGGGTATATTGAGGTATGTCCTAGGGTTTGGGAGCATGTCTTGGTCAAAAGTCAAAGTTACAGTTGACTCTTTCCTTAAAACCCTAATTGTGGTGCAGATGAAATTGAGACTTGTTGCTCAAGCTTCTTGGATTAATCCATTGTTCCAAATGGATCAATATAGTTTATTAGAGACCCTCAAACCCTCTCTTGAGGTCTTGGCTCACGATTTGCCCTAAAAGTCAACTTAGGGGTGAATTAGGTCAAGAAACCCTAATTCCTGATTTTTGATGAATGCATCCCCTGAGGTCAAATTGACTTGATGATTGGGTCCATGAGGTTCCATGGAGTATATTAGGTTGTGTTTTGGATCTTTGGATTGTGCCCAGAGGAAAATTTCCCTTTGGAGGCCCTGGTCGATCAAAACCCTAATTTGGTAACACTGTCGATCTTGAGGCTTGATCCACCTAGAAAGGAGCAACCTTGTACTTAATCCTTGGAGTGGGAGTCCTTTTGATCCATTGTGGATGTTTGAGAGGTTAGAAAAGTTGAAGATCATGCCATTCCTTGATTGATCCTTTGTCTAAGGCTCTGAGAGGGCTTGAAACCCTAATTTTGATTGTAGTGGATGCTCACCCATCTTTGGGGAGACTGATGAAGCATGATGGTCCCTCCATATTGTGATGATGATTTACACAATGATGGGAAATCTTAGTGGTCAAAATTTGGGGTATGACAGAGTTGCTTCGAGAGTATGTGGATATCTTCGCCTGGTCTTACCAAGACATGCACGGGCTTGACACAGACATTGTTGCACACCAGTTGCCGCTTAAAGAGGGTTGTACTCCAGTCAAGCAGAAACTGAGAAGGACGAAACCAGATATTGCTGTCAAGATCAAGGAAGAGGTTCAGAAACAGTTGGACGCCAGATTTCTTGCTGTGATAAATTATCCTCCGTGGGTTGCTAATATCGTACCTGTACCTAAGAAGGATGGGAAGGTCAGGATGTGTGTTGATTACCGAGATTTGAATAGGGTGAGCCCAAAGGATGATTTCCTACTCCCCCACATTGACGTGTTGGTTGACATTACTGCTCAATATCCTATATTTTCCTTTATGGATGGCTTCTCTGGGTATAACCAAATCAAAATGGCCCCAGAGGACATGGAGAAGACTACGTTCATAACACCGTGGGGAACATTTTGCTACAAGGTAATGCCCTTCGGATTGAAGAATACTGGGGAAACCTATCAGCGGGTAATGGTGACTCTCTTTCATGATATGATTCACAAGGAGATTGAAGTCTATGTTGATGACATGATTGCGAAGTCACAGATAGAGGAAGAACACTCGGTAAACCTCCAGAAGTTGTTTGAAAGGTTGAGGAAGTTCAGACTGAGATTGAATCCGAACAAGTGCACTTTCGGCGTGAGGTCTGGTAAATTACTGGGATTCATTGTTAGTGAAAGAGGTATCGAGGTTGATCCTGCCAAGATAAGAGCCATACAAGAGATGCCTGAGCCAAGAACAGAGAAAGAGGTTCGTGGTTTCTTGGGGAGGTTGAATTACATTGCTAGGTTCATCTCTCATCTTACGGCCACGTGTGAACCAACTTTCAAGTTGTTAAGAAAAGATCAGGAGGTCAGATGGAATGAAAATTGTCGAAAGGCGTTTGAAAAAATAAAGGAGTATTTGCAGGAACCTCCAGTCCTTATGCCACCGGTGTCCGGGAGACCGTTAATTATGTACCTTACGGTTCTTGAGAACTCAATGGGTTGTGTGCTCGGTCAACACGACGAGATGGGTAGGATAGAGCATGCCATTTACTACCTGAGTAAGAAGTTCACTGATTGTGAATCAAGATACTCTATGTTGGAAAAGACATGTTGTGCACTCGCTTGGGCAGCCAAGCGCCTGAGGCAGTATATGTTAAACCACACAACCTTGTTGATTTCACAGATGGATCCGATTAAGTACGTGTTTGAGAAGCAAGCACTTTCTGGAAGGATAGCCCGTTAGCAGATGGTTTTGACAGAATACGATATCCAGTATGTTTCCCAGAAGGCCATTAAGGGAAGTGTTCTGTCAGAATATCTTGCTGAACATCCAGTCGAGGATTATTAGCCAATGAATTTGAATTTCCAGACGAACATGTTATGTTTCTGAAAATGAAAGATTGTGAAGAGCCTCTGCCTGACGAAGGACCCGAGATTGGGTCTCAATGGAAGCTAATTTTTGATGGAGCTGTTAACTCATATGGTAATGGAATTGGGGCAATCATTATAACCCCAAAGGGTTCTCATATACCTTTCACTGCCCGGTTAGCATTCGTGTATACCAACAACGAGGTGGAGTATGAAGCATGCATCATAGGGTTAGAAGAAGCAATTGATTTGAGAATTAAGAACCTCGATGTCTATGGTGATTCTGCGTTGGTAGTTAATCAGATTATAGGAGAATGGGAGACTCGTCAGGCGAATTTGGTGCCTTATAACAACTATGCCAGAAGGTTGTTACCTTTCTTTGACAGGGTGGATTTTCATCATGTGCCCCGAGCTGAGAATCAGATGGCTGATGCGTTGGCGACATTGGCATCCATGTATAAGGTGAACTGTTGGAATGAAACTCCGTCGATTAGAATCATGCATCTGGATAGACCAACTTTTGTGTTTGCAATTGAAGATGTGTCTGATGGCAAACCGTGGTATCATGATATTAAGGTTTTTCTGAAGAAACAGGAGTATCCAGATGGTGCCTCCACCAAGGATAAAAAGACTCTGAGAAGGTTGGCAGGAAACTTCTTTCTAAACAAGGATGATGTGTTATATAAGAGGAACTTCGATATGGTCTTGCTACGTTGTGTTGATGAACACGAGGCAGGCTTATTGATGGAGGAAGTTCACGAGGGTTCTTTCGGTAATCATTCCAGTGGACACACCATGGCTAGAAAGTTGTTGAGGGCAGGATATTATTGGATGACTATGGAGTCTGATTGTTTCAAGTACGCCCGAAAGTGCCATAAATGCCAGATTTATGCAGATAAGATGCATGTACCGCCTACGCCTCTAAACGTGTTATCATCTCCTTGGCTTTTTGCAATGTGGGGCATAGATATGATTGGAAAGATTGAGCCCACTGCTTCCAATGGGCATCGTTTCATTTTGGTTGCCATTGACTATTTCACAAAGTGGGTGGAGGCAGCCTCGTACGCCAACTTCACCAAGCAAGTGGTAGCCCGGTTTATAAAGAAGGACATCATCTGTCGTTATGGGGTCCTGGAGAGAATCATTACCGATAATGGCTCGAATTTGAACAATAAGATGATGAAGGAATTATGTCAGAGTTTCAAGATCGAACATCACAATTCTTCTCCATATCGTCCGAAGATGAATGGTGCTGTTGAGGCAGCGAATAAGAATATCAAGAAGATTGTGCAGAAAATGGTGGTAACATATAAGGACTGGCATGAGATGCTACATTATGCCCTACATGGTTACCGTACTTCGGTGCGTACATCAACTGGGGCAACCCCTTTCTCATTGGTATATGGTATGGAAGCAGTTTTACCCTTAGAGGTCGAGATTCCGTCTTTGAGAATTCTGGCTGATGTGAAACTTGATGAAGCTGAATAGGTGTGTTCCAGGTTGGATCAGTTAAACCTTATTGAAGAAAAGAGATTGGTAGCCATCGCACATGGTCGGTTGTATCAGAGCAGGATGAAGAACGCCTTTGACCAGAAAGTGTGTCCTCGGAGTTTTCAGATAGGTGAATTGGTGTTGAAAAGGATCCTTCCTCCTCAGACAGATCACAGGGGCAAATGGACTCCAAACTACGAGGGGCCATATGTGGTAAGAAATGTTTTCTCTGGTGGAGCCTTACTACTTTCAACTATGGATGGCGAAGATCTTACGTCCCCTGTGAACGCAGACGTAGTCAAAAAAATACTTCGCATGAAAGAGACCCGCTAAACATAAAAAGAAAGTCCAAGCAAAAAAGGGGCATCCCGGCGAACCATAAAAAGGAAAGGTTCGGGCAAAAATTAGGGATAAAATGTAAAAAAGAAACATGTAAACCCGCAAAGTTGAAAATCGGAAAAGGCAACTTTGGCAAGAATGGGCATCCCGATGGATTGAAAACCCGAAAAGGGCGATCCAGGCAAAAGTTAGGGATTTATAAGCGAAAGGCTATGGTCTGCGTTCGATCTGTGAGCACTTTCAATACCTGGAAATTCTGAAAGAAAGGAATTAGTATAGTTAGTCTCTTCAAAGGTCAAGATATTTGTGGATAAGCAAGACATATAGGTCATAGCTGAGTCGAATCATGGTGGATATCTGTTCCCGCATTGCCGACATATGTATTTTCCTTTTGCTTTTACGCAATTACCTCTTTTTAGGAATTGCTTCCAATTGTAAATGCCTATTTACAGGCCACTTTTCTCAATAAAATTTTCATTTCACTCAGAGAGCTTTCCATTGTTTGTTTTACTTTTACTGTTTTGTTTACAAAAATGTCCGATATTTTTTATAAACATTGCATATAAAAATTTGAGCTTTGCGGAGCATAACGAAAAGCAGTAGAAATTACTTAGGCATTAATGGTGATAGTCATGTTGTGGCATATTCTATTTGTTGTTATTTGACTTGCAGGGCAACAACATTGTACTCCCCCAGTAGGGTTGCTCTCCCCAACATTGAGATTGCACCTTTCCTCAGCAGAGCAGACCTTCCCCAGCAGGAGACCTGGGAAGTATTTTCTCTGGATCAAGGCGTTATTTCCCCACAAAATCAGGGTGTTCACGTTCCCCGTCTAGTCAGGAAGCGTGCTTTCACCGACAATGTCATATTCTAATCCCCAGCAAGGTGGGAGTAAAGTCATTCTCCCCATCAGTAGTCTAAGTTCAGCAGTATCCCCCAAGCAGGATGGTATTATGGGCTGGCATCCCCCAGCAGGTCCTGAGCCCATCTGTTATTGGCAATCCTCAGTAACAGACTTCCAGTTTCGTTATTGGAATTCATTCTCAACTCCCCCAGCAGAGGAGGAATCTCAGGTTCGATGTCACCTCCAGTAAAGGACATGTGTAATCCCCAGTAGAGTGTATATGCTTTTGGATTTCATCCCCAGCAGAAGTTGTGGATCCAAAGAGTCGGTCAGTGTGATCCTTCTCAGCAGAGTTCCTGGATTCAGAGGATAATTTATTTTTGTCATCCCCAGCTGAATTGGTCTTTTCTCTCCAACATTTATTTTGCTGGAGGGACCCTTTTTGCATATCATAAGCATTTGCATTGCATCCTCAAATGCGTAGCATTTCCACTTCGTGTGGAGCATTACGGCAAAATTCAAACATAGGCATCCGAAGCATAAGCCAGGTTTGAGTTTTCCTACGTCGGGAAAAAAGGCAGATTTCAGAGAATATCATTCGACTTTACTCCACAAGTGTTGGGTTTAGTCATTCAAAGCAATATTTGACATTCCCTTAAAGAGTTGTTTGCCATGAGCGTTAATCCATGATTTCTTTTTTACCCCTTCGTCCAGGTGGTCCTTTGGTTTATTCCCTCAAGGGTTTTTACCGTCAGACACCCGTCCGTGTTCTTTCAGCACCTGTTCGTGTTTGAACCTTTGTTTCAATGCCCATCTGCATTGACATTTGACGCCCGTCTGTGTCCTTTCAGCACCCGTCCATGTTTGGACCTTTTATTTCAATGCCCGTCTGTATTGACATTCGGCACCCGTCCGTGTTCCTTTCAGCACCCGTCCGTGTTTGAACCTTTGATTTCGATACCCATCTGTATTGACCTTTGGATGACACCCGTCCGTGTTGCCTTCCATTCCCCTAGCGAGATCAATCCCTAGTAAATTTACCTCTTTACACCCGTCCGTGTACCTTTTCGATACCCGTCCGTATTGAAACCCTTTTACACCCATCCGTGTATCTTTTTGATACCCGTCCGTATTGAACCTATTTACACCCGTCCGTGTATCTTTTTAGTACCCGTCCGTATTGAACCCTTTTACACCCGTCCGTGTATCTTTCCGATACCCGTCCGTATTGGTCCTTTTTACACCCGTCCGTGTATCTTTTCGGTACCCTGTTCGTATCTGATATCTTTGACTCCTTGACACCCATCCGTGTTTATCCCCAGCATAGTTAACACTCGTTTGTGTTTATTTCATGACATTCCAATACATTGTTCGTATTGGTTTCCAACACTCGTATGTGTTGTGACAAGTGCAGCATTTATTGCTTGTTCCCCAGTGGGGGCGTCCCTCCTTTGAGGATTGCAAATTTCAGGTTTCTTTTGGTATTCAATCCCCGTGAATCCTTTGAACGCATGACAACCATTGCTATCATACCTTCAGGACCAAGTTGATTGAATAGGGGAAGCTGTAATACCCCAAAATTTGCTCTCCTTACTTTAGTACTAACTGGCTTATGTTTCATTTCATTTTTGCATTATCATGTGTGCATATCATTGGTTCTTAGCATGGGGTTAAGGTGCTTGAGGCAGTTCAAGAGGAGAAGGTGTTCTTCAAGGGTCAAGTTTCATACCATTTATCAAGAATCAAAGGTTGGTACAAAAGTTACTAAATTTGGAAAATGACCTATAATGAGAAGTTTCCATTTTTGGTAAGTTTTTACACTACATTCAACTTGACTTTTCACCATCAAAGAAGCTTCAAATGAATTTTCCTCAAACATAAAAGTTGAATATATTTTTCTCCCCTTTCCAACAAGTACTAGATGGTCTCCATATCATTTGTGAAACTCAAGTTATGATCAAAAGAAGGCAAGGTGGTTTTTAGGGTTTTCTCATGGTTCCATTCTTACACCTTTTGCATTTTGGGACATATGGATCTATAACTAATTCTATTGCATCAAGGCACATTCTAACATCAAAGTGCATTCCATAAGGATCATTTTTGGCCTTTGAACCAAGGGATTCCATGACAAATTCATCACTTATTTCACATTACGGATTGCGTGATCTCAGGTTAATGCATTTTTCATGATCTTAAAACTCAATTTTTTGGTGTGTATAATGATATATGATATTCACTGATAATTCTGGTATGTTTTATTTTGAGATTGGACGTGTATTATGTGCATATTGTGAGTTTGAAAGTTTTGAACCCTAACTTGTTTCATTCGATTCTCTTTGTATGCTGGTTGTTTGTGAAAAATAATATGATATTATTGATCCTCATTGAATTCTGGCCAGAAAGGTATACTCGTTTGCATTTTCTGAGTTTTTTTGAGTTACAGGTGGCCGGAAGGGGCGACCGGAGCTAGGGCTCCGGCGTCTGGTTTGAGTTCCGGCGAGGCTAGGGTTTCCATGGGGAAGACGTAATCTCAGTCGTCTGTTAGCCAGATCGTGTGGTCCACAGCGCACCACATCATTTAAAATCTATTTTTATTTTATGGTTTGTGTGTGTGACGTTCTATGATAACTACCATGTACATCCAATTTGACCCATTCATTACACTTTTGATTGATTGATCCTATGCGTTGATTGAATCTGAGGGTCATTGTTGTGCCAACGCATTAAATCCACATGTGCCTTATCACGTGCATTGTTTAATTTCTGAATACTTTTGTGTGTGAATGTGCATCATTATTAAGGTGGGCGTGTGATTCTATACCACTCATCATGATTGCCTGTTGACTTTGTGGACTGATTGCAAGCGTTAGATTGATCAGAGGGCTAATGTGGGTCCAGAGAGTTGACTGAAATCCTATATTTTATTTTTTATTTCACTGATGGGCTTTTGTGGATTGGGCTTGATATCCACACCCCCCTATTAAGTCCATTTCAATTTCCAACGTGAATAAGCTGCTAATGACACCCCCTTGCTATTTTCTTTCTTTATTTTATTTTTTTTGCATAGTTTCTCATTTTTAATTTTTAAAATTAGTTAAAGGCATCTAAAAATCCCAAAAAAAATCATGAGTTATATTTAGAGTTTTATAAAAAATTTCCAAATTTTATTTTCTTATTTTATTTTATTTTTAGCATCTAAAATAACTATCTGGTTAATTTCCTTTGAATTTATTCCATATATGCATACCTTAACTTTTTGATTTTATTTTTCATAGCATATAAAGCATTGTGAACTCAGTATTTTTGCATTGTGTTACCAACATATTGAAGTGCATAAAAACATTTTTCTCATATTTTTAAAATCATTTCATATTGCATTTTAGTCCCTTTCTTTTGCATATTGAACCATGTTTCCTACCTGATCTTTGCATGATTGTTTGAGTGGCTTATCTTGTGAATTTTTGCATGAGTTTTTAACATGATGTTTACCCCTGGTTGAGGTGTTTTTAGAATTAATTTGGTATTTGTTAAAGGTGTTTTGCTAATTGTTTGATTGCTCTTTGTTTGAGGTCTTCTTTTATGCACATCTTTGATCATGTCTGATTACTTGTTTGAGAAGGCACTTGTGCCATTGTGTGGGGTTGCTTATTTGACTTTATAAACCATGTTTGAATTGTTATAGGTCACTTGATTGCCATTATAGGTCATTGGTGTGAGGTTGTTGCATACTTTGTGCATATGTTCAATGCTTGGTTTACATGCCTCTTTTTGACTTATCTTCTCACCTCTTCTCATCTATGCTCATTCATGACTCATATTTGGTTTATGTATGCCATACCTTATCATTCATTTGCACGTCATTTGATGTATGTTTCTGACCTTGGAGTTTTGCATTCATTCATGTCATATGCTATTCATGCTTCATCTTACATACTTGAACCTGTTTCACTTACATGCTTCCTTCTCCTTCTTCTAATGATTCTTAATGCTTGGATACTTGTTTGTGTGCCTCATGTGACACTTGTATAGCATGTTTAGACACATGTTTAGGTCATCCACATTCTGACTTGGATATTATTTGAAGCATTCTTGCATGATCACCTTGCATATCCACTTATTCTTCTTCTACTCCTTCTTTGATGGCTTTCTTGTGTGTTTTGCCACTTGTTTGCATTCTATTTGCTTGATCTTGTTTGGTAAACATTGTGGGTCACCTCTAAGGTGTACATTCTGACTTGGATGAGTTTCATTTGGTTTATAATCATTTCTCTTTGGGTTGTGACTTGTTTGGGGTTTCATTTGTCTTATTGTTACTTATGCTATTTTGTACTAACCTTTTATGCAGAGGTAGAGGTAAGTTATTTGAGGGTGTGGATAGTTATCCATGTCCACCCTCACTCTTTCTTTCTCTCATCTTTTCTTTTCTTTAGGCTTAGGTTGTTGTCAACTTGCCTTACACACAAGCCTTAAACATAGGAAGTGAAGATTGAGGGGTCCCCCTTCTCTCTTCTAGAGTGTTGAGCATACGTCCCATTGGGGACGACCATGCGACGCATTCGTTCCCGTGTCATAGACTTTGGTTCAAGTTGAGTTATGAACTAACTCAAGTCACTTCTGTCCTAAAAAATACAAACAAACTTCAAACCTTTTTATCCTGCGGGATTGTCAAACTAAAGGCTATTTTCAAAAAGGGCACATTACTTTCCGTCTGAGTCACAAACAGGCATCGACCCTAACTGTCGGACGCGAACTTAACGTCGCTCATAAAAAACACAAAAAGAACTTGGTCCGAACTACGTCGACTCTGAATTCCCCATTGCACAAAGGGGGGACGTAGGCCTAGGACGACGACATCCTACCGAGTCTGCCTTTGTTTTCCCCTTCCCCGTTTCAGTACAACCATAGATTTTAGGATAACTCACCCTTAGATTAGACAACAAGCGTGGATCCCATCGAGTACGATGGATGCGTGGGGTGCTAACACCTTCCCCTCGCGTAACCGACTCCCGAACCCAGGCTATGGTTGCGATGACCATTCCTTTCCCTCTTCCTCAGGTTTATGCGGTGTTTCCTTTCACTCTCTTGGGATAAATATACATTGCTGGCGACTCTGTTTTCCGCGCCACTTTCGCGTTTGTACCTGGATGAAAATCCTGGGAGCGACACAATGCTCAAAATAAAGGCATAATATTAAAGAGCAAGAAATAAAAGGCAAGAAATTAAAGTGCATAAAGTAAAGTTAGCACAACAATAATGTTAGTATTGAGGTTAGAGTTAATGATCTGATTCGGGATAAACTTAGCGTTATGTTAAGAAATCCTAGCACAAGCTATTAGGAAGATCATACTATGGGAGACCAGTCAATAACAATTTATGTACCATACATGTTAGAGATATGATAGAAACCATACTCCTAAAACATGTAGCACAAGTAAAAACCAAGGAGGTATCAATCACTAAGACAAGGAGATTGGTCCATTACATCAATCATTCTTCATGATAACTTAGGACAAACTTATGCATCAATCCAAAGTACCTCAAATGATCCATGATCAATTGGAAGTTAGATTTGAAATGATGAAAGTTTATCAAGCATCAATCCAAACTTCATGAACAAGATGAACTCTAAATCATCCAATTGATCAAGGAGGTATCAATCACTAAGGCAAGGAGATTGGTCCATTACATCAATCGTTCTTCATGATAACTTAGGACAAATTTATGCATCGATCCAAAGTACCTCAAATGATCCATGATCAATTGGAAGGTAGATTTGAAATGACGAAAGTTCATCAAGCATCAATCCAAACTTCATGAACAAGATGGACTCTAAATCATCCAATTGATCAAGAGAAAAATGGAAAGAAAAAAGAAGGATATGGAGAAAAATGAAATTATAATGAACCATAACTTTGATTAAGTTATCATCAAGATTAACCACCTATCTTGGTAGATTAGGGTTTTCAACCTATCAACACACAAGGTCCATTGATATTGATGAAACTTATGATCAAAAAGTCATGATCCAAGGCACTAGAAGTCAAACACAATTTAAAATTCAATAATAAATAGTTAAAATGCATGGAAAAATATTTTAAAAAGGTTTTAAAATGAAAATATAAGAGAAAATCCATAAAGTACCTCAAAACACCAAATAAATGGGCATGAAAATTATGGAAAGTTAGAAACAACTCAAATAACATATAATAAATTTTTAAGATTTTTTAAATGCATGAAATTATTTTTAAACCAATTAAAATGCATGAAATATGAGAAATTAAAAGAAAATAGCAAAACACAAAATAAAATTTTGAAAAAATACACAAGGTGTAAAATAACAGAAAATAATTTTGTGAATTTTTTGGTATTTTTTGGATGAAATTTGATTTAAAGAAAATTTTATAAAATAAAAGAAAATAAAAGAAAAAGAAATAAATTAGAAAAAAACAAGACGCGTTGGATCTAGATTCATTAAATGAGGTGGCACATCAAATGGCTCAGATCTGGAAGCTCACCATGGACCTTCAATGAAATAACGCATCATATCCAATTTAAATCAACCACTAAGATTAAAACGCATGGCATGCTCAGACCACCACCCCTGCACCTCCGGTCATCTTCTTCGATGAGTTGCTCACCGGAGTTTGACATTTGGAAACCTTAGATCATGAAACTAACGCCATTGTGACCGTCTCATAAGTGCGAATTCAACCATATGCTTCACTTTCATTTATTAAAAGTGAGCATGGAGAATTTTAAGAAAACTCGGTGAAAATGAAAACACAAAAAGTAAAATTAATGCTAGATACGATCAACCAAAACAAGATAAGTTAGGAGAAAGAATCAGAAAGTATCAGGCTATATCGTGGTAACTTGTTTCAATTCAGTTGATGTTCAGAACTACCTTGTCCAAATGATGATCGGAGGTGGTAAATGATGCACTTAGTTAACATGTTTCAGAAGCTCTTACCATTAGAGGTCAAATTAATTCTAAGTCCAAAATGACCTTTAATGTCTTCAAACTTTTCATGGCTTTCCAAGCATATCCTTTAAACAAACTTGTAGAGGGCATCAAATATGATAATTGGAAAAAAGAACTGCCCACAAAAGTTAAAAATTGAGAGAGTTATGATCTTTCGAAGTTAGGCAAATAACACTTGAATTTAGGTCAAATTTCACTAAGTCCACAAAGTAACCTATAATATTTCCAAACTTTTGATGATCTTCCAAACATAATTGGCTCTTGACTTGTAAAGAGAAGTTGTAAAGGATGTCAAGAAGAGTCATTTTCCCAAGTAAGCACTCAAAAATGTTGAAAAATGAGTGATTTGTGATATTTTGAACTTGGACTTGAAATGTTTACTTTTTAGATCAAAGTACTTTGAATGATCTTGCAACCTTTGAACTTTTCTTGCACTTAAAGGAACTTTGATGCACATATGAACTTAACATGATGTATTATTTAATGTCATTTGATGAATCTTGCAATGGATTAAGGAAACTTGTTGATGAAGACATGGAAATAAACACATGAATATTTGAAGTTTCTTGAGAAACAAGCTATCAAACTTTGAAATATCTTTGATCAAATGAAGTTGAATGATGCTTGAGACCCTATGATTTAAGATTAGAGGTCATGCTTTGATGAATAGCCTTTGAAAATCAATGGTTGGCCACACTTTGACTTGAGGAACTCAAACCCTAGCTGAGGAGACAATCACTTGATGCTCTTGATTCTAAACCCTACCTTGTAAAAGAAACAAAAGGGACAAGGCATTTTTTTTATTTTGATTAATGGTTAGTGAATTATAAAGCATATAAATACAAAAATGTAAAATGATAAAACAAATAGGTGCTTGATGATCTCTGCAAAGGCAAACCCAAGGATGAGAGTGTTAGGAGACAACCAAGTTTGTGATCTTGATGCATTGGAAAGATGCAAATGAGGTGGGATCATATGGGTAAAAATTAAGGTATGACAAGTATAATAGCGAAAGTCACTCTTATCACTTGACTTGTCACTATTGTTGTAAGAAAAGCCATATCATTGCTAAATGCAAACTTATGAGATATTTGGTTCCTAAAGTGTATTTCAATGGTACACCCACACTCAGAACCTAGCAATAAAGGATATATATATATATATATATATATATATATATATATATATATATATATCATCATCATCACTAATCATACTACCCAGCAATTGAGAGACATGTGAACTATTAGTTTTTCAATCAAATAAATTTATACGATGAAAAAATATATTCAAAAGAAAAGTTTTAATGCAAACGACTAAGAGTAGAATATAATTTGATTGCATTATAAAATGACTCCATGATGAATAGATAGAGTAGTTAAGGCCTCTTATACACTATGAAGTCATTCTATGTAAATATTGGGGTTGAGGTGGGTTGTTGGTAGAGCATTTACAATTCAGTTGTATTATTTGTTTATTTGTTTGTTTATTTATTTATTTATTTAAAGATTTTGATTAAAACTAATATCAAAACAATAAATTAACAATTCATCAAGATAACATGGAAAACAATATTTTGAGCTAAATAGGTTTAGTTTTCCTAATTTAAGGTCAAAACAGTGTGATATTTATCTCATTGGCATAACTTAAACTTTGTTACTTTCTTGTAGCTTTATTTCTTAACTAATCAATAGAATTGTTAATCATTACTACTAAATATAGTTAATATGGTAATTAATTACCATTTTACACCACAACAGAATATTATCATTTCCAGATTTCATCCATAAACCAATATCTTTCTCATATTATTTTCTTTTTTTGTAACCTGTTGTAACTATTTTGTTATCGATGTTGTTTTATGAATTTTCAATTACAAAAACATAAATAAGTTAATAAACACAAATTAGTATATATCTTCTAAAGAAAAAGTACACATTTCTAGCATGATTTCAAACTCTGATAAACACAAGTTAGTATATCGTTTTAAGATAAAAGTGCACATTTCTATAAATTAATAAACACAAATTAGTATATACGTTCTAAAGAAAAAGTACACATTTCTAGCATGATTTCAAACTCTGAGATAAATAATATAAGTTATGATGAAACTTTACATTCAAACAAAATAAATCATTATGCAAAACGGGGAAGGTATGAAGTAGAAGAAGATGTAGGGTTTCAAAAGTTTAAAGGTGTTGTTCCACAACAAAATGGTCATTGGGGTGCACAAATTTATGCAAACCATCAAAGAATATGGTTAGGAACATTCAAATCTGAAAAAGATGCTGCCATGGCTTATGATAGTGCCACCGTCAAGCTCAGAAGCAGAGAAAGCCACCGAAACTTTCCTTGGAATGACCAAACAGTTCAAGAACCTTTGTTTCAAAGTCATTATAGCATGGAAAAGGTGCTTAACATGATTAGAAATGGAACATATCAAACTAAGTTTTCTATATTTCTTAGAAATCAAAGCCAACGTGGTAAAGAAAGCATTATCGGGGTGAAGAATGAGGAACAATTTTCGTGCATGCAAATTTTTCAAAAGGAATTAACACCTAGTGATGTTGGTAAACTCAACAGGCTTGTCATCCCTAAAAAACATGCAGTTACGTATTTACCTTTGATTGGTGACAACAATAATATAACTAATGATGATGATAAGTTTAATGATGATGAGGTTGTGTTTTATGACAAACTCATGCGATTGTGGAAGTTTCGATATTGTTATTGGAAAAGTAGCCAAAGTTATGTGTTCACTAGAGGGTGGAATAGGTTTGTGAAGGATAAGAAACTGAAGGCCAAAGACACCATTGTGTTTTATATGTGTGAACCTATAAATTCAACAAAAGAAGGAAAGGGAAATGTGTTTTCATTGATAGATGTAATCTATAATAATGTTGGTGATAGAAAAAGACATTACTTTGAAGATGATGAGAATGGAAGAAATGGAAAACTAGATTTAGGGGGAAAATTTATTTGCAATGAATTGGATGATCAAGAGAGTCAAGATAGAATAGATTTGAATGTGTCTCATTCCAAATATGATAATGCACAAAAAGGCTTCAAGCTCTTTGGCGTAAATATTAACTAAAGTAACAGTAGTTTATACTTTTTTACATCATCTTTTGTTGTATAGAAAAAAGGTGTTACTCTTTATATGTAAAATGTATGGATATTGGAGATTAGAATCATAAAGTGAGAATTTAACAAAATATATAGGAAGAAAAAAGAAATTAGTGTTGAGACATTTTTCTAATAGTACCTTTACTATGAAATGTACAATGTATATGAGAAATAGACGACCATTGTTTGTCTTGCCTTTAGAATTATAGCTTGTTTACACTATTCTATTAAAATACATCTTGTTTAAATTTTTGTTTAGATTTATACACCTCTCTATCTTTGATTATTTTAGATTAATCTCACAAAAAAGACTATGACAAAAGGGTGTTAAATAGGAGTATATAAATTAGGAGTGAGAGATGTTCACATATTACAACTCTTTTATTTATTTAGACAATAAAAGGTAACACAAGATTCTTGCCCTCTTTTAAATAAAAAAAGTATTTTATGTTTTAACTTTTAATCACAAAACAAAAATTGTATTTTTAAATATATTTCAAATTTGTAATGAAGAAAATTATTTATTTTTGTGTTTCTTGAAGATTTTTTTTTTTATAAAAAATAAGTAAGTAAAATAAATAAATTAGTGGAATGGATAAAGACAAAAAAAATGCAAGGAAAGAATAAAAGTTGTTAGACATGTGCATGTATACTATCATAATAAAATCTTTAAAATAGAATATATCGTATTCTTGGGCCAAGGATAATTGGATAAAATGGGGTGTGATCTCAGTATCAAAAGGTGGAATTATAAAAAGAAACAAAACCTACACTAGAGGTAACTTGGAGGAATTTGAAGAAAACCATAGAAAGTATTATACATATGAATTGACTTATTTTTATCGGCACAATATTGAGCAATATGTCACAGAAGTTGTTTAGACGTCTTTGCTTAGTTATCCTTTGGTGCGCTGTCTTTAGAAAGATTTCATTTGATTCCAGATTATGTGTGCCAATTATGCGCGGTTAATTTGGAAATATTTCCTTAGCTCAAAATATACATGATTTGTTTTAAAAAGATTTATTTTGGAAGGATTTTTCTAAAGACTGGATATGTTATCGAAGAAAAGATTTAATTTGCTGAAGATTGGATATGCTATAGATTTGTTTGTGGAAACTCTAATGTGCTTTTTAACTGGATTTACTTCTTATATAAAAAGACAAAAGAAAATATGCACATTCTAAGAGATTAAACATCGAGTTTTGTAGTCTGTTTTACTTGTGTAAGACCTTGTACTTTGTTATTCATTAATACTTAATAGATATATAGTTTTTGTTTGTATACGTGAAGTTTGTCACACTTATATTATTGATTTTTACAATTACTTGGGAGAGTATTTAAGTGGAAGTGAGGAGATCTTATATTCAGGGGGAGTCGGAGTTGAAATTCATGGGTAGTATTAGAAAAAGGCATTGAACTTGAAGAGTTCAGCTAAGACCGTTGTGTATTATTAACTACTTATTATTAGTGAATTTACTTTTCACTAAGTTAGTGCCCTCAAGACGTTGGTAACAATTGCATAGAATTGGGTTATCAATGTAATTATTATTTGTTTAAGCATTTATCTCATAATTTAGATCATCATGTCTCAAATACTGTTTCAACATTGTGTGTAGTATCTTGTTTTTGATCAAGCGAAATTTTAATTCGCATCGAATAGGCACCATGTTTTAGTTGGGTGTGTTCCAAGGTAACTAATATTTTATATTTAAGATGGATAATATCGATGAAGGGGGACATGTTAATCGTCATTCATTAATGGAACAAATCATGACTACTTTAAGGCTCACATAGCTTCCTTTCTTAAATCCATGGATAGGAAAATCTAAAAACATGTCATCAATGGATGGACACCTCCTACGATCAAAGTTGATGATAGTTTTTGTGAGATTTGAGTCGAACTCATGTTGTTTCGAAGGAGAGTTTTCATGTGTTTCGACAGGAGGCAAGCATGCAGTCGAAGCTTATTCACATGTTGATGCCTGATTGTTACATATTGTAGTCGAAGTCTGTTCTCATATGTACTGTCGAATTGGGCCTTGTGTTAAGGATCCAATTACTTAGGTTTCTTGGGCTGCAAGTTACCTTGTTAGTCTATAAATAGGCTAGTACACTCACTTTGTTGAGTGTGGAAAATTGTGATATTCACTTGTAATCATTTGTGACGTTAATGAGAAAGCGAATAGTAAACAGAATTTTATTTGCCCAATCCTTGTTGTTCCTTCTTGTTATATCCTTCTTCTTCTTCTTGTTTTCTTTTCCGTTAACCCTTGTTTGGTTCTTGATCATCAAGAAACCATTTATACTTGATAAAAGGACATCATTTTTCACAACAAATTCGTGCGGTGAGCGTGGAGAAGATGTCTTCAACAAAGTATGAGATTGAAAAGTTCACCGGAGTGAACGATTTCGGTCTGTGGCATTTGAAGATGAAAGCCCTACTGGTGCAGCAGGGTTGTTTGGAAGTGTTGAAGGGACAGGCAGCCATGGATGCTGCGTTGACGGAAAGAGAAAAAGCGGCAATGATCGAGAAAGCACACAGCGCAATATTGTTGAGCCTTGGTGATAAGATTCTCCGACAGGTATCAAAGGAGACTACGGCGTCAGGAGTATGGGTGAAACTTGAAAGTTTGTATATGACCAAATCTCTGGTGAATCGTCTCTACCTGAAGCAAGCTTTGTATTCTTTCAAGATGAGTGAAGACAAAGCTTTGGCTGAGCAGTTGGATATGTTCAACAAGCTGATTCTTGATCTTGAAAATATTGATGTGAAGATCGATGACGAAGATCAAGCATTGTTGTTGTTGTGTGCTTTGCCTAGAACGCATGATCACTTCAAAGAAACCCTCTTGTATGGAAGAGAGTCCCTGACCTTTGAAGAAGTTCAAGCAGCCTTGTATTCGAAGGATTTGAACAAAAGAAAGGAGCAGAAACCATCATCAATTGGCGAAGGGTTGTCCGTGAAAGGAAGATCGTCAAAGAAAGATGGTAGGTTTGACAAGAAGAAAGGTAAGGTTCAACAAAAGTCTTATGGTGGTGATATGTCTAGCATTAAATGTTATCACTGTAAGAAGGAAGGTCACACAAGAAAAGTGTGCCCTGAGCGCCTGAATAATCATGGAGGTAAGGACACTGGGAATGTAACTATTGTGCAAGATGGTTATGAATCATCTGGTGTCCTTGTGGTGTCGAGCAGCAACTCTTGCGAAGAGTGGATTATGGATTCTGGATGTACTTGGCATATAACTACAAACAAGAATGTGTTTGAAGAATTATATGATCAAGATGGTGGATCAGTGCTGCTGGGGAACAATAAAGCTTGCAAGATTGCAGGTATTGGATCTGTTAGATTCAAGCTCCATGATGAGTCAATGAAGTTATTGACTGGGGTTAGGTATGTACCTGACCTTAAGAGGAATTTAATTTCTCTTGGTGAATTCGACAAGAAAGGATATGCTTTCAAAGGAGAGCAAGGTATCCTGAAATTCATGAAGGGGTCAAAGGAAGTCTTGAGAGGCGTGAAGAAACAAGGCTTGTATACCCTTGAGGCTGAGGTTGTAAGTGGTTCGACAAATGTTGTATCCATGAAACCTATGTCGAAGACAGATTTATGGCACATGAGATTGGGCCATGTCAGCGAAAGAGGCTTGGTCGAATTGGGGAAGCAGAACCTGCTAGGTGATGACAAAGTCGAAAAGTTGGAGTTTTGTGAATCTTGTGTATTTGGTAAATCCTGTAGGGCGAAGTTTAACAAAGGCAAACAGAGAACACATGGATCCCTCGATTACATTCATGCTGATCTTTGGGGGCCTGCAAGGAATCCTTCACACTCAGGTGCAAGGTATTTTCTATCCATCGTTGATGACTATTCCAGAAAGCTATGGGTATTCATTCAGAAGACGAAGGATGAAACTTTTGAGAATTTCAAAAGTTTGAAGGTTCTGGTCGAAACTCAAACTGGCAGAAAGGTTAAGAGATTGAGAACCGACAATGGCATTGAGTTCTGCAATGAAGCATTCGGCAGTTACTGTGTTGAGTCTGGGATTGCAAGGCATAAGACTGTAGCAGGTACTCCTCAACAAAATGGCTTAGCTGAGAGATTCAATCGAACAATCCTTGAAAAGTTTAGATGCATGTTGGTTAGTGCTGGATTGAAGAAGGTGTTTTAGGCAGAGGCTGTTTCGACAGTAGCTTATCTGATAAATAGATGTCCCTCGACTGCGCTGGGAATGAAGACACCTGAAGAAGTTTGGTCGGGTCATCCACCAAATCTCGACAAACTGAGAGTATTTGGCTGTTTAGCCTATGCTCACATTAGGCAAGACAAGGTCGAACCTAGAGCTCTGAAATGCATGTTCCTTGGATATCCTGAGGGAGTCAAAGGTTATAGGCTGTGGTGCCTAGAACCAGGTCACAGAATATGTATCACAAGTCGTGATGTAGTTTTCAATGAGGTCGAAATGGGTTTCAAGAAAACTGGTGATGTTGGTCGAAGTGCAGAAATCTCTGAAGAGGAGCTGGAACAGGTAGAGATGCCTATTGAGGTGGAGCATAGTGATGCTGAAGTGCATAGCCCTGATGAAGTCGAAGAGCAAGATGCTGAAGATGCTGAGGAAACTGTCGATGACTACCTACTGGCAAGAGATAGGTCGAGAAGAGTCATCAAGCCACCTCAGAGACTTGGTTATGCAGATCTTATAGTTTTTGCCTTAATCTCTGCAAGTGAGGTACTTGACGAAGAACCTAGAGATTATAAGGAAGCTATAAGGAGTCAAGACAAAACTGAATGGCGAAAAGCCATGAATGACGAGATGAAATCTCTTCATGATAATAACACTTGGGAGCTGATTGAGAAACCTGCAGGAGCAAGGCTAGTCAGTTGTAAGTGGATTTTCAAGGTCAAGGAAGGAATCGAAGGAGTGATGTCAAAGTGCTTTAAGGCGAGGCTGGTTGCTAGGGGGTTCACTCAGAAATAAGGTGTTGACTTCAATGATGTGTTCTTACCTGTTGTAAAGCATAGATCCATTCAAATGTTGTTGGCCATGGTGGCAAAGTTTGACTTGGAACTTGAGCAAATGGATGTGAAGACAACATTTTTGTATGGTGATCTAGATGAAACGATACTGATGCGTCAACCTGAAGGGTGTGCAGAAAAGGGTATATAAGATTTTGTGTGCAAACTGAATAGGTCTTTGTATGGCCTAAAACAATCTCCTCGACAGTGGAACAGGAGATTCGACAAGTTCATGGCACACATTGGTTTCACTAGAAGTCAGTTCGATCACTGTGTTTACTTCGGATTTTGACCTGGAAACTCACTTGTTATGTTGTTGGTGTATGTGGATGATATCCTCATAGCTAGCAACAGTGTTGAGGATGTAACGAAGGTAAAGGCTGAACTCAGTAAGGAGTTCGAGATGAAGGATCTGGGAGCTGCCGCCTGGATTCTTGGGATTGATATCCAGAGAGATAGAAAACAGTCAAAGTTGTGCTTATCTCAAGAGACATACCTACGGAAGCTTCTCGACAAGTTTGGTATGTCGAATTCAAAGCCTATTGTGACACCTATAAATCCTCAGTTTAAGCTTAGTACTACTCAAAGTCCGAGTACCGAAGCTGAAAGAATCTATATGAATAGCATTCTGTCGTGGTGAAAATTGGATACCGTAGTTATTTGTTAACTAGGATCGCATTTCTTTTAATGTCACCACCGTCTTTGATTTTATCCAAGGGAAGGGAGAAAGACCGAATACCCACAATGCAATGCAAATGCACTAAGATTCTAAGTTCGGGGGTTGGTTATACCTAGGGAAGGTGTTAGCATCCTAGACATCTGTAGTACTCTACAGGAACCTCTTGATTTATTATGTTATTTGTTTTGCTAAGGGTTTAATGGTAGGTGATTTATTATTATTTTTATTCCTAAGTGTGCTCGACAAGATATCGCATCTTGTGCCTACATATCCTGTCAGGAGGGATTCAGAGCACTTGTAGTTCCTTATTAAGGATACTAAAGGTTTAAAGGTTTAGGAGAGAAGATGAGTCATCATCTTAAGAAGACCACCACAGTTTTTGAAAATTGTTTGGATTTTGTGGGGTATGGGATTGTATGTCCCTTCTTTGAGATGATTAACATCTAATTCTCTTGTGTGGAGAATTAGGTGGGCTAAAGTTTGATTTAAAAAATCAAAATTAAGGGGGGACTAACCTAGGAAATCTACCCTAAGTTATCTAATTGACTTATCTTAAGGTGTCGAGTATGAAATGCAAATGATATGCACCATGCACAATAACATGGTTATCATGCATGGGATTTTCCCTTGGATATTTATGCGGTTGATTATATTATTTAGGCGAGGGTGCTAGCAAAGTGATGCTAGACTTGTGTCTAGTGACCGAAAAGGTTGAATGCGATGCTCGAAGGCGATCGACTTATATGGGTGGAAAATTGGCTCGACGTTGGATCGAGGATTTTTATATTTTTTGAAAGGTATAAACAGTATATCAAATAAGCATACATTAAGCAAGAAAATAAGATCAGATAAGTAAACATACAAGCGATGCACACTCGAGCGTGAGGGGATTCTAACGGAAATTTAAAAAAATTAATTCATTTTAGAGGGAGAATTATGAAAAAAAGTTATTGTTTTGGAGTTTAGATTATTTTAATCAAAAGTTAGAGTTTTCTTGTTAATTTATAAAAGGTTTATTTTATTAAGAAATATTAATATTAATGTTTTAAGAAAAAGTTTATTTTATTGCTCAAAGTTATATCATACAAGATTATTTAAAGAAAAAGTTATAGAAGAGCTTTCTTATAAATAAAAGTTCATTATTAAAAGAAAAGATTTACTAATTAAAAAAGATCATCAAAGTTAAAATTAATTCTTTAATAATAAAAAGAAAATAAATTTTTAAGAAAAAGTTCTACACTTATTATAAAAAAAACAAAATAGATTTCAATTATTTAAAGGAAAAAGGAAAATGAAATTATTTTAAAAAAAGGGGTACATTAAAACAGATTTAAAAAAAACGGAGGGATTAAGTGTTTGCGAAAGAAGGAGGGTCCATGGTGGAACCTCAACTTCCAACCGCGTGATGTGTGTGTAGTGTAATCAGACGTGTAAAATGTGAGGGTGCGTGTGTGTACTTGATCAGATTGGGAATAAAGCAAAGAAAAAAAAAGCAACTCGTTCAATCTCTCTTCTCTCTCTGAACTCCCTCGCCTCTCGTCTCCATCCTTTCTCGCTCATCTCCGTTTCACCAATGGGGTTCAAAACCCTAAAATCGAACTCGCCGTCACCCTCTCAAAACCCCTCTCATCATCACTCTCCATCTCTCTCGATCGCCTCGTCTCTCAATCAAACATCGACAAACACAAATCCTAAGTCTACCCTAGCCCCAATCATACCCGATACCCCATTGTTCTCATTAATTCTTGATTACAAAAATACAAAATAATTAGAGCAGAAAAAGCAAAAGGAGAGAAAGCCATCGATCTCAGAATTTCCGTTCGCCCAGGTACTAACTTTTGAATGTTCTTCCCTTCTGTTGACTTTGTATGTGTTGTTATTGCTCTGAGTTGGTGTTCATCGTCTTCGATTTGGTGTGGTGTGCGGTGAATTTGTACGTCGTATCTTTGCTGTGGGTATGATGTTTTGATGAATTGGGATGAATTGATGTATGTGACGTCGTGATAGCTTCTCACTGTGTGTGCTTGGAATTTTGTATGAACTTTTAATGAGTTTTCCTGGTATACGAGATTGTATAGAATGTACTGATATGCAAATGGTTAGTGTTCCGATATGAACTTGGTGGATGGTTGTGTGGGATTTGATGGATGGATTTAGAGTTTTGTGGATATGATGAGGGGGTATTTATCGATATGTGGTTTTTGATATTTTTGTTCTGATCTCTCCTTTGTAGTGTGGTCTGCCCTGAATTTCTTTGTGTTATGCTACTTATTTTATAGGCTGATGAAGGGAACAACAAAGTTATGGCCATAATTGGTGATGAATGCCCTTTGATCCTCTCTTTTGATCTGATTATGTGTAGTTGCAAATTTTTGAAAACTTTCCATTTTCGTTCTAACATGTCTGCAGTATGTTATGGAATGAATTTGAACTTTGTCTAAAATGTGTCCTGGATATGTTTAACAAGTGTTTTGGAAATAATGAATAATGATGTCTTTATCCTGATTTCCTTTTCAGAGCATTTATCGTGTTTAATGAGCCATGAGTTTCCCTCCTTGTCTTCTAGGATTATTATCAGTGAAATGCTCTAGAATTCATGTTGCGCTTGCTTTGTGTCTAAGATTTTGCGGTTTAATTCACTTCAAGTGGGGGAGAAAGAAGTAGTGGCAGTTCCCAGTCTCCAAACGATGATTCATATTGTAGAGGTTCACTTCGGATGTTCATGACTTACAAAGTTCTTTCAGCACTCCGCCATTACTCTAAAGGTATGCCTGGATATTTTCAAATTTATTAATTGCTTCTCAAAATTAATCCTTGGATAACCATGCATCTTGCAGAGAATGGACCAATATTAGGACAGTGTTAAGGCCACATGTACAAGGGATTAGGAATCGCTTGATTCTTGTATCTGAACTGCTTCGAAGAACATAGGCTGTGATTTAGAATGCTTTTAAAAGTCTGGTTCTGAACATGTGTTCTTCATTGTCTTGAATGCTTGCTACTGATGACGATCTTGTCTTGATATCTTGTAGGTCTTGAATCTTTGCTTACGAAGGACTGCCTCTTTGAAGTGTGATAAATGTTGTGGCTGACAGGTGCAGAATGCACGGTTTTAGTTCCAGGTGAGTTCGCGCTTTCTTGTATGGCACATACTTATACATGTGATTTGCTTCTCAATCTTGTAACAAGTTGTCTTGATCTTGCACGAATTGGCAAGTACTCTCATAGCATGCCTTACTAATCCCCTCCTACTGGCTATGATTCTTTTGAATGTGCGATTGTTTTCTCTCTTTGCAGATGTTGAGACGACGTTTTCTAGGAAAATGTCTATCCTTCTTCTTCATGTGTTCGTGACATTTGAAAAATGTAGGTTTTCGCATTATATGAAGTGTACGACTCAGAACATGGCCACTTGGCGAATGCGCTTCTCGAGATGAGCCAACCATTTTGTCAAATCCAAAGGTATACACTCAGTTCTGTATTTAGTTTTGACAACGTTAAATGAAAATTTCTAGGGAGCTAAAAAGAACATCCTGTAACTTTCGATTTTTTGTCCATTTCCAGGTGCTTTATTGATTCTCCGATGAACCCATACAAACAATCTATGCGTGTTTGCCTGGCCCATATGTTGTACCTCGCGTTTCACCTTTGGCTGCAATTGCCTTATTTAATTTGGAGGTAATTTGTACACTGATGGGTTTTCATAATATAAGCATTTTGAAAACTTAGGGATAGAGTTGGATTGTAAATGAAGGGTACTTGCATTGAAATTGTTTTGAATAATGATTGACTCTAATCTTTTCTCGTGACGACAGTGTACTTACCGTATGTCGTACGCCATATAAGTTGCAAGAGTCAAGTGAAAGGCTGCAGCTATTTCAAATGCTTAGAGGTTTGTAGAATACTTTAGCATTGGTGAGGTTGAAATGATGATGAAAGGTTCTGACTACAGTGGGTTCTTTTTGAAGAAAACCTCAGACTTATTCATTACCCTTTTTCCTCCAAAGCTAACACTTCGCTACCTGCTGGTTAATGAATCTTCGCGGAGAGTCCCAAAGGTATTCACTATCACCATTTTTTATTTTCTCGTTAATGGTTTGGCGTTGAAGTTTTGGACTGCATATGAGTAATTTGTTTGGAAATGATTTGGACAGGTCATGGAAGCGGTTTAACTTTCTCCGGAGTTTTACGCTCTTTAAGCTTCTCGCGAGCATCAGCAGTACTCTCGACGAGATAATCACTTCACTCACAACATTAATTCTAACTTGGTCGGAATCCAGAGCAGGAGGATACGGATGAAGAAGGGTTATAGACTTTCTTGAGGCGCCATGTTAGATTTGAAAATTGATTAAGCACTCTAGGATTAGGATTTCTACCCTGAACCTTGGAATTGAGGAAATGTCTAAATTCTACATTTTCTGCCTTTGAAATTGTTAAGCTGTTTGATACTTCCAGTTTAAGATTGGTACCCTGTCGTGAACGTTCAGATTTTCTTCCTCAACGTGATCTATGTTTTAATAGAATTGTAGCATATGAACTTTGGTGGAATTCATATAATACTTGGGATTTTTGCGCCTATAATTTTATAGTTCCCTTAATCTTTGCATTTTGTAAGACAAAATGAGATTCAATCTCCTTTGGACCTGTTATTATTCATTTGAAATTTGGATCTTCTCCTTCTCTTTGTCAAATGTAGCGTGGCAAAGATTATTAATAGCACCCACTTCTTTTAGTCTTGTGGAAAATGTTACAGAAACACGTAGTGAAAAAAAAACAACTCCTTAGAAAAGACTTGGAAAAAGACTATGCATAGATCTTTTCAACTTGTGCTAAACATTGAGTTGATATGAATCCTGAACAAACTTTGGATCTTGGCCTGAACTTTGAATTTGCATTTGATAGTAGGGAAGATATGGAGACTTGAAAGTTTAGAACTTGAGTTTGAAACCTTGAACACTGACCGACTTGAGATTAAAAATAGATATAGGCATTCAACAATGAGCTAACATTTTATTAGCAACCACTTCTTAAATTTGTAGCTTGAACAAATCTAACGAATGAACCCGATCGAGCTTTCATGAGTCTTGAATTCCTTTGAGTTAACTCATAGTATTTTGAATTAACTGGGATCGTGATACTTAATGACATGAATTGACCCTTATGTCTTTTATGAAGTTATTGAACTTATGAAATGAAAAGTGTGATTGAACTTCGTACTTATGACTAAACAAATGGGCCTTGAATTGGGATTCGAACTTCTATTCTTCCATATTGGGACTTTCCTTGATAAAACAAAACTTAATAACATAGAGCAGACATATTTCTTGAATCTGAGGAATTTAACAGAGAGGGGGAATATGCCATCTGGTGATATAAATTGGTACATAATCAATAACCAATCTCGAGGGACCACAATTTCAAATCCAACGGGTACAAAGGACTTAATTTACTGTGAGAAAAGAACAGAGGAATCTTGAGGGGATAAAAGGTTTGGTAGTGGTTTAGGGATCAAAGGGGAAGGGCACAGTCACACAGGAGTCCAACACACATCTTGTAAGGACCAGAGAAACCTCCACAAATACACACACAACACAGCCTTCAAAACCTTGACCTTCTGCAGCAGCAACTGTCCTTAAAAAACAAAACAAACAAAACTAGATAAAGCGGTTAGTTATGCACGGATGATTGACCTAATATGTCATGCAAAGAACAAGGCGGGGATCTTAGGGTCAAAAATTAGGGTGCGACACATTCCATATGCTAGTGTGGTGGGTTCTTTAATGTATGTTATGGTTTGTACGAGGCCAGACATAGCATATGGAGTGAGCCTTGTGAGCAGGTATATGGCCAATCCTGGAAAGGCGCACTGGCAAGCTGTAAAGTGGATTCTCAGGTACATAAATGGGTCTCTGAAAAGAGTCTTGATTTATGGTGGAGCCTGTGGTGGTGATAGCATAGTCAAAATTGAAGGATTTGTCGACTCTGATTATGCAGGTTGTATGGATTCCAGAAAGTCTATTTCTGGATATGTGTTCACAATGTTTGGCACATCAATCAGTTGGAAAGTGATGCTTCAGAAGGTTGTTGTCTTATCAATCACTGAAGCTGAATATATTGCCCTCACTGAAGCTGTGATGGAAGCATTGTGGCTTAAAGGTTTTGCAAAGGAGCTGAAACTTCAAGGTCGAAGTATCACTGTTAAATGTGATAGTCAAAGTGCAATACACCTGTCGAAGAATTCAGCCTATCATGAGCGAACTAAGCACATTGATGTGAGGCTGCACTTCGTCAGAGAGATAATCGAGCGTGGTGAAGTCCAGGTGCTGATGGTTTCGACTGAAGACAATGCTGCTGATATGATTACCAAGACATTGCCAAGTTGCAATTTCTTCCACTGTATGCAGTTGATAAAGCTGCATGATGAAAGCTAGTTGATTCCCCTATTGCTGAGTTAGATCCAAGGTGGAGATTTGTGAGATTTGGGTCGAACTCATGTTGTGTCGAAGGAGGGCTTTCATGTGTTTCGACAGGAGGCAAGCATGCAGTCGAAGCTTGTTCACATGCTGATGCCTGATTGTTACATATTGTAGTCGAAGTCTGTTCTCATATGTACTGTTGAATTATTCTGTCGAATTGGGCCTTGTGTTAAGGATCCAATTGTTTAGGTTTCTTGGGCTGCAAGTTACCTTGTTAGTCTATAAATAGGCTAGTACACTCAGTTTGTTGAGTGGCAAATTGGGATATTCACTTGTAATCATTTGTGACGTTAATGAGAAAGCGAATAGTAGACAGAATTTTATTTGCCCAATCCTTATTGTTCCTTCTTGTTATCTTCTTCTTCTTCTTCTTGTTTTCTTTTCCGTTAACCCTTGTTTGGTTCTTGATCATCAAGAAACCATTTATACTTGATAAAAGGACATCATTTTTCACAACAGTTTTAAATTCATAAAACCGGCGAGACATGTCTGTTTTTGTCACCCCTAATTAAATGTAAGTTTATTAATTCATGGTAGTGCTTAGTAAATGAATATCAATAACTAATATGGTTAAGTAACAAGTAGAGTGCATTGCTTACCTAATCGCTTTAGACATAATCGATTAAAGTCATAAGGGGTAAACATGATATTTTTTACTTGAAGTTTAATGATCTTAATGATGACTAAAACATAATCTAATCTTAGAGAAGTATTGCATGTTTCACATTATTGACAAATACCACAAGATTTAGTGATGACCTCGCATGACATGACACCACACAACATCACAAACACATAATGAAATCATGTAATTAATAATTTTACAACATCTTTACAATTTTTATTCAAACTTATTATTGTTGTATAATATTCTACAACCTTGTTACATGATACCCAAATTTAAGGAAAATTATTGACAATTTAAATCTATACGTCAAAACATATAGGAAAATTTGAGATACAATAACACACAAGACACTACAAATATGAAAATGTGAGTATTAGGAGAGAGTTATGCCATGATGGTTGGAGATACGATCTTCGAACACCATTTGAAGCTATAACATTGATTGTTGGTGATTTTAATGTTGCAAACTTTGATAGAAATGTTGCAGTCGAGACTCATACTTGATGATGACGACATATTTATGTATTTGTGCCAACATATTCACCATTAAAATATTCACTTCAATATCCTAGAGGATAAGACAAATATTAAAAAAACATTATGCATAATGAAGATACTAACACACCTACATTGACAAAAATGGTTGCTACATAAAAATAGTGCATTGTATATAGATTCAACAAAGATAATCATACCACACAACAATGTTTTTATCAAAACAACTATTACATCAAATTTTGGTGGATTCATTTAGTATGATGAAGTCTTACTGAAAGATAATATCCATATATATCATAAATGAGAATTGTTTTCCCTTCAACTTTTGTTGCCAAATCAAGATATATGTTATCAAAATAATACGACAACAACTAATGGTTGGGCTAGATATCTTGATTTATTTATCATGTTTAAATGAGACCATGAGTGATGTGGTTTGAATTATTTTTTAAATTCATGTCATCTCAAGCTAAAGGATAGGTCGGATATAGTAACTCGGTTGTTCAAAATTAATCTTGAACATTTAATAAAACACACCAAGAAAGGCGAAGTTTCCGTCCAGATGGAAGGAGGTAAAAATTGGTCATTATTAATTTAATTATTGTATATAATTATTATTTTTGAATTTTTTTAATTCTAATACAATAAATTAATTTAAATTATGTACTTTCATTATTTTTGCATTGATATATACTACTGAGTTTCAAAAGTATGAACTACCACATATTCACACATTGGTTTTCCTCTAACCAAGTTATATGTATGTACTTGATAATGATATTGACAAAGAGTCTCAATTATTTAAAGTCGTTTATTCACTCACGATTCACAGTCCGTGCAGTGCTAAAAATAAAAAATCTCTGTGCAAGCAAATTGGAAAGCGTGCAAAATACTTTTCAAAAAAATAGTTGATTATACCATTATTAACACAAGAGAGTATCATGTGTATAGAAGAAGAAATGATGGTGTGTTTATTCAAAAATGTGACTCATTTGTATACAATAGGTTTATGGTTCTATATAACAATTTTTTTGTTAAAGTATGATGTTCATATAAATGTGGAGTGGTGCAATCAGTTACGATCTATAAAGTATATTTTTAAATAAGTCAACAAAGGACATGGTCATTTTAATGTTTCCTTCTATAACTGTGGTGACGAGGTAAATGATTATGATTATTTCGTTTGAATAAAAATGTATTATGATTGTAGGTATATGGCAGCATGTGAATGTGTTTGCAGGATCTTTTCTTTCGATATTAGTTATATTGAGCCATCAGTTAAGTGACCAATTTTAATACAGAGAATAAGAAACAAGTGATATTTAATGATCATGATGCAATTGATGAAATTGTAGACAAACCTTATATTTATTGTACAAACTTTCTGGCATGGATAAATACCAACAATAAAATATCTTGAACTAAAAAACCTAATATACAACAAGTTCCCTGCAAAATTTGTGTGCAAAGTCAAAGAGAACGAATAAACTCATTATAAACAATGTTTTACGATTGAAAGACCTCAATTTTTCTCACTAGAGTCTGGTAAGTTGTTTTATTTAAGAGTTTTGTTGAATTATAGAAAGAGTCCTACATCTTATGCTGAAATAATAACAACTAATAATGTTGTATGTGAAACTTTTAAAGAGGCTTGTTAACCAATGTGTCTGCTAGGTGATGACAACAAGTACTAAATGCAATCGTGGAGGGAGGCAAGTCAATTGGATATTGAAAGCATTTTACATCGATTGTTTGCAACATTGTTGGCATCAAATCAACTATCTCTACATAATTTTGTTTGGAATAACACTTGGAAGTATTTAAGTGACAATGTATTACAGAGACAAATATGAGTTGTGCATTTTGAAGGTAATTTAATTTTAAACTAATAATTTTATTAACATTATTTTTTAATGTTATACGGAAAAAAGTAAATAGTTATATTAATTACATATTCAATTAAATTTGCAGATTTAGTCTTAATTAGGGGTGAAAATAGGTCAAATCAACTAACATGAACTTACGACTTAGCCAACATAGGCCTAGGCTATGCCAGACTATTTTTAAAATAGAAAAACCATTGACTTTTTTATAAGTCTATTTAGTTATAAGGGATAGGTCCCATATCATAAAAAATTCTTTTAAGCCTATCAGGTTAACCTATTTAAAATATATATGAATAATTTTATCATTATTATTATCATCATCATAATCATCATCACTATCAACATTATTATTATTATTATTTATTTTTTTACTTTGAATTAAAATACAAAAAATAAAACTTGGTTATCTTGAAGAACTTATGAAATAAGCCGAAAACACTTTATGAACAACGTCATAAGTTGTTTGCATATGTTTGTCTTAAACAAATAGTCTCACAAAACTATGCTAATAGGTAAGCTTAAAATAAGCTAATACGAACAAACTTTTAGTCTTATTGATCTTTTAGTTTGTTAGTCTATTTAAACATTATTTGAATTGTTAATTTACATATGTTTAAATGAAATAGGCTTTTAAGTAGGCTAAGAGGCCGATAAGGCTTTCGAGAAGGTCATACTCAGGTCTAAAAATAAGCCTATGACAGGCTAGAGGCCAAGCTTAGGCTTAGGTTTTTTGGCAGGCCAGACTTAGGTTTGGCAAAACATAACTCGACCCAACATATTTCCACCCTTAGTCCTAACTACTGATCAATTGAAGAGTTATACATTTCCAGAAATTGAGACCTTGTTGCAAAATAATAATAATAATAAGAGTTTGGAAGAATAACTCAAAATGCTTCAACAAGATGTATTATTAGTATATCATATGCAAAGTAAATTGATTTATGATGAGTTTAACTATGATAGATAATATTTTGTTGAGGACCACTATAGATTGATGTATGTTGGGGGAGTTTTCCAACTAGGAAGCATTGAAAATTAGGCCAAGAGCAACACAAGTGAGAGAGACACCACATATTCGCCCAAATACACTTGTACCGTCGTTAACACCTCTTCTTGGGAATTTCGATACACCTCTTTCCTGGGCATTTCGATTTTAACGGGACACCTCTTCTTGGGCATTTCGATACAAGTAAGTTGGCCCTTTTACTCAAACCAAAGGCTCATTTGTTGAGGGTTTTTTCACTAGAGAGCATTGAACATTGGGTCAAGAGCTACACAAGTGAGAGAGACACCACATATTCACCCAAAACCTTAAGGTGATAGGTGTGTGGGTTCTCCCACTTATAAATGTTCAACTCTCCATATTTATAACCAATGTGGGACTCCAACTCACACTTGAATTCATTATTCACAACAATGTCAACAATTACACACAACAAAGAAAATTATATGAGTGAATCATGACAATGGTCTATGTAAATAGATTGGGTTGGGTTTGTCCTACTCCATATCCTTCTCCCTGTTATCCTAAATCTACTAAATTACTTGATTTGGTTTATTCTATTTATTATCCATTTCTTCTTCTTATTTTCTAACCTTTATTTTTATTTTGTCTAATAAATACACTACGAAAATTAGACTCACAAAAATAATTTTGTTATGGACATGTTTGAATGGTAGAGAACATGATACTTTGAAGTTCACATTAAAGTATTTAAAAACCGCGACAAATATCTTAATTCAAGACATTCAGTTGTGTAAAAGATGGAACAGTAGACAACAATACTCCATCCATATTACATTTATAAGCAAAAAAAACATACATTTTCTTTTACAATCAACATGCTTTAATACCATTTACTTTTGATAGTTTTGATTTTTTAACACTAGAAGCAATTGATCTTTTACAGAGGGTCCAAAGACTTGTGAATAACAATGTTGTATAACCCAGGTCTATGAATGTAGTTTTTAAGATGATTGATTTTACGATCTAAAGAAGAGTAACGACACAACTTGTTGTCCGTTTACCTTCTATTTACGTATAAACTTTATTATATATATATATATATATATATATATATATATATATATATATATATATATAATCGTGAAGGCTGGATCAGATCCTGTAGAAGTGGGCCACCAAGTGCGTCTGGATGCTGATGGAGAGGAGGGGGTGTACCTGCAAGGCACTCCGACGCTCAAGTAAGAAAGGGTCAGAGAAAAGGGGCAAGTACAAAGGATTAGTTCGTAGGGTGAATATTGGATACCTGACCCTCTCAAGCGAGAGGGTTTATATAGAGCCCCCAGCGCGTGGCCAACGGTCCTATTTTCGGGGCAAAATAACTGTTTTCCCAAAGAATAGGTAACTACCCAAACTAGCCGTTATGTCGGGCAGGGTGCCCAAAACTAGTCGTTATGTCGGGCATGGGCATAGTCCCGGGTACCTGCCCATAGCTGTTCGGGGAGTGGATGAGCCGTGCGTAACAGGTAGTTATTTCAGGGAGGAACATGTATTCCTTGCCCGGTTGGAGGGCAGAAAGGTAACTTTTGCCCCTTTGTGGATTGGACTTAGGAAATTTGGGCCGCTCTGGAGCGGAAGTGGATTGGGTTGTGTCTAGCCATTGGTCCAGTCCAGAACAGGAGCCCCCTAAGTCGTTGCTCCCGGGCGTGGGAGCGATGACTTAAGGACAGCTCGTTGCTCCGAGGAGTTAGCGTGAAGTCGTCGTTTAAGGGCGAGGAGGATTGTCTCGATGTGCCCGTGACCCATGGTGTTCGTAAAATTTATGGTCGTGACCTTGTTGCCCGGTGTCTGGGGAGACTAAAGGTCAGTCAGAATTGGAAATGTTGGGGCGCCACGTGTGCCTAGAGCTCTGTGTAGCAGTTACTAGGCAATGATGGCTAGTTGATAGTCATCATGGCCTACGAGCGCGTGTCCGCACGTGCCCCTTTGTATAAAAAGGGGGAAATTCGTCACATTTGGAACTTTTTCGCTCTGATTTCTTTTCGTCTCCTTCAGCATTCTTGCCCGTCACCGCCGTCTGCTTACTCCGACCACCGCTCCAAGCTTCGAGCAGCCGCTTTCATCTTCTTAAATCAAGCAAGTTTCCGATCCTGTGCTTGTTCTACTCCTTTTGGTGGTCATTGGTAGATTGCATGTGGTTAGGGCTAGGTTTAGAGGACGAAATAGGTTGATTCTCGGTGATTGCTGGTGGTGGACGGTGGTTGTGTCATTTTTCCACCTCTGACATGTCGTCGGGCATGTTAGTATGTTTTGGTGAGAAGGACGGTTCACAGCGTCGTTGCGACGGCGATGCATGTGTAATCGCCGTGATTGTTCATCTTCTGGGTGGGTGATGAGTTTTCCGGTAGAATACTCCCAGATTCCGATGAAGTTTTACGATTTTCGGCGAAGCTTCAAACGGAAACTGGGTATGAGTGCGGGAAAGCTCCTCGCTTGGGGATGATTTGTTTCGAGCGTCTCCTCGCGGGGAGGTTTCAGTATTTCTTTTGATGTTTGGGCTTAGGTTGGGGACGTTGTTCTCAGCCCTTTGTGTGCCCTTTCACTTGACCAGCGGTGGAAGGGTGGATTTGATTTGTTGTTGAATTCACTTTCTTCTCTGTTTTTCAGGTGATCGACATGGTGATGGGGCCAGATAGAGAGATTATCTTGGATACATCCGAGGAAGAAACAAGCTCTTCGAATAGTAGTAGTTCGGCGGCCTCGAGCACCCCCAGTGATGTCGGGGAGGAAGAGGAGTTGGAAGTTATGGACTAGGATGCCATTGAGGGTTCCGTGGAGGAATGGGAGGTGGCCGAACCTGCCGAACACGTGTCTACCTTTGCAACGTACTTAGGGGATGTTTTTACGGAGATTGGACCGGAGGGGGAGTGGAAGGTGCACTTCCCTTCTGAGGATGAGCGGGTCTGTACGGATTTCGGGGACCGCATCACAATGTATGAATATGCTTTTAAGGATTTGGGTCTGAGGCTGCCGTTCACCGATTTTCAGCAGTCGGTGTTCACGCACTTGAAGTTGGCTCCCACGCAACTGCACCCTAACTCGTTGGCCTTCATTCATGCGTTCGAGCTGGTGTACGAATACCTCGCCATAGGGGCTACTCTTCCTCTATTCTTCACCGTCTTCCATCTTTAAAGGCAGCTGTCGGGGAGGAAGTATGGTTGGGTCTCTTTGAAGCAGCCTCGCAAATTGTTTAAACCATTTTCGGAGTCGATACGGACGTTTAAGACACGGTACTATGTTGTCGAGCCCGTGTTTGAAGCTGCCCATGACAGTACATATGTCTGGGAGATCGAGGTTGATGAGGATGGGAACGACCTGCGTGACGAGGCGGGGAAATTCATTGGGTAGAGGATTTACAAGTTTCCTATTCATTGGGCACCTGACCATTTCACCAAGGAGCCCAGTGACTACGTTCTCCAACCGCACGAGCTACACGGGCAGGATGTCGTGGCGTACGAGGCATTGGTGAAGTACGTTAACTCCTTCCTGCTCGTGGAATACTGGACGAACAAGGGTGACCCGATCTTCGAGGAGGACAATAGTCAGAGGGTCGAATACCGGTTTATTAACACTAAGGCACTCCTGGAGTGCAAGAACCCTGCAGAAGTCGAGAAGCTGCTTGGTAGTCTTAGTTATTTTAGATTTGCTCACATTATTTCTTTCCTCGTGTCTAACATGTTTGACTTGTGTTTGTGCAGGTGATATGCCTCAGGCCCATGAGAGGGTTGTGAAGAATGATCTTGCGAGGAACAAGGCCGGAGCGGTTCCCCTTAAGTCTCGATTCGCTGGTGCGCGTGCTCCAACTTCGGTTCAGTCTGCTGCGGGGACCTCTTCTCCCACTCCGGATCCCCGGGGATCTCCTCTTCCTTTAACCAGACGATCCAAGCGGCCAAGGGTTACTAGCGCTGTGGATCTTACTCGGGTACCAGAGAAAGGGAAGTTTGAGCTTCCTCCTTGCATCCTTGATAGGAGATTCTTTGAGGGAAACTCCTTGGTCGTGCCTCGGGCGGAGTGCCCGAGCAAGAGGGCGTTTGTGGCTCAAGACGCTTCAGCTTTGGTTAGGATGCTGGAGATGGTAGCCGTTTATGCTGAAGGGGACTCTACAACTGAGTCCGAACTTAATGCTGCTCGGGCTGCCATGGCGTCCCTCAAAGAAGAAGTCAAGGGTGCAGATGATGCTCAGAAGAAGGCTGAGAAGGAGGTGGCCAGGTTGAAGAAGGAGAACTTTACGCTGACGGCGGAGAAGAAGGCGGCCGAGGAGCTGGTCCAGCAGCTGAGGGCGACCAATGCCCCGGGCGAAGATGAGCCTGAAGATGTGAGTGAATTAAAGACAAGATCTGAGCTGGTCGCCCGTATGCTGATGGCCGAGGATGACAGTATTGCCGTTGCAGATGAATCCTTCAGAAATGTCGTGGCTCAACTGCGAGTGGTGAACCCCTAGCTTGACTTCTTTGTTGAGGGTACCCATTATCTGGCGCATGTCGAGGATGGCCGGATTGTGATGCCCGACGCCCTTTTGGAAGGAAATGTTGAGGACCAGCCCGCGGAAAGCCAGGGGCCTCAGCCCGAGCCTGCCAATCAGATGGACGCGTGAGGGGTTTGTATTTTTGTTGTTGTAACTTGTCTGGCCTGCATGCCGAGTAATTGTTGTAATTTTATTTTTGGGGGGGCATGGCCCCCATTTCATGTAACCCAGCACAACCGTGGTCCTAGTGGCCACTTATTATGTTTAAGTTATATGCCCGGTCTTGGTGGCCGGTTCTGTTATTTGCATGGTTTTACTTGCTTTTATTTTTTGCTAAGTGTTGCACTCATGCTTGTTGTGAATGTATGTCTGTCCGTGATAGGGAGTATTTGACTCATGTAAAGTTTCAGGGGGTTGCTCGTTGTAGATGTGTTCGGCAGTGAGGGGAACTGGTCGAACGGCCGGGGAATGTCCTGGCGGTGGTGCAGAGCTCAGGTCGCGTTTTAGGCCTGGGTTCGTGGCGTGAACGTCCCATCACGAGCTGGAGTTCTGCCGGTCATGGTACTTTGACGACGGCGATGCTCGATCGAGGACCGCTGTCGAGCAGTTACCCAGCTCGTTACTTGAGCGGGGTTCTGCTTCATTGATATGCGACGCTTGTACCTAGGCGTGCATTGTGGTCGGTAGCTGACGCTCGTCGTCGTGACGGGTCAAACCGAGAATTAGGGCCTTAGCTATAGTATTGTTTTAGCTTTTTGGCGTTCCATGGTCGAGCAAGTTCTTCCCCGCTGAGATGTTCTAGGTAGTAGGCCCCATTTTCCGTTTTTGCTCGGACCCGATAGGGTCCTTCCCAGTTGGCGGCCAGTTTGCCCTCACGGGAGTCTTTGTGGTTCCTTCTTAGAACAAGGCTTCCCACGTCGAACTCTCGCCATATCACCTTGGCGTTGTGCCTGATGGTAATTTTCTGTTTTAGTGAGGCTTCGCGGAGGGCTACCCTAGTTCGGATTTCCTCGACGAGGTCGAGTTCTTCTCTTAATGATTCGTCGTTCATCTCCTCGTCTAGGGGCGATTCTGTCCTCCTGGAGGGTACGTGAACTTCGACGGTAATTACAGCCTATGTTCCGTATGCTAGACGGAAAGGTGTTTACCCATTTGTAGAGTGTGGAGTTGTGCGGTATGCCCACAGTACGCTGTGCAGTTCCTCGACCCACGCCTTCTTTGTTTCGTCCAGCCTTCGTTTGAGGCCTCGAAGGATGACTCGGTTAGCTGCTTCATCCTGCCCGTTTGTTTGAGGGTGCTCGACGGATGCGAAGTGCTGCTTCGTGCCCAGTTGGGCGACGAAGTCTTGAAACTTCATGTCCGTGAATTGCGTCCTATTATCCATTACTATCGCTTGGGGGATGCCGAAACGTGCAAGGATGTTTCGCTTGTAGAAACGCAAGATGTTGAGGGCAGTTATCTTGGCTAGAGCCTCTGCTTCTATCCATTTTGTGAAGTAGTCTACGCCCACTATTAGGTATTTATTCTGATTCGATCCTACCACGAAGGGTCCTAGGATGTCTAGGCCCCACCAAGCAAATGGACATGGGGAGTACATAGCCTTGAGCTCGTTAGGTAGAGCCAGGTGCACGTCCCCGTGTCATTGGCATTTATCGCATTTCTTCACGTGTTCTTTCGTGTCGTGCTGCATGGTCGGCCAGTAATGTCCTGCTCGAAGGGCCTTTCGGGCAAGTGACCTTCCGCCGAGATGTTGGACGTTGATTCCCTCGTGGATTTCGCGCAGGATGTGTGCGACCATTTCTTCCTCGACACACTTGAGCAGCGGAATGGAGAATCCCCGCCTGTAGAGTTTATCTTCGACCAGGACGTAGGAGCAAGCTCTTTGCCTAACTATGTTGGCCTCTTTTGGGTCGGCCGGAAGTTCGTCATTAGCGAGTAAGTTATACACAGGGGTCATCCAGTAGTTGTTGTCACCGATCACTTGTACGTCGAGGGTCGGGGAGGCCTTCCCGATACTGGGCCGAGGAAGTACCTCATGTATGACGGACTTGTTCCCGCCTTTCTTCTTTGTGCTGGCCAGTTTGGACAGAACGTCTGCCCGGACATTATGTTCGCGGGGAACATGTCTTACCTCCACCGCTGCAAACTTCGTCATTTCCTTTTTGACTAGTGCTAATTATTTGGTCAGGTTGTCGTTTTTGGCTTGATACTCCCCTCGGACCTGAAGGGCCCCAAGTTGTGAATCTGTGCAAATGACGACCTCTTATGTGCCCAGGTCCTCGGCCAGGCGTAACCCAGCGAGGAAGGCCTCGTATTCAGCCTGTTTGTTGGAGGTTGGGAAGGACAAGGTGAGTGATACTTTGACAATGATCCCTTCGTTGCTCTCCAGTATGATGCTCGCGCCGCTCCCTGCCGAGCTTGAGGCACCGTCAACAAAAATGGTCCATTTGTGCGCTTCACTCGAGGGGGAGTCAATGAATGTCATTTCCGCGACGAAGTCGGCCAGAGCTTGGGCCTTGAGGGCTTTCCTGCTTTCGTATTAGATGTAAAATTTGAATAGTTCAAGCGACCATTTGAGCATTCGACTGGCCATGTCTGGTCGTCCCAGCACCTGTTTTATGGGTTGATTTGTTCAAACCATGATCGTGTGGGCCAGGAAGTAGTGTCTTAACCTTCTGGCTGTGTTGATGAGGGCCAGAACCACTTTCTCTATCTGTTGGTATCTTAACTCTGGACCTTGCAACGCTTTGCTCGTGAAGTATATGGGCTTCTGGCCGTCAGGTGTCTCGCGAATGAGAGCGGCGCTCACCGCTTCGGTTGCTACCGCGAGGTACAGGTACAACGTTTCGGCATTGTCCGGCCGGGAGAGGACTGACGGCTCTGAGAGTGCCCGTTTCAGATGGAGAAGGGTCTTGCCACATTCCTCGGTCCATTCGAATACTGCCTCTTTGCGGAGGAGTTTGAAAAATGGTAGTGCGTGTTGGGCAGATTTTGCCACGAAATGAGATAACGACGTGAGCATCCCATTGAGGGACTGGATGGACTTCTTTGACTTGGGCATAGGAAACTCGGAGAATGCTCGGCACTTATCGGGATTGGCTTTGATTCCTCGTTCTGTTAAGTAGAAACCGAGGAACTTGTCTGCTCGGACACCGAACGTGCACTTCTCTGGGTTAAAACGCATTTTGTATTTCCTGGCCTGTTCAAAGACCTTTCTCAAATGGGCAGTATGATCGGTTTCCTCGTGGGATTTTATGATCATGTCGTCCATGTTGACTTCGAGCATGTCGCCTATTTCTCCCCGGAAGACCTTGTTCATCATTCTTTGGTAGGTTGCTCTGGCGTTCTTCAGGCCGAAGGGCATTACGTTGTAGTAATAGTTGCCCGATTCGGTCATGAAGGCCGTATATTTTTTGTCGGTCATTGCCATTGGAATTTGATTATAGCCCGAGTAGGCGTCCATGAACGATAAAAGTTTAAAACCAGCAGAATTATCAACAAGTTTATCAATATTGGGGAGGGGATAGGCATCTTTCGGGCATTCCTTATTGAGATCGGTGTAATCAATGCACATTCGCCATTTTCCATTAGATTTTTTAACGAGTACAACGTTGGATAGCCAAGTGGTGTACTTGGCCTCCGAAATAAATTTGGCCCCAAGGAGGTCCTTTACAACTTTTTCAGCAGCCTCCATTTTCTTCGGAGAGTGCTTTCTCCTATGTTGTGCTACGGCCTTGACGGTCGGGTCAATTGTCAGCTGGTGGCAGGCGACGGATGGATCCAAGCCGGGCATTTAGGCGACGCTCCATGCGAAGAGGTCGAAATTCTCACAGAGGCATGCTTTGAGCTGCTTTCTCGCGATGTCGGGCAGGTCTGCTCTAATCTTCACTCCCCGCTGAGGGTCGTCGCCGAACAGAACGATCTTGAAGTTGCCATTCGGGATTGGGCGCATCGGATGGGAGCTACCGCTGGACGATGTAGACGGGTTGGCTGAAGCTGCTCGTTCCTCCTGTCGGTCTTCTTCGGGGAAGCGACTGCCGAGGTCGATGGAGTCGACCTGGGGCAGTGGCTTGGCTTCCTCTGAGCTGCTTGGGAACGCTGGCTTGCTCGATGTTTTTGGCTTGGACGCTATGGCGTTGAGCCCCTTTGTAGCTGCTTCGAAACATCGTCGTGCAGCTTCGATGTCGCCGTGGAGGGTGGCGACCATTCCTTTTGAAGTGTAATACTTCATCTTCAGGTGGACTGTTGAAGGAACCGCTACCAACTCGGCCTGAGTTGGCCTTCCAAATATGCACTGGTAAAACGACGGGCAGTCGATCACCAGAAATTGCACCTTGACTGATCTGGCTGTCTAAGTTGATTCGAAGGTAACGATCAGTTCGACGTATCCCCAAGGCTTGGTCACTGATCCATTGAACCCCTGCAAATCAGACCCTACGTAGGGGGTAAGATATGATTCGTCTAGCTGAAGTGTTGCAAATAGCTGGGAGTACATGATGTTGACAGAGCTGCCCTGGTCGACGAGGATTCTGCGAACGTCAAAGTTCGCCATTCGGGCTCTGACGAGCAAAGGTATGCTCGAGTTCGGGGATCCCCAAGGAGCTCTTCCCGGTAGAAGGAGATGGGGACGGAGCCCTTCTGGGCCTGATCAAGCGTGGTCGCCTTATTGGAGCTTGTGTTGATTAGATGCTCGAATTTTCGTTTCACGGAGCCCACCGTTACTTTGTTGAAGCCCCCACCAGAGATAACCATGGCGGAGGGAAATGTCTCCCACGGGTTGTGGGCCGCAAAATAAGCCGGGGCGCTGAGCCCGTCCGGGACGTAGAAGTCCTCCGGTCGCGATATGGATATAGCAACCTGTATGTTGGCGTCTTCCGAGAAGGGTACTTCCTCTTCTATCTTCTTGGACTCCTGGGCGTCCTGCCGAGGAGTGTCCTTCTTCTTCGCAAACTATTTCAGGTGGCCATCCGTGATCAGTATCTCAATAACATCCTTCAGATGGATGCAGTCTTCTGTAGTGTGGCCGTGACTCTTGTGGAAACGGCAGTATTTTGATTTGTCCACGTTTGTTATGGCCGGGAGTTGTTTGGGGAAGCGGACCCCTGCCTGCTTGAATTCTGAATTGGCACATTTGGACAGTATCTTCTCCCTGGAAACGGTCAGGGGGGTGTAGTCGTGGAACCACCCGGAGGGTCCCTTGCTGTCGCGGGGGTCCCGGGGACGGTCCTCGCGCCTCTGTTCACCCCGATGAGATGTCGAAGCTTCCTCTCCTTTGGAGGCCCGAGCGTTCTCCTGATGGCATGATGCTCGGACGTTGCTGGCCGCAACCTTTTCTTCGTACTGAATGTGCGATTTGGCTTTGAGGAGGAGGGCGTCTAGGTTCCTCGGTGGTGCGAGGCCAACCGCTTTAGAAAACTCGGAGCCCGGGCAGAGTCCTTGTTTGAGCATAAACTTCTTCATTTCGTCCGTTGTAGGGACCTGGACTGCTTCTTTGTTGAACCTCTCGATATAAGCGCGGAGAGGTTCGTCCTTTCCTTGGATTATGGCTCCAAGGGAGGCCTCAGTCTTGGGATGACGGCGAGAAGCCATGAAATGCCGTGAGAATATCCTGCCCAGTTGTCTCCATGAGGTTATGGACTCCTCGGGCAGCTGCTTGTACCACGTCATCGCTCCTTTTCGAAGTGTGGTCAGAAATAGCCGGCATTTGATAGCGCCCCATACGCCGCGGTAGTCAAATAGTGTATCGATGTTCTCGATGTGTTCGTCGGGGTCGGTGGTCCCGTCGTACGTGCCCAGTGACGGGGGCTTTTCCAGGCCTTTAGGGAGGCGGGTAGCCAAGATTTCCTGGGACAATGGGCCGCGAGGCTCATCATCGCTGCTGAAACTGGTGAATGATGGGGACCGAAGGGTACGCTCGCGGCGGCGGTTCCTCCGGGGAGAAGGAGAGTGGTTCCTTCGAGGAGAATATGAGCGGTTCCTTCGGGGAGAAGGTGAATGGGCCCGGCATTTAGACTTGACTGGGGGAGATTGCTCGTTCCTTCGAGTCCTCTTGTGGCCGGGAAAGTGCTGGTTACGCGGGGAGACCTGGTCGCGCTTCCGGGCAGTGCGAGGATCGGGCTCTTGGCGCAGTCTTCGGTCGATATCTCTCCAGGGATGCGGGCTCCTTGATCGTCTCTGGTTCCTCCTCGGGGAGGGGATCTTGGATGGTTGGACTCTTCTAACGCCCTGATTCTCTCGTTCTGCTGCAGGATCAGGGTGTTGGTTTTGTTGATCGCCTCCAGGAGGGTGTCGCTCCCAGGATTTTCATCCAGGTAAAAACGCGAGAGTGGCGCAGAAAACAGAGTCGCCAACCGTGTAAATTTATCCCAAGAGAGGGAAAGGGAACACCGCATAAACCTGAGGAAGAGGGAAAGGAATGGTCATCGCAACCATAGCCTGGGTTTGGGAGTCGGTTGCGCGAGGGGAAGGTTCTAGCAGCCCACCCGTCCATCGTACTCGATGGGATCCATGCTTGTTGTCTATTCTAAGGGTGAGTTATCCTATCATCTATGGCTGTACTAAGACGGGGAAGGGAAAGACAAAGACAGACTTGGTAGGACGTCGACGTCCTAGGCCTACGTACCCCATTTGTGCAATGGGGAATTCAGAGTCAACGTAGTTCGGACCAAGTTCTTTTTGTGTTTTTTATGAGCAACGTTAAGTTCGCGTCCGGCAGTTAGGGTCGATGCCTGTTTGCGTCTCAGATGGAAAGTAACGTGCCCTTTTTGAAAATATCCTTTAGTTTGACAATCCCGAAGAACAAAAAGGTTTGAAGTTTGTTTGTATTTTTTAGGACAGAAGTGACTTGAGTTAGTTCATAACTTGCATTGCACCAAAGTCTAGGGCACATGGGCGAATACTTAACGCATCGTCCCAAGACAGGATGCTCGCTAAGCACTCTAGAAAGATGAGAGGAAGCCCCTCATTTCTCATTCCCCACGCTTAAGGCTCGTGCGCAATACACTTTATCCTTATTAAGTGTTTTCAAGAAGTTTTGAGATGAGAAGAGAGAATACACAAAGGAAACTCTAAAGGGGAACTAAGAGTCCTAATGTTATCATGCATGGGTGACCTACGGTCAGTGAAGTTTGACGACAACCTAAGCCTAAATAAAAGAAAAGATGAGAGACAGAAAGAGTGAGAGTGGACATGGATAACTATCCACACCCTCAAATAACTTACCTCAGCTCCTGCATAAAAGGTTAGTACAAAACAGACATAAATAATATTAAGGCAAATGAAACCCAAACAATGACATATAATAGTGATCAAATGACCTATAACAATTCAAACATGAATTAAGAAATCAAAGAAACAAACCCCCAAGCAATGGCACAAGTGCCTCTTCAAACAGGTAACCAGACATGATCAAAGATATGCATACAAGAAGACTTCAAATAAAAGCAATCAAACAATTAGCAAAACATCTTCTAAAATCACTAAATAAATTGTCAACATATCCCAACCATAAGCAACAACATATCAAAAACTCATGCCAAAATTCAAAATAAAAGTCACTCAAACAATTATGCAAATTCAGATGAGAAATATGGTTCAATGTGCAAAAAAAAAGAGGATTAAAATGCAATATGAAATGATTTTAAAAATGAGAGAAAAATATTTTAATGCACTTCAATGTGTTGGTGAATGAATGCAAAAAGAATGAATTCAAAAGGTTTTGTAAGCTATGAGAACAAAATTCTACAAGTTTAGGTATGCATGATATGAATAATTTCAAAAGAGAATAAACCAAATAATCAATTCAGATGATGAAAATAAAATAAAATAATAAAATAAAATTTGGTAAAATTTTATAAAATTATAAATATGATGCATGAATTTTTTGGGAATTTTTTAATGCAATTATCTATTTTTAAAAAATTAAAATGAAACAAATAGCAAAAGAAAAATAAGATAGAACAAATGGGCCATGGGGGGTGCATAGGCAATATTCGTCACAAAAGGATTCATATACACACGCATTTGGGCCTAACCAGGCGTGTGCGACTAGCAAACCTGCAAGGCCCATGGAGATAACACAACATGCCATCAGACCTTTTTTAAAAAGGAAAAAAGAAAAAAAGAGTGTAACGAAAACCATGTGGACCTTCATCAATCGGTCATCCTTACTTAAATCACATAAGACAAAAAAACTAGCACAACCAACCAGATCATGACACCTGTCCTTCTCCCTCATGCAACCATGAAAACAAACCAGCAACTACCCTAAAACGCGATACATGCAGTGTGATCTAGCCATCTTCAACATCAAGTATCGATCTCCATTCTCAACCAAATCATACAAAATAAAACACCAAAACGAAGTATGAAGAACAAGGATTAATGTTGTGCCATTAGCTTTCCAAAACACAAACTCAAACACAGAGATAAATGGCTCTAAAGTCACGGGCACGAATATGATTTCACTAACATTCAAAACATTTAACAAAATTGGATTCAAACATTTAGACAAGATTATCATTCAGATCGTTCTAGCCTCCATGAATACTCACTATTTCATACACTAAAACCAATTAGATCTAAACATGAGAGATGGATTATGAGAAATTACCTAGTGGAGGCGAGTGAAACTTTTTCTCTTTTTCTGAAACTTGCAGCCGTGTGCCCGAATGATCTCTCCCTCCTTTTAGGGTTTCTGGTCGTTTAAATATGATGGACTAGGTCAAACTTTTGAGGCCCATAATGTGCAAAACAAATCTGATTTAACTTTGAACCATTGAGGAAAGTTTTGATGCATGGCCGCCTTGCATGGTAAGTGAGTTTTGTTTCTAAATGTTTGGGCCTGAGTGGTGTTGAGATTTGTCACGAAAATAGTCCACTCTAATCTTGTACAATCATGCGCATAATACCATGCACTAAGACTTTCCCCAAGTTGGACCCAACAATTGTCATGCTTCTCATTAAGTGCATACAAGCTCATTTAAGCCAACCATAGATGCATTAAAAAGTAGGGAATGTAGAGACCAAACTTTATGTTGAAGAAGAGTGGAAATGATGCTTGGAAGTGTGTGAAAAATTGACTTGAAATAGTGTCCACAAAATCTGCCAAAACAACTTAGAAATAATTCCAATTTTTCCAAATTCGCAGGGTAAAAATGATCAACTTTGGAGCACTATAACTTATCCAAAAATGATTCAAACAACATGATTCTTGTGCTCATTCTGAAGGGAATGCTTCATACTACAACTTTCATGTGAAAAAGATTTGCAACTGAAGCCTTGATCATGGTGAAAACTGTCTTTGAAAGTGGTTAAGAACTTACCCAAAATAGTAAGTTTCTAAAACCCTAAACTTCCTTTTTTAGTAACTTTCCCACATTCTTGATTTTTTCATGAATCCTTGAGCATTTCTTGATCAAATCTCATCCATGGACATATTTGAGATGAGGAACATGAATTTGATCTCAAAAAGTCAGGAGTTGACTTTTTCCTCTGCACAATTGACTTTTCCCCAATTCTCCTCATTTTTAATCCATTGGCCAATTGAATCTCTCCTGAACCAAACTGATGGACAATCTTCCATTCCTAGATACTTAGGGACCCAAGGAATACCATGAAATCAAGTTTTGCTCAAAGAATCAGAAATAAACTGACTTTATAGCAAAGCCTAATCTTGGTACCCTCAGTCTAGGAGGAAATAACACAGTCTCCAAATCCAAATTCCTCTGAATATGATGTGTATCCTTTCCAACAAAGATAAGATATGCCATCTGGTGATGATAAAAACCCAAGAAGCTTGCCCGTTGGAGCAATAAACCCAAGAATCCTAAAACCCTAATTTCTGCACTGGTTAGGAGAGAGTGATCCACTTGAGCTCTCTTGCTTGACCCTTTGAAGAGCATCTTCTCCTCTTGAACTTGCCTCAGGCACCTTGACCCCATGCTAAGAACTAATGATATACACACATGATAATGTAAAATGAGATGAACCATAAGCCAGTTAGTACTAAAGTAAGGAGAGCAAATTTTGGGGTGCTACAGCTGCCCCTATTCAATCAACTTGGTCCTGAAGGTATGATAGCGACGACTCTTAGACATTCCAGGATACACGGGGATTGAATACCGAAAGAACCCGGAAATTTGCTAATGGTGAGAATAACGAAATGGAGCATTCTGGAAAATAAGGAATATGACCTCAACCATACCCACACAAAATGACGAATACGACCTCAGTCGTACCCGCAAAGGAAGACTGACCTCAATCACTCTACCCACAAAGAAAACTCGAATACGAACTCAGTCGCACCCACAAAACGAATACAACCTCAATTATACCCGCAAAGGAAGACTGACCTCAATCACTCTACCCATAAAGAAAAGGACGAATACGACCTCAATCGTACCCACAAAACGAATACAACCTCAATTATACCCGCAAAGGAAGACTGATCTCAATCACTCTACCCACAAAGAAAACACGAATATGACCTCAATCGCACCCACAAAACGAATACAACCTCAATTATACCCGCAAAGGAAGACTGACCTCAATCACTCTACCCACAAAGAAAATATGAATACGACCTCAATCGCACCCATAAAAACGAATACAACCCCAATTGCACCCGCAAAACGAATACAACCTCAATTGTACCCTCAAAGGAAGACTGACCTCAATCACTCTACCTACAAAGAAAACACGAATACGACCTCAATCGCACCCACAAAACGAATACAACCTCAATTGTACCCTCAAAGGATAACTAACATAAAGTGGACTTCGCTGGGGATAACGTGACGCAAAACTTCTGGTTTAAACCACCCCTACTGGCAAACAAAATATGTCAAGCGAGAACCGAATACCAGGCGAGAACTGGGTTTACAAAGAGATGTCAGACGAGAACTGACCACCAGACGAGAACTGGATTTACACCAAATAAGTCAGACGAGAACTGACTACCAGACGAGAACTGGGTTTACACCAAGAGAGTCAGTCGAGAACTGACTACCAGACGAGAACTGGATTTACAGAATAAGTCAGACGAGAACTGGCAAACCAGACGAGAACTGGATTTCCCAAAAGAGAAAGGCCAAATAAAGGCAAACTTCTAACAGACTCACGATCCACAGATAAGATGACTCCGTCGGGGAAAGGAGAAGTCTAAATAAAAGACTCTGCCGGGGAGCACCAGTATGAGGAACGCATCCCTCCAAAATCTCCTGAGTTATGCCATCTCTGCTGAGAAAGAGAACTGGCAAGGAAAGCATCAAACCTGGCTTATGCTTCGAATGCAAATGTTTGAATTTTGTCGTAATGCTCCACACAAAGTGGAAATGCTACGCGTTTTGAGGATGCAATGCCAATGCTTATGATATGTAAAAGGGGTCCCTCCAGCAAAATAAATGCATGGAGAGAAAAGACCAATTCAGCTGGGGATGACAAAAATAAATTGTCCTCTGAATCCAGGAACTCTGCTGAGAAGGGTCATACTGATCGACTATTCGGATCAACAACTTCTGCTGGGGATGAAATCCCGAAAGAACTACCGGGAGCTACACCTGTCCTTCACTGAAGGTAACATCCAAAACCTGAGATTTCTCTTCTGCCGGGGGAGTTGAGAATGAATGCCAATAACGGAACCGAAAGTCTGTTACTGAGGATTGCCAATAACAGATGGGCTTAGGACCTACTGGGGGATGCCAACCCATAATACCATCCTGCTTGGGGATACTGTTGAACTTAGCCTACTGATGGGGAGAATAACTTTACTCCCACCTTGCTGGGGACTAGAATATGACATTGTCGGCGAAAGCACGCTTCCTGACTGGATGGGGGAAGTGAACACCCTGATTCTGTAGGGAAATAACGTCTTGATCTAGAGAAAATACTTTCCAGGTCTTCTGCTGGGGAAGGGTCTGTTCTGCTATGGAAAGTGCAATCTCAATGCTGAGGAGAGCAAACTGCTGGGGAAATACAATCCTGTTGCCATCCAATCCTGACTGTTTCTAAGGTCGTAAACGGCCCTTTGAACTTTCCACTTGCCCCAGACCACCAGGTCTAACGGAAGAAATCATCTCAAGAGGATTTTATAGAAGACCGGGCGTACGCACTGCCCTAGGGTCTTCAAACTCTTGGAGAGATTTATCATATCTCGACATAACTGCCCCAGTCTTCATAACCCATGACGTATATTACCTCAAAAGGGATCGTAATGACTTAAAAATACTCTGCTTTAGTACCTTGAGCCTTGAGGAGGTGTTTTCAATTAACCATTTCCAGGAGTGGACAATCTCCCACGCTCTAGAGGTGGCCTGCCCCGAGTCTTGAAGGAACCTTCCCCTGACTGATCTTACCGAGATTTGTCAAATCGACCTGATTGCCCCTGTTTGGCTGCTTTAGGGAGAGTTTTCAGCGTGACTGCTCCAGATTAGCTGCATCTTATCACCACTTATCGGGAACCTCCAGGTTGCGCACAGTCTCTTGGCCACATACCCCTTAACATAATCATCCTTCAGAGTTTTCACCACCTCAACTTGGTGTGATCGAGCTTCTCGACTGTCGTTCATCGTGTAAGCTGCATTGATGCTTAGGCACATGTATACAAACAGAACAAGTTATTTATGAGAATGATAATTCTAATGCAACAAATATGTTAACCTTAAAGTTTTTGAAGATGCGTCGCCAAGCCCTGTGAATGAATCACTAGCTGGGATGGGACCTTGATCTCGAATGGCAAAACAATGCGCACACGCAATACCAACAAATCTTATTAGCACAACTCGCAGGAGTCAGGAACGCTATCCTGTTGAAGTACGCTTTTGGAATAAACCATGTTTCAATTAGGACTTTTAAGGGTTGTAACGTGGTCTGGTTCACGGTTTCAAAAAAAAGGATTTTATGGCTCAAAATTTATCGGTGCCCACCCACTCTTCGTGATGTTCTCCAGTCCTATGTTCAGTTAATCTGACACAAACGCCCATCTCTCCAAAGGTTTATGATCTTTAAGGGGCCCATGCCACTAATGGTTTGACGCCTAAAGAAGTTTTGGAATGACAGACACCCCCTTTTGTGTCTGTAATCACACGAATTTGATCTTATCGAGGATTTTTCTTTTGTAACCCTTTTCTGTTTGTTTTTCTCCCTTTTTATTTCCCTGATTTTGCCTAGACTAATTCTTTTGAGTTTTTTTGATTTTGAAGCCCAGCGGGATGCCCCAACTTTTGTCTAAGTCACTTGTTTACAAGTTTCGACTTAGCGGGCTTTTCTCTTTTTTTTTATTTCCCTTTTGAACAAAGCGTGTGACACTGGTTGTCTTACTTGCTTGACAGGGTTGTGACTGCCTCACTCCTTGATTGTTGATGGATAACCATTATGGTTTCACATCTCTTGACCTCTTGATGGTGGGATAAAAGGTAATGGATCCTCAGATGCACACTCTCCTTGAAATTTGAACGCTCGGTCAAACTAACTGACGCCTACCCTGCCCCTGGGTTAAGTATGAGGGTTTTTTTTCGTACAAAAGAAGCTCCTACTTCAAGGCTCAAAGGGGTTAACGAGGGTCTATCTCCCTTATATCTCCAGTGTTTGTGGATTGGAAATAATGCCTGTACATCCTTAACAGGGTTTCATCCAAATGCGCACCATTAGAAATCTGCGCTCTTATTTCGTCATCCTCCCTCAAGAGTTCTAAACAAGAAAATTGGTATTGCAGTGCATATGAACATTTAAGAGTGAACACGAATGGATTACTTCAAGGAAAACATGCTCATTGTATTATGATCGTCATTAAAAACAACCAAATTTATGCATACAATGCTTTAACGAGAAATGAAAAACTACAAATGAAAATGCAGTAAAGAAACTGATGACTGCCGTTGTTGAGAAGACTTGACTCCGCTTGAACTACTGGCTTTAGGAGACGACCCTTGAAGTCTTCAAACAGATGAGAAGTCGACATGCACAACCAAGTCTCCTTCTGGAAATGATATGTACCCTTTGTCGATCAATTGTTGCACTTGGGCTTGGAAGGATTTGCAATCTTCGGTTGAGTGCCCCATAGATCCTCCATGATATCCACATTGCACATGGGGATTGTACCCCGGAGGGTATAGTTCTAGAACAGGCTTCAAAGTCTTAGGCTCCACCAATGAGTTTCGAACCAGGTGCGACAAGAGTTGACTGTACGACATGGGAACTGGATGAAGAGGAGCACTCTTTCTTTCCAAGTTGTTGCGTGGCCTATGCTGATTCTGACGCTGATACTTCTGTTGTTGAGGAGCATAAGTTTGTTGGTACTGAACGACATTAGTCTCTCCTTCTTCTTCCCTGTAACGTTTCTTCGCATTTTCAGAATAACCAGGAGCAACTTGAATCTTTCCCGTTTTGATGCCGTTTCAACTCTTTCTCCTGCCAATACATGACCTGAAAATCCAGCTGACAAACATCCAACCAATTTCTCATAATAATGCCCCTGAAGCGTATCCATGAACATATCAATGAGCTCTCTTTCCAACATCGGAGGTTGAACTCGGGAAGCCAATTCACGCCACCTCTGGGCGTACTCTCTAAAGCTTTCATTGCTCTTTTGAGACATATTCTGCAGCTGTGTATGATTGGGAGCCATATCAGTATTATATTGATAGTGTTTAATAAATGCCCCTTCCAGCTCTCTCCAACTACGAATGTCTTTCCTCTCTAGCTGCGTATACCATTCCAGGGATGCCCCAGACAGGCTATCTTGAAAGCAATGCATCATCAATTTTTCGTTCTTTGCGTGAGCAGCCATTTTACTCGTGTATGCCCTGACATGAGTCCTTGGGCAAGTCATATCATTGTACTTTTCGAAGGTAGGAGTCTGAAACTTGTGCGGGATAACAACGCCCGGAACCAGCCCCAAATCCTCTAAATCCACACCCAAAGCATCCTGGTTCACAACACCCCTCAGTTGTTCCTCAATCAACCCGAACCTCTGATCATTGTCAATCTGGGGACCAGCATCCCCACCTGGCACAGAAAATGCATCATCTTGAACATCATCATATTGACGGCCATGAACTGCGCCAGCACCAATACCACCTCCCCCAGCATTTTCAGCCCCGCCCGGAGGGATCACAACACTAGAAACAGGAATACCTCCGCCCGTAGGGCCATTCTGAACATTATTACCGTCTTCCTCATTCCTTGCAATCAGTGGCTGAACGAGAGTCCTCAACTGCTCTTGACCTTGAGCAACACCTTGCATTAATTCCATGAATTGGTTCATGCAAGTCCGCATCTCAATGATCTCATTTTGTAGTTGATCCATGAATCTCTTCTGATTTTGTCTGGTAGAATACCGGTGAATGTGCTGGTCTGCAATCCTGAGATTAGAACAAGATAAGAAAACCAGAGATAAACACCTGTTATGCAAAATGATCATGCAAAATGATTATGAATATGCAAATGCAAATGAACATGTTTGAATATTCGCAGGGCGATCCACCCCCTTGATTCCAGTTTAACAACAAGATAGAACGGAACTTCTGCTCATATATTAAGAAAACCAGAGGAAAACCAAATGTCAACAATCACAAATCCAAGATAACAAGTCTGAATACAATAATCATAGATCCCAACCAACAAGCCTGGCGGTGGTCCAAATAATGAAAGAAAATAGAAAGCTACGGCGTGTCATTAAAATCCACAAGTGTTAATCCCCCCCATCCATTATGCTTTCTGCTCCAGTCTTGAATTTCCTTGAACAACTTTTTGGTGTCGGGATGCTTCGGTCTCTGAATTAGCTCTTGAATGAGGATGTCTCTCCTATGCATGATCCCCTCCAAGTATCGGCAATGCAACTCCTAAGCGTCTTCTCCAGAAACACCATCCATACTAGGTCCCTCATGTCTAGATCTCTTCACTTCAGCTTGGACCTTTAGTTCCTCTATGGAGGCTATGGCTTCATTGAGTCGACCCTCGACTGCTTGTCTCTGGAATACCCCTGATAGGATCTCAGCGTCTTTCTTCTTGAGCTGCGACTTCAATTGATCAATCTGAGCTAGATAACCGTCTTCCTTTCTCTTATTCTCAGCCATTGCAGTTTCTCGGTGAGCATTGAACCTGTGAATTTTTAACAAAGCCTTGTCCAATTCCTCCTTCTTAGACTCGAGAACCTTACTGATACCATCTAAAGCTTGTTTCATCTTTTGTCTGGCCGCGACCTTGTCAGCTACCTCTTTTTCTGCTTCGGCAAGAAGCTCTGTCTTTAACTTGGCAATATGAACAGCTTCGCCCCGTTCATGCTTCAACTGATAAATCTCTCTTTGTAGCTCACTGTTTTCTTCTCGCAGCTTTTCCTTTTCATCCCACAACTTGTTAAACTTCTCTATCTCAACTGTGGTAGGAGGCTCAATCAGCAAGGGGTAAGATGGTGGTTCTACCGGGAAGGGAAGAAGCTCCTCTTCTGCTCTCTTCTTAATCCATTCTTCATAGGAAGGAAAGGCCCGGTTGTTACATTTCCCGAATGAAGTTTTTCCCTTCTTGGTCACCTGCTTCCAAGCATTCACAATCTTCCTTATCATCTCTTGATCCTCAGTACCATTGAAGAATAAGGACTCTCTGACATCTTGCTCTTCAGGTGGACCTTTCAAAGGATAACCAAACTGCCTGATAACAAGGGAAGGATTATAGTTAATTCCACCTCTTCTCCCTATCAAGGGTACATTAGGGAATTCTCCGCACTTGCAAATAATCTCTATTCCTATAAAATCACGGTTGAACCAGACAATGTTGTCAGCAGTCAAGCCCATTAACTTCTTTGACCACTTCAGAGAATCTTTCGTATCAACAAAGGCGCCAGTTTTGGGGAGATGGCTCAGAAACCAAGTAGATAAGAGTGGTGGACAATAACTCACGGTTTTTCCCCGCCTATTTTCATTCTTGTAGTGGACTGAGTGATACACATCACCTAGCAAGGTAGGTATAGGATTCTTTGAAATAAAGATTCTGACAGCATGCATATCCACCAGATCAGGAACATTGGGAAACAGAACAATCCCATAGATGCACATAGCCAGGATAGCTTGGAAAGCAGTCCAATTCTTCTCCTTAACATGTATACAAGCTTGATCAAACAATAACTTCAATAAAAACCCTTAGCTCCTTGTTTTTCCTCAATATTACTGCTCAGCACTGATTCACCAATATGAAGAGCAATAGCCATTTCTTTTATCCCGGGGTGTTCTTCAGAAAAGAATACTATGTCATGCCTGATGGGGATTCCCAAAATAAATGAGAACTCCTCCAACGTTGGGGCCAAGATGTAGTCTGGGAAAGTGAAGCAACGCAAAGACGGGTCGTAAAACTGAAGAAGTGTATGAATGGCATCCTTCTCATACTTGGAGATATTGTAGACAAACTTCAGAAGTCTCCCATACACTCCACTGAACTCTGTACGAACTCTGGGGCCTACCATACTAATCATCTTGTGAACCAATGTCAAGGTCGGATCTGGGAACGAATAGGCAACAGTCTTCTTTCTCTGGACATCCATGCCAAAGCAACCTCAGAAAACCGGAATCAAGAGTAAGATGCAAGCCCTGAAAAATGTCAAACATGTCAGAATGCAAGAAAAATGATATGCTCATGCAAACATGGGATCAAGGCAACACTGCTGGATGTGTTGTGTTGTTAACTGAACGAGAACCATAACCCAGAAAACCAGAATTCCAAAATACTGAACTACTGAGATAACCAGAAACCCAGATAATCAAACACTGATGAGAAATCCAGAAAAACCGGGTAGGTTGAAGGTTTCGGTTACCTGCAAACCTGCAAACGCCCATCCCCTCTCACGTGTGGGTACTAGGATGTTCAGTATCCCGGGCTCTCAGGTCGAGAAATGATGATACGTTCACCATTTCTGGTTTGGCATCATCAACAATCGAGGAGGCCTCAACTAATTCTCCAAAACGGAACGTCCTCAGCTTTTGGCACTGAGGTCGAGAAACAATAGTACATTCATCCCTCGGGGTACAGTACTATCGTCAATCGAGGAGTGCCTCCACTGATTCTCTTCAAAAGGTAGGGGCCATCCTATGCGAGTTCCAAAGTGGGCCCTCGGGTGCGAATGGATTTGCCACAGGATGTGGTCTGCCACTGTCACCACTAAAGAGGGATGTTTCCACTAAGGTCCTCGATGATCGGTCACCAGAGTCGACAGCTCTCTAGATCAACACCCTAACATGCGCAAGACACACATGCTAGAATGCGTCCCAAGATAGCCTCGTCTGGTTGTGAATTTCGCGAACACACAAACGTACCAAGCGGGCACGTAGGTCCCACTACTTTCCACTCTAGTCCTAGGGTATACTCAAGCCTGGGTATTGGGCTTATCTCTCAGAACAACCCAACCTGCAAAACAGAAACAGCCAGCACAACACAACAATATCCAGTATGACAGTAATAAAAATGAAAATGCAATGCAGAAAATGCGGTAAAAATAAAATACAACAAACACAACAAAGCAAAAACAAAGACACCCAAAGAGAACAAAGACAAGCAAGCGCTAGGATTGACTCTCTTAGGGATGGACCAGCATAGGTCAACCAGAGTCCCCAGCAGAGTCGCCAGCTGTCGCTCCCAGGATTTTCATCCAGGTACAAATGCGAGAGTGGCGCGAAAAACAGAGTCGTCAGCCGTGTAAATTTATCCCAAGAGAGGGAAAGGGACCACCGCGTAAACCTGAGGAAGGGGGAAGGAATGGTCATCGCAACCATAGCCTGGGTTCGGGATTCGGTTGCGCGAGGGGAAGGTGCTAGCACCCCACGCGTCCATCGTACTCGATGGGATCCACGCTTGTTGTCTATTCTAAGGGTGAGTTATCCTATCATCTATGGTTGTGCTAAGACGGGGAAGGGAAAGACAAAGACAGACTCGGTAGGACGTCGACGTCCTAGGCCTACGTACCCCCTTTGTGCAATGGGGAATTCAGAGTCAACGTAGTTCGGACCAAGTTCTTTTTGTGTTTTTTATGAGCAACGTTAAGTTCACGTCCGACAGTTAGGGTCGATGCCTGTTTCCGTCTCAGACGGAAAGTAACGTGCCCTTTTTGAAAATAGCCTTTAGTTTGACAATCCCTAAGGACAAAAAGGTTTGAAGTTTGTTTATATTTTTTAGGACAGAAGTGACTTGAGTTAGTTCATAACTTGCATTGCACCAAAGTCTAGGGCACATGGGCGAATACTTAACGCATCGTCCCAAGACAGGACGTTCGCTAAGCACTCTAGAAAGATGAGAGGAAGCCCCTCATTTCTCATTCCCCACGCTTAAGGCTCGTGCGCAAACACTTTATCCTTATTAAGTGTTTTCAAGAAGTTTTGAGATGAGAAGAGAGAATACACAAAGGAAACTCTAAAGGGGAACTAAGAGTCCTAATGTTATCATGCATGGGTGACCTAGGGTCAGTGAGGTTTGACGACAACCTAAGCCTAAAGAAAATAAAAGATGAGAGACAGAAAGAGTGAGAGTGGACATGGATAACTATCCACACCCTCAAATAACTTACCTCAGCTCCTGCATAAAAGGTTAGTACAAAACATACATAAATAATATTAAGGCAAATGAAACCCAAACAATGACATATAATAGTGATCAAATGACCTATAACAATTCAAACATGAATTAAGAAATCAAATAAACAAACCCCCAAGCAATGGCACAAGTGCCTCTTCAAATAGGTAACCAGACATGATCAGAGATATGCATGCAAAAAGACTTCAAATAAAAGCAATCAAACAATTAGCAAAACGTCTTCTAAAATCACCAAATTAATTGTCAACATATCCCAACCAGAAGCAAACAACATATCAAAAACTCATGCCAAAATTCAAAATAAAACTAACTCAAACAATTATGCAAATTCAGATGAGAAATATGGTTCAATGTGCAAAAAATAAAAGAGGATTAAAATGCAATATGAAATGATTTTAAAAATGAGAGAAAACTATTTTAATGCACTTCAATGTGTTGGTGAATGAATGCAAAAAGAATGAATTCAAAAGGTTTTGTAAGCTATGAGAACAAAATTCTACAAGTTTAGGTATGCATGATATGAATAATTTCAAAAGAGAATAAACCAAATAATCAATTCAGATGATGAAAATAAAATAAAATAATAACATAAAATTTGGTAAAATTTTATAAAATTATAAATATGATGCATGAATTTTTTGGGAATTTTTTAATGCAATTATCTATTTTTAAAAAATTAAAATGAAACAAATAGCAAAAGAAAAATAAGATAGAGCAAATGGGCCATTGGGGGTGCATAAGCAATATTCGTCACAAAAGGATTCACATACACACGCATTTGGGCCTAACCAGGCGTGTGCGACTAGCAAACCTGCACGGCCCATGGAGATAACACAACATGCCATCAGACCTTTTTTAAAAAGGAAAAAAAAAAGAAAAAAAGAGTGTAACAAAAAGCATGTGGACCTTCATCAATCGGTCATCCTTACTTAAATCACATAAGACAAAAAAACTAGCACAACCAACCAGATCATGACACCTGTCCTTCTTCCTCATGCAACCATGAAAACAAACCAGCAACTACCCTAAAACGCGATACATGCAGTGTGATCTAGCCATCTTCAACATCAAGTATTGATCTCCATTCTCAACCAAATCATACAAAATAAAACACTAAAACGAAGTATAAAGAACAAGGATTAACGCTGTGCCATTAGCTTTCCAAAACACAAACTCAAACACAGAGATAAATGGCTCTAAAGTCACGGGCACGAATATGATTTCACTAACATTCAAAACATTTAACAAAATTGGATTCAAACATTTAGACAATATTATCATTCATATTGTTCTAGCCTCCATGAATACTCACTATTTCATACACTAAAACCAATTAGATCTAAACATGAGAGATGGATTATGAGAAATTACCTAGTGGAGGCGAGTGAAACTTTTTCTCTTTTTCTGAAACTTGCAGCCGTGTGCCCGAATGATCTCTCCCTCCTTTTAGGGTTTCTGGTCATTTAAATATGATGGACTAGGTCAAACTTTTGAGGCCCATAATGTGCAAAACAAATCTGATTTAACTTTGAACCATTGAGGAAAGTTTTGATGCATGGCCGCCTTGCATGGTAAGTGAGTTTTGTTTCTAAATGTTTGGGCCTGAGTGGTGTTGAGATTTGTCACAAAAATAGTCCACTCTAATCTTGTACAATCATGCGCATAATACCATGCACTAAGACTTTCCCCAAGTTGGACCCAACAATTGTCATGCTTCTCATTAAGTGCATACAAGCTCATTTAAGCCAACCATAGATGCATTAAAAAGTAGGGAATGTAGAGACCAAACTTTATGTTGAAGAAGAGTGGAAATGATGCTTGGAAGTGTGTGAAAAATTGACTTGAAATAGTGTCCACAAAATCTGCCAAAACAACTTAGAAATAATTCCAATTTTTCCAAATTCGCAGGGTAAAAATGATCAACTTTGGAGCACTATAACTTATCCAAAAATGATTCAAACAACATGATTCTTGTGCTCATTCTGAAGGGAATGCTTCATACTACAACTTTCATGTGAAAAAGATTTGCAACTGAAGCCTTGATCATGGTGAAAACTGTCTTTGAAAGTGGTTAAGAACTTACCCAAAATAGTAAGTTTCTAAAACCCTAAACTTCCTTTTTTAGTAACTTCTCCACATTCTTGATTTTTTCATGAATCCTTGAGCATTTCTTGATCAAATCTCATCCATGGACATATTTGAGATGAGGAACATGAATTTGATCTCAAAAATTCAGGAGTTGACTTTTTCCTCTGCACAGTTGACTTTTCCCCAATTCTCTTAATTTTTAATCCATTGGCCAATTGAATCTCTCCTGAACCAAACTGATGGACAATCTTCCATTCCTAGATACTTAGGGACCCAAGGAATACCATGGAATCAAGTTTTGCTCAAAGAATCAGAAATAAACTGACTTTATAGCAAAGCCTAATCTTGGTACCCTCAGTCTAGGAGGAAATAACACAGTCTCCAAATCCAAATTCCTCTGAATATGATGTGTATCCTTTCCAACAAAGATAAAATATGCCATCTGGTGATGATAAAAACCCAAGAAGCTTGCCCGTTGGAGCAATAAACCCAAGAATCTCAAAACCCTAATTTCTGCACTGGTTAGGAGAGAGTGATCCACTTGAGCTCTCTTGCTTGACCCTTTGAAGAACATCTTCTCCTCTTGAACTTGCCTCAGGCACCTTGACCCCATGCTAAGAACCAATGATATGCACACATGATAATGCAAAATGAGATGAACCATAAGCCAGTTAGTACTAAAGTAAGGAGAGCAAATTTTGTTGGGTGCTACAGAGGGCTGCCACGGCCGGGTCGGCGTTGGGCGGAATAGGAACGGGTTGGACGTCAAGTGGTGGCTGATCGTTGTTGCGGTCACCAGGGGTAGGGGAAGGAGAAGTTGTGGCTCCGTCCCTCAAAAAACGGGCATCTCGGAGGAGAGATGATTGACCGTCAACGTCAGTCTTGTTGACAGGGAGGACAGTGGTTTGGAGAGCATCCTTGGCGCGATCTTGAGAGGCCATGACGATGATGATCTTTGAAAATTGTTTGATCTTCGGTTTCCGGGGAAAGAAAGATGGGGAGAACAATGGTTCCCACAGACGGCGCCACTGATCGTGAAGGCTGGATCAGATCCTGTAGAAGTGGGCCACCAAGTGCGTCTGGATGCTGATGGAGAGGAGGGGGTGTACCTGCAAGGCACTCCGACGCTCAAGTAAGAAAGGGTCAGAGAAAAGGGGCAAGTACAAAGGATTAGTTCGTAGGGTGAATATTGGATACCTGACCCTCTCAAGATAGAGGGTTTATATAGAGCCCCCAGCGCGTGGCCAACGGTCCTATTTTCGGGGCGAAATAACCGTTTTCCCGAAGAATAGGTAACTACCCAAACTAGCCGTTATGTCGGGCAGGGTGCCCAAAACTAGCTGTTATATCGGGCATGGGAATAGTCCTGGGCACCTGCCCATAGCTGTTCGGGGAATGGATGAGCCGTGCATAATGGGTAGTTATTTCGGGGAGGAACATGCATTCCTTGCCGGTTGGAGGGCAGAAAGGTAACTTTTGCCCCTTTGTGGATTGTACTTAGGCAATTTGGGCCGCTCTGGAGCAGAAGTGGATTGGGCCGTGTCTAGCCATTGGTCCAGTCCAGAACAATATATATATATATATATATATATATATATATATATATATATATAACATTTTCTTAATTATAGTCGAAAATGCGACATTTAAAATTTAAATGTAAACTGAGTTTAATTTGCTTTCTCTCTCATTTTTTCTATAAACAACAATCAATCAAAATTAGTTTTACTTCTTCCTATAAATAAAACATATTTAAAACAAAACACACAAATTTAATTTTTTTAATAAATGTGAAAATTTGATTTTTTTTTTTGTTTATGTTCTGGACTGGACCAATGGCTAGACACAGCCCAATCCACTTCCGCTCCAGAGCGGCCCAAATTGCCTAAGTCCAATCCACAAAGGGGCAAAAGTTACCTTTCAGCCCTCCAACCGGGCAAGGAATGCATGTTCCTCCCCTAAATAACGGCCCGTTGCGCACGACTCATCCACTTCCCGAACAGCTATAGGCAGGTGCCCGGGACTATGCCCATGCCCGACATAACGGCTAGTTTGGGTAGTTACCTATTCTTCGAGAACGCGGTTATTTCGCCCCGAAAATAGGATCGTTGGCCACGCGTTGGGGGCTCTATATAAACCCTCTCGCTTGAGAGGGTCAGGTATCCAATATTCACCCTACGAACTAATCCTTTATACTTGCCCCTTTTCTCTGACCCTTTCTTACTTGAGCGTCGGAGTGCCTTGCAGGTACACCCCCTCATCTCTATCAGCATCTAGACGCACTTGGTGGCCCACTTCTACAGGATCTGATCCAGCCTTCACAATTAGTTTATAAATTGATACGAATAAAGTATGATAAATGAGACAATTATCACATGAAGAATGATAGTGCAACTAGTAAATGTAGGTGCCTATGCATGCCGAAGGGCTAAGGTTCAAATCCCATTGTGAACATTATGTTTCTTTTGAAAATTTTCAAAATTTTTTTTAAAATAATTTCTAAAGAAACTTAATTAAGATTATTAATTATTATTAACTTAGTTTTAAAATAGGAAGATTAAAGGATTAAATTGGAGAATAAAAAATGCATTTAAACACTCTTGATTCTAAAGGATTGTTACAAAAATGAATGAAGCAAGGAGTTTTAATTAACTAAAGTATTATTAATAATCCCATATGCACCACATTCCTTTGTAGGTGAGTCACATCTTAACTTTGCCATAATTTAGTCCAGAGATGCATTTCCGTAAAATTTACGGATGTATACTTCCGTAATCACCCTTTAGGTAGTAAAATTTAACATTTTTAAAGAAATACATTAATGTAATATACCATGTATAATAAGTATATTATCATGATAAATTTGTTATAAATTAAGCCATACACTGATATAATTAGAGTTGTCAAAACGGACTACCTGACTCGTTTAGGGTAGGTCCTAGAGGCCTCAAGATTTTTAGGGTTGGGTAAAAACAAACATGTTGTAATATAGACTAAAAGATTATCACCCGAGCCCGACCTTTTACGGACTTCGGGCTACCCGACCCTAAACAGACTATTTTTAAATTATTTTTTATAGGAAAATTAAAATAAAAACCACATAATATTTATTATAAATACAATAAAAATTATATATTATTTTAAATAATTTTTTAAGTACTATATTATTTTTTATAAATAATATAATATATTTTTAAATACAAAGCATGTCTAAATTGTATAAGATAATACTCAAATATTTAACATAAGTGAACAAAAAATAATATAAGAAAATTGTGAAGTAAACCACAAAACAAATAAATATAAATTTAATTATATTAATATACGATATTTAAAAGAGAAATACTGAATAAAATAGAGATAAAATTTAGTGAGGTGAACAAAATCAATATGTTGATTTGAAGTGAGACAATAAAACTATTAATAAAATTTTTAAATTTAGAGTTATGCCGACCTAACGAGATATTCGTAGCCGATTCGAGCTAGCCCTAATTGGTAGCAGACTTTTTAGGGCCGAGCTAAAAAAGTCCTAAAAAATATGGACTCTATTTTTAAAGGCCAAAAACCCTATGATTTATCGCACTTGGCGTGCAGGTCCATATGGACTAGCTCATTTTGACGGCTCTAGATGTAATAAGATTAAAATGTCATATATTAGAATCAATCTAGAATCCATACTACTATCAAAATGTTAAATTACAAAACCATAATATTATCTCTAATCCATAATACGAATAATATCAAATACTATTGGGTATATCAGTCCCATTGTTACTTTTCTGCCTCCTATACTACAATCACATTCGTACCTCAGATAGAATGACATTTATGGTGGCTCTTCCAGAAGTGCCTTTCAGGAAGTCTTCTATCTCTATACTCGCTCACGCAATGGTCTATATACGACGACATGCAGGTGACACATCAACGACATGACCTGCCCCGACGTACTCCTCGTCTAATATCTCTGGATGAGTTATCTTAGGTGGATATCCATGAGCATCTGATGTCATGTAGGATGTCACACTCTCAAATACTATTGGATGTAGTTGAATGCACTATTCTATTTGCGAGGTGTTGGCAGACTCCGTGCTTCATCTGGTACCAAATGATTATAGAAATTATCATACATATATGCTAACCATATTGGGAAGAGCAAACACAGAGGGGTCTCTTGGAACAACCTGTAGATATCCGAACTAGCGCATGACTCGTTTAGGGATATATAGATACATCAGGTGTATCCCACAAGCTAACCATATAGATTAGAAGGTTATGTCATCCAAGGGACGCATTTGATGGTGATCATCTGCCATAGTGCAATCAAGAAACACTCTAAAGGAGTCGGTCGCCTAATTCCCTATGAGCGGGATAAATACACAAGTACACAACTGATTCGCAGTGTAGTCATCAACATATGACTAGATGAATATGCGTGGAAAATGAAGGATCCATGCCTGAAAATGGTGCATCTGAAATATTAGTAATGACGTAGCAAAATTTTTATGAAAATTGTACAATAATAGTAAATTTGCAAATATATTACTGTAAACAGCGTGCAATGTCATATGTATGCATAAATTGTGAAACACCACCATCGACCTCAACTACTGTAGCCAGGTTGTGTGTATACAACTTCTCCAAAAAATGCAAATCTAGCAAGACACCCTTTGGTATCTTCCAGCTACTGTAGGACATCCTATGAGTTAGCTTCGAAATTGTCCATCATCATATCTAGTGCATCAGGTTAGTCATCATAGAGTGGTATAATAATCTTCCTCTAATCAAAAGATGTAGAAGGGATGGCACTTCATCTAATGTATGAATATCTCTCCGTGCATAATATTAAAAGATGACGTCTCTGAGCGTCATCTCTCAACGAAAGATGACAACATACCATGGTTAATGATAGTATAATCAGTCATGCATAAATGTCACAACCCAAATAGTTGCATGGCATCATGAAACCATTACTCTTCGGGCTACTGCAACCTTGTAATATACCTACCATGATTGGTGCATTTTAAAGCATACGGTACTACAAAAAATACATCAGAATTAGAAAATTTGAATATTAAAACACATGTTTCAAAGAATAAACATAAATAAATTGTACCTCTCCGCCCCACACGTGCATAGCAATATGGTTTGCATACAGAGGCAGTAGTGAAGTGTCTTGAGAGCCTCCTCCAAATTCTCCAAGAACGACAACATCGAAAGTAGGTACATCAACCTATATTAGCGGGGCTTTCGGAGCAACAACATGTGACACCTGCCTCTAGGAAGACGAGGCCGAAAATGCATGAACCCTAGAAGTTGGGTCTCACATCAAATAAAGTGGCACCAACCACTGGTTGCAAGGGTATGGCTCTTTCCCTGCAAACAAATGCAAGATGAGACACTCTACCATGCCTTAATCGTTCTTGGTTGTCATCCATGTTACCTATAATTAAATCAGACAAAACAAAAAAAAAAAATCAAACTCAGGTGAAAGATGTAACACCCTTTTTCTACCCAACAAACATCACGAATAAATACAATTATTTATCAGGGTACAGTCCCAAAAAGGGCATCACGTTACGTCATTAATCACCAAATAACCACCTGCTCCATAACACGGGTTTTACCATCATGAATTTATTTAAACACCCCGCAGCAGAAATCAAAGTTTAAAAGAATAATTTTATAATCCAAACTTCTTAAAACAAAACATCATAAAACAACCTCATGCTAACAAATAAAAGAACGTAAATCGTTCGACTCAAACGTCCCGACCCGATGTTACATATCAGAGCAAGACCCTCTAATCGACGGAGAAATCAAAATACTTCAAATATGCTAAATATTCATGTGCCAAGAAAGCTAAGCCTGATCACCTGCACGTTACCCATGTGGAGGCAACATTCAAACAGGCAGGGTGAGTAATCACGAATCAATATATAAGATATAAGCAAAAGATAAAGCATAAGCACAAACATCATCAAATCATTCACAAACGTCATTAATACATCAATTACATCAATAGAATGCAATGCCACATAATATACAAATGCAACATCATAGACTCATGCATGTGGTACCAATTCGTTATAATTGATGGACACTGGGCCATCACCCTCCAAAGATCCCCACCAATAGGATCGATTCTACATAAGAACTGGAGCACGTCATAAAACACTTCTATCCGCACAATGGGATTGAAGCCACCAAATGGACCGGAGTCCTAACTATGCCATGAATGCATGATGCAAATCTTCATAATAATCATCATCATAAAATCATCATAATTGCATCATCATCTATGAATCATCATCAAACATCAGTATACAACATCAATTCACACTCGTCACAATTCGTCACTATACCTCACAATTCGTCATGTCATCATCGTCACATCAAGATATTCCGATTTTATCCCATTCACTCTCATTATTATTTTACTCATGTTTTATTACTACATCATAGCCTTACGTCTCAAGGAAACTGCATCACAAGCGAAATCGGGACAGAAATAGCAAAAACGGATAAATCTGCCAACAGCCCTGCCCATATGTGTATGGCCATGCCCCATACACGTATGGCTCAACTCCTCGCCCACAGGCCTGCGTATCATACGCGTAGGGCCACCTGCCCAAGCCTCTCATACGCGTATCACCATCCCTGTTACACGTACGAGCAGAGAGGATTCTCCTATCAAAACTCCTTGCATTCTTCCCCTACGCGTAATGGCTAGCCCATACGCGTATGACCCCTTCCCAAAACCCCATACGCATAATGGCTTCCCATACGCGTATGCCCCTTCATTCCCAGCTTCCCATATGCGTAATGGCATCCCATACGCGTATTGCCACCATTCGCATACGCGTACCTCACGCGTACTGGCAGAGGGCTGTGCTGGCCCTGGGACGGGTGCGTATGCTACGCGTATCACCCTGGGGATGTCCCCTCTTAAGCGTAATACTTCCCCTGTTACGCGTATTGCCAGAAAACACTCCAAAATTCAGATTTCGCATCTGAACGAAAAACCTCCCATTCCAGCACCTTCGATCTTCCAAAATCGGACCCGAAACATTTTTCGATTCATCACAGATCTCAGCCATTATCCTACTTCATTATTTTCATCAATTTCATTCTAATTATTAAGCCCTAACTCATTAATCCCCACCCTCAATCTCAGATTTGGTTTTGTTTTACAGTCATCACAGCAACATCAAATATTCACACGAATTTCACAGCAATTACAGCAACTCATACAGAATTCGTGATAGAAATCATACACATACAGAGTTACGAAAATTCACCACATATGCGTCAGAGATTCATCACAAATTCTTCAAAAACCCAAACACACAAAAATGCATCTACCTTAAACCTATATCAGACATATTAACCCGGATTAACCCCTCATACCTTGAATTTTCCAGCAAAAGATTCTCCTTTTGGGGTTCTACGGTTGATTCTCCCGTTCTCTGTGCTCTATCCTCCTTTCCTCAGCTCTCTCTTCACTTCTTACAGTTGCACGGAATAACTCTCCTAATTCCCTATTTTCTGTTTTTGTTAAACCTACCTCTTGGACCCTAATCATGATTTACACATATTATCCTTAATTAGCCTTCTCAATATTACCATCTTATCCTTAATGGTCCTCTTAATTATTTTAAATAATACTAATAATAATAATCTAAATAATATTCTAAATATTCAAATTATTCTATTATTATTACTAATAAAATAATCTAATTAATTACTAATTCTAAATGCCTCAATATTCCCTTAACACAAGGTTACCCCACAACACCACTCAAGTCACCAAGCGTTACAATATCCATCAAAATTCACCAAAACACTGAATAATCATAATAATTCAATTAAATAAACATTATAATTATTTTAGGGTGTTACAACTTTCCCCCACTTAAAGAATTTTCTCCCTCGAAAATTATCTGAAGGAAACAGAGTCGGATACGACTCCTTCATCTGATCTTCACGCTTCTAAGTCCAACTTTCGCCAGCTGGTCCACCCCATAACACCTTCACCAAAGTTATGTCTTTACCCCGCAGTTGCTTCATTTCAAGACCATCAATGCGCACCGATAATGCTTCCATAGCCAGATTATCCCTCACTTATACATCATCAATCTGAATCACATGCGATGGATCCGGAATGTACTTCCTCAACTGGAACACATGGAACACGTCATGCAAATTCGCAATTGATGGCGGTAAAGCAATCTGATAGTGTCATACCCCAAATTTTGACCACTAAAATTTCCCATCATTGTGCAAATCATCTTCATAATATGGATGAACCATTAGTCTCCCCAAAGATGGGTGAGCATCCACTAGAATCTGACTTAGGGTTTCAAGCCCTCTCAGAGCTCTTAGACAAAGGATCAATCAAGAAATGACATGATCTTCAACTTGTCTAGCCTCTCAAACATACACAAAGGATCAAGAGGACTCCCACTTCAAGAATCAAGCACAAGGTTGCAGCATTCCAAGTGGATTAAGCCTCAAGATTGCCAGTGTCACCAAACTAGGGTTTTGGTCGACTGCGGCCTCCAGTTGGAATTTTTCCTCTGGGCATGAGCCAATGCTTCAAAGCATAACCTATGACGCTCCAAGGGACATCATAAACCCAATCACCAAGTCAATTTAGCCTCAGGGGATGCATACATCAAAAATCAAGAATTAGGGTTTCTTGACCTAATTCACCCCTAAGTTGACTTTTGGGGACAAAACATGAGCCAAGACCTCAAGAGGGGATTTGAGGTTCTCAAATACATCACATTAATCCATTTGCAACAATGGATTGATCCAAGAAGCCTGAGCAGTAAGTTTCAAATTCATCAGAACCACAATTAGGGTTTTGAGGAAAAAGTCAACTGTGCCTTTGACTTTTGACCAGGACATGCTCCCAAACCCTAAGACATGATTCAATACACCCTATAACACCTATGGAACATGTCCATCAAGTTTGATTTAGGTCAAGGACTTGATTTCATAGAGGATCGCACAGTTTGGAATTCATCTGATAAAAAGTCAACTGCGCCCAAAAGTCAAACTTTGACTTTTTGAGATTTTTCACAATTATGGTTTTTTAACCCTAAAATGATGTTAATGTGTGATTTGAATCATCATTCATCAAGAAAAATCAAGAAAAGTGGGATAACTTGTAAAAGGGGTAACCATAAAAACTTAGAAAATTTTCTAAGTTATGGAACAAAGTGGCTAGGGTATCAACTTTGGAGGACCATAACTCCTAAACCACAAGGCCATTTATTCCCATCCAAAGCTGGATTTGTAGTCCTCATTACCCTATACAAAAGCTTCAACTACACCTCATTCCATTTCATTATGGATTTTGAGTTATGGAATGATCAAAGTGGCTGAAAACATGAAATGCCACTTTTTCCAACACTTAGTGAAATTTTTACTAAGTCAGAATCTGCCTTCACTTTTTTCCAAATGTAGGGGCATTTTTCACTTGGATCCAAAAAGTATCAAAACCAATTATGATCAAACAGTTATTGTATCATATGAGGGTTTTCCAAAATGGCCAAGAACTCCATCAAATTCCACTTGAGCCATGAGATATGACAATGGCAATATGCCTTGCTCAAAACTGCCAAGGCTAGGCAGAATTTTGCACTTTTGCTCAATTTGGCAAAATCAGATAATTCCAAGCCTTGTCATCACTTTGGACACATCTGAGGATCAAATCTAAAGGGAACAAACTCTGATCCAAGCCTCCAAAGTTTTTGGAACAAGTAGTAGCATGTCAAACCTAGAAATCCCTAAAAGAGGGACAAGACTCCAATTTTGGATTGGAGCATTTAATGGACGCACCAAGGTGGCATGGACTGACACATTTGCAACTGAATTCAGTCAAGAATGATCCAACAACTAGGGAACCACAACTCTATGCTCTAACCTCTAGTCAATGGCTAGAGGAGACTTGAGATTCCAAAGTGCAACCATTGGCCAAACCTCTGCAGCAGTTGCCATTCACTATTGCTTGCAAAACAAACTTGCTCTACTATAAATATAGCTCATTTGTGCTCAGTTTGAGTACACCAAAGCCATCAAATAGATGCTTTCCTCAAAATTACCTTCTCACTTCCAATTTTGCCTTCTAAGGCAAGTCACCATCGGGTTTTGAGTTTGAGAGTTATTCCAATCAAACCAATCACACACACACCTCATAAACATCATATAGAAGTGATCCAAACACTCATATAACATCTGGAACACCAAAATCACAAAATCACCAGCCAATTGCTCAAGCCTTTGACAGATTTGCAGTTGGGGTACCATCTCAAGTTCCAGATCATTTCAATCCACTCCAAGCATCCAGATACACTCCATGGCACCTAGGGAAGCTATCCACATCATTGGAACCTAGCTGTAACACCTCCAACCTAGAACTCGATCACCAGCTGCAAGTGGTAAGCATGAGCTCTTCTAACTCTATGATCCATGCATTTTTTGCTGCACAATAAGTTGGCCATATGTTTATAATCATGCATAGAGTGTTTACCCTTAATTAATTGCTTTGTATGAATCGTGTATGGAATTTCTGAACCTTCATACAGAATTTAGGGTTCTTGAGGTTTCTCTTTGATTTCTTATTCCATGCTTAAAATAAATGAAATTAAAGACCATAGACATGATCGTGAGGTTGAAACGAGTAGATTGATATGTAGATTGCATGATATAATCAATTATTCAGTGAGATTGGATAGAAAACGCAAATCTGCAGAAACAGAGGAAGGGCGCGTGTTCTTGCCTTGTTCTTGGCGCCCTTTTTCAAAAATTCAAATATTTGAATTTTGTGATTTTATTTAATTGATTCAAAAATTAGTTTCTCTCTGAGTTTTAATGATTTTGAGTTGATTATTTTTTTTAATAATTCACAAAAAATGTTAAAATATTTTATTTTACCAAAAAATACCAAAAATATTATTTATTAATATTTTTTGCCAAGAATTAATATTTTAATTGTTTTTGACACTTAAAATATTTTTTTTCCTTCTTGATTTTGCAAATTTTAATGATTTCTAATCATTTTGTAGGTCAAAACTTGACTTTTGAAACATTAATCCAAGATCACAATTTGTTTTCCACATGTTAAACAATTTTGGTTATTTTAATTGAATTTTGTATTCAATTAAAATACATTTTGAAAACAAATTAGGGTTTTTGATTAATTCAACCCTCATCAAACTTTTTCAAAACTCTTTGGGCCTCTAATAGAGTGAAAGACCTAATCCTTTGTAAATACAAACCTATTTTGGGCCTCAAATGTTGTATAAGTCCCGTTGTATTTCAAAAGTTCGGCGCAATCATCGCCTATTTAAAACAAACCATCTGGGCCTCTCCTCGAGCTATAAGACCCATTCAAAAACATTTTGGGCCTCTATTAGAGTGTAAGACCCAATCCCTCTTTGAAAACCTTTCTTGGGCCTCAGTCGTTGTATAAGACCCACGGTGTTTTCAAAACCTCGGCGCGATTATCGTCCTTTTCAAAATAAACTCTAGGCCTACCCTCGTGTTATAAGCCCTATTTCTTTTTCTTTCAATCATTTTTTGGCCTCTTGAGAGAGTGTAAGACCCATCCCCTTTTGTACAGAAAACCTTTCTTGGGCCTCAGTCACTTGTATAAGTCCCTGTACAAAACGACAGTGTGATCACTGATAAAATCCTGGGCCTCTCCTTGAGCTGTAAGCCCCAATTTTCGTTTCAAAAGCACTTTCCCCTTTGATTTTGAATATAATATTGTTAACAAAGCTTTCTTTGTTGAACAACTAACCAAACAACATGGAAGCTCTACAACCGAGTAAGTGTTTACTCGCTTTCATTTACCGCTTTCATATGTATATAACTCTACTGTGGGGCTGTTTCACTATAAGTCTTCTTTCATAAACTCATATCGATTGTGTAATACTAGTATAGATATTTAGAGTTTCCCCGACAACTACGTCTAAAACTAAGACAAAACCTCGTCCCCTTATCTCCGACGTTCTCCCGGATATTTCAACATAACCTAAACCATGAGAATTTTCTTTTACAACAATTTTAGATAACTAGATCTAAGAAATCTCCCCCTTGGACAGTTCATATACAGAAGGCCAATGTTCCAAGTGAAACCCCTTCTGGAACTGTTCATCAGCCTCCTCTTGGGCTTAGTGCAAGGACCCACAGGCTTCCTAAAAGCATCCCCGCCTCCTATTGAGCATTGTACAAGGACCCGTCGGCTTCTTAGAAGTTTTTACAGCCTCCTCTTAGGCTTCGTATAATGATTCTTCCTCCGGGAAGATAGCCTCATCTTGGGATTCGTACAAATTGTCCCTTCGGCTTCTTAAAAGTTTTTCTCGCCTCCTCTCGGGCTTCGTACAAATTATCCCGACAACCTCTTAAAGGTATAGGAACAGAAATTACTCATCTTAATAGAACAGTCTTTTAAAGAGTCTAGATCTTTCTACCGCGAACGTACTGTCTCTTAATCTCTCTTAAGCATAGTACAAAAGATAAAACTCTAGACTTGGACAGTCTAATCTCCTTGAGTCTCGAAGACATTCTCAAGTTCCTTTTAAAAATAGAAAAAAACACTCGTAGACTTGGGCAGTCTCAATACCTTTCGGATTCCCCGTTTCCTTAAAGAACAGGAAATAATCCCGGTCCTCTGATCAAATCCATGAGTACAACATTACCCATATAAGAACTGATTTTCTCTTTTAACCAACAGACTGGACCTGTCACTCAACTGAAATAGTAACCATAGCCTCCTCTTGGGCTTTGTACAATGATTCTCCCCAGCGGAGCTAACCTTTTTAGCCTCCATCTCAGGCTTCGTACGAGATACCGAATCACTCTCTTGTTGAGTATAAAAGGCTCTCTTGTTGAGTCAACCCCCTTTAGCCTCCATCTCGGGCTTCGTACGAGATACAAAATCACTCTCTTGTTGAGTATAAAAGACTCTTTTGTTGAGTCAAACATTTTTTAGCCTCCATCTCGGGCTTTGTACGAGATACAAATCACTCTCTTGTTGAGTATAAAAGACTCTCTTGTTGAGTCAAACATTTTCAGCCTCCATATCGGGCTTCGTACGAGATACAAAATCACTCTCTTGTTGAGTATAAAATACTCTCTTGTTGAGTCAAACATTTTTTATCCTCCATCTCGGGCTTTGTACGAGATACAAATCACTCTCTTGGTGAGTATAAAAGACTCTCTTGTTGAGTCAAACCCTTTTAGCCTCCGTCTTGGGCTTCGTACAAGACACATATAAAAACACTCTCTTGTTGAGTCAACCCTTTTTAGCCTCTATCTCGGGCTTCGTACGAGACACAAAAGCATCCTCTTGTTGGGTCAATAGCCTCCTCTTTGGCTTTGTATAAAGAAATCCCCGTTTGATTCAATCAACCTTTTAGCATCAAATCATGCTTTGGCCACAGCATACAAACATCAACAACTCATTTTCCCTTGTCTAATTGCTGTAAGCGGCAAGCCTCTGGATTATTTACATCCACGCCACTGTCCCTCTTTTAGCATGAGAAATCCCTAAGGAAAGATGGCATTACTCTAAACTGAGTTAAAGTCTTCTCCTTCAGGTTGAAAATCCCCTATAAAGGAAATTATGGCATTGCTGGATTCGCATATCCCAGTTAAAGTAATTCTCCTTTATAATCAGTCACCCAACAATTGTGACAAACAGACCCCTTTAGAGATGATAAATTCTCTCTAAAGTCAACACCTTTTTAGCTTCACATCTTGGGCTTCGAACAAGATACAAATAGACCCTTCAGCTTCACATCTTGGGCTTTGAACAAGATACAAACCACCTTTAGCTTCATGTCTTGGGCTTTGAACAAGACACCAAAACACCATTTCCTCCCATAGAATAGGAGGAACTACGATCGCTCTGATTTCCCTATCCCGGGAATACGTAGGCATAAGATTGAAAAAGAATCTTAGCGAGCACACTAATCAAAAAAACCCAAATCCCCTACCTTCAGCCAATCTAGCGCAGTATCCCAACAAATTCCCCATGAACAGTCCCGATATTTCGATCTGAACAAAATAAGCAGAGAGACACCCACGAACTAAAGCCGCATCTGTAAACCAACAGTTTTGACTGTTTAACCTCAGTTTGCAAGCAGGGTTAGTTGGAGACATCTATTTCCCTTCCTTCATCAGCTTCAATAGGATAAAAATGAATCGGACTGTAGTACCAAAGCGATAGTGATTCGAAACCACAAAAACCGCGCTACAAAAAAATGGCGACCACAGTGGGAGAGGCTTGTTCTTCTCCCGTCTCTTGGGAGGAAACCTTAAGTTTAGACAATTTCACAGGAAAAATGGCGCCCACCGTGGGGCCAAACAAAGGAATCTTGTCTCTCTTTTCTCTCTGGTTGAAACCTTCTCTTGGGACGAGTCCTTGGGTTCACGAGGTATCACTGAATAACGATTCCATCGGGGAATGTCATTATTGCTAGAATCGGCCCTCACTAGGATCTTAGGTCAAAAACCTTTAAGTTGGGAAGGTACCACAGAATGGCGACTCCGCCGGGGAGCCATTTTCTGTTAGGATCATAGGATTCATAGTTCTTAAAAAGTCTAGGACATTAGGACAAATATATATACTGTTTTTCCTAATTGATATATGTGTTTATTTTTCTGCTAATGGGAATGCGTGTGATGCCGCATGTGGAAAGATTGAGTATACACCTAGGAAAAATCTCTTTCAGTAGTGCAGAAGCTATCGGAAATAGTTGTCACGCGATACTACCCTCTTCTAAGATTCTTCGAAATACATCACCTAGCACGGTTCCCAGCCCGCTGATGTTATCTCGACAAGAATCAATGATTTTGAGAGACAGGTACAAAAATCACTAGTATAAACCGTTGGGATGGGTAGAGCCTTGACTTCATGACACCGACCCTTTGACCCCATGTTTTTTCTATGTTTTTGTGTGCTTCATTCATGCATTCATTTTAAAAACATTCAAAAAAAAATTCTCTTCTAGTCTCTCTTTTTCAAATTAAACTAAGACGATGATTGCAAATGTCAGAGAGAAAAGGTTTGCGCTAATGGATTTCGGTAGAAGAAAAACTCACAAGTATACCTTCAAGGTTCCAAAACTAGAGGATTTGAGAGGATTAGAAAGGATGATCACTAACCCTGACGCTTTAAGAGCCAAGTACGGAGGTCTGCTACCTCTGTTAAGGGTCCATGTAATTGAAGGAATCCTGGAGGCACACATTCAGTTTTACGATCCGGTCTATCACTGTTTCACATTCCCGGATTACCAGCTCGCACCAACGCTGGAGGAGTATTCTCATCTGATTGATCTACCCATTACTGATCAAGCTCCCTTTTCTGGACTGGAAGAAATTCCAAAGGATCAGACCATTGCAAAAGCAATTTATTTGGATGAGTCAGAAATCAAGACTCACCTGACCACCAAGGGAGGAATCCCAGGTTTACCAGCCAAGTTTTTGGTAAAGAAGGCTTTTTACTTTGCTAGTATAAGGAACATGACTGCTTTTGAAAGCATCTTTGTTTTACTCACCTACGGGTTATTTTTGTTTCCCAACATCGATAACTTTGTAGATATCAACGCCGTTAAGGTTTTTCTCATTGGAAACGCCGTACCAACCTTGCTCGCAGATGCGTATCATTCTGTACACTTAAGGAATTTATACAGCGGAGGAATGATCACGTGTTGTGTACCCCTGCTATATAAATGGTTTATCTCCCATTTTCCTGAGTCTGCTGCTTTTTGGGATCATAAGAGTGCCTTACATTGGTCGCAGAAAATCATGTCTCTTACCAACTCTGATATAGATTGGTACAATAGGATTTATGACGGGATCAGGATCATTGGCCGTTGTGGAAACTTCCCCAATGTACCCCTCATAGGAACTAAGGGAGGAATCAATTACCATCCAGTTTTAGTTCGTCGTCAATTTGGATACCCGATGAGGCATGTCCCGCGTAATACTCATCTGGAAGGTCTTTTCTTCAAGGAAGGAGAAAATGACAGGGCACTAAAGACGGAAATAGTGCACGCTTGGAAACATGTTCATAAGATAGGGCGGGAGTCTCTAGGAAAACCGGACTATGTCTCGGTGGAGCCTTATCTCCACTGGGTACAAACTAGAGCTCTCAAGCTAAGGATGCCTTATCCTCTTCACGGAGTTCTTCCGCCAAGGGAATCTGTCATGTACTTCATGACTGAAACTGAAAAACTTTAGGTTACGCTCAACAAAGTTCAACAGGAGAGGAGGTCTTGGAAGAACAAGTACCGCATTCTCAATGTGGAGTGTACCAAAATACAGCAACTGCTGAAAGATAAGGATGCTCTAATTGAGATTTTGGAGCAACATGCTGTAGAAAATCAGGATGACCAAAGGAATTTGCTCGCTCCTTTCACTTGGCAAAGAAATGACAACCCGACAACGGCCCAAAAGCCCCGGTCCAAGAAAAGGAAAGTACCAGAATCAGCACCCGAGTTCTCCTCAGAGAGGACTTGGGACCCATTAGCTTAGGTTTCTGTTTCCGCACCTTGTAATTTACTGTATTTCCATTTCCACAATCCTTTGAATTCAATAAAACGGGGGTGTCCCCACTGTTTGATATTTGTAATCTAATTATCAAAGTTTATTTTGATTAAATAAAAAAACAATTAATATAATCATTGCATTCATCATCCTCACATCTCGTATTCTTCTTACCTATGAATTTCAAGTTTGTGTCTCGATTCTAGAGTCAAATTGTCTCATTCGTACAATACTCGGGCCAATCGTCAGAAAAAGATAGATGATCTCGAGGAAGAGAACAGAGATTTGAAAGAAGAGATCGATGCTCTGAGAGAGGATATGAGAAAGCTTCGTAACAACATGCAAGCCATGGCAGAAGCTCAGCTACAAAGAACTGTGATCTCAGAGATCACCTCAACGCCCATAGTGGAGAAGTATGATCCTAGGTATCAAATGCCGAAAGATCGTCCCTGGGGCATGCTTGTTAACTATATCCCGGAAGGATATGTTCTGCCGATCACTGAAGATCAGGGAATCATAGCAGAAGCTGCTGGGCCTGAAGGTTACAAACTTCGGGAAAGCGAGGATGCCAGAGGCATAATGAGGACTCCTGAAGGTTACAAACTTTGGGAAGCACCAAGATTCACTGCCGTAGTATCAGTACCACCCCCTGTGGTGCACATTGTCCCGGAAGGACAGATTCCACAGATACCTTCTGGTGGAAAGGAAACTATGTTCGATAGAATGGATGAATTCCAGGAACAGTTCCTGGAAATGCATAAGGAACTGCAAGCTATTCGCGGTCAGGATTTATTTGGAAAGGACGCTGCAGACCTTTGCTTGGTCCCTAATGTGAAAGTCCCGCACAAATTCCAAGTACCCAATTTTGAAAAGTACAAGGGTAACTCTTGCCCTGAAAGCCATTTGGTGATGTACGCTCGGCGAATGTCAGCTCAGACAGAGAACCAGGATCTACTGATTCACTACTTTCAGGATAGTTTAACCGGTGCCGCATTAAAATGGTACATGGGTTTAAACCGCACTACGATTAGCACTTTCAGAGATCTTGGCACTGCCTTCGTCCAACAATATAAATACAATTTGGACATGGCACCAGACAGAGATCAACTCAGATCAATGTCGCAAAAGGACAAAGAAACCTTTAAGGAGCACACTCAGAGATGGCGTGAAATTTCCGCTCAGATTTGTCCACCTCTTGAGGAAAAAGAGATAACAAAGATTTTCTTAAAGACCTTGAGCTCATTTTACTACGACAGAATGGTTGCCAGTGCGCCCAGCGACTTCACCGAGATGGTGGGCATGGGAGTGCGTCTCGAGGAAGCCGTTCGAGAAGGACGCCTAGTCAAAGACACTGGATCGTCAAGCGGTACTAAAAAATACAGTGGTGCTCTCCCTAAGAAAAAAGAGCAGGATATTAGGAATATCTCTCTCAGAAAGCAAAGGCGACGGTACCAACCAGTAGCAGCTGTAACTCCTGCTATCAACCCCGCGCCTGTTTTTACGTATCAACCTCAGGTTGCTCAAAGACAACCGCAGTCGCAGCAATTTCAGCAAAGGACACAACAACCTCTTCAGCAGGCTCATCCTCAATACAACAACAATCGTACAACACGGCCACCAGGATTTGATCCTATACCCGTATCGTACGCAGAACTATTTCCGTTACTACTAGCCAAGGGGCATGTCCAGACTAAGTCTCCTCTTACAGTACCGGAAAATCCACCTTTTTGGTTTAAGGTGGATCAGACTTGCCCTTACCATCAAGGAGGACCATGGCATAACATAGAGAACTGTCTCAGTTTTAAGTCTGATGTGCAAAAGCTTGTTAGGAGCGGGGTCTTATCTTTCAAGGATACGAATCTGAATGTTCTCACAAACCCGCTGCCTCAACACGAGAAGGCTACAATCAATTTGATAGAGGGAGAGTCTAACAACACCTATCAAATTCGCGATGTACTCTTTCTGAGGGCTAACTTGGTCAAGATGCATTGTAGACAGAGTGGATATGGCCATGTGCCACCTCATAATTATCACCAGTGTGATATCTGCTCTAAAAGCAATCAAGGATGTTTTGTGGTGTAATCAGCTCTACAGGAACAGGTGGATCTCAGATGGATTCAAGAGCACCGAGTTCGTGGAGTTAACATGGTTTATACGAATTCTAACATCATTCAAAACCACAATATCCGTACGATGAATGTCAACTTGGTGGCAATGCACTCAAGGCAAAGCCAGTATCATAATCTGCCACGTCGCGATTATAATTCCTGCCTGACTTGCTCGGTAAACAAACAGGGATGCTCTTTTGTACAAGAGACCCTCCAGCGTCAGATGGATCTTGGATGGATTCAAGACTACCATGATAGGAATCATTATCAAATCAACATGATTCAAATTTTCGATATTCACTTGATGAATACCAGCCTGGTGGAGTTACATGCTAAACAAGTTCGGCTCGGGTTCCTGGTATCACATGATTATTAGGGCTGTAAAGCGGGTTGCGAAGACGATCAGGGTTGTGCCCTTGTCTAGGAAACACTTCAGCACTTATTGAACCACTGGTGGCTTCCAATCTATATGGATGAAGACACCTAGCAAATTAGTATCACTAACGGGAATCCTACTAGATATCAAAGTCAGGATGTTCGGTCGATGGAAACAGATCTAGTAAGGTTACACTGTATTTAAAGCAGACGTGGCCAGGTGCCACTACACAACTATGAGCGGTGTGGAGTTTGCTCAGTGGATAATCAAGGATGCTACCTCGTGCGAACAGCCCTTCAAAGTCAGTTGGACCGCAAAGCGATTCAACCATGGTCAAGTTCTGGATCAGTCAACTACTTCTCCGATCAAATCGAGGACGTCGTTGTAATCTCTGATCATCAGAGGACTAGGGATGTTTGTACCATTATCCCTCTACTTGACGAATCGAGAGTTCCCAACCGGGAACGGATCAGAATTACTTACGATGGTAAGAAAAATCAGAAGGCTCCCATAGTCATCTATCTACCGGGACCTCTACCGTATGAATCAACTAAGGTTATCCCTTATAAATACGGTGCAACAACAATTGAGAATGGAAAGGAAATTCCGTTACCCTCCGTCGTGAATATTGCAAACATCGGTCGAGTAACACGGAGCGGCCGAATCTTCAACCAAGGAGTTGGAGAACCCAGCAAAGAAAAGGAACCTCGGACAGAAGTTCCCGATCCACCAGTCGGTCAATCCAGTAATCCCGACCTTTCAAAAAACAATGATGAGATGCTGAAGCTCATCCAAAGGAGTGAATACAACATTGTTGATCAGCTGTTACAAACTCCTTCAAAGATCTCGGTATTATCACTATTACTTAGTTCAGAAGCACACAGGGAGGCTCTACAGAAAGTCTTGGAGCAAGCCTTTGTAGAACAAGATGTAACAATCAGACAGTTCGATAACATTGTCTCTAACATCACTTCCTGCAGTAACTTGGGATTTAGTGATGAGGAATTACCTGAAGAAGGTCGTCGTCATAACATGGTGCTCAGCATTACAGTCAACTGCCAGGACGATGCTTTAGCCAGCGTACTGGTAGACACAGGGTCAACCCTGAATGTTATGCCAAAGTTCACTTTGATGCAATTATCATTCAAAGGACCTCCGATGAGAACCAGCGAGGTCGTCGTCAAAGCATTTGACGGATCCAGAAAAACGAGTCGACCTTCCCATAACTATTGGTCCTCATACTTTCCAAGTCACTTTCCAGGTCATGGACATCCGGGCAACATATAGTTGTTTATTAGGAAGACCTTGGATACATCAGGTTGGGGCGGTCACTTCAACCCTCCACCAAAAGCTAAAGTTCGTCCAGAAGGGCCAACTTGTCACGGTTTGTGGAGAATAGACCTTGCTCATAAGCAACTTGTCATTATCTACTTGTGTAGAACCCGAGGAGGTTGTTGGAACTCAGTTCCAAGCGCTTACGGTGAGCAATGAGAATCAATCAGAGAAAGGAACCTTGATTTCCTCGTACAAAGATGCTATCAAAGCAGTCGAGAATACCAATACAACAGGATGGGGACAGCTTATCACACCTACTGATAACAAAACAAAGAAGGGTCTTGGTTTTTCTGTAACCTGCACCCAGACAGATGCTAACGATGAAAGTCTTCATCCCATTCAGGACTTCTTCCACAGTGGAGGTTTCCTTCACCCAGTGCCTCAAGAAATCCATACCATCAACGAGGGAGATTCCTACGATACAGATGAGGAATGGAAGTCCTATCTTAACGAGGACGGTTATATGTCTCAGGAAGAGGTGCCTATGCCATTTTACTATCCCGCACAGAGTCCGAGATTTATACCAAGGTCAGATGTCGAAATGATATACAGAGATTGTGATCCGAAAGGATGCCGCGCTCCCCCAAACTCATTATAGGAGGACACTCTGATGAAAGACGGCTTTGACCCCGACTACTATGGCCTGATGGATGGTCTGCCAATGTGGCAGCCTTATCCCGGAGACTTGGGGCAAGAAAATCAGCCAAACAATGAAAATCAGCTGAGCATCATTTAACAGAATACCCGTGTCCCCGCCATGTCATTGGATCAACACTCAGGTCATTCCGAACTTATACAGTACGATGATGAATTGGCAAAGCTTACCGGACTAGAATTCATCAACTATGCTTTTCCCGAGGTCAACGTCATCGAGAGGGATGACTCCTCCAGTTCTAAAGAAGGTTGGGACACCTTGGGACAACCGAGTGGAAAATATGACTTCAAGGTCAAGTACACTGCTCTTGAAAGCTCTCGTATCAGGTTCGAAGACATCCAGCCAACTGGATGGGGAGATACAACTGAGAGTACAAATACTATGCAAAATACAACTGAGGAATCCTCCTACGACAACTATGCCTGGGAGACAGATTCCAATGATCCTGCTCCGCCAGAAATCAGCGTCATTTCTGAAGACAAATCAAGGAAAGTACCAGACTTTGTGATTCACCGAGGAGTTCTCCGCCAATGGGTCGCGGTCGATGTTCCGAAGATTGTTCATAAGTCTAAGTAATTGCCATCTTTACTTTAACCTTTCACCCTGCCCAGGTGAAACGGATGTTTTGATAGGGCTCACTTTCTGTAAATTTCCCTCTTCGCTTTGCCCAAAGCGACAGAGTTTTGTTTTATAGGGCTCTAGTTTCAAGAATCGACTTGTTCATTAATAAAATAACGTCGTTCTGTAATTTCCACATTAATTGTTGTTTTCTCTTTTCGCTTTTCAGAAAATGGTAATCCTAAAAAACAACTCAATAATAAAAACAAGCAGATTTCAAAGAAATACACTGCACACACTTTTGCATTTTCCCTCTATCTCTTCTAAACACAAATCATCACGTCATGCAGATTGCTTGTTTTAAACCCCGTTGAAACATACGATCCAATGCCTTCTCCCAACTTTGAGTTCCCGGTATTTGAGGCTGAAGAAGAAAATGACGAAGAAATTCCAGAAGAGATCTCCCGATTACTCAGACAAGAGGAAAGGTCCATTAAACCTCACAAAGAGCCGTTGGAAATGGACAACTTGGGCTCAGAAGGAGAGAGAAAAGAGGTTAAGATTGGGGCACTGCTCAGTCCAACTATCAAAGAAAGTTTGACAAAGCTTCTCAAAGAATTTCCCGATGTATTTGCTTAGTCCTACCAGGACATGCCAGGGTTGGATACCAGCATTATGGAACATCATCTACCGTTAAGATCAGAATGTCCGCCAGTAAAACAAAAGTTGAGATGGACTCATCCAGACATGGCCATCAAAATCAAAGAGGAAGAACAGAAATAGATTGACGCAGGTTTCCTCGCTACATCAGAATATCCTCAATGGTTAGCCAACATAGTACCAGTTCCGAAAAAGGACGGAAAGGTCAGAATGTGTGTAGACTACAGGGATCTGAACATGGTAAGTCCAAAGGACGACTTTCCCTTACCGTACATCGATATGCTGGTAGACAGTACATCAAAGTTCAAAGTCTTCTCCTTCATGGATGGATTCTCGGGCAATAATCAGATGAAAATGGCGCCGAAAGACATGGAGAAAACTTCATTTATCACCCCATGGGGTACCTTTTGTTACAAGGTAATGTCGTTCGGTTTGAAGAACGCTGGGGCAACCTATCAAAGGGCCATGTCTACTCTGTTTCATGACATGATACACAAAGAAATCGAGGTATATGTCGATGATATGATTGCAAAATCTAAAACAAAAGATGAGCATGTGACCCACCTGGCAAAACTATTCGAGCGTCTGAGAAAGTACAAACTCCACTTGAATTCCAATAAGTGCACGTTCAGTGTCCGTTCAGGAAAATTGCTAGGGTTCATCGTCAGCCAGAAAGGAATTGAGGTTGATCCTGACAAGGTCAAGGCCATTCAAGAAATGCCTTCTCCAAAGACTGAAAAACAAGTCAGGGGATTCCTGGGATGTTTGAACTATATTTCCAGATTCATATTCCTCATGACCACGACATGGGCGCCGATTTTCAAATTACTCAAAAAGAATCAGGACTGTGTTTGGACAGAAGACTGCCAAACTGCCTTTGACAGTATCAAGGAATACCTATCGAACCCGCCGATTCTATCACCTCCAGTGGAAGGAAAACCGCTGATCATCTATTTAACAGTCTTGGAAGACTCAATGGGTTGTGTACTTGGCCAACAAGACGAAACAAAAAGAAAAGAGTCTGACATCTACTATTTGAGCAAGAAATACACCGACTGCGAGACTCGGTACACTATGCTCGAGAAAACTTGCTGCGCTCTGGCTTGGGCAGCCAAACGTCTTCGCCAGTACATGATTCGTCGCACCACTTGGTTAATCTCTAAAATGGATCCAATCAAGTATATCTTTGAAAAGCCTGCTCTCACGGAAATGATTGCCCGTTGGCAGATGTTGTTATCAGAATATGACATAGAGTACCACGCTCAGAAAGCTGTTAAATGGAGTATTTTAGCCGATCATTTGGCTCATCAACCGATTGACGATCAGGAATCAGTCGAATTTGACTTCTCGGACGAAGATGTCATATATTTGAAAATGAAAGATTGCGATGAACCGCTACCCAGTGAAGGGCCAGAACCAGGTTCCCAATGGGGACTTATCTTTGACGGAGCTGTCAATCATTATGGAAACGGAATTGGGGCAATCATCATAACACCTCAGGGTACCCACATTTCTTTCACCGCTAGACTTACGTTCAAGTGCACAAACAATGAGGCCGAATACGAAGCTTGTATCATGGGTCTCGAGGAAGCGATCGACTTAAGGATCAAGAACTTGGATGTATATGGCGACTCAGCTTTGGTCGCCAATCAGATCAAAGGAGATTGGAACACATACCAATCCGGACTAATTCCTTACAAAGACTATGCGAGAAGGTTGTTACCATTCTTCAACAGAGTCGAGTTTCATCATATCCCTCGTGAAGAGAATCGCATGGCTGATGCATTAGCCACTCTCTCTTCCATGATTAGTATAGGTCAATGGAACGACCTACCTAAGATCGACATAATGCGCCTTGAAAGACCCGCTTACATCTTCACGATTGAAGCAGTCACAGACGACAAACCCTGGTATCACGATATCAAATTGTCGTACCTCAGAAAATACTATCCTCGCGATGGACGCGGAAAAAATTGTTCGAAACAGAGTCGCCACCGAACTTTATTTATCCCAAAAGAGGGAAAGGAAAATATCGAGAAAACCTTTAAAGGGAGATAAGAACTTGGTCGTCGCAACCAAATTACGGGTTCGAAAGCCGGTTATGTGAGGGGAAGGTATTAGCATCCCTCACATCCATCGTACTCGATGGGAACCATTTGCTTGTCTATGTGTAAGGATGTTTGCTAAGGAAATTGATTTCTAAGAGTGTTCTGAAGAGGGAGAGAGAAGGGTGAGAACCAAAGAATGTGAAAGAAAATAAAAGAAAAGGTAGGAAGAAGAAGAGGGGAAAAGAAAAGGAGACTCGATAGGACTTCACAGTCCTATGCCTACGTATTCCCTCATGCAATGGGAAAGTCAGAGTCAACGTAGTTCGGAGGACTACGGGTAAGGAAAATGGAAGGGGGCTCGCCAAGATCGTTGCGATCTTGTGCCTACGTATCTTACATTCAGACGAGAATGAAGAATCAGAGCGATCGTAGTTCGACCGACCACGATTTGTTGGTGTTTTTTACGGACGATGTTAACGTGCGGGTTCTAGCAGTTAGGTGTTTTGCGGCTCGCTCGTGGAGTCTTATGCGTTACCTGTTTGCGGTAGAACGGACGCAACATGTCCTTTTTGAAAAGGTTGATTTTCGCCATCAAGGCAAGATGTCTCATTTGATTTGTTAATGTTGATTTTAAGGGGTGAAATAAGTCCTCGGATAGGAACCCCTTCGGGTAGTACCCAATTCTTTATCTCAAAAGATTTATTTTGAAAATGGTGTGGCGAATATAGTCACGTCTTCGTATTGAAAGACGAGTATCGAGACCACACACTCTAAAGTGAGCATCCTAATACTCGAAGAGGAAGTGGTATTCACCTAATCCTCTCTTTTTTAGTTCAATACAAAGAGAACATATTCTCTTATTAAAGATGTTTTGAGTTAGATGGTAAGTGCTTTACGACAGTGAACCCTAAAGGTAATGTCAAGCACTCGGGATAGGAGAAGGCCTTCGCCTAACCACTCCACGACCATCTAAGTTTTTTAAGAAAATGTTTGAAAATGCACTTGGTACACGACCAAGGTTTTTAGACACAAGGAGATGAAATAAAGAGAGAAAAAGGTTTTTGAAAGAATGGGTGGTGAATATAGTCACGTCTTCGTATTGAAAGACGAATATCGAGACCACACACTCTAAAGTGAGCATCTTAATACTCGAAGAGGAATAGGTCTTCACCCAATCCTCTCTTTTTAGTTCAATACAAAAAGAAGTTTTGAAAATGAGCACTTGGTACTAGACCAAGGTTTTTTGACTTTAGAAGAGAATGAAAATGGGAAATGAAATAGAAACCGAAATGAAATCGAAATGGATATAATAAAAAAAGAAAATGGCCTCATATTGATCAAGATTTTGAATCGCTTGAAGGAAATCAACTAATCATGATTTTTGTTATATCATTGGCCAAAAATAAAATCGGAAAGAAAGAACAAAGACGAAATGAAAAGTGAGAATGAATCTAAAAATAAGATCTAAACAAAATGATAATCAAAATGTAATCAAGAAAGGTTTAAGAATAAAAATAATTTACACAAAATATCTAATAAAGAATATAATTAACAAAATATCTAAAAAATTTACAAAAAGTATTTAGCAAAATAACTTATAGAAATCCTAATCATAAAATTAATAAGATATTAATAAATACTATTAACAAAATAAATAGTTAATGAAATTTAATAATATTATTTACAGAAAATTTCTCTAAAAATGTTATAAACTAAAATATTAACAAAACATTTTTTATTATAAGATTATTAACGAAAATGGTTAAATTAAAAAAAGAGTAAGAATTAACAAGAATATTAACAAAAATAACAAGATTATGAAAAATGATTATTAACAAAACATTGTTAACAAAATAATTAACTAAAATTATTAACAAATATTTAGCAAAGATTTTTTTAACAACAAAAAGAAAACTAAAAAAAGGAAGAATTTGGGTCAAGAAAAAAAAACAACAGTAGAAAGGCCCAAGAGGGCGCCCACCTCATGTGAAACGGGTCGGGTTTCGGGTCTTCTTCCGACCCAGTTCGGCCAGGCAAGAAAGGAAAAGGGTTAAAGAAACCCTATACGGCCGTGTGAGAACAGAATCACAAAACACGATCTAAAAGAACTCGTTCCTTCCCCTACCAATCTCTCTGATCTTCTCGTCTTCTCTTCCTCACGGTGCTTCTCTTTTTTTTTCTCGTGGAGCGGCCTCTCTCAGTCTCGTATTCCTCTCTCAGATTCGTCTCTCTCGGCTCTCACTCGGGGCGGCTTCTCCTTCAATTTCTTTCGTCCATGCTCTGTTTTGTTGCTGGTGGTTGTTGAAATTGGAAGGATGGATTTGTTGGTTGAAAGGTGCGGCTTCGGAGGTTTTTCGGTGTCTGAAGGAGGTTATGGAGGTCGGCGGTTTATGGAAGTTTCGTGTGGTGGTCAAAGCGTGGTTGCGAAGTGGAGATGAGGTTGGAGTGTTGTTATGTGTTGTTGAAGGCGACGGGATGGATGGTGATTTACGGTTGCTATTGTTGAGAGCATGTTAATGAAGCAAGATGAAGATGTGAAGAGGGTCGTGGCAGCAGGGAGTTTTGAAGTTGTTGTTTTGGTTTCAACCCGCCTTCTTCTACTCTCCTCTATTTTATTTTGGTTCTGTAGACAAATTTTGAGTGGTTGCCATTTGCAGGGTGTTTTCTTGAAGGTTATGAAGAAGATATTGAGGTTGAGAGGAAGATGGTAAGGTTATTGAGTAGAGGGTACCGGTTGAGTTTTTTGAAGGTAAGAAGTTGTTCGTGATGATTGTGAGGGTAAAAGTAGCGGAAGAAGGATTGAGGGGTATGGAAGACCGTTGTTGTGTTTACGGTGAGGTGAGAGGTGGAGCAAAAAGGGTGAGTGAATGATGAAGGGTGAGTGGCGGATTGTGATTCTCGGCGGAGATACAGTGGTAACGTCGGGAGGAATTTGTGGTTGTAAAGTGTGTGTGAAGCTGAGTCGTGAAGAAAAGAGAGAGACAGAGGGAATTGTGTGAGATATTAAGGTTGGTGTTTGGAATGAAGATTGAAGGAAGCAGAACCAGCTTAGATTGAAGGAGGTAATTTTGGTTGAGGCGCGGTGAGTTCCTCTCCCTTTTTCGGTTTTTTCCTCCCCTTTATTTAATCTGTTCTGCCTCTTCTTAAAACAAAATTTTTTTGAAAACTTCCTGCTGTTGCTGGTGAAAGGTTACTCTCAATGCCAGGTTGTTGCTGGTTGGTTGTGTGAAGTCATTTTCGCAACGCAGGTTTGGCACGCAAGGACGTACGATGCATGATGTTTTGTCTCTTTTGCTGTAGGTTTTGGTACAGTTCTGTGGGGTAGCAGTTTGTGTCTGTTGTTTATTTGTAGCATATGTGACCTGTGATGTTGTTTTGGAGTCAATTATGTACATTGTTGTAGAATAAAGTATTACATGTTTTTTTGAATTTTTGTTGTAATAAAAGAAATTATGGACTTGGACTTATTGAATTATGAGATTAGATTTATGGTTAAAAACATATGGTAAGAAGTATGGAATGGACTTAAATTAAAAATGAATTTATAAATGGATAATGGATAATTGGATATGACTTGAATCAAGAATTAGGATAAAACAACAAAAAAAATGATGTAAGTGGGTTTATTTGGAAATGGATAGTAAATGGATAATGAAATGAATTGGTTTTTTTGATAAAAATGGATAATGGAAAAAAATGTGGATGATGTGGATAAAAAGAAATAGATTTTTATGGATATGGAAATGGTGTTGGATAATGGATACATGAATGGAGAATGGTTTAGAAATATGGGTTAAAAAGAAATACAAAGAATTTGGTTTAGAATATGGATTAGGAAAAATGGATAAATAACAAAGTGGATTGAAAAAAAAATGGTTACAGGAATGGATGTGAATTTGGTTAGAAAAATGGACAATGGAAGGAAATGGACTAGAATGGACTATGAACTCAGTTTAAAGAATGAACAACCAAATGAGCCCAAAACCTATTTCAAACTTTCCACAAACATCCAATTAAAGGTACACAGCTACCATTGAATAACTTGCAACAGAAACAACAACCATCTGAGTCAATTTGAAACTTTAAGGTGATTATTGAATCCACTCTGAGGAAAATAATTCAGCAGATGAACCACCAATGAACTGATGAACCTGATGAATGAACCAAACTCCACATGAATTAAAATTTGGTGACCTGATGACCTCCACACCACATAACTCAACCTTGGGTACACACCGGCTGAGAAATAGTCCACTGTATCTTTGAATGCACACTGATACTCCTCTGAATACGGAAGACTCGAACCATAGGAAAACGCCTTGATCCTATGTCATAAAAGCTTATGCAAATGGATGAATGCAAAGATGAGTTGATGACCTCATGGAGATGCAGAGATGATGGAAATGCTATGAAAAGGGTAGGGTGAAAATGAGGGTGTGACAAATGCCCTTATTTAATCTTCTTGGACTTGAAGGTGAGAATGGCTAAGACTTTCTTACAACCAAGGTACAAGGAGATTAAATATAAGAATACGCAAAATTATCAGCCGGACAAGGAGTTGAATGAAAGTGATGAGTCGGTGGGTGTTCGCTGTTGATTTTGGCGAACAACCTCTGGTTTACCAATCTCTTATAAAACTGGGTTACTTGCAGGACCAACCACACAAATCCTGGGATACATGTGCAAATTTATCTAACTCTTAAGATAATGGTGTTTTGATGGTTTGTTTTGTTATATCTTTTATGTATGAATGGTTTGGTTAAAGAACTAAATAACAACTTCTGGCGAAAAGATAAATTGAATGAAATCAAAACTTGCATAAAGTAAATGACAAAGGATAAATGACTGGGAAAAGTAAAGGCAATTATAAAAGACTTTGAATTTCTATAAACTTAAAAAGATGGTGTTTCACACGTACATTTCCAGATAATAAACTCTTTTCTCTCGCATGGGTACTTTGAGTATTTACAGGAATTTAGTACAAGTTTTCACACACTAAAATTCTACAACAACTATCCTATTTATATACAAATACAATAACTGCCTAATAACGGAAAAATTCTAAATCTTTGACACTTGGCCTTCTGCATGTCTTCTTTTCTTCTAAAGCTTCCACGCGTCTTCTGCCAAACGTTATAACTTTTGAATTTGAATTTTCCCTTTGTGTCGAAACGTTGCGCCTCTTCACCTTGTCGAATTGTCGAAAAGTAATAAATGTCCCTCAAACCTTGTCTGATGAAAACTTCCTTATGTTTCTGTCGAAATGTCGAAACTCTGTTCTTGTCGAAGTGTCGAAAACTTCGTCTGAATACCTTCATTTTTTTTCTTCTTCATCTGTAGTCATTTTCTTTAGTTAAAGAACATCATTTTACCTACCAAGACATGGTGTCAAAAATACATGTCTACAAATTGCCCCCCAGCAAAGATGTTTCGACTTATTTCTGGAGAAACCATCATTTGTTGTCGAAAATATTTCGACGCCATGTTACCTGCATTAATGATGCTGGTTTTCAAGACGTGACCTTTTGTTAAGTCCCAAGAAAGTCTATCATTACACTTTTCTTAAAAAGTCCCATCTAATCCCACGTTTAGACATGATCTCCATAACCCTAAAAACTAGCTAGCCATGCTTTTTTTTCAACTTCCCATACTTTTGATCATCACCGTTGAAATCTTGACACATGTCCCATGATCAATATTAAAACTGGAACGTTTTCTCATATTTCCCTCTATAAATACTTATTTCCAAATCTTTTAACACTTTTACGTTCCTAACCTTCTTCTTCTTCACAAACCCATTTCAAAACTTCATACTTTCTTCTGAAATTTCTTTGCTTCCCTCATCAATGGCTCCCCGCAAAGCTCCTACTGACAAGAAAACCAAGAAGACCAAGAACACTACTGCTCTCCCTTATGCGCACAAGTTGCCTGGACCAGTGATTGTGAGCAATCAACAGTACATTCCAGAGCCTCCAAATGAAAGAGAGAAAGCAAGCATTTAGCAATCCCAGGTACTCATTCCGGTCCTTATTTCTGGCACTTGCCATGCAATGTTGGGTCCACTCCCTGACCCCAATGCTGATGCTGATCGTTTAAAGGATTTTTTCCCTACGTATTCTTATTCAAAACCCATAGGTGCTGGAATAAAACCCAAACCTAGTGAAATGCCCTCAAAAAATCCTGAGAGCCCCTCAGCTTCTGAAGAAATAGATTTAGCATATTTGAACCAAGCTAGGATCTTTAGAAGTTGCCCTTTGACAAAAGATCCTTCAGACTATTTGGCCTGGCTGACTAAGGTCGAAAAACCTAAAGGGGATTTCTGGAAGCAAATTGGCATCTTCGACTTGATCCAACTGTCGAAGGTGGGCCCTAGTTATTGCCCAAACATGCTTCTGGCTTCCCTTTACTTTTGGGATAGCACCTACAACAACTTCCATCTTCCTTGTGGAATGGTCACTCCAACCTTCTTCGACATAGCTGCCATAGTTGGCCTTAGCCCTATGGGAATAGACTTCGACCCTACTAATTTGGATGAAGATATTATAGGTTTCAACAACAAACATGCCTCCTATTCTTTGTTTATTGCTCGTTATCATGACAAAACAACTACAGAAGTCTCTGATGTAGAGCACATAGCTTTTTTGACCATCTGGTTGTCGAAATTTGTCTTTTGCTCTCGTTCTCTTCAGGTTGCCAAAAAATACCTTACCATAGCCAACCAACTCCATGCTGGGAAAAAACTTTGTTTAAGCGAAATGGTTTTGGCGAACCTTTATGAATCCATCAACGAAAGCAGGGCCTTTTTGGCTTCTACAGTTATGGCTAAATGCCACCTTCGAGGCTTCTCTCCCTATCAAGAATAAAGTAAATAAGGAAGAAGTGAAGGACAGAAACGTCGAATGGCCTAGGTTGGTAAAACTAACTCCATCTGACGAAGGAATCAGCCTTCGACAAGCCTTCACCAGTTATGTAATGATGTTTTCCAAACGCTACAACTTCACTCCGTCCATGGAACCCTTTGCCAACAGAACTATTGGTCCCAAATGGTTTACCAAACAACTTCCTTTAGAGATGCAGAAAGAAGAAGATACATTTTTAGTTATCTGGGAATCGTTCCTAACACCAAGACACCTTTTCTCCCATCACAACACGAATAACACAAAAATTTCCCTTATTGTTTATCAATCCAACCTAGTGGCTCGACAATTTGGGTTAATCCAAATAAAAACAAAACCCATCTATCCAAAGAAAGGTTTTATTATTTTTTACAATTCTTTTCATAATCTAGAGAAAAGCATAGAGTTATCAGAAAAATTCTTTGATGAGACTCTGGAGATTCGACCGGTGGTCTTTCGACCATCTTTCCTCTGCACTCAAGAATTCGATGTTTGGTGGAAAGACTACTACCTCACTAGATTCTTCGACGTGACGGCCTTTACGACTCATCTGACGAATGCTTTCACTTTTGTGCAGGATCGAACAAAGAAAGGTACTGAAAGACATATTAAAGAAATCCAAAAGTTTCAGAATTATTTTGAAACTATTTACAGGCCAAATGATCTTAGTTGAACCATAAGCGAAGCAGCAGTGACTTTGAAACACAAATTTACAGAAAAATTGGGGAAGCTGGAGTTGCCTTCATATGTTCGTCCAGAAACACGTTATGATTTGGCATATAGCTATTATCCACCAAAGTTTCCCCCTCTACCTTCTGCTGAATTTGGTGTGGCATTAAGCCCTCCATTCCCAGATTGGTTTATTTGTGGATCTCACATGAAACTGCTCTGTGAATCTTATAAAAAACCTGCTAAGCGTGTGGTTCCGACTAAGTATCATTTGGACAATTTCCCAGGGCACCTTCATATTGGAATATAACACGTTCGCGTGGAATCTCCCATTCTTGAAGGTGTTTAAAGAAAACACAATTTTTCTTTACTTTATTCTAACTTCCTTCTTATGTTTTTCTTCTTTTGTATTCATTTCTTTATTTTTCTTTCTTTCTTTCAGCTGTCAAGATTACTGCTAAAAAGGCTTCTGTCGGAAGTAGTTCTGGAAAGGTGGTCGAACAACCAACCTCTACAGTCGAAAAGGTTTCATCAGAAAATATCAACTTTCTTCCATGTAATAAATTTTGTTTAACTCGAACTAAAACAATTTTCTCCTGTGTTTTTAGGTGAGTCAAAACCCACCACCCCCCAAGAAAAGAAAACAAGAGGAGGAGGTAAAGGTAATCGATGAAGAATCTGGGGATGAATCTCCAGACCAACAACCTCTTAAGAAAAAGAAGGTCCTGAAGATCAAGACAGTTGCCTCCCAAAGGTCCATTGTCAGATCGACCAAGAAAACTCCCCCCACCAGTCCAACTACAAAAGTTCTTATCAAAGATGCAAAGAGTGGGAATTCTAGCTTCAATACTGAGATCCCTCAGGTAAACCTTTATTTTGACTGATGATATTCACTTTTACTTGCATTTTCTCTTCCTTGACTTTTTGCTTGTTCTCAGATCCAAGTTGATGTCGAAGAACACCCCATAGCAAAAGAAATGCCAACATTTACAGGTGGTCCTACCTTCAAAGCAGCTAGTTCAATGCCTACCTCTTCCAAAGCTTCGACAAAGAAATCAACAAAGGAAAAAGAGCAGGACACAATTGATCTTGACTCTGAAAAAACTTTGGCTGAGAGACTCCAAGTGGGAATCAACCCTGATGCTGGTAGCTATGAAAGGCAAACCAATGATAAATTCGACACTGACATGGAAGAGCATTCTGATAATACTTCTCTTGTTCGTCCAGCATTAAATACTGAAAAGGATGGTGATGTTGACATGGATGCTGGGGTCGGAGATGAAAATGAAAAAGAAACTGCTAAGGAAGAGAAAAACATGTCGAAGCAGCCAGATGCTGAGCCAAATTCTGGGCAAAGTATTCAATCAAATCCTGCCCAAACCAAAGAAAAATCTCCATCAACTGGTTCGACTAGTTTCTCTCGCGAGGAACTTGAGAGCCTCAAAGTCAAGAAACCGTTGGAGTATCTAAGGGCTATGCTCAGCGCTCGACACAACTTCCAAGACTCATCCTTCAGTAGTTCGACTACTTCTGGGGCCACTTCTGAGGTTAAATCACTTGAAGCCACCATGACTGAAATCAAAACCAAAATACTTGGTGTGGATTTATTCAAGGTTTTGGGCGAAAATCCTACTGCCCAGTTCGACCTGAAGAAAATCCTTAAACAAGTAAATGTTTTGGAAGCCTCTGCTGAGGACAGTCGTCTGGTGATGGATCTAGCCCAGATAATGGACCTGGTGAGCACGGACCTGCACCGCCAAAAAGAGTTCTCCCAACAAATCTCTAACAAGTCTGAAACTCAAATTGCAGAGTGGGATGCTGTGGCTGCTTCGGCTGACAAAGTTTATGAGCTGGAGAAACTTTCTGAGGTTTATTCGAAAGGTGTTGCTGACTGTGACATCAACATCAAAAATTGGGAGAAGCAGATAGCAGATCTTTAAGAAAAAACCTCCCAAGAAAAACAACGCAAAGCAAGCCTTCAGCAACCTAAGCAAAATGAGATTGACGAAGAGCTTAAAGTGGGATTGCATCATGCAGCTAGAGCTCAGCAGTTGATTTAGGAGATCGACAACCTTTCTCATAACAAAAACCTTTGTGAATGTCGACTCCAAGTCCAGAAGAGGAAATTTGAAGAACTTAAGGAATTTTTTCTCAAAGATTAACTTGTAATAGAAATAGGTTTATTATTTTTTATTGCTGGCAGCCTTTAAGGCTTTTCTTTTGTAATGACATTGACGCCATTTGTTTGGCGAAACGTATCATTTTATTCTAAAAAATCATTCTATTTCTATTTTAACTTCTTGCAATGTTGGCTTATATTTTTTCAAATACTTGCCATTTATCTTCAGTATTCTTTTATCTTTATCTATCTCTTCGACCTCATATGCGCCATTTGAAAAAACTTTTAAAATTTGGAAAGGTTCTTCCCACTTAGGAGACCATTTTCCCATTAATCTATCTTTTCGATCCATAGGAAGAATTACTTTCCAAACAAGATCCCCCACTGAAGGGGTCTTAAATTTCACTTTCTTATTGTAAAACTTTTCGACTCTTTCTTTTTGTCCCTTTATCAGATCTAACGCACGCAATCTCTCTTCATCCAAATCAACTAGTTCATCCATCATCATGCTCCAATACGTTTTTGATGGAATTTCATGACGCCTTTGAACTCGTATTGACTGTAAATAAATTTCGACTGGTAGCACTGCATCATGTCCATAAGTCAATTTGAATGGAGTAGAATTTGTCGCTTCTTTAGGAGACGTTCGACAAGCCCATAAAATTTGATCCAAAGTCTTATGCCAGTTTCTAGGTTTTCTACCCACGTGCTTTTTGATCAAATTTATCACAACCTTATTTGCTGCTTCGACTTGTCCATTTGCCTGGGCAGAATAAGGTGTCGAAGTTAAGAGTTTAAAACCTGTGTCTTTTGCAAACATTTGCATGTTTTTCCCAGTAAACACAGATCCCTGATCAGTAGTTATTGTTTCTGGTATCCCAAATCTGTAAATTATATGTTTCTGGATAAACTCTATAACTGTCTCTTGATCCACATTTACCAGTGGTATAGCTTCAATCCACTTAGTGAAATAATCTATTCCAACTAAAATGTACTTCTGCCCTTTTGAAGAAACTGGTCGAATTTCACCAATTAAATCCAAAGCCCAACCTCTGAATGGCCAAGGTTTTATAATTGAATGCAACTCACTTGCAGGGACATGTGGTATACCTGCATGCACTTGGCATTCCTGACAACCTTTTGCAAATTCGACACAATCTTTCAACATTGTTGGCCAGTACATTCCTTGTCGAAATAATAACCATTTCATTTTGTGGCCTGCTTGGTGTGCGCCACATGCACCACTGTGCACGTTCGACAAAGCTATGTAAGCTTCATCTTCGCCCAAACATTTCAGCAAGACTCCTTCTGCAGTCTTTTTAAATAATTCATTTCCAAAAAGTACATAACTTAAAGCTCTGTACTTTACTTTTCTTTCGACTTTCTGATTTGGGTCTTGTAGATAATCCTTGATAGGTTTTCTCCAATCTTCAATTTCTGAATCATCTACATTGAAAATTTCAAAATTTTCCTCATCCCCATAACCTAATTTTATTGTCTCCAAATCTGAAGGAGCCAATTTGGTGGATATGACTCTTCCCCTTACTTCAATGGCTTTCTCCAAGTTTTCTTTCGACACTTTGTAGCCTGACGCAAGTTGAGCCAGATCATTTGCTTCTTGATTCTCCAATCTAGGAATGTGTCTAATGGCCACATTGTCGAATTTTTTGAGAAGTCTGTTAGCTATTACGAAGTACATAATCAGATTCTCTTTGACACATTTATATTCTCTTGTCAATTGTTTTATCACCAACTCAGAGTCACCCATTATTTCGACTCTTGTTGCCCCCAATTCCAACAATATTTCAAGTCCGGCAATCAAAGCATCATATTCTGCTTCATTATTTGAACATAAGCCTTCGACTTTGTACTTGAACTTTGTTGGAATTTTGTCAGGAGAAATAATTAGTATTCCAACACCAGTTCCATTCTTATGACTGGAACTGTCGAAATATAACTTCCATGGCTCTAATTCGACATATTCTACTTCATTTTCATTTATTGAGTGGTCAGCTATGAAATCAGCAACCACTTGTCCCATAACAGCCTTTAAAGGCAAATATTTTAAGGAATATTCTGTCAATGCCAAAGCCCATTTCCCAATTCGACTATGTAAAATGGATTTAGATAACATATACTTTATTACGTCGAAATGAGAAGAAACATATACATCAACAGGTTTTATATAGTGCTTTAACTTTGTACAAGAGAAATATACACACAAACATAACTTTTCTATCACACTATATCTAGTTTCAGCATCATTTAGGACTCTGCTGAGATAATAGATGGCCCTTTCGACGCCATTTTCATCTTCTTGACATAGCATGCTTCCCAAAGTTTTGTCTGATACTGAAATGTATAACCTCATACTTCTTTTTCTACAAGGAGACATCAAAACTGGAGGACTAGCTAGATACTCTTTGATCTTGTCGAAGGCATCTTGTTGTTCTTGCCCCCATGTGAAATCTTCCTTCTTTAGTCGAAGTAGAGGTGAAAAGTCTTGTGTCTTCCCACTAAGGTTGGAAATGAACCTTCTGAGAAAGTTGATTTTCCCTAGTAGAGACTGCAATCCCTTCTTTGTCGATGGCGCTTTCGCTTCCATTATGGCTTTGGCTTTGTTTTCATTTATTTCGATCCCTTTCTTGTGGACCACAAAACCTAAGAAATCACCCGCCTGCACACCAAAAGCACATTTAAGGGGATTCATTTTTAAACCAAACTTTCTCATCCTTTCAAAGGACTGTCGAAGATGGTCTATATGATTTGTTCTTGAAACGGACTTAACCACAATATCATCAATGTATCTTTGCATAAAAGTGTCAATAAAGTCGTGAAAAATTGAATTCATGGCTCTTTGATAAGTTGCTCCAGCATTTTTCAAACCAAAGGGCATTACTACCCATTCATAGGTTCCTATTGCTCCAGGGCAAAGAAAAGCTGTTTTAGGAACGTCTTCTTCAGCAATAAAAATTTGATTATAACCAGAGTATCCATCAAGCATACTCAAATACTCATGGCCTGCTGCAGAATCTATGAGCATTTCTGCCACTGGCATAGGATATTCATCCTTAGGGGTAGCTGAATTTAAATCTCTAAAATCAATGCATACCCTCAGCTTGCCATTTTTCTTAATTACAGGAACTATGTTTGCAATCCATTCGACATACCTGGTGGTGCGGATGAATCTGCATTTTAGAAGTCTTTCGACCTCTTCTTTTATTTTCGACAAGATTTCTGGTGCGAAGCGTCTGGGAGTCTGCTTTACTGGCTTCTTTCCCTCCATTATTGGCAGCTTCAATTCGACCAAACTCCTGTCTAATCCTGGCATATCGTCGTAATCCCATGCAAAACAGTCTTTGTACTCATTTAGCAATTAGACTATTTCGACTTTGAACTGAGGATCCATCTTGGTGCTGATGTAAGTTGGCCTTCTTTCTGCCCCCAGTCCTAAATTGATTTCTTCTAATGGATCCTGTGCCACCATCTTCATGTTAGTCGATGCTGGATCCTTTTCGAACCCCAAGGGTTCGTCATCATAGATGGCGTCAAGCTTCTGATTCTGCCATTCGCCAGTCTGATTGTTGTCATAATCTTTTTCAATATCCCTTTGGGGACATTGCTCTTCAAAATCTTCTTTGTTGGCTTCGACAGCCATGTATTTTACTTCGGCCTCTAGGGCCGCTTTGAGTTTATTTTCGGCTATATAAGCCGTAATTCTTTCGATCGCTGAGGCTTCACTCATCATAATCATCAAATTCACTTCCCCAACCGGTTGGCTCAGTATGAGAAGTTCCCCATACGTGACTTGGTTCGCCAATTACTTCTTTGTCCCATTGAAAACCATGTGTTGGGTGAAGGTACATGGAACAATAGGCGTTGTCAGTTGCCTTCAAGTCGAATTCTGCTGGGTTGCAGGGGGGTATGTGAGCCAAATTCTTGTCGAAACTTCGACTATACACATTATTTACTTCAGTCATAAAATAGCTTTGATCTGCTTCAATATTCTCAACAATCCCATCTGGCCTCCAGATGGCTATTCGTTGGTGCATGGATGATGGTACAGCTCCTATCCCATGAATCCACTCTCTTCCAAGCAGCAAGTTATAATTCGCCCTTGAAGCTATCACTATAAACATTGTTGGTCTTGTTATGGTTCCAACAGTTAGGTTCACCTGGATCACTCCCATGGTACTTCCTACTTTTCCCTCATAATTTGACAACGCCATGTTGTGGGGCTTTGTGTCTGAGTCATCCTTTCCAATCTTTTTTATCATGAAATGGGGCATTAAATTCACAGCAGCTCCACCATCTACTAATATTTTGTTGACACCAACGTTCTCCATTTTTCCTTTTATGAACAAAGGCTTCAAGTGTGCCTTCATTGCATCATCTGGTCTCTCAAAGAAAGCGTTCTGCTCTTCGACACAGCCATTGTTCATTATATAATAACACACAGGCCTGAGCCCCATGCTGTCGTCTTCAACATCATCTTCTTCGTCTTCGATCTCCATCACTCTATGATAGTCTCTAGGCAGCACTGAAACCACATTGCATGTGACATCGAAAGATGCTTCTGAGTCTGACCTAAAATCATCAGTCACTTCATCGTCTTCTGGCACCTTGTTGTTAGGCTTCGACATCTCCACCGTGTTGCTTGGTTTGTCCTTTTGAGAGGGCTCATTTTTGGGAACAGACTCTTCTTTGTTCATTATCTGCATGTTCTTGCTTGACTCAGATTTATTTTCATCAACAGTGTTTTCTTTGATTTTGTTCTTTTCTGCAGCCTCCTTTTCTGCTCTTTTCTGTATTTGGAACCTTCTCCACTGAGACCTTGACATGGGATTCTTTCCTTTATAGTTCTCTGATGGGTATGGTCTTGGTTTCTGTTTTTCGACCTCCCTTTTTCCTTCCATGGAGGAACCTCTATGTATTTCAAAATTCTTCCATGTTTTCTGCCCTTGAGCATCTCTGATTGGTTGGACCCACTTATCATCCTCAGCTTTGACAGATGGCTTGTAAGTCCTATGACGTCCTTCGCCAAACCTTTGGTTGTGATGCTCACTCCTCCTTGGATCGAACCTTCCATTTCTAGCTGCCGGGATTGCCCCCCAGTTTCCTCTTCTTTTGGCGTTCTCCACCCCCTCCAGATTGCTTGCTGCTTTCTTGTCGAACACCGCACTACAACGTGGGCACAACATGACTTCAGCCTTCTTACTCTGGCACCTTTGGATGAATTCGACTAAGTTCTCCTCCTCCTTAGGGTAAGCCAACTTCTGATACTCTTCTCGACGGCGTTCTTCGTCAGTTTCTGTTTGCTTCTTCTGAGAAATTTCCACCATGTTGATATCAACATTCTGGTCATCAGTGATACTTAATTTATTCATTCTTTCAATAAATCTTGCCTCCTCTTCAACATTCCCTTTCGCCTGGTCGAAGCTTCCCCCTGAGGGTAGGTCCCTGGAGATGAGTTTGCAGCATTGCTTGACTGAGTTTCCTTTAGGGTCTTCCATTATTCTACGCAAAATCCCATAAGGAGCAGGCTTCACAAGGCCTTCAGCAGCCTCTGCCTTGATTCTGGTAACGTTCTTATTGACTGGTTCCATAGTGTTGATCTTGTCAGCAATTCTCATTGTCTCCATTTTGTCATGATTAAGGCCTTCAGTAGCCTCCTCTTTCTTCTGACTGTCGAAGACTTCAGTATCTCCAACTTTGTTCTACTGTCGAAACCTTCAGTAGTCTCAACTTTGTTGATATAGTCATTCAAATTTCCTACATCAAGATTTTCAGTAATCTTGATCAACACTGGATGGTCTACAAAGTCCTTGGATACTTTTTCCACCTCAGGCTTGTCTAGGAGATCATCAGCAACCTCCACCATGTTGATATTATTGTCGAAGCCCTCAGCAGCTTCCACCATTTCAAAACTACAATCAGAGGCTACTTCGACTTCCACCACATTCACAGTGGAAGGTTCAGCATAATTGGCTTCGACCACCTGCATGGGGTTTGAGTCAATCCTCATCTGTTGTTTTGATTTGTCTCCAAACTTCAGTCTTCCATCACGGATTGCATTCTGAACAAGATCCCTGAAAAGGAAACATTGAGAAGTTTTATGACCCAAAAAGTTATGGTATTTGCAAAAACCTCTCTTTTTCTGTTGGTCCACAGGAGGCTCTTTAGTGCCTGCTGGTTTTATTAATTGACCATCTTTGACTAATAAGTCGAAAATTTCGTCACACTTGGTGACGTCGAACGTATAAGTTCTTTTAGGAAACCTATCATTCTTTTCAGGTTCGACTGGATTTTTCCCATTCGACGGAGTTAGTACTTTACAAGCGTATGGTGGGCCTGACTTTAGTTCTGCCAGATCAATTTCTTGTTCGTCGAACAAAATTAGTTCATTTTCGTCACTATCATCATCCTGGCATACTCCTACATAGGCCACTCTTTCCTTTTTATTTTTATTTGATCTAAATTTCTCAGCTTTTAGCCTTTCAATTTGTCTTACCCTATCTGCTAATTGTGCCATATCTCTCAAATATTGAGTGTCTAATTTCTTTCTTATAGAATAATCTAGACCCCCTGCAGCCATTTCGACTAACTCTTGTTCTGGCACTTGTGTGAAACATCTTGCCTTAAGCAACCTGAACCTATTTAGGTAATCATCTATAGGCTCTGAAAATTTCCTCTTAACACTGGCTAATTCCTTCAAACTTATCTTAGTCTGACCCATATAAAATTGTTCATGGAACAATCTTTCTAATTGGGTCCATGTGAATATAGAGTTCGCAGGCAAGGATGTAAACCAGGTAAACACATTTTTTGTCAAAGAACTTGAGAAGTATTTCATTTTCAAATTTTCATTATGGGCTATTTCTCCTGCTTCGATCAAATAACGTGCTATATGTTCTATGGTGGATTCGCTAGTGTCCCCTGAAAATTTGGTAAATTTGGGGACTTTCCACCTTGGGGGTAATTCCTGTTGTAGAACATATTCAGATAATGGGGAAGCATAACTAGGCCTTTGTAATCCTACATTTACCCCATTTTGCGCCATTATCCTTTCGACCATGGCTGCTAAATTGTTTTCGGCAGGCAGGTTATTATATCGTATTCGCTGTTGCAACACATCATCAGCATCTTGGCCTCTCTGGACTATTACCCTCCTAGGTTCTTGTTGAACGGGGATTTCGACACGAGGCTGTTCGACCACTGCCTCTTGGTTTCTAGGGTTTTCCTGAGGATTCTCTAAAGGCCTTTGATTTATTGTGGGTTCCTCTTCGACATTCACTACTGGGTTTTGAATTACTTGTTCTCTTTGTCGCGTTTGAGGAACACCAAAAAAGTCAGCAATACGTGTCATTTGTGCAGCCAACAATTGGTTGGTTTGGGTAGTGTTTTGTATTAAAGGATTAAACACTGCTCCCATTTATTGTGTCAACATTTGGACCATATCATGATTACTTTCGTCCATTTGTTGTCGAATTACTTGCGCAGAATTATTTGTAATTGCTGGCATTTGGAAATTTGGTAGGGGTTGGTTCAATCTACTCATATTTCCACCATATCCCGACCCTTGTAGTGGTGAAGACACGTGGACCATGGCATCAGAATACAAGGATGGTGCATTTTGCAAGTTTGCCATCACTGAAGTTGGCATTCCATATGGTTGTTCTCTACCAAACATAGGCATGGAAAAATTTGTCTGAAATGGCCTATAATTATGTCCTCCAGGAGGAGGCGTCCCCATGGGCATTGAATGTCCCATTGTGGAAGAACTAGGCATATTTTGGGAGAGCGAAACCGCTGGTATAGATCCTGTTGATGAAGGCCTAGCCTCTTCTAGAACAGGGTTTGAATCCACATTTCCCCCTGTTGAAGGGATAGGGTTGGAAACTGGAATGGTTTCATTTGGATTTGGATTATTTGGCTGATTTGCCATTCTTCTTACTCTTGTTCTTTTAGGTCTTTCTACGTCGGTTACGGCTAATTTACCGCTTCTCAAAATCATACAACGAAGTATAAACTATTTGGCTAAGAGTTATTCTGTAAAAAAAATTCTAAAATTTTGCACTGGTCCCACTGGGCGTGCCAATTTGTTCGCTGTTGATTTTGGCGAACAACCTTTGGTTTACCAATCTCTTATAAAACTGGGTTACTTGCAGGACCAACCACACAAATCCTGGGATACATGTGCAAATTTATCTAACTCTTAGGATAATGGTGTTTTGATGGTTTGTTTTGTTATATCTTTTATGTATGAATGGTTTGGTTAAAGAACTAAATAACAACTTCTGGCGAAAAGATAAATTGAATGAAATCAAAACTTGCATAAAGTAAATGACAAAGGATAAATGACTGGGAAAAGTAAAGGCAATTATAAAAGACTTTGAATTTCTATAAACTTAAAAAGATGGTGTTTCACACGTACATTTCCAGATAATAAACTCTTTTCTCTCGCATGGGTACTTTGAGTATTTACAGGAATTTAGTACAAGTTTTCACACACTAAAATTCTACAACAACTATCCTATTTATATACAAATACAATAACTGCCTAATAACGGAAAAATTCTAAATCTTTGACACTTGGCCTTCTGCATGTCTTCTTTTCTTCTAAAGCTTCCACGCGTCTTCTGTCAAACATTATAACTTTTGAATTTGAATTTTCCCTTTGTGTCGAAACGTTGCGCCTCTTCACCTTGTCGAATTGTCGAAAAGTAATAAATGTCCCTCAAACCTTGTCTGATGAAAACTTCCTTATGTTTCTGTCGAAATGTCGAAACTCTGTTCTTGTCGAAGTGTCGAAAACTTCTTCTGAATACCTTCATTTTCTTTCTTCTTCATCTGTAGTCATTTTCTTTAGTTAAAGAACATCATTTTACCTACCAAGACATGGTGTCGAAAATACATGTCTACAGTGGGATGGCTTAAAAAGGGTATCTGTCAGGGAAGAGGTAATTGGTTATGAGGGATATGCAAATATGCTTGAGATGCAATGAGAAATGAACATGAGTGTTAATAATGCGGAAATGTATGCAAAATGCTGGGGATATGAGGATATGAGAGTATAGACTTTGCTGGGAATAATGATAGATCAACTCAGGGGTTGAGATAACAAATATACCATCGACTCGGGGGTCTTGAACAAAAATTGAAAAAACAAGTCAACTCGGGGGTTGAAGAAATAAAGAGATAAACTGTCATCAACTCGGGGATTGAAAAAAGGTAAAGGTAATAACATCAACTCGGGGGTCAGAAAGATAAAGACAATATCGACTCAGGGGTCAAGAACAAAAATAGGGTATCAACTCAGGGGTTGTGAAAATAGTAACACTGATATTGACTCGGGGGTCAAGAATTTAAAGACAGCATTGACTCAGGGGTCAAAAACAAATCAGAGTATCAACGCAGGGGTTGAGGGAGGACAAAGACAATGATATCGACTCGGGGGTCAAGAAAATAAAGACAGTATTGACTCAGGGGTCAAGAGAATAAAGACAACATTGACTCAGGGGTCAAAAACAAATCAAAATATCAACGCAGGGGTTGAGGAAGGAAATTGATGATATCAACTCGGAGGTCAAGAACAAAACAAAATATCAACGCAGGGGTTGAGGAACGAAATGATTACGATATTGACTCAGGGGTAAAAAATAAATCAAAATATCAACGCAGGGGTTGAGGAACGAAATGATTACGATATTGACTCAGGGGTCAAAAACAAATCAAAATATCAACGCAGGGGTTGAGGAAGAAAATTGATTGGGTTATGTATGCATATGGCGCATGTTAATGGTATGCGATGCATATGTGAATGCAAGCAGGTGATTGGTTTTATAAAGGTGCCAAGGAAGGTTGGGCTTTTGGTAGGTGCCAAGTAAGGTTGGGCTTTTGGTAGGTGGCCAAGCAGGGTTGGACTTTGGTTTCAGGGTGCCAAGGAAGGTTGGGCTTTAGATGATAGGATTTGACTTCCCGACACTCGGTATTTGATGGTACGATGATCAGAAGACAGATGTGGATGCTTCTGGTGTTCTGAGCTTAACCCTTTGTAGAAGTTGCGTGCTTGTTCCTGAGAGAACCTCGCTTCTAACTAATGTGTCGTAATGGCTTGCAAAAAGTAGTGGAGCGTAGCGACTTATCCAAGGTATGTTGATCGTGTTTTTGCTCTGCCCCAAGGCCTTTTGACACTTGTTGAACTCTAAGGTTGCTTAGTGTATGACACGGTCAGCTTGACCAACTTGAAAGTATGAAGGGAATTTGATCCTTCGCAAAATGTTTTCCCCAGCCCGTAGGGTCTCTGAAGGAGTTCTTCCTGGAAAGGTTTATGCCATGACATAGTCTAAGATGATTTGCCCCTGTGTCTGAATCTTGCAGTGGTCTGCCCCCATTCTTGGCCTTTGAAAAACTTGCCCCAGATCCACAAGGTCACTAGAAAGTCTTTATTCATGTCAGCACCAACGGATGTTCAAGTTCCTCTTTGATTTCTCTTGGTTGGAATTTCCATAATGTCAAGTACTAATTTGCAGTTAAAAATTGATCATTCAGAAATGGTAATTTTAATGCGACATTCATGCAAGTTTTGAAAAGTCATTTATTGAAATGATGTGAAAATGTGTGACAAGTGGACCATTAGTCCAAACGTAGTGCTGATTTACTGGTGTGAAAGATATAGCAAGAAGAGTGACACCAGTGTTAAAGATTAGCAAATCTTCGAGGAGTCAGTTTACGCAACCTTGCTGTAGTATGCTTTCAGAATAAACCCTACTTCAATTAGGTCTTTCGAGGGTTGTAATGTGGCCTGGCTCACGGTTATTGAAACAAAGGATATTAGGCTCAAAACTTATTTTGGTACCCACCCCTTCTTCATGATGATCCTCCAGTCCTACATTCAGTTAAATTGACACACACATCTAGAGTTTGACGGTGTAAGAGTGAAGATGATGATTCAAGATTTTCGTGAAATGACAGTCACCTTATTTATTTTTGTGGATGGATATCAGTGACCTTTTGATGGTGATCACTGAATTTTATTCTGTTCTTCTCGAGGATTTGAGGGCCTCTTTTGCTTTATTCATTTTTTTGATCCCTAACTTTTGCCTAAGTCGCGCCTCTTTGGGGTGGTGGACTTAGCGGGCTTTTTATCTTTTTTTTCTTCTTTCGGAAAGGCTTGTGACTGCCAAGTCTTTGGTCTCTAGAGAATAACCGCCATAACAAAAGGTTTCATCTTGAAATTCGAATGTGTAATCAGGATAACTGAACACTACCCATGCCCCAGGTTAAGCGTAAGGGTTTAGAAATCCGAAGGAAACTCCTACTTCTAGGCTCGAAGGGGTTGACTAGGGACTAACTCCTTATCTCTCCAGTGTTTAGGGGATTCGAAACAATGCCTGTACATCATCAGTAGGATTTTATCTGAAAGCATACAGTTCGCAATTATGGGTATTTTGTTTTCATCATCCTCCCTCAAATCTTTGCTACAACAACAATGATAAAGGAAGTGAAGTGGAGAAATATTTTTTGATTTTGATTTTTTCTTTTGCAATAAATGGGAAAAGATGAGTGAATACGAATGGACTTGTTCAAAACATGCATGATTATTACATTAATAATACCATTAATAAGGTACAATGTTTAGAAGCAAATAGTCGTTAACAAAAAGAAATTACAAATGCAAAGTAAATGACATGATCTAAAATTACCAACATTGAGGAATCAGACTTTTCTCTTTTGAGTTGCTGTTGGGCTAGCATTTTTGCTCATCGAGACCAGTATTGTAGCCTTCTTCATACCTGTTCTCAGCAACTTCTTCCATAACATGGGTGGATGACGGACCTGCCTGACCAGATGAAGAATTGATATTGATTTGAAGACCTTGAGGCGTAAATGAGATTAGCTTGGACTCAATCAAATCTTGGATCTTGTTTCGGAGCTATTTACAATCTTCGGTCGAATGCCCCATCGCGCCAGCATGGTAACCACATCGTGCATTGGCGTCAAAGCCTGGTGGGTATGGAGGGATCACAGGGTCCAAGTCCTTTGGCACTATCAGTCCACTATTGATCAAGCGTGGCAGTATATGACTGAATGACATTGGCAATGGATCAAAATGCCTTTTTGGCATTTTAAAGTAGCGTCGACGTTGCGGAGCATGCTGCTGTGCCATCTGTTGTTGATGAGGGGGACCTCTATTGACAGGAAGATATTAACCATGTGGAGAGGATGGAGTCACACAGGTAGACCCATAGGATTGCTGACTTTGAACATATGAGATGCTTGGGTGATAAGGTAATGGAGGTAGGACATGTGGAGCTTCCCAAATGGAGTTAATTTCACCATCCTCTTCTTCCTCTTGGGAATTGGCAATTGATTCACTTTCGCTAGCTGGGATGTTCAAGGCGCCTTGGATCTTTCCACTCTTGAGGATGCACTCGAGGCGTTCTTCAGCTATTACCAGGTCAGAGAAGTTTGATGTGCCAGTGTCAGCCATCTTTTCCAAGTATGGACCTTGCAAGGTATTCAAGAACAAATCAACCAATTCTCTATCTAAGATTGGTGGTTGAACGCGAGCAGCTACCTCTCTCCATCTCTGAGCATATCCTCTGAAGGATTCGTCGTCCTCTTGAGACAAGCCTTGCAATTGCGTGCGACTGGGAGCCATGTTGAGATTGTATTGGTACTGCTTCACAAAGGCGTTAGCTAAGTCTGTCCATGATTTGATGCGGCTGCTCTCTAGATGCATATACCAACTCAATGATGCCCCACTCAGACTGTCTTGGAAACAATGAATCATAAGTTTGTCGTCGTGGACATGCGAGGTCATTCTTCTGCAAAACATCACCAAATGTTGCTTTGGACAACTATCCCCTTTGTACTTCTCAAAACTCGGTGTGTTGAACTTTGGAGGTATTACAAGGTTGGGTACTAAACACATGCTTGAGGCATTCAGATCCAAAGTGTCACGACCCTTTATGGCGTTAATCTCCTCCTCTAACACACGACATTTTTCCATAAGCTCAACAGCTTGCGGATCCTTGGTTCTCATCACAGGGACTGCCCCTTGGGGATTTGACTTAGAGAATGAAAAACTGTGATATTCCATGGCGTCAAGAGAAGAAGAACTTCCATCTTGGACAATGATATGTTCGCGTATAATAGGATCCTCAACGGAGATCTGCGCGGGCTGAGCTTGAGCAACATTGTTCACTCGAGGTGAAATGACATTTCTAGTGGCTGAAGTCCTTTGAATGTTGCCATCTTTCCTTGCCAAGGTTGTCATAGCTTCCACAAGTTGGTCCAATTGGCTCTTCATCGAATCAACATCTGCTCTTGACGCAAACTGGTTCTGCTCTTCGGAGGCCATGATCCTTCAAAAGCTACTTCAAGTCCAACACGGGCTTCAGGAAGTCAACTGCGGGTTATGGACAAAGGATGGATGAGTTCTCTGGTTTAAGGTTGGAGAATGATATGCAAAATGATGCAAAAGATGCTGATGCAAATGCAATGTTATGAGTACAATAAGACATGGGATCAAAGATCGCTGAATTAGGGGTTCACAACAGATATCAAGGTCACAGATTCTACCGGACAACACAACAAGATATCCCTCACCTCGGGTAGGTTACCTATTGGTTTATAACAGGGCATTCCACGGGATTTCAAACAAGGTCCCATGCACCAGCCCTCAAAAGTTTTCCATCATAACGACGATTCGTAAGACGGTAATCCCTTCAAAGGATGAGCACAGAGTTATGTCTTAGTGACCTTTGGAATAGGGTTCTAAAAGATCCTCAGAATCACGGACTCCCAGGTCGGAAACAAAGACATCATTACAACTAATCATAAGACATAATCATCCCCAAAGGGGCCTCATCTGATCGGTGGAAGTCAAACCAACTCGACGAGTCCTAAGTCTCGCAAATCAGTAAGCAACCACCTCCTAGCTTAGTGTATACTCGAAAAGCTCGGGTAGAAAGCCTTTCTCCTCACAAACCATCCCCAATAAACCCAACAGATAAGAGAAACACAAGATAATAAAGCAATAATAAAGCAAACAAAAATACACATATGACAAACAAACTAGGCTTGGCTTGCTAGGGTGAACCACGTCCCCAGCAGAGTTGCCAGTTGTCGCTACTCGAAAAATAGTCGACCGGAGGCGAAAGAGGAAGAAACAGAAGAGTCGCCATCGAACTCTATTTATCCCATGAGGGGAAGGGAAAACATCGAGAAAACCCAAGGGAAAACATGTAATACTTTATTCTACAACAATGTACATAATTGACTCCAAAACAACATCACAGGTCGCATATGCTACAAATAAACAACAGACACAAACTGCTACCCCACAGAACTGTACCAAAACCTCCAGCAAAAGAGACAAAACATCCTGCATCGTACGTCCTTGCGTGCCAAACCTGCGTTGCGAAAATGACTTCACACAACCAACCAGCAACAACCTGGCATTGAGAGTAACCTTTCACCAGCAATAACAACCATCTGAGTCAATTTGAAACTTTAAGGAGATTATTGAATCCACTCTGAAATTCTGGTATCAGAAGTGTGATGTTAAGTGCGATGTCACAACAACACACTCTGCACAATGGACAAATTAAACAGCAGAAAAACACACCAAATTGTTCACCCAGTTCGGTCTAACTACCTACGTCTGGGGGCTACCAAGCCAGGGATGAAATTCACTACTTGTAGAATTAATTTACAGACTCAACAACCCAGTTGACAATCTCCTAAACTTAATTCCTACTAGTGACTTTCTACCTAAGAACCCACTTAGATATGAGAACACTACTCAATCCCTAAAACACTCAAAGAACAACCTCTTTGAGAAACCTTGATTATGCTTCACAGCTTTGATCAAGTAATACAACTCTCTTTGCTTTACAGCTTTAGAGAGGACAGAAAACGACTCAGCAATTCACCCTAGAATTCTGGATATACAATTCGTACAAAATACTCAAGACACTCAGCCTATGCTCTTGATCTACTCTCTGTATTTCTGTACCTTTTCCTTTGGTCTTGTGCGCTTTATATAGCTCCTTGAATTGGTCTTGGACTTGCTATAATATCTCTCAGATTTGTTATTTAAAACTGAATATTCAAAACAGATTTTCTCCTAAAATCTTTTTAAATCTTCAACCTTTTAAATCTCCTACAAATCTGCACCAGATCTCTTATGCAGCAGAAAATATCTATCCCAAGATATTCGCATCCAATGAGACAGCTTGCTCTCCACAATTCCAGCTAACACGCAACCCTAACAACATCACAACCTGCTGTTGTTAATTATGCATTTCTGATGTTACAACATCGCCATGTGACATCAGACATCCAACTTCAGCAATTAATTACTTAACACAGCCCAGTGTTAAGACTTCAATGTTGCAACATCAGCACCTTGACATCAACATTGAACATACTTTGTTTTACCAAAATTCCAGCCAATCCAAGAACTAACAATCTCCCCCTTTGGCTAATTTTGGCTAAAACAATCTCTGCACCTTCAGAGTCTTCAGCAGCGAAAAAACTTTAATCAATGATTTTGAAACTTCAAGCAGCATCTTCAATAAAGACTTCACAAAACTCTACTGCAGCAACTTTAATTCACTTCAGCATCCAGCAGCAGCATCATAAAAACTTTATTATGGACTCTGCCTCACAAAAACTCTGCTGCACATATTTCAACAGCAACAGCAACAATTGCTCCCCCTCAATCAAGAACCAGCATCAGCAGATCAGCAATTACTCCCCCTGGCTCACTTGGCACTCTTTGATACTCTTGGCTCACTTGGCTATTTCTCCCCCTTTTTAGCCACAATTGGACAAACCTCAACAAGTTAAAACTCCTATGACACCCTGTACAAACCATACTTCTTCTGTCAGCAATATCCACATTTTGAATATCCAGACATATTCTTCATCCATCCAGTTATGAAGGCTTCACACAATCATCCACAAGATCTGAAGCACACACACAATGTCTTCCACTGAACTCTAAGTCAACTCCTCACACTTAGAATAACACACACCAAGACAAGTGTACAATCTATTCAAGGTCGTGATTCAATCTTGTCTTCAGACATCTCCTCAGAAGCATGTGCGCACAAGATTCAAACAATTTGCTTCATATGACTAGAACCATTCAAGGCCACACCAAAACACCAATCAACAGCCTAATGTCATAATATGCAATCTGACATTATATCCTCATAAGAAGCAACCAATCTCCACAAGCTTGATCAGCATGCAATCTTCACAATAAATGCACCTTTGCTGCAAAATCCATAGACAAATGCTCTAGATGGAGATGAACATTTGAGCACATTTTCTGAGTACATGCATTTTGGTACCACTGTCCCTTTCTTCAAAGGCTATCATACAATTCATCTTCACCATCCAAGGCAAACCTTCTACTTCATCATTCTCCCGTATGACTATGTAGATGCTCCTTAGATATAATGTAAGCACTAAGCTTCAGATCCAGAATAAAGACATCCTTCACCAAGGACACTCTTGATACTCTTGACACCATGGAATTACATATGCTCCACTACTGGATTTACTATCAGCAAAATAATCCAAACTCAACACTGTGTCACAAACTCCACAAATTCTCAGCTTACTTATAAGCTTTACTGAGATCCAGTCTCTTCAAGAGATCACAATTCCTCTATCCTTACATCCACCAGTAGTTGTTGAAACTGGTGAAGTCTTCAAAGACAGTAGTCATGCTTTGTCTACAAAACACATGACCATAATCTCCACCTCTTCTGACCAAAAATGCTAGAGCATCCAACTCCACATGTCCAATCTTAATCATCTTCCAGATATAACCACCAGCAAACATGATGTTATAACATCTTTTGGGACATCAGCTTCTCATCACCATTCAAAGGACTCGTTGCACAAAGAAGTTCTTCAAGAAGCTCCCAATAAAACACAGTCAGAGCAACTCATTCATACACACCTGAATACCATAAGTTCCCACACCCTCTCTGAACCATATCCTAGCAAACTCAACCATGTCCAGAGTATCTATACCAAATTCTTTTTCCAGAACATACTTCCACCATTTTATGAAAAGCACAGGATTGTTATCTAGTATGGCCTTTTGAATTTTCTCAGAAGTTCTAACAACAACGACTTCCTTCATTTGAGAGATATCCTGGACATTATCATCAGACTTATCTCTGATCTTCCTATTTCTGGAAGAGATAAACACTTTACTCCTGGATTTTGTAGTACCATCCACATAGATCTTCTGCTTATCAGTTCTCATCTTTGGAGGTGACTCAATACCTTTCCTCTTCCTTAATTTCAGTCATTTAGCAACCCCAGGAACCACTTTTGCAATTAGTTCATCATCACTCTTCTTTATTTTAAGGCTAGAAGTACCTTTCTTGACTTGAGATGTTTTAACATCAGCTCTAGCATCTGCATCTTCCAACCTAAGGATTGTCAACTTGTGAAATTTTTCTTCTGTACTATAGGAGTCATTAGTCAGGCTGTCATCTTTCTTGGCCTTGCAAGTATTCAGCTCCCAACACTTCTTAAGGTCACAGCTTTTGATCCTTCCATCAGCATTGTTGACTCCTTCATCTTGCTCACATAACTGACTACTCAAGTTGGCTTTTAACACATCATCCAACTTAGGAGTAACAGCACCATGAGTCATTAACCCAGATTGACTTTTCATACTTTCACACTTGATGTCACCATCTGATGTTACAGCACCAACCTTAACATCACTAGATAAGCTGTCCACTTGAGGTATCCACTGATATCAATTATCTTTGGATCTTACTCCCTTCATCACTACCTCATTCTGCTCATCAGCTACCACACATTCATCTTTGGTGTAGCTTACCTTGTAAACTTCATCACAAAGTTGACTTATGCTAATTAAATTAGCACTCAACCCTTGAACAAGGAGCACATTATCAAGAGTAAGACCATCATGATTCTTCACTCTTCCAACTCCTTCTACTACTCCTTTTTCACCATTGCCAAAAATAACATCATTTGCATGGCAAGGATTGAACTCTACCAAATGCTTCTTGGATCCAGTCATGTGCTTTGAACATCCACTGTCAAAGTACCATGCATCCATAGAAAAATGTCCATCTGATGTGTAAGCCAATAGACATGTGACCTGAGCTTTAGGAACCCATTGTTTTACTACTTTGGGCCTGACCTCCTTCTATCTGGGTTGAGGAGCAGAATTTGGATAACCATGAAGCTTGAAGCAAGAGAACTGCATATGTCCAAATCTGCCACAGTAGAAGCATCTAACTCTGTCATCTCTAAAGTGGTTAAACCTTCTGCCACCATGATGATGATGTTGTTGGTGCTGCCATCCATAGTGTTGATTTCTTCTTCTATGATAAGGCTGTCGTCTTCTACTACCATAGTTTGACTGTCTTCTATGGTAAGGATACTGTCTTTTGAACTGTCTCCTATGGTGATGAGGCTTCCTTCTTCCATAGTAATGAGGCACAACATTGTTGTATCCATATTCATACATGTTCCCCTGATGTTGATGAACCATGTTCTGATTGAACCTAGCAGCCTTCATGCTCTTATGATATTGAGGTGGCATATACTGACTAGCTCCCTGAGACTGCACCTTCTTCTGATGATGAGCATTCTTCTTCTCAACATTCTGAGGTTGTGGATGAGTAACCTTCTTAGGTGTAGAATCATGTCTCTTTGTTTGATGCTGAGACATTGGTTGGGACACCACCTTCTTTGTTCCAGAAGTGCTTGCTTCTGTAGAACTCTTTTCCTCAACCACATATCCTATACCTGATTTATCTCCAGCAACTTTCTCTGACTGAAGAATCTTATCAAGAGTGGTTGTACCACTGTTCATCATCCTAACAGATTTTGTCATCTGATCAAGTTGAGATTTAACTAGTACAACTTCATTTTCCAGATCAGCTTTTACATTCTCAAGCTGAGCAATCTGTTGCTTGTGACACTTGTTTTCTTGACAAATCTCAGCACTTTTTAAACACAGCTCTTGATAAGTAGATGCTAACTCCTCATAAGTTATTTCTCCATCACTATCATCATCAGAAACAACAGTTCCTGTTAAGGCTCTAACATGCTTTGCTGACTCACCTTCACTTTCACTATCAGATTCAGACCAGGAAACTGTCATGCCCTTCTTCTGCTTCTTCAAGAATGTGGGACATTCTTTCTTGACATGTCCATAACCTTCACATTCAAAGAACTGAACTCCTTTATCTTGGGCAGTCTTCTCTTCATCCTTCTCTTTTGACTTGCTGATGTCAGAAGAGATGTTCTTGACATTAGGCCTATAGTTATTGTTCATCCTCTTGAACACCTTGTTGAACTGCCTTCCCCACATAGCTATGGCCTGAGATAAATCCTCCTAGGATTCAGTACTCTTCCCTTTCTCTTCTTGAGCATTTGAAGTCAAGGCTATACGTTTTGGCTTCTTTTCTGGTTCTTCCTCATTCAACCCAAGCTCAAAAGTTTGAAGAGATCCAATGAGCTCATCAACCCTCATCTTGCTGATGTCTTGAGCTTCTTCAATAGCAGTCACCTTCATCTTGTATCTCTTAGGAAGGGACCTAAGGATTTTCCTTACAAGCTTTTCTTCTGACATTTTTTCTCCAAGAGCACTGGATGCATTAGCCAGCTCAAGAACACTCATATGGAAGTCATGGATAGTCTCATCTTCCTTCATCTTCAGACTTTCAAACTTTGATGTTAGAAGCTGAAGTCTTGACATCTTAACTCTAGATGTTCCTTCATGTGTAGCCTTCAAAATATCCCATGCTTCCTTAGCAACTTCACATGTATTGATCAGCCTGAATATGTTTTTATCTACTCCATTGAAGATTGCATTCAGAGCTTTGGAATTACCAATGGCAAGCTCATCTTCTTCCTTGGTCCATTCTTCTTCAGGCTTCGGCTTTAAGGTGCCCTCTTTATCTTTCCCAGCATCATCCTTGTCAAACACAACAGGTGCTTTCCATTCTTTAATTATAGCCTTCCATGCCCTGCTGTCCAAGGATTTTAAGAAGGTAGTCATCCTTGGCTTCCAATAATCATAATTGGATCCATCCAAAATAGGGGGTCTGTTGACGAATCCTCCAACTTCTTTGTCCATCTTTACACCAGAAAGTAACTTCCCTAGATCTCACCCAGAGACAGACAGGATGCCTGCTCTGATACCAATTAAAATTCTGGTATCAGAAGTATGATGTTAAGTGCGATGTCACAACAACACAGTCTGCACAATGGATAAATTAAACAGCAGAAAAACACACCAAATTATTCACCCAGTTCGGTCTAACTACCTACGTCTGGGGGCTACCAAGCCAGGGATGAAATTCACTACTTGTAGAATTAATTTACAGACTCAACAACCCAGTTGACAATCTCCTAAACTTAATTCCTACTAGTGACTTTCTACCTAAGAACCCACTTAGATATGAGAACACTACTCAATCCCTAAAACACTCAAAGAACAACCTCTTTGAGAAACCTTGATTCTGCTTCACAGCTTTGATCAAGTAATACAACTCTCTTTGCTTCACAGCTTTAGAGAGGACAGAAAACGACTCAGCAATTCACCCTAGAATTCTGGATATATAATTCGTACAAAATACTCAAGACACTCAGCCTATGCTCTTGATCTACTCTCTGTATTTCTGTACCTTTTCCTTTGGTCTTGTGCGCTTTATATAGCTCCTTGAATTGGTCTTGGACTTGCTACAATATCTCCCAGATTTGTTATTTAAAACTGAATATTCAAAACAGATTTTCTCCTAAAATCTTTTTAAATCTTCAACCTTTTAAATCTCCTACAAATCTGCACCAGATCTCCTATGCAGCAGAAAATATCTATCCCAAGATATTCGCATCCAATGAGACAACTTGCTCTCCACAATTCCAGCTAACACGTAACCCTAACAACATCACAGCCTGCTGTTGTTAATTCTGTAGATCTGATGTTACAACATCGCCATGTGACATCAGACATCCAACTTCAGCAATTAATTACTTAACACAGCCCAGTGTTAAGACTTTAATGTTGCAACATCAGCACCTTGACATCAACATTGAACATACTTTGTTTTACCAAAATTCCAGCCAATCCAAGAACTAACACACTCTGAGGAAAATAATTCAGCAGATGAACCACCAATGAACTGATGAACCTGATGAATGAACCAAACTCCACATGAATTAAAATTTGGTGACCTGATGACCTCCACACCACATAACTCAACCTTGGGTACACACCGGCTGAGAAATAGTCCACTGTATCTTTGAATGCACACTGATACTCCTCTGAATACGGAAGACTCGAACCATAGGAAAACGCCTTGATCCTATGTCATAAAAGCTTATGCAAATGGATGAATACAAAGATGAGTTGATGACCTCATGGAGATGCAGAGATGATGGAAATGCTATGAAAAGGGTAGGGTGAAAATGAGGGTGTGACACAAATGCTTCCTTAAAAAACAAGAGTACCCACCTAGGGCCTCCAAGAAAGATAGAAAAACCCTCAGAAGGCTAGCAGGCAGTTTCTTCCTGAGCGGTGATGCATTCTATAAGAGTAATTTTGACATGGTCTTGCTCCGATGCGTCGACAAACCAGAAGCAGACATGCTGATAAAAGAAATTCACGAAGGGTCCTTTGGCACTCATGCCAATGGACATACAATAACGAGGAAAATTCTAAGAGCAGGGTACTATTGGTTGACAATGGAATCCGACTGCTACAAGTACATGAGGAGATGTCACAAGTGTTAGATATACTCAGACAAAATCCATGTACCGCCTACACATCTCAAAGTTCTCTCTTCCCCATGGCCTTTTTCCATATGGGGAATCGACATGATCGGTGTGATTGAACCCAAGGCTTCGAACGGACATCGGTTCATCCTGGTAGCCATTGATTACTTCACCAAGTGGGTCGAAGCAGCGTCATACGCCAATGTGACTGGACAAGTGGTAGTCCGATTTATCAAGAATAATATCATCTGCCGTTATGGTGTTCTGAGCCAGATCATTACCGGTAATGGATCCAACTTGAACAATAAGATGATGAAAGAGTTGTGCGATGGGTTCAAGATCGAACACCATAACTCATCTCCCTACCGACCCAAGATGAACGGAGCGGTAGAAACGGCTAACAAGAACATCAAGAGGATTGTTCAGAAGATGGTTGTAACCTACAAAGACTGGCACAGATGCTACCCTTTGCTCTTCACAATTATCGCTCATTTGTCCGAACTTTAACAGGGGCAACCACTTTCTCTCTAGTATATGGCTTGGAGGCAGTACTCCCCATATAGGTAGATATACCATCAATGAGGGTATTGATGGAAGCCAAGCTAACAGAAGCTGATTGGTGTCAAAGTCGGCACGATGAACTGAACCTAATCGAAGAAAAGTGAAAGACGGCCCTATGCCATGGTCTGTTATATCAACAGAGAATGAAGAAGGCGTTTGAGAAAAAGGTCCAACCTCGCATCTTCAGAAAAGGAGACCTTGTGCTCAAGAAGATACAATCATTTCTCACTTATTCTCGGGGCAAATGGACTCCGAATTATGACGGCCCCTATGTGGTCAAGAAAGCGTTCTCAGGCGGTGCCTTGAGACTCGCAACCATGGATGGAGAAGAATTTGCCTACCCCACGGATGTTGATGTAGTCAAGAAATACTTCGCCTAAACTAAAAAAAACGTCTCGGTGGATTGAAAACCCGAAAGGGCGGTCCAGGCAAAAATTAGAGACATGATCAAAAATCATCCCGGTGGATTGGAAACATCACAGTACAATCTAGACAAAAATTAGGGATAATGGCAAGTAACTATGTTCAACAAAGGGTCAAATCCCTCAGCAGCAGTAATGTCATCGGTCAGGAAAACTCCAGTCAAGGTCATCTTCGACAAAAGCTCAGGATGTCCAGAATTTAAAGTTGGTAGAAGGATAGTGGTCATTATGTTTCAATGTGGCCCTTTTCCCTTAAATTACCATTTTCTAACTTTGTAAATACTCTATGGAATCATGAGTTTGGCTGATTTCCATCCCATCAATAAAATTTGAGCCCTTGTGCATTTGTTTGCAACTCTTATTTGTTTTAGCTTTATAGAACGACATTTTAACATGAATAACAATTCTTGAAACGAAACAAAAATGAATTTACTTGTCAAACTTTTTCTGCTTTTAAAATAAAGATGGCAATTTCTTTTGACTGTTGAACATCGAAAGAACACCGATCGCTTCGCCAAAAGTAATCGAGCTTCAAAGTGCATAATCAAAGTACTCCTTCTAAGCCAGTGCACCTGAATGAAGGATCAGCTGTATCAGATGCGACTTTCCCATCTGATACCCCCGGCAGAGTTCTTATCTCCTAAGCCCGACCAACGTAGCTCCCCACGAGGACTACTTCTCCTAAGCAAGGCATAATTGCTATCGTGAACCATTAATTTTTTTCATCCCCCACAGTGGCCGAGTATCCATTCGTGTTCATCCGTCAGTTTGTATGTCGCGTCAGTTTTGTCAGCATATACATGCATACATCATGCATTATTGATTTGCATTCACATTCATATTGTATCACTATCACTCTAGTCGGTCTTGTCCCGTCATGATGACTGTCCTCTCAATCGAGTTGTTGGTTCTTTCCTGGTCAGGAAATGTTGCGTCTGAACAATCTCTCCCCTCCAATTTATTTCTGGATTAGAGTTGGCCCTTGACCACTTTGATAACTTGAACCTCTGAGAAAACCAGAGAACCCTCAGCCAGCATCACTCTTCACCATGGAAGATGATATCTTCGCTTTCCCGGATTAAGGAAAATCCCTAGAGAAAGCCTCACAACTAAAGACTTTCAGCAACACATTGGTCCTTCTCTCCAGAATGTCAATGTCAACAAAGTCATCGGCAACTCAAAACGGGGGTACATCGTATGGAATTTCTCTGAGAAGATCTTGAGAAAAGTATGATGTAATATCCCCAAATGAAAGCAGTCTCTCAAGAAGACTCGTTTTCCCCAGTAGAGTCGACAAACAACGTCTCAAACAGAGAAGTTTGTGCCTCTCTATAATCCAAACTTTTTCCATCAAATGGCATCTCCCCAGGAAAATTCGGCGAGAAGTTTGAGGAGAACCGCTACACATAGCGTCCCTTGTCAATAAAGTTTATTGACAAAAGAAACTTAGACCGAATCCTTGGTAGGAAAACAGGATCGAGGGGAGGTTTATATCAGAAACTGAGACCAGTTCCTTGGTAGGAAACCAGGATCGAGGGGAAGTTTATTTCAGAAATTGAGACCAGTTCATTGGTGGGAAACCAGGATCGAGGGGAAGTTTAAATCAGAAACTGAGACCAGTTCCTTGGTAGGAAACCAGGATTGAGGGGGAGTTTTTACCTTTTCTAAGCATCATTGCTTAGCAAAAGAAGAAGAATGGGCAAGCTGCCATTCTTAACCACCATCAAAATTTCGGGTATTCCGATATTTAATCCTCTTGCACCCTGAATGCCCGAATACCTTCGCCATTCACACCTTCGGGTCCAAGAAGATTATATAGGGGCATCTGTCATACCCCAAATTTTGACCACTAAGATTTCCCATCATTGTGCAAATCATCATCACAATATGGATGAACCATTAGTCTCCCCAAAGATGGGTGAGTATCCACTACAATCAGACTTAGGGTTTCAAGCCTTTTCAGAGCTCTTAGACAAAGGATCAATCAAGAAATGACATGATCTTCAACTTGTCTAGCCTCTCAAACATCCATAAAGGATCAAGAAGACTCCCATTTTAAGAATCAAGCACAAGGCTGCAACATTCCAAGTGGATTAAGCCTCAAGATCGCCAGTGTCACCAAACTAGGGTTTTGGTCGACCAGGGCCTCCAGTTGGAATTTTTCCTTTGGGCATGAGCCAATGCTTCAAAGCATAACCTATGATGCTCCAAGGGACATCATAAACCCAATCACCAAGTCAATTTAGCCTCAGGGGATGCATACATCAAAAATCAGGAATTAGGGTTTCTTGACTTAATTCACCCCTAAGTTGACTTTTGGGGACAAAACATTAGCCAAGACCTCAAGAGGGGATTTGAGGTTCTCAAATACATCACATTGATCCATTTGCAACAATGGATTGATCCGAGAAGCTTGAGCAGCAAGTTTCAAATTCATCAGAACCACAATTAGGGTTTTGAGGAAAAAGTAAACTGTGCCTTTGACTTTTGACCAGGACATGCTCCCAAACCCTAAGACATGATTCAATACACCCTATAACACCTATGGAACATGTCCATCAAGTTTGATTTAGGTCAAGGACTTGATTTCACAGAGGATCGCACAGTTTGGAATTCATCTGATAAAAAATCAACTGTGCCCAAAAGTCAAACTTTGACTTTTTGAGATTTTTCACAATTATGGTTTTTTAACCCTAAAATGATGTTAATGTGTGATTTGAATCATCATTCATCAAGAAAAATCAAGAAAAGTGGGATAACTTGTAAAAGGGGTAACCATAAAAACTTAGAAAATTTTCTAAGTTATGGAACAAAGTGGCTAGGGTACCAACTTTGGAGGACCATAACTCCTAAACCACAAGGCCATTTTTTCCCATCCAAAGCTGGATTTGTAGCCCTCATTACCCTCTACAAAAGCTTCAACTACACCTCATTCCAATTCATTATGGATTTTGAGTTATGGAATGATCAAAGTGGCTGAAAACATGAAATGCCACTTTTTCCAACACTTAGTGAAATTTTCACTAAGTCAGAATCTGCCTTCACTATTTTCCAAATGTAGGGGCATTTTTCACTTGGATCCAAAAAGTATCAAAACCAATTATGATCAAACAGTTATTGTATCATATGAGGGCTTTCCAAAATGGCCAAGAACTCCATCAAATTCCACTTGAGCCATGAGATATGGCAATGACAATACGCCTTGCTCAAAACTGCCAAGGCTAGACAAAATTTTGCACTTTTGCTCGATTTGGCAAAATCAGATAATTCCAAGCCTTGTCATCACTTTGGACACATCTGAGGATTAAATCTAAAGGGCACAAACTCTGATCTAAGCCTCCAAAGTCTTTGGAACAAGAAGTAGCATGCCAAACCTAGAAATCCCTAAAAGAGGGACAAGACTCCAATTTTGGATTGAAGCATTTAATGGATTCACCAAGGTGGCATGGACTGACACATTTGCAACTGAATTCAGTCAAGAATGATCCAACAAATAGGGAACCACAACTCTGTGCTCTAACCTCTAGTCAATGGCTAGAGGAGACTTGAGATTCCAAAGTGCAACCATTGGCCAAACCTTTGCAGCAGTTGCCATTCACTATTGCTTGCAAAAAAAACTTGCTCTACTATAAATAGAGCTCATTTGTGCTCAGTTTGAGTACAACAAAGCCATCAAACAGATGATTTCCTCAAAATCACCTTCTCACTTCCAGTTTTGCCTTCTAAGGCAAGTCACCATCAGGTTTTGTGTTTGAGAGCTATTCCAATCAAACCAATCACACACACACCTCATAAACATCATATAGAAGTGATCCAAACACTCACATAACATCTGGAACACCAAAATCACAAAATCACCAGCCAATTGCTCAAGCCTTTGATAGATTTGTAGTTGGGGTACCATCTCAAGTTCCAGATCATTTCAATCCACTCCAAGCATCCAGACACACTTCATGGCACCTAGGGAAGCTATCCACATCATTGGAACCTAGCTGTAACACCTCCAGCCTAGAACTCGATCACCAGCTACAAGTGGTAAGCATGAGCTCTTCTAACTTTATGATCCATGCATTTTTTACTGCACAATAATTTGGCCATATGTTCATAATCATGCATAGAGTGTTTACCCTCAATCAATTGCTTTATATGAATCGTGTATGGAATTTGTGAACCTTCATGCAGAATTTAGGGTTCTTGAGGTTTCTCTTTGATTTCTTATTCCATGCTTAAAATAAATGAAATTAAAGACCATAGACATGACCGTGAGGTTGAAATGAGTATATTGATATGTAGATTGCATGATATAATCAAGTATTTAGTGAGATTGGATAGAAAACGCAAATCTGCAGAAACAGAGGAAGGGCGCGTGTTCTTGCCTTGTTCTTGGCGCCCTTTTTCAAAAATTCAAATATTTGAATTTTGTGATTTTATTTAATTGATTCAAAAATTAATTTCTCTCTGAGTTTTAATGATTTTGAGTTGATTCTTTTTTTAATAATTCACAAAAATGTTAAAATATTTTATTTTACCAAAAAATCACAAAAATATTATTTATTGATATTTTTGCCAAGAATTAATATTTTAATTGTTTTTGACATTTAAAATATTTTTTCCTTCTTGATTTTGCAAATTTTAATGATTTCTAATCATTTTGTAGGTCAAAACTTGATTTTTGAAACATTAATCCAAGATCACAATTTGTTTTCCACATGTTAAACAATTTTGGTCATTTTAATTGAATTTTTTATTCAATTAAAATACATTTTGAAAACAAATTAGGGTTTTTGATTAATTCAGCCCTCATCAAACTTTTTCAAAACTCTTTGGGCCTCTAATAGAGTGTAAGACTCAATCCTTTGTAAATACAAACCTATTTTGGGCCTTAAATGTTGTATAACTCCCGTTGTATTTCAAAAGTTCGGCGCAATCCTCGCCCGTTTAAAACAAACCATCTGGGTCTCTCCTCGAGCTATAAGACCCATTCAAAAACATTTTGGGCCTCTATTAGAGTGTAAGACCTAATCCCTTTTTGAAAACCTTTCTTGGGTCTCAGTCGTTGTATAAGACCCACGGTCTTTTTCAAAATAAACTCTGGGCCTACCCTCGTGTTATAAGGCCCATTTCTTTTTCTTTCAATCATTTTTGGGCCTCTTGAGAGAGTGTAAGACTCATCCCCTTTTGTACAGAAAACCTTTCTTGGGCCTCAGTCACTTGTATAAGTCCTTGTACAAAACGACAGTGCGATCACTGATAAAACCCTGGGCCTCTCCTTGAGCTGTAAGCCCCAATTTTCCTTTCAAAATCACTTTCCCCTTTGATTTTGAATATAATATTGTTATCAAAGCTTTCTTTGTTGAGCAACTAACCAAACAACATGGAAGCTCTACAACCGAGTAAGTGTTTACCCGTTTTCATTTACCGCTTTCATATGTATATAACTGTACTGTGGGGCTGTTTCACTGTAAGTCTTCTTTCATAAACTCATATCGACTGTGTAATACTAGTATAGATATTTAGAGTTTCCCCGACAACTACGTCTATAACTAAGACAAAACCTCGTTTCCTTATCTCCGACGTTCTCCTGGATATTTCAACATAACCTAAACCATGAGAATTTTCTTTTACAACAATTTTAGATAACTAGATCTAAGAAATCTCCCCCTTGAACAGTTCATATACAGAAGGCCAATGTTCCAAGTGAAACCCCTTCTGAAACTGTTCATCAGCCTCCTCTTGGGCTTAATGCAAGGACCCACAGGCTTCCTAAAAGCATCCCCGCCTCCTCTTGGGCGTTGTACAAGGACCCGTCGGCTTCTTAGAAGTTTTCACAGCCTCCTCTTAGGCTTCGTATAATGATTCTTCCTCCGGGAAGATAGCCTTCTCTTGGGCTTCGTACAAATTGTCCTTTCGGCTTCTTAAAAGTTTTTCTCGCCTCCTCTTGGGCTTCGTACAAATTGTCCCGACGACCTCTTAAAGGTATAGGAATAGAAATTAGTCATCTTAATAGAACAGTCTTTCAAAGAGTCTTGATCTTTCTACCGCGAACGTACTGTCTCTTAATCTCTCTTAAGCATAGTACAAAAGATAAAACTCTAGACTTGGACAGTCTAATCTCCTTGAGTCTCGAAGACATTCTCAAGTTCCTTTCAAAAATAGAAAAAAAACACCCGTAGACTTGGGCAGTCTCAATACCCTTCGGATTCCCCGTTTCCTTAAAGAACAGGAAATAACCCGATCCTCAGATCAAATCCATGAGTACAACATTACCCATATAAGAATTGATTTTCTCTTTTAACCAACAGACTGGACCTGTCACTCAACTGAAACAGTAACCATAGCCTCCTCTTGGGTTTTGTACAATGATTCTCCCCAGCGGAGCTAACCTTTTTAGCCTCCATCTTAGGCTTCGTACGAGATACCGAATCACTCTCTTGTTGAGTATAAAAGGCTCTCTTGTTGAGTCAACCCCCTTTAGCCTCCATCTCGGGCTTCGTACGAGATACAAAATCACTCTCTTGTTGAGTATAAAAGACTCTCTTGTTGAGTCAAACATTTTTTAGCCTCCATCTCGGGCTTTGTACGAGATACAAATCACTCTCTTGTTGAGTATAAAAGACTCTCTTGTTGAGTTAAACATTTTCAACCTCCATCTCGGGCTTCGTACGAGATACAAAATCACTCTCTTGTTGAGTATAAAAGACTCTCTTGTTGAGTCAAACATTTTTTAGCCTCCATATCGGGCTTTGTACGAGATATAAATCACTCTCTTGGTGAGTATAAAAGACTCTCTTGTTGAGTCAAACCCTTTTAGCCTCCGTCTTGGGCTTCGTACAAAACACATATAAAAACACTCTCTTGTTAATTCAACCCTTTTTAGCCTCTATCTCGGGCTTCGTACGAGACACAAAAGCATCCTCTTGTTGGGTCAATAGCCTCCTCTTAGGCTTTGTATAAAGAAATCCACGTTTGATTCAATCAACCTTTTAGCATCAAATCATGCTTTGGTCACAGCATACAAACATCAACAACTCCTTTTCCCTTGTCTAATTGTTGTAAGCGGCAAGCCTCTGGATTATTTACATCCACGCCACTGTCCCTCTTTTAGCATGAGAAATCCCTAAGGAAAGATGGGATTACTCTAAACTGAGTTAAATTCTTCTCCTTCAGGTTAAAAATCCCCTATAAAGGAAATTATGGCATTGTTGGATTCACATATCCCAGTTAAAGTAATTCTCCTTTATAATCAGTCACCCAACAATTGTGACAAACAGACCCCTTTAGAGATGACAAATTCTCTCTAAAGTCAACACCTTTTTAACTTCACATCTTGGGCTTCGAACAAGATACATATAGACCCTTCAGCTTCACATCTTGGGCTTTGAACAAGATACAAATTACCTTTAGCTTAATGTCTTGGGCTTTGAACAAGACACCAAAACACCATTTCCTCCCATAGAATAGGAGGAACTACGATCGCTCTGATTTCCCTATCCCGGGAATATGTAGGCATAAGATTGAAAAAGAATCTTAGCGAGCACACTAATAAAAAAAACCCAAAGTCCCCTACCTCCAGCCAATCTAGCGCATTATCCCAACAAATTCCCCATGAACAGTCCCGGTATTTCGTTCTGAACAAAATAAGCAGAGAGAGACCCACAAACTAAAGCCGCATCTATAAACCAACAGTTTTGACTGTTTAACCTCAGTTTGCAAGCAGAGTTAGTTGGAGACATCTATTTCCCTTCCTTCATCAGCTTCAATAGGATCAAAAAATGAATCGAACTGTAGTACCAAAGTGATAGTGATTTAAAACCACAAAAACCGTGCTACAGATAGGCTACCTCCCTTATCCTCTGCAAGATTTGATATGGACCAACAAAACGTGGAGTGAGCTTCTTATACTTCAAAGCTCGACCCACACCAGTCACCAACGTCACCCTCAAAAACACGTGGTCTACCTCTTGGAATTCAAGTGTTTTCCTTCCCCTATCATGGTAACTCTTCTGACGACTCTGCGAAGCTCTCATCCTTTCTTGGATCATCTTAATCTTCTCAGTTGTCTCCTGCACAATTTTAGGTCCGAGTACCACACTCTCGCCTGACTCATACCAACACAATGGAGTTCTACACCTCCTCCCATACAAAGCTTCATACGGCGCAATCCCAATACTAGTGTGAAAGCTGTTGTTGTATGTGAATTCAATCAACGGTAAATGGCTATCCCAAGATCCTCCATGATCCAACACACAAGCCCTCAACAAATCCTCTAAAGATTGGATAGTCCTCTCCGTCTGACCGTCCGTCTGCAGATGATATGCAGAACTCATCCTCAACTTAGTACCCAAAGCATCTTGCAAACTTTTCCAGAACCTAGATGTAAATCTCGGGTCTCTATCCGACACAATGCTCGAAGGTATCCCGTGCAACTTCACAATCTCCTTAATATACATCTCAGCTAACTTCTTCATAGAATGATTACTCTTCATCGACAAGAAATGAGTCGGTTTAGTTAATCTATCCACAATCACCCAAATAAAATCATTTCCCTTTGCAGTTCTCGGCAACCCCGACACAAAGTCCATGGAAATGCTATCCCATTTCCACTCTGGAATATTCAACGGTTGCATCATACCTAAAGGCCTCTGATGCTCAATCTTTGACTTCTGACAAGTCAAACACGCATAAACAAACTCCCCAATATCCTTCTTCATACCTGGCCACCAAAATAATTTTTTCAAATCCCGGTACATCTTCGTAACACCGAGATAAATACTCAATCTACTTCGATGTCCTTCCTCAAGAATACTCTTCTTAATCTCTGGAACAACTGGGACACACACCCTGTCTCTGAACCTCATCACACCATTCTCATCAATCCGGAATTCACCTCCGCTACCTTGGTTGATCAATGTCAACTGGTCAACCAACTTCAAGTCAGATTGTTGTCCCACTCTGATTTCTTACAGAATACCACTAGTCAACTTCAACATTCCCAACTTCACACTGTCAGGAGTCTCTACCCATACCAAACTCAAATCTCAGAATTGCTCAATTAATTCCAACTTTTTCACCATAAGCATCGACATATTCAATGACTTCCTGCTCAATGCACCAACCACTACATTTGCTTTACCGGGATGGTAATTCAAATCAAAGTCATAATCCTTCAACAATTCCAGCCACCTTCTCTGCCTCATATTCAACTCTTTCTGATCGAATAAGTACTTCAAACTCTTATGATCGCTGAACATTTCGAACTTAGGGCCAAACAGGTAATGTCGCCAAATTTTCAACACAAACACCACAACTGCCAACTCTAAGTCATGGGTAGGGTAATTCACTTCATAAACCCTCAACTGCCTGGAAGCATAAGCAACAACTTGACCATTCTACATCAACACTCCTCCAAGACCCATCTTCGATGCATCACAATACACTACAAAAGATTAATTCAGATTAGGCAAAATTAACACTGGAGCGGTCGTCAGCCTCTTATTCGATTCCACAAAACTCTCTTCATAAGCTACATCCCACACAAAAGCTTGACCCTTTTGAGTTAGTTGAGTCAAAGGTACTGCCAACTTAGAAAAGCCTTTGATAAACTTGCGGTAATATCCTGCCAATCCAAGGAAACTTCGTATCTCCGTAGCAGACTTCGGAGTCTCCCACTGTAACACCGCATCAATCTTAGAAGGATCAACATCAATTCCACCACTTGAAATCACATGGCTGAGAAAACTAACTTCCTTCAACCAAAACTCACACTTTGACAGTTTTGCATGCAACTTCTTCTCCTTCAATACTTGCAACACGGTCCTCAAATGCTCAACATGCTCTTCTTCGAATTTAGAGTATATAATAATATCATCAATGAAAACCACAACAAACTGATCCAAATACTCATGAAAAATTCGATTCATATACTCCATGAACACACCAGGTGCATTGGACACTCCAAACGGCATCACTGTGTATTCATAGTGACCATACCTCGTCCTGAAAGCTGTCTTCGGAATATCATCAGGCTTAACAAAAATCTGATGGTACCCTGACCTCAAATCAATCTTGCTAAACACACAGGCGCCTACTAACTGATCCATCAAATCATCGATTCTCGAAAGTGGATATTTATTCTTGATAGTCACTTTATTCAACTGCCGATAATCAACACACAACCTCATACTTCCGTCCTTCTTCTTCACTAACAGTATAAGAGCACCCCACGAAGAGACACTCGGTCGTACAAACCTCTTCTCAGGCAATTCTCCCCATTTTTTCTTCAATTCACTTAACTCCGAAGCAGACATCCGGTAAGGAGCCATTGACACTGGACTCGTTCCTGGTATTAAGTCCACCGCAAACTCTACTTCACGTTCTGGAGGCAAATCAGTTATGTCATCTGGGAACACATCTGGAAATTCACAGACAACAGGTAATTCGACACTCGCAACTTCACGATCAACCTGCAACGATGCAAATATTGCAAACACCAAGGCTTCATCTTCCAGAAGTTCGCCTACTTGCTTAGCAGACAAGAACATCAACTTTCCATCATCACCAAACTCAGGAAACTCTACGGTCTTATTATAACAATTGATATGAACATGGTTGAGCTCCAACCAGTTCATTCCAAGGATTATATCGGTTTGGTGAAAGGGTAAACACACCAAATCCATCACAAAACTCTTCCCAAAAATCGTCAAATGACATCTCAAACACACAAAAGTAGTAATTACAGAACCATTAGCTAGAGTTTCTATTACCATATTACCATTCATATCAGATAATTTCAAATCCAATCTAGTAGCTCAGTCAAACGAAATAAACGAATGAGTAGCACCAATATCAATAACAGCGACCAAATCAACATTATTAATAAAACAAGTACCTCGAATCAGGTTATCCTTCTCTGGAACTTCTGAACCACTCAAAGCAAACACTCTGCCATTGGTCTAAGCAGTAGTAGCAGTCTTCTTCAGTTTCTGATACTAGGTACTGATGTGACCCTTTTCACCACAGTTGAAACATGTTGGACTGTCATCATTGCAATCAGTGGCTTTATGATCCTTCTTGCCACATCTGTAACATCTCAACACATTATTGGTGCAAGCCTCGGCACGGGGGCCTTGCTCGCCACACCTGTAACACTTCCTAGAAGCGGGAGCTGTTCCCCCACTTGTCTTCTTCCCATCTGAGGCCTTCTGCTTCCCTTTGTCAGCTGAAGTCGTATAAGGCTTCCCTCTATACTGCCCTTTCTCCTTCTTCTCACTAAGATGCTTATAATGAGCAGATCGAGCTAGGTTATCCTCATCATAAATCCTACTTTTATCCACCAACTCAGCATACATGCGAATCTGTTGGTACCCAATACCCTGCTTGATTTTTGTCCTCAGCCCATTCTCGAACTTGAGACACTTGGACACCTCAGCATTAACACGGTTGTAGTGAGGACAAAACTTCACCAGCGCCTCGAACTTTGCAGCATACTCTGCCACAGTCATGTTTCCTTGCTTCAGCTCAAGGAATTCCACCTCTCTCTTGCCACGAGCATCCTCTGGAAAATACTTTCCCAAAAATTCCTGCTTGAACACAGCCTAGGTTATCACAGTACCAACGTCTTCTAGTCTCTGGCGGGTGTTATCCCACCAATCCTCAGCCTCTTCGGACAACATATGAGTTCCAAACTGAACTTGTTGTGCGTCAATTTACCCCATCACCCGAAAGATATTCTTAATCACCTTCAGCCACTTCTGTGCACTCTCTGGATCATGAGTACCCACAAATGTTGGTGGATTGTTCCTCGGGAACTTCCCCAAAGCACGAAACTCGTCCGGAGCTCCACCATTCTGATTGTTCTGAGCCATTGCTTGAGAAAGTGACTCCAACACATCAGCGATAACACGATAATTTCTTCCAGCCATCCTGCATACCACCAACAAGGTTAGAAGAAACAAAACATTGACAGTGTACACACACTCGTCGACTGACAAGGGACTGACATCATGTAAAACCTGGTCGGACATACCGACCTGCTCTGATACCACTAATGTAACACCCTTTTTCTACCCAACAAACATCACGAATAAATACAATTATTTATCAGAGTACAGTCCCAAAAAGGGCATCACATTACGTCATAAATTATCAAATAATCACCTGCTCCGTAACACGGGTTTTACCATCATGAATTTATTTAAACACCACGCAGCGAAAATCAAAATTTAAAAGAATAATTTTATAATCCAAACTTCTTAAAACAAAACATCATAAAACATACTCATGCCAACAAATAAAATAACGTAAATCGTTCGACTCAAACGTCCCAACCCGATGTTACATATCAGAGCAAGACCCTCTAATCGACGGAGAAATCAAAATACTTCAAATATGCTAAATCTTCATGAGCCAAGAAAGCTAAGCCTGATCACCTGCACGTTACCCACGTGGAGGCAACATTCAAACAGGCAGGGTGAGTAATCACAAATCAATATATAAGATATAAGCAAAAGATAAAGCATAAGCACAAACATCATCAAATAATTCACAAACATCATTAATACATCAATCACATTAATAGAATGCAATGCCACACAATATACAAATGCAACATCATAGACTCATGCATGTGGTACCAATTCATCATAATTGATGAACACTGGGCCATCACCCTCCAAAGATCCCCATCAATAGGATCGATTCTACACAAGAACCGGAGCACGTCATAAGACAATTCAATCCGTACAATGGGATTGAAGCCACCAAATGGACCAGAGTCCTAACTATGCCATGAATGCATGATGCAAATTGTCATAATAATTATCATCATAAAATTGTCATAATTGCATCATCATCATCCATGAATCATCATCAAACATCAGTATACGACACCAATTCGCACTCGTCACAATTCGTCACTATACCTTATAATTTGTCATGTCATCATCGTCACGTCAAGATATTTCGATTTTATCCCATTCACTCTCATTACTAGTTTACTCATGTTTTGTTACTTCATCATAGCCTTACGTCTCAAGGAAACCGCATCACAAGCGAAATCGGGACAAAAATCGCAAAAATGGACAAATCTGCCAATAACCCTATCCATACGTGTATGGCCATGCCTCATACGCATATGACTCAACTCCTCGCCCACTGGCCTGCGTATCATATGCGTAGGGCCACCTGCCCAGGCCTCTCATACGCCTATCACCATTCCTGTTACGCGTACGAGCAGAGAGGATTCTCCTCTCAAAACTCCTTGCATTCTTCCCCTATGCGTAATGGCTAGCCGCGTAGGACCCCTTCCCAAAACCCCACACGCGTAATGGCTTCCCATACGCGTATTCCCCTTCATTCCCAGCTTCCCATATGCGTAATGACATCCCATACGCGTATTGCCACCATTCGCCTACGCGTACCTTACGCGTACTGGCAGAGGGTCATGCTGGCCCTGGGGACGGGTGTGTATGCTACGCGTATCACCCTAGGGATGTCCCCTCTTACACGTAATACTTCCCCCATTACGCATATTGCCAGAAAACACTCCAAAATTTAGATTTCACATCTGAACGAAAAACCTCCCATTCTAGCACCTTCGATCCTCCAAAATCGGACCCGAAACAGTTTCGATTCATCACAGATCTTAGTCATTATCCTACTTCATTATTTTCATCAATCTCCTTCTAATTATTAAGCCCTAACTCATTAATCCCCATCCTCAATCTCCGATTTGCTTTTGTTTTACATTCATCACAGCAGCAGCAAATATTCACAGCAATTACAACAACTCATACAAAATTCGTGACATAAATCATACACATGCAGAGTTACGAAAATTCACCACAGATGCGTCACAGATTCAGCACAAATTCATCAAAAACGCAAACACACAAAAATACATCTACCTTAAACCCATATCAGACATATTAACCCGGATTAACCCCCATACCTCGAATTTTCCAGCAAAAGATTCTCCTTTTGGGGTTCTACGGTTGATTCTCCCGTTCTCTGAGCTCTAGCCTCCTTTCCTCAGCTCTCTCTTCACTTCTTACGATTGCACATAATAACTCTCCTAATTCCCTATTTTCTTTTATTGTTAAACCTACTTCTTGGACCCTAATCATGATTTACCCATATTATCCTTAATTAGCCTTCTCAATATTACCATCTTATCCTTAATGGTCCTCTTAATTATTTTAAATAATACTAATAATAATAATCTAAATAATATTCTAAATATTAAATTATTCTATTATTATTACTAATAAAATAATCTAATTAATTACTAATTCTAAATGCCTCAATATTCCCTTAACACAAGGTTACCCCACAACACCACTCAAGTCACCAAGCGTCACAATATCCATCAAAATTCACCAAAACATCGAATAATCATAACAATTCAATTAAATAAACATTATAATTATTTTAGGGTGTTACAACTATCCTCCACTTAAAGAATTTTTGCCCTCGAAAATTACCTGAAGGAAACAGAGTCGGATACGACTCCTTCATCTGATCTTCATGCTCCCAAGTCCAACTTTCGCCAGCTGGTCCACCCCATAACACCTTCACCAAAGTTATGTCTTTACGCCGCAGTTGCTTCATTTCACGACCATCAATGCGCATCGATAATGCCTCCTCAATCAGATTATCCCTCACTTATACATCATCCATCTGAATCACATGCGATGGATCCAGAATGTACTTCCTCAACTGGGACACATTGAACACGTCATACAAATTCGCAATTGATGGCGGTAAAATAATCCGATAGGCTACCTCCCTTATCCTCTACAAGATTTGATATGGACCAACAAAACGTGGAGTGAGCTTCCTAGACTTCAAAGCTCGACCCACACCAATCACTAGCGTCACCCTAAAAAATACGTGGTCTACCTCTTGGAATTCAAGTGTTTTCCTTCCCCTATCATGGTAACTCTTCTGACAACTCTGTGAAGCTCTCATACTTTCTTGGATCATCTTAATCTTCTCAGTTGTCTCCTGCATAATTTCAGGTCCGAGTACAACACTCTCGCCTGACTCATACCAACACAATAGAGTTCTACATCTCCTCTCATACAAAACTTCATACGGCGCCATCCCAATACTAGTGTGAAAGTTGTTGTTGTATGTGAATTCAATCAACGGTAAATGGCTATCCCAAGATCCTCCATGATCCAACACACAAGCCCTCAACAAATCCTCTAAAGATTGGATAGTCCTCTCCGTCTGACCGTCCGTCTGCGGATGATATGCAGAACTCATCCTCAACTTAGTACCCAAAGCATCTTGCAAACTTTTCCAGAACCTCGATGTAAATCTCAGGTCTCTATCTGACACAATGCTCGAAGGTATCCCGTGCAACTGCACAATCTCCTTAATATACATCTCAACTAACTTCTTCATAGAATGATTACTCTTCATCGGCAAGAAATGAGCCGGTTTAGTTAATCTATCCACAATCACCCAAATAAAATCATTTCCCTTTGCAGTTCTCGGCAACCCCGACACAAAGTCCATGGAAATGCTATCCCATTTCCACTCTGGAATATTCAACGGTTGCATCATACCTAAAGGCCTCTGATGCTCAATCTTTGACTTCTGACAAGTCAAACACGCATAAACAAACTCCGCAATATCCTTCTTCATACCTGGCCACCAAAACAACTTTTTCAAATCCCGGTACATCTTCGTAACACCGGGATAAATACTCAATCTACTTCGATGTCCTTCCTCAAGAGTACTCTTCTTAATCTCTGGAACATCTGGGACACACACCCTATCTCTGAACCTCATCACACCATTCTCATCAATCCGGAATTCACCTCCGCTACCTTGGTTGATCAATGTCAACTGGTCAACCAACTTCAAGTCAGATTGTTGTCCCACTCTGATTTCTTACAGAATACCACTAGTCAACTTCAACATTCCCAACTTCACACTGTCAGGAGTCTCTACCCATACCAAACTCAAATCTCAGAATTGCTAAATTAATTCCAACTTTTTCACCATAAGCATCGACATATTCAATGACTTCCTGCTCAATGCACCAACCACTACATTTGCTTTATCGGGATGGTAATTCAAATCAAAGTCATAATCCTTCAACAATTCCAGCCACCTTCTCTGCCTCATATTCAACTCTTTCTGATCGAATAAGTACTTCAAACTCTTATGATCGCTGAACATTTCGAACTTAGGGCCAAACAGGTAATGTCGCCAAATTTTCAACACAAACACCACAACTGCCAACTCTAAGTCATGGGTAGGGTAATTCACTTCATAAACCCTCAACTGCCTGGAAGCATAAGCAACAACTTGACCATTCTGCATCAACACTCCTCCAAGACCCATCTTCGATGCATCACAATACACTACAAAAGATTAATTCAGATTAGGCAAAATTAACACTGGAGCGGTCGTCAGCCTCTTATTCGATTCCACAAAACTCTCTTCATAAGCTACATCCCACACAAAAGCTTGACCCTTTTGAGTTAGTTGAGTCAAAGGTACTGCCAACTTAGAAAAGCCTTTGATAAACTTGCGGTAATATCCTGCCAATCCAAGGAAACTTCGTATCTCCGTAGCAGACTTCGGAGTCTCCCACTGTAACACCGCATCAATCTTAGAAGGATCAACATCAATTCCACCACTTGAAATCACATGGCTGAGAAAACTAACTTCCTTCAACCAAAACTCACACTTTGACAGTTTTGCATGCAACTTCTTCTCCTTCAATACTTGCAACACGGTCCTCAAATGCTCAACATGCTCTTCTTCGAATTTAGAGTATATAATAATATCATCAATGAAAACCACAACAAACTGATCCAAATACTCATGAAAAATTCGATTCATATACTCCATGAACACACCAGGTGCATTGGACACTCCAAACGGCATCACTGTGTATTCATAGTGACCATACCTCGTCCTGAAAGCTGTCTTCGGAATATCATCAGGCTTAACAAAAATCTGATGGTACCCTGACCTCAAATCAATCTTGCTAAACACACAGGCGCCTACTAACTGATCCATCAAATCATCGATTCTCGAAAGTGGATATTTATTCTTGATAGTCACTTTATTCAACTGCCGATAATCAACACACAACCTCATACTTCCGTCCTTCTTCTTCACTAACAGTATAAGAGCACCCCACGAAGAAACACTCGGTCGTACAAACCTCTTCTCAGGCAATTCTCCCCATTGTTTCTTCAATTCACTTAACTCCGAAGCAGACATCCGGTAAGGAGCCATTGACACTGGACTCGTTCCTGGTATTAAGTCCACCGCAAACTCTACTTCACGTTCTGGAGGCAAATCAGTTATGTCATCTGGGAACACATCTGGAAATTCACAGACAACAGGTAATTCGACACTCGCAACTTCACGATCAACCTGCAACGATGCAAATATTGCAAACACCAAGGCTTCATCTTCCAGAAGTTCGCCTACTTGCTTAGCAGACAAGAACATCAACTTTCCATCATCACCAAACTCAGGAAACTCTACGGTCTTATTATAACAATTGATATGAACATGGTTGAGCTCCAACCAGTTCATTCCAAGGATTACATCGGTTTGGTGAAAGGGTAAACACACCAAATCCATCACAAAACTCTTCCCAAAAATCGTCAAATGACATCTCAAACACACAAAAGTAGTAATTACAGAACCATTAGCTGGAGTTTCTATTACCATATTACCATTCATATCAGATAATTTCAAATCCAATCTAGTAGCTCAGTCAAACGAAATAAACGAATGAGTAGCACCAATATCAATAATAGCGACCAAATCAACATTATTAATAAAACAAGTACCTCGAATCAGGTTATCCTTCTCTGGAACTTCTGAACCACTCAAAGCAAACACTCTGCCATTGGTCTAAGCAGTAGTAGCAGTCTTCTTCAGTTTCTGATACTAGGTACTGATGTGACCCTTTTCACCACAGTTGAAACATGTTGGACTGTCATCATTGCAATCAGTGGCTTTATGATCCTTCTTGCCACATTTGTAACATCTCAACACATTATTGGTGCAAGCCTCGGCACGGGGGCCTTGCTCGCCACACCTGTAACACTTCCTAGAAGCGGGAGCTGTTCCCCCACTTGTCTTCTTCCCATCTGAGGCCTTCTGCTTCCCTTTGTCAGCTGAAGTCGTATAAGGCTTCCCTCTATACTGCCCTTTCTCCTTCTTCTCACTAAGATGCTTATAGTGAGCAGATCGAGCTAGGTTATCCTCATCATAAATCCTACTCTTATCCACCAACTCAGCATACATGCGAATCTGTTGGTACCCAATACCCTGCTTGATTTTTGTCCTCAGCCCATTCTCGAACTTGAGACACTTGGACACCTCAGCATTAACACGGTTGTAGTGAGGACAAAACTTCACCAGCGCCTCGAACTTTGCAGCATACTCTGCCACAGTCATGTTTCCTTGCTTCAGCTCAAGGAATTCCACCTCTCTCTTGCCACGAGCATCCTCTGGAAAATACTTTCCCAAAAATTCCTGCTTGAACACAGCCTAGGTTATCACAGTACCAACGTCTTCTAGTCTCTGGCGGGTGTTATCCCACCAATCCTCAGCCTCTTCGGACAACATATGAGTTCCAAACTGAACTTGTTGTGCGTCAATTTACCCCATCACCCGAAAGATATTCTTAATCACCTTCAGCCACTTCTGTGCACTCTCTGGATCATGAGTACCCACAAATGTTGGTGGATTGTTCCTCGGGAACTTCCCCAAAGCACGAAACTCGTCCGGAGCTCCACCATTCTGATTGTTCTGAGCCATTGCTTGAGAAAGTGACTCCAACACATCAGCGATAACACGATAATTTCTTCCAGCCATCCTGCATACCACCAACAAGGTTAGAAGAAACAAAACATTGACAGTGTACACACACTCGTCGACTGACAAGGGACTGACATCATGTAAAACCTGGTCGGACATACCGACCTGCTCTGATACCACTAATGTAACACCCTTTTTCTACCCAACAAACATCACGAATAAATACAATTATTTATCAGAGTACAGTCCCAAAAAGGGCATCACATTACGTCATAAATTATCAAATAATCACCTGCTCCGTAACACGGGTTTTACCATCATGAATTTATTTAAACACCACGCAGCGAAAATCAAAATTTAAAAGAATAATTTTATAATCCAAACTTCTTAAAACAAAACATCATAAAACATCCTCATGCCAACAAATAAAATAACGTAAATCGTTCGATTCAAACGTCCCAACCCGATGTTACATATCAGAGCAAGACCCTCTAATCGACGGAGAAATCAAAATACTTCAAATATGCTAAATCTTCATGAGCCAAGAAAGCTAAGCCTGATCACCTGCACGTTACCCACGTGGAGGCAACATTCAAACAGGCAGGGTGAGTAATCACAAATCAATATATAAGATATAAGCAAAAGATAAAGCATAAGCACAAACATCATCAAATAATTCACAAACATCATTAATACATCAATCACATTAATAGAATGCAATGCCACATAATATACAAATGCAACATCATAGACTCATGCATGTGGTACCAATTCATCATAATTGATGAACACTGGGCCATCACCCTCCAAAGATCCCCATCAATAGGATCGATTCTACACAAGAACCGGAGCACGTCATAAGACAATTCAATCCGTACAATGGGATTGAAGCCACCAAATGGACCAGAGTCCTAACTATGCCATGAATGCATGATGCAAATTGTCATAATAATTATCATCATAAAATTGTCATAATTGCATCATCATCATCCATGAATCATCATCAAACATCAGTATACGACACCAATTCGCACTCGTCACAATTCGTCACTATACCTTATAATTTGTCATGTCATCATCGTCACGTCAAGATATTTCGATTTTATCCCATTCACTCTCATTACTAGTTTACTCATGTTTTGTTACTTCATCATAGCCTTACGTCTCAAGGAAACCGCATCACAAGCGAAATCGGGACAAAAATCGCAAAAATGGACAAATCTGCCAATAACCCTATCCATACGTGTATGGCCATGCCTCATACGCATATGACTCAACTCCTCGCCCACTGGCCTGCGTATCATATGCGTAGGGCCACCTGCCCAGGCCTCTCATACGCCTATCACCATTCCTGTTACGCGTACGAGCAGAGAGGATTCTCCTCTCAAAACTCCTTGCATTCTTCCCCTATGCGTAATGGCTAGCCGCGTAGGACCCCTTCCCAAAACCCCACACGCGTAATGGCTTCCCATACGCGTATTCCCCTTCATTCCCAGCTTCCCATATGCGTAATGACATCCCATACGCGTATTGCCACCATTCGCCTACGCGTACCTTACGCGTACTGGCAGAGGGTCATGCTGGCCCTGGGGACGGGTGTGTATGCTACGCGTATCACCCTAGGGATGTCCCCTCTTACACGTAATACTTCCCCCATTACGCATATTGCCAGAAAACACTCCAAAATTTAGATTTCACATCTGAACGAAAAACCTCCCATTCTAGCACCTTCGATCCTCCAAAATCGGACCCGAAACAGTTTCGATTCATCACAGATCTTAGTCATTATCCTACTTCATTATTTTCATCAATCTCCTTCTAATTATTAAGCCCTAACTCATTAATCCCCATCCTCAATCTCCGATTTGCTTTTGTTTTACATTCATCACAGCAGCAGCAAATATTCACAGCAATTACAACAACTCATACAAAATTCGTGACATAAATCATACACATGCAGAGTTACGAAAATTCACCACAGATGCGTCACAGATTCAGCACAAATTCATCAAAAACGCAAACACACAAAAATACATCTACCTTAAACCCATATCAGACATATTAACCCGGATTAACCCCCATACCTCGAATTTTCCAGCAAAAGATTCTCCTTTTGGGGTTCTACGGTTGATTCTCCCGTTCTCTGAGCTCTAGCCTCCTTTCCTCAGCTCTCTCTTCACTTCTTACGATTGCACATAATAACTCTCCTAATTCCCTATTTTCTTTTATTGTTAAACCTACTTCTTGGACCCTAATCATGATTTACCCATATTATCCTTAATTAGCCTTCTCAATATTACCATCTTATCCTTAATGGTCCTCTTAATTATTTTAAATAATACTAATAATAATAATCTAAATAATATTCTAAATATTAAATTATTCTATTATTATTACTAATAAAATAATCTAATTAATTACTAATTCTAAATGCCTCAATATTCCCTTAACACAAGGTTACCCCACAACACCACTCAAGTCACCAAGCGTCACAATATCCATCAAAATTCACCAAAACATCGAATAATCATAACAATTAAATTAAATAAACATTATAATTATTTTAGGGTGTTACAACTATCCTCCACTTAAAGAATTTTCGCCCTCGAAAATTACCTGAAGGAAACAGAGTCGGATACGACTCCTTCATCTGATCTTCATGCTCCCAAGTCCAACTTTCGCCAGCTGGTCCACCCCATAACACCTTCACCAAAGTTATGTCTTTACGCCGCAGTTGCTTCATTTCACGACCATCAATGCGCATCGATAATGCCTCCTCAATCAGATTATCCCTCACTTATACATCATCCATCTGAATCACATGCGATGGATCCAGAATGTACTTCCTCAACTGGGACACATTGAACACGTCATACAAATTCGCAATTGATGGCGGTAAAATAATCCGATAGGCTACCTCCCTTATCCTCTACAAGATTTGATATGGACCAACAAAACGTGGAGTGAGCTTCCTAGACTTCAAAGCTCGACCCACACCAATCACTAGCGTCACCCTAAAAAATACGTGGTCTACCTCTTGGAATTCAAGTGTTTTCCTTCCCCTATCATGGTAACTCTTCTGACAACTCTGTGAAGCTCTCATACTTTCTTGGATCATCTTAATCTTCTCAGTTGTCTCCTGCATAATTTCAGGTCCGAGTACAACACTCTCGCCTGACTCATACCAACACAATAGAGTTCTACATCTCCTCTCATACAAAACTTCATACGGCGCCATCCCAATACTAGTGTGAAAGTTGTTGTTGTATGTGAATTCAATCAACGGTAAATGGCTATCCCAATATCCTCCATGATCCAACACACAAGCCCTCAACAAATCCTCTAAAGATTGGATAGTCCTCTCCGTCTGACCGTCCGTCTGCGGATGATATGCAGAACTCATCCTCAACTTAGTACCCAAAGCATCTTGCAAACTTTTCCAGAACCTCGATGTAAATCTCAAGTCTCTATCTGACACAATGCTCGAAGGTATCCCGTGCAACTGCACAATCTCCTTAATATACATCTCAACTAACTTCTTCATAGAATGATTACTCTTCATCGGCAAGAAATGAGCCGGTTTAGTTAATCTATCCACAATCACCCAAATAAAATCATTTCCCTTTGCAGTTCTCGGCAACCCCGACACAAAGTCCATGGAAATGCTATCCCATTTCCACTCTGGAATATTCAACGGTTGCATCATACCTAAAGGCCTCTGATGCTCAATCTTTGACTTCTGACAAGTCAAACACGCATAAACAAACTCCGCAATATCCTTCTTCATACCTGGCCACCAAAACAACTTTTTCAAATCCCGGTACATCTTCGTAACACCGGGATAAATACTCAATCTACTTCGATGTCCTTCCTCAAGAGTACTCTTCTTAATCTCTGGAACATCTGGGACACACACCCTATCTCTGAACCTCATCACACCATTCTCATCAATCCGGAATTCACCTCTGCTACCTTGGTTGATCAATGTCAACTGGTAAACCAACTTCAAGTCAGATTGTTGTCTTACTCTGATCTCTTACAGAATACCACTAGTCAACTTCAACATTCCCAAATTCACACTGTCAGGAGTCTCTACCCATACCAAACTCAAATCTCGAAATTGCTCAATTAATTCCAACTCTTTCACCATAAGCATCGACATATTCAATGACTTTCTGCTCAATGCACCAACCACTACATTTTCTTTACCGGGATGGTAATTCAAATCAAAGTCATAATCCTTCAACAATTCCAGCCACCTTCTCTGCCTCATATTCAACTCTTTCTGATCGAATAAGTACTTCAAACTCTTATGATCGCTGAACACTTCGAACTTAGAGCCAAACAGGTAATGTAGTCAAATTTTCAACACAAACACCACATCTGCCAACTCTAAGTCATAGGTAGGGTAATTCACTCCATGAACCCTCAACTGCCTGGAAGCACAAACAACAACTTGACCATTCTACATCAACACTTCTCCAAGACCCATCTTAGATGCATCACAATACACTACAAAAGATTCATTCAGATTAGGCAAAATCAACACTGGAGCGGTCGTCAGCCTCTTCTTCGATTCCATAAAACTCTCTTCACAAGCTACACCCCACACACAAGCTTGACCCTTTTGAGTTAGCTGAGTCAAAGGTAATGCCAACTTAGAAAAGCCTTCGATAAACTTGAGGTAATATCCTGCCAATCCAAGGAAACTTCGTATCTCCGTAGCAGACTTCGGAGTCTCCCACTATAATACCACATCAATCTTAGAAGGATCAACATCAATTCCAACACTTGAAATCACATGGCCGAGAAAACTAACTTCCTTCAACCAAAACTCACACTTTGACAGTTTCACATACAACTTCTTCTCATTCAATACTTGCAACATGGTCCTCAAATGCTCAACATGTACTTCTTCAGATTTAGAGTATATCATAATATCATCAATGAAAACCACAACAAACTGATCCAAATACTCATGAAAAATCTAATTCATATACTCCATGAACACACCAGGTGCATTGGACACTCCAAACGTCATCACTGTGTATTCATAGTGACCATACCTCGTCCTGAAAGCTGTCTTCGGAATATCATCAGGCTTAACACAAATCTGATGGTACCCCGACCTCAAATCAATCTTTCTAAACACACAGGCGCCTACTAACTGATCCATCAAATCATCGATTCTCTAAAATGGATATTTATTCTTGATAGTCACTTTATTCAACTACCGATAATCAACACACAACCTCATACTTCCGTCCTTCTTCTTCACTAACAGCACATGAGCACCCCATGAAGAGACACTCAGTCGGACAAACCTTTTCTCAAGCAATTCTTCCAATTGTTTCTTCAATTCACTTAACTCTGAAGCGGACATCCGGTAAGGAGCCATTGACACTGGACTCGTTCCTGGTATTAAGTCCACCGCAAACTCTACTTCACGTTCTGGAGGCAAATCAGTTACGTCATCTGGGAACACATCTGGAAATTCACAGATAACAGGTAATTCGACACTCGCAACTTCACGATCAACCTGCAACGATGCAAATATTGCAAACACCAAGGCTTCGTCTTCCAAAAGTTCGTCTACTTGCTTAGCAGACAAGAACATCAACTTTCCATCATCACCAAACCCAGGAAACTCTACGGTCTTATTATAACAATTGATATGAACATGGTTGAACTCCAACCAGTTCATTCCAAGGATTACATCGATTTGGTGCAAGGGTAAACACACCAAATCCATCACAAAACTCTTCCCAAAAATCGTCAAAGGTCATCTCAAACACACAAAAGTAGTAGTAACATAACCATTAGTTGGAGTTTCTATTACCATATTACCATTCATATCAGACAATTTCAAACCCAATCTAGTAGCACAATCAAACGAAATAAATGAATGAGTAGCATCAGTATCAATAATAGCGACCAAATCAACATTATTAATAAAACAAGTACCTCGAATCAGGTTATCCTTCTCTGGAACTTCTGAACCACTCAAAGAAAACACTCTGCCATTGGTCTGAGCAGTAGTAGCAGTCTTCTTTAGTTTCTGATACTGGGTACTGATGTGACCCTTTTCACCATAGTTGAAACATGTTGGACCGTCATCATTGCAATCAGTAGCTTTATGACCCTTCTTGCCACATCTGTAACATCTCAACACATTATTGGTGCAAGCCTCGGCACGAGGGCCTTGCTCGCCACACCTGTAACACTTCCCAGAAGTGGGAGCTGTTCCCCCACTTGTCTTCTTCCCATCTGAGGCCTTCTACTTCCCTTTGTCAACTGAAGTCGTATAAGGCTTCCCTCTATACTGCCCATTCTCCTTCTTCTCACTAAGATGCTTGTAGTGAGCAGATCGAGCTCGACTATCCTCATCATAAATCCTACTTTTGTCCACCAACTCAACATATCTGCAAATCTGTTCGTACCCAATGCCCTACTTGATTTCTGGCCTCAGCCCATTCTAGAACTTGAGACACTTGGACACCTCAGCATCAACAAGGTTGTAGTGAGGACAAAACTCACCAGCGCCTCAAACTTTGCAGCATACTCTGCCACAGTCATGTTTCCTTGCTTCAGCTCAAGGAATTCCACCTCTCTCTTGCCACGATCATCCTCTGGAAAACACTTTCCCAAAAATTCCAGCTTGAACACAACCCAGGTTATCACAGTACCAACATCTTCCAGTCTCTGGCGGGTGTTATCCCACCAATCCTCAGCCTCTTCTGACAGCATATGAGTTCCAAACTGAACTTGTTGTGCGCCAATACACCCCATCACCCGGAAGATATTCTTAATCACCTTCAGCCACTTCTGTGCACTCTCTGGATCATGAGTACCCACAAAAGTCGGTGGATTGTTCCTCTGGAACTTCCCCAAAGCACGAAACTTGTCCGGAGCTCCACTATTGTGATTGTTCTGAGCCATTGCTTGAGCAAGTGACTCCAACACATCAGCGATAGCACGATCATTTCTTCCAGCCATCATGCATACCACCAACAAGGTTAGAAGAAACAAAACATCGACAGTGTACACTCACTCGTCGACTGACAAGGGACTGAAATCATGTAAAACCTGGCCGGACAGACCGACCTGCTCTGATACCACTAATGTAACACCCTTTTTCTACCCAACAAACATCGCGAATAAATACAATTATTTATCAGAGTACAGTCCCAAAAAGGGCATCACATTACGTCATAAATTATCAAATAACCACCTGTTCCGTAACACGGGTTTTACCATCATGAATTTATTTAAACACCACGCAGCGGAAATCAAAGTTTAAAAGAATAATTTTATAATCCAAACTTCTTAAAACAAAACATCATATAACATCCTCATGCCAACAAATAAAATAACGTAAATCGTTCGACTCAAACGTCCCGACCCGATGTTACATATCAGAGCAAGACCCTCTAATCGACGAAGAAATCAAAATACTTCAAATATGCTAAATCTTCATGCGCCAAGAAAGCTAAGCCTGATCACCTGCACGTTACCCACGTGGAGGCAACATTCAAACAGGCAGGGTGAGTAATCACGAATCAATATATAAGATATAAGCAAAAGATAAAGCATAGCACAAACATCATCAAATCATTCACAAACATCATTAATACATCAATCACATTAATAGAATGCAATACCACACAATATGCAAATGCAACATCATATACTCATGCATGTGGTACCAATTCGTCATAATTGATGGACACTGGGCCATCACCCTCCAAAGATCCCCATCAATATGATCGATTCTACACAAGAACCGAAACACGTCATAAGACACTTCAATCCGCACAATGGGATTGAAGCCACCAAATGGACCGGAGTCCTAACTATGCCATGAATGCAAGATGCAAATCGTCATAATAATCATCATCATAAAATCGTCATAATTGCATCATCATCATCCATGAATCATCATCAAACATCAGTATACAACACCAATTCGCACTCGTCACAATTGGTCACTATACCTCATAATTCGTCATGTCATCATCGTCACGTCAAGATATTCCGATTTTATCCCATTCACTCTCATTACTAGTTTACTCATGTTTTATTACTTCATCATAGCCTTACGTCTCAAGGAAACCGCATCACAAGCGAAATCGGGACAAAAATCGCAAAAACAGACAAATCTGCCAACAACCCTGTCCATACGTGTATGGCCATGCCTCATACGCGTATGACTCAACTCCTCGCCCACTGACTTGCGTATCATACGCGTAGGGCCACTGCCCAGGCCTCTCATACGCCTATCACCATCCCTGTTACGCGTACGAGCAGAGATTATTCTCCTCTTAAAACTCCTTGCATTCTTCCCCTACGCGTAATGGCTAGCCCATACGCGTAGGACCCCTTCCCAAAACCCCATACGCGTAATGGCTTCCCATACGCGTATGCCCCTTCATTCCCAGCTTCTCATACGCGTAATGACATCCCATACGCGTATTGCCACCATTCGCCTACGCGTACCTTACGCGTACCGGCAGAGGGCCGTGCTGGCCCTGGGGACGGGTGTGTATGCTACGGTATCACCTTGGGGATGTCCCCTCTTACGCGTAATACTTCCCCCGTTACGCGTATTGCCAGAAAACACTCCAAAATTCAGATTTCGCATCTGAGCGAAAACCTCTTATTCCAGCACCTTCGATCTTCCAAAATCGGACCCGAAACAGTTTCGATTCATCACAGATCTCAGTCATTATCCTACTTCATTATTTTCATCAATTTCCTTCTAATTATTAAGTCTTAACTCATTAATCCCTACCCTCAATTTCAGATTTGGTTTTGTTTTACATTCATCACAGCAACAACAAATATTCACAGCAATTACAGCAACTCATACAAAATTCGTGACAGAAATCATACACATACAGAGTTACGAAAATTCACCACAGATGCGTCACAGATTTAGCACAAATTCGTCAAAAACGCAAACACACAAAAATACATCTACCTTAAATCTATATCAGACATATTAACCCGGATTAACCCCCCATACTTCGAATTTTCCAGCAAAAGATTCTCCTTTTGGGGTTCTACGATTGATTCTCCCGTTCTCTTTGCTCTAGCCTCCTTTCCTCAGCTCTCTCTTCACTTCTTACGGTTGCACATAATAACTCTCCTAATTCCCTATTTTCTTTTTTTTTGTTAAACCTACCTCTTGGACCCTAATCATGATTTACCCATATTATCCTTAATTAGCCTTCTCAATATTACCATCTTATCCTTAATGGTCCTCTTAATTATTTTAAATAATGCTAATAATAATAATCTAAATAATATTATTAATATTCAAATTATTCTATTATTATTACTAATAAAATAATCTAATTAATTACTAATTCTAAATGCCTAAATATTCCCTTAACACAAGGCTACCCCACAACACCACTCAAGTCACCAAGCGTCACAATATCCATCAAAATTCACCAAAACACCGAATAATCATAATAATTCAATTAAATAAACATTATAATTATTTTAGAGTGTTACAAAAGACATTCAAAATCAAATCAAATAATGCAAACACACATAATACGGAAATGCACTCCGTCTTCTTGAAAAATCAAATTCTGAAAAAATACGAAAGTGTACTTCCGTAGTTTCCTGCAACTCAGAAAACACAACAATGGTAGAAATGCATGGAAATGAAAATGGGACAAAGCATATTGCTTAGTAAACTATGAGTGTAACTTCCTATATATTGATGTTTCTTACACACCATAACATTTCTCTTTCGTAATGCATGTAGAGAAAAAAAAGAACTTGGATTCAAAAACTTACAAAATGTGTAGTTGATGTTGAATAACTTGTGTTAAATGGATGTTAGAGACGTAATATAACCCACATGGATTGAATGAAGTAGAAAAACCACTTGGATTGAATGAAGTAGAAAATGCACTTGAATAGAGAACTTGAAAAACGCAGGAGAATATTTTTGCTAGAAATGAGGAAGAGGAAAGGTCTGACGTGTATTTGACTCAAACCCCGGTCGAAGATATATTTTTGTATTTTTTTACGAAGATGTATCTTTGAACTAGTTTATGACAAAATGAGGATGTGACTCATTTACAAATGGATGAAATGTGAATTGAGGTATCTTCGAATCAATTGAATTACCACCATCATTATAAGGGTATTTTTGGGTTTTCACAAAAGTGCATTACCACCACCATTAAGTATGAGAAAAGTAATACCCTAAGACAATTGATTAAAAAAAACATGCTTACTACGGCGGGAAAAGTAACCTCCATTTGTTTTTGATAAATAAATTTGGATTTCTTTAAGTTCATTTTTTCATTGAATCAATTGAATTGAAATCACCCAGCACAGTTCAGTTGCTGTGCTTAGGGTTCAACAATGTCTCGCAAAGGCAAAAACACCATCGAAGAAGATGAACCAGAACAACAAGTGCTGCGGCGCGTGAAGGGAGAGCGCGTCAATGCCGACGACAACCCCACGGAGGAGCAAAACTCCTCAATTCGCAGAGTCATCCGCTCCGAGTTTCTCAAACTCAAGTCTCTCATCAATGGTAACTCTATCAAACCCTAATTCTGTTGCTTTCTCATGAACAAAGAAAAATAAATTACCAAACCCTAATTTTTTTCTGGTAACAACAGAGAAGAAAGATGATTTGATAAACGTCGATTCCGACAAATTCGATTCGATTCTGGGCGAGTTTGATAAGTTACATGATCAAGTTAAGAAGCCTCGAGAACAGGTTGCAGATGCTGAGGCGCTACTCGATCTTACTCGCAGTTTGGTTGGATCTGTTAAGTCTCTGGTGAATGAAGGTGTTACTCCTTCTCAGTTTGTTTCTTCGTTGATTCAACGCTATGCTCCTTCGCCGAATAGTTCTGTTGATTGGCGAAAGCTCGGAACTTCTGTTTCCTCCATTTTTCTCACCGTTCATGGATCTTCTACCATGTTAGTTTGTTTATGCGTCAATGTTTTGTATTTTCACTTCAAAATGTGTGGTTGTATCTTACTGTTTTTTTCTTCGTTTGTTTGAATGTTTGAAGGCTTGGTCCCATGGAAAACCAGTTGAAACAGCGCAAAACAATAGTGTCGAGGAAGCGAATGCCTCGTTCAGCTACAACTGATAGGCCTGAACAGGTTACAAACTATTATCCTTAGTTTGCTGCAATCAATTTAACTGATATTAGGACTCTTAAGATTTTGAGGGTTTTTTTTTTTTATAAGATTCTGTCATTACACTGTTTCACTTTTGCTACTTGTTTTCTTTTTTCATACAACAAACAAACTTGAACTTCATGCTGTGCTTGTAAACATGGAATCTCTTTGCAATATGTTGGTTGGTTGGAAGGTCCTATAATAGTATCTCGTTTTTTGGTTGGTTGTTCTAATTGAAAGATTGCACTTTTCTTTTTTGCTCCTTAAAATTAGATTGCTGCAATTTAACTGCTATATCAATGCTCCTGATTTCAAGGGTTTTAATAATATTCTGTCATTTCCTTGTTTTTTTGCTACTTGTATTGTGCTATACATAATATTGTTAATAAGATGAAGGTCCATTAATAGTAGCTGTTTTGTTGGCTGGTTATTCAAATTTGAAAACAGATTGGGGATTGGTTTTCCGGTGTTTTGTATGCTTTCAAGTAATTTGGTATTTAATGTTGATTATTGTGTGTTTGAAACAGCTGGATGATGCTGTTGGAGGGGAAAAAACTGATACTGACAAAAACATGTCAACCATGTTTAACATATTGAGGGAAAATAAAAGGGTTCAGCTTGAACACTTAATTTTGAATAGATTTTCGTTTGCTCAGACAGTGGAGAATTTGTTTGCCCTCTCATTCTTAGTGAAAGATGGTCGTGCTGAGATCAATATGGACAAAAACCATTCACACTATGTTTGTAAGATCTGCTTTTCTCTCAATCAGCTGCCTACTTGCTTCTTTTTCTTCTTCTTCTTATTGTACCTTATATACTTAAATATATGCGATTTTCTATTTCAGCGCCAAAAAATGCTCCAGCTGCCAATGCTGTAATGTCAAAAGAAGTTTCTTATACTCATTTTGTCTTCAGATATGATTACAATGACTGGAAGGTAAAAAGATGCCCTCTTCTTGTTAACTGGAAATTCAAAGGCATATCATGAAGATTATTAGAAATTTTTAGGGTGGAGCTGTCATTTTTAGAATAACAGCACCACATATGTTTAAAAAGGAATAATTTATATCAGTTGTGTTGGACTTTGTTTGACCTATAATCTTTAAAGAATAAATGAAATGAAGAGTTGATGCTGAACAAGCTTTTGCTGTTATTACCCATAACTTAGATTCATTATTTTTTATGACGAATTTTTATTTTTATGGAAGTTTTGTTGACAGACAATACATTACTCTGTTCATTTGAAGTCCTGAACAATAAATTATGATTCCTTATTTTAAAAACTCTATTGACATTGTTTTCAAATTCAGATAATGAAGGATCTTGTGCCAGATGGCAAAGAGCTAATGCCACATAGGATTCAACACAGCACTGTGGATGCCTCACAGGCAGAAATGGATGGTGACAATTCCATGCAAGCTTTGCCAGTCACTCCTATTAGGAAGATATCCCGGAATCGAGGGCGGGTTTTGCAGGAGGAAACTGTTGTTGAAGAATCTCCTGAATGTGATGATGAAGATGCTTCTAGAGAGGCTGCAATTCGAAGGTGTAAGCGGAAACTCCATTAAGAAATTGCATATTAGGTACCAGATCAACTTAGAATGTACCCTATTAGAATGTAAATAATTGTAGATCAATGGAAGTACAATACCTTTTTGACTTCTTGCAAATGCTTAGAATGCAAACTTTCATTTTTTTAGCCGACCCCACTTAGTGAGAGAAGTCTTTAGTTGTTTGTTGTTGGTTGTTGTTGTGGAATGTAGCTTCATCTACCATCTCTTTTAAGCGCTGTCTTTAAACTGGTGAAATGTGTAAACCTGTTGAGTGATTGGTGTTTGCCTTGTTAATCTTGGCTATTTTTCTTCTTATTTTACATGATTTGGAAAACTCAACATCTCAACAAGTGAATGAGTTATATGCATGTTTCAGCGGGGTGGGATGAAGCCAAAATTCAAACTGAATTTCTCACGATTATCTAAAGGATTATGTTAGTACTTCTATGTAGGTGAAACTTGTCTGAAAAATAAGAAATTAAAAAGAAAATGATTTAAATTGAATGACTTGATGCAAGTTGACCTTGAAAATTTTCTCAGTTATAATCGATTCTCCCTTTAACTGTTTGTCAATGTAGGATAATTTCTGTATTTATTTTGGCATTTCTGTATGCATATTGGCAAGATTAGTAAAAGAAAAAGTGATTCACATGGTGAACTCCAGAAAGTATATGAAATTGTTTCCTATTTAGAATCTTCTGTGCTGGCAAATGTACAGAGAAGGATATGTTCATTTGGCATTACATTACAACACTAATCAATACAAGCTTAATATTCAAATCAAACAACTCTAATTTACAACCAGTGTAGCAAACCAAAGCCAAGGAATAGGTAGAAGTGCCTGTTCGTTTATACATCAAAATATAATCTACACATTTTTTTAAACTTGCAGCTAACAGTTGGATGCCAGTATTGTTTTATTTCCCTGCAACTGCAACAGAAGTTCCTTTGTAAGGCACAGGTATGACTTTCAAAGGAACGGCTTTCCTCAACGTTATCCCCATTCCCTCAGTCATGTCCATCTCCTCGGCCTTAAGATTATCAGGCAAAATCCAATCAAAGGAGTTGAGGAGGGAGCCTAAGGCCAGTGGAAGCACACGTGAAGCAAGTGGCAATGCCGGGCACATTCTTCGACCTGAGCCAAAAGGTATAAACTCAAAATGATGTCCCTTGTAATCAGCCACATTTGGCTCCATAAACCTTTCTGGCCAGAACAATAAGGGAGCATCCCACATTTTTGGGTCCCTCCCAATTGCCCAAACATTCACTAAAATCTGTGTCTCTTTGGGAATGTAGTAGTCTCCAATTTTGCAAGAGTCCATGGCCATGTGAGGAACCAAAAAAGGAAGAGGTGGGTGAAGTCTCAATGTCTCCTTGATAACTGCTTTAAGGTAGGGAAGATTCTCAATGTCATTTTCTTCAAATTTCCTATCTTTGCCTATTTTGCTCCTTATTTCCATTTGCACTTTCTTTAGTGTTCTTGGATTGTTCAGAAGTTCTGCCATAGCCCATTCTAGTGTGCTTGTTGTGGTATCTGTCCCTGCAGTAAACATTTCCTACAACGCAATATTCTTATCAATGTTGTGTTTAAAAAAAGAAGTTTTCTATACCAGTTATGAAGCAAAACTAGATTGAAGGGACTTACAAAGACAACAACGTTTATAGTTCTTGAAGTAAAATTGTAGGGGCCACTGACACTATCCCCATGAAACTGCAAGAGCACATCTAAGAAATCTTTGCTGTTTCCACTGTCTGCAGTGTCACTTTCCATCCTTTGTTTGATGAATGATCCTGCTATCTCAAAGGCTCTTTCGACGTGGAACTGTGTGTTTCTCCTTATACTTTGAGGGTCAAGGCACTTCAATATCGGAAAGAAATCTGCAACGTTGGGTTTCCCAGCATATTCCATAACCTTAACAGCATGGTAATAGAATCTACCTCCTCTCTCCATTTCAGGGTCTAACAAATCCTTTGAAAAAATAAGGTTCCCAATAAGGTTAAAAGCCATCAAGAAAAAGAATTTTCCAACATCAACGCCAGACTCGCCATCGCTAGAAGCTTCGTTTATCAAGTTCACCATGCGGTCTATACATTTTGCACGCACACCTCGCATACTGTCTAAGCGACTAGTCACAAAGAACTCGGTGGTGCTCAAGCGTCTCAACATGCGCCAGTGCTCGTTGTATTGAGAAGTTATGAGCGAACCTTCACTACCATATTCATGATTCCCTTTCATGGACTCATAAATCTTCCTTCCAGCAAGAGCGACATCATTGTTTTTAAACATATCACGGGCTACGTCGCTGGAGGAGATAACAACAGTGCACATTGAACCTAGCCAAAGAGTCATGATAGGACCGTGTTTGCGAGCAAGTATCGCAAAGGCCTCGTGCGGCGACGATGATGACAAACCTATCTGAAAAATGTTGCCAACCAGTGGCCAACATCTTGGCCCAGGTGGTAGCTGATGATGACCAAGTTTCACTCTTCCAAGTTTCATCATCCATACCAAAAGAACTAATACCAAACCCACAACACTATAATATTCCATGTATATATTTACTTCTGCTACTGATGATATTGATTTAGGTGCTTCCTTATATACATTTAAATGATCAATTATTTAAAGTAGTATTATTTAGATTAAAATAAATTTAAATTTTAAACGAATTATTTTATAAATTATTTATTGATTTGTATAAGTTTATATAAATTATTTTATTTTTTAGATACGGTGATGTGTGTTATATACTATCATCTATATTAAAATTCAATAACCTATGGTCCCCTGATCTTATGAGTGTGAATGATAATGGTCCCTATACTAGTTGCCCTTTAACGTTTCACTCGTCTTTTGTGCATGATCATATATAAAACTTATGTTTCGTAATCATTTTTGTAATATTTCTGTGTAATATGGCTCACAAAATTCAAACTAGACGGGACAATATTATTGGACTTATCTATGTTATTTTTACTCATCAAATCCATATCTTTCCACGGTATATGGTTTGTCTTTTTCATTAGGAAAACAATGGGTACAAATTCAGTGATTTTGATTGCAGGAAAAAACACAGATTTTAGTGTATTTTATGAAAGGAGAAAATGTGTCTTTACCACCTTAATCAGGATAGAAAACACACCTATTATTCATAACATTGGCAGTTTTGTTTGATCATGCAACTTCGCATGTGTTTGAAACAGAATGACACTCCTATTCAATGTTTAGAAAATTGAATTGGATTTCGAATCGAACCGACAGGACTTCTAATTTAAAATTCAATTAGTTTAATAGATTAAATTTATGGTCAAACCGTTAAATAAATAAATAAATAATTCTTAATATGAAATTAATTTTCATAAATATATAGTACACAATGATATGTTTACAACTTAATAAAATAATTTTTTTAAAAATTTATTACAAACTTAATACACTAAGATCAACAATGCATATTAAGGGATCAATATGAACATGATTTAGCAATTGATTCTCAATTGCATGATAACTTCCATCACAAGTTATGGTGTTCTAGCTATACAATATCATTACTTAGACTTTAAGTAACAACCCTAACTACTTTGTAACCACCTTTTAACTGAAAACATAAATTAGTTAGAGTGTTAACTGTGCATTGTATCCACTTGTTTCTCATAAGCTTTACTATTCATTTCTTCTATTTGATGCATGTTCATTTTCAACTTCATGTTTTAATTCTCTCTCTCTCTCTCTCTCTCTCTCTCTCTCACACACACACACACACACACACACACACACACAAGTTGGAGGTTGGTATATGTCTACCATCTTTAACTTAGTTAAGAGTGTATTAACAGGTTGAGGATGCAATGCCTTAGTAAAGTAGTCTACTAACTGATCCTTGAATTTAGTAGGAAGAAGTTTGATGATTCCTTTACTTTGCTTCTCTTTTACAATATGGCAATCGATTTTCAAATGTTTTGTTCTTTCGTGGAAAACTGGATTGACTGCAATGTGCAACATGCTTTGGTTATCATAATAGGTGATATTTGTTCTTACATATACAACTTGAAGATCCTTTAACAAATAAAGCAACTACTGCAACTTATAAGTTACTGCTGCAAGTGTCATATATTCTACTTTAGATGATGACGTTGAGACTGTTAGTTGCTTCTTAGTCCTCCATAAAATGAGTGACTTTCCAAAAAAGAAACATTGCTCTGATATTGACCTTTGAGTATCCACACACATCCTGCTCAATTTGCATATGAATATCTGTTGCGGTGAAAATCGGATAACAAATTATTAATTAACTTGCATCATATTTCTTTTACAACCGACTTTGATTTATCCAAAGGAAAGGTTCAAGATCGTTAAAAAAACCTAAAGGGGGGAGATCTAAGGTTCGGGGGTTGGTTATACAAAGGGAAGGTATTAGCACCCTAAGTATCCGTAGTACTCCACGGGAACCTCTTGTTTAGTTATCTTACTCGCTCGCTAAAGGTTGAAACCCTAGGGGTTAGTATCTAAGTATACTCGATAAGGCATCGCACCTTACGCCTACGTATCCTCGGGAATAGAATCAGAGTATGCGTAGTTCTACTTCTACTGAACTATTGACTATGGCCAATATTCAGAGGGGAAATGAGTACAAGCTCATTGTAGAGTTCAAGAACTCTCTAGATCTAGTTGAATGGACCTACGTTATGTTTTAGTCAGTAGGGGAAAGTGATAATTCATTAGGATGAATATCACTAAGAGTTTAAGAACTCTCTCCTAAAGCTAGTTGTAATTTCTATGGCTCTGATGGGGCCAAGAAATAAAGTTCTCTCCTAAGAGGTTACTTAGGTTAAGGTGGGAGGTCATGACTTTAAGAGTCAACATTAATCACCTTCCTTTGGAATGGGGGAAAGATAACAGTTATAAGTTACTAAAAGATAACAAGTTAGAGATGCAAATAGGATGATGCAATAACACATGAAATAGATAATGATATGAATAGTCTCGTCTTAATCATGATTTAATCGAGAAATCGATAATCAATGATTCTTGACTTTCATCGACTAAAAAGGTGAATAAAATTGAAATAAAGAGAAAATGGTCTCGTGTTGATCAAAGTTGTCAATTCAATGAAATCAACCAAACCGTGAGGTTTGTTATGTCATCGACTAAAATAAAGAAAGAATCAAAATGAACAATAAAACCGGTCTCGTCTAAATCAAGATTTAATCGAGAAATCGATAATCTTATATTTTGACTTTCATTGACCAACGAAAATAAAAAATGGCCTCACATTTATCAAGACTTTATTGATTTGAAATGATCGAAGTCAAGATTTATGTAACGTCATCGGCCTAAATAAAGATTATGAAATAAAAGTAAGGTTGATCTCGTCTTAGCCAAGATTTAAATCGGTAAAATGATAATCTTGGATCTTTGACTTTCATCGACCAAAATAGAATCGAAATAAAAATCAAGTTGGTCTCGTTTAAATCAAGATTTAATCGATAAATCGATAATCTTAGATTTTTAACTTTCATCGACCAAAATAACATCGGAATAAAAAACAAAATGGTCTCGTTTAAATCAAGATTTAATCAATAAATCGATAATCTTTTTATTAAACTTTCATTGACCCACAAAGATAAATAAAAAGTGGCCTCACATTTATCAAGACTCTTAGGTGATTTAGAATAAATCAACAAGTCATGATTTTTTTGTATGTCACTGGCCCATTCTTGAAAAAAAAGAAAAACAAAACCAAAAAGAAAATGGAAACTAAATGATAAAATGTTAGTAGACCTTTAACAACTTTGGAAAAACTTAGAAAATAAAAATTAAAGAAGAATTTTAAAACAAAAGAACTTAAACATAACAGAAGGGAGACGCATGGAATAATGTGGGTGTGTATGGAATGAAATCCACCATGGGCTACAAGGCCCATTAACACCACACGGCTAGCTTTAACAAGGAATGAAGGTGGTGGGTGTATCATGCTGGGGTGGTGCGAGAGAAATTATATGGTCCTGAAGCCCAGTCACCAACCCGGTACTGTTTAGTTAGAAAAAGAAAAAGAATTAGGTTAAAAACAACAACACGGTCCACCAAGTATCACAGAAAACGCGAATGAACAATGCATCGGCGCAACGATGGTATTATGCAGCAGATGAAAAGGGTGAGACAAGTCGAAAAAAACTGACATTGAAACGAGGTCGAAACGAGACACTCTCAATCTTCTGTAACTTTTCTCGCAAACAAAAGGCTTTAGTTTGGATCCATCTCACTTGCCATCGTCTCAAATCCCATCGACTTCTCTTTCTCAGGTTTGTATGATTCAGACTCATTGTGTTTCGCTCAAAAAAAAAAATTCTGTCTTCATCTCCCTTTTTGATTTGAAGTGATTTGGGTTGATTTTGGGAAGGTTGGAATCGAAACAGGAAGGTTTATGGCTGGATTCAGATGTTTGATGAAGAAGGTTTGCGTGAACAGAGGGTTTTCGAAAAGTTGTTGAGATTTTGGGTTTGGTTTGGTCTGTGAGTTTGTTTGGTTTGTGAGTTATGTTTGTTGTTGTGAATGGAGACGAAGGTTGAAAAGAAGGTTGTATGAATGAAGAGAGGTTGTGTTGACGTGGGGGTCCAGTCGGAGACGAGGTTGTCGTGAAGATGTTTATGCGGTGGTTCTGTGTGGACTTTGAAGAGTGAGTGAGACAGGGTATGTGTTGAGGGCTCATTGAGTTGTTGTGCGTTGAAGGAGAAAGATAATGGTCTATGTTCTGGGTTTTGAAGGTTGAAGGTTATTTTGTGGTTTAGGGAGGTGTTCGTGTTGGGTTGTTCTCCTCCTCCTTCCGGTCGTCCCTCCGTCTCTATTTATGCTGCTGTTAACATAAGGTAAGTTTCTTTAAAAAACTACCGTTAGCTTGTGAGTTTTGAAAAATAGAGCCGTTCTGATGTTGGTAGGGTCATTGTTCAGCATAAAAAGAGGAGCTGGGTCTGACTTTTGGTGCAGATGGTTGAGTAGCTTTGGTACAAGGCGCATGGACTTGGCGTGTAATGAAGTTTGATACAGGTTTTGTAAGGTTCTGATGGAGATTTTGCTTTTATCATTGAATTCTCATTGTTGTAATAAGAGAAATAAGTTTACACGGGCTTTTCTTGTAAATGGACTTATTTGTATTTTATGTAATTTGTTGTAACTTTGGAATTGCCTTTGCCTTGCAATTTGTATCTTGAATGCCACCTGGAAATTTGATATTGAATTTGGAATTGGATAGAGGTTAGGTTTGAAAAGTCAAAGGAGAAAAGCTTGCTCCTTATTGGTTGATAACCAAAATTAACTCCTCCAATCAAGACCAAAGTAATTGCCACGGTGGACCACTCATGAAAGGCCAAGAAAATGAATAACATCTTTCCTTAAATGGATTAATATGTTAAATAACAATAACAATTAATTAATACTCCAATTAAAAAGTTAAAACAATAAACCATTTTAGCAATTAATCTAATTAATTAAACTAATGCAAAATTAGATTAAATTGAGATTAATTATAACAACTTAAATATAAATAAAAATTAAAAAAGAAGGCTATATTGAAGTTAAATTAAATTAAAGACAGGTAAAGATGTTAAAATAAATATTAAGTTAAATAAATAAAACATCAACTAGCAGAAAAATGAGGGTAAAATTTGGGGTGCAACAATATCCATTTAGTTGGATAGGAGAATCTCTAGGAAATAATATACCTCAACCT